>CM046951.1:72969849-75931576 GCA_025698515.1 Gossypium sturtianum | reverse complement strand
CTGCAGATGTGATTCAGGAGTGTTCTCACACCGCAAAACGACATCAGTGTGTACCGAAACGCAGTAAAATCGATTCGACGAAGCCAAAAACCCCACTATCAACGCACGCCAGGTAAATGCAGCCGTGGTATGTGAAACGACTGCAGCGACGATGAGTGCCAAAGCCGCAGTGGACACTACCGCGTGATGGCTGTGAGTGTGGCCGCGGTGGGCCATACGCGCTAGGGACTCATCGGGCGGTGGTACTCAGCTGTGCCGTGATTCATACGCGCAAGCACCGCCGTTATAATCATGTAAATTTTCGTAGGCCTGACGTCGCCCTAAATTCACCAGAGGGGCTCACCGCTGGGGGTCGGTAAATGCTATCTAACCTTATAACTAAATGATCCGTTAGAGTTCAAATATGGTTATGAGCATGCCTATGTTTGTTTATCCGCTGTTGTCCGGTTATGAAAGCATGTTAGCATGATTTATTTGTTAATTCGTATGCATATTCATTCTTATCGTGATTGGGGTGGGATAATGTATATTAGAGGAAGTGTTCTAAAGGCATTATGCCTATATTATAAAGATACAGTGCATTATATCTGATATGTGCCGCATTAGTACAAGACATGGTGTGTAAGTGGGTGGGTGTTTTAAACCCCATATGGTGTGTAAGGATGGTCGGGAGATGGTGTGTAGAGGATGGGGGTAGGATTCGATATCGGTTGCATATCTCAGAATTGCATCTATATCACGAAATGGGCTCAGCCGAATCAGTGATCAGATCGACATGGGCCTGTGCGGGACAGAATCCGTCCCGATTTGTGATGATACTCGTATGTATACATGCTTAACTCTGTTGGTTACACACTCGAAGTTTACGTTAAACTCACCCCTTTTTCGCTTGTGCATGCAGGGTAACCTACAATCTTAGGCGGATTAGTGCGAATGGAGGACTCGACAGGTGACTAACTACCTATTTTAATGCTTTTATTTTGTTTTTGGGTTATTAAATTTTTGGCATTGAGGTTGTAATCTCTAGGACTCTGGATTCTTTTAGGATTTTGGCGTTGGTTTTGGGTTTTTGGTTTTTACTTATTTATAAGCTGTGATGGTTTTCTAAAATCTTGAACGGATTTTTCTCGGACACAACGTTTATAAGCTTCCGCTACAAGCACGCTTTTTATCTCTAAATGATTAAATGAAAGAAAGCTTTGAAAATATTAATAACTCTAAAGGTTAATGAACAGAAAGGTTTTAACTTAACGACAATGGTTTGTCAACCCAATTCATGTGACGCTTCCGATTCGCCATAACGTCTAGAAGTCGGATTTGAGGTGTTACAAAATATGTACAATCATCGGTGCCGCCGATTGACGGGAGGCACCCATAAATTTTTTAAAAAGGTGATGTGACCTGGTGGCTAGGAGAGGGGTGCGCCGATTAGTCGGTGGCTCACGATTTTTTACTTGTAGCTCCTACTTAGATTCAGTAAATATTATTTCGTCTTTATCCCGTTTGAGATTTATTTAATTATTTTATATTATTTGGGTAAAAACCCTAAATGTACTAAACGTAATTACCCAAAACCCCGAATACAAAGCCTTAATTCTCATAAAATTCTTTCAAAAGGGGTACAAAATTCTCTCCATAGTTACCACAAAAACTCTCACCAAAACTCATATGTGACTACATCATGTCGCCCAAAAAATCTAGTACATCATCTTTAATTGTCTTTTGAGCTTGAGGATACGCCCTTTAAATAGGCTAAGTTTAAAGGGCTAAAACGATTAAAATATCCTTGAAGTAATCGAGTTCAATCGGGTGAAGAAGTTACGCTTGGCTATCAAAGCACGTTGTATCAGACTTGAGGAATACGCCCTATTGTCGTGACGCCCCATACATGCTCATCATGGCGCCGCCCTCTCCGTCAATTTTAGAACTCGTCGGCGTTGTCAAGACGTCCACGCACGCGTCCCGACATCCCTCGTCAGTGGCGTCGCCTCTATGTCACGACATCGCTGTCCACTTCGAGACGCCGTGCCTATTTTACTCGCTTTGTCTTTGTTAAGTGTTTGCAAACTATTTGATAAATGCGAAACACACCCTACTAAAATGATTTGACAATAATGTAAATTCAAAACTAAAAAGATAAAAACTAAATGAAGTACTAAAATAATTTATTTTAAAAATTGGAGGATTGAATAATTCATTATACTCGTGCAATCAAATTCATTTTCATTGCATTGATCTTCTTTCACTAACATCAAATAGTTTTTACCATTTATACTCATTTCTTTTCTTTTGGATTTTTATTCAAATAATATAAAAATAATAATTAATTACGAAAAAGTATGGAAAAATAAATTAATTACTGAAAGAGGCATTTGTTACAGAGTTACGATAGTGCCATTGGATAAATTGTGGCACTAAACTGAAATGTGATGACCTAAAATATTGCAGTGGACTCGATATGTAAATTTATCGCTTTGGTTGGCAGCCAAAAGAAAAAGCCTAAAGGTGCCGCCTGAACTTTAAATGGGTAAATTATTTCATAAACCCTCTCTTATTTATTATTTTACTTCATATGTAATTCACAGTTTCATACTCCCATGCAATTCAACCTACTTTCATGATTTTGTGCCTGGCACTACGTGTTTTAGCATGTTGCAACCACTGTTTATGCCTTTGAAAAGCTGATTTGCTTGGAGAGTGCCTGGAACAAGAGGCAAAATGTACATTACGAAAGAATCAGGGTTATTCCAAATAATTTAACTTAGCAAAAAGTTGTTCTAGAAATAACTGAAAGGAACATTGAGAATGTAAGGCCCTCTTTTTCCTCACTGTTCTGTGTTTTTTTTTATAATATGACGGTGAAAGAGAATAAAAGAAAATAATAATAAACACGAGGAATTTATGAAGCTGTGTTTACCCATTTAAAGGTTGTGCCGCCAAGCTGCAACTTAAAGCTTTTTTTTTTTTTTCAGCTGCCAACCAAATAGGAAAATTTACAACTCCTTAATATTTTAGGTCATCATATTTTAGTTTGGTGCCGCTAATCAGTCAAAGTATATTATCATAACACTCAGAATAAATATTTATTTTCCTAATTAATATGTTTTCCATACTTTTTGTAAGTAATTATTATTTTTATATTATTTAGGTTTCTTTTCTTTATCATGGTATGTCTACGTTTTACCATTTTTTTTATTTTAAAAATTGAAGTTTCATTTCATTCATGCCTTAAATTTCACTTTATTCACTTATTATAAAAAATTTCAACTTATGTTTTATTAACCTTTTAAATTTTGTAATTATTTGTAATTTATCTTTTAATTATTTTGATTTAAATATTTAATATTTTTCATTTATTTAATATAATTATATATTAATTAATCAAAATATTTAAAATAATATATCTATATTTTAGTAGTTTTAATATCTTTATTTATTTATTGAATTTTTATTATGTTATAGGTTTCATCAAATACAAATATTATTCTAGCATTCTTAACATTAATTTCCTCTTTCATTATAATTCACCTCAATGTCATCGCTGCAATTGAATCTAAATATTTATCTCATCACTTATTTTAATCTTGTCACGTTAATACTTAATCTTCACGGCTATAGTAATTGATGTCACCACCACATTTTTTTAATCTCACCGTCCATCCAAAAGGATGCCTAAGTGGGTGCTTATTTAACTCATAACATTGTCTCGGTTTAGGATTTAATAATAGCATAGATATTATATTTTATGGTTAATATACTATTGACACTTAATTTTGGTTTCAATATGCAATTTGATACCTATTTTCTTTGTCTAATTAAGTACCTATATTTGGTTTTCATTACATGTTGGTACCTAGACCAAATGGTATTAACTTTTCCGAGTGACTCAATGAATTTTTGACATATGACAACAATAACATCATTGTCAAAATATAAAAAGTATAAAATTATTAAAAATAAAATAAAAATATGATTTTATAAATTAAAATAATATATATTAAAAATAAAAAATAAAATTACAAAAATTAAAAAATATTAAATCAAAATCAAAATCAAAATCATGAAAATATTAATCGAGCCACATAAAAATGTTTTTATAAATATTATGGTCATGTGTCAAATATTCAACAAGCCACATAAAATAAGTTGACATTATTTGATTTAGTTATCGAAGAGAATTAAAATATAGAAAAAAAAAGATATTAACTATCAAATTGATATTAAAATCAAACTTAGATATCAAATAATATGTTTAACCTTATATTCTATGTTATGCTTTTTGGTTAATATATATTTTGCCTCTTAAATTTATCCAATTGTATCTATTTGGTATTCTAATTTATTTTTGGACCTAATTGAATACTTGAACTAGGATTTTATCACTCACTTTGATACTTCCGCAATAACGTTATTACAGTTGATGATGTGACATTGGCGAGCAATAAAAAGACGACATGTAGCAACCTCATATCACGACACGTGGCAAACTCCAATAAAAAATTGATTTTTTAAAAAAATACATGAATTTATAAAAAAAGATTATAACAATTATTTTACATTGAGACCTTTTGTCCAGATTCATTTTATAATTATTTTCATTTTTCTAGATTTTAATTTTATATAAAATTACTAAAAACACATTTGGAATGAATTCTGCATAAAGCTGTGTGGGATTCATCAAAATCTAGACATTCGTTGTCCATATTCATTTTGGATGTGAAATAATTTATATATATTTATATATATATATATATTAAACTTATATATTTACAAATAGATTTTGTATATTTTTTAATTTCAAAATAATAATATAAAAATATGATATATTTTAGAAAAGAAATTAAAAATATGAAATTACTAAAAAGCAAGTCCGTAATGGATGCCGATAAATGAATGTCCAAGTTTATTAGAATTTAGACAACCAAGTTCATTTTGGATGTGAAATAATTTTATAATTTTTTATAAATTTATATATATATTAAAATAATTTATATATTTTATATATTTTTAATTTCAAAATAATAATATAAAAGTTGATATTTTATTAAAGAATTTAAAAATATATAAAATGACTAAAAAGCAAGTCAAGAATAAAATATGGACAAATGGATATACTAAGTTCATTTAAATAAGGAGAACCATTTATCTAGATTTATTTTAGATGTGAAATAAATTTTATAAATTTATATATTATTTAAAAATTGGATTTATATATTTTATAATATAAAATAAAGATTATTATTTGATACATTAGTGGTGGAGCTTTTTATTTAGTTTTTATTTTTTAAAATATCAATTAATAACACATACATGATTCTTAAGTTCGCTTAGGAGTTAAAAAATTCCACCATCGTATATATCAAATAATAATCCTTTGTTATGAATATTTTATTAAGTGGATGTCCATCATGATCATGATAAAGTTTTAATGTACTTTAAATACTATTTGAATTAGATCTCTACTTCTTTTATACTTCTTATGCCTATAAATAGAGACTACTAATGAAGCATTGTAATCATCTCTTTGATCAATAAAGTACATTCTCTATTGCTTTCATATTTTCTTTATTCTTTATCCTCTCCACTCTTTTTATTTTATAACACGCTATCGCTGACGGTCTGTTTCAAAGTGATAGTTCATTTTATCAACTGATCAAATTTATCCTCCATGATTTGCAATATCTTTGTGGCAAGATGCAAAGTTTCTTAGGAAATTTTTTTATTTAATTTTTCATATCGATTATTATTTTTCATTATTCTTTCATTATATGTTATCAATGTTTTGATTAACTTATTTTATTTTGTTCTTAAGGATGGTGAAAGATTTGATATCGTTATCTATATGAAATCGAGAAATAAGATCCACTCTCAAAGTTTACTTTTTAATATTTGCTTGGAGATGACCTCTTTCTCCTCATTACAATGGATGTTTATAATCACTACTTCATCCATGGTAACGTGCAAGTCAATCTAATCAATCTTTTGAAATTTTGATTTGATTTCTATTAAAAGTTCAATTTATATAATTCACTATTCATATCTCTATGAATTTATAAAACCCTTCATGCATTTAGTTATTGAGATTTTTATGTGGAGATAATTTTTTTTTCATTTTTAATAGAATTGATTGGTTTAATTTTGATTTTGATTAAGATATATGATTGTTGCGGAATGTGAGTAAAAATACTTACTTGTTATGAACTTTGAGATATTCACCCTATCTGTGATAATTTCATAACATTGTAAAATTTGAGATGAAATTATGTCATAAGAGGTGGAGGTTAGAAAATATTTATGTTTAAACTTTTTATAGCTATAAAGTTATTTTAATTTGACATTATAATATTTTGTATTTTGTTGTGGTATGATATATAAAATATATATTATCTAACCACAATGATTTATTAGTGACATGAATTTATTATTTGTTACGTTTAATATATGTTTTATTTATACCTATTCATTTTATTTTTATATGAATAAATAAAATTTTATTTAAAATAAATTAAGCATTCATTAAGGTTATACAATAAAATGATTATATGCTCCTAAAGAGCTAATATTGCATCAAATCAGAAAAACTCTTTAAAAGCTTATATTTTAGCTCCCTTATGATGCAAAATGTAACACCCCAAACCCGGCATAGGCGCAATGGCGAATCTGCGGCGATGTCATATGGAATGGGATTTGAAATCGAATTTATCAAGTTAAGACCGCTGCTTTAACGGACTTCTATCTATCCTCGTAAATTTCAAAATTATTTTCTGTTAATTTGATTCGCTTAAAAACATATTCTTTGTAGCGAAGCTTTTAAAACCGTGATTTTTAAGAAAACCGTTTGCATTTAGGAAAAACGTTGTTTTTAATTAAAACGAGTTTTCGTTGAGTTTTGCAGTTTAATAGTCCATGAAAATAGTTAAAATCCAAAATAAAGGTAAACAGTCCAAAAGTCCTAAATTACATCAAAAATACCTCAACAAAATAGGAAATAAAAACCATAAATGAATTTTAAGATTCGATAGACATGTGGTCAACGCTCGAGTCCTCTCGCCGCTTTCCGATCCATCTAAGTCCGGGAGATTTCTGTGCAGATAAAACAGAAAGGGGTGAGTTTACGTAAACTCAGGTGCAACTAAACATGCTCAATGCAGACATACAGAAATACATGCTTACATGTTAAAATCCAATTATCAATCATACATACGGATCAGTAAACATGCATAAATTTAACATGCTCAATATATACAATATATATTCAGTCACACGATTTAGGGTCTAAGTAGCGTATTGATCTCTCATAAAGAGGATTCACTGTCACGACTTGGGCGACCCTGGGTGTGCAACCCTAGGAAACATTTTAGCTAAATGGGCCCACACACCCATGTGTGATTTGCCCGCAGGCCCCACGCCCAGATTGGCCTTGCCCGTGTGGATCACACGCCTGGCCGCAGATATCATACGCCTGCGTGGCGTGTCCGTGTGAGCCTACATGCCCGTGTGGCCCACACGCCCGCTCGCGATTAGCAGTCGTGGCCCGCCAAGGCCACACCGGACCATCACGGTATGTCTTGCACACGGCCGCCTTTGTCGATCACACGCGGTAGTGTAATTGTATACGGCACGCCACACGGGTGACCACACGCCCGCAGGCGGCGTCGGCGATGGCACTTTAGCTTTTTGCTAAAGCTCAATTTCTCGTTTGGGTACACACTGTATCGCTTTCGCTGCAAAAAACTCCCGAACACTCAAGACCTAAAAAGCGCCATACCAACATCAATTTAGCAACTACTACTAATTTGTCAACCACAATCCGATCAAAACTCAACTTACCGACGTCCAAAGGTAACACCGAGACACCGATTAACCAACGAAATGAAATTCACCGTTCGCCGAGCTTCTCATACACCACAAAATAGCAACGCTTCATCCTTCTAAAAAGTAATTGACAAGAAGAATCGCATAAAAACAAACCCACTTACCGATTATACCAAAATCAAAGGTTTGAAGCGCACAAAGCAAGGATTAAGAGGTAAGGACCGAGAATAGAAAAAGGGTTTAACAATTTTGTCGAGAGAAAAAAAAACAAAGAAGAGCAAAATTGAGGATTTTTATTTTGGAAGAGAAGAGAGAAACGCGTCGAAGCGAGAGGGAATTTTGAAAAGATAAAAATAAAATTAAAAATTAACAAAATAGATTTCCATCAACTTCCCACTAACCCTTAATCCCAACCACTCTAGAATTTAACTTCTACGAAACTTTCTTAAACAACCGAACAAAAATAAATACCCATGTCAATGCGGGGACTCGAACACGGGACCTCCACACAACACACCGACTCCCTTACCGCCAGACCTGCAGCTCGTTCACGATGATGGTTCTATAATTAATTCAATATAAGCCCACTGAGTAAATAGAAGGCTTAAGTTAGAAAAATTCAAAATTTGCCAAAGATAGAGCTTGAACTTGGGACCTCTCACACACATCCGAACACTTAACCATTGACGTATACACACTTGTGTCACATTTTCACAAAAAAGGTAAATAAGAATTTTGGGCGTTATAACTCTGCTCGCTAAAAGAAATTTCGAACTCAAAATTTACTCTGTCGTAATAAATGAGGATCTTCTTTGGCGACGACGAGTCCTTAGGCTCCCATGTAGCATCCTCGGTGCTATGATTCCGCCACAGCACCTTCACTAATGGAATGGACTTTTTCCAGAACCTTAACATCTCGATCTAGGATCGAACGCATCTTCCTCAAAGGTCAAGTCCGGTCCAACCTCGATATCCTCAACAGAGACAATGTGAGATAGATCATACCGATATCGCCTCAACATCGAGACATGGAAGACATCATTACGGTCCAACTACGGAGGTAGCTCCAAGCGATAAGTGATTTGTCCCATACGCGAGAATCCGATATGGCCGATGAACCTAGGGCTCAACTTGCCCATGCGACCGAATCTCGTAACTTTTTCCATGTAGGAAACCTTGAGAAAAATGAAGTCCCCACAGAATACTCAATATCACGCCTCTTCATATCCGCATAAAACTTACATCTATCGAAGCCACCTTGAATGATCGAATCGGTTGAACATTATCCTCGATCCTCGAAACCAACTCGGGACCCAAAAGCTCGGCGTTCACCCAACTCGGTCCAACACAAAGGAGTGCGACACTTACGACCATACAGAGCCTCATAAGGTGTCATCCGAATGCTCGACCTGAAACTATTGTGTAGGCAAACTTGGCTAGCAGCAGATAATTCTTCCAAGCGCCTCGAAAATCGACAACACAACTCCTCAACACATATCCTCCAAAGATCGAATTACCCTCTGCAGTTGACTATCGGTCACGAGGATGGGCAGCGATATTGAAATCCAATCTCGAACCCGAGCCTCATGTAACTTTTTTTCTAGAAGGAGCGTGAAGCGAGGATCTGCCGTCGAAATAGCGCAAACACTTTGGAACCCCATGCACCTCACTATCTCCGAAATGTAGAGCTTTACCAACCGAAGAGAATAGTCGGTCTACTTAGAAATGAAGTCGCGCAGAACTTGGTCAATCGATCCACGATGACCAAGCAGAATCCTTCCTTGTGGGTGTTAGAGGCAACCCACCTAACGAAGTCCATCGTTACTCACTCTCACTTCCATAGCGAAATCTTAAGCGTGCAGAAAAACGAAGGTAAGCGATGCTCGGCCTTAACTGCTAGCATGTCGGACATCGTGCCACAAAATCATTAACCCCCATTTCGGTCCACCACGATGTGATTCTCAAGATCTCGGTATATATTATTCCCACCGAGATGCATAGCATAAAGGCTACTATGCGCTTCTCTCGAATAGAGCGCCTCGGATCAAGATCATTCGATACAAAAAATCTAACCACGCGAAATAGCGTACCCCATCATTATTGCCATTTAAAGTCCGAAGTCTTGCCACACTTAATTTGACGGCAGAAGACTCAACGATTCATCCTCTAACTACCTATCACCGAACATTTCTATCCAAGCTCGGTTTTAACCTATAGCTCGACCAAAAAATTCCGTGCGTTGAACAAATTAAGTTGAGCGAACATCGCTTTCGGATTAGTCATCGCTCTGCACGGCCCAACGCATTGGCTACCACATTGGCCTTGCTAGGATGATACTTAATAGTACAGTCATAGTCCTTAAGCAGCTCAATCCATCTACGCTACCTAAGATTCAACTCCTTACGAGTCGTGAGGTACTTGAGGCTTTTGTGATCGGTGTAGATAATACACCTCTCTCAGCGCAGAAAATAATGCCTCCAGATTTTCAAAAGAAAAGACTACGCGGCCAATTCTAAATCATCGTCGGATAGTTTGCCTCATGCGTCTTGAAATTGACGAGACGCATATACCACAACCTTACCATCTGCATCAGAACACATCCCAAAGCGACATGCGACACATCATCAGATACCATAAACTTCTTCCCATTTATCTCGTATCGGAATAAACTGATGCGAGCGAATCTTGAGCTTCTCAAAGCTTTCTTCTGGTATGCATAAGTCGGACAAATGGCACCCCCTTACGCAGGAGCTTAGTCGAGGAGCTGCAATCAAAGAAAACCCTCGATAAATCGATGATAATATCCCGCCAAACCGAGCTGCATGAATTTGGACACATTCTTGGGTGTTTCCAATCCAACACGACCTCGATCTTTCGAGGATCAACACGAATCCTCAACAAAAACTACATGCCCTAGAAAAGTTACTTCACGTGGCGGAACTCACACTTGCTTAGCTTAGCGTGAAAAGTTACTTCTCACGCGCGAATCCAAGCACTACTGCGAGATGCTTATCATGCTCTTCTTGATCTTAGAAAGTAAACCAATATGTCGTCGATGAAGACCACGATGAACCGATCTAAGTAAGCTTCGAAATACCGATTCATCATATCCATAAATGCTGACCGGTGTATTCGTCAACCAAAAAGGCATAACTAGAAACTCATAGTGCTCATCTGCCGAGTCTAAATGCGATCTTATGCACATCCACCTCCTTAACCCTCAAGCGATGGTACCTGAGCGGAGATCGATCTTAGAGAAACTGAAGCCCCTCTGAACTAATCAAACAAGTCGTCAATTCTCGGAAGCGGATACTTATTCTTAGTGGTTAGCTTGTTCAAGCTGGTTGAGAGTCAATGCACATCATCATGGTCTCATCCTTCTTCTTAACAAACAAAATCGGTGCTCCCTACGGAGAACACACTCAGGACGGATGAAACCACGGTCAAAAGTTTATGCGCTTGAGCCTTAAGCTCTGTAAGCTCCTTGGTGCCATACTGGTGAAAGCGATGGACCAGGGGTGTGCGGGGAAGAAGCTCAATCCCAAACTCAACCTCCTGATTCGAGAGGCAATCTCGGTAGCTCCTCGGTCGGGAAAACGTCAGGAAAATCCCTTACGGATCTTGATATCCTTACTGAAGAGTCCTGGAAATAGAAACACTAATATAGGCCAAGAACGCCTCACATCCCTTACGAACCGGTTTCTGTACCATCATGCAGAGATCACACTAGTCAAATAATTCGACCTTCTTCAATCGCATGGCTGATCACATCATCCTTCTCGATCTCAAGATGACCGCTTTTGGTCGCCACGATCACACTGACCACGGTGCTTGACCAACGGTCCATACCGAATCAAGTCGAAATCCCCAAATGGAAGCTCCATGAGTTAGCTGGAGAAGCATAGAACCTTGAACCTCTAGCGAAACATCTCTACTCTGATTTACTAACCTTAAGCCCAGTTGCCTAGTGGACTCGAGACAGTAACCTCACTAGAGGTACTTTCAACCAAAAACCCAAGTTTTGATCTGATGTGTTAGCTACATAGGAATGTGTGGAACCTATATCTATCAAAGTAAAGTATGGTACATCATAAATTAAGAACGCACGGTAATGGCGTCTGGAGCATCTCTGTCCTCTTGGCAACGCGGCATAAACAAGAAGCGGTGGCTCGCCGATCTGTCGGCACCTCTCGACCTGGTGGCTCTCATCCCACGCCCATACCGTTACCACTCCTAACGACTCCACGGCCCCTCGGTGGGCTCTTGAACTATCCTCTGTGGCTCGCTGGTACCAAAACCCGAGCTTGCACTGATCGGCCTCGGCGGACAATCCCGAATGCTTGTGCTCTAATGACCCACACCTCAAACACGCCCCAGCCTCTCCTCCAACACTCGCCCGGATGGCATCTACCATAATCTCCACACTGGCAGCGCAATCTAGTAGGAGCAACATGGGCCCTGGCTCTAACTGACCCATCGATTCTGGCCTTTTCTTAGGCCTCTGTCACAGAACTCGAGGGCTCCAAATCCTCTTGTTCTTACCTCTCACGATCTCTGTTTTGGCGCTCGGCGCTTAACCTCTTTCGATCTTCGCCTCTCTCTGCGCAGAGAATTCTCACTCCCCTGTGAGCTATCGGTACCACTCAGATTATCCTAAGTGCGTCCTCAAAGCGGACACATCTCTCATCTCTCGAGACGCCATCATACCTCGTGCATAGCGGCTCGATCTCAAAAATTCGGCCTCATACTTGAATCGGTCTCCGAGTGAGGTTCGAGGAAACTCACGCCACGAGTATCGATGTAACTTGCTCCCACATACTTCCCTTGGAAGCGGACTTAAAGAACTCCCAAGACAAGCGATTGAAATTGAGTGCCCTCCTTAGCGGTCGACCACCGATAGGCCTCATCGCGAAGCAGCGAGACGCACCTCAATTTCTACTCAGAGGTGCGATCTAAATCATCCATTATCCTCATTAGCCTCCATCGGTGACTTAGCCCACAATGGGCGACTCTAGTGACACCCACAAAAAGTTTAGCTCCATTGGACCGAGTCGTTCGTAACCGACCCTCGGCCGAGATCCGATGTTGGGCCCGCGACCTCTCGATATCCTTAACATAGCCTGGGATAATGCGTCGTCCCTAGCCATGCGATCTTAAGACCCAGTCTCAGTAGCAGGTGACACCGGCGTCTCACTCGTATCTAGGTTCAGCATGCTGCCCAGAGAAGAGGACTCAACTCGAGGCCCCCTACGGCCTCTACCTCTGTAACACCCCAAACCCGGCCTAGATGTTATGGCCGAATCTGGCAATGTCACATGATAGTGCTTTTGAAATTGCAACGACGCTAAGACCTTTTCTCCGTTCAAACCACTCTTCATTATCTTATGTTAACTCTAAATCGTGTCATTTGTTTTCAAAATGTTATCCATTTTCAAAACATTATTTATTTACAAATCGTCATTCATTTCCCAAAACGTATACTTTGTGGAAGCTTTTAAAACAGTTTGCGTGTGCGTAGAATTTTGATAAAACATTCATCTCTTTTGAAAACCCGAGTTTCACCTACCACTAGTAGTTATAAAACATATAGCAGTATAAAATCAGAATTTAAACCAAAATTCCGTAGATGCCATTATTGCATAAAAATGCCCACATAAACTTAAAATCATGATTAAGTATCAAACAATATAAAAGGAGTCGTGGTGGCACCCGGCGAGTCCTCGCGCTATCTGATCCGCCTATATGCGGGGATTATACATCTGGTCATGACAGTGAGTTTGAGTTTTAAACTCGGTGTGTAACCTCCATACAAAACAAATAGACAATATACAAATAATCACGATGCAGGACTAAGCCCTTTTCGATGCTCGATGTCGGTCGATTTGGGCCTTAGCCCATTTACGATAAAGATGCATTAGGGCTTTGGCCATTCTGACAACAATAATAATGCGATATGCAATCGAGAAAACCCTACCCAACCTGGCCTCTACACTCCATTTCCGTCCAACCTACACTCCATGTGAGGATATAATCAACCACACATCCTATACTCTAAATAGTGCAGAATGCGGCCACTAGACAGTAATTTCTGGTTGTCTTTGCTTGAGAAATTAGGCTCGAAGCCTTTCAGTACACTTTCTCCAATCAATATCAACCCATCCACATACAATGCATCATACGGTTATGTCATGCCCAATCATGGTATATCACATATATACTGATGATAATATAAAAAGCATACACTCAATATACGATCATATATATATACATATCAAGTATTGATACTTGATCATTCGATTAGGGTCTAGGTAATCTTACCTAGACCCTCTGATGGGAGGTCGATTACGTCTCGGCAACGTGCAACCTAGAAATAAATCGATGAAAATGGGCTCACACGCCCATTTGTTTTGCCGTGTAGGCCCCACGCGCCCGTGTAGCCCCACAGTCTAATTTGGCCTTGGCCTTGTGGATCGCACGGCACGGCTCCAGCATCATCCACGCGCCCGTGTGGGCCTACACTCTGTGTGGCCCACACGGCCCAATCAGGTCTGCCCGTGTCTCGCACATCGCGTAAACCATCACGCGTCGCGTGTCATGCGCGTGTCATGCGCGCGGCACCGGTTAAGTAGATAACATGGCTATGTCCTCCTCACGACCTACTTCTAAGGGCTAACACACGCGCGCGTGTGGCATCGATACGATATGCTTTTTTTGGCTTTTATTGAGTCACGCGTTTCGGTGTTTGGTACACACCGCCTTAGATTAAAGCCCAAACGATCACCAAGCACTCCAATACCTTCGATCGAATACCGTAAGAAATTCTACGAGCCTAACTTTCGATCGGGAACAATGAGCAGTCCCTTGATTAGTTCCTAAACATCCAAGGAAACCCTCTTATCCAATAATCAGAAAAATGTTAGAGTTTAACAATAAACAAAACTTCTTTGAAATGAGAAGAGCAAGCATTAGTACTGACGGAATGGATTGGAAAAAGAAACAAAATAAGAATGGGTTTGGAAAAATAGATTTCAGGCAATAGAGAAGGAATAAACTCAATGTAGAAATTCTAGAGTGACAGAACATCAAGCGTTAGAAAGAATAGAACAAAGAGCCAAAAATTCGCGAGAGGATTGAAGAGAATAATGTCGGAAGGGAGGGAAACTTTGGGAATTCAAAAATAACAAAAATAAATAAAATTCTGGATATTCCCCCATCATCCCCCTTATTTACTTCTAAAAACACTCCAACACTCAACCACATCAGTCTTTCGGCTTAACCAAAACACTCACGCGGCACAATCAACAAAAATAGTGCCCAAGTTCAGACTCGAACTCAAGACCTCTTTCATACCAACACTCCACTTAGCCACCGTGAGCAAAGAGCCCATTCTGTTATAAACTTACCAACATTAAAATAAAATCCTACTGAACAAGAGCAAGGCTTTATTCACATAAAAACAAAAATTTTGCTCAAGTCAATGCTTGAACCCAAGACTTCTTAGACACTCCCAGAACACATAACCTCTCAAGGCATGGATATTTTTGTCAAATAATAAGAAACATCAATAGATAATTTTGGGGCGTTATAACTCTACCCTTAAAAAATTTCGACCTCGAAATTTTACTCGACGAAACAGATGAGGATATCTGCTGACGATCGCATCCTCAAAGCTCCCACGTGGCCTCCTCAATGCTATGATTATGCCACGCGGAACCTTAATTAGTGGGATAGACACGCCTGCTTACCTTACAACCTTTACGTCGCGATCCAATATCTGAACTAGCTCCTCCTCAAAGGTCAGATCTGGCCTAACCTTGATCTCCTCAACCGAAACAATATGCGTGGGGCCAGAGCGGTAACACCTCAACATCGAGACATGGCAAACATCGTGAATCCAATCTAACTCCGGAGGTAACTCCAACTGGTAAGCAACTGGTCCTACTCGTTTCAGAATACGGTAAGGCCCAATAAACCAATGGCTCAACTTATCCTTGCGACCAAACCTCAGTACTTTCTTCCATGGCGAGACCTTAAGAAAAACGAAGTCTCCCACAGAATACTCGATTTCACGACGCTTCAAGTCTGCGTAGGACTTTTGTCTATCAGATGCCGCTTTCAGTCGGTCTCGAATCAATCTAACTTTATCCTCGGTATCAGAAACCAGTTCAGGGCCCAGAACACGTCGCTCACCCAACTCAGTCTAACTTGAAGGAGTGCGACACCTACGACCATATAATGCCTCGTAAGGTGCCATCTGAATGCTAGACTGATAGCTGTTGTTGTAAGCAAACTCACGCTAACTTGGCAGATCAATCCTCCCAACTGCCTCAGAAATCAATCACGCAACTCCTCAACATATCCTCCAGTAGCTGAACCACCCTCTCAGATTGACCATCAGTCTGAGGATGGAACGCAGTACTGAAGTCCAACCTTATACCTAGAGCTTCATGTAACTTTTTCTAGAACCAGAAGTGAAGCGAGGATCCCTATCGGAGATGATCGAAAACCGATACCCCATGCGGTCTCACTATCGCGGACACATACGCAGATTTAGCCCCGACCTGCAGAGTAGTCGATGACGAACCAGGTACAAAGTGGGCGGACTTGGTCAATCGGTCCCACGATGACCCAGCGAGAATCCTTCTTAGAGGGTGAGAGGTAACCCACTAACAAAGTCCATAGTCACTCTCTCCCACTTCCAAAGCGGGATCTTAAGCGGGCTGCGACAAACCCGAAGGGCGATACCCAGCCTTAACTTGCGACATGTCGGACACTTAGCCACAAATTCGGTAACCTCGTTTGAGGCCTCGCCACCAAGATAACTCACGAAGGTTCACGGTACATCTTATTTCCACCAAGATGCATAGCAAAAGTGCTACTATATGCGTCTCTCGCGATATGGGTTTGCCTTAATTGATATCTTTTGGTACACAGATTCTCCCCGAACAACAGAGTACCCCTTCGTTATTGAGCCTAAAATCTTGATATTCCCACTCTCAACCTATCGGCGGGCCAAAGACTCATCCTCCAGCTGTTTACCCTTAATATACTCCATCCACGTCGGTTTAACACGAAGTTCGGCGTGAGACTACCATTATCAAATAAAGCGAGGCGAGCAAACATCGCCCTCGAGATCGGATCCATAGCTCTACGGCTCGTCGCGTCACCACCACATTAGCCTTACCAAGGTGGTATTCAATCGTCTGATCGTAGTCCTTAAGCAACTCAATCCATCTACGCCGCCTAAGATTTAACTCATTACGGTGAAGAGGTACTTAAGGCTCTTGTGATCGATTGTAGATGATACACTTCTCACCATAGAAATAATGCCTCCAGATTTTCAGTGCAAACACCACTACGGCCAACTCTAAGTCATGCGTCAGATAATTCGCCTCATGAGTCTTAAGCTGACGAGACGCATACGCTACTATCTTACCCTCTTGCATCAACACACATCCCAACTCGACATGTGATGTATCGTTGTAAATAGTAAACTCTTTTTCGGACACTGGTCAGATCAAAGCAGGGCCTCTCGTCGAATAGTCTTGAGCTTCTCAAAGCTCTCTTACTTTGCGAATCAGTCGATTAAACGAAACACCTTTATGTAGCGACTTAGTCAAGGGTGCGACAATTAGTGAAAAGCACTCTACAAATAAATCGATAATACCACTGCGCGGTCCCGAGAAAATTGCGGATCTCGAATCTGACCTTAGGTACATTTCCAATCCAACACAGCCTTTATCTTTTGAGGATGAACCCTAATCCCCTCAGCAGAAGCTACATGGCCCAGAAATGTTACTTCTCGTAACCAGAACTCACATTTATTGAACTTGGCGTACAGTTATTTCTCTCACAGAATCGATAAAACCACTCTGATATGTTCATCATGCTCATCCTCAGTCCTCGAGTACACTAGTATGTCGTCAATAAATACCACTACGAACCGATCCAGATAGGGCTGGAACACTCGGTTCATCAGATCCATGAAAGTTGCCGGTGCATTAGTCAGTCCAAATGGCATTACTAGGAACTCATAGTGACCATAGCGAGTCCTAAACGCCGTCTTATACACGTCAGCCTCCTTAACTCTTAACTGGTGATACCCTGATCGGAGGTCAATCTTAGAGAAAACTAAAGCCCCTCGGAACTGGTCAAACAGATCGTCTATCCTCGGTAGGGGTACTTATTCTTGATGGTCAACTTATTCAGTTGTCGGTAGTCAATACACATACGCATGGATCCATCCTTCTTTTTCACGAACAGAACTGGTGCTCTCCACGGAGACACACTAGGGCGGATGAACCCACGATCCAGTAACTCTTGAATCTGAGCCTTAAGCTCCACAAGCTCTTTCGGTGCCATTTTATAGGGAGCAATGGAAACCGGAGCTGTACCAGGAAGGAGCTCAATCCCAAACTTTACTTCGCGGTTCAGAGGTAACCCGGGTAGCTCCTCAGGAAATACGTCCGAAAAATCTTAACTGCTCGATATCTTTAACCAAAGAATCCCAAAGCATCGAAACAACGATATAGGCGAGATCGCGCTTACATCCCACGAACCAACCAACTTTTCCACCCTCGGTCGAGAAATCACATTCGATAAGTAGTTCTAATGCTCCCCAATTACGACTACCTCGTTGTCCTCCTCGATTCTCGTACAACCCTTTTTGTGGCACAATCTAAGCTCACTCGGTTTTGACTAACTAGTCCATTCCCGATGTCGAGATCAAATTCTCTGAAAGGCGGTTCTATCGAGATCGGCCAAAAGATAGCTCCTTGAACCTCTAGAGGAACATCTCTAAAATGGTTTGTTAACCCTTATTGGATCGCCCCTAGCGGACTCGATCTGATGACCTCACTCGTAGTGCTCTCAACGAAGACACCCAAGTTTTGAGATCACGGTACAAGCTATATAGGAGTGAGTGGATCCTATATCTATCGATCTGCGATATAAAGTACATTATAAATAAAGAACGTACCCATGATGGCGTCGTCGAGCATCTCCATCCTCTCGGCGATGGCGGCATAAACTAAAGCGTTTGCCTCGCCTCGGTGTGACTAGCACCTTTGCGGTGCTCTCGACCACCGCCGAACCGTTACCATACTTGGCACCGACTCACGGCCTTGCCTGGTGCTTCGAACTACTACCTGGTGGTGGTACCATGCCGAAGCTTGCATCGATCGGACCTCCGTGGGTAATCTTTATCGGTGCTCTAATGAACCGCACCTCAAACAAGCCCGTTCTTCCCAACACTCGCCACGATGGTGTCTACTACACGGTCAAGACACAGCGGTATCCGATGAGCGACAATAGAGCCCCAACTCGGTCGGCCCATCAAGTCGGCCTTTTTCTTAGACCTTTGAGCGGAACTCGAGGGCTCCGAATCCTCTTATTCCTACCTCTCTCGCTGTTGCAGGCGCTCGGTGCGCTTTCACTTCTCGGCGATCTTCGCCTTGCTCGATCGGTCTGATGAAAGTCTCGCCCTGCTGTGGAGCTATTAGTACCCTCAGTTATTCCTAAGGCCATCCTCGAGGCGACGCATCTCTCATACTCGATCGCCACCATACCACGCGCATAGCGACTTAGTCGCATGAACCCGGCTTCATACTTCGGCCAGCGATCTATCACCTGGGTCAAATTTAGGAACTCTTTCCTACGGGCATCCACGTGGCGGCCCCATACATACTTCCCGGAAGGCGATCTTAAAGAACCCCCGGTCGATCGGTCGGGTTAAGTGCCCTCCTTAATAGTGAGCCACCAGCGATATGCCTCATCTCGAAGCGCGTCTGACACCGCTTTAATTTTTGCTCGAAGTGCGGTCTAGGTCGTCCATAATTCTCCTGTGGCCTCTATCCGATGTTCACCACATTAGGGGCAACTCGGCCAATACCCTAAAAATCTCGGCTCCATTAGGCCAGGAGTCGCTCCAGTAATCGACCTCGACCTCCAGCTCAATATTGGGCCCAACGACCTCTCTAGAATCCTTAACATGGCACAGGGCGGTCGTCATCCCCACCGCTCGATCATGAGACCGGACCGATTTGATGCTGAGGCGACACACCGGCATCTCGCTAGTGTCCAGATTGGGTAGATTACCAAAAGATGAGGACCCCGCTCGAGCCCCTCTACGACCTCTACCATGGCTTCTTGTACCCCGTCCGCGAGTACTTCGTGTGCTCATTGTCTAATAGTGTTTTATCTGTATTAACAGTTTCATGCATCAGTTTACAATTCCAGTGTTTATTAATTGATATTTTATGAAAACAGTATCAGAAGTGTAAAGTTTGTTTCGTACATTGCAGTGTCTATCAGTGTCTATTAGTGTCTATCGGTTTTACTACAGTATCAGTATACACTAGCTTGAGTGTTTTTATTACAGCCTATCTATAGTAGTCTTGGTATATACTACCTATAATAGTTCAGTCAGAAACATATAACAGTTTCACATAGCAGTTTCAGAGAACTTACTGGATCAGCGTCGGAGACTCGGTGTACCACACATCCAGTAAAAATATTTCAACTATCAGAAACCAGTTCTTTAAAAACCTCAAATTTTAAAACCCAAATCCACAGCCGAGTTTTGTAACTTTGGCTCTAATACCACTA
Source organism: Gossypium sturtianum (assembly GCA_025698515.1). NCBI lineage: Eukaryota > Viridiplantae > Streptophyta > Magnoliopsida > Malvales > Malvaceae > Gossypium > Gossypium sturtianum. Next base: position 75,911,155 of record CM046951.1, on the reverse strand, counting down.
AATGTAACACCCCAAACCCGGCCTAGAGCGTTATGGTAGAATCGCGATGTCACATGATAGTGCTTTTGAAATTGCAATAACGCTAAGACCTTTTCTCGTTCAAACCACTCTTCATTATCTTATATTAACTCCAAATCGTGTCATTTGTTTTCAAAACATTATCCATTTTCAAAGCGTTATTTATTTACAAATCGTCATTCATTTCTCAAAATGTATACTTTGCGGAAGCTTTTTTAAAGCGATTTACGTGTGCGTAGTATTTTGATAAAACATTCATCTCTTTTAAAAACCAGAGTTTCTCCTACCACTAGCGATTATAAAACATATAGCGATATAAAATCCAAATTTAAACCAAAAATCCGTAGAGGCCATTATTACGAGAAAAATGCCCACATAAACTTAAAATCATGATTAAGTATCAAACAATATAGAAGAGTCGCGTGGCCACCATTGAGTCCTCGCCGCATCGATCCGCCTATGTGCGGGGATTACACATGACAGATTAAGCGAGAAGGATGAGTTTTTCGTAAACTTCGGTGTGTAACCCCATACAAAACAAGCGATCAATATACAAATAATCACGATGCAGGACTAAGCCCTTTTCGATGCTCGATGTCGAGTCCGGTTTGGGCCTTAGCCCATTTCGATGAATGATATGCATTAGGGCCTTAGCCCATCACGATCTGAATGCGATGATGATGGATATGCAATCAAAAAATCCTACCCAACCGAGCTTCTACACTCCATCTCCATCCAACCTACACCCATGTGGGGATATAATCAACCCACCCATCCTTACACTCCAAATAATCTTGAATGCGGCACTAGATAGTAATTTGCGGTGTCTTTGCGATGATAAATTAGGCTCGAAGCCTTTCGGTACACTTTCTCCAATCAATATCAACCCATCCACATACAATGCATCTTATAGTTATGTCATGCCCAATCATGGTATATCACATATATCTGATGCAGTACAAACATAATGCTCAATATACTGATCATATATATATACATATCAAGTATGGATATAACAATCATTCGATTAGGGTCTAGGTAATCTTACGAGACCCTCTGATAACTTCAACGATCGTCTCGGGTGACCCGTGTAACCTTAGCAATAAATCGGTGAAAATGGGCTCACCGCGTCAATGTTGTTCTGCCTGCCGTATATTTGCATTAATTTGACCTTGGCGAGTGTGGATCACTGCGGCTGGCCCAACATCCCACACGCCACGTGGTTCACCCATGTGGGCTCATACGCCCGTGTGGCCCTGCAGCCCAACTAGTCGAGCAGTATCTTGTACGGGCTAACACTGCCCGTGTGGTGTCGATAGTATACTTTTGACTTTTCACCGAGTCGTATTTTGAGGTGTTTCGGGTACACACCTGCTCCGATTGAAGCCCAAATAATCACCGAGCACTCCAATACCTTCGATCGAATACCAGCAAATTCTACGAGCCTAACTCGTTGATCGGAAACGATGAACAGTCTCTTGATTAGTTCCTAAACATCCAAGAAACCCCTCTTATCAGATAATCGAGAAAAATGTTAGAGTTTAACAATAAACAAAACTTAACGAGCAGAGAAGAGCAAGCGTAGCATGACAAAAGCAGTTGGAAAAGGAAACAAAATAAGAATGGGTTTGGAAAAATAGATTTACGGCAATAGAGAAGGAAGAAACTCAATCTGCGAGAAATTCGAGTGGCGGGAGCGACAAGCGTTAGAAAGAATAGAACAAAGAGCCAAAAATTTGGCGAGGAAGGATTGAAGAGAATAACGTCGAAGAAGGAGAGGGAAACTTTTGGGAATTCGAAAATAACAAAAGAAATAAAATTCTGGATATTCCCCATCATCCCCCAATTTACTCCTAAAAACACTCCAACACTCAACCACATGAGTCTTTGGCTAAAAAATTTGAAACACTCACGCACAAGCGTGATAAAAATAGTGCCCAAATCTGGACTCGAGCACAAGACCTCCTTCACACCAACACTCCACTTAGCCACGGACAGCGGACCCATTACATTTATAAACACCAACATTAAAATAAAAACCTCTTTTGAACAAGAGCAAGGCTTTATTCACATAAAAACAAAAATTTTGCTCAAGTCAAAGCTTGAACCCAAGACTTCTCGGACACTCTAGAACACATAACCTCTAAAGTAGATAGATATTTTTGTCAAATAATAATGAAACATCAATAGATAATTTTGGGGCGTTACAACCTCGGCCTCTAGTACCACGTCCTTTGATACCTCATGCGCTCATTTCTATTTGGATTTATACGTATTACGAATTTTATGAATCGATTAAAGTTTCAGATATTATTAATGCAGATGTTTTATGTAAGCGGTATCATAAATTCGAGTTTGTTTTTCTTGAAATCTGATCTCTATCGTTTTAGTTTCACTACAGTTTCAGTATACACTAACTAGAGTGTTTTCAGAACAGACTATCTATAATACCATAACAGTTTATCAGAATACTTACAGGATCGGTGCCAGAGACTCGGTGAACCACATTCTCAGTCAAATCTTTTCAAATCATTTGAAAACCAGTTCTTTAAAAACCAAGTTTTAAAACCTAAAATCCACAGCCGAGTTTTGCAACCTGGCTTTGATACCACTAAATGTAACACCCCAAACCCGACCTAGAGCGTTATGGTGAATCGGTGATGTCACATGGAATGGGATTTGAAATCGAATTTATCAAGTTAAGGCCGTTTTAGTTTACTTGACTTCTATCTATCCCTCGTAAATTTCAAAATTATTTTCTCATTAATTTGATTCGTTTAAAAACATATTCAGTAGCTGAAGCTTTTAAAACCGTGATATTTTAAGAAAATCGTTCGTGTTTAGGAAAAATGTTGTTTTTAATTAAAGCAATTTTTCGTTGAGTTTTGCTTGATTTAAAAGTCCATGAAAGCAGATTAAAATCCAAAATAAAGGCAAGCAGTCCAAAAGTCCCAAATTACATAAAAATACCTCAACAAAATAGGAAATAAAAACCATAAATGAATTTTAAGCGATTCGATAGACATGTGGTCACCATTGAGTCCTCCACCGTGTATCGTCCGTCTAAGTGCGGAGAATTACATGCTGAGATAAAGCGAAAGGGGTGAGTTTACGTAAACTCGATGTGTAATCCCCACGAAGACATGCATCTGATCAAACAATAGTTATCAGTCAAATGCGATGCAGGGCCTAAGCCCATTCTGATTTTGAATCTGATTTGGGCCTTAGCCATTCGATTGGATCTGATTTGAGATATAATTTAGGGCCTTAGCCCATCTCGAATCTGATATGCACACGTAATAGAAATCGGTAACCTAACCACCAGCCTCTACACACCATCTCCGACCATCCCTACACACCATGTGGGGTTTAAAACACCGACCCGACCCTACACACCAAGTAAATGCCGAATGCGGCACATATCGAGTAATATGCAATTTGTGGTTTGCGGATAATAGGCATGAAAGCCTTTCGGTACACTTCTCCAATAATCAATCATCCCACTCCAATGCAGGTGCAACTAAACATGCTCAATGCGGACATGAGAAATACATGCTTACATGTTAAAATCTAGTTATCAATCATACATATGGATCAATAAACATGCATAAATTTAACATGCTCAATACATACAATATATATTAGTCACGATTTAGGGTCTAAGTAGCGCTCACCGAGCCCTACGATGAGTTCCACAGATTGACTTGGGCGACTCGTGCAACCCTAGGAAACATTTTAGCTAAATGGGCCCTGCGCCCGTGTGATTTGCCCATGCGGGCCCCTGGCGTGTGGCCTATCGCCGTATTGGCCTTGTCAAAGTGTGAATCACACGGCTGGCCCCAATATATCTGCGCGCCCGTGTGGCGTGTCGTGTGAGCTCACATTCTGTGTGGCCCGCAAGGCCACACCCCGGCCATTACGATGCGTGTCTTGTGCGCGGCCAGCCTTTGTCGATCACTGCGGCGTGTTATCGCACCGCGACTGCCACCGCAGTGACCATACGCGTGTGGCGTCGGCGATGACAACACCGACTTTTGCCAAAAGCTCGATTTACGCCTTTCGGGTACACACAGTATCGTTTATTTGCAAAAACACTCCGAGTACTCAAGACCTAAAAAGCGGCATACCAACATCAATTTAGCGACTACCAATACTAATTTTTCAACCACAATCCGATGAAAAACTCAACTTACCGGCGTCCAAAGGTAACAGAGACACCGATTAACCAACAAAATAAAATTCACTTTGTTCATCGATTTCTCCTACACCACAAAATAGCAGCGCTTCATCCATACGAAAAAATGCGACAAGAAGAATCGCAAAAAACAAACCCACTTACCGATTATACCAAAATCAAAGGTTTGAAGCGCACAAAAGCAAGGATTAAGGGTAAGGACCGAGAACAGAAGAAAAGGGTTTAATAGTTTTGTCAGAGAGAAAAAAAACAAAGAAGAGCAAAATTGGGGTTTTTATTTTGAAAGATAAGAGAGAAGCGTCGAGCGAGAGGAATTTTCAGAAAAGATAAAAATAAAATTAAAAATTAACAAAATAGATTTCCCTCAACTTCCCACTAACCCCTAAATCCCAACCACTCCAGAATTTAACTTCTACCGAAACTTTCTTAAACAACCAGAACAAAAATAAATACCCATGTCAGCGTAGGGACTTGAACACAGGACCTCCACACAACACACAGACTCCTTACCACTTGAACGTGAGCTCATTACGATATGGTTCTACAATTAATTCAATATAAGCCCTTTGAGTTAATAGAAGGCTTAAGTCGGAAAAATTCCAAAATTTGCCAAAGATAGGGCTTGAACTTGGGACCCACACACACATCCAGAACACTTAACCCTTTGAGCGGATACACACTTGTGTCACATTTTTACAAAAGCGAAATAAGAATTTTTGGGCGTTACACAAAAATTTGTAAAATATAATATTGTTTTTGGATCAAGAAGATATATGTTGAATAAAACCTTCTTATGTTTTACATTAAAACCATATATATAAATAACATGAGATACTCATGTATTTATATTATATATATTCCCTGAATGAATACATTACACTATATGATTGAAATATCTAATGTGCTCCTGCAATAGCAATATTGTGAAAATGACTTTAATAGTATTTTGAACGATCTCATACATTCTAGTGGCTAAGCAAAATAATAAGTTACTAATGAAAAACTATGAAATTCTTCCTACTAGTTTTGCTTCATTCCCTGAAATGAATGTAGCAATACATAACAATTATGAAAAATGAAAATATAGAGATCATGATTGTTGTTGTAATTGAGGATGTGATTGGAGACTAATCATGACAACATAAATAGATAGATTTTGATTTGAAATCCACGCATGTTTTGCGATGGTGATTATGAAATAAAGAATTAATGGAGGCATTTAGAAGTCTATCCTACTAGATTTATTGCATTCTCTGAAGTGAATGCAAACATAAAGAAAATAAAAGATATAATCATGGACCACTAAAAGTGGGAACATAGTAATAAATAAGAGAACAATGAGAGTTCTCAAGATAACTCTTCAAAGGGTAAATATAACTTATGTTATCAATGTGATATGAAAGATTATTGGCCACATATGTGGCATATGCCTAAATATTGTGTTTTACGCTAATATTCTTTAAGGAATGATATAAGAATGCGATAATAAATTCTATCATTATAAATAGAAAGTATTTATCTTATTTGGTACTAAAACAAACAAATATTATTCCAATATTTGATAGTACAAAATTAGTCGAAAGCTCTAGAAGAGCTAATATATTAATATCTTGTGATTGTTAATCCATTGATTTTTAAATGATATTTATAATGGATCTTATATTGAGATTGTGAATGAGGAAAATATTATATTTCATATGAATCACTACTATAAATATCTATTTTAAAAGGATGAAAAAGAGAGGATTGGGTTATTAATTTATATTTATTTTATAATCTTTGTGATCTTCTTTTGTCATCATCCCCATTAAGAGGTTGGAAGCAAAATATTTTCTTGAGAAGGATCTATTTAAGAGCAATAAAATATGATAATTCTATCTAAAACTACGCTATGGTTGGATGCACACTGAAGTTGCAACTTTTTTTTTTCTTTAGATATTTGAAGATTTTGGCATATTCCACAGGCGAATATTGCATATAATTGTTTGGAAATTATATTTATTTTGTTGACTTAGTAACATTATAATATTCACATTGATTTAAAAATTTCGAGTAGTAAATGTCACAATAGCACTTATATGTGGATACAAAGTAAAATGGATGATAGTAAAATTATTAATTTGTTACAATTTAGTACAATTGAAACACATGTTAAAGTAAAAGAAGTTTACTAATACAAATGCATTTACTACTTGGCGTGACTAGTTAGACCATCTGGATCATATATGATGCGAAAATTAATTAAGAATTCATATGGACATTTATTAAAGAACCATAAGATTCTTTAATTTAAAAGAATTCTCATATGTTGCTTGTTCTCAATGAAAATTGATTATTAGAAACTCACTAGCTAAAGTTGAGATTTAATGTCTTGCATTTCTAAAGCGAAAATGGGCCCATGTGGATAGTTTTGATATTATATGATTTTGGTAGATGCATCTACAAAATAATCACATATGTGTTATCAATTTGCAACTTTGTCGTTTGCAAGATTGCTTGTTTAAATAATTAATTTCAGATCATGCAATTAAGACAATTCATCTTGCTAATCTTGATGAGTTTATATCTCAATCTTTTATTGATTGAGTTTGAAAAAAAATTATGTGATTTATGCATTATGGTTTAGAGAAATTATTGATTAAACACCTCGATTAATGTTTAAACCATTACTTATGAGAACTAAACTTTCTATTTCAACATGAGATTATGTTGATTTACGTGTTGTACGCATCAAGCCAATAGGTTATAAATACCCCCCATTACAATTGGTTTTTGATCAAGAGCTAAATATTTCTCATCTTTGAATTTTTGTATGTGCATATATGTTCCAATTGCTCCACCACGACGCACAAAGATGAGTGAATTCTCAAAGAAAGTTGGGAATATATATTAATTACATGTTTCTTTATATTATTGATGTTTTGAATGTACTCGAGATTCAATTATGACATGATTTGTGATTATAATATTGATTCGATAGTTTTCCCGATATTAAGGGGAGAGAAATAATAACTTGTAATGAGTTAGAGGGAGAATAATTTGAACCAGAAGTTTAATAAGGATAACTCATTATAAGTTAACTGTTAGATGTATTTATAAACTTAATGAGAATAACCAAGTGTTATATACCATCTAATATTTTAATTTGAATCAAAGTCGATAGGACAATAAGTTAGAATAAATAATAGATTGATCGGTTCCAAAGATGAAAATTCTTTAAGATGGTCATATAGTGGATGCGAGTACTCCAGAAAAGACCCAAGACATAACTAATAAGTAAAACTGCAGAAGAGATTCAGGTACCTGAAACTGAATTTTAAAATAATGAAAATAAGAGATCTCGATAAGTTATGTCAATTCGAGAAAATGTGGAACCGAATAATAAAAGTGGTCAACAATGATTTTGCATGCAATATTATTATTGAAATAATGAAATAAAAGGAAGATCTTGAATTAATCTATTGAGAAATATAGATATGGAATAAATTGATCAAAATAGAAAGACACAACTCAAGTACAATTAAATTAAGTGGAGTTTTTAGACCGATAGTCCAAATATCTAAATGTATAAAGCCGGTGAGAGGTGCAATTGAAGTAGTTTTGCAAAAGCGAGAATAAAAATATGAAGTTTTTAGCTAAGTCTGGCATTGATTATGAAATGATATAATATTCTTTTGAGGTGGATGCAATAACCTTTAGATATATAATTAAATTGACAATTCAAAAAGATTTAACTTGTGTCTAATGGTTATTGTTACAACCTTTATGAATCACTATATAGTAAAGTTTATGTTAAAATCCTTGAAGGATTTAGGATGTTAGAAGCATATTGAAATTCTCGAAATTGTTCATTTATATGAATTGAAATAATTTGAACATATGTGGTAAATTTGACTTAGTGAATAGTAGTTGAATGAGGATTATAAAATGATCCAAAATGCCTATTTATGTTTTTATAAAAGAATCATGATTAAAGTTTGTTATAATTATTGTTGAATCTCTGAAGAATCAAAATATATTTCCTCAAATTTCTCTCACTCATGACTTTTAAAAGAATAGTAATATAAATGCTTAGCAAATACATTCAAATAGTCATTTGAAAAACTAGTATTCAAGATTGAATCGTAGAATATGAGAAAATATGTGATGTTTTCATGAGGGGAGTAAATATCGTTGCACTCTTTTTCCCTTAATCGAGGTTTTATCCCATTGAGTTTTCCTGGTAAGATTTTTAATGAGCAGCATATTATGCGTATTATAGATTGTGTACTCTTTTTCTTTCATTAGGTTTTTATCCCACAGGATTTTTCTTAATAAGGTTTTAACGATGCATATTATCTACCAATGGACATCCAAGGAAGCGTTATGAATATATTATTAAGTGGATGTCCATCATGATCAAGATAAAGTTTTAATGTACTTTAAATTCTAATAGTTATTAGAATTAAATCTCTACTTCTTTTATACTTCTTAATTTCTTATGCCTATAAATAAAGACTCTGATGAAGCATTGTAATCATCCTTTGATCAATAAAGTACATTATTTATTACTTTCATATTTTTTTTGTTCTTTATTCTTTCCATCTCTCTTTATTTTATAACACCTTTAAAATAATAATATAAAAAACTTATGTTTTATAAAAATAAAATAAAGGCTTAATGGTTTAAAAGGCCCTCGAACTTTTTCGAAAAAATCAATTAAGCCCCTACGACATTTTTGCACCCAATTGAGCCTTTAAACTAACAAAACTGGCCAAATTGGCCCTTTGACCATGTCAGTGACAGTTACTGATGTGGTGCTCCATGTCAGCAAAAATAAAAAAAATTAATTTTTTAAAAAAATTTAAAAAATAAAATGAATATTTAAATTTTTACTAGAATAAACCTGGACATATGGTTGTCGAGGTTCATTCGTTTCAAAGCTTATTTTAAAAATAAAATAAAATTTAAACAAGCTATTTTTTTAAATTTTTTTATAAATTTGTAAAACATGATTAAATTTATAATATATTAAATAAATTTTAATAAAATAATAAAAATCATTAAAAGTTAAGAATCTGGACAACTATATGTCCAGATTCATTCAAAAATTTTTCTAAATTATAAAAGTTTAAAAAAATTAAAAATTAATTTTCTTTAAAATTTTGATATGTGTATCAATGTTTTAATTCTATCGGTAACTCTTAGGATATATACAAAATAAAAATATTTTATAAAATAAATAAAAATAATTTTAATTTAATTAATCTTATGTATAAAGTTTTTTTTTAGTGTATGAATATATCCAATTATTTAAAAATTTTAGACTAAAAATAATTGATACACCTTTTGGGCTACACATGTAATAAATAATTGATACATTATTTTAATTATATATATTCATGCATTAAAAAAAGCTTTACGATTAATAAAATTAAAATTAAAATTATTTTTATTTATTTATTTTATAAAATATTTATTTATTTCGTATACATCCTAAAAGCTACCAACCGAATTAAAACATTGATACACATATCAAATTTTTAAAGAAAATTAATTTTTAATATGTTTAAACTTTATGTAATTTAGAAAAATCATTTTGAATGAATTTGGGCATATGGTTGTCGAATTAATTTTGAACTTAACTTTTAAATGATTTTTATTTTTTTAAAAAATTAAAATTTATTTAATATTTTATAATTTTTAATAATTTTTACAAATTTATAAATTTTAAAAATATTATTTAAAAAATATTATTTTTAATTTTTTAGAAAAACTTTGAAACAAATGATCTTGGTGTCATTTGTCGAGTTTATTCTAGTGAAAATTTAAATATTCCTTTTAATTTTTTATTTTAAAAAAATTGAATTATTTATGTAACATCCTGAATTTTTTTGGGCCTATCGTTTAATGGGTGGATATGTTTAATGTGTTAATTTAAGTGTTAGGGGTACAAATTGGGCTCGGAGCTTAGGTAGAGGCCTTGATTAAAATTATCTGTTTGGGTATTATAGGGTTTAAAAGGTAGTATCTATGTTTAAAATATGTGGATAATAAGCGGATAAAGGCTATTATTTAGGAATTTATTTTATGTAGATAATATCTTTGATAAAGGAGGGATGAGTTAGAGATAATTAAGTCTCTTTTAGATGAGCTAGTAGATTAAGATAAAGGAGAAAAGATAGGACTTATCTGCAAGGTTAGGTAAGTGCAGAAATTTCTATAAATAGGGGAATATCTCTTCAATTTCGGCATTTGGGTTTTTCTCTCATTCTTTTCTCTTCTTCTCCAGAGTAAAAGCGAAAACTCCTAAAGTTCCATCTTCTTCTTCATTCTCTACAAAAGCCGAAATCTCTAAGCCTATTCCCTCATCTTCACTTTGATTCAAAAAGCGAAACTCTTTCCATTCTTTTTCTTCCTAGCCAGAAATCTTCATGTCTCTTCCTTGTTTTCTTTTCTTCTTCTCTTTTCTGTGAAACCAAACTCTTCACTCAAGTATTTTAAAAAGCCAAAGACACATCAGCCTTCTCTTGTTCATACTTTTCCAGGATTTTCCTAAAAGCAGAAATCCTAGATCTCATCTCCTGTGATTGCCGAATTATACGTGGTGCCTACTTGTGCCAGAAATCAGAAGGAACTTTAGTGGAGTCAATCGCATAGATCTCTAAGTTATAGAATCGTGTTACTTTCGGGATTTCAAGGTAAGGGATCTATTAGTTTTAACGTGTAATTTGGGATTTATTAACCTTGGTAGAATGTTGAAGGGCTAAATCTTTGTGTGTTTTTCCGGCTTTTGAGCAAGGCTTTACATGAGGATAATAGATCCAGGATAGCAAGGACATCGACTAAGAATATTGGATTTCAGCGATATCGGGTGTGTAATACTTCCCCACCATCTAGATCTAATTATTAATGTATGCTCATAAGTTTATATGTTGTGATAAATCCGATATCTCGGTTTAATGTTGGAAACAGAAAAGGGTGAAGCAAATCACCAGTCGGTGAATGTTTGACTTTATATGATAAAAGCATATTGATTTTATATTTGCATGGGTTGGGTTGATGAAAGGAGGAAGTTATACGTTATATGTTGTAGCGGCTAATGTCGTGATACGTTATAAGGGCTTGGCCATAATATGTTGATAAAGCGGCATGGTGTCATCTTGGCGTGTAGCGGTGTGGGTCGATTGTAGAAATCCCCAATGGTGTGAATGGTGAGTGCGGGCGTGTAGCGGATGGAAACCTAGGCAAATGGGTTGGGCCTTGCATATTATTTGTTATTTTTTTATAAATGGAATTATTAATCATTTTATGGGCCTAAGGCCAAAATCTAGTGGTGCATGAGGTTGCACTGCCGAGTCTCGCGACTCACCCTATTAATTAACCTTCGGGTGATACCTAGTGCTTGGACCGGGGTGGAGAGGAGCATAAGGTGGCCATGCAAAAGACCAGCTGGATCCGACAAAAAGTCTCAAGTTAATACTTTATATTTTTAATTAATGGATTTTAAATCTCGTTGTAATAAGGCTATGGGCCACTAGTTTATGTTTTGTTTTATTTTGAGCTTTAATTACTTTTAGTTATTTAAATTCTTATTGAACTAATGTATCTATTTAAATTTGGGTTTTTAATTTATAAAGGCATATTTTATTTAAACTATCAACTATTAAATTTCTCTCGAATAAGAAGATAAACTTTAGAAAAATATTTTTACGAAAATATGACATGTTCTTCCAAAATTTTTAGTGACATACCAGATCCGGTCGTGGTGTTTCGGCCGGGTTTGGGGTGTTACAAATTACTTTTATTTTTTTCGTCAATAACTATCATTGACATGGAGCACCACATTAGTACTGTAATGGTCAATGTTTGTTAAAGGGCCTCTTTGATTAGTTTTGTAAGTTAAAGGGTTCAATTTGGTGCAAAAAGGCCTTAATGGCTTAATTGATTTTTTGAAAAAGTTCAAAAGCCTTTTAAACCATTAAGCAAAAAATGAAATATACAAAATTTCTAAAGCTGCAAGTGCGAGAATGAATTAGGTCAATTTGTTGTCTAGATTCATCACTCTGAATCTAGATAATCATTTATCCGGATTCATCCTTCATGTAAGATAATTTTTATAAATTTATATATTTTTAAAAATTAATATTTTTTATTAGAACTTGTCACGTGTTATGATACAAAGTTATCATATGTCAACTTTCTATTAGTTGTTAGTTTCATGTCATCAAATTTTATGGACATTATTATAAAAGTATTAAAGTGTGGTAGCAAAGCGTTGTGAAGCCGGGGCCTAGCCCCACTAAAATGAAAAAATTTTCATTTAGGTATTTTTATAATTTATAAAATTTTAAATTAGTAATGATAAAATTGCACTTTATCCACTAAAAATAATAAAATAATAATTTAATTCTTTAAAAATTATAAATATATGACTATTAATTTTTTATTACCCTAAAAATAATTTAATTCCTTCTCCAACAAAAATTTCTGACTTCACTCCCAGTGATAGAATGTAAATTCAAAGATCAATTAAGCTAAAAAAAGAAAAGTACTAATTTGATACAAATGTACAAGTTGAGGACAATATACATAGTAACTAATATTTTTATTTTAGTCTGTAATTGTCAGTTTGTGTTTTACGTATAAAATTAGTCTGCTGAGCACAAAACAACAAAAACACCAACGTAGGATTTGCAGCTTGCACTTCTCCCACTGAGCTGCTCTCTTTCCAATAAAAAACTCCCCAAATGTACCATAAGCTTATCATATTACTAATCATTAAAGATATTCCAACGAAAACCAGAAAAAAAAAATGTCTTGGAAATTCTCTGTCTCTCACTCTCTCCCCCTCTTCTTCCTCTTCTTCCTTTATTCCTTTCCTTTAATCTCAACTCAACACAATGATGATCCAACATATAAAACCATGCATGATTTCTCTGGGTACCCAGTTGATGAATCATCACACACTTTTACACCATCAAATTCAAGCTCACTTTCAGTTGATATTCAAGCTCTGCAAAAACAGGTTGTTTTAACCCCCCCCCCCCCCCTCAAATCTTTTGAAATATGGGTTTTTGTGTTTGGGGGTTTAATGTTGTAAAATGGGAATTTTTTTGTGCTTTAGATTGATGAGCTATCAACTTTCTCGGATACACCTGCCCCATCAGTAACTAGGATTCTCTACACTGAGAATGATGTATTGGCTCGCAGGTAATTCGTGTATTTTTGTTTGTATATTTCGCCGTTTCGCAAACATGGTTAAGGTACTTTTATATAACTTTCAGTAAATTAATTTGTAGTGTAGATTTTGAAACATTAGAGCTGTATTCAGGTTATTTTTTCATGTCTTATTGCTTAATCTTGTCGGGTCTAATATTGCGGATTTAGTTTTTCGTCTAATTAAAGGACTCAACTTTTATTTATTTATTTTGTTGGTACTGCTTCTAAATGATTTTAGGATCAATTGTAAATTTCAGGAAATGAAAAATGGAAACCTAGTTGTTTAGTTTAGTGTAGTTGAATTGAGTTTAGTTGAGTTCTATGTACAACTATATTTCTACGCGGTAGTGAGTTTCATCCTAGACGCGGTTGCGGTCTCATTCACCATGGTTGTTGTGGATGTAAATTTTGTAGTGTTTGAGTGAATTTGGTATTGTCATGGACGATACACAATTGTGCATCCGTTGAGGTTCAATAATGTTTTCTTTGCAACATTTAACTACAGGTACGTCAAAAATTTAATGGGACTCGCTGGGCTTTCCGTTACAGAGGATGTTGTCGGGAACATTTTCGGTCGGTGGTAGGTTCTTCTTTTTTGATTGTTGATTGTCCCATCTTACTAAGATTCTTCTTGTTATTATTGATTTCAGCTGAGAATTTTAATGCCACCTCGAATGAGTGATTGATGTTTGATTATTTCCAAAACGGGATTGCATCAGTATTATTGTAAGAAGCTATGTTGGACTTCATTTTTCTTGAAGTATTTGTATCCTAGTCTTATGTCCTATGCATTTAGGGACATGTGTATGAGTTTGAGTAACTGATACTCACACCAAGTACATGAAAAAACTGATACTTACACCCAAGTCTGAGTAACATAGCTTTTAAGTTACATATGTTGTTATATCTGGCATTTATTTGTTTGTTTGAATTCTCTCTGCTGATTAACTATTATGGTTAGAATGTCAAATGTGCTTTATCTTGATTAATCCGGTTACAGTTCGTTGATGATTTTGCACCAACCTCATGTTAATTATTGATGGAGTGGATATGAATTTTAAAAATAACTGGTTGTTTTCATGTGTATCTGAGAGCTTCGCGATTGATTTTAGTTTACTCTTGATATCCGCTCTTCATCTTGTTCTCACTATTTCTGATTTGCATTTGGTCTTCAAGCTTACATTAATATTGAGACCTTCATTTCTTGGATGATGTGTTCATTGCTTTTGTTTTGGTTCTTTGAATGCTTTTTACAATGCAGGGATGGCTATGAACCAGAGCTTACTGCAGTGGCAACAGGTTCTCATATTGATGCTATTCCGTACTCCGGGAAGTATGATGGTGTCGTCGGTGTTTTAGGTGCAATAGAAGCCATTAATGCGCTAAAGCGGTTTGTGATTTGTCACAATGTTTTAAACCTATAAAATCCTTAAACCCTAATCTAATGTTGCTTTTTAAAGTATTTGATTCATTTTCTAGCAAAACAAAATAATCTTCATTCTGATAACTGTATATCTTTTCGATTAAGATCTTTGTTTGCCTAGGTTAATGCATTGTGGCTAAAACTTTTGTCCATGATAAATGGATTATTGCAGGTCCGGGTTCAAACCTAAAAGGTCATTGGAGATAATTTTATTCACTTCAGAAGAGCCAACGCGCTTTGGGATCGGCTGTTTGGGAAGGTTAGCATGACTGAGTAGCAGACTTTTCTTTTTTGCAGATTTAACTTGTTTATTACACTTCAAACTATGTTTCTCTGAATTTTTATTTTTCTGGAAGTACCCATGTCAGACCCCTGTATTGACACTTTCATTATGAGTATGGGAATGAGCCTCCAAGGACTCCCCAAATACATGAAAAAAACTTAAAAAATTTGAGCATACTTGTATCCGACACTCGCATTCGAGTCCGAGTAAAGTAGAACTTCATCACATGTCTCATAGCTAGGGGTAACTTCTTGACTTGGGTTTGAAGTATCTGATATATTTCGTCAACATGCAGCCGCTTATTGGCTGGCGGTGAAGCACTTGCTGAAGCTTTAAAGACTACAGTTGATGGTCAAAACATATCGTTCTTAGAAGCCGCAAGATCTGCTGGTTATGCTAGAGATGAAGATGATTTATCCAGTGTGTTTCTGAAGAATGACAGTTACTCGGCTTTTGTTGAGTTGCATATAGAACAAGCGCCGATTCTCGAAGAAGAAGGTATCTTGCTTATGAATGTTACAGTTTCTCTTTCTTACAATGTGTTGGGATTGGCTTATCCGTATGATTCTTTATTTCAGGTATATCTATTGGCGTAGTTACTAACATCGCTGCCCCTGCAAGCATAAAAGTAGATTTTGAAGGCAATGGTGGTCATGCAGGTGGCGTCTTGATGCCAGACAGGTTAATATTACCGATAGTGACTATTTTCTTTGAAATACTAGTGCCTACACGTATATGGAGTGAGTACGGGAATATGACCCTTCAATTACCTTCCAAATACATGAAAAAACTTGGGAAAAAAAATTGAACACCCTAGTCCAACATAAGAGTGACATTCTTATAACAATAATGCCAACTTCTGCAACTTTCGTGTTTCATTGATGCTGATTGTAAAAGCATATTTCATATATATATATATATATATATATATTTATATCAAAGGTCGGAGTAGTTTGGTTAAATTAGATTCAGGTTCTGTTAGATCATCCTCATTATACTTTTTCTAGAATGCATATTAAGTAAAAGATCCATAACCTGTGTGTATACTATTGAGTGCAGAAAGCGATGCTGGACTGGCAGCTGCCGAGTTAATGTTAGCTATCGAGAAACATGTAACGGAATCTGGATCACTTGATACTGTTGGTACAGTAGGTAAATCTGAAGGAAATATTTTCATGTTTTCGTTAAAAGAGTTCTTCTGCACTAAACGAAGCTCCCTTAATTTCATCTGAATAGATTTTTTTCCAGCTAATATAAATTTATTATTTTTGTTTTCTAGGGATTTTGGAACTTTACCCGGGAGCAATCAATAGCATCCCTAGTAAAGCTCACCTTGAAATTGGTAAGTATCATGCTATGTTAATCGGACTTGGTTGTGCCTAACACGGGTATGTTCAGATCTTTTTCTTATATTTGGAAGGTCTTTGGAGGGTCATATCCCGGTTCTCATATTCATATATGCGTTGGACATTGGTGTTGAAGATGGTTATTTCAGGAAAAATGAAGAATTGGAGCAACATGGTATCATGTTAGCAAGTATTCTTCCAAGAGAACATAAGTTTACTATGAGAATCTTTAGTTGTCTTACATGCTTAATCCAAGTTAAAAAAGCCTACTTCAATGAAGATAGAACCTATTTTGCGCCAACTTTATTTTTCTTGAAGTACCTATGTCTGATACCAGTCTTTGATGCACATTTGGATCTAGATGTGATATATGACCCTCCAAATACATGGAAAAGCTTCTAAAATTTTGAATATACTTGTGTCAGACACATACTCGTATCTAACACTTTAACACAAATCCTAGTAACAGAAAATAGAACCATTCTTAAATTTGCCTGACCTCACTCTTGGATAATCTGGGCTGTATATCTGGATTACTATCTGATAATCAGATATGTTTTCGTTTCTTATAACTTTTTTTTTGGTAGATGTACGAGATATCGAGGAAAGCTTTAGGAATGCTGTTATTAATAAAATCCATAAAGCTGCAAAATCAATTGCCAAAAAGCGCAAGGTCACCTTATCAGAATTCAAGATCATAAATCAGGACCCACCAGCTCATTCTAACGGATCAGTAATCAAAGCAGTGGTAGATGCCTCGGATGAGCTGAACCTAACGTATAAGTATATGATCAGCAGAGCTTACCATGACTCGCTGTTTATGGCAAGGTAAGGGAATGATATTTAGAAACTAAATCTTTTGCAAGCTCCAAAACTATATGTTTGGCATAGAGCTGAAGTTCCGGTACCAAATATTTTGAAGAATTATATGAGCATATAAACTATGCAGTTTCGATGTCTTTTAGATTGTAAATTCTAGGAGAATAAATGGAGCGTGGACACTCAGTCCTGAAATGTTGAATTGTTTCAAATGCTAGGCTTACTGAATTTTGCTAGACTATTCTATCTTTAGATGGCTCTAGGGGATGTTCTCTTGGAAAAGGGCTGGGATTCTCATTATGGGTATAATCGAACCGGCAGTCGAGCTCAAACTCGACTAAATATTCGAAGCTTGAAGCTCAGTTAGAGCTCAATCAAGTTTCACTCTTGAAGCTCAGTTAGGTTCAGCTCTATTAGGCCTGTTTACCTAGTAAACAATTATCTCAGTTACCATGCTTGGCTTCAAGCTCGATTATTTGTGCTCAAGCTTGAATTGATATTCTTTGATACTAGTTAAAAGAAAATTGTGTGATTAGGGTTGCCAGCTATTCAAGTAAACATTAGGATACTAGAATTTGGCTTGCTTAATAGCTTAAGCTTGACTCAATAATGATCGAGCCAAATTCAAGTTTTTTTATTTTTTATTTTTCTGGTCGAGCTCAAGTAGCTTGCAAGCATAGATATCTCATTTACACCCCTAATTCTCTCCATCCAACCCATCCTGATAAACTAGGAACATGCATGAATGTCTGGATAGAGAAGAAAAGCTCCCAATTCAGATTTCGGATCCTTTTCCCAAATATTAACTTTCACTGTAAGGGAAAGGAATTGTCGAGGGGATTAGTCATAATATGCACAATTTTACTGTAAATACACAATTAAACATGCCAATGTAGTCTCAATTTCACAATCATCAGCATTGTCATCATGATTAAATACCATAATTACATGCTGATATTCAGATTTCAAATTCATCCAGGATATCTCCAATGGGCATGATATTTATTCCATGTTACAAAGGTAAGATCTGCGTTCTCTTTCACCTAAGAATCAATGTGATTTTTCTACCAATCCTTTTAAATCAACTAAATTCTTGTGATTAGAGTATCACATATATCTATGTTATTCGGACTTGGATGCGAGTGTCGGATATGATTAAGTGTTTTTAATGTATTTGGAGGTTTTTAGCTATGTTGCTTCGACTCTTCATTTTACTCAAAGTATCTATGTTTAACTCATATTGGTGATAAAAACTTTCAAGGATCCTCCAAATACATTAGAAAACTTTAAATGAATATACATGTGTCAAACACAAATCCATATTCGATACTCATAATTCAGTCCAATATAATTCAGTCCAATTAACATGTCTTTGTCATATCCACTTATCTATGTTCCGATCTTGTATTTCGAGAAATGAAAAGTTAGAGCAACATAGTCGCACAAAATGCTAAGTAGAACTAAAGCAGCAAAAGCATTTCATTTATCAACAACATATACTGCATCAGATTTCAGATTAAGTACATAGCATTTAAGTATAGTAACATGGTGTGCATAGATTGTTGAACTGCATTCGAGCTAATGAACATGAGAACAAACTTAAAGCAGATTAAATTGTATTGGTATTTGCAGGATATAGTCATAAGCCAGAAGAATATGCGTCACCTCAGGATATAGAAAATGGGGTGAAGGTATTAGCGCTAACCTTGGCCAAGTTGTCTTTGCGTTGATGTGTTGTTGTATATTGTAGTTTTTAATAGGTTGGTTAATGCCACTCTTTGTCAATATTTTCAATAATAACAACTTTGGCATTTATGAAAACTTTGTATCATGTTTGAGAATCCAATCTCAAAGATAATGGAACTCCTACAATTTGGCTTTCTTCTTTTTCTTGGCGCAGTAGAAGATACTGTAAGATGCTTGAGGTGAAAGTTGAGATAATGATAAGTTTAGTCCTTAACATTTATATTTCTTGTCAATTTGGTCTTTATTTTTTTAGCTAAATTTAGCTCCCGACCTTTCAAAAATAATCCAATTTGATCATCACCTTTTCAAAAAGTGTTGAATTGTTGTTTTTTAATTGAAATCCTGACGCAAATGTTAAATTTTTAAACATAATAGCTTGCATGACAATCCATTTGTAGTTTATGTTAACCTTTTTTTATGAACTTTCTATATATTTTTTGAATTTTTTTATTTTTATAATTTTAAAATTATTTGTTAACGTAAGACAAATCAAGTCATATCAAACAATGTTTTAGTCAATGTATTTTTCAAACAAATACGATTTGACTTTTTATTTTAAAAAAAAGTTAATAATCAAATTTAGCTCAAAAAATAATTAGAGTCAAATTGACAAAATATATAAATGTTCAAGGCTAAATTTATCAATATGCCTTAAATTTAAATAAAAAAACATTTTCTGTAATACTAGTATGGTTGGCATTGGGTTTTTTTTTATCTTTTAACTAATTTATAGAGTAAAAATGTAAAGGTTATAAAATGTTCTAAATTCCAGAATCCTTTTGTATATTTGAAATTTAGCCTACATGGACTTGAATTTAACAAATTAACATTTTTAAAATTAATATTAACATTTTAATCAAAACAAAGTATTTAAAATTACCAAATGGCATCATAAAAGTTTGGGCACCAATTTATGTTTGACTATTGTTATATAATTTTAGGAAATAATAAATGGACACATTCATTTTTTTATGCAATATTGAGGGTGAGGATCTCGTGCTAAGTGGACATCTGATCAAAGTTTTAACAACCATTTCATATAAATTAAGACAAAAATACATCCTGTTGAAAAGCCCTAAAGACCTTTCTATATATAGCACTGTAGATATAATTCTTCGAATTAGCCTTGATCAAAATTAAAAAGTTTTCTATCCACGCCCCATTTGAAGAAGTTGGCAGCATACAAGATTAAGG
Source organism: Gossypium sturtianum (assembly GCA_025698515.1). Taxonomy (NCBI): domain Eukaryota; kingdom Viridiplantae; phylum Streptophyta; class Magnoliopsida; order Malvales; family Malvaceae; genus Gossypium; species Gossypium sturtianum. The sequence continues at coordinate 75,890,930 of CM046951.1, read as the reverse complement.
AGTAGGTTAAAATTTTATTGTTGTAAAATAGAGTTATTATTTGAATAGAATTTTAAGTATTATTAATTAATATTAGAGTTAATTATGTTAATTGTTTTGAATAATGTTACTTTGCATTAATTACATAGAGTAAAATTATATTGTATGTTGAATATATTAAAAAATTCTTTAATTATGATTTGAAAATTTTCTATTATAATATTTGAATTGATAAATTCATATATTTTAATTATATTCAATTATTTAAATAATAAATATCATTTTACGTTAATTATTGAAATTAAAATATATTATTTTAAAAATTGATTGAATATTAAACGTGTAAAATTACATGCAATGCATGTGACAATAGAACCTACTATATATAAAAGCACGAGTTTGGAAAAAAAATTGAATTGATGAGAATAATCTTTATTTTCCATCTAATTACTAAATGTAATGATAATATTTAATTTAGAATTATTAGTTAAAAAGTTGAAATGAAATAGAAATTATGATAATTATACATTTAAAAACTATTACAATTTAATAAAAGTTGTGATAATTACACATTCAAAAATAATTAAAATTTAAGTTACAATTATTAATTAAAAAACTGTGCTAATTTTAAATTAAAATTATTAGAATAGATTTCTAAGCATAAAATATAGAATAAAAGATTGTGATAATTAAAATTAAAATTATAATTTACCATTATTAGTTAAAAATTCACTTAAACAAAATTTGTGTTAGTTTTATTTAAAAAAGGTTGTGTTAATTTATTGATGTAAGATAAAATTATTATTTAAATAGATTTCTAAGCAAATCATTAGTTATTATTTTACATCAATTATAGGTTGAATCTGTAAAAACTATTTTAAATATTATTTAAAAAAATTCTATTACAATAAATTAATATATTTTAATTATACTCAATAAATTTAAATAAAATATATTATTTTACGCTAATAGATAAAATAGATATGTATTGTTATCCACAAAATCCTAATTAAACAAAAAAATGGGATACACAAATCCGTCGCTATTTATCGCTGTCCGTACTTAGCTGTAACTCAGATTTCACGATTGTAACAAAAATCGAATATTCGAGTTGGATTAAATTGGTTAGATTTTTATATTGGACTTGAATTTGAAAAATAAAAAACTTGTTTGTATTTCATTTTTCTTCCCCAAGAAACCACAAAATGTTGTCCGCTGGATCTTCGGTTAAGGCTGGGTGATCAACCTCTACTACCTCGCCGATTCAAATTTAAAAAATCCTAAATTTGTTTGAATTTTCTGGCGATACTATGGATGAATCTTTCTTCGATCTAATGGAATTCTTGAAGAAACCTACGATAACCGAAACATTCGTCGACATTTTGTTATGTGCGGTGCCCATATGGTTAGCCGTGATGATCGGGCTCTTCATCGGTTGGGCTTGGCGTCCTAGGTGGACCAGCTTGGTTTTTCTAGGTCTCCGATCTAAGTTCCGGTTCGTCTGGACTGCTCCTCCTGGGTTCGGAGCTCGCCGACTCTGGCTCGCCTTTACTGCTCTTTCCGCTTTCTCTGTTTGCCGTACGGTTTTCTCCAACTTTATTAAAGGGAGAGCCAGGAAATCGACTGCTGAAACTTCCAATTCGGCCGTTCGTTTACAATCTCCGTCGCCTACTGTGAGGATTTCGCCTGAAGGAGCGGCTGGTACAGCTAGGTTAGTGTTATATATATATATATATATATATACACACTTACTTTTTAGGTTTTGTATTTGTGTAATTAAAACTTAAACTTTTTTGCAATATTTTTTTCTTAAGAAAAATAATGCTACTTGGTTCGTTTATTTTATTTTATATGATTTCTATTAAGGTAAAATATGAATTAGGCTTTCTAATTGAACTTTAAAAAATTGACCTAATTATGAAAATGGGGTTATGAGAAAATTGTTTATAGGTTAAACCGGAAGCTTTAATATATAGTCATGTCAACGCATTTTGGTCATTAATATGGAAGTTTTAGTAATTAGCATCGATAGCGAGTTACGCAAGTGAAGAATTTGTATAGATCTTATGGTTAGGAATCAGGATTGTTGAAGAAATTGACTGGCTGTTCATCCGGTGATACTTTCCTTCAGCTAATGTTATATACTAGTTAAAGGAATTTATTTTTCTATTAAAGCATACTCTAATAGTAGGACTGGTGATGTGTAATTTAAGTTGGTAATGTCAAAACCTAGCTAATCTATTGAATCTAGTATGGTTTAACGGTAATTTTGGGACAAATTTTATGAGAGTTCTGTCTAATATGCATCAATATTAAGTATGCAGTGTAATGTTTAGCATGGCTCAAAGACGGTTACATGAAATTCATCATAATTAAGGACTGCTAAGACTTAAGAGGGTTAGAAATTGGTGATCCATCTTATGTTAAATATTTTAGAATCACCTTTTTTTTAAGGTTCTCTGGCAGGTTAATGTCCCGCAGCTGGCAAGGGGGAATGGGGTCTAGAATCCCTGCCTTGTGGAAAATCCACCTTCTAGGGGAGCTGTGTGCACCATCTGGTCAAGCTCCAGGGTTATTTAAACATCATCCTTAGGATATAGGGAAGTGAGCAAACTGAGCTTGTAAGGAAATAGTTGGGAAAAATGCTTATATATGGTTCGACCTATACAAGATGAAACTAATCGTGGTATTGATGTGGAAAACCTGAAAATTATATAACAAATTTATTTAATAGTCATAGTTAAGGTCAAAAGAATTTGGATGTTGGAAACATGTTTCATGACTTTGCTACAACAGTGTTGAATGTAGATATCTTAGTTATATGTGTTTAATGCCAAAAGAAAATATTTTGATCTAGATAAACTTTTAATGCCAAAAGATTTATCTAATCAAGCTTTAAAGTTATGAGATGTCAGTTGTAGAGCTTGTTTGCTGAAAAGAAAATATACTTACATGCTTTGGCTATATAACTAAAGAAAATTTCCCTCTTACGTGCTATTGCTAGTGCATGCATGTTTTGGTGGTAATGCTCTGGCTCTTTTTACTTGTTCAAGAATTTATTGAAATATAATTTTTATTTTTGCAGTAATTTCAATGTCACTGTTGGAAGCATATTATTTCCTGCTGTAATTAGTCTTGTTGTGTTACTATTGGTATGGTTAATGCTGTTTCTTGCATGAGCTTGTTCATGATTGATACCTATTTCCTTACAGCCCCACCACTAAAGCTGAAGAAAGGCAACAGGATATTGTCACTGAGAATGATTTGGCTCACCTCTTACATTTACTCGAAGGCAAGGAAGGGGAGATGGAATGGCAAAATATGATGGAAAGGACTACCCCGAATATGTCATACCAAGCATGGCGTCATGAGCCTGATGTAGGTTTCTGATTATTGATGCACTTCTAATATCATAGAGAGTTGCCATGAAACTTGTAGGATCTGTCTTACTCTAAAAAATAAAACTTGCCACATAAACATTATAGTTTTAGGAATAAATTTTCTGATTTTTTGGTTCTCTTCTCTCTCCTATAAGATAGAATGAGAGCTTGGGTGAAATTGGGAAATCCCACAGTTTACTTTCCTGTGATCTTGAATGACCCTGAGCATTCTGCCTGGCTTTTGATATCTTATGAACATCATATTTTCACAGTTGCTTTGATATCTTACTGAGTTGCCATGGAACTTGTAGATTTGTCTAAAGGAAAAACTTGCCACATAAAATGTTATAGTTTCGGGAAGAAATTTAGTAATGCTTTTTCATTCTCTCTCATTGAGAACTGGAGGGAATTTGGGATGTCCCTGCAGTTTTCTTTCCTGTGATCTTGAATGGTTTCCGGCTTTCTGCATTGCTTGTAGATCTTGTCGGCATCACATTTCTTTATCATGTGGCATTTGATTTATGGCTGAACCTAAGCATTTTTATTTATCGAATTTTCAGAGGTTATTAGGTCGGAGGATGGAAAATGTCAAATGGCTTCACATGATACTTTACCATTTCTTTTTGTTTTGTTTTTCTTAGATGGAATTCCATGTTTGATCATGCATTGCATGATACCTGATGGTCATATAGGCCACATGTATTACTTACCGTGATTTTGTTTACAGAATGCCCCTGCAATTTATCGTAGTAGAACTGTCTTTGAGGATGCAACTCCGGAGTTGGTCAGAGATTTCTTCTGGGATGATGAGTTTCGACCGAAGTGGGACACTATGCTTTCTTATGTTAAAATTTTGGAGGAGTGCCCTCGTACAGGGACAATGATTGTTCACTGGATAAAAAAGGTAGGTGAAATGAATGGTTTGTATAATATTTTTTACTGATTTTTTTTGGAGTAATAAGCTTTAAAGCATTTAAGACTTTGTATGGACTCACATATCTCGGCTTGTTTCATCTTTCTGGCAGTTCCCCTTTTTCTGCAGTGATCGTGAGTACATAATTGCTCGAAGAATATGGGAGGCTGGAAATGCTTACCATTGTGTGACAAAGGTACATGCTATAACTATGTTGCTCTAACTCTTCATTTTTGTTGCAGTACCGGTGTCCAACACATGGGGATGGGGATATGACCTCCAAAGTTCCTTCAAATACAGAAAAAATTCAAAAATCTGACCATACCCATGTTGGACAGTGTAACACATCCACCACTCAGACAGACTCTGAGCAACATAGGGCTTAACATTCTATTGTTTAGTTTGATCTGTTAATTTTCAGTAAATCTATATTCCTTTGGAGTTGCTATGAGGGGGTCTGGTGATATTAATTTATGAAGGAGCATTAGGGGTGGGGTAGGGTGTGGAGGAGGGACAGGGAAGAGTGGTGTGTTAAGGTGATTGTCTGTGGCGGTGGTAAGCATGGCTAATAATTCTATATGACAATTAAGTATACTTAAATAAATGACTTCAACTAGTATTTATTAGGCGCTGCACTTGATCTTGATCATCAAGTAACTAATTTTTGCATAGAATTGACTCTGCATCTAATGATTCGCCTGGTGTACTCTCAACTTATGTTGTTTCAATTGTTTTTATTTTCAAGTATCTGTGTTTTACACCCATTCTAATAGATATAGAGTATATTCCTCCCATGACCTTCTAAATACATGAAAATTTTTGGAAAAATATGAACATACTTATGCCAAACACATACTTTAAGATACTCATACCCGAGTCTGAGTAGCATAGCTTCTGAAGATGCTTGAATGACCCGTGTCTGAGCCTGTTTTAATATCATGTGTGTGTATTATGGTTCGTGTAGAGGAAAGAAATAGATTATTATATGTAATCCAGTGTGGGTTTCCGCATGAGGGTGCTAAAACAAGCTATAAATTGTTTCAGGGAGTGCCATATCCTGATTTGCAAAAGCGTGACAAGCCAAGACGTGTGGAGCTTTACTTTTCGAGTTGGGTTATCAGGGCAGGTAAGTCCTTTCAGTCAACCTCTCGATTATTGCAGCAAAACTTTGGACACTGTTATCAACAGTCTCATTTTTATTATTCAATTTGTGATGCAGTGGAGTCCAGGAAAGGAGATGGACAGATGACTGCTTGTGAAGTAGCTCTTGTACATTATGAAGACATGGGGATCCCGAAAGATGTAGCAAAATTGGGCGTTCGTCATGGGATGTGGGGCACTGTAAAGAAATTGCACTCAGGCATGAAGGCATACCAGAATGCGAGGAAAACTGACAGTTCCTTGTCAAGATGTGCACAGATGGCAAGAATTACCACGAAAATTTCTCCTGATGAGAGCACAGGTTCTCTTCGTCCTGCTACCGTGGAAGATGAAAAGGATCGAGCTATGGTTATGAGGAGGGAGCATGATAATGGGCTTGATTGGAAGTGGATAGCCATAGGTGGAACCGTAGCGCTGGCTTTTGGACTCCATTCGGGTATAATTGGAAAGGCATTGTTAGTGGGAGCAGGGAGGAGAATGGCCCGACGGTGAGGTTTTTTTCTGGTGAGGAAATTCTAGATTTTAAAGAACCCACGACACGCTATTGAAATGAATTATTTGTTATGTACCATAATCATATAATGAAATGCCTTAGCCCAAGGGCATGTTACTCCACCTTCATTCGCTTTTAACTTCTAGGGCAGTATTACACCAAAATGTTACTCAAATATGATGCAATGTTTTCACTTTTATATAACAATAATTCAACTACAATACGAATATACAAATGTTTTCAATTCCTACCTTCTATTCTTAAAAAGAGAAATAAATTTACTACTTTAGTTTTTTAATTAATGTATTTTTATTTATTGTTGAGTTTTTTAAGTCATATGTAAATAAAATATATTAACATAAATTTTAATTGTAATTAAAGTATTTATATAATATTAAAAAATTGATATATTGTAGGATAAACCATAAAAATAGTCTTCCAACTTTTAAGGTGTTTTTGTTTTAGTCACTCATGTTTAAAATTTTTTATTTTAGTCACTAACGTTCACTCTTACGCCAAATCACTAACGGTGATATTCTTTTATTGGTATAATAATAAATTTAATTTGTTAATGTTTACAGATTTTATTAATTTAGTCTTAAATCTAAAAAAATCAACAAATTTAACCATTAACTTAGTCTTGATTCTTAAAAATTAAAATTTTAAAAATATGAAGAATATTTAAAGCTTCATTTTTCAATAAAATACATTAGATTTCATAAAAAATACATACAAAATTATAAAATATCTATAAATAGATGAAAGTTTATTTTTCTTATTTGTTAACATGAAATCTATTTATCAAAATAATAATTTTATAAATAAAAAAGTTTAAAGGGAAAAAAACCATAAAGAAGACTTGCATAGATTCAACTTCTCTTTTTTCAACGTTAACGACCACCATGTTTAGGTTGGGTTAAAATTACAGCCTGAGGTTGAAAAGGAGAAGAATTGATGTCTTAAGGTCGTTGCCTAGAACGAGTTTGTCGTGTTTGAGGTTGTGCTTGAGGGCAAGCATGACGGGGAATGTATAGATGAGGATGAGATTTTGAATACCCAATATGTGGAAGGCCATATTGTAGCTTTACAACCAAATCCTGGTTCGATAGCACGATGATGGAGGATGTGAAAATTAAGGAGTTCAGAGTAAGAGTTGTTGGTGTTAATAGTTATGGATGAAAGGCGGTGTATAACGTTTAAGTAAAAAATTATGAAAAGTTAAATTTAACTTAAAAAGCATAGATCAAATTGAAAAAAAATATAAACGTATCCTCGAATTTAAGTAAAAGCATTTTAATGTTGCTGTGTTTTTGCTATTAAGTAGCCATAAATTCAAAATTAAATACAATAGTGTGTTGCTTCAAGTGCAACTTTGTAAAAGAAAATGAAGAAATCACAAATAGGATGTGTGGCTAAACAAGTTTTTGGTTATGTAAAAATAATTAATGCTTACTTCGTTCTCCCTCCTCCACTCTTTAGAATTATTGTTTTATATTTTTAAAATATTCTATTATTTTATCTTTCTAAAATACCCATTTAATGCATATCTTTACCTCCCCTATACCTCAAAGCTATAAAAATCTCAAGTTTATTTAAATTTTGAAACTTGAAATTTGATCAAATTGGATTAAGTTTTACTTTTTAAAACTTAAATTTAATTTAAAATAAAAATTAAATTATTTGAGTTTATTTGTTTAAGCTTATTTATCTAAAAAAAGAAATTCAATATTCATGCTCAACTCCAAACTCATTATTTATGTCAAGCTGAATTGAGAATTTCAATACTAATTAAAACATATATATTCAGAAGAAAAACTCAATAAACATGTGAGCTACATGAATAAAGCATTTGGATGATGGATATCGTTTTGGTAGGAAAGTTTTTCTAAATAATAAACTTTAAATTTTATTTCAGTGTAAATTTCAGTTAGTATCGGTTGTATTAGAGCATACCTTTGATTTCGTTCGTACTCGTAAAAATATAATATATCGGCCAGTATTAAAAAAAATTTAAATGATTTTTAACTTAAATTTTAATTATTTATATGTACCAAAAAAAAACATAAATATATTTTAAATTTGTTGAATTATGAATTGCTATATGAATAGAAAGAAATAATCTTATTGTTTAATTTATGGAATAATTTTTTTTGCTTGATTAAAGATGGATTGTATTTATGAAGCTTATAAAAGAATAATTTATATAGCTGATGAGTATTTTATTTTATTTTTTGTATCTAAAAATTTTAGGATGAAATTTGAACCCATGTTACCAACATTTGTTTTAATTTTTATGAGTATTTTATATTCGAGACTTATTTAATTTCATTATTTTGATATTCGCAATACTTTTTATAACGACCAATAACAGTGGAAAATTTGTGAAATACCGACTATCTTGATTTGGATACTCAAATTCAAATTAAGAGTTCAATCCCTATTCATGGGTGTGATCATTTAACGTTTTAGAAAACACCTGCACCTGTAACAATGAGATAAATTATTGCTACGAATAGTCCTAGTTTCAACCAAGTTCAACTTGAGCTTAAGCGACAATGATTTAACTAAATTCAAATTCTTTTCATGTTGATCTCCAGTAACTTATGAGCAAAAATATCTCGTTTACACTATTAATCCTTCTTTCTCTAAATCTCTCACAGATCCCAAAAGTTTCATTTCCTCACTGATCAAATATAAGGTGAAGTATATTCTTTCAGAATCAAAATGCAAAGCATCTGCAGTGACAAATTCATGAACAACAGATCCCAATTCAATCCAACTAGAAGCTCTATTTTTCTTAACTTCTTTCTTCCTAATAATTTCTCTAATCCTAGAAACGCCATCCCACCTTTTGGAATCAGCATAAATGTTGGATAAGAGAATATAGTTGCCCGAATTATCCGACTCAATCTTAAACAACTCATCCGCAGCAATTTCAGCTAACTTGACGTTGCAATGGACCCGGCAAGCAGCAAGCAAAGCTCCCCAAACGACTGCGCTAGGTGAAACCGGCATGTTTCTTATAAGGTTATATGCCTCTTCAAGGCACCCGGCTCGACCAAGTAGATCAATCATACATGCATAGTGTTTTTCGGAGGGCTGAATTCCGTGTTCTTCCTGCATTTGTTTGAAGTACTTCCTGCCCTCAATAACAAGTCCACCATGGTTACAAGCTGTCAAAACTCCGAGAAATGCGACTCCGTCTGGTTTTATGTTTGTCCTTTGCATCTCCTCTAACAAAGAAATGGCGTCTTGAGCCATGCCATGATTTGCAAAGGCGGTGATCATCACACTACAACAAAGCAAATCTTTATGATAAGCCATCTTAAAAACTTGTGAAGCCTTGGCAATATTTCCGCATTTTGCATACATGTCGATTAAACTAGTGACAATTCGTAAACTCGAAAAAAGTGGTGGTCGGGAGAAGTCATTAATAATCGATTCAGCTGCATCTAGAATTCCTAACTGCGAGCAAGCTGAAATGATTCCGAGCACAAATGTTTCATCTGGTTCGATACCTTGGTTTTTATATTGTTTATACAATTCCAAAGCATTGCAAGGTTGCGCGTTCCGAGCATATCCTCCTATCATGGTGGACCACGAGATCAGATTCTTCTCAGGCATTTGATCAAACAAACATCTACCATTACTAACAGCCCCTGCCTTGACATATCCGTCTATCATTATGGTCCATGATGCAAAGTTTTTACTGGGCATTTTGTCGAAAAATTCTTTCGCAACTTCCATCTTCCCTGCTTTACAAAACCCGGAAATCATCAAATTCCAAGTCCCGGCATCTCGAACCGGCATTGCTTCAAAAACAGACTGGGCAGAATGAACATCACCAACATCCATATATCCAGAAACCATGACATTCCATGAAGCTAAATCTTTGGTAGTCATTCTATCAAAAAGCAATTTAGCCTCTTCTTTCTCCCCAGCTTTGAAATATCCTTGAATCATGCTCGTCCAAGAAATCACATTTCTTTCAAGCATTTCGTCGAATAACTTCCGGGCAAGATTCACTCTACCATTATTTCCATACCCCGAAATCATCGAATTCCAAGAAACCAAATCTTTTTCCTCCATTTCATCGAATACCCTTGTTGCCAAATCAACTTCCCCACATCTCATGAACAAATCAATCACCGCATTTTGCATTATCAAATCGAAACAAAACCCACATTTTAACCCCAACCCATAAACCGCTTCCCCATCTTTAACCCTCACCAACCGGGCTAAACTCTTGAGAACCGATGCCAAGGTAAACTTCAAAGGCAAAACAGAGTCTTCCCGCATCTTTGAAAACAAAGACAAAGCTTCCAAGTAGTTCCGATTCTCAACATACCCATGAATCAAAGCAGTCCAAAGAAAAGCATTTGGTTGAGGAATTTGATCGAACAACTTGTGAGCATATTGGATAGAACCAAATCGGGCATAGAGCCTGAGGAGCTTGTTTAGAACAAGGTGGGATAAGGCAAAAGAGCCATGGACCAAGAGACGGGCGTGAACAAATTTTAAGGATTTGAGAGACTGAGCTTTGTTGAGGAGGCGTGACAGAGAGGGATTCATTTCATGGCGCCAAGACAATCAGGCATGACTTAAACGTTCATGTGATTTATAAAGTAAGGGTAAATTATTTGGGTTTAGTCATCATGTTGAATTGAACATAAGCCATAGAGCGAGAGTATGACTTAATTTAGAAGTTTAATTAATATTAGACAAATTTAAAAGGAAACTCAGATCAAATTCAACTCCAATTTAAATATAAATAATCAAGTTTAAAGTTTAACTGTTTTACTAATTAAAGGAGAATGATTTTGGAATTTTAAAACTAAATTCAATCTAACTCATTAGGGTCAACAAATTATAAAAAAGTTGTCATTCAAAATTAATAATTATATTATGTACTGATTTTATATTTTTTCGAATATGTGTCACCTTGTTCAATAAAATATTTGTCTTATATTATTATTTAAAATATATATAAATGATTTTTGTTGATGAATAAAACATTAAAACTTTTAGTTCTGACAAATATATCATCCATTTTCACCAATATATATCATTCATTCTCTTTTACAAAATTACCATAATTAAAATAAAAAGCAAAATATAAATGTGGAGATAACCTTCTAAAATAATTGTGCTAAATTTAAATAGTTAAATATGATGGCAAATCCTATTATTCGTGTTTTCATATCCAATTTGAGTATTTCACATTGCATAAACATGTTAAATTATTATATAATTTCATATAGTTTTATTTTATTTTTTTTACTTTTAAGGGCGCATGTTGTATAAATTTTGACTCATTAATATATATATTGTTTTATATGGCATTTTATTTATATATTATTCGAGTGCAAAAGCTCAAATTAAATCAAGGCTCTTTTTGCCATTTCCAATGTATACATATAAATCTATAAAAAAATTTAAAAATAAGATAATGAATTAATTACCACAGGAAAACTATTCTTAGAATTGGGGGAAAATTACAAAATAGTACAAAAACAGTTCTTAAATTTCAATTGGAGGCAGCAGCTGGCCCCTCCTTATAAATCTGTCTCTATCATCGATACGTTAACCATTGACCCTATATTATACCAAAAGCGGAGTTCAGTTCATGCCTGCAATAATAAACCATAATTTCCAAAAAAAGAATCAAGAAATCTATAATAGAATATAGCCAATACGATGTTCCAATTTCCAATGATAGGCTGATTCCAATTCAAAGACATTAAATATATAAATAAGCTAATTTTAATAGTAAAAATATATATTTGGTTTATGGTACAATGAGATTATTGATCCAAATCTCTTATCACTAACAAAAAAAATGTTAAAAAGTCTATGTTGCTCCCACTCTATTTTTCTTCAAGACACACAAGGGATATGACCTCCAAAGGCCCTCCATCCAATACATCAGAAAATTTGGAAAATACGAAAATACCCTTTTAGACACGTACTCATATCCAACACTCACACCCCGACTCAAAGTAATACAGATGGTTTCACCAGTAAAGATATGGTTTCTCTCCAATTTTTTCAACAATTAATATAACTAATTGAGGGAGAGAATTGAAATTTGTTCATTTTATCTCAAGGGCTCAGATAGGGTAAAAAATTATTTCAGCTCAGAAGAGCTCAATGGAAAACATATATACAGACTACATGAGCAAATTCTCTGTCAGCTATATTCCTCGGGCTAGGGCAAGAGTATTATACGTTGCTATATATGTCTGGCACAGGTATGTTCAATTTTTTCCAAGATTTTCATGTATTCGAAAGGTCCTTAGAAGATATTATCCCAAATCCATGTCCAAATACACCTCAGCATAGTTCAACCAGACATGGAATAGTAAAAGTAACAATGATAAGGAAAACTGCAATTGAACCAGCTTTAACCATTAAGACCATCTGCATTACTATGAAACTGTGGCTTTTGGATATCAGTAGTTCAAGAATCATGGCAAGGAAAAAGAAAAACCGACGCAAGTCACAAACAATTAAATTGTAGTTTCAATAAAAAAACCTGTTGTTTTCTCTTTTTTGGTCTCCTCTTTCTGCGTGGTTTGCGAGCATCAGAATTGGAACTTAAGTTACTATTGTTTCCAGTCTTTGAATTTGAGGATTCCCCTGCCTTAAAGGAAGAACTACTGCTTTTTGAAGTGTTGCTAGATGTGGACATTTCAGTTCTTCGTATTGATGAATTTCGGCTAGATGAAGATCCAAACCTTGATTTTGCACGTACTGAGTTTGAAAAAGATTTACTTGATGGCCTCGGAGGCGGCATTAAAGCTCTCGCAGATACCTGTTTCTGTTATAAGTTGCAGCATGCAAGAGAAAAACGGAACGCAAATACGTTAAAACAGTTAAAAATAAATTATTTTCTTAAAACCACAACAATTCTATTCGATTCTGAACCTGATTCCTTTCATCACTAGACATGCCGGACGCCGCTATGCCAGAAGCACGTTCCCTGCACAGAAATAGCAAAATATGTTTAACTGCACTTTTCCTTGCAACAAAAGAGGTAGAATAAAGATTCCCAACTCTAACCAACTACAAAACTAAGTTACTCCAACTCTTTAATTTGCAAAATTTTTTGAAGTACTCATGTCTAACACACTTTCGGATACGAGTCCATTTAACCCTCCAAGGACCCTCCAAATACACAAAAAAACACTTGGAAAATAAACAATATACCTCTGTAGCATACATAACCATATCAGACACACCCGAGTCTAAGTAACATAGCTACAAAAAACTTGCAGTGAAAGACTGAAGTTAAATACAAACAGAACCTACTGCTTCTACTAACCAGAGTAAAGGTCCACAGTGACCATGAGTAAATATTCATGTAAAACGAAGTTCTAATGGCAGTTATATCAGTCATATCAGTATTAATAATACGAAGGAACAAAAAGACCATCAACTAAGACTTTCCATCTATGAAGCATAAACACTTTGTCAAGGGCGTGTCCAAGTCCGTGCTTCCCTTCCCATCAAGATAAGAAGCAAAGTTCAATGGAGCAGTTCAACTCGCAGATGCAATACGTACCTTGTACTTTCTGTCCATTCATCATCTGCATCAGCTTCCTCACTCGAGCTTCCAGTCAAAAAGAAATCATCATCGCTCAAATCCAACAGCCCATCATCCTCACTCCCTGTCTCTGTTAAGGGAAGTCCAAATGAAAGACGTCATTCTTTTGAGTATGACAATAGAAGTCAATAAGAACAACATAAGCAGGTAAAACAACACCCGATACAAAAACACATGATACATCCATGACTTAATACATAGTTTTGAGCTACAAACACGCTCAAAAAGATTCAACAAAGTCCTGTTACTATGCAAAATTCAATTAGAAGAGTTTTCTTCGCCATATGTGAGTTCCAGCTCAATCGAGAACAAGAATGCCTTTATTCTGAAAAAGCTAATTACATCATACCATGCAATCAAGTAAAATAAATCACTTCATATAATATTATATTGCTATGGTGAAGAAAGACTGTACCTTCCAAATCTTTCCCGCTTGCAGCAGCAGCAACTAAGTTGGCTTTTATCTGCTTCCGCAATCTATTTCTCCTATCAATTAGGTCCGAACCATCACCTCCCGTAAATAAGGATACATATTTCTCAGTCTTGGGGAAAAACTGTATTTCAAAATAAAATACTAAATTTTAGCCTCTCATAATTTAGCACATATGCTGAATTCAAGTTGCAATAGTCAGTTAAATAACAAACACCCTATTTACCCCAACACGAGAGGATCATAATCCGATACCCATGTTTGAATTTGTATCAAACATAGATGCTGGACACTGATACTCAAGCAAAAACAAAGAGTTCAAGAAACATAGTACACTCCTCTCATCTAATTTTCATCAACAAGAATGCAAATTCAAAGAGAACTAAATACGCTACAAGCTTTACCCTAACATATTCGAGATCCTCTTTTAATTTAGACAGCTGTTCAGCAATCTCCATGTCTTGTGCCTGACCTGGCGAAGTCCGTTGCTGCTTCTCCAACCGCCTTATTCGCCTTTCAATCTTTCTTCTTTCTTCAATAACAATTCAAGTAAATTATGAATGGATATCCATTCCAAATATGAACTGATCATGACAACAACTAAGAACAGATAATGGTAACTATTTGATTGTACCAAAAAACTTAATCTTTCGATCACGCAAGAATAGCTTTCGTTCCACAGCAAGTCGAGTATGTATTTCTTGTTGTTTCTTAAGCCCTTCTAATTTCGTCTCTTGAGCTTCTCTAACTTCAGGAGGAAGATCCTTAAATAAACGCAAAACAGAGAAATTCATCGCACAGCTTAAAAACCCTTAAATGAAAATTAAAATTTTTATTAAAAAATTTGAGATGAAGAATGAAGAATAAAGAATACCTTTCGTAGCATGCGTTCAATGGAGCGTATCTGGTTCTTAAGAGAAACGGCTTTAGGCTTTAGTTTCTTGTCTAGGCCAGGTCCTTTTGATCGCCGTCCTACGCGCTTGCCCTCCGCCACGCGCCGCTTACCGTAGCCACCATGTGCCATTCTTTATTCCTTTTTTTTTTGTTGTTACTTTCGGTAAAGAGATGACGACTGACGACCTTGAGGTTTCCCGTTGTTTGTTTTTAACTATAGGGTAAACTGGTGTAACAATAATATGGCGTAGCATATTACTAATATTTAGTTCAAATTGTAATTAGTCCTTTTGAGTGAATTTATTTATTTTTCTTTTATTTCTGAGTATACTGGATTTCGTTGTAGAAATAATTTGGAATGGTATTAGTACTTATGTGAATTACCAAAGAATATGAGGTTCAAGTTCTGATTCTTGGAATATTATCTCATTGCCCTTTGATTTTGCGTAATAATGAAAATAAAGTAGAAAAATAAGAAAGAGAGAAGAAGAAGAAGACAATTAAATAAAAAAGAAGATAAAAGAGAAAAAAGTTTATAGAGATTAGTTGTATAATTTAACTTAAAATTTTGTAATATTAACATACCATATCATACTGTCGTCATATTATTAACAACTCATCAAAATTAACTTAATTATTAATCATATAGTAATTCTTTATAATAAAATATAATTTTAAACAAACGTATTGTCTTTAATTTATAATACTGTTATAATGTTTTGTTATACATTAGTAGCCACCGACCTGAGCCATAGAAAGGATCTGGATTTTCGACCTACGACCCGGATAGATCCCACTCGAAGATTAAGTGTAAGGAGAATCACAAGAGGATAGCGAGGCGGGTTCGCAAATATAGCTCGCAAGGAGAGCTCGCGGACACGGCTCACAAAAGGGGTTCGCGAGCACGGGTCGCAGATCGAGCTTGTAGGAATCCAGGGAAGGCCACGGTGTAACAGCCCGTTTTCAGTTAAATCGGAACAGTGGTTTCGGGACCACAAATCCGAGTCAGAAAGAAAATTTATTTTAATATTATTGCATGGTCTGCATTATGATAGGAAAGACGTATGAAAATTTTGATAAGAAAATTTTACCGATTTCATGTTTAATTATAGAAAGGACCAAATTGCATAAAATGCAAAAGTTGAGTTCTAGTAGCTATAGGTAGTAAATAGCTATGGAATTCAAAACTTGAGGTCCTTATATGGTAATTAGATCATTAAATGGAGTTAGTAGATATTTATGATGAATCATCCATGGAAAATTAGAAAAAGAAAAGGACTAAATTGGAAATGGAAATAATTAAATATGATAATAAACTAATATCATCTATTTCATCTTCATCCCCAAATTAAAAATACATGGAAACCCTAGCTAAGAGAAAGTGAGCTCAAGCAAGTTGTTTTGGTTCAATTAGGTATGAATTCTTGTCCCGTTTTTAGTAATTTTTATATTTCCGAGATCGTATTAACCTAATCTACCTATTTTGGGGATTAATTTGTAAAGTTATCAAAGTATTAAAAGTTTTCCATGGATGAGTATGCTGAAATTTTGAAATTTATAGTAGAAAATGAGAGGTTGTTGATAGATAAACAACTTTTGTAAAGTGAATTTTGATGAAATTGTGATTTAGGGACTAAATTAGAAAGATGTAAAATTCATGGAAATTTTTTGAATTTTATGACTTACATGGGCTGTAACTGTTACATGAAAAATTTGGCTAGGCTTGGAATAAGGATTAAATTGCATGAATTTCATTTTCCGAGCCTAGGGACGAAATTGGAATTAATCAAAAGTATAGGGGCAAAATGATACTTTTGCCTAAGATGTAAATTAGATTGAATTGAGTGTGAAATGTGTTAAATTGATGTTAAATTCATTTATATAGATCCGAAAAGATCAAATAAGGAGTTAGATCGAGGAAAAGAAAAAGTATCGGATTAGTAGAAAATCATATACGAGCAAGTGACGAGGTAAGTTCGTGTAACTAAATTATGTATATTAATATGTTTGAATTGAATGTTATATATATGAATTGTATAAATGTCTCAAGTATGAGATTGATTATATGTCCAATAATACCCAATAAGTAATAAGTCCCGTTTGAATAAATGAAATTCGATGGATACAAGATTTCCCGTATTGGTTGTGATCTTGCATATGTTGCGGACACACCATAGCTCGAAAGAGCATCCTGTTATAAGCCCTCTCGAGCTTCCCGTTACATGGTTCATGCGAGCATCCCAATCGGTATTGATCCTGCATGTGTTGCGAATATACCACAGCTCTTTGTGAGCGTCCTATTATATGATCGGTATTGATCCTGCATGTATTGTGGACATACCACAGCTCTTTATGAGCGTCCTGACATAGGCTCTTTGTGAGCTTCCTGATATGGCTCGCTTGAACTTCCTGATATATGGCCATCCGGAGCTCCCTGATAATAACTCTTCGAAGTTACCTGTTAAGCTCAATGACCTTCCTGTTATATGGCTCGAGAGAGTGCTTCCTGATTATGTGCCCTAATGGGTACCCCTGAATATGAGTTGATGGATTACAGTTTTGTACACTTCGAGTGTACTACATGTGTATCCATCGATATTTCAAATAAATTCAACGGGCAAAGTTCTAACATGGTTAAACTAAGCTTAAGATGATTTGTCATGGAAATGCACATGTTATATAGAAATATAATATGAAAAGCATATGTATATGAAAGTTATTATATGATGAGCTCATCCTTGATTCTTGATGTTTACATGTAATACATGACTAACAAGTTTCTTGAGATTATATGTGTTTAGGCAAATTGCCAAATTTCTTTGGATGAATTTTGTATGCTTATCTTAAATGTAAATGATTGGTAAGTTAATTTTTTGTTATACGAACTTACTAAGCATAATATGCTTACTCTGTTTTACTTCCTCTGTTTTATAGTACTCGGAAGCTCGTGAAGGTTGGAACTTGGTCGGAGACACATCATACTATCCCTTGGACTTCTCGATATATAAAATAAGCTAACTTTTGGTATAATGGCATGTATAAACTAAGTTAAGCATAAAGAAGAAATATTTTGGTTGGAACTAGCCATTGGAATGGCTTGTAATAGTTATATTTTGAAGTAAATATATATATATATATTTGTGTGTAGCTTTATCATGTTTGGTATGTGTTTGAAATGGTTAAGTGATGCAAAGCATATCGTTATATTGATGGTTAAATTGAGTTAACACATTAAGTCCAATATGCATATAGTTGATATTATGTCATACTTAATACATGAATTTGGCTTGACTTGAATGGTTTGAATTGGTTGGTGAACATATCTACGTGTTTTTGTAGGTGAAAGGCAATTTGGGTGAGAAATAAGGCTTGGAAATGGCCTTATTTTGTCCACACGGGTAGAGACACGGGCGTGTGTCTCAACCGTGTGTGATACACGATCATGCGCACGGGCGTGTAGTTTGGCCGTGTGTCCCCTGCATCTTAAAATTTGAGAAACAGAATGCATCTAATTGCTCACATGGGTAGAGACACGGGCGTGTGTCTCAGCCGTGTGTGTCACACAGCCTAGCACATGGGCGTGTGACTTGGCTGTGTGACCCCTGCACTTAATTATTGAAAATTAAATTTGTTCACACGACCTAACACACGGGCGTGTGGTTGGCCGTGTGACCCAAGTCAGAGAGTTACACGGGTATGGACACAGGCTAGGACACGGCCGTGTGCCTCACATCAAATGCACACACGGTCTGGGACACGGGCATATCATTTGGCCGTGCGAGCCACACGGCCTAGCCACACGGGCGTGTGTCCTCTACACCTAAGAAAAAATTTAAAATTTTGTGAAAAATTCTCTAAGTTCCCGATTTAGTCCCGACTTGTTTCAAATGTATAAGTTGGGCCTCGAGGGTTCATTTAAGGGAAAATATGATTAAATATGATTGGTTTCTTATATGAATAGTAATTGACATGAATTAATTGTATTTGTTCTGTAACTTCAGTAATGCTCCTTAACCCTGTTCCGGTGACGGATATGGGTTAGGGGTGTTACATACGGCCTCAACTCACATGTACCCAAGGAGTGCGCAGAAAGGACCGCGTGCCCCGCAGGCCACCCAGACACGTGTCCAACAGGTACGGAGCCCGATCAGGATATCAGTCCCAGGAACAGAAAGGACTGCATGCTCTATAAACAAGTGTACAGTAAGCCTGGAGTTCGCAGTGAATGAGTACTAGAGACATAGAATGTCAGTATCGGAGGCAATAGAATCAATACAAAGTAGTGGGGCTCTATTATAAGTTGTAATAGTACTTGTAACCGTATGTATAAATACCCCAACATTTATTTCAATAAGACACGAGAAAATATTACTCAACAATTGGTGCGGTGAGCGTGGATAGACTTCCGATCATCAAATTTTTTCGAGTTTGATTAAGTTTCTTCATTTTTGGAAACAAATGGCTCACCCGAGTGAAAATCCCCTATCAATTCATCATCAGGACAGGCCAGAGCGTCAGGTTCTGGTGCCCAGCACGACAAAACAAATTTGTTCGTCGGATGGTTCACCGACAGACCGAAAAACTTTGACAATGTGATTTATCAGGGAGCTTCCATTCCTTTGGATTTAAACCTCTCTATCGACTAGGGGCTGCCACTTCCTTTCAACCAAGAGGCACCCCCCAATAGTTCTTGGCCATCTAGGAACAAATAAAGTTCATGAGGGAACAGATGACCGCTCAGGACAAGGAGTTGTTGAAACAAAACAAGGAGTTGTGAAGGAAGATACATGTTGACAACTCCGGTTCCCAAGGCAACGTAAACACATAGGACAAAGCCCCAACAAAAGAATGGCAAAGCGAGATGGACGAGCTGCGAAGAGACATGTGGGCGTTACACCCTGAATCACAAGACATGGACTGGTTATTCTATTCCAATAACCCACTGGCCATTAAGATCACGACAGTAAGCTTACCACGCGGATTCAATGTCCCAAAAGATATGTTTTGAGGGAAGAAGGGACCCGCGAGATCACCTGATGTAGTACAACGACTATATGTGTAACAGCCCGTTTTTGGTCAAATCGGACAGTGGTTTCAAGACTACAAATCTGAAGTTGAAATTATTATTTTATTATTATTTTAATGTTTACATTATGATTGAGTGATTGTGTGAAAATTTTGTTAAGAAATTTTATCGTTTGAATGGTCAATTTGATAAAAAGGACTAAATCGCGTAAAGCGTAAAACTTGAGTTCTAATAGCTAAAGGTGTCTAATAGCTATACAACCTTAAAGTAAAGGTCCTTATGTGGTAATTATACCATTAATATTGTAATTGGACATTCTTGGACATGATTAAATGATTTTTAATGAATTATAACAAAGGTTAATAATGTAATTTGGTATTAAATGATGAATTAAATTAAAGAAAAATAAGATATCATCTTGTTTTCTTCTTCATCTAGCCAAAATTAGGAAACAAAACACCATTAAAAGATCTTCAAAGGTTCGGCCATAAATCTTTAAGCATGTAAGTCCATTTTTGCTTGGTTTTTAATGATTTCTATGTTTTTGTGATCGTTGCAACTAGTACTAGCTAGCCCAGGGACTATTTTGCAAAAATGTTAAAGATTTTGAATGATTCCATTGATGAATACATGTTTATTTTGAATTTTCTTGATAGATTATGAATATTTGGTGTTAGTTAAACAAGTTTTGTTAAGTGATTTTTGGTGAAAATGCAAATTAGGGGCTAAATTGTGAAATGTTGAAAATGTGTGGTTGAAATGTGAAATAAATGAAAAATATGGACTGCTAGGGGCACTATGGTAATTCGGCTAGCATGGGTCTATGGTGAATTTCATTAATTTGTGATTTTATGAAATAAGGACTAAATTGTAAAAAATGTGAAAGTTTAGAGGCTAATGTGTAAAATAGCTCAAATGCATATATTGGATTAATTTGAATAAATAGAGAAATAAATAAGCTGATTTTGATTACTTATAGATCAAGAAAAGAGGAATTCAGACTTAGATCGGGGAAAAAGCAAAGTAATTGAATAGTCGGTCCATTTTGTCATTTCCGTATACGAGTTAAGTTCGTATAATTGAACTTAATTGTGCATTTGTTTAATTGATGGATATAATTGAGATTGTATGTATTCCATTAGTTAAATTTGGAGATATTGAACTTAAATGTACAGTTTAACATACGAGTAGCTGAATAAGACCATAGCTGGGCTATGGCAAATCGGATAATAAGACCATAACCGGGTTATGGCATGTGAATGTAAGACCACGGCAGGGCCTTGGCAATGTATGTGTAAGACCATAGTTGGACTATGGCATCAGAAAATCGATGTATTTGTTTTGTAAGCATCTATAAGCTCGAATTGATTTGGTAAGAGAATTTGTGGTAAATAGATATGTATCGGTACATGTATGTACTGTAAACTATTCTTGTATCGAGTTGAAAGAAGTTGAGGATTTATGAGTTATGATATGGTTAAACTTTATGTTAGTTCATTGATTAATGCTTTAAATGTTAATTATGTTATACATTTTGAAGTGTTAATGATTATTGAGATTATTTCATATTTACATACGAACTTACTAAGCTTTATTGCTTACTTTGTTTATTTTTCTTCTATGTTTTATAGTATATCGAAGCTAGATCAAAACCGAGAACCGTCAGAGACTTCATCGCACTATCGGACATCTATTTTGGTACTTTTAAAGTGTGTATATATGGTATATGGCATGTATAGGCTTGAGTCATTTTGGTATGTTTGATAAATATGTATTTTGGCCCTTTTGAGTTGGCTTATGAAATGAATTTGATAATGTATATAGATGAGAAAATGGTATTGTTTTGATTATGGTATATGACTTATATTGTATGTTTAAAGTTGGGTTTATGATGCTTAATGATGTTAGGTAATTTGAATGGTAAAGAATTGATATTTGAGAAGTTTTATATTTTTGAATTGGTACATGATAATGCATCTTTGGAATGGTTTAGTAAATTGAATTGTATATGTGAATTAGGTACATAGTTAGATGACAAATTGTGACTTGTATGGTTAGCAATGAAATGGTATGAACTGAATATTGGTTGATGATATTTGGCTGCTTATTGTATCTTGAATTGGTACCATTTGAGTTGGTTTAAGTATATGCAAAATGGGTGGCAAAAATGGCTTGGTAAATAGCCTATTTTTGTCCACACGGGCAGAGACACGGGCGTGTGTCTCAGTCGTGTGTGACACACGGTCAAGTTACACAGTCGTGTGTCCCCTGGTGTTGAAATTGTAATGAAGTCAGTATGCTCTATACGGTCTCACACACGGGCGTGTGATTGGCCGTGTGGTACAAGTCAGTATACCCCCTAATTGGCACATGGCCTAGCACAAGGGCGTGTGACTTGGCCGTGTTGCATAAGTCAGTATACCCTACAGGATTGACACGGCCTAGAACACGGCCTGGCACACGGGCGTCTGTGGCCACTTCGAAGGGCACACGGGCTAGACACACGGGCGTGTGGTTGGCCGTGTGTCCTCTATTTAAAGCAAATTTTTTTCTAAGTTTCACAAAAATTTCCCGAGTTGTCTATTTAGTCCCTAACCACTCTCAATGTATGTTTAAAGCCTCGTAGGCTCGTTTAAGGGACACTATGATTATTTATGATTGAATTGTATTTGACTTGATGAATTGTATATGAAATGTATGTTTAAAAGTTTTGTAAGTCCGATAATGCTCCGTAACCCTATTCCAACGTTGAATACGGGTGAGGGGTGTTACATTTATTGGTATCAGAGCTACGATTTAGTCGATTCTAGGACTAACATAGCATGTGTGAGAGTCTAGCTATACATGTCATATACATAAACTGTGATAGTGTGATGAATCCTAACATTATAAACTATGTTTTGTATTGTAATGGATCCCGAACGAGCTGTAGCAGATGAGGTTGAGAGTAATGCGCCAGCTCCCGCTCAAGGGACAGCGGCTTTCGAATCTAGACCCGTGTCGAGTAGTCACGGAGGTGAGGCTAAAGAAGCCTTTTTCCAGATGATGAATGAGTGGTTCACTCAATATGTCCGGACAAATCTGGCTACTCAACAACCTCCATCCCTGCCAAATCCTCAATGAATCCCTTGTAGTTTCTCAAGTTATTGATCCAATACGATTGAACAAGCCGCCATTCGATAAAATTCGTAAGCATTGGGCTGAAGAGTTCAAGGCTAATGTTGATGATGATCCTGAGAGAGCCGAGTTTTGGCTTGAAAATACGATCCGAGTGTGTAACACCCCTAACCCGTATTTGTCGTCGGACTAGGGTTACGAGGTATTACCGAACAATACACAATTCAGCAGGGTCATATATTGCAATTCATGCACAAGGCCATATCAACTTCTATAATTTACTTTATAATCAAATAGCAATTACCTACTCTATCATATCAGCCAAATTTGCACATTTAAAATGCATAGCCAAATAAGATCATACATGCTATATTTCCTACATTACATGTACAGAGAAATATCAACTTCTTTACCATACGGTCATTCGATTCAATTATGCACAAAGTGATATTAACTCCTTTACAATCAATTTTAAACTGAATAGTAACCATCTACTCAATCATATAAATCTCATTCGGTCATATGAAACACATGACCAACAAAATCATATCATGCTTATTTAACTCTTTCACATATACAGAACATATTTATTAATTTACCTTATCAATTATCATTTATCAATTCACATTCCAAACCAAACTAGCATACCGAAAATCATGTCTTACGTAACATAAATTCCATATTCAAACTAACTAACGTATATCAAGTCATATAGCACATGCTTCATCGAATCTATGTTCGAATCAAAAGACCTTCACCTTCATGGCACTCAAATGCTCAACTTATAACCAAGCATATATCATTAGATAACATATACCGAGCATATGTCAAAACATCTATTTCATTAGCTGAATAGAAACATATCAATTCATAATTTCTGCACCTACGCATATTATAATCAAACGGACTACATATACCTAGCCATTCATTTAAATAAATATTCGGCTAGCACATTAACTTATAAAATTTATGCCCATTACAACAAATTAAAATTTGGTCATTCAAACATATACCTATTTGGTCATATCACATGGTTTAATTTTCAATAACATAAAAGATAATAACTAACATCATTTTAAGACCAAATATATCTCTACTCACATTACGAAATTATGCGCATATGACATAACAATTTAAACCACTTCTTTTCGAACATCCATACTATAACATATCATGTCTATTTCGCATACTATAATCAAATAAGTCATATAAAACCGACCTAAATACCAACAATTTAAACATACTATATATATACATACTTTCCATCACAAATCGAATTTAAAAAACCAACCCACAAATGACTATCTCATAAACATATACGTATTTTAACTAAGTTTAGTCAAATATAATC
This sequence comes from Gossypium sturtianum, assembly GCA_025698515.1. Taxonomy (NCBI): domain Eukaryota; kingdom Viridiplantae; phylum Streptophyta; class Magnoliopsida; order Malvales; family Malvaceae; genus Gossypium; species Gossypium sturtianum. The sequence goes on along the minus strand of CM046951.1, from coordinate 75,866,580 downwards.
ATGCATTGTATAGCCTAATTCTTATCTCACAAAATGATCAAAACAAATATACACACATATGACCTGAATATTACTTAATCAAATTATCATATACCATAACTTAAACATACATCCATCATTTACTTTATTATCTAAGCCGAATAATACCAATTCACAAATGCAAAATGTAGCATGTATCAATCTTACCAAAATGGGCCAATTATAAGCCATACATATCACTACTCAATGCCGAATTTATATAACCAAACACCATATGTTTAAATACTATAAAGACATACTTCCAAAATAGACTTATAGCAAAATCGAATATATACCAACATTAACATTACAATCAAGCCATTTTCGCATGGCTATGCATACACAAATTAGAGTAAACCATATTAAAACTAGCCTATACATGCCACATAACCAAAACTCAAAGCTTTAATTTACCGAAACGATAACAGGATAGTGTGATAAGGCCTCCTGCGACTTCCAATCCGAGCATATCTCTGAAAATCTATAAACATAGGAAAAACACACAGAGTAAGCTTTGAAAGCTTAGTAAGCTCGTATCTTAATAAACTTAACATAACAAAATAATTACAATTCAATGTCATAAGCATAATGTGCTATCTCACATGCTAAAACACAACTTATCTCAAGTTTATAGTATGATTTCATATCAAATCATCACTATTCGTGAAACACCCCACACCCGGCCCACGAGCCTGAACCGGATCTGGTATGTTCCTTAAATAAATCGGTTTTCAATGTTCTAAATGACTTAGAGAAAATTTGTGTAATTTAAAAAAAATGTTTTGGGTTGGGCTTAATTTGAAACCTATTTAATAAATTCTGGAAATCCAACTTAAATAAGGTGACAAAATAATTTTTGGGTTTATTATTTTAAAAGAAATAAATTTACTTATCTTTAATCAAACATAAATTGTATCATATTCAAATAAAAATAAACAGAAATAAAGAAAATCCAATTGGGCCTTATGGCCTTATTACATCATTCAAACCCAAAATAAAGTACTAAAATTTCATAAAGTCCAAATTCCAAATAATTTCTTCAAGCGATGCATGGCCACCTTTAGCTCCTCGTAGGCCGGTCCATTCTTGCTCATCACTGAAAAATAATTCCCCAACGGAGTGAGTCAACAGACTCAATGTGTACATAGTACTAATTTCCAACAAATCGGGCATACAAGTCATATCAATATCATGTTCATACAAAATAAAGGATGATGCAACCCAAATCCAAACCTATTTGTCCATCCGCTACACACCACCCGTACCAACTTTGTACATCGCGGGGACTACTAAGTCGACCCTCCATCCGCTACACACCATCGAAAGCGCCGTCATTTGCGATCGGCGTGCTCATCGCCACTTATGTTGTGTCATTAGACATTGTATTCTTTGGATGTAACCGAAGTTACCACTTTTCACTTTATGTGACCGTAGTCACCACTTTACGTTGGTGAGACCGTAGTCATCACCTTCACTTTCTTCCTCCACAAATATCCCGAATGCCCCAATTATTTCATAACATATTTCACATACTTAATTTTCATTCATGTTACTAATCACATGTTCAAAATATATCACATTCACAATCCTATCAAAAGTAGGAAACGTGCACAGGTACTCCTTACCACATTTGTGGTGCTTAGCCACATTCACATCTTTGTTACATATTTATATATTTAATGATTGCCATGCAATTTATTGAAAGTTAGTAAGAGTACACACCTTTTTCGCTTAATAGTTTAGTGAATTCCGTAGAAGCGATCTACCGATCTAGATCTTTCACTCCTATATTCGGCCATTAATTAAAACATATAAATAAACCTATTTGGTCTTAAAACCAAATCCTACTAGAAGTAGAATTACTTACCTAGTTGCGAATTGATTTGATCAAGTCCCAACAGTTGCTAGAATTCCTCTTCCTTGAAATCGGCTAATACTTATGATGGGATTCCAAATCAAGAGGATTCCTTTATAAGCCTGTTGAAATCCTATAACCGTGTTAGATTAGATCTAACTTTGAAAACGTGAATCATAATCTTTAACCACATATTTATATTTATAATCCTTACCTTAGATCCTTAGATTTCCGAAAGATCCCTTTTGATGTTGTGGATGATTGCCCTCTTTCTTAGAATCCACAAAGATTCAAACAACTTAACAAGAGAACGGAGAAGAAAATAGAAAAAAAGAGAGGATTTTTGCTTAATGAAAATTCGCAGAGAGGGTTTTGCCTAGGGAGAATTTTTGTGAGAGAGGAAGAGGAGCAAATGTTGATGAGTAGCCCTCCTGTCCTCCTTTTATAGCCAAAGTTATCACCTAGGAGTCCTTTACTTGGCCACCACTCCTCTTTTGATAATATTATCTCTTTTATTTAAAAGATAAAAGCCTTTAATCCATCAATTATCTCCTCAATTATCTCATTAGAAAATAATCCTTTATTTATCTCTTATTATTCACATATTTATGTGAATAAAACTCCTTTATTTATCTCTTATTATTCACATATTTATGTGAATAAAACTCCTTTATTTCTCTCTTATTATTCACATATTTATGTGAATAAAACTCCTTTATTTATCTCTTATTATTCACATATTTATGTGAATAAAACTCCTTTATTTCTCTCATATATCCAAGTTTCCCGAAATGTTCAAGTTTCCATTTTTGGATCATTTCCAAAAATGTTTAGGTTTCCAAAAATGTCTAAGTTTCCAAAAATGTCCATTTCCATTTCCATTTTCATTTCCATCTCCATTTTCATTTCCATTTTCATTATCATTTCCATTTTCATTCATTTCTAGGTTTCCAAAAGTATCAAAAATTTATTCATAAAACTTAAGACTTGTCATTTCATACAATTGATCTGAAAAATGCATAGGCCCTTCCTAGGATGTTACAATTCGATAATATATTTACTTACTTACTAACTTTAGCTTTCACAAGCTTATTCAATTCGATTCTCATATAACATTCAATTCCCACTTTCATATAGCCAAATGAGTACATTTTGGGAAATAACGTATTTAATCATATATCTTTTTCATATGAATCTCATATCATTATTTATACTCAAATTCACCTTTCATTCATATAGCATCCAACAATTTCACATATGCAACTTAATAAATCACATCTTATTCATTTGTTCATGTTTCAAATGCACATATTCACATTTCTTTTCCGTATACATCACATAACATTCTTTGCACATATACTTACCTTTCATTTTCAAACATATTATATATTTTCAACGTACCTGAATTGAAATGTCATTCACTTAACCATTTATTTCTCGGAATGCCCGTTGAACCGTTCAGAATAAATAAGGATACTCGGATAGCTCAGAAAGCTCATACAATGCCAACGTCCCAGACGTGGTCTTACATGTAATTAAATATTGATGCCACTGTCCCATACAGGGTCTTACATGAAATCATATACGATACCGATGTCCCAGACATGGTCTTACACGTAATCTCTGATCGATGCCAGTGTCCCAGACACGGTCTTACACGATATCTCAAATCGTTGCCAACGTCCCAGACGTGGTCTTACACAAAATCATATCTCGGAATCCTATGTCATGACACATGTATCCTCTACTATTCCTAGGGTTCGAACGGGGCTTTTCGGACGTCGTCACGTTATCGGAACTTTCTCGTGTTCATATAACCTGCTTCTCGAATAATTCAATATCATAATAACAAATATATAACTTATTTAAAATACATACATTTGCATTACCATTCGGCATTAAATTCAATCATACAAATAATATGCATTTATAACATAATTTTGTAATGTTTATTAAAATACGAACTTACCTCATTCGCAGTAACGAAAAATTAAGTTGACTAATTCGATACTTTGATTTTCCCTCGATCTAGATCCGAATTCCACTTTTTCCAATCTTAATTTGAGTTTCAAAGAGCCGAACCTTAAAAACCTTAAAATGTTTTCTTTCTTTCTCCATTCAGCCAAAATAAAAAGATAATGCATGCCTTTTTAATGTTTTGTTTTATTTATTAATAATTTAACACATAATTTTCCATTATACCATTATAAAATAAAATAATATAAAAACTATATATTAAAAGTCTAATGCCGTCCACTCACTTTTATAATGGCCAAATTTCATTTTAAGGACTTTACAATTAATAGACCATAGCAAACCAAATGTAACACCCCTAACCCGTATCTTTTGTCGGACTAGGGTTACGAGGCATTACCGGACAATACACAATTCAGCATGGTCATATATTGCAATTCATGCACAAGGCCATATCAACTTCTATAATTTACTTTATAATCAAATACCAGTTATCTACTCTATCATATCAGCCAAATTTGCACATTTAAAATGCATAGACAAATAAGATCATACATGCTATATTTCCTACATTACATGTACAGAGAAATATCAACTTCTTTACCATACGGTCATTCGATTAAATTATGCACAAAGGATATTAACTCCTTTACAATCAATTTTAAACTCGAATAGTAACCATCTACTCAATCATATAAATCACATTCGGTCATATGAAACACATGACCAACAAAATCATATCATGCTTATTTAACTCTTTCACATATACAGAACATATTTATTAATTTACCTTATCAGTATCATTTATCAATTCACATTCCAAACCAAACTAGCATACCTGAAAATCATGTCTTACGTAACATAAATTCCATATTCAAACTAACTAACGTATATCAAGTCATATAGCACATGCTTCATCGAATCTATGTTCGAATCAAAAGACCTTCACCTTCATGGCATTCAAATGCTCAACTTATAACCAAGCATATATCATTAGATAACATATACCGAGCATATGTCAAAACATCTATTTCATTAGCTGAATAGCAACATATCAATTCATAATTTCTGCACCTACGCATATTACAATCAAACGGACTACATATACCTAGCCATTCATTTAAATAAATATTCGGCTAGCACATTAACTTATAAAATTTATGCCCATTACAACAAAATAAAATTTGGTCATTCAAACATATACCTATTCGGTCATATCACATGGTTTAATTTTCAATAACATAAAAGATAATAACTAACATCATTTTAAGACCAAATATATCTCTACTCACATTACGAATTTATGCGCATATGACATAACAATTTAAACCACTTCTTTTTGAACATCCATACTATAACATATCATGTCTATTTCGCATACTATAATCAAATAAGTCATATAAAACCGACCTAAATACCAATAATTTAAACATACTATATATATACATACTTTCCATCACAAACCGAATTTAAAAAGCCAACCCACAAATGATTATCTCATAAACATATACGTATTTTAACTAAGTTTAGTCAAATATAATCATGCATTGTATAGCCTAATTCTTATCTCACAAAATGATCAAAACAAATACACACACATATGACCTGAATATTACTTAATCAAATTATCATATACCATAACTTAAACATGCATCCATCATTTACTTTATTATCTAAGCCGAATAATACCAATTCACAAATGCAAAATGTTGCATGTATCAATCTTACCAAAATGGGCCAATTATAAGCCATACATATCACTACTCAATGCCGAATTTATATAACCAAACACCACATGTTTAAATACTATAAGACATACTTCCAAAATAGACTTATAGCAAAACCGAATATATACCAACATTAACATTACAATCAAGCCATTTTCGCATGGCTATACATACACAAATTAGAGTAAACCATATTAAAACTAGCCTATACATGCCACATAACCAAAAGTCAAAGCTTTTATTTACCGAAACGATAACCGGATAGTGTGATAAGGCCTCCTGCGACTTCCAATCCGAGCATATCTCCGAAAATCTGTAAACATAGGAAAAACACACAGAGTAAGCTTTGAAAGCTTAGTAAGCTCGTATCTTAATAAACTTAACATAACAAAATAATTACAATTCAATGTCATAAGCATAATGTGCTATCTCACATGCTAAAACACAACTTATCTCAAGTTTATAGTATGATTTCATATCAAATCATCACTATTCGATAATATATTTACTTACTTACTAACTTTAGCTTTCACAAGCTTATTCAATTCGATTCTCATATAACATTCAATTCCCACTTTCATATAGCCAAATGAGTACATTTTGGGAAATAACGTATTTAATCATATATCTTTTTCATATGAATCTCATATCATTATTTATACTCAAATTCACCTTTCATTCATATAGCATCCAACAATTTCACATATGCAACTTAATAAATCACATCTTATTCATTTGTTCATGTTTCAAATGCACATATTCACATTTCTTTTCCGTATACATCACATAACATTCTTTGCACATATACTTACCTTTCATTTTCAAACATATTATATATTTTCAACGTACCTGAATCGGGATGTCATTCACTTAACCATTTATTTCTCGGAATGCCCGTTGAACCGCTCAAAATAAATAAGGATACTCGGATAGCTCGGAAAGCTCATACAATGCCAACGTCCCAGACGTGGTCTTACATGTAATTAAATATCGATGCCACTGTCCTAGACAGGGTCTTACACGAAATCATATATGATGCCGATGTCCCAGACATGGTCTTACACGTAATCTCTGATCGATGCCAGTGTCCCAGACACGGTCTTATACGATATCTCAAATCGTTGCCAACGTCCCAGACGTGGTCTTACACGAAATCATATCTTGGAATCCTATGTCATGACACTTGTATCCTCTACTATTCCTAGGGTTCGAACGAGGCTTTTTCAAACATCGTCACGTTATTGGAACTTTCTCGTGTTCATATAACCTGCTTCTCAAATAATTCAATATCATAATAACAAATATATAACTTATTTAAAATACATACATTTGCATTACCATTCGACATTAAATTCAATCATACAAATAATATGCATTTATAACATAATTTTGTAATGTTTATTAAAATACGAACTTACCTCATTCGCAGTAACGACAAATTAAGTCGACTAATTCGATACTGTGATTTTCCCTCGATCTAGATCCGAATTCCACTTTTTTCAATCTTAATTTGAGTTTCAAAGAGCCGAACCTTAAAAACCTTCAAATGTTTTCTTTCTTTCTTCCATTTGGACAAAATAAAAAGATAATGCATGCCTTTTTAATGTTTTGTTTTATTTATTAATAATTTAACACATAATTTTCCATTATACCATTATAAAATAAAATAATATAAAAACTATATATTAAAAGTCTAATGCCGTCCACTCACTTTTATAATGGCCAAATTTCATTTTAAGGACTTCACAATTAATAGAACATAGCAATTTAGTGCTTTAACAATTAGATTGCCACTTTTGCATTTTACGCGATTAAGTCCTTTTATAAAATCGAGCACACAAACGATAAAATTTTCACGTGAAAATTTCACATATCTTAATTCACATACTTTAAACACCAAAAATAATATTAAAATATTTTTTTGACTCAGATTTGTGGTCCCAAAACCACTGTTCCGACTAGGGTCTAAACCGGGCTGTTACAGAGTGTTTGATGAACTTTCCTGCACACCGGCTGAATGTTTAAAGTGTGCTATATCCCTTTTGAGAGACACTGCATACCAGTGGTGGAATACATTAATATCTGTGGTGCCGAGAGAGAGAGTCACCTGGGAGTTCTTTCAGATTGAGTTTTAAAAAAAGTACATAAGTCAACGATTTCTGGATCAAAAGCATAAAGAGTTTTTAGAAAAAAAACAAGGCCGTATGACTGTAACCGAGTACGAAAGAGAATTTGTATGGTTAAGTAAATATGTTCGAGAGTATGTTTCGACTGAAGAGATAATGTGCAAGCTGTTTTTTGATGGGTTGAACGAAGATATTAAACTTCTGGTCAGGATATTGGATTTAAAAGAATTCGTTGTGTTAGTTGAGCATGCCTGCAAAGCTGAAGAACTAGGCAAGAAAAGAGAAAGGCTGATTCTGAAGCTAGAGATTTGAGAAAGAGATTGATGAATAAACCCTATCATTCTTCATCAAAGAAATCCTGAGATTTGTATAGTCGATCAAATACATCGATGGAGTACTTTAATAGAGATCGTGGGAAACAATTTACGGGTTCAAAAAATCCAGCTATGTCAGTGGCAAGTGTGGGTAATGTTAGATCGAATAAACCTGAATGTGGACGATGTGGAAAATGAAATTTTGGAGAGTGTAGACTGAATGATAAAGCCTGTTTTAGATGTGGTTCGCACGAACACTTCATTTGAGATTGTCCTGAGTTAGATGAGAAAGTTAAATCTCAGAGTGCAAGACAAAGCAACACGACTGCGAGAGGAAGACCATTCCGTAATGTTGGAAATGTGAGTGGTGGTAGAGGTGCGACACGAGATACTACTGTGAGATCCGAGGCTAGAGCACCTGCCAGAACTTATGCTATTCGCGCTCGCAAAGAAGTGTCATCTCCAGATGTTATTACCGGTACATTCTCTCTTTATGACACTGATGTAGTTTCATTGATAGATCCCGGATCAACTCATTCATATATATGTGTGAACTTAGTGTCTAATAAGAATTTACTTGTTGATTCTATTGAGTTTGTTATAAAAGTGTCGAACCCTTTAGGCAAATATGTCCTGGTTGACAAAGTTTGCAAGAATTGTCCGTTAATGACTCGGGGTTACTATGGCTAATTTGATGCTGTTTTCGTTTGACGAGTTTGATGTTATTCTGGGTATGGACTGGTTGACATTGCATGATGCAGTCGTAAATTGTAGACGAAAGACAATTGAGTTAAAATGTCAGAATAATGAGACTCTCCGAATCGAATCAAATGATTTGAGTGGTTTACCAGCTGTAGTTTCAGTGATGTTAGCTCAGAAATATGTGAAAAAGGGATGCGGCACATATCTTGCATATGTACTTGATACAAAAGTGTCAGAATCAAAGATTGAATCAGTACCAGTTGTTTACGAGTATCCAGATGTGTTTCCAGAAGAGTTACTGGGTTTGCCACCGATAAGAAAGGTTGAGTTTGCTATTGATTTAGTACCAGGAACTTGACCGATATCGATAGCTCCGTACAGAATGGCTCCGACAGAATTATAAGAGTTGAAAGCTCAATTGCAAGAACTAACTGATAGTGGATTCGCAAGACCGAGTTTTTTTCGCCCTGGGGCACGCCAGTATTGTTTGTTAAAAAGAAAGACAGTTCCATGAGAATGTGTATTGACTATCGTCAGCTCAATAAGGTTTCGATAAAGAATAAATATCCGTTGCCGAGAATAGACGATTTGTTTGATCAGTTGAAGGGTGCAACAGTGTTTTCAAAGATTGATTTGAGATCGGGCTATTATCAGTTGCGAGTTAAAGACTCAGATATGCCGAAAACTACGTTCAGAACGAGGTACAGACACTATGAATTCCTTGTTATGCCTTTTGGACTAGGTAATGCTCCTGCCATTTTTATGGATTTGATGAATCAAATTTTTAGACCGTATTTAGATAGATTTGTTGTTGTGTTCATTGACGACATTCTGATCTATTCACGAGATGAGTCTGAGCATGCCGAGCATTTGAAGATTGTGTTGCAAACCTTGAGAGATAAGCAATTGTTTGCAAAGTTCAGTAAATGTGAGTTTTGGCTCCGAGAGGTTGGATTTCTGGGGCATATCATTTTAGCGGATGGCATTCGAGTTGATCCGAGCAAGATATCTACAGTTATTAACTGGAAACCTCCGAGAAATGTGTCTGAAGTCTGTAGTTTTCTGGGCTTAGCGGGTTATTACCGAAGGTTCGTGAAAGGATTTTCGATGATTGCGACACCGATGACACGACTGCTTCAGAAAGATGTGAAATTTGAATGGTCAGAAAAATGTCAGCAGAGTTTCGAACAGTTGAAAGCATTATTAACAGAGGCACCAGTTTTAGTACAGCCTGAGTCGGGTAAAGAATTCGTAATTTTCAGTGACGTGTCATTGAACGGTTTGGGTTGCGTGTTGATGCAAGAAGGAAAAGTGATAGCTTATGCTTCCAGAAAGTTGAAACCGCATGAAAAGAACTATCCGACGCACGATTTAGAGTTGGCCTCTATAGTTTTTGTATTGAAAATTTGGCGTCATTATTTATACGGTGAAAATGCCACATCTTTACTGATCATAAGAGTTTAAAGTATATTATGACTTAGAAAGATTTCAATTTGCGACAACGGAGATGGCTCGAGCTACTAAAAGATTATGAATTGGTGATTGATTATCATCTGGGGAAAGTGAATGTGGTTGCAGATGCTTTGAGTAGAAAGTCGTTGTTTGCATTACGAACAATGAATACCTAGTTGATGATTTGTGATGATGGGTCTATTTTAGCTGAATTAAAAGTGAAACCGTTATTTCTTCAGCAAATCGGTGAAGCCCAGGAATGTGATAAAGAATTGCAAGTTAAACGAGTTCAGTTTGAGTCAACTTCTGATTCAGAGTTCCAAATCGGATCTGATGATTGTTTGATGTTCCGAGGTAGAATTTGTGTACTGAGAAATTTCGAGCTTATTCAGAAGATTTTTCATGAAGCGCACAATAACTACTTATCTGTTCATCCGGGGAGTACCAAAATGTACAACGATTTGAAACAGTTTTATTGGTGGCAAGGCATGAAACGAGATATCTCAGAGTTTGTTTCTAAATGTTTGATTTGTCAGCAAGTCAAAGCTGAACATCAAGTACCATCGGGTTTATTGCAGCCTGTGATGATTCCCGAGTGAAATGGGATAGAGTTACAACGGATTTTGTGTCGGGATTGCCCCTAACTCTGAAAAAGAAAGATACTATTTGGTTGTCGTTGATCGACTAACGAAATCTGCTCATTTCATACCGAAACGTACAAATTACTCACTTGATAGACTAGTTGAATTGTACATTTCTGAGATTGTTCGATTGCACGGGGTACCACTGTCTATTATTTCAGATAGAGATCCGAGGTTTACGTCGCAGTTCTGGAAGAAATTGCAAGAAGCTTTGGGTACGAAATTGAATTTTAGTACAACTTTTCATCCGCAAACCGATGGTCAGTCTGAGAGAGTAATTCAGATTCTCAAAGATATGCTCAGATGTTGTATTTTAGAGTTCGAAGGAAATTGGGAAAAATATTTGCCGTTGGTTGAATTTGCGTATAATAACAGCTTTCAATCGAGTATAAAGATGGCACCATACGAAGCCTTGTATGGTTGCAAATGCCTAACTCCTTTGTACTGGACCGAGCTTAGCGAGAAATAGATTCACGGGGTTGATTTGATTAGAGAAATTGAAGAGAAAGTAAAAGTAATTCGCAATTGTTTGAAAGCAGCTTCAGATCGTCAGAAATTGTATGCGGATTTGAAACGAAAAGATATTGAATATTAGATCGGTGATAAAGTGATTTTGAAAGTATCTCCGTGGAAGAAAATCCTTGGATTTGGTCGGAAAGGCAAGTTGAGTTCGCGTTTTATCGGGCCGTACGAGATCATCGAAAGAATAGGACCAGTGGCATATAGACTAGCTTTACCATCAGATTTAGAAAAGATCCATAATGTGTTTCACGTGTCGATGTTACGACGTTATCGATCAGATCCCTCACATGTGATTTCTCCGTCAGAGATTGAGATTCAGCATGATATGACGTACAACGAAGAACCGATCAAAATTTTGGCTCGAGAAATCAAAGAATTGAGAAATAAACGCATAGCCCTAATGAAGGTTCTTTGGCATAAACATGGGATTGAGGAAGCTATGTGGGAACCCGAAGAAGCTATGAGAAAATAGTACCCTAACCTTTTCATTGGTAAGATTTTCGGGGACGAAAATCCCTAAGGGGGAAGAGTTGTAACAGCCCGTTTTTGGTCAAATTAGAATAGTGGTTTCGAGACCACAAATATGAAGTTAAAATTATTATTTTATTATTATTTTAATGTTTACATTATGATTGAGTGATTGTGTGAAAATTTTGTTAAGAAATTTTATCATTTGAATGGTCAATTTGATAAAAAGGACTAAATCGCGTAAAGCGTAAAACTTGAGTTCTAATAGATAAAGGTGTCTAATAGCTATATAACCTTAAAGTAAAGGTCCTTATGTGGTAATTATACCATTAATATTGTAATTGTACATTCTTGGACATGATTAAATGATTTTTAATGAATTATAACAAAGGTTAATAATGTAATTTGGTATTAAATGATGAATTAAATTAAAGAAAAACAAGATATCATCTTGTTTTCTTCTTCATCTAGCCGAAATTAGGAAACAAAACACCATTAAAAGAGCTTCAAAGGTTCAGCCATAAATCTTTAAGCATGTAACTCTATTTTTGCTCGGTTTTTAATGATTTCTATGTTTTTGTAATCATTGCAACTAGTACTAGCTAGCCCGGGGACTATTTTGCAAAACTGTTAAAGATTTTGAATGATGCCATTGATGAATACATGTGTATTTTGAAGTTTCTTGATAGATTATGAATATTTGGTGTTAGTTAAACAAGTTTTGTTAAGTGATTTTTGGTGAAAATGCAAATTAGGGTTTAAATTGTGAAATGTTGAAAATGTGTGGTTGAAATGTGAAATAAATGAAAAATATGGACTACTAGGGGCACTATGGTAATTCGGCTAGCATGGGTCTATGGTGAATTTCATTAATTTGTGATTTTATGAAATAAGGACTAAATTGTAAAAAATGTGAAAGTTTAGGGGCTAATGTGTAAAATAGCTCAAATACATATATTGGATTGAATTGAATAAATAGAGAACTAAATAAGCTGATTTTGATTACTTATAGATCAAGAAAAGAGGAATTCAGACTTAGATTGAGAAAAAAGCAAAGTAATTGAATAGTCGATCCGTTTTGTCATTTCCGTATACGAGTTAAGTTTGCATAATTGAACTTAATTGTGCATTTGTTTAATTGATGGATATAATTGAGATTGTATGTATTACATTAGTTAAATTTGGAGATATTGAATTTAAATGTATGGTTTAAGCATACGAGTAGCTGAATAAGACCATAGCTGGGCTATGGCAGATCAGATAATAAGACCATAACCGGGTTATGGCATGTAAATGTAAGACCACGACAGGGCCTTGGAAATGTATGTGTAAGACCATAGTTGGACTATGGCATCGGAAAATCATTGTATTTGTTTCGTAATCATCTATAAGCTCGAATTGATTTGGTAAGAGAATTGGTGGTAAATAGATATGTATCAGTACATGTATATACTGTAAACTATTCTTGTATCGAGTTGAAAGAAGTTGAGGATTTATGAGTTACGATATGGTTAAACTTTATGTTAGTTCATTGATTAATGCTTTAAATGTTAATTATGTTATACATTTTGAAGTGCTAATGATTATTGAGATTATTTCATATTTACATACGAACTTGCTAAGCTTTATAGCTTACTTTGTTTATTTTTCTTCTATGTTTTATAGTATATCGAAGCTAGCTCAGAACCCGAAATCGTCAGAGACTTCATCGCATTATCGGACATCTATTTTGGTACTTTTGAAGTGTGTATATATGGTATATGGCATGTATAGGCTTGAGTCATTTTGGTATGTTTGATAAATATGTATTTTGGCCCTTTTGAGTTGGCTTATGATAATGAATTTGATAATGTATATAGATGAGCCAATGGTATTGTTTTGATTATGGTATATGACTTATATTGTATGTTTAAAGTTGGGTTTATGATGCTTAATGATGTTAGGTAATTTGAATGGTAAAGAATTGATATTTGAGAAGTTTTATATTTGTGAATTGGTACATGATAATGCATGTCTGGAATGGTTTAGTAAATTGAATTGTATATGTGAATTAGGTACATAGTTAGATGAAAATTTTTGACTTGTATGGTTAGTAATGAAATGGTATGAATTGAATATTGGTTGATGATATTTGGCTGCTTATTGTATCTTGAATTGGTACCATTTGAGTTGGTTTAAGTATGTGCAAAATGAGTGGCAAAAATGGCTTGGTAAATAGTCTATTTTTGTCCACACGGGCAGAGACACGGGCGTGTGTCTCAGCCGTGTGTGACACACGGTCAAGTTACACGGTCGTGTGTCCCCTGGTGTTGAAATTGTAATGAAGTCAGTATGCTCCACACGGTCTCACACACGGGCGTGTGATCGGCCATGTGGTACAAGTCAGTATACCCCTTAATTGGCACACGGCCTAGCACACGGGCGTGTGTGGCCACTTCGAAGGGCACACGGGCTAGACATACGGGCGTGTGGTTGGCCGTGTGACCCAAGTCAGTATGTACCCCCTATTTTCACACAACCTGTGACACGGGCGTGTCTGGTGGGCGTGTGAGACACACGGCCTGGCCACACGGGCGTGTGTCCTCTGTTTAAAGCAAAAAAAATTTCTAAGTTTCACAAAAATTTCTCGAGTTGTCTGTTTAGTCCCGAACCACTCTCAATGTATATTTAAGGCCTCGTAGGCTCGTTTAAGGGACACTATGATTATTTATGATTGAATTGTATTTGACATGATGAATTGTATATGAAATGTATGTTTAAAAGTGTTGTAAGTCCAGTAATGCTCCGTAACCCTATTCCGGCATTGAATACAGGTGAGGGGTGTTACAATATGAACGTGGTGGGAGCATCGGATGCAGCGAAATGTAAAGATTTTTCCACAACACTCAAAAAAAGTGCCAATGACTGGTACCTCTCCCTCCCACAAGGTTCGGTCCGAAACTTCTCATAGTTAGGTCAAATGTTCTTAGGCAGATTCAAAGCCCATGGGGTAATCATGAATACGCCTATGGGCCTAATGTTGGTGGAGTAGAAGGAAGACGAGTCCTTTTAATATTATATAAAGATTTCATACGGTGACCCTAAACACAAAAAACTTGGAGGACCAGTGGGCCATAGGGTCAGATACGCACACTCGATACCCGTAAGTGCACGTGGCAACACAATCATTGTGTATCATAGCTCGCAGCGTACCTAGCAAGCTGCATTTAGGTTTGACACGATGGACCTAAGGAGCGCCACTTTATAACACCCTTTAGGCCCACTATGGGGGACTAGATTGTTATACATCAGTAGCCACTGACCCAAGCCCTAGAAAGGATCCGAGTTTCTGACCCACGCCTCTAGAGGACATTCAGCTTGTGTATAATCACTTGAGGATCTACGACCGGCATGTCTGCTGCAAACCAGGCAAAAACATCTACGTTTTTCTTTAAACATCTAACTAGTATATTCTTCTTTTCATCTTTCAATGTTGAAGAAATTTTGACGATTCTCTATTTGTTGTCGCAAAATAGCTGCAGGGTCCCAGTATGTTTCGCAGCTTCGGGTTTTTTGCTCATGTGCTTATCTCTTACGTTACGACTATCCAAATCTAGAGCCTGACTTGCTAACTCAGCCTTTTGCAAACTCTGCTCTTCAACTGCAAGTTCTCTCACTTGCTTGACAGATAACATGTGGCACTGCCTCACAATGCGCTGATCAGATCGTAGAAATCCAATCCCAGTCTTTGTTGGGAACTTAATTTTCATATAAAATGTTGCGACCACCATTCTCGCCATCCTCATTATCGGTCTTCCGAAAATGGCGTTGTATGGCATTGAGTGGTCTGCCACATAGAACTAAACATACTCTGTGGTAGTGTGCTTGCCATCTTCCAAGGTGACTGGCGAGGTGATTGAGCCTTTCACCTCGACTGGGTGGTTCGCAAAACCGTACAACGGACCAGCTCTGGATAATGCTTGTTCTTTTAATCCCATTTATTGGTATGCTTCCCAAGATAACACTTCCACTATCAACAAGTATTATTTTGACTCGAAACCGACGACTCTTGCCAAGACCACCATCGGGTCATTTCCCTCTTTATCTTCGCCACCAAACTTGATACTCTATTTTTCATATTGGCGAGACCTCTTGGGAGCACTAATTGACATCACACTTCTCATGTGTGCCCTTCTTTTTGTGTTGGAACCTGCCCATTTGCTGTCTATTCCTACGATCACATAGATGGTTCCTCAAACCTTTTGCTTGCCCTTGGGGTCACCGTGCAAGCTCTGACCCTGTTGCGAACCACTCTGGTTCACGTATTCTATGAGCTTGCTGTTTTAGACTGCTTCTTCTATGAAATATTTTAGTGTGAAGCAATCATCGGTCTTATGCCCCATATCGTCGTGGAAAGCACATCGATCCCTCAAATTTACCATTCTCCCCATGCTCCTCATTGAGGGTGGATTAGACAAGATGCCGAGGCTCTTAACTTGGATGAGGATGTAAGTTCGCGTAGCATTCATGGGTGTATAAGCCTCAAACCTTCCCTGGGGGCGTATAATAGATAAACCCTTTTGAAGGGTGTACTGTATAGAAAAGGGTTTTCGCATCCACTATTGCGGTGTCTATCGCCATCTGAAGTGGAGTATGTTATGAAGGAGATCCATAAGGGAATTCGTGGTGATCACTTAGGAGGCAAATTACTCACACAGAAAATCTTTAGACAAGGGTACTACTAGCTTATAGTCTAAGAAAATGCCTACCAGTTAGTTCACACATGTGATTTCTACCAGAGAAACGCCAAAGTCCAGCGACAACCAGCGGATGTAGTGGATGTAGACTACTTCACCAAATTAATTAAAGCTAAAGCTTTAGCAATCATCACAGAAAAGCAGATGGAGTCTTTCATTTGGAAATTGATTGTATGTAGGTTTAGGATACCTAATACGACCATCACGAACAACGACACATAGTTTCAAGGAAAATTAAAAACATTTAGTGCTAACCTCCGAATAGCTGTAGCTCAAAGCTTAGTAAAAATGCCACAGATCAATAGGCAAGTAGAAGCGATAAACAACAAAATTCTAACAGCCCTTAATAAAAAAAAATGGCGAAGCTAAGGGCGCTTGGTTAGAAGAACTGACTGAAATTTTATGGGTCTTACGAACTACACCCCATACTGTGATAGGAGAAATCTCTTGTCTACGGTGCAGAAGCGGTAATCCCTGCAGAAATTGGTGTCGAAACCATTTTTTATTTTAGGTTTGAAAAAATAGGGATCGACTTTAAAAGTAAGGAGTCGCCACCAATCCTTTTTGTTTAGGTGTGATCAGGGCACCTATAAAAATATTTTGGTCTGCGAAATTCGAGAAAATGGGTTCAGGAGTCGGTTACGCACGAGGAAGGGTTAGCACCCCCATACGCCCCAGAACGGGTACCAAATCGATTAATTAATGTCCTTGCGTTGAAAATTTGAAAATGTTTGAGATATAATTTTTTTAAGGAAAATTAATTAGTATTGAATTTGAATCTCAAGATTAACTCGTTTCGAAGGAAATAAAATTATCATACCCAGTACGTTAGGATATAACACATTTATACCTCGACACCAAGATCATCTTTGATCTTCAAAACATGTAATCAAAAAGGGTATTTGCTTATCTAGTTGGACAGAAAATTGACACCCAGTACGTTAGGGCATAACTTCCCAACTTTCCAAATGCACAAACATTGCCTTATTTTGGAAAAAAAATATAATTTTATACTCAGCTTAAAATGCATTTTAATAAAATGAAACATTTAATAAAAACTAGAATATATTAGAATTTGAGGCATAATAGTAATAGAATGCATAAACATTAATCATGAAATATACACAAATTAAAGATCATATTAATGACAGGTTATAAAATGCAAGTCTTTTTAAAGGAGGTTAGTTTATGTTGAATCTCGAACCTCAAGATTATCTCGTTTCGAAGGAATAAAAATATCATATCCAGTACGTTAGGATATAACACCTTTATACCTCGACACCGAGATCATCTTTGATCTTCAAAATATATAATTAAAAAGGGTATTTGGATATCTAGTTGAACAGAAAATTAACACCCAGTACGTTAGGGCATAATTTTCCAAACTCCCAAACATACAAACATTGCCTTATCTTAGAAAAATTTTATGTACGAAATTTTTTAAAATGGGCTTAATATACATAAAACATTTGATAAAAGGCTTACATATATTGGAATTCGAAGCATGCTATAATAACAAGATGCACAAACATTAATCGAGGAATGTACCCAAATTAAACGTTATGTTAACAATGGGCTATGAAATTCAATAATTCTACAAAATTGATAATAGCAAATTAATATAAAATAAAAATTTAAATGCTAATAAATAAATTTAAAAGAAATAAAGTAAGTTGGTTCTTGATCAATATTTTATGGAATTATTTAAAAATGGAATAAATTGTGAATGAATTCACTAAATACATATTTTAAAAGGAATTTACTCATTTTAGCCTATGCAATCATATATGAAATAAATTAGTATATAATAAAATATGATTTTATTATTGTATGCATGTACAAAATAATATAGTATAGTCATTTTTAAAAGAAAATTAACATTGCATGAACTATTAAAGCAATACATAGAATTAAACATTTTTACATTAAATATCGAAACATATAAATGGAAAATCAAACTAATTACAACGTTGCAAGATAGATTTCAAAGTAATCTAGATTAAAAAATATTTTGAATAATAAAAATTAAGGCTAAAATACATGAATTGTAAAAAATTTTAACACTTGATCAAAATGATAATAAAAATAAAATTAAACGGTCATTATATAAATAAACCAAAATTATTTGAACCACATGAGGATCGTATTGAATTGTTACATGAAAGATAAAGGGTTAATCGACAAATTATTCTAATACCCAAACACAACACATAATCGGGACTTGATTGAAATAATGCACAAATTATCGAGATCAATTGAGCAATAAAGACCATACATCACACATCCAATTCAAAAACAATACATAAATAAAAAGGATCAAACATGCAAATTCCCCTTTCATATGTAAACCTGCGGATCTAAAGAAATTTGGATCGGGTCGGGTTCGAACGGCCTTAAATGACGTCATTTTAAAGCTATGGATAGAGACTTTAAACGACGTCGCTCCCTCAATGACTATTAACCTCCCCCTAAAACAGAACTAAAGCATTACAGCTCCCTCATTAAGTCAAAACCCTAGCCCCCTTTAATCTTTCTCTTAGCTGCAAGCACCTCCCTGATTTACCACTAACACGCCATTGAAATCGGCGAATAGCGATACCACAGTTGGCTTTGGTATGTACTGGCCCGCCCTATTTTTCGACCACGACCCTTTCCTAACCCCGATCGAGACGGAGCAAACGAGGATCTAATCTTCACCGAGATCTGTTATCTAAACCCCGATTTTGACGAAGAAGACAACAGATCGGACAGATTCAAGGTAAGCGTTCTCTCCTCTTTTTATTTTTCAAATCAACATGGAACAGATTCAAAAAAGCCGTAAAAACAAAAGGGATAAAGATTCGTGAGGTATGAAAAATCACCTTTCTTTTCTGATTTTCTGTATTTCTTGTATTTGCATGCGTAATAATGTGAAGAGAGTTACAGTGGTTGATTTCGATCCTTTTAAAGGCCGAAATCAAAATAAAAATAAAAATGAAAATAAAAATAAAAATACAATCTTTTTCATTCTATATTTGCTGTCGTTTCTACTATTTTGCTTATTTGTTTATGGTGTGAAAACCGTCAGATGGAGGCGCATGCGTCGACGTGGCGGACGGCGTGTGGTGCTTTCGGTGGCGCGTGTGTGGGGACTTGATGAGCCGAATGTCCTGGCCGGCATGGGGGGTTGCGGCGCTGAAGCTTCTTAGGGTTTCTTTCTCTTTTTAATTTGTTTAGGTTTTGGGTTTAGGTTTAATATTGGGCTTGGGCAATTGGGTTGTTGTTTTGGGCCTGTAATAGAAGGACTGTTTATTGGACTTTTGATAAATTGGTTTTTTAATATTTTTGTTTGGTTTTAATTTTGGTTAATAATGGGCCCGGGCAAAAATGGGCTTTTACAGCTGCCCCTCTTTGCTCATTGTCGTGTAACGAGAATAGAGCAAAGACTTCAAAAAGGACCATTTTTGCCTGGTCTTTGAGTCTTGGAATTCTTTAGGTGTTTCTTTGAGTAGCCTCATTCCATCCCACTGCATCTCCAAGGGCCTAGGAACTAGCGCTTCGATCTAATTCAATGTAATTCCAGAGAGAAGAGATTTGTAGTTTCAATCTTCTTACTGGAACTTCTCGGAAATATAGTTTGATCCTCAATAACCTCAGGGAGAAGGGATTTGTAGCCTCCATCTACTCCACTGGGACTTCGGGGTGATAGTAATTCAGAGAGAAGAGATTTGTAACTTCGATCTTCTTACTGAAACTTCTCGAAAATATAGTTTGATCCTCAATAACCTCAGGGAGAAGGGATTTGTAGCCTCCATCTACTCCACTGGGACTTCGGGGTGATAGGAATTCAGAGAGAAGAGATTTGTAACTTCGATCTTCTTACTAAAACTTCTCGAAAATATAGTTTGATCCTCAATAACCTCAGGGAGAAGGGATTTGTAGCCTCCATCTACTCCACTAGGACTTCGGGGTGATAGAAATTCAGAGAGAAGAGATTTGTAACTTCGATCTTCTTACTAAAACTTCTCAGAAATATAGTTTGATCCTCAATAACCTCAGGGAGAAGGGATTTGTAGCCTCCATCTACTCCACTAGGACTTCGAGGTGATAAGATTTGTATCTTTGATCTGCTTCGTTCAGGAAGGAAAGATCTGCTATCCTCAATCTGCTCCACTGCAAACTCAGGGACGCCAAACTGGTTAAATCTGTTCCACTACTGCTTAGGGAGACAAGATTTGACGTTCGATCTTGGTCCACTACTGCTTAGGGTGACAAGATCCACAATCTTCGACCTATTCCACTGTTGGTCAGGGAGATAGGACTGGTGGCTTAAATCTGTTCCACTACTGCTTAGGGAGACAAGATTTGCCGTTCGATCTTGGTCCACTACTGCTTAGGGCGACAAGATCTACAATCTTCGACCTATTCCACTGCTGGTCAGGGAGATAGGACTGGTGGCTTAAATATGTTCCACTACTACTTAGGGAGACAAGATTTTTCGTTCGATCTTGGTCTACTACTGCTTAGGATGACAAGATCTACAATCTTCGACCTATTCCATTGCTGGTCAGGGAGATAGGACTGGTGGCTTAAATTGTTCCACTACTGCTTAGAGAGACAAGATTTGCCGTTTGATCTTGGTCCACTACTGCTTAGGGCGACAAGATCTACCATATTTGACCTATTCCACTGCTGGTCAGGGAGATAGGACTAATGTCTCCGACCTGCTCCTGCAACTTGAGGATTGCCAGATCTGCTATCTACGATCCGCTTCGCTCAGGAAGGCAAGATCTTCGAATTCACCGATGTTGCGACAACATCCTCTAGGGGACCTGTCCTGTAAAATCAGTTTTGTTGTTTATGCTTATACAAAATGGTTAGGATGCAATGATCAGAATGAATCTCATGCTCATAACTAAATATATCATGGACGACATTTGCATGAATGCAGAATGTCATGAGAATGGTATTTTTAGAAAGATTAGGATGCAATGATCGGAATGAATCAAATGTCCCTAAATAGATGTGTCTTATGGATGACATTTGTATGAATGCAGAATGTCATGAGAATGATTTCTTACAATGATTAGGATACAATGATCGGAATGAATCAAATGCTCCTAACTAAATGTGTTTTACATGAATGCAAAATTTCATGAGAATGATCCCTTTTTAAAAGTTTAAGGTGGTCATCGCTCATTGTTTATCAAGGCTATATCACTGATGTCTTATGCTGCGATCTTGTTCGGCTGGTATTCTTGGTAGAAAACTCGAGAAAACAAATATCTTGCTCAACAAATTTGCCCCACTGTAACTTCAGGGTTCATCTCATTGTGACTTAGGGGTATAGGATCTGAATCCTTTCCCATCCATCCTATTGCGACTCCTGAATGTAAGATTTGTTTCTTCTTCAATCCGTCCCATTGCTATTTCAAGGTATAGGATCTGTATCAGCTTCCATTTATTGATCACTCCCCGGGTGACCCAACCAGATGTGTATGCATGATTACCCATTTTCGTCAAGATTGTATCACCAACTATTTTTAATAGAAAATCCAATGAGATAGCCTCAACTTAGACTCTTCCTTAAACTTGGTGAGTTTTAAAACAATAGTCCTATTTCGAGTTCTTGTATTATTCAGAAGTTTCCAGAGTAATATGCGAAACTCATTTTATGAAAATTATATTAGTCCACTAATCGTTATTCCAATGCAAAATGCCTGAAAAAGATCATAACCATGGACAAGAAGGAAATTAATTAGGAACATAGCTCGAAACAAATAAGTTAAGCAAAGATAGAAATCGCAATTTATTGTGAACATATTTTGAAAAGCATAATATAATCACAAATAACAAATTTAAAATGGGTAAAATGGAAACTAGGTGCCCCAGATATCGCAGCCTGAACTTCTCTGTTCAAACTTCTTGAGGACCATTTTAAGCTCAATATGTGTTTAGGGGATCTGGAGTACTTTGTCGATGCCTCAAGACGCAGCATACTTCTTCATTGTTAATTCAAGCATGGCAAGACTGCTGTATGCCCCCCTTTGATCAAAATTTGAGCCACCCTTTTCGGGTTTTAAACTTAAATCCCCTTTGGTCTCAAAGCGCCCTTTGCGGGTTTTTGCCTTGACCTCTCCTTTTTCTTTCTTCTCTTTTTTTTTGATTGAAAATTCCTTTTTTTTTTGAAAAAGGTCTCAAGGCGCCCTTTGCGGGTTTTCACCTTGGCTTCTCCTTTTAGATGAAATCTGGATTCACCAACCTGAGCATGTCCTTGCCATCCATCTTGGTCAAAATTAATGATCTTCGAGAACAAGCCTTCCAAATTTGGCATTTACTTTCCTCTGAAATCCTTTTGTACGAGAAGAATCCTTCTTAATGTCAGGTACCCATCATGAAATTTTCTTGAGCGAACCTCTTTGTCATAGGCCTGTATCATCAATTTTTGGTACATTCGACCATGAATACTTTCAATCAAACTTACTGGAGACATTCTGTTTCATCCAATTCAATCAAAGCTTGGAGAAAAGGAATCTTATCCTCCAACAATTGCTTCCGTTTCATAAACCAATGAGAAAGATGTTGCCCCGGTGAAGGTCCTGGCCAACGTTCAAGAAACATAGAGGGTAAATGATAACTTCTCTATGTCAACCTTTACAAGTCTCAGTCATTTTTCAAAAATTTTGAATGGTTTTTTGGCTGCCTTTGCTGCACTAATATGGTGTCTGATCTTTGAAAAGACTGTAAATTTTTGACATTGTGCAATTATGTTAAACATGTTTCTTTCTGGTATTCTTTATTGCCATTTTTTTGTTTTGTTTTTTTTTGAATTTGAATTTGCATGTGAACTTTGGATTTGAATTTGGATTTGGATTTGGATTTGGATTTGAATTTGAATTTGGATTCAGTTTTGAATTTGAATTTGGATTCGGCTTTGAATTTGAATTTGGATTTAAATTTGATGACTGCTGACTTTGTAACTTTGGCATATGAAGCAACCTTGTAACACCCCAAACCCGGCCCATGCGTTATGAGCGGATTTGGTATGTCACACGAGCAAAACATGTTAAACCCTTTTTGTTCGTACTAAAATATTGCTTTGTTAAAAATCAAGAAAACAAGTTTGATTTGATAAAATACTACTAACCTCAAAGATTTGATTGATAAATCGATAAATTTGAACTAATGATCTTACAAAACCGTGACTTTTGAAAACGACGTTGAAAATTTGAAAGAGAATCCAAGTCTTTTGAAAATATCGTTAATAGTTCGAGAGAAATTATCCGTGTTAAAAATATTTGTAAAAGTTTATTTTGAAATACATTTGTTAATAGATTTTGGAAACCATTGTTTAAGTTTTTAGAAAATTCCCCTTTTTAAACAATTTAATAAAAATAATAAAAACATCCCAACCAAAAAGCAAAAATAAAAATAGTCCAGAGGCCTTATTACAACATTTAACCCAAAATAGTAAAGTAATAAAATAAACGAGAAAGAAGTCTAAAGTCCAAATAAACCATTTCCGAAGTATGGCCTCCCTCGAGTCATCCATAGCCCAAGTCCATATCATCAAGCATTACCTACAAGGGTTAAGAGAAAGGGGGGTGAGTTACAAGAACTCAGTGTGAAATCCCCTTACCGTTATTCATTGGGCCGGAACCCAATTAGCAATATTTTGGGCCTAAGCCCATTTACAACAACAATAATGTATCAAATATAATATGCATATGATATGCAATTCCCAAACCAAACCTAGTATTTCATCCGCTACACACCACCCGTACCAACTAGCACACCTGTGGGGAGCTTTAGTCACCCACCCCGCCAACACACCAAACGTAGGCATTAAGCCGATTATATCAAATTTATGGACAAGCCACCAGATTAACAGAATTTACATGGCATTGCCATTTTTTAGATTTGTGGTAGAGCCACCAGATTTATGTAGCAGAGCTACCAGAACTTCTCTTCATCATTATCCCATCCCATGCAAATCATGTATATAATGCATAGCCATTCACAACAATTTATTCAGATATTTATTACAAAATTATGGCCTATTACAGCAATTAATCAAAAGGCCCATTAAGCAAAATATCAGATTTGGCCCATTTAGCAAAATATCATATTGGCCCATATAGCAAAATATCAGATCGGCCCATTTATCAAAATATCAGATTGGCCCATATAGCAAAATATCAGATCGGCCTATTTATCAAAATATAAAATTGGCCTATTTATCAAAATATCAGATTGGCCCATATAGCAAAATATCAACTTGGCCCATTTATCAAAATATCAAATTGGCCCATTTATCAAAATATCAGATTGGCCCATTTATCAAATATATTACATATATTTATAAATCAAAATTCTAAATAGCTTTGGAAAACGCTTTTGAACCCAAACCACGGCCGAGTTTTGCAACTGGGCTCTGATACCATAAAATGTAACACTCCAAACCCGGCCCATGCGTTATGAGCGGATTTGGTATGTCACACGAGCAAAACATGTTAAACCCTTTTTGTTCGTACTAAAATATTGCTTTGTTAAAAATCAAGAAAACAAGTTTGATTTGATAAAATACTACTAACCTCAAAGATTTGATTGATAAATCGATAAATTTGAACTAATGATCTTACAAAACCGTGACTTTTGAAAACGACGTTGAAAATTTGAAAGAGAATCCAAGTCTTTTGAAAATATCGTTAATAGTTCGAGAGAAATTATCCGTGTTAAAAATATTTGTAAAAGTTTATTTTGAAATCCATATCATCAAGCATTACCTACAAGGGTTAAGAGAAAGGGGGGTGAGTTACAAGAACTCAGTGTGAAATTCCCTTACCGTTATTCATTGGGCCGGAACCCAATTAGCAATATTTTGGGCCTAAGCCCATTTACAACAACAATAATGTATCAAATATAATATGCATATGATATGAAATTCCCAAACCAAACCTAGTATTTCATCTGCACACACCTGCCGTATTCAACCAAAGACACACTGTGGGAGCTTTAGTCACCCACCCCGCCAACACACCAAACGTAGGCATTAAGCCGATTATATCAAATTTGTGGACAAGCCACCAGATTAACAGAATTTACATGGCATTGCCATTTTTCAGATTTGTGGCAGAGCCACCAGATTTATGTAGCAGAGCTACCAAAACTTCTATTCATCATTATCCCATCCCATGCAAATCATGTATATAATGCATAGCCATTCACAACAATTTATTCAGATATTTATTACAAAATTATGGCCTATTACAGCAATTAATCAAAAGGCCCATTAAGCAAAATATCAGATTTGGCCCATTTAGCAAAATATCAAATTGGCCCATATAGCAAAATATCAGATCGGCTCATTTATCAAAAAATCAGATTGGCCCATATAGCAAAATATCAGATCGGCCCATTTATCAAAATATCAGATTAGCCCATTTATCAAAATATCAGATTGGCCCATTTATCAAAATATCAGATTGGCCCATATACCAAAATATCAACTTGGCCCATTTATCAAAATATCAAATTGGCCCATTTATCAAAATATCAGATTGGCCCGTATAGCAAAATATCAGATCGGCCCATTAAACAATTTCGTAATTTGGCCCTTTAGGGGCATTTTCATAATTTCGATAATTTACCCACTAAGGGTAATTCGGTAATTTCGTAACCTAAGGGTATTTTGGAAATTTCGCAACCTAGATTTAACTACTAATGTGGAGCATAAAAATCGAAACTGTCCATCTGCATCGTACTGACTAAATTGACTATAACTTGAGTTAGGGATCTCGAAATCTAACTCCGTAAATTTTCCTTGAGACTAGACTCATATATCTTCTTACTATAATTTTTCCAGAATTTTTTGACTTAGGCATTTAGTACAGTTTATTCCTTAAAATTCCCTTGTTTCACTGACCAACGATTCTAATCTCTCTTACCCAAAATTCAAATATCTCACTGTACAATTTTCATATGTTGCTCCCACTTGTTTCTATTGAAAATAGACTCACTAAGGAATCTGTACATATAAACTATAACTCATAATTCACTTTTTACAATTTTATAAGATTTTTCCAAGACAAATCAGGGAACCACGAAGTCATTCAGAACCAGTCTCACTAAAATTAATATATCTCAAAATATAAAATTCCTTTTCCTTCTCCATTTCTTCCATATCAAAATAGACACAGTAAGATTTAATTTGATATCTTATTCACTTTGTAATTCCTTTTCTCCTATTTTTCGTGATTTTTCAAAAACGCATCACTGCTTCTAACTAAAACTGTTCTATTACAAAATACGATTACCACTACGATCATACGCACGCCCGAGTGATCACGGATGCCGGTTTTCGATTTTCTTCGGTATTTTGACCAAATCACAGAACATATCATACAAAATTTCAGAGAGATGTGAGATTACACACCATATCAAACATGTATTCGGAAGGTACGGGATTACACACCTGATTTTGATTTCCTAACGAACCACTCGTCGATGACCTACAACAATACCAACCAAAAGTTAGCCTCGGATTTTCCAAAGATTTTGTATCACTTACACTTGAATCACTTACCACTATGTCCGAAGGTAGAACATATCGAGTGATTTCGTCCCTAAAACATAATCGATTAGTTGAAACTTCGATCCAATTAACACAATAACTGAGTAGTGATATCGAATGGACTATGAAAAGACTCCTTACCTTAATCGATGATAATCCCAATTCCCACCAATTGACTTATGACTTGAGATGATTAGGCAATGATGTGGTATTCGACCAATCCACTAGAATACTACAAATAAAAGATTATCAAGATGTGAGTGAGTAAGGGAGAAGACCATTTCGGTTTTAGAATCAAGATGAAACAACCAAATAATGAGGGACTCTCATTCGGCTAAAGAGAAAAAGAATAAAAATATTTGAATAAAAACACTTACCCGGTTTAATCAAGAAAGAAAAACCCAACTTGGAAGATGGAGAAGATGATCAATTAGGCTAGGTGGTTTCGGCAAAACAAAGAAAGAAAAGTACTCACTAATGGCTTTAGAGTTTCGACAATCAAGAAGATAGAATAAGAATTTGTTTAATATCAACTTGAAGTTTCGGCAATCAAGGAAGATGGACAAAAGATGAATATGAGACCAATCCAAAGAGAAGAAAAATGCACTATTGTGCTAGAAGATTTTGGCAAAGAGAGTAGCAATTTGGGAGAAAATGACACAAAGTTGCAAATGGGATTTTTGGCCAAAACAATACCAAAACCTTACCAAAAGCCAAAGTAAAATTTCAGCTACCTATCTACCCCCAAAACCGTCCACATGCATAGCCATAAGGGTCAAAATTTTGCCAACCATACTTTCCATAACATTCTCCATGAAATAAGCCACTTGTTCCCCTTACTTGCCTTTTCATTTTGATTCCTTTCCCCAACCTCAACCTTTCCTTAATTCCTTTAGCCACCATACCAAAAATAAAGAAGTCAACCTTGCCATATATATACCTTGGCCGACACTAAGGAAGGAATGCAAAAATAAAAGTCAAAATTGCACACAAAGGGATTCGAACCTCTTCCCTCAAGGTACTACATGTGGCGCCATAACCCTTTTACCAATTGCTCATTTATGCTAGCAATTTACTCTTTTATTTCCATAAGCCTTGATGCCACTTACTATCTCTCTTTATTAGGCTTAAACAAAAAATTTTACTAAGGCCCAACTTGAACCCGGAACTACATAGAAACCTCGTAACTTTCCAAAATTTCCTTCTTAATAAGTCTAACTTGAAATAATGTCGTTCTCTTGTTCTCAAAATTTTAAAACGCTTCTACACTTAAGGCCCATTGGGCCCAATTCTACTAGGCCCAATTTCGGGATGTTACAAACCTCCACCCTCTTAGTGAAGTAATTGATAACCACGAAGATGAATTGGTATCGGCTAGCTGCTTTTGACGAGATCTGCCCCATAACATCTATGCCCCACCTATAGAAAGAATGGAAGAAGCACATAAATCTTGTCTTCCCCAATTTGGCATTTACGATGTAACTGATGCAATTTCCTTTTCTTGGTAAACTAGTAGCCCAATCCTCTTGATTAGCCTGGTCATTGTAGAACCATTAACATGGGTTTTTTTTAAACAATTTCATGGATCTTTTCTAAGATTTTCCCAACCATAACAGAATACCCACGTTTCAGTAGCCTGGCATGCCTTGATATGATCGTGCGAAAACATCTTTGAATTCTTGAAAATAGCTCAATGATGTCTCGCCTTATTTCTGTGGTGAGCTAGGCTTCTTCCTTTACCCCTTTCCTAAGCTCGCAATGTCCACTGACCCTTTGCAAAGTAGAGTCTATTTTCACTTGTTCTACCATCCTTAACAAATCAAAAGATAGGCTACAATCTCTGTCATCTTCAAAGTCCTTAGATCTCCTAGACCCATATCTCATTCAAAAAGGGAGTCTGTAACAACGTCGCTCATGTCGTTGATATCTGGGTACCTAGGTACGAAGGCAAAAATTCCAAAGAATAAATGATTCTAAGGATAATTATTCGTATGGTATGGTCGTGAAAAGAATGTACAGTATGAAATGTAAAGAATGAAACAAATATTTGCTTAAAAAGATGCATTTTATTGAAATAAAAATTCTGGACACAAGCCCATTTCACAAAAGGATTCTTATTGCTTCCGGGCTTAAAGCAACAAGCATGTTTTGAATATTACTCTAGATTAACTCTAAAAATACAGGGATCCCTTCCACAGTCCCATTGTTTAAAATCTTCCCAAGTATGTAAGGGCTTGGAAACTTTTATTCCTCGGTTCTCTCTTCAGATATGTCATTAATGTTCAGATTCCCTAGTATTCCTTCGGGTCTTTGATCTCTTCAATTTATTATCCCCCAGGCCTTGCACTAAGGCCCTGATCTTAGTTCAGTGGACTTTCGTCGGTTCCCAGGTTGCTGAAATAATTTCAACCAATCAGGGTCTTCTCATGAAATCTAATGCATATGATGTAATGCCATGTAAATGCATGCCATGGATGCAAAAGGTATCGATCCTGATTTAATTTCCATTAGAAAACTTTTCTAGAGGGCAAAATTCTTTACATGAAACAGATTACAAATATACGGACGACCGTATTGTCTTTCGTTTTATCAAGAAATTCGTTCTCCATGACAAACTCTCTAATTTGGTAATCGAATACGAATCGACACTCTTTTAGATATGAGATGATATGTGATGCGATCATAACCAAAACAAAATGAAATATATTAGTAAGAGATAAAAGTAAACAAAAAGAAACAAGTAGAGTACTTATTCGGATGACCACTATGGTTTATTGTGGCACCATTCAGGGTGGGCTTTTAAGGTTCACTATATGTGGTTTAGTTCTAAGGAATAGGTACCTGGACCAGCAGATTCCTCAATCTTCACCCATTATAGGCTCATGTGGATTGAGTTTAGTTCAGGGGAATACATTTCCCTATGACCATGCGGAGATGAAAATCTCACGAAGCACATAGGTACAGATGTATCCCGGAAGCAGTCCACTAGCCCATGCGGAGGTGAAAACCTCACGAAGGCATAGTTTCTCACTCCCACTTAAAGGTATAACCATAACGGTCATGCAATGCCAAAGTATTTTATGAGACTCGACATTATTGCAATCATAGCACAAATAAATGCATCAAAAAAATATGATTTTCCAAAACAATTTTCCAAATTTTCAATCAAAAGGACAAAAATTAATCAATTTATGGTCCGACTCTCAACTTGATCCCGATTGGAGTCGCCAAGTTTATCGAAACCATTTTTATTTTATGTTTGGAAAAATAGGGATCGACTTTAAAGTAAGGAGTCGCCACCAATCCTTTTGTTTAGGTGTGATCGGGTCACCTATAAAAATATTTTGGTCATGAAATTCGAGAAAATAGGTTCGGGAGTCGGTTCACACATACGAGGAAGGGTTAGCACCCCATACGCCCCGAGCGGGTACCAAATCGGTTAATTAATGTCCTTGCGTTGAAAATTTGAAAATGTTTGAGATATAATTTTTTAAGGAAAATTAATTAGTATTGAATTTGAATCTCAAGATTAACTTTCGTTTGAAGGAAATAAAATTATCATACCCGATGACGTTAGGATATAACACATTTATACCTCGACACCGAGATCATCTTTGATCTTCAAAACATGTAATCAAAAAGGGTATTTGCTTATCTGGTTGGACAGAAAATTGACACCCAGTACGTTAGGGCATAATTTCCCAACTTTCCAAACGCACAAACATTGCCTTATTTTGGAAAAAAACAAAATTTTATACTCATCTTAAAATGCATTTTAATAAAATGAAACATTTAATAAAAACTAGAATATATTAGAATTTGAGGCATAATAGTAATAGAATGCATAAACATTAATCATGAAATATACACAAATTAAAGATCATATTAATGACAGGTTATAAAATGCAAGTCTTTTTAAAGAAGGTTAGTTTATGTTGAATCTCGAACCTCAAGATTAGCTCGTTTCGAAGGAATAAAAATATCATATCCAGTACGTTAGGATATAACACCTTTATACCTCGACACCGAGATCATCTTTGATCTTCAAAATATATAATTAAAAAGGGTATTTGGATATCGGTTGAAATGAAAATTAACACCCAGTACGTTAGGGCATAATTTTCCAAACTCCCAAACATACAAACATTGCCTTATCTTTGAAAAATTTTATGTATGAAATTTTTTAAAATGGGCTTAATATACATAAAACATTTGATAAAAGGCTTACATATATTGGAATTCGAAGCATGCTATAATAACAAGATGCACAAACATTAATCGAGGAATGTACTCAAATTAAACGTTATGTTAACAATGGGCTATGAAATTCAATAATTTTACAAAATTGATAATAGAAAATTAATATAAAATAAAAATTTAAATGCTAATAAATAAATTTAAAAGAAATAAAGTAAGTTGGTTCTTGATCAATATTTTATGGAATTATTTAAAAATGGAATAAATTGTGAATGAATTCACTAAATACATATTTTAAAAGGAATTTACTCATTTTAGCCTATGCAATCATATATGAAATAAATTAGTATATAATAAAATATGATTTTATTATTGTATGCATGTACAAAATAATATAGTATAGTCATTTTTTAAAAGAAAATTAACATTGCATGAACTATTAAAGCAATACATAGAATTAAACATTTTTACATTAAATATCGAAACATATAAATGGAAAATCAAACTAATTACAACGTTGCAAGATAGATTTCAAAGTAATCTAGATTAAAAAATATTTTGAATAATAACAATTAAGGCTAAAATACATGAATTGTAAAAAATTTTAACACTTGATCAAAATGATAATAAAAATAAAATTAAACGGTCATTATATAAATAAACCAAAATTATTTGAACCACATGAGGATCGTATTGAATTGTTACATGAAAGATAAAGGGTTAATCGATAAATTATTCTAATACCCAAACGCAACACATAATCGGGACTTGATTGAAATAATGCACAAATTATCGAGATCAATTGAGCAATAAAGACCATACATCACACATCCAATTCAAAAACAGTACATAAATAAAAAGGATCAAACATGCAAATTCCCCTTTCATATGTAAACACGCGGATCTAAAGAAATTTGGATTGGGTCGGGTTCGAACGGCCTTAAATGACGTCGTTTCAAAGCTATGGACAGAGACTATAAACGACGTCGCTCCCTTAATGACTATTAACCTCCCCCTAAAATAGAACTAAAGCATTACAGCTCCCTCATTAAGTCAAAACCCTAGCCCCCTTTAATCTTTTCTCTCAGCCGCAAGCACCTCCCTGATTTACCACTAACACGCCATTGAAATTGGCGAATAGCGATACCACAGTTGGCTTTGGTATGTACTGGCCCGCCCTATTTTTCGACCACGACCCTTGCCTAACCCCGATCGAGACGGAGCAAACAAGGATCTAATCTTCATCGAGATCTATTATCTAAACCCCGATTTTGACGAAGAAGACAACAGATCGGACAGATTCAAGGTAAGCGTTCTCTCTTCTTTTTATTTTTCAAATCAACATGGAACAGATTAAAAAAAGACGTAAAAACAAAAGGGATAAAGATTCGTGAGGTATGAAAAATCACCTTTCTTTTCTGATTTTCTGTATTTCTTGTATTTGCATGCATAATAATGTGAAGAGAGTTACAGTGGTTGATTTCGATCCTTTTAAAGGCCGAAATCGAAATAAAAATAAAAATGAAAATAAAAATAAAAATACAATCTTTTTCATTTTGTATTTGCTGTCATTTTTGCTATTTTGCTTATTTGTTTGCAGGTGAAAACTGTCGTACGGAGGCGTACCGCTGACGTGGCGACACGCGTGTGGTGCTCGGTGTCGCACGTGTGGGGGACGCGGTAGCCCGAATGTCTGGCTGGCATGGGGGTTGCGGCGCTGAAGCTTCCTAGGGTTTCTTTCTCTTTTTGATTTGTTTAGGTTTTGGGTTTAGGTTTAATATTGGGCTTGGGCAATTGGGTTGTTGTTTTGGGCCTGTAATAGAAGGACTGTTTATTGGACTTTTGATAAATTGGTTTTTTAATATTTTTGTTTGGTTTTAATTTTGGTTAATAATGGGCCCGGGCGAAAATGGGCTTTTACAATTGGTTTAAGGTCGCACAAAACATAGTACTTTGAGGAGAAAGCTAATTAGGAGGCTCTCAAGCTTAACCTCAATTTGGTTGACGAACTCAGAGAAATAGCTGAAGTTAGAAACGCAACGCGCGCCTAACAAGTAGCTCGCTATTATAATTTCAAAGTTAGAAACAAACAGTTCCAAGTAGGCGATCTTGTCTTAAGAAATACCGATGCTAGTCTACTCGCTTCTCAATGAGGAAAAATGACTCCAAATTGGGAATGGTCATACAAAGTGATAGAAAAAATAGGTTATGGAGCATATAAGCTAGCAAGAATGGAGGGCACAGTTGTACCGCGAACTTGGAACGCCCGACATCTCAAAAAATACTATGTATAACTCATTATCCTATGAATGAAAAATTTTCCCGAACAAAAATTCGTGTCAAATTAAGACTTGCAGGCAAAGAGCCGCAACCTCCAACACAGTTAGCGAGAGCAAAGCTCTCAGCTATCATATTAAGGCTCGCAAGTGAAGAGTCGCAGCCTCTAACACAGTTAGCAAGAGCAAAGTTCCCAGTTGTCATATTAAGGCTTACAGGCGAAGGTCACAACCTCCAACACAGTTAGCGGAAGTAAAGCTTTCAGTTGTCATATTAAGGCTCGCAGGCGAAGAGCCGCAACCTCTAACACAGTTAGCGAGAGCAAAGCTCCTAGTTGTTATATTAAGGATTGAAGGTGAAGAGCTGCATCCTCTAACACAATTAACGAGACCAAAGCTTTCAGCTGTCATATTAAGGCTCGTAGGCGAAGAGCCACAGCCTCCAACACAGTTAGCGAGAGCAAAAATCCTAGCTATTATATTAAGGCTCGTACGTGAAAAGTCGCAGCCTCCAACACAGTTAGCAAAGCTCCCAGCTGTCATACTAATGCTCACCGGTGAAGAGCCGTAATTTCCAACACAGTTAGCGAGAGTAAGACTTCTAGTTGTCATATTAAGGCTTGTAGGCAAAGAGCCGCAGCCTCCAACACAATTAGCGAGAGTAAAGCTCCCAGCTGTCATATTAAGGTTTACAGGCGAAGAGCTGCAGCCTCCAACACAGTTAGTGGTAGCAAAGCTCTCAGCTGTCATACTCAGGCTTGCCAGTGAAGAGCCGCAGCTTCTAACACAATTAGCAGAGCAAAGCTCCCAATTTTTATATTAAGGCTTGTAGGTGAAGAGCCGTAGCATCCAACACAGTTAACGAGAGCAAAGCTCCCAACTATCATACTAAGGCTCACTGGAAAAGAGCCGCAGCTTCCAACATAGTTAGTGAGAGTTGAAAACGCTCAACTGATTATCTTTAAAAATTTTCGCAAGTTTAAAATAGCTTACAAATTAACATTCCCAACTGTGTTACCTTTTAAAATTTTCTTAAGTATGAAATAGCTCGCGGATTCACATCCCCAGTTGATTATCTTTCAAGATTTTCGTAAGTATAAAACAGCTCATGGATTCACATCCCTAACTGATTATCTTATAAAATTTTTGCAAGTTTAAAATAGCTCACGGATTAATGTTCCCAGCTAACGGCTTTTGCAAAGTTATCTAAGATTTTTACGATAATAATAAAGTCGTATAAAGGATATAAAAAAATGAAAAATAACAACACTACAATAATATAAACAAATTCTCATTTTATTCCATAAAGGATGTACAGAGTATTAGACAAGCTAAAGTACATCAATATCCCCTTCAGCGCCCTAACCCACATCGTCATTACCAGCAGCAAAGGCCACGTCATCATTGTTTCTAGCTGTAGGGGCCACATCATCACCAGCAACAAGGGATGTCGTATTTTCAGCAGAAGAGACCAAAATGTTATCCTCAATTGAGTCCTCCTCTAAGTAAAAAGCTGGAGAATTCTTCCAGTAGGAAACAAAGGAGTCTCACGTAGCACCCAAGGGACATAGCACATGAAAGCCTAGCTCGCTCATATCCACCCTCTCGAGAGCATCAAGATCCATTTTGCGAACATCGAAAGACCACCAGAGACCTAAGCATGGAGCAATATGTTCATCTTTAGCTTCGAAATAGAACTTAAAACATTCTCAGTTGTCTTTTCTTTAAAATCCACCAAGACTCGAAGTTGCTCCCTAATCGTGCTAGTCGATTGACCTTGGCACTCCTAGATAATCCTATCCATTTCAGCTGCGTGCTCCTCTGTAAGCCTATCTAACTCAGCTCGCAAAGCTTCTTTGCTTTCCCTTTCTGCAACCATCTCACGCTCTAACCCCTCCGCTTTAGTCTCAACGATTGCCAAACACTCAGTGAGATCTTCATTTTGCTTGATGATAACCTTGTTTTCCTCCACCATCTTGCTATGCTGCTCGCAAACTCTTGCCAACTCCATCTTAGT
Organism: Gossypium sturtianum; assembly: GCA_025698515.1. Taxonomy (NCBI): domain Eukaryota; kingdom Viridiplantae; phylum Streptophyta; class Magnoliopsida; order Malvales; family Malvaceae; genus Gossypium; species Gossypium sturtianum. The sequence continues at coordinate 75,831,003 of CM046951.1, read as the reverse complement.
ATCTGCGAGCTCCCTTTGACGGGCCTCTTCATACCTCAATCCAACTATTTTGGCCTCAAAAAGCAAGAATCGCAGAGAGGAGCATAGGCTTGAGACTGGGGGTAGTTGTGCGCTGCTTTGTCTAGCAGCCTCCGGCATTGAAGCTTGCCATCCAAGGTTTGTGACATCAGGGTTATAAGGGTTCCCCTGTGTGCTCTAGTTCCCACGCCAAGAATATGAACCTCTATTACCCCCGATCGACGCTTTTCTAACGACAGGTACAGAGGGAGAAGCACAACAGCAGGCAGAAGGGTATCCACATCAACGATGATTGGTGAACGAGTAGGGGGAACATATGACAAGCTCGCTGGTAGAAAATTGGAAGGACTTGAGGCGCCAACAATAGTAGTAATAACCCCAACAGGATCTGCTCTCCTTATACTACGATGCTCCTAGTGTGCGCTATTCCCATCCTCCTCACTTGTAGAACCAATACGCACAACTCCCATGGTGGTCTTGCGCTTCTTACGCACCCCATTGACCAACGAATCAATATTCATAACCTCGTTGAGCTCGCGAGATATGCTATCAGTCCCATTTGAAGTGTCCTCGGAGCCCTGATCGATTCTTACATCAGTAATAACCTTGTGATCAGTGGGAGTAGTTAACAAATTAATATCTGACCCAACAATCCCCTTGTGCAAACTCAGCAAAAGCAAACGGATGAAGCTTCATTTGGAAGAAGTGATAGAAGAAGTTAAAGGGCTCTGACATATAACCCAGCAGTATTTGAGCCAATTGATCAAATGAGTCATGAGGCCAAGTAGCACCCTCAAACAGTACACCGACTGACACAACGACCTCTTGGTTGTCACCAGGCCTCCACCCATTAGGGTTAAAACCCTCTAAACAATATCTGAAGACACTCCTCCCTGTGATGAGAGTCTCCAGAATCAACAGGTGACCAACGCGAAGCCTTCAAAACTAGGCAACAACTTCATCTATAGCGAAGCTTCGTTGAAACACACACATATCCTTATTAGGTGAGGACTATTTTATGGAGAACCTGAAGTCCTCGCCAGGCAAATTGTGAACTTAGACGTACTTTCCCCAGGTCAGTTAAAGGTTGGAAAAATGGTTTCAAATGATTGTTTGTACATTTTTACGAGGGGAGAAGTAATAGAACCCCGACGAATTCTCCAAATCACGACCATTCAACTGTTACAAATGCTGGAAAATGGCGAGCATAGGTACCTCACCGCACTGACTATAGTCAAGGAAGTACATCATAATTAGCTACTAGGAAAACCACGAGAGTTGGCCAGAAGCAATATTGTAGTCATCCAGAAGGTTGCAGAAGAAAGGGTACAGCGGTAAATGAAACCTAGCCTCAAGTGCCTGCATCAGAAGCAGGAAGCTATCTTTGGTGGTCTCACTCAACTGATGTGACCCTTCCGAAAGGGAGAACTCATTCACAAAGTTGGGGAGTTTTATTCCCCACACCGCCAAGACTCGTTCCAGATTATCCCTTTTAGTGGTGAAAACATAGGATTTCTCTGTCACAAAAATTGAAGACGGTCGTTCCCGCGGTGAACGGACGGGGACAATATGATTACCAATTCCTCTCATCCTCACCATACTATCGATATAAGAAAACAAAAACAGAAACCAAAGAGCAAGTGTTTTTGGGAATTACCTTTCGTCTCATATTCTTGAAAATTCTAAGTGTTAAAATTTAGGGCACTGAAAGTCCTCTTTTTAAAGAAGGATTTCCTTTCCCGCTTTTTGATAGTTCACATGACCAAGGAAGACCGACAACTCAAAGGTGGACAAATAGATACGCTTCAACTCTCAACAGCCAGACACACACACTCGATACCCGCACGTGCACGTGGCAAAACAACCGTTGTGTATCACAACTCGCAGTGTACCCAATAAGTTGCATTTAAGTTTTACACGATGGACCTAAGGAGTGCCACTTTACAACACCCCTTAGGCCCACTAGGGGGACTAGATTGTTATACATCAGTAGCCATCGACCCGAGCCCTAGAAAGGATCTGGGTTTTTGACCCACGACCCAGATAGATCCCACTCGAAGACTAAGTGTAAGAAGAATCACAAGAGGACAACGAGTCGGGTTCACAGATATAGCTCGTAAGGAGAGCTCGCAGACATGACTCGCAAAAGGGGTCTACGAGCACGGGTCGTAGATTGAGCTCGCAGGAATCTAAGGACCCTCAGCTCGCACACACCCAAGGAGTGCACAGAAAGGACCGTGTGCCCCACAGGCCACCCAAACACATGTCCAACAGGTACAGAGCCCACTCAGGATATCAGTCTTAGGAACAGAAATGACCGCATACTCCATAGACATGTGTCCAGCAGGCCTGGAGTTCGCATAGAATGTCAGTACCAGAGGCAATAGAATCAAGACAAAGTAGTGGGGCCCTGCTATGAGCTGTAATAGACTTGTAACCGCATATATAAATACCCCAACATTCCTATCAATAAGACACGAGAAAATATTACTCAACATGTTTGTAATAGGTTCAAATAGTTAAATTTTGGCTTCACAAGTTACTTACCTCCTTGGATTTTTGAGTTCATGTAGTACTGTGCATCGCTATTTGTTTGAGTTTTTTATCCGGTGTAATGCATGATTATTGTATGTATCGATTTTTAATTTTTATAAATAATATTAGAAAATAAAAAGATAATATTTTTAATGAAATAATAAAATTAATTAGTGATAATATTGCACAAAATCTAATATAGAAACTTCAATATACCACAAAAATTGGATTATTTTATTTTATTAAATCGATAAAAGGAAAGAAAAATACATAATTGACTTTGGTGATTAATTACTGCTCAAAATGTAAATGTTTGTGAATTTTTTGTGTTGGTCTAATGGTTAGGGTGTTTATTGTTTTAGGTGTGATTTGGGTTTGAGTTGCGATAGTTGTGTTGCTGTTAGGACAAATATAATTTTCTTTTCAATAAGATTGAATTAATAAATATTAAAATGAGATTTAAAAAATTAGTATTAATATATGTAATTTATATATTTGTCTGAGGGTGTAACTTATATAATCAATAATCATATTCCAAAAATATTAAAATGTATGAAAAAAAAATTGAATAGCATATTTCAAAAAATATAATCAATAATCGTTGTTCCTTTCAACAAAGTCAATTTCTGGCTTAAAAAATAAAATTTTAAATTTTAAAAAGAATAAATTTATATAAATTTATTATGAGTTAATAATTTAATATATATTATATTTTTATTCATGTCATGTAGATTTTTTTGGATTGTATTTTAATTTTTTTTTTGTATTTGTATTACTTGGGAGTTTGTTTGTATTATTTAAATTATTTATTTTTAGAGATTCGTTAGAAATATTTAAAGGGGTCTGACAAATTATATATTATTTTAATTTTTGATTTCTCAGTTTTTATTTTTTCATTCAAATATATTTCTTTATTTATTTGCATAGATATTAAAATAAGATAAATCTATTTATAATTAATGGTTGATAAGCAGAGTGGGTGTGAAATTTACTTACTATAATTTTAAGATTATCTTTTATTAATTTAAAAATATATGTGGTAAATTTGACTTAGTGAATAGTTGAAGGATGATTATAAAATGATCCAAAATACTTATTTGTGTTTTTATAAAAGAATCATGATTAAAATTTATTATAATTATTGTTGAATCTCCTGAAGAGATGAAAATATATTTCTCCAAATTTCTCTCACTCATGACTTTTAAAAGAATGGTAATATAAATACTTAGCAAATACATTAAAATAGTCATTTAAAAAACTAGTATTCAAGATTGAATATGTAGAATATGAGAAAATATGTGATGTTTTCATGAAGGGGAGTAAATACGCATTGCACTTAATCGAGATTTTGTCCCATTAGGTTTTCCTGGTAAGGTTTTTAATGAGGCATCATATTATGCGTATTATAGATTGTGTACTCTTTTTCCTTCATTAGGTTTTTATGCCACAGGGTTTTTTCTAATAAGGTTTTAACGAGGCATATTATCTACCAATGGACATCCAAACGAGAGTGTTATGAATATCTTATTAAGTGGATGTCCATCATGATTAAGATAAAGTTATTATAATTTTAAGATTATCTTTTATTAATTTAAAAACATATTATAATTTTAAAATATTATTTTCTATTATTTTTTTAAAAAATTGGATATATAGGTAGATTATGCAGTCATGTGTCATTAGGATAAATATATTGTATGTCAAAAAATTAAGTAGTCATGTCAACTGAAACCCTAAGACATTGTAATATAATATATAATTCAGATATTTATGATCTAAATTCATGTTATTTTTATAGATAATTAGGGATTAGAAAACAAAAATCCATGGTAAAAAATTTAATTCATGATCACCTAACCGTTATTTTTGAAAAAAAAATTTTGTTGAGGAGTTAATTATTTTTAGAGAAGTTTTTAAAGTGTCGTTCATTAAATAGCTAGCCGAGCCTCTAATAAACAAATGTATTGTCTTCATGTTGAGGTTTTGTCCCTCACATCTATCGAAACCCTGTATGGTTTACAATGGGGTACCTCCCTTGGTGGTGATAAGAGAATACAACTTACAAGACTTAAGGAAAAGTGTTACTATAGGATGTGATATTAATTAGCAGATCACTTGGGCGTATAAAGACTTAAACCATCAACTTAAGGAATTGGTTGTTTGACAATGCTTTTAAGGTGGAAAAGTACTTTTTCACCCAAATGCAAAAGTTAGGGTTTAGGTGTTTTAGATTTTGCGTTTTAAAGTGGAAATTATTAAACTACTCTTATTTATATTAATTTTTTAAAATGTATTTAAAATTTTAGATTAATTTATATTTTTTGTATCATTATATTAAATTATTAGTTTTTTTATCTCGTGCAATGCATGGGTTGATTGTATATATTAATTATGGTATATTAAATTTTTTGTATTTTTAAAAAGTTTGTACTTTTCAAAAATAATATAAAATGATGTATTCTAATGCTATATAAAATATTGTATAATATATACTATTTACATATTATATTCTAATCTTGTAAAAGTACTATAGATTGTACACTATAAAAAAATTAAAATCATATAAATATTGTGTAAAAATTTAAAATTATATAATTTTTTTATAAATTAATTTATAATTTTTGTAAATTTTTTACATAATATGTTTTTAAATAACTTTTACTTACTTTATGATTTGATAGTGTTTAGTTTTGATTTTTTTTTTCGAATTTTAGAGTTGATAATATGAAAGTTAATTACTAATATTAGTAATAAATTATGAATTTTCATCAAATCAATTCTAGAGTCAAAATTAAATACTACAAAGTTTACACTGTTACTTTAGCTTTTACCAAATATATGTGTAACATTAGAAAAAAAAAAAAATCAAACACATGTACCTAATAATGTATTAAGCCTTTACAATTTGATACCCAATTAGACAAACTGTGATTCGACTATTTTATACTGAAAAGTATCAATTAAAATAGATTATTTTTAAAAAAAAAATTGCAATAAAAAGTAAACATAATAATATAAATATTTAGTTTTATAATCTTGATAATTGATATTATAATGATAGTTTTATACTGAAAAAAAATATATATGTGTAAATTTAAAATTTTAATCATCAAGTTTTTTAATTTGAAGAAAAAAATATTTTTTTCATAAAAAAATTTCAATCTGAAAATTAAGAATAAAAAAAAAACTAAATTGCTTAAATATAAAGTTGGACTATATTGCATTTAATAAAAAACATGTAAAATCTTTTTTTTTTATAAAATAACTCTAATTTTAAACTATTGATTAAGTAATTAATCAAACAAAAAACTTCTTATGGTACTAATTATGTAAATAATTATAATTATTGAATTCAATGATTTTTCTAAAATTGCTCAACTTTTACAATACTTAAAATACGAATATATAATCTTGAAACCTAAATAATTTTAAATAATATTTTAATTAAAAGTGAATATAAAATGTTAATTTTTTTAAATTATACTTTAATCTATTCCAACCATATAGGTTCTAATCATATTTGCTATTTTTGACACAATATCTAGAATTAGGCATAGTCCCTCCCCAACTCATAAATAGGAGGATAATGCGCTTCAACGCACTCGAACCCATACTCTCCTGCATTGGCAATAATGCCTATACCAATCGAGCTAAAACTCAATCAACTTTAAGATTAATATTTTTAATCGATATATATTCTCTAAAAAAATAAAATAGTATAAAATAATGTATGAATTATATCAAACAATGTATGAATTATATAAAATGATGTATTTTAAATCATGTATAATTTATTTGAAAATTTGTATAAGTTAATTATTGTACAAATTTTATGCTTATGAAGTATTCTAATTAAAAATTAAGGTTGGTATAATTTTAAAAAAATTATTATAAGTAAATATTATTCTTCAAACCTTGGATTTTTTTAGGCATAATGCTAAAAATAGTCCTTAACATTTGATTGTTTGGTCACTTAGGCCCTTTTATCTTTTCTTTGGAGCACTTTAACCCCTAACGTTTATTTTTTTGTCAAATTGATCTATTTTTAACGGACATGCTGACGTGGCCGTTAGTTGTCTAACTGCGCTGATGTAAAAAAAAATTATTCCAACTAGGCGCCAACACATTTCACACGTAATTAAAATAAAAAATAATTAAAAAAAAACTTTTATTCATTGAAAAAACAATTAAAAACAAATAACATAAAACACACAGGCACTGAATCGTTTTAGAAATGAGAAGGTCGATCCTAAAAAAACAAACACTTGATTAGATAATCTAAAAAAAGAGAGCATAAATTGAACCCTAACTCGAGAAAGTAAAAAAAATTGTGCGAAAGAAGATTACCCGAAGCATGTTGCAAAACCGCATTTTGATTTTCGATGATATTTTGGGGTATGTTTTTAAAAGGTTTCATATTGAAAACGGTATATATGTTATTTCGATTTTGGTTTAGGGTTTTGGAGTTTGGGGATTTTGGTTCAAGGTTGTCAAATTTGGGGATTTTTGTTTAGGGTTTATATTTTTGAGATATTGGTTTAGGGTTTTTAATTTGGCTACTAATTAGAAGAGGAATTTTGGGTATTTTAGTTTTTTTTGTTTAGGGTTTTCAATTTGGTTATTGAAAAGAAGAGGACTTTTTGGTTTTTGGGTTTCTTGGTTTAGGGTTTTCGATTTTGTTAGTGATAGTGGTTGACCCTAAAATTTGACAAATCTACATATTTCATAATACTTTTTGGTTCAGTGCATAATTTTTATTTGGGGGTTATAATGTTGGTTGGTGAGGGCATTAGTTCTAGGCAGAGTTTAGTAGGTGGACTTATTGAAGTGGTCTCTCCATCTTTTGTTGTCTTTTTGTTATTATATATATAAACTTTATAAGATTTGATTATATAATTATTAAATCATCTAACCTTATATGCATTTTGTATTGTTTATATTATTTAATATTTTGTTTGTCTACACCATTTTTAGTTGCACTTTGTTTGTCTGTTAGTATGGAATCTTACTCTTTTCTAACTTTTGTAATATGCTTTTTTTTATTGTTTAAACTGTAGATGTTTGTAGAGGAGGATTACTACATAAACTTGTATGTTGGGGGTAAATTTGTATGTGATCCCCATGTTAGGTATTTTGGTGGTGAGATAATGAGGATTAAAGAGTTTCCAGATACGATATTATATTTTGAGCTGTGTAAAATAGTTAAAAAAGATTAGGGTTCAATATAGTGTAGCTAATTTATTTCCATGTACTTGGTAGTGGGACTTTGCAGGATAACCTCAGGGTTTTGTGGAATGATAGTAGCACTATTGACATGTTGAACTACTAGGTTAAGCATAAGGAGATAGACCTGTATGTAGAGCATGAGATTGACACTACTATTTTTATTGCTAATGATTTACTATTAACTGCAGCATCTATTGAAGGTTCTGGTGATGTAATCAAGGTGGTGAGGGTGGTGAAGGTTTAAATGGGGAGGGTGTTGAGGTTGTTGGCAGTAAAGGTGGTGAGGTTGATGTTATAGGTCAAGGTTTAGATGGTTTATATGCATCTGTTGAAGGTTCTGGTGATGGTAATCAAAGTGGCGAGGTTGTTGAAGGTTTGAATGGGGAGGGTGTTGAGGTTGATGGCAGTAAATATGGTGAGGTTGATGTTATATGTCAAGGTTTAGATGGTTTAGATGCATCTGTTGAAGGTTCTGGTGATGGTAATCAAGGTGGTGAGGTTGTTGAAAGTTTAAATGGGGAGGGTGTTGAGGTTGATGGCAGTAAAGGTGGTGAGGTTGATGCTGCAAGTTAAGGTTTAGATGGTTTAGATGCATCTGTTGAAGGGTTTGAATAGGGTGCTGGAGGTTTAAATAGTGGTGTTGAAGAAGCTGATGAGGAGAGGGTTGAGGATGAAAGTGATAGTGATTTACGGGATGAGAATGTTTATTTGATGAAGGTGCTGTACTTTTCAGATGGTGATGATGAGAAGGAGCTTTAAGAAGCTAGGCAAAAGTTGAATGAAGTGGAAGGGAAAACCAGTGGAAAAGTTAAGGAAACAGTAGTTGATGAGATTGAAAATGAAAGCTCTGAAGAGTAAATTCAGGCTGAGGTCCCTGAAGAAGTTGAGGGTGAAGGATCAAATGATAGAGTTGCCAGGGAAGAAGAGGGAAATGAGACTGAATATTTTGATAGTGATGATCATGGGAGCACACTTGGGTCAGATGATGATGACAATAATGATGTTTGTAGAAGAAGAAGTAGGTTCCCCACTTACAATCCAAACTCAGCAAGTTCACACTTCTGTATTGGGATGCTATTTAAAGATGGTGAACAATTCAAATATGCAATTTGTAAGTATTCAATGTGTTGTAAAAGAGAACTTAAGATAATCAAGAATGAACCAAATAGGGTTAGAGTTAAATGCATAGCATCTAAAAAGTTTAAATGGAGAATATTTGCAAGTTACAGTAGCATGTCCAGGTGCCTGCAAGTGAAAAGTTTTCATGATGAGCACAACTGTTGTGTTAGTTTTAGAAACAAAATGCTCAATGCAAAAGTAATTGCAGAACATTTTGAAGCTACTATTAGGGACCACCCAAAAATGAAGCTGAGAGAGATACAAAGAAGGGTAGCTTCAGAAATTAATGTGAATGTTAATATGACAAGGTGTAGAAGGGCCAAGAAAATGGTGAAGCATAAGTTGGTAAGAAACTTTGTAGAGGAATTTGTTATGCTGTGGGATTATGCTGATGAGTTGAGACTAAAGAATCCTGGAAGTACTATAAATGTGGCAGTGAATAGAGTAACACCTGAATCTCCACCACATTTCAAGAGGTTTTATGTTTGTTTTGAAGCACTAAAAAGATGTTGGAAAGAAAAGTGTAGGCTTATACTAGGTTTGGATGTTGAGCATGTGCTTCCACTAGTTGAGAAAACAATGCCTAGTAGGCCAAAGAATAATAGAAGGAAAGCAAAAAATGAATTGGAAAAAGTGAGGCCTGGACAACTCAGTAAGGCTGGTTTGATTATGAGATGCAGGAAATGTGGTGGTAAAGGTCATAACAGAAGATCATGCAATCAACCTAACATAACTGGATCACAGGTATATTGTAAACACTTTTTCACTATCAAGTTTCAAAATATTTTAATGTAATTTGGGGTTGTGCATTTTTTTCTCAATCTGGTACGATTACAAGAAATAGAAGCCAAAAAAGGATGGCATATCAAGATCCTATCAACACACAAGAATCCACTGCAACAAAGAAGATGAAGAAATGAATTGAGATGTTGTTTTGACTAAACCTTTTGTTTGTTTATTGAAATAGTTGCTTAAGATATGTTTTGTTTGTCATTGCATGTAATAGTTGCATAAGATATATATTTTTTTTTGTATTTTAGGCTTCTAGGACTTGCTTGAAGTTGGTATAACAATGATGGTATATGTAACAAACTGATGTGGTATACCAGTACTGCTATAGGCAACTATGTGGGTTTAGGGTCATTTTATTAGTTACTTTTGTTCATGGTTCCTATAAATACCCATACAAACAACTATTTTGTACATGACATACAATGTCAAATATCCAATATTTTAGTACATGTAACATTCTCTTCTATCTCCAATTATTCCCTTTCATTATACTTCCCTCAAATTAGCTACAAACACCAATTTGAATGTGACAATTTATGTCGACAACAAAGTTTGAAGGTACTAGATATACAAAACACAAGAACATGACACCATACTTTTTAAATTATAACATTCCTACATAATGTGAAACATAAGATAAATAATACACTGCAAATAAACATTTTCTTATAAAACTCTTTCTCTTTCTTGAATGATTTTCATTTTTGCTTCAACCCTTTAATTTTTGTCCTTAATTCAATGTGATCCACAACATCATCTTTGACCTGTTTATAATCGTTCTCTTTGCCCACATTTTGCATATTGCCACTCTCAGACATATCAACATTACTACTTTTACTACCACATAGACTCCCACACTTCATAATCTGCTTCCTAAGTCTCATATTCTCTTTTGTAAGTATTTTTTTGCTATTACGTAATTCACGTATTACTTCATTCGTCCTGTTACACAGCTTATCATCATACCACTTAAAAAATCCACATCCATCAACCTACAATTCACACAAAAAAGTCAATATAATGTTATATAAACCCTACAATTCACTAAAAAATCTAATGCTAGGATGAAATGTAGCACCAATTTAGTCTAATCGACACAAAAATCAAACAAACTAAAAAAATTCCCAATTTCATATGAACCTTAAAACAAATTTGCTAAATATATGCTTACCCGGAAATCTGAGCAACCATAATACCTTGTGCCTGGGTTTAAATCGTTCCATAAAGTCTCTCTCGAAGCTAACTTGTTACAGAAACATGCTATTTTCATTCCATCATAAATGAACTCCCCTCGTGATGAAGAAACCAACTTCAAATAAGGCAACTTCTCCATTGGTGGCTTCCAACCACAATTTTCAAACAATATTTTTTATTCTTTTACTGACCCACTAGATTTCAAGCTTCGATTTTTGCAGAATTTTAGTGGAAAGGTAGAGGATTTGAGATTTAGGGTTTTTTATTTAGGGGCTCTTAGATTGTTTTATCTGTGTCTGTATGTGTTTAAGGGGTTTTTTATTATTTTTTAAATGATTTTAAAATCATTTTATGACGTGGCATATAAGACAAAATCGTGCCACATTAGCATTTAATTACATTTGGACCACCACATCAGCGATTAATGTTGATCGTTAGTCAACTAACGACCACATTAGCATGTCCGTTAAAAATAGATCAATTTGATAATAAAAAAAATAAATGTTATGAGTAAAAATGCTCCAATAATATAGATAAAAAGCCAAAAAGATCAAACAACCAAACGCTAGGGGCTATTTTTAGTATTATACTTTTACTTTATAAAAACTAACCTAGTTATTGCAATCCTTTTCTTTCTCTTTACATGATTATACATATCATAATCAACTTTCGATTTAGCATATTCAGAATAACAGAATTTGTAGTTCTTTTTTATGATGGGTCGTTCTCCATTTTATGATTATTTTAGGGTCAAAATAAACGGTATGCTTTTGAATACCATGCAATCATATTTATATGGTGTGTTTACATGCTATTTTTAATATAATTTTAAAAAAAACATAACAACACAATTATTGATGTGAATTGTTAAAAGTTTTGGTAAATTAATAATTAGTGGGAAAATATGTGCTACATAATTTTTGTAATTAAAAAAAATGATTTGTTTTTTACTTTTTAATAAATATTAAGGGTCTGTTTGGATAACACATAGTAATTGAATGAAAGTGTAATTATTAATGTGGTAATTACATTATCTTGTAATTACAAAGAATTGTAATTCTTTAAACGTGTTTTGTAATGCCCCAAATTTCTTTAATTCCGGCTTATGTGATTTTGGAGCACAAAAATATCTGTATGTGTTTCTGAAATTAATTGACACAAATATCTATCGGCTTCAGGGGTTATGTGTTCTGGGTGTGTGTGGGAGGTCCCAAGTTCAAGTCACAACTTGGGTAAATTTTGGCATTTTTATGAATAAAGCGCTCACTGGGGTTGGTAGGCTTTTAAGTTATTGTTGGTAAAATGATATTAAAATGGGCCTGCTGGTCTGGTGGTTATGTAGAGTGTTAGTCTGCAAGAGGTCCTGTGTTCGAATCCCTGCGCGAGTAAGGGAATTAATTTTTTTTATTGGGTGCCGTGTAGGTGTTTGAGTAAAATTGGAATTCTGATGATAGTGGGTTGGTGGAGTTAGTGGGGAAGTTGAGATTTGGGATTATCAACAAATATTCGATTGTTTCCCCAAAAGCACGATTTGATTTCTCTCAGTTCTTCCAAAATTCTTCTGTCATTTTTCTTTTTGCTTCTCTGCCGAATTTTGCCTTCTTCTCCCCTTCCCCTCTCTGCGTTTTTACTTTTGATTCATTTCTTTTTCCCCTGCCTCATTCGTTTCGCTTACTCGGTAGGTATTCATTCTATCTATATCTTATTGGTTCCATAGTTGTTTTCTGATTGAAAGCTGTTGTGGTTCTTTCGGTTTAGGTTAAGAGCAATCATTAATCGGTGCTTCATCAGGGATTTGAGCCATTGGGGGTTTTGTTTCGTTGTCGGTAGGTTTTCCGTAGCTTAAGGGGTGCGTTCCTCATTTTGGCTTTGAGTTAAGTTCGCATTAAAATCAATTAATTCAGTGTTTGTTGGTCAATATTTAGGTCCTGGAGTGCTTGGAGTTCGGTTTAGCTTCAAACAAAACTAGGTGTGTACTCAGAAACACAGAAAACGTGAATCGTCGAAAGCTGAAAACCGATTCTGTCAACGCTACACGGCCGTGTGGTAGGCCGTGTGGTAGGCCGTGTGCAAGGCTGTGAGCCACAACACAGCCGTGTGATCGATGAGCCAGGCCGTGCGCTGGTGACGCCATCGTGTGATGGCCGGGTAAGGCCGTGTGCGACACACGGGCTTGACCTATTGGGCCATGTGGGCCACACGGGCGTGTGGGCCCACACAGGTGAACCACACGCCCGTGTGGAATTCTGGGCCAGGCCGTGTGATCTACACGGCCAAGGCTAATTGGGCTCGTGTGGGCCACACGGGCCGGCCACATGGGCATATGAGCCCATTTTTCTGAAATGATCTATAAGTTTGCACGGGTCGCCCAAGTCGACTGTGGACCTACCGTAGGGTCGATAAGTGTTACTTAGACCCCTATTTATGTGATCTGATTATATGGTGTCTGACTGAGCATGAGATCTATTCTGAAGTGAGTGTATGATCGGTTATTTGTATGTTGCATGTCATATTTGGTATGTTGTATTGCATCGGGAGGGTTGATAATATTTCGGAGGAAGTGTCTGAAAGGCTTTAAGCCTGTTATCTGGCAGCTCAGCTGCATTATTTTGTTTATGTGCCGCATTTCGGTACAATATAGTGTGTAGGGATGGGTGGGTTTATTATATCCCCACATGGTGTGTAGGGCTGGACGGAGATGGTGTGTAGAAGCTGGTGGGTAGGATTCTGATACTCTGGTATGCATTCTGTATCTGATTGGGCTGAGGCCCTAATATGTTTCTGACTCTGTATTTGATTGGGCTAAGGCCCTGTTATATATATCTAATTCAGCATTCGAGTGGGCTAAGGCCCAAACTGTTTCTGTAATGGGCTCTGGCCCAGTCTGTGATTTCTAATTTCTGGTGATTACTCTGTACGTTTGATATCTATGTGGGGATTACACACTGAGTTGCGAAACTCACCCTTTTCTGCTTAATCTGTTCAGGTAATCCCCAGCATTAGACGGATCAGTACAACGGAAGACTCGACGGTGACCATTGTTTTTGCTTCACGATAGATTCACGATTTTTATGCTTATTTATGGTTTTGATTATATCTGGGAAAAGTTTTATTTAATTATGGCCATTACGGATTTTTGTTTAAATTTGGGATTTGCAACGTTTATGGTTTTACCGCTAATAGTAGGAAAACTCAAGTTTTTAATACAAACAAACATTTTATCAAAATACACACAAATTCGCAAACTATTTTTAAAAAAGCTTTCGCAAAGTATAACGTTTTGAAAATGGATAATGTTTTTGAAGTTAGCATAGGATAATGAAAAGTGGTACAAACGGAGAAATGGTCTTAACGTCATTGCGATTTCTAAAGTACTATCATGTGACATCGTCAGATTCGGCCATAACGTCTAGGTCGGGTTTGGGGTGTTACATTTAGTGGTATCAGAGCCAGGTTGCAAAACTCGATTGTTGGTTTGGTTTTTAAAGATTGGTTTTAAAGAAACATTTTTTAAGTGATTTGAAATATTTTTGGACTGAGTATATGGTACACCGAGTCTCCAGCGCCGATCTTGTAAGTGTTCTAAAACTCTGTTTAGATTTGTCTGAAAATACTACTAGCATGCTTGAAACAGCCAATAGGTAGTATACTGTACTAAGAACACTCTAGGTAGTGTAAACTGAAAACTGTAGTGAGACTGAGACTCGTAATAACGAAATCTGAACTTCTGACACTGTTCTGCATAAAATATCTGTTAATAAATATCAGAACTATAACTAATGCATAAAACTGTTAATACAGATAAACTCTGAATTTATGATGAGCACACGGGGTACTCACAGACGGGGTACAAGAGGCCGTGGTAGAGGTCGAAGAGGGGCTCAAGCTAGGTCCTCTCATCCAGAAATCTACCTAATTTGGATACGAGCGAGACACCGGTCTCACCTGCTACAGAGAATGAGTCTCATGATCGTGCGACTAGGGACGACGCACTGTCCCAAGCTATGTTACGGATTCTAGAGAGGGTCGCTGGGCCTAACACCGGGTCAGGGGGCCGAGGGTCAGTTACGGAATGACTCCGGTCCAATGGGGCTGAGTTATTTAGGGGTGTCAGTGGAGTCGCCCCTATTGTGACCGAATATTGGGGGAAGGCCACGGAAAGAATTATGGACGACCTGGACTTTACCGCCGAGCATAAGCATAAGGAGGTTGTTTCTCTACTTTGCGATGAAGCTTACCAGTGGTGGCTGACAGTTAAGGAGGGCACTCAGCCCGAACGATTGACTTGGGATTACTTTAAGACTGTGTTCCAGAGTAAGTATGTGGGAGCCAGCTACATTGATGCTAGGAGGCGTGAGTTTCTTAATCTCACATAGGGGGACCGTTCAGTGGCCGAGTATGAGGCTGAGTTCTTGAGATTGAGCCGTTATGCCCAGGGCATGGTGGCGACTGAGTATGAGCGATGTGTCCGTCTTGAGGATGGACTCAGGGATAGTTTACAAGTTTTGATATCTTAGCAGAGGGAGCGTGAGTTTGCTACACTGGTTAAGAAGGCGAAGATCGCCGAGGAAGTTAAGCGCGCTGAGTGCTAAAACCGAGAGAGAGGAAAGAATAAGAGGGAATCAGAACCCTCGAATTCTGTGATGAGGCATAAGAAAAAGGCCAGATCTGATGGGCCAGTGAGAGTTGGGCCTCCTGTTGCACCTACTGGGGTGGCGTTTTATGGGCACTGTGGTAGACGCCATCCAGGTGAATGTTGGAGGACTACTGGGGCTTGTTTAAGATGCAGCTCTACTGAGCATCGTGTCAGAGACTATCCACTGAGAACTGATCAGATGCAAGCTCCAGTTACTGGTGCTATGCAGCCGCCGAGAGTAGTTCAGCAGCCACCTAGGGGTCGAGGTCAGGCCAGGGGTGGTAACGGTATGGGCCGAGGGCAGAGAGCACCGGGCAGAGGTACTAGACCGACTGAGGTGAGGCAGTCCGTACTGGTTTATGCTGCCCACCGCCGTGAAGACCGAGATGCTCCGGACATCATCACGGATACGTTATTAATTTATAATACACCTTATTTGGCATTGATAGACATAGGCTCTACACACTCTTACGTAACCAGTACTGTGTCTGAAACCTTGGGGATTCCGGTTAAGAGTACTTCTAGTGAGGTAACAGTGGTGAGTCCATTGGGGCAGTCTATCCGAGTGAGCAAATTGTTTAGAGACATCCCGTTAGAGGTTCAAGGGACAGTATTTCTGGCTGATTTGATGGAGCTTCCATTTGAGAAGTTTGATTTGATTCTGGGAATGGATTGGCTGGTTAAACACCGGGTAAGTTTGGATTGTGCGACAAAAAGGGTTATTTTGAGGGCCGGTGAGGACAGCGAGGTAGTTTTGTTTGGGGAATGAAGAGACTATTTGACTAATGTGATTTCTGCGTTGGTGGCA
Source organism: Gossypium sturtianum (assembly GCA_025698515.1). NCBI lineage: Eukaryota > Viridiplantae > Streptophyta > Magnoliopsida > Malvales > Malvaceae > Gossypium > Gossypium sturtianum. The sequence goes on along the minus strand of CM046951.1, from coordinate 75,814,675 downwards.
GAAAAGTTAGTAAGGAAATGGTGTGAGGCATTCTTGGCCTACATCAGTATTCCTGACTCTGTGGACTCTTCGGTTAAGGACATCAGAACCGTGAGGGACTTCCCGGATATTTTTTCTGAGGAACTACCGAGTCTGCCTCCGAGCCAAGAAGTAGAATTTAGGATTGAGCTTATTCCAGGTACAGCTTCGGTGTCTATTGCACCCTACCGAATGGCACCGAAGGAGCTTACAGAGCTTAAGGCTCAAATTCAAGAACTGTTAGATCGTGGGTTCATCTGTCCAAGTGTGTCTCCATGGGGAGCACCGGTGTTGTTTGTTAAGAAAAAGGATAGGACAATGCGGATGTGCATCGATTATCGGCAGTTGAACAAACTGATAATCAAGAATAAGTACTCACTTTCGAGGACAAATGATCTATTCGACCAGTTCAGAGGGGCTTCAGTGTTCTCCAAGATTGATTTACATTCAGGATATCATCAATTGAGGGTTAAGGAGGCCAATGTGTATAAGACGGCATTTAGGACTCGTTATGGACATTACGAGTTCCTGGTTATGCCTTTTGGGTTAACCAATGCACCAGCGGCATTTATGGATTTGATGAACAGTGTGTTCCAGCCTTATCTGGACCAGTTTGTGGTGGTATTCGTCGATGATATCCTAGTGTATTCTAAGAATAAGTACGAGCACGGTGAGCATCTCAGAGTGGTACTACAGATTCTTCATGAGAAATAGTTGTATGCGAAGTTTAGTAAGTGTGAGTTCTGGCTCCGGGAAGTAACCTTTTTGGGACATGTGGTTTCTGCGGAGGGGATTCGTGTTGATCCTCATAAGATTGAGGCTGTGTTGGATTGGAAATAGCCGAAGAATGTGTCTAAAATTTGTAGCTTTCTAGGGCTGGCGGGTTACTATCGACGCTTCATAGAAGGGTTCTCCTTGATTGCAGCACCGTTAACCAAGCTCCTGCATAAGAAAGTTCCCTTTGTCTGGACTGATAAGCAACATGAGAGCTTCGACAAGCTCAAATCTGTTTTAACTCAGTTCGGCTCGGTTACGTCTGACTGAATGGGAAGGATTTCGTCAGATATCTGATGATGCGTCGCATGTGGGTTTGGGTTGCGTACTGATGCAGGACAGTAAGTTTGTAGCTTATGCTTTACGTCAACTAAAGACGCATGAGGTAAACTATCCTACTCACAATTTGAAACTAGCTGCTGTAGTCTTTGCTTTAAAGATTTGGAGGCACTACCTGTACGGTGAGAAGTGTACTATCTACACTGATCATAAAAGCCTCAAATATCTACTCACTCAGAATGAGTTAAACCTTAGGCAGCGTAGATGGGTTGAACTGCTTAAGGATTATGACTGCACCATCGAGTACCATCCTGGTAAGGCCAATGTGGTGGCGGATGCTTTGAGCCGTAGGGCTATGACCGATCTGAGAGCGATATTCGCTCGACTCAGTTTATTCGATGATGGGAGTCTATTAGCGGAACTTCAGGTTAAGCCTACATAGATTGATCAGATTAGAGGTAAACAGATGGGGGATAAGTCTTTTGAGCTACGTTTCCGACAGGTTGAGACTGGTGATGCTATTGATTTTGGGATTAACAGTGATGGGATACTTTGTTTCCATGGTCGAATTTGTGTACCGAGTGATGAAGAGTTGTGACAGTCGATTCTGAGGGAGGCGCATAGTAGTCCCTATGCTATGCATCCCGGTGGAAACAAGATGTACTGAGATCTCTGAGAGTTGTACTGGTGGCCTGGGTTGAAGCGTGAGGTTACTGACTTTGTTGCTCGCTGTCTGACTTGTCAGTAGGTTAAAGCTGAGCATCAGTTGCCTTCGGGGTTGCTGCAGCCGGTAAAGATACTAATATGGAAATGGGAATGAGTAACGATGGACTTCGTTAGTGGGTTGCCTTTAACGCCCACTAATAAGGATTCTGTTTGGGTCATCGTGGATCGATTGACCAAGTCTGCCCACTTCATCCTGGTCAGAATAGACTTTTCTCTCTAGAAATTGGCTAAACTATATATATCTAAAATAGTGAGATTGCATGGGGTTCCTGTCTCGATCATCTCCGACAGGGATCCTCGCTTCACGTCTCGGTTCTGGAAGAAATTGCATGAAGTTCTGGGTTCAAGGTTGGACTTCAGTATTTCCTTCCATCCTCAGACAGATGGTCAGTCGGAGAGGGTGATTTAGGTACTGGAGGACATGTTGAGGAGCTGTGTTATAGATTTCCGAGGTAGTTGGGAGGAGTATTTGCCGTTGGCAGAGTTCGCCTACAACAATAGCTATCAGTCTAGCATTCAGATGGCACCTTACGAGGCCCTGTATGGTCGTAAGTGTCGCACTCCCTTGTGCTGAACTGAGTTGGGTGAGCGGCGTGTACTGGGTCCTGAACTGGTATCTGAAATTGAAGATAAGGCTCAAGTGATTCGAGATCGACTGAAAGCGACATCTGATAGGCAGAAGTCCTATGCTGATCTGAGGAGAAAGGATATTGAGTATTCTGTGGAGGACTTAGTTTTTCTCAAGGTCTCGCCATGGAAGAAGGTCTTGAGGTTTGGTCGCAAGGGTAAGCTGAGCCCTCAGTTTATTGGGCCGTACCGTATTCTGAAACGAGTGGGGCCAGTCGCATATCAATTGGAACTTCCTCCGGAATTGGATCGCATTCATGATGTTTTTCACATTTCGATGTTGAGACGCTATCGCTCTGATCCCACGCATATTGTTTCGGTGGAGGACATTGAGGTTAGACCAGATCTGACATTTGAGGAAGAGCCGGTCCAGATTCTAGATCGGGACATTAAAGTTCTACGGAAGAAATCTATTCCCTTAGTGAAGGTGTTGTGGTGGAACCATAGTACTGAGGAGGCTACGTGGGAGCCTGAGCATGCGATGCGGCAGCAGTACCTTCATCTTTTTTGATCAGGTAAAATTTCGAGGACAAAATTTCCTTTTAGAGGGGTAGAGTTGTAACGCCCTAAATTTTTTTAATTTCAGCTTATGTGATTTTGGAGCACAAAAATATCTGTATGTGTTTCTAAAATTAATTGAAACAAATATCTATCGGCTTCAATGGTTATGTGTTCTGGGTGTGTGTGGGAGGTCCCAAGTTCAAGTCACAACTTGGGTAAATTTTAGCATTTTTATGAATAAAGCTCTCACTGGGGTCATTAGGCTTTTAAGTTATTGTTGGTAAAATGATTTTAGAATGGGCCTGCTGGTATAGTGGTTAAGTGGAGTGTTAGTCTGCAAGATGTCCTGTGTTCGAATCCCTGCGCGAGTAAGGGAATTAATTTTTTTTACTGGGTGCCGTGTAGGTGTTTGAGTAAAATTGGAATTCTGATGATAGTGGGTTGGTGGAGTTAGTGGGGGGAAGTTGAGATTTCGGGATTATAAACAAATATTCTGATTGTTTCCCCAAAAAGCACAGTTTCGGTTTCTCTCCAGTTCTTCCAAAATTCTTCCTGTTGTTTTTCTTTTTGCTTTTCTGCCGAATTTTGCCTTCTTCTCCCCTTCCCCTCTTTGCGTTTTTACTTTTGATTCATCTCTTTTTCCCCTGCCTCATTCGTTTCGCTTACTCGGTAGGTATTCGTTCTATCTATATGTTATTGGTTCCATATTTGTTTTCTGATTGAAAGCTGTTATGGTTCTTTCGGTTTAGGTTAAGAGCAATCATTAATCGGTGCTTCTTCAGGGATTTGAGCAATTGGGGGTTTCGTTTCGTTGTCGGTAGGTTTTCTGTCGCTTAAGGGGTGCGTTCCTCATTTCGGGTTTGAGTTAAGTTCGCATTAAAATCGATTAATTCAGTGTTTGTTGGTTAATATTTAAGTCCTGGAGTGCTCGGAGTTCGGTTTAGCTTCAAACAAAACCAGGTGTGTACCCGAAAACACAGAAAACATGAATTAGCGAAAGCCAAAAAATGATTCTGTCGACGCCACACGGCCGTATGGTAGGCCGTGTGGTAGGCCGTGTACAAGGCTGTGAGCCACAACACGACCATGTGATCGACGAGCCAGGCCGTGCGCTAGTGACGCGGCCGTGTGATGGCCGGGCAAGGCCATGTGTGACACACGGGCTCGACCTATTGGGCCGTGTAGGCCACACGGACATGTGGGCCCACACGGGTAAACCACACAGGCGTGTGGAATTTTGGGCCAGGCTGTGTGATCCATACGGCCAATGTCAATTGGGGCCGTGTGGGCCACACAGGCGTGTGGGCCCACACGGGCCGGCCACATGGGCATGTGAGCCCATTTTTCTGAAATGATCTGTAAGGTTGCACGGGTCCCCCAAGTCGACTGTGGACCTACCACAGGATCGGTAAGCATTACTTAGACCCCTATTTATGTGATATGATTATATGGTGTTTGACTGAGCATGAGATCTGTACTGAACTGAGTGTATGATCAGTTATTTGCATGTTGCATGTCATGTTTGGTATGTTGCATTGCATCGGGGAGGGTTGATAATATTTCGGAGGAAGTGTTTGAAAGGCTTTAAGCCTGTTATCTGGCAGCTCAGCTGCATTATTCTGTTTATGTGTCGCATTTCGGTACAGTATGGTGTGTAGGGATGGGTGGGTTGATTATATCCCCACATGGTGTGTAGGGCTGGACGGAGATGGTGTGTAGAGGCTGGTGGGTAGGATTTCGATACTGCATACACTCAGATCTCGATTGGGTGAGGCCCTATATATTTTCGACTCTGATCTCGATTGGGTTAAGGCCCTATTATATATATCTTATTCATCATTCGAGTGGGCTAAGGCCCAAACTGTTTCTGTAATGGGCTCTGGCCCAGTTTGTGATTTCTAGTTTCTGGTGATTACTCTGTATGTTTGATATCTATGTGGGGATTACACACTGAGTTACGAAACTCACCATTTTTTGTTTAATCTGTTCATGTAATCCCCAGCATTAGACGGATCAGTGCAGCGGAGGACTCGATGGTGACCACTGCTTCTGCTTCACGAGAGATTCACGGTTTTTATACTTATTTATGGTTTTGATTATATCTGGGAAAAGTTTTATGTAATTATGGCCATTACAGATTTTTGTTTAAATTTGGGATTTGCAGCGTTTATGGTTTTACTGCTAGTAGTAGGAAAACTCAAGTTTTCAATACAAACAAACATTTTATCAAAATACACACAAATTCGCAAACTATTTTTAAAAAGCTTCCGCAAAGTATAACGTTTTGAAAATGGATAATGTTTGAAAACAAAGGACACGTTTTTGAAGTTAGCATAGGATAATGAAAAGTGGTACAAAAAGAGAAATGGTCTTAACGTCATTGCGATTTCTAAAGCACTATCATGTGACATCGCCAGATTCGGCCATAACGTCTAGGCCGGGTTTGGGGTGTTACATGTTTAGTTGACAAAACATAATTACATTGTAATTCCCTATGTTATGTTCGGTAGAACAAGTTATAATTACACAGTTGCGTAATTTATATTTTTAAAAATATTTGTTACTATAAAAAATTATTAGTAAGATAAAAATAATTTCTAAACAAGTAACGAATATTAAAATTAAATCATCATATATATTTTGTTAGTCTAAAAAAGTAGTTGATAATATGATTACTAATAAAAATAGCAAGAAAAGTATACATCATATGCAATTTTATCTAATTGTTCTAGTGTATATTTGTTAGGTTATTCTCTCTTTAATATTTAACACATGCTCATTATCATCACATGTTAGTCATTGATTGAGTTAATTATCATTTGAACCAGCATCATTAAAATTATCAAAATCTCATTTTTCCATGTAATCTTTGATGTATGGATTGTCTCAATTCCTTCGATGATTGAAGTTATGAAATATGCAACATGCTAGTAAAATTCAAACTTAATTTTTTATGCTTTACTAAGGTGATGTTGTTAATATGAGAAATGTCTTTTTAGAACAACATAAATGTCTTCTCAACTACATTTTAATGTACTGAATATCTCAAATTAAAGAGTTTGCGAGTTGTTTATAGTGTTCGTGTCTAGCACCATCCTCTCAAATGGTATCATACCCTACAATACTGTAACATCCCAAAAATCGGGTTAGAAGAAATTGGGTTAACAAAACCAAGAGTGGTTATGTCTTGATTTTAAGTTAGGATTTTGAAAATTTTGCAAAGCAATTTAATTTGGTTCAGTGGTTAAGTGCTTTAAATGTGTGCCTAAGGTCTTGTGTTCAAATCTCTTCTTTGAAATTTTTGTTAATTTTGTCTTAACCTCTATCCCTAATCGTATAGCATAAATAATATTTTTGACCAATTGATGTTAAGAATGAGTTTGTTGGTTTAATGTTTAAGTTTTTATATACATTTTATTCTTGTGTTCGAGTCTCTACGAAAGCGATAAGAAAAATAATTTTTTAGGCTGCCTTGTGAAATTGTTCTATTTTATTTTAGTTATTTAAAAATAAAATAACTAGCTCCTTTTCAAAAAATGTTTGTACTTCTTCTTTTTATTCTTTTTCTTTTTCCTTTTTGATAACTTCACAACTGGCTTTGTTGAAGAGATTGCATATTTCGTTGTTTCGACAGAAAGGTTAACAACGTAAGTTTGTTGTCGAATTTCTACTAATGTTCACTCTCATTCGTTATTTGTTAAAGGTAAAATTGTTTTGCTCATTTTGTCCAATTCCATTTTTGAGGGTTCAGTTGGTTCTCTTTCTTAGGTGAAGGGATTGCATATTAAGATTCTCTACCGATTTAAGTACTTGTATTGTTGGATACGAGTGAGGGTAAGCGTTTAAGTCCGATTTGGGCTTTGTGTCGAAAGATTTCGACGAAACTTTGGTAATAAATCTGTTAGTTAGTGAAATGGTTATGAAAATTGTTTGATTGAGGTTTGATTATTGTTGTTTTTAGGGTCCGAAATTCATCTTTGTTTCTTCCACGTCAAAATCGAACCAGGTGTGTAACAAAAACTGAGAATTTTGCAAATGGCGAAAGCCGAAATTTGTGACTGTCGACACCACACGGCCGTGTGCCAGGCCATATGGTAGGCTATGTAACTCTCTGACTTGGGTCACACGGGCGTGTGTCTAGGCCATATGAGAGACTGTTTTGATTGTGAGTCACACGAGCAAATGACACGGGCGTGTGTCTAGACCGTGTAACTTTCTGACTTGAGCCACACGGGCTTGTACTAGGCCATGTGAATCCACATAGGCGTGTGGGCCAAAAATCAAATTTTTTCCTAGGGCCGTAAACATTGTTCGAATCGAACCTAGACCTTCCGCGGGGTCCTTATGATCTAAAACAAGCTAAAAAACTTAATTTTTGATGATTTGTTGATGAATAATCTGTTATCTGTACGTATGTCTGATATGATATAAGTTAAGTAAGTATGATTTGTTAGCGTATACTGTGTTTTTTTGGGACATGTTTAAGGTATGTAACTTATTCAGGTATGATCTGTGCTTTGTTAATTTTGATGATTCATTTATGTGTTACTGAGCTGGATGAGAACATGTGATATCTGAATATGTTGTTGTGTCTGATACTGATTCTGATAAGTAACCATGCATGTGACTTCATGGCAAATCTGATATGATTAATTAAGATTTGATCAATCTATTCTGCAAAGTGTGGAATCCCATGCCTTCTATTTCTGTTATTGTATGACAGCATGTCTTACATGCATATCATTTTGATTCTGAATATGCATGCCATGATACATTGCATGGGGTTCGGGATGATGTGAATGGAGGAAGTTTCTGGCAGTTTAATGATCTGAATTATCTGGTGGTTTATCCACAATTCTGTTTAGCAGCTAGTTTGCAATTCTAGTGGCACTGTCCACAATTATCTAATGGTGTGATTTGGTTGGATGAGTTCTGGGGAACTCTATTTTGATGTGTAACGGAGTTAGGTAGGATGTTTTCTGATAACCTGCATCCTGGTTTTCTGAATTGGCATAATCATACATCTTTTGTTCTGTTATACGATCATTATGAAAATCTCTGTGATACTCTGATTTGTTCCGCTCTGGTTAGATGATCGTTATGAAATTCTCTGCGTTACTCTGATTTGTATATTGTGTTTTGTTTGATCTCTGTTTGAGTTTAGTTGTTCACTAAGCTCCATAGCTCACCCCCTTTGTTTTATCTTTGTTTGTTCAGGTAAACCTCTAACTTAGGACCGGATGACGTGTGGGAGCTCGGATTGTTTTTGCATTTAATATAAATATGGTGAATTTCATAATTATTTGTTTTGATCTTTTGGGTTTGTAATATGTTTCTGAATTCGTTTTGGGTTTTTGATTAACTCGTCAGTAATTGATATTTTCTAACACGAGACTACAAAATCACTTAAGTTGACAAAACAAACTTCGATTTTCAAAACTAAAACTCCGGAAAAGGTTTTCTGCTGCAAATTAAGTAATTTCTTAAGTGTTTTCTAAAAGCGAACAGTTAGCTTTTTAATGACTATTTGTGAAAGTTGTATTTGCTAAATAGTTACTGAAATCAGTTTTCCAAGCGAGTTCATGTAATTTCTCCAGATTCGGTCATAACTTTTAGGCCGGATTTGGGGTGTTTCAAATACGGTGCAAGAAAACTTTTTTATCTGCATAATTAGCATTGACCTTATAAAATTTGAGTTCATAGTCCAAATAATCTATAGGTTTAATTATAAAAGCTTAATTTGGAGAAAAGCTTATATTAGGTTAAATCCCTTTTTATAATATGTAAATTAAGTTAAAAATAATATATAATATATAATTTTAATAAAAAAATATTTTATAAATTATCCAAAGCTTTCATAACACTTCTTACAAATAATACAATTTTTTCCATAACTTAAAAAAAAAAAAAAGAGGCTTAATGACAAATTTGGCCACTAGCGTTTGCATGTTTTGTTAAAATGACCCTAATTGTATTTTTGAGTCTTTTTTGGCCATCAACCTTTGTTCTTTTTTTCAATCTACTTTTTCTAACAGATTTAATGAAAGTACTGTTAAAAAGTTAACGGGGATGATGTGGAATTTCATATGTGGAATATTTTTAATGAGATGTAATTTATTACTTAGATAACCCAATAAGATAATTACATGTGAAAAATAAAACAAATAAATAATACATTAAATTAAAAAAATAATTCTTAATTTAAAAAAAATAAACGTAATTATCTAAAAAAATTAACTCAGCAGAAAAGCTTTTCAGTAAACTAACGTATGAAAGATTGAAACCTATTGAAAGAAAAGAAATATTGAAACCTTGAATTTATTCATTAAGTCTGTTAGAAAAAATAGATTAAAAAAAGAAGAAGAAAGTTTGGCCAAAAAAGGGTAAAAAATACAATTAGGGGCATTTTGACAAAACATGCAGATGTTAGTGACCAAATTTATCGTTAAGCCTAAAAAAAAACTATAAAATTTTTTAAAGTATATTATTTTCATAATATATAGCATGGACACTGTAAGAGCCCAATTTTGCCCGGGCTTAGAAATAAACCAAAACAAAATAAATAAAAAATAAATGTCCATTTTTTAAACAGTCCATTTACAATTATGAAGCCCATTAACAGCAGCCCAAATCCTACCCAATACCCAAACAGATACCATCAGACCCTAAACTCGCATAGCCCAAACATTTGACCCAACAGGCCTTAACTAAAACCCAATTACCCCGACCCAAATTACACGGCCCAAAAAGGCCCAAAAATTAAGCAGCCTCAGCAGAAGCCTAGGGTTTCTGGAAACCCTAGGCGCCGCAAGCTAGCATCCCAAATGTCGCGCCGCAATAAGCTCCACGCACCCCATCAGCCCTCGATCACACCGCCAGTCGTGCCGCTGCATGCACGAATCCCCTGAACCATCGCCATGTTCTCCGCCTTCAACCTGCACAGAAAAGGGAAGAACCGAAGCAGAAAGGGCAAAACAGTAGCAAAAATGGAAATCTTTTTTGTTTCCTTTTTCTTTCATTTTTTTCGGGTTATAAAAACTCTAGAACAAATCTGTAACACCCTAAACCAGGTCTATGCGTTAAGACGAGATTTGGTTTGTCGCACAGATCGAACATCCATTTAATTCTCTAATGATTTAAGTAAAACAGTTCTACAAAACCTTTTGAAAGTGAAGTTTAGTAAAAATTAAGAGCAATGATTTAAAAATCGATGAATTAAGAAATTCTAGTTTGAAATCTTATCATTTAGTATTTAATTGTCAAAAACTTTAAAGAGTTCAAAAGAATTTGAAAAGAAAAATAATTAAAGTATCTAAAATGTTATAAAACACAATTTTTAAGAAAACCTTATAGAATTAACATAAGCCCATATTAAGTGTCTTAAAACCAAAATTTAAATCCATCCACACATAAAAACCCATAAAAATATTAATAAAGGCCTTATTACATCATACCCAAAATAGTAATTAAAATAAATAACTTAATAAAATTTCATAGTTTATAAAACCCATATTCGTAGTATGGCCTACATGAAGTCATCCTTGGCCCAAGCCTCCGTCAATTGCCATTACCTGAGATGGATAAATAAATAGAGTGAGTTACTTAGAACTCAGTGTGTAACCCACTTACCACGTTCATTGAGCCAGATCATCAAGACATTGTTTTGGGCTTGAGCCCATTTACGAATATAATATAATAAATAAAATGCATGTAAAATGAAATTTCCCAACCAAACCTAATTTCCATCCGCTACACACCCCGTACCAACCAACACACACTGTGGGGATCAAGTCAACCCACCCCGCCTAACACACCAATCGTAGGCATAAAGCCATTTTAAATATATTGTGGTGCACCACCGAACTAGATTGTGACAAAGTCACCGAACTAGAGGCATTAAGCCATTAAAATTTTGTGGCGTGAGCCACCGAACTAGATTTTTGGCAATGTGCCTTTCTTCTCTTCATCAATTATCCCAACCCATGCAATCATGTATGCATAACAATTTATAACCATATAATAATTTAACAAAAAGCCCACAATACATGTGATTCTATATTTTAAAATTCATTTAGGCCCATAAGATAAAATAGCATTCGGCCCATTTAACGATCTAGCAATTTTTCGCCCATTTAACGATCTAGCGCTTTTTGGCCCATTTAACGATCTAGCGCTTTTTGGCCCTTTTAACGATCTAGCTTTTTTTGGCCCTTTTAACGATCTAGCGCTTTTTTGGCCCATTTAACGATCTAGCAATTTTTCGTAAATTCCACGACTTTAACTATTTTCATACATTTACACAAAAGTGTTAATTACTACATATTTTACGATTTTGCCATCTTTACGATTTTATCCCAATACTTACGGTATAATATCTAACCGAGATAAGTGTGAAATTACACACTGGTTATTGTGAGAACTAGACTTTCCCGCTCGTTGATACCTAAATGCATCACGATAAATTAGGACACTATAATTTATTTACAAATCGAATCTTAGAAATAACGATCTAGACTTTACCTCAAAATTTGAACCACTTCTATATGCGGTTTCTCCCCGATTGATGGTTCGTTATCCGATGAAAATCCACGAACAAACAAAGGTTCTGGAGTACTGAACGATCGCAAACAATCGATTCTCCTCGGATGAGCGTCCACAACCCGGTGGGAAATCCGGATTGAAAACAAATCCTTCGCTTAAACTTAGGGGGAATAGCAGAACCACCCCTCTTCCGAACACTATTCACCGCCCTTTTCGTCCCTATTTTGATTATCTCTAACGACAAAAGATCATTAGTCCGACTAATATATCGAAATTATGACTAACGGTTTTGAGATTGCCTTACCACAAAATATCCTTGTTCCACAATATGAGAATCGAGCAAAACGTTCCCTTAACACCTTAAATCGATTCCAACATTCTACGATACTCACGAACACTTGAGTTCCAGTCCTCCACTATCACACTAAAATATAACGAAAGAAAACGTTTAATAGAATGAACGATGATTTCGATCAAAGAGATCCTTCTTACCACCATCAAGATTTGGCCAAAGCAACTAATAACCAACATAAACTAAAAGAACTCTTACCTATTGTCCACGGTTGAAAAAGAAATGATTGAGAAGAATGCTTATGTATGATGGAAGATTCGGCTATGAATAACCAAAGAAAAGAGAAAATGATTCGGCAATGGAGTACACTAACATTCGGCCATGAGATAAAATAATGAAGAAGGTATGGTTGAAAAGAAATAAAAGATGAGAGAAAGAGATGATGATGATTTGGCTTTCAAGAGGAAAAAGGAAAAGAAAAGAGATGTGTTTTGGAGCAAAGGTACATTCGGCAATGGGGAAAGAAAAGGAAAAGAATGGCCTTTTTGTGTTGGTAGTTTCGGCACTAAGAGGAAGACACTAAAATGATTAGCAAAGAAATGACCAATTGGTCAAAAAGATGGCCAAACGAAATAAAGCAATAGTTGCTTTCTTCTACCAATACATTCGGCCAAAGGAAGGAAAAGATGAGTGGAGAATAATGTCTTCAAACAAAATGACCAAAAAGAATTCTAACAAGCTATCATCCTACCCCAAGCTAAACACAAAATTTCGGCTCCCCTCCCTTTGTCCATAATGCCGTCCATGTTCATGGTCAAAATGGCCATGAAATAGTTTCCAAAACATCCACCTTGATACATGCCTTGTAATCCTCCACTTTCCCAAAGTTTAAGAAATCCTATCCCTAAAATCAAGCAATTCGATCCCTTAATTCATGCTTACCATAACCTTAAGTCTCCTTACCATAAAAATTTAGTCCATCTTATCCATAATTGATGGTTGGCCGACACATGCTAGGAAAAACCAAAAATAAAAGCTCCCAAATTACATGCTAGGAGATTCGAACCTCTCCCTTCAAGTCCAACTTATGGCGCCATCACCACTTTGCCAATTACTCATCTTATGCCATCTTTTATCACTTAATTAACTCAAACTTCAAGGTCACCTGATTTCTCTACACTAAAGTATTCTTTACTAAAATTTATTCTAATTCCAAGTAAACCCGACCCTTCTCAAGACTATATTTAGCACATAAAAAAAATCATGCCCGAGCTAACACCAAAGACAAACAACATATTGATACTCAAATTTTTAGGATGTTACAATTCTACCCTCCTTAAAAAAAATTTCGTCCTCGAAATTTACCTGATTAAAAGAGGTGAGGATATTGTTGCCGAATTGCATCCTCAGGCTCCCACGTAGCTTCTTCCGCTCCGTGATTACGCCATAAAACCTTGACCAACGGCACGGTCTTCTTTCTTAGCACCTTAACATCTCGGTCCAAGATTTCCACTGGTTCCTCCTCGAATGACAAGTTTGAACTCAACTCCACTTCCTCTACCAGTATTATGTGTGACGGATCCGATCTATAGCGCCTCAGCGTGGAAACATGGAAAACATTATGAATTTGACTCAACTCGGAGGTAATTCAACTCGATAAGCCACCGAACCAACACGCTTCATCACACGATATGGTCCAATGAACCTAGGACTCAACTTGCCCTTCCTTCCAAATCTGAAAATTTTCCTCCAAGGTGAGACCTTCAGTAAAGACGGTCCCCACAAGAAACTCGATATCCCTACGCTTCGGATCTGCATCGACTTACGTCTATCCAAGCTTCCTTTAACCGTGCTCGAATAACTTTTACCTTTCCTTCGGTTTCAGATATCAACTCAGGACCTAACATCTATCGTTCGCCCAATTCAGTCCAACAAGTAGGAGAGCGACACCTACGACCATACAATGCCTTGTAGGGTGCCATCCGAATGCTAGACTGATAGGCGTTGTTATACGCATAAATTCGCCAGCGGTAGAAAATCCTCCCAACTACCTTTGAAATCAATCATACATCCCCTTAACAAGTCTTCCAATAATCGAATTACTCTTTCCGATCGACCATCCGATCGAGGATGAAAAGCCAGATGAAGTTTAACTTTGTTCCCAAAGCTTCATGTAGAGCTTTCCAAAATCGTGATGTAAACCTAGGATCCCTATCTCGATATAATAGACACGGTATCCTATGCAACCTCACGATTTCAGATACATACTGACTTAGCCAACTTTTGTAATGAGTAATCCGCATTTAACGGTAGAAAATGAGCGGTCTTCGTCAATCGATCAACAATTACCCAAACGGAATTTTTCTTAGTAGGTGTTAAAGGTAACCCACTAACAAAATCCATTGTTATCCGCTCCCATTTCCAAAGAGGAATCTTTACAGGTTGTAATAAACCTGATGGTAATTGATGTTCCGCCTTCACTTGTTGACAAGTCAAACATTTCCCCACAAACTCAGAAATCTCACGCTTCAACCCTGGCCACCAATACTATTCACGGAGATCCCGATACATCTTATTTCCTCCGGGGTGCATAGCATAAGGGCTACTATGCGCCTCCCGCGAGAATCATTTGTTTCAAATCGAGTCCTTAGGCATACAAACTCTACCACGAAAAACACAAAGACACCATCCGTGTTTATACCAAAATCCTCTATTTCACCACTTCCAACTTGCTTTGAATTAAGGGTCCCAACTTTTTATCGATATCCGCTTTTGCTTGATTTGTTCTAACCACAGAGGCTTCACCAAGTTCCGCTAATGACTACCATCCTCATACAAACTCAAATGAGCAAACATTGCTCTCAAATCGATACCACCTTACGACTTAACGCGTCGGCTACCACATTAGCCTTCCAGGATGATACTCGATTGAGAAATCATAGTCCTTTAATAGTTCCACCCATCTTCTTTGTCTCAAGTTTAACTCCTTACGAGTAAGAAGATACTTAAGACTCTTGTGATCCGTATAGATGATAGACTTCTCACCGTAGAGATAGTGCCTCCAAATCTTTAGAGCAAACACTACCGCAGCCTAACTCTAAGTCATGAGTAGGGTAGTTTACTTCAGACGGTCTCGGTGACGAGAAGCATAAGCCACCACTTTTCCATTTTGCATCAAGACACAACCTAAACCCGTATGTGACGCATCGCGATAAACTATAAACTCTTTTCCGGCCTCGAGTTGAATCAAGATCTTGGCGCTCAGTCAAAATCTTCTTCGCTTTTTGAAACTTTCTTCTTGTTTATCGGTCCATACATACGGTACTCCCTTTCGCAATACCTTAGTTAGGTGCAGCAATCAACGAAAACCCCTCAACAAAGCGTCTATAATAACCACCAAACCCAAGAAACTCGAATCTCGACATCGACTTTGGTGGTTTCCAATCCGATCTGACCTCAATCTTACGAGGATCCACCCTTATTCCTTGGTGATACCACATGGCCCAAGAAAGTCACTTCCCTTAACCAGAATTCACATTTACTGAATTTGGCATAAAGTTGATTATCTCGAAGTAACCGCAATACTATACGCAAATGCGAGTCATGCTCCTCTTCATTCCTTGAATATACCAAAATGTCATCTATGAATACCACCATAAACCGGTCTAAATACGGTTGAAAGACCCGGTTCATCATGTCCATAAATGCAGCTGGTGCATTGGTCAACCCAAACGGCATTACCAAAAACTCAAAATGTCCATAACGAGTTCGGAATGTCGTCTTATAAATATCCGCTTCTTTCACCTTAAGCTGGTGATAACCCGATCTCAAATCAATTTTGGAGAAAACTGAAGCTCCTTTCAATTGATCAAACAGGTCATCAATTATTGGCAAAGGATACCTATTCTTGATCGTCAATTTATTCAACTGCCTGTAATCAATGCACATACGCATCGACCCATCCTTCTTCTTAACGAACAAAACTGGTGCTCCCCACGGAGACACACTCGGTCGAATAAAACCCCGATCCAGCAATTTTTGAATTTGAGCTTTAAGCTCCGCCAACTCCTTCGGTGCCATTCTATAAAGAGCAATGGACACTGGAGCCGTTCTGGGCAAAAGCTCAATACCAAATTCCACTTCCCGATCTGGAGGTATACCAAGAAGTTCTTCGGGAAATACATCTGGAAATTCCTTCACCGTTCTCACATCTTCCACTGATAACTCTTTGGCATCCAAAGCACTAATAAAAGCTAGAAATGCTCCATACCCTTTCCACACCAACTTTTCTGCCTTTAACGCAGATACCACATTTGTCAAGTAATTCCTTCGTTCGCCTATCATTACTATTTCTTTATCCTCCAAAGTCCTTATTGACATCCGCTTTTCAGCATAATCCAAATGCGCCCGGTGCTTAACCAACCAATCCATGCCCAAAATGAGATCGAACTCGCCGAAAGGCAATTCCATCAAATTCGCCAAAAATATTTCTCCTCGAACCAGTTATCACATCAGGTGCATTGCCATCCTCGCGGCGTCTAACTGCATATACCAATCCTGGCTGTCTTGTATCCGTGTTACCTCTAGAACTATTACCTCGACCCGCTGCACCTTGACCACGTCCAGCCCCATTACCACCACGACCTGGTCCACGACCTCTCGGTGGCTGCTGAGTTCCTCTTGCCGGCTGTACATCAATATTACGAACTTCTTGAGTTGTACCCATTCGTCGAGGGCAATTCCTATATTGATGATCCATTGAACCACATTTATAATAAGCACCCATTTTCTTCCAGCACTCTCCGGAATGCCGTTTCCCACATTCAGCATAGTCTCGACTCTGATTAACAGCTACAGGTGTTCTACCTTGAGCTGGCTCATCATTCCGAGGCCTCTTCAGAAACCTTTTTGAAGAACCCGAATACTTTATATCTCTCTTGCCTCTAACTCTTTCCCGATTCTGATGTTCTGAGCTCTTAGCCTCTTCGGCTATCTTAGCTTTCTCCACAAGCGTGGCAAAAGTTCTAACTTGTTGTGGGGCTATCAGAACCCGCAACTCATCATTCAACCCATCCTCAAAGTGTACACAACGCTCATGATCCGTTGGCACTATTGTTCGAGCATAGCGACTCAAACGTAAAAACTTCGACTTCATAAGTCGCCACGATCTTATTTCCTTGAATCGATTCAAAAATTCCTTTCTTCGGGCATCCACATAACTTGTTCCTACATATTTCCCGAAAGGCAGCTTTGAAGAATTCCCAAGTAATTAATGCGGCTTGATTGCCTTCGGACGATGAAGCCACCATTGATATGCTTCGTCCCTTAACAAGGACACCACTCCTCTTAGTTTACGTTCTCTGATTGCACTCAAGGTCATCCATAATTCGCTCCACCGCCTCAAGCCAATATTCAGCAACATTTGGAGCTACACGAGACACCTCACGAAAAACCTCGGCACCACTTGATTTCAATCGTTCGATATCGACCCACGAGTTGTTGGCCCGGCTCTAGCTCCAAATGACCCTTCCAAGGACTCGCAACATTGCTCGTGTCAAAGCATTATCTTCTTCCATATGATCATGTGATCCCGTCTCACTCTCGAGTGACGCAGGTGCATCCATTTTCGGCATATGACCCGGCGCTTCAGTTGCACCCCTAACACCTCGTCCTCTACCACGGCCACGTCTACCGCGTCCACGACCACGTCCTCTAATGCTCATAATGACTAATTTGATTTAATCTAATTACAAGTTTTATGAATCAGAATACTGTTTCAGTGTTTATTAACAATATTTTATAAGATATAAGAGATAGAGTTACTTTCGCATTCCATCTTATAGTCTCGATCTCTATTGTTTTCAACACCTGAAACTAGAAGTTCTAGAGTGTTCCTATGATTATATCACAATAATAAACAATCAATATACAAATACTTACTTGACTTGGTGTCGGATGCTCGTGGTGCCATACTACCTTTAGAACATAAAGTTTAAAAATTTAAACTGTTTCTCAACAAAAATTGTTGTTGAACCCAACCATGTAGAGTTTTGAAACTGGCTCTGATACCATTAAATGTAACACTCCAAACCAGGTCTATGCGTTAAGACGAGATTTGGTTTGTCGCATAGATCGAACATCCATTTAATTCTCTAATGATTTAAGTAAAACAGTTCTACAAAACCTTTTGAAAGTGAAGTTTAGTAAAAATTAAGAGCAATGATTTAAAAATCGATGAATTAAGAAATTCTAGTTTGAAATCTTATCATTTAGTATTTAATTGTCAAAAACTTTAAAGTAGTTTTTAAAGAGTTCAAAAGAATTTGAAAAGAAAAATAATTAAAGTATCTAAAATGTTATAAAACACAATTTTTAAGAAAACCTTATAGAATTAACATAAGCCCATATTAAGTGTCTTAAAACCAAATTTTAAATCCATCCACACATAAAAATCCATAAAAATATTAATAAAGGCCTTATTACATCATACCCAAAATAGTAATTAAAATAAATAACTTAATAAAAGTTCATAGTTCATAAAACCCATATTCGTAGTATGGCCTACATGAAGTCATCCTTGGCCCAAGCCTCAGTCAATTGCCATTACGAGATGGATAAATAAAGCAGAGTGAGTTACTTAGAACTCGGTGTGTAACCCACTTACCACGTTCATTGAGCCAGATCATCAAGACATTGTTTTGGGCTTAAGCCCATTTACGAATATAATATAATAAATAAAATGCATGTAAAATGAAATTTCCCAACCAAACCTAATTTCCATCCGCTACACACACCCCGTACCAACCAACACACTGTGGGGATCAAGTCAACCCACCCCGCCAACACACCAAT
The DNA here is from genome assembly GCA_025698515.1 of Gossypium sturtianum. Classification (NCBI taxonomy): domain Eukaryota; kingdom Viridiplantae; phylum Streptophyta; class Magnoliopsida; order Malvales; family Malvaceae; genus Gossypium; species Gossypium sturtianum. The sequence continues at coordinate 75,796,065 of CM046951.1, read as the reverse complement.
CGTAGGCATAAAGCCATTTTAAATATATTGTGGTGCACCATCGAACTAGATTGTGACAAAGTCACCGAACTAGAGGCATTAAGCCATTAAAATTTTGTGGCAGAGCCACCGAACTAGATTTTACAGCAGCAGCCTTTCTTCTCTTCATCAATTATCCCAACCCATGCAATCATGTATGCATAACAATTTATAACCATATAATAATTTAACAAAAAGCCCACAATACATGTGATTCTATATTTTAAAATTCATTTAGGCCCATAAGATAAAATAGCATTTAGCCCATTTAACGATCTAGCAATTTTTCGGCCCATTTAACGATCTAGCAGTTTTTCGGCCCATTTAACGATCTAGCAGTTTTTCGGCCCTTTTAACGATCTAGCAGTTTTTCGACCCTTTTAACGATCTACTAGTTTTCGGCCCATTTAACGATCTAGCAATTTTTCGTAAATTCCACGACTTTAACTATTTTCATACATTTACACAAAAGTGTTAATTACTACATATTTTCTGATTTTGCCATCTTTACGATTTTATCCCAATACTTACGGTATAATATCTAACCCGAGATAAGTGTGAAATTACACACCTGGTTATTGTGAGAACTAGACTTTCCCGCTCGTCGATACCTAAATGCATCACGATAAATTAGGACACTATAATTTATTTACAAATCGAATCTTAGAAATAACGATCTAGACTTTACCCTCAAAATTTCGAACCACTTCTATATGCGGTTTCTCCCCGATTGATGGTTCGTTACCCGATGAAAATCCACGAACAAACAAAGGTTCGGGAGTACGAACGACTTCAAACAACTGATTCTCCTCGGATGAGCGTCCACAACCGGTGGGAAATCCCGGATTCTTCAGCTTGATCCTTCGCTTAAACTTAGGGGAATAGCAGAACCACCCCTCTTCCGAACACTATTCACCGCCCTTTTCGTCCCTATTTTGATTATCTCTAACGACAAAAGATCATTAGTCTGACTAATAATATATCGAAATTATGACTAACGGTTTTGAGATTGCCTTACCACAAAATATCCTTGTTCCACAATATGAGAATCGAGCAAAACGTTCCCTTAACACCTTAAATCGATTCCAACGTTCTACGATACTCACGAACACTTGAGTTCCGGTCCTCCACTATCACACTAAAATATAATGAAAGAAAACGTTTAATAGAATGAACGATGATTTCGATCAAAGAGATCCTTCTTACCACCATCAAGATTCGGCCAAAGCAACTAATAACCAACATAAACTAAAAGAACTCTTACCTATTGTCCACGGTTGAAAAAGAAATGATTGAGAAGAATGCTTATGTATGATGGAAGATTCGGCTATGAATAACCAAAGAAAAGAGAAAATGATTCGGCAATGGAGTACACTAACATTCGGCCATGAGATAAAATAATGAAGAAGGTATGGTTGAAAAGAAATAAAAGATGAGAGAAAGAGATGATGATGATTCGGCTTTCAAGAGGAAAAAGGAAAAGAAAAGAGATGTGTTTTGGAGCAAAGGTACATTCGGCAATGGGGAAAGAAAAGGAAAAGAATGGCCTTTTTGTGTTGGTAGTTTCGGCACTAAGAGGAAGACACTAAAATGATTAGCAAAGAAATGACCAATTGGTCAAAAAGATGGCCAAACGAAATAAAGCAATAGTTGCTTTCTTCTACCAATACATTCGGCCAAAGGAAGGAAAAGATGAGTGGAGAATAATGTCTTCAAACAAAATGACCAAAAAGAATTCTAACAAGCTATCATCCTACCCCAAGCTAAACACCAAATTTGGCTCCCCTCCCTTTGTCCATAATGCCGTCCATGTTCATGGTCAAAATGGCCATGAAATAGTTTCCAAAACATCCACCTTGATACATGCCTTGTAATCCTCCACTTTCCCAAAGTTTAAGAAATCCTATCCCTAAAATCAAGCAATTCGATCCCTTAATTCATGCTTACCATAACCTTAAGTCTCCTTACCATAAAAATTTAGTCCATCTTATCCATAATTGATGGTTGGCCGACACATGCTAGGAAAAACCAAAAATAAAAGCTCCCAAATTGCATGCTAGGAGATTCGAACCTCTCCCTTCAAGTCCAACTTATGGCGCCATCACCACTTTGTCAATTTCTCATCTTATGCCATCTTTTATCACTTAATTAACTCAAACTTCAAGGTCACCTGATTTCTCTACACTAAAGTATTCTTTACTAAAATTTATTCTAATTCCAAGTAAACCCGAGCCTTCTCAAGACTATATTTAGCACATAAAAAAAATCATGCTCGAGCTAACACCAAAGACAAACAACATATTGATACTCAAATTTTTAGGATGTTACAAAATCTTTAAACGACACCAATGATATACACAGAGAAACAAAAAAATACAGAAAAAAAAACACAAGGGTTTCTTTTAACAGAGGTGATTTTTTTATATACCTGCGTTAAGTTTTTTTTTTATTTTTGATTTACTTATATTTTATATATATAAAAACTATAAAAAAGAGGGGCTGAGGATTACCTTTCGAAAATGGGTGTTTTTCGTCGAGGAACCGCCGTAAACGACGGCGCGTGAGGCGCGTGGCGGTGGGTTGAAAAGCCCGATGACCTGACTCCGTCAGATGAGGGCAGAACATCTGAGAGCGTTTTCTGATTTTTTTTTTTAACCAGCTGTAAAATGAATTTTTTTGACCGAAATACTGTCTTATATAGGAACTTAAAAACGGCGCCGTTTTTGCTTAAACAGATAAGCACAAAACGACGTCATTCAGGGCTAAGGATCCGCGTGTTGACCCGAAAACCCGGGGAGGATCCGCGTGTTTTTGTTAAATGGCCTAATTGCATTTTCGGTCCTTCCGCAATTTTAATATTTTTAATTTAGTCCAAATTAAATTTTTATTTTTTATTAAATTAGCCCTAAAATCCGTTTTTGTTCCAATTTAGTCCCTCTGTCCGCATTAAGGGCCAAATTCATTACAACGCCGTTTTGGAAAAAAATGCATAATTGCCCAATAAATCCATGTGGTTTAACGCGCGTTTTGGTTCAGTCCTTTTAATCTGTTTTAATTGCTATTTAATCCCTGTCATTTAAAAATCTTTTTATTTTATTCCATTTTAAAATATTTTAATATTGTATTAAAATTATTTTGTTATATTAGATATTCTATATTATTTTCTTTATTATTTGTATATTAATTTATTAATAGTATAAGATTTGTATATATATGTATATTTTATTATCTTATCTGTTTAATATTATTTTATTATATATTATTTGTAATTTATTCATAAGTTATCATATTATATTTTTAAAATCTTATATATATTATATAGTACTATATTAATGTCACATGAAATCTTGTTTTTGTATAAAATTTCTTTGTATTTTATAACATGTTTCACTTATATTATTTATATCATATTTTTAAATATCTTTATTCAAAATTATTAATATTATTTATTATGTATTATCTTTTATATGTATTAAATTATATATTTATTATAATATTTTATAAGTTTTTATATTGTTATACATATTAATTGTATTTACAAAATTATCATTTTTTCTTTATTTTTTTATTTATTTTGTTTAGTTATAATAATTATTTAGAGTTTAAATATTTCTTTCCCTTTTCGTTTAATTTTGTTATTTCGTGAAAATTTCAATTATTGCTATTTATTTTATATTTATTTATGTTATTCTGATCGTTTATTATTGCTTAAATTCTTTATGTATTTATGTTGTATTATTCTATTATTCATTATTAATATAATTTGTAGTTATATAGAATTGCTATTAAATATATATGTTGTAATGTATTCATACAATGTCCCACTCAAATCATTTCTATAAAAATATACCTTTTAAATTAAAGCATTTTATTCAAATATTTTAAAAAAATACGGTGATATGTGATATTTGGGGACTTCGAGAAGAATTGTGCCCTAACTTACTGGGTTTCGATTTTTCTCATAGAACTTAAGGTATTAGATATCCCTTCTCTTTTAAAACCGAAATTTATAAACTTCAAATCAAAAAAACCTATTCTTGGGAATTCAAAACGTTGTGTCCTAACTTACTGGTTATGATGTTTTGTGTCTCGAGGTAGGAATTTTCTAAAATAAAGACGTGCCTAGTTTTGAAGTCATGAGATGCTATATCCTAACTTACTGGGTATGGTGTTTTATTTCTTTGAGATAGGTGAGTCTAAGTTTTTCTTCAAATAAAAGGACTATTTTTTAAAATTTTTAAAGTTTCAACATTAGGACATGATTTTATCGATTGGGTACCAATTTTTGGGCGTTATGAGGGTGCTAATCCTTCCTCATACGTAACCGACTCCCGAACCCATTTTTCTTGTTTTTCGTGGACCAAAATCAGTATTTTGAAATAAAATATTTTTTAAGGTGATCCAATCTCACCTAAGTAAAAAAGGGATTGGTGGCGACTCCCATTTTCGTTTTTAAAAGTCGATCCCCGTTTTTTAAAATCAACTTTAAAATGGTTTCGACAGCTTGGCGACTCCACTGGGGATCAATAAGAGAGTCAAGCCGTAAAATCGATAGTTTCATGTCCTTTTGTCCGAATTTAAAATTCTGGTTTTAAAAATACAATCCTTTTATTGCATTTGGTTCTAATTTTAAATATATTTCTCTGCATTACACTGCATGACCGTCGTGGTCGCACCCTTAAGTGAGAGCGAGAAGCTATGCCTTCGTCAGGTTTTCACTTCCGCATGGGCTAGTGGACTGCTTCCGGAATACATCTGTACCTATGTCTTCGTGAAGTTTTCACTTCCGCATGGCCATAGGGAAATGTATTCCCCTGAACTGAACTCGGTCTATGTGAGCCTATAATGGGTGAGGATCGAGGAATCTGCTGGTTCAGGTACCTCAACTTTAGAGCTAAACCGCATATAGTAAATCCTAAGAACTCACCTTAGGTAGAGCTATGCCAAACTTTAGTAGTTACCCAGATAAGTGTTCGTTTCACTTGCTTTATAATTTATTATGTGGTACTAACTTATTGTGTTTCATTCTTGTGCATATCATTTCATATTTAAAGAGGTATTGATTCACGGTCAGTTTTTGAAGTTAGAAAGCTGGTTATGGAGAACGAATTCCTTGATAAAGTGGAGGACAATGCTGCCGTCCGCACATGGTCAGAGAAAACGCAATTGGAGAAAAGGAATAGCTTAGTTGACGGGTACGTATCTGAACTATGGGATTTTACTCGTATTAGTATTACACAAAATGAGTTCCAAGAGTTGAAAGAAATATGGGCTCAATGGGATGATGAGGCTAAGAAGCTAATTTATTGTAATTATGGAGATCTACACTATTTACTCGACATCAAGGTAGATAAGCATCTATTTCGGGCCATGACTCAGTTTTGAAACTCCGCCTATAGCTGTTTCACTTTCGGGAAAGTAAATTTGGTGCCCACGGTGGAGGAATATATAACCTTGCTTCGATGTCCCAAGGTCCAAGTCGACAAAGCTTATTCTAAGGCTGCTAACGTCCCAACTTTCGTGAAGAGGTTAATGAACATCACGGGGATGAACGAACAATGGGTCGTAGCCAGAATTCAGAAGAAAGGTGAAGGTAAATGCATTTCTTGGATTAGCTTGAAGGACTTGATCTTAGCCCATCCAGACGCAAAGAAAAAGGTTGACGTCTTTGCCTTGTGTATCTATGGGTTGGTAGTCTTCCCAAAGGCTCTAAGACATGTAGATGAAGCAGTCACAGAGTTATCCGATCGACTTGACAAAGGAGTTACTCCAATACCTGCGATCTTAGCCGAGACGTTCAGATCTTTAAACGCATGTCGGAGAGCAGGTGAAGGTAGATTCATTGGATGTGTACAGATGCTGTTAGCTTGGTTTCATAGTTATTTTTGAAAGGTGAAGAAAGTATCCTATCGGGTTTTTTCTAAGAACTATTCTCCATTAAAAGAGATAGTGGCTACACCGAGGAGAGAGGACGTGTCTGAGGAGAGTTGGATGGTGCTTCTTCAAAACCTTCAAGAAGAAGACATTGAGTGGAGGGCCCCTTGGATGATTCCAAATGAAATTCTTTATCGATGTGGGAGTTTTGACTGGGTTCCTTTACTTGGAGTTTGGGGAGCCGTTGGATATGCTCCTTTGCTCGTGCTGAGGCAATATGGGTCGAGACAGTTCGTACCAACGATATATGGGTTGGCTCAGTGTGAGTTTTCCTACAGAGAGGAAAATTATAAGAAGAGGGTCAAGGAGATTTCTGGTGCTTGGAATCAGATTCGTAGGATGAAGAGGTTATCTGCAGGACCAATGACGACCCCAGAATACATTGGATGAAGGATTAGAAGGATTAATGATAACATCCCCGAGCCGAATCTAGAAGATGCTCGATCAAGAGAAGAATACTTACAAGTGGTTCCATCAGAGTTAGAAATTGTGAAGTAAGATTTCGAAAAGAAGAGTTCAGAGCTGGGAAAGAGGATAGAAAAGTTGGAAGAAGAAAAGACGTGTCTGAGGTTAGACGTGGATGTTCAGAAATCAGAGGTCGAAAAGTTGAGAAAGGGGAAGAAAAGGGTCGAGGAAGATCTGAGCGACCTAAAGACGGAATATAAAAAACCTGCGCCTATCACTGAAAAATGCTGGATTAGGGAAGACTTCACAACAGTGGAAATAAGAGGTACAAGAGGAAAAAGCCAAGGCTGACCATTGGGAGAAGAAGTTCCTATAGATGCGGATGTGGAATGAGGCTCTAGAAAGGAGTTTGGCCGAAAGCCAAAAAGAGAAAAGTGGATTGAAGGCTAAAGTCGCCGAACTAGGACGATCTCTTCACCTCCATCGAAGCCGTAATACTTCAATTGAGTTGAAGTCAAGTCTGAACAAGATTGAGGAAATGAAGGGCAAGATCGAGAGATTAGAATCGGCGTTGCAGAATTGTGAACTCCGGATCGAGCAACTTGAAGTAAGAGAGGGGCATTGGAAGGAAGAGTTACACCACTCGCATGATCAAGTTAGAAATTGTGATCATCTCATGGGTGAAGCAATAATTCAGATTCGGGAAGTAGTTGATCACCTACAGACTGTGGCATCACATGCTGATATGTTGAGCATGAAGTATGAGTTACAGTCCGATTGTAGTCAAGAGCTGGCTTCATTGCTTGGGAAAATCAAAACTTTAAGACTTAGGGCGAAAGCATATTTGTAATCCGTTTTATGTAAAGGATTTTGTTTTCGAATAAAGTTTTCTAAAATGAAATTGAATCAGAATCGATGCCTCTTTGCATTCATGCATTTGCATTACATCATATCATTTGCATTTAAGTCCATAAAGAGAGTCTAATTAGTTGAAATTATAACGGAGAGAGAGAGAGAGAGAGAGAGAAGAAAATCTAGAAGCTGAACACCACTACGGTACACGTGCCAAATCAAAGAAAATGGATCAAAGATTGGAACAATTCCAAAGAGATATGCAAGACCAGATGCAAGAGCAAATGGCAAAACTCCAATAAGAGATGAGGGACCAAATGCTGGAGGCTCAAAGGAACATGATGGCCCAAATGGCCCAAATGCTGAGTGGGGCAATGGACAAAGGAAAAGGTCCCATTGCTATCACTGGAGAAGAGAGCGAAGGCATTCCTCCGGGTTTTACCCCACCACATGCGCCAACACAGCCTGAAGAGTATCCCCAAAGGCCGTTTGTCACGATTAGGCCTCAACAGGGGCAAACTGATACCAAACCGCCCATGAACTTCCAAATGGGCTCAGGATCCAACCCAGGAGATAACTCTGCTAACCTCGTTATCCCTGATTTGGATATAGCAGAGTGGGAATGGATAAGAACTGAATCCTCACGGCAGTTAGAAGATCGCTGTAGATGGTTGGAGGAAAAGTTCAAGGCTCTGGAAAATGTCGATCATCATCATGGGATTGACGCTAAGGATTTGAGTTTGGTCCCAGATTTGGTGCTTCCTCATCAATTCAAGATGCCAGAATTTGAGAAGTACAATGGGACTAGTTGCCCTGAAGCCCACATCACTATGTTCTGTAGACGTATGACTGGCTACGTGAACAATGATCAACTTTTGATTCATTGTTTCCAAGATAGTTTGACGGGAGCAACGTTTAGGTGGTACAATCAACTTAGCCGCGCTAATATTAGCTCATGGAGGGACTTAGCTCAAGCCTTCATGAAGCAATACAATCATGTCACAGACATGACGCCTGATAGAATCATGTTGCAAAACATGGAAAAGAAATTGAATGAAAGCTTCAGGCAGTACGAGCAAAGATAGAGGGAAGTTTCCATGCAAGTTCAACCACCTCTCCTGGAAAAGGAAACCACCATGTTGTTTATTAACACTTTAAAGGCACCATTTATCACCCATATGATCGGAAGTACCATTATGAGCTTCGCAGATATAGTGATGGCAGGCGAAATGATAGAAAATGCCATAAGGGGTGGTAAGATTGAAGCAGGAGAAAGTATTAGAAGATCTACTCCTAGAAAGAAGGACAACGAGGTGAACAATACGAGTACATACAACAAAGGGTACTCAAAGGCAGTTACTGTCAGCCAACCAAAAGTGGTTACTGCTGGGCAACAAGGGACGACAAGACGAGAATCAGGCCCCAGACAAAATTTTGAAAAGCTCCAATTTACGCCAATCCCAATGACTTATAAGGAGCTATATCAAATTTTATTCGAGGCAAGCGTAGTATCCCCATATTATCTATAGTCGTTACAACCCCCATATCCTAAATGGTATGACTCCAACGCTCATTGTGATTATCATGCAGGAATAGCAGGGCATTCAATAGAAAATTGCACTGCCTTCAAAAAGGTAGTTGAGAGGCTCATCAAGATGGGGATTGTCAAGTTTGATGATACCCCCAGTGCGGAGAACCCATCACCCAACCATGGAGATAAGGGGATAAACTCGATCGGAGAGAATGTCGTGAGAAGGACCAAGGGGGATATCTCAGAGGTGAAAACCCCGTTGATAATGGTTTGGAGGGAAATGGTAAGAAGGGGACTGATAGAATCAAGTTCTGAGGAAGGAGGTGAAGAACCAAGGAACTACCGTGAGTTCCACGCGAGCGAGAGGACATGGGATCCGAGGAATGTACCGAGTTTAGGGTCACGATCTGAGCCTTATGGATAATAAGGAATTAGAGTTTTATGAAGAAGGCTCAGAGGAAAGAAACGTATGTGCAACTGAAGAAGAATTGACAAGGCAAAAGGTCAATTATCTGAGGATCATAATTTCCCGACCGAGAAGTACAGAAGGCGGAGCACAATTTGCGCCTAAAGTGGTAATCCAGAAACCTGTGTCCTTTCCTTACAAGGATAACAAGATGGTACCATGGGATTATAATTGTAATGTGACGACACCGGGAGTAGAAAAATCAGCTAGCACTTCCAATGAGGTCCAAAGTGAGGGATTCTACACACGAAGTGGGAGGCGTTATGACTCGATAAACGTCAAAACAGAACCAGCAAGATCAAAGGCTATGGTAGTTGAACCAGAGAAAGGACCTGGCGCCCTTATCAATGAACCTGTGAAGGAGGAAGAGGCTAAAGAATTTTTAAAATTCTTAAAGCACAGTGAATACAGTGTGGTAGAGCAGCTGCGCAGGCAACCGATTCGCATATCAATGCTAGCCTTACTTTTAAGTTCGGAAGTACATCATGAGGCATTGATGAAAGTGCTGAACGAGACTTATGTTACTAAAGATATATCTGTCAATAAACTTGACCGACTAGTTAGTAATATAAGTACTGACAACTTTATTTCCTTCAGCGACGATGAAATTCCACCTGGAGGTATGGGATCAACTAAAGCCTTGCACATCACCACTCGTTGCAAGGGATACACTCTGCCAAGTGTATTAATCGACAATGGATCAGCCTTGAATGTCTTACCATTGTCAACACTGAAGAGGTTGCCGATAGACAGTTCTCACATGAAGACTTGTCAGAATATAGTGAGAGCGTTTGATGGCACCGAGAGAAGAGTGATGGGAAGAATTGATATACCGTTGTAGATTGGGCCAAACACGTATGAAGTGGATTTTCTGGTGATGGATATCAAGCCCTCGTACAATTGCTTGCTGGGAAGGCCCTGGATTTATTCGGTAGGGGCAGTTCCCTTATCCCTTCATCAAAAACTGAAACTGGTGATGGATGGTCGACTGGTCACTATAAATACGGAGGAAGACATCATAGCGACTGTTACCAATGACGCGCCTTATGTAGAGACAAATGAGGAGGCCATTGAGTGTTCTTTCTGATCTTTAGAGTTCGTCAACGCAACATTTATCTTGGAGGGGAAAGAAGTTCTGGTGCCTAAGATATCCAAGACCACGGAGATGGGCTTACAAATGATGGTGGGGAAAGGAGCCTTGCCAGGAAAAGGACTGGGTAGACATCTCCAAGGGGAAGTTCAAGTGCCGATGCTGAAAGAAAAGAGAGACCGTTTTGGCTTAGGTTTCAAGCCAGATGCCAAGCAAAGGAAGAAAGAAATCGAGAAAAAGCAAGAGAAAAGAAGGGCACGGCTGAACAGGGAAGAAGTCAAGTGGGAATCAATGACATTCCCCCACATATCCCAGACCTTTGTATCTGGAGGGATAATTCACCCTGCGAGAGGGTTACTAGAAAGTCCTCACATCAATGCCATACACGAGGAGGGAATTGAACGAAGAAACCTGTTGGGCATTCGCCCTTATGAATCTGGAAGCCTATTGAATAATTAGACTGCAGAGGAACTTCCTGTAGTTTTTAGAGATTATACAGAGTAATATTCAGAACGCTCTTGTTGTTTTTTTAGCCTAGGAACAATAAGATTTTTTTTTGTGAAATAGGCTCACGTTCAGACATTATTATTTCAATAAAATACATTTTTGATAATTAACTCGAGCAGATATTCTTTCATTTTTAATTCTTTTAATTTTCTAATTTCATTCCAAATTCTTTTATTCTCATTCATATCATGTGAATCGTTGTTTTCGAATTCATTTGTTCTTTGTACATTCTTTGGTACCCATCACAGGTCCCTAGATATCAATGATGTGAGCAACGATAATACAGATCCAGAGGTCCACTTTGAGCAGGACATGTGTTTAGAGGAACCTCAAGATTTTGAAAGTGACCGAGATTGTGATTTATCCCCAGATCTATTAAGAATGGTAAAGCAAGAGGAGAAACAAATTTTACCACATGAAGAGGAGGTATAGAACATAGCCTTAGAGGAAGGAAAGGTTGTGAAAATTGGGACGCGCATAGCCGAGGAGACAAAACAAGACCTTGTTGAGTTACTACGGGAATTCAAATATGTCTTTGCATGGTCATACCAAGATATGCCTGGGCTAAGTACCGAAATTGTAGTACATCGCCTTCCCATAAGAGAGGAGTGCAAGCCAGTTCAGCAAAAGCTACGAAGGATGAGGCCTGATGTAGTGTTGAAAATAGAAGAAGAGGTCCAGAAACAGTTTGATGCTGGTTTTCTACAAGTGGTCAAGTACTCAGAGTGGGTGGCTAACATTGTTCCTGTCCCTAAGAAGGATGGAAAGGTCCGGATGTGTGTGGACTATAGGGACTTAAATAAAGCTAGCCCAAAGGACAATTTCCCTTTGCCGCATATCGACACATTGGTGGATAATACAGCGGGATACTCACTGTTCTCTTTCATGGACGGCTTTCAGGATATAATCAGATCAAGATGCACCCTGAGGATATGGGGAAAACTACCTTCATAACATTCTGGGGTACCTTCTACCATAAGGTAATGCCATTCGGACTAAAGAATGCCGGGGCAACATATCAAAGGGCCATGGTAACCTTATTCCATGACAATGCACAAAGAGATTCAAGTATATTTTGATGATATGATTGCCAAATCTCGAACGGAAAAAGAACACATTGAGGTTTTGAAGAAATTGTTCTTGAGGTTGAGGAAATTTCAATTGAAGCTCAACCCGGCAAAGTGTACTTTTGGAGCTCGGTCAGGGAAATTATTAGGTTTTATGGTCAGCGAGAGATGAATTGAAGTTGACTCAAACAAGGTCAAAGCAATACAAGAATTGCCTCCACCGCGCACTCAAAAGGAAGTCTGAGGTTTTCTTGGAAGGTTAAATTACATTGCTCGGTTTATTTCACAATTAACTGAGAAATGTGATCCCATATTTCGTCTCTTCAAGAAACACAACCAAGGTGTATGGGATGATGAATGCCAGAGAACTTTTGACAAAGTCAAACAGTATCTGTCAAATGCACCAGTACTACCTTCGTCTAATCCAGATAGACCGTTGATACTGTATTTGTCAGTATTCAATAATTCCATGGGATGTGTACTTGGTCAACACAATGAGTCAGGAAGAAAAGAAAAGGCGATATACTATCTCAGCAAAAAGTTCACTAATTGTGAAATGAGGTATTCGTCGATCGAGAAATTGTGTTGTGTCTTGATTTGGACAACTCGGAGATTAAGGCAGTATATGTTATATCATACAACCTGGTTGATTTCAAAGCTTGATCCATTAAAGTATATGATGGAGTCCACTACTTTGAATGGGAGGATGGCTAGGTGGTAGATTCTGCTGTCTGAATTCGATATAGTCTATGTGAACCAAAAGGCTATAAAAGGGAGTGCAATAGCAGAATTTTTGGCTAGCAGAGCTTTGGAGGATTATGAACCTTTGAGCTCTGATTTCCCAAATGAGGAGCTGATGTATGTGGCGAATACTGAAGATTGTCCGTGGAAGCTAAACTTTGATGGAGCATCGAATGCTGTGGGAAATGGAATTGGGGCAATCTTGGTATTCCCTAGTGGTGATCATTACCCATTCACATACAAACTGGATTTCGATTGCACGAACAACATGGCGAAATATAAAGCATGCATCATGGGAATACGAGCAGCCGTAGAGCGTAAGATCAGAGTACTAGAAGTGTATGGAGATTCTCCCTTAGTAATCTACCAGCTTAAACGAGAATGGAAGACAAGAGATTCCAAGCTAAGTGATTATCGGAAAATAGTTCTGGGATTGATTGCGGAGTTCGATGAGATCACTTTTAATTATCTCCCACGAGATGAAAACCAGATGGTGGATGCTTTGGCGACCCTGGCTTCTATGATCAAAATAAACAGACCAGAGGATATGAGACTTATTCAGATGAGTATCTTTGAAGTTCCAGCTCATTGTTATAATGTGAAAGAGGAGGAAAAAGATGATCACCCTTGGTATCAGGATGTATTACGATATGTAAAAAATCGTGAATACCCAGAGCATGCTACTGAGAATGAGAAAAGGACTTTAAGAAGAATGTCCTTTGACTATGTTTTAGACGGGGATATCTTGTACAAAAAGAGAAAAGACCAAGTACTATTGAGGTGCGTCGATGCAGTAGAAGCTAGGAAAATCCTAGAGGAAGTACATGAGGGCGTTTGTGGAACCCATGCTAATGGATTCACAATGGCCAGACAGATAATGAGATCTGGATATTATTGGTCCACCATGGAAGGTGATTGTATCAACTATGCTAAGAGATGTCATAAATGCCAGATTTACGGAGATAAAATTCATGTGCCTCTGTCACCTTTGCATGTTATGACTTCCCCATGGCCATTTTCTATGTGGGGCATATATGTTATTGGACCAATTTCACCAAAAGCTTCGAATGGACATCGATTCATCTTCGTGGTAATTGACTACTTCACGAAATGGGTAGAGGCTGCTTCATATGCTAGCGTCACTAAGTCAGCAGTTAGTCGTTTCTAAAAAAAAAGAGATCATTTGTCGATATGGAATGCCCGAGAGGATCATATCAGATAATGCGCTGAACTTGAATAACAGCACGATAGCAGAAATTTGTAGCCAATTTGGGATCAAGCACCATAACTCGTCTTCGTATCGTCCAAAAATGAATGGGACAGTGGAAGCAGCCAATAAAAATATCAAGAAGATAGTAGGGAAGATGACTGAGACTTATAAAGATTGGCATGAGAAACTACCGTTTGCACTCTATGCTTATCGACGTCCGTCGGAGACCTCTCTTGGGCAACGCCTTTCTCATTGGTCTATGGGATGGAGGCAGTTTTACCTATTGAAGTAGAAATACCCTCTCTTCGAGTTTTGTCATAAATAAAGCTGGATGAAGCTGAATGGATTCAGGCTCGGTATGATCAGTTGAATTTAATTGAAGAAAACAGGCTAAGGGCTATTCGTCACGGTCAGATGTACCAAATATGAATGATGCGAGCCTATAATAAAAAAGTTCGCCCAAGAGAGTTTCATGAGGAGGACCTTGTACTGAAAAAGATTCTTCCCATACAAAATGATTTCAGAGGAAAATGGATGCCAAATTAGGAAGGACCATATGTGGTGAAGAAGGCTTTCTCTGGAGGAGCATTGATCTTGACCGAAATGGATGGGAAAAGTTTACCCAACCCTGTGAACTCTGACTCAGTCAAAAATTATTTTGCTTGAAAAGGAGAAGAGCCCAAAGTGAAAACCCGCAAAGGGCGCTTTGAGTTTCTAAAATAAAATAAAATAAAATAAAAATGGAGAGGCCAAGGCAAAAACCCGCAAAGGGCGCCTTGAGACCAAAGGGGTTTTGAGTTGAAAACCCGAAAAGGGCGGCTCAAATTCTGAATGGACACGCAGTCATCTTGCTACACTTGAATCAGCAATGAAATGAAGAATGTTGCATATCGGGGCATCAACAAAGTACATTGGGTCTTCTAAACACATGTTGAGCTTAAGGCAGTCTTCATAAAGTTTGTATATAGAAGCTCAATCGGCAATATCTAGGACATCTGATTTTTGTCCTATTCATTTTACTATCGTGAGATTCTTTTTCTTCTCAACGATATATTCCTGGTTAATTTTCCTTGTATTTTTTATAATTCCTTTAACTTTTTTTGAGATCAATTTATTGGTTACCCATTATTCATAAATGTGTTGCATTGAAATAATGATTGGCGGACTAACAATCTCACAAAAAGAAGTTCTACATATTACTTTGGAAATTTCTAGATAAGACAGGGAACCAAAACAGGACAATTGTTTAGAGTTTCCATGTGCATAGAAATATTTGAGAAAGAAGAGTCTAGAAAAGAGACTATTTCTCTGAATTCTTTTTCCAATGGATAATTGGACAAAATAATGAGTTGATGTGATGAAAATAAGTGATGTCATCGGGTCATAACATTCGGGGGGTGGTATGATGAACTAAGAAACCCTGAATTATGGTGGAATGGGTTGAATTCGAAACAAACCTTATACCCTAAAAATTGCAGATGGGTCGGTTTTGATTCCCATTATGGTAGGAGGGTACAAGCCTTGTGTTCTCAAGATTCAAGTGGAGTTGAATCAGAAATTACATTGGGGCAAGCTTGTTGAGCAGAACATGATTGATGAAAAAGAATGAAGAACAAATGAGTGATAAAACCTAGAGTAGGAATCATACTCAAAACATTTTTGCATCATAGCAAATCTCATTAGGAGCATTTGGTTCATTCCAATCATTGCATCCTAATCTTTTTTAAAAAGGAATCATTTTCATGACATGTTACATTCGTGTCACTCATAACACATGTAGCTAGAAGCATTTGATTCATTCTGATCATAGCATGTTAGTCATGTGACATAAACATATGGAACTGAGTCTATAGGACATGTCCTTCAGTGGACGGTGTATAAATATCGGTGAAGATAGAAGATCTCATCTTCCTGAAGTTGCAGGAAGCAGATCGAAGAGACTTTCAGCCTTATATCTCCTGAAGTTGCGATGGAAGCAGATGAAGAAAGAAGATCTTATCTTCACGAAGTTGCAGGAAGTAGATCAAAAGCACTTTTGGTCTTATCTCCCTGAAGTTGCAGTGGAGTAGATTGAAGAAAGAAGATCTTATCTTCCTGAAGTTGCAAGAAACAGATCAAAAGACACTTTTAGTCTTATCTCCCTGAAGTTGCAGTGGAGCAGACTGAAAAAAGAAGATCTTATCTTCCTGAAGTTGCAGGAAGCAGATCAAAAGAAGATTTTAGTCTTATCTCCTTAAAGTTGTAGTGGAGTAGACTAAAGAAAGAATATCTTATCTTCCTGAAGTTGCAGGAAGCAGATCAAAAGAAGATTTTAGTCTTATCTCCCTGAAGTTGTAGTGGAGTAGACTGAAGAAAGAAGATCTTATCTTCCTGAAGTTGCAGGAAGCAGATCAAAAGACACTTTCAGCCTTGTCTCCCTGAAGTTGCAGTGGAGTAGAATGAAGAAAGAAGATCTTATCTTCCTGAAGTTGCAGGAAGCGATCAAAAGACACTTTGATCTTGTCTCCTGAGTTTCTGATGGAGTAGGCGAAGGCAGTAAGATCTTATCTTCCTGAAGTTGTAGGAAGCAAATCAAAAGACACTTTCAGTCTTATCTCCCTGAAGTTGCAGCGGAGTAGACTAAAGACAGAAGATCTCATCTTCCTAAAGTTGCAGGAAACAGATCAAACACACTTTCAGGCTTATCTCCCTGAAGTTGCAGCGGAGTAGACTGAAGATAGCAGATCTGGCATTCCTGAAGTTGCAGGAAGCAGATTCAAGACATCAGGCTAATTGAAATTAAGATGAATTTCCAATACTATTGAAGTCGCAGTGGAAAAGGCGAGGACCAAGAAGTTGAGGCTCGGTAAAGACCGGGCAAAATTGGACCTTCTGTTCTCTTTACTCTATTCTCATTACACGACAATGAGCAAAGAGGGGCAGCTGTAAGAGCCCAATTTTGCCCGGGCTTAGAAATAAACCAAAACAAAATAAATAAAAAATAAATGTCCATTTTTTAAACAGTCCATTTACAATTATGAAGCCCATTAACAGCAGCCCAAATCCTACCCAATACCCAAACAGATGCCATCAGACCCTAAACTCGCATAGCCCAAACGTTTGACCCAACAGACCTTAACTAAAACCCAATTACCCCGACCCAAATTACACGGCCCAATATGGCAATTATGCCTCCTTTTCAAAACGACATCGTTCTGATTTTACCTTCAAATGACTCGAGGATTAGATTGAAATGAAATAGAAATTTCAAGGCTAATTTAATAAATAATAAAATTTTGAATTAAACTAAATTGAAAACTATGAAATTGCGGAAGGACTAAAGGGATAAATTTCCCATTTTTTGAAAACACGCGGATCTTTCCTCGGGTTCTAGTCAACGCGCGGGTCGGCCTTAAAATGGTGTCGTTTTGGCGCATAAAGGGCTGGTGCAAAACGGCACCGTTTTGATGCCCTATAAAAAGCCACCTTTTGTTCAAAAATTTCATTTCTCTCCTCAGCAGAAAAAAAAATGGAGAGCTTTCAAAAAAAAGGCTTTCCCCTGGGCGATTTCCGGTGTCACTCCGGTCGCCGTCTGCCGCAAATCAATAAATGTCGTCGTGAAGCCCACCGTACCTGATGGCGAAATTAAAAAGTAAGTTTTTTTCTTTTTTTTAAATGTATTTTATATGTATTATATATATTTTTAAAAAAATAAAAAATTAAAATAAAATAAGAATATTCGAAAATAAAAAATAAATCAAAACCTTGGCTAATTTGGCTTTTATTTGTTTATTTCAGTATATTTTTGTTTGTATCTCTTCTCTCTATGTGTGTGTGTTTTTTTTTGTGTCCCCTGCGTTACAGGTTTTTGGGGCTTTATATAGCCCGAAACAAAATGAAATAAAAGGAAAAACAAATATTCTGCCATTTTTGTGTTATCGCTTTCCTTTCTTGTGCAGGTAGTCGACGAAGATCGCGGCGGTGAAAGGCTTACTTGTGCGAGGATTGCGGCGCTAATGGCTAGAATCCTGCTGGCTTGCGGTGCGATGCTTCCTAGGGTTTCAGAAACCCTCGTTTTTGATTTAGGTCTTGGGCCTTTTGGGCCTCGTAGGTCAGTTGGGCTAAAGAGGGTATGTTTAGGTAGTGTTTGGGGCTGCTGAGGGTGTAACGGGATTTTAGGCTAGTCTGGTGGGTAATTAAAATCTGGGCTATTGGGTTTTATATGAGGTTAAGGCGATCGATGGTATTTGTTTGGGCTTTAAGCCCTTTTATTGTAAATGGACTGTATAAGGACATTTATTATTTTGGTTTTCATGGGCCCGGGCAAAAATGGGCCATTACAGCTGCCCCTCTTTACTCATTGTCGTGTAATGAGAATAGAGCAAAGACAATAAAAGGAACAATTTTACCCAGTCTTGGCCGAGCCCCGACTTCTTGATCCTCGCTTTCTTCAAATAACTTTCAATCCGAACTGCAACTTCAACGGCATTGGAGCTTCATCTTGATTTCAATGAGTTTGATAGCTTCAACTTTATGAAGGCAGTATCCACTATCTTTTGATCTGCTCCACTGCAAACTCAGGGAGACCAGATCTGTCATTTTCAATCTGCTTCCTGCAAAGCTCAGGAATGCCAGATTGGTATCTTCTATCTGCTTCTTGCAAAGCTTAAGAAGGCAAGATCTGATGTCTTCGATCTGTTTCTGCAGCTTCAGGAATGCCAGATCTGCTATCTTCGGTCTGCTCCTCTGCAAACTCAGGGATGCCAGACTGGTGGTTAAATCTGTTCCCACTCTTCTTTGAGGAGACAAGATTTTCCGTTCGATCTTGGTTCCCTAACGCTAGGGTGACAAGATCTACAATTTTTTGACCTATTCCCATCTTTGGTCGGGAGATAGGGTGGTGGCTTAAATTTGTTCCACTACCGCTTAGGGAGACAAGATTTGTCGTTCGATCTTGGTCCTCTTACTGCTTAGGGCGACAAGATCTACAATCTTTGACCTATTCCACACGCTGTCGTCGGGGAGATAGGGTGATGGCTTTAAATCTGTTCGCTCATCGCTTAGGAGACAAGACTTGCCGTTCGATCTTGGTTCCCTACTGCTTAAGGTGACAAGATCTACAATCTTTGACCTATTCAACTGCTAGTCAGGGAGATAGGAGTGGTGGCTTAAATCTGTTCCCTCTCGCGCTAGGGAGACAAGACTTGCCGTTCGATCTTGGTTCCCTTCTGCTTAGGGTGACAAGATCTACAATCTTTGACCTATTCTACTGCTAGTCAGAGAGATAGGGCTGGTGGCTTAAATCTATTCCACTACTGCTTAGGGAGACAAGATTTGCCGTTTGATCTTGGTCCTCTACTGCCTAGAGCGACAAGATCTACAATCTTTGACCTATTCCACTGCTGGTCAGGGAGATAGGGCTGGTGGCTTCGATCTGCTCCTGCAACCTCAGGATTGTCAGATCTGCTATTTTAATCTGCTCCCTGCAAACTCAGGGATACCAGACTAATGTCTTCTACCTTGCTACATAACCTGTATAATGGGTATATGTTTATGTCCAATATTTAGGATGCTTTGATCGAAATGTATCAGATGCTCTTATTTAGACATGTTATGAAAATGTTATGAAGATGATTCCTGTTTCAAGGATTAGGATGTAATGACCTAAATGAATCAAATGCTCCTAATGCAATTTAAAAAAAAAATGTTATGAGTATGATTCCTATCCTAGGTGTTATTACTCATTTGTTTTTCATTCATGTTCTGCTCAAATAATTTGCCCCAATGTAATTTCTAAGTCAGCCCCGCTTGAACCTTGGGACATGAAGTTGGTATCTCCCACTGCAGCTTCAAAGGAATGACATTTGGTTTCTTTCATATTTCTGTTACCACTCAGAGGTACAGAACTTGTATCACTTTCAATCTGTTACACCATTCTCTCGGGTGTAATGACCGGATATGTGTATGCGAATGGATGCGAGGGTATCCCGACAATGATCCCTTTTACACTTGGATTGACCTTGTTCGTCATTTTTCGATGTGGTATTACCAACAGAATTGTCTTAGCCAATAAGCACCCGAAGAGATAATCATTTTCCAATGTTTCCAATCCCTTAGGCTTGGTGAGTTCTGAACAATAGTCATGCTTCAGATTCCTCATATTATTTAGAAGCTTCTAGAGTAATATGCGAAACTCCTTTTATGAAAGTGTTATTAGTCCATAAATTGTTATTTCAATATAAAATGCTTGAAAAAGGTCACAAAAATGGACGAGAAAGAAATTAGTCAGGAGCATAGCTCTGAGAAATAAATTAATCAAAGATAACCCAGGCAATAAAAGAAAATTGATTTGGGCATATCTCAAAAAAGAATAAAGTAATCAAAGATAACGAATTTCAAAACTGGGTAAGAATGAAGCTAGATGCCCCAGATATCGCAGCCTGAGCTTCTTTGTTCCAACTTCTTGAGGACCATTTTAAGCTCAATATGTGTTTAGGGGATCCGGAGTACTTTGTCGATGCCCCAAGACGTAATATACTTCCTCATTGCTAATTCGGACGTAGCAAGACTACTGTATGCCCCGTTTTTTAGTCAAAATTTGAGCCGCCCTTTTCGGGTTTTCAACTCAAATTCCCTTTGGTCTCAAAGCGCCTTTTGCGGGTTTTTGCCTTGGCCTCTCCTTTTTCTTTTTCTTTTTTCTTTTTCTTTTTTTTTCTTTTTTTCTTTTTTCTTCTTCTTTTTTTTGAGGCGCCCTTTACGGGTTTTCACCCTGATCTTTCCTCTTTTAGGTGAAATATTTCTTGACTGGACCTGAATTCGCCGGATTAGGCAAGTCTTAGCCATCCTTCTCGGTCAATATCAATGCTCTTTTAGAATAAGCTCTATATAAGTCCTTCCCAGTTTAGCATATGCTTTCCTCTAAATCATTTTGTAGAAGAAAGGTCTTTTTCAACATCAGGTTCCCTCGTGGAATTCTCTAGGATGAACCTCTTTGTCATAAGCTTGCATCATCTGATCGTGATGGAGAACTTTAACCTTTTCTTCAACTAGGTTCAATTGGAAAAATGCTTTAATTCTATAAACCAATGAGTAAGATGTTGCCCCAGCGAAAGTTCTGGCCGACGCTCAATAAGACAGAGGGTAACGGTAGCTTCTTATGCCAATCCTTACAAGTCTAAGTCACCTTTCATAATTTTTTTTTGTATTTTTTTTCTTTTGGAAACTTTTGTTGTACAATGATATGCTGCCTGATCTTTGGACAAACTGTAAACTTTAACTTTGTACAGTTATACATTCTGTGCTTGCATCTAATCCTTTCCTTTATTCCTTTTTTTTTTGAATTTGATGATTGTCGACTTTGCAATATTGGCATATGAAGTAACATTCACCCTCTTAGTGAAGTAGACGATGACCATGATAGTGAATTGATGTCAACTAGAAGAATTTGACAAGATTGCCCCCATAATATCCATGCCCCACATATGGAAAATTTGTGAAGAACTGGTGTAAGCCCATGAATCTTGTCTACTTAGATACGGCATAGTTGATACCATCCCTTTCTTTGTAAATTGGCAGTGCCCAATCCTCACATTTAGGGCGCGTCTTATTAGCCCAAGCATGTCCTGATATGATCGTGCAAAACATCTTTGAGTCTTTTTGAAAATAACTCAATGATGTCTCGCATTATTTCTATGGTAAGCTGGGCCTCGATCTTCACCCTTTTTCTAGGCTCGCAATATCCAATGACCCTTTGTAGAGTAAGGTCTATTCTTAACAAGTCAGAATATATGTCACAATCTCTGTCATCTTCAAAATCCTGAGATCCCCTAGACCCATATCTTGTTCAAAAAGGGAGTCAGTAACAACGTCGCTCATAACGTTGATATCTGGATACCTAGGTACAAAGGTGAACAAATCCAAAGAATAAATAATTCTAAGGATGTTTTATTGGTATAGTCATGAATAAAGAATGAAAGAATATTCTAAAAAACAAAAGAATGTATAGTATAAAATAGAAAGAATAAAAGAATATGTGCTCAAACAGATGCATTTTATTGAAATAAAATTTTGAACATAAGCCTATTTCATAAAAGAGTTCTTGTTGCCTCTAGGCTCAAGACAACAAGCATGTTTTGAACATTACTCTAGATTAGCCCTAAAAATACAGGGATCTCTTCTACGGTCCCATTATTCAAAACACTTCCAAGTGCACTAGTGTTTGGAAACTTCGTTCCCTGATTCCCTCTTTGATTTCTTTAAGGAGTAACAACTTTCTTTTCTCCTCCTTCAATTACCGTATTCACTACCTCATTAAAGTGATCAGGTTTTGATGGATCGTCGAACTTCACAACTCCCATTTTAATAAACCTTTCGACCAACTTTTTAAACGCAGTACAGTTTTCAATTGAATGTCCCATTATTCCCGCATGGTAGTCACATTGAGCGTTCAAGTCATACCATCTAGGATATGGAGGTTGAAACAATTTCAGATAAAATGGAGATATCATGTGTGCGTCAAACAAACTTTGATATAGCTCCTTATACGTCATGAGGATTGGCGTAAATTGGAGCCTTTCAGAGTTTTGCTCTAGGGAAACCTGATTGCTGGTAACTATCATCCTTGGCTGATTTACCGTAATCAGCTCTGAATGACTCTTGTTATACCTACCGGTATTATTCGTTTTCTTTTCCTTCTTCTTCAGGGCTTTTGAGGTCCCTTCTCCTCTTTCCTTCGATTCTACCAGAACAACGGGTTTGGCTTGATCATTGATTGGGTTAAAACCTATTGGGGAGTAAACGATGTCTTCCTCCTCATCCACACTATTGACTGTTGGGCCACTCCTCTTTTCAAATCTTTCGGCTAGTAACTGGGCTAACTGGCCAATCACATTCTTTTGGAACTCTAACATTTGTTCCCGCATTCCTTGCTGAATCTCGATCAATTGCCCCTGCATCTATTTTTGCATTTGTTCTATTCTCTCCAACCTTTGCTCCATGTTTTCCAGGTTAACTCTGAAATATTATTACCTAATTAGGATTATCTTATAAAAGTATAATGCAAATGATGCAATGTAATGTAAATGCATGAATGCAAAGAAAGAGAGGCGTTGATTCTGAATTCAGTTACATTAGAAAAACTTTACTAGAAAATAAATTTCTTTACACAAAACAGATCACATACACGGCCTTGTCTTCATAGTCCAAGTGAAAACATCAATCTCCTTCTTCGCAAAAGTCAAATCTTGCAAACTTCTAATAGATGCCTCCTCTAGCTCCTTTTGCTTGATCTGGACCGCGACTCCTGTTTACTTGTTAGCCTCTTAAAGAAAGCCGAGATGCGGTGATTCTTGAATAGTCTTCGTCAACTTGAATCCTTGGGTGATAAGGCCTTGCATTCCTTCACGGACTATCAGTCTTCTCTCGTTGTATTCACTTGGACTATATTCAGACGAACGTATTATAATCCACTTTATCAAAAAAATTCATTTTCTTATGACCAACTTTTCTATTTAGCAATTGAATTTGAAATCAACACCTCTTTTCTATGATGTGAATGCAATGCAATCAAAACAAAAGAAAACACGTTAGCACAGGAAAAATAAATAACCTAGAACACCTATCAGGGTGACCACTAGGGTTTGACATAGTTCCACCTAAGGTGGGCTCTTAGGGTTTACTATATGTGGTTTAGTTCTAGAGTTGAGGTACCTGAACCAGCAAATTCATCGATCCTCACCCATTACAGGCTCATACGGACCGAGTTCAGTTCAGGGGAATACATTTCCCTATGGCTGCACGGAGATGAAAATCTCACGAAGACATAGGTACGGATGTATCCCGAAAGCGATTCACTATCCTGCACGGAGGTGAAAACCTCACGAATGAGTAGCTTCTCACTCCCACTTAAGGGTACGACCACAACGGTCATGCAATGCAATGCAGAGATATTTTATAAGATAGAACCACATGCAAAAAAGGATCATAATTTTTAAACCAGATTTTTAAATTCAGACATAAGGACATGAAATTATCAATTTTACGGCTTGACTCTCTTATTGGTCCCCAGTGGAGTCCCCAAGCTGTCGAAACCATTTTAAAATTTGATTTTAAAAAAACGGGGATCAACTTTTAAAAACGAAAAATGGGAGTCGCCACCAAACTTTTTTACTTAGGTGTGATTGGATCACCTTGTAAAACGTTTTATCTTAAAACAATTTGGTCCACAAAAATAAGAAAATGAGTTCGGGAGTCGATTACGTATGAGGAAGGGTTAACACCCTGATAACGCCCAAAAATTGGTACCAAATCGATAAAACCATGTCCGAATGTTGAAAATAAAGAAAATTACAAAATATGATCCTTTTATTAGAAAGAAAACCAAGACTTACCTATCCCAAAGAAATAAAGTACTTTACCCAGTAAGTTAAGGTATAGCACCTTATGACTTTGAAATTAAGCTCGTCTTTATTTTAAGAAATTCCTACCCCGAGATGCAAAATGTCGAACCCAGTAAGTTAATGCACAACACTTTGAATTCCCAAGAATAGGTTTTTATTTGAAATTGATAAATCTCATTTTTTAAGGAAAAAGGGATAGGTAATACCTAAAGTTTCACGAGAAAAATCGAACCCAATAAGTTAAGGCAAAATTCTTCTCGAAATCCTTCAAATATCACATATCACCGTATTTTGAAAACACTTGAGTAAAATGCTTTAATTCGAAAGGTATTTTTATAAAAAGGGCTTGAGTAAATCATACATTACAACATATATACCAAATATCAGTTCATCATAATTACAAACCATGTTAACAATTTCTACTAATAAAGAATAATAAGAAATAAGAAATGATACAATCGATAAAATAATTATACTAAAGCATGCAATAAAAAAAATAAACGAATATGAGATACAATGCAATAAATAACCAAAGATAAAAAATAAACATAAACTTTCAATAAAGAATAAATAAATAAAAAAACAAATTAATATGCAAAAATGATGTGAAGTAGTCAAAAATAATATATACATATATTTTTAAAAAAAAAGGTAAAATGTTATTAAATAATAAAAAATAATATATCTAATTTTAAAGAAAATTATATTTAAAAATCTAATATTTTAATATATATATATATATATATATATAAACAAACATATATAATATAATTTTATGCAAAGTAAAGTTTTAATAGTAACATACAATATTATATAATAATAATAATAATTTAAAAGATACGTAATCTATGATTAATAAAAAATGTTTAATATAAATAATTAAATCAAATAAAATAATACATAATAATAATTACAAATATATAAAGATAAAAATACATATGAATTTATACTGTTAATATATTATTATATAAATAAGAAAATATATATATAAGAAAATTTAATAATTTCAAATAATTTTAATTCAATATTAAAATGATTTAAAATGGATAAAATAAAATAAAATAAAATTAAACTGGCAGGGATTAAATAACAATTAAAACCGATTAAAAGGACCGAAACGAAATGCGCATTAAATCCCAGGGACCAATATGGCAATTATGCCTCATTTTCAAAACGACGTCGTTCCGATTTTACCTTCAAATGACTCGAGGATCAGATTGAAACGAAATAAAAATTTCAAGGCTAATTTAATAAATAATAAAAGTTTGAATTAAACTAAATTGAAAACTATGAAATTGCGGAAGGACTAAAGCGATAAATTTCCCATTTTTTGAAAACACGAGGATCTTTCCTCGGGTTAGATCAACAGTGGTCGGCCTTAAAGCGGCGCCGTTTTGGCGCATAAGGGCTGGTGCAAAGCGGCACCGTTTTGATGCCCTATAAAAAGCCACCTTTTGTTCAAAAATTTCATTTCTCTCCTCAGAAGAAAAAAAAATGGAGAGCTTTCAAAAAAGGCTTTCCACAGGCGATTTCGGTGTCACTCCGCCGTAAATCTGCCGCCGTCGATCGTGAGTCGTCGGCCACCGTACATGGTGGCCGAAATTAAAAAAGTAAGTTTTTTTCTTTTTTTTTTAAATGTATTTTAAATGTATTATATATATTGTTAAAAAAATAAAAAAATAAAATAAAATAACAATATTCGAAAATAAAAAATAAATCAAAACCTTGGCTAATTTGGCTTTTATCTGTTTATTTCAGTATATTTTTGTCTGTATCTCTTCTCTGTGTGTGTGTGTGTGTTTTTTTTTTGTGTCCCCTGCGTTACAGGTTTTGGGGGCTTTATATAGCCCGAAACAAAATGAAATAAAAGGAAAAACAAATATTCTGCCATTTTTGTGTTATCGCTTTCCTTTCTTGTGCAGGTAGTCGACGAAGATCGCGGCGGTGAAAGGCGTTACTCGTGCGAGGATTGCGGCGCAAATGGCTGGAATCCTGCTGGCTTGCGGCGCGATGCTTCCTAGGGTTTCAGAAACCCTCGTTTCTGATTTAGGTCTTGGGCCTTTTGGGCCTCGGAGGTCAGTTGGGCTAAAGGGGGTCTGTTTAGGTAGTGTTTGGGGCTGCTGAGGGTGTAACGGGATTTTGGGCTAGTCTGGTGGGTAATTAAAATCTGGGCTATTGGGTTTTGTAACAGGGTTAAGGCAATCTGATGGTATTTGTTTGGGCTTTAAGCCCTTTTATTGTAAATGGACTGTATAAGGACATTTATTATTTTGGTTTTCATGGGCCCGGGCAAAAATGGGCCATTACATAATTTATTAATTATTAAAAAGTATTTAAAACCGGCATCATGAACATTTTAATTTTTCACCGTAATTTTAACAACAATACCCAATACCTTAAATTAACAAATCACATTTTTCACAACACTCTTTCAAAACACTTTTTTTCAAACCTTGAGTTTTTCAAAAACACTTCTCAACTATAACAGCAATACCAAATTAACCCTTAAACAACATTCTTACAAGTATAATATCACTTAAGCAACGTACTCAAGTTCTGCTTTACCTTCAAATAAGTGTGATATTTACTTCAATTTTGTTTTCAAGACGAGCTCTATTTTGCCACTATAGATAACATGGTATTTTAAGCTGTGAGAGAAAATAAAACAAATAAAAAGAGCCTATATAACAAGTAAAAGTATCAATGAAGTTTTTATAGTATATCTTAAATTGTATCTTGGTCTCCTATAAAAAATAATAATCGTTATATGGTAGATGGAGCAAAATAATATATTTATTAAAATTGTGCTATTAAAAGTATATTTTCGTGTTTTATATGTAAGGCATAATAATAAATTTAGTTTTCCATCTTACACATTTAATCAATTTGGCCCTACTATTCTATTTAGAGCAAATTGACCCTTCACATTTCATTGTTAATGTGTAACACCCCAAACCCGGCCTAGACGTTATGGCCGAATCTGACGATGTCATATGATAGCGTGTTGAAACTAAGTTGTTACGATAAAACCGTTTTCATTTATTTACTCTTGTTGACTCCAAAATCGCTTACTTATTTAATCGATTGTTTTAAAACACAATTCGTTGCGAAAGCTTTAAAAATCATTTATTTTATGAAAAACCGAGTTAATTAGGTAAATCCGTCCATTTTAGAAAAACCCCTTTGTTTTAGATAAAACCGTTTGTTCGTTGAGTTTGTGCAGTTTTTAAATCCACGAAAATAGTGTAAAATCTGAAATAAAAGAAAACAGTCCAAAAAGTCCAATTTACATAAAAAATAACCCAGAAAATAATTAAGAAATAATACCAAAACTGAAATTAAAACAGTTTAAAATACATGTGGCCACCGTCGAGTCCTTCGCTGCACCGATCCGTCAAGTTTGGGGATTACCTGTACATATTAAATAGAAGGGGTGAGTTTACGTAAATTCAGTGTGTAATCCCTACAGAAAACATGCACACAGTCACTTAGCGAAGATGCAATCAAATGCGGTGCAGGCCTAAGCCCATTCGATTCGATAGTAATTTGGGCCTTAGCCCATTTTGATTCGAGATCGGATATGCATTAGGGCTTAAGCCCATCACAGTACCAGTAACAGATACACATTATTCAGTAACAAAGTCCTACCCAACCAGCCTCTACATACCATCTCGGTCCAACCCTACACTCCATGTGGGGATTAAATCAACCCATCCATCCCTACACTCCAGGTAGTACCGAATGCGGCACAAACAGTAGTTTGCAGCTGAGCTGCCAGTATACTAGGCTTAAGAGCCTTTCAGTACACTTCATCCAAATAAAATCAACCCAACCCCATGCAATGCATGACATGCTATCTCATGATACCAGTACATATAATCAGTAAATGTATACATGCATACTATTATCATGCTCAATATATATCCAACAATCAGTCAGTTCACACAATTAGGGGTCTAAGTAAGGCTTACCGACCTTACAGTAGGTTCACAGTCGACTTGGGCGACCCATAGCAATCAATTCAGTGAAAATGGGCTCACACGCCCATGTGGCCTGCCCGTGTGGGCCCACATGGCCTAAATTTGCTTTGGTCGTGTGGGCCCACATGGCCTAAATTTTCTTTGGTCGTGTGGGCCCAGAATCCCACATGCCCGTGTGGGCCCACACGGTCCAATTCGATCAGGCCCGTGTGTCGCACATGGCCTACCTGGCCATCACGCGACCATGTCTTATGCGCACGGCCTGGCCTCGTCGATCACACGCCCGTGTCCCATCACACGGCCTATAACACGGGCGACCACACGCCCGTGTGGCATCGACAGTGAGGTTTTTGGCTTTCATCAAAACCATGTTTTCTGCATTTCTAGGTACACACATGGTAAGATTTCGATGTAGAAACACTTCCGAGCACTCCAGAACCTATAATCGACCAATAAAGCACTGAATTAATCACTTAAAAATCAAATTAAAACCGAACCCAAATCGAGATACTCATCCTTAAAGCGACGAAACTTACCCCAACCACATCGAATCAGTCGATCACGAAACAGCACGAGGAGAACCTTGATCCTCGCAGTATGCTGCCGCCAAAGCGACAATAACCCCAATCAAAAACTTAATATTCACAACTTACAAACCACGAGAACCCACTTACCGAAACATGTGATGAAAATCAAACTACGAAGGTGATGGTGAAAGTCAACAAAAAGAAAGGAAATCAAAGAGAAGATGGAAGAAAGAAGAGCAAAAGTCGAATATGGAAGAAGGGAGGAAAGGATAAAAACGTCAGGACTTTTCCCCAAGAGTCACTGAAATTTTGAAAAAGAAAGAAAGAATATCAGGAAACTAACATTCTGATCACAAATCCTTAAATTCTCTCCTACTTTCACTCCCACAATCCCCACTACCCACAACCACCTCAGTATTTCGGCTAAACTGAAACTCCTACAGTCCGCCGAGCAAAAATCAACCCCCTTACTCATGCAGGGATTCAAACACAAGTCTTCCAACATCCCAACACTCAACTCAACCACCAGACTAGCAGGCCCATTCTGTTATATACTTGCAAACAATTACTTAAAAGTCTACTGACCAGAGATAGGGCTTGATTCAGAAAAATACCAAAATTTAGCCAAAGGCAGGGTTTGAACTTAGGACCTCTCAGACACTCCCAGAACACTTAACCACTGAAGCAGACATGCATTTGTATCAAATTTACAAAAATCGAAATTAACAAATTTTGGGGCGTTACAACTCCACCCCCTAAAAGAAATTTTGACCTCGAAATTTACTTGATCAGAACAGATGAGGATACTGCTGATGAATCGCATCCTCATGCTCCCACCTGGCCTCCTTTGTAACAGCCCGATTTTGACCCTAATCGGAATAGTGGTTTTGGGACCACAAATCCGAGTCCAAAAAATATTTTAAAATTATTTTCAGTGTTTATTATGTGTAAATTTGCTTGTGTTAAATTTTCGTATTTTAATTTCATTTTTTGAGTGTCCGATTAAATAAAAGGGCTTAATCGCGTAAAATGAAAATTTGATGGTTAGTTGTGAAAGTGCCTAATTGTTGTTGTCTTTTTAATATGGAGGATTTATTGCAATTAGCCCATTTTATAAAGTAGTGGACAGCATTAAGTGTTTATATATATGTTTTTATATGTTAATTTTATAAGTTAAAATTTATATTAATATATTATAAGTTATAATAATAAAACATAAAATAAAAAGGCCATTATCATCCATTCATGATCGAATAGAGAAAAGAAAAAGAAAATAGAAAAGCTTTGGGTATTCGACACCAATCTAGCTTGATTAAGGTCTGTTTAGGTTTCGGTTTTTGATAATTTTTACGTTTTTGAGATCGTTGCTATGAAATGTACAAAACCCATGCTTCAATTTTTTATTTTGATGAATATTTTAAGTTAAGCCATTGATGATAGCTTGTTATTTTTGTTGTTTGATGATGAAATATGAAATATATGTGTTAGATTAACATGTTTTGTCTTTGAATTTTTGATGAATTTGAGTAATTTGGACTAAATTGTGAAAATAAATTTGAGGGACTAAAATGTGAAAAAAATGAAACATATGAACTTGTATGGAGCTAGTGAATATTCGGCCTAAGCATAGTATATGCAAATTTTGTGTATTTTGTGTTTTATGCAAATGGGGACTAAATTGAAAAAGGTGTAAAATGTCAGGGGTAAAATGGTAATTTGCCTATTTATGTGTTTTTGGATTAAATTGAATGAATATGTGGTTAAATTAGTTAAATTTGAATTTATTTAGATCAAGAACGGAAGAAAACGGAATTAGATCGGGGGAAGTCAAAAGTAGTCGAGTAGTCGATTACATCCGTCGATATCCGAGGTAAGTCAATAAGCATATAAATGTCGTTAAATTTGATAATATATATATGTTACATGATGAATGGAAATTTTTTTTGAATTTATTTGTGTATGGTCGAATATGTATTGAGCAAATGAGCAATGTTTCGAGTTCGATTCGATCGAGATTCAATGTCCGAAAGTCTCGTACGAACCCTAGGAATAGATAGGATACATATGTCATGACATAGGATTTTCGATATGTGTTATCGTGTAAGACCACGTCTGGGACGTTGGCATCGACTTGTGTTTACGTGTAAGACCATGCGACAAGATGGCATCGATATGTGATTATATGTAAGACCACGTCTGGGACGTTGGCATTGTACGAGCTTCCGACTATCCGTGTATCCTTTTTAATTCCGAACGGTTCAACGGGCAATATTAAGTAAAGACCGAATGTGAAATTGAATAAAAAGATTCAGGTATGTGCTTATCCTAAGTTGTGAAAATAAGGTAAGTTGGATGTTAAATTGATTTCATAATTGTATAAGTTATAAATGTGAATTATGTGTATACATATGTGTTCTTGTATATTCGGCCAAATGAGGTATAATGTATATGTGATATTAGTAGTGAGATTCATATATATATGTTCATGTGTAATTATGCATTTATTCATATGATATATGTATGCATGATTAAAATGATAACTTTGTATTTGAGGATATGTATATTCGACCTTATTAAACTAATGTTATTATGCAATTGTTAATATATATGTTTTTGCTTAAGACTTACTAAGCTTAAATCGCTTACTCTGTGTGTGTTTTGTTTACCTCTGTTTTATAGATTTTGGAGTCACGTTATGAGTTCGGGGATCGTCAGCAAAGTCTATCACACTATCGAATTCTTTTGGTATTTTGATGTAGTTTGAACTTAATCTTATGGCATGTATAGCCTTGCTTATGTTTTTGATTAGTTTTGGATCATGTATATATATAAATAGCCATGGGAAAATGGCTTAATTTCCAAGCTTGAGTTCGGGTTGGTCTAAAAATGGCTTGTCCATGGTCATTTTGTTCAAGTTGGATTTTATATGCTTTTGAATGGGTGCTTGATGTGTTTAATTATTATGCTCTATTTTGACTACATTTGATCATGATTTGAGCTTGCATTCAAATGAGGTAACCATGTTATATGTATGTGATAAATTTGGTTTATGTTAGGCATTAAAGTCTTGGATTATGAGTTGAATAAAAAGGTGATATTTAGTTATGTGTTTTGGTAATAAAGTTAATATTGGAAGTTAGTTGAATTAAGATTATGTTATGTGATAATTAGGTATTTGGAAATATTGTATATATATATATATATGGGGTGTATTTTAAACATGTTTGATTTGAAGATGTAAATGACTATAAGATTCGGTTTTGGCATTTATATTATATTGATGAGCATGTATTGTGTCTCAATAGATATAATGGTATATTCGGCTAAAGCTTGGAACTTATAATGATATATATGTGTTTTTGGTGAATATCATGGAAACATAAATATGCTATAGTTTGAGAGTTATGCAATGACCGAATATGCATTAATTAGCTTTGTAATGATAATGAAATATGGATGTTTGAAAATGGCTTAAATGATATGGTCATTTATACATGAAATTCGTAATAAGAAAATATGTATGTTTGATTTAAGTTTATATAGTTATTTTCGAATGGTTTTATGACTAGGAAAAAGCAAGTTTGGTATTTGTTATATAAATGAAAATTGAACTAAAGACTATCTTAATATATGTTTGAAATTAGATGAATATATGTTCGTATATGCCTAGGTTATTTGAATTCATTTGTAATGGCAAAGTTTGCAACTTTATTTTGCTTGAATAGTTCAGTATATGTAATTTGATTTGATTATAAAGCATACAAATTTGGTATACTATGAATTGTACTATGTGATTATAAAGGCTTAATGTGACTATAATGTTATGCGCATGTCATAATAATATCAGAGGTATATACGGCCATATTATAATGTTGCATATGTGATTAAATTTTTAAGTTGTATACATATTAGTTCGAGTTTGACAATTATGGAACATGTTCGAATTGAATTAATTGGAATTTTCGAAGGTGTTGATTTGTAAGTTATGATTAGTAAGATATGATTGATTTGAATTGGAACTATGATGTATGTTTATAAATTTTAAATAATTGATTTGTGGATAGTTAAGTCTGATAATGTTATGAAGGTATTGTTATTCTTTGGTGCATAAAGAGTGTTTAATGATTGTGTTAAATCATACTATGTCCGGTAATGCCTCGTAACCCCAATTCAGCGACGGATACTGGTTAGGGGTGTTACATTTGATTGGTATCAGAGCTACGATTTAGTCGATTCTAGGACTAACGTAGCGCGTGTGAGTCTAGCTATACATGCCATATTTTATATTGCGATAGTGTGATGACCGACATACGAAAATGTGTTTTCGTATAGTAATGGATCCCGATCGAAGTGTAGGTGATGATGTCGAGAGTATAGCGCTGAACGCGCAAGGGACAGCGCGGTTGAATCTCGACCGACTTGAGTAACCGGGAGGAGAGGCTAGACAAGCCTTTTATCAAATGATGAACGACTGGTTTACTCAATATATCCAGACTAATCTGGCTGCACAATAACCTCCACCCCCAACTAATCCATCTTCGATACCTGCTATGCCTCAAGTGAGTGATCCGTTGAGATTGCCTAAGCCTCCTGTTGATAAAATTAGAAAACACGGAGCTGAAGAATTTGAGCTACACGATGATGATCTTGAGCGAAAGTGAATTCGCTCGATAATGCTATTCGAGTGTTTGATGAGTTATCTTGTACCCCTGATGAGTGCTTAAAATGTGCCATATCTTTGCTACGAGACACTGCATATCACTGGTGGAATACACTAGTATCAGTGGTTTCGAAAGAGCGAGTGACCTGGGAATTCTTTCAGACTGAGTTCCGTAAGAAATATATCAGCCAAAGATTTATCGATTGGAAACGCAAAGAATTTCTTGAGTTGAAGCAAGGTCGGATGACTGTGACAGAGTATGAATAGAAATTCGTGAGACTCAGTCGGTATGCCCAAGAGTGTGTTTCGACCGAAGCTATAATGTGTAAAAGATTTGAAGATGGGCTGAATGAAGACATTAAATTGTTAGTTGGCATACTTGAGATAAAAGAGTTCGTGGTACTTGTTGAGCGAGCTTGCAAAGTCGAAGAGCTCAGGAAAGAGAAAAGAAAAGCTGACTCTGAAGCTAGATATTCACGTAAGAGACCATTCAGTAAGTCATTCCAGTCGAGATCAAAGAAGTTCCGAGATGATGCTAGTCGTTCAAAGACTACGGCGGGTTATTCTAGATGTGATCGGGATAGACCACCTGTGAGCTCGAGAGCTACCTCAGTAGCTAGTGTGGGTAATGTTAGATCAAATCAACCCGAGTGTAAACATTATGGTAAACGACATCCCAACAGTTACAGATTGCATGATCGGGCTTGCTTTAAATGTGGATCGACGGATCATTATATTCGTGAATGCCCAGAGTTAACTGAAAAAAATATGGTACAGAATACGAGATCGGGTAACACTGTAGCTCGAGGTACACCACCCAGGATCACGGGTAATGTGAGTGGCAGTCAGAGAGGGACCAAAGATACAGTTGTTAGATCCGAGGCTCGCGCACCTGCCAGAGCCTATGCTATTCGCGCACGCGAGGAGGCCTCATCCCCGGATGTTATTACTGGTATTTTCACTCTTTATGATACTAGTGTTGTTGCATTGATTGATCCTGGTTCGACTCATTCATATGTGTGTGAGACTTTAGTATTCAGTAAGACTTTGCCTGTAGAGTCTACTGAGTTTGTGATTAAAGTATCGAACCCCTTAGGCCGGTGTGTTTTGGTTGATAAAGTGTGCAAGAATTGCCCGTTGATGATTCGAGATTCATGTTTTCCGGTCGATTTGATGTTGTTGCCATTCGACGAGTTTGATCTAATTCTGGGTATGGATTGGTTAACTCTGCATGATGTTATGGTGAACTGCAAACGGAAGACTATTGATCTACGGTGTCAGAATGATGAGATTATTCGAATTGAATCTAATGATCTGAATGGTTTACCGGCAGTGATATCTTCAATGTTAGCTCAGAAATATGTGAGAAAGGGTTGTGAAGCTTATTTTGCTTATGTGCTCGACTCTAAAGTGACCGAAAAGAAGATCGAATCAGTACCTGTTGTGTGTGAGTATCCGGATGTGTTTCCTGAAGAGTTACCAGGTTTTCCACCTATTCGAGAAGTTGAATTTGGTATTGAATTAGTGCCGGGGACGACTCCAATTTTGATAGCTCCATACTGAATGGCACCTACTGAAATTAAAAGAATTGAAAGCTCGGTTGCAAGAGTTGTGAGATAGAGTTTTCTTGCGACCGAAGTTTCTCTCCTTGGGGCGCACCAGTTTTATTTGTGAAAAAGAAAGAAGGAACTATGAGAATGTGTATCGACTACAGACAGCTCAATAAAGTGACTATATAGAATAAGTATCCGTTGCCACGGATTGACGATCTGTTCGATCAGTTGAAAGGGGCTACAGTGTTTTCAAAAATAGATTTGAGATCAGGCTACTATCAGTTGCGAGTTAAAGACTCTGATGTGCCAAAGACTGCTTTCCGAACAAGGTACGGACACTATGAGTTTCTGGTTATGCCTTTTGGACTTACTAATGCACCTGCTGTTTTCATGGATTTGATGAATCGGATCTTCAGACAGTATCTGGATTGGTTTGTGGTAGTATTCATAGATGACATTTTGATTTACTCCGTGATGGCCCGAGCATGCCGAACATTCGAGACTTGTGTTACAGACTTTGCGAGATACACAATTGTATGCAAAGTTCGATGAAATGTGAGTTCGTTCTGTGAAGTCGATTTTAGGTCATGTTGTATCAGCATCGGGTATTCGGGTTGATCCGAATAAGGTTTCGATAATACTAGATTGGAAGCCTCCTAAAAATGTATCCGAGGTCCGAAGCTTTCTGGGAGTAGTTGGTTACTATAGACAGTTTGTAAAAGGTTTCTCTATGATTGCAACAC
This sequence comes from Gossypium sturtianum, assembly GCA_025698515.1. NCBI lineage: Eukaryota > Viridiplantae > Streptophyta > Magnoliopsida > Malvales > Malvaceae > Gossypium > Gossypium sturtianum. The sequence goes on along the minus strand of CM046951.1, from coordinate 75,760,405 downwards.
CGATGACGAAACTATTATAGAAAGATGTTAAGTTTGAATGGTCAGAAAAGTGCCAGAAAAGTTTTGATCAGTTGAAAGCTCTTTTGACCGAAGCTCCAGTGTTAGTTCAGCCAGAATCGGGTAAAGAATTTGTCATTTACAGTGATGCATCTTTGAGTGGTCTGGGTTGTGTTTTGATGCAGGAAGGCAAAGTCATAGCTTATGCCTCGAGACAGTTAAAACCGCATGAAAAGAACTATCCGACACACGATCTGGAATTGGCAGCTATTGTATTTGCATTGAAGATATGGCGCCACTATCTGTTCGGTGAGAAATGTCACATTTATTCTGATCACAAAAACTTGAAATATTTGATGACTCAGAAAGATCTGAATCTACAACAGCGAAGATGGTTAGAGTTGCTAAAAGATTACGAGCTTGTAATTGACTAGCATCCGAGAAAAGCTAATGTTGTTGCTGATGCTTTAAGTCAAAAATCATTATTTGTTTTGGGTGCAATGAATGTGCATATGGTTATATCTGATGATGGTTCGATAATAGCCGAATTAAAAGCAAGACCGTTATTTGTTCAACAAATTTGTGATGCTCAGAAAGTTGATAATGATTTGTTAGCAAAGCGAGCTCAATGTGAATCGAATTTTGAATCCGAGTTTTGAGTTGATACAAATGATTGTTTGAGGTTGTAAACCGAATATGTGTTCCGAGAAATTCGAGTTGATTCAGATGATTTTGAACGAAGCTCATAATGATCGGTTATTTGTTCACGGGTAGTATTTAAAATGTATAATGATACGAAATAGCTTTATTGGTGGCACGGTATGAAATGAGACATATCGATTGTTTGAAATGTTTAGTCTCGTCAACAAGTAAAAGTGAGCATCAAGTACATTGCAGGTTACTTTCACCGATTATGATACCCGAGTGGAAGTGGGACAGAGTCACGATGGATTTTGTATCACGGTTTTCCGTTGACACCGAGCAAGAAAGATGCAATCGGGTTATTATGGATAGATTGACTAAATCGGCTCACTTTATTTCGGTTCGCATGCAGATTATTCGCTTGATAAGTGTTTGAATTATATGTTTCTCGAGTTGTGAGAGCATTGGGTGCCTATTTCTATTGTTTGGACGAGATCCGAGGTTCACATTGCGATTTTGGAAGAAAGCGCAAGATGCTTTAGGTACAAAACTATACTTTATATGACTTTTCATCCGCAAAGCGGATGGTCATCGAACTAATCATTCGATACTTGAGGATATGTTGAGATGTTGCATTCTCGAGTTTGAAGGTGCGTGGGAACGATACTTACCTTTGGTTGAATTTGCGTATAATAATAGCTTTTAATCTAGTATCAAAATGGCACCTTACGAGGCTTTGTACGGTCGTAAATGTCGTACACCATTGTATTGGGTGAGTTCGGTGAAAATAAGATACACGGGTCGATTTGATCAAAGAAGTGAGCGAAGAAAGTGAAAGTGATTTGCGATAGTCAAAACAAACATCAAATCGTCGAAATCATATCTGAGACTTGAAACAAAAATATATAGAGCTTCAGATCGGAGATAAAGTGTTTTTGAAAGTCTCACCGTGGAAGAAAATACTCAGATTCGGTCGTAAAGGCAAATTGAGTCCGAGATTTATTGGGCCGTATGAGATTATAGAGCGTATTGGGCCGGTTGCTTATAGACTGCTGTTGCCACCTGAACTAGAAAAGATTCACAATGTATTCCATGTTTCAATGCTTCGTAGATACCGATCTAATCCTTCACATGTGATTAGTCCGACAGAGATTGAGATTAAGCCCGATATGACATATGAAGAAGAACCGATTCGTATTCTGGCTCGCGAGATTAAAGAATTGCGAAATAAGAAAATTCTGTTAGTTAAGGTACTGTGGCATAAGCACGGAGTTGAGGAAGCAACTTGGGAGTCAGAGGATACAATGAAAGAGCATTATCCGAACCTATTCAGCGGTAAAATTTTCGGGGACGAAAATCCCTAAAGGGGGGAGAGTTGTAACAGCCCGATTTTGACCCTAATCGGAATAATGGTTTCGGGACCACAAATCCAATTCTGAAAAATATTTTAAAATTATTTTCAGTGTTTATTATGTGTGAATTTGCTTGTGTTAAATTTTCGTATTTTAATTTCGTTGTTTGAGTGTCCGATTAAATAAAAGGGCTTAATCGCGTAAAATGAAAATTTGATGGTTAGTTGTGAAAGTGCCTAATTGTTGTTGTCTTCTTAATATGGAGGATTTATGTTGCAATTAGCCCATTTTATAAAGTAGTGTACATCATTAAGTGTTTATATATATGTTTTTATATGTTAATTTTATAAGTTAAAATTTATATTAATATATTATAAGTTATAATAATAAAACATAAAATAAAAAGGCCATTATCATCCATTCATGACCGAATAGAGAAAAGAAAAAGAAAATAGAAAATCTTTGGGTATTCGACACCAATCTAGCTTGATTAAGGTATGTTTAGGTTTTGGTTTTTGATAATTTTTACGTTTTTGAGATCGTTGCTATGAAATGTACAAAACCCATGCTTCAATTTTTTATTTTGATGAATATTTTGAGTTAATCCATTGACGATAGCTTGTTATTTTTTTTGTTTGATGATGAAATATGAAATATATGTGTTAGATTAACATGTTTTGTCTTTGAATTTTTTATGAATTTGAGTAATTTGGACTAAATTGTGAAAAATAAATTTTTGAGGGACTAAAATGTGAAAAAAATGAAATATATGGACTTGTATTGAGCTAGTGAATATTCGGCCTAAGCATAGTATATGCAAATTTTTTGTATTTTGTGTTTTACGCAATAGTGACTAAATTGTAAAAAGTGTAAAATGTTAGGGTAAAAATGGTAATTTGCCCATTTATGTGTTTTTGGATTAAATTGAATGAATATGTGGTTAAATTAGTTAAATTTGAATTTATTTAGATCAAGAACGGAAGAAAACAGAATTAGATCGGGGGAAGTCAAAAGTAGTCGAGTAGTCGATTACATCCGTCGATATCCGAGGTAAGTCAATAAGCATATAAATGTCGTTAAATTTGATAATATATATATATATATATATGTTATATGATGAATGGAATTTTTTGTGAATTTATTTGTGTATGGTCGAATATGTATTGAACAAAGGAGCAATGTTTCGAGTTCGATTCGATCGAGATTCAAGGTCCGAAAGTCCCATACGAACCCTAGGAATAGATAGGATACATATGTCATGACATAGGATTTCCGATATGTGTTATCGTGTAAGACCACGTTTGGGACGGTGGCATCGACATGTGTTTACGTGTAAGACCATGTCTGGGACATTGGCATCGTATTTGATTCGTGTAAGACCCTGTCTGGGACAGTGGCATCGATATGTGATTATATGTAAGACCACGTCTGGGACGTTGGCATTGTACGAGCTTCCGACTATCCGCGTATCCTTTTTAATTTCGAACGGTTCAACGGGCAATATTAAGTAAAGACCGAATGTGAAATCGAATAAAAAGATTCAGGTATGTGCTTATCCTAAGTTGTGAAAATAAGGTAAGTTGGATGTAAAATTGATTTCATAATTGTATAAGTTATAAATGTGAATTATGTTTATACATATGTGTTCTTGTATATTCGGCCAAATGAGGTATAATGTATATGTGATATTAGTAGTGAGATTCATATATATATGTTCATGTGTAATTATGCATTTATCCATATGATATATGTATGCATGATTAAAATGATAACTTTGTATTTGAGGATATGTATATTCGACCTTATTAAACTAATGTTATTATGCAATTATTAATATATATGTTTTTGCTTAAGACTTACTAAGCTTAAATAGCTTACTGTGTGTGTGTTTTGTTTACCTCTGTTTTATAGATTTTGGATTCACGTTACGAGTTCGGGGATCGTCAGCAAAGTCTATCACACTATTGACTTCTTTTGGTATTTTGATATAGTTTGAACTTAACCTTATGGCATGTATAGGCTTGCTTATGTTTTTGATTAGTTTTGGATCATGTATATATATAAATAGCCATGCAAAAATGGCTTAATTTTCAAGCTTGAGTTCGGGTTGGTCTAAAAATGGCTTGTCCATGGTCATTTTGTTCAAGTTGGATTTTATATGCTTTTGAATGGGTGCTTGATGTGTTTAATTATTATGCTCTATTTTGATTACATTTGATCATGATTTGAGCTTGCATTCGAATGAGGTAACCATGTTATATGAATGTGATAAATTTGGTTTATGTTAGGCATTAAAGTCTTGGATTATGAGTGGAATAAAAAGGTGATATTTAGTTATGTGTTTTGGTAATAAAGTTAATATTGGAAGTTAGTTGAATTAAGATTATGTTATGTGATAATTAGGTATTTGGAAATATTGTATATATATATATGGGGTGTATTTTAAACATGTTTGATTTGAAGATGTAAGTGACTATAAGATTCGGTTTTGGCATTTATATTATATTGATGAGCATGTATTGTGTCTCAATAGATATAATGGTATATTCGGCTAAAGCTTGGAACTTATAATGATATATATGTGTTTTTGGTGAATATCATGGAAACATAAATATGCTATAGTTTTGAGAGTTATGCAATGACCGAATATGCATTAATTAGCTTTGTAATGATAATGAAATATGGATGTTTGAAAATGGCTTAAATGATATGGTCATTTATACATGAAATTCGTAATAAGAAAATATGTATGTTTGATTTAAGTTTATATAGTTATTTTCGAATGGTTTTATGACTAGGAAAAAGTAAGTTTGGTATTTGTTATATAAATGAAAATTGAACTAAAGACTGTCTTAATATATGTTTGAAATGAGATGAATATATGTTCGCATATGCCTAGGTTATTTGAATTCATTTGTAATGGCAAAGTATGCAACTTTGCTTGAATAGTTCAGTATATGTAATTTGATTTGATTATAAAGCATACAAATTTGGTATACTATGAATTGTACTATGTGATTATAAAGGCTTAATGTGACTATAATGTTATGCGGATGTCATAATAATATCAGAGGTATATACGGCCATATTATAATGTTGCATATGTGATTAAATTTTTAAGTTGTATACATATTAGTTCGAGTTTAACAATTATGGAACATGTTCTAATTGAATTAATTGGAATTTTCGAAGGTGTTGATTTATAAGTTATGATTAGTAAGATATGATTGATTTGAACTGGAACTATGATGTTTGTTTATAAATTTTAAATAATTGATTTGTGGATAGTTAAGTCTGATAATGTTATAAAGGTATTGTTATTCTTTGGTGCATAAAGAGTGTTTAATGATTGTGTTAAATCATGCTATGTCTGGTAATGCCTCGTAACCCCATTTCGGCGACGGATACGGGTTAGGGGTGTTACATCCTTAGTGCTATGATTCCGCCATAGCACTTCCACTAATGGAATAGACTTCCTCCGAAGAACCTTTACATCGCGATCCAGAATTCAAACTGGCTCCTCCTCGAAGGTCAAGTTTTGCCTAACCTCAATCTCCTCAACAGGAACAATATGCGAGGGATCAGAGCGGTAGCGCCTCAACATCGAGACGTGGAATACATCGTGAATACGGTCTAACTCTGGAAGTAACTCCAACTGATAAGCGACCGGTCCCACTTGCTTTAGAATACGGTAAGGTCCAATAAACCTAGGGATCAACTTGCCCTTACGATCGAACCTCAGAATCTTTTTCCATGGCGAGACCTTGAGAAAAACGAAGTCCCCCATAGAGTACTCAATCTCGCGTCTCTTCAGATCTGCATAAGATTTCTGTTTGTTCGATGCCGCTTTCAGTCGCCGAAATGGGGATATTATCCTCAGTCTCAGAAACCAACTCAGGACCCAATACTCGACGTTCACCCAGTTCAGTCCAACACAAAGGAGTACAACACTTACGACCATACAGAGCCTCGTAAGGTGCCATCTGAATACTCGATTGGAAACTATTATTATAAGCAAACTTCACTAGCGGCAGATACTCCTCCTAACTGCCTCGGAAAACGATAGCACAACTCCTCAACATATCCTCCAGTATCTGAATCACCCTCTCCGATTGTCCATCGGTCTGAGGATGGAACGCAGTACTGAAGTCCAACCTTGAGCCTAGAGCCTCATGTAGCCTTGTCCAAAATCGAGACGTGAAGCGAGGATCCCTATTAGAGATGATCGAAACCGGTACACCATGCAGTCTCACTATCTCAGAAATATAAAGCTTCGCCAGCTTCTGCAAAGAATAATCTGTCCTAACTGGGATGAAGTGTGCCGACTTAGTCAATCGATCCACGACGACCCAAACTGAATCCTTCTTAGTGGGTGTCAAAGGCAACCTACTAACGAAATCCATCGTCACTCGCTCCCATTTCCATAGCGAAATCTTAACTGTCTGTAGCAAACCCGAAGGTAACTGATGCTCAGCCTTAACCTGCTGGCATGTCAGACATCTAGCCACAAAATCAGTAACCTATTACTTCAATCCTGGCCACCAATACAACTCTCGAAGATCTTGGTACATTTTATTCCAACCAGGGTACATAGCATAAGGGCTACTATGCGTCTCTCTCAGTATAGACTGCCTCAAATCAGAATCATTCGGTACACATATCCGGCCTCGAAAACACAACACACCTTTGGAGTTCAACCCAAAGTCCGTAGTGCTACCACTCTCAATCTGTCAGAACCGAAGACCCAAAGACTCATCCTCCAGCTATTTACCCTTAATCTGCTCGATCCAAGTTGGTTTGACTTGCAACTTAGCCAACAAACTCCCATCGTCGAACAAGCTAAGTCGAGCGAACATCGCTCTCAGATCTGTCATAGCCCTATGGCTCAATGCATCGGCCACCACATTAGCCTTACCTGGATGGTACTTAATGGTACAGTCGTAATCCTTAAGCAACTCAATCCATCAATGCTGCCTAAGATTTAACTCCTTCTGAGTAAGGAGATACTTGAGGCTCTTGTGATCAGTGTAGATGATACACTTCTCACCATACAGAAAATGCCTCCAGATTTTCAGTGCAAATACCACGGCGGCCAACTCTAAGTCATGCATTGGATAATTCGCCTCATGTGTCTTAAGCTGACGAGACGCATATGCTACCACCTTACCATCCTGCATCAACACACAACCCAAACCGACACGTGATGCATCGCTATAAATAGTGAACTCATTTCGAGTTCAGTTGTATCGAGCAGAGCCTCGGTCGAGATGATCTTGAGCTTCTCGAAGCTATCTTACAGTGCATCAGACCAGACAAACGGTACACCCTTACGTAGCAGCTTAGTTAAGGGTGCTGCAATCAGTGAGAAACCTTCTACAAACCGTCGGTAATAACTTGCCAGTCCCAGAAAACTACGGATCTCAGACACATTCTTATGTTGTTTTCAATCCAGTATAGCCTCAATCTTTCGAGGATCGACACGAATCCCCTCAGCAGAAACCATGTGACACAAAAATGTTACTTCTTGTAACCAGAACTCGCACTTGTTGAACTTAGCATAGAGCTGTTTTTCCCTCAAAATCTGCAGAAGAATCCTAAGGTGCTCGTCATGCTCATCCTCAATCCTCGAATAAACCAATATGTCGTCGATGAACACCACCACAAATCGGTCCAGATAAGGCTGAAACACTTAGTTCATCAGGTCCGTGAAAGCTGCTGATGCATTAGTCAGTCCAAATGGCATCATTAGGAACTCGTAGTGACCATAACGAGTACTAAATGCCTTCTTATGCACATCAGCCTCCTTAACCTCAACTGATGATACCCAGAGCGCAACTCAATCTTGGAGAAAACCGAAGCTCCTCGAAACTGGTCAAACAGATCATCGATCCTCAGTAACAGATACTTGTTCTTAATGGTCAGCTTATTCAGTTACCGGTAGTCAATACACATCCTCATGGATCCATCTTTCTTCTTAACAAATAGTACCGGTGCTCCCCACGAAGACACACTAGGGCGGATGAACCCACGATCCAACAACTCATAAATTTGAGCCTTAAGCTCCGTAAGCTCTTTCGGTGCCATTCGATAGAGAGCGATAGACACCGGAGCTGTACCAGGGAAAAGTTCAATCCCAAACTCCACTTCTCGATTCGGAGGTAAACCCGGTAGCTCCTAAGGAAAGACGTCTGAAAAATCTCTTACAGTGCGAATATCCTTTACAGTAGAGTCCCCAGAAGCGGAAACACTTACGTAAGCCAAGAATGCCTCACAACCCTTACGAACCAGTTTCTCCACCACCAGTGCAGATATCACATTAGCCAGATAATTTCAATGTTCTCCAATCATGACTACCTCTTTATCCTCCTCGGTTCTCAAGACGACCCTCTTTCTCGCACAGTCCAGAATGACACGGTGCTTGACCAACCAGTCCATACCCAAAATCAGGTCGAACTCCCCAAATGAAAGCTCCATTAAGTCAGCCAAGAAGATCATCCCTTGAACCTCTAACGGTACATCTCTGAATAGCTTATTAACCCTTATAGACTATCCCAACGGACTCAGTACAGTAACCTCACTCATAGTGCTCTCAACCAAAATCCCCAAGTTTTCAGATATGTTGCTAGCTATGTATAAGTGAGTAGACCCTATGTCTATCAATGCAAGATATGGTACATCAAAAATAAGGAATGTACCAGTGATAACGTCTGGAGCGTCTCTATCCTCACTGCGACGAGCAGCATAAACTAAAACAGGCTGCCTCACCTCAGTCTGTCAAAGACCTCTCGCGGTGCTCTCTCGACCCTGACCCATCATTTGTTACCACCCCTAGCGACCACGCTCTCGATGCCTCTTTGTGCTACTACCTGTGTGGCTGCGTGATCCCGATACCACTGAGCTTCCATCTGATCATGCCCTTAACGGACACTCCCTAATGCGATGATCTGATGATCCACACCTTAGGCATGCCCCAGTCCTCCTCCAACACTCGCCCTGATGGCGTCTACCACAATCAACACATTGCTGCAGTCCTGTAGCAGTAACAGGGGGTCCAGCTCTAACTGGCCCATCAGGTCTGGCATTTTTCTTAGGCCTTTGTACAAAACTCGAGGGCTCTGAATCCCTCTTGTTCTTACCTCTCTCTATGTCACGGTTTTAGCGCTCATCACACTTAATCTCCTCGGCGATCTTCGCATTCTCAACCAGGGAAGAAAACTCACACTCTCTCTACGGAGCTATTAGGACTCTCAAATTATCCCTGAGACCATCCTCAAAGCAGACACATCGCTCATACTCAGTCGCCACCATACCTCGCACATAGCGGCTCAGTCGTAGGAATTCGGCCTCATACTCGGCCACAGATCGATCTCCCTGAGTAAGGTTCAGGAACTCCCTCCTACGAGCATCCACGTAGCTCACCCCCACATAATTTACCTAGAAGGAAGTCTTAAAGAACTCCCAGGTCAGACGTTCGGGCTGAGTACCCTCCTTAACAGTTAGCCACCACTGGTAGGCCTCATCCCGCAGCAGTGAGACTGCACCCTTTAATTTCTGCTCAGGGGTGCAATCTAGATCATCCATGATCCTCTCCGTGGCCTCAATCCAGTATTCGGCCACATTAGGGGCGACCCTAGTGACACCCTTGAAAAGTTCAGCTCCATTGGACTGGAGTCATTCCGTAATCGACCCACGGCCCCCAGATCCAGTATTAGGCCCAGCGACCCTCTCCAGTCTTGATAAACCGTAATAGTAACATATTTTATCTCCACATTTAGCATGCTTTTAGATGATTTATCCCTTGAGTTATGGAATTTGGTACTCTTAATCCTTTAATTTCATGTTTTATACTCAGGAGAGCATAGGAGGATGAAAAGAACGGAAAACGGGCTTAAAATGGGCCAAATGGGCCAAAGTAGGAAATCAACACGGCCTGGGCCTAAAGCACACGGCTGTGCCCCTTAAGTAGGCTTGAACATGGCCTGAATTCGATTCACACGGGCGTGCTCCACAGGCGTGTCTCTGTCGTGACCCATTGTAATTCTACTCGGAAAAAGATACTTAGGGGCGAAGAAAGACATTCCAAAGTCTATATAAACACCCTATGTATGACCTAAAAAGGAGAGTCGACAGAAGCCTTCTGTCAGGGGCGTCCAGCTAGGCCAAGGAGCCGAGCCAGAGAGGTCAGAATCGTGGGATTTACTCGAAGAAAGCCAGTTGATTCATCTCAAGAAGCCGAAATCATACTCAAGACGGCGGATCTCTCCTTTAATTCCTTCAGGGGGTTTTAGGGTTTTCTTATGTTTTGTTTTATCTTTTCTTCGAGATGTATTCTTTTATAATTATGAACTAAACCTCGGATACAGGGGATGAAACCTAAAAGACAGATCTTGTTATCGTTTTCGAACTATATGATAAATACTTGATTTGTTCTTAATTATGTGTTCTTAATTCTTGCTTTGATATTTCAGGGTATTGATTTAAGTATTGATGTGCTTAGGTAGTGGAGCAAAAGTCCCTGTCTAAGAGTAGATCTAGCATAGTTAAGCGGAGTTGATCGCAACCCTAGACATAGGATGACGAAAATCTGCCGGATTAGGGTCAAACCTAATATGAGAGTCCATAGATCGAGTTAATGCAATTCTAGGGGTTTTAATTAGAAAGAGATTTCAATTAATCAACCTAGGGTTAGATGTTAGTAGCCTCGACGGAGGTATTAATATACATTAGGGAATCCTACGGATCAAGTCAAGTGAATAAATAAATCAGTTTGAGTTAGATAACAAGTGAAGTCTAGGTGGATTCTTCCTTGGGTATTGTCTTAATTAATTGGTTTTTCCCACAAGTATTTCCCCAATTCATTCTCTTTGTCTTAGCGTTTTTAGCTTAGTAGTTAGTTAATTTTAGATTAAACAATAATTCACTTCAATTCTTAGGCTAAATAATAGAAAGAAAGTTAGTATTAGTACTTTTGGTTCCTTTGGGTTCGATATTCCGGTCTTGCCACTAAACTATACTACTATTCGATAGGTGCGCTTGCCTCAATCGTTGTCACAGTTAGTTTCTAGGCTAGATCATTCATTATATAAATTTTTAAGACTCTGACATAACGATCAAGTTTTTGGCACCGTTGCCGGGGAACCAAAATATTAAGAAAGCTCAATTTTTATTACTTTAGCCATTTTTAATTTTTGCAATTTACTTTTATTTTGTTTTTGACATTGCTAATTTTTCTCTTTCTTTGCTTCTGGCAGGTATTTCTAGTTTATGACTAGAAGAAACCCGTCAGTACCCTTGATTTTTGATGATGAAATAAAACATACCACTCGCGGCGAAGAGATGTCCTTTGAATAATTATCAATGGCAAGACATGAGGACAATGCCTAATAAAGCGGTAGGTGTTTTCAACCTTAACGCGGTCACCATGTTATCTAACGGTAGAGCTTTTAAATAAAAAATTTGATGGTTGATATGGTTCTACACAGTACATCCCGAATGTCTGATGCGATACAAATGGAGGAGGGGTGAACAAACACGAATATCTATCCTACAACCCTAGTACAGAGAACGAACAAGTCAACTATATGGGTAACTATTCTAGACCTCAAAATAATCCCTATAGTAACACTTATAATGCATGTTGGTGGAACCATTCCAATTTCTCGTGGGATGGCCAAGGAAATCGGAGACAACAACCCCTCCCAGGCTTCCAACAACCACCTTACCAGGAGGAAAAGAAGCCGAACCTTGAGGAGATGCTAACAAAATTTATCGCGGTGTTAGAAATCCATTTTCAAAACAACGAAACAATGCTCAAAAATCAACAGGCATCAATTCAAGAGATCGAGAATCAAATAGGTCAGCTTGCTAAGCTGATCTCAGAAAGACCACAAGGTATCTTGTCTAGCAAGACCGAAACTAACCCAAGAGAGCAACCTCAAACAATAACTGCTCGCGACAGTGAAGGGTTAGATGAACCAAAATTGAAACAAGAGAATGTGGTAGAGGAAGGTAAGGTTGAGGTAAGCCATGATAAACCAAACCCGATAATTACAGAGTACCAACCTCGTGTGCCATACCTCAATGCGATGAAGAAAGACCACACAGAGGAACAATTCGGTAAATTTCTTAAACTTCCAAAGAAATTACATATTAACTTGCTGTTTCTTGAAGCTCTTTCGCGGATGCAGATTCAAGGAAATTTTCAAAAGAGTTTTGAAAAATAAGCGGAAGTTAGGCGACACGTCGCATTTAGAGCTAAGCGCGGTGTGCCCGACCATTCTACTAAATAAACTACCACGTGAGCTCACATTTCGTGTAAGTGGACGAAACGATCACTCTTGAGGTTCTTGAAACGGCTAGGACATCGAGTATTAAAGGTGGAACCAATCACTTCAAAGTTGGGGACCAGTGCATCGGATACAACCAACCTCGAATAGTCGCTGAACTTAATACAAATGGTGCGACTCCTTTTCACATTGTACTTAAGGTCTTTCCATATGGAGCAGTCGAGGTAACACATTCTAATTTTGGCACTTTTGAGGTAAATATTACCCGAATCAAACCATATGTTGATAGAATTGATAGTAAGAAAAGGAGTTTGAATCAAGTAAACCACCATGGCCATACGAATACTTGTGTAAGTCTAGCTCAAGACTTTAAGCGAGCGCTTCTCGGGAGGCACCCGAGCACTAACCCCACTAACGTCCATATTTTGAATTTTAGCATCTAACTAAAAACTAACCAAATTTTTAGGCGTAGGGTTTCATACCACACACGGCCTTGCACACGGACGTGGCCGTGGCCGTGTGGACACCACGAGTATGCATATCGACGTGGCAGATATCGTGCAAAAACAAGACGAAAATTTTCCCCAAGACACGAGCTCCGACTAAATGCCACGGTCATGCAACGCGGCCGTGGTCGAAATCTACCCTAAAGAACACGGGTGAGATAAATCCACACACGCCAGCCGTGCGGCGCCGTGGTCGATATTATCAGCTTTGTCACATAACGCCGCCACCACCACCTCGAGATCACTCCGATGATGAGGACCTTTGAGTCCTTTTTATTTTCTTTATTCTTATTTTTATTTTTATTTATTTATTTTAATTTTAGTTCATTTTCCTTTATTATTAAACTCTTTAAATTTTTAAGTATAATTTGATTTCTTTTATCTCTGGTCGTTTAACTCTCGAGTAACTATAACAAACGTCCATTAAATAAGAACCCTAAAAACTTTATCGATGACTTCGCAGGTTTAAAAGGTTCAAGGTGCCACTCAAGGAACGAACACACCACGGAGTATTCTCCACCACCTTCACCTACGCCTCGTCATCATGTTCATCATTGATCATCCTCCAAGGATTTCATCCATAATACAGAAGTTTCACTTCTCCCCTATATTTTGATTTTCCGTATCTATATATATCCTTGTACATTGAGGACAATGTACATCTTAAGTGTGGGGGTGAATCTTAAAAGTGCCTAACTTTTTGCATTATTCTCAAATTCTTGAATTATATCTTGTTCTTAAATAATTTTCTCATATCCGTAAACCACCATGGCCATACGAATAACAGGTAAGTCTAGCTCAAGACTTTAAACGAGCGCTTCTCGGGAGGCACCCCGAGCACTAACCTCACTAACGTCCATATTTTCGAATTTTAACATCTAACTAAAAACTAACCAAATTTTTAGGCGTAGGTTTCCATACCACACGGCCTTACACACGGGCGTGGCCGTGGCCGTGTGGACACCACGAGTATGCATATCGACGTGGCAGATATCGTGCAAAAACAAGACGAAAATTTTCCCCAATACACGAGCTCCGACTAAATGCCACGGTCATGCAACGCGGCCGTGGTTGAAACTGCCTAAAGAACACGGGCTGAGATAAATCCACACAGCCGTGCGAGGCGGCCGTGGTCGATATTATCAGCTTTGTCACATAACGCCGCCACCACCACCTCGAGATCATTCCGATGATGAGGACCTTTGAGTCCTTTTTATTTTCTTTATTCTTATTTTTATTTTTATTTATTTATTTTTATTTTAGTTCATTTTCCTTTATTATTAAACTCTTTAAATTTTTAAGTATAATTTGATTTCTTTTATCTCTGGCTGTTTAACTCTCGAGTAACTATAACAAACGTCCATTAAATAAGAACTCCCTAAAAACTTTACTGATGACTTTGCAGTTTAAAAAGGTTCAAGGTGCCACTCAAGGAACGAACACACCACCGGAGTATTCTCCACCACCTTCACCTACGCCTCGTCATCATGTTCATCATTGATCATCCTCCAAGGATTTCATCCATAATACAGGAAGTTTCACTTCTCCCCCTATATTTTGATTTTCCGTATCTATATATATCCTTGTACATTGAGGACAATGTACATCTTAAGTGTGGGGGTGAATCTTAAAAGTGCCTAACTTTTTGCATTATTCTCAAATTCCTGAATTATATCTTGTTCTTAAATAATTTTCTCATATTACGATTAAAATGAAATTTCCTTTGATTCATGATTTTTATTGATATGTTTTGGATTAAGTCATAGTTAATTGTACATTGATGATTTAAAGTTTAGGGGACTAAAGAATCAAGCATGATAAGTCTATTTTTCAGAATTAAAAATTTTGTTAGGGTGTCTACCTGAATTTAAGTATTACCTTGAAGTTTGAAATTTACAAAGTTGACATCAAAAGCCCATAATTGTTGTGAGATCTTGAGCCTTTTAGAGCATACATTCTTTTTCTTGCTCACTTTATTGATTATGAGTGTGTCAACATTGATTTGTTATTCTAGAACTTGCTTCGATTATACATGTCAAGACCACACCTTTGATTTGATATACAGAGATGATGAAGGCACTTAGGTTTTAACATACTTACTCCACTAAAAGCCTACCCTCACAATTAACCCCTAGTGAACCCCTTTGATCCTAACAACCCTTTTATTGACTCACCCATTAATATTAACCCATAACCCACATTGTATTTGTTATCACCATTTCTCTTGACTACCCCTATATCGAGATTTGATTTGATCGGTTACGTAACTGTTTTCGTTATTTCAGTTATTAAATTCTATCTTATTATTATTGTACTTGATTTGTTCTTAAAAAAAAAAGAAGTATATTCATTATTAGCTCTATGTTATTTGAGCTCAAACTGTTAATTTCATTATCTTTAGAAGAAGCTCATGTTATTAGTATTAAGTTTCCGTGATGTAATTATTTAGTATTAGTACAACTTTTTAGTTAGGTAATTTGTCAATTCAGTCTCGATACTAACCCTCTAATTTAAGCCTTTATCCACACCTTTAACCCAAGCCCCGTTACAACCCATAAAAGACCTTTTGATTTGTGTATCATCTCATATTATAGTGGTGGAGATTTGATTTTCATGCAAGCCTATGAGATTAACTTTTTGTGTTCGACTTTTGAGTTCTTATTTTTGAACCTTAAACACTTTGAGTGATTTGAGTGAATCTTTAGTAAGGATGTCAATCCTTTTCGATTTTGAATCAAAGGTAATTATTTAAGTAAGGGTAAACACATATTTTTCGTACTATAAAAACTATGACTTTGATTGTTTGAATCTTTAGGAACCTTCCGGTTAAATTATCAATGTATGAATTACCTATGAATTATGATGAAACACTGTTGATGAAGGTTATGAATTGAGGAAGTTCGTTTTAATTGTGAGTTGAGAATTTTGCTTGAGGACAAGCAAAAGCTTAAGTGTGGGGGTATTTGATAAACCGTAATAGTAACATATTTTATCTTCACATTTAGCATTCTTTTGGATGATTTATCCCTTGAGTTATGGAATTTGGTACTCTTAATCCTTTAATTTCATGTTTTATACTCAGAAAAGCATAGGAGGATGAAAAGAATGAAAAACGGGCTTAAAACGGGCCAAATGGGCCAAAGTAGGAAATCAACACGGCCTAGGCCCAAAGCACACGGCCGTGCCCCTTAAGCAGGCTCGAACACGGCCTGAAGTCGATTCACACGGACGTGCTCCACGGGCGTATCTCTGCCGTGACCCGTTGTAATTCTACTCGGAAAAGGATACTTAGGGGTGAAGAAAGACATTTCAAAGTCTATATAAACACCCTATGTATGACCTAAAAAGGGGAGTCGACAGAAGCCTTCTGTCGGGGGCGTCTAGCTAGGCCAAGGAGCCGAGCCAGAAAGGTCAGAATCGTGGGATTTACTCGAAGAAAGCCAGTTGATTCATCTCAAGAAGCTGAAATCATACTCAAGACGGCGGATCTCTTCTTCAATTCCTTCAGGGGGTTTTAGGGTTTTCTTATGTTTTGTTTTATCTTTTCTTCTGGGATGTATTCTTTTATAATTATGAACTAAACCCTCGAGATACGAGGGGATGAAACCTAAGACGGATCTTGTTATCATTTTCTGAACTATATGATAAATACTTGATTTGTTCTTAATTATGTGTTCTTAATTCTTGCTTTGATATTTCAGGGTATTGATTCAAGTATTGATGTGCTTAGGCAGTAGAGCAAAAGTACCTGTCTAAGAGTAGATCTAGCATAGTTAAGAAGAGTTGATCGCAACCCTAGACATAGGATGACGAAAATCTGCCGAATTAGGGTCAAACCTAATATGAGAGTCCATAGATCGAGTTAATACAATTCTAGGGGTTTTAATTAGAAAGAGATTTCAATTAATCAACCTAGGGTTAGACGTTAGTAGCCTCGACGGAGGTATTAATATACATTAGGGAATCCTACGGATCAAGTCAAGTGAATAAATCGTCTAGTTCAGAGTTAGATGACAAGTGAAGTCTAGGTGGATTCTTCCTTGGGTATTGTCTTAATCAATTGGTTTTTCCCACAAGTATTTCCCCAATTCATTCTCTTTGTCTTAGCGTATTTAGCTTAGTAGTTAGTTAATTTTAGATTAAACAATAATTCACTTCAATTCTTAGGCTAAATAATAGAAAGAAAGTTAGTATTAGTACTTTTGGTTCCTTTGGGTTCGATATTCCGGTCTTGCCACTAAACTATACTACTGTTCGATAGGTGTGCTTGCCTCAATCGTTGTCACAATTAGTTTCTAGGCTAGATCATTCATTATATAAATTTTTAAGACTCTGACATAACGATCAAGTATCCTCAGCATGGCTTGGGACAGTGAGTCGTCCCCAGCCGATCGACTCTGAAACCCAGTCTCAGTAGCAGGCAACACTGGCCTCTCACTCGTGTCCAAATTAGGCATGCTGCCAGATGACAAGGACTCAGCTCGAGCCTCTCTACGGGCTCTAGTACCCCGTCCGCGGATACCTCATGTGCTCATATCTAATCGAATTTATCTGTATTAAAAGTTTTATAAATCACTTAAAGTTCCAGTGTTTATTAACAAATATTTTATATAAAGCAGTGCCAGAGTTTGTTTTTGTTTGTCACAGTCTCTAGTAGTTTACTATAGTTTTAGTTTAACTACAGTTTTCAGTATATACTAACTAGAGTATTTTCACAGTTTACTACCTACAGTAGTTTCAGAATATCATAGCATTTTCAATTTAAGCAAAAAGCAGTTTCAGAATACTTACAGGATCGGCGCCGGAGACTTGGTGTACCATAATCTCAGTTATATCACTTCAAATCAGTTAAAAATAAATTCTTAAAAACCAAGTTTTAAACCTAAATCAGTCGAGTTTTGTAACCTGGCTCTGATACCACTAAATATAACACCTCAAACCTGGCCTAGACGTTATGGCCGAATATGGCGATGTCAGATGATAGTGTGTTGAAACTAAATTGTTACGATAAAACCATTTTCATTTATTTACTTTTGTTGACTCCAAAATCGCTTATTTAATCGATTTTTTTAAAACACAATTCATTGCGGAAGTTTTAAAAATCATTTATTTTATGAAAAACCGAGTTAATTAGGTAAATCCATCCATTTTAGAAAAACCCATTTGTTTTAGAAAAAACCGTTTGTTCGTTGAGTTTGTGCAGTTTTTAAATCCACGAAAACAGTCTAAAATTTGAAATAAAAGCAAACAGTCCAAAAATTTTAATTTACATAAAAAATAACCCAGAAAATAATTAAGAAATAATACCAAAACTGAAATTAAAACAGTTTAAAATATGTGTGGCCACCGTCGAGTCCTTCGCTGCACCGATCCGTCAAGTTTGGGGATTACCTGTACATATTAAACAAAAGGAGTGAGTTTACGTAAACTCAGTGTGTAATCCCCACAGAAAACATGCACCTGATCACTTAGCGATAAGCTTGATCAAAATGGTGCAGGCCTAAGCCCATTCCAATTTCAATAGTAATTTGAGCCTTAGTCCATTTCAGTTTCAGTATCAGATATACATTAGGGCCTAAGCCCATCACGATGATCAACAATGAGATACGGTGATTCGATAACAAAGTCCTACCAACCGACCTCTACACACCATCTTCGTCCAACCCTACACTCTATGTGGGGATAAAATCAACCCACCCATCCCTACACTCCAGGTAGTATCGAATGCGGCACAAACAGTAGTTTGTAGCTGAGCTGCCAGTATATTAGGCTTAAGAGCCTTTCAGTACACTTACTCCAAATAAAATCAACCCAACCCCATGCAATGCATGACATGCTATCTCATGATACCAGTACATATAATCAGTAAATGTATACATGCATACTATCATCATGCTCAATATATATCCAACAATCAGTCAGTTCACACAATTAGGGGTCTAAGTAATGCTTACCGACCCTACAGTAGGTTCACAGTCGACTTGGGCGACCCATAGCAATCAATTCAGTGAAAATGGGCTCACACGCCTATGTGGCCTGCCCGTGTGGGTCTACACGCCCGTGTGGCCCACACGGCCCAAATTTTCCTTGGCCGTGTGGATCACACGGCCTGACCCAGAATTTTATATGCTAGTGTGGACTACCCGTGTGGGCTCACACGCCCGTGTGGCCCACACAGCCCAATTCGATCAGGCCCGTGTGTCGCATACGGCCTACCTGGCCATCAAACGACCGTGTCTTATGCGCACGGCCTGGCCTCGTCGATCACACGCCCGTGTCCCATCACACGGCCTACCACACGAGCGACCACACGCCCGTGTGGCGTCGACAGTGAAGTTTTTAGCTTTCGCCAAAACCTCGTTTTTTGCATTTTCGAATACACACCTGGTATGATTTCGATGTAGAAACACTTCCGAGCACTCCAAAACCTATAATCGACCAATAAAGCACTGAATTAAACACTTAGAAATCAAACTAAAACCGAACCCAAATCGAGATACTCATCCTTAAAGCGACGAAACTTACCCCAACCACATCGAATTAGTCGATCACGAAACAGCACGAGGAGAACCTTGATCCTCACAGTATGCTGCTGCCAAAGAGACAATAACCCCAATCAAAACTTAATATTCACAACTTACAAACCACGAGAACCCACTTACCGAAACGTGTGACGAAAATCGAACTACGAAGGTGATGATGAAAGTCAACAAAAAGAAACGAAATCAAAGAGAAGATGGAAGAAAGAAGAGCAAAAGTCGAATATGGGAGAAGGGAGGAAAGGAAGAAAACGTCAGGACTTTTCCCCAAGAGTCACCGAAATTTTGAAAAAGAAAGAAAGATTATCAGGAAACTAACATTCTGATCACAAATCCCTAAATTCTCTCCTACTTTCACTCCCACAATCCCCACTACTCACAACCACCTCAGTATTTCGGTTAAACTGAAACTCTTACAGTCCACCGAGCAAAAATCAACCCCCTACCACGACAACCCACTTACCGAAACGTGTGACGAAAATTGAACTACGAAGGTGACGATGAAAGTCAACAAAAAGAAACGAAATCAAAGAGAAGATGGAAGAAAGAAGAGCAAAAGTCTAATATGGGAGAAGGGAGGAAAGGAAGAAAACGTCAGGACTTTTCCCCAAGAGTCACCGAAATTTTGAAAAAGAAAGAAAGATTATCAGGAAACTAACATTCTGATCACAAATCCCTAAATTCTCTCCTACTTTCACTCCCACAATCCCCACTACTCACAACCACCTCAGTATTTCGGTTAAACTGAAACTCCTACAGTCCACCGAGCAAAAATCAACCCCCTACCACGACAACCCACTTACTGAAACGTGTGACGAAAATCGAACTACGAAGGTGATGATGAAAGTCAACAAAAAGAAATGAAATCAAAGAGAAGATGGAAGAAAAAAGAGCAAAAGTCTAATATGGGAGAAGGGAGGAAAGGAAGAAAACGTCAGGACTTTTCCCCAAGAGTCACCGAAATTTTGAAAAAGAAAGAAAGATTATCAGGAAACTAACATTCTGATCACAAATCCCTAAATTCTCTCCTACTTTCACTCCCACAATCCCCACTACTCACAACCACCTCAGTATTTCGGCTAAACTGAAACTCCTACAGTCCACCGAACAAAAATCAACCCGCTTGCTCATGCAGGGATTCGAACACAAATCTTCCAACATCCTAACACTCAACTCAACCACCAGACCAGCAGGCCCATTCTGTTATATTTTTACAAACAATTACTTAAAAGCCTACTGACCAGAGATAGGGCTTGATTCAAAAAAATACCAAAATTTAGCCAAAAGCAAGGTTTAAACTTAGGACCTTTCAGACACTCCCAGAACACTTAACCACTGAAGCAAATACACATTTGTATCAAATTTACAAAAACCGAAATTAACAAAATTTAGGGCGTTACATAATGTCATATCGATAAATTTAAAAATTTTAAAAAATTTAAAAAAATAAAAATATTATAATTTCAAAATTATAAAAAGAAACTCCAATTTATTTTTAAAAAAAAAAAGATAAAACAAAATTTGACCTTTAAACTTCACAATTTATAACAATGTTAAGATGTCTTGACATGTAATTGCAATATTGCACCGCATCATAATCTGAAAATAAAAAATTTATAATTTCAAAAAATTAACAAAATTAAAATATATCAAGATAAAAATAATTTAAAAATCCAAAATATACAAATAAAAATTAAAAAAAATCAAAATATATAAATTATTAAAAAAAATCCGTCTTCAAAACATTTGGGAGTACTTAGTTCACTTTCCTCACTACTTCCTCCAAATGAAGCTAAACATTACAATTTTCTTTTTTAAATATTGGGATAATCACTGCAATTAGTGAGTTTTATTGAATTAACTACAATTTAAGTATCTCAATTACATTCCAATTTTTATAGAAAAATGAGAACTAAAGTAATTATACAGATAATTATAAATAATTATACTCAATTTAATTACCCTAAAATTTTCAAAACATTTCATACATAATTTAATTTTAAAAAGTTAATTTTACACAATAATAATAGTATTTTATTTTTAGAATATATATTTTTAGAAATATAATAAATGTTATTTTTATTAATCTCGTTTAAAATAATAATTTTTTTTATATTAAAGGAATAGATACTGATCATGAATTTTAAAATTTCTCCATACCTAAAGCTAGAATCAAACCCATAACCACAGGTTAAGATAGAAAAAACCTTTGTCATTTCACCTAACTTTAGTGGTTGATAACAAATATATATTTAATACTAGAGAAAAATAACTCAAAATATTAAAGTAATTAGATAAAATTGCTTACAATATTAATTTTTTTATTAATTGTATTTTTAAATACTTTTCTGGACTATGTAATATATATTTACATATTTCTTTTCTCCCAAGTATTATTAATAACTTTTATAATAACTAATATCTTTTTAAAATTTAAAATTATATAATTTTATAATTACAATTTATACTAATAAATATGATATAAAAAATTACACTAGCCTACTAACATATCTACAGAATTAGAATTCTAAACACCCAAAATAATTAAAAATTCAAATCTAAGAACTTGATTATCATAATAAAATTAACATAAACCAACCTTTTCTTTATCATTTAATTCTATTTTTAACAATTGAACTGATATTTATCAGCTCTAACAAGGTTTTCATAATTGAATTGGTGGTCGAATTGATCAAATCACAAGTTCTTGATTCAATCGGTTTGACCAATCCAACCAGTTCAATTAGATAAATTATTAAAAAATATTTGAAAATTAAAGACTACCGTATCAACTGGTTCAACCGATTTTTAGGTCAACCAATCCAACCCTTATTCCGAACTGATATGCTGATTCAGTTCAGAAAAGAGTGTCCAATTCTCGAATGGGTAGAGCATGAATTTTCAAAATACTTACCTTTTGGCTAATTTCTGTCCATCTCCCATTCAACTCAGCCATGCAAAGAGTTATGAAGCCGACACCATAAAATTTATTGGAAATAAATGAACTAATGAAATTTTAAACAACAAAATGGGTGAAGTTTAAACAACAATAGGTTGCTCTCCTTCAAGCTCCGATATCACTATTAACGAATCCGTCATTTCAAAGGACAAAGGTTCTGTTTTAGGATTTGGATTTATGACCTGCATTTGTAAAAAAATCATGTATTAGCTACTAAAAAAAATCTGGGTTTGCAGCTGTGTTAGTCGGACTTTTTTATTTTTCTTAAAAGTATTCGTATCCATGCTCGACATCAAACTCAATTTTTTACACTTGAGATAAGAGTTCTACCTGAGTTTTTTTCAAATAAGAATGAAAAAATCTCAATTAAGCTCACAAGCTACTGGAGTCAAGCATTAGATACTTGAATTCAGCTCACTCAACTGCTCAACCTCGACTTACAATCGACAATGATTGATCTGAGTTTAACTTTTTGTCTTTCAAATCATACCTAAGTAGCTTGTGAGCCCAGGTGTCTTGTTTAGAACGTAGTATCAGACACTGATCTCAAGTCTAGATTAACGTAGCTGAGTAGATGTGTACTGTACCTTCTTGTTGTTCTTTATATATCCGATGGCAACTTCTTGCCGCAAACATGCCCTTTCCGATAGCTCCGTGAAGGACGGGTTCTCCCCTTCTTTCATGTAGAGGCCAATATCCTGTCAAGAAACATAGTTAAGTAACCTGAGACATCAAGAAATGGTGGATTACCACACGAAAAAGGTGATTCCATCACTATACAGACAAATAAGATGCATTACCCCGATCCCAAAACAAGTATACTCAGTTTTTTTTGAAGTTTTCATATATTTGGAGGATCATAATACCATATCCATGTCCAAATATGTCTCAATTATAAATCTCAAGCACAAATACTTAAAAACAATGAAAAGTCTTGAGTAACTAGCCTAAAAGGGTAACAGGATTCCAGTGCCTTACCGACAAAATAAGAGAGTTACTCCAACTTTTAGTTTTTCTTGAAGTACCGATACCCAATATATATTCGGACATGAATGTAAGAATATAACCTTCCAAAGATCTTCCAAATAGGACTTAGAAAAAAAATTGAATATCCCCATATCAAACATGTTCCGAACTCGATACCTTTATGTATATTTCATCGCCTTCAGCATTCAAAATGTCTTTCCAAACCTCATTCAGTTCGCTGTGTTTGGCCACTGCAATGCACAAAACAGAGTCATTTCTTAAGACAGCACATCGAATGTAAAATACTGCTATAGCAATATAACTTTGAGACCTTGAGCTGTTACGAGACTCATCACTTCCTCTGCTGCGATATACATCAAGGTTGGTTTGAATCTTGTAATCTGCGGGTTCGGAGGGATATCAACCATATGTGCAAAACCTTAAAAAATCAATCATACATATTATAAGAAATTCTTAAATCGCTTAAATGTGTTACTTGTTTGCCCAATTTTGAGTCGCCAATCTCCGCAACTAGATTTTGCACCTGGCGAACAATCAATCCTCTTAATACTTGAGTTTAACTCGGAAATCAAAAGTTCACGACAATGACATTATCATTATATCGAACGAAACGCACCGTCACTCCAAGTTTGTTGCAAATGTTTTCTGCAAGAAGAAGTGAGTACGCAGATTGCTTGTCTGCCCTCGATGGATCTGAAAAGAAAAATACTTAGCCGGAAGATTTAGTTACCAATACAAACATTCTCTATCAGTTACCATTACTTCTGTTACTCAGACATCAGCGGGAGTGTCGGATATGAGTACATGTCTGACACAAATATGTTCAATTTTTTTTTTAATATCATATCCCAAACTTTAAGAAAAATGAAGAACCTGAGTAACATAGATTATTACCTCCGAGAAGCCATTCTCTATCGGAAATCACAAGAATAGAAAAAGGAATATGACCCCCTTTCTTGCGAGAATTTTGTATATCCATTATGGTTTCCTCTAAGTTATCATAGTTCATTGGGTTTCCGATCTGCAGTGCACAAAAATGAAACAATAGATTAGGCAGAAACCTTGAGAAGTTCAACATGATTGACTGAACAAGATCGTACCCTATGGATAACCTCGACATTTTTTAGTTTTCTTTGACCAGACATGGAGCTTGCCTTCTTCCTTTCTTCTAACGGTACGTCTGATAATATTTCCTGTAAATTGCGTATCGACAAGAATTATCTAAAACTTAACTGATGCAAATGTATCGGAGTTGTTTTTCATCAAGAGTTAAGGTCGAAGAAATAACATGTCAGGAAGAAGAAAAAGCATCCAATTCCAAGACAAGATACTATGGAATCGTGACGGTTAAAATCTGAAAAAGAAGATAAAACCATACCACAATGCTTCCCAGCCCGAGATAATTATCGTACTCTTCAATCATTTGAACAACATCTGGTCGCCACCCAAGCAAAAGTATGCATTCTTTGGGCCCTAGACTTTGGTCTGATGCCTACTTCGAAACCAAAAGAACATATAACTGGTCTTTTTGGAGCATTTAATAGATGCTATCAGTTATGGAACTTATCTCTTCGGGAAACATACCTTTGATCCTCGTTTCTTGGTACTTTTCGCAATATTTAACATTCGTTCTTTTCTCAATTCTAAAGCATGAGTTGGGGTCTCTACATTATTTCTCGAAACTTCTGAAGCTTTTTGCATGTTGGTTACAAGTTGTTGTTTTGCTGTCCTGTTAATAGGGGCAATTAACAATACCTGCATGAATAAAAGAGAAATGCATTAGGAAGGATGCATGGACCTGAAATTTCGGTAAAGCAATTTTTTCCAAACAAAATCTTGGTAAGTACTTGTATTACTACTCCAAGTTAAGAAATGGACACAAGCTACATTACTTGGACCCGGATATGTGTCGGATAAAGGTATGTTCAATTTTTTCCATGATGGGCGTGTATTTGGAGGGTTATTGAAAGATCATATCTTCATACCCATGTCTAGATAAGCCTCACTAGGTGTCAGACACAAGTACTTAAAAGAAAAAGGAAAAGCCAGAGCAACATAGGACACAAGTAGTTCGTGAGACTATCTATAGTTGCATACATTCATAAGTATGGAAAACTTTAAATGATTTACTCAAGTTTACAAGACTCAAACTATCAATAGGTTTGTTAGAAAAGTCAATATTCGTGTAGCAAGCAAGATATTCTCGAATTAAAATGGTTATTTCCTCTTCTAAATAGTGTCCCCAAGAACTTGACATTTTTTGTACAATAACATTTTATGATGCCGAATTATGGAACTAGCTTAAAAAAGTTACATATCAAGATGGAAGTTTGAAAAGTCATATAGTCTACATACTTTGTCCATTTCCTGAAGAACTTCATCATCTCCAGGGTGGAAGTATATCCTACCATTCCGATAAAGACCACAAACAACTGCCTGAAAAGAAACCAACATAAGACAATAACATGGAAGTTCTTCATACCAACAAATACCAAGTTTTAGCATAAAGCATTACCTCTTGAAACCCTTGTCGTATTTGTCTATATGTCAACCCGGTTAGACTCGGAAAATGGTGAAGACTGAATACATTTTCTGCAATATCATGATATAATTACTTTTCGAGTAGAAATCTACGACAAGAACAAGAAATGGACCCATAGAGTTTCATTTACCGATAGAAAAGACCCTAAGGGAAGAAACTATTAGAAATGGTGACATTTTGTAGGTCAAGCCTATGTTCTTCCGACTCTATTGTTTTTTAAGTATCCGTATTTGACAGATTGTCTGATACATTTTTAAACATGGGCACATAGATATGACCCTCCAGAGACATGGAAAGACTTAAATATTGCACATACCCCATCTTGGTCACATTATCTATCCAACACTTTTACGGTTTTATTGACCAAGAATAAGAACTACATAGTTTTAAAAGGTATCTAGATTTACAACCATCCCAAATTATTTAAAAGCAGCAATAAACAGGGAATTTTAATATTTAAACTTTAATTGTCTTTCGGACATCAGGAAAATTGAAGTTCTCAACAAGAACTCATATCATACTTTGGTAATTAAGCAAGTGCCTGTAGATCTTTATGAGCCCCTTTTGCCGAGAACATTGAACAAATAGTTTAGAAGAAACATTTTCCACCGGCTCTACTTTCAGTCCGGAGATTGACTTCAAGAGCTCACATGTATTGGAATTCGAAACCTGCATCAGGGGAAAAAAATGCCAAATTAAACTCGATTTATCTTAGTAGAATAATACTTTGATCCTATGGTGATGCAAATGTGCAGACCTCGACAATCGTTGGAATGGATTCCATCTTGGGAATAGGTTGAAGTGCTAGTACAGAGAGAAACGCATCTGTATCAACTCCATACCTAATCAGTTAAGGAACCGTAGTCACTAAATTTCCCCTGAAGAAGGTCGTCTGTATTATGCACTAATTAGAAACAAACATGCAAAAGAATCTGCTAGAAACTAGCATAGCAGAGCTTAATAGCTTCTGCTACAGCTATTATCTTAACTTCATTCCTCAATGCAGTGTGCAACTTTTCCAGCATTCATAGCTTTTAAAGCCTATGTTCCTCCTAGTCTAATTTTTTTTTTTTTTTTTTAAGTACCTGTATCTGTTGCATATCCAGACATAGGTATAGGAATATACCCCCAGGAGTCTTCAAATACATTCAAATTTAGAAAAAAATTGAACATATCTGACAAGTCCAAGTCCGTGTAACGTAGTTCCAAACCCTCAAGTCCGAGTTTAAGGGTCAATCACTGCAGTGTAGGTTTGATTTTAGAAACTACTAGTAATCTGACAGCTAATACTATTAAGTAAATTTTGGCTAAACAAATTATCGGGTGAAAAAGGCTAAACTTTGCATCATGCAGCATTCAAGAGTTAAAATAATCTTGGAGTAATAGGAAATGATATAATGTAACACTAACAAGAGACGATCATCAAAAGAATATATTTCATTTAAGTTGATAGAGGTATTACTGGTCTCCTTTTGTCGCAAGAATGATAATGGCGCGTGCCTTATTAGCTGCTGCTCTTTCAAATGATTTCGTCAAACTAAGGCTACAACTGCACAAGTAGAACTAATATTTAAAATATGGAAGCTTAATGACAATTAGAAATTTTATTTATCTCGTGAAAACCAGAAGGGATCAAAAGTTAACAGATTTAGCAAAGAAGTGAGTAATTCGCTTGAAGTTAAAAGATATGACAGCTAAATTTTTATCTGGGACTGGGAATGACTATAAAAGGGAAACTAGTTGGGGTTTGTAAATTAGGGGGAAAGTGGACATCATTCCTATACCTCTTTGAAAGGATATCAATATGAATAAGATCCTTGGCAATGTTGTCCGCCAGCTTGTCTATTTGCTTCCTCGGAAGATCCGCCAAAAGAAGAATTCTTTGCCTCCTATGAGAGCATTATACAAGTAGAAACCGATAATTACACAAACACACAAAAAAAGTGGCAGTCTATGTCGCTCCAACTCTTCGTTTTTTTAAAGTACTCGTGTTTAACAAATATTTGGACATAAGTATCAAGATATGACCTTCCAAGGACTCTCCAAATATATGGAATATTTTATAAAAAAATAAAACTACCCATGCCGGACATATAGTTGTATCAGACACTCAGACCTGAGTCTGAGTATCATAGGCAGCAGCATAACAGTTTACCTGGCTGTAGCAGTACCTAAACGCACGGCAAATTTGTGATAATTATTTAGCTGCTGTAGTATGAAAGCCAGACGGCTGTTTACACCACAAATGATGATATGATCATTCTCCAAAACTTGCACTTGTGCACCTTCCCGGAGTTTTTGCATGTTGTTCTGTTGCCCAAAATCAAAATGCCATGAGCTTTAGTAAATAATACAAGCACTCAAAAAAAACAAAAACAAAAGACGTGAAGGTAAAAATTGCTATAGACAAAGTGCTTACTCGGAATTGTTCTGTCATTGTGCTTAACAACCGAGAGTAAAATAATATCCCCCATATAGCAAGAACGAAGCCAATAATACGTTCGGTTCGTGTTCTTAGCTGTAGTTCAATACATGAATATGTTTTTCGAATTCAATTTTGTAATCATGCAGGCAAAACATATTTGATCATATCTTAAAGCAACCAAATGATTAGATTCATAATGGATAACATACTCTTAAATGGGATGAAGATGAAATAAGGCATGACCATGCTTCCCAGCAGCAATCCTCGAGAGATTGTGATTTACCCCTGTGGTTTTCAAGCCATAGCTACCAGATTAGCAAACAAAAGTAGCATTGTAGCTATTTTCCATGATGGAGTTGCAAATTGGCAGCTAGAACATACAACAATGTTGGAAAATGATGAACAATCTGATGCTGAATCAATGAGAAACAACTTAATTACAACATTCACCACAAAAAATACTTACAATTATACAACCTTTCACATAGTCTTATAACTTTGATAAATTCAAGATATATTGAAGTTAAAATGAATAGAACATGTGACAATGGTAGAAGAAATTCTTGGTTTCAAGCAGGGATGGAGACAGACGGGGTGTTTTTGGCTCGCCTCTCACGACCCAGTTTTTATGTATATATACCTAAATTGTCCCAAAACTTATTTTATTTAACACTTTATCCCTCAAACCCCGACTCCAGAAAGAAAAAATCTGTATTATGCCGCTCCACCCCAAAATTTTGATAATACTTTGTGTTATACTAATTTAACAATCCAAAACCAATTATATGTTGTCTTACAAGACTTAGATGCTATAAGTAAAATATATAAAATAATATGCATAAAAAAATTAAATGAGCAATTTAGTAAATATTCCAAGACAGGGTGAGCAGATTTTATCTCAATCCACCTCAACTCAACCCCAAAAATTGTAATTAAAAACCTGACTGACCTTGCCTTTAGCATGATTTTCACACACACACACAAAAAAATCCTCTATAGGAGTTTCAAGTACCATGTCAAGACAAACAATATTACAATATAACAGGTATAATTTCCTTTTATTCTTTTGTTTCTCTTTAGTACTGATCAGATTATAAAACTGAATGAGAGGCTAAAAGCAAACATAGTCCGAAGTATAGAAGTTATTGCAGCAAAATTAAACATAACAAAACTTCAGAAACCCTAACATTGCATTTGCCATAACATGCTACAATTATATATAAAATAATATTTAAAAAATCAAGATTAATTGTAAATTACCTAAACCTGAAGAAGAGGATTCCACCTACAACAACGAATGAAAAGCATGCTACAAGGAGAGCCAAAAGAAACCTACAAAAAGTTGGAAACAAGTGAATTACTCAATCTTATAACATAAATTCTGAACTATAAGTCCATGTGGATCGAGATGGGAACAAAAGCTATGTTGTTTCGACTCTTACCCAAGTCCGACACCCATGTCAGATACATATCCAGATGAGGATGAAAATGTAACCTTTCTATAACTCTCCGAATACACAGGAAAAGAATAGAAAATTTTAAGGTATCTGACATTTACACCCAAGTTCGAGCAGCACGGAATCAAGATTGGTTGCTTGGCATAATTTATTACTATTCAGTCAATATTGGCTTTGAAGCATACTTTGTTTATTACTACTCAGTCATAATTAATAACCAAACATCATACTACAGCTTAAATTGACAGTATCCTAACACCATGTCTCCGGTGTTGGAAAAAATGAACATACCCACGTCCAACAGTTACACCCAAATTTGAGTGAGATAGCTAAGGAGGGTCACCTACACATGACCTATGTCCGAGTAATGTTGCATAAACTGATCATTCTTAACTGTAGAATAGGCAGTTTTGCACTGATCACCATCAGACTTTTGGTCAATAATAGTGCCTTATTACTAAGTCTAGCCACTGGCCATAGAAATTGATCATTGGAAACAACAAAAAGCACCATGAATGCAAATCAAACCCAAAAAAGATCTAGGATGATAAATTTTACTTACGTAGCAATATTTTTGTCCAGTTGAATGTTGAATAAATATAGTATCCGAGAAAAATTCCACCTAATATCTTGAACCGAAGGTAAGGACATGTTCAAGTTAAGAGGCGTCGGTTTATTCAAGGAATTAGATATGCATGCAAGAGGTAAGCTTCTAACAGCCAAATTCCGAAATAGATGTGGAAATAAGTCTTGGACCATCTTTATTAATGTGTTGGCAAAATCTATTTGGATTAGTCTCAGTAAGAAAAATGCCAACAAAGTCCTGATCGGTTTAGCTTGATGACCCTGCAGCTGCAGTGATGACAATCAAGAAAATTTGGCCATTAAAAGTTGTAAAGTCATGGCTATACCATCCAAGAATCGAAAATGAATGAGAAAGCAGCAAGTTCTATGAGTCAAATAATGGTAATGTAGAAATATTTCTGTAAATGAACAGTTACTAGTGCAAGCTTCCACTCAATGACAGCAGCCAAATGCACAAGGTAATTTTGAACATTACCAAATAATTCAGTAAATAGCAAAATTGCATTATTGTAAGATGTACGGAATATTGTAATAAATAATGTCAACAGAGACTTCAATATTCATTTTCTGTAAATAATTCCATAAATGAATGTTTACTAGTGCAAGCTTCCACTACAATGACAGCAGCCAAACGAACAAGGTAATTTCGAGCATCACCACATGATTCCGTAAATAGCAAGATTGCATTATAGTAAGAAGTGCGAATAGCAATAAATGTTGGAAGACTTCTTTAGTCGTTTTCTTGGGGAGAAAGATCTTATGTGGCAAGAACGATCTCCTTGCTTTCGGTTTTCTCTCATTTACATCCATAATCCATAGTTGAACAAGTTACTCTGATTTGTTTTTGTCCTTCCAACTATGTTGCTCTAACTCTTCATTTTGCTTGAAGGACTTTTGTTCAACATCCATGTCGAACACATATTTGAAAATAGGTATGGAAATATGACCTTCCAAGACATGCTCATGTTGCATGATTCCATCAGTTTCACATGTAGGGTGGCTAGTCCGTCACTAGTTTATTGAACAACAGGGGTCATTGTGCATTGTTAAGCTCATATCTGATCAAGTCCAGACCAAGTTGCCTTAAACCAAACTAGCTTCCTTGATTGGGGCTTTCCTCTTTTATTTCACCTTTATTTACTTAAGAGGATTATCATTATGGATGGAAAGAGGAAGACACTTTCGAAACCAAACCGGAGTCATGTTATGGTAGCATGTACCGGAAATTGCTCCACTTGGCTCCACTCCAGAAAATAAAGAAAGACAGAAAACAAACAATCAACCGGTAGATGCATGCAACGTTCATAATGAAAACTATCTATTAATACAGAAGATATTCAAAGAATGGAAAAAGAAAAATATATAATAACTCTAAGTCATTGCAACAAATTGATAGAACACATCTATTTACAACATCAAGAAAGCATTTTCATATTAACACTTTTAGAATCCGAGATTTAATCCTTACTTGAGAACCATCCAGTAAGTCCATCCTAAAGAATTTGACATTCCAGTTATTTGAACTGCACTCTGAATTATATGTTTCTTTTCTACAAGTAACTTCCCATTTTCCTGTAAGAGAAAAGCTATCATGATTCTTATGGAAAGCGAAAAATGATCTTTTAACTTTCCGAAGGAACAAAACATGAGGCGAATAGGCATAAATGTAAACTAGAAAACACAACTGGAAGTGTAATTATGATCCTGTAAAACATAAGCTTATCGAACATTAACAAGCTAGGATTAGCTTGCACAATTACGAACCGACCACAAATGTTATGCATACTCCTTTGACATAAAAATCCGAAATTCCAAATTTAACTATTCACCTATGTGATAGATATTCAATAAAGGGTGATTAGAACAATAAAAGTTCCACAGTTAACATCAAAAGATAAAGACCAAGCACAACCATCAGTTTGACAAACTCTTAATGCAGATGGCTTGGACTCACCTCCACCGTTTACAAATGTATGCACATTGTTAGATGAAGAATTGTTCAACCAAAAGCTGCATAGTACTGATTTCCGGAAAAATATCATATTCTTCGAGCCTCTAATCCCGTGTGTTCTGCAAAAAAAAAAAAAATAATAATAATAATAATAATAGAAAAGGCAACTACATAAACTGAAAAAGAAAGGGCAAAACTTCAGACCACATGCTATGTTGGATACGCTAAATAATTATCCAATTGATCAGGCAAAAAGACAAGGGAAGAAAAACCAATTTTGTCTATGATGGAACGGTTTTAACCTCGAATCCACTACTTGCAGAACCGGTACAGCCATGGTACAAGAACTGGTCAACCATTTTGTAGCTTTTAGAAAGTGCAACAGTAAAAATACTTGCTATGTTACTTGGGTTGGGGTGTAGTCCCGAGTATGGATGTGTCCAACAAAAGTATATTTAATTTTCTAAGTTTTCCATGTATTTGAAGAGTCCTTTGAGAGTCATATCCATATTTGTGTCTAGCCATGTGGAGGACATGAGTACTTCGGTTTAACTATAATGCATGCTACTGTGATATATGTACTTTAGAAAACTGTAATGTTATTATTCGGGTTTCAATAATGAGTGCCCTTAGAGCAGTCTTTAAGGTTTAAAAGCGTACAACAGCGAAATATGTTCATAAAATTGAAGAGTTTGAGCATCATAGAACATGTTATATATAATGTCAATGTTTCGGAGAGTTAGCAAACTTGGCAGACCAAAAACTCATAAAGGCACACCACCCCCCCCCCCAACAAAAACCAAAACTTTAACAGCATACATAATTATATAGAGAATTAGTCCACTAACATTGAAGAATTAAAGAATAAATAGGGTTTGTCTGAATCAATTAAACTAAGTTTGGGGAGGATAACTGGATACAAACCAATTGAACTAACCTTCAGCCCACTTCCTACTTAAGGACAACTGAATGAACTAATTGAAGTAAGTTTAGGGTTTAAAAAATGGAGTGTTTTAAGTTCATAAGACGAGCAGTAATGCATTATTACCAGAAATTCAATGAAACCCAACTTCAATAACTCATGTTCAGAGTAAAGAAAAAGATACAAAAGTACCTAGTAGT
This sequence comes from Gossypium sturtianum, assembly GCA_025698515.1. NCBI lineage: Eukaryota > Viridiplantae > Streptophyta > Magnoliopsida > Malvales > Malvaceae > Gossypium > Gossypium sturtianum. The sequence goes on along the minus strand of CM046951.1, from coordinate 75,727,055 downwards.
AGAGGATGTTTGAGTGAACTTGGAAATTGTTGGAGACAACAACCATGGCTGAGGGCTTTGAAACTGACAAAGAGGGATCATCTTTGCTTCACTTTTTTCTTGGTGAGAGGGCCGAAAAGAGAAACAAAATAAATTCTTTTAGAAAAAAGAAAACTTGAAAAGTAGATAAACTTTTTGTTATAAGAAAATATGGACAGAAAGTGGAGTTAGATTTTTTTTGGTCTGAAATATGAAGTTTTAAGACAAAAATGAGAACCAAAAAAATTTTGGAAGGAAGTGAAAGTGGACCACTACTTAGAGGCAATAAGCATGTGCTCATTACTTATTAGCCACGTTGTAGAATTTGAGATAAGATACACTATAATTGTATCTAACTACCCAATGAGATTCATATTCTTCACAAAAGGTTGGGCCCGGGTTAGATTCGAGTCCGTAATTGTTCACAAAAGGTTGGGCCCAGATTAGATTTGAGTCCCTAATTGTAATGATTAGGTTTGTTTTTCATTTTAAGTCAATGTTTTGTGTGAGTTTTTGTTCAATTTTTCATCCCTTGTTCATTGTATTAGATGGACTCTACGTTATAGTTGGTAGGATTATATTTGTATTTATAATTATCTTTTGGGCTAAATTGTATAATAAAAATTTAGGGTCAAAATATGTTTATAGTCTTTATATTTTTTATATATTTTAATTAATTTTCGTACTTTTATTTTTAAGAATTTAGTTGATCTCTTTATTTTTTTAATTTAAAAATTTAGCTCCAATTGTTGACATTTTAAAATTTCTTCACTTAAATATGTTAGTGTGGCATTTTAAAATAAAAAAAATCAACTAGTAATCATGTAAAGAAAAAATGACTTTATAATCGATTTGAATTTAACAGAGAATTTTAATGGTGTTAACAATTTTTAAAAATTGATATTAATATTTTAATCAGAATAAAGTATTAGACAAACTAAAGACATTATAAAAATTGAAGTATCAAATTATGTAAAAAATTAAAGCATAAAGATTAAATCTCAAACTTAAGAATAATAAAAAAATCAAAACTGAAATTTAACTATTATTACATAATATTAAAAAAACAAACAAACAAAGGTTTTAATTAACAATGAGGCCTTGTCGTAATTGGCGAAGGTAGAGACTCTTAATCTTAAGTGCCTTGGTTCGATAACTACCATATGTAGTTAAATGTTTAGATTTTTGAATCCCACTTTAAGCTGTTGTCATATGTAAATTTTAGTTTCAGTTAATCAATTCATAAAATGTTTATGCGGTAACATTTTGATTATTGTCAAGTTTTAGTTCATTTGTGCTTTAATAATTTGATTCCACATTTAATAGTTTGAAGATTATATAAAAGTATAAAAAGATGAAAATATTCTTATAATATTAATTACCTTTAAAATAAAGGTATTTTAATAATTTCACAGTTAAATTAATGTCGAGTTAACTTATGATGATTTAGAAATTACCTTTGCAGCTGCTCTACTTTAATATTATGTATCATATAAATTAATATAAATTAGGGATAAATCAAGTATTATGTTACTATGCAATATGGTGCATGAAATTTAAGATAGTGTTTTAATTGAATTTAAAGTTGCTGACATTATTACAAACATATAAAAATTATATTATCGAGAAACGTGTAGTTTTTAATTCTCATTCGACATCTGGCATTGTGACTACGTAAGTAGCAACACTAATTTTTTGATCATTGTATAGCATATATTGTATTTGTTTTTCTGAATTCTTAATAGTTAAAAGATAATTTAAAAGGAATGGAACAATAAGTTTAGAAATTATAAATAACGGTAAATAGGAAACAATCGTAGTTGTCTAGTGTGTGCCTTGCATTTCAGATAAAATATGGTTGATATCGAAACGAGAAAGAGTCGATGTCCTGGCGACATGACACAGACGTTACAATGAGAAGATTCGCCACGCTCGACGATGCGATGAAAGGCGTCCTGAAGAGACAGCATACCACGTCATGATGTGATCCCTATTTAATTGGGTTTTTATCTCCTAGTTAAACTCTGTTATATTTTTCCAGTCTAACTCTAATTATTTTAGAGATGTTTTAGTCATATTTGTACATGAATTTCAGCCTATAAATAGGCTTCTTAGCAATCCTAGATAGTTTAGAATAACAACAACAAAATTAAGAGAGAGTTTGTGAGAATTTCGGGAAATCTTTGTATTTCGGGTTCATGGTTTATTTATTTCTCCATCTTGTACTCCTATTTTCGATTTTTTTCCATTTTAGTGAAGTTTTCTTTACTCATGATTTTTTATCCTCTTCAGAGGGGTTTTTCCACATAAATATTTTTGTCTAATTTTCTCGGTTTTTGTTCGTGTTTGCTGCATAATTCGGGTTCGACCCAACAAATTGGTATCAGAGCTCAATTTAATTTTCGTATTCAACCCGTTCAGAGATGGCAATGAGGTACGATATCAAGAAGTTTGATGGGATTACAATATAAGCACAAGGTTTATCTACGTTTTGCTCAAATCTAAAAGTCTTCATCGTTTGATCGAATCTTTCATTCCATGAGCGAGACGCTTGCTTAAGTCCATATATGGATCTAAGCAGTTTCCTTTAGCTATATATCCAGTGGGTTGCATCATGTAAATGCTCTCTTCAAGATAGTCATTCACAAACGCTGTCTTGACATCTATTTGCCAGATCTCGTAATCAAGAGTCGTCGTAATGGATAATAATATGCAAATTGGCTTGTGCATGACAACCAGAGAGAAGATTTCTTCGTAACCGGTGCCTTTTCTCTGAGAATAACCTTTTGCTGTAAGTCTGGCCTTATAAGTTTCCACTTTTACATCCATATTTGTTTTCCTCTTATAGATCCACTTACACCCTATGGGTTTTATTCCTTTCGGTAAGTCTACAAGTTCCCACACTGAGTTGGAACACATAGAGTCCATCTTAGCTTTCATAGCTATTTCCTAGAGCTTGGAATCAACACTCTGCATTGCTTCGTCATATATGAGTGGGTTATCATCTTCCTTTTCGACAGACCAAGTGTTAAAAACATTTCTGCCATATTGGAAGAACTCAGGCCTACGAGAGACCCTCCCATTGCGACGAAGCTCCCTATGGTGCTAATCATTTGCAGGTCTACTATTAAGAGTTGGTTCTAGAACCATTTCCGTAGGGTTTTGTATATTTCCCAAAAGCTCCTCGAGTACCTCTTTACTTCAAGATTTGAATTCATTCATGTAACTTTCTTTAAGGAAAGTAGCATGAGTTGAGACTATAACAATTTTCTCTTTCGGGTTATAAAACAAACCACCCTTTGTTTCTTTTGGATATCCTACAAACATGAAAAATTCTGTCAGTGAGTCCAACTTCTTTGCATCTTTATCCATTACGTGGGTTGGGCATCCCCAAATCCTAAAATGATTAAGATTCAGATTCTTTCCATGCCACAATTCGTATGAGGTTTTCGATGCTGCCTTAGCTAGCACATCATTCAAAATATAGCAAGCTATTTGTACAACGTATCCCCCCAAAAAATTGGCAACTTCGAATAATTTAAAATCGAACGTACCATGTCTAACAACATTAGATTTCTTCTTTCTGCCACGCCATTCTGTTGTGGAGTGCCTGACACGGTTAACTGGGATAGAATCCCATTCTTTATGAGATACCCTAAGAACTCATCAGATAAATATTCCCCACATCAATCAGACCGAAGTGCCTTTATGGGTAAACCTAGTTGTTTATCCACTTCCGCACAAAACTCTTTGAATTTATCAAATGTTTCACTCTTGCGGTGCGTCAGGTATACATACCCATATCTAGAATAGTCATAAAAAAAGTTACATAATAGTCATAACTACCTCTTGCACTAAAATTCATGGGGCCACATATGTCAGTGTGCACAAGTTCTAGGGGTTTTCCGACCCTCGTTCCTTTTGCATTAAAAGATTGCTTAGTCATCTTACATTCCAAGCAAGATTCACATTGTGGAAGATCAACTTCTTTAAACAAACTTAAGATGTTGTCTTTCACAAGTCTAGTGATTTTTTCTTAGTTAATATGACTAAGTCTCAAATGCCAAAGGTACGTCTCATTAGGGTGAAATTTTTTTAAGTCTTTTATTCGATATTTCAATCTCAAGTAGTGTGTGCATTTTTGGTTGTGCATTTTTAGTTTGATAAAATAGAGATTATTTGACATCCATCCATTACAGATAAGATTGTGATTTCTAAATATTGCAATTCCATTATTAAAAGTCACGGTTAAGCCATCTTTATCTAAACATGTAACGGAAATTAAGTTTCTTTTGAAACTTGGTACATAGAAAATGTCTCTTAAAATAATCTTCCTAAAATTATCAAAATAAAGATGTACATCTCCCACTGCTTCAACTGTCACACTTGTCCCGTTCCCTGTCCACAACAATAAGTTTTTATCTCTAAGATCTTTCGTCTCCTCGAACCCCTGCAGAGAAGCACAAACATGATTAGTGGCTCCCGAATCAATGACCCATTGGTCAATTGAGTATTCCACTAAACAAGCTTCTATCATTAAGAATTCCATAGATTTGCCTTTGGTGGCCAGGTATTCCTTCCACTCTTTACAGTTTGCCTTGAAGTGCCCTTTCTTACTGCAAAAGAAACATTTAGACTTAGATAAGACTTTAAGCTTTCTGGTTCTCTTCCTTTCCACTTGTGGTGGCCTAGAGACCTTATCCTTGCCTTTCTTAGCGTGCTTTTCTTTCCTTTTTGAGGAAGAAGCGGCGACTATATTCGCTTCTGCTTTTTGGACCGACTGACCATCGGTCAACATCAATTCATAGGATTGTAACTCCTTCATGAGTTGGGTAAGCGTCAAGTTTTTGTTGCCAAGGTTATATGCGGCTCGAAAACCAGCAAAATCCTTGGACAAGCTTTTGAACACCACCTCTATTTAGGTGTTTTGGTCCAAATTGGCCTCATTGTCCGCGACTTGAGCAAAGTAGCCCATAAGAGTGATCATATGGTATTTGACTGGAGTGTCGGGTTTTTGCTAGGCATTCATTAAGCTAGTTATAGAAGACTATTGAGACAAGGCAGCTTGGCCTCCGAACATGTCTTTTAGCTTATCTAGAATCTCTTTAGCAGTCTTACAACTCTCCAGTTGCTTATACAGAGTGCTGGTCACGCTTGCTAGCATATAACAACAAGCTATCTTGTCATTCTTCCTAGCATTTTATTGCCTCAGCTTGAGTGGCCAGAGGGCACTTAGTATCAAGAGCTCTTTTAAGTTTCTCACAAATCAGGACAATTTTTAGTTTTCTTTTTCACTCCTTATAATTATTTTCGTTTAGTTTGTTTTCAGTGAGTATGTTCAATTAGTGAGTTGGTTCCATTTTCGAATTGAAAATAAAAAAAAATTATATATTAATATCTTTGTATTAAGAAAATGTTTGAAAGCATTTTGCAACATTACGATATGCATTAAGATGATGCATGCGTCTTACATTAAACCTTGAAAACATTTGTAAGCCATTGCAATGATAATTCCCACTCCAATTGAATCAAGCCACCGTGGGGTGATCATGATAAACTAGTAAGAACATGGATTTCCATCCAATTAGTACAGGAACCTAATTCCTTAGGCATTCGCATGTACTAATAATCGTGTAATGTTTGAACATCATTCTAACTTAAGTAGAGCTCCATAGGGAGTTATTTAACTAGAAGGTCTTGAGTGTATAACCATCAACTCAACACCTATCGCATCATGGACCACAAATGATTCATCATGGGACAATCTCACTGAGTAGCATGCTTTGATTATTGCCCTCTTTTGAAGATAGAATTTCTTGAGCTATCGCATGATAATGCCTACCACAAGGGCCATTCCAATTATCATTTGATCACAATAGAATTTTTCTTACTTTCAAGAAATCTCCTCAATGAAATCCACATAGCAATCTTACCGTAGGGTAGTGCACTTGCCATGCCATCACAAGAGACTATTGATAGAGGTCGTAGGTCTTGTTTAGGGACCTTCTCCCACTCAATATATTAAAAAACATGCAATGTTTTTATAATTTCCGATTTCAATCATGTATGATCAATATATGCATGACAAGTACATGTGACATTCTTTCCTAAACTATATGGCATGCTTACCTCATGTATGCATGACATGCTATGACAATTTTATAATATTCACATTCAATTATTCATAAGAGTCGGTCAAACAATTTTGATTCTCTATAGTTTTTCTTTTAAGTGAAAAACCAAAGAAGTGAATGTGAGTCGTGCACTAGGAAGGTTCCTAGGAAAGGGAGATGAGTCGTATTTGACCACTTAAAAACCAATCATCTCCTTGCTAGATCCAATCCTAGACATGCACCTTTTCATTACCACACTTCTCACATTTAGACAACCAATGAGCAACATTTGCTTTCATTTTGCTTTGCGTGTGAGAACCATTTGAGGACAATAATACAAAGTATATTAATTGTAATAAATGAATTTGTTTTATTAACCAATCTGTTCAAAAAAATTACAAGTGTATATTGACGAAAATACTACACTTAAGGCACTAGATCCAACACTATATACATGAACAGCTACTGCGTGCCACTTCACTTTGGCGAAGTCTAGCTTGGTCCCTCCTAATTATTCTGAGTCTTTGTCTAACATGCAATCGAAAAAAAATTTATAAGTTCCAAGGAACATAGTGAGATCTGCATATGGAAATTAAACAAGAACTTGAGAATTCTAGCTTAGAATTAAAATTCTTAAATTTTATAGGAGCGTTCGTGAACTTAGTTGTGAAGGCCCATGCCCTTTGTATTCTGAGCCGTTAATTTGCGGACTAGATCCTGGTCTGACCCTAACCATGTTCACTCTTGGGTCTCACCCCTTTCCATTTCTCATTGTTCCATCTCCCTGATACTCGCATTCATTACTTTTGGCTAGTGACACTTGGAAACTACCCAAGTAATTGTCCTAACTACAACTTTTACCAGAATACAATGTCCTCACTACCTTGGAGTACTAATGCTTACAACAAAATATCATATTACTCGCTTTGTCAATCCATTCCTTAAAAGGGCTTCATTAGACATGCAGTTCCTACCTTTGATAGATCAAAAATATTTCTACCATATTTCATGGTCCTAACGGACCTCCGCATTCCACTATTCTTTAACAGATTTTACTAGCCATTCAACCTTGAGCAGGCATTTACTCCTACGAAGTCTGTTATCTATTTATTCAATCTTTTGGCTGACTTTTTTGTTGACTTACTAATTTATAACTGCATCCTATTGTAGCCTAATCTGTGTTTGCTTAAACCAAGTTGGATCCGCAGCTTCCCTGGTGGACTAGTTTTGATGTACATTATGTATACCTCTTTATCTAATGAGTCTCTTCCTCTTTTCATCCTAACTGGGGTTGAGGCATTTCCTTAGCCCCATTCATCGTCGTCTTTGGCGATTTCTCTTATTATCCATGTGGTTTGTGTTCCTCAGACATGCCAAGCTCATTCATTCTTGTGACTTATCACACCAGTCACACTGCAAACTCTACTATAATTCTTGGCGTCCCTCTTGAACTGCAGACTTTCCAATTGTAATTCCCATGTTTTACACCCTGGCGAACTTTCTCATATTTTCTGTCTCGACAGACTACCCTATGTTTACTGTCTTGATGGACTACCCTGTGTTTACTGTCTCGATGGACTACCCCGTGTTAGCTATCTCGACGGACTACCTCATGTTTACTATCCTAGCGGACTACCCCGTGTTTATTGTCTTGACAGACTTTGTTGGTTGCCATAGTTGAGCTATGATACATTAGACCTCTTTTGAGGTGTTGCCTCGTAGGACCTTACCGTCATCGCGGTGTCGCCCCATAGAGCCTGCTGACCACCATCATGGTATTGCTCTATGGAACCTAATAATTGTTGTCACGGTGTCGCCCCGAAGGACCAATTGATATCGTTTCATTTCTTATTCAACCTTGATGCTCAAACATAGAAACGTCCCCTCCGTAAGGCCTGGAGCTTTGCACATCATGGTTTTCTCTCAGCAACTCCGTATGGCGGTATTTAACAGGAATTCCATTTTCCCTATTCCTCTATTTTGCCATTCCTAACCTTGATGCTTGAACACCACAGTGTCCCCTCCGCAAAGCCCGAAGCTTTTCAAATCATAGTTTTCACTCAGCAACACCGTATGGCGGTATCTAATAGAAATTCTCATTCCCAAGTCTTAACTTCATCTATCCCGTTAACACTTTCCCCCAAACTACGCATACATTACTCAAGCATATCATACAATTTATCATTAAACAAACATCATGCCAAATTATCTATCACCAACTATCTACCATAAAACAATCAGCAAACAACTGGTAAGAGCTCACATAGTATTGTGCACATACACAACCTACTCTTTCTTCAAGCATATACACACCATATCTTAGGAAACCTTAGTACATCATCAACGTGATGCATACAAGTCACATAACATCATCTATCATACAAAGGCAAGGTATAGAAATTCACCTCACTTTCTTATCCTTGTCAACTTAGCTTGTCTAAATGCCAGAGCCTCATTTGTCCTAACAACTAAGCATGATAACCATTTATTAGTTAAACTAAAGGTGTTCAACCCTTAAAACTCAGAATCCATCATTGTACAAAAGCTTTTAAGGGTTCTTACTCTACCCTTTTCTTCAGCCCACGAGTAAAGAGAGGTAAAGAAGCTTACCAACTCCTTAATTTCTCTACTACTAGGCTTCAACACACAAGACTACTACGACATGTTGAGCTTCCTTCAGTTACATCTTCTTCTTCAAAGCGATTAGGAAATTTTGTCTCCGCACACACCTATATATATACTCTTGTGGCACGATCTTCACCGATCGTCACAACCATTCATCCTTAATAATTTTGTCTCCCACTATAGAACCAGCCAGTTCCCATCTAACTAAACTAGAATTGAGATTCAACTAATCACAATTTAGCCATTAAAATTTTAAAATTCCGAAGGGAGCCCAACAATTTGCTAATCCTTGCAATTTAGTCCTAGCTTTCCTTAATTTTGGGTCAATTAAAAATAATCGGGTGTTACAACATATCATATACACATCCAAAATAGGCATATTATATGGACCATTTCATCACCATTCAAAATTTTCACATCAAAACCTAAACACATGCCACATAACCGGGTTTGGAACGAATTTGAAAGTCTACTGAAGCTAAAGCTGGATATTGTGAGCTCTGGAGTGATCCGATAGACACGTTCAGCAAAATGCCAACTACAAAAATAGAAAACGAAATAGAGTAAGAATTATGAATGCTTAGTATCTTCATAGGAACTAAAACAGTAAACTCACCTAAATTATAATTAATATAATGAATTAACTACTATACAACTTTCCCGTTTCCACATTTAACAATAATAAGGTGAGATCATTAGATGCAAGTCTCAAGCAATTCAATTTATACAATACCATTTACTCAAGTCGATGTCATTTAATCAATAAATATTTATATGCTTCAGATAAATTATTCAATCGTCAAATAACATACCCAATTTATACAATTCAATCCAAATCAATACCATTCCATCGAACCATTGAGCATAATAAGAAACATTTACATCATTCCAATTTCATTTAACCATTTCCAATCACAATATACAATATCAATCATTCAATTCCTTTTAACCAAAACCATGTAGCCCAATGAACTAAAATAACAAATTCAGATACGCGGGTAACCACCAAAACACACTAGAAAGCACCATAGTGATGAACAAAGGCACCGAAGTGTGAATAGAGGCATCAAAGTGCAAACAGAGGCACCAAAGTGCAAACCTGTACAAGTGTGCTACTAACCCTATTGGGATGCCAATTGTATCCTATCCTATTGTTCATTCGGGCATGATTTACACATCAGTATCATTTACTACAATTCATTCCATTGCTCACATTTTATACAATTCCAACCACAATTCAAAATATAATCACATATCATCAATTTTAGTCCACTTGATGTCAAAACAATATATATATACCTTTTAATAATATAACATCACCATGTATATATCATACACTCGTATAATAAATTTTACATTCATTCAATACTACATATCTATTTGTATTTATCACAAATCTGACATTATCTAATGTAGTTTTTTTGATGCCATAAGTCATTGAAATTAAATTTATATATATAATTAACAAATAAAATCACATAATTCAAGCATAATAAGAAATTACGGTAAGTTCCATATGAACTTACCTTGAAAACGACAACTACAAAGTGTCAGAGACTAATATGTAATTTCTCTATTTTTTTCACGATTATATATCGATTGATTCAAATCCAAATCTATAATAATTCATTATAATTTATCAATTCCAATAGCTTTATATCATCTTAGTATATGAATATAATAACTTAATTTAATTTTACACAATTTTCCTAAGGTTTTTCATTTTATTCAATTTAGTCCCTAAAATCAAAATAGCTATATCTTTAAATTTTAATCTTCATTTTTCAAATTTCAATTTCATCCCTATACAGCCCTCTAAATTCAATAATTATAGAAATTTCATGTCAATTCCAAAATATTTTCATTTTAGTCCCAAAGCTCAAAACTAACAAAAGTCACTTTACACATTAGTCCTTAATCAATTCTAAGCTTACACATTAGTACCCGCGATAGTTAGATTAAGCTACAATAATCTAAAAAACATAAAATTTACGAAAAACAGGCTTAATTTGGACTTACATGCAAGAGATTAATTTTGGCCTAATTTTCTTTAGCTTCAACCATGGGGAACCAGGTGAAGATGATAGGAAAATGAAGATGATGGTTGTCTTTTTAGGTATTACAAATTTTAACATAAAAAAACAATATAAAATTTAATTAAAAATAACATCCTTTTAAAACATCATCATTCCACCACCCATTAACCTTCAAAAATGTTTAATTCTCATTTAAACCCTAAAAATTTATTAATTAATCATTCTAACTAGTAAAAATCAATAGCGATTAACTTTTACATTTTTTACAATTTAGTCATTATACATGAATTAATCACTAAATCGACAAAATTACTAATCCAATTCATCTATACAATAACTCCATAAACATTTAATAAAAAAATTACAAGCTTGTTTTACGAAATCGAGGTCTCGATATCTCATTTTTCGACACCATTGACTTCAGGGTTAGTACACTTATACTTTAACTATCCAATTGACAAATTTCACTAGACCGAAATTCAATATAAAATTATAATTAACTTGTAAATATTAATTAATAATATTTATGGAGTCAATCATCAAAGAATGGGGCTCTGAAACTACCGTTTCCAAAACCACTAAAAATTGGGTTGTTACAATGTTGCAACTAGATGGTCTAGGTACCAGTTCCCATGTTTCATTCCTCTCGAACTGTTGCAACTCTTCTTGCACAACCCGAATACAATCAACATCATTTAGGGCCTCTTCAACTCGTTTTGGCTTGATTTGAGAAGTGTAGCAGGCTAATCGAACCATGCCTCTATAATTCTATCTTGGTCTACCTCTTTTTTTATTTCATCATGGACATCACCAATAATATTTGTTATTGAATGATTCTTCTTGACCCTTAAAAAGGTTGAAGTGGTTTAGCATCAATAGACTGGTCATAAGTTTGATCAACAACTTAAACTTCTTAGCTCTCTATTTTTGACTTTTCTTCAAGTTTTCCAGTGCTAAGAGGAGTGGGCACAACCTCAGACACATTTTTAGAAGGTTTATAATCCTTATCATCATTGTTGATCTCTTGTACTCCAACATCATCAACTATCACTTTGCAAGACTCCATAACCTTTTGGATGCATTTAATGAACACAATAAAGGTTTTACTGTTGTTAGGATAACCAAGGAAGATCCCCTTATCAAACTTAGAATCGAATTTACCTTGGTATTTTTTGTCTTTCAGAATGAAACATGTACTCTAAAAGACATGAAAATACTTCACTGTAAGATTCTTTCCCTTCTACAACTCATATAGAGTCACAAGTGTCTTTGGTGTGACCAGCACTCTGTTGATCATAGGAGTAGCATGTTAACTGCCTCACCCCAAAAACAATGAGCAATGCCATTACTATTGAGCATTACTCTGGCCATTTCCTACACTGTCATGTTCTTCAGCTCTACCACTCCATTTTGTTGGGGTATCTTTGGTGTAGAAAGTTCATGTTGGATCCCCTTTTGATCATAAAACTAAACAAACTCATCAATTTCAAACTCGTGTCCATGATCACTTCGAATCCTCCTTACCATGCCAATAGTTCTTCCCTTTTCATTCATCAACCCTCTACAAAATCTTTTAAATTCATCAAATACACTTGATTTATCTCTAAAAAACCTTACCCATGTATACCCGGAGTAGTCATCAACACATACAAGAACATATTTATTCCTTTCTAGGCTTTTTGTTTGCATACGACCAAACAAATCAATCTGCAAAAGTTTGTGGTGCTTTGGTTTGAATATGAACAATCTTTTGATGCTTTTCACGATGTTTTTTTGCCTTTCATACAACTGTTACACACATTAGGTGTAACACCCAACCCGGTCGCTGGATCCAAATGCGTGATGTTACATTACATTGCCAAAGCAACTCAGGCTAACTCCTTACATAATCATAAAATTTAAATCATAATTATCATTCAAACCAAGTTATTCATAAAAAATATACAATCATAATGTATAAGTTTCAAATTCATCATTTTACAGAGTTATGGAAGGTCAAATTTAGAGTTAGGACTCGAATCCAACTCAACTATCAAATTTCTATGTTGTGTATCGAGACAATGGACTTCTTGTCTCAAGACAGGCCTCATTTTATTTAGGCATTTTTGTTTCGATATCAACATGTCTTGGGGCACTAGATATGGTGTCTCGCGGCAAGGTTCCTTATGTTTCAAGACCAACCTCTATTGTTTTCTTATTTTAGCTTTGATATTTGAATGTCTTGAGACAAGGGGTTCTTTTCTCAAGACCTGGAGCAAGACAAAACTAATTTAGATTTGAAGTTTATTTGTCTCGAAACGAAAGCCACTTGTCTTGAGACTTAAATAGGATTGTATTGAGATTAGCTTACCAAGTCTCGAGACACTAAGTAGGTCAGAATATAAGGAAAATTTTATTCTTATGATTTTGAGACATGATCGTACTGTCTCAAGACATAATGGTAAAATGACCCTAAATGCACATTTTTAAGGGTTCAAACTAAACCAAATAACATCTTAAGTAAACCTAAACTTTACATCAAAGTAATACCATCAATGTAACACATCTAAACATAATCAAACATCATCAAATCATAACAACAAATGCATTATCATTTAACCATTTATTTCTCATTATCAAAATTATATTAACTAACATAATTATCTACTAATTAAATATTAAATTTCATCTTACAAAACTTTATAGGCCAACTATCAAATATACCAAAATGACCATTTAAACAACATGACCCAAAACAACCTAGGTACATGCCATTCCAACTTAAACACATATATACATTCAAAAGAGGTAGCAAAATGATTCCCAAGCTGAGTTGTTGAGAATGAATGTTTTGAAACTTCCAACCTACTGGTAAGTCCAAATTATATAGGTTTATTTAACACCTTTTCACTTAGAATTTATGCAAATTTCAATCATGTAGAAAGCTAACTGTTTCATTTTAGTTTATATTAAGACATTAGGCATAATTTTAGTAAAATTTGTAATTTTACATAATTAGGTGTTAATTTTACATAATTTCACTTTATTATGCTACATGTTAATTTTTGTTTGCTCTATTTGCAGTAGTTGGACCACTAAATTAACAAATGTGGGAGCCAATAAAAACATACACATGGACATGAATTAATATCCACTTCATGTGGATGGAAAGAAAACAAATTTGACCTAAAAAAGTTTATTAAACCCAGTTAAAAGTTGTTTGCTAAGAAGTGCTAATCTGCTAACTAGTTGGGTTTTGAAAACCCTCCAATAGAAGGGTGAAGAGCCCAATTCGGCTAAGGCATGAAGAGCAATTGTAACACCCCAAACACGACCTAGACGTTATGGTCGAGTCCGGGAGTGTTATAAAGAAGGGTTTTGAAACTGACGATACTTCAATAAAACCATGTTTAGTTATTTAATAAAACGTCTAGGTATTATAAAACATATTCATTTCTGAAACCGTTATCAGTTGTTCTTTAAATTTAACCATTTATTTCGTAGTGGAAGTTTGAAAATCGTTTAAATCAAAACCAAGCTCGTGTTTCCAAAAACCATTTGTTAAACCATTTGTTTGCGTAAAGTGTTTTTGTCAATGTTGCAAAAAAAAAAAACAAAACAAAATCCAAATCCAAAGGTTGAACCATACAGTCCAGACAGTCCCGAATATTACAAACTCTCAAAAAAACCAAATTTTAAAATAAAATCATTATTACTAAATAAAAATAGATCTCGATAGAGTGGTCACTGTTGAGCCTCCGTCGCACCGACCTGTTTAAGACTGTGGATTACCTTAACAGAACAGATAAACAGATGTGAGTTTTCGTAAACTCAGTGTGTAACCCAACAGAAATATGCATGCAACATACACAGAGTTTCATATACAGTCATATACAGATTCGGACTTAAGTCCATCACAGAAATGGATATTAGAATCAGATGTACATAACAGATATACAGAATCCTATCCCCATCCTCTATGCACCATCTCATTCCATCCCATCACACCATGTGGGGTTAAAAACACCCACCCATCCCTACACACCATATAGTGTTGATGCGATACATAAAAGATAATATGCAGTCAAGCTGCCAGAAAATAGGCGAAGAGTCGCTATACAGTTCCCTTCCTCCACATATACAACTCCCACCCCAGACTCAGATACAAAATACAAATGTAGAAATATCAGAGTAAACATGCTTAACATGCTCGTATACAGATAGATACATACTTAAATAGTACAGTCAGACATACATCTAGTATCCTACTCAGATCAGTCTATTAGAATATCATATCACATAAAATAGGGTTTGGTTAGCCCTTACCGACCCTACGATACACCCATAGTCGATCGGAATGACCCGTGCAACACTGGGGAAAATTTCAGAATTTTGGGCCCACATACCCGTGTAGGCCCACACGCCCTGGCCTAAAACCCATACGCCCAAACTGGCCTAACCCGTGTGGCCCACACGGCGACACTTACTCCATCACATGGCCGTGTCTTACACACGACCACACTTTTATTAGTCATACGGCTGTGTCTCGCACACGGCCAACCATACGGCCGGCCACACACCCGTGTGGCGTCGACAGACTCTATTTTTGGCTTTTGCCGAAGCTCAATTTTTCGTGTTAGGAGTACACACCTGGTTCGTTTTCGAAGCAAACGCAACCCCGGAGTGAACAGAACCTAAAATTATCACAAAACGCCCACAATCAAAGTGAGTTTACAATTCCAAACGAATCCTCATTCAAATTCACGAAACCAAACACACGTCTTCAAAAGAAAAACTGCACTAAAACGTTTGGAAAACTTACCCTCGACGACAGCGGCCTCTAAACTTAACTATGCAATCGAAGGGTCTTGGTTTTCCTGAAGAACACCTAGCAAAACGGTATACTGAATTAATCTCATACACCAACAGAGACTAATGTATAAATCAAAACTACCTCAAAACACAGCGAACCCCTTACTTACGCAGCAACACGAAGGAATCGAAATGTTAAAGTATTACGATTTGAAAGAGAAATTTCGACAGAAATCAGAAAAAGAAAACAAAAGTTTAAAGTGGGAAAACAGAAAAGAAAAAAAACATTAGAGAAGGAAAAATTTTGGGAAAAGAGAAAAACTAAAATTAAAATTAAGAAAATCTGATAACCTATCCCTAATTTTTCTCCCACTCCCCACTAACCCACTAACTCTCAACCACCTCAGAATTTCGGTTCCTCCGAACCTCTATCAGACACCCGAAGTAAAAATTATCACCTACGCTCACACAGGGATTCGAACACAGGACCACCAACACACTAAGTCCTTACCACTCGAACCAACAGGCTCATGCTGATATAGGTTTACAAAGATTATTACAAAGGACTACCCAATAGGTATAAGGCTAGGATAAAAAAATAACAAAATTTGCCAAAAGTAAGACTTGAACCCAAGACCTCAAACACAAACCTAGAACACTTAGCCACTGAAGTAGATACATATTTATGTCAGAATTCACAAAACAGACTTAAATTATTCAGGGCGTTATAGCAGCTAAAATTAGCTTTGGAATAATTGAATTTAATATCCCTACATGTGTAAAAAAAAAATCACAAATCAACCCCCAACTAATAACTTGATTGCTGTCCAACCCCATACCATGAATTAAGGAAGAATCAGTCACAAAATCAAGTAACCATCAACCCCTCATCCCACAATTCATGGCCGCCCATGCAAAGGGAGATTATAAAGGGATATGCATGCTATTTTTAGCAAACTCTCAAGCTCTCCCTCAAGTATAAATAGGTACTTCCATTCACCTTTCATGTCATCAAAAAATATATATATATATCATTCATCCTTCCCATCCCTCAACTCTCCTCTTTCTCTCCTTTTTAAAGTTCTCCATTTTCCCTTTCTTTTAGCTAGCATTTCCTTGAGAAAAACTTTCTTGGCCGACCACATTGAGAAGCAATTTGTGAAGGAGCAACCGCGAGAATTGGAGGAAGCCACCATGAGAATTGGAGGAAGCCAACACGATCAGTCTTAGGGGAATTGCCGAACTCACCAAAGAGTTTCTTCTTCCTTATTCTTTTCAATTGTTCTTAGTTTTTCAAACATGATTGAATGTTTTTCCATTAATGATGATGAATTAAATTTGTTTTAGCTATAATAATTGCAATGATTTGATTAAATTCATTCGATTCACATTTATGTTGTTTTGTTCCTCAATTGTTCATGCTTTCAATTAAAATCATTCATGTTATTCATGCATTAAAATATGTTTGGAGGCATTAGAATTAGTTGCTTAATCCTAATCAGATGGTGCTAATGGACACGATAATTGAAAGTTGCATACTTAGTTTATATCCTATTTAGAATAAATTAAAGGTTCATAATAATCTAAGAAAACACTATTACCTTGCATAACTTTAGGTTTATGTGATTAAATTATTTCAAACCTAATCTGTCCCTGTTACTTCACGTAAATTTTAAGGAATTCTTAGTTAAATATGGACATAAAAATATATATTTTTTTCTAAGTATAAGACTTCGAAAGAACTTATATGAGATTCCAAGTTAATTAATGATCGAGTTGCCATGGAATATTTTCTAGAACATTGTTAAACATGATGAAGAATGAATCGAGTCAAGTGCTGTGATTGTTCTAGCTTATTCATGTTATTGTTGTTAAAACTTGTGAAATTATTGCTAAAATCACTTCATTTCATTTTATTTCATCTCATTTGCATTTAGGTTAGTTTGCATTTAGTTAATTTATTTAATTTTAACATTCATCACCTTTAAATATTGTGTTTTCTTAACCAACTTGTAAATTCTTAATTTTACAATTATTGATTAACAGATACAGTCCATGTGGAGACGATAACTCTTTAACTTACTTATTACTTGATAACGACTATGTACACTTGCACATTCTGTCGGAACCAAGTTTTTGGCGCCGTTGCCAGGGACTGTTAATTTAATAATTGATTGTGAAATTATTTCTTGCAATTTGGGTTTTTTATTTTTATTTAATTATTTTTTTAATTTTTTTCAGGGGTTTATGAGCATAGATCGAATTATCGATTTACTCCCTATAGACCCTGAAATCGAGCTAGCATTTATACAAAAAAGACAAGAGAGACTAACCTAGAAACAAGCCATTGAAATGGACCTTGAAAATCAAAACGAAGTTTAAGGAAATGGAGCTGCTAATACTTGTAATTCAATCCTTATTGTTGATGATAGAGATAGAGCTATAAGGCAGTACGCTGTGCCGCTTTTTAATGAGTTAAATCCGACAATCAGGAGATCAGAGATCGAGACACAATAGTTTGAATTGAAGCCTGTGATGTTCCAGATGCTTCAAACAGTGGGTCAGTTTAGTGGAATGCCTACAGAAGATCCACATCTTCACCTTCGACTGTTCATGGAGGAAAGTGATTCCTTCAAGATAGCCGGTGTAACCAAAGACACATTGCGATTGAAGTTGTTTCTATACTCGTTGCAAGATAGAGCACGAGCATAACTTAATTCTTTGCCACCAAGCTCAATTTCTACTTGGCTAGAATTAGCTGAACATTTTCTGGTAAAGTATTTCCCACCTAGCAAAAATGCTAAGTTGTGAAATGAGATCACTACTTTTTAGCAAATGGATGACGAATCCTTATACGAGGCATGGGAAATATTCAAAGAGCTACTATGTAAGTGCCCTTACCATGGGATTCCGCATTGCATTCAGCTGGAGACATTTTATAATGGTCTAAACATACACACTAGGATGGTGGTAGATGCTTATGCAAATGGTGCTCTCTTTTCTAAGTATTATAATGAGGCTTACGAAATCATCGAGAGAATAGCCAGTAACAATTACCAGTAGTCGACAAATCGAGAAACTTTAGAAAGATGAGTAGTAAGAGTGCATGAAGTGGATGCTCTCACTTCACTTGTAGCTTAGGTATCTACTAGTTCTTCAATGCTTAAAATTTTTTCCACTAACGGTTTAAACAATGTTGCAACCTCAGCCACCGAGTCAATTTGAAGTTATTTCCTGCGTATACTGTGGGGACGGATATTTGTTTGAGAATTGTCCATCAAATCCCAAGTTTGTTTATTATGTAGGGAATCAAAACCAGAATAGAAGTAGACAAGAATGACAGTCCAACTTCTATAAATCTTTATGGCGAAACCATCCAAACTTTTCTTGGAGTAACCAAGGAGCTGGACTGAATAAAAACTACATGCAACATAGATCAAATCAACCTCTTGGGTTCAATCAACAAGTTCAGAAACCACCTCAAGCTGTGTAATGCCCCAAAAATATAGGGTCTTTAATTTTGCATGTCCTGACACAAATGGCTTGTTTGCTTTAATGGCTAAGTGATTTGGGTGTGTATGGGAGTGTGTGAGAAGCCTGGGCTCAAGTCTTGACTCTTGCAAAAAATTTTGTTTTTCTCTTAAATGAACCTTGGCTTTAGCATGTAGGCCTTAAGAATATTTGTGTTCAAAATATGACACACAAAGAGCCTGTTGGTACAGTGGTTGTGGCGTTACAAGTGTGGCAATAGGTCTGAGGTTCAAGTCTTGGGATGAGCAATGGTCTATTTTATTTTTGCAGCATGGATCGGCCAGTGGTTGTGTTATAGTGAAATTCTGATGGAGAAGTTGTGGAGAGATATGAGGAGGGATTCAATGAGCGATATGGGGAGTGATATGGGGAGAGGTTTGTGGAGAAAAAGGGAGGAATTTGAAGTGTGTGGGAAGTGCAGTACCGAATTGAGAGTGCTAGTACTCAGAATTTTGGCAAAGGTAGCTTTTGAGAGTAGTTCTGGTTTCAGTTTCTTTCTTTTGGGCATTTTATTTCTTTTGTGTTTCCTTCTGGTCGAATGGTTGTTGTTTCTTGGTAACGTAAAATCATTTTGGTTAATTCCTGGTAAGTGGGTTTCTTTTCTCTGTTATTCTCATTTTGCCAAAAGTGTCAATTACCGAAACCTCTTCTTTTCTCTTCTCATTCCCATATTTTTCCCTTTACCGAAACTATTCTTCTCCTCTTAGTTCTCCTTCATTTTCCCTTTTAGCTGAATATAGTCTCCTTCTTCCCTAATATTCTATTCTTCCTTCGGTCTTCTCTGAGCCAACCATCCTTTCTTCTTCCCTTTCGGGTTCTTGTCTGCTGCTCGGTGTTTGGTGGATTGTTTCGGTGCGCTAGGGGTGGTGGTTCGATCTTGCTAGAGTTTTAACAAATCGGTGGGGTGCGTTGGGGTAAGAGATCCTGAGAAGCGAAGTAGAGCAAATATTATTCAAGTCATGAAAATCTGTCTCTCGTTAAGGGTAAGATCACTACCATACTCTTAGATTAGGCCGAATATTCCTGTGGTTGGTAAGTTAGTATTTGTGGATTAAGGCCACATAATTGATCATTGTTTTGGTTAATAAGATCTGTTTTGATACAAATATTCGGCATAGGCCTGTGATCAATCCTGATCGGTGGTCTTTAGAGATTAAATTCAGTCGTTAATCAAGATTGGTACTTGGAGATTTCTCGCGTGATTCCACAATCAGGTGTGTAACCGTACCCTTCAAACGGTAATAGGCGTAAAAACCGGTAAAGTGTGTAATCACACTATCCCCGCTATGAATCGGCAAAAGTCGAAAAGCTGAAACTTCGATATTTGAGGCCTCACGAGCGTGCAATCGCTCGTGTGGAGAAATCGAGCCACAACCGAGGCGGTAGACTGAAGAGGCCACTACGAGTATTCTCGTGCACTTGGGCCTCGTTGGGCCAAAATGGGTCGTGTGGGCCCAATGGGCTCGTGGGCCCCACACAGATAAAATTTACGAAAAGTGGTAGAAATTAGATTAGACTATGTAGATCACATAGCCGTGATCAAATTTGGGCCAATGGGCCCACACGAGTGTTGGGCCCACTTGGGCCGAATATTGGTCTTTGAGCCTATTTACACTGTCTCGACCAAATAGATTATATGTGTCGCTCGAGGCGACTGTAGGCATTCGAAAAGGTCATTAACTGTACCGATACCCCTAGGGAATAAAATGACTGAAATACCCCTAATGAGTAAAATGACCAAAATACCCCTAAAGGGAAAAATTACCGTTTTACCCCTAATACATGAAAATGACTATTTTACCCCTAGAGATAGATTGAAAGATGAAAATATGTATTGTATGACTGTACTGAGTAGGTCATGTTGCATACACGAAATATTGATAACATGGCATACTGCATGGGGTTGGGATTCTGTTATGGAAGAAGTAATGTTACTGGTGTCTCTGCCACACATACTGATACTGGTGGCTCTGCCACAATTACTGTTACTGGTGGCTTTGCCACATATACTGTACTGGTAGCTCTACTACGTTATTATTACTTGCAGCTATGCTGCAATATTGGTGTGAGGGCTGGGTGGGTCGACTTTGTCCCCACATAGTGTGTTGGGTTGGTACGGGTGGTGTGCTGGTTGGATTGGGGTAGGTTTGCATACTTGCACCATACTGATACTGTATCGGGATTAGGCCCATACTGTTACTGTATTGGGCTAAGGCCCACATTACACTGTTATTGAACAGGGCTCAGGCCCAGACTGTTACTGCATGTATTATTGATCGAGTGATAGGGGATTACACACTGAGTTCTCGTAACTCACCCTTTTTATTTAACTGTACAGGTAATCCCCAGTCTTAGGCGATTTGGAGCTGCGAGGGACTCGGAGGGGGCCACACGATCGAGGATGTTTGTTTAAACGTAATCATTTAAATATTTTATTTTGGGTTGATATTTTTGTAATAAGGCCTCTGGTGATTTTTAATTTCTTTTAATTGGGGTTTTTAATTTCTTATTTTGAACTGCCAAACGGATACAAACAAGTTTTCACAACTAATAATTGTTTTACAAGGCAAACACATATTTTTAACTTCATGATAACTGAAAATAGAGTAGCTTCCGTGAATTTAAACCCATAGTAACAAATATGGTAACTGTTTTACTAAGTGGTAGTTTTTATAACTTACCAATTGTTTTCTAAGAAATAAGAACTAAATGGATTTTTACTTAAGCGAATTCTCCCATCAGACTTTGATTTCGAAAAACACTTCGATGTGACAGGCCAGATTCAGCCGTAACGTCTAAGTCAGGTTTGGGGTGTTACATTTAGTGGTATCAGAGCCCGGTTACAAAACTCGACTGTGGAATGGGTTTGAAAAGTTTTTCTGAAAATAGATTTTTAAGATTCGAAATGTTTTCGAAATATGTACAAGTGTGGCACACCGAGTCTCCGGTGCCAAATCTTTAAGTTCTCTAAATCTGATTACTGATATACTATGAAACTCTAGATAGAGGAAACTGAAATCGTAGGAGACTGTAAACTATAGTCAGAACTCGATCTGCAAAAACAAACCCCTAATAACTACTTTTCATAATACATTTGTTAATAATTACTGAAATTATAAGCTGATACATAAGACTTTTAATCAGATAAAGCGCATATCGAAATGAGCACAAGAGGTACCCGCGGAAGGGGTACACGGGGCCACGGTAGAGGCCGAGGAAGTGCTCGGGCCGGATCATCGGCATAGGGCTATATGCTTGCTGGGGAAGCACCAGCCTCACCAGTAACCGAGACGGGGTCGTATGATCGAGCAGCTGGGGATGATGCCCTATCCCAAGCAATGCTCCGCATTCTAGAAAAGATTACTGGAGCTAGTACTGGAATAGTGGGCCAAGGGTCAATTTCGGAGCGACTCTGGTCTAATGGGGCGGAAATTTTTAGGGGTATTTCTGGAGTAGCCCCAAATGTGGCGGAGTACTGGTTAGAGGCGACTGAACGAATAATGGACGACCTTGACTGTACTACGGAGCAGAAATTAAAAGGGGCAGTGTCCTTACTGCGAGACGAGGCTTACCAATGGTGGCTCACCGTGAGAGAGGGTACACAGGCCGATCGTGTGACGTGGGATTTCTTTAAGGCGGCATTTCAAGGAAAGTACGTGGGCGCAAGTTATGTGGACGCCCAATGAAAGGAATTTCTGAGCCTGACCTAAGGAAGTAAGACAGTGGTAGAATATGAGGCAAAATTCTTGCGGTTGAGACGGTATGCTCGAAGGATAGTAGCAACTGAGTATGAATGCTGTGTGCCTTTTGAGGATGGCCTTCGGGATGAGCTAAGGGTATTGATAGCCCCACAGAGGGAGCGAGATTTTACCGCTCTTGTAGAAAAGGCAAAGATTTCTTAAGAGGTGAAGCGCTCGGAGCACCAGAACCGTGAAAAAGATAGGGGTAGAAATAAGAGGGATTTTGGGCCCTCAAGTTCTTCTGGGAGGCCTTTTAAGAAGGCCAGGTTTGATGGGCCGGTCCGAACTGGAATTCCTATTGCTATTGTTAGGTTGCAGCCTTGTGCTGATTGTGGGAAATCTCACCAGGGTGAGTGCTGGAAGAGGACTGGGGCGTGCTTTAGATGTGGGTACATGGATCATCGGGTTAAGAATTGTCCTCATAGACCTGTTCAGATGCAAGCTGTAGGACTGGGTCATGTTCAGCCAGTGAGAGGTGGTCAGCAGCCACCGAGAGGCCGTGGGCAAGCCAGAGGTGGAAACGGTATGTGACAAGGTCGTGGAGCCCAAGCAGAGGTACTGGTAACACTGAGGCGAGGCAGCCAGCGTTGGTCTATGCTGCTCGTCGCTGAGAGAATAGTGATGCCCCTGACGTCATAACCGGTACGTTCCTAATTTACAATGTACCTTACACTGCTTTAATTGATATTGGGTCTACACATTCGTACGTTGCATGCACTGTGTCGGGAACTTTGGGTATTCAGTTCGAAAATACTGTTAGTGAGATGACTGTGATAAGTCCACTGGGTCAGTCGGTTAGGGTAAATAAGTTATTCAGAGATGTTCCCCTTGAGGTCCAATGAGTAATTTTTCCAGCAGAGTTGATGGAACTGTCGTTTGGTGAATTCGACCTTATTTTGGGTATGGATTGGCTGGTGAAACACCGAGCTAGTTTGGACTGTACTGCTAAGCGTATGGTGTTAAAGACTACTAAGGATGAGGAGGTGGCTGTGATTGGGGAGCGAAAGAATTATTTGTATAACGTGATCTCAGCATTAAGGGCCGAGAAACTGATTCGCAAGGGTAGTGAGGAGTTTTTAGCCTACGTTAGTATTTCTGATTCTGAAAGTCCTTCTGTCGGAGATATTAAAACTGTTAAGGATTTTCCGGATGTATTTCCTGATGAGCTCCCTGGGTTACCTTCAAACCGCGAGGTCAAATTTGGTATTGAGCTCTTACCTGAAACAGCCCCAGTGTCCATCGCCCCATATAGGATGGCACCGAAGGAGCTGGTGGAGTTAAAGGCTCAAATTCAAGAGCTTCTAGATCGAGGATTCATTCGACCGAGTGTGTCTCCGTGGAGAGCACCAGTATTATTTGTAAAGAAGAAAGATGGGTCCATACGAATGTGCATCGATTATCGGCAACTTAATAAGCTAACTATCAAGAACAAGTACCCCTTGCCAAGAATTGACGATCTTTTTGATCAGCTACGAGGAGCTTCGGTTTTCTCCAAAATAGATCTTCGCTCTGGGTACCATCAGCTTAGAGTTAAGGAGGCTGATGTGTATAAGACTGCGTTTAGGACTCGGTATGGTCATTACGAGTTACTAGTGATGCCGTTTGGGCTGACGAATGCACCAGCCACTTTCATGGACCTGATGAACCGAGTATTCCAGCCCTATCTGGGTCGGTTTGTGGTGGTATTTATAGATGATATCTTGGTGTATTCGAGAACCGAGGATGAACATAATGCACATCTCTGAATTGTTCTGCAGATTTTAAGGGAAAAGCAACTGTACGTTAAGTTCAGCAAGTGTGAGTTCTGGCTGCGAGAAGTGACATTTCTTGGTCACGTGGTGTTTGCCGAGGGGATCAGGGTGGATCCTCGAAAAATTGAAGCCGCACTAGACTGGAAACCACCTAAGACCGTATCTAAAATTCGAAGCTTTCTGGGTTTGGCAAGGTATTACAGATGTTTTGTGGAGGGGTTTTCCTTAATTACTGCACCTCTGACTAAGTTGCTGCATAAAGGGGTACCGTTCAATTGGACTGATAAGCAGTAAGAAAGTTTTGAGAAACTGAAGAAGGTTCCGACTGAAGCCTCTGTCTTGATCTGACCAGAGTGCAGGAAGGAATTTATCTCTGATGATGCATCACACATTGAATTGGGTTGTATGCTGATGCAAGAGGGTAAAGTGGTTGCTTATGCGTCCCGTCAGCTTAAGCCTCACGAGTCGAATTACCCAACTCATGACTTGGAATTAGCCCTAGTGATATTCACACTAAAAATTTGGAGGCATTATTTATATGGCGAGAAGTGTATTATCTACATAGATCATAAGAGCCTCAAGTACCTCCTTACTCAGAAGAAGCTGAATCTTAGGCAGCGAAGATGGGTAGAGCTGCTTAAGGATTACGACTGCTCGATTGAGTATCACCCTGGTAAGGCTAACGTGGTAGGTGACGCACTGAGCCGTAGGGCTATATCTGATTTGAGAGCAATGTTTGCTCGTCTCAGCTTGTATGATGATGGTAGCTTGTTAGCTGATCTTCAAGTGAGACTGTCGTGGACTGAACAAATTAAGGGGAAACAGTTGTTGGATGAGTCACTGGTTCCTCGTTTCTGACAGGTTGAGATGGGTGAAACTTCAGATTTTGGGCTGAATAGTGAAGGAGTACTATGTTTCCGTAGGAGAGTCTGTATACCGGAGGATGCTGACTTAAGGCAGTCTATACTGCGAGAGGTGCATAGTAGTCCATACGCTATGCATCCTGGTAGAAACAAGTTATACCGAGATCTTCGTGAGCTATACTGGTGGCCAGGACTGAAATGTGAAGTTACTGATTTTGTGAGTAAGTGCTTAACGTGCCAACAAGTTAAAGCTGAGCATCAACTGTCTTCAGGGTTACTGCAGCCAGTTAAAATTCCACTTTGGAAGTGGGAGCGAGTAACCATGGATTTTGTGAGTGGGCTGCCCTTAACGCCTACTAAAAAGGATTCAGTATGGGTTATTGTAGACAAACTGACTAAATTTGCCCATTTTATACCAGTTCGTACGGATTATTCGTTGCAGAAGCTGGCAAGGTTGTATGTGGCTGAGATTGTGAGACTGCATGGGTACCGATTTCCATCATATCTGACAGAGACCCTCGATTCACATCTCAATTCTGGAAGAAGTTACACAAGGCTTTGGGTACTAGTTTGGACTTCAATACTGTGTTCCATCCTCAGACAGATGGTTAGTCAGAAAGGGTGATTCAAATACTGGAGGACATGTTAAGAAGCTGTGTTATTGATTTCCGAGGCAGCTGGGAAGACTGTTTGCCACCGGCAGAGTTTGCGTATAATAACAGCTACCAGTCTAGTATTCAAATAGAACCGTACGAGGCATTGTATGGTCGTAGGTGTCGTACCCCTACCTGTTGGACTGAGCTGGGCGAGCGGCGAGTTTTGAGGCCAGAGTTAGTTTCTGATACCGAAGAAAAGGTAAAGCTAATTCGAGACCGGTTGAAGGAAACGTCTGATAGGCAGAAGTTTTACGTAGATCTTAAATGCCGAGAGATTGAGTATTCCGTAGGAGACTTGGTATTTCTTAGGGTCTCACCATGGAAAAAGATACTGAGGTTTGGGTGAAAGGGGAAGCTTAGCCCTAGGTTTATTGGGCCTTAGCGTATACTGAAACGTGTGGGACCGGTCGCCTATCAACTTGAGTTGCCTCCAGAATTAGATCGGATTCACGATGTGTTCCATGTCCCCATGCTGAGGCGTTACCGCTCTGATCCCACGCATATAGTACCAGTCGAGAAGATCGAAGTTAGGCCAGATCTGACCTTCGAGGAAGAACCAGTACAGATATTGGACCGCGAGGTTAAAGTGCTAAGGAAGAAATCAATCCCACTGGTTAAAGTGCTTTGGCAGAATCTCGGTACCGAGGAAGCCACGTGGGAACCTAAGGAGGCGATGCGAAAACAATACCCTCACCTATTCTGACCAGGTAAATTTCGAGGCCAAAATTTCTTTTAGGGGGTAGAGTTGTAACGCCCCAAAAATATAGGGTCTTTAATTTTGCATGTCTTGACACAAATGGCTTGTTTGATTTAATGGCTAAGTGATTTGGGTGTGTATGGGAGTGTGTGAGAAGCCTGGGTTCAAGTCTTGACTCTTGCAAAAATTTTTGGTTTTTTCTTAAATGAACCTTGGCTTTAGCATGTAGGCCTTAAGAATATTTGTGTTCAAAATATGACACACAAAGAGCCTGTTGGTACAGTGGTTGTGGCGTTACAAGTGTGGCAATGGGTCTGAGGTTCAAGTCTTGGGATGAGTAATGGTGTATTTTATTTTGCAACATGGATCGGCCAGTGGTTGTGTTACAGTGAAATTCTGATGGAGGAGTTGTGAAGAGATATGAGGAGGGATTCAAGGAGCGAGATGCAGAGTGATATGGGAAGAGGTTTGTGGAGAAAAGGGAGGAATTTGAAGTGTGTGGGATGTGTAGTACCGAATTAGGAGTGCTAGTACTCAGAATTTCGACAAAGGTAGCTTTTGAGAGTAGTTCTGGTTTCGGTTTCTTTCTTTTGGGCATTTTATTTCTTTTGTGTTTCCTTATGGCCGAATGGCGGTTGTTTCTTGGTAACGTAAAATCATTTTGGTTATTCTTGGTAAGTGGGTTTCTTTTCTCTGCTATTCTCATTTTGCCGAAAATGTCAATTACCGAAACCTCTTCTTTTCTCTTCTCATTCCCATATTTTCCCTTTATCGAAACTATTCTTCTCCTCTTCGTTCTCCTTCATTTTTCCCTTTTAGCCGAATATAATCTCCTTCTTCCCTAATATTCTATTCTTCCTCCGGTCTTCTCTGATCCGACCATCTCTTCTTCTTCCCTTTCGGGTTCTTGTCTACTGCTTGGTGTTTGGTGGATTGTTTTGGTGCGCTGGGGGTGGTGGTTCAGTCTTGCTGGAGTTTTAACAAATCGGTCGGGTGCGTTAGGCTAAGAAATCCTGAGGAGCGAAGTAGGGAAGAGATTATTCAAGTCATCAAACTCTGTCTCTCGTTAAGGGTAAGATCACTACCATACTCTTAGGTTAGGCCGAATATTCCTGTGGTTGGTAAGTTAGCATTTGTGGATTAAGGCCACATAATTGATCATTGTTTTGGTTAATAAGATCTGTTTTGATACAGATATTCGGCATAGGCGTGTGATCAATCCTGATCGGTGGTCTTTAGAGATTAAAGTCAGTCCTTAAGCAAGATTGGTACTTGGAGATTTCTTGCGTGATTCCACAGTCAGGTGTGTAACCGTACCATTCAAACGGTAATAGGCGTAAAAGTCGGTAAAGTGTGTAGTCACACTATCCCCGCTATGAATCGGCAAAAGCCGAAACTTCGGCATTTGAGGCCTCACGAGCGTGCGATTGCTCGTGTGGAGAAACTGAGCCACAACTGAGGGCGGTAAACTGAAGAGGCCACTACGAGTGTTCTTGTGCACTTGGGCCTCGTTGGGCCAAAATGGGCCGTGTGAGCCCTATGGGCTCATGGGCCCCACACGGATAAAATTTTTGAAAAGTGGTAGAAATTGAATTGGACTATGTAGATCACATAGCCGTGATCAAATTTTGGCCAAATGGGCCCACACGAGCGTATGGGCCCACTTGGGCCGAATATTGGGCTTTGAGCCCATTTACACTGTCTCGACCAAATGGATTATCTGTGTCGCTCGAGGCGACTGTAGGCCTTCGGAAAGGTCGTTAACTGTACCGATACCCCTAGGGAATAAAATGACTGAAATACCCCTAATGAGTAAAATGACCAAAATACCCCTAAAGGGCAAAATTATCGTTTTACCCCTAATACATGAAAATGACTATTTTACCCCTAGAAATAGATTGACAGATGAAAATATGTACTGTATGACTGTACTTAGTAGGTCATGTTGCATACATGAAATATTGATAACATGGCATACTGCATGGGGTTGGGATTCTGTTGTGGAGGAAGTATTGTTACTGGAGGCTTTGCCACACATACACGATCTTGGTGGGCTCGCGACAATTATCGCATCGTGGCTTTGCCACATATCTTTATCGCGGACTCTGCTTTGCATTATTGTCTATCGCGCTATCTTGCCGCAATATTAGTGTTAGGGCTGAGTGGGTCGACTTTGTCCCCACATGGTGTGTTGGGTTGGTACGGGTGGTGTACTGGCTGGATTGGGGTGGGTTTGCATACTTGCACCATCACGATCATCAGATCGGGCTTAGGCCCATATCATTATCAGATTGGGCTAAGGCCCACATTGCATTGTTATTGAACAGGGCTCGAGCCTGCATCACATGCATGTACATCGATCGAGTGATAGGGGATTACACACTGAGTTCTCGTAACTCACCCTTTTCTTTTAATTGTACAGGTAATCCCCAGTCTTAGGCGATTTGGAGTTGCGAGGGACTCGGAGGGGGCCACACGATCGAGGATGTTTGTTTAAACGTAATCATTTAAATATTTTATTTTGGGTTGATAATTTTGTAATAAGGCCTCTGGTGATTTTTAATTTCTTTTAATTGGGGTTTTTAATTTCTTATTTTAAACTGCCAAATGGATACAAACAAGTTTTCATAACTAATAACTGTTTTACAAGGCAAACACATATTTTCAACTTCATGATAACTGAAAATAGAGTAGCTTTCGCGAATTTAAACCCACAGTAACAAACATGGTAACCGTTTTACTAAGTGGTGGTTTTTATAACTTACCAATTATTTTCTAAGAAATAACAACTAAATGGATTTTTACTCAAACGATTTCTCCCATCAGACTTTGATTTCAAAAAACGCTTCGATGTGACACGCCAGATTCGAACGTAATGTCTAGGCTGGGTTTGGGGTGTTACAAGCTGAACCGTCCAACAATTTGGAGAATTTCTTGAAGACGTACATAGCTAAGAATTACGCCTTAATCTAGAGTCAAGTAGCAACACTGAAAAATTTTTCTTGATCCCCTCCTAATAAGCCTTGAAAAAAATTTTAATTAGGAAAAATCGTTCTTGACCAATCAGCAAATTGGATATGATAATTCGAGAAGCGTAAGTGTGGGTAATCGTAAACTAGTTAGTTGTTTCGACATAGATTTTGGGAAAATGTTATGGATTGATTAAATGAAGGATTTTAATCAGGATTAGCTACTGATTTTATAGTATTTAAATGTTTTAGGTGCTGACCCAAACGCTCTAAATCAACAGTAAAGCCAAAAGTTGTTCGTGCGTACGATTTGCATAAAAGCAGTGTAAGAAATCTAACTAGTTTCGATTCAAAAAATAGTTGTAATTGTGACGATTGGATTGAACCCATAAGTTGGTGTTTAGGGGATTTATAAGATGTGTAATTATTGATTTATATATTTATTTCTTTTAATTTAATTAATTTAGGCCCGTTTGAAAGTTTATTAAAGAAACCACAAGATTCGCTAGTGTGCTGCAAAAGAGCGTAAATAAGGTGTGAGACCTAAACTCAATAACTTGTTTGATAATAATAAATATTATGATTAAATTGATGGTTTAGGTTTCTGATTGGTCTTGACTTTATAGCTAAGAAATTAAATTTGTAAATGGCCAAATCAGGTATGGTACGAGCCCTAATTATTTGGCATGGTAGCATTGTTGCTATATTGATTGAATGATTGAATGATTGACATTTTCATGAATATTTGGTTAATTTAATGTATGATTGGTGGTAGGTATGACATGTTTATGAATGAAAATAAGGCTTATGCATGATGTATTCGTACAAGTGAATTGCTATGATATGTTTGAAAGACTGCTGTCCATGCACACAGAAAAAAATGAAAGTACATGAAATTGTGTTTTGGGAATAATATCGTCTTTATGGTAGTTTGAAAGTTGGATTATTGATTCCATATTCTGAAAGTATGTGATAATTGAGGGCATGTATTGAAAATGCCAACTAAATGTGAAAAATATTGATTTATGGCTATGTATGAGATAGTATGACATATTGCATGTGCATGGGGTGGGATTATGTGGATGACGGAGGAGTTCCGTGGAGTTCTGGTGGAATATCAAGTTCGCATTTATACGTAGTCAATGCACTACACCTAGAGTATTGAGGGGATTGGCGATTTTATCGCATTATATGATATTGGCAATTTTATTGCATTATATGTTATACGACAGATTTTCTGCATTTATGTTATATGGTGGTTTCTACCACATTGAGCTTTGCTCGCATACATTGGATTTCAACAGACGGGTTTTGGGGAACTCGTGGTGTGTAGCGGATGGTTTGGGTAGGAATTCATATGTACATTATGTCATGATCATGTTACATAAGAATATTATTATGGATATTGAATGTGTTATTTGGTTCTATGAGAAAATGCTTGAATGTATGTGATATGCTTGATTGTTTAGACTCACACTGAGCTTGTTAAGCTCACCCCATTACTTCAACTTCTCAGGTAATGAATGAACTTATGGCATGTGGATGTAGGACGGACTTTAGACTTGAAACACCATTGTGATTTTATTTATTTAGTTTTCTATTATATTATTATTCGATTTTTGGACTGTAAAATTATTTAAACTGTGGTTTTGGATTGTTTTCTTTTCCAGGATTTTCATGCATGCATGATTTTCATTCTTAGGATGCCTTTTCAGATTTATATATATAGAAATTGAACTATGCATGTTATTTGGCTAAGTTAATAATTGGGTTAGTATGGTATATTTTCCGCTGTAACCAAGATAAACAAAATATTTTTCAAAGACAATGATGTGTATTGAGTTTTTTGAAAACCACACCTAATTCACTATCTTGACTTAATAATGGTTGGATTAGTTAAATGAATGGTTTCCAAAATTAATGAAGGCAACTAAGATTTTATAAAAAGAGTGTTTTTGAGATTTCAACTATCGATATAGTAGGTTCGATGATTAGGTGACTAATGTGACTTTCACGATTCGGTCATAATGTCTAGGCTGGGTTTGGGAGGTTACACAGTTGAAATTCTTACATCAGATTCTACAAATTTGGAGGAGGTAAAATCTAAACTTGTCAACTCTGGTAATCTAACATCTATGTTAGATGCAAAGACGTTACCTCGGAAGAGCTGTCCAGTCTAAGCAAAAGTTCCACAACCTCCATATCCTCAAAGACTCCAGCAACATAAGGAACAACAGGGTACTCAATTTAGGATAATTTTGGATGTATTGAAATAGATACGTATCAACATTTCGTTGGTGGAAGCTTTGGAGCAAATGCCAAACTATGAGAAAGTTATGAATGAATTTTTGTCTAAGAAGAGCAGGTTTGGGGAATTTGAAATTGTAGCCCTAACTACAGAATGTAGCTTATTTTTTCAGAATAGGTTGCCTCCTAAGTTGAAGGATCCATGAAGTTTCATCATACCTTGCAATATTTGAGAATCCTATTATGGCAAGGCTTTGTGTGATTTGGGATCGAGTATCAACTTGATTCCTATGTCTATGTTCAGACGATTAGGTATTGGTGAGGCCAGACCGACTACTGTTACACTCCAATTAGCAGACAGATCCTTAGCGCATCCAGAAGGAAAAATCGAGGATGTATTGGTACATGTTGATAAATTCATATTTCCTGTTGACTTTATTATCTTAGATTTTGAAGTAGATAAAGAAGTACCAATCATCCTAGAAAGGCCTTTCTTGGCAACCAACAGGACGATAATCGATATACAGAAAGGTGAACTCACCATGCGAGTTCAAGATGAACAAGTGACCTTTAATGTACTCAAGGCCATAAAATCTCCTGATGAAGTTAAAGATTGTTATACTGTCTCTGAGGCAGATCCGTTGGCTCCTACAAAATTAGAATTCAATGATCCGTTGGAAGATACTGAAAGGGCGTCTATTGAGGGACAGAAGAGTTTAATCCAATCTCAAGTATTTGATCTTGGGAAATTCGAATCTCAATGGGTAAAAGAAACGATTATTTATCCCACCTATGACATTCTGTGGGTGAGACCTGTACCAAAGAAAGAAGGTATCACAAATCATGAGCTGATTCCGTTAAGGACAATCAAGTCTTCGCAAATTTGTATGAATGACAGAAAGTTGAGCAACGCAACGCGGAAAGACCATTTTTCGTTGCTATTCCTTGATCAAATGATGAACATAATTGCTGGGCAAGATTAATTTTTTCTTTCTAGATGGGTATGATTGGTATGATAAATGGTCATTTGACATCGCCTCAGTCAGTGACGATACCCAATGACATTGAGGGAGTTCTCTTCACTTTCTCTATCATTATTTTATTTTCAATTTTTTTTCTCATTTGAATAAATGACATAATTAGAAAATTTCTCTTGATTTAGTACATTAAATAAATTCTGTCTAAAGAGATTGGAACTTAAGCGGGACCAAATCGTGACCCCTCTAACCTTTCTTGGGAACTTAATTTAATGTAATCTTTAGAGAAAATTTTCTAATTAGCCTAAAAAAAATTATTTTTATTTTTATTTCTAATTTCTAATTTTTATGTTTAATAAGAGGGTTAAGATTGGCCCAAGTACTAATATGTTTCTTTGTTGAGTTTTATTTTAGTACAGATAATAAAATTTTGTAGTTTGGGCTCAAGGCCCAGAATAGTAAAAAGGAGGAAAATACTCAAATTTTTGTCGGCCCTAAGCTTCCCTAAACCCTAGTTGTGCCTCCACATATTTCCCTCCATACCTTGCCGCCCAAGCATCCATTTTAGCTAAATTTTTGCTAAAAATTTGCCCTAGTTTACCACTATAAAAACCCTTTACCACCATCATATTTTCCACACCCATTGAGTAATTAGTTTTAACCCTAACCTCCATCTTTTTCTTCTCTTTTTCGTCGACCTCAAAAACCCAAAATTCCCCCACAATTTTTTCTCTTTGTCGTCAACTCTAAGAGCCGAAAATTTTCTTTACCGCCGCATCTCCTCCTTGTCGCAGCGAATTTTTTCCCTTTTGTCGCCGCAACTCTATCGATGTCGCAACCCTCTTACCTCCGCACCTTTTCCACCTCCTAAATCCTTGTCAATTAGTCAAGTTTCGAAAGAGAACTAGATCTTCAAAGACTTCTGCCAAAAATCCAATTGTGATTCAAGATGAGAAAGTAAGGGAAAGATTTGATTCCATCTTCAAAAATCAGCCCATGATACCGAAAAAAGGTTTCAATTTGGAGAGAAATGACAAGATAATTGTGCCTTTGTCAATTCAGAAAACAATTGATACCTTAAAGTGGAATCAATTTTGTGACGCATGATCATTGCCTGAAGAGGAATTAGTACGAGAGTTCTATGCCAATTTAACCACGCCAGATGCTTCTGAAGTTTTTGTTCGTAAAAAGAAGGTATCCCTTACTTTTAAATCCATTAATGGTTTGTTTAACCCACCTCATGTTGAAGAAGATGAATACTCTACATGATGAAAAATATCAACTGGGATTTTCTTCAACAAGTACTTAATTTTGTTGCGAATTCGAGATCCCAATGGATAATAAGAAAATACAACAGTCATTCTTGTCAAAGTGAGTACTTAAAACCAGTGGCTAAGGTATGGTTCTACTTTGTTCGATATAGTTTCATGCCTATCTCACATAGTTCCACCATCTCGATGGAACGAATGCTTTTCTTGTGTCAATTATAGTAGATAAGTCTATCAATGTTGGGAAAATTATTCTCAAGGAAATCCAACGTTGTACGAGGAGAAAGGTAGGAAGTGCTTATTTTCCATCATTGATTACTTCACTTTGCTTGAGAGCCCCAGTTAAATCAAAAACAAACCTGAAGGGTTGTTAGGTTCAAGGTTGCATAACAAGACATGATCTTGAAAGGTAAGTGGAGAATGTTGAACAGTTGAACCAGATCGAGCCTAACGAACCAGAGTCTTATGAGTCATCAACCAAATCTGAACGAGAAGTTGACTCGTTAAATAAAACCGAAGAAGCATAATCTAAAGGTGAACCGAATAGCCCTGAACCGAGAGTGGAACCAAATATTACTGAACTAGTTGAGCCAAATGTTGATCCTGAGTTGACCATTCTAATGACCACTTCTTCAAACACCATGAATAATTCAGAATTTTCATCTATGAAGGATATGTGGAAATTTATGCATAACCAACAACAAGCTTGTTGGAAATATGCAAAAATTACAGATGATTCCATAAGGAATACTTTTAAGAATATCTCTGATAGTTTCATTCTTGAGTTCCCAGACCATATCTTTGAGTCATGACAAGAAGAGGTCATGAAT
Organism: Gossypium sturtianum; assembly: GCA_025698515.1. Lineage (NCBI taxonomy): Eukaryota > Viridiplantae > Streptophyta > Magnoliopsida > Malvales > Malvaceae > Gossypium > Gossypium sturtianum. Next base: position 75,691,943 of record CM046951.1, on the reverse strand, counting down.
ACAAGCGAGAACGATAAGGCAAATGAACAAGATAAGAGGGGATGATAAAGATGAATGAAAGGGGGGATTTCTTTTTTCTTTAGTATTACTTTTAACACATTTATTTATTTTAGAAATATTTTATTTTATGCATAATAAAGTTGAATAGTTTGCAATTTATGCCTTTCCATTAATTTTTTTCTCTAGTAAAAAGCATAGTAGTGTGGTAATATGAATGTACATGTTTGAGGATAGGATTTTTCAAGAAAGACTTGGTACTTAAGCAGACTCCATGACTCACCTCTCTTTTTCTTGAATCCTACCTGGTGTACAATTTTCATTCACTAATTTTTTATTTTGCGATGAGTACATTGCTTCTTTTTAAGGGGGTAAGGGCCAATCTTGTATGATTTTTAAAAGTTTTCAATTTTCACAAATAAGTATGCTGAAATAAAGTGATACTCAAAAACAATAATTTGTTAATAAGTTAGCTCATATGCATGTATAATTTTTTATTTTATTTAAGTTCTTTTTATATATTAGCTCAGTTATAATATGCTTATATTTTTCATTAGTCTTATATAATATGCTTATATTTTTCATTAGTCTTATATAATCTTATATAGTCTTTAGAATTGTCTTAGCAGCTTTCTTGAGGTGAAATCCTAGGAGGCATAATAATCTAAACATGATTTAGGAACATTTTCTTTTGATCGTTTGAGCCTTTCAAGCTTACCATATGAATTTAACCCTTGGAACCTTAGTTTAAGCTATATGGCCTACTTTATTGTTATTTACTTACATCATAAGCCATATTTTCATCTTTTTTATTTTCACCCTATCTTGCACCCATCTTAACTATACTTGTCTTGGTGAGTTAAAATTCGAGGGAAAATTAAGAAAGATGTACATGCTTCGAAAAAAAAAGTAAAGAAAGAAAAAGAAAGATCTTATCAAGTGTTGAGAAGTATTGTTGAGCATGAGTTTCAAATTAAGTTTGGGGGTGTTAAAACCCTTTATTAGGAATACTTTACCCAAAAAGATTCAAGACAAAGTTAGGGTTAAGATGATTTAGCCTAAAAATCATTTCTCTTTATCCCTACCTTGAGCCTAGCCCCATTACCACCTTATAAAAGACCTATTGATTTAGATAATTATGGCGACTACATTAGTAAAGAGAAATTGCTAAGTTCAACATATAAAGACCATTGATTAAACCTCAGGATTGTTTTGTCTTATTAGATAAGGAAAATTTGTTGAATGGTGAATTCTATATATGACTTTGAAATGCATGCAAATTATGACTCATGATAGCATTTTCTTGTACTTAACATAAAATTTTGGAATAATATATTTGCAAGTGAGCGATTTATTAAAAAGAAGAGTTTGTGAGCATAAATTTGTTGGTAAATGATTATGTGAAAAGTTGATTCTATGTAAATATTGTGCAAGATTGCCCTAATTTTTTTCCTTTGCATGAAACATTACTCGGGACGAGTAATGAATTAAGTTTGGGGGTGTGATAAGTCTAAATTATATAGGTTTATTTAGCACATTTTCACTTAGAGTTTATGCAAATTCCGAGCATGTGGACAACTAACTGTGTCATTTTAGTTCATATTAAGAAATGGGGCATAATTTTAGTAAAATTTGTACTTTTACATAATTAGGTGTTAATTTTACATGATTTCACTTTATTATGCTACATGTTAACTTTTGTTTGCTCAATTTGCTGTAGTTGGACCACTGAATTAATAAATGTGGGAGCCAATAAAAACATACACATGGACATGAGCTAATATCCACTTCATGTGGACGACAAGACAACAAAATTGACCTGAAAAAAGTTGATTAAACCCAGTCGAAATTTGTTTGCTAAGAAGGGCTAGTCTGTTAACTAGTTAGGTTGCCAAAACTGTCCAATAGGGGGGAGAAGAGCCCAATTCGACTAAGGCATGAAAAGTAGCCCAAATTAGCATTGGAATAATTGAATTGAAGATCCCTACATGTGTAAAAAAAATCACAAACCAACCCCCAACTAATACCTTGATTGCCGTCTAACCTCATACCACGAATCAAGGAAGAATCAGTTACAAAATCAAGTAACCATCAACCCCTTATCCCATAATTCATGGCTGACTATGCAAAGGGAGATTGTTAAAGGATATGCATGCTATTTTTAGAAAACTCCCAAGCTCTCCCTCAAGTATAAATAGGCATTTCCATTCACCTTTCATGTCATCCAAAAAAAATCTCATTCATCCCTCACATCCCTCAACTCTCCTCTTTCTATCCTCTTTTAAAGTTCTCCATTTTCTCTTTCTTTTAGCTAGCATTTCCTTGAGAAAAACTCTCTTGGCCGACCACTTTGAGAAACAATTTGCGAAGGAGAAACCGCGAGAATTGGAGGAAGCCACCACGATCAGCCTTCGGTGAATCGTTGAACTCATCAAAGAGTTTATTCTTCGTTATTTTTTTTCAATTGTTTTTAGCTGTTCAAACACGATTGCAAATTGTTTAAATGTTTTTTTCATTAATGATGATGACTTAAATTTGTTTTAGCTAGAATAATTGCAATGGTTTGATTAAATTCATTCGATTCATGTTTATGTTGTTTTGTGCCTTAATTGTTCATGCTTCAAATTAAAATCATTCATGTTATTCATGCATTAAAATATGTTTGTATGCATTAGAAATAGTTGCTTAATCCTAGTTAGATGGTGCTAATGGACACGATAATTGGAAGGTGCATGCTTAATTTATATCCTAATCAGAATAAATTAAAGGTTTGTAATAATCTAAGAGAACACTATTATCTTACATAACTTTAGGTTTATGTGATTAAATTGTTGCAAACTTAATTTGTCCCTGTTACTTCACATAAATTGTAACGCCCCAAAACCCGGCCTAGAAGTTTAGACCGAATCCTGGAGGTTACATTGGCCACCAAAAATGGCAGAAACAAAAACTTTAATTCGAACCAAGAAAAACCTTTTTGTTCGTTATGTTTGAAACAATATTAAACCGACATCAAACATTCAGAAATAAAATCCACAGTTTATATAATCGTTTTACAAACCGACTTAAAATTAACCATATAAAGCTTATGAGATTTAACTTAAACCAAATCAAACCATATCTTTCCAAGACCTCCGGTATACCGAGTCCAGCTCCCAAACACGGAATGTACCTAAAAGGAAAGACACTACAGAGATGAGCTACACGAGCTCAGTGTGAGTCCGAAACATGAACAGATGGCAAAAGATAGAGTGACACAATCAATACTTCAGACAAGCATATGTATAAAAATATCACTTACGAAAGTCTCAATTGGTATGTCAAATACAATATCAAACCACAGAAATGATTTTCAAGTCATACGCAATAATCAGATCATATTACATGACATTAACTATATTGTCAATAACCAGAAGTTCACACAAATAGACAAAATGTTATGAGAAACAGACGTATATTCAGATGCGAACAGATGCACAAGTCAAAATCCCACCCCACCAACCAAACACCACTTCGTCCATCCAGCAAACCACATAAGAGCTATGGTAGGCCCGTCCACCATGCACACCACATAGAACCATAATAGGTTCATCCACCCAACACACCACAACGTGGAACTATGCCACTTGAGTAACTGTATACAGCTGAGCTGATATACGTATAGGATAGTGCGATGAATCGCTATACAAAAGTATCGCAGTTTAAAATGCTAAGTCTGTATTCCTTCTCTTCATAACCAGATCCCAAAATTTTTCATGTTATACAACAATGCAAAACATTACGCAGACATTATATAGAAACGGACATTAACAGTTCCAGTTGAACAGATTCAGATTTGATTACACTTGTATTCTAAAATTTAGTTACGACATTAATCATAAACTCATACTTATTCATCACATAAACGAGCAATAAAATTAAAGCCCATAAACGCACATATATACACGAACCAAACTAAATTGAGTCCCAAACACACTTACCGAGGCTTGACCGAGGGTGGGTGTAACAGTCCAGTTTTGACCCTAGTCAAAATAGTGGTTTCGGGACCACAAATCCGAGTTAGAATAATATTTTAATATTATTTTCTGTGCCTATGATATGTGATTAAGCATGTGTTAAAGTTCCGTAAGTTAATTTGTCTGTCTGTGTGCTTAATTTGAGCGAAGGACTAAATTGCATAAATGGTAAAAGTGGCCTTCTATTTGGAATAGGTGTTGAATTGCTATTGTATTCATTGTGAGAAGTCCTTAATAGGCAATTAGCCCACTATTGTATTTAGTGGATGGACATGGTCAAGAATGACCTTATAACATATGTTTATATATTTAGTATTAAAGGTTAAATAGGTAATTGGATAAATCAAAGATTATTAAATAAAAACAAAAGCCATATTTCATCATCTTTTATGTTCGTCCACCGAAAATAAGAAAAAAAACAAGCAAGGGTTTTGAGTTTTGGACATTCGGCTAGCTTGATGCATAAATTAAGGTAAGTTTTGATTTCAGTTTTTGATAATTTCTACGTTTTTGCAATCGTTGCTTCGTGTACTACAAAACCCATGTCTTAATTTTGAGAATTGATGATGATTTTGAAATGTGTCTTTGATAAACACATGAGCTTTGAAATATTTGATGATGAAATATGGAATATATGTGTTTGATTAGCATATTTTGTCTTTGGAGTTTTGTTGATTTTGAGTAATTTGGTTGTAATTGAGAAAATGATTATTTGAGGGACTAAATTGTGAAATAAATGAGTTGTATGGACTCATATGAGCATGAGTAAAATTTGGCTAGGCATGGGTAACATGAAATTTGGTATATTTTGTGATTTTGTAAAATAGGGACTAAAATGTCCAAATGTGAAAATGTAATGGCTAATTTGTAAATTGCCCTAAATGTGTGTTTTTGGATTGAATTGAATGTGTTGGTAAATAAAAGGGTTAAATTTGAATATGTATAGATCAAGAACAGAAGAAAACAGATTTAGATCGCGGGAAATCGAAAGTAATCGAGTAGCCGTATCCGTTTCTGTAAAACCGAACTCGAGGTAAGTTGATATACAAATAAATGTATTTGAATTTAACTATTTGTGTATATATGTAATTTGAATTGCTATGAATATCCATTGAGATGGATTGTATGTGAAATCCGAGTTTGCAAATAAGTCGACAAGTTGTTAAAGTCTGAGAAGTCCCGTATGAGCCTAGGAATAGATATGATTGCATATGTCATGACATAGGTGTCTGTTATGTGATATCATGTAAGACCACGTCTGGGACGTTGGCATTGATTCGAGATTTCGTGTAAGACCGCGTTTGGGACGTTGGCATCGATATGAGATTTACGTGTAAGACCATGTCTGGGACATTGGCATCGTATTTGATTCGTGTAAGACTCTGTCTGGGACAGTGGCATTGATATCTGATTACATGTAAGACCACGTCTAGGACGTTGGCATTGTACGATTATTCCGAACACTCTGAGTATCCTATTAGATTCTGAACGGTTCAACGGGCAAGTCTGAGAAATGAACGACTATGTGAGTTGTATATCCGTTTCAGGTATGTTTGAAAAGTATACTATGTGTGTATGAAAGGTAAGTGTCTATATGAACTTACTAACGTGAATATGTGTATTGAAATGATGAGATAATATGTGAATATATGCTTGAATGAGCTATGTGTATATGTGATATTTGAATTAAAGAATGTGGCAAGTTATGGCTAAGCAAATGAGCCAAAGAATATGTGATGAATTTGCAATGAGAAACATTAATATCATGGTATCAATATGGTTATGTGCATTTTATGCTAAATTTATTTGTATATGGCTTACTAAGCTTTTGAAAGCTTACTTTGTGTGTGGTTGCTCTGTTTTATAGATCATCAAAGCTACTAAAGGCTCGGGACCGTCGAGGATCTTCATCACACTACCTAAGCTCATTTTGGTACCTTTTGGAAATGTATATATTAAGTATGGCATGTATAGGCTAGTTGTTTTGAAATGTGTTGTGATAGGTGTATATAGCCATGTGATATGGCTAGATAAGTGATTGTGTTTTGGTATGTGATGCTATGCTATATGATGTTGGTTTTGGTATGATTATATGTCTATGAAATAGTCAAAATTGTGGTAAGCAAATTGATGCTATATGAGCACATATATGTGTGATAAATGAAATGATTATATGCATGGTTATATATGAGAATTGGTTGTGCAAATTAGTATACAAATTGGCATGAATAGAAATGATATTGAATGAGATGATATGTTGTTCATTTGACATGATTTTGGTTGCCAATTGTGTGTGGAAATAGGCTTGTATGTGCTTGTAGGTATGACCCAAGTGTGGGTGGCATTTTGGCCTTGCAAATGGCCTATTTTGCATACACGGCCAAGGGACACGGGCGTGTGTCTCTGCCGTGTGTCTCTGCTGTGTGGCTCAAGGGCCACTTCGAAGTGTGCCTAGGCAGGTTACACGGCCATGGCACACGGGCGTGCCTGGTGGCCGTGTGACCAAGTCAGTAGCTAGCTTAATTTCACACGGCCATGGCACACGGGAGTGTCTGGTGGCTGTGTGAACAAGTCAGTATGTATGCCTGTTTTGACACGGCTTAGACACATGGGCATGTCTGATGGCCGTGGGAGGCACACGGACTGCCCACACGGGCGTGTGACCTCTGTAACTTAGAATTTTTTTTATATTTTTGAGAATTTCTGTATGTGTTCGGTTAGTCCCGGCCCTATTCTAAAGCATGCTTAAGGTCTCGTTGACCTATTTAAGGGACGCTTTGTTGTGATATGATGAATTATGTTATGAATTGTCCGTAAAAGTTTTCGTTCGTCCGGTAATGCCTCTTAACCCTATTCCGATGATAGATACGGGTTAGGGGTGTTATAGTGGGATTACACAGAAATATAAAATAGACAATTTATGACTCAAAACAAAATATATGCAAAATAGGGCCACATGGCCGTATGCCCCGGCCGTGTGGAAGTGCCTAGGCCGTGTGGAGGCCTACATGCCCATGTGAAGGCCACACACACCCGTGTGAGTAGCCCGTGTAACTTACTATCCAAAAATGCCAAAAATAAAGAGCAGAGGTGACACGGCCGTGTGGATATCTCACACACCCATGTGGGTACACATGCCCGTGTGGTCACGAAACCACACTGAAACAACCTGAAATTCATGCTTTTGATGTCGAAACGATCCCCAACCATTGGTAACCTAGAATTATGCCAAAACATACAGAATTTCATGCACTTCAGAAACAATATGATACTTCAAATAACCAATCTCAACAACACACAAGACACTATCGAATTTCACCGCAATTCGATACCGAAGTTAAACCGTTTCAGAACTCACACATTAGAACGTGATATCAAGCAGCAAGGATCAATCAATTCGCCCTCACCAACTGTTCGGAAACCTCTATTTCACACATAAACTTAAACTATAAGAACTCCCATTAACTATTAATAGAAACAAAAGCAATTCTATCGTAAACCCTCATGAACAAAACTTACCCGCTTCACCTATGATAAAACGAAACACAAGGACGATCAATCTTGACAGACAACACGTAACGTTTGTAAAACGGAAGAAACAAGAAACAAACGAAATTGGAATTTGGTAAGAACAGAAAAGGAACGATGGGGAAGAAAAAGAATAAAAATAAAATGAAGAATGTAAACTTATTTCTATTTTAAAGTTAACTTCCCTTTAAAAAAAAAAATAAAACAACATAAAGACAAATAAATATAAAAAACGCTCACAGGGATTCGAACACGAGACCTAGAGATACGCTAAAACACAACTAACCACCAGACTTGCAGGCCTATTCTGACATAAAAACTCGAAGTTGAACCCAAAGGTTCAACCCACTCACTAACCTTAACCACAAACCTCAAAACTTCTAACCTCAGATTTCGGGATGTTACATAAATTCTAAAGAATCCTTAGTTAAATATGGACATAAAAACATACATGTTTTTTCTAAGTATAAGACTTCAAAAGAACTTATATGAGATTCCAAGTTAATGAATGATCGAGTTGCCATGGAATATTTTCCAGAACATTGTTAAACACGATGAAGAATGAATCGAGTCAAATGTTGTGATTGTTCAAACTTATTCATTTTATTGTTGTTAAAACTTGTGAAATTGTTGCTAAAACCACTTCATTGCATTTTATTTCATCTCATTTGAATTTAGGTTAGTTTACATTTAGTTAATTTATTTAATTTTAACATCCATCACCTCAAAATATTGTGTTTTCTTAACCAACTTGGAAATTCTTAATTTTACAATTATTGATTAACAAATACAGTCCCTATGGAGACAATAACTCTTTTACTTACTTATTACTTGACAACGACCGTGTACACTTGCACATTCCGTCACGAACCACCTACACAAATCCTCGTCCAAGACCTACGCATTGAAATAAACAAAACGTACACTAAGTATTGAATACTCAGTGGTGCTAATATAATTCAAATACATTTCATTAATAATAAACTAGAGTATTATATATAACAAAATATCAATCACATTAATATTTTTATTTTAACTCAACATATCATTTTTCCAACTTTCTTATTAATTTCACATTTCAATATCTATTTTAATGATTATTCAATTTGGCCCCTATTATCCGACGATAGACATTAGAACAGGAACTCAGATCTTTATATGTCAATAATTCCATGTCCTTCTGAAATTAGGATTATTTTATTATGTCATCCAGGGTAACCTAACAACGATGACTTTTAGTATGTGATTATTCTACCATCCTGGGTTGCTCAACAAAGATATTTTTTTTTTAGTAATTTTCTGTATTGTTTATTCAACCATCCTAGCTTGCTCAACGATGATGGCTAGCAAATCATTGTATCGATGACCCTATGGCATGCCAACTATACTTGGACTTAAGTCTAGTGTCATTTAATAGGGCATTAACATCATAATCTATATTGTAACATACTGTGCCTCGATGTATGTGCATCGAGTAGAGAAAATTGCAACCAAAGACTAAAACATGCAGTGTATTGCAAGTGTAACAAGTCGAGCTGTAATATTTATAAAATGTACAATGGAACACCTTAGGGAGTATTCCATGGATCAAACCCATAAGAGACAGGTTGATAAGATTGGATTTAAGGCATCAAACATGCAAAATAGAAAGTCTAAATAACTATTATCTAACAACCTATAGTACGACAAATCATGAACTGAAGGTTTTATGATAAAATTATATCTAAGGACTTAATTGTAAAGATTTCAAAACTTATAAAAGAAATAATCAAAGAAAAAACGTAGTTGGTTAATGTTTATGTTGACAATTAATTCCTAGATTTGGGAATTAGATGTAATAATTTTTTAATCGAATTAATTAATACCTCTTGGTCGATAATTTACCCAATTTACAATTTAGTCCAATTAATCTCTCGATCTAACTTAAACTAAAGGGTTACAATTGAATTTTTACTCGATAAGGTCTCCTCTCGGTCTCACTTATCTATATTTTCACCAAGATTTTTCAATTCCAAGTATCTATTTCTATTCCATTTAGTCTAGATTATTCAATTTAGTCCCTAATCCTTAAAATAATTGTTCAACAATTCAATCAATCAACTACCCAAAGGATTTAGTTAATGCTTATCTTAAACAAACACTACCCAATAATTTCCATGCCCATTTAAATAATCAAACAATATAGAAATTTGAAATGTTTAGAAATTACTCACAATTTTTTATGAAGTCCTTGATTTTGATTACTGCAATGGAGCGTAAACACAAGATTCCACATTTCTGATTAATCAATTGTAACTTTTGAATAAAAACTCATTAAAATCTATTGAAATTAAAAGTGAAAACTTAAGGTTAGAAGAAGGTCCTTGTACCTTTGAGTTAAGGAAGAAGACAAAGTGCAGAAAAATAAAAAGAAAATGCAATGGTCACTAACTAAAATTAACCTAATAATCCAAAAGCTAAAAGACTTCCTAAAAATGCTTTAAAATGTTATTTATAGTGCTAACATGTTTGACCTAGAATGGACAAAAATGTCCCCTTCTTAACAATTAAAATAACATGTTTTGACTGAAGAATGCCCTTGCAGATTTTAACCTGTCGAGCCTCGATGTTGTGACTCCCAGACATTGGTGTCGGGACCTTGCCAACAACATCCTCCCAGATTTGTCTAGCAGAATTGGTGTCGCGACTTTGGCTCCTTGAACAGTTGGGATCCTTTAGTAATGGTGACTGCCATCGATTTCACGACTTCAGCAACATAATCTCGTGACTTTAGCACTTGATGTCACGACTCCATGCTCTTAGTGTCGGGACACTATCACCAGTTCACCTGTAGTGTGCTAGTTCTTGAAATTCAAACTCCCAGGGTGATAGATAACTTCAATGTCACGACACCAAGGGTTTGGTGTCGCGACCCCAAGGATAGCAGCAAGGTTTCTTCAAGTTTTTTCCTTAATCATCTCCTGCACAAGCTAAATTTAATCATTAAACTCCAAAAGGCAAGATTTTGTCATTTTGGTCACAAAATACACTAAAAACATATAAAACTGAATATTAAGATAAAAATCTAATAAATATAAGAAAATTAAAAAATAAAACATAAAATGCTTAAATACAAACTCATTAAGTGTTGAAAAGAACTTAAGTTACCATATCAATTTATGGCAGATCAGTAACATATATCGTTCTACTATCAAAGTCCAAATATCCACAATCACATCCAAAACAATATCGAACATTTATCTCTTATTTCAAATATCACCAACCAAATCCATTATTTGAAGTTTATAGGAGAAAGATACCATTACCTCGATGCATAGCCATTTTGATTATAATGACTAATTAATCTATGAAAGCAAATTGAAATTGAATTATAGAAGCACAAACCGCACAAGTTATTTGATGTTCGCCGTTTTGTTTTTCCTTTTGCCTTTGACGTTCTAGCGTTGTATTTGGTAACGTTCGATAATAGAATTACAGAAACAACGTTAATCACACAATCCAATACAAATTCAACGAAATAAAACATTTAATTCAATTTAGTCCATTTTAGTTCTAATATCCGAATTATTCATAACTTTCGATTTTCTTTTTCGAATTGAAAGCCAATTTCATATTTCTTCCCTAGAGACCTCAATTCATAACATTTATTGGTTTTATAAATTTATAAAACATAGAAACATCGCTAGCACAAAAAAATAATTCTTAGTAATTTTCTTTATTTTAATTTCTCAAGAGTCAAATTGATTAGATAGTATTTATCAATAAAAAATATTTTTAATTAATTATAAAATGTATAATTAAATATAGAATATATTTATTTTATTTTATGTTTTAACATATAAATTAAGAGTAAGAGAATAACAAATAAATTCATACATTATAAATGCTATACAAATATCAAAATATTAATATTATATGTATTTTACGTTTTGTTAAAAAGTTTATTTTAGGTTGAAAAAAATGTTATATCTATATTTTATAATTTTTATCTAAGCATTATAATATTTAAAATCAAATCAAATTCATAGATAAAAATATATTTATTTAATTAAAATTTTTAATTATAAAAAAGTCTAAATTTTATTTTTTTAGTTTATCCAATTATGTTCAATAATCTTATTAGTAACATATATGATGTTATTTTTTCAATAAAACTTATAAAAGATATGACTATGTTAATTAATTTCACTTTAATTAATAATTAATTAATATTACTTTTGTTATTATCACATTATTATCAATTAATATACTAATAAATTGTTTTTAATGTCAATTTTAATATAATGAAAAATAAAAAGTTCACAAGTTTTTACAAATTTGTATTTTTATATTTATTATAGATAAGCAGAGTTAAAAATCATTATGTATCATTAATTAATATTAAAAAAAAGATATATGATGATTTCTCATTTTCAATTTGGGTATTAGGTATTTGTTTTTCTTAATTGAAAAATTAGTAGATCATTTCATTTTAAAAATTTTGAGATTTTTTCTTGTTTGATTTCAAGTGGTTAAAGAATTTCAAGCATAAAAATTTGAAACTTATCTCATTTTTGTGACATGCTTGGAATTCTTTGAGTACTTGAAATTAACCAAGAAAAAAACTCAAAATTTTTAGAATGAAATGATTTTTCAATTACCTAACACCCAAATTGATTAATCTTAATAATCCTAATTTCTTTCCTTTCATTCCAATTTTAACCATAATACTTCAATTTTACGGTGAAAAGAAAAACAAAAGGGAAATATGAGATGTTGTTGGTTTTATTTTAATAAGGTGAGGTAAATACCAAATCGAAAGATTAGAACCATTTGTTTTGATCTAATGACTAAAATCATTTTACTTCTCATTTTAAATGATGACTATTTTCGGTTATAAGAAATTATGTACCAAACATATTTTTATTTTTTATTATTAAAAATAATATTTTATTTCTTTTTTCACAAATAAGTTTTTCAATTTTTAAATTAAAAAACATTTTTTTCGAAAATGAAAAAAAAAATTAAAACTATCCTCATCTCTTCAAACTTATTATGGATTTTAATGTTTTTAAAATATATTTATATTATATTCTTTAATGTGAAAGCTCCGCAACTATATATCTTTAAATATCCATAAATAATATTAAATGAAAACTTCTAAACTTGGTTTAACTAATTAATATATCAATGTTGCATGGCATATAAATATCAATTCCTAGAGAATTAATTATTACTTAATTCAATAATTAATTTAATTCAATTTACTAAATTTAGGATACAACCATGAAATTTGAATTTGGACCTCAAAATTTATGATTGCTTATTATAAGAGGTAAATATCAAATTTATATATAAACTCTGGTCCATTATGTAATTTGATATATGAATTTTGATTTGGTGCATTTATACACATAAAACTTGAATTTTGGTTCATATGTATGCATAAAACTTTGATTTTAATTCAATTGTATATATTGAATGAATACATACATTTATTTTCATATTGGATTAATATAATTGTTTATGTATGCTATGTATTAACGTAAAATGATGTTAATTTGATAATGTTGTTAGGGAATTGTTAAAATTTAATCAAATCAAATTTTTATATATAAAATTGCACAAAATCAAAGTTCATGTATGATTTTACACATTGAATTATAGTTCATGTATAGTTTGGACATTTATCCCTTACTATAATTATTTACTTTAGTGGAGCTTTTTACTTCCATAAACAAGTTAAGAATCTGTCACGTGTTCTTAATCAACATTTAAAAATTTACAAATAAATAAATTGGGACATATGGTAATTTCTCAACTTCGCTTTAATGCGATTAAAGAAAATCTCTACTGGAATTTTAGTGTCCTGGTTTTAATCTCATCACATGTAAATGTCTTGTATGGGTCTCTTAATGATTATTTTAAATTTAAATTATATTTAGATTTATTCTAAATTAAATTTTAATATATTTCGATTTTTTTACATTGAATTTATTTTTGTTCTAATCCATTATACTTATACTCATAATTATACTTATAAAGTCCTTAAAAAATCATAGTTATAATAATCCAAATCTAACACATAAAATTTGGAAACAAATCCAACTACTAATTTATTCGTCATTTCAATTTCATTTACATTTAATGATAAATCAGTAAACTGATTCGGTAGGCTATTTATTAGTCATCAAAGTTGCGAGATCGGATTGATTGATTTTGGGTAAAATAAATTTTAAATAGGATTGAGTTTGAATTATAATTTTAATAATAAAATTAATTTTTTATTTCAATTTAATTAAGGATTATTATATATAAATGCACCTGAACTTGACAATTTATATTTAATTTTTTTAACTTAATTGATACTTAAATTTGAAAATTATAAGCTAAATTGGTACTTTTTATTGGTACCTAATTAATATAGTTAGATTTTGACCTATTAACCAATAGAATATCGACACGTGTCACAAAAAATAATAAAAATATTTTTGAAAATTAAAAACTTAAAAGAATTAGGAATTTATTTTGCACGTATAATGAACTTGGGCAAGTGATTGTCTAGATTCATTTGGACCTAGACAATATTTTGTCCTAGTTCATGCCAAATGTTTTTAGTGATTTTATATATATATTTTTATAAATTCATGAATAACAATATAATTTATTTTTTAAAAATAAAATCCTATATTATATATTTTTATGTTTTTAGAATTTTTATTGAATTTTAGATTTTTTTATTTCAAGTGCACAATAAATATGGAAAATTGGTTGTCTTGATACAAATGAATCTAGACAATAAGTTATCCAGATTCATTATGAATGTGTATTTGTCATAGGTCGTGAATCAAAGCCCATGACTAACACACAAAGAGCGTCCCATAGAGGTCAAGTGATTAAATGGGGCTCATTCGACCCATGACTTAATCTCGTCCGTCGATGTAAACTAACCTATACCGTTGGATCTGGGGGAGCTCTACTATAAATAGAGGCATTCTTCCTCATTTGTAATCACTCAGTTATATTCTTTCATAGTAATTGAATACTATTGAGAGCATTTACTCAAACACTTGGCGTGTGATTTTTTTCTATTCTTTCGCTTCTCTTTTGTCTTTGAGTTTCTACCACTTTGTTTTCAGTGCCTTAGAGAGTTTCTATCAAGAATTTTCACTTTTCGAGAGCTAGGTTGACTTAGATGAATTTGAAATCAAGAAACCGCATAAGGCCGTATGGATTGCAAGACTAAAGTTCTAGCCCCGTAACATATTTCTCTAGTAATTTTATATATTTTTTAGAATTTCAAAAAAACATATAAAAATATTTTTAAAAATAAATTCCATGTTTTAAAATAAATTCCAATTTTATCACTTAAATTATTTTAAATTTATTACTTAAGTAATAAAAAATATTTTAAAATGATTTATAATCATTATTATTTTTAAAATATAGAATAAAAATTAAATTCATTTTAAATGATTTATTAATTAAGTAATAAAAATGAAATTTATTTTAAATTTTGAATTCATTTAAAAAATATTTTTATATTATTATTTTTTCAAATTAAAAAATATTTATTAATTAAGTAATACACATTTTGAATGAACCTGAACAACACGTGAAATAAAAAAAATCCTAAAATTCAATAAAAATTCTAAAATATAAAAACCTAAAAAGCTGAAAATTTTATAAAATACAGGAGTTTAATTTTTAAAATATTATATTTTTATTTTTGAAATTCTAAAAATAAAAAATACTAAAACAACATTCACAATGAATCTGGTCAAATGGTTGTCGTGTTTTAAATGAATTTAGATAGTCATTTTTCCAGGTTTATTATGCATGTAAAATAAATTCTTAATTTTTTAATTTATGAAAAAACTATTTTTTAATTTTTTGTGACACATGTCAACATTGTATTGGTTATTAGCTCAAAATCTAACAGTATTAGTCATATACTAAAAAAAAGTACCAACTTGGTTTATGGTTTTCAAGTTTAGGTACCAGTTACGTTTACAAAAAGTAACCAAGTTTATACAATTTACCAAGTTTAGGTACGTTTGTATATATTAACCCTTTATTTTAGAGGAAAACTTAGTTAATTTTCAAAAAAAACTCATGACTTAAATAAAACCGATTATGTTTAACATTTTTCTTATAGCAATGGTTTCTTTTGAATACTTAGCTAATTCCTAATTTATTTATTACTCAAATTTTAGTTATAACCTAGAAACAAAAAAGTGATATTCAATTTAGTTTTAATTAAGTTAAATTAGAATTATTTAATGTATAATCAAATCTAATTCCATGGTCATTATCCTAAATACAAATTAAAAAAATCATGCATGCTAAATAAACCCTAAACATGAGTCCTATGCCACATTATAAATAAAATATTACAATACTGAGATACCAAGAATTATAAAAATAAGCCTAATAATACTTTCATATAAATAAAATGTTTCCGAGCCCTCCGCATACTGTGTCCGTATTCTATCCCGGTGGGTTATCTGTAAGGATGGAATTAAAGGGAAGTGAGCTATGAAGCTCAGTGTGAGTTCTATCATAAGAAAATTGGTGCAGAATAATAAACCAAGCATACATAATAAAAATTTTCAATACAATAGCATTCGTATAGTATAGCAAAAGTTTACAATTCATTCGAGCATGCTTATGAATGTCAATGCAAATGATATTTCAATTTAACAGAAAAGAAAGGTCCTACCCCACTGCTACACTCCAAAGTAAGAGTTCCACAGAACTCTTTTAACTCGGACACTCCATTTTGTGGATGAACCACCAGTGTTGCAGGTTAATACGTTGCCAGTAGGTTGTGAATGCACAACGGGTTTGCAGATAAAAACTTCCAGTAAATTTGTGGATAAACCACCACTGTTTGCAGGTTAATACGCTACCAGTAGGTTGTGAATGCATAACGGGTTTGCAGATAAAATTTGTCAGTAAGTGTGTGGATAAACCACCAGTGTTTACGGTTAAACTGCCTGTACTTCCTCCTTTCAATTGTCCCACCCCATACAATGCAATATGGCATGCTAGTAACAATTAAGTATAGAAAACAGTAGACATGCTTAACATGTATTTGATTTGACAGTAACAGTAGACATGTTTTATCATGTATTCAGTTCATCGATTATAGTAGGCATGTTTAACATGTAATCGGTTCAACAGTGACGGTAGGCACGCAACCAGTAATACAGTGGTAAAAATAACAGTATCAATTTATCAGAAAGGTAGTGACAGTAGACATGAAATATTCATATATCGTCATTAAACAGTAGCAATTCAATCATCAAACCACAGAATCTAGCATGTTCATACTATTAGGAACTCAATTGAGTGAATAAAATTTCTAAAAACAATTCGAGGATTATATAGGGACTAAATTGAATAATTTAAAAAAATTCTAGGCAAAACTAAAAAGCAGGGGTCGCACGGCCATATGGCCAGGCCGTGTGATAGGCTATAGGTTGTTTGGAGGGGTTACATAGTCGTGTAATAGACTGCGACCATGTGCCAAATGCAAAATCAACCTACATGAGAGACACGATTGTGAGAGATTCAAACTAGCCTAGGGTTTTAGTGGCACATGGCCGTATGAGGGGCCATGTGGTCCACATGCCTGTGCGAGAGCCGTGTGGCCCAATTCTTAGACATGGTTTGCCCTGATTTGCTTGTAAAAGAGTACACAGCTTTCATTGGGAGCCCGACCAACGTTCCTCGTGATCAAATTTGGTCCGATGCGCTTAAAATAAGTCATTCAAACGATATTTTTACACGAGTTAACGATTGATTTTAATTTTGACAAGATTTACTCAAGATTTGGGCAAGAACCGCAAAAGATTATTTAATTGAACAAAGATTAACTTCGTTCATTACTACTACAAAAATTACTAGATTTGATCAATGAAACGAGGCATACTTACCGATCTTGGATGAAAAGAAATGGATTCTTTCAATGGCGTAATCGACAATCGGTAGGGAAAACGATTTGAACGGGAATTGATTTGATTTGGGAAACAAAAATAATTTCAACAATTGAGAGAAAATATTTTGCAAAGAAGATGGAAAAGAAATAGAGAAAAGAAAGAAAAAATTCAGTTTAGTTTGCAAAAATTCAATTGTAATTAGGAAAATGGGCTAAATACCTAGGGATTTCAAGCTTTTAGGGGGTTCCATGGTAATTTACCTTTTCTGCCAAAAATAAAATGGATTTTCAGGATGCAGTGGCTCGAACTCAAGTATGCAAGGGGGAGGAGTGACGTGTTAATCATTAGACCTAAGGCCTATTTGTTGTTTAGTTTGTACTCCAAAAATTATTTATTTTATTTTGGTTTCTATCTTAGTTTGGTGAAAATTAAAAAAAATAAAAATAAATGGGAGAGGAATGGCTTGAACCTAGGACCTCTAGGGAGTGGGCATTTTCTCTACCCCTTCTTACCCTGAAAAAGCAGGTGCATTTTGCGTCTTTGAACCGATAACCATCTTTCGGCTAACCTAGCCTCCTCCGTCCCTCGGGACCAACAAGGGGTAGTACAAGAATATTCACATGTTGTCCATTGACTACGCCTGTCGGCCTGATCTTAGGCCCTGACTCACCCTTCGTGGACAAACCTTGCGGAGGAACCCTTGGGTTTTCGGGGCATTGGATTCTCACCAATGTTTGCGTTACTCAAGCTGACATTCTCGCTTCCGCACTAACTACTTAACCATCAAGCCTAAGTCATTTTGTGGTTAATTATTTCAATTAACCCTCTATATTTTTGGGAGTGACAATTATCCCCTCCTTAAAGAAATTTCATCCTCGAAATTTACCTAGTTCGAACAGATGAGGATACTATTGATGAAATGTCTCTTCCGGTTCTTAAGTGGCCTCCTCCATGCCATGGTTCTGCCATAGAACTTTTACAAGAGGGATTCATTTCCTTTTCAGAACCTTTACCTCATGATGTAGAATTCGTATGGGTTCCTCCTCAAAGGACAAATCCCGGTCTCACCTCAATCTCTTCTAATGGCATAATATGGGAAGGGTCGAAACGATATCGTCTCAACATGGAGACATGAAATACATCATGAATACAATCCAATTCTAGAGGTAATTCTAGTTGATATGCTACTGGACCGACTCTTTTAAGAACTATATAAGGTCCAACAAACCTAAGACTTAACTTGCCCTTTCTCGCAAATCTCAACACCTTCCGCCATGGGGACACTTTCATGAAAACTTGATTTTCGACATTGTATTCAATGTTTTTTCTCTTTAAGTCTTCATACGAGTTCTTCCTATCCAAAGCCTCTTTTAGTCTATCCTGAATCAATTTAATTTTCCCCTCAAACTCCTGTACCACTTCTAGACCCAAAATTTTCCTTTCTCTCAGTTCGGTCCAACGCAATGGTGTTCGACACATTTAACCATATAAGGATTCATAGGGTGCCATTTGTATACTTGATTAGAAACTATTGTTATAGGCAAATTCTACTAGAGGCAAATGTTCCTCCCAATTACCTCGAAACTCGATGATGTAGCCTCTTAGCATATATTCTAATATTTGAATAACTTGTTCGGACTGTCCGTTAGTTTGCAGATGGAAGGCAGTACTAAAATCCAAACGAGTACCCAGTGCCTCATGAAGGTTTTTCCAAAATTGCGATGTAAAATGGGGATATCGATTTGAGATGATTGATACTAGCACTCCATGAAGTCTTACAATTTTTGAAATATACAACTTAGCCAGCTTTAATAAAGAATAGTCCATACGGACATGTAAGAAATGAGCTGAACTAGTTAATCGATTTACTATCACCCAAATTGAATCTTTCTTAATGGGTATTAAGGGTAACCCACTAACTAAGTCCATCGTTATTCGCTCCCATTTTCACAGAGGTATTTTGATTGGTTGTAACAACCCAGAAGGAAACTAGTGTTCAACTTTCACTTATTTTGATTGGTTGTAACAACCCAGTTCCTCGTCAATTTGCACATAATACATCCCTCGGAAGCACAAAATACCATCGTCATTAAACCCAAAATCTTCAGTTTTGTCGTCCTTCACCTGCTTAATCCACGAAAACAAGGACACATCTACAAGTTGTTTAGCCTTGATCTCACTAGCTAATGTGTGTTTCACTTCTAGCTCGGCTAGCAAGCCTCTATCATCCACTAGACTTAACATAGAAAACATTGATCTTAAATCGATCATCTGTTTCCTACTTGGAGTGTATATCGCTACATTGACTTTTCTGGGGTGGTATTGAATTATACAATCATAATCCTTTAACAGTTCTATCCATCTCTTTTGCCTCATGTTCAATTCTTTTTGGGTGAGAAGGTACTTGAGAATCTTATGATTGGTATAAATGTAGCACTTCTCACCATACAAGTAGTGCTTCCAAATTTTCAGTGCGAATATCATTGCTGTCAACTCTAGATCATGAGTCGGGTAATTGCACTCATGTTGTTTCAACTGTCTCGACGCATAGGCAACTACTTTTCTACCTTGCATCAACACACATCCAAGGCCAGTGTAGGATGCATCGCTATACACCACATACTTTATTTCCGATTCGGGCTGAATTAACATGGGAGCTTGGGTTAACACAACCTTTAGTTTTTCAAAGCTAGATTGTTACTCATTCGTCCACTTAAATGGAACATCCTTCCTCAATAACTTGGTTAGGGTTGCGGCTATTAGAGAGAATCCTTCAACAAATCTACAATAGTACCCAACTAAGCAAGGAAACTTCAAATTTCAGAAACATTTTTGGGTTGTTTCCATTCTATGATGGCCTCTATCTTTTTTGGATCTACTTGAATACCCTCTACAGATACCACATTACCTAGAAACATAACCTCCTTAAGCCAAAATTTATATTTGCTCAGTTTGGCATACAGTTTCTTTTCTCGGAGGATTTGTATAACCTTTCTAATGTGTTAATCGTGTTCGGTTTCAGTTTTTGAATAGACTAAGATGTCATCGATGAATACAATGACAAATTGATCAAGGAAGGGTTGAAACACTCAATTCAATAAGTTCATGAAGGCGGCCGGAGCGTTGGTTAAACCGAAAGGCATTACAAGGAATTCATAGTAGCCATATTTAGTCCTAAATGCGGTTTTGGGCACATCCGCCTCCTTTACCTTTAGTTGATAGTACCCCGACCTTAAATCTATCTTAGAAAACACCGTTGCATCTTTGAATTGATCAAATATGTCGTCTATCCTAGGTAGGGGATATTTATTCTTAATGGTTAGTTTATTCAACTGCCGATAATCTATGCAAAGCCTTAGAGAGTCATATTTCTTTTTGACGAATAGGACCGGAGCTCTCCACAGAGAAACAATGGGTCTAATAAACCCACGATCCAAAATCTCCTGAAGTTGGGTTTTCAATTCTTGTAGATCTTTAGGTACTATGCGGTAGGAAGCAATAGACACCGGAGCAGTTCCTGGCAATAATTAGATTTCAAGTTCTAGTTCACGATCTGGAGGTAACTTTGGTAACTCATTGGGAAACACATTTGGGAATTCTCTAATGGTGCGAATGTTATCTAAGGCAATACTATTGGCATTCTCATTCATTACATAAGCTAGATAAGCCTCGTACCCTTTTCAAACTAACTTCTCAGTGACCATGGTAGAAATTACATTAGATAAATAGTTTTATTGCTCCCCAACCATAACAATCTCACTACCTTCTATCATTTTCAAGGTTACTCTCTTAAAGGCACAATCTAGGCTAACTTGGTGTTCCACAAACCAATCCATACCTAGAATCAAATCAAACTCCCCAAAAGGTAACTCCATAAGATCTGTTGGAAACACTACTCCTTGAACCTCCAATGGACATCTCCTATAGACCTTATTTATAGTAGTCGTTTGTCCTAAGGGGCTTACTACATTAACATCAGTAGTGGTTTCCTCTCCCCCAACACCCAATTTATCAAACATATTACATGCAACATATGAATGGGTAGATCCTATGTCAAAAAGGGCAAAGTATGAAACTGAATGAATGGTAAAAATACTTGTGATACCATCAGATGCATATCTATCCTTACGTCCTCTAACAACATAAAACATGAGAAGGTTGCCTAGCCTCAATTCGGTTCGCACCAGTTGCTACGATATTTGTGGCCCTATTTTGACCTCAGCCTATCGGAGGCAACTAACACGTTCTCTGATGTTGGGTCTGATTTTGAGTCGAAGCTTTTTCTTGCCTGCCTCAACGAGGACAATCTTTCACCATATGTTTTGTCAACCTACATCTCAAGCAAGCATCCAACTTTTTCCAGCACTAGCTCGTACGTTGCTTATAACATTATTAATAGTTGGGAGTCCTACCCTCAGAATTAGCCACAACAACCCCTTGCTGCGGTCTACCCTCTTTGGCTCGTTTTATGGGATGAGTATTCGAGCCAGTGGAACTCGAATCTCTCTTAAATGATACCTTATTCTTTACCAGTTATTCGCATTCCACCTATTTAATTTTCTCTACTAGGGTCTCAAACACCCGTTCTTGGTGTGGAGCAACCTGTATTTTGAGGCCAAAACGTAGCCCATTTTTGAACCTCATGCACTTGTCCTATTCTGTGGTGACCATCCTTTGAGCATAGCGACTGAGCTTTAGAAATTCAGCCTCGTATTTCGACACGGTCTTATCCCCTTGCTTTAACTCGATGAACTCGAGTTTGCGGACCTCCACATACCTAGTGCTCACATATTTCTTTTTAGAGGCCCCTTAGAAGTATTCCCAGGTTATGTGCTCAGCCTGCGTACCCCTTACAATAGACAACCACCAACGATAGGCCTCTTCCCTTAATAATGACACCGTGCCCTTCAACTTTTGCTTTGGAGTACAGTCTAGATCCTCTAGAATGTTGGGAAATGTGCTCATATTGTAGTAAACATGTAATTGTTTTCTATGTATTTGAACGATGAATAAATAAATTTCACATTTCATGTTATGTCTTTTGCATTATCGTCTTTTATATTTTGCATGCATAGTGAAATTGTGACAAGCAAATATTAGCTCATTGATTGTCTACATTCAAACTGATGATAAGTAACCTTGTAAGAATGTTTACTTTGTCTAAGTTCAACCGGTGGCTAGACTGGACCGGTCAGGCCATCACTGGCTCGGACCGAACTGACAAAAACTAAACTAGCGTGGGGTGCTGGCGATTGCGACGATGACATTTTGGTGGCCGGCAATGGTTCTTCTGTGGTTGAGTAGTGGAAATATTACACTCCTATTGGGACTCTACTAGAGAATTTGATTTCAGATTAACTATTCCAAAAAAATAATATTTTAATATATTTAATATTAAATTTAATTTAATACTTATCTTAATAGTATTTTATTAATTTAATATTAAAGTGATTATCTTAATATCAAATTTAAATTAATGTTTATCTTTTAGATAAATATTCTATTAATTAAATAAGATCTAATATTAAATTTAATATTAAAGTTATTAAGTTTAATCATAGTTGAACTCTCTAAACTCTCCCTATATAAAGAGAGCATTAGGTCATTATTTACACACACTTGAATTTAAGAGAAAGTTGTAGAGAGAAAATTCTATGAAAAAATTATTTCAAAAAATTTCTAAAGATATTTTTATTATTTACAAATTGGCCCAAAAGTTTAGAGAAATTGCAAAATTATCTCACTGGTAATTTTTGTGAAAAATTTTCTTATTTGAAACGAGCCTACACTTGGCAAACGTGAGCTTGAGGATAGCAGAGAAGACTACTCGGTCGAATCGTTCATCCTAGACGAATTGAAAAGATACAATTTTGATTAAGTGTTTATTACTTTAGATATCACTACCAAGTTTTTGTTTTGGAAATTTTTTTTTGAAAACTCTGGTTTTTCCTAAATTTATTTTCCGCTGCATTTTTCAAACATGATTTTCCAACATAGAATCCTTTTCGTCAACTCTATCCAGTATTATGCCACAGTAGGATTCATTTCAACAACGGCTTTGAATGTTTCATCCCTTTTCGATCGGAGCCTCTCCGCAACAGCTCCACGGCTCCACGATCCAGTTTGGGCTCCAAAAATCCTTTATAACACCTTCAGCATCGCTTGTGTCACCGCATCGTCGTAATTTTTGTAACCTTCTCCACTGCTGTCAATAGAGTTCTCAACATATTCCTCCTCAGGGATCAGGTTTTCGCCTTGAACAGTGAGCAACTCTACGGGTGCAGCCCTACGCGACCTACCCCTACCACATATACCTTGGGTGTTCATAGTGATCTCACAAAAATTTAGAATCTAAAGTATATCTACAATTTTCACATAAAATTTCAAGCATTATTTATTTCTTGAGTATTTACAGTCTAAAAATTACAATTAATCTTTAAAGGTTTCAAAAGTAGGATTGGCACCGGAGTCTCGAATTTAATTTCCCGCAAAAAATCAATTTTACAAAAATTTGTGGTATTGTTTTTCCCAAAATACCCATTTTTTTAATGCATGCATACAAATTCTATCAAATTTCCACAGCCCGAGTTTAGAAAACCTAGGCTTTGATACCACCAAATGTAACCTCTTCAACCTAGTCTAGACGTTAGACCCGAATCTAGAAGATTACATTGGCCACCGAAATGGCCCAGTAAGCTATTAGAGTTTTTAAAACAGTCGTATTAATTTTTTGTTTATTTTAGAGGAAAACTTAGTTAATTTTCAAAAAAACTCGTGAATTAAATAAAACCGATTAAGTTTAAAATTTTTCTTGTAACGGTGATTTCCTTTGAATACTTCGCTAATTCCTAATTTATTTATTACTCAAAATTTAGTTATAACCTAGAAACAAAAAAGTGATATTCAATTTAGTTTTAATTAAGTTAAATCAGAATTATTTAATGTATAATAAAATCTAATTCCATGTTCATTATCCTAAATACAAATTAAAGGAAATCATGCATGCTAAATAAACCCTAAACATGAGTCCTATGCCATAATATAAATAAAATAGTACAGTATCGAAATACCAGGAATTATAAAAATAAGCCTAATAATACTTTCATATAAATAAAATATTTCTGAGCCCTCCGCATTTCGTGTCTGCATCTAACCTGGTGGGTTATCTATAAGGATGGAAATTAAAGGGAAGTGAGCTATGAAGCTCAGTGTGAGTTCTATCACAAGAAAATCAATGCAAAATAATAAATCAAGCATACATAATAAAATTTTTCAGTACAATAGCATTCGTATAGTATATCAGAAGTTTACAGTTCATTCGATCGCGCTTATGAATGTCAATGCAAATGATGTTTCAATTTAACAGAAAAGAAAGGTCTTACCCCACTGCTACACTCCAAAGTAAGAGTATCCCAGAACTCATTTAACTCGGGCACTCCAGTTTGGATGAACCACTAGTGTTGCAGGTTAATATGCTATCAGTAGGTTGTAAATGCACAACGGGTTTGTAGATAAAAGCTGCCAGTAAATTTGTGGATAAACCACCAGTGTTTGTAGGTTAATACGCTGCCAGTAGGTTGTGAATGCACAACGAGTTTTCAGATAAAATTTTTCAGAAAGTGTGTGGATAAACCACCAATGTTTGCAGGTAAACTATCAGTACTTCCTCATTTCAATCGTCCCACCCCATGCAATGCAGTATGACATGCTAGTAACAATTCAGTATAGAAACAATAGACATGCTTAACATGTATTCAGTTTGACAGTAACCATAAGCATTCTTTATCATGTATCCAGTTTATCAGTAACAGTAGACATGTTTAACATGTAATCGGTTCAACAGTGACGGTAGGTATGTAACCAGTAATGCAATGGTAAAAACAACAGTATCAATTCATCAGAATGGCAGTGATAGTAGACATGAAATATTCACATATTGTCATTAAACAATAGTAATTCAATCATCAAACCATGAAATCTAGCATGTTCGTACTATCATGAACTCAATCAAGTGAATAAAATTTCTAAAAATAGTTCGAGGATTATACAGGGACTAAATTGAACAATTAAAAAAATTCTAGGTAAAACTGTAAAACAGAGTCACATGGCCGTGTGAGAGGCTATAGGTTGTGTGGAGGGGTTACATGGCCGTGTAACAAATTATGGCCATGTGTCAAATGCAAAAATCAACCTACAAAAGGGACACAATCGTGAGAGATTCGAACTAGCCTAGGGTTTTAGTGGCTCATGGTCGTGTGAGGGGTCGTGTGGTCCACACACCCGTGTGGGAGACCGTGTGGTTCTATTCCTAGACACGGTTTTCCCCGATTTGCTTGTAAAAGAACACACACCTTTCACCGAGAGCCCGACCGACGTTCCTCGCATTCAAATTTGGTTCGATTCACCTAAAATAGGTCCTTCAATTGACATTTATACACGAGTTAACGATTGATTTCAATTTTGATAAGATTTACTCAAGATTTGGGCAAGAACCGAAAAAGATTATTTAATCGAACAAAGATTTACGTTGTTCATTACTACTACGGAAATTACGAGATTTGATCATTGAAACGAGGTGTATTTACTAATATTGGATGAAACTAAATGGATGCTTTCAATGGTGTAATCTATAACCGGTAGGGAAAATGATCTGAATGGGGATTGATTTGATTCGGGAAGCAAAAATAATATCAGCAATGGAGAGAAAATATTTTGCAAAGATGAAGATGGAAAAGAAAAGGGAGAAGAAATAGGGAAAAGAAAGCAAAAATTCAGTTTAGTTTGAAAAGGAAAGCTATAATTCAATTGTAACTAGGAGAAAAGGGCTAAATACCTAGGGTTTTCAAACTTTTAAGGGGTTTCATGGTAATTTACTCTTACTATTGAAAATAAAATAAAATTTGGATATGGAATGGCTTGAACTTAGGTATGTAAGAGGTAGGGGTGACATGTTAACCATTAAGCTTAAAGCTTATTTCTTATTTTATTTTTACTCTAAATAGTATTATTTTAGTTTTGTTTCTATCTTAGTTTGCTGAAAATTAAAGAAAAAAAAATAGGAGAGGAGTGACTTGAACCTAAGACCCATAAAGAATGCATTAACTACTTAACTATCAAACCTAAGTCATTTCTTAATTAATTATTTCAATTAACCCCCTATATTTTTAGGCGTGACATTTTATTATTTTGTCAATTTTTAACTAGTAAAATAAACTATTTAGATTGGTTTAACTAAACTCGAAGGTATGTGTATAGATAATTTTCAAATTTTATATATCTCAACCCAATCCTTTAACACCCATGATATAAGTGAAAAATGTATATATAACAATGTTTTTTTTTTAAAATATAATATAATAATTAAATATTTCTTTTGTAAAATGGTAAAGATGAGATTAAAATTATAATTTTTTGAGTTAAAATCCTATCATGTGTAAGTTTTTTTTTTTTAAATTTTATATGAGAAGATAAAATTGCCCTCAAAATAATATCTATTACTTTGTCAAAATGATGGGCTTTTGGTAACTTTATGAGTTGATGGATGGTGGTGACACTAACTCAATCAAAATCTTAAATATAGTAGAGATCAAAATCTTAAATATAGTATAGATAATTCTAACATTATTAAAAGTTAATTTTTTTTAAATATACTTTCGATTTTTAAAAATAGTTTGTTTGTAACAATTTTATAACAACGCCAAATTTCAAAACAAAAATTAAAATATTAAATTTTGGAATTTAAATTTTTATATGTTATTTTTTAAAATTAATCTAATTAATCAATTAAATTATAAGAAATTATTTAATACACTATTGGTGGAATTTTTGGACTCCACAAGCAGGGCCAGGGTGGACAAATGTCTTATAAAAGTATAGTAAAATATTAAAAATATTTAAAAAAAGACACATGAAAATCTTTTAAAATTACTTTTAGAATAAAAAAAATTACAGTGTCAATATATTAAATACTACCTCTTAAATTATACCCAAAAGAATTTTTATAATATTGAAAGAGAAAATTTTTAGATAATGTTTGGACAAAAAAAATAATTTTCTTTAGATTTTAAAAATTTTAGCACTTTAAATTCCATCAATTCATAATACTACTAATCATAATCACATTTTTTGAAACAGTATTTTTTTAAAAATATTAATATTAGAATTTTATAAAATATTTATAATAGAAAATTAATAAGATTAAAAATAAAATAAGAAAAATATGTACATTAGATCTATAAGAACGAATATATATTTAATAGCATGAAAAATATAAAAATTATATATTGAAATGAATTTTGCAATTAGATTTGAAAAAAAAAATTGCATGGATAGGAAAATAAAACAAATTCTAATCTCTTAGTCAAAATCAAGAAATTTCATAAAGTACTTCAGAGGTCCTTATATTATAAAGATTAAATCAAATTAGTACTTCTATTATTAAATGAATCAATTTAGTACCTATAATATTAAAAAAAAAAAAAATAACTCCAAATTGAAATAGAGTTGACATTTATTGTATAAAAATGTCTTGAATTTTTTTTTTCAATTGCATTCAATTCTAAACAAAAGATTTCATTTATATAACCATAAAAACTTTAAAAATATTAACTCTATTAAACAGTAAATTATATTTTTAAATAATAAATGTTAATTTTATTCTAATTTGATATTATTTGATTCTTATTAGTAATATAAGAAGTAAATTAATCAATTTAATAATAAAGAGACAAATTTGATCAAGTCTCTATACTATAATAGAGGGATACCAAAGGGAATTGTAGAAATTCTGCCTTCTAAAATTGACACGTCGAAATTTTGTTCTTTAATCGTTTGGCAATGATGGAAAGAAAAGAATGGGAGAGAAAAATGAAAAGAAGAGAAGAGAAGAGACGAAAAGAAGAAAAAAAAAAAGAAGAGGAGAAAAATGTATTTTTTGTTTTTATTTTTTTATATTTAAAATATTATATATTTATTTTTCATTCAATGAAGAGGAAAACTATTATTATTATATTTTATTTTTGTAGAGAAAACAACATAAAGCGAAAACACTATAAAAATATATTAATTCCTCCTAGAACTGAAAAAATCTTATTATTATATTTTGAAATAATATATTTAAAGTGATTAATTCGCAAACTCATGAATTGATTGAAGTTTCGCATGTGATCATCTAAGGTAAAATTTTAAAATAAAAAATTATTTAGATAAGCATTTTAAATTTAATTTAATTTTATATGATTTGATCTGTACGTCTACTTGCTAGTGTGTACCCAATTTTTTGCAAGCTGTTTTAATCACTTATTTATTTAAAAATGATTTTTTTTTTGTATCGAACTATTCATGTACAATGTAACACCATTCACACGTCCTGCAATATAGTATGAATGAGAGATGCTACTAAAGTACATATGAACCAAAAATCTCGAAGATTTCTAAAATTTTTAACCTTAAATCGCTATTTTTTTATAAAATCATAAAATTTAGTTTAAAACAAATTGAGGGCTTTGAAACCTCTCTAGTATTATTTAGAATAAATTGGTGGGTGATTGGAAGTGTCCAGGGTCAAATACGAACTTCGACAAGATCAAAACTCACAAAGCAGTGCTGTGGCATTGTTCAAGGGCTTAAGTATGTTAGAATAATTGGTTTAGAAAATAGTGTTTTTAGGCACAGAGGAAGTTTAAAAATGTTCTTAAAACCAAGTTATGTGGTATTTATAGTAATAAACTATAAACTGAATTATTACTTGTGCTTTGTGCGAAGCGATTTAAGTCGTTTTTTTGGCTTTCTACTAAACAATCTTCTCCTCTATCATTGACCCTCAAATTTCTTTGAGTGTGGGCTCAATCAAATATATTGAACACACATAATGAAAATTTTTATTAACTTTTAATGAGAATGTTAATCTCTCTATGGGAACCAGAAACATTGAGCTTTTTAGAAAATAGGATTTTTTCTTGTAAATAAATTGCCACTATTTTCTTACAGAATAATGATGCTCTATTGCTTATGTCATTAGGTCATCCCATAATTCGTATTTATAGGAAAACGGTACAAGAGTTGTACTTGAACAAGGGATAATTAAATAATAATTTAATAGAAAAAAGTACAATATTCCACTAGATATGGAATGTAAGGGGGGCGACAACAACCCTAAGGGAGACTAGGGTTTGTCGCCCCTTATTATATGGGATAAGCTCCTGAGCCCGTCTCATATATCGGGTACAATTATATATGTTATTTGAATTTTTATCCAACACTTATAATTTATCTAACTTAATAACTATTTTTTTATTTCCCAAAATATTAATTATTAAATTAATTAATTTATCCAATTAAATTATTTTCTCAACCCAATTCTAATTCCATTAAAGTCATGCCAACTTTACTGTATTAAAATCTATGAGGAAATATATTTAATCATCTCATTTAATAAAACAATGATGACTAATTAATTTAATTCTCACTTCAAACTTTAATTATTTAATTGCAATCAATTAAATAATAATTCGAAGAAATTAATTTAAATTCTAAGTAATCTTTTGTACATAGCGAGAAAATGCATTCAATGTAGATAGTGGTACACACGATCTATTTCTCTTAGTCTTCATTTTCATTCATTCTATAGTATCGGTTCTTTATGCAATTCGTTTTGAGTTATATCTAGCTAGCGGAGAGACCGATTAGACTTATATAATTAGGGCTCAAATAATTTGTAATTAAGTTTCAACTCTTCGCCTATTAATTACCACATTATTTAATCATGAAGTCATTCCACTAAAGTACTATAATTGAACTCTCTCTTATTATATACCATTACGAAAGCGACCTAATAAGTGCTTGTCCAATAACCTTGTCATAAGTGTGTTACCCTCATAGCATATCCTTAATCTCTTTAGGTTAAATCCATTCACCCAATATGATCCTATTTTATCTCATGGTAACCATTACATATTCCTTTATGAAAAAGTCAATTACTGATAAATAGTAATTAAATCATTTGCTCTAGACAAATGATCTGTGGCCACGTTACATTTTCATCTATCATGTAATGCCAATGAGAGGATATCATTTACCCTTTATTGGGCTACGAATTCCACTATTGTAAATGAAGCTATGTCATGCAAAAGTCGTATACCCAACATACCAGCTTTTGGCTCTTTAGTTATTTGAACTCAAGCTTTTAATACATCAAAGTATATGAGTCATGCACACAAAGCCAGTCACTTGCCCAGGATTGAGGTAAACCACACTATGAACATCACAAGTGAATTAATCCATAAAAAAGTCTAGGATTAATGTAACAACCCGTTTTTAGTGAAATCAGAATAGTGGTTTCAGGACCACAAATCCGAGTTAAAAATAAAATTTATTTTAATGTCATTGCATGGTCTGCATTATGTTAGGAAAGATGTATGAAAATTTTGATGAGGAAATTTTACCGATTATGTGTTTAATTAGGGAAAGGACCATATTGCATAAAATGCAAAAGTTGAGTTCTATTAGCTAAAAGGGTCAAATAGCTATGGAATTCAAAATAAGAGGTCATTATATGGTAATTAGACCATTAAAGAAAAGTTAGTAGATATTTTTGATGAATCATCCATGGAAAATTAGAAAAAGAAAAGAATGAAATTGGAAAGTTGAAAAATTAAAGATGATAAATAAAATAAATATCAAATAATATCATTATATATCATCTTCTTCCCAAAAATTTGCATGGAAACCCTAGGAGAGAGGAAGGAAACTAATAAAGCTTAATTAGGTATGAATTCTTTTCCCGTTTTTAGTAATTTTTGTATTTTTGAGATCGAAATAACTTAGGGTGGGTTTGGATGGGCGGTGCGTTTACCTGCGGTTAGTGTAAAAAAAGCGGTGGCGGTGAGATTAGATCTTTGTAAGCGATCATCAGAGCGTGAGACAAAAAGTAAGCTAAACGCACCGCACCGCACTCAATCGCCCATCCAAACCCACCCTTAATCTATCTATTTTGGGGATCAATTTGAAAGGATATTAAAGTATAGAAATTTTTCCATGGATGAATATGCTGAAAATTTGAAATTTATGGTAGAAAATGAAAGGTTGTTAATAGATAAACAACTTTTACAAAGAGAATTTTGATGAAATTATGATTTAGGGACTAAATTGTAAAGATTTAAAAGTTATGGAAAATTTCTAATTTTTATGAAATATATGTGCTGTAAATGTTATATGTAAAAATAGGTTAGGCTTGGAATAAGGATTAAATTGCATGAATTTCATTTTTCGAGCCTAGGGACGAAATTGGAATTTATGAAAAGTATAGGGGAAAAATGGTAATTTTGCCTAAGGTGTAAATTGAATCCAATCGAATATGAATTGTACTAAATTGATGATTAAATTCATTTATATAGATCCGGATAACTCAAATTTGAAGTTAGATCGAGGAAAAGAAAAGGTGCCAGATTAGTAGACTTTTGAATACGAACAAGTGTTGAGTTAAGTTCGTGTAACTTAATTATGTATATTAATATGTTTGAATTGAATATTGTATTTGTGTGAATTGCATAAATGTTTAATGTATGAAATTAATCACATGCCCGAAATTGCTCGATAAATAACGAGTTCCGTTTGAATAATGAAATGCGATGGATACAATAATTTCCTGTACTGATTATAGTCCTGCATATGTTGCTGACATTATAGCTCGGATGAGCATCCTATTAAAAGCCTTCTCAAGCATCCTGTTATATAGTTCCTACGAGCATCCTGATCGGTAGTGATTCTGCATGTGTTGCGCACTACCGTAGCTCTTTGTGAGCGTCCTGTTACACGATTCGGTCGGTTGTGATCCAGCATTTATTGCGGACACAAACACGGCTCTTTGTGAGCGTCCTGATATAGGCTCTTATGAGCTTCCTGACATGGCTTGCTTGAACTCCCTGTTATGGTATCTGGTGCTCCTTTATAATAACTCTTCGGAGTTACCTGTTAAGCTCTATGAGCTCCCTGATTAAAACTCTTATGGGTTTCCTGTTTAGCCCGGATAAGCATCTTGTTACATGGCTCATCTGAGCACCCTGATACATGTGGCTCGAGAATGTGCTCCCTGATTATGTGCCCTAATGGGTACCCCTGAACATGATTTGACGAATTACTAATTTGTATACCTCGTGTATACTACCTGAGTATCCATCGATATTTCAATAATTCAACTGATAAAACTCCTGACATGTGAGAAATGATAATATTAAGGGAATTATATCTTAAATGCTTCTGAGAAATGATGAGCTCATCTATGATTATTTAGTGTACATGTGAAATATGTGACTAACTTGCTTGATTGAGTGTATGTGATTAGGTAAACTTACCAATTTTTTGGGAATCATGTTTTTGTTATACTTATATTAAATGAATATGATTTATAAGTTTAATTCCTGTTATACGAACTTACTAAGCATTGAATGCTTACTAGATTTTATTTCTTCTGTTTTATAGTGCTCGGAAGCTCACAAAGGTTTGAGATCGGTCGGAGCATCATCACACTATCCTCCAGCTTGTTTTGGTATAAATAGAAAACTTACTTAGTATAATGGCATGTATAGGCTATTAGTGACAAAAGAGGGCAAGTAAATGGTTGCTTGTAATCTAGCCATTGGAATGGCTAGAGTGGTATAATTTGGTATGTTTTTATAAGGCCATAACATGATTGATGTGTTTTGAAATGGTTAAATAGTAGATGAACCATAGACCAAATGGTGAATGAACTTGAGTTAGTAAAATTGATAAAATATGTAAATTAAACATAAGTGGAATTGAGGTAAGTTAAACATTTAAACATATATGTTATTAAGCTATACATAATACTTGTATTTGGCTTGGTTTATATGCATCAAATTGGTTTGGAAATGAATTGAGATGTTGTTGTAGGTGCAAAGTAAAATGGGTGAGAAATAAGGTTTGGAAAATGGCCTTATTTTGTCTACACGGGCGTGTGTCTTGACCGTGTGTGATACACGGCTTGGTACATGGGCATGTGGTTTGGCCGTGTTTCCCCTGCATATTAAAATTTAGAAACAGAATGCTCAAAATTGGGCACACGGGCAGAGACACGAGCGTGTGTCTCAATCGTGTGAAATACACGGGCGTGTGTCTTGGCCATGTGAAACCTGCACCTAATTTGTGAAAATTAAATTTAACCACACGGCCTAGCATACGGGCATGTGGCAGGCCGTGTGGCACAAGTCAGAGAGTTACACGGGTAAGGACATGGGCACATCGAATGCCCACACGGCCTGAGACATGAGCATGTCACCTGGCCGTGTGAGCTACACGGCCTACTTACACGGGCGTGTGACCCTTGTATATGAGAAAAAAATTTAAATTTCGCGAAAATTTTTTTGTGATCCCGGTTTAGTCCCAACTCGATTCTAATATATATTTTGGGCCTCGAGTTCCCATATAAGGGACATTATGATTGATTATGATTGATTTTTGGAAATGAATAGTAAATGACATGAATTAACTGTAATTGAACTGTAAACTCTGATAATACTCCATAACCCTGTTCCAGCGACGGATACGGGTTAGGGGTGTTACAATTAATTACCTTGAATCTTGTCCAATGTATTGTCAGTTCAGACAATAACATTTATGTCTCTATCTTCCGAGAATAAACCACTTCGATACCTAAAGCAAGGTATCTCCCCATTTGGACTTGATAGACGACATAACATCCTTTACCTGATTTCCTCAATTTTAATTCATCATACTACAGACCTTTTAGATTCCATACTAATACAAGTTATCTTCTCGCATTACGATCCGACCACGTAATGCAACTTAGTATTAGTTAAACATTAGATAATTAGAAAGCCAATATTTGCTTACATTTTGCTTTGCATGCAAAACCATTGAGGACATAAACAAATGATATAATGTGAATAATGAAATTTTATTTAAATCAACGTGTTAAAAAAATCACACACATAAATGACGAATAAAACTACATTTAGGGCACTAGATCCTAACAAGGTATTAGCACATAACTTCTACATTCCCATACCTAAGACTATGTACCGAAACCTAGCAACAAGGTATCGGTACATAGTTGTCGCGAAATATTCGAATGATGTGTAAGTATACACAATTGTTGAGAAGTAATAAATTAGTGAGTAAGAGCTATCGTCTCCGTAGGGACTATTTATGCAAATCAAGTATTGCAAAATTAATTACTCAACAAATTGGTCGATGATGAAAATAAATTATAGTGTGATGGATTTCCAATTATATTAAACTAAGTATGCTTAAAATTAAACTAAACAAAGAAAGAAATAAGTATGCAAGTTTTAAGAGTAATCACAATAGCATGCATGTGTTAGAATAATTTTCCTTTATAACTAAGAAATATTTAAACAATGCTAATGATGTTACAGAAAAATCCATGACAACTCGGCTATTTATTAACCCTAATTTTACGAGTGCTCGGCTTCTCTCGAAGACCTAAGCTTAACCTTTTAGTTTGCATATTTCTATGTCGATTTCGACTTCAAGATTACCTTTCCAAGCATCATCTAAGAAATCACACTTATTAAATTATAAAGTTTAGCATATGTCTATGTCAATTAACTTAGTATTTTAATAAGCAAAAAATAGATTATGTGAGGTAACAATAATATTTATATACTGAAACAATTTAATCACATTAATCCTAGGTTTATGCAAGGTAATAAAGTTCTTTCAATATTATTACTAATCTGACCTACTTTCATCCTAAATAGATCAAACATGCATCATTTAGATATTGTATCAATTAATTACAATCTAGTTCTGATTTAATAATTAATTCAATTGCATCCCTACATTTATAATGCACGAATAACATGTTCATGATTTTATCTGAATGAATAAGCAACCAATGCACATAACATCATTAACATAATTAGATAATCTAAGCTACGAAAATTAAATCATTCTAACACCAAAAAAATTAAGCAACCATGATTATATTAAAAGTAGAAAACTTAGTTGCAATCATGTTTCTTGAATTGAACAAAAATAAAAGAGTGAAGGGAAAAGAATTGCAAAGTTGTTTCTAGTGGTTCTCCAAGGCACAACTCAATTTGCTCCTCCTTTTTTCTTCGCTTCTTGCTATGACTACCAAGCTTCAAAACTCTTAATATGGCCAAATAGGGCTTCTCTCAAAGCCTTGCAAAACTCTTCTGGAGAATGAAAAATAGGGAGTGAAAGAAGAGAGAAAAGAGAGAAGAGATGGTGAATGAGAGCTGAGGGATGAATCAAATGGGTGAATGGCTAGGGGTATTTATACTTGTGAGGAGCCCCTTGAGTTTACTAAAAATAGCATTTCAATCCCCTCCCTTTTTGTCTCATGCATGGCTGGCCTTTTGAGTTGAGGAAGGAAGGTGGATGACTTTGCTAAATTTAGCTAGTCAAAGCTTGATTCATCGGAAGGAGTTGAACGGTCACATGGGAAAGTTGTTGTGCTTGATTTGTAATTTTTTAACAATTCTTGGGTGCCTAATTTAATTACTTTATGGACGGTTGGGCTTCCATAGCCGAATTGGACTATTTTCTTCCCTTAGTGGATGGTTTGAGCTTCAAATTAAGCAGCGGGCTTGTCCACTTCAGTGATCCAATTACGAGCTGGTTCAAATTGAATTTGGAAGTCTAATAAATAATTTTAGGATGTCCCATATTGATCAGCCATCAACGTACATCTGCATGACCTTTGTTGTAGGAAATTCTATAGCATCAAACATCGAACATGTGAGCTTCAAGACTAACTTTTCTTCTATTGCACCAAACTGCGTCAAATTGGTAAAAATATGTCAAATTAGCATGTAAATAAGTAAGATTACAAATTTATCTTTAATTTTTTCCTACTTACAAATTTGTAATAAAACTAAAAAATTTGTTGTTAAAATACTCAGAATTTGCATGAATTATTAGTTAGAATGTGCCATAATTGTCTAGATAATTTTGAGTTATCACAACCCCAAACTTAATTCATTGCACGTCCCGAGAATGCTAACTTCAGTTAGAACTCAAGGAGTCACTTTTGCAAAAATCCCTTCAAACGAAATCAATCCTTCTCATACTCATGTGTTTAGCAAAATTATGCTAAAAAAAATGGAGAAGAAGGCTAGGGGTTCCTCTCTTTTTCATCTCTTTAGCTAAAAGCCAAATTCCAAAAATCAAAATCCTAAGTTTTACGATTGTGGTCCACTTTCTTAATCCATGATTCAGTGCTCCCAAATTATTCCAAATATAAAAAAATCTTATCAAAATAATATTTTCCAAAATATTTTCGAGAAATGACCAAAATGCTCTTTTTAGTAAAATTATTATTTTACCCCATTTTGCATCTTTGTAGAAAATTTTCACAATGAATAGATATTTATCAAATCAATCATCTTAAGTCATATTTAAATCTTATTAATAATCCTTGGATGGTGAAAATTTACATTTTTACTCTTTTCCCAACAAAACTGGATAATGTACAATTTAGTCCTTATACTTTCATAAAATAAGTTGGGAAATTTCATAAAATAAGGGTCACATGATTGTATGTCCAGGCTGTGTGACAAACTATGACCATGTGTGCCTAAGTCACATGGCCTGGTCGCCAAGCTGTAACTAACTGAAGCTGTGTGGACCTAGATGCAAAATTTCCAACATAAAGTCACACGGCCGTGTTCTTGGATCGTGTAATAAACTGATACCGTATGATAAATTAAAGACCATATGAACAGTACCACACGAGCGTGTGGCCAGCCCGCATAACTTTTTGTAACTGTGTAGTGCAAAAAAACTTTTTTCAGTGGTCACACGACATGTCACCAGCCCATGTGGAGACACACGACCGTGTGCCAGACTGCGTGCAGCATAAAATGACTTTACATGCAATTTACCTAACTCAGGCCATTCCAAACACATACCAATGCTTATACTCAATGAGATACCTATTCAAACATGTCAAAACACACATATAAACATGGCCTAATATTCTAACCAATATGCCTTAATGACACTATTTCAACATCTCAACTTTTATTGCATTGCACCTAAATTTAGTACCAACACATAGCATTTTAAGTACTTCTATTATCCTTACAACATGAATCAAATATACCCAACATATGTAATTCAACATCCATTCCATTTAACCCAATGTACCTAAATTTATACACAACATCAAATGCATACTTGCCATTCACACTATTTCCATATCAAGCATTATAAACTTAGACATTGGAGCATGATCAAATCACCATATATACATACACATATATACAAGGCTATCAACTATTCTAAATTCAACTCCAACATTTATGTAACCACGTACGTACACCTCAAAAGGAACTAATTCAAACCTCCTACTTGCACATATACATATAACCAAAATACCTATTTACATGCCACTTATAACTAATCCCAAAATGATAAAAAATCTACTGAGTCGTTAAACGGATAGTGTGAGCTCCAACTTGATTCCAACCGATTGTGCAGTTTTCGATAATATACAAGAAATCAAACAAACTAGAAGTAAGCATACACAATGCTTATTAAGTTTGCACAGAATTTAACATAACTTATCGAACATTAACACAACTTAAGAATTGAACACATATATATAGATATGAATCATGGTATTCTTTGATACCTTGTGCAAATCTACAAACCCAACAAGATTAGTTCATTCACAACTAAACATAAAACATTTTACATGCTTTTCTATCACATACAAATCAAATGTACTTTGATTCATATAATACCATTCACTTTATAATTAAATCGTAGTACCATTTCCATTTCATAAACATTATTTTCACCCGATGAACTATAGTAAAGTAACGCTGGATACTCGGGAAAGAAATGCTTACACGAGATGTGAATGTAAATGCTCACACAAGCTGTGAAGGATCCGCAACACATGCTGGACCTTAGCCATCGATAAAACATCCAAAACCAGCATCTTGTACCTTATACACCCTAATGACATGTCATTTGTATCCTAGTCATTCACTAAGTTCATACGGGCCTCAATTAATATCTATACCAGTCAATCCTTTGAACATCATTGTCGAAACCATTTTTTAAGGAGCTTGAAAAATGGGAATCGACTTTAAAAAATATGACAATGGAGTCGCCACCGATCTTTTATTCGAAGTGTGATCGGATCACCTTGAGATGAATTATTTTAATAAAACATTTTGATTTATTAAAATAATAGTTTTAATCACAAATCTAAGCAAACGGGTTCGGGAGTCGATTTACGCACGAGGAAGGATTAGCACCCTCGCAACGCCCAAAATTGGTACCAAATTGATTAATTAATGCCCTAATGTCGAAAAACTTGAAAAGATTTTAAAACTACGACCTTTTTCGACCCATTTGAAGATACTCGAATTTGAATATTAAGATTCTCAGGTTTCGAAGGAATAAAATATCACATCCAGCACGTTAGAATGTAACAATTTAAGTCTTCGAATTCCAGATCATCTCAAAATTCTCAAACTCGTGCATTGAGATTTTAAAAGGGTATTTCATTATTTGGTCAAACGGAAAACTGAAACCCAACACGTTAGGACATGATCTCTCGGATTTCCAAACACAAACATTGCCTTATTTTAGAGTTAAGAAAACATGAATGAAATCTTAAAAGGATATTCGGTTATTTGGTCAAACGAAAAAACCGAAACCCAGCACGTTAGGGCACGATCTCTCGGATTTCCAAACACGAAACATTGCCTTATTTTGAAGAATATATGAATGGAATGATTTTAAAACTTGAACGACATTAAACTCATTTTTTTTAACAAATAAATCACGATGGAATGATGATATACAAAGCAAAGTAACAATGCATACACAAAATATTACAATGATAAATCACAAATAATTAATGGTTACGAATTAAGAAACATAATCCATACAATAACAAACAAATAAACACCTAATACATAGAAAATAGTATGCGTCAATTTAAATAATACACGTGTAATAAAAAACTTGATACAAAATAAAAATGATGAGGACATGTGAAAGCGTTTTGAATGAATAAATATATAATTTAAAAATGGGATCCTTTAAAGAAACATATTATATGTATAAATAGTTTTAAAAGAAGATATATATATATACATATACGTAAATAGATTTAAAAGAAAATATTTACATAAAATAATGCGAAATCAATAATATATATACATAAAAAATAATTTAATATAAATTATATATGTATACAAAAAGAATATATTTGTATATATAAAAATTAATGAAAATAACATAGAGAAATAAATAATATCTAGAACCATCTAAAATATATAATATATAATATTGATTTTTTTAAAGAAGAATAATAAGAAAACAATAAACAAATAATTAAATAAAATAATTAGAGGACTATATTGAAATTAGAACAAAATTAGCGAGCTAAAAATAATAAATTAAAAAGAAATTGGAAAAGGACTAAAACGCCATGCACGTGGATTAAAAGGACTAAAAGCGCAATTTACCCGAGGTAATAAACGCAGCGTTTAAATCTTAAATTGAGGGATCTAATTAGAACAAAAATGAAGTTCGAGAGACAAATTAAAAAAATAATGAGAAGGACCGAATTAAAAAATGGTAAATCGAAGAAGGACCAA
This sequence comes from Gossypium sturtianum, assembly GCA_025698515.1. Lineage (NCBI taxonomy): Eukaryota > Viridiplantae > Streptophyta > Magnoliopsida > Malvales > Malvaceae > Gossypium > Gossypium sturtianum. The sequence continues at coordinate 75,651,830 of CM046951.1, read as the reverse complement.
TGCAACAAATAACCCTTTTTAAACGAAACACGCGGATCCTCCGGGTTTTTGGGTCGGATCGGGTCAATTACTATGGCCTATACGGCGTCGTTTCGCATGGTTTTAAAAAAGGTTAATAAACCTTAGGCTAATCAGAAAAAATTTTAATCCTTTCATTTTATAACCAAAACCCTAGCCCCCCCCTTTTTGCTATCGTCTTCAATCGCCTTTAGAATCCGTCGATTCAATCACTAAAATGCCACGGTAAACGGCGGACAATGATTCGCGAAGGTCCAGTTTGGTTAAAGTCTTCGTTCACCCCGATTGCGACGGAGAGAACGAGGACGGCATCGCCCAAAAGGTAGTCTTTCTTTTCTTTTTATTTCCGTATCTATGCTAAAAAAAACGAAACAGAAACCCTAAAGAAAAATGAAATCACCTTTTCTCTGTTTTTTTCAAATTTCGTATCTTTTGTAGTGGTCCATCTTCGCGTCTAAATCTCCGTTTCAACTTCGATTTCGACGAAGCGAATGAAGATTCGACGGCGGAACTAAAAAGGTAAGTACTCCTTTCTTTCTTTAGTTTTCGTATACAATAGATTAAAAAAGGAAATGAAAAGAAAACGAATAGCCAGTTGAATCAAGAAAACCGAAGAAAAATATGAAATCGAAAAGGAACCTTTTGGATCCTGATTTCTGTATCTCTATATTTCTGTATGCGTCAATAATATCCGTAAAAATGTGTCTTCCTTTACAGTGGTTGATTTTGGTCCTTTTAAAGCCGAAATCGGAAATAAAAAAATTAAAAGAAAATGAAAATCAAATCAGAATACAACTATTTTTCTTTTTTATTTTCTCTCTTGCGCTCTCTGTTATTGTTGTGCAAGTACGAGATGACGTGGCGACGGAGTCGTGTCGAGCAGCAGTCACGAGAGTCTGCGGCGTGTGAGAGGCTTGCGCATGTGTGTGGGGTGAAGTGGCGCTGAAAATTCAGAAACCCTTAGGGTTTCGGAAACATTAAGGTGTTGGGCCATTTGGGCCAATTTCGGGATCGGGTTATGTATTGGGCTAGGCTTAGGCGAGTTTGTAAATGGGTTAGGTATTGGGTTTGAAATTTTGTAATTAGCATTTGGGTTTGTAAAATGGACTTTTAATGGACTTTGTTATTTATTATTTTTGGTTTTTATTGGTTAACAATGGGCTCAGGCGAAAATGGGCTCCTACACCTGCCCTCTTTGCTCGTTGTTGTCGTAACGAGAATGAAGCAAAGACTTCAAAAGGGACCATTTTTGCCCGGCCTTTGAATCTTTGACTTCTTGGCGCTTCTTTCCTTCAAGTAGCTTCATTGCGTCTTCCAGGGTATGGGAAATGATGCCTCAACTTGCTCCAGCAGAATTTCAGAGAGAAGAGATTTGTAACATCAATCTTCTCTACTTGAAACTTCAAGGAAGTATAGTTTGATCCTCAATAACCTCAGGGAGAAGGGATTTGTAACCTCTACCTACTCCACTGGGACTTCGAGGTGATAGGAATTCAGAGAGAAGAGATTTGTAACTTCGATCTTCTTACTGAAACTTCTAGAAAATATAGTTTGATCCTCAATAACCTCAGGGAGAAGGGATTTGTAACCTCCACCTACTCCATTGGGACTTCGGGGTGATAGGAATTCAGAGAGAAGAGATTTGTAACTTCGATCTTCTTACTGAAACTTCTCAAAAATATAGTTTGATCCTCAATAACCTCAGGGAGAAGGGATTTGTAACCTCCACCTACTCCACTGGGACTTCGAGGAAATAAGACTTGTATGGCTTCGACCGCGCTCCTGCAACTCGTGGATTGCCAGATCGCTATCTTTAATATGCTCCATCGCAAACTCGGGGAGACAAGATCGATGTCTTCGATCCGCTCCTACAACTTCGTGGATTGCCGGATCTTCTATCTTCAATCTCGCTCCCGCAACTCCGGGATTGCCGATTTGCTATCTTCAATCTGCTTCCCGCAACTTCGGGATTGCCGATTTGCTATCTTCGATCCGCCGCTTCAGAAGGCAAGATCGATGTCTTCGATCCGCTCCTACAACTTCGGGAATGCGGATCGCTATCTTTAATCTGCTCCCGCAACTTCGTGGATTGCTAGATTTGCTATCTTCGATCCGCTTTCGCCAGAAGGCAAGATCGATGTCTTCGACCGCTCCCGCAACTTCGGGAATGCCGATCGCTATCTTTAATCTGCTCCTGCAACTTCAGGATTACCAGATTTGCTATCTTCGATCCACTTCGCTCAGGAAGGCAAGATCTGATGTCTTCGATCTGCTCCTGCAACTTCAGGAATGCCGGATCCGCTATCTTCAATCGCTCCCGCAACTTCGGGATTGCCGATTTGCTATCTTCAATCGCTCCCGCAACTTCGTGGATTGCGATTTGATATCTTCAATCCGCTTTGCTCAGGAAGGCAAGATCTGCTAATTTATCGACGTTGTGACACCGTCCTCTTGGGGACCTGTCCTGTAAAATCAGTTTTATGTGTTTATGCTTATGCAAAATGGTTAGGATGCAATGATCGGAACGACTCTAATGCTCCTAACTAAATGTATTATGGATGACATCTGCCTGGATGCAGAATGTCATGAGAATGATTTCTTCAATGATTAGGATGCAATGATCGGAATGAATCAAATGCTCCTAACTAAATGTGTCTTGCATGAATGCAGGATTTCATGCGAATGATCCTCTTTTTAAACGCCTAGGATTGATATTGCTCATTATTCTTCCAGGTTGTATCACTGATGTAATATACTATTTTCTTGTTTGGCTGGTATTCTCAACAGAAAACCCGAGAAAATGATTATATCTTGCTCAACGAATTTGCCTCATTGTAACTTCAGGGTTCATCTCATTGTGACTTAGGGGTATAGGGTCTGAATCTCTTCCATCCATCCCACTGCGACTCCAAAACGTAGGATTTGTTTCTTCTTCAATCCATCTCGTTGCTATTCAAGGGTACAGGACTTGTATCAGCTTCCATCTATCCCATTATAACTCGGGGGTATAGGGCCTATAGCTTGTTCCATCAACTGATCACTCCTCTGGTGACCCAATCAGATGTGTATGCATGATGCTCGCGTGAATGCAGGATATCAATTTTTTCTCGAGAATGATCCCCATTTTATACTTGGGTTAACGATGCCCACTGACGCAATATCTTGTTGTTTGCTTAACCATCATCTTCGACAAAAATCCGAAAAGAAAATCTCAGTTTAGACTCTTCTTTAAACCTGGTCTGGTAAGTTTTAAACAATAGTCCTGTTTTAGTTTCTTGTATGATTCAGAAGCTTTCAGAGTAATAAGCGAAACTCCTTTTATGAAAGTATTATTAGTCCACTAATCGTTATTTCAATGCAAAAATGCTTGAAAAAGATCATAACTATGGATAAGAATGAAATTGATTGGGAGCATAGCTCGAAACAAGCAAGTTAATCAAAGCTAGCAAATGCAATTAAGCAGGGAATTTATTAAAGGCGTATCTTGAAAAGAATGAGGTAATCAAAGATAGCAAATTTAAAATGGATAAGATGGGAAACTAGGTGCCCCAGATATCGCAGCCTGAGCTTCTCTGTTCGAACTTCTTGAGGACCATTTTAAGCTCAACATGTGTTTAGGGGATCCAGAGTACTTTGTCGATGCCCCGAGACGTAGCATACTTCTTCATTGTTAATTCAGGCATAGCAAGACTGCTGTATGCCCCCTTTGATCAAAATTTGAGCCGCCCTTTGCGGGTTTTCACCTTGGCCTCTCCTTTTTCTTTCTTCTTCTTTTTGCTGAAAATTTCTATTTTTCTTTTTTGAATTTTTTTTTGAAGGTGCCCTTTGCGTGTTTCACCTTGGTTTCTCCTTTTAGGTGGAATACCTCTTGATGAATTCACCTGGATGGGCATATCCCTGCCATCCATTTTGGTCAATGTTTCCATAACAGACTTTTTCGCTACTTAAAATCTTTTCTAGTTTGGGCTTCATTTTTCTCTAAAATCTTTTTGTATATGAAGGATTTTCTTCAATATCCGGTCCCTATTTGGGAATTTTCTAAGAAAAACCTATTTGTCGCAAACCGCATCATCTGACTGCAACGGATAGCTATTAACTTTTCTCACAAATTTGATTGATCATATCGGGATTAGATCCATTCGCCTCATCCAATTTTTACGATGCAATTTCGACTCAATGGGCAAAACCAATGAGAAACGTGTTGCCCCGTGATGATCTTGGCCAAAGTTTGATAAGCATAGAGGGTAAATAGTAACTTCTGTATGCCAATCCTTACAAGTCTCGGTCTTTTATGATCCTTTGTTTTTCTTTTTGGCTGCTTTTGTCTTTGACCGATATGTGGCTTTGATCTTTGAACAGATCATGCAGACTTTTGACCTTGTGCGGTTAAATGTGATCTTTTTGACATTTTTTTTGTCAGTGTTCTTTCTTTTTCTTTTCTTTGTTTCGATGACTATCGACTTTGTAATATTGGCATATGAAGTGACTTTTACCATCCTAGTGAGGAAATTGACAACCACGAAGATGAATTGGTGTCAGCCAGAAGCTTCTGATGAGACTGGCCTGATAACATCCAAGCCCCACATATAGGAAATCTTATTTCTGCATTGAGCTAAGCTTTGATCTTCATTTCCTTCCTTGGCTCGCGACGTAGGATCTGTTTTTCATCCAGTATTAACAAATCAGAAGATATGTTAAAATTTCTGTCATCTTCAAAGTCCTGCGATCCCTTAGAACCCATATCTCATTCAAAAAGGGAGTCAGTAACAACGTCGCTCATGTCATTGATATCTGGGTACCTATTGTAGGTACGAAGGCAAATTCCAAGTAATAAATGATTCTAAGGATGATTATTTATATGGTATGGTCATGAATGAAGAATAAAAGAATATTTTAAAATGTACAGAATAAAATGTAAAGAAAAATATTTGCTTAAAATGATGCATTTTATTGAAATAAAAATTCTGGACACAAGCCTATTTCACAAAAAGATTCTTGTTGCTTCTAGGCTTAAAGCAACAAGCATGTTTTGAACATTGCTCTAGATTAGCTCTAAGAATACAAGGATCTCTTCCGCAGATTCCATTGTTAGAACATCCCAAGCACGTAAAGCGAAGCTTAGAAAAGTCTATCCCTGGTTCACCCTTCGAGATACATCATTAATGTTCAATCTTGCGATGATCGGGTTTTGCACTAGAGCCCCGATCTTGACGCATATCCGATCTCATGCCCCATTTATCATGGTACTCACGGTAGCTATCCCTTTAACAAGCAGGTTGAGTAACGGATTTTTACGCACGGAGGGATCATCGAATCTTATGACTTCAATTTTGATAAATCTTTCAACCAACTTCTTGAAAGCAAGGCAATCTTCTATTAAATGTCCTGTAATCCCGGCATGGTACTCACATTGAGTATTCGAATCATACCATTTGGGGTATGGGGATTGCATTGGTTTTCAGTAATGAGGAGCTACTGACATGCATTTCAAATAAGCTCCGTATAACTCCCTATACGTCGTTGGAATCGGTGTAAAATGGAGTTGCTTTGTACTGGATTCTCGTCTTGATGAGCCTTGATGGCCAGTGGTCACAGCCCTCAGTTGACCTACAATGACTAATTTGGGACGCTTGCTCAAGCTGTTCACTTCGTTTTTCCTATTTCTCGGGGCCTTTGAAGTCCACTCTCCCCTTTCCTTTGTTTCTGTCAGTATAACCAGTTTGGCTCGATCATCCTCCGGGTTAAAATCTGAACCTATCGGGAAGTTGAGCAGGGCGAAGCATCGATCGACATTGGGGTCCAACAATGACGGGTACCCTATGTGAATGCGTGTCTGGCTGAGTCGGGGTATAAACGATGTCTTCATCATCATCCACACTGCTGGCCACTGGGCCACTCTTTTTTTCAAGCCCTCCGACTAGTAATTGGGTTAACTGGCGCATCATATCCTTTTGATCTCGCATATCCCGTTGAATTTTGGCTAACTGCTCTTGCATCAGTATTTGCCCCTGCTCTATTCTCTCAAACCTTTGTTCCATGTCTTCTAGGTTGACTGAAATAATTTTTAATTAATCAGGGTCTTCTCATGAAATCTAGCACATGCAATTTGATGCTATGTGAATGCATGCAATGCAAAAGGAGCCGATTCTGGTTCAATTCCATTTAGAAAACTTTATTTGAAAACAAAGCTCTTTACATAGAGCGGATTACAAATATACGGACATCCGTATTGTCTTCCGTTTTATCAAGAAAGTCCATGTCGAGTTGCCTAATTTAGCAACCGAACCCGAATCGACACCCTTCTCTAATATGAAAATGCATGTAAAGCAACAAAAATAAAACAAATAGTCAGTACGATAAAAACGAAAAATATGTAAAATATTCAAGCACCTATTGGGTGACCACTAGGGTTTATCACAACTTCATCTTGGGTAGGCTCTTAGGGCCTTTTACATGCCGTTTGAGTTCTAAAGTTGAGGGTACCTGAACCAGCAGATTCCTCAATCCTCACCCATTATAGGCTCGTATGGATCGAGTTCGGTTCAGGGGAATACATTTCCCTATGGCTACACGAAGATGAAAATCTCACGAAGACATAGGTACGGATGTATCCCGGAAGCGATTCACTATCCTGCACGGAGGTGAAAACCTCACGAAGGAGTAGCTTCTCACTCCCACTTAAAGGTGTGACCCAGCGGTCATGCAATATGATGCAAAAGTATTCTATAAAACATCGAACCACAGCAATCAAATGAGATGATGCAAGCAAATGCAATAAAAGGATCGTAATTTTTCAAATCAAATTTTCAATTTTCAACAAAAGGACAGAAATTAATCAATTTATGGCCTGACTCTCAACCAGTCCCCAGCGGAGTCGCCAAGCTGTCGAAACCATTTTTTAAGGAGCTTGAGAAACGAGAATCGACTTTAAAAAATATAAAAATGGAGTCGCCACCGATCTTTTATTCGAGGTGTGATCGGATCACCTTGAGATGAATTATTTTAATAAAACATTTTGATTTATTAAAATAATAGTTTTGGTCTACGAAATCTAAGCAAACGGGTTCGGGAGTCGGTTACGTACGAGGAAGGATTAGCACCCTCGCAACGCCCAAAATTGGTACCAAATTGATTAATTAATGCCCTAATGTCGAAAAACTTGAAAAGATTTTAAAACTACGACCTTTTTCGACTCATTTGAAGATACTCGAATTTGAATATTAGGATTCTCAGGTTTCGAAGGAATAAAATATCACATCCAGCACATTAGAATGTAACAATTTAAGTCTTCGAATTCCAGATCATCTCAAAATTCTCAAACTCGTGCATTGAGATTTTAAAAGGGTATTTCATTATTTGGTCAAACGGAAAACCGAAACCCAACACGTTAGGGCACGATCTCTAGGATTTCCAAACACAAACATTGCCTTATTTTAGAGTTAAGAAAACATGAATGAAATCTTAAAAGGATATTCGGTTATTTGGTCAAACGAAAAAACCGAAACCCAGCACGTTAGGGCACGATCTCTTGGATTTCCAAACACGAAACATTGCCTTATTTTGAAGAATATTTGAATGGAATGATTTTAAAACTTGAACGACATTAAACTCATTTTTTTTAACAAATAAATTACGATGGAATGATGATATACAAAGCAAAGTAACAATGCATACACAAAATATTACAATGATAAATCACAAATAATTAATGGTTACGAATTAAGAAACATAATCCATACAATAACAAACAAATAAACACCTAATACATAGAAAATAGTATGCGTCAACTTAAATAATACACGTGTAATAAAAAACTTGATACAAAATAAAAATGATGAGGACATGTGAAAGCGTTTTGAATGAATAAATATATAATTTAAAAATGGGATCCTTTAAAGAAACATATTATATGTATAAATAGTTTTAAAAGAAGATATATATATACATATACATAAATAAATTTAAAAGAAAATATTTACATAAAATAATGCGAAATCAATAATATATATACATAAAAAATAATTTAATATAAATTATATATGTATACAAAAAGAATATATTTATATATATAAAAATTAATGAAAATAACATAGAGAAATAAATAATATCTAGAACCATCTAAAATATATAATATATAATATTGATTTTTTTAAAGAAGAATAATAAGAAAACAATAAACAAATAATTAAATAAAATAATTAGAGGACTATATTGAAATTAGAACAAAATTAGCGAGCTAAAAATAATAAATTAAAAAGAAATCGGAAAAGGACTAAAACGCCATGCACGTGGATTAAAAGGACTAAAAGCGCAATTTACCCGAGGTAATAAACGCAGCGTTTAAATCTTAAATTGAGGGATCTAATTAGAACAAAAATAAAGTTCGAGAGACAAATTAAAAAAATAACGAGAAGGACCGAATTAAAAAATGGTAAATCGAAGAAGGACCAATGCAACAAATAACCCTTTTTAAACGAAACACGCGGATCCTCCGGGTTTTTGGGTCGGATCGGGTCAATTACTATGGCCTATACGGCGTCGTTTCGCATGGTTTTAAAAAAGGTTAATAAACCTTAGGCTAATCAGAAAAAATTTTAATCCTTTCATTTTATAACCAAAACCCTAGCCCCCCCCTTTTTGCTATCGTCTTCAATCGCCTTTAGAATCCGTCGATTCAATCACTGAAACGCCACGGTAAACGGCGGACAATGATTCGCGAAGGTCCGGTTTGGTTAAAGTCTTCGTTCACCCCGATTGCGATGGAGAGAACGAGGACGACATCGCCCAAAAGGTAGTCTTTCTTTTCTTTTTATTTCCGTATCTATGCTAAAAAAAAAAACGAAACGGAAACCCTAAAGGAAAATGAAATCACCTTTTCTCTGTTTTTTCAAATTTCGTATCTTTTGTATTGGTCCGTCTTCGCGTCTAAATCTCCGTTTCAACTTCGATTTCGACGAAGCGAATGAAGATCCGACGGCGGAACTAAAAAGGTAAGTACTCCTTCCTTTCTTTAGTTTTCGTATACAATAGATTAAAAAAGGAAATGAAAAGAAAACGAATAGCCAGTTGAATCAAGAAAAACGAAGAAAAATATGAAATCGAAAAGGAACCTTTTGGATCCTGATTTCTGTATCTCTATATTTCTGTATGCGTCAATAATATCCGTAAAAATGTGTCCTCCTTTACAGTGGTTGATTTCGGTCCTTTTAAAGCCGAAATCGGAAATAAAAAATAAAATTAAAATGAAAATCAAATCAGAATACAACTGTTTTTTCTTTTTTTGTTTTCTCTGCTGCTCTCTGTTATTGTTGTGCAGGTACGAGACGACGTGGCTGCACGGAGGCTGTACGAGCGGCGTACGGAGGCTGCGGCGTGTGAGGCTTGCGCGCATGTGTGGGGCTGCTGAAGCGGCGCTGGAAAATTCCAGAAACCCTTAGGGTTTCTGGAAACATTAAGGTGTTGGGCCATTTGGGCCAATTCCGGGATCGGGTTATGTATTGGGCTAGGCTTAGGCGAGTTTGTAAATGGGTTAGGTATTGGGTTTGAAATTTTGTAATTAGCATTTGGGTTTGTAAAAATGGACTTTTAATGGACTTTGTTATTTATTATTTTTTGGTTTTTATTGGTTAACAATGGGCCTGGGCGAAAATGGGCTCCTACAATCATCATATACGCATGAATTCAACTGTATACATTCCCTTTTTCAATAACAAACATCAATTATACCAACCTTCACAATTTAGTCCTTCCAACAATCAAAATTATTTTTCCAAAGATATTCAACTACAAGTTATAAATATATATGCATATCAAATCCCAAAAGTAATTATAATTAGCTTAATTATTATACGAACTTATCTAACCAAAAACAACAGGAAACACGACACCAAGGACTACTCAAATTTTTTTTCTTTTCTGCGTTTATCAACTGATTGATTCATTTCTTGATCTATATAATAGTTTAATTCAATTATCATCTTCAAATACTTATAAAGTATAAATATATGCGTATGACTCTCTATTTAACATTTTAAAATATTTTCTTAAATTTTTACATTTTATTCAATTTAGTCCCTAAATCTAAAACTATCACATATTTTATTTTTAAGCCTCATTTTTCAAACTATTTTCAATTTCATCCCCATATAACCCTCTAGAATCGAGAATTGCAAAAACTTCATGACAATATTTTACGCAATCTATTCCCTAAGCTTAAAGCTAACAAAAGTCACTTTATAGAATAGTCTCATTTTCCATTAAAGCTTCAAACTCAAACATTTAACATGAAAAACATTAATACTCATCAATGGTAGCATTTTAAAACTTTGACAGTTTTATGATTTAATACTTGGATTAGCTAGATTAAGTTACAATATTATCAAAAACATGAAATTTACAAAAAACGGGCTAGAAAAACCTACCATGCAAGTAAGGAGAAGCTTGGTCGAATTCCTTTCTCTCTAAAAATGGTGAAAACGGGTGGAAGAAGAAGAAAATGATGAAGATGACATGTTTTCCTAAGTTTAGCATATTTTATTTTATTTTTAATTAAATTTTAACTTTTATTTCCACCTAATATAAGCACTAACCATCCATGACTCTTAAGGATGGATAAAAAAAACCAATATCGATTATCTTTTACGGCTTTTACGATTTAGTTCTTTTTCTTTAATTGACCAATCAAACATCAAAATCACTGGACCAAACTTTAATACGACACTCTAATAAACTTGTAAATATTAATTAATAATATCTACGGACTCACTTGTCAGAATTGTGGTCCTGAAACCACTGAAAAACGGGTTGTTACATAAATTCCCTCCCTGAAAACTTAGGCTGTAAAACCAAACAACAAATTGGTTTTACTATCTCCAATGCACTCTCACAAAAATGTTCTTTTATGAACTGATAAGTGCTCTCAATACTTGGTACAAAATCTATATAAGTCTCCCAAATATATAGAAGTTTAAGACTTGCGAACATACTAAGGATCAATTACAATCCAATCCCTATTAAACAACAATTAAAATAGCTAAATGCAATATACTAATAAAACCTAAAGTGAAGTGGACTATTTGGAGATATGCCTTTAATGCTCTCAATCCAATCTCCACAAATTAATGGATTTGATATGTAAGATCTGATTCAATCCTGTCCTTAAGATGTGTTACTCCAAATGGATTGATCTTATGGATAGGCTTGAATACTTCCACAATATCAGCATCGATCATAGCCCAAAGATTTTGTTTTAAAAATTTTCATTTTAAAAAATGGCAAGTAAATTTTTTGTTACAATGATGACAAAAGTGGGCATTTCCACGTAGATAGTCAATTCAAAAACTTGCCTAAAAAACAAAATAACAATGCTATTAATTAAAAAGTAAATTCAAATTTATTAAATATAATCAAATTAAACTTTATGAATCTTATTAAAAATCAACTTATATCATTAGGATGAGATTATCATAATACATTTCTGTATTAATCTTCTACTTCAACCAATCAATTAATCAATCAATCATCATCATCATCATCATCATCATCATCTTCTTCTTCCTCTTCTTCTTCTTCTTCTTCAATCCATCATTCTCATTATCATCTTCAATTAACGTTAGACTTCTAATATAATAAATTACTTTGGAGTTGCAAATTACATGAACAATTATAAAATTATTAGAATAAATAAGAAGAATTTATTATTGTAATTTGGAGAATTTTATAAAATTATAATAGTAATTAGAAAATAAACATAACGTAAATTTAAAATTAATATGAACATACAATTATAAGAGTGAATTTTTTACATTAGACAATAAAATGAGAGGGGAAAGTGAATAAAGGTAAGCTTAAAATAAATTTAATATAATATGTAAAATAAACTAAATAATTATGTAATCAATAAATATCATAAATTTACCTCATCATTAATTAAAAATGATATTTTCTCTCTCTCTTACTTGAATTTCCTCTTTGAAAATCGTTACTTTAATATTTTATTATCTTTTAGACATTTCAAACTTACCGATGTCAATAATTTCTGTTCTTTTCTTGTGATATTATTAGATGTTTTGTTTGAAAATGATTATGTGTTGAATTCTATTTATAATAGTAAATCTTAATTTTAATTAGTATATAACTATAACACTAATTAAATGGTAATTAATTTAAAATAATATATTAATAATTAATTAATATAATCAATTGTGTAGTTCAAACTCTATAAAAATATTAAAAAATATTAATATGGTTTTATTTATTATTAATTAATATTACTTATTATTAATACGATGAATTGAACAACTCAATTGTATAGTACAAATGAATAAAAAATCTATTATTTTAAAAATAAATTTTAATGTTAATTTAGTAATATAATGAACAATAAATGGTATCCTTTTCGATTTAAAAGTTTCTCTAAACTCATACTTTTATATATACTAGCTTTTAACGTCACATGTGTTGCATGTGATTTTATGCATTTAATATTTAATTAGTTTTTTAATATTACATTTTTAATTGTAGTAATTAGAGTAAAATAATAATTTTTATTTGAATTATTGAATATAATTAAAATATCAATTCAAATAGTATGATAGAAAATTTTAAATAATAATTAAAGTATTTTTAACATATTCAACATACAATATAGTTTTACTTTATGTAATTAATAGAAAGTAACATTATTAAAAGAATAACTAATTAACATACTTAACTTTAATATTAACTATGCGATAACTAAGATACTTAGAATTAAATTCAAGTAATAGCTCTATTAACACAACTTTTGTTTACGTCAATTTTTTTTAAACTAATAATTTTAAATTATAATTATCACAATTTTTTTCCTATATTTTTTATGCTTAGAATTCTATTCAAGTAATAACTTTATTTTAAAATTAGCACAACTCTTTTTAACTAATAATTATAATTATTTTTAAAGGTGTAAATATTACAACTATTTTATTAATTCTGAATTAAATATTATAATTATTTTTAAAAGTGAATTTAGTATTATGATAGAAAATAAAAGATATTCTAATCAGTTCAAAAGTTTTTCTAAACCCGTGTTTTTATATATGTTATAGATTATAGATTTTAATTATTATATATAATAATCATGTGATAAAAAAAATGAGTAGCTTAAATCCATTTAGATATGTATATATTTCTTATTCTAAAAAAAATAAAAACATATTATTGTTATTTAATATTATATTGAATTGGGTTAGATGGATATTCCTCAACCATACAATATATGTCTGACACTAAGTAGTTACGTGTTAAATCATTATTATTTTTAAATGTGTATCCATCAACCATACTATAAACGTATTTTCCTCGTCAATCGTCATGTTGATATGAAAATTTAAAGAGAATGCAAATGGCCTAGCTGGATCAGACTCCGCTTACTTAAATTTCTTTCACATTTTGCAAGCTTTTCCCACATTTTCTCGAGAAATATTTGTATGCAACAAAGATCATGAACCCAGAAAACGAACATGATCCACAAAATAACTTCAAATTCAAACTCAAAGCTTTGAACCTCTTGTTTCTAGCGTTTTTCGCCATCATCTTACATCCTTTTTGAACGTTTTCGATTCACGATTTGGTTCAGATAATCCGCCATGAAAACTTAAAAGCAATCACAATATCCTCATTTTCTCTCATTTTCTTAGCAACCCTTTACTTCAGAAACCGTCGTAGAAAAGTTTACCTGCTGAATTTCGCATGTTTTAAGCCTAAACCAGATCAAAGATGCAGCAAAGAACGTATAATGAAAATATTGGCAGGCACTGGGAAATTCACAGAAGAAAGCTTAGCATTCCAAAAGAAAATCATGGAGAAATCAGGTGTTGGTGATAAGACATATGTTCCGAGAGCTATGATGGCGGTTCCAGTTGAAAAAGGAATTGCAAAAAAGGAAACAGAAGAGGTTATATTTGGAGCCATTGAAGAGGTATTGGAGAAAAGTGGGATGAAAAGTAAGGATATAGGGATCCTTGTGGTGAATAGCAGTGTGTTTAACCCAGTGCCGTCGTGGTCCGCCATGATTGTCAATCGATTTAAGCTTAGACACGATGTTTTGAGTTATAGTCTTGGTGGGATGGGTTGCAGTGCTGGAGTTATCGCCATTGATGTTGCTAAACAACTTTTGCAGGTTTGCCATTACAAATACCATCTAATTTAATTATGAGTGATTTTCAAATTGGTTAAAGTATGTGATAAGTCCATATAATCTTTACAAATTTAAAATTTAGTCTTTCTACTTTTATATCTAGGAATTTAGTTCTTCTACTTTTTCAGAATTTAAAATTCAGATCAAATTATTGACGCTGTTAAATTTTTTGGTGTGACATTCTGAAATTTAAAAAAAAAAAAGAAGTTCATTGGGTAGCCATGGAAACAGGGGCGAAGCCAGAACAAATTTTTAGGGGGGCGGATGAAATTTTAATTTTTTATAGTTTATATTTTTATAAATTTTAAAGGATTAAATCAAATTTTTATAATTTTAAGGGGCCAAAGTATAATTTTACCTTTACTAATTTAAAATTTTAAAAAAAATTAAAGGACTTAAATAGTAATTTTCCATTTTAGGGGGGCCAGGGCCCATGCCAGCCCCCCAGATTCACCTCTGCATGGAAAGAAAAAGAAAGAGCTTTGAATGCAAGCTTCACTCCATCAAATTTAACAATTGAATTTGAATTTTGAAATATGAAAGTACGAATAAATTCCTAGAAATGCGAATAAATTCCTAGAAATAAATGTATAAAAACTAAATTCCAAATTTAAGAAGAGTACAAGGACTTATGGCATATTTTAACTTTTTCAATTTATATTAATTTATATTGTGCATGTTTATTTTTGTCATAATTACAAATTTAACCTCTAATGTTTACATCTTTTGTCAATTAGGTTCTTATTCTTTTTTTTTTAAGCTAAATTTGATCATTTATCCTTCAAAAAGAGTTAAAAAAAATTTCTAAATAAAAATGCTGACTAAAACATTATTTTTAATTATATTGGCATGGCAACCCGTGTGGCAATCTACATATACTTCATATTGACATAGCATCATTTGTCTTATATTCCACGTCAACAAATAATTTAAAACCTATAAAAGTATTCAAAAAAATAAAAAAAAATTGAAATTCGAAAAAAATAAAAAAAATGTTCACAAGAAATAGAAAGCATACATGGATTGCTATGTGGGGTGCCATATTTAAAATTTAAATGCTTTAGTCAACATTTCCATTGAAAAATAACAATTCAAAGATTCTTTTTATTTTTGAAAAGTTAGCGATCAAATTCGATTTGTTTTCAAAAGTTGAGAGTGAAATTTAGCTAAAAAAAATGGTAAATTTTACAAAAGAGGTAAATGTAAATACCTAAAATTTTCATTTTGCTTTATATATGTATATAAAATATATATAGGTGCACCCAAGGACTTATGCTTTGGTGGTGAGCGCCGAAAATGTCACTAAGGACTCATATTTAGGCAATAATCGAGCAATGCTACTTTCAAACACCCTATTTCGAGTTGGCGGAGCTGCCATCCTTCTATCTAACCACCCATCAGACCACCACCGCTCCAAGTACGAGCTGGTTCACACCCTTCGCACCCATTAAGGCGCCAATGCCAGCTACAAATGCGTGCATGAAGAAGAAGATGAACAAGGCACCATTGGCATCGTCCTCTCCAAAAATCTCATGGCAGTTGCCGGAGAAGCCTTGAAAGCAAATATCTCAACACTTGCCCCACTCGTTCTTCCCTGGTCCGAACTGCTCCTTGTTGTTACTTCTTTGGTTGCAAGAAAATTCTTCACAAAAAAGGTAATAGTTTTTTTCCCCGAATTTTTATATTTAGACTTGTTTAACGTAGTGATAGATCTTAGGATTAAGTTTTGGGGCCTAATTAGTTTTTTTTTTTTTAAGTTTTAGAGGGCTTGATAAGAATTTCTAAAAATTTTGAAAAAGCTTAGTTAAAAATTTCAAAAAATTTAAGAGGCTTAATGATAATTTACAAAATTTTCAGGGCCTAATTAAAATCTTCATAAAATTTAAAGGACCTAACAATAATTTTCCAAAATAGATAGGCCTCTATGTTGGAGAGTCGAGCTATGTGACCATCTGGGTAATCCTGGTTCAAGTTGGGATTGGACATGGTAATCCTGGATCGAAATTTTGAGTAAAAAATAAAAATTACTAGAAAAATCAAATTGGTACTGAATATTAAAGGAACATAGGAGGGTTTGGTTTAATTCGCTAGGTTCAGTTTTGATAAACAAAATTTATATAGTTTGGTTAGAAGCCTGGAACTGACTTATTATTTTTTAATGATAAAAAATATACATACTGATCCATCAATATATACTGGTATAAACTATTTTAAATTTATATTGAATAAATAGCGATGTTTTTATCATCAGATTAGTGGACAGATTAATTAGACCATCAAATCTAGTCTAATAAGTTGATTTAGTTTGATTAAATAATTTAATAAAAATCATTAAAAATCATGTTTTAATTGATTTTGTAGTCCGATTCAATTAGTCCGTAATGATTTTTAGGTCAATCGGTTCAACTCATTCTCTAGACCAATATATCAATCAATTATTGATCCAACTAATCCGATACAAATCCTACAACCTTTTCAAAATATAAAAATACCAAATTATGATATAACCCAGTTATTTAATAATATTATTATTAATTAGTGATGATATAAAACAAGCTTTAAGTTTTATAATTACTGGTGTTTAATCCCCGGTATACTCGGGTTTCAAATATTTATTTTATTTTAAAATTTATTAAATAATGATTGTTGTTTAACTTTTTAATCTTTCTTAAAGTTGGTTGGGAATCTTAAATTGTCATGTGAGTGTAATATTTATGGTTTAGAAAAAAAGAAATAAAAAAAAAAGAAAAAGAGAAAATATTATAAAATATTATTTTCTCAAGTAAATTGGATGGGTAAATTACCTAAATATACCAAAAAAATAAAAAAATTACGAAATTGGGCCGTTTTCTAGAAAATTTACGGAAAATGGCCGATTTCCTTCAAAACGCGTCCACGTCAGCGCGTTTTGAGGGGAAATGCCAGCAAAGCGCGTCAACGGTCATTTTTTTTCCCTATAAAAACCCCCAAACCCTTTTATTTTTTTCACACTTTAATCCTTCTCTCAATTTTCTCTCAATTTTCTCTCAAAATCCTTGAAATTTACTCTCAAATTTTAAAATAGTCCTTTACTATTTACAAAAAGCCCTTTTTAATTTTTTTAATATATTTTTTTTGGAAAATTTTAAATTTTTCGATCGTATTACAATGGCCGGGGAATTACTTCGTCTAGGCAACAAGCACATCTCCGTCGAGCAAATGGAAATGGTAAGTTTTAATTTTAATTTTTCAATATTATTTAATATTTTTACAATTATGCAATTTTAATTAATTTTTATTTTATAATTTTTAAATGAAATTGTAGATCGGGTGTTGGAATGTTATATTCGCAACATGCATGGTCCCCATCGCCGTTGATCGAGAATTACTGCGGAAGCGGTTTTTGGCACGTGGCCACGATAGGCCGGGGTTTAAGTTGGAGCCGCCTTTGATCGGTGCGTTGATAGAGAGGTGGAGACAGAGCGCACACTTTCCATCTTCCATGCGGAGAGTGTACCATCACTCTGGAAGATGTGCGATTGCGATTGGGATTGCCGGTGGGCCGGGTCGGTAGTCACAAGGGTCCGCAACTCGGTGATTGGGGAGCCGTATGCTACGAGCCGGGTGCCATTCGGATAAAATTCAAGGAGCTCGGATCGAGATGGCATGGTTTACGAGACACATTCCCGGAGCTGGATGAGGGTTCGACCGAAATTGAAAGAATACGGTATGCTCGGGCATACATTCTTGAGATAATTGGAGGCTATCGATGCCGGACCTTTCTAGAAACCTCGTCCACTTGAGATGGTCTTTGAAACTTGTTGATTTGAGCGGCCGGTGAATTGAGTTGGGGTCCGCCGTGCTATCGAGGTTGTATCGGGAGATGTGCGGGCGACGGCCGAGTAAAGCGAAAATCGGAGGTTGCCTATCACTACTGCAGTCATGGGCACGGTTTTGATTTCCATTTTTACGTTCTCGACTCGACCAACCATATTCATTCCCACTGATAAGGAGGTAAATTTAATGTTATATTTTACAATTATTACGTAGATTTATAGTATAATTGTATGCTAAAAATTTATTTAATTAGGTGGAACCATTCGTGAGTTATCTTTGGAATACCTACCTCGCTTGAAGATATCGGCTTCTATTGGACCAACGGTCGGAATCACAAGTAAGTTTCGAATTTCGTATTTATAATTTAGTATTTCGTATTTAGTGTTTAGTATTATGTATATAACTAATATTTAGGTAATGTTAATATAGTTTCAATGGACACCGCACGAGGATCCGGCAATTCGGGCGATAATTAGGAGGAGTTCTTGTAAAAATCAAAGCTGTTGGCACGTGAAGGTCCCATTGATCACCTATGCGACCGTGGAGATGCACCGGTCGGATCGGGTTCTGCGACAATTTGGATTAAACAGCCGATCCTGTGCACACGAGGTGCTCGATGATGAGCACAAAGTGGACTTACTGGCGATTGCACATGGATTGGCCAAGATTTTGGTCGAACATATCGAGGCGTGGGAGAATCGGTATGACTACTTACCTATCCAGAACCGATCGTCGTCCACTGAGTTAGCGTGCGCGTGTCGAAATACATGCCATGGTTTAGGATCCATGGTAAGTCGTATATGTTGTCGGAAGAAGAGAGGCGGCGGCAACTTCGTCCAACAAAGGGAACGTCGGGGCCCTTTAAATCCAAGGAGAAGGGGTGATGAGGCGGGGCCATCAACGGCGACACGACACGATCCGGGCCCAACAATAGCGCCCACACGATCCACCGGGCCCATCATTCGGTGAGCGACACCGACATCACGGCCTTCACCCTTTATGCAAAGTGCGTACCCTACCCCCTTATATATATCCTAACCCGTATATGTTTCCTTTTCCAGCCCCACCCGAGTTGGAATGCATGGCGGAGCTCGAGTTCGTTCTCGACTACTCGTGATCGCCACCGATCTTGAGGCCGTCGTCGCGTGAGGATCACGAGGCGTCGTCGGGGAGCACTTCTTTCTACCCGGCCTCCTTCGCCATACGGATTCGCACACCCCGCCGTGGTTTATGCAAACACCTCGGGTCGTTATTTTATCAAGGTGGATCATCCTCGCAACACCCACAACTGGACCAGTCTGTCGGAGAACGGAATCCTCGCCCGAGGTTCCACGACCCCTGCGAAGCTAGAAAGAGGAATCCGGTAGCAGAATCGCCGACCGCCCCGTGTGTGGCGATTCCGACCGGCATCAACATTGATTCGGATCGCTTTTTTATTTTTAAATTGTAATAATTTTTTTATTTTTATTAAAAAAGTTGTTTTTATTGTTTAATTTTTTTATTGTAATTTAATATTAATATATGTAATAAAATAAGAAGTTGTTTTTATTTTATTTTAATATATTAAATAAATAAGAAGTTTTCTTTATTTTTATTTTATTATAATTTAGTTTTAATATATTAAATAAATAAGAAGTTTTCTTTATTTTTATTTTTTATTTTTTAGTTTTAATATATTAAATAAATAAGAAGTTTTCTTTTATTTTTATTTTATTGTAATTTAATATTAATATATGTAATAAAATAAGAAGTTATTTTTATATTTTATTTTATTGTAATTTAATATTAATATATGTAATAAAATAAGAAGTTGTTTTTTATTTTTTATTTTATTTTAATATATTAAATAAATAAGAAGTTTTCTTTATTTTTTATTTTATTATAATTTAGTTTTAATATATTAAATAAATAAGAAGTTTTCTTTATTTTTATTTTTTGTAATTTAGTTTTAATATATTAAATAAATAAGAAGTTTTCTTTATTTTTTATTTTATTGTAATTTAATATTAATATATGTAATAAAATAAGAAGTTGTTTTTTTTATTTTTTATTTTATTATAATTTAGTTTTAATATATTAAATAAATAAGAAGTTTTAGTTTTTTAATTAAATTAAATGTTCCAGCAAAGCGCGCCCCTGGGGACGCGCTTTGTGCCACCTCAGCAAAAGTGCGCCTACGGGACGCGCTTTGCTGGCATTTCCCCTCAAAACGTGCTGGCGTGGACGCGTTTTTAGGGAAAATGGCCCTTTTCAGTAAATTTTCTAAAAATCGGCCAAATTCCGTAAATTTTTTATTTTTTTGGTATATATTGGTTATTCACCCCAAATTGGATATGGATGCTAAATCAACATGCTAAATAAATAAACTAATTAAGTATATCATTAAAAATAATTATTCTTTTTTGCAAATGAATAAAATATAAATTGTAAATCAACCCAAATAAATGTTTTACCAAAAATAATGATAACTTTTTCTTGATACCAAAAAGATTCTAAATCAACCCATGTTAATGTTTGACTTCAACCCTTAAATACATTATTTAATTTTTTTTCTAAAACAATCATTAAAATCATAACTAAAACTTAAAATGAAACTAATTAAGTAATAAAATAACTTTTTCCTTTAAATTTAATTATCCTAACAAATTATTTAAATAACTTATATATATATATATATATGAATATCTTATGTAAATGATTTTTTTTTTAAAAATAGAATCAATAATTAATTGAGATAATAAAAAAGTACTTTCAAAAGTAAACAAAAAATTCGAACACACTCACAATACAAATGTGTCAAATTTATTTAAAAATGTTAGGAATGAAAATATTAAGAGGGATAAATTGATATTTTAAAAATATTTGTAATTTTTTTAAATAATGAAGAAATAAAAGAAAATTTTGAACAAATCGATTTATATGGTTCAATCTCAATTGCCCACTTTCACTATCTTGGTATACCTCAACCAAGAATTTCCCTATCCGCAATACTTGAATCGATACCTTTCAAGGAGAAAGTATAACATTTTACAATCTTTATTTTTTTCACAAGGCTAATATAGAACATTCTCCCTAATTTTTATGGCTTAACTAGAACCCTCTAGTTTTTACAAGACTTAACTATAACTATTTACAAATTACTCAAGGTTTGATACCTCAAAAACCTTAAGTAGCTCTTGCAATATAAAGAAAAGATGTAAATAATAAAGACATCTCAAAAGTGTATGTTTACAAGTGTTAAGCTCTCTCAAAGAATTTAAATGAGAATGATAAAAAATCTAACAATAAGCACGTAAGAGATATGTACAAGAGAAAATGAAAATTTTGAGGCTTTTCTCTTGACTTCTATGGTTGGGGAGGGGCTATGGCTAGTTTTAGGCATTGTGTAAAAAAAAAAACAGATATGATCAAAACTCAGAATGAGATTATTCAAAAAAAATTAGCATAACATTTGTAATTAATAATTGTAAATTAAATTATAATTATTTTAAAAAATGTAATTCTAACATCTAATAAATTATAATTATTTATAAATATATAAATATCACATATTTTTTTTGAATAATCTTATTATAGGTTCTCCCCATATATTCTCTTTTTAACAAAATATCTAAAACTATCCGTAGTCCCTTCTCAACCCATAAATAGGAGGATAATATGCATTAGTACACTCGAACCCATATTAAAAATAATATCCATTCCAATCGAACTAAAACTCATTCCACGTAATAATTTTGTTCAAACTCTTCAAATATTAGTTCACTTTGATTGAACATGTCTACTTTCTATTAAAAAAAATCTGCTTCCTCGCAAACTAATAATGAGTTGTTAAAAATAACAGGTGAAACCCTACATTCCAAATTTCAAGCTAGCATTCGAGCATTTCTGCATTCATGCAGGAGGAAAAGCAGTGTTGGATGAATTGCAGAAAAGCTTGAACCTTGGTGAAGGGCAAATGGAGCCATCGAGGATGACTCTTTACAGATTCGGCAACACTTCGAGTTCTTCATTGTGGTATGAGTTGCCTTATTCTGAAGCTAAGGGAAGGATCAACAATGGCGATAGGGTTTGGCAAATAGGGTTTGGATCAGGCTTCAAATGCAACAGTATGGTTTGGAAGGCACTGAAGAACATCCATCCTTTAGTGGAGAAGAATCCATGGATGGATGAGATTCATGATTTCCCTGTTATTCTGCCTAAACATGAACCACTTTCGAGTTCAACTATCTAAACCAATCAAACTCTAGAATTTAAAAATAAAGCAAATTAAATATTTAGTAACTTATATGTGGTTTAAATTATAGACTTAGCAAGATGAACTGTCTAAACGAATCAAACTCTGTAATGATTAAAAATAAGGTAAATTACATATTTGTATGTATCATTTAAATTGAAGTTTTCGCCCTTAAATTAAACTTGTCCATCTAAATATGTTTTTCCAATTGAATCACTAATGTAAGTGTAAGTTCTCTTTTGATTTTTAGTGCAATTATTGTAACAGAGGGTTAGAGTTATGATGAAATTTATCAAGGAGAAAACATAAAAAAGTTATGAAATTTTGATAATTTTTCTTAATTGATTGAGTAAAGTTGTTTAAGAGAAAATGAGTATGGTTTTAATTGGTATAAAAATAAATAGAATATGAGCCATATGTAAAAATATATTTAAGTCTAGTTCTTAATGGTGTAAAATGGAGTCTTGTGATTGGTTTATAAAATGTAATAAGTTTATTTATTTATATGATTCAAAAATGAATTTTTAACAACATACATAAACAGAGGAACTAATGTTCTATAAATTTGTATATTAATTCTATCAACGAGTGCATATATACAATAGAGTTAATCCTACAAAGAAATTAAAATTAGAGATATAAATAAAACCTAATCCTTAAAAATCTGCTAATCTATTTCTAGAAGTTTGTTTCTACAATTATACACAAATATTTCGTAACACTCTCTCTCGAGTTGGAGCATAGATATTAATCATACCTAGCTTGTTACAAATATAATCAATCAAAGGTCCATTTAGGGCTTTTCTAAAGATATCTTCCAATAGAGCTCTTGTTTTAATATAACTTACAGAGACGAGTTTTTGTTGAAGCTTCTCACGAATAAAAGGACAGTCGACTTCAGTGTGTTTGGATTGTTAATGAAACACTGGATTGGAAGATATGTGAAGAGCAACTTGATTATCACACCATAGCTTTGCTGGTAGCAACATTTTAAACCCAGTTCATTCAATAGTTGTTCTAGCCATACAATCTTGCTGATGGCTAAAATGTTCATATTTTTTACCCCCTAGTCTCACACACAGTTTATGTCATAGTACTATATTTTGACTCTGCACTTGATAGAGATACTAGAGTTTGCTGCTTCTTTTTTCCAAAAAATTAGATTCCTTCAACGAAAACACAATATCTTGTAGTAGATCTCCCATCTATCTTAGGTCATGCCCAATCTACATCTGACAAGCATTCAATATTAATAAACCCATAATTCTTACATAAAAGACCATGTCTCGGAGCCCCCTTTAGATAACACAATATTTGTTCTAATGTTGCCAAAGGTTTAATTTTTGGTGAAGACATGAATTAATGTTAGATTTTTAGAGAAAAAATTATGGAAAAGAGAAAACAATAAAGCCAAGAGAAAAGTAGAAGTAATTGGAATGGAATGAGTATATTTTATTGAACTGAAACTAGTGTTTATATAGTAAACAAGTTAACAATTATAAACTAAAAATAGGTTACTAACAGAATCATAATCTCTAAAAAATCTCTAAAAATTTGGAACAAATTAAAGAGTTATGATTATATCTAAAATTAGTTAGATTATGGTAACTGAAGCAAACCTTCAACACTCCTTGCTTTAGTTGCTGCAAATTCCAAGAGCATTCTACAACATAACTGTTAACTGCTTTGCAAGATCTGTACCATATTGATAGCTACTTGTTGGCCTTCCAATGTTGACAACAAGCAAAGGCTTTGCAAACGGAGCCAGTTCATCATGCCAGACTGAAGCAGCACTTTTTAATGCAACAGAATCAACCAGATAAAGAGCTCCCATAATGAGAATCACATGTCTATTAGAAGGTCTGTGAGGATTTATCCACCTCCGAAGAAACCAAGGAATTTGTCTTTGTCCATGAGGAGTCAATGGATAATAATCATGTTGGGAAGTAATCACTAAATCAAACCTATCCAGCAATAATCGTAGATGTTGCATCTGAACAACAAAAACATTTTCTGTAGTTAATTGTTTAGTGGAGCTCAAAATAGAAATTGTATCTCGACCAAATGTGACGACCAACAAAGGTGTGTCAAATTCATCATTGGGAGGAAAAAGACCCAAATTAGCAGCAGGTCTAAGAGGTGGTTCTTCTGAACATGAATGAGAAATTCTAGGAGGTGTAATAAAAAAATCGAGTCCCCCACCATCATTTTGGTTATAGACAGTCGGAGGAGATATCAATATCTCATCGTCTTCATTTAAATCACTAAGAATAATAACCTGTGCATTTCCTGTTGGTGTAGGTTAACTTTGGTCTGTAAATTCATGTGTTGAATCTATGTTCAGGGACATAGAATCAAGTTCAATCTCGTTGCTTGTAAAGTCACAAGTTCCACCAGCATCCTGATTTACGCTAGCATCTTCACCATCCTTACCACTTCTGGTAGTGCTGCTGCTCATTAGTATAAATTTTTGCTCATGATGTAGCCTGTCTGGTAATCTACTAGCAGAAGAGTTGTTCAAGTCTTTAGGCTTGCTAAACTGCCAGTATGTAACACCCCAAACCCGGCGCAAACGCTACGACCAGATCTGGTATGCTACGGGGTTTATTGTTAAAAACTTTGCTTAAATGGTTTTTGGAAATCTCAGTTTCTTTACTTAGGCATTTGTTAAAAATAAGATATTTGTTGAAAACCTTTGCTTTTCCTTTGATCATGTTTGAAAAACCCATTTTATTACTTTTTATGACTTAAGTCCTTGAACATAATTTTTTAAACTGTAAACATTAACAAATATAAAGCGATAACCTAAGCCATGGGGCCTTATTACATAAATAGTCCCAAAATTAAAACTTAAAGGAAAACCCAAAATAGTTCATGAAAATAAATAAAATAAAACTTGATGGCCTCGAGTCCGCCTCGGCTCCCATGTCCACGATCTCTTGCTCATCCGAAAAGTCGGGGAAAAATAAAGGGTGAGTCACCAAGACTCGGTGTGCAAATCCGAAAACACATAAAAGGCTTTAGGCCCACAAACACATTATGGGCCTTGGCCCATACACAATGGCAACAGTATATATTTACATGCAACATGGCCCAACCCAACCTAGAAATCCATCCTCTACACACTAGCCCGTACCAGCCAACACACCTTGGGGATTTCTACAATCAACCCACCAACCGCTACACACCATATCGACAGTCATGCTGCCTATTCCTAACAATCAGGAATCAATTTAACGTGGCTTAGCCACCGATCACTATTGTGACCTAATTTTACAGTTCGTGGTTTAACCACCGATCACCAAGTGACCTATTAACATGCTCTTCCCCTTCATCGTATTAACCCTATCCCATGCATACATCCATGCAAATTCAAAACAGTATACTACCTAAAAGATCACAGGTTTTTACATGCATCGATACACACATAGAGAAGTTTCTATGGTTACGTACCTGGCATCCTTTGCCTACCCTTTTTGGGTAACACGGTATCCATACTGACCTTTTTTCCGCTTTTAGCCCATAGCATATATATCTGATTAATTAGTGTGATAGAGATCTACACACACGACATGATCCAAGGCGAGACCTTCTATGACGACACTATCGTAAATCGATACGACTACTAGCTGTCTAAGATTTTGTTCTGATGCCGGTCCACAACGCGGTGGCCAATCCCGAACTGCTGACACCGCTTGTTTCTTAAACTTAGGGATTGGTTTAACAGATCCAATCCCCTCATTTACCTGATCGATATTTGATTCCATCCAAAAGACCCTTTTCAGTTGCTACCATCATAACATATGGTTAAGATTACAATTACGATAGCGAATCTAACGAGAATCTAAAGAGAACCCCTTACCTTGAAATCCCGAAAGAGATGGAGTTTAGAGCCTAGCGATTTCTGGCTTTTAGATCTAGACGATCTACTTCGATTCCCGATATGTCGCCCAACACAATAACAGAATAAACCAATAATTCATTAGCCTTTCGGCTTTGTCTTCTAAAAATCGAAAGAGAAAAAGAATGGAACATAAAAAATCGGCACCTACCTTTACAGAGAATTCGGCAACTCCTAGAAGATTTTGGCTTTTGAGAAGATCAAAAAGAAAGATGATCTCAAGAGATCTATGAAGATTCGGCTATGGAGATGAAAACAATGAGATTTTGGCTTTTGCATAAAAGTGGAGATGAGAGCATAGGACTAGGGATTTCGGCTTAAGCAGAGAATGAGAGAAAAGAATGAGAATAAACCCTAATACCGAAAATAAAAAGATATTCCCCCACTTAATCACAAAATTTCGGCACCTACTTCCTAAAACCGAAAATGCCCCTTTTGATAACTTAAAATTGAGCTACTAATCAAGGGAAATTTAGGCACCCCTTTGCCATATTAAAACCGATTCCTCCTCCCTCCAAGAGGTGGAAATTCGGCCACCACTGTTGATCAGCAGATAAATCCTAAATTTCCTCCCTTATCTACCTGATCACATCTCCAAAAGAAACCTAGATCACACCACCTCTTCCTCCCTTTATCTGTCATATTATCAGCATTATCTACTCGAGTAAATCTTCCTATTTTTAAGCCTTATTACCGTCCCTCTCTATTCATTTAAATGCCGAAAATTAGCTAAAATTTAATTAAAAGGATTGGGCTTCATGCAACTTGAATTTTGGGCCTCCCCAGTTGACGCCACCTCCCTGCTCTTTATGTGGCGCCACTTTGCCACTGGGCCACAAACCCATTTGTGACTTAAAACACAGATAACATCTTTAAGCCTTATCTTGTCAGGCTTTCCACTAAAGTGTCCCAACAGATAAATTTGACTAAGGGCTCGGCCCAACCCTGAGCTCAGTCTGAACCCCTTAAACACTCTAATTAACACATTAGAGATAACAACATATTAAACGCAAAGGCCCATTATTTTAGGATGTTACAGTTCTACCCCCCTTAAAGAAATTTCGGCCTCGAAATTACCTGATCAGAATAGATGCGGGTATTGCTGCCGCATCGCTTCCTCCGGTTCCCAAGTAGCCTCCTCAGAACCGTGATTCTGCCACAGAACCTTAACCAACGGAACCGTCTTTCTTCGCAATACTTTGACATCACGATCTAGAATTTCCACTGGCTCCTCTTCAAAGGATAAATCGGGTCTTACTTCGATTTCTTCCACCGACACCACGTGAGATGGATCTGAACGGTAACGTCTTAACATAGAGACGTGGAATACATCGTGAATCTGGCTTAGCTCAGAAGGTAACTCTAGATGATAAGCTACTGGTCCCACTCGTTTCAACACCCGATAAGGTCCGATAAATCTGGGACTTAATTTACCTTTCCGTCCGAACCTCAGTACTTTCTTCCATGGCGACACCTTCAAGAACACCTTGTCACCCACTGCAAATTCTATGTCCTTACGCTTCAGGTCAGCATAGGACTTCTGTCGGTCTGACGCTTTCTTTAATCTAGCCCGAATTAACTCTACCTTCTCCTCTGTCTCGGTAACCAATTCCGGACCCAAAATCCAACGTTCCCTAATTACGCCCAGCGGTAGGAGTACGACACCTCCGCCCGATACAATGCTTCATAGGCGCCATCCGAATACTTGATGGTAGCTATTGTTGTACGCAAACTCGCCAATGGTAAGAACTCTTCCCAACTACCCCCTCAAGTCAATGACACATCCTCTCAACATGTCCTCCAAGATCTGGATTACCCGCTCGTATCGCCCATCGATCGAGGATGAAACGCCGCATTGAAATCCAACCGTACCCAACGCTTGATGCAACGCTTCCAAAATCGTGAGGTGAACCTAGGGTTCTGTCCGATATGATTGATCTTGGTACCCCATGCAACCTCACTACCTCCGCTATGTATAGCTTAGCCAATTTTTGCAGAGTAATCGACACGTACTGGTATGAAATGAGCAGACTTCGTCAAGCGATCAACAATCACCCAGACCGAATCTTTCTTAGTAGGCGTAAGGGGTAGCCCACTAACAAAGTCCATCGTGATCCTTTCCCACTTCCATTGTGGAATCTTCACCATTTGCAACAACCCCGATGGTAAGCGATGTTCCGCTTTACCTGACGTGAGTTAAACACTTCCCACAAATTCAGTCACCTCTCGCTTCAAACCTGACCACCAGAACTGATCTCGCAAATCTCGATACATCTTACTTCCTCCAAGGTGCATAGCGTATGGACTACCATGCGCTTCTTGCAAAATCTTATGCCTCAACTCAGGATCTTTCGGCATACACACTCTCCCTTAAAAACATAATAGCCCTTCTTCATTCACACTAAATTCCGTTGATCCCTCACTTGATCCTACCTGAAACTTTCCCTTTAGCAACTCCTCAGCCTGCTGCTTCTCCTTAACCTGACTGACCCAAGAGGGTTTCACTTGAAGTTCAGCTAATAAACTCCCATCATCATATAGACTAAGGTGAGCAAACATTGCTCTCAAGTCAGAGATTACTTTACGACTCAAGGCATCCGCCACCGCGTTAGCTTTACCCGGATGGTACTCGATCGAGCAGTCATAGTCCTTTAACAACTCGATCCACCTCATTTGCCTTAGATTCAACTCCTTCTGGGTCAAAGGGTATTTTAAGCTCTTATGATCAGTGTAAATAATGTGATTTTCCCCGTCTGAGATAATGCCTCCGGATCTTCGGGCAAAACCACCGCCGCCAATTCCAAATCATGTGTGGGATAATTTGATTCGTGCGGTCTTAACTGCCGAGATGCGTACGCAACAACCTTTCCACCTTGCATCAACACGCATCCTAGTCCCGTGTATGAAGCATCACAGTAAATCACGAACTCCTTTCCAACCTCCGGCTGAATCAACACCGGAGCCTCCGTCAAAATCCTTTTTAACTTCTCAAAACTCTCTTGCTGCTTATTAGACCAAACGAACGAAACCCCTCAATGGTGCCGCAATTAAAGAAAATCCTTCAACAAACCTTCGGTAGTACCCGGCCAGACCAAGAAAACTCTGAATTTCTGCCACAGACCTAGGCGGCTTCAAATCCAACACTGCTTCAATTTTTCGAGGGTCAACCCTAATCTCCTCTGCCGACACAACGTGACCTAGAAACGTAACTTCCCTTAGCCAAAATTCGCACTTATTGAATTTGGCGTATAACTGACCTTAAAATCTGCAGAACCACTCGAAGATGTGAATCATGCTCCTTTTCCGATTTTGAATAAACCAGAATATCATCTATAAATACCACGACAAACCGATCTAAGTAGGGTTGAAATACTCGGTTCATCATATCCATAAACGCTGCTGGTGCGATAGTCAACCCAAATGGCATCACCATGAATTCGTAGTGACCATAGCGAGTCTTAAAAGCCGTCTTATGAATATCCGCCTCTTTGACCTTAAGCTGATGGTACCCTGACCTCAGATCTATCTTTGAAAAGACTGAGGCTCCCATCAACTGATCGAACAAGTCATCGATCCTCGGCAACGGGTATTTGTTCTTAATGGTCAACTTATTCAGCTAGCGATAGTTAATGCACATACGCATTGATCCATCCTTCTTCTTAACGAATAACACCGGCGCTCCCCAAGGTGACACACTCGGTCGGATAAACCCTCTATCCAGCAACTCCTGAATCTGCGCTTTCAATTCCACCAACTCCTTTGGCGCCATTCTATACGGAGCGATAGATACTGGCGCTGTTCCCAGAAGAAGATCGATACCAAACTCCACTTCACGATCCGGGGGAAATCCCGAGAGCTCTTCTGGAAAAATATCCAGAAATTCCTTCACCGTCCTGACATCTCCGACAGTTAGTTCCTTGGCTTCCAGAGCCGAACAAACATTAGAATTGCATCGCATCCTTTCTCACCATCCTTCTACGCGCCTTAAAGCGGACACCACATTTGACAAAGCGGTTCCCCCTTTCACCTATCACCAACACTTCACCATCCTTGGGAGTTCTTAACACCATAAGCTTACGCACGGTCCAAATTTGCTTGATACTTCACTAACCAATCCATTCCTAAGATCAAATCGAACTCCCCAAACAGCGGTTCCATCAGATCGACCAAAAAGCTACCCCTTGAACTTCGTGGGTACATCCTATCTGATTTGTTTACCACTCTGATTTGTCCTAGAGGGCTCACTACGATCATCTCCTAGAAGAAGTCTCATAATCTAAGTTTAAAGTTCCCGCTATAGCACTAGCAACATAAGAGTGCGTCGAGCCAATATCAATCAAGGCAGTATAAGGCAAACCAAAAATTAAAAACGTACTGGTTATAACATCCGGTGCGTCAGCCTCCTCTCGACGTCTAGCAGCATAGACTAACCCCGGCTGTCTCGCCTCAGTGTTTCTTGCCCCTTGGCCTAGTGTTCCACGGCCCCGACCGGAACCGTTACCACCTCTGGCTGGACCACGACCTCTCTGTGGTTGCTGACCACCTCTTCCCGGCTGTGCATTCCATTGGCCCGTGGGCCCTTCACTGCCCCGTTGCTACGGACAGTTTCTAACTTGGTGGTCCGTAGATCCACACCTAATGCACTTCCCACTGCCTGCCCAACACTCACCTACATAGAATTTACCACATCGAGCACACTTTTGTGTCTGACTAGCAGCAGGTCTCTCCTCCCGCCTCGGCCGTCGTCGACCTAGGCCTTTCTCGAGTACGCCTAAGCGCCACGACGATCCAAAATTCCTCTTACTTCCACCCCTATCTCTATCCCGATTTAGTTTCTCTGTCCGCTTTGCCTCCTCAGCTATCTTAGCTTTTTCCACAAGCACAACAAATTCCCTCTCCCGCTGTGGAGCTATCAATACACGCAAATCATCCCTCAGACCATCTTCAAATCAAACACAACTTTCATGGTGCTGTGGCCACCATTCCTCGAGCATAACGGCTAAGGCGTAAGAATTTCGCGCACGTGCGCGACCACCGACCTAATTTCTTGCACCAAATTTAGAAATGCTCTACGCCTGCGCATCCACATAACTTGTCCCAATGTATTTACTCAAACGCGCCGTTTTGAAGAAATTCCGGGTGATCTGATCGACCATCGTACCATCCTTAACCGTAAGCCACCATTGATAAGCCGTCCCGCGGAGAGATACAACCCCTTTCAACTTTTCATCCTCCGTGAAATCCAGATCATCCATTATATGCTCAACCGCCTCCAACCGAAGATTTCGTTTGTACTCGGGGCTATTCGAGAAATTCCCTAAACACTTCTGCCCCATTAGCCCTAAGTCGCTCCAACACAGATTTACGGGCTCCTGTGCCCGCCCCGACAACCCTCTCTAAAACCCTTAACATCGCTCGGGATACCGCATCATCTCTCCGTGATCGGTCCTAAAATTCCACCTCCGCGGTGGTGGTGCTGGCATCTCGTTTCCAGACCCATAACCAGATCCTACTGGTTCAAACACAGCCATCCTACCCCTACCACGGCCACGCGCAGGACATCCACGACCCCTTGTACTCATTCTACCGATTCACGTTTATCTGATTAGAAATTTTATGAATTATTAATTTCTTCCACTGATTAACCACGAACAATCTTATGGACAGTAGTTTTAAGAGTAGTTCTTTCGAATTCGAAATTATCTCTTAAGGTTTCAGTCACCAGTTTATATCTCCTAGTTCCACATACATTCAACCATCATACATCAACATACAAGTAGCATCCATGAACCCACATTCATCACATAAGGGTATTTTCGTCATTTCACTACCCAGGGGTATTTTCGTAGTTTTTTCCTACAGGGTATTTTTCGTAATTTCACAAAATAGGGTATCTTGGTGATTTTTCGAAATAGAGATTTTTTTTAAAGCAGGGGTATTTTGGATTTTTTTCCAACCGGGGGTTTTTCGGTAATTTCACAGATTTTGGTAATTTTACAAATTTGGGGTATTCTGGGAAATTTTCACAAATTAAGGGTATTTTGGAAATTTTACAAAACTAGGGGTATTTTTAGTAGTTTTGCGAAATAGGGTGGCTGGTCCTTAGGGTTTTAATTATAAATTTTGGCCGTCAACAAGTCCTCGTGGCTAAAGTGAGCAGATACCACGCACGGTGTAGGATTCAGTGAAGAGGAGGTGAGTAACTAGGACCGCTTAAATACCAAGCTCTCCTGAATCCAATCCTAGACATGCGCATGTTGCCACACCACTAACCCAAATGAGTGGTTTACGGACATGTTTAGTTAGATTAAGTTTTATGAATTTAAAGAATTGTTTAAACTAGGCCTAAAGTCCATTAATTCCTAACATGCTAGTTTACGTCCATAAAGCCCATCAACCCAACATGCATATCACATCAAGAGTTAGAATACTTACTGCGCGTGGATCGGTGTGTGAGACTCGAAGACCATATCTCAACCTGACATTTTACCAATTTATAAATTACTACTGGACCCATTTCGCAGCCCGAGTTTTACAACTGGGCTCTGATACCAAAATGTAACACCCCAAACCCGGTCCAAACATTACGACCAGATCTGGTATGCTACGGGGTTTATTGTTAAAAACTTTGCTTAAATGGTTTTTGGAAATCTCAGTTTCTTTACTTAGGCATTTGTTAAAAATAAGATATTTGTTGAAAACCTTTGCTTTTCCTTTGAACATGTTTGAAAAACCCATTTTATTACTTTTTATGACTTAAGTCCTTGAACATAATTTTTTAAACTGTATACATTAACAAATATAAAGCGATAACCTAAGCCATGGGGCCTTATTACATAAATAGTCCCAAAATTAAAACTTAAAGGAAAACCCAAAATAGTTCATGAAAATAAATAAAATAAAACTTGATGGCCCCTCGAGTCCGTCTCGGCTCCCATGTCCACGATCTACTGCTCATCTGAAAAGTCAGGAAAAAATAAAGGGGTGAGTCACTAAGACTCAGTGTGCAAATCCCGAAAACACATAAAAGGCTTTAGGCCCACAAACACATTATGGGCCTTGGCCCATACACAATGGCAACAGTATATATTTACATGCAACATGGCCCAACCCAACCTAGAAATCTATCGTCTACACACCAGCCTGTACCAGCTAACACACCTTGGGGATTTCTACAATCAACCCACCAACCGCTACACACTATATCGACAGTCATGCTGCCTATTCCTAACAATCAGGAATCAATTTAACGTGGCTTAGCCACCGATCACTATTGTGACCTAATTTTACAGTTCGTGGTTTAACCACCGATCACCAAGTGACCTATTAACATGCTCTTCCCCTTCATCGTATTAACCCTATCCCATGCATACATCCATGCAAATTCAAAACAGTATACTATCTAAAAGATCACAGGTTTTTACATGCATCAATACACACATAGAGAAGTTTCTATGGTTACGTACCTGGCATCCTTTGCCTACCCTTTTTGGGTAACACAACTGTCCATACAGCCTTTTTCCGGCTTTTAGCCCATAGCATATAAATACAGATTAATTAGTGTGATAAAGATCTACACACCTGATTACAGTCAAGACGAGACCTTCTATGTCGATACTATCAGAAATCGATACGACTACTAGCTGTCTAAGATTTTGTTACGATCTTGGGTCCACAAACCTGGGCTAATCGAATCGCGACACCGCTTGTTTCTTAAACTTAAGGATTGGTTTAACAGATCCAATCCCCTCCTTTACCTGATCGATATTTGATTCCATCCAAAAGACCCTTTTCAGTTGCTACCATCATAACATATGGTTAAGATTACAATTACGATAGCGAATCTAACAAGAATCTAAAGAGAACCCCTTACCTTGAAATCCCGAAAGAGATGGAGTTTAGAGCCTAGCGATTTCTGACTTTTAGATCTAGACGATCTACTTCGATTCCCGATATGTCGCCCAACACAATAACACAATAAACCAACAATTCATTAGCCTTTCGGCTTTGTCTTCTAAAATTCGAAAGAGAAAAATAATGGAACAGAAGAAATCGGCACCAACCTTTACAGAGAATTCGGCAACTCCTAGAAGATTTCGGCTTTTGAGAAGATAAAAAAGAAAGATGATCTCAAGAGATCTATGAAGATTCGGCTATGGAGATGAAAACAATGAGATTTCAGCTTTTGCATAAAAGTGGAGATGAGAGCATAGGACTAGGGATTTCAGCTTAAGCAGAGAATGAGAGAAAAGAATGAGAATAAACCCTAATGCCGAAAATAAAAAAGATATTGTAACACCCCAAACCCGACCCAAACACCACTACCGGATCTGGTATGTCACTAAGAAAATTTTGGAAGAACATGTCGTATTTTCAGAAAAATATTTTACTAAAGTTTATCTTCTTATTCGAGAGAAATTTAATAGTTGATAGTTTAAATAAAATATGCCTTTATAAATTAAAAACCCAAATTTAAATAGATACATTGGTTCAATAAGAATTTAAATAACTAAAAGTAATTAAAGCCCAAAATAAAACAAAACATAAACTAGTGGCCCATAGCCTTATTACAAAGAGATTTAAAATCCATTAATTAAAAATATAAAGTATTAGCTTGAGACT
The DNA here is from genome assembly GCA_025698515.1 of Gossypium sturtianum. Taxonomy (NCBI): domain Eukaryota; kingdom Viridiplantae; phylum Streptophyta; class Magnoliopsida; order Malvales; family Malvaceae; genus Gossypium; species Gossypium sturtianum. The sequence continues at coordinate 75,617,063 of CM046951.1, read as the reverse complement.
TTTTGCTGGATCCAGTTGGTCTTTTGCGTGGCCACCTTGCGTTCCTCTCCAGCCCGGTCCGAAGCACTAGGTATCACCTGAAAGGTTAATTAATAGGGTGAGTCGCGAGACTCAGTGTGCAACCCTCAAGCACCACTAGATTTTGGCCTTAGGCCCATAAAACAGATTAATAATTCCATTTATAAAAAAAAAAGAAATAACAAATAATATGCAAGGCCCAACCCGTTTGCCTAGGTTTCCATCCGCTACACGCCCCCGTACCAGCCATTCACGCCATTTGGGATTTCTACAATCGACCCACACCGCTACACGCCAAGATGGCGGTCATGTCGCTCATCAACATATTATGGCGAAGCCCTTATAACAGAGTCACAAAGATTAGCCGCTACAACATATATGAGATCACGGTATAAACCGCTACACATAAAACGTATAACTTCCTCCTTTCATCAACCCAACCCATGCAGTCATAAAATCAATATGCTTTTATCATATAAAGTCAAACATTCACTGACCTGGTGATTTGCTTCACCCTTCTTGGGTTTCCAACATTAGACCGAGATATCGGTATTTATCACAACATATAAACTTATGAGCATACATTAATAATCAGATCTAGATGGTGGGGAAGTATTACACACCTGATATCGTGAAATCCAATATTCTTAGTCGATGTCCTTGCTATCCGGATCTATTATCCTCAATGTAAAGCCTTGCTCAAAAGCTGGAAAAACACACAAAGATTTAACCCCTTCAACAATCGGCCAAGGTTAATAAATCCCAAATTACACGTTAAAACTAATAGATCCCTTACCTTGAAATCCCGAAAGTAACACGATTCTATAACTTAGAGATCTATGCGATTGACTCCACTAAAGTTCCCTTGATTTCGACACAAGTAGGCACCACCAAGTATAATTCGGCAATCACATGAGATGAGATCTAGGGATTTCGACTTTTAGGAAAATCCTGGAAAAAGTATGAACAAGAGAAGGGTGATGTGTCTTTGGCTTTTAAAATACTTGAGTGAAGAGTTTCGGTTTCGACGGGGAAAAGAGAAGAAGAAAAGAAAACAAGGAAGAGACATGAAGATTTGGCTAGGAAGAAAAAGAATGGAAAGAGTTTGGCTTTTGAATCAAAGTGAAGATGAGGAATAGGCTTAGAGATTTCGGCTTTTGCAGAGAATGAAGAAGAAGATGGAACTTTAGGAGTTTTCGACTTTTACTCAGAGAAGAAGAGAAAAGAATGAGAGAAAAACCCAAATGCTGAAATTGAAGAGATATTCCCCCTATTTATAGAAATTTCGGCACTTACCTAACCTTGCAGATAAATCCTATCTTTTCTCCTTATCTTAATCTACTAGCTCATCTAAAAGAGACTTAATTATCTCTAACTCCTCCCTCATTTATCAGCATATTATCCACATATTTTAATCATTAAAATCCCTAAATTTTAGCCTTTATATGCTTATTATACACATAAAATAAATTCCTAAATAATAGCCTTTACCTGCTTATTATCCACATATTTTAAACATTAAAACCCCTAAATTTTAGCCTTGTTGCCATCTACTCCACCTAATCCTAATGCCCAAAATTTAGCTAACTTAAATTAAAAGAATTGGGCTCCATGAAACTTAAATTTGGGCTCCTTACTCCATTGTGTGGCGTCACCTCCTAAGATTGGGCCACAAGCCCACTTTGGTATTTTAAACATAGATACTACCTTTTAAACCCTATAATGCCCAAACAGATAATTTTAATCAAGGCCTCTACCTAAGCCTGAGCCCAATTTGGACCCCTAACACTTAAATTAACACATTAAACATATCCACCCATTAAACGCATAGGCCCAAAAATTCAGGATGTTACAGTTCTACCCCCCTTAAAGAAATTTCGTCCTTGAAATTTCCAACTAACTATTAATCGTACTACATAAGTCTCACTACCATGCTTCCACTGCGCACTCCAATACTAAACCCAAAATAAACACTTAGTATTCTATGGTAGAGTATGCACCGGTATTCATATCTAGAGCGACCTCGTCCCCTTGTACACATGCTATCGGTCCGCGTTTATCTGATTAAAAATTTTATGAATTATCAATTCTTTTCACTGGTTAACCACGAACAATCTTATTAATAGCAGTTTTAAGGGTAGTTCTTTCGAATTCGGAATTATATCTACAAGTTTCACTCTCAAGTTTGTCTCCTAGTTCCATATACACATACATGCAATCATCAATCATACAAATAGAACTTACATTCATCACCTAAGGGTATTTTCGTCATTTCACTACCAGGTATTTTTGTAATTTATCATATAGGGTATTTTAAGTAATTTTTCAAATAGGGTTCCTTGGTGATTTTGTGAAAAGAAGGGTATTTTGGTAATTTTACAATCCGGGGTATTTTGGTAATTTTGAAATCTAGGGTATTTTTGGTAATTTTAAAATCGGGGGCAATTTAGTAATTTTGCAAATCGGGGTAATTTGGTAATTGTACAAACCAGGGGGTATTTTGGTCGTTTGACAAAGCGAGGTAGGTTGGTAATTTTTTCTAACCGAGGATATTTCGATGTTGTTGTTTTTTTTTTCAAGCAGGGGCACTTTGGAAAATCTAGTTACTCTTGTAAACATAGGGTTTTGGGTAAATTTTTCATAGTTTGTGAACATTTTCAAATCAAGTGTATCTTTTTGGAAATGTACAAAACTTAGGGGTTTTTGTTTGCCAAAATAGGGTGGTTGGTCCCTTTCGGGTTTTAATTATGGGTTCGGCCCATGAACAAGTCCTTATAGCTAGGGTGAGCAGTCTACTACACACCGGTAGGATTCCAGCGAAGAGGAGGTGAGTCACTAGGATCGCTTAAATACTGTGCTCTTAGGATCCAATCCTAGACATGCGTATGCTGTTACCACACCCTAGTCTTGCATGGCTCGTTCACGGGTTTGTTTAGTGAAGTTAAGTCTTATGAGATTTTAAGAGTTGTTTCAGCTAGGCCTAAAGTCCATCAAGTTCTAATCTAACTAATCTACGTCCCATAAAGCCCATCAAGCCCACATATATTATATCACACAATGGTTCAGAATACTTACCTGGCGGACTTAGGCCGGAGACGCAGGTGCCATGCTGAGCTAACAGACCTATTATGCATGTTTCAAAAACCTATCTTTAGAAAATGTTTTGAGCCCAAAAACCCCAAACCTGAGTTTTGAACCGGGCTCTGATACCAATTTGTAACACCCCAAACCCGGCCTAAACACCACTACCGGATCTGGTATGTCACTAAGAAAATTTTGGAAGAACATGTCGTATTTTCAGAAAAATATTTTACTAAAGTTTATCTTCTTATTCGAGAGAAATTTAATAGTTGATAGTTTAAATAAAATATGCATTTATAAATTAAAAACCCAAATTTAAATAGATACATTGGTTCAATAAGAATTTAAATAACTAAAAGTAATTAAAGCCCAAAATAAAACAAAACATAAACTAGTGGCCCATAGCCTTATTACAACGAGATTTAAAATCTATTAATTAAAAATATAATGTATTAGCTTGAGACTTTTTGCTGGATCCAGTTGGTCTTTTGCATGGCCACCTTGCGTTCCTCTCACCCGGTCAGAAGCACTAGGTATCACACGAAAGGTTAATTAATAGGGTGAGTCGCGAGACTCGATGTGCAACCCTCATGCACCACTAGATTTTGGCCTTAGGCCCATAAAACAGATTAATAATTCCATTTATAAAAAAAAGAAATAACAAATAATATGCAAGGCCCAACCCGTTTGCCTAGGTTTCCATCCGCTAAACGCCCCCGTACCAGCCATTCACGCCATTGGGGATTTCTACAATCGACCCACACCGCTACACGCCAAGATGGCGGTCATTTGCTCATCAACATATTATGGCCAAGCCCTTATAATGAGATCACGGCATTAGTCGCTACAACATATAACAGATCACGGTATAAACCGCTACACATAAAATGTATAACTTCCTCCTTTCATCAACCCAACCCATGCAGTCATAAAATCAATATGCTTTTATCATATAAAGTCAAACATTCACTGACCTGGTGATTTGCTTCACCCTTCTCGGGTTTCCAACATTAGACCGAGATATCGGTATTTATCACAACATATAAACTTATGAGCATACATTAATAATCAGATCTAGATGGTGGGGAAGTATTACACACATGATATCGCGAAATCCAATATTCTTAGTCGATGTCCTTGCTATTCGGATCTATTATCCTCAATGTAAAGCCTTGCTCAAAAGCTGGAAAAATACACAGAGATTTAGCCCCTTCAACAATCGGCCAAGGTTAATAAATCCCAAATTACACGTTAAAACTAATAGATCCCTTACCTTGAAATCCCGAAAGTAACATGATTCTATAACTTAGAGATCTATGCGATTGACTCCACTAAAGTTCCTTCTTGATTTTGGCACAAGTAGGCACCACGAAGTAATTCGGCAATCACAGGAGATGAGATCTAGGGATTTGGCTTTTAGGAAAATCTGGAAAAAGTATGAATAAGAGAAGGTTGATGTGTCTTTGGCTTTTAAAATACTTGAGTGAAGAGTTTTGATTCAGACAGAAAAGAGAAGAAGAAAAGAAAACAAGGAAGAGACATGAAGATTTTGGCTAGGAAGAAAAAGAATGGAAAGAGTTTGACTTTTGAATCAAAGTGAAGATGAGGGAATAGGCTTATAGGTTTCGGCTTTTGCTGAGAGAATGAAGAAGAAGATGGAACTTTAGGAGTTTTAGGCTTTTCTGCGAGAGCAGAAGAGAAAAGAATGAGAGAAAAACCCAAATCTTTGAAATTGAAGAGATATTCCCCTATTTATAGAAATTTGGCACTTACCTAACCTTGCAGATAAATCCTATCTTTTCTCCTTTATCTTAATCTACTAACTCATCTAAAAGAGACTTAATTATCTCTAACTCCTCCTCCTTTATCAGCATATTATCCACATATTTTAATCATTAAAATCCCTAAATTTTAGCCTTTATCTGCTTATTATACACATAAAATAAATTCCTAAATAATAGCCTTTACCTGCTTATTATCCACATATTTTAAACATTAAAACCCCTAAATTTTAGCCTTGTTGCCATCCACTCCACCTAATCCTAATGCCCAAAATTTATCTAGCTTAACTTAAAAGAATTGGGCTCCATGAAACTTAAATTTGGGCCCCTTACTCCCTTGTATGGCGTCACCTCCTAAGATTGGGCCACAAGCCCACTTTGGTATTTTAAACATAGATACTACCTTTTAAACCCTATAATGCCCAAACAGATAATTTTAATCAAGGCCTCTACCTAAGCCTGAGCCCAATTTGGACCCCTAACACTTAAATTAACACATTAAACATATCCACCCATTAAACGCATAGGCCCAAAAATTTAGGATGTTACAGATATTCCCCCACTTAATCACAAAATTTCGGCACCTACTTCCTAAAACCGAAAATGCCCCTTTTGATAACTTAAAATTGAGCTACTAATCAAGGGAAATTTCGGCACCCCTTTGCCATATTAAAACCGATTCCTCCTCCTCCAAGAGGTGGAAATTCGCCACCTCTCGTTGATCGCCAGATAAATCCTAAATTTCCTCCCTTATCTACCTGATCACATCTCCAAAAGAAACCTAGATCACACCACCTCTTCCTCCCTTTATCTGCCATATTATCAGCATTATCTACTCGAGTAAATCTTCCTATTTTTAAGCCTTATTGTCGTCCCTCTCTATTCATTTAAATGCCAAAAATTAGCTAAAATTTAATTAAAAGGATTGGGTTTCATGCAACTTGAATTTTGGGCCTCCCCAGTTGACGCCACCTCCCTGCTCTCTATGTGGCGCCACTTTGCCACTGCGCCACAAACCCATTTGTGACTTAAAACACAGATAACATCTTTAAGCCTTATCTTGTCAGGCTTTCCACTAAAGTGTCCCAGCAGATAAATTTGACTAAGGGCTCGGCCCAACCCTGAGCCCAGTATGAACCCCTTAAACACTCTAATTAACACATTAGAGATAACAACATATTAACGTAAAGGCCCATTATTTCAGGATGTTACGCAGTACCCATTTTGATTCTTCTTTATTCTGAATTTCAAACATGTATGTCTTACAGAAGTACCTTCAAGTTTGATTTGCTTCGAAATTTCAGTTGCATGATTGAAATGTCCAAGCCTCTTGTACTAAACTTCAGCATGAACATTTTGTGAGGAGAGCGCGGCTTGCTCCTCCTCTAATGGATCAAGTGCAAAGCTCTTTCTTTTCATTTTTACTTAGAATACATCATTTCCATTTGCATATTTGATTAAACATTGATTTGTTTCAAAAATAACTTTGAAACCCTTTTGAATTAACTGGCCAACACTCAACAAATGTTGACTGATGTTAGGTACAAATAACATGTAACGCCCCAAATCTTAAGAATTTAATTGTGAGAATCTGCAGTAATTAGATTTCTGTATCTCTAGTTTTGTAACATCCTAGATTAGGGGTTATGCGTTTGTGCATAATTCATGAGTTAGTAGGTTTTGGCAGTATTTGGAAGTGTATTAAGGGTTTTGAGAACCCTAGGGTGTAGGTGAAAGTTTTGGGAAAATATTGGATTTTAAGTATAAAAGGGGGAGCTGGGTGAAGGAGCCCTTAAGAAAAGTTTTGGGGAGTTTAGGGCACAAGTAGCCGTGTGGTAAAGTGGCAAGGGACGCCACACAGGTCTTTGGGAGTTTGCGTCAAGTGGAGTGCCAAGGGAAGAGGTTCGAGCTGCGGGAATCGCACTTGGGAGTTTTTATTTTTGTCGTTAAAGGGAGCAAGGCCGGGGAGGCCTTAAGGGAAAAATCTTAGGCGTGTTTGGCATAAAGCAGGCCTTGGTAAAGTGGTGCAAGGCGCCACTTAAGCACTGGAAATGACGTTGTCTTTGGTCTTGGGTTCGAGCAACGTAGGAAGCAATGGACTTTTATTTTTGGCGTTAAAGGAGTTGGGCTAAGGAGGCCTTAAGAATAATTGTAAGGACTTTTGGACATGAAAGTGAGCCTGGTAAAGTGGCTTGGACGCTTGCGGCAAAGGGAGCTTCAAGAGGGCTCAGGTTCGAGCCTTGTTGACAGCAGTAGGCGTGTTTTTATTTTGTTTCGGCGTTAAGACAAGGGGGAGCTAGGAAGAGAGTCTTAAAACGAATTGGGGCGAGTTTATGTCACAAAAAAAACGCCTTGGCAAAGTGGCCTGGGGCGTTGCCTGTAAGCTTGCTCCAACAGGTCACGGGTTCAAGGCTTGTGAGCAGCAAGGAGGGGTGGTTTTATTTTGTTTTTGCGTCAAGGTAGGGAAGGGGAAGGTTATACGGCAATTGGACTTCTATTTGGATGAAGATTAAGCTTATTTTATCCTATTAATATTCGGCCAAGAGTAGGATAATTGTAGTTTTATTTATTTATTTTATTATAGGATAATTATGGTTTTATTTACATTAAATGAGATTTTATTTTATTTATTTTAGTTTAATAGATAGATAAGAGATAAGGTGTTGGATTAATTATTTTATTTGTTAAGAGATAAAATAGGAGTTTAAGTTGGGATTTTATAAGTGGGAAAGTGGTGGTAGATTGTTGGACTCTAGGAGCTTGAATTTTCGGTATAAATATGGTGCTAGTGTGTGCTAAATTTCCCCTTTCAAAACCTTTCTTTTTCATATTGGTTATTGCCGAAATTTAGTACCTCTTTTCCCATTGGTGCCGTTCTTCCTCTTGTGCAAAAGCCATTTATATTTCTTTCTTTCTTGAATTTTCTAAGTGCAGAAATTCTTCTACTTTTCCCTTATTCATCTTTTTATTTCTTCCAACCCCAAATTCCCTTGTAGCCAGAATATTTCTTGTGATTTAAAGCCTTATTTGAATCTTATAGCTTTCTCCTTCTCCTTTCTTCTCTTGAGATCATAAAGTGCCGAACCACCATTGTTGTTCTCGTGGCCAGAATCTTTAAAGGAGGGTGTGTCGACGACTACTTACTTTAGGCTCTTCAAAGCAAACGTGTAATAGTGGGACTTCGACTATTCAAGGAGTAAGTGGTGATTCGGGATTTTCGGTAAGTTAGGTAAGTGTTATGTGATATTCGGCTATAAGCCATATTTTGGATATTAAGGGTTGATCGATTGAGTACTTTGGTTCTTAGGAGCAAATCGACGAGAGTAAGAAGAGTTTCGGGATTCTAGATTGTGTTAGATTCGAGTAGTTCGGGATTTCGCTAAATAGACAGGTGTGTGATTAACCCACTGTTTTTCGGGTTTATGGTATATTGTATGTGTTGTGTAAATGCTAATATGTGCAGTGGCGATTGTGAATGGTTACCCTTAAGGGGTATATCGGAAATCAGGTCAGTGTTAATTATTAAGAATGTGAATATGCCAATGAGAATATGTTTGTATGCCGAATAGCATGTGCATGCATTATTTTACTATGTTATGACATTATCATATGTTGCATGTGCATGGGATGGGATATGAATGTGACTATCGAAGGAAAGGGTGTACTTTATGTACGTGGTCTAATGTTAGCCTTGTGCTACATTAGCGCTTGATGTTAGCTATGTGCTTCATCAAGGGAGGTGTTGGCTAGGTGCCACATCTCGGCGGATGATAGCTGTGTGCATCACCGTGGATTGAGGATGACCTCGAGTCACCTCGTGGATATTGACATGTGGGGTCACTCGGGTGATCGGTGGCTTAGCCACGGCCTTGAGCGATAGAGTGTCCGTCAAGGTAAGATATGTGGGATCACTTAGTTGATCGGTGGATTAGCCACGGCCTTGGGCGGCCAGTGTCCGCCAAGGTAGGTGTAACGGATGGACCCTAGGTTGGGTTGGATGCACTTTGCATAAACTCATTATCTCGTCATATGGGTTGATGATGAAATGGGCCAAGCCAGTATGTGGAAATTATGTGGTTAACTACCCTATTAGATGAATGTGATATGAATATGGGCCAAGCCTAGAATGTGATAACATGTGAATTTGATAATTGATATCCGATATATGAGTTAATATGTGGTTAACATGTGGGTGGAATTCGGTGGACTAATTACACACATCGAGTGCTGTATGACTCACCCAATTTTTATTAAACATCGCGGTGATCGTGATTTTTGGACCGGGTTGGAGTGGATACAAAGGTGGCCATGCGAGCGATTTCCATGCGAGAAAGATATTTTAATTAATTAAGTAGTTATATTTTCAGTATTTTGATTAAGTGTTTATTGTAATAAGGCCCATTAAAGTGATTGAACATTTTTATTATGTTTAAGCTAGACAACCATTAAATTATTATTGGGAAGTGCTTTTAATTTTGGCAACTTATATTTTAAAAGCTTATAATAAAGTTTTAATTTGGATATTTTTATCAAGCTTATATTATTTAGAATTTTTAATTGGACATGGTTTTCAAATGACAAAATTTTTAATGTTTTTCCCAAAAGTGAAATCAGTCTTCAATCGTTTTTCCGCAGTGGCATTTCAAATTCGGTCGTAACGAATGGGCCGGGTTTGGGGTGTTACAAGTTCTGTACTCTGCTTTTGTGTTTAAGGTATGAAGTTCGAATTGCGTCGTTAAAAGTTTTATTCTTTTAGAACAATCCCTGTTCATGCGGTATATGGTTGAAGGTAGTTCTGTAAGAATCTATGGCAAGAATGAGCCTGCTGGTTCACTGGTTAAGTATCTATCTGTATTCTGTCTGGTCCCGAGTTCGAATCCCATCGTATGCGATAAGAGAATTTTTTCCAGTTGTCAGAGGTATGCTGGTGGTTAAGACAATTTTTATTAAAAATTTGGTTAACATTTGTATCTTTCTTCTTCTCATTTTTCCTTTTTTTTTCCTTTCTTTGTTTTACTTCTTTAATTTCTCCTCGCCGAGTGTGTTCAACAAGTGATTATCAGAAATCAGAGAGATCTTTAAGTTTTTGAAAGATTTTTGTATAAGTTCTGTCGGAATCCTTCGACTTCTACGAGGTTTGGTTAGATTTCTGTTGCATTGTTAAATTGGGAATTATCTGATCATTTTATTTAGACTCTCTGTTAATTGGTCGTTTTGTCCCTTAGGCGTGAGTACAGAGGGAAGCGACCCTTCGCGCGTTGTGCCGACTTAGCACGGTTGACTCGTCGGTAAGTGTCAGTTGTTGAAGTTCCCTCGTGTCGATTTATTCAACAAAATTGACTATGTATTAATGTTGAGTTATTTAGTCGTTTTAGTCAAATGATTGATTACTGAATGGTTAATTAGGTTCCGAGTAATCTTCGTATTGTTTTCCCGTCAAAGCGAAACCAGGTGTGTATCGAAAACCTTAGTTTTTACAAGTTTTGGTCGCCAGAAAATGGGGGCTGTCGACGCCACACGACCGTGTGATTGGCCGTGTAACTCACTTTTTGTTTATTTGAGGTCACACGGGCGAGGACACGGGCTTGTGTCTAGGCCGTGTGTGGCTTTGTTAATGCAGGGTTCACACGGGCAACGGACACGGGTGTAACAGCCTAATTTTGACTCTAATCAGAATAGTGGTTTCGGGACCACAAATCCGAGTCTGAAAAATATTTAAATATTATTTTCTGGTTTAATTATATGTGAATTAGCATGTGTGAAAGTTTCGTATGAAAATTTGATTGTTTGTGTGCTTAATTAAATAAAAAGGGCTTAATCGCATAAAATGAAAAATTAGTGGTTAAATTCAAAGGGAAATTTGAATAATGGTTGTTCTTTTAATATGAGGGTTTTATGTTGCAATATTTCCCTTTAATTATTGAATGGACGGCACTAAGGTTACATTATGTGGTTTTTGTTTTTTTTATATATTAAACATAAAAGTTATAATAATAAGTAAAGTATTATAAAGTTAATATATTAAATAAAACATGAAAAAAAGAGGTTGGATGTTCATTTTTTTTCCATTGCCGAAACTAAGAGAGAAATAAAAGAAGAAAAGTTACCTAAGGTTCGGCACTTTGGAGGTTTAATTGGGTAAGTGATTTTGTTCGGTTTTCGATAATTTTTACGTTTTTGAGATCGTTGCTTAGTATACTATCAAGTCCATACCCTAATTTTAGAATTTGATGAAGATTTTGAGATATGTTATTGATGATTAGTTGTGATTTTTGTTGTTAGTTGATGAAATATAAAATATATGCTTTAGATTAACATGTTTTGTAATGAGATTTTTGATGAAATTGAGTAATTAGGACTAAATTGCAAAAAACAAATTTTTGGAGGGACTAAAATGAAAAATGAATGAAATTTATGGACTTGTGTGAGTGTAAGGAACATTCGGCTAAAGCATGAAGTAGTCAAATTTTGAATGTTTTGTGTTTTGTGCAACAGGGACTAAATCGTGAAAATGTAAAATGTATGGGGTAAAAGTGAAAATTACTTATTCATGTGTTTTTGAGTGAATTTAATTGAATATTGATTAAATAAGTTTCATTTATATCAAATTAGATCAAGAAAAGAGAAAGTCGGATTTGAATCGGGGAAAGACAAAAATAGTCGAATAGTTGATTTTACGTTCGCCGATATCCGAGGTAAGTCTATAAGAAAATGGTTGTTCTTAATTTTAATTAAATTTAAATTATTCATGCTAAATTGAAATGTTTACAATTATATTTGCTATTGCCGAATGTGAGGGATGGTATTTGATATGTTCAAGGAACTACTTGAGTAAGTTTTTAAGTAGTTGGATGAAATGTATTCAATTGTATACTAATGTACATATGAATATGAAATGTAATCATTTTAATTTCCTTATTGCCGAATGTATCATGAAATAAATGGGATGTGTATATAATATCCGAATATGAGTTGGTCCATATGAGTAAATATGTGAAACTATCGAATATAAGAATTGGCTAAATGTATGTGTTTGTGTTAAGGAATAGATATGTATATAAATGGAAATGGAAAATGAGAAGTGATGGTAATTGAAGAGTTGGATATTTGTGAATGTAAATGTTTGAACTTGCCGAATGTAATGGTAATGGAAGAGGCAATTGAGTTGTTGATAGATATATGTATGTTATGAATAGAAATATGTAAATTGAGTATGCTGAACGTGTTAGTACTTGAATGAGATAAATTGAGTATGTATGAATGGTAATGGAATTACGAGTGTATTGAAGATCAAAGAAAAGGTCTCTTAAAAAGGCACTAAGTGTGCGAACTAGAGTCTGAGAAACCTTGTGTGTGCGAAATCGGTTAAATGGCACTATGTGTGCGGATTAAATAGTAATGGCACTATGTGTGCGATACATTTTGCAAATAGGCACTACGTGTGTAGATTAAATAGTAATGGCACTATGTGTGCGATACATTACTGCAAATAGGCACTACGTGTGCGGATTAAATAGTAATGGCACTATGTGTGCGATACATTACTGTTGAATGGTACTATGTGTACTCTTTCTCAAGTAATGGCACTATGTGTGCGATGCGTTACGAAATTTGCACTGTGTGTGTGGAGTTACAGAGGCTTTGGAGACAAAAACTATTGAAAGGAGAATAATGTGATAACCAAAATGAAATGATCAGGTGTGTGATTCAGGCTTACGCCTAGCAGGTTTAATACCAGTGATTTGTTTCAAGTCTATGTCTAAAAGACTTCATATGGATGTGGAAATTGAACAAGTAAGTTGATTTAATTAACCTTATATGTTCGGCCACAAAGGTATGTGCATATGTGATGATGAATTGAATTTGTATATAAGTGGTTATATGTGATATTATATTAAATTCGAATATATGAGTACATGTGATAATTTAATTAACTTTGGATGTTCGGTTATATATATGATGATGCATTAAACTAGTATATTCGGCCATATGTGATGGTATAATGAATCATGTGTATTTGATCTAATAAGTAAGTTTTAGATGTTGAAATGAAAATTTTATATCATATGTTTTTATATGTGAATTATATGAATTGAATGGTAAGAAAGAAAATTTGGTAGTTAATATGTATATACGTGAACAAATGTATATGTATTTGTTTTGAGATGGGAAAGTGATTTATAGATCGATGTGAAATCTATTATTGAATGTGTGAGTGTTTGGCCTTAAGGCTTTGAAAGGTGAAATTTTACGAATGATGATATAAATTATGAGTAAGTGAATTATGAGTAAGTGAAGTTACTTAATGAGGAACATGGATTATATGTGAAAAGTGATTGTATATGTGTATGTGATTAACTAAATTTGGCCTATTTGAATTGAATTATATATGTTTCTATGGTGAATTATTTGCTTATGACTTACTAAGCTTTCAAAGCTTACTTTGTGTAATTTTCCTATGTTTATAGAGTTTCGAAGACTTGCTCGGGTTGGAAGTTGAAGGAGATCTCATCACACTATCCAATTTTCGCTTCGGTTAATAAATGGTTAGAGATTTGGTTACGTGGCATGTATAGGCTAGTTTTGATATTGCTGGTTTTGAAGTTATATATATTTGTATAAGCCATGCGAAAATGGCTTGTCCATCTTGTTAATCTTGGAATTTATATTTTGGCTTGATGATTATGTTTGGTTGTGGTTTTGATTGATTTGGTTTTTGGTATATATATAAGTATGGTTAATGTATAGAGTTTAAATGAAAGGGAGTAAAGATGTTATAAACTAGTTAACCATATTTTGCAATGAAACAGTTTTTGGTTAGCAGCAGTGACGTAAATTTGAAAAATCACCAAAAATAGGAGAAATAGAATTAGAAAGTGAATAAGATATAGAATTAAATCTTATTGTGTCTATTTTTATATGAAATAAACAGAGTAGGCAAAAGAGTTTTATATTCTGTGATATTTGAATTTTAGTGAGACAGGGTCAAGATGGTATTTGAAGTCTTCTGTTTTGACTTTAGAAAATCATTAAAAATTTTAAAAAATTAATTATGAGTTATAATTTATATGTATAGATTCCTTAGTGAGTCTAATTTCAATAGAAATAAGTGGTAACAGCATATGAAAACTGTACAATGAGATATTTGAATTTAGGTTAAGAGAGGTCAGAACCGTTGGTTAGTGAAATAGGGGAAATTTTAATGAATAAACTATACTAATAGGCTATATGGAAAATTCTGGAAAATTTATAGTAAGAAAATACATGAGTCTAGTTTTAAGAAAAATTTACGGATCTAAATTTTGATTTTCGTTACTCGAGTTATAGTCAATTTAGTCAACATGACGCAGATGGACAGTTTCAATTTTTTTATGCCCCGAATTAGTAGTTAAGTCTAGTAACGCCTCATGCTCAACTCTGGCAACCGTCTCGGGTAAGGGGTGTTACAACGGGTGTGTGTCTGGGCAGTGTAACTCATTGTTTGTGGTATAAAACCACACGGCCAGGGACACGAGCGTGTGCCTAGGCTGTGTAGCTTACTGTTTGTGGTATAGAATCACACGGTCAGAGACACGGGCGTGTACCCAGGTCGTGTGGGTCACACGAGCGTGTGTCTAGGCCGTGTAACTCACTGTTTAAGTTTCAAAACCATACGGGTAAGACACATGGGCTTGTGATCAAGCCGTGTGTCATGTAATTGGGGCCCGAAACCTATTTTTGAGGTCGTGAATGTTGTTTAACACTGTTACTGATTTTCTCATTGTATGAACGGTTGAATTTGATCGTATGAGAGCTATCTGATATTCTGAGACTGATGTGTGAATAACATAGTTGTATGTATACTATGACACTTATTCTGAGGTTGAACTGTCTTACCTATTGTGAAATGAATTCGAATGACTGAATACTCAATATGGGCACTTGTGTTCTGCATTTGCATGGGTTGGGTTATTGTGAAGAAGGAAGTAATCTGTTCTGAATTAGTGGTTGTGCCACAATGCGTATAAATCTGGTTCTGGCGCTTTGTCGAGATCTGACCTAGCAGCTAAGCTTTGTATCTGTAAAGTGTCAAACAGACACTCTAAGGTGTGCAGGGTTGGTTGGGCATTGAATATCCTTAACGGTGTGTTGGGATGGCCGAAGACGGTGTGTAGTGGATGGGGATTAGGATATTGCATCTGAATCTGATCTGTACTATATCTGAATCTGAATTTATATATATATATATATATGTAACAAATCTGCTCTGAATCTGAATTAAACATTTCGTTTGTATCGAAGTAAATCTTTGAAATTGGAATTGTTTTATAAGTAAGCATTAATTGAACAAATTTGTTTTACGCACTGAGTTCACAACTCATATTTGTTGTTGATTGGATTTCAAGTTGTTCTCAGTCTTGAAAAGGTCAGTGTCGCGGGAGCTCGGTGAAAATTTTACTTTTCTTTCAAGTGTTATGTTAGGATTTTCGGTAATTTATGATAGTAGAACTTTGGAAGATTATGCATTAACTAATCAACAGATCTTTAAGATGAATATTATATGAAACATGGTTTATTATTATTGTGTTTTGCGTAATATTTGAGAATTGATAATGTAACTCTTTAAACTTGGACTGGACGTCTAGACCGGGTCTAGGGTGTTACATAACACATCTTTGATAAATTTTGCACCTGAAATGCTTTCAATTGCAACTGTGCCTTTTCCCTTGACTGCAATATATAATCTCTTTTTACAATCTTTACTTGGGAAACTATGAAGTATCCAAGTTTTTGAAAAGCTCAGATCAAAAGTCATATGGTTGGTACAACCACTGTCAATGAGCCACTTCCCACTCGAATGACAGGTTGCGAAGCAAGTGGCCACAAAGAGTTGCTCCTCATCTTATTCGTTAGCAACTTGAACAACATTATTTTATTGCAAATGCACTTATTTGACAGTCTTTTACTGAGTATTACTTCTACAAATTCTTTGATGATGTCCCATCTTCTGACATTTTTCACATTGTTGGTCTGGCTTTCTCCAGCATTTGAAAGGTGGATGACCCTGTCTTCCACAATGTTTACAAAGAGGAGAATCAGATTTCATTCCTATACTTTTACTAAAAGAATCAGAACCTGAATTTCCCTTCTTCTTTTTTCATGTTTCTTTCCCTTTCCTCATCGACTATACTGAGCTTTTGTAGATAATGCACCTTTAACAAACCCTTAAATTCTCATGAGTCTTATTTGCTCTTGTGTCCGCAAAGCATTCATCAATTATGCCAAACTAATCTTTGACAGATCTTTAGTGTTTTCCAAAGAGGAAATGGTAGCTTCAAGTCTTTCAGGAACAATTACAAGATTTTTTTAAACTAATCTGGAATCAGGAAATTTAGAACCAAGTAATCTTACTTTGTTTGCGATCCCAAGCTGTTTGTAAAATTACTCCTTCACCGTCTCGGAGTTTTTCATCTTCTGGAGTTCAAACTCTCTAATCAGGTTCAACATTTTCATGCTTTTAATCCTTTCATCGCCTTCATACTCCTTCAAGAAATTCCAAACTTTAAAGGCTGACTTCATTATCATGATTCTGACAAAGATATCAAATGAGACTGCATCAAATAATGTAGCTCTTACCTTTGATTTTCTTGATTTTTTTCTCCTTGTAATTCTTCATTTGTGCCACCGTCGGGTTGCTCGATAATGAAAGAACTTTGTAGTCCTCCTCTATAGCTTCCCAGAGATCATATTCCTCTAGATGAGCCTCCATCCTTGTTGGCCAGACATGCTAACTGTCACCATTGAAAACAGGTGGTGTAAGTGTAGTGAAAGGGATTTCTGAATCCATTGAAGAAGAAAGAAGACAAAATATTTTTTATATAGATTCCTCAATAAGAAAGCTCTGATACCAATTTGTTGGAGTTTTATAGAAAAAATTATGGAAAAGAGAAAACAACAAAGTCAAGAGAAAAGTAGAAGTAATTAAAATCGATTGAGTATATTTTATTGAACTAAAACTAGTGTTTATATAGTAAACAAGTTAACAACTATTGACTAAAAATAGGCTACTAGCGGAATCATATAATCTCTAAAAAAATATCTAAAAATTTGAAACAAATCAAAGAGTTATGGTTATATTTAAAATTAGCTAGATTATGGTAACTGAAACAAATCTTCAACAATTAACTTATAACACTTATATAATATGCAATATCAGGACGAGTTATTGTGAAGACATGAATTATCTAATCTTCTATACCCCTCAAGGTCTTTAAATGGATCATTATCTTCTTTCATAAGTTGTGAATTGGAAGCCATTAGTGTGCTACATGTCTTACATCCCAATTTTTCAGTTTCATATGGTAAATCGACAGTATATTTCCTCTTAGATAGGAATATACCTTTCTTACTTATGATGATTTCAACACCAAGTATATACATTCCGCCCGACGAAGTCCCAATGACCGAACGATGTTATTGGAAGCAAGGCACTAAGAGTAATATTTGAGCAAGTAAGACATAAGGATTTGGCTAAGCATAAGAAATTCCTCGAAAAACACTTGTACACCCTAGCTCGACGGATTCTAAAAGAAAAGCTCTGTAAGAAGTGTTATGGTGAACCAAAAGTATTATACCTGTGAGGCCCTATATAATAGGAATAGCTAAGGGAAATCATGAAAGGGATAAAGTGTGACCAAAAAAGGAATAATTGTATGAATGTACGAATATATGGAGGTGACGCATAGTCATAGAAGGGTACAATTGGCGAGATAGTATTTGCTTAAATGCACTTCCTGGCGTTTAGAATGGTAACTTCGTGGCAAAATACTTTATAGAACTTCGCCAATACTGCAAAGTTCCACTTTGCGGAATGGCAAGTTCTTGGTTGTGGCGAGAACCTTATTAGGCGAACTTTCCCGCTAATAAGTTTTGTGTCGCTGCTGATGTAAGTGTAGTAGTTAGTGGGACACGTTTAAGTCATCTAGCATCCTAGTGGAGGCAACATGTGTAACAACCCGATTTTCAGTGGTGTCGAAAATAGTGGTTTGAGGCCACCAAATCCGGTAAGTAAGTTCGTAAATATTATTATTTAATATTTACAAGTCAAATATGGTTTAAAAAAGGTTTTTGAATTAGTAATTTGTGTTTTAAAATAATTTATTAGGTCAAGTGGTTTTAGAAAGTGAGGTATCGGGATCTCATTTCTATAAACCGAGCCGTAAATATTTATAAAAATATTTACGAAGTGTCATTAAGGTAGTATTAAAGTTTCGTTGAAAATTTTAACGTTTCGATAGTTAATTAATTAAAAAGGACTAAATTGAAAAAGGTGCAAAACTTGCTAATTATAATAATTAAGTGATAAAATGGCTTGATTATTAAATGAGGAAAGACTTAAGAAACAATTACACCTAAAATAAAAGATGAGGTGGCATAAGAAAAAATAAAATAAAATAAAGTCATTCAATGGCAAAATTGTAATTTTGGTGAAATTAAAATAAAACAAATTTGAAATTGGAAAGTTTCTAGACATTTTCTTCAATTTTCAGTTCAAAACAGACATAGAAGAGAGCTTAAGCTGGTTCTTCAATTTTTGTTTCATGTGAGTTCAATTCTTACCCGTTTCTTGTAATTTTTATGATTTTTGAGATTGGTACAATTAGGTCCAACTAAACCTTACTTTAGTTTTTGATTTTATTAAAAATTTTGAATGTTGCCATTGATGAATCTATATGATTTTAGTTGTTAAATGATGAATTTGAGATATTAATTGTTATTTGAAAGTATTTTATTAAGTGATTTTTGATGAATTTCTTGATTAGGGACTAAATTATTGAAATAATAAAAATACAAGGGTTTGTTGAGAAATTACTGCAAAAATGGGCTTTATTGAATGCCATGAATATTCAGCTAGCATGGGTTTGCATTAAAAATGGTTAATTTGCATGTTTTGGGCTCAGGGACTAAACTGAATAAAAGTAAAACTTTAAGGGCAATTTTATAAAAATGTCAAAAATGACCAAATTGCATGAAATGAATTGTTTTATTGTCTAAATTAATAAATTTTAATTTGTAAGTTGAAAATAAAATTTGAAAGATTGTTTGATTAAATTTTGAAAAGGAAAATAATTTAAAAACTTAAATTTTGAAAACTTAAAATTTGGAGAAACTTTAAAACTTTGGAGAAACGAGTTTTGATTTCTGAAATGGGTATTTCAAGTCGTGCCTTTCATTCTAAATCTGATAGCCTTTTATAGAGGGCTATTGTCTCTTTACATCATTTGAACCGGGAAATTCAATCCCTTTCATCATTACATAATTGAAACTTTGATTGCATAATTAAAACTTTTCAGAGAATATATTCTCTGGTTACAAAAATACAAACTATAGAGAATATTTACTATTCATGCGTCAGAGAATCTTACTGTTCTTGCCAGGGAATATTTACTGTTTACGCCAGAGAATATTTCCTGTTCACTCGTCTTTTCTTGCAGGGAATATTTACTGTTTGCTTCTGAGAATATTTCCTGTTCACTTGACTTTTCTTGCAGGGAATATTTACTGTTTGCTTCAGAGAATATTTCCTGTTCACTCATCTTTTCTTGCATCATTTTTATTGGTCCTAGTGATGGTTACTGAAGTGGTATCGTCTGCAAGGTCCACCGTTTTGATTGAAGACGCTGAAGATTTTTCATCTTCGGATTCGAAATCCATTGAGCTGAGCATTTCAGCCATGAGTTTTTTGTATTCCTTCTTGGTCTTGGCTTGAGCTAACATCGCACTAGCTGTCGATTTTGCTTGAAGAAATTTTGCTGTGGTTTGATCCGGGGCTGCGGACATACATAATCTCGGATTCTTGTTGAAAAAATTAACCAAATATTTTGAATCATATTTTTCATCATTAAACTTGTCCCACCATTTAGTTCTGTAGTTTCGAACTAGTAGTGGAATTCCAGTACATTGATCTTGCTCATAGGAATAATTCCAAGAAACAATCCAAGAAATGCACAGTTTTGAGAAAAAATGGATTGTTCTGTAAATGTGTTTTTGGTCTGGTTCAGGCTGAAATTTGTCAAAGAATTTGGGCCATAAATTTTGAAATTTTTTTGGTAGGATCTCAAAGGATGATGGTCCATATCAATTCCACCATTCTTGGAACCAGTTTGGGAATTTGAATTGGGTACCGTATTTGAAATATATGAGCCAAGAATGTCTCATGTGTTGGTTGTTCATTAAGAAGGCATTGTACCATGTCATTTGGTAATCCCAATATATAAAATATGGGTGGTGGTCAATTTTGGTGGTAAATTTGGCTGGAAATTTCTTTGGAGAATTTGGGGTTTCACTCCAA
The DNA here is from genome assembly GCA_025698515.1 of Gossypium sturtianum. Lineage (NCBI taxonomy): Eukaryota > Viridiplantae > Streptophyta > Magnoliopsida > Malvales > Malvaceae > Gossypium > Gossypium sturtianum. The sequence continues at coordinate 75,596,852 of CM046951.1, read as the reverse complement.
TCCCTTGGTCGAAGAATTTTTAATATTTGGGTTGTTGAATGGGTAATAAAATTTGGATCTTTTGGGTCTGTGTAGTGTTTGAACAGTACTGATCCAGTTTGAACCAGTATGTTTTCATAATACTTTTGGGGTTTTTGAGAATCCAATGGTTTGAAATGCATCCATTAAAAAGTTCTTTTGCAAGTATATGTGGAGGCTTTTCTGAAAATTCTTCCTCTATAACAAGAATTTTTTCAAAACATTTGTTTGGAAAATATTGTGAGGATTTTTTGTGTGATGCTGTGAAGACAACTGCTATTTCTTTTGGAAAAACATCTTGGAGAGATGTCTATTTTAAAACATTTTTGAGAGATTTTGGTTTGTGTAAAACAATCATTTATTTTTTGAAATCTTTGTTGCTTCACCAGCAATTTGTTTGAGAGGAGTTTCCTCTTTCATTTGAGAAAAGGCTAATGCCACTTCTGGGGATTGAGAAAGGGACTCAATCCATTTTTTGATTTGAGAACCAATTTCATTTTGATCTTGTGCATCTTGAACGATTGTATTTTTGGAGGATTTTGATGATGATAATGATCTCTCATTTTCTTCTTCATGGAAAATTTCATACCATGACTTTATTGGTTTTGAGGAAATTTGGGTTCTGATGACTCTCCTATTTTTCCTTTTCCTTTGTCTCGGAGTTTGGGTGGCATTTTTGAAGAAACTCTCTGGTGAGAAAATCAGGCAAAGAATTAGTTTCTCCTTTGATGTATTCAATATCAAAATTAAATATGCTCAAAATTGCCCGCCATCTTGCAAAAATCTGTTTTGAGGCAATATTTTGAACATCTTTTTGTAAAACTTCTTTTTTAGATTTGCAATCGATACGTAAATGAAATTTTTGATTTAATAAATCACTTTGGAATTTTGTAATGAACAAAACAATTGATAAAATTTCTTTTTTAATAGTACTATAATTTTCTTTGAGTTGGATTCGATTATGTCGGAAGTAAAGCTGGACTATTTGCTCTTTTCCCCCTTTAACTTGTTTTAGGATCCCACCGTACCCTATTTCAGAAGCATCTGTTTCTACAATCTTGGGGGCATTTGGATTGGCTAAATATAAACAAGGAAGCTTAGTGATTTGTTTTTTAATTTGGGTGATAATATTGGTGTGGTCATTTGTCCAAGGTTGTGGATTCTTTTTGAGCCTATCATATAACGGTTTATATAATTTGCTAAGACCTGGATAAAAGTCTATGACATAATTGAGGCTTCCTAAGAATCTTTGTAATTGGACTTTATCAAGGATTTGGTCTGGGAATTTGCTAGCAAACTATATGGACCTTTCTATTGGGGTAATGGTTCCTTGGGTAATGTAATGACCTAAAAACCTTACTTTGGTTTGGAAAAAACTTATCTTGGATTTAGAAACTACTAAACCATTATTTTTTATGACTTTTATAATGATGGATAAATGTTTAAAGTGTTTTTCTAAATTTTCTGAAAACACTAATACATCATCGATGTATACTATTGTGAATTTAGAATATTGGTAAAAGATATCATTCATTATTCTTTGAAATTCGGATGGAGCATTTTTTAATCCAAAAGGCATTACATTCCATTCATATTGTCCAAATGGTACAGTAAATGCCGTTTTATATCTTTCTTCTTCTTTTATTTGGATTTGCCAAAATCCAGATTTCATGTCAAATTTTGAGAAAATATTTGCATTACAAAGTTTCTGTAGAAAATCTTTCTTATTTGGTATTGGGTATCTAATCCATTTTAAGGCTTGATTGAGAGGTTTGTAATTAATTACTAATCTTGGCGTTCCTCTTTCGAGTTCTGCATTTTTTATTACATAAAATCTTTGAACAACTCCAAGGAGAACTGCTTTTCCTAATTAAATTTTTATTAAGAAGGTCTTGTATTTCTTTTTTACAAAATTCTTCCATTTCTTTGTTCATTTGTATGGGTCTTGCTTTTGTGGGGATTTGTCTTTCATCAAAATTGTTTTCATATGGTAATGTTACTTCGTGTTTTTTTCTTATTCCAAAAAGCTTTAGGAATGTCAGAACAAATTGTTGACTCTATTTCTTCTCTGATTTGATTTATCCTTTTTTGTACTTCTCTTTTTTCTAATTGTTCAGTCAATTTTTTAAAACATATTTCTTCTTTTAGAAAAGAGATTTGTTTCTGTTTATGATTAATTAAATTATTGATTTGCCCATTATGGATGGATAAAGATTTTAATAAGTTGAGATTTCTTATTTTTGGTTTTTCTACAAAAGGAAATTCTACTTTAGTGTTTAAAACTTTGGTGGAGATAGACTTATTTGTTACTTTATAAGGTTTGAGTAGGGATATGAATGGGGTTCCTAATATGACATCTTGGGTAATATCTTTTACCATTAAAAAACATGTTTGATATTTTATTCCTTTGTTGGATATTTCTGCATTGGGAATTTTGTAAGTAATTTTTAGTTTTTTACCATTTGCAGCTTTAAGAGATTTTGATGTTTTGTCATAATATTTTATTGGAATTATCCCTTCTCTAATGCAGTTTTGGTCCGCTCCTATATCAAAAAGGGCTATTGTTTCTAATTGAAATTCATTATTTATGACAATATTTATTTTTATTAAATATCTTTGAATAGATACTTCAGTTAGAACCATCATATATTCCTGTGTATTTTCTTGAGTTCGGGTTTGATTTCACGAACTTTTTTCTGGGATTTCATGTTTTAAGGTTTGCATTTGTTTTTTCATTTCTTGTTGTTCCATTTTAAGCTGAGAAAGTTCTAATTTAATTTGTTTTATTTCTAACTGTAATTCAGAATTTGTAATTTTTCTTGGTTTTATTTTTTCATATTTATTAAATATTATATCTTGTATATTATACATTTGTGATTGACTAGAAATGATTTCTTTTTCTTTTTCTGGTTTATCTTTTAATGAGGATTTTAATTTCAAAAGGTATTCTCTTTTAAGTTCTGGGTCGTGAATTTTATCAATAACTTCAATCATAAATTATTGGTCTTTGGTTAACATATTAATTGAGGGTTCATTTTCATCATCAGAAGATTGGGATATTGTATGTAATTCGTCTATTTGTAATTCATCTGTTTCGGTAGATGTATCATTTTTAGAAGAAGTTGTTTCTAAGAGAATCTCATTTAATTTTTGTTCTATTTCTTCATCTAGATTTAAATTATTAATTTTTATTTTAATTTTACAATATTTTGAGATGTGTCCTGGTTTTCCACATCTATAACATTTTATTGTTTTATCAATTTTGTTTTCTGTTTTTTTTGTTTCTTTTCTTTTCTGTATTTTCTATATTTGGGTTTTTTATAATATTCTGAAATATTCTTTTTTCTATTTTTTGGTTTTACAGGGCAGCATGTTTTTGAAGAAGAAGGTTCATTCCTAATGTCAAATTGGTGGCAGAATGATCCTAATTCTTTTCTACATTGATATCTTTCATTCTTAAGTTGTTTTTGTAATTTTAAATCTTGACAAATTTTTAATCCTTCTTTTTGGGTGAAACTAATTAGTTCAGCATATATAAGCTTTTCATATGGAATAATACCTCTATAATTTTCTCTTATTTGATTTCTAACTTTTTCTCCTAACAAAGTAGGAAGTCCTGCTAGAAACTTTTCTTTCCAAAACGTTTGTTGGTTATCAGATCTTTGCATAACTCTAGTCATAAAGACATCTTTATACCATTTAAAATCGGTTAATTTTTTGCATTTTAAATTTGATAATAATTATGAATTTCTATCTTTAAGATGAGAAGGATCTCCTATAAAGTGTTTAGAGATTGAGAAAATTAAAGTTGCTACTGCATCTTGGATTTCTCTTCCTTGTTCATCTAAAATAATTCTTCCTTGATCATCCCTTTTTATTGCTTTTAAAATTTCTTCTTGTTTGGTTTTAGTGAGTGCATGATCCCACCATCCTTTTAATTGACCAGTAAATCCAGCAACTAAAAGATTGGCTATAGCATGATCACTGATTAATCCATTTTGGTTTTGGGTTTTATAAACATTTGAAACCATTGTCATTTGTTGTAATAAACTAAGATTATTGTATTCAGACATTCCATCTATATTCCATTCATAAATTGTATTAGCATTGTATTTATTACGGAAAGCGAGTTTTCTTCTATATTAAGATCAGTGCAGTGGTTTTGGATAATATAATCTTTTGGTTCTTTTCAAGCCATTTTGTTAATTTGTTGTTCATCCGATCGGTGGTGAGTCATTAGGAGGATTGGTGTAATGTGTTTACTGAATGTTGGGCTTGCATTGGGGTATCAGGTGCAATTAATTCAGACTTGTAACTTTCCAAAGCATCAAGTCTATTTTGGATTTCTGTTAAGAAATCATTTTGGGGTTTTTGGAAAGGTTTTGAAATCTCATAAGGTGTGAATATTGGTTCTTTAGAACTTTTTTCTATTCCCTCTTTTACTAGTTCTTTTTTAATCGGTTGACTTTCCACCAAATTCTCAATATAATCTAATTGTTTTCCTATTGTATGAAGACTGATATTTGTATAGTTGTTTTGTTCTACTATCATTTTAATATCTTTTGATGAGATTTGTTCTCATGCATCAGGAGCTCTCATTCTTAAAGGATTTACTTTTTTATTCCAGTATTTTTGTGAAGATATTGAACCTCCATTAAAGGGGGATGTCGAGATTCAACTTCTCCTTTATTAGTTTGCCATCTAGTATTATGTTTTATTGTATTATTATGATTACGAATAATATTCTTCAAACCATTCAAAGAATTTTATATGAATTTTATGGGTATTCATAAATTCATAATATTCTTGAAGAATACTTTCTTTTTTATCATTATAATTTTTAAAGTAATCTTCTCTTTTTTGCTTATTTTTGTTGGAATAGAAGTGCTTTCTACACCATTTTTTGTTTATCTCAAAAGTTTTTTTCTAAAACAAATATTTTTGAATTTTCTCCTTGTCTTGCATTATTAGTCATTGATGAATATGTTGGTGACATATTAGGTGAATTTTGGGGACTCTCTTCCTGTCTGGCATAGATAGGTTGAGCTATAGTTGAGGAATTATCTATTCCTTGTAAATTGGTTTTAAATGTTGTTGGGATAGAAGAGACAGAGGCTCTAGCTATCCTAAAATCTGCCGTTTGTGTTTCTGGATTTGACTCTCCTTCTAAATTTAACCTCCTAAAAGCTGTGCTGGTACTTCCTATTTCAAAGGAATGTCTTGGAGGCATTCTTTGTGGCCTGTTGAATCTTAATTTAACTGTGCCATCTTGGTGTTGAGAGATTTCACTTAATGAAGTGTTTCTTATAGGAGTTGGTGCCACAGGGTCTATAGCACCCTCAAGTTTCCACCTTTCAGGAAGGTTTATTTCATGCCATTGTTTTGTTCTTGGGATTGTGGTATGAGATCTGGAAGTATCTGTTTCTATTAAGAGGGTTTCTCCTTTTGGGCTTTGGAGTAAAGCCTTGGTATTAACTACAGAATACATAGCTTTGAAATGGAGTCTATAGACTAATGTTAATACTTCCGTACCAGGAAGCATTTTGTAGTTATGGGTATGTCAAAGATTGTAAAATATTTTTGTCGGTCAAAGAAACCATAAAATTTGGATAACAATTAAAATGTATTGGGCCAGTACATAGGCTTGTTTCTATAGTTCCTAATAATGAGTCATTAAACATGATGTGTCTTTGGTCTCTTAAGACAATTAAAATTGAGGATTTTTAGTGGCTTCAACACTAAGAGGTTTGACACCAACCTGGACTAGTCCAAAATGGACATATTTGTATTTTTGTTCTTTGAGTTTATTAATGATGACTCTATCTAATAATTGGATTGTTTCATATTCTTTTTGAATAGGTAAACTCCTTTCTTTTGTTTTTATAACGTAACTGCAAAAAGTATTTAAATTTTCAAAAGTTGTTTTCTTGTAGACTTGGTTTGTTGGAACTCTTGGAAGAGTCCAATTATCAAATCTTTGGGGAATATTTTCATAATGTTCTTCTTGTTCATTAACAGTGTTGTTTGAGGTTTGGTCGGACTCTTGGAATTGATTGGAAACAAAGCTTACAGAAGAATTGGTTCTTCTAAGGAAGGGAAACATTCTTTGTTTTCTTATTTCCTACAAGGGGGTTCTACTATCAGGATTTCCGGATTATTAAAGTTGCCTGCAGGGATACTTTGTCCTTCACACGCCTAACCCATGGCTAACTGGACAGTGTATCAATACTCGGCAAAATAATAATACATTAATGAAGAAAGTTAAACCAGAACTCGGAAATATTGAAAACAAATTGAATATTTTCAAAACTTAGAAATACCTGCTCCTCCTTGGCTCTGATACCAGATTGTCTCGAGGATCTGAGGATTGTAATCGTAATTTGTAAGTTGAAAATAAAATTTGAAAGATTGTTTGATTAAATTTTGAAAAGGAAAATAATTTAAAAACTTAAATTTTGAAAACTTAAAATTTGGAGAAACTTTAAAACTTTGGAGAAACGAGTTTTGATTTCTGAAATGGGTATTTCAAGTCGTGCCTTTCATTCTAAATCTGATAGCCTTTTATAGGGGGCTATTGTCTCTTTACATCATTTGAATCGGGAAATGCAATCCCTTTTCATCATTACATAATTGAAACTTTGATTACATAATTAAAACTTTTCAGAGAATATATTCTCTGGTTACAAAAATACAAACTATAGAGAATATTTACTATTCATGCGTCAGAGAATCTTACTGTTCTTGCCAGGGAATATTTACTGTTTACGCCAGAGAATATTTCATGTTCACTCGTCTTTTCTTGCAGGGAATATTTATTGTTTGCTTCAGAGAATATTTCCTGTTCACTTGTCTTTTCTTGCAGGGAATATTTATTGTTTGCATCATAATTTGTAAGTTGTTGAAAATAATTTTTGAAAGATTGTTTGATTAAATTTTTGAAAAGGGAAATAATTTAAAAACTTAAATTTTGAAAACTTACAAATTACGATTACGAATACGATCCTCAGATCCTCAGATCCTCGGGATAATCTGGTATCAGAGCCAAGGAGGAGCAGGTATTTCTAAGTTTTGAAAGTATTCAATTTGTTTTCAATATTTCTGAGTTCTGGTTTAACTGTCTTCATTAATATATTATTATTTTGCTGGGTATTGATACACTGCCCAGTTAGACATGTGTTAGGCGTGTGAAGGACAAAGTATCCCTGTAGGCAACTTTAATAATCCGGAAATCCTAATAGTAGAACCCCCTTGTAGGAAATAAGAAAACAAAGAATGTTTCTCTTCCTTAGAAGAACCAATTCTTCTGTAAGCTTTGTTTCCAATCAATTCCAAGATTCCAACCAAACCTCAAACAACACTGTTAATGAACAAGAAGAACATTATGAAAATATTCCCCAGAGATTTGATAATTGGACTCTTCCCAGAGTTCCAACAAACCAAGTCTACAAGAAAAAAACTTTTGAAAATTTAAATGTTTTTTGCAGTTACGTTATAAAAACAAAAGAAAGGAGTTTACCTATTCAAAAAGAATATGAAACAATCCAATTATTAGATAGAGTCATCATTAATAAACTCAAAGAACAAAAATACAAATATGTCCATTTTGGACTAGTCCAGGTTGGTGTCAAACCTCTTAGTGTTGAAGCCACTAAAAATCCTCAATTTTAATTGTCTTAAGAGACCAAAGACACATCATGTTTAATGACTCATTATTAGGAACTATAGAAACAAGCCTATGTACCGACCCAATACATTTTAATTGTTATCCAAATTTTATGGTTTCTTTGACCGACAAAAATATTTTACAATCTTTGACATACCCATAACTACAAAATGCTTCATGGTACGGAAGTATTAACATTAGTCTATAGACTCCATTTCAAAGCTATGTATTCTGTAGTTAATACCAAGGCTTTACTCCAAAGCCCAAAAGGAGAAACCCACTTAATAGAAACAGATACTTCAAGATCTCATACCATAATCCCAAGAACAATACAATGGCATGAAATAAACCTTCCTGAAAGGTGGAAACTTGAGGGTGCTACAGACCCTGTGGCACCAACTCCTATAAGAAACACTTCATTAAGTGAAATCTCTCAACACCAAGATGGCACAGTTGAATTAATATTCAACAGGTGACAAAGAATGCCTCCAAGACATTCCTTCGAAATAGGAAGTACCAGCACAACTTTTAGGAGGTTAAATTTAGAAAGAGAGTCAAATCCAAAAACACAAACAGCAGATTTTAGGACAGCTAGAGCCTCTGTCTCTTCTATCCCAACAACATTTAGAACCAATTTACAAGGAATAGATAATTCCTCAAATATAGCTCAACCTATCTATGCCAGACAGGAAGAGAGTCCCCAAAATTCACCTAATATGTCACCAACATATTCATCAATGACTAATAATGCAAGACAAGGAGAAAATTCAGAAATATTTGTTTTAGAAAAACTTTTGAAATAAACAAAGAATGGTGTAGAAAGCACTTCTATTCCAATAAAAATAAGCAAAAAAAGAGAAGATTACTTTAAAAATTATAATGATAAAAAAGAAAGCATTCTTCAAGAATATTATGAATTTATGAATACCCATAAAATTCATATAAAATTCTTTGAATGGTTTGAAGAATATTATTCAAGAATCTGTTAATACAATAAAACATAATACTAGATGGCAAACTAATAAAGGAGAAGTTGAATCTCGACATCCCCTTTAATGGAGGTTCAATATCTTCACAAAAATACTGGAATAAAAGCAAATCCTTTAAGAATGAGAGCTCCTGATGCAGGAGAAAAAATCTCATCAAAAGATATTAAAATGATAGTAGAACAAAACAACTATACAAATATCAGTCTTCATACAATAGGAAAACAATTTGATTATATTGAGAATTTGGTGGAAAGTCAACCGATTAAAAAAGAACCAGTAAAAGAGGTAACAGAAAAAAGTTCTAAAGAACCAATATTCACACCTTATGAGATTTCAAAACCTTTCCAAAAACCCCAAAATGATTTCTTAAAAAATCTAAAATAGACTTGATGCTTTGGAAAGTTACAAGTCTGAATTAATTGCACCTGATACCCCAATGCAAGCCCAACATTTAGTAAACACATTACACCAATCCTCCCAATCTGACTCTGACTAGTCAGATGAACAACAAATTAACAAAATGGCTTGGAAAGAACTAAAAAGATTATATTATCCAAAAACCACTGCACCTGATCTTAATATAGAAGAAAAGCCTGTTTTCCAGAATAAATACAATGCTAATACAATTTATGAATGGAATATAGATGGAATGTCTGAATACAATATTCTTAGTTTATTACAACAAATGACGATGGTTTCAAATGTTTATAAAACCCAAAACCAAAATGGATTAATCAGTGATCATGCTATAGCCAATCTTTTAGTTGCTGGATTTACTGGTCAATTAAAAGGATGGTGGGATCATGCACTCACTAAAACCCAACAAGAAGAAATTTTAAAAGCAATAAAAAAGGATGATCAAGGAAGAATTATTTTAGATGAACAAGGAAGAGAAATCCAAGATGCAGTAGCAACTTTAATTTTCTCAATCTCTAAACACTTTATAGGAGATCCTTCTCATCTTAAAGATAGAAATTCATAATTATTATCAAATTTAAAATGCAAAAAATTAATCGATTTTAAATGGTATAAAGATTTCTTTATGACTAGAGTTATGCAAAGATCTGATAACCAACAACCGTTTTGGAAAGAAAAGTTTCTAGCAGGACTTCCTACTTTGTTAGGAGAAAAAGTTAGAAATCAAATAAGAGAAAATTATAGAGGTATTATTCCATATGAAAAGCTTACAAATGGTGAACTAATTAGTTTCACCCAAAAAGAAGGATTAAAAATTTGTCAAGATTTAAAATTATAAAAACAACTTAAGAATGAAAGATATCAATGTAGAAAAGAATTAGGATCATTCTGCCACCAATTTGACATTAGGAATGAACCTTCCTTCAAAAACATGCTGCCCTGTAAAACCAAAAAATAGAAAAAAGAATATTTCAGAATTTTATAAAAAAACCCAAATATAGAAAATACAGAAAAGAAAAGAAAAAAAAATAGAAAACAAAATTGATAAAATAATAAAATTTCATAGATGTGGAAAACCAGGACACATCTCAAAATATTATAAAATTAAAAGAAAAATTAATAATTTAAATCTAGATGAAGAAATAGAACAAAAATTAAATGAGATTCTCTTAGAAACAACTTCTTCGAAAATGATACATCTACAAAAACAGGATGAATTACAAATAGACGAATTACATACAACATCCCAATCTTCTGATGATGAAAATGAACCCTCAATTAATATGTTAACCAAAGAACAAGAATTTATGATTGAAGTTATTGATAAAATTCAAGACCCATAACTTAAAAGATAATACCTTTTGAAATTAAAATCCTCATTAAAAGATAAACCAGAAAAAGAAAAAGAAATTATTTCTAGTCAATCACAAATGTATAATATACAAGATATAATATTTAATAAATATGAAAAAATAAAACCAAGACAAATTACAAATTCTGAATTACAGTTAGAAATAAAACAAATTAAATTAGAACTTTCTCAGCTTAAAATGGAACAACAAGAAATGAAAAAACAAATGCAAACCTTAAAACATGAAATCCCAGAAAAAAGTTCGTCAGAAACTGAACCCGAACCTGAAGAAAATACACAGGAATATATGATGGTTCTAACTGAAGTATCTATTCAAAGATATTTAATAAAAATAAATATTGTCATAAATAATGAATTTCAATTAGAAACAATAGCCCTTTTTGATATAGGAGCGGACCAAAACTGCATTAGAGAAGGGATAATTCCAATAAAATATTATGACAAAACATCAAAATCTCTTAAAGTGCAAATGGTAAAAACTAAAATTACTTACAAAATTCCCAATGCAGAAATATCCAACAAAGGAATAAAATATCAAACATGTTTTTTAATGGTAAAAGATATTACCCAAGATGTCATATTAGGAACCCCATTCATATCCCTACTCAAACCTTATAAAGTAACAAATAAGTCTATCTCCACCAAAGTTTTAAACACTAAAGTAGAATTTCCTTTTGTAGAAAAACCAAAAATAAGAAATCTCAACTTATTAAAATCTTTATCCATCCATATTGGGCAAATCAATAATTTAATTAATTATAAATAGAAACAAATCTCTTTTCTAAAAGAAGAAATATGTTTTAAAAAATTGACTGAACAATTAGAAAAAAGAGAAGTACAAAAAAGGGTAAATCAAACCAGAAAAGAAATAGAGTCAACAATTTGTTCTGACATTCCTAATGCTTTTTGGAATAGGAAAAAACACGAAGTAACATTACCATATGAAAACAATTTTGATGAAAGACAAATACCCACAAAAGCAATACCCATACAAATGAACAAAGAAATGGAAGAATTTTGTAAACAAGAAATACAAGACCTTTTTAATAAAAATTTAATTAGGAAAAGCAGTTTTCCTTGGAGTTGTTCAACATTTTATGTAATAAAAAATGTAGAACTCGAAAGAGGAACGCCAAGATTAGTAATTAATTACAAACCTCTCAATCAAGCCTTAAAATGGATTAGATACCCAATACCAAATAAGAAAGATTTTCTACAGAAACTTTGTAATGCAAATATTTTCTCAAAATTTGACATGAAATCTGGATTTTGGCAAATCCAAATAAAAGAATAAGAAAGATATAAAACGGCATTTACTGTACCATTTGGACAATATGAATGGAATGTAATGCCTTTTGGATTAAAAAATGCTCCATTTGAATTTCAAATAATAATGAATGATAATTTTTACCAATATTCTCAATTCACAATAGTATACATCGATGATGTATTAGTGTTTTCAGAAAATTTAGAAAAACACTTCAAACATTTATCCATCTTTATAAAAGTCATAAAAAATAATGGTTTAGTAGTTTCTAAATCCAATATAAGTTTGTTCCAAACCAAAGTAAGGTTTTTAGGTCATTACATTACCCAAGGAACCATTACCCCAATAGAAAGGTCCATAGAGTTTGCTAGCAAATTCCCAGACCAAATCCTTGATAAAGTCCAATTACAAAGATTCTTAGGAAGCCTCAATTATGTCATAGACTTTTATCCAGGTCTTAGCAAATTATGTAAACTGTTATATGATAGGCTCAAAAAGAATCCACAACCTTGGACAAATGACCACACCAATATTATCACCCAAATTAAAAAACAAATCACTAAGCTTCCTTGTTTATATTTAGCCGATGCAAATGCCCCCAAGATTGTAGAAACATATGCTTCTGAAATAGGATACGGTGGGATCCTAAAACAAGTTAAAGGGGAAAAAGAGCAAAGCGATCAGATTTACTTCCGGACATAATGGAATCCAACTCAAACAAAATTATAGTACTATTAAAAAAGAAATTTTATCAATTGTTTTGTGCATTACAAAATTCCAAAGTTATTTATTAAATAAAAAATTCTTTTACGTATCGATTGCAAATCTGAAAAAGAAGTTTTACAAAAATATGTTCAAAATATTGCCTCAAAATAGATTTTTGCAAGATGGCAGGCAATTTTGAGCATATTTAATTTTGATATTGAATACATCAAAGGAGAAACTAATTCTTTGCCTGATTTTCTCACCAGAGAGTTTCTTCAAAAATGCCACCCAAACTCGGAGACAAAGGAAAAGGAAAAATAGGAGAGTCATCCAAAACTAAAATTTCCTCAAAACCAATAAAGTCATGGTATGGAATTTGCCATGAAGATGAAAATGAGAGATCATCATCATCATCAAAATCCTCCAAAAATACAATCGTTCAAGATGCACAAGATCCAAATGAAATTGGTTACCAAATCAAAAAATGGATTGAGTCCCTTTCTCAATCCCCAGAAGTGGCATTGGCCTTTTCTCAAATGAAAGAGGAAACTCCTCTCAAACAAATTGCTGGTGAAGCAGCAAAGATTTCAAAAAATAAAGAGACTGTTTTACACAAATCAAAATCTCTCAAAAATGTTTTAAAAGAGACATCTCTCCAAGATGTTTTTCCAAAAGAAATAGCAGTGTCTTCACAGACTGCTACACAAAAATCCTCACAATATTTTCCAAACAAATGTTTTGAAAAAATTCTTGTTATGGAGGAAGAATTTCAGAAAAACCTCCACATATACTTGCAAAAGAACTTTTTAATGGATGGCATTTCAAACCATTGGATTCTCAAAAACCCCAACAGTATTATGAAAACATACTGGTTCAAACTGGATCGGTACTGTTCAAACACTACACAGACCCAAAAGATCCAAATTTTATTACCCATTCAACAGCCCAAATATTAAAAATTCTTCGACCAAGGGATTGGAGTGAAAACCCAAATTCTTCAAAGAAATTTCCAGCCAAATTTACCACCAAAGTTGACCACCACCCATATTTTACATATTGGGATTACCAAATGGCATGGTACAATGCCTTCTTAATGAACAACCAACACATGAGACATTCTTGGCTCATATATTTCAAATACGGTACCCAATTCAAATTTCCAAACTGGTTCCAAGAATGGTGGAATTGGTATGGACCATCATCCTTTGAGATCCTACCAGAAAAAATTCAAAATTTATGGATCAAATTCTTTGACAAATTTCAGCCTGAACCAGACCAAAAACACATTTATAGAACAATCCATTTTTTTCTCAAAACTGTGCATTTCTTGGATTGTTTCTTGGAATTATTCCTATGAGCAAGATCAATGTACTAGAATTCCACTACTAGTTCGAAACTACAGAACTAAATGGTGGGACAAGTTTAATGATGAAAAATATTATTCAAAATATTTGGATAATTTTTTCAACAAGAATCCGAGATTATGTAAGTCCGCAGCCCCGGATCAAACCACAGCAAAATTCCTTCAAGTAAAATCGAAAGCTAGTGCGATGTTAGCTCAAGCCAAGACCAAGAAGGAATACAAAAAACTCATGGCTGAAATGCTCAGCTCAATGGATTCCGAATCCGAAGATGAGAAATCTTCAGCGTATTCAGTCAAAACGGTGGATCTTACAGACGATACCACTTCAGTAACCATCACCAGGACCAAAAAAAATTATGCAAGAAAAGACGAGTGAACAGGAAATATTCTCTGAAGCAAACATTAAATATTCCCTGCAAGAAAAGACGAGTGAACAGGAAATATTTTCTGAAGCAAACAGAAAATATTCCCTGCAAGAAAAGACAAGTGAACAGGAAATATTCTCTAAAGCAAACAGTAAATATTCCCTGCAAGAAAAGACGAGTGAACAAGAAATATTCTTTGGCGTAAACAGTAAATATTCCCTGGCAAGAACAGTAAGATTCTCTGACGCATGAATTGTAACATCCCGGTTTAGGGCCTAGTCAGAATAGTGGTGTGAGACCACAAATCCGAGGGTTATGAATGAGTTTTTGAGGTTTATGCCTTGTATGCATGCTAGTGTGAAAGTTTCATGAAGCAATTTTGTGAAATTGTGGTTGAATTGTTCAAAAGGACTAAATTGCAAAAGTTGCAAAATGTGTTTTCTAGAAGCTATATGTGTGAAATAGCTTTAGATTATTAATTAGAGGTCCTTAATGAGCAACTTTCCCAATTTTTAGTTTTTGGACAAAAATGGGCTTGGATGAGTTAAAATTTGAAGTTTATCAAAAAGGGCATTTTGGTCATTTAGTTATTAAATGATTAAATAGGTGAAAAGATGACAAAAATTCACTCATCTTCTCCCCCAAGTTGCCAAAAATTCCAATAGCCATTGTTAGGGCTCTTTCAATTTTTCAAGCTTGCTAGTAAGTGCTCCTAAGCCTGGTTTTTGATATTCTTCGTATTTTTAAAGTCCTAGTAGCATGAGTAAGCTATTTTTAACTATTTGGTGAGCTATTATGGATGTTCAAAAATGTACATATGTATGACATGCATGTATTTTGTTGTTTTATGGAAGATTATGAAAGCTTGATGTAGTAGAAACATCATTTGTAAAGTGATTTTCCATGAAAATGCATGTAGGGACTTGATTGTGAAAATATTAAGTTTGGTCATACATGTGTGTTTTAGTGAGAATTGATGATAGCTTTAGTTGAATGAGTGGTTCGGCTAAGCATGAAAGACTAGAAAGTTGAATAAAAATCACTTTACGAGCCTTTGGGACTAAAGTGTAAATATGAGAAAGTGTAGGGGCAAAATAGTAATTTTGCTAAAGTATGAGATGTGGGTCAATTTAGTCAATGTATGTATTGAATAAGCTGATTTATTCATTATAGATCAAGAAAGACGAAGTCCGGATCAAAACCGAGGCAAAAGCAAGGTGGTAGACTAAATTGCAAGTCTCAATACTTTTGAGTATCGAGGTAAGTATATGAATAAACAATGCATTCATACTTACAATTTGTTGACGATAGCTAGTGTGTAGCTTGTTCGAGATTGATTGAGAACCTATGTGGTCCAAGTAGAATGAATGTAGTAGAATTGTGAATGGATGTTTAATTGAGTAAGTAGACATGTGAATGTGTAGTGATAATGCTAGATGGTAGGCTAAGTGCG
The DNA here is from genome assembly GCA_025698515.1 of Gossypium sturtianum. Lineage (NCBI taxonomy): Eukaryota > Viridiplantae > Streptophyta > Magnoliopsida > Malvales > Malvaceae > Gossypium > Gossypium sturtianum. Next base: position 75,581,240 of record CM046951.1, on the reverse strand, counting down.
ATACCATCCTAATGCATATTGACGATGAGCTGGCTATGTGCGATGCTATCGTGAGGTATATCGTTTAGTGGGCTAAGTGAGAAACCCCTATGATTACCTTTATGGTAGGCTAAGTGCGATACCACCTTATTAATCGATTGTGGTGTGCTAAGTGCGAAACCACCGAGACATTTTCTGTGTGGGTTAACTGTGTGGATTAGCCATGTGATTGCATTATTGAGTAAAATAGCTGTGTGGATGTATTATTAAGTTAATTAGCTGTGTGGATGAATTATTGAGAAATAATGATGTGTTGTATATTGTGTAAATGTGACATTGAATGCATGGGTGCATTTCGATGGTTATGAGTATGTGACTCATGATGTGTTGGAAATGTGGTAAGGGATAGAAAGAGTAAGCATAATTGTTCATTATTTTTGGTAGTATAATGCTAAATATTGTTGAGCTTATACTATGATGCTTAATTGTTTATGTGTAAACTTACTAAGCTCAAAGCTTACTCCCTTTCTTTTCCCTTGTCTTATAGAGTAAAAGTGTTGAACCGAGACGAGGATCAATTGGAAGATCGCCCACACTATCAGCACACTCTGGTACATTAGACTTAATATTTTGTATATGGCATGTATAGGGGCTAGACAAGTTAGTGAATTTTGTTGTAAATGGCTAAGATGTGTTGGCCTTTAGATGGATAGTGTATTTGTATAATGCCATGGTTGTTGGCTATTACATTATATGAAAGAAAGATGTAGTTTTCTATGTGAGATTGCACTTCAATTTGAGTTGATTATGATTGTGTTAGATGGGTATATGTTGTGTATGCTAGAGGGGTGAAAAGAACTTGGCACATAGCTTTGTTCTTATCCATGTGGATAGACACACGGGCGTGTGTCTAGGCCATGTGTGACACACGGCCAGCCTACGGGCGTGTGACTCAGCCGTGTGTCCCCTGCATGTTAGTATTTGAAATCAGAATAGACCACGGACTAGCCACACGGGCATGTGTCTCAGGCGTGTGGGATTAATCAGTATTGTCCACGGGCTAGCCACACGGGCGTGTGTCTAGACTCTAGGCCGTGTTAAAGTAGTCAGTGTGCACCATGGCTGGTAAGCACGGGCGTGTGCCTTGGCCGTGGGGCATTGGCAGAATACTGGGGTTTTAGACACCGTTTGGGGACATGGGCGTGTGTGTCCATGCACGGGCGTGTCTAATTTGCACGGGCGTGTGAGACCTATATAAAAGAGAAAATTTTTAAGATTGGAAAAAGTTTCAGTTTAGTCTCGAGAGCCCTCGTGTGTATGAGTGAGGCCTCGTAAGTCGAGAATAAGGTTGTTGAGATGACTTCAGAGAGTAGTTACGGCGAGCCTAAATGGCGATCAAGTGGTTTGAGTTCGGTAATACCTCGGGCCCGGTTTCGACGTAGAACCTGGGTAAGGGGTGTTACATTTAGTGGTATCAGAGCTATGGTTTAGTCGGTTCTAGGACTACCGTAGCGGGTGTAAGAGTCTAGCTATACATGCCATAAGTGTACAATGATAGTGTGGTGGTTTCTGATGATTTTAAAGCTTGTTTTATATAGTATATGGATTCCGATCCATCGACTGCTGATGAAGCAGCTAGTAATGCGCCGGCTCCTGCGCAAGGAACCGCGCCCGTTGAGAGTGGACCCGAGGTTAGGGGTCAAGGGGAAGAGGCACGGGAAGCCTTTCTCCAAATGATGAGCAGTTGGTACTCGGATTATGTTCGAGCGAACCCTAATGCTCAACCTCCTCCACCTCCTCCTCCTATACCTCAGCCAAATCCAGTGGCTCTTCAAGGTATGGATGTAGTGAGGATATCGAAGCCCCCGGTGGATAAGATTAGGAAGCACGGGGCTGAGGAGTTTAGAGCTAAGGTAGATGATGACCCAGAGAGGGCGGAGTTCTAGTTGGAGAACTCGATGATGGTGTTCGATGAACTCTCATGTACGCCTGAAGAGAGTTTGAAGTGTGTCGTATCGTTGCTGAGAGATTTGACATACCATTGGTGGAAGACGTTGACGCTAGTGGTCCTGAGGGAGCGGGTGACGTGGGACTTCTTTCTGGAAGAGTTCCGGAAGATGTATATAAGCCAGAGGTTTACTGATCGAAAAAGGAAGGAATTCCTTGAGTTGAAACAAGGAAGAATGACAGTGGCGGAATATGAGCGTGAGTTTGTTAGGCTTAGCAAATACGCTCAAGAATGTGTATCGACTGAGACCATTTTGTGTAAGAGGTTCGAAGATGGGCTGAATGAGGACATCAAACTCCTAGTGGGCATTTTGGAGTTGAAAGAATTTGTGGTATTAGTTGAGAGGGCAAGTAAGGCCAAGAGAGTGAGTTCGAGAAAAGAGGAGGGGTGTGAGTGAAGCCCAAGATGCTAGAAAGAGGCCGATGGGCAAGTCATACCAAGCCAGTCGAAAAGATCCAGGAAGTGAATCCTCGGACGACAAAGCACCAGTGGGTTATTCGTATCGAGACTTGGGCAATACTCGCTCGGGTTCGAGAGTCCAAGCTCCCTCGATGGAAAGTGTGGGCAATACAAAGAGTAAACCGGAGTGTCCAAGTTGTAGTGGGTATCACACCGGAGAGTGTTGGGGAAATATTCGAAAATGTTATAAGTGTGGTTCCCCTGACCACTTTATCCATGCATTGTCCGAGAGGGATGATAAGGAAGAGAGGCAAGAGCTGAGACCTAGTGATGTGTCTACGAGGGGTAGACCACCAAGGAACCCAAGAAGTGGGGCTAGTGGTAGAGGTGCACCCAAAGATTCTACTGTGAGACCAGAGGGTCGGGCACCTGCGAGGACGTATGCCATTCGCGCTTGCGAAGAGGCATCCTCCCCTGATGTGATAACGGGTACTTTTTCTCTCTATGACACCTTCGTTATTGCTTTAATAGATCTAAGGTCTACTCATTCTTATATTTGCATGAGATTAGCATCTAGTTTGAGTATGACCGTTGAGTCTACGGACATAGTGGTTAAGGTGTCAAACCCGTTAGGAAAGCATGTGTTAGTGGACATAGTGTGCAAGAATTGTCCTTTATTGATTGATAATCATTGTTTTTCGGCAAACCTTATGTTGTTGCCGTTTGATGAGTTTGATTTAATCCTAGGCATGGATTGGTTGACTACCCATAATGTCTTAGTGAGTGTGGTAGTAAGTTTATTGAATTGAAATGTGAGAGTGGAGATGTGGTTCGGGTTGAATCGGTGGATCGGATAGTCTACCAGTGATGATTTCTTCCCTAGTGGTGAGAAATGTTTGAGAAAAGGATGTGAGTCTGTCTTGCTTTTGTGTTGAATACTCGAGAGATTGGAGTAGAGTTTGAAAGCAGTGCCGATGGTATGTGAGTATCCGGATGTATTTAGGAAGAGTTGCAGTTACCTCCAGTGAGAGAGGTCGAGTTTGGAATTGAGTTGGTTTAAAGGGAGCGACACCTATTTCAATTGCTCCATATAGAATGGCACTGTAGAGTTGAAAGAAGCTGAAGGTTCGGTTGCAAGAGTTGACAGATAAGGGTTTTGCAAGACCAGAGCTACTCACCGTGGGGTGCCCGGTATTACTCGTGAAGAAGAAAGATGGGTCTATGAGGTTGTGTATAGACTATAGACAACTGAACAAGGTGACGGTGAAGAATAAGTATCCTTTACCAAGGATTGATGATCTTTTTGATCAACTAAAGGGAGCTACAGTGTTCTCCAAGATAGACTTGAGGTCTAGTTATTATCAGCTCAGAGTGAAAGAGCAAGATGTGTTGAAAACTGCATTTTGGACAAGGTATGGCCATTATGAGTTTTTGGTTATGCCGTTTGGTTTGACGAATGCACCTGCGATTTTTATGGATCTGATGAACCGTGTTTTCAGACCGTATGTGGGCAAGTTTGTAGTTGTCTTCATTGACGACATATTGATCTATTCTCAGGATGAGAATGATCACGAAGAGCATTTGAGAATTGTCTTACAAAGTTTGAGAGATAAGCAGTTGCATGCTAAGTTTAGCAAGAGTGAGTTTTGGCTCCGAGAGGTCGAATTCCTAGGACACATAGTGTCAGGTGATGGTGTCAGAGTTGACCCGAGTAAGATATCAGCTGTTGTGGATTGGAAACTGCCGAGGAACGTGTCAAAAATCAAAAGTTTCTTGGGATTAGCAGGATATTACAGATGTTTCGTAAAGGGGTTCTCTGTGATTGCCACCCCGATGACGAAACTATTGCATAAAGATGTCAAGTTTGAATGGATTGAGACATGTCAACAGAGCTTCGAGAGACTGAAAACAATGTTGACTGAGGCACCGATTTTGGTTCAACCAGAATCGGAGAAAGAGTTCGTGGTTTACAGTGAAGCGTCGTTTAATGGTCTCTGTTGCGTGTTGATGCAAGAGGGTAAGGTAGTCGCTTACGCCTCGAGGCAGCTAAAGCTACACGATAAAAATTATCCGACTCATGATTTAGAGTTGGCTGCGATTGTTTTTGCGTTAAAGATTTGGCGACATTACTTGTATGGTGAGAAGTGTTGAATCTTTACGGATCACAAGAGTTTAAAGTATTTGATGGATCAGAAGGATCGAATGAGAGCAGAGACGGTGGCTTGAGTTGTTGAAAGACTATGAGTTAGTCATTGACTACCACCCGGGAAAAGCGAATGTGGTTGCGGATGCCCTGAGTAGGAAATCCTTGTATGCTCTAAGAGTTATGAGCACGAGTTTAGCATTGTCTGACGATGGTGCTATTTTTCCAGAGTTGAGAGCTAAGCCGCTATTTGTTCAACAGATATGTGAGGCTCAGAAAAATGACAGTGAGATGCAAGCTAAGATAGCTAAGTGCGGATCAGAAAGTGGTTCTGATTTTCGAGTGGATTTGAATGGTTGTATGATGTATCGTGACAGAATTTGTGTTCCTAAAGATGAGGAGTTGATTCGAAAGGTTTTTCATGAGGCCCACAGTGGATGTTTGTCAGTACATCTGGGCAGTACGAAAATGTACAACGACTTGAGGAAGTTGTATTGGTGGACGGGTATGAAAAGAGATATTTCAGAGTTTGTGACAAAGTGTTTAATTTGTCAACAAGTGAAAGCCGAGCATCAAGTGCCTTGGGATTACTTGACCCGAGAATGGTACCCGAATGGAAGTGGGATCGGATTACCATGGATTTTGTAACGAGGTTCTTGATGACTCAGAAAGAGAGATCTTTGTGTGGGTTGTTGTGGATAGATTGAAGTCGGCTCACTTTATTCCAAAGATGCGTGTTGATTATTCATTGGACAAGTTATTTGAGTTGTATGTGGCGAGAGATAGTGAGGTTGCATGGTGTACCAGTGTCTATAATATCGGATAGAGATCCGAGGTTTACTTGAGATTTTGGAAGAAGTTGCAATAGGCCATGGGTACGAGATTGAATTTAAAGATCACTGCGTTCCATCCGCAAACCGATGGTTAGTCCGAAAGAGTGATTCAAGTTCGGAAGATATGCTTCGATCTTTGTGTGTTAGAATTCGAAGGTAGTTGGGAGAGATATCTACCTTTGGTCGAATTCGCCTATAACAACAGATTATCGGTCGAGTATACTGAGATGGCACCGTATGAGGCTCAGATGGTCGTAAGTGTCGACTCCTTTGTATTGGACCGAGCTTAGTGAGAAGCGGATCCATGGGGTCGATCTAGTGAAAGAAACCGAAGAGAAGGTGAAAGTAATCCGTAATAGTCCGAGTGCTCGGATGACCGGCGAAGTAAGTCGACGCGGATTTGAAAAGAAAAGAAATTGAGTTTGAAGTGGGCGACAAAGTGTTTTTGAAAGTGTCCCCGTGGAAGAAGATTATGAGATTTGGACGAAAAGGAAATTGAGTCCAAGGTTCATAGGGCCGTATGAGATTACTGAGATAGAGTTGGGCTGTAGCATACCGGTTGGCTTTCTGGTAGAGTTGGAAAAGATTCATAATGTATTCCATGTGTCGATGTTGTGACGGTATCGCTCCGATCCTTCATATGTGATTCCTTCGACGGAAATTGAGATAAGACCGGATATGTCTTATGAAGAGGAGCCGATTAAGATCTTGGCTCGAGAAGTGAAACAGTTGAGAAATAAGAGCATAGCACTAGTGAAAGTGTTATGGCAGAAACATGGTGTGGAAGAGGCTACGTGGGAAATGGAAGAAGCTATGAGAGAGCAACATCCAAACCTCTTTACTGGTAAGATTTTCGGGGACGAAAATCTCTAAAGGGGGAGAGTTGTAACATCCCGATTTAGGGCCTGGTCGAAATAGTGGTGTGAGACCACAAATCCGAGGGTTATGAATGAGTTTTTGAGGTTTATGCCTTGTATGCATGCTAGTGTGAAAGTTTCATGAAGCAATTTTGTGAAATTGTGGTGGAATTGTCCAAAAGGACTAAATTGCAAAAGTTGCAAAATGTGTGTTTCTAGAAGCTATATGTGTGAAATAGCTTTAGATTATTAATTAGAGGTCCTTAATCAGAAAATTTCCCAATTTTTAGTTTTTTGACAAAAATGGGCATGGATGAGTTAAAATTTGAAGTTTATCAAAAGGGCATTTTGGTCATTTAGTTATTAAATGATTAAATAGGTGAAAAGATGATAAAAATTCACTCATCTTCTCCCCAAGTCATAGAAAATTCCAATAGCCATTGTTAGGGCTCTTTCAACTTTTCAAGCTTGCTAGTAAGTGCTCCTAAGCCCGGTTTTTGATATTCTTCGTATTTTTGAAGTCCTAGTAGCATGAGTAAGCTATTTTTAGCTATTTGGTGAGCTATTATGGATGTTCAAAAATGTACATATGTATGACATGCATGTATTTTGTTGTTTTATGGAAGATTATGAAAGCTTGATGTAGTAGAAACATCTTTTGTTAAGTGATTTTCCATGAAAATGTATGTAGGGACTTGATTGTGAAAATCTTAAGTTTGGCCATACATGTGTGTTTTTGTAACACCCCTAACCCGTAACCGACGCCAGACTAGGGTTAGGAGCATTACCAAACAGATCGAAAACTTACATAACATTTCATTCATTACATTCATCATTAACAATCATAGTGTCCCTTAGATGAGTCATCAAGACCCAAAGCATGAATATAAACCGAGTTGGGACTAAACTGAAACACATATGAAATTTTATGAAAATTAAAAACTTTTCTAACTTTCAGGGGAGACACGCCCGTGGTAGGAGACCGTGTGCCCTCCACGGCTTCTAGACACCCCCGTGTGTCCCTCCGTGTCTATATACTAACTATATCAACACGGTCACTAGGCACGCCCGTGTGCCATGACCGTGTGCTACCAGACCATATACTGACTTTTCCAACACGGCCACCAAGCACGCCCGTGTGTCACGGCCGTGTGCTCTTAGCTAGTTACTGATTTGTACACCACGGCCAACTGACATGCCCATGTCGAGGCCGTGTGCTATTTAAGCTACATTCTGCCAATTCAACCACGGTCTTAGGCACACCCGTGTGCCACAACCGTGTGACATTATAGGCCATTTACAAGGCCAAAATGCCACCCGTAAGGGTCAACCTACAAGCAACATATATCATCCCATTTCATTCACATATAACCACCAAAATATACCAAATAGCCATCCCAAATCATGCATATTTGACAACTAAGAAAATCACACAATAATACATTCAATATCCATTCTATCTTTACATTCAAAACCAATTCTAACATACCAATTTGCATGACCAAATCACAATTATGCCCAAACACCATTCATCTATATACTTACCATATCATAACCATTTCATATATCAACTAATCTTACAAAAACAACTTCACATATCACATTCCTTTAAGCATATTACCAGAACATAACTAGCCAAATCACATGGCTAAGTTCACATAACAATTCATACCAATGAGTAGCCTATACATGCCATATCTAGCCATATACATTTTCAAAGTGTACCAAAATAAGTTTAGTAGTGTGATGGCGATCCTTGACGGTCCCGAGCCTTCAAAGAGCTTTGACGACCTATAAAAGCAGAGAAAACATACACTGAGTAAGCTTTCCAAAAGCTTAGTAAGTCATATACAAATAAACTTGATATGGAAGGCATATATGGAAATAAATACATTGGCACATATCAATCACTTAGCAAACTCTCACTTATTTACTTTGGTTCATACAATTTTAACCACATTAGCCATTTTCACCATTCAAGAATCATATAAACATATAGCTGATCTAGCCAAAACAATTCTTATCATATCATAAATTCCATATACATATCATCATAGTAAGATCACTTAGATGCTTACCTTATATACACAAATAGTGTATAATCAACGTACCTGAATCGGATTTAATATCACCTAATTGTTCATAACTCAGATTTGTAATTCAGTATCACAAACTTGCCCGTTGAACCACTAGGAATTTAGTAGGATACTCGTAAAAAGCCGGAATAGTCGTACAATGCCAACATGCGGGCGAGGTCTTACATGCACTCGGATATCAATGCCACTGTCCCAGATAGGGTCTTACACGAATCAATACGATGCCGATGTCCCAGACATGGTCTTACACGTAAAGCTCATATCGATGCCAACGTCCCAGACGTGGTCTTACTTATAAAGCTCGTATCGTTGCCTTCGTCCCAGACGAGGTCTTACACGAAATCTCAAATCAACGCCAACGTCCCAGACGTGGTCTTATATGATAAAACAAAACAGATACCTATGTCATGACATAGCTAATCCTCTCTATTCCTAGGTTCGTACGGGGCTTTTCAGACTTTATTGCTATATCGGCCTTATCTCGTAATTCATATGCACAACCTCTCATAAGCATTCATTATCTACATTAGTCATATGAACAAATACAATTGCATACATATACGTTTATTTGCATAGTGACTTACCTCGGATTCGGTTTATCGGAATGAAAACGGCTACTCAGTTACTTTTGCTTTCCCGCGATCTAAATCCGTTTTCCTCGGTTCTTGATCTAAACATATTCAAAATTAACCCTTTTATTCACTAATTCATTCAATTCAATCCATGGACACATATTTAGGGCTATTTGCAAATTAACCCTCAAATTTGCACACTTAATCAATTTAGTCCATTTTTCTCAAAATATCAAATTCACAAATTTTGTTCACAAGTAAGCATAGCCGAACCTCCCTAGGGACTATATAAGTCCAAATATTTCATCAAATTCACAAATTAGTCCTCCAAAATAATATTTTCACAATTTAGCCCTATTTAGCTAAATTCATTAAAACTTCAAGAACAAAACATGTTCATCTTACTCAAATCTTTCATTTAACCACTAAACTCATCTCAAAACTCTACATATCATCAATGGAATTTTACACTAACATCATAAATACACAAAATTAAGACATGGGTTTTGTAGCTCTCAAAGCAACGATTACAAAAACGTAGAAATTATCGAAAATCGACTCAAAACATACCTCAATTTTTGGCTTGTAAGTGCCGAATACCTAGCTCAATTTTTCTTTCTTTTCTTTGGTGTTTTTCGGTGGTAAAATGGATGAATGAACATCCACTAACACTTTTGTTTCTTTTATTATAACATATTAATATAAAATATAAATTTTAACTAATGTTTTTAATATATAAAAACATATAATTATACATTTCATCATTCAATGCCGTCCACTAGCCATAGAATTGGCTTAATTGCCACATAAGTCCTCACACTTAAAAAGACATAACAAATAGACATCTTTTCATAAAGCATGCTAGTTTTGCATTTGATGCAATTCAATCCTTTTATCAAATCAAACACATGAGCATGGACAAATTAACTTACGAAAATTTAGCACATGCTTAATCACATATCAAAGAGACAAAATATAATATTAAAATATTATTCGAACCCGGATTCGTGGTCCCGAAACCACTGTTTCGACTAGGGTATTAATAGGACTGTTACAATTCTCCCCCTTAGGGATTTTCGTCCCTAGAAAATCTTATCATTAAATGATTCGAGATATTCTTTGTTTCATTGAATCTTCAGTTCCCACGTTGCCTCTTCAATTCCGTGTCGATTTCATAATACTTTCACTAACGAAATTTTCTTGTTTCTCAACTCTTTTACTTCACGAGCTAAGATACAGATCGGTTCCTCTTCATATGACATGTCAGATCGGATCTCAATTTCAGATGGGGCAATCACATGTGACGGATCAGATCGGTATCTACGGAGCATCAAAACATGAAATACATTGTGTATCTTTTCTAGCTCAGAGGGCAATTTTAATCTATATGCAACAGGCCCAACTCGTTCAATGATCTCATACGGTCCGATGAACCTTGGACTTAACTTGCCTTTACGTCTGAATCGAAGCACTTTCTTCCACGGAGACACTTTCAGAAATACTTTGTCATCGATTTCAAATTCTATATCTTTTCGTTTCAAGTCCGCATACGACTTCTGACGATCAGATGCTGTTTTCAAACAATCTCGGATCAGTTTCACTTTCTGTTCTGAATCTTTTATCAAATCAACACCGTGTAGCTTATTTTCACTGAGTTTAGTCCAATACAGAGGTGTACGACATTTACGTCCTTACAGAGCTTTATAAGGTGCCATTTTGATGCTTGACTGAAAACTATTATTGTATGCAAATTCAATCAAAGGCAGATACTGTTCCCACGTACCATTAAACTCAAGTACACAACATCTTAACATATCTTCGAGAATCTGAATGATCCACTCGGATTGACCATCTGTTTGCGGATGAAAACCTGTACTGAAATGCAGTTTGTGCCTAAAGCTTCTTGCAGTTTCTTCCAGAATCTCGATGTAAACCTCTGATCTCTATCTGACACAATGGATAGTGGCACCCTGATAAACCAAAATAGTAACATATTTTAGGCCCACATTTAGTATGCTTTTGGATGAATTATCCTTTGATTTATGTAAAAAGGTGCTCTTAATCCATTCTTTTCATGTCTTATACTCAGGAAAGCACCCAAGGATAAAAAGAACGAGAAACAGGCTCAAAACGGGACAAATGGGCCAAAGCATGAAATCGACACGGCCTGGACTTGGACCCACACGGCCGTGCCAAGTCAATCATCTAGAACACGGTCTAACCCTGACTCACACGACCGTGTCTCATTAAAGAAACCCGAACACGGCTTGACCACGATTCACACGGACGTGTGCCATGGCCATGCCTCTACCGTGGAGAAGAGCAATTTCATTCAGGAAAGGATACTTAGGGAGAAAGAAACATATTTCAAAAGCCTATAAATACACCCTAAGTATGACCTAAGAGGGGGAGCCCAAAGCCATCATCTAGGGGCGTCGTGCTAGGCGGAGAGAAGCGATTTGTGGGGATTCACTCGGGGATAGCCAGTTGATTCATCTCGAGAAGCGGAATTCTACTAAAGATGGAGGATCTCCTCTTCAATTCCTTCAGGGTTTTAGGGATTTCTTATGTTTTGTTTTATCTATTCTCTTGAGATGTTTTCCTTTATTGTTATGAACTAAACCCTTGGATACAGAAGAGATGAAACCTATGATGAATCTTGTTATTTGATTTTTGAATTATATGATAATAACTTAGTTTGTTCTTAATTGTGTGAACTTAATCCAAATCTAATGTGCTTAGGTGGAGGAGGAATAGACCACACGCCAAGAGTAGATCCAACATAATTAAGCGGAGTTGATCGCACGCCTAGAGATAGGGTGGCGAGATTTTGTCGGATTAGGGTGAAACCTAATATGGGAGTCCATGATCGATTCTTTGCTATTCTAGGGGTTACTATAAGAGAAAGAGATTTCCACTAGTTAACCTAGGGTTAGACGTTATTAAGCCGAGAGAGGGTTTAACATACGTTAGGGAGTCTCACGGATCAAACTAAGTAAATAAATCATATGGTTCAAGGTTAGATAAAAAGTGAATTCTAGGTGGATTCTTCCTAAGGGTATCGCTTGAGTCAACTGAGTTTTCCCAAAAGTTATTTCCCGAATTCATTCTTTTTGTCTTTGCGTCTTAGCTTAGTAAGTAGATTAGTTTTAGTTTAAACAACCATCACTTTATATTAAGGCTAAATAATAAAAAGACGGTGAGTATTAGTACTTTTAGTTCCTTTGGGTTCGACAATCCGGTCTTGCCTAAACTATACTACTTGTTCGATAGGTGCACTTGCCTTTAATTGTTGTCGAGTTAGTTTCGAGTTCGATCATTCTTTTATAAATTTTAAAACTACGATTCTACAATGATCAAGTTTTTGGCGCCGTTGCCGGGGAACTAAAATATTAAGAAAGCTCTATTTTTATTACTTTAGCCATTATTTTTTATTTTTTTCGCAATTTATTTTTAGTTTTAGTTTTTATTTTAATTTTGCTAAATTCTTTTTTTTTCTTTTCCTAGCAGTACCTCTAGTTTATGACTAGAAGGAACCCGAGAGGACCTTTAGAATCTGACGGTGATATTGAAGCTACCGCTCGGAGAAATCGCGAGAGAAATTAGGCGAGCCCTAAATTACCAAGGAGAGTGAGAAGACAGATCAATCCATCAAGGGATGGACGAAAATAATCTTCCACCACAAGATGTGGCGAAAATAACGCTCCTCGTACTATGTTTGATTATGCTAAGCGCATTTAACAGATAGAATCTAGTATTATTAGGCTCGCTATAGCCGCTAATAATTTTGAATTAAAGCCTAACACTATACAAATGATTCAACAGTTTGTTCAATTTGATGGTTTTGCGGCCCGAAGATCCAAACGCTCATATAGCCAATTTTTAGAGTTACGTGATACCTTCAAAATAAATGGCGTTTATGATGATGCCATACGACTTGGTTATTTCCTTTTTCATTAAAGAATAAAGCTAAATAGTGGTTAAACTCGTTACCACGAGGGTCAATCACTACATGGGAACAAATGAACGAAATTTTTTTATTACAATATTTCCCACCGGCCAAAACGGCCAAATTACGTAATGATATATCTTCTTTTATGCAGATGGATTTAGAGACATCATACGATGCATGGGAGAGATATAAGGATCTCTTGAGAAGGTGTCCGCACCATGGTTTACCCTTGTGGCTCCAAGTCCAAACTTTCTATAACGGTGTAAACCCCTCAACGAGACAACTAATTGATTCAGCCGCCGGTGGAACCTTGAATAATAGAACTCTTGAGGCAGCCTACGAGTTTATTGAAGAGATGTCGCTGAATAACTATCAGTGGCAAGTTACAAGAACAAGGCCAACAAAAACAGTCGGAGTTTACAACCTCGACGTAGTAACCATGCTATCAAATCAGGTAGAGTTGATGATTAAAAAGCTTGATAGTTTGTGTTCTTCGTAGGTACATCCAGTCATGCGGATGCGACGTAAGTGGAACTGTGGCGAATCCCGAGTACCCACCCTACCAACCAAGACAGAGAGTGAGCGGATGAACTATATAGGTAACAATTTCAGATCTAATAATAACCCATATAGTAATAATTATAATCCGAGTTGGAGGAACCACCCAAATTTTTCGTGGGGAGGACAAGGAAATTAAGGAAATCAAAGACAACAACCTCCTCAAAATTTCCAAAATCAGCCCTATCCACGGGAAAAAGTCGAATCTTGAAGAGGCGAACAAATTCATAGCATCCACAGAAGCCCGTCTCCAAAAAACTAAGGTAACACTCGACACCCAACAAACATCGATCAAAACGATCGAGAACCAAGTCGGAGGACTTACAAAGGCAATCGGGGAAATTACCCAGTCAGTCGGACAAATTACGAAGCTATTATCCAAAGCGACCGCATAGGCGTCACGAGTAATACTTAAATTAATCCAAAGGAGCAAATCCAAGCCATAATAGCTCAAGAAAGCGAAGAAGTAGACGAACCGGTCAACACAAGGAAACGAGGTAGAAAAGGTAAAGTTGAGGTAACACAAGACAAGCCAAAATCGGTAATAAAGGAGTACCAACCTCGCGTACCTTACCCTAAGGCATTAAGAAGCAGCGACGACACGGAAGAACGATTCGGTAAGTTTCTTAAACTTTTAAAGAAATTACATATTAACTTACCATTACTTGAAGCTCTTTCGCAGATGCAGATTCTAGAAAATTTTTAAAAGAGCTTCGACAAACAAGCGGAAGTTAGGCGAGTCGTCACATGTGGAACTTAACGCAAAGTGCTCAGCAATTCTCCAAAATAGACTACCACAAAAGCTAAAAGGTCCGGGGAGTTTTACAATTCCATGTTTAATTGGTAGACTAAGCTGTTGATAATGCATTAGTCGCGATTTAGGGGCAAGCATAAATGTCATGCCTTATAAATTATTTAAACAATTAGGTCTAGGGAAACCCAAACAAACTAGGATGAGCATTCAATTAGGTGATAAAGCTGTTAGAATTCCTAGGGTATTATCGAAGATGTTCTTGTAAAATTGATGATTCATTTTCCCGAAGAGATTTTGCAGTCTTAGACATGGATGAGGATAATTCGATTCCCTAATTTTAGGAAGACCCTTTTTAGCGATCATGAGGACTAAAATTGATGTTGATGCAGAGAACTCATACTTTGTGTAGGTAATGAAGACAGTCACCATCAAGGCTCTCGACTCGGCTAGAACATCGAGTAATCAAGGTGAGAACGTAAATTCTCGATAACCATTCGGTTAACCCTTATTTTCGTGAAACACCACCAAAGAATACAATCAACCCGATCTTAAACCCCATGCCAACAAAGAAATAACTCATGAAGATCGAGGATTCAGTTCGATGATCTAGGCAGTGGAAGACACACTTCAAGGAGAAATTAGGGATACACGATGAAGAACCAGAACCACACAAGATAAAACCGAAGGAGCCCTCAAAAGAGCTAATAGGAACAACAAACCACTTCAAAATAGGGGACAGTGCATTGTTAGATCAGTGAGATCCTCGAATATCTCCTCCAGGACCCTAGCACAAACAAAGAAATATCATTTAGGGTAGTAAAGTGTTTTCCCACACGGAACAATCGAGGTAAGTAATCCTATTTTTGGTACTTTTACTATAAAAACATCTCGACTTAAATTTTTTCACGAAGACACAAATGATAGCATGAGGAAGGACTTCCAACTCCTCAACCACCCTAAAGATGCAAATGAGAGGTAAACTCTAGCTTAAGACTATAAACGAGCGCTTCTCGGGAGGCAACCCGAGCACTAACACAATTTATTTTTACATCTTGGTTTAAATTTATTTATTTTTCTTCTTTTCTTTACACCTAGTTATAAACTAACCAGAAGTGCAGAATTCCAGGACACACGGCCTTGCACACGGCCGTGGCCGTGGCTGTGTGGACCATAAGAATCCCCGTACTGACATAGCAGAGGCCGTGCGAATCAATTCCAACCACTTTTCGACGTCACGGATCCAACCACTACACCATGGGCACCGAAAAAGGGGCACGGCCGTGCCCCATAACCGTGTGAAGCTACTGACTTTCCAACCACGGGCAAAACACGTCCGTGCCTTAAAATCGTGCCAACATACTGACTTGTCGAACACATGCTAGACACGAGCATGGGGAACCAACATGCCTAGGAACACGGCCGTACGATGCGGCCGTGTGAATCGACACACCCTCTGTCCACGGGCATGGGAGAGCCTTAGATACAAAATTTATTTAAAACCCACAGCCCTCCCCCTTCACCCCACCTTCTTCCATCTTCTCTTTCTTTCCTTCTGTTCTCCATCTTTCTTTTTCCTTTTCCTAATAAGTCCTTAGACTCTTGAGCTACAACAACATCATATCTATGGCAAAGAAGCATAAAAGGCCAATCACAGTCTCCTCAAAGGAGATCGATTCACATGAGTTCATGCCGGTAGCTTCATCCAAACAACAAGCCAAGGGTCGTTGAGACCAATTATCTGTTCTTTTATTTTTATCTTCTCATTTATTTTCCTTATCTTTACTTCTCTTCTACTTAATTTAGTTTATTTTGTTTTAGTTTCTTGTTTTTAGGTTCTTAAGGCTGCTTGGGAATCACGCCACTTCCACTTCCACCATCACCAACACCTCCGTCACCTTCAAAGTCACACCCACCTCTCGAACAATCTACCAATAAGGATTCTCAAGCCCCTTTATCTTTTAAACTTAGTTTATTTTCCTTCTTAGTCTCCTTCTATTTACCTTTCTTATCTTTAATTATATATTTAGTTTATTTTAAATTTGTCTTAATAAATCTGGCTAATCCCCACGAGTCCCCAATTTCTTCATCTAGCCTTGAGAACTCGTGGGCGACCACCACATCCAGACTGGCCTTCCAACTTATCTTTCACCACGACCACTGCCAACTCAAGGATTACATCCATAATTCAGGGAGTTTCACTTATACCCATATCTTCTGATCTGAACATTACATCTATATTATCTATCTTTGTACATTGAGGGCAATGTACATCTTAAGTGTGGGGGGTGAATCTTAGATATTCCAAACTTTTTGTATTATTCTCAAATCCCTGAATTTAGTCTTGTTTGAAAGTAAATTACTCATATTACTAATTAGGATGAAATTTCTGATGATTTATGATTTTTATTGATATGTTTTAGATTAATTCATTGATAATTGTGCATTGATAATTAAATTTGAAGAATACTAGAGAATCAAGCATGATAAGTCTATTTTTCAGAAATTAAAAATTTTCTAGGTTGTCGAACTGAGTTTAAATATTACTTTAAAGTTTGAAATTTATGAGGTTGACATCAAAATACCCATAATTCTTGTGAGATTTTGAGCCTTATAGAGCATAAATTCTTTTTCTTCCTCACTTTATTGATTATGAGTATGTCAACACTGATTTGTTATTCTAGAACTTGCATCGATTATACATGTCGAGACCACACTTTTTGATTTGATATACAGAGATGATAAAGGCACCTAGGATTTAACCCACTTACTCCATAAAAAGCCTACCTTCACAAATTAACCCCTAGTGAACCCCTTTTAATCCTAACAACCCTATTTATTGACATAACCGCTAATATTAACACAGAAACCCTTTGTTTTTGTTATCACCATTCCTTTTGACTACCCTTATATCGAGATTTTATTTGATTAGTTGCCTAATTATGAATTTTAGAAATTTATCCTTTATTATGTATTCAGTTTGTTCTTAAAAAAAGAAAAAAGAAAAAAGAAACGAAGTATATTCATTATTAGTTATGTGATTAAACAAGCTTATACATTTATTTAAATTCCAATTATCGAAGAAGAAGCTCGTATTATTAGTATTATTAGTTTTCAATTGATGTAATTATTATTAGTTCTTAGTTAGGTAATTTATCAATTCAATCTCGATTCTAACCTTCTAATTCAGCCTTATTCCACACCTTAACCCTAGCCCCGTTACAACCCTAACAAAGACCTTTTGATTTGTGTTTCATCTCATATTTCAGTGGTGGAGATTTGATTTTCATGCAAGCCTATGGGATTAACTCTTCATGTTTGACTTTTGAGTGCCTAAATTTTGAACCTTAAACACTTTGAGTGATTTGAGTGAATCTTTAGTGAGGATGTCAATCCTTGAAAATTTCGAATCAGAGGTCATTATTTAGATGAAGGGAAACACCTATGTTTTGTGCTACAAAATATAAGGCTTATAGTGTTTGAATTTTTAGGACACTTTGAGTTGAATTATCCATGTATAAATTATCCCTGAATTATGATGAAACACTATCAATGACTATTATGAATTGAGGGAAGTTAGTTTTAATTGTAAGTTGAGAATTTTGCTTGAGGACAAGCAAAAGCTTAAGTGTGGGGGTATTTGATAAACCGAAATAGTAACATATTTTAGGCCCACATTTAGTATGCTTTTGGATGAATTATCCTTTGATTTATGTAAAAAGGTGCTCTTAATCCTTTCTTTTCATGTCTTATACTCAAGAAAGCACCCAAGGATAAAAAGAACGAGAAACGGGCTCAAAACAGGACAAATGGGCCAAAGCATGAAATCGACACGGCCTGGACTTGGACCCACACAGCCGTGCCAAGTCAATCATCTAGAACACGGTCTAACCCCGACTCACACGGCCATGTCTCATTAAAGAAATCTGAACACGGCTTGACCACGATTCACACGGTCGTGTGCCATGGCCGTGCCTCTGCCGTGGAGAAGAGCAATTTCATTCGGGAAAGGATACTTAAGGAGAAAGAAACGTATTTCAAAAGCCTATAAATACACCCTAAGTATGACCTAAGAGGGGGAGCCCAAAGCCATCATCTAGGGGCGTTGTGCTAGGCCAGAGAAGGCAGATTTGTGGAGATTCACTCAGGGATAGCCAGTTGATTCATCTCGAGAAGCCGGAATTCTACTCAAGACGGATGATCTCCTCTTCAATTCCTTCAGGGGGTTTTAGGGATTTCTTATGTTTTGTTTTACCTTTTCTCTTGAGATGTTTTCCTTTATTGTTATGAACTAAACCCTTTGGATACAGAAGAGATGAAACCTATGATGAATCTTGTTATTTGATTTTTTGAATTATATGATAATAACTTAGTTTGTTCTTAATTGTGTGAACTTAATCCAAATCTAATGTGCTTAGGTGGAGGAGGAATAGACCCAGCCTAAGAGTAGATCTAACATAATTAAGCGGAGTTGATCATACGCCTAGAGATAGGGTAACGAGATTTTGCTGGATTAGGGTGAAACCTAATATGGGAGTCCACAGATCGATTTACTGCTATTCTAGGGGGTTACTATAAGAGAAAGATATTTCCACTAGTTAACCTAGGGTTAGACGTTATTCGCTTCAAGAGAGGGTTTAATATACGTTAGGGAGTCTCACGGATCAAACTAAGTAAATAAATCATATGGTTCAAGGTTAGATAACAAGTGAATTCTAGGTGGATTCTTCCTAAGGGTATCGCTTGAGTCAACTGAGTTTTCCCAAAAGTTATTTCCCGAATTCATTCTTTTTGTCTTTGCGTCTTAGCTTAGTAAGTAGATTAGTTTTAGTTTAAACAACCATCACTTTATATTAAGGCTAAATAATAAAAAGACGGTGAGTATTAGTACTTTTAGTTCCTTTGGGTTCGACAATCCGGTCTTGCCTAAACTATTCTATTGTTCGATAGGTGCACTTGCCTTTAATCGTTGTCAGAGTTAGTTTCCAGGTTCGATCATTCTTTTATAAATTTTAAAACTCTGATTTACAGCGATCACACCCCGTGCAATCTCACAATCTCTGAAATATAAAGCTCAGCTAATCTATCAAGTGAATAATCAGATCTTACCGGAACAAAATGGGCAAATTTTGTCAATCGGTCAACTACGACCCAAATTGCATCCTTTTTTCTCGGAGTCTGAGGCAAACTAGAAACAAAGTCCATCGTTACTCTATCCCATTTCCATTCGGGAATCAGAATTGGTTGTAGCAAACCAGACGGAACCTGATGTTCAACTTTTACTTGCTGATAGATTAAACATTTCGAAACAAAGTCAGAAATGTCTCGTTTCATACCCGACCACCAATAGGGTTGCTTCAGATCATGGTACATCTTAGTACTTCCCGGATGAACAGATAGACAAGTATTATGTGCTTCACTCAAAATCAGCTGAATCAACTCCAGATTTCTCGGAACACAGATACGACCTCGGAATCTCAAACAATCATCAACAACTCAAAATTTAGATTCAGAATTCGAACCACACTGAACTCGTTTTGCTAATAACTCATTATCATATTTCTGAGCATCACATATCTGTTGCATAAACAATGGTTTCGCTTTTAACTCAGCTATCACAGAACTATCATCATACAAATCAATCTTAGCATTCAAAGCACGTAATACAAATACTGATTTTCGACTCAATGCACCAGCAACCACGTTTGCTTTACCCGGATGATAATCTACCACAAGCTCATAATCTTTTAACAACTCAAGCCATCTTCTCTGACGCAAATTCAAATCTTTCTGAGTCATTAAATACTTCAGACTTTTATGATCTGAAAATACGTGACATCTTTCACCGTCTGAGATAATGGCGCGGATCTTAAGTGCAAACACAATCGCGGCTAACTCTAGGTCGTGCGTCGGATAGTTCTTTTCATGAGGCTTCAATTGTCTCGAGGCATAAGCTACAACTTTGCCTTTCTACATCAAAACACATCCCAGACCGTTTAACGAAGCATCATCAGTAAATTACAAATTCCTTGCTCGATTCGGTTGTACTAACACTGGAGCTTACATTATGAGTTTTCAATCGATCAAAACTTTTTCGACATCTATCGGACCATTCAAATCTAACATCTTTTCAAGTAGTTTTGTCAACGGAGTAGCTATCATCGAAAATCCTTTTACAAATCGATTTAAAGTAACCAGCTAGGCCTGTAAAGCTATGGACTTGGACACTTTCCTGAGGTTTCCAATCACAGCGTAAATCTTGTTGGATCAACTCGGATTCCAGAAGCTGACACAATATGCCCTAGAAAACTAACCTCGTGTAACCAAAATTCACATTTACTGAATTTTGCGTATAATTGCTTTTCTCTCAGAGTTTGCAATACAATCTTCAGATGCTCGGCATGCTCCGTCTCATCCCGTGAATAAATCAAAATATCGTCTATGAACACTACAACAAAGCGATCTAAGTGCGGTCTGAAAATTCTGTTCATCAGATCCATAAAAACAGCAGGAGCATTGGTTAGTCCAAATGGCATAACTAAAAACTCATAATGCCCGTACCTCGTTCCAAAGCGATCTTGGAACGTCGAATCTTTAACTCACCATTTGGTAGTACCGATCTCGAGATCAATCTTGGAAAATACTGTAGCTCCTTTTAAGCTGGTCGAATAAATCATCAATTTCAGGCAACGGATATTTGTTCTTTATTGTCACCTTATTCAACTGACGATAATCGATGCACATTCTCATCGTGCCATCTTTCTTTTTCACAAACAAAATGGGAGCACCCCAAGGCGAGAAACTCTGTCTAGCAAACTCTCTATCAGTCAATTCTTGTAACTGCGACTTTAACTCTTTCAACTCTGTTGCTGCCATTCTATACAGAGCTATTGAAATAGGTGTAGTACCCGGACACAACTCAATACCAAATTCAACTTCACGTATCGGAGGCAAACCCGACAATTCTTCCGGAAACACATCAGAATATTCACAGACAACAGGCACTGACTCAACTTTCTTTTCAGACACTTTCGAGTCAATAACATAAGCGAAATATGCTTCATATCCCTTTTTCACATAACTTTGAGCTTTCAAAAGCAGTTATCACAAAGCAGACAATCCACTCAAATCATTAGACTCCACTGTACAATCTCATCATTCGAACATCTCAAATCAATAGTCTTTCTTTTCAGATTTACAATGACATCATGCAAAAATAACCAATCCATACCCAGAATAATATCGAACTCGTCAAATGGCAACAGCATCAAATCAGCAGGGAAACAGTTATCTCAAAACATTAACGGACATTTCTTGCATACCTCATTAACCAGGACACTTTTACCTAAGGGGTTCGATACTTTTATAGCAAACTCGATGAGACTCTACGAGCAAAGTCTTCTTGAACACTAAATTCATGCATATATATGAATGCGTAGAACCAGGGTCTATCAAAGCAATCACAGAAGTATCATAAAGAGTAAAAGTACCCGTTATAACGTCAGGCGACGAAGCTTCCTCTCGAGCTCGTATAGCATACGCTCTAGCAGGCGCTCTAGCTTCAGATCTTGCAACAATTTCCCTCGTAGTTCTCTGACTACCACTGACATTTCTTACATTCTTCGGTGGTCTACTTCTCACAGGTGCATTATCAGATCTCGATTACGAGCGGTACCGCTCGATAGGTTCAGGGCAATTACGGATGAAATGATCCAGTGATCCACATCTAAAGCAAGCTCTATCATTTAATCTACAGCTTCCCGGATGCCTTTTTCCATAATGTTTACATTCAGGTTTCTCTGATCGTATATTTCCAACACTTGCCACTAAAGTTGCTGGAGCTTTGGAGCTCATTTGCGATCTAGATTGATTTCTATTCGTATGACTCACATTATCTCTAAAACGACTTTGATTATCATAGAATCTTTTCGGAGTAGACTGAAATGATTTACTCTGAAATCTCTTTCTCATATCTCGAACTTCTGACTCATCTTTTCTTTTATCTTTTCCAAGCGCCTCAGCTTTGCATGCTCGGTCAACGAGTACAACAAACTCCTTTATCTCTAAAATTCTGACTAGCAAACGAATGTCTTCATTAAGCCCATCTTCGAACCTTTTGTACATTATAGCTTCAAATGATACACATTCTCGAGCGTACTGACTCAGTCTCACGAACTCTCATTCATATTCCGAAATAGTCATTCGGCCTTGTTTTAGTTCCAGAAATTCCTTTCGCTTATGATCTACGAATCTCTCACCGATATACTTCTTTCGAAACTCGCTCTGAAAGAAGTCCCATGTAATTCGCTCTTTCGGAACAACAGAAATCAGGGTTTTCCACCATTGATAAGCTGCATCTCGGAGTAATGATACAACACACTTTATTCATTCATCCAGAGTTAGAGACATTTCATCGAATACCCGAATCGTATTCTCTAACCAAAACTCGACCTTTTCAGCATCATCATCATTGGTAGCTCAGAATTCTTCACTCCATACTTGCGAATCTTGTCTACCGGAGGCTTATTTAATGATTTGGATGCACAAGCGGTGGCACAACTATAGTCCGAGGGGATTATCCGGGGCGGGGTTGTGAAACAATCGGGTTATTCTTTACAAACCGAGTGAACCACTCACTCATCATCTGGAAGAAAGCTTGTTTAGCTTCTTCCCCTTGACCGCTAGTAGCAGGTTTCAATTCAGAAGGCGCTGTCCCTTGCGCGGGATCAGGCGCATTGCTTTCTACGTCGTCAGCTACGGCTCTTTCGGGATCCATTACTATACAGAAATCACATTTATACGTCAGGATTCATCACACTATCACAATTCAGATATATGTCATGTATAGCTAGACTCTGACACGCTACGTTAGTCTGAGAATTGGCTAAATCGTAGCTCTGATACCAACCAAATGTAACACCCCTAACCCGTAACCGACGCCAGACTAGGGTTAGGAGCGTTACCAAACAGATCAGAAACTTACATAACATTTCATGTATTACATTCATCATTAACAATCATAGTGTCCCTTAGATGAGTCATCAAGACCCAAAGCATGCATATAAACTGAGTTGGGACTAAACTGAAACACATATGAAATTTCATGAAAATTAAAAACTTTTCTAACTTTCAGGGGAGACACGCCCGTGGTAGGAGACCGTGTGCCCTCCACGGCTTCTAGACACCCCTGTGTGTCCCTCCGTGTCTATATACTGACTATATCAACATGGTCACTAGGCACGCCCGTGTACCATGACCGTGTGCTACCATACCATATACTGACTTTTTCAACACGACCACCAAGCACGCCCGTGTGTCATGGCCGTGTGCTCTTAGCTAGCTACTGATTTGTACACCACGGCCAGCTGACATGCCCATGTCGAGGCCGTGTGCTATTTAAGCTACATTCTGCCAATTCAACCACGGTCTTAGGCACGCCCGTGTGCCACAACCCTGTGACATTATAGGCCATTTACAAGGCCAAAATGCCACCCATAAGGGTCAACCTACAAGCAACATATATCATCCCATTTCATTCACATATAACCACCAAAATATACCAAATAGCCATCCCAAATCATGCATATTTGACAACTAAGAAAATCACACAATAATACATTCAATATCCATTCTATCTTTACATTCAAAACCAATTCCAACATACCAATTTGCATGACCAAATCACAATTATGCCCAAACACCATTTATCTATATACTTACCATATCATAACCATTTCATATATCAACTAATCTTACCAAAACAACTTCACATATCACATTCCTTTAAGCATATTACCAAAACATAACTAGCCAAATCACATGGCTAAGTTCACATAACAATTCATACCAATGACTAGCCTATACATGCCATATCTAGCCATATACATTTTCAAAGTGTACCAAAATAAGTTTAGTAGTGTAATGACGATCCTTGACGGTCCCGAGCTTTCAGTAGCTTTGACGACCTATAAAACGGAGAAAACATACACAGAGTAAGCTTTCCAAAAGCTTAGTAAGTCATATACAAATAAACTTGATATGGAAGGCATATATGCAAATAAATACATTGGCACATATCAATCACTTAGCAAACTCTCACTTATTTACTTTGGTTCATACAATTTTAACCACATTAGCCATTTTCACCATTCAAGAATCATATAAACATATAGCTCATCTAGCCAAAACAATTCTTATCATATCATAAATTCCATATACATATCATCATAGTAAGATCACTTAGATGCTTACCTTATATACACAAATAGTGTATAATCAACGTACCTGAATCGGATTTAATATCACCTAATTGTTCATAACTCGGATTTGTAATTCGTATCACAAACTTGCCCGTTGAACCACTAGGAATTTAGTAGGATACTCAGAAAGCCCAGAATAGTCGTACAATGCCAACGTCTCAGACGAGGTCTTACATGCACTCGGATATCGATGCCATTGTCCCCGAACGGTCTTACACGAATCAATACGATGCCGATGTCCCGCATATGGTCTTACACGTAAAGCTCATATCGATGCTAACGTCCCAGACGTGGTCTTACTCATAAAGCTCGTATCGTTGCCTTCCTCCCAGACGAGGTCTTACACGAAATCTCAAATCAACGCCAACGTCCCAGACGTGGTCTTATATGTTAAAAGCAGCGGATACCTATGTCATGACATAGCTAATCCTCTCTATTCCTAGGTTCGCGACGGGGCTTTTTGGACTTTATCGCTATATCGGCCTTATCTCGTAATTCATATGCACAACCTCTCATAAGCATTCATTATCTACATTAGTCATATGAACAAATACAATTGCATACATATACGTTTATTTGCATAGTGACTTACCTCGGATTCGGTTTATCAGAATGAAAATGGCTACTCAGTTACTTTCGCTTTCCCGCGATCTAAATCCGTTTTCCTCGGTTCTTGATCTAAACATATTCAAAATTAACCCTTTTATTAACTAATTCATTCAATTCAATCCATGGACACATATTTAGGGCTATTTGTAAATTAACCCTCAAATTTGCACACTTAATCAATTTAGTCCATTTTTCTCAAAATATCAAATTCACAAATTTTGTTCACACATAAGCATAGCCGAACCTCCCTAGAGACTATATAAGTCCAAATATTTCATAAAATTCACAAATTAGTCCTCCAAAATAATATTTTCACATTTTAGCCCTATTTAGCTAAATTCATCAAAACTTCAAGAACAAAACATGTTCATCTTACTCAAATCTTTCATTTAACCACTAAACTCATCTCAAAACTCTACATATCATCAATGGCATTTTACACAAACATCATCAATACACAAAATTAAGACATGGGTTTTGTAGCTCTCAAAGCAACGATTACAAAAACGTAGAAATTATCAAAAACCGACTCAAAACATACCTCAATCTTTGGCTTGTAAGTGCCGAATACCTAGCTCAATTTTTCTTTCTTTTCTTTGGTGTTTTTCGGTGGTAAAATGGATGAATGAACATCCACTAACACTTTTGTTTCTTTTATTATAACATATTAATATAAAATATAAATTTTAACTAATGTTTTTAATAGATAAAAACATATAATTATACATTTCATCATTCAATACCGTCCACTAGCCATAGAATTGGATTAATTGCCACATAAGTCCTCACACTTAAAAAGACATAACAAATAGACATCTTTTCATAAAGCATGCTAGTTTTGCATTTGATGCAATTCAATCCTTTTATCAAATCAAACACATAGACAGACAAATTAACTTACGAAAATTTAGCACATGCTTAATCACATATCAAAGTCACAAAATATAATATTAAAATATTATTCGAACCCGGATTCGTGGTCCCAAAACCACTGTTCCGACTAGGGTATTAACCGGACTGTTACAGTTTTAGTGAGAATTGATGATAGCTTTAGTTGAATAAGTGGTTCGGCTAAGCATGAAAGACTAGAAAGTTGAATAAAAATCACTTTATGAGCCTTTGGGACTAAAGTGTAAATATGAGAAAGTTTAGGGGCAAAATAGTAATTTTGCTAAAGTATGAGATGTGGGTCAATTTAGTCAATGTATGTATTGAATAAGCTGATTTATTCATTATAGATCAAGAAAGACAAAGCCCGGATCGAAACTGAGGCAAAAGCAAGGTGGTGGACTAAATTGCAAGTCTCAATACTTTTGAGTATCGAGGTAAGTCTATGCGTAAACAATGCATTCATACTTACAATTTGTTGACGATAGCTAGTGTGTAGCTTGTTCGAGATTGATTGAGAACCTATGTGGTCCAAGTAGAATGAATGTAGTAGAATTGTGAATGGATGTTTAATTGAGTAAGTAGACATGTGAATGTGTAGTGATAATGCTAGATGGTAGGCTAAGTGTGATACCATCCTAATGCATATTGACGATGAGCTGGCTATGTGCGATGCTATCGTGAGGTATATCCTTTAGTGGGCTAAGTGAGAAACCCCTATGATTACCTTTGTGGTAGGCTAAGTGCGATACCACCTTATTAATCGATTGTGGTGTGCTAAGTGCGAAACCACCGAGACATTTCTTTGTGTGGGTTAAGCTGTGTGGATTAGCCATGTGATTGCATTATTGAGTAAAATAGGCTGTGTGGATGTATTATTAAGTTAATTAGTGTGTGTGGATGAATTATTGAGAAATAATGATGTGTTGTATATTGTGTAAATGTGACATTGAATGCAGGGGTGCATTTCGATGGTTATGAGTATGTGACTCATGATGTGTTGGAAATGTGGTAAGGGATAGAAAGAGTAAGCATAGTTGTTCATTATTTTTGGTAGTATAATGCTAATTGTTGTTGAGCTTATACTATGATGCTTAATTGTTTATGTGTAAACTTACTAAGCTCAAAGCTTACTCCCTTTCTTTTCCCTTGTCTTATAGAGTAAAAGTGTTGAACCGAGACGAGGATCAATTGGAAGATCGCCCACACTATCAGCACACTCTGGTACATTAGACTTAATATTTTGTATATGGCATGTATAGGGGCTAGAAAAGTTAGTGAATTTTGTTGTAAATGGCTAAGATGTGTTGGCCTTTAGATGGATAGTGTATTTGTATAATGCCATGGTTGTTGGCTATTGCATTATATGAAAGAAAGATGTAGTTTTCTATGTGAGATTGCACTTCAATTTGAGTTGATTATGATTGTGTTAGATGGGTATATGTTGTGTATGCTAGAGGGGTGAAAAGAACTTGGCACATAGCTTTGTTCTTGTCCATGTGGATAGACACACGGGCGTGTGTCTAGGCCATGTGTGACACACGGCCAGCCCACGGGCGTGTGGCTCAGCCGTGTGTCCCCTGTATGTTAGTATTTGAAATCAGAATAGGCCACGGACTAGCCACACGGGCGTGTGTCTAGGGCGTGTGGGATTAATCAGTATTGGCCACGGGCTAGCCACACGGGCGTGTGTCTAGACTCTAGGCAGTGTTAAGGTAGTCAGTGTGCACCACGGGTGGTAAGCACGGGCGTGTGCCTTGGCCGTGGGGCATTGGCAGAATGCTGGGGTTTTAGACACGGTTTGGGGACATGGGCGTGTGTGTCCATGCACGGGCGTGTCTAATCTTGCACGGGCGTGTGAGACCTGTATAAAAGAGAAAATTTTTAAGATTGGAAAATGTTCCGGTTTAGTCTCGAGAGCCCTCGTGTGTATAAGTGAGGCCTTGTAAGTCGAGAATGAGGTTGTTGAGATGACTTCAGAGAGTAGTTACGACGAGCCTAAGTGGCGATCAAGTGGTTTGAGTTCGATAACGCCTCGGGCCCGGTTCCGGCGTAAAACCCGGGTAAGGGGTGTTACATGAATAGTAAATATTCTCTGTAGTTTGTATTTTTATAACCAGAGAATATATTCTCTGAAAAGTTTTAATTATGTAATCAAAGTTTCAATTATGTAATGATGAAAGGGATTGAATTTCCCGGTTCAAATGATGTAAAGAGACAATAGCCCTCTATAAAAGGCTATCAGATTTAGAATGAAAGGCACGACTTGAAATACCCATTTCAGAAATCAAAACTCGTTTCTCCAAAGTTTTAAAGTTTCTCCAAATTTTAAGTTTTCAAAATTTAAGTTTTTAAATTATTTTCCTTTTCAAAATTTAATCAAACAATCTTTCAAATTTTATTTTTAACTTACAAATTACGATTACGATCCTCAGATCCTCGGGACAATCTGTTTTATTTCTAACTGTAATTCAGAATTTGTAATTTGTCTTGGTTTTATTTTTTTCATATTTATTAAATATTATATCTTGTATATTATACATTTGTGATTGACTAGAAATAATTTCTTTTTCTTTTTCTGGTTTATCTTTTAATGAGGATTTTCATTTCAAAAAATATCATTCAGACAAATACTTCACAGACTGCTACAAAAAAATCCTCACAATATTTTCCAAACAAATGTTTTGAAAAAATTCTTGTTATGGAGGAAGAATTTTCAGAAAAACCTCCAGATATACTTGCAAAAGAACTTTTCAATGGATGACATTTCAAACCATTGGATTCTCAAAAACCCCAACAGTATTATGAAAACATACTGGTTCAAACTGGATCAGTACTGTTCAAACACTACACAGACCCAAAAGATCCAAATTTTATTACCCATTCAACAGCCCAAATATTAAAAATTCTTCAACCAAGGGATTGGAGTGAAAACCCAAATTCTCCAAAGAAATTTCCAGCCAAATTTACCACCAAAATTGACCACCACCAATATTTTACATATTAAGATTACCAAATGGCATGGTACAATTCCTTCTTAATGAACAACCAACACATGAGACATTCTTGGCTCATATATTTCAAATACGGTACCTAATTCAAATTCCCAAATTGGTTCCAAGAATGGTGGAATTGGTATGGACCATCATCCTTTGAGATCCTACCAGAAAAAATTCAAAATTTATGGCCCAAATTCTTTGACAAATTTTAGCCTGAACCAGACCAAAAACACATTTATAGAACAATCCATTTTTTCTCAAAACTGTGCATTTCTTGGATTGTTTCTTGGAATTATTCCTATGAGCAAGATCAATATACTAGAATTCTACTACTAGTTCGAAACTACAGAACTAAATGGTGGGACAAGTTTAATGATGAAAAATATGATTCAAAATATTTGGATAATTTTTTCAACAAGAATCTGAGATTATGTAAGTCTGCAGCCCCAGATCAAACCACAGCAAAATTCCTTCAAGCAAAATCGACAGCTAGTGTGATGTTAGATCAAGCCAAGACCAAGAAGGAATATAAAAAACTCATGGCTGAAATACTCAGCTCAATGGATTCTGAATCCGAAGATGATAAATCTTCAGCGTCTTCAATCCAAACGGTGGATCTTGCAGATGATACCACTTCAGTAACCATCACCAGGACCAAGAAAAAATGATGCAAGAAAAGACGAGTGAACAGGAAATATTCTCTGAAGCAAACAGTAAATATTCCCTGCAAGAAAAGAAGAGTGAACAGGAAATATTCTCTAAAGAAAACATAAAATATTCCCTGCAAGAAAAGACAAGTGAACAGGAAATATTCTCTGAAGCGAACAGTAAATATTCCCTGCAAGAAAAGACGAGTGAACAGAAAATATTCTCTGGCGTAAACAGTAAATATTCCAACAATTGATAAAATTTCTTTTTTAATAGTACTATAATTTTGCTGAGTTGGATTCCAGTGTCTGGAAGTAAACTGGACTATTTTCTCTTTTCCCCTTTAACTTGTTTTAGGATCCCACCGTATCCTATTTCAGAAGCATCTGTTTCTACAATCTTGGGGGCATTTGGATCGGCTAAATATAAACAAGGAAGCTTAGTGATTTGTTTTTTAATTTGGGTGATAATATTGGTGTGGTCATTTGTCCAAGGTTGTGGATTCTTTTTGAGCCTATCATATAACGGTTTACATAAGTTGCTAAGACCTGGATAAAAGTCTATGACATAATTGAGGCTTCCTAAGAATCTTTGTAATTGGACTTTATCAAGGATTTGGTCTGGGAATTTGCTAGCAAACTCTATGGACCTTTCTATTGGGGTAATGGTTCATTGGGTAATGTAATGACCTAAAAACCTTACTTTGGTTTGGAACAAACTTATTTTGGATTTAGAAACTACTAAACCATTATTTTTTATGACTTTTATAAAGATGGATAAATTTTTGAAGTGTTTTTCTAAATTTTCTGAAAACACTAATACATCATCGATGTATACCCACAAAAGCAAGACCCATACAAATGAACAAAGAATTGGAAGAATTTTGTAAAAAAGAAATACAAGACCTTATTAATAAAAATTTAATTAGGAAAAGCAGTTCTCCTTGGAGTTGTTCAGCATTTTATGTAATAAAAAATGCAGAACTCGAAAGAGGAACGCCAAGATTAGTAATTAATTACAAACCTCTCAATCAAGCCTTAAAATGGATTAGATACCCAATACCAAATAAGAAAGATTTGCTACAGAAACTTTGTAATGCAAATATTTTCTCAATTGAATGAAATTATTAATTTAGATCAAGATCGGGTGGAAAATCTAGGAACATGAAAAATTACCAAAATACCCTTGAATCTTGGTATTTCTGCAATTTAGTTAGGTAAGTTCGTACGGTTAAAATTTAATATTTTTATAAATTTGATGAATGTTATTATGCATTTATTCTAATGTTAAAATGAATTATTGTTTGAATTATTAAATTGAATTGGATATTCGTTTTGAATTGAACGCGAGATTTGAGTACATTCGTAAATTGGTGTATGGTGATATTGGAGGGAGATATCAACATATTACCCAAGTAAACCGGGGTTTAGCATTTTTTGCGAACTGTCATGTTTTACTTTCTGTTTGGAGTGATTGGGTGGATCAGCTCTTACGAGCTTCTATTCAGCTCTCTCGAGCTTCTGTTGGCGTGTTCTGGTGGACCAGTACTATGAGCTTCTGTTGATGATGTACTCTTATCCGTAAGTTGTTTTTCGTAAGGAAAATCTCGATAAGGTAAATTGTTTAATGAATTTGAAAGATTTGTTAATTATTGAATATTGACCCCAACATAAATGAAAATGAGATATGTTATGACTAAATGAGATACTTGAGTTATGTACTCATGAATTGAGTATTGAATGGCTAATGTCAATGTATAAACAATTGTGGTTTGATATGTGAATAGCTATTTATAGCAATTGTGTGAATTGGGACATTGTTAATCAAATAAAAGATGTTAGCATGTGTAATTTGAGTATAGTACGAAATGATGTTGAAATGATGTGCTAATATATATGAATTAAAAAGGTTGACATTTGATAGTTAATTGAAATGGATTGATTTGGTATATAAATTATGAATGTGTTGATCATTTGAATTTCAAAGGAATATATATATGTGTAAATGTGATAATGTGCAAATATGATAACAGGATATTGGTTGTATTTGGAAGCGAAATTAAACCTTATTAACTGTAACGGGCTGAGTCGGATATAGATGGCATGCCATAGGATTGGAAGAGTTCAGGGATTTCTTCGACTTCGATTCGATGAGGCACTGGGTGCCAATTTACTTCGATTTAACCGATGAGACACTGGGTGTCAAATGTATATAGCGCTGGGCGCATATAACTTCGAATTTATCCGATAAGGCACTGGGTGCCAAACTGGCGTGTTGGTTGGATCCGTGTATCCGTCTAAGTCCTAGTCGTGTTAATAGGGGTAATTAAATAAAATTGTACTATGATTGATATTGGATGATATTGTATGAGAATTGAAAATGGGATAGTGATTTGAAACATGAAAATGAGTTATATACATAACTGCACTAACTTGTGTATTGATGATGGTGATTAGGCTTATGTCAAGCTTGAGATTATGATTGATGTATATGCTTATGTCTGGTATTATACAAATGAAACGGTAAGTTCATAATTGAAATGTGATATGATGAAAAAGGGATTGATGAGTTGAATAATATATATGAGAAATTACGTATGTTATGGTTGAACTTACCTATGTTATGAATAAATATATTAATTAGTTAATTGATGTTGTTATTTTAGTTTATGTTTAGTAAATAGAATGGAAAATAAGTAAAGGAAGTTATTCGTAGTTTTATGAAAATGTTAATGACGGTGTAAAACGTTTTATAAAATCTTATTATGTTAGGGATGAACATATATATGATGTTGATAGACTTACTCATTTATGAGTTAGTGGTTATGTGGCTGATAAATATTGAGGCATTGTTATAGTTTTGTATTTATCATATAAAGTTTATTATTGAATTAGAATATTATGTTTAAAGTTTGTATGAGCTTACTAAGTATTCATTGCTTACGTAGTTGTTTATCCCTTACTTTACAGATTATCAGAAGCTCGATAGGCTTGGAAGCTTGTCGGAGTTATATCATACTATCCATCAGTTCTATCGGTACTTTCGGATGTTTTGATTTTGGTTATAATGGCATGTATAGGTATACTGGTTAATGTTGGCCTATATGTATTTTGTTGAGATTAGCCACTTATTTGGCTTGTGTTTTGGCACATTTTGGGTTGTGCATATTTGCCTTATATGGTTGATGTGCATAATGTTGATTGTAGGTTGACACAAAATTGTGTGAGAAATACGGCTTGTAAAATAGCCTATTTTCATCCACACAGGCAAAGACATGGGTCTGTGTCTCAGCCATGTGTGACACATGGCCAGGTGACACGGCCGTGTGTCCCTTGTAGCTTGTAAAGGTTTGCAAGTCAGTATGTTCACATGGCCTAGCACACGGGCGTATGGTTTGGCCGTGTGACGCAATTTAGTATACTCACACGGGCACGGGCACAGGCTGGTACACGACCGTGTGACCCCTACAGTGTTGAGAATTTTTAAATGTTACCGATTTTTTTTTAAATTTTCCTATTTAGTCCTGATTTGTTTCTAATGCGTAATTTGGGGCCTCGAAGGTTCGTATAATGGACGATATGTATGATTTTGATTGGTTTTTTTAACATGAATGCTATATGATATGAATGTTTGCATTTTCTATCCATTTAATTTGTAAACTCTGGTAATGCTCCGTAACCCTGTTCCGACGACGGATTTGGGTTAGGGGTGTTACAACATGCCAGTAATTAGGACACCTAGGAGCCTCGTAAAATGCGATTAATTAGTGGAAGCGTGTGAGAATGATGACTGATTAGAGTTAATCCTGAGTGAGATTTGGATGTGAGTTATCTATAAATAGGATAGCCTGGTAGTGGATAGAAGACTTTTGTTTCATCTTCTCTGCTAGTCTTTGTTATCATCGAAGAAAACCAAGAGAGTTCACCGTCGTTAACAAAGGTGTTGTCTGTTAAGCTTAAAAGAGCTTCTGTCCGAGTTGTCTGCTGGTAAACTCTTAAACCTTCTTTTAAGTTTTACCATATATAAAGAACTTGTTGTTTGAGTGGCTTTGTAGGATTTTTATTTGGATACTGGATAGGAAGGAAACTTCTCTCCAGAAACTGGTTGTATGTCTACATGTTCCTTTTATTTCATAAAGTTTTGGGGGTTTTTTATATTTAAAGAAGTCATTTTATTGTTTTAGCCAAAGAAACGAGAGAAGGTCTCAGTACCAAAGGGAAGGAACCCGTAAAGTAGATAAAGCTCTGAGTAAAGGATCCTGGTGAGTTCCTTCGTACCTTGAGTCTGGTATCTATGTTATTTCGTTTAACCTTTATCACTGTATAGCTAGGCAAGTGGCTTTGTCCTTTAGCTCTAGTGTTATTGTCTAAGGAAATGTGTTCAAAGAGTCAGTGTATGCAAGGGTATAAATTGTTAAACAAACCCAAAATTCTTGTATAGACATTGTGTAAACACTTCTGTAACACCCCCTAACCATTATCCGTCGTCGGAACAGGGTTATGGAGTATTACCAAACTTTTTAGAACAAATATGAACGTTAAACAAATTAAGTTACATACATTTCATAAATTCATTATATTGTCCCTTGTATGGGTCCTCGAGGCCAAAAATATACGTTAGAAATAAATTAGGACTCAATCGAAAATTCAGAGAATTTTTTTCGTGAAATTTCAAAATTTTCCTAAGTGCAGGGCACACACGCCCGTGTGCCAGGCCGTGTGGACTCAAAATGAGCCTTATACAATAAATTTACCAACCCTGCAAATCTTGAATCAACAAACAATTCAAAATCCAAACTTTCAACCAATCCAAAACATATTCAAATACCTCTAAAACATGGTCAAACTGATAAACATAATGACCTAATCAATGTACTCTTTTAGATGCTTTTCATACTTTAACCAAAACAATCTAATTTAGCATCATTCAAACCATTTCTAAATTTATATCAATTTCTCCCAAAGTCTATTTATTTCATACTCATGTATGCATTAACTTAAACATGTCATTTTATATCATCATCATGTCTTACATAAGTTCAAATATATAATTAGCCTATATTATCTTATAACATCATTTACAATCACTACTCAAAATGACCTACATGTGACATCCTAGGTACATGTCATTACCAAAAAGGAAAGTACTTCACCACTTTTGAGTTTCGGATCAGCTTTAGATGCTGATTCGACAATCTGACTTTAATCTAACCTGAGCACGGAAAACAAACCGTACGCTGATTATAAACTCAGTGGTATTTCTATAATCTGAATATTTATTAAACAAGAATTTATAATATTTATTTATATAATCACACATAAACATGATCATTCAACAAATAATCAATTTCATAAATGCATTATTCATAACACTTTCAATTCTCATATCATACTATTTCAATTTCATAATTGCTATTCAATAGCTTTTCTCAATAGGATACACCATTAAATTTCAAACCAATATCCATTTCATGAATCCTTGATTCATGCAATTCCATGCATTTCAATTGTATATTTCATTTCATTGTCCATTCCAATCCATATTCAATATTATTCATTGTCAACCAATTAGCCAAATCATTTGTTTACCCCTATTAACAAGACTCGGACTTTGGCGGATACATGGATCCAACCAAAACACACCAGTATGGCACCCAGTGCCTCATCGGATAATTCGAAGTATTAGATTGACACCCAGTGTCTCATCGGCCTTGCCGAAGTAAGTTGGTACCTAGTACCTCATCGAATTTATCCGAAGTAATAATATGACATTCAGTGTCTCATCGACTCGTGGTCGAAGTAATCCCTGAACACTTCCAATCCTATGGCATGACAACTCTATCCGACTCAGTCCGATACAGTTAACAGGGTTTCATATCACTTTTCAATTTCCAATCGATACGCATTTCAAATAATCACATATATTCGTAATTCAATTCATTTCAATTGATTTTTTTAAATATAATAATATATATCAAATGTTCAAATTCCACAATAATCACATATTCAGATCAATTTCATCACATTCCAAATCAATCCATTTCATTAGTATAACACAATACAAATAATTCTCACCTTATTTACTTACCATAATATTTAATCAAAATTCAACAATTAATAACTAAATCCACTTTTCAATTTCAAACAATATTCATTCCAATTCAAATATTCACATATGTACATGAAATAAATTCCATTCAATTCAATTCAATATCACAAAATCAATATCAATACTCACCTCAATGCACTTACCATACATATTAAGTAATAATTCAACAATTAATTATTAAATTCGGATTATAGAAATACAAACCGTATTTTCCGAGCTAATCTTCGTTGACTTTTTCCTTTCCTTTCTTAGCCGACATCTCCGGCTCAACGTTAGCTACGGAATTAAAACAATTAAAATTTATTAATACACTATAATTTCATATTAAACATTTCAATTTATACACAACTTTTGCCTAAACTCCAATTGAATCCCTATTCAAATCTAACCTTATTTTATTCATAATTTTACTCTTTATTTTTCATTCAACTATCACTTAAAACTAATTTCAATTCTCTAATTTCACCATGAATCTCTAATTTTAGATTTCTTTCAATTTAGTCCTTACTACATAAAACTTATGATTTAACTTACAATTCAATCCTTTTCTCAATTCTAACTTAAAATTCTATCAATTCTAACCCAAATTCTTCAATTAATTCAACATAAACCACATCTAAAAATCAACCAACTTTCAAAATTTCCACTTATATCAAGTAGTATTTTGTTCTAAGATTCCAAAAACATCAAAAATTACAAGAAAAGGGATTAAATTGACTTGCCACTTGAACTTGGAACCTTTAAAACCCTAATTTCCCTTTTTCTTTTCTTTCTTTCTTTTTCTTCTTTCTTTCCCATGTTTTCGTTTTGCTATTCTGTTTCCTTTTTCATTTTTTTGTTTCTTTATTTTAATTATAATAATAATATAATATTTTAATATTTTCTTAAATAATAAGTAATATATATGTATTACAAATGTATGTATATAAAATTTTACACATTTACATTATTATTACTACACAACTGTCATAATTTAATTTAATTTATTTACTTTATTTAATTAATATAATATAATATAATAATATAATAATATAATAATATTTACTTAAATTATAAGTAAATATATAATAATTACTAATATATGTATATTATTTATACACATGAAAATTATTTTTACCACACACATGTCATGTAACACCCCAAACCCGGTCCATGCGTTACGACCGGATCTGACATGTCACATGAAGAAAACGAGTAAGAACTTGTGATTTTTACTAAAGAGTTTGTTATTTGGTTATAGATTAAGAAAAACAAATTTAATTGGAAATATTTGAAAATAATACTACTAATCTTGAAAGGTTGATTGAAGAATCGATATTGAACTAGTGATCTTTTAAAACCGTGACTTTTGAAAATGACATCGATAACTTGAAAGAGAATCCGAGTTAAATTATTTGTACAAGTTTGTTATGAAATCCATTTGTTAATCAATTTTAAAAAAAAAAACATTATTTATGATTTTAGAAAATTCCTATTTAAAACAATTCAAGAAAAACATTAAATACGTCTAAACATAAAGCAAAATAAAACATAATCCAGAGGCCTTATTACAACTTTAAAACATAAAATAGTAAAAGTAATGAAATAAAAGCGGAAAAGAAGTTCAACGATGTTCGAAAACATTATTTCCAAAGTATGGCCTCCACCGAGTCATCCATGGGCCCAAGTCCTCATTCATCGAGCATTACGCAAGGATTAAGAAAAAGGGGTGAGTTACTAGAACTCAGTGTATAATCCCCTTACCGTCATCCACCGGCTTTGAACAGCGTAGCATAATCTTGGGCCTAAGCCCATTTATATAACAATAATTAAATGAAGTAAATGTATGCAACCCAACCCAATCCATCCATCACACCCCAGACCATTAATCACACCTGTGGGGATCAAGTCAACCCACCCGCCGCTCACACCAAAATTGTGCGGCCTAAGTGCTAGAGTATAGTATTTTTGTGGTCAAGCCACCAAAAACATAATTAAGCACAATAATAAATAGATTTGTGGCAATGCCACCGAGCTACTGCTGCTCTCCATACAATTTATCCCATCCCATGCAATATATGAAAATGTATCATACAAAATAAAATAAAATATCCACATATATACAACAACCATTAATCTAGTGAATTAATTCGGTGAATCGGCCCATTAAGGCACTTTGATAGTTCGACCCATTTAGGCATTATAGCAAATCGGCCCATAGGGCCATTTTCGTAATTTAATAAATTAATATCGATTTTGACAGATCTTAGAATTAACTTCGTTTAAGCCAATACAACGATCTATTCTTCCAACATAATGGTGTGTCATGAATCAACGGGATTTCGGTGTGAGATTACACACCTGATTACGGTAAGGACTAAACCTTCTTGATCGTCGGCACCTATATCACCATCATACTCGATTAACAAACATAAGAGATTTTTCTTAATCCAAATCTAAACCAACGATCTAAAATGCTTACCCTTAGTATCGTGAACGACCACGATTTGTCTATTCTCACCGGATGATGGTCCACAACCCGGTGGGAAATCCCGAACTGCCGATACCGCCCTACGTTTGAACTTAGGAGTAGGAATTGCAAATCCACTCCCTTTTTTGTCCTCCTATCACTTTTCCTTTCAAATCGCTACCAATTGCCTCCATTGAAAAAGTCTTGGTCAGTAAAATACTACTATGAGAGAGAGTAGTTGTTTAGGGATAGGATTCGGCTTACCACTACTTCCGTAAGATCAACAAGTAGAGAAGAACGAGCGATTTAGTCCCTAATATAACCGATTAGTCAAATCCATCAATCTGTTTTAACGGAATAACCAAGCATTGAGATATATCGAAATGAACCTTGAAGAAATTCCTTACCTTAACAATAATAGATCCAACTTCCACCGATTGGGCTTAAGGCTAGAAATGAATCGGCAAGGATGGAATATTTGGCCACCCACTAAAACACCAAATCGATCAAGGAAGAAATGCCCAATAAGCAAGCAAGAAGAAGAAGAAATAGTGTGATTAAAGTTTCGGCTATTTAGAGAGAAAAGATCAAGCAAGATTCGGCCATCAAAATATTGGTTTAAGAAGAAGAGAGAAGGATTGAAGAAATGGTGAAAAAGAAAATGAGAGATGGAAAAAGAGTGCTAGATAGTTTCGGCTAACAAAGGGAAAATGAGCAAAATGAGGTGAGTGTTTCGGCAACAAAGGAGAAAGGTGAACAATTTTGGCTTTAGAGTTTCGGCAAGCAAAGGAGAAAGAATTGGAAAAGAAAACACCAAAATGCTAAAAGAAAACAAGCCTCTCACGCACCAAAACTTTGTAAAAAGCTATATGAAATTCGGCTCCCTCATTCCCCCTACCAAAACCGTGCATTTCTTTACCAAAAAGATCAAGGTTGACCAAAAATTCTTTCCCAAACACCTTCCACAAAATCGGCCAACATGTTCCCCTCCCTTATTCATTTCCTTTATTTCTTTCCTTGTTTTTCCCTTGCTTTCCTCCTTACCATATTTCTTAGTCTTCTTTCCATCACTAGAAAGTCTTCCTTTCCTTATTTATAGCCATGGCCGACACTTTGGAAAGAAGCACAAAAAAAATTAATACAAAAATTTGCACTAGGTGGGATTCGAACTCCACTCCTTAAGCCTCTTCATGTGACGCCACACCACTCTGCTACTAGCTCCACTTGTGCTAGCAAAATACACACTTAATTCCTTGAGTCTTGATGCCACTTACCTTCTCTCCTTAAAGTGCTTAATCACAAAAATTTTACTAAGGCCCAACTCAACCCAAAGTCTTCTTAGGACCCCTAAACATACACAATTAACATTCTTAACTAGCCTAACGCATGATATAATGCAAAACATAAAATCTTGAATTTCAGGATGTTACAATTCTACCCCCTTAAACAAATTTTGGCCTCGAAATTTACCTAATTAGAAGAGATGAAGATATTGCTGTCGGATCGTGTCCTCTGATTCCCATGTAGCTTCCTCTGATCCGTGATTACGCCATAATACTTTGACTAACGGAACCGACTTCCTTCTTAGCACCTTAACATCCCAATCTAAAATTTGTACTGGCTCCTCTTTAAAAGACAAGTCAGGTCTTATCTCAACTTCCTCCACTAGTACAACATGAGACGGATCCGAATGATAACGCCTTAACATCAAAACATGAAATACGCTATGTATTTGAGTTAACTCCGGAGGTAACTCAAGTTGATAAGCCACTGGCCCAACACGCTTCAATACACGGTAAGGTCCGATAAACCTAGGGCTCAACTTGCTCTTCCGTCCAAATCTAAAGATCTTTTTCCAAGGTGAGACCTTCAGAAAGACCTGATCACCCACAGAGAACTCTATCTCCTTTCGCTTGGATCCGCGTTCGATTTGCATGCGTCAAAGCTTCTTTTAACCGTGCACGAATTACCTTAACTTTTTCCTCTGTCTCCGAGATCAACTCAAGACCCAATAAGCGTCGTTCTCCTATTTCAGTCCAACGGTGGGAGTACGACACACCTACGACTCATACAGCGCCTCGTAGGTGCCATTTGGATCTTTGGATTGATAGTTGTTGTTGTATGCAAACTCGCCAATGGTAGAAAATCTTCCCAACTACCCTGAAGTCGATCACATGACCCCTTAACATGTCTTCTAGAATCGGATTACTCTCTCCGATCGACCATCGATCTGCGGATGAAACGCCGTCTTTGAAATTTAGTCTTGTACCCAAAGCTTCATGTAGAGCCTTCCAAAATCGTGATGTAAACCTAGGATCACATGCGATATGATAGACACTGGTACCCCATGCAACCTCACGACTTACGCTATATACAACTTGGCCAACACGCAATGAATAATCCGCATGCGAATAGATAGGAAATGAGCGACCGTTAACCGATCCACTATCACCCATACGGAATCTTTCTTAGTAGGCGTTAAAGGTAACCCACTAACAAAGTCCATCGTTATCCTTTCCCATTTTCATAGTGGGATTTTCACCAGTTGTAGCAACCCTGAAGGCAGTTGATGTTTCGCCTTCACTGCCGACATGTCAAGCACTTGCTCACGAAATCAGTAACCTCCGTTTCAACCACGGCCACCAATGTCGCTCACCGAGGTCTCGGTACATCTTATTTCCCCCGGGGTGCATAGCATATGGGCTACTATGCGCCTCACGCAGAATCATTTGTCTCAATTCAGAATCCCTGGGCATACAAACTCTTCCGCGGAAACATAATACTCCATCACTATTTAATCCAAAATCCCCTATCTCACCACTTTCCACTTGCTGAAGTCGAGAACCTAACCTTTCATCTAACAACTGCTTTTCCTTAATCTGACTTACCCACGTAGGCTTCACTTGAAGTTCAGCTAACAAGCTACCATCTTCATAAAGGCTGAGATAAGCAAACATCGCTCTCAAATCCGATATCACCTTACGACTCAACGCATCTGCCACTACGTTAGCTTTACCTGGGTGATACTTGATTAAGCAGTCATAATCTTTCAACAATTCTATCCACCTCTGCTGTCTTAAGTTCAACTTCTTCTGGGTAAGGAGGTACTTCAGACTCTTATGATCCGTGTAGATAATCGAGTTCTCCCCATACAGATAGGGTCTCCATATCTTTAGAGCAAAAACCACTGCAGCTAACTCCAAATCATGTGTGGAATAGTTCACCTCATGCGGCCTTAATTGACGAGATGAATAAGCCACCACTTTTCCCCTTGCATCAACACACATCCCAAACCCGTGTGTGACGCATCACAATAAACAATAAACTCTTTACCAGCCTCATGTTGAATCAATACTGGCGCTTCTGTCAGAATCTTCTTCAATTTCTCAAAACTCTCTTGCTGCTTATCTGACCACACAAACGGTACTCTCTTACGCAACAGCTTAGTTAGGGGTGCAGCAATCAACGAAAACCCCTCAACGAAATGCCTGTAATACCCAGCCAAACCTAGAAAACTTTGAATTTCTGACACTGACCTCGGTGGCATCTAGTCCAATACAGCCTCGACCTTCCGGGGATCAACTCTAATTCCCTCGGTAGACACAACATGCCCCAAAAAGGTCACCTCTTTCAGCCAAAATTCACACTTACTGAATTTGCCATACAGCTGCTTCTCCCTTAATATCTGCAATACTACCCGTAGATGCGAATCATGCTCCTCTTCAGTCTTTGAGTACACCAGGATGTCGTCTATGAACACCACCACAAATCGATCTAGATAGGGTTGGAAGACTCGGTTCATCATGTCCATAAATGTAGCTGGTGCATTTGTCAACCCGAACGGCATCACTAAGAACTCGTAATGCCCATATCGAGTTCGAAACGCAGTCTTGTGAATATCCGCCTCCTTGACTTTTAACTGGTGATACCCCGATCTCAGATCTATCTTCGAGAAAACCGAAGCTCCACGCAGCTGATCGAACAGATCATCGATCCTCGGTAACGGATACTTGTTCTTGATCGTCAACTTATTCAATTGTCTATAATCGATGCACATACGCATTGACCCATCCTTTTTCTTAACGAACAAAACCGGGGCTCCCCACGGTGACACACTTGGTCGAATAAATCCACGATCCAACAACTCTTGGATCTGAGCTTTAAGTTCCACGAGCTCCTTCAGTGCCAGTCTATAAGGGGCAATGGACATCGGAGCCGTTCCTGGCAACAGCTCAATACCAAATTCCACCTCCCGATCTGGAGGCAATCCTGGAAGCTCCTCGGGAAAGACATCTGAAAACTCTTTCACCGTTCTAACACTTTCTACCGACAACTCTTTGGCATCCAAAGCACTGATAAAGACTAAGAACGCTCCACACCCCTTTCGCACCAACTTTTCTGCCTTCAAAGTAGATACCACATTAGATAGATAATTTCTTTTTTCACCAATCATCATCACTTCCTTATCCTCCGAAGTTCTTAGTACCATCTGCTTTGCAGCAAAGTCCAAGTTCGCACGATGTTTAACCAGCCAGTCCAT
Source organism: Gossypium sturtianum (assembly GCA_025698515.1). NCBI lineage: Eukaryota > Viridiplantae > Streptophyta > Magnoliopsida > Malvales > Malvaceae > Gossypium > Gossypium sturtianum. Next base: position 75,538,592 of record CM046951.1, on the reverse strand, counting down.
GCCCAAAATAAGATCAAACTCCCCGAACGGCAGTTCCATCAAATCCGCCAGAAATACTACCCCCTGAACCTCTAAGGGTACATCCCTAAACAACTTATTTACTACCACCGACTGCCCTAAAGGCTAATCACAGTTGTTTCTCTAGCAGTAATCTCAGATTTAATATTCAGAGTTCCAGACATAGCACATGCAACATACGAATGGGTGGATCCAATGTCTATCAAAGTGGTAAAAGGTACTTCAGATATGAAAAACATACCGGTTATGACGTCCGGTGCATCGCCATCCCCTCGACGTCTGACCGCATAGACCAACCCTGGCTGTCTCGCCTCCGCGTTACTCCTATTACCGATACCTCTACCCGGTGCACCTTGACCTCGTCCTACACCGTTACCACCGCGACCTAGCCCACGACCTCTCGGTGGCTGCTGAGCGCCTCCTGCTGGCTGCGCAAATCTGTTACGAACTGCCTGAGTTTGATCAGGCTTTCAAGGGTAATCCCTAAACCGATGGTCCTTGGATCCACATCTGAAGCAACCACCAGTTCTCTTCCAGCATTCACCCGAGTGAAGTTTCCCACAATCCACGCAAGGCTGTGACTGATTGGTAGTAGCTGGAGCACCCACTTGAACTGGTCCCTCATTCCTGGGCCTTTTCTGAAATCCTCTAGCAGGACCTGAATACCCAGAGTCTCTCTTGTTCCTGCCCCTATCCTTGTCTCGATTTTGCCGTTCCGAGTGTTTAACTTTCTCAGCTATCTTAGCTTTTTCCACAAGTGTAGCAAAATTCCTTTCCTTCTGTGGGGCTATTAGCACCCGTAACTCATCACGCAATCCATCCTCAAAATGCACACAGTGCTCATGATCAGTCGGCACTATTCCCCGGGCATACCGACTCAGACGTAGAAACTCCGCCTCGTATGCTGCCACAGATTTACTTCCTTGAACCAGATTCAAAAATTCCTTCCTTCTGGCATCTACATAACTAGCCCCGACATATTTTCCTTGAAATGCTGTCTTAAAGAATTCCCAGGTAATACGATCAGCCTGAGTGCCTTCCCGAACAGTGAGCCACCACTGATATGCCTCGTCTCTTAGCAATGACACAACCCCTTTCAGTTTCTACTCAGATATGCAATCCAGATCGTCCATAATCCGTTCCACCGCCTCAAGCCAGTACTCTGCTACACTTGGGGCTACACCCGAAATACCCCTAAAGACTTCGGCCCCATTCGATCTAAGTCGCTCGGATATCAACCCACGAGCTGCCGACCCAGTTCTTGCCCCAGCAACCCTTTCCAGTACTCGCAACATTGCTTTGGACAGAGCGTCGTCCTCTCTCATTCGATCATGTGACCTAGCTTCAGTCACTGGTGACGCATGTGTGTCCATTTCAGGCATATGTCCCAATGCCTCAGATACAACTCTAGCACCTCGGCCTCTACCACGTCCACGTCTACCACGTCCACGTCCTCTAGCGCTCATGTTTACTAACATCGATTTAATCTGATTAAGAGTCTTATGAATCAGTATGCTTATTCAGTGTTTATTAAACAATATTTTATGGAGTATAAGAAGTAAAGTTGTTTTCGCAAAACATATCCTAAAGTCTCAATCTCTATAGTTTCAGCTCCTAAAGCTAAAAGTTCTAGAGTATCTCTATTTTGTGAAGTTTTCTTACTACAGTCATACCATAATAATCATAAATTGAAAACAAAACTTACTGACTTGATGCCGGATACCCGTGGTGCCATACTTCCTTTAAAACATGTATTTATAAATCGAATTTCAAGCAGTTTTAGAAAACATTTTTGAACCCAAACCACAGTCGAGTTTTGCAACCGGGCTCTGATACCATAAAATGTAACACCCCAAACCCGTCCCATGCGTTACGACCGGATCTGACATGTCACATGAAGAAAACGAGTAAGAACTTGTGATTTTTACTAAAGAGTTTGTTATTTGGTTATAGATTATGAAAAACAAATTTAATTGGAAATATTTGAAAATAATACTACTAATCTTGAAAGGTTGATTGAAGAATCGATATTGAACTAGTGATCTTTTAAAACCGTGACTTTTGAAAATGACATCGATAATTTGAAAGAGAATCCGAGTTAAATTATTTGTACAAGTTTGTTATGAAATCCATTTGTTAATCAATTTAAAAAAAACGTTATTTATGATTTTAGAAAATCCCCATTTAAAACAATTCAAGAAAAATATTAAATACGTCTAAACATAAAGCAAAATAAAACATAATCCAGAGGCCTTATTACAACTTTAAAACACAAAATAGTAAAAGTAATGAAATAAAACAGAAAAGAAGTTCACTGATGTTCGAAAATACTATTTCCAAAGTATGGCCTCCACCGAGTCATCCATGGGCCCAAGTCCTCATTATTGAGCATTACCTGCAAGGATTAAGAAAAATGGGTGAGTTACTAGAACTCAGTGTATAATCCCCTTACCGTCATCCACTGGCCTGAACCCGCATAGCATAATCTTGGGCCTAAGCCCATTTACATAACAATAATTAAATGAAGTAAATGTCTACAACCCAACCCAATCCATTCATCACACCCCCGACCACCCAATCACACTGTGGGGATCAAGTCAACCCACCTCGCGCGCACACTCAAAATTGCGTAAGTGCTAGAGTATAGTATTTTTGTGGTCAAGCCACCAAAAACATAATTAAGCACAATAATAAATAGATTTGTGGCAATGCCACCAGGCTACACTGCTCTCCATACAATTTATCCCATCCCATGTATTATATGAAAATGTATCATACAAAATAAAATAAAATATCGACTTATATACAACAACCATTAATCTAGTGAATTAATTCGGTGAATCGACCCATTAAGGCACTTTGATAGTTCGGCCCATTTAGGCATTATAGCAAATCGGCCCATAGGGGTATTTTCGTAAATCGTCCCATAGGGGCATTTTCCTAAATCGTCCCATAGGGGCATTTTCGTAAATCAGCCCATAGGGGCATTTTCGTAATTTAATAAATTAATATCGATTTTGACAGATCTTAGAATTAACTTCGTTTAAGCCAATACAACGATCTATTCTTCCAACATAATGGTGAGTCATGAATCAGCGGGATTTCGGTGTGAGATTACACACGACACAGTAAGGACTAAACCTTCTTGATCGTCGGCACCTATATCACCATAATACTCGATTAACTAACATAAGAGATTTTTCTTAATCCAAATCTAAATCAACGATCTAAAATGCTTACCCTTAGTATCGTGAACGACCACGATTTGTCTATTCTCACCGGATGATGGTCCACAACCGGTGGGAAATCCTAAACCTGTCGATACTAGTCCTACGTTTGAACTTAGGAGTAGGAATTGCAAATCCACTCCCTTTTTGTCCTCCTATCGCTTTTCCTTTCAAATCGCTACCACTTGCCTCCATTGAAAAAGCCTTGGTCAGTAAAATACTACTATGAGAGAGAGTAGTTATTTAGGGATAGGATTCGGCTTACCACTACTTCCGTAGGATCAACAAGTAGAGAAAAACGAGTGATTTAGTCCCTAATATAACCGATTAGTCAAATCCATCATCCGTTTTAACGGAATAACCAAGCATTGAGATATATCAAAATGAACCTTGAAGAAATTCCTTACCCTAACAATAATAGATCCAACTTCCACCGGTTGGGCTTAAGGCTAGAAATGAATCGGCAAGGATGGAATATTCGGCCACCCACTAAAACACCAAATCGATCAAGGAAGAAATGCCCAATAAGCAAGCAAGAAGAAGAAGAAATAGTGTGATTAAAGTTTCGGCTATTTAGAGAGAAAAGATCAAGCAAGATTCGGCCATCAAAATATTGGTTTAAGAAGAAGAGAGAAGGATTGAAGAAATGATGAAAAAGAAAAGGAGAGATGGAAAAAGAGTGCTAGATAGTTTCGGCTAACAAAGGGAAAATGAGCAAAATGAGGTGAGTGTTTCGGCAACAAAGGAGAAAGGTGAACAATTTTGGCTTTAGAGTTTCGGCAAGCAAAAGAGAAAGAATTGGAAAAGAAAACACCAAAATGCTAAAAGAAAACAAGCCTCACACGCACCAAAATTTTGTAAAAAGCTATATGAAATTCGGCTCCCTCATTCCCCCTACCAAAACCGTGCATCTCTTTACCAAAAAGATCAAGGTTGACCAAAAATTCTTTCCCAAACACCTTCCACAAAATCGACCAACATGTTCCCCTCCCTTATCCATTTCCTTTATTTCTTTCCTTGTTTTTCCCTTGCTTTCCTCCTTACCATATTCCTTAGTCTTCTTTCCATCACTAGAAAGTCTTCCTTTCCTTATTTATAGCCATGGCCAACACTTTGGAAAGAAGCACAAAAAAATTTAATCCAAAAATTTGCACTAGGTGGGATTCGAACTCCACTCCTTAAGCCTCTTCATGTGACGCCACACCACTCTGCTACTAGCTCCACTTGTGCTAGCAAAATACACACTTAATTCCTTAAGTCTTGATGCCACTTACCTTCTCTCCTTAAAGTTCTTAATCACAAAAATTTTACTAAGGCCCAACTCAACCCAAAGTCTTCTTAGGACCCCTAAACATACACAATTAACATTCTTAACTAGCCTAACGCATGATATAATGCAAACCATAAAATTCTGAATTTCAGGATGTTACATGTCAATTTATGGTTTAATTGCTTATTTAGTCCCTTGAATTTTCTCTATTCTATAATTCAACTTTTACCTTATATTCAATCTAGTCCTTATACCCAATTACTCCTAATTTAAACAAATTCACCTATCCAAAACCTAATTAACCACACAACTAACTTCGTAAATATTTATTAAAAATATTTACGAATCCGTTTTTCGAAAACGGAGACCGAAAATACACTTTCCTATACCTGTGACTATCGGGTCATTACGATTCTCGCCCCTTAATAAATTTCGTCCTCGAAACTTACCTGAAAAGAGGTGGGGGTACTGAGATCTCATTGTCTCTTCTTTTTCCCAAGTTACTTCCTCAGTATTATGACTTCTCCATAATACTTTTACTAACAGAACTCGTTTATTACGCAATTCCTTCACCTCTCGAGCTAATATCTCAACCGGCTCTTCATCATATGACAAATCAGGTCGAATTTCAATATCTTCAGTCGAAATAACATGAGAGTGATCTAATCTGTATCTTCTGAGCATGGAAACATGAAAAACATCATGAATTTTCTATAATTCCAGAGGCAAGGCTAAACGATAGGCAACTGGTCCAACTCTTTCCACAATCTCATACGGTCTAATGAAACGAGGACTCAATTTTCCTTTCTGGCCAAATCTCAATATTTTTTTCCAGGGTGATACTTTGAGAAATACCTTATCGCCAACAGAGTACTCAATGTCCCGGCGTTTCAAATCTGCATATGACTTCTGTCTGTCAAAAGCTGCCTTTAATCTATCTTGAATCTTCTTAACAATTTTTTTCCGTTTCTTGAATTAACTCCTGCCCGATTATTTTTCTTTCATTTAATTCCATCCAACACACAGATGACCGACACCTTCATCTATATAGAGCTTCATACGGAGCCATTTGAATACTCGATTAGAAACTATTATTATAAACAAACTCAGCTAAAGGTAAATAACGTTTCCAACCTAATTCAAAATCAATAACACAAGCTCGAAGCATGTCTTCTAATATTTGAATAACTCGCGCCGATTGCCCATCAGTCTGTGGATGAAAAGCTGTACTAAAATTGAGCCGTGTCTAAGATATTCATGCAACTGCCTCCAGAACCTCGATGTAAACCTCGGATCTCGATCAAAAATTATCGATACCGGAATACCATGCAACCTTACAATTTCCCGAATATAAACTTCAACAAATGAAGGGACCAATCAATTCTGATTACTATAAAATGAGCTGACTTTGTAAGCCGATCGATAATCAACCAATTAGCATTTTTCTTACTTGCTGACAATTGTAGCCCCGTCACAAAATCCATGGTAATACAATCCCACTTCCATTCAGGAATGTTAATAGGTTGCAATAATCCAGTCGGAAATTGATGTTTTTCCTTGACTCGTTGACAAGTTAAACATTTAGAAATATACTCAACTATATCTCTTTTCATACATGGGCCACCAATATAATTCTCGCACATTTCGATACATTTTTGTTCCTCCGGGATGTAAGGCAAAATGACTGTTATGTGCTTCACGAAGTATCAACTCTTTCAATTCTGAAACATCTGGTACACAAATCTGATTATGAAATCTCAAGCAACCATATTCATCAATATGGAAATTTTCAAGCATGCCATTCTGAACCATTTCTTTCTTTTTTGACCAGCTTGTAGTCTTCTAACTGTACCAGTTTGATTTGATCAAACATTACCGGTTTAATTCTCAATTTAGTCAGTAAACTTCCATCATCATTGATACTAAGCTATGCAAACATTGCCCATAATTCAATTGTTGTTTTTCTATTCAATGCATAAACTACAACATTTGCCTTTCCCGAGTGATAATCAACAACACAATCATAATCTTTTAAAAGCTCTATCCACCGATGTTGTCTCAAATTTAACTCTTTTTGTGTCAAAAGATATTTTAGACTCTTATGATCGGTATAAATATAGCATTTCTCACCATACAGTTAATGTCTCCAGATCTTTAGTGCAAAAATCACAGCAGCCAATTCTAAATTGTGTGTCGGGTAATTACGTTCATGTGGTTTCAATTGCCGAGATGCATATGCTATCACCTTCCATCTTGTATTAAGACACATCCGAGACCATTCAAGAAAGCATCACTATATATAACAAAATCCTTTCCCGACTCTGGCAAAGTCAAACTGGTGCCTCAGACAATATTTGCTTCAATTTTTCAAAACTTTCCTGACATTGATCATCCCAAACAAACTAAACATTCTTTTGCAACAACTTTGTCATCGGCAAGGGTATCTTCAAAAATCCATTTACAAATCTCCGATAATAACCAGCCAATCCAAGAAAACTACGTATCTCTAATACATTTCTTGGTGCTTTCCATTGAACAATTGCTTCAATCTTCTTCAGATAAACTCTAATTCCTTCTGCTGATACCACATATCCTAGAAATACAACCTCAGACAACCAAAATTCACATTTACTCAATTTCCCATACAACTGCTTCTCCCGTACTATTTGCAAAACGATTCTGAGATGCTGCTCATGTTCGATCTCAGACTTTGAATAAACCAAAATGTCATCAATAAAAACCACCACAAACTGGTCCAAATAAGGTTGAAAGATGTGGTTCATAAGATCCATAAAATCAGTTGGGGCATTTGTCAAACCAAATGGCATCACCAAAAATTCATAATACCCATACCTTGTTCGGAATGCTGTCTTCGGTACATCATTTTCTTTCACCTTTAATTGATAGTAACCCGATCTCAGATCAATCTTTGAAAACACAGAAGCTCCTTTCAACTAATCAAATAAATTGTCAATACGAGGTAGCGGATATTTATTCTTGATTGTCACCTTGTTTAGTTGTCGATAATCAATACAGAGTCGCATCGAACCATCTTTCTTTTTAACAAAGATTTCTGGGGCTCCCCAAGGTGGAGTACTCAGACGTATAAATCCTCAATCCAGTAAATCCTGCAATTGCACCTTTAATTCTTTCAACTCTGTAGATGACATACGATATGGTGGTATTGACATCGGAGCTATACTAGGATAAAATTCAATTGCAAATTCAACTTTCCGATCTGGTGGTAATCCCGATAACTCTTCAGAAAATACATCAGGAAATTCACAAACAGTTCGAATCTTACTGCATTGACTTTCAACAGAATCTGAGTTAATAACATATGCCACAAAAGCTCCACAACCCTGGTAAAGAAGTTTATTAACCTGAATCACTGAAATATTACAACTCGACCCACTGGTTCGAATACCATTTACTTCAATCTTATTCTCATTTTAACTTTGAACAATAAACTTCTTTTTACAACAATTTAAAATCACTCATATATTTCTTCTGAAATTCTCTTTGAAAGAAATCCTAGTTTACCTGTTCTGCCGGTACATGTCGAGTTACCAATTCCCACCAAACATAAGATTTTCCCTTGAAGTAAAGAAACATCACACAATAAACTATCTCGGGGAGTACATTCAAGTTGCTACAAAATTCCTTTTGTAGCTTCAATCCAATTCTCAGCTGTAGACGGATCAACTCCTTTCAAACCCAAAAATTCAGCAGCACCATACTTACGCAGTTCTTTAATTGGTGTTTGACGAGTAGTAGGAGCAGATGTTGTTGCAGTTGCAGTTTCAGCTATAACCCTAAGTAATTGAGAATCATCTCTTTCTCTAGTTTTACCTCGTTCAACATTAGGTAGTTGATTACCTACTGGGTTTACACTCGGTGTTACTGAATCGGTTCCATCTACATCATATGATTCATCGTCTCCAGTATACATTTCTTGATCAGTAGCATCTATGTATTCATCCGACATTTTCATTATAAAACAGAAACAAACAAATATCAGCATCCAATCCCGACTCAATTTCAACTCAATTATGGAATGTACCACTAGACTCAATTCCGAGCTCGATTTAGTCCAAAAATCGGCTAAACCTACAAAGCTCTGATAGCACTAATTGTAACACCCCCTAACCCTTATCCGTCGTCGAAACAGGGTTACGGAGTATTACCAGACTTTTTAGAACAAATATGAACATTAAACAAATTAAGTTACATACATTTCATAAATTAATTATATTGTCATTTGTACGGGTCCTCGAGGCCCAAAATATACGTTAGAAATAAATTGGGACTCAATCAGAAATTCAGAGAATTTTATTTTTTGCGAAATTTCAAAATTTTTCCTAAGTGCAGGGCACACACACCCGTGTGCCAGGCCGTGTGGACTCAAAATGAGCCTTATACAATAAATTTACCAACCCTACAAAATCCAAACTTTCAACCAATCCAAAACATATTCAAATACCTCTAAAACATGTCAAATTGATAAACTTAATGACCTAATCAATGTACTCTTTTAGATGCTTTTCATACTTTAACAAAACAATCTAATTTAACATCATTCAAACCATTTCTAAATTTATATCAATTTCTCCCAAAGTCTATTTATTTCATACTCATGTATGCATTAACTTAAACATGTCATTTTATATCATCAACATGTCTTACATAAGTTCAAATATATAATTAGCCTATATTATCTTATAACATCATTTACAATCACTACTCAAAATGACCAACATGTGACATCCTAGGTACATGCCATTACCAAAAAGAAAAGTACTTCACCACTTTTGAGTTCAGGATCGGCTTTAGATGCTGATTCGACAATCTGACTTTAATCTAACCTGCGCACGGAAAACAAACCGTACGCTGAGTATAAACTCAGTGGTATTTCTATGATCCGAATATTTATTAAACAAGAATTTATAATATTTATTTATATAATCACACATAAACAAAATCATTCAACAAATAATCAATTTCATAAATGCATCATTCATAACACTTTTAATTCTCATATCATACTATTTCAATTTCATAATTGCTATTCAATAGCTTTTCTCAATAGGATATACCATTAAATTTCAAACCAATATCCATTTCATGAATCCCTGATTCATGCAATTCCATGCATTTCAATTGCATATTTCATTTCATTGTCCATTCCAATCCATATTCAATATTATTCATTGTCAACCAATTGGTCAAATCATTTGTTTACCCCTATTAACAAGACTCGGACTTTGGCGGATACACGGATCCAACCAAAACACACCAGTATGGCACCCAGTGCCTCATCGGATAATTCGAAGTATTAGATTGACACCCAGTGTCTCATCGACCTTGCCAAAGTAAGTTGGTACCCAGTACCTCATCAAATTTATCCAAAGTAATAATATGACATCCAGTGTCTCATCGACTCGTGGTCGAAGTAATCCCTGAACACTTCTAATCCTATGGCATGCCAACTATATCCGACTCAGCCCGATACAGTTAATAGGGTTTCACATCACTTTTCAATTTCCAATCGATACGCATTTCAAATAATCACATATATTCGTAATTCATTTCATTTCAATTCATTTTTTTAAATATAATAATAAATGTCAAATGTTCAAATTCCACAATAATCACATATTCACATCAATTTCATCACATTCCAAGTCAATCAATTTCATTAGTATAACACAATACAAATAATTCTCACCTTATTCAGTTACCATAATATTTAATCAAAATTCAACAATTAATAACTAAATTAACTTTTCAATTTCAAACAATATTCATTCCAATTCAAATATTCACATATGTACATGAAATCAATTCCATTCAATTCAATTCAATATCACAAAATCAATATCAGTACTCACATCAATGCACTTACCATACATATTAAGTAATAATTCAACAATTAATTATTATATTCAGATTATAGAAATACAAACCGTATTTTCCGAGCTAATCTTCGTTGACTTTTTCCTTTCCTTTCTTAGCTGACGTCTCCGGCTCAACGTTAGCTACGGAATTAAAACAATTAAAATTTATCAATACACTACAATTTCATATTAAACATTTCACTTTATACACAACTTTTGCCTAAATTCCAATTAAATCCCTATTCAAATCTAACCTTATTTTATTCATAGTTTTACTCTTTATTTTTCATTCAACTATCACTTAAAACTAATTTCAATTCTCTAATTTCACCATGAATCTCTAATTTCGAATTTCTTTCAATTTAGTCCTTACTACATAAAACTTATGATTTAACTTACAATTCAATCCTTTTCTCAATTCTAACTTAAAATTCTATCAATTCTAACCCAAATTCTTCAATTAATTCAACATAAACCACATCTAAAAATCAACCAACTTTCAAAATTTCCACTTATATCAAGTAGTATTTTGTTCTAGGATTCCAAAAACATCAAAAATTATAAGAAAAGGGATTAAATTGACTTACCACTTAAACTTGAAACCTTTAAAACCCTAATTTCCATTTTTTCTTTTCTTTCTTTCTTTATCTCCTTTCTTTCCCCTGTTTTCGTTTTGCTATTCTGTTTCCTTTTTCATTCTTTTGTTTCTTTATTTTAATTATAATAATAATATAATATTTTAATATTTTCTTAAATAATAAGTAATATATATGTATTACAAATGTATGTATATAAAATTTTACACATTTACATTATTATTACCACACAATTATCATAATTTAATTTAATTTATTTACTTTATTTAATTAATATAATATAATAATAATAAAATAATAATTACTTAAATTATAAGTAAATATATAATAATTACTAATATATGTATATTATTTATACACATGGAAATTATTTTTACCACACACATGTCAATTTATGGTTTAATTGCTTATTTAGTCCCTTGAATTTTCTCTATTCTATAATTCAAATTTTACCCTATATTCAATCTAGTCCTTATACCCAATTACTCCTAATTTAAACAAATTCACCTATCCAAAACCTAATTAACCACATAACTAACTTCGTAAATATTTTTAATAAATATTTACGAATCCGTTTTTCGAAAACGGAGACCCGAAAATACACTTTCCGATACCCGTGACTATCGGGTCATTACAACTCCTTCCTTGGTGCACAAGCTCTGTATCCAGACTGGTGTAAGGAGGAAACGGAGGGATGTTGTGTATGATGATGGAAAAAGACATAGGATGTGTTTGGCCTCTAGTATGGCACTCTGGTGCAAACCGTGCCTGGTGAAAACCTGACCTTATGGGGGAACACGCGTGTGTTTGAAAATAAAGAGGAATGTTAGGAGGGTACGGAGGTGATGACTGATAAATAGCTCTGATGTGCAATATGAATATACATAAAATATGATTCTTCAGAGCTAGGATCAGAAGCTAGCACAAGGAAGGGAGTAAGTGGGAAAAAGGGTAAATGTGTGTAAAATAAGTAGTGCACGTTGCATGAAATGTAAACAGTAAGCCTGACAGTTATAAATGGGTAATCTGCGCAAGTGGCATACACGCGGAGTAGTTGTGCTTGTGTCTGTCACATGTGAGACTCCAAAAACAGTTAGTGTCCGTCGATAGGCTAAATCTAATTGTGGTAGTATTCGCCAGCGGATACTTCGGATCCGAGAGAAAGTTGTATCAGCCAAGTATCTCGTGCTAATCTATTAATTTAAGTCTACCTTCTTAACGTCTGATGGTGTTTATAATGGGATTCATTTCCCGGGAACTCACTAAGTTCTCGCGAACTTACCTAGTTTCTTCTTACTTTCATGTCGTTAATTGGACATGGTCGTAGCAAAGGAACAGCCAGACTAGTGGCCCATCTGTGAGCCTTCTTGATTTTTTTTATTGACATATAATAGTTGGGGGTACTAGGAAGCTTATTAGATGTCGCCCTTTAAAAGTCATCCAGCTGTATTTTGAAAATGGTATCCTGTACCTTTGAATGTTCATTAGTAGCCTTGCTAGCTTATTATTAACTATGGTTGATGGTCTTATCAGATCTAATTGAGTTGAGTTTTAAATTATAGCTCAAGGAGTATCTCAATAGGAAAGTTCTATCCAGGTTTTGGTTTTTCTCTATGTTTTTGCAAAAAGCTATTTGCTCATGTCTTAAATCATTAAAACTGGCACGGTACTATTTTTACTTCATTTTCAACCTTATACGTTTTTAAAATAACAGAACACCGCTCTAGTAAATGGGTACCCCGCCGAATCGGGAAGTTGGTCTTGAAATGAAACGTTTAGTGCTTTCACCGATTTGACTCGTGGCGCTCCATACCCAAATCCAACGATCGGGTCGAGCATGGGATGCTACATGTAAAGTTTTTTTAAAGTATGAATATATCCTATTATTTTAACTTTTTAGGCTACACATGTAAGAAAATAATTGATACACATTTTAGACTACACATGTAAAAAAATAATTGATACACATACATTCACAATTTGAAAAAAAATTTACACATACAATAAATTAAATTAAATTCTATATTTATTTATTTTCTAAAATACTTTTTTATGTATATTAAAAGGTACCGATAGAATTAAAACATTGATACACATCTCATATTTTAATGAAACATAAATTTTAATATTTTTAAATTTTATATAATTTAGAAAAACCATCTTGAATAAATCTTGAATTTTATTTAATATTTCCATAAATTTTAATAACTTTTTTACAAATTTATAAATATTTTAGAAAATTTAACCTTATTTTAAATATTTTTATAATTTTAAAAAATTTAATGTTTGAAATGAACATGGACATACTATTGTCCAGGTTCATTCCGGTAAAAATAAATATTTTTATTTGAATTTATTTTATTTTTTACTTTTATATAACTAGCTTATAATGTCACATGCGTTAAACGTGAGTTTATGCATTTAATATTTAAATAAATTTTTAAATATTTATTTTTAATTGCAATAATTAATGTAAAATAATATTTTTATTTAAATTATTGAATATAATTAGAATAAATTAACTTATCAATTTAAATATTATAATATAAAAATTTCAAATAATAATTTAAGCATTTTTAACATATTCAACATACAATATGATTTTGCTTTATGTAATTTATGTAAAGTAACACTATGCAAAATAATAATAATTAATTAACATAATTAAATCTAATATTAATTAAGTGATAATTAAGATGCTTACAGTTCTATTAAAATAATAAGTCTTTTTAACATCAATAAAATTAGCACAACTTTTGTTTATGTCAAAAGTTTTTAAACTAATAATTGTAAATTTTAATTATATCACAACTATTTTTCTAGATTTTGTGCTTAGAGTTCTATTCAAGTAATAACTCTATTTTAAAATAAGCCCAACTTTATTAACTAATAATTGCAATTTAAATTCTAATTACTTTTAAATATGTAATTCTCACAACTTCTTCTATTAAGTTGTAATTATTTCTAAATGTATAATTAGCACAAATTCTATTTTATTTCAACTTTTTTATCTAATAATCCTAAATTAAATATTATAATTATTTGGAATGTAAATTTAGTAATATATGATGGAAAATAAAAAATATCCCCGTCAATTCAAAAGTTTTTTCAGATCATCTTTATAATTGAAAATATATCAAATTTAACTAAAAATTAAATTGTCAATTATATGTTTTTGACATTATTACATCAAATTAATTAATTTTAACCTTTTATAAAATATTATAATAATCATAGTTAAAACAATTCAAACGTAAAAATATATATAAAAAAAATTAAATAGAAAAGATGACATGTTTATTTTATATTGGTATTATGCTTTAGATTTTATTTTTATATTTTCATATTAATGTAAATTATATTAATAAATTAAGTCAATTGTGCTAATTTCATTAAGTAATTGGCCCAGCGTGCTTACATGACTCAAACAGAAATCTCGATGTTGACTTCATTTGCACACGCATGCTAAGTCATCTTTTTCATTTAAGTTATTTGTTACAATGTGAAATTTTAGTTAAGGTCTTGTTTTTCATTACTAAGAGAGTTTTATATGTGATTTCTACGTATCTAGATACACATGCATATAAATAAGAAAAGCTTAGAAGAATTTATGACAAGAAAATATTATTCCATGTTATGTTACCATAGCAAGCTGAGTTTTTATGGTAAGCAAACTACTGCTTAAAATGCTGTTTTAGTTCCAAATTACAGACAAGTTCAGTCAAGTAAAATTCGGAATTTAAGATGGATAGAATCAAGAGGCTCATTGATATCGCTTTAGTAGTTTGCGGACCAATCTGCGGCACTTCCGACCTTTTTCATACCAGTAGATTCCTTCTTCGTCTCTACATCCACATTGAAAGTGGCACCACAAACATGCCCCGAACTGTCCACTCTTGGCACCGGTTTCAACTCGTTAAGGGGATGCTCATAGCTCCTTAACCCTCCCGAGGATGTGAAGAAGCACCCTGAAATCAAATTGCAAAACATCAACAGTGAAGCTCTCATGCGATGATAATCATATTAACAACATAACCCATAATCGGTTTCGATTTTTGCTAGTTTCTTCATGATTTACCTTTTGGGAATGGAGCAAAAGACTTCCCGCAGCCTTTCTTGACAGTCTCCCTGTCATCTGCAAGGACAAGATGGCCTTCAGCATCAGTACCCCAAAAGAAAGGTACACTTCCATCAGCATCCTGCAGAAGACCAAGGTGAAAAACCGAACCATATTGAAGAAGAAACCTAACAATAACATCCATTGCATTAGTTACACTTACCGCAGCTATAAACATAGCTTTTGAAGAGCTATCGTAGATAATGAAAGCAAACTTCCCTTGGATATCTCTTACAACCTGGTCAGGAGGATATGGACCTCTGTCTCGAAGCGTCCTGTAGGCTTCAATAACAATGATACCCTCATTTGCAGTTTTGTTCAACCCATATTGTTGCTTAAGAACAGCAACATTCTCAATGTGGCCTTGAAACAAGCAGAAAATGTCATCCACAACTGCAAAGAGCCTGGAAACATCAAACCAAAAACATTGAAATGTCAGTTTCCAAATCTCCATAGCATCGCAGATCCACTGATAAAAGGATCGCTTTCAAACAAATCTATGTTGGTTAGAATCTTCATTTTTCTTGAAATATATTCATGTTTACCGCTCATACTAGGCAAATATTTGAATATAGTGGGATATAAGTACGGGGAGATGATCCTTCAATGACCCTGGAGAACAAAAATTGACCACAGTTGACCTATAACCCCACCAACCCTTAAATCAACCTCCTATTAGCTAGGATAACAAGAATGCCAACTGAGTTAAAAGACTCAATCGGCAACTGTAAATCTATCTTAAATTTTATCATAAAAAGAATACGTATTATTAGTCAACTTTCATGAATCCACGTAGAATTTAGACGGATTTTCATTAATATTATGATCAATTTTATTTATTTTCAGCAATATCAAACATTCTCAGTTTAAATTGATCAGTTCTGTAATCCAAGGACTATATTGCAATTTTGAAAAGGGACTACCTAGTAACGTGAAGAAAGATCAAAGAATCAAGACAAACAAACAAGAACACTTAGATTTTCAAGAAATCAATAATAACATACAATCTTTATATCCAATTTGAGCCATACAAAAACAAAAAAGGGGAAAACTCAGAGAAAATAAGGGGAAAGTGACAAACTTTCCACAAATTTTCAGCACCCAATGAAACAATAAACAAGGGGGGAAACCCAGAAATATTCAGGATTAAATCAGTCCAAAAAAAAGACCTAATAATGAAATCTTGATCAATGATAAAAGAAAAAGAGAAAATCATAACCTGGGCAGAAGTGGGTTTTGTTTATCAAGAGAGTAAGCCATGAAACCAGAAGAACCAAGATTGACAGTGACTGAACCAGGATGAAGAGTGGCAAAATGGGTAGCCAAGAAGCCATTGTTGAGGGCTGAAGCTGCTTCAGAATCACCAGAAACTTTAAGAGCATCGGGGCTCTTGGCAATCGATTTCTCAAAAACTGCTAACATATTCTTTCCAAAACTTTCAGAGAAACAAAACAACAAAAAATGGTAATTTGGTTTGATCTTTCTTTGATTGATTGATATCTCTGTTGATGTGGCCAATACGAAAGATTGGGAAATTTTACATACACTTGTCAACTTAAGGCAGTCTTTTAATTTCCATTTCTGTCCTTTGTCTAATTTTTATTTTATATTAATTTATGAAACCTGAAAGTTCTGGCAAGCTCCCTAAAGAAAACAAAAGAAAGTTCTGGCAAACAAATAAATGGTTTACATTTTTTCGAAAAGTGTCTCATTTTTAATAAATACGATTTACTTCATTAAATATATTTTTATTTGAAAATATTATATGATATTAAAGTAAATAAAATGTTTATTATCATTGATACATATAATAATTTTGTGTAATTTCTTTTTCAATTATAAACTAGCTATTCGAAGGGGTTTTCAATTTTATTTTTTTATTTTAAGTAATAGTAAAATTTTATTTTAAATTTATTTATTAAATACTTTTAGTAATAAAAAATTAAAATTGTGATAATTTTTTTGAATTAGGCATGTATTTTAAATTGATTTTAGTTAAAATTCATCATTTACAAATATATATATATTTAAATAGAATGAATCAAATTAGACATATTCTTGGAATCAGGCACGTACTGCCAACCCCCTAAAATGAAAATTTATTCATTTAGACTATTTAGAAATTTTAAAATTTTAAATTAATAAAAATAAAATTATACTTTGATTGCTTTTAAAAATAATAAAAAAATTAATTTAATCCTTTAAAAAATATAAATATATAAACTATTAAAAGTTACAATTTAATTTTCACCTCCCAACAATATCTGACCTTACCCTGCTTGGAATCATAAAATCGGCCAATTAATATTTAATTTAGGTTTAATTTAATAGTGTTTGATGAAGTGGTGGGTCAATCAATACTAGTGTTCTAGTGATGAGTTAGTCAAAGTTAGTGTTGGGTCAATCACACTAAGGGTCTATTAGCGGTGTTTAAAAAAGGTACTTTTAGTTTTAAAAATATTTTTGAAAGAAAAATTGTACTAAGCAAGTTACTTTTGGCTTTTTAGAAGTGCTTTTCTAAAAAGGATAAGTTAAAATTTTTAGCTTTCCTCTCCTTAAAGTATTTTTGGTGCTTAATTACTTTTTCACCCCTCCAATAATATAATATTTTCCTTTTTTCTTTTTCTTGATGCTTAATTACAAATGTGTTAAAATCATTAATTAAAAATATTTTTTTTTAAAATACTAATTATAAATATTTAATGGATATATTTAAATATTTAAAATATGGTTTATATATTTTAATTATATTTTATGAATAATTAATATTTATTGCTTAAAAATATTAACAACAAGTTATAATAATTTTTTTATATTCTTATTAAAATATAATAATATTAACTAATTTAAATATTATTTAAATACATATTTGTTACTTGATAATAACATGTCTAAAATGTACATTTTATTTCTCAAAAGCAATTTTTGGCAGCAATGCTAAACACTCAAATTTTAAACTAAACTTTTCAAAAGCACTTTTCCATAGCACTTTTCAAAAGCATTGTTAAACTAGCCCTAATACTCTACCACCCAACACTATAAATTAAATGTTAAAATCTTTATTCTCGCTCACCCTTTGAAATCTACCATCAAAGTTATATAAAACCCCCTTTCTACCTCACTTCAAAACATATAAAGAGTTTCAACCCAGTAAAAGAAAAAGGGAAAATAATTACTTTTTTTAGTCCAACTTTCACTCCACCTTATTTTAACAATCCTTAAATATATTTTAAGATTTATTTAATTTTAAGAATATTAAATAAATATTGTTAATTTTTAATAGAAATTTTAATATTATAGTAAGTGTTGTTAATTTATATTAATTTATTGTTATTTTTTTTTGCAAGTTTAAGGTTCTGACAACAAATTCTTTGTAGCGGTCTATTATAATGGAGAAATTTGTAACACTGAAGTTGGCATTGTTTTTCAATCAATGCATCAAATAAGTATGTGTTTCAATACAACTGTTAAACTTAATGAACTAAAGTCAAAGATCAATTTAAAAATCGCAGCTCGATGCAAGAGGATATTGTCTAGACTGGTGTATGCATTTAAAATGTCCTCCAATCAACTCATCTATAGCACACTTAAGCTTTATGGTGATGACGATGTCAAGACTCTGATATCAACCGTTTTTCAACTGAAAATGATACAACAGAGTTGTACTCTGAGTTGTATGATGTAACACCCCTCACCCGTATTCAACGCCGGAATAAGGTTACGGAGCATTACCGAACTTATAAAACATTTAAACATTCAATTCACATATAATTTCACATTTCATGCAAACATTAATCAAACTCAAGCACAATGTCCTTGTAACGAGCCTACGAGGCCCTAAACATGCTTTGGGAGTGGTTCGGGACTAAACCGATAACTTAGGAAACCTTCACAAAACCTTGAAATTTTTTTCTCAAAACAGGGGACACACGCCCGTGTGGCTTGACCGTGTGTCTCACACGGCCAATAGACACACCCGTGTCACAGACCGTGTGAACATTTGAAATGGGAGCACGCGGCCGTGTCCCAACCCGTGTCCGACCCCGTGTCCAAACCACACGCCCGTGTGTCTAGCCCGTGTGCCCTTCGAAGTGGCCACACACGCCCGTGTGCCAGGTCGTGTGCTAGGCCATGCCAAACCTGTAGGGTATACTGACTTATGCCACACGGCCGATCATACGGCCGTGTGTGAGACTGTGTGGAGCTTATGACTTGATTTCAATTTCAACACCAGGGGACATACGGCCGTGTAACATAACCGTGTGTCACACACGGCTGAGACACACGCCCGTGTCTCTGCCCGTGTGGACAAAAGGCTATTTACCAAGCCAATTTGCGACCCGAACTTAGGCACACCTACACAACTCATTTGGCATAAAATATAACATCAATAGACATATAATTCAACTCCAAATAAAGCATAATTATACCATTTCCAATACCAACCAATGCAAAACATAAATGCCACATTATGCCATCTAAGTGCATACCAATATTTATTTTCTCAATTCATCAAAATGACCATTAACAAATATGCATCAATATGCTCAATTCCACAAACATACTAATTCACAAATCATCATCTATTGCCATTCAAATTATCTAATATCAACAAGCATCATGAATCCAACCTTAATCATTCAACACATTTCACAAAGCATAGACATATATATAATACATGATTCAACCATACCAAAATAACTCAAAATAAGCCATCACTCATAGCTATATATACAAACCAAAACATATACACTTACAAACCAATTCAAACGGCCAAAATCATTACCAAAACTTAACCAACATGACCAAAGTCCCTATACATTCCATATACTTAAAATACCAAAGTTTATAGGTACCAAGTGATAGCTGGATAGTGTGAAGCGATCTTTGACGATCCCTGAATTCGAGCTAGCTTTGAATTCACTATAAAACATAGAAAAATAACGATGTAAGCTATAAAGCTTAGTAAGCTCGTATGAAATAAACTCAATATAATCATAAACACATAATTCAACATTTGATTATAAATACCTGAATTCACATCAACTAACAAACCTTTCAATAACTCATTCACAAAACTATATACTTTCTTCACCATTTCTTCAATTCAAGCTAATATGGTTTATGCACATACCTGTACTATCTCGTACCAATCTCATTCTCAACCACATCATTCATTTACCCGTTGAACTATTCGGAATAGAAGTCGGATACTCAAGAGTCTCACACACTAAGTACCTATACCATGGCCCAAAGCCAAATCAAGGTAACTTATATCCGAAGTACTGATATCATGGCCCGAAGTCAAATCATCCTATATTCATGGCCCGAAGCCAAATCGGTATAACTCGCACCCGAAGTGCTAATATCATGGCCCGAAGCCAACTCAATGTATCCCCTAATGACATGTCACTAGTATCCTAAACTATTCCTAAGGTTCAACCGGGATTTCGAATGCCAAATTTTCATCGAGTCAATGTCAAACTTATTTGAAGCCTCGTATTCACAACTTATACAATATCAAAGCATTTAAAATACACTTGTAATGAAATTTATCACATACGAACTTACCTCGGATGTGAAAACGATGAAATAGACCGATTAATCCGAAACTTTGTTTTTCCCTCGATCTAATTCCAAATTCCGCTTTTCTTGATCTATATAATATCAAATTCAGCACATTTAATTATCCATCTATTCAATTTAGTCCAAAACACACTTTAAGACACATTTACACTTTTGCCCTTAATATTTCACATTTTTCACAATTTAGTCCTTATTTCATAATATCACAATTTAATGAAATTCAAAATTAACCCATGCTTGCCGAATTACTATTATTCCCCTAGAAGCCCATATTTTTCATTTATTACACATTTTAACTACAAAGTTTTAACATTTCTCAATTTAATCCCTATTTTGCATTTTCACTAAAAATCATTTAACAAAACTTGTATATCTATCAACAAGCATTCATAATCTATCAAGAAAATTCAAAACACATGCTATTTCATCAATGGCAACATCTAAAATCTTTAACAGTTTTTCAATTTAGTCCCTAGGCTAGCTAGAATAAGCTGCAACGATCTCAAAAACATAGAAATCATTAAAAACGGGATAAAAACGGACTTACATACACCATGAGAAGTGATCGAATGTTCAAAGCCCTAAAATGGTGTTTTTTTCTCATGTAATTTCGGCAATAGGAAGAAGATGAAGCAAATTTTGGCTTTGTTTTATTTATTTTAACCTTAATAATTAATTTACTATAATAACCTTAATAATAAACCTTTAATACACCTAATTTAGCGGCCATACTTGTCCACTCACAATTGAAATGGTCTAATTACAACATAAGGACCTTAAATTTATGGCTCTATAGCTATTGAACACTTTTAACTAATAGAACAGCACTTTTGCACTTTACGCGATTTAGTCCTTTTTATCAAATTGACTATTCAAACAATAAAATTTCTTAACAATAATTTCACACAATCATATTTTCATGTTGTAGACATTAAAATAATAATAAAATAAATATTTTAACTTCGAATTTGTTGTCCCAAAATCACTGTTTCAATTTGACTCAAGACGGGCTGTTACATATGATGTCAAGTAAGGTTGCAGAATAGGTGATATTCTAAGTTTATCCACGCCTATCGTTAATATTTCTCCATCTATATGAGAACTATAAGAGGTTAGGATTCGTATCTAGAGTTTCCATTTGCACCAATAGGAAGACGATCATTCATATGCGAGTTTGATCTCGACCCAAAAAAAGCTTTGGACGATCTGTACCAATATGTTGCACCATCAAAATCATTTACTCTTATTAATTCAAACGTGGATGAAAAGCAATACGAATTTCCATATGAAGATTAAGATATTAATGAATTTAGTAATCCTTGATTCGAAGGAGTTCCTAATGCCAACGTTAAAGAAGAAGGAGAAGAAGAAGAAAATGATGATGATGATGATGATGATGATGATGATGATGATGATGATGATGATGATGATGATGATGATTACATCAGCGACAATACTATTGTAAACTTTCTAGAAGTGAGATGAGGTTGTATCATTCTTTGTCTCACAAACCTTTATCCCACATGCACAACATTAACATAAAATGAAATTGAGGACTTTGAATTTCTACAATATCCTGACATAGTGCTAAGCTATATGATGAATTCAACTGCAAGTTTCGAAGATCTATATGTAGGGACACAATTTCCATCAAAGGATGCAATTATGGCAACCATCAAGCACTACAACATCAAACCTTGTGTTGATTACAAAGTTGCATTATCTTCACCAACTTTGTATGTTTGCCAATGTTAGAAGTACAAGAATGGGTGTAATTGGAGAGTTAGGGATGTGTTAAGAAAGAGGACACAAATTCGAGATATCTGGAAATGAAACAGACCCCACACATGCACTTATACTTGGCTTTCGCAAGATCACCAAAAATTAATTTCAGACTTAATTTACAGTTACATTATGTCATTGGTGAAGGCAAGCTCGGTTGTTCCAATTGTTGTTCTGATCGCTGACATGCAATCTCAGTATAAATACACCATAAAATATCGGAAAGCTTGGTATGTGAACCAGAAGGACATTTCCTGATTATATAGAGATTGGGAGAACATTTACAATGAGTTGCGGTCATGGTTAGCAGCAATGCAATAGTTTGCACCAGGTACTATGGTAGAATTATAAACCCTTGATGCATACGGCCTATTCGATCAATTAATGGAATGCATGAAAATATTCCATTGATTATTTTATACATTTGATCTATTAATTAAGGTGTGGCTTGTAACACCCCACACCCGACCTGATCATCGGATCCAATTGCATGATTTCACATTATGTTCCTAAGACGCAGGCTATCTCGTTACATAATAATAAAATTCAAATCATAATTATCATTCACACCAATTTAATCATCAATCATACTCACACATATGCATTCATAATGTTTAAGATTCAATTCATCATGTTACGGAGCTATATAAGGTCAGATTTAGAGTTAGGACTTGAATCCAAACTCAACTATCAAATTTCAATGTTGTGTCTCGAGATAAAGGATTTCTTATCTCAAGACAAACCTCAATTTAATTTAGGTATTTTAGTTTCGATGTCAACATGTCTCGAGACATTAGAAATTGTGTCTTGAGGCGTGGTATCTTATGTCTCAAGACCAACCTCCCTTGTTTTCTTATTTTAGCTTTGATGTTTTCTTATCTCGAAACAAATGTCACTTTGTCTCAAGACCTAAAAGAAATTGTCTCGAGACTGTTTAGACAATGTCTCAATATATTAAACATATAGCTAGACAATAAGGTAAATTTTGTTTTTATGGTCTCGAGACATATTCATGTTGTCTCAAGACTCAATGTCAAAATGACCATAAATGCACATTTTCAAGTGTTCAAACCTCACCAAAATATACCCTAAACATACCTAAACTTTACATCAATGTGAGATCATCAATTTAACACATTCAAACACAATAAAACATCATCAAATCTTAACCATCAATGTATCATTGTCTAACAAACTAATTCACATATTCATACGCATATAATCTAGTATAATTATCTACTAATTCAAGAATGAAATTTCACTTTTATAACTCCTTTAGGCCAAATACCAAATATACCAAAATGCAACTCATTACCAAAATATACCCTAAACATACCTAAGTTCATTTCATATAACCCAAGACTCAATTATACATGCAAAAGAGATAATAAGGCGTGTTCTGAGCTGAATTGTTGAGTTGGATGCTTGACCACTTTGAATCTATGTCTACTTACAACCGAGACTTGCGCGTGGAAACAAACATAATCGTATGTTGAGTATTGAATACTCAGTGATGCTATCATAAATTAAATTAGAACATATAAACATAGAACATTAAAGCATAACTATATAATCAAAATTTAATTATCGATTAAATTTTATTTGAAATATCAAAATTCCTAATTCGGATGTTAACGTATCAATGTGTCTTTGGCATTACATCTGGACCTCAAATTTTAAGTAATTTGATATGTTTCACAATGTTATTCGTAATTCACTTCCATTCTTCTATAATGTCAATTGCTCTCCAAGTCATCTAGTTTAGCAACATAGTAGTTCCTATCATAATTTTACATCATTTATTTAATCAATATAGTATTGATTAACCATATCAATTCTAATGTAGCATACAAAAATGTTACTTACCTTAATCACTTATCATACCTTGAATTATAATTAGCTTTCATGATACTATAAAGTCTCTAACAAACATATGATGAGATAAAACATACTTTCACTAATAATAACTTTGAGTCAAAAACTAAACAACAAGTTAAGCATTGGATAAGAACATATTAATTAGCACATACCGAATTAGAGATTACTTTACTACGATCTTCATCTTCCTTTAACTCTCGATGTCCCGACATCGTCTTTAGTTACGTACGATAAATTCAGTAATAGAAATAATATTAGTTTCACACAAATAGAAGAAAACAAAATAATTTAACATAGTTTATATTTTATTCATTTTAGTCCCTTTATTCGACATACTCATATGTTTTGATATTTAGCATCAAATCAAAAACTAATTTTATAATTCTTCACTAGAGATCTCTAGCTTTCAGTCCATGACATAAATTTTCAATAGTTTTCATTTTATTCAATTTAGTCTCTAATGTCATAAAATTACTATAGAGCTTAGTTGAATTTCTAATAAATTCCCACATTTTTTTTGTACTTTCTAACTCAGTTTTAACATAATCAAAGCTTACCTTTCATGAATCTATCTCTAACAAGCTTTATCTCATCAATTACCCATTAATGACAACTTGAAATTAAATTAACCATTTGGAAATCTAAAGCATGAGCATAAGAGACTAAGCTTAAATGATCAATAATTATTAAAAATTTGATGAAAAGTACATGATTGCCTTAATTAATTTGAATGAAAAAGACAAATGAACAAAACCAATTTTTCTTTCTTTTCTTCAAGCAAGTTGTAACACCCATTACTCAACTTGATCGCCGGGTCCGAGTACCGAATGTCACAATCAACCCGAATAACTTAACAAAATTTCTAAACTGATTTATTTACGTGCTTAGACAATATCAAATTTTGAAATTTAACTTCTACTATAACTCATATCATACGAGTAATATATTCTTACAAATTTCCTACCTTATTAAACCTAGCAGTCATTTACAAATTTTAAATTAAGACTTTAATACAAATATATCCAACTTAATCCCCGAGGTGTAGCCTCTAAATGTGCCCCTCTATACGTATGATATGACCATCGTGCCCTTCACACAAAGCTGGCGGTTCTGGCTTGGCTCCCTCAACAATGACTTCGATAATTTTGATATTGCATTCAAGGCAGTACAACCATAAGTTCATATGAACTTAGTGAGATTTTGTACAACAATGAACAAAACTTACTATATTTCTGAGAACGAAATAAAAAAATAACATTTTAAACCCCCTGAACATATTAGGAAGTCTCGTTGATTTATTGGCGTAACCAAAGCCTTGAAATCTCTGAGCCAATCATTTGGAGTGTAACGCCCCAAATTTTTGGGCCTAGTAGAATTGGGCCTATTGGGCATTGGCATAGGAGTGTGTAAAATTTTTGAGAACAAGAGAATGACACAAATGCATGTTGGATCTGTTAGGTGAGTGATTTTGGAAGGTTAGGGGGCTTCTAAGAAGTCCTGGGTTCAAGTCATGTCATTTGGGAAATTTTTATTTTTTAGCATTAGGGGAACCCTGACTCCTGGTATTAAGCCTTTAAGGTAATTAAGATTAATTTGTGACACAAGAGGAGCTTGTGGCTTAGTGGCATGTGGCGGATGGAGTGAAGCTTGTGGTCTGAGGTTCAAGTCTCTTGAGGAGCAAGGGAGGTTTTGTAACATCCTAGGAAGGGCCTATGCATTTTTCAGATCAATTGTATGAAATGACAAGTCTTAAGTTTTATGAATAAATTTTTGATACTTTTGGAAACCTAGAAATGAATGAAAATGGAAATGGAAATGGACATTTTTGGAAACTTAGACATTTTTGGAAACCTAAACATTTTTGGAAATGATCCAAAAATGAAAACTTGAACATTTTCGGGAAACTTGGATATATGAGAGAAATAAGGAGTTTTATTCACATAAATATGTGAATAATAAGAGATAAATAAAGGAGTTTTATTCACATAAATATGTGAATAATAAGAGAGAAATAAAGGAGTTTTATTCACATAAATATGTGAATAATAAGAGATAAATAAAGGAGTTTTATTCACATAAATATGTGAATAATAAGAGATAAATAAAGGATTATTTTCTAATGAGATAATTGAGGAGATAATTGATGGATTAAAGGCTTTTATCTTTTAAATAAAAGAGATAATATTATCAAAAGAGGAGTGGTGGCCAAGTAAAGGACTCCTAGGCTGATAACTTTGGCTATAAAAGGGGACAGGAGGGCTACTCATCAACATTTGCTCCCTCTTCCTCTCTCTCAGAAATTCTCCTAGGCAAAACCCCCTCTCGCGAATTTTCATTAAGCAAAAATCCCTCTCTTTTTCTTCTATTTTCTTCTCCGTTTCATTGTTAATTTGAATCTTTGTGGATTCTAAGAAAGAGGGCAATCATCCACAACATCAAAAGGGGATCTTTCGGAAATCTAAGGATCTAAGGTAAGGATTATAAATATAAATATGTGGTTAAAGATTATGATTCACGTTTTCAAAGTTAGATCTAATCTAACACGAAGTTATAGGATTTCAACAGCTTATAAAGGAATCCTCTTGATTTGGAATCCCATCATAAGGTAAGGGATATTCGGCCAAGGCATAATTTGTTTAAGTGTTTTCCATTATTTCAAAAAACTAAAAGCGACATGGTTACATACCTAGTATTAGCCGATTTCAAGGAAGAGGAATTCTAGCAGCTGTTGGGACTTGATTAAATCAATTCGGCAACTAGGTAAGTAATTCTACTTCTAGTAGGATTTGGTTTTAAGACCAAATAGGTTTATTTATATGTTTTAATTAATGGCCGAATATAGGAGTGAAAGATCTAGATCGGTAGATCGCTCTACGGGAATTCACGGAAACTATTAAGCGAAAAAGGTGTGTACTCTTACTAACTTTCAATAAATTGCATGGCAATCATTAAATATATAAATATGTATGTAACAGTATGTGAATGTGGCTAAGCACCACAAATGTGGTAAGGAGTACCAGTGCACGTTTCCTACTTTTGATAGGATTGTGAATGTGATATATTTTGAACATGTGATTAGTAACATGAATGAAAATTTAGTATGTGAAATATGTTATGAAATAATTGGGGCATTCGGGATATTTGTGGAGGAAGAAAGTGAAGGTGATGACTACGGTCTCACCAACGTAAAGTGGTGACTACGGTCACATAAAGTGAAAAGTGGTAACCGGTTACATCCAGTGAATACGATGTCTAATGACACAACATAAGTGGGCGATGAGCACGCCGTCGCAAATGATCGCCTTCGATGGTGTGTAGCGGATGGAGGGTCGACTTAGTAGTCCCCGCGTGTATAAAGTTGGTACGGGTGGTGTGTAGCGGATGGACAAATAGGTTTGGATTTGGGTTGCATCATCCTTTATTTTATATGAACATGATATTGATATGACTTGTATGCCCGATTTGTTGGAAATTAGTACTATGTACACATTGAGTCTCAGTAGACTCACCGTTGGGAATTATTTTTCGGTGATGAGCGGTAATAGACCTGGTCGGCGGGAGCTAAAGGTGGCCATGCATCGCTTGAAGAAATTATTTGGAATCTGGACTTTATGAAATTTTAGTACTTTAAACTTTATTTTGGGTTTGAATGATGTAATAAGGCCATAAGGCCCAATTGGATTTTCTTTATTTCTGTTTATTTTTATTTGAATATGATACAATTTATGTTTGATTAAAGATAAGTAAATTTATTTCTTTTAAAATAATAAACCCAAAAATTATTTTGTCACCTTATTTAAGTTGGATTTCAGAATTTATTAAATAGGTTTCAAATTAAGCCCAACCCAAAACAATTTTTTTAAATTACACAAATTTTCTCTAAGTCATTTAGAACATTGAAAACCGATTTATTTAAGGAACATACCAGATCCGGTTCGGGCTCGTGGGCGGGTGTGGGGGTGTTTTTGATTGGTATCGAGCCCAGTTTTAAAACTCTCGGCTTTGTGGGCTCGGGCCCAAAACGTTTTCAATTCGAGCCCAAATGAATTTCTTTGAAATAAGCGGTTTTATGGCATGGCACCTAAGTCTCCGACCATGATCCACTGTAAGTACCTTTAACCATCGTGTGATTATGTGAATTATGAATTGTAAAAGGGTAGCAAAGGCATGGGCGTAGAATAGTGTGATAGGAACTTGAACCCTAGGATTAGACTACTCAAACACTTGAAACTCATAAGACTTAATGAACTTAACAAACCTATGACTAAGTTATTAAGCTAGGGTGTGGCAACCTGCATGCGCATGTCTAGAAAGGTCGGTGAGAGCTTGGTATTTAAGCGATCGCGTGACTCACCTCCTCTTCATTTGAATCCTGCACAGTGCGTAGCTTTGGTTCACCTACGACCAAGAGGGCTCGGTCATAGGCTAAACACAAAGAATAAAACCGAAAGGGACTTAGCCGTTTTCTTTTATAAAAAATAAAAAAATGTATAACCAAAATTTAGTTTTAAAACTCTTAGAAACTTATGAGAACTATTTTACAACATTTTCTTCTAAAAAAAAAAAATACCTTTGGTTTATAAAATGACCAAACCACCCATAGTTTTAACAAAATTTCATTACTTTATCAAATGTTCAAAAACCCTAATTTGTAAAATATCAAACTATCTTGATTTTGGAAAATTACAAAATTGCTCTAACTTACAAAATTACCAAAGCGATACGATTTCCAAAATTTTTACAATATCATTGCTTTGAAAAGTGTAACTCTCAAAAGAACCCTCAATGTTTTACAATCTTGGAAAATATCCTAACTTAATAAATTTTACAAATTTACCACGATTTTTGGAAAAATTATCAAAATACCCCGAGATCAAAAATTACCGAAATACCCCTAGATTTCAAAATTCTTCCAAAATTTCCCGGAACTTTAGAAGTACCAAAATACTTTCGTCAAAATCACCAGGAACTTTTTATTTTTGAAAATTTACGAAAATACCCTGTAGGATAAAATTACGAAAATGCCCACAGGTAGTGGAAAAGCAAAATAACGAAAACAACAACAAGAATTACAACGTTTCTTTGAATGAACGAAAGTTCATATTTGTTGATGGATGAATGAATGAATGCAAGATCTGTATGCATGTATGAATACTGAAAGAACCACTCTTAAACTCTTCTTCATAAGATATCATCGCGGGTAATAAGTGAAACAAGAATACTAATACATAAAATTCCTTAATCGGATCTAAATCGATAATGAGCTCAAGAGGACGTGGTCGTCGTGGAAGAGGTAGAGGAAGGATGACTGTTAGATCGGGACAAGGTTTCGACAATGAGATACCACCACCACCATCACCCCCGGTGTCAATGTTGAGCGGCGAGGCTCGTGAGAGGAAGATGCCGTGTCGCAGTCAGGCCGCGAGTTTTGGAATTGGTGGTGGTGCAGTGAAACAATTCGAGAACTCGTAAGTCTCAGGCTCGAGCGGCTCCGTGCTAATGGAGTGAAATGTTTTAGAGGAGTATCGGGAGTGGCACCCGATACTGGTGAGTCTTGGTTGGAAGCAACCGAGCGCATCATGGATGAGCTCGACTTGACCCCAGGAGAAGTTGAAAGGGATGACGGCACCGCATTACGCGATGAAGCGTATCAATGGTGGTTAACCGTTCGGGACGGTGCCACGGCGGAAGATCGACACAGGAATATGCTAAGGAAGCATTTCGGAAGAAGTATGTGGGAACCGGTATATAGATGAGCAAAGGAAGGCTTTTCGGGGTTGGTACAAGGAAGTAAATGCATCACCGAATATGAAGCGGAATTCTTGAGGTTGAGCCGATATGCCCGAGGAGTAGTGGCGATCGAGCATGAACGCTGTGTTCGTTTTGAGGACGGACTTAGGGACGATTTGAGACTTTTGATAGCACCGCATCGTGAGGCGGGAATTCTCCGCCTTGGTGGAAAAGGCTAAAGTGGTGAGAGGAATTAAGGACGCCACCAAGCGGTGTGAGGAGAAATAAGCCCAAAAAGGTTTTGGGCCATCTGGGAAAAGGCCACAAGAGGCCTAGAGTTGACAGAGCCACAAAGTCAACAGCTAGTACTCTGGTGGCAATTTCGCCCTTGTGAACATTGTGGAAGGAAGCACGGGGAGAGTGTTGGAAAAAGGCGGGACGATGTCTCAAGTGTGGGTCCAAGGACCATATGATTAAGGATTGCCCCAAGCTATTAGATGAGAGCCAACCAGCAGACTCGGAATGCTAACCAGGTGGTAGAGGCGGACTGACCTCAAAGAGGTCGTGGGTCGACCAACGAGAGGTAGTGGCAGAGGCCGTGGAGCTCGTGGCCGAGGTGCGTACTAACGCCAAGCAAGGCAACCGGGTTTGGTTTACGCGGTTCGTCGGAGGAAGAGGGAGACGCGCCGGATGTTATAACCGAGACGTTCTTTATTCATGACAAACCCTATTTTGCTCTTATTGATGTGGGCTCAACTCATTCCTATGTTGCATGTAGTGTGGTTGAAACACTAGGCCTAGACTCGAACTTTCGATAGGCGGATAATCGTAGTAAGCCCTTTAGGCCAAGCGGTGAGGATAGATAGGATCTTTCGGAATGTACCCCTAGAGATTCGGGGAGCGAACTTTTGGGTGACTTAATGGAATTACCCTTCTGGAGAGTTTGAGCTTATACTTGGAATGGATTGGCTAGTAGAGCATCGAGCCGTGTTGGATTGTGCGGCTAAGCGTATGGAACTAAGAACCCGGAAGATGAGGTAGTAGTGATGTTAGGAGAAAGGAGGAACTACTTGTCTAACGTAGTTTAATGACCAAGGCCGAGAAAATGGTTAAGAAAGGATGTAAGGCATTCTTAGCCTTCGTGAGTGCGTTAAGAGGAGAAGAGGAAGGTGTCAAGGAGTTAGAACAAAGAAGGGATTTTGAGGATGTATTTCGGAGGAGTTGCCCGGAATACCCCCGGATAGAGAAGTGGAATTTGGAATAGATTTGCTACAGAATGCAGCTCCCGTGTCAATCGCTCCCTACCGAATGGCACCAAAGGAGTTAGTGGAGTTCAAGGCTCAAATCCAAGAGTTGTTGGATCGTGGGTTCATTCGACCCAAAGTGTGTCTCCGTGGGGAGCAGGTTCTCTTTGTGAAGAAGAAGGATGGAACTATGCGGATGTGCATAGATTATCGTCGATTGAACAAACCGACCATCAAGAACAAGTATCCTTTGCCAAGGATAGATGACTTGTTCGACCAACCGAAAAAGGCATTTGTGTTCTCAAAGGTCGACTTAAGGTCGGGGTATCATCAACCGAAAGTGAAGGAGGTCGATATTCATAAGAGGCGCTTTTAGGACAAGGTACGGTCATTTTGAATTTGTGGTGATGCCGTTTGGGTTGACGAACGCGCGCCACGTTCATGGATATGATGAATAGGGTTTTCCAACCCTACTTGGATAGATTCGTCGTGGTGTTCATCGGCGACATTTTGGTGTATTCCAAGACGGAGGAGGAGCACGATGAGCATCTCCGAGTTGTGTTAGAAGTGTTAAGGAAAAGAAGCTTTATGCCAAATTCAGCAAGTGCGACTCGCTCAAGGAAGTGGCGTTCTAGGACATGTGGTATCCATGAAGAAGGAATAAGAGTGGATCCTAGGAAGATCGAAGCGGTGTTGGATTGGAAACCACCTAGGTCGGTGGTGAAATCGAAGTTTCTTAGGCTTGGCAGCGGCTATTACGTAAGGTTCGTGGAAGGATTCTCGTCGATAGCCGCACCTTTGACAAAGTTACTAAGGAAGGAAGTACCGTTTGTGTGGACGGATAAGCAACAGGAGAGCTTCAAAAGCTTAAAAGGTGTTTGTAAGCTCGGTGTTAATTCATTAGGAGGCGGTAAGGAACCGTAGTATATTGTGATGCTTCGCACACGTGGTTAGGTTGTGTGCTAATGCAAGAAGGAAAGGTAGTCGCTTATGCATCTCGTGATTAAGGCCGCATGAGGTGAACTACCCAACTCATGACTTGGAACTCGCGGCGATGGTTTTTCGCCCTCAAAGTTTGGAGGCACTACCTTTATGGAGAAAGGTCGGTGAATTTACACGGACCACAAAAGCCTTAAGTATTTGTTGACTCAGAAGGAGTTGAACTTGAGGCAACGAAGGTGGGTGGAGTTATTGAAAGATTATGACTGTTCGATAGAATACCATCCGGGCAAGGCGAATGTGGTAGCTGACGCCCTAAGTAGGAAGGTTGTGTCGGATTTAAGGGCTTTGTTCGCTCACTTAAGTTTGTATGAAGACTAAGCTTTGTTGGCGAGTTACAAGTCAAGCCAACCCGGTGAAGGAGGTGAAAGAGGGACAGTTGGCGGATAAGGACTTAAGTACTAAGTTACAGCAAATGCGGCAAGGAGGATTAAAGGATTATGGCGTCAATGATGAAGGAGTACTGTGCTACAAGGAAAAGGTTTGTATGCCGAGGGATAAGGAGTTGAGACAAAGGATTCTTCGGGAAGCGCATGGTAGTCCTTATGCTATGCATCCCGGAGGCATCAACTGTATAGAGATCTAAGGAACAATTTTGGTGGTAGGACACAAACGAGAGGTGACTAAATTTGTGGGGAAATGTTTGACATGTCGCAAGTAAAGGTGAACACCAAGTCCCATCAGATTGCTTCAACCAATTGAGATTCCCCAATGGAAGTGGGAAAGAATTACCATGGACTTAGTTAGTGGGCTTCCCCACGCCCACTAAGAAGGACTCGGTATGGGTGATAGTGGACCGTTTGACCAAGTTCGCACATTTTATCCTGTGAGGATCGACTATTCCCTTCAAAAGTTAGCCAAGTTATATGTGGCGGAGATCGTGAGGGCTACGGGGTACCGATGTCGATCATCTCCGATAGAGACCCAAGGTTTACGTCTCGATTTTGGAAAGCACTTCATCAAGCATTAGGCACTAAGCTAGACTTCACTACGGCTTTTCATCCACAATCGACAGGCGCACCGAACAGGTTATACAAGTGTTGAAAGATATGCTAAGAGGTCGTGTGATGGATTTTCGAGGAAGTTGGGAAGATTACTTGCCTCTAGCTGAGTTCGCCTACAACAACAGCTATCAGGCAAGCATTCGGATGGCACCATACGAAGCATTGTATGGAAGGAAATGTAGAACACCAACTTGTTGGACCGAGTTAGAGAACGCCGCGTTTTGGGTCCAGAGTTAGTGGCGGAAAGCGAGGAGAAGGTGGAATTAATTCGGCACGGTTGAAAGAAGCTTACGATAGAAGTAAGTCGCATGCTTGACCTTAAGAGGAAAGAAATTGAGTTTGAAGTAGGAGACCAAGTGTTTCTAAAGGTCTCACCTTGGAAGAAGGTTATGCGGTTCGGTCGCAAAGGGAAGCTAAGCCCAAGGTTTATAGGGCCCTATCAAGTACTGAAGCGAGTTGGGCGGTGGCATACCAATTGGAGTTACCACCGAGTTGCATCAAATGCACGACGTATTTCATGTGTCCATGCTACGCCGCTATCGATCGGATCCGTCTCATGTGGTACTGTTGTTGAAGAAGTGGAGTTAAGGCCAGATCTATCCTACGAGGAGGAGCCGATTCGGATCTTGGAACGTGGCGTGAAAGCACTACGAAAGAAGTCGGTGCCTTTAGTCAAGGTGTTATGGCGCAATCATGGATCGGAAGAAGCCGTGGGAGCGGAAGAGACAATGCGACAAAGCAATACCCTCAATTGTTTAGTTAGGAAATTTCGAGGACGAAATTTTTTTTTAAGGGGTAGAACTGTAACATCCTAGGAAGGGCCTATGCATTTTTCAGATCAATTGTATGAAATGACAAGTCTTAAGTTTTATGAATAAATTTTTGATACTTTTGGAAACCTAGAAATGAATGAAAATGGAAATGGAAATGGACATTTTTAGAAACTTAGACATTTTGGAAACCTAAACATTTTTGGAAATGATCCAAAATGGAAACTTGAACATTTCGGGAAACTTGGATATATGAGAGAAATAAAGGAGTTTTATTCACATAAATATGTGAATAATAAGAGATAAATAAAGGAGTTTTATTCACATAAATATGTGAATAATAAGAGAGAAATAAAGGAGTTTTATTCACATAAATATGTGAATAATAAGAGATAAATAAAGGAGTTTTATTCACATAAATATGTGAATAATAAGAGATAAATAAAGGATTATTTTCTAATGAGATAATTGAGGAGATAATTGATGGATTAAAGGCTTTTATCTTTTAAATAAAAGAGATAATATTATCAAAAGAGGAGTGGTGGCCAAGTAAAGGACTCCTAGGTGATAACTTTGGCTATAAAAAGGGGACAGGAGGGCTACTCATCAACATTTGCTCCCTTTCCTCTCTCGCAGAAATTCTCCTACGCAAAACCCCCTCTGCCGAATTTTCATTAAGCAAAATCCTCTCTTTTTCTTCTATTTTCTTCTCCGTTCTCTCATCATTTGAATCTTTGTGGATTCTAAGAAAGAGGGCAATCATCCACAACATCAAAAGGGGATCTTTCGGAAATCTAAGGATCTAAGGTAAGGATTATAAATATAAATATGTGGTTAAAGATTATGATTCACGTTTTCAAAGTTAGATCTAATCTAACACGAAGTTATAGGATTTCAACGGAGCTTATAAAGGAATCCTCTTGATTTGGAATCCCATCATAAGGTAAGGGATATTCGGCCAAGGCATAATTTGTTTAAGTGTTTTCCATTATTTCAAAACCGAAAACCGACATGGTTACATACCTAGTATTAGCCAATTTCAAGGAAGAGGAATTCTAGCAACTGTTGGGACTTGATTAAATCAATTCGGCAACTAGGTAAGTAATTCTACTTCTAGTAGGATTTGGTTTTAAGACCAAATAGGTTTATTTATATGTTTTAATTAATGGCCGAATATAGGAGTGAAAGATCTAGATCGGTAGATCGCTTCTACTGGAATTCACGGAAACTATTAAGCGAAAAAGGTGTGTACTCTTACTAACTTTCAATAAATTGCATGGCAATCATTAAATATATAAATATGTAACAGTATGTGAATGTGGCTAAGCACCACAAATGTGGTAAGGAGTACCAGTGCACGTTTCCTACTTTTGATAGGATTGTGAATGTGATATATTTTGAACATGTGATTAGTAACATGAATGAAAATTTAGTATGTGAAATATGTTATGAAATAATTGGGGCATTCGGGATATTTGTGGAGGAAGAAAGTGAAGGTGATGACTACGGTCTCACCAACGTAAAGTGGTGACTACGGTCACATAAAGTGAAAAGTGGTAACCGGTTACATCCAAGTGAATCTGATGTCTAATGACACAACATAAGTGGGCGATGAGCACGTCGATTATAGCGACGCCTTCGATGGTGTGTAGCGGATGGAGGGTCGACTTAGTAGTCCCCGCGATGTACAAAGTTGAATGCGGGTGGTGTGTAGCGGATGGACAAATAGGTTTGGATTTGGGTTGCATCATCCTTTATTTTGTATGAACATGATATTGATATGACTTGTATGCTCGATTTGTTGGAAATTAGTACTATGTACACATTGAGTCTCAGTAGACTCACCCGTTGGGGAATTATTTTTGGTGATGAGCGGTAATGGACCGGGTCGGCAGGAGCTAAAGGTGGCCATACATCGCTTGAAGAAATTATTTGGAATCTGGACTTTATGAAATTTTAGTACTTTAAACTTTATTTTGGGTTTGAATGATGTAATAAGGCCATAAGGCCCAATTGGATTTTCTTTATTTCTGTTTATTTTTATTTGAATATGATACAATTTATGTTTGATTAAAGATAAGTAAATTTATTTCTTTTAAAATAATAAACCCAAAAATTATTTTGTCACCTTATTTAAGTTGGATTTCCAGAATTTATTAAATAGGTTTCAAATTAAGCCCAACCCAAAACAATTTTTTTTTAAATTACACATATTTTCTCTAAGTCATTTAGAACATTGAAAATCGATTTATTTAAGGAACATACCAGATCCGGTTCAGGCTCGTGGGCCGGGTGTGAGGTGTTTCAGGTTTTATTTTGCAGCATGGATGGCAAGAGTTGTGGTGGATTCAAACTCTTTGGAGTGGTTGTGGACTTGGTAAAAGGGGGAGAGTATCATGGGATATGGATGATGGTTGTTGGGGATTTGGAGGAGAAAAATGTGGAGAGATTTTAGGGGAGAATTAAAGAGTTTGATTTGAAAGGGAGTTTATGCCGAATTGGTGATTGAAAGCTTTGGAAATTCGGCTAAGGTGTAGTTTCCTCTCATTTTTTTGACAGTTTTGGTCATTTTTGTTCCAGTTTTGCTCTCTTCTCGGTGATTTTCCCCCTTCTGCGTATTTTCTCTCTTTTGTTTGTTGGGTAGCCGAATTTTACCTTGACCACTCAGGTATTTTTCTCCTTCTGCATTCTTTTGGGTTTTGCTTCCCTTTCTAACCATTTCTCTGCCGTTAGCCAAATCTCTTCTCATCTCTATTCCTTCAATTTTCTTCAAGCGTCTCTTCCCGCGTTGTTAACCGAACACTTTCTAATCTTTCTCTTCATTTCCTTCCTGTCACTCCAACAGTTACTGGTTGCTTCCCTCTTTCTCTTTTGGGTCACTTCATCTATCTATCTAGTATCTATCTGAATACTCTCCAACCTATTCTCTACCCCTATTTGTTAACTATTTGCACTTATCAGGTTGTTTGGTTTTGGTCGATGGCTCTCTTATGCTACCAGTGGTGTATTCAGTTTCCGAGGGGTGAAGAAGTGTGGGAGGTATTCAAGTCGTCAAAACCCTTTCCTCCCATTATTCAATTAAGGTAAAACATTACCTTACTCTTGGGTAAGCCGAATATTCCACTGATTTTGTAAGTTAATGTTTGTGGTTTTTAACCACATCTATAATCCATCCTATCTGACAAGATCTGTCGTTATGCAGTTAATTGGCAAGGAGCATCCGTTAATTCTAGTCAGCGATTTTAGAATAATAAGCCAAGTCACTATCAACCAAGGTTGGTAGTGTTTGACGGTTTGGGGATTTGATGTTGTGAATCTTATCGATCGGAAGGCTAACTGTGTGCCTTATTGAAATGGAGGTTTTGGGCTCGTGAGTGGCTCACTTGATTTCATAAACAGGTGTGTAACTTTGTGCTCTGTTGATGATCGGCGAAAAAGCTGAAAGTGTGTATTAGTACCGTAATTGCTAATCGGTCAAAAGCCGATAGAGTGTGAATGTTTTTCGCACGGTGTGTTAGTATGAGGAAAATGCCGAAATGAAAAGAAAGCCAAGGATTGGGCTTTTGGGCCACATAAGCGTGCGAACGCCCATGTGTTCAACCGAGCTCACGAAACGTGGGCGTACGACGAGGAAGGCTGCCATGAGCAATCTTATGGGCTTGGGCTGGAATGGGCTGTATGGGCCGTATGGGCCCGTGGGCCCGCATGGGTAAACTTCACTGTTAAGTGGGACGTAGATAGACTTGTCATGTCGCGCACATGACTTAGGTAGTTCTGGGCCTAGTTGGGCCGAAAGGGGCTTGTGGGCCCACACGGTTAAAATGTATGTGATGTGGTATGTGAACTGTGCTGTTCGTATAGCCGAGGCTATTTCTGGGCTAATTGGGCTACACGAGCATGCGGGCCCACTTGGGTCGAGTAATAGGCCTTAGGCCCATTTACACTGTTGTGACTGTTTAGGTTACTTAAGTCGCTCGAGGCGACGGTGGACCTTCTGTTGGGTCGCTGAGACCCTAATTTGTAAAATTACCAAAATACCCCTCGGAATTACCGAAATACCCTCGATTTGTAAAATTACCGAAATACCCTCGATTTGTAAAATTACCGAAATACCCTCAATTTGTGAAATTACCAAAATACCCTCGACTGGTAAAATTACTGAAATACCCTCGATTGGTAAAATTACCGAAATACCCTCGAATTGTGAAATTACTGAAATACCCCTATATGGTAGAATTAACTAAATACCCCTGTGGGGTAAGATTACCGAAATACTCTTATAGGGTAAAATAACTATTTTGCCCTTGTGGGTAAATGACTGACTTAGATTATGAATTTGACTGTGTTTTAACTAACTTTACTGTGGGCGTGTGACTGATATGCTGTTAATATATGTTGAAATGACTGTTACTGAGCATGGCCATTTTGCATACACGTGTAATGATTGAGTATGACATACACGACATATTGCATGGGGTTGGGACATTGATACGAAGGAAGTTACGATAGGGTAAATGACGGGTCGCATGACGCATCGTGGATCCGGTATTGATCTCGTTAAGGTCGCACGGGTCGCATGAGACGACTGTGGACCGACGGACGGCTTAAAGCCGCGTAATCTGATTATGGCTCTGTGCCAACCTAAATATGGCTCTGTGCCATCTTGATTATGGCTTTTTGCCTGTCGTATTTACCCGTGGCTATGTGCCCAACATATATATCAATGACTCTGTGTCGATCATATTTACCCAAGGCTGTGTGTCGGTTATATTACCGTCGCTGATGGCTATGTGCCAAACGTAATACAATTACTGATGGCTTTGTGCCAATTATAATACCGCTACTGAAGGCTTAGAGCTGCATATATATACTAGCAGCTTTTCTGCGATTTCGGTTAGGGCCGCAACCGGTGCTAACATTGGTGTGTTGGCTGGGTGGGCCGATTTTATCCCCACGTAAATGTAGGGTTGGTACGAGTGGTGTGTTGGCTGGATCGGGGTGGGATGCATCCTCATACTATTGCATATCTGTTATGAGATCTGTCACTGTACTGGGCTTAGGCCACTTATTCTATTATTGGTTTGGGCTAGGCCCAATTGATTCTGTTATGGGCTGTGACCCAAATGGTATTGTAAAGGGCTTTGGCCCACATAAACTTTGATCCGGGCATCTTATTTACGGTTAAAGGGCTTTGGCCTGCATATTTTGGGTTACATTTAGATATCTGATCGTTACTCTAGTAAGGGGATTACACACTAAGTTTTCGTAAACTCACCCCATTTTTAACCGTGTAGGTAATCCCCAGCCTTAGACGGATCAGTGCTGCGAGGGACTCGGAGAAGGCCATACACTGCTTATGTTTTCCGTTTTGTTTGCTTACATTCAAGTATTTTGATTTGGGTTGTAATAAGAACTCTTTAAGTTTCTGGATTTTAACTTTGGGTTTTTATTTATGTTTGAATTATATTCGTTAGAAGTAAATCATGGTTTTCCAAAATGCTAATAGTTTTTAAAACAACACTACCTTTTCGCTACATTTCCGAAATGGTTTTGCGACTTAATCTTTTTCGTAAATCGATTACTCTCAAAATTAGCTTCCGCAATTAAAAAGATATTTTGGGAATAAAATTAATCATTTTTCAATGTACCATGTTTTAAAAATAAACTAACGTAACTGGGATTATACTTAAGCTTTTAAACAAGAAGGGTTTTCAATAAAAACATGGTTTTCAAAAAACACTTCAATGTGACACGCCAGATTCGGGCCTAACTTCTAGGACGGGTTTGGGGTGTTACATGGCGGATTTAATCCTTGGTTAAAACATAGATGTGTTCTTCGAAATAGTAATTTCTTCTAGGATTCGAACCTGTATAGCTTCCTCCTAGACATCCATATTACCTTTCCCGGCTTAACTCTATAAAGACAATCATATACACTAATTATTCAGGTTATCGACTTCTACAAGCGGACTTGCAATTACCGCCACCTTAAGGGTGGGTCCTTTTCCTGATCCATTCATTTAACACTGAACTCAACATATTGTTCCCTTATTACCCCAGAAGATATCTTTTTTTGGCTCAGCCCTTGCATCAACCATTCCTTAAGGAAGACCCAATTCTAAAATCTTCGCCTACAGTTGTAACACCCCAAACCCGGCCTAGACGTTATAGCCGTATCTGGCAATATCACACGATAGTGTTTTTGAAACCTCGTTGTTACGATGAAAACATTCCATGTTATTATCTTTAGTAAACCTTTGTTAGAACTTAAGAAGTCGTCTTTATTCATTTAAAACATTTGTTTCGAAACATCCCTCGTTGCGGAAACTTTAATAAAACGATCTAGGTGATCATGCGTTTAGAAATTACTTTAACTTTTGAAATGCAATTTCCTACGACCAGCAGGTATAAATCCATAAAGTAAAATAAATAAATAAAAACTCAAATTTAAAACAAAAGTCCCAAAGGGTCCTTAAATTACAACCCAAATAATCAATAATAATCAAATCATAAATCGTAAATTGAAAACCATGGAGTCCAGAAATTACTGTGGTCACCGCTAAGTCCTCCGTCGCACCGATCCGTCTAAGTCTGGAGATTACCTGTGCACATTAAACAAAAAGGATGAGTTTACGTAAACTCAGTTTGTAATCCCGCAGAAACAAACAAACAATCAGTATTCACAGTGCACAGTTGAACAGTCTTGGGCCTAAGCCCTTTTCGATGATCGATGTGATTTGGGCCTTAGCCCATCTCAAATCTGATGTCAAAAATGTAGTAGGGCCTTAGCTCATCACGAGATCGATGAGCGCAATGATTATGCAAGAGCAAAATCCTACCCAACCAGCCTCTACACACCATCTCCGTCTAACCCTACACTCCATGTGGGGATATAATCAACCCACCCGTCCCTACACTCCAAGTAGTACCGAATGCGACACAAACAGTAGTTTGTAGCTGAGCTGCCAGTAAATTAGGCTTAAAGCCTTTCAGTACACTTCCTACGAATAACAACCCCCAAGCCAATGCAATGTAACACACAATGGATGACATGCTATTATGCAATTTCGGTACATATATTCAGTTAAGATATTAACATGCCTAGTACAGATATCATTCAGTCAATTTCACACATTCAGGGGTCTAAGTAGCGCTTACCGACCCTACAGTAGGTTCACAGTCGACTTGGGCGACCCGTGCAACCTTAAAAACATTTCGGTAAAATGGGCCCACACGCCCATGTGATCTGCCCGTGTGGGCCTACATGCCCGTGTGGCCCACTCGGCCCAAATTGGCCTTGGCCTTGTGATCTATTTTTAAAGTAACCCATGCTAGC
Organism: Gossypium sturtianum; assembly: GCA_025698515.1. Lineage (NCBI taxonomy): Eukaryota > Viridiplantae > Streptophyta > Magnoliopsida > Malvales > Malvaceae > Gossypium > Gossypium sturtianum. Next base: position 75,497,138 of record CM046951.1, on the reverse strand, counting down.
TCAATACTCATATATGTTTTCACTATTTACTTATATGTTCATTCAAAGCTGTCTACTTGAGTCATTATCACTAAATTATTTATATCTTGAGCTACAAAATTCCGAATTAAGATCCGCTTGATGTTTTTGAAATTAGACTCAAATAAATTTCTACCATAAAATTTTTAGAATTTATAGTTTATCAAATAAGTACAGTAAAATATTTAAAGTTATCCCTATTCTGCTGTTTGACAACTTCATCCTTTCCTTACTAAAAATTATTTATCTCTTAGTACGGAATTTAGATGATGTTTCCGTTTGTTTCTCTTGAAAATAGACTCAATAAGGATTTAAAATTATAAATTTAAGCGCATAATTATTTTTTTTACAATTTTTGATGATTTTCCTAAGTCAGAACAGGGGAACCCGAAATCATTCTAACCTTGTCTCACAAAATTTATTATATCTCATGATTTACAATTCCATTGCTTACACTGTTTCTTCCATGAAAAACTAAACTCAATAAACTTTAATTTCATATTTTATTCAACCTCTAACTCAATTCTCAATATTTTTGATGATTTTTCAAAGTTAGACTACTGCTGCTGTCCAAAACTATTTTAGTGCAAAATGTTGATTTCTAAGTTTATAACACCCTTATTTCCTTTCTCTACAATTTTTCCCATCATTTTCTCTTATTTCTCTTATTTCTCGATAGCAAGCAATTTTGGCTTTTCACCGAATCTCGTTTTCTATGTTTCGGGTACACACCTAGTATCGTTTCTGATGCATAAGCACTCCTAAGCCTCCAGAACCTAAAAATCGACCAACATATCTCCAGATTAATCACTTAATTCATTTTTAATCAACCAATTTCGGAAGGAACTCGACTAAAAACCTAGCGAAACCCTTACCTCACTTGAGTAACCACGACTTCGTACAATCACAGCGTCAATTGAAAACCACCAGCCCCTTGATTAACTCCTAAACACCAAAAAGGAATCTCCCTTTTAGAGATTAACCAAGAACGATTAATAATAGACAAAACTGTTACTTACCGAACACGCACAACCAACGATGAACAACCGAATCAATTGGAAAAAAAAGAAAGAAACGGAAGGGGAAAAAATAATGGAAATTTCGACAGCAACTGGAGGAAAGAATCGGCAGAGGAGGGAAAAAGAAGAAGAAGAAGAAGAAAACGTCAGAAAAAAATTGGGGAATTGGAGAGAAAACCGAAACTCTACTTTTTTTTTGTAACAAAAAGATAATCAGATTATTTTCTGATAACCTCTCCCCAATTATCTCCTAAAATCACTCCCTATTAACCCACTAAAACACAACTACTCAGAATTTTGCCCCAACACAACTCTTAGCCGAAATTGGAGCAAAAATACTATCTCCACGCCATCACAGAGAATTGAACACAGGACCTTAAACACTCCAACACTCCACTTAACCACAAGACCAGCAGGCCCATTCTGATATAAACTTACCAACAATTAAACTTAAGCCCTTTGCACAAGGTTAAGCCTTTATTTATAAAAATACCAAAATTTGCCCAAGTAAGGCTTGAACTTGGGACCTCACACACACACCCAGAATACATAACTACTGAAGCATATAGACATTGTGTGTCACACATACACGAAATCAAAAATTAAAATTTTGGGGCGTTACAATTCTACCCCCTAAAAGAAAATTTCTTTCTCGAAATTTATCCGGTCAGAATAGATGAGGATATTACTGACGCATCGTATCTTCAGGCTCCCACGTAGCCTCCTCAGCGCTATGATTACGCCAAAGAACCTTAATCAGTGGAATAGATTTCCTCCTCAGTACTCTTACATTCGATCTAGAATCTGAATCGGCTCCTCCTCAAAGGTCAAGTCTTGCCTAACCTCAATCTCCTCAGCGGAAATGATATGAGTAGGATCAGAGCGGTAGCGCCTCAACATCGAGACGTGGAACACGTCATGGATACGATCCAACTCTAGAGGTAGCTCTAACTGATAAGCGACTGGTCCCACTCACTTTAATATACGGTAAGGCCAATAAACCTAGGGCTCAACTTGCCCTTACGACCAAACCTCAGTCCCTTCTTCTATGGCGAGAACTTAAGGAATACAAAGTCCCCCATCGAATACTCAATCTCACGTCACTTTAGGTCTGTATAGGATTTCTGTCTGTCAGAAGCCGCTTTTAGTCGATCCCGAATCAGACTAACCTTATCCTCTGTCTCAGAAACCAACTCAGGACCCATAACACGTCGCTCACCCAACTTAGTCCAACATAAAGGAGTGCAACACTTACGACCATACAGTGCCTCGTAAGGTGCATCTGGATGCTAGACTAGAAACTGTTATTATAGGCGAACTCCACTAGCGGTAGATAATCCTCCCAACTGCCTCAGAAATCAATAGCACAGCTCCTGAATCTGAGCTTTAAGCTCCACAAGCTCCTTCGGTGCCATTCGATAGGGAGCGATGGACACCGGAGCTGTTCCTAGAAGTAGCTCAATCCCAAATTCCAACTCGCGATTCGGAGGTAACCCCGGTAGCTCCTCAAGAAAGACATCCAAAAAATCCTTTACCATTCTGATATCCTTAACTGTAGAATCCCCGGAATCTGAAATACTTACGTAGGCCAAGAATGCCTCACATCCCTTACAAACCATCTTCTCTGCCACCAGTGTAGAGATCACATTAGATAAGTAATTCTGGCGTTCTCCAATCATGACTACCTCATTATCCTCCTCAGTTCTTAGTACGACCCTCTTAGTCGCACAGTCCAAGCTAACACGATGCTTGACAAACCAGTCCATCCCCAGAATTAGGTCAAACTCCCCAAATGAAAGCTCCATCAAATCAGCCAGGAAGCTTACCCCTTGTACCTCTAAAGGAACATCCCTATACAGTTTGCTAAATCTAACAAATTGCCCTAATGGGCTCAGTACCGTAACCTCACTCCTAGTACTCTCAATTAAAATCCCCAAGTTTCTAGACACAGTACAGGCTATATAGGAGTGAGTGGATCCTATATCTATCAATGCAATATATGGTATATCATGAATAAGGAATGTACCCGTAATAATGTCCGGAGCATCTCCATTCTCTCGGCGACGTATAGTATCTACTAGAGCCGGTTGCCTCACCTCAGTCTGTCCAGCACCTCTGTCCGGTGCTCTCTACCCACGGCCCATGCCATTACCACGGCCTCTCAGTGGCTGTTGTACTACCCTCTGTGGTACATACATTACCGTACCACTGAGCTTGCATCGATCGACCCTCGTGGACACTCCCGATACGGTGATCCAATGATCTACACCCCAGACACGCCCCAGTCCTCCTCCAACACTCGCCCTGGTGGCGTCTACCACAATCAACACACGGCTCTTTGTCCCAAGAGCAAGAACGAGGCCCGACTCTAATCGGCCCATCAGCTCTGGCCTTTTTCTTAGGCCTCTGTTGTAACATCCTAAAAATTTGAGTATCGATATGTTGCATGTTTTTGGTGCTTAGCTTGTGAATGATTCAATTTGTGTGTTTAATATAGTCTTGAGAAGGCTCAGGATTTATTCGGAATTAGAATAAATTTTAGTAATGAGTATTTTATTGAAGTGGAACAAGTGACCTTGATGTTTAAGGAAATTAAGTGTCAAAAACTAGCATAAGATGAGCTAGTAGTAAAGTGGAGTTGGCGTCATATGTGTTGCTTGAGGGGAGAGGTTGAATTCCATGGATTGCATTTTGGTGACTTTAATTTTTGCACCTTTATGGCATGTGTCGGTCAAGCCTTATTTATGGTAAGGTTGGACTATTTCTTTTATGGTAAGGTGGCTAATGGTTAAGGTAAGCTTGAACTTGGGGAAAGAAATCCTAAACTTATGGAATGTAGGGGGAACACAAGGCACGAATCAAGGATGTTGTCTTGGAAACTCTTGGGTGGCTAAAACTTTGACTTTTGGCCATTGTACATGGACGATTTTGTGGCTAGGGGGGAATGGCCGAATGTTGTTAGTAGTTTGGCTAGGATTAGGAGTTAGTTTTGGTTAATTTTTAGCATTTTGTGTGATATTTTCTTTTCTCACCAAACTCTTTCTCTTAGCCGAATTTGAGCATTAGGTAAGCTTTGTTTCTTTTGGCCATTTCATTTCATTTTTACCATTTGGTCATATTTTTGTCTTACATCTCAAGACACTCTCTCCCTTGTGCCAAAATACCAAAGCATAAAGGCCATTTTTCTTTTCTTCTCCTCTTTACCATTGCCAAATGCTTCCTTGTCCCAAATCTCACTATTTGCTCCTTTCTCACATTTGAAAAACCCAAAACACATTGTCTCCCATCTCTTTCTCCCTATGGCCGAATGGAGCTAACACCATTCTCTCCAATTTTCCTTCAAAGCCGAATCTTCCCTTCACTTATATTGTTTTGTTGATTATTCTTTCAACCTTCGTTTTAATCAATCGGTAAGAACCCTTTTCGAATCTTTATTCTCTTCTTTTTCTTAGCCGAATATATATTAGTTTGGAAGGGTCTTTTGACCGAAAATAGCATCCTTTATCCTTTTCTCTTAGACACGCTAGAAATCGAGTCGAAGTGTTAGGGTAAGGGTTCCTATAAAGGATTTCTATATTACTCGTCATATTGTTATAGATGGACTACTAATCGATTTTGTTTTAGGGGACACTATCACTCGATTATCATTTTCGTGAACGTAAGATTTTGTGGCAAACAAGATAGGTTGAAAAGAGTAGTGAATAGTGTTCGAAAAAGAGGGCGATTACGCTATTCCTCTAGATTCAAGCGAAGAAGTCGTTTTTCAGCAATCCGAGATTTTCCACTGGGTTGTGGACCCTCCTCTGGTGAAAATCAATTATTTGAAGTCATTCGTACTCCTGAGCCATTGACTGTTCATGGTTCTTCAACGGGTTATGAATCATCAATCGGGAAGAAACCACAAATAATTATTGTTCGAAATTCCGAGGGTAAAGATCTAGATCGTTTATCTTAATATAGATTTATATTTAGTATCAGTGTTCTAATCGAGTGTGATACGTATTTAGGTATCGACGAGCGGGAAAGTATAGTTCTCACAGTAATCAGGTGTGTAATTTCACACTTATCTCATGGGTTAGATATTATACCGTAAGCATTAGAATAAAAAGCGTAAAGTTGGTAAAATCGGAAAATACGGTATATTAACACCTTTAGTGATAAGATCATGAAATCGGTAATAAAAATGTGGTAAATTATGAAATTGCCCTTATAGGGGCTAAAGCAATAAAATATGATGATTTGGGCCATATGTAACAAACGAGCCATACGAATTATTTGATAAATTGGCCAAGAGTGAAAATTTGTGAAAAAAGGCCTCATGTGCTTAATGGGCCAAATTGCTAGATCGCTTAATGGGCCAAATTGCAAAATTGCTTAATGGGCCAACTTGTATTATGAGTCTTATGATGAAATTATTATATGAACATTGTTATGCTATACATACATAATTGCATGGGTTGGGATAAAATTGAAGAGAAGTGCTGGTGGCTCTGCCACAATCTAGTTCGAGTGGCTCTGCCACAATCTAGTTCGAGTGGCTCTGCCACAATCTAGTTCGGTGGCTCTGCCACAAACATTTTAAATGGCTTTAAGCCTGCGATTGGTGTGTTGGCGGGGTGGGTTGACTTGATCCCTACAGGTGTGTTGGTTGGTACGGGTGGTGTGTAGCGGATGGAAATTTAGGCTTGGTTGGGAATTGCATATCACATGTATTTTATATTTGATATATATATAATGTACATTTGTAAATGGGATCAAGCCCAATTATATGTTTAAATGGTTTTGGCCCAGTGGACAAGGTAAGTGGGTTACACACTGAGTTCTAAGTAACTCACTCTGTTTTTCTTACCCTTCTCAGGTAATGATAATTGATGGAGGCTTGGGCCGGGGATGACTTCGTGTGGAGGCCATACTACGAATGATGAGTTATATAAACTTTGAACTTCTTTTAAGTTTTTTTAATTTATTTATTTAAGTACTATTTCAATTGCGATGTAATAAGGCCTCTAGTATTATTTTTATGGATTTTTATTCGTGAATGGGTTTTTAATATGTTTTAAATACTAAGAGAGAACTATTTTAAATTTATAATGTTTTCCTTAATTTTTCGTATAAAAAGGGGTTTTTCTTAAAAATTTAACCAATTATTTCTCTGAAATCAATTTATAAACTCTTATGCCCTAAAAACATAGATTTCAAATTAACTACGGTTTTTGATGAACTTCACCTTCAAAATAGTTTTGAAGATTTGTTTTCTTAAATCATTGATGACTAGATGCAAGTTCGATTTGTGTGGCATGCCAAATCTGGACTTAACGCATAGGCCGGGTTTGGGGTGTTACATCTGTACAGAACTCGAGGGCTCTAAATCCCTCTTGTTCCTACCTCTCTCTCTATCACAGTTTTGGCCATCAGTGCGCTTAACCTCCTCAGCGATCTTCGCCTTCTCGACCAAGGCAGAAAAATCTCACTCCCTCTGCGGAGCTATCAGAACCCTCAAGTTATCCCTGAGGCCATCCTCAAAGCGAACACATCGCTCATACTCTGATGCCACAATTCCTCGCGCATAGCGATTCAGTCTCAGAAACTCGGCCTCATACTCAGCCACTAATCGATCTCCCTGTGCTAGATTCAGAAACTCTCTCCCACGGGCATCCACATAACTGGCTCCCACATATTTTCCCTGAAAGGCAATCCTAAAGAACTCCTGGGTCAGACGTTCGGGCTGAGTGCCCTCCTTAACAGTAAGCCACTACTGATAAGCCTCATCCCGTAGCAGTGAGACTGCACCCTTTAATTTCTGCTTAGGGGTGCAATCTAAATCATATATAATCCTCTCCGTGGCCTCAATCCAGTACTTATCCACATTAGGGCAACTCCAGTGACACCCCTGAAGAGCTCAGCTCCATTAGACCGGAGTCGTTCTGTAACCAACCCTCGGCCCCCAGATCCAGTATTGGGCCTAGCGACCCTCTCTAAAATCCTTAGCATAGCCTGGGACAATGCGTCGTCCCCAGCCATGTGATCTTGAGACCCAGTCTTAGTAGCAAGCGACATTGGCGTCTCACTCGTATCCAAATTCGGTATGCTACCCAGTGAAGAAGACTTAGCTCGAGCTCCTCTGTGGCCTCTACCTCGGCCTCTAGTACCCCGTCTGTGGATACCTTGTGCACTCATTTTCTAATCACGTTATCTCAGTATTATGATTTTATGAATCGATTCTGAGCCCAGTGTTTATTAACAAATGTTTTATGTAAAATAGTATCGATTATTCAGAGTTCGTTTTTGTAAATCGCAGTCTCACTACAGTTTTCAGTTTCTCTACAATTTTCAGTATACACTAACTAGAGTATTTTTAGTAGAGTTTACTACCTATAGTAGTTTTAGAATATACTATCCATAACAGTTTCAGTTTAAAACAAATCACAATTTAGAATACCTACAAGATCAGCGCCAGAGACTCGGTGTACCACTTACTCAGTAAAAACATTTCAAATCATTTGGAAATCGATCAATTTTTCAAAGCCCATTTTTTATAAAACCCATAATCCACAGTCGAGTTTTGTAACCTGGCTCTGATACCACTAAATGTAACACCCCAAACCCAGCCTAGACGTTATAGCCGTATCTAACAATGTCACACGATAGTGTTTTTGAAACCTCGTTGTTACGATGAAAATATTCCATGTTATTATCTTTAGTAAACCTTTGTTAGAACTTAGGAAGTTTTCTTTATTCATTTAAAATATTTTTTTTGAAACATCCCTCGTTGCGGAATCTTTAATAAAACAGTCTAGGTGATCATGCGTTTAGAAATTACTTTAACTTTTTGAAAACATAATTTCCTACGCCCAACAGGTATAAATCCATAAAGTAAAATAAATAAATAAAAACTCAAATTTAAAACCAAAGTCCCAAAGGGTCCTTAAATTATAACTCAAATAATCAATAATAATCAAATCATAAATCATAAATTGAAAACCATGGAGTCCAAAAATTACTGTGGTCACCGCTGAGTCCTCCGTCGCACCGATCCGTCTAAGTTTGGAGATTACCTGTGCACATTAAACAAAAAGGATGAGTTTACGTAAACTCAGTGTGTAATCCCGCAGAAACAAAAAAAACAATCAGTATTCAAAGCGCACAGTTGAACAGTCTTGGGCCTAAGCCCTTTTCAGTATCAGTGACAGTTTGGGCCTTAGCCCATCTCAGTTCAGTGTCAAAAATATAGTAGGGCCTTAGCCCATCACAGTATCAATAGCAGTAACAGTTATGCAGTAGCAAAATCATACCCAACCAGCCTCTACACACCATCTCCGTCCAACCCTACACTCCATGTGGGGATATAATCAACCCACCCATCCCTACACTCCAAGTAGTACCAAATGCGGCACAAACAGTAGTTTGCAGCTGAGCTGCCAGTAAGTTAGGCTTAAAGCCTTTCAGTACACTTCCTCCGAATAACAACCCCCAAGCCAATGCAATGTAACACACAATGGATGACATGCTATTATGCAATTTCAGTACATATATTGATTCGAGATATTAACATGCCCGATGATGTTATCATTCGGTCAATTTCACACATTCGGGGTCTAAGTAGCGCTTATCGACCCTACAGTAGGTTCACAGTCGACTTGGGCGACCCGTGCAACCTTAAAAACATTTCGGTAAAAATGGGCCCACACGCCCATGTGATCTGCCCGTGGGGCCCACAGCCCATGTGATCTGCCCGTGTGGGCCCACACGCCCGTGTGGCCCACTCGGCCCAAATTGGCCTTAGCCTTGTGATCAATTTTTAAAGTAACCCATGCTAGCTCAATAGTCATATATGTTTTCACTATTTACTTATATGTTCATTCAAAGCTGTCTACTTGAGTCATTATCACTAAATTATTTATATCTTGAGCTACAGAATTCCAAATTAAGATCCGCTTGATATTTTTGAAACTAGACTCAAATAATTTTCTACCATAATTTTTTTTAGAATTTATAGTTTATCAAATAAGTACATTAAAATCTTTAAAGTTATCCCTATTCTGCTGTTTGACAGCTTCATCCTTTCCTTACTAAAAATTATTTATCTCTTAGTAAGAAATTTAGAAGATGTTTCCGTTTGCTTCTCTTGAAAATAGACTCACCAAGGATTTAAAATTATAAATTTAAGCCCCTAATTATTTTTTTTTACAATTTGTGATGATTTTCCTAAGTCAGAACAGGGGAACCCGAAATCATTCTGACCTTGTCTCACAAAATTTATTATATCTCATGATTTACAATTCCATTGCTTACATTGTTTCTTCCATGAAAAACTAAACTCAATAAAATTTAATTTCATATTTTATTCAACCTATAACTCAATTCCCACTATTTTTTATGATTTTCCAAAGGTAGACTACTGCTGCTATCCAAAACTATTTTAGTGCAAAATGTTGATTTCCAAGTTTATAACACCCTTGTTTCCTTTCTATACAATTTTTCGCATCATTTTCTCTTATTTCTCTTATTTCTCGACAGCAAGCAATTTTGGCTTTTCACCGAATCCCATTTTCTGCGTTTCGGGTACACAACTAGTATCGTTTCTGATGCGTAAGCACTCCTAAGCCTGCAAAACCTAAAAATCGACCAACATATATCCAGATTAATCACTTAATTCGTTTTTAATCAACTAATTTCGGAAGGAACTCGACTAAAAACCTAGAAAAACCCTTACCTCGCTTGAGTAACCACGACTTCGCACAATCACAATGTCGATTGAAAACCACCAGCCCCTTGATTAACTCCTAAACACCAAAAAGGAATCCCCCTTTTAGAGATTAACCAAGAACGATTAACAATAGACAAAACTGTTACTTACCAAACAAGCGCAACCAACGATCAACAACCGAATCAATTGGAAAAAAAATAATGGAAATTTCAGCAGCAACTAGGGGAAAGAATCGACAGAGGAGGGAAAAAGAAGAAGAAGAAGAAAACGTCAGAAAAAGTTTGGGGAATTAGAGAGAAAACTGAAACTCTACTCTTTTTTTGCAACAAAAAGATAATCAGATTATTTTCTGATAACCTCTCCCCAATTATCTCCTAAAATCACTCCCTATTAACCCACTAAAACACAACTACTCAGAATTTTGCCCCAACACAAATCTTAGCCGAAATTGGAGCAAAAATACTGTCTTCACGCCATCACAGAGAATTGAACACAAGACCTCCAACACTCCAACACTCCACTTAACCACCAGACCAGTAGGCCCATTCTGATATAAACTTACCAAAAATTAAACTTAAGCCCTTTGCACAAGGTTAAGCCTTTATTTATAAAAATACCAAAATTTGCCCAAGTAAGGCTTGAACTTGGGACCTCTCACACACACCCAGAATACATAACCACTGAAGCATATAGACATTGTGTGTCACACATACACGGAATCAAAAATTAAAATTTTGGGGCGTTACAACAGTCTCGTATATGACATTTGTTGATCGATAAACACCCCTTTCCTTGTGGAATTGGACTCCGGGGAATAGTTTTGTAGGATCTTTCCCCTTTAGAACATTTTGCTAAAACATTCCCAATAGCAGATAGTCCTTGAAAGACTATCTCTTTCTAAGGTTTCCCTTGGCGGATTTTCCACTACAGATAGTCCCAAGCAGACTCCTCATGCTAAAATAGGCCTGTCAGGAATCCTTTACTTTAGTTAAATCTCGACATATTCTCCACCAAAGGTAATCCTTGGTGGACTTATCTGTTTCTGGCTGCCTCGTTACTCACAGACCCTTAGGATTAGAATATACTTAATCGTCTCACTATCACACCCTATGTTGGTTGCTCGTCAAAAACTGGCCAACTCATACTGGCAGTTACTTAATTACCTCGAAGGAAATATCCCTTCCATTACATCTGCCGCATTAAACACGCTTATACCAATTCTTTTTTTCGTTGAAATTTGGCGGATCCCCTTATTAACTTACTTACCCACATTCTCAAGCACACCACAATCATCTTGTTATGCTACTCGGCATGTGAGTCATACAGTGACTTCTCCTTTTATGCCCTGACTAGCTTCCTAGCTCTTTGTCCTGGTGGACTTTATATGCTACCATAGCCTAACTATGGTCTTACACTATAAGTTGCCATGTTTCCTATCCTGACTGACTTCATATGTTGCCATAGCCCAACTATGGTCATACACAATATGATGTCATGTTTACTGTCCTGATGGATTTCATATGTTGCCGTAGCCCAGCTATGGTCTTACACAATATGATGCCATGCTTTCCCATGGACCTTTGATTCCGAAGAATCGATAAACCTCTTCTTAGGTGTCACCCCGAAGAACCAACTGATAATTGTTGTCACGGTGTTGTTCTAGGGAGTCAGTAGATATCAGTCCATGATGCCACCAAACTCCCTCAAATCCCATATCAATCCACCCATTCCTCCATTTCACCAATTATTCTTATATTTATCTACCCCGTCAAGGTAAATTCCCTCCTTACTCCTTATATAATATAAGCATGCATTTCATACATATCATTCCAAATACTAATACATTAAGGAGTAAGCCTCATTTAGTCACGTCAATACACCAACAGCATGTACATTCAAAGAGTATACTAGTAAACATTCATTCATGCCCATAGTCTTATGCATGTATAGTTCGCCCAAACATTGTAATCATATACAACCACAAATTTCAGACTAGATTCAGAACAACACTCAACATAATAATTCAGCAGCACAATAACAACCAGAACCATGGTGGAATCCATAAACTCACCTGAACTCTTTCATCCTTGTCAACTTAGCTTTTCCAACACTAGAGTCTCCATTATTTTGGTAGCTAAGCACGATAACCATATATCAGTTAAATCGAAGGCATTCTGTAATATCCCTAAACTGAGTCTAGTAGTTTCAAGTATATTTTTTGGGTTTCGAGTGTGAAACTAGGAATTTATAGGGATTCTAGTGATTTTTAATTTAATTTAGGAGGTTAGTTTCATCTAAAATCAATTAAACTATAATCCAGAAAATTTAAAAAATATATATTTTCAAAAAATTAATTTTAAAGATTTTAAATAATTATTAGTGAAAACAATCAATTTGGGTTGAAAAAGAATTTTAAAATAATTTTTATTGGGGGTAATTTAAGTAAATTTTAAATATTAATTAAATAAGATTTAATTTTAAAACAAGGGAAAATTTAGAGTATTTATATGGCAAATAAACCTTAAAATTCAGAATTTTGGAGGGAAATGATTAAATGGTAATGTAAGAGATATGTGGGAGTGGCCATTAGGCAAATTTCCCAATTTTTAAATTTCTGGTGGGTGGTTTCAATTTTAAAACTAATTTATCTAGCCCACTTTTCACACATTTTACATCAAATTAGAGAACTTTAAATTTTGTTTTCTTTGCATGAATTTAAAGATCTATCATCAAATAATAGATTCAACCAATTTCCTTATCAAAATACTCTCTCAATTCACCCGAAATTATTCTCAAAAGTAGCCAAAAATATTCTCAAATTTCTTAAATCAAGATTTTCAATCAACGAATTTAGAGCGAATCAAAGGTAATCTTCAATCCTAAACTTGTTTTTATGATAATTAGAAACATTTTTACATGATTTGAGAGTCAATTAAAAGATTTTTATCAATGTCATCTTCTTCCAAGAACACAAGGTTCTTTAATGGTGGATCCTGAATTTTGAGAGGAAATCCAAAAATCAATGGATGTTCCAACTCAATATGGATCTATTAAAAGATTTTTGATCTTATTTATCAAGATTAAACATGATTTGTGAGGTAATTTAAAGAAATCCTAATTTCATCATCTTCATGAACCGATTTTCCGAAATTTTGTGAAATTGATTTAAAGATGAAATTGATGCTTAGTATAAGTGTATTTGGTCTAGTATTGATGATTGAAAGTGTTTAAGAGGGCTGGGGAGATTGATTTTGTGAGGAATCGAGTTTTCGACTTGATGTTACAAATCCGGTAAGGTATCTTTGTGAGAGGATTTCGATTAGTATAGTTAATTAAAATTCGTGTTTCTTATAGCATTGGAAAAGTGATAATGTCTATTTTATCTCTGTTGAAGTTCCGAATCTTGAAGAGGACCGAGATAACCGGAATTGAAGCTTGAATTTGCTTGGTTGATCACTTGTTTGTGGTAGAATAAATTGTGTGGTGAGTGTTTCTAAGGGCGATTTGGTAAATTGACCCTCATTTATGTTTTATTAGTAGCTTAATTGATGACTTCAATTAATTAATTATGGTTGAATGGCTGGTTTTTGCAAGATTGATATTATATGTACAAGAGTTGAATTTTTATTGAATAATGGTAAGTAAGCATTTAGGTGATTTTGTGCAATTTAATTAGGCTAATTATAATGACGATTAGAGCATGGTTATTGGAGTTTTTGACCATGATATATTGGTGTTACAATTGATAATTGAACATTGGAAAATGACAAATGAAATGCTTGGTTTAATTTGATGTTAAATGGCTATGTTACATGTTACACATAAGCATTTTGTCACATTATATTAAGCACAATAATGACTAATTTATATGCTATGTTTAACTGAATATATTGGCAACATGCATGGTGAATCCATTGGATATAGTTAGTATGCCATAGGACTTGTGAGTACTCACCTTTATTTGTGACATTGTGAGTGTACGGCTTTAGGTGGACTGATTTTTTTAGAGTAGATAAAGGAGTGTTGAGCATGAGTCTCCACTCATTGGGTTATTTGAGGTGATATAAGGGAGCATGTGCTTTAGCCCGCTCAACTCGGTGGACTATATTTGATATTTGTGGGAGTTCGGAGATCCGTTTATCTGATGTATGATCACCCAATTAAGCCATGAGAAGTGTATGCCAATATATTTATGTCTGATTGTTGCTATATCATTCGATGTTTGTATGCCATGAATAATTGATTCTTGATATTGATAAAGCATATGGAAATTAAATTGACTTGTTTCATTATCATGGCTGATAATTGGTGATTGATTGGATGTGATTTAAGCATAATTTGGATGTTCATTTACTAGTCATTTTTATTAACATTCACTGAGCTTTTTAAAGCTCACACCCTCACAATTCGTGCAGATAATCATCAGGCTTGAGGAGCTGAGGAGCCGAGCAATAGAGTTCCAAGAGATTTAGGCTTGGTAGAGATTTTATTACACGTTTTAGAAACTGTAATCAGGCATTTTGGAACTCTCGAGAATTAGTTTAATTTTGGTTGTAATTGGACATTGGACATTTTATTTTAGATGGTTTTATAATAATTTTGAGGCATGTTTGAGTTTAATTATTGAATGATTTACGGTGTATTGTTGCTTGATAACATGGTGATTGATAACACGGTGGGTAAGGCATGAAATTTATACTAACGATTGTTTGAATGAAGCTTCCATGGAGTGGTTTACTAGCGAATAAGGTACACCACTTGTTTGATTTAATCAGTGTTTGTTATTCATGAAATTGATTGCATAATTCTATATAATTTAGGCTTAATTGATATCAATAAATTCAATTGAAGTTGTATGTATATGTATGTTAATTAATCGTAGTTAAATCAGGTTTAATTGGCCATTAAAATATGCAAAATCGGGTTTTAAAATGAGTTTTTCGCAAAAATAGATGCAATGGTTTTCACATGGGTGTGTGCTTGTCCACACAGGTGTGTGAGGGGTTGCACACGGGCGTGTGGGTAAGTGACACGGGCATGTGGAGACTAGAGCTATCATACATGGGTGTGTGGGATTTCCACACGGGCGTGTGCGATCAGCCTACAAGTTTTTCACGACACGAACACGCCGATTAATGACACATGGTCTGGGGGACACAGCCGTGTGGGTTTTGGGGGTTCGAATTTGTCTTTTTAAATTTGTATTCTAATTTGTTTAAGTTCCAATTTAGTCCTTAGAATTGATTAGTCTAATTAGAGCCTTAGATGATAAGAAAACTTGGTAAAATTTTAGGGTTAGTCTTGTAATGGGTAAAGTTCGATAGAAACACACTTAATTTATAATTTGGAATAGGTATTGATAGTTTGAAAACGTTACAATTTAGTCCCTAATAATAAAACTTGAATTAGACATAGTAAACGAACTCAAATTAAGCTGAATTTTTTAGGTTTGCATAATTTAACTAAAAGAAGGTCGATAAACACTTAGATCTAAAATCGAGTTAGTTTTTTCATAGGTGGTAAAATGATGAAAATACCCATAGGTTAAATTACTTGGGAAAAGTTTAAAATTGGCTCATAATTTACTTCCGCATTAACAAATAACTAATAATTAGATAAGATTGAGGTGTTATATGGTTGGGGTGTGTCTTGGGTGGTCGTTAGCCGGAGAGTCACTTAGGTGGCTAATGTAATGCTTCGAATTTGGGCTGGTCAGTCCCAGTCGAGTTTGGGGTGTCACATATTCAATCCTTAAAACCTAGAATTCAGAATCATTCAAAGTTTCCCAGAGGTTTCAGAAATCCTCACTCCCCTTTTTAATTCACAATACAAAAAGATATAAAGGCTTACATGTTCCTAGAATTCTTTACTCCCTAACTTCTATCCTCACGACCACTACCTCATGCAGTGTTTTCCTCCATTTCTCTCTTTCGGAGCAACTGGAGAAGACAATGGAGAAGGAAGGAAAGTAAAATAGAAATAAGGTCAGGGTGTATCTTGGGTGGTCGCTAGCCGGAGAGTCACTTAGGTGGCTAATGTAATGCTTCAAATTCGGGCTGGTCCGTCCCGGTCAGGTTTGGGGTGTCACACATTCAATCCTTAAAACCCAAAATTCAGAATCATTTAAAGTTTCCTAGAGGTTTAAAAAATCCTCACTCCCCTTTTTTAATTCACAATACAAAAATATATAAAGGCTTACCTGTTCCTAGAATTCTTTACTCCCTGACTCCTATCCTCACGACCACTACCTCATGCAGCGTTTTCCTCCATTTCTCTCCTTCGGAGCAACTGGAGAAGACAATGGAGAAGAAATAAAGTAAAATAGAAATGAAGAGGATTCTGCCTTTGAAAAGTCCTCCACTTACACAAATATTCTTTCGCGCGGTTCAAGGCCCCAAATAACCATCCATCAAAAATCATTTTGTCTCCCACTAAGAGACCAGCCAGTTCCAACTTAACCAAACCATAATTAGATTTCAACTAATTACCAACCTGCCACAAAATTTTTCAGGGTTTCCAGTAGAGCCCGCCAACTTACTATCCTATTCAATTAACTCCTAACTTTCCTTTAAATAGGGACATAAGTGAAAATTGAATGTGACACAAGGGATGGCAAAGCTAATGAGGAGATGATGGCTTTCATCTCTCTCCCCACTAACTTGCTATTTATAGTTAGATTAATGAATTAATTAAACTTAATTAACTTAATTAAATGGTTATAATATATATAATTAACTTTCTTAATTAGAAATGAGTGGATGAATCATCATACTCCACTACCCATGTTATACAAATGGTTATATAACCATTTGAACCTTGGTTAAATTACTAATTCTGCCTTCTGATATTTTCTAAATTCAAACTTAATAATGATTATAGTTTTACAATTTAGTCCATATACTATAATTTTCTACTTTCTCGATTCAATTACTTGACCGACCAATAATATATTTTCCATACTTAATACTTAAATCCTCTATTCATAAACTTACTAACTCTGTTTACAATATTCAGCTTCAAGGTTGTATTTTTCAACACCGACTAAAACGGGTCATTACATGGCCAAATTGTAAGCTCATTGTACAAATAGATCGGACTTGGATGTACGATAAGTATACGCAGATCCTTCTATTAGTTGTTGCTCAAGACAGGAATCAAAGCACTATTCCGATAGTAATTGCTGTTATGGAGAAAGAGAACACGCAGTCCTGGCAATTTTTTTATAATCTTATGACAATATGTTATTAAAGAGAATGGTATATGCCTGATATCAGATTGAGCTAAATCAACCAGTGCAACAATAAGTCTTTCTGGAGGTTAATGGAGTCCTCCCAATGCTTATCCAGTTTAATTCATGTAACACCCCTCACCCGTATTCAACGTTGAAATAGGGTTACGGAGCATTACCAAACAATTAATACAATTAAATATACATTTCTCATACTTTTTATCAATTCAATCATTCATCATTCAATCTCAATTAATTTGTCCCTTATATGAGCCTACAAGGCCCAAAACACGCTTTAAAAGTGGTTCGGGACTAAACCGATCACTCAAGAATTTTTTTTAAACTACAGGGGTCACACGCCTGTGTGCCCCGGCCGTGTATCTCACACGGCCAAAAGACACGCCCGTGTCTCAGGCCGTGTGGACATTTAAAATGGGATCACATGGCCGTGTCCCAGCCCGTGTCCTACCCCGTGTAACTCTCTGACTTACCTCACACGACCAGACTACACGCCCGTGTGTCCTAAAAATGGCCACACACGCCCGTGTTCAGGCCGTGTGCCAGGCCGTGCCAAAACTAAGGAGTATACTGACTTGCACCACACGGCCAACCATATGCCCGTGTGAAAACTGGGTGCAACACGGCCAAGCCACATGCCCGTGTGCTTGACCGTGTGAAGCTACTGACTTGGTTTTTAATTAAGCTTTAGGGGACACATGGCCGTGCCAGCAACCATGTGTTACACATGGCTGAGACACACGCCCGTGTCTCTGCCCGTGTAGACAACAATAGGCTATTTTCCAAGCCATCTTTCTCACCCAAACGTGCACCAAATTAAACATGTCAATAAGCACATAGTAAGGCATCAATAGTCACTCAAACTAACCAATACCAATTCATGCTAACTCAATACCAAAATCTATCATGCTCATAATGCATTCATATTGTACCCAATGTACCAATCCACAATAAAACAATCACTAAGCAAATTGATGCCCTTACTACCATATTTCATCTAAGCATACAATAAGCAAATATAAACCTCATCACCAAGAACATTAATCCAAAATATATACATAATCATATCTACCAAAATAAGCCAACTCACATGGCTATATACAACACCAACTTTAGACATATACAAGCCAATTCAAATGGCCAAAACATATATATACTAAAAAGACCAAAGTCCCTATACATGCCATATGACCAAACATAGTTTCAAAAATACCCAAGTGATAGTAGATAGTATGACGAAGCCTCCAATAATCCCCGAATCTGAGCTAGCTATGAATCACTATAAAACATAGTAAAATAAACAATGTAAGCTATAAAGCTTAGTAAGCTCGTATGAAAAACGATAAGCAATACTCATCAATTATTGATAAACCAAATAATTGAAATCAACGTACAATGACAATTCAATTAAGCCTCAAGGCTATTAATATATCATTCACATAACTTACCAAGGAACTCATCAATTCCATAAGTTTCAATATTCGAATAATTTTCGTACATACCTGTGCAACCTCGTACTAATCTCTTACTCAACCACATCTTTCATTTACCAGTTAAACCATTCGAAATATGAGTCGGATACCCAAGAGTCTCTTACAATAAGTTCCTATACCATGGCCCGAAGCCAAATCAAGGTAATATATCTCCGCAATACCTATACCATGGCCCGAAGCCAAATCAAGGTATAACTTGCACCCGTAGTGCCAATATCATATCCCGAAGCCAACACAATATCCTAATGACATGTCATTAGTACCCTAATCTATTCCTAAGGTTCAACCGGGATTTCTCAACCATCGAATCTTCATCTAATGTTTTTGTAATGTCATATTCACCATCAATTCAATAATAAAGCATTTAAATACAAGTATAATAGTGCTTATTAACATACGAACTTACCTCGGATGCAAAAACGAACGACACGAGTCAACTAATCTGAGACCTTGTTCTTTCCTCGATCTAAGTCCGTATTTCTCTTTTCTTGATCTATATAATATCAATTCAGATTATTTAATCATAACTCTATTCAATTTAATCCAAAATTCACATTTAGGCACTTTTACACATTTTCCCCTAATGTTTCACATTTTTACAATTTAGTCCCTATCTTGTAAAAATGCATATTCGTGCAATTAAGCCATTATCCATGCTAGCTGAATTTCATAGGGACCCCTAACAGCCCATATTTTTTATTTATTCACACTTTTGCCACACAATTTATCACATTTCACAATTTAATCCAAAATTGGCATTTTCACTAAAAATCACTTAACAAATGTTGTTTATCTAACAACAACCATGCATTTTCTACCATTAAAAATCAAAGCACATGCTTATTCATCAATGGCAACATCCTATACTTTTTATAATTTCTCAAATTAGTCCCCTCATTATCAAGCTTAAGTTACAACGATTTCAAAAACACAAAAATCATGAAAAACGGGACAAGAAATCAGTTACATGCAAGGGTTTCTAATTGTTGAAAATTCAAGCTCTCAAATGGCCATGCTTGCTGTAATTTTCAGCTGAAAAATGCATGAGAAAGATGGCCATTTTTTTTGTTTTAATTATTTAACATTAATAGCCTTTTTACCAATTTACCCTTACCTAACTTTAAAAATTACTCAAATACCATGCCATGCAAATCCACTAACTCAAATAGTGGTCTCATTACTCAATAAGGACCTCCACTCTAAATGCTATAGCTATTTAATACTTTTAGCTAATAGAACACAACTTTCGTACTTTATGCGATTTAGTCCTTTTTCACAAATTAAGCACTCAAACGATAAAATTTCTTAACGAAATTTTCACACAATCATAATATCATACTGTAGATATCAAAATAATAATAAAATAAATATTTCTACTTCAAATTTGTGGTCCCGAAACCACTGTTCTTATTTGACCGAAAATGGGCTGTTACAATTCATTTGTCATATTGCATTGAATTTTATGGCGAAGTTCCATAATGCCGAGCTTCAAAAAGAAATTGTTAACACTTGTATGTATTCGATTCATTAGTTCTTTTACATGTTTAAATTTCTTTTAATATGTTAAAAATTATTGAACTTAAATAGGATATGAACTTCAAAAATCCTAGTTCCATCAAATATTGGAAAGATTACAAGCACAAAATGACAAGATGGTGAATGGTTGGACATAATTCCATTGTGGTGTTGGGCTCAATTGTACGATGAAAGGCGAAATTATGGACACATAACAACCAACCTATCTAAATGTATCAATTATGTCATGAAGGACACATGAAGTCTTCTAATAAATGCTCTATTCACTGCAACATTCACAAGGTCGAGGATGTTATTCGCAAAATTGGCTAAAAAAACATGCAATGATGGATGCAAAGAACATATATTACGAGAAACTAACTAGAGTTATGGATGCAAATCGTAGGAAATCTAATTCCAAGAGACTGGAATGATTTTCATATGAAATTGAAACTTTCCAAGTGAATGAGTTTGCTGTAGAACGAAAAGGTAGGGAGACCATTATATATTGTGTCGATTTTTGAAATAGGTGGCTGGAAACACTAGAATATATAGACTTTTTTAGCACCTTTTGAGCACTAATTCATGCAGTTTCTAAGTAATTTCTGTCGAATTTTATACTTTTATTATAAAATAATTAATTTGAACTCAATTTATGAAACCTTTTGAATTTTAGTTATTTTATAATAATTTTGCATAATTTGGTATATTTTTGACAGTTTTGCACAAAGGATGAAAAATCAACTCGGCAGTCACCTTGAGAAGATTGGACCGTTGAAGCACTTTTCAAAGCATTTAACCCATGAGGATGGCCGAGTATTCTCCATCCATGGATGCCCCAATTATAATCCTTGAAACCATTGAAAAATTATTTTTGATCCAATAAAAATTGGGTTAAATTTAGTCTTAGCTTCATGTAGAGAAAGGGGCCCAAATTTGCTAAAGTTGAAGAAGACTAATCCACTAAGGGAATAGCAGCCCATTGTCGACCCAATTGCTTCCAAAATTAGCTAACTAAGCTGATTATAAAAATTTCAAAATGGTCCTTAGACTTCTCTTCAAGACACAGTCCAACCCTTCCCCTTTTCATGCAATTTCTTTCTAGCCATAAGCTAAAAATAACAAACTCATATAACTACTCCTTCCACCTAGCATGGCTGGCCATAAGAAGGGGGATGTCATGCTATTTTTAGCTAACTTGAGCTACCAATTTCAAGTATAAATATCCCCTTTTACTTCCTCATTTCACACACCATTCATCATTCACTCATCTCTTCTTTCATTTCTATCCTTCTTTCACATTTGCCTTTCATTTTATTTTCCCTTCCCTTTGTCGATTTTGCCTTTTGAGAAAGAGCTAGCACTCCTTTTGGAATAGCAATAATCAAACATTCTTAAAGGCCATTGATCGATAGAACAAGCCGAGAGGAAGAGGAGCACGTTAGTCTGGCTTTGGAGAATCACCAAGATTTGCCTTCTAGTTCCCTTCTCTTTATCTTTTAAGTTTATTCTGTGATATTAAACATGAATGTTTGTTATTTTGATGCTTCTATTTTAATTAAAATGGCTTAAATCTTGTTCGAGTTAGATTAATTGCATTCTGTCCTCTTAAATTGTTTAAATCATGTTTTTATTGTTATAGGCCTTGATAATTTGTTCAATTAGATAAAATCATGCCTATGTTAAGCTTGCATTTTAATTATAAGGTGACAAATGAATTAATTATTAATTGGGTTGAAATTATAATTAATTGAAACAATATCTAATTGGTGTATGTTTAATCATCAAAGGTAAATGAAGGTTAAATTAGCAATCATATTTAACAATATTCTTGCCTTGCATAACTTGTAAGATTGTTGTGATTAAATTGTTTAGTATAAAAATATATTTAATTCACTCTGTCTTATACCTGCTTATGAATTGATTAACTAATTCAACATAAGAATATGTTTATTTGATTAATTCAATAAGTATGTATGTGCATTAGTTAGCAAAAGACCAAGTTGCCATGAAATTATTAGTAACAACATGAACATAGTTTTAATAATTCTAAGTTAAAGAATAAAATTAATCTAACACACTTATGTCATATTAATTAAAACCTTTTTTAGAAATCGTGCATTAGAATATTATTTACTTATTTTAGTTTATTACTTAGTTAATTCTTAGTTATTAGATCACCTCTTTCAAATCAATATATTTTTCCTATATTAAATTGTTTAAATTTTACATTTCATAAATACTTGCTAGTATAGTTCTTGTGGGTACGATAACTTGCTATTCTTGTCACTTTATTACCGGATACGATTGTGCACACTTGCACATTTCTGTTGCTCCAGTGGTGTGGTTGTGGATGATTTTAGTCACTTAAGCATTTATGTACTCATGTAGTGGTTGTATGTGTTAGCGTCGGTGTAGATGAAATTTAATACGTAAGGGACGGCAATTGGTTTAATCAGTTGATTCAGTTAGTTCTTTTTCAAACCACTTAATGGACTTTAACATGAGAAAACCGACCTGACTGACTTTAGTTGAGAAAACCGACCAAATCAAATCGATTTTGATTCGATCGATTTTTTTTGGTTAATCGACCTTAAGTTATTGGGTTAATTTTAGGGTTATTAGATTGGGTATATAAGATTATTTATCTATTATATATTATAAAATATAAATATATTTTGAATAATATAAAATTAATATAAAATAAGTTAATTTTTTGGTCGATTTAGTTTTTAGGATTCAAAAATCTATAACCAACCGAATTAACCGATAAAACCAAGGTCAAAACTAACCAATTGACTAAATAGAAATTGAAAAATCGAATGGGTCAATTTTTAGTTAAAATTGAAAAGTGCTCTCCCCTAGCAATACGTAAATGATGTCTACAAACTTTATTCATATTTTGAAAATTTATCGAAATTCACTCCCGCCGATGGGAAATGCATCTTGTGAAGTTTTCAAGCTTGCTATTCACTTAATACCAAATATATTATTGGATTGCGATCCCAAAGGTTGCCCAAAATTAAGTCATATCCACAACACAATAGACATTAGAGAGAAAAGAGAACCAAAGCATTATGGGATTTGTCAAATTGTTGAACATAACAAGAATAAGTGTCCTCATCAATGGCTTCATCATGGAAAGCCTGGAACCTCAAGGTCAAGATCATAGATACAATGTTGCCATGTTATTTGAAGTTATTTAAACTACTTTGTTCATTGCCACGTATCCCATAATTGAATAAGTTATTGGAATGTTTATGCAAAGTATTACTTTATTTTATGAATTTATTTTATATTTTTGACTTTTGCAAAGTATTACCTTGTTTTATGAATTTATTTTATATTATTCACTTTTGCATATTATTCACTTTTCCAAACCATTACTTTGTTTTATGAATTTATTTCATGTTATTCGGTTTTGCAAGTATTACTATGTAACACCCCTTACCCGGATTCTATACCCGAACCGGGCACGAGGAATTACCGGACTTGACTTGCTTGATCATTCCACTTTAAGCTATAAAAATTCTCTCCAATTTAAAACTTTTCATTCACCAGCATAAAATCCCTATCATGGGTCAACGAGACCCATTACACTCGCTCGGGATGTCGAGGGACTAAACCGAAACTTTTCATACACTTAGAAAATTTTCACCTAAACCGAGCCACACGTCCGTGTGAAATGGGACACACCCATGTGGGAAGGCCATGTGGTCACACACGCCCATATCCCTACCCCGTGTGGGATTTATCTTCAATTCGAACCTACAGGGGTTTTCACACGGCCGGACACACGCCAGTGTTCTTGGCCCGTGTGTTCCACACGGCCTAGACACGCCCGTGGCCTTGCCCGTGTGTAAAAACTTGGGTATTCTGTTTGTGACGTCAGCAACCTTATAAGGGTCACACAGCCTAGGCACACGCCCGTGTGGATAGCCCGTGGTCGACACTGACTTACAACACCAACATGCAGGGGACACATGGCCAAGTCACACACCCATGGGGCTGACCGTGTGTCTCACATGGCCTAGACACACGCCCGTGTGTCTACCCGTGTGGACCAATTCAAGGCTATTTTCCAAGCCATTTAGTCATCCTCACTTGCACACATACATACATCATCACATGAACTTCACAAATCATCAATTATAACTCTTGAATTAACACATTTGATTCATGAAAATGAAGTCTTCATCCCATATATGAGGGAGAACTATTTCTAGTACAATTACAACCAACATGGGCCATCATCCATGGCTATACACAACCAAAACATAAACTCTCTTAGGCCAACACATTTGGCACATTAACTATGACTTGATCGACTTAAAATAAGATCCCTATACATGACATAACTCATAAAGACTCGAAACCTCATACCCATATGACTGATCGATAGTGTGAAAGCATCTCCGGTAGTTTCCAACCCGAGCTAGTAAAGTTAACCTATAAGAGATAAGAAAGGAAGAGGAGTAAGCAATAATGTTTAGTAAGTTCATATGCAAATAATAATCAACTGTTGATATTCATTGATTAAACTTAATCACAAGGTATTATAATGAGTTTTACTCTTAAACTCATGGTTACCTACTCAATCATTCTTAAAGCTTACTTATTCCATCTCTTACCACATTCTCACCATACCACAAGCCAAATGCTCATGTTATTTAGCATACATCTCCGCACTTGTCACCATATGATCACATAAAGCAACACATCAAACATTTCACAATAAACCATTCATGGTATTACCAAACTCTCGGAGGTTTCGCACTTAGCCCACCATTTATTTTTAATAGGGTGGCATCGCGCATAGCCCACCATTTGATACTAAACTCGATGGTATCGCACACAGCCCATCACTAACATTTAAAAAGGTGGTATTGCACATAGCCCACCATTATTATACATCCACAGATATTTATCCATATGCATTTCCCTATTTCAAATGTCCATCCGGGAACATCCTCACACACTATCATTCTTACTTAGATTTCTACAATAATCATTTTCTTTCACGCAATGCACTTATAATTACAACATATGCAATTTGGATACATTATTTACACATAACCCACTATGGGTTCATCATATACTAAATTCACCTCAATCTAGTTCTAACACATACCTGTACCTCTCGTGTACAACCACATACTTTCTCGTTTTCAACATACCTGTTGAATCACTCAAATTGTTAAATAGCACTTTTGAGTCTCATACATATAATCTCACATTGACCTCATGCCCCGATAGGATCTTACATGAAATATCATATTGATTCCATGTCCCTGACATGGTCTTATTCAATATCTCACACCGAGGCCATATTCCAAATATGATCTTATACGGGATCTTAATTGTCATCGTATCATGACCTTTGCATTCTCTCTATTCTTAGATTCAATTCTCTTGACATCTCGTCAAAGCATATTTAATACATTCATAGAGTAAATATACATTCCATACAACATTGGAATAATAAATATCCTGTACGTAAATGCAACATTTGCACAAACTTACCTCGATAACGAAGAGGGTAGAAAGGGACCTATTTGTCCATACTTCTGTTTTCTCCTGTTCTAGGTCCGAATCTCGTTTTCTTTTATCTAGAACAATAGAATTTACTCATTTAATCACTTATACACCATAATACATCATAATCTACACTTAGGAAAAAATGACTATTTTGCCCTTATACTTTGGCAAAATTATGATTTTGCCCCTAGGCTCGTAAATCACTTTTCATCACATTTTCTAATTAAACAAGCCTAGCTGAACATTTAATCCTCTTACAACTACTCACAAATCAAACTATTTCATGCCTTAATGAACAAACTACAACTTTTGCATCTTAGTCCTAATTAGGTGTTTTCATGACAACACCTTTCACAAAAGTTGTTTCTCATCTTCCCAACATTCATTTTCTTCCATAAAAATGCAGAAAACAACTTAAAAGCTCACATGGAAAATCCCTAAAATTTTTACCATAATGCAAAATAGTCCCCTCTTTAGAAAGCTTAAGCTTTAGGGGTCTCAAAAGTGTAATTATCTTCATGAAAAACCATCAAAGTCACTTACTTGAATGGAGAAAAGCTTGCTGAAATTTTGAGCTTTCAAACACCCCTTGTTTGCTAAAAATTTCGGTGGAGAAGAAGAGAGGAAAGATGACATCTTTTTCCTTTCTTTATTTTATTCATTTTGTCAACTAATATCACCAACTATTGACCAAACATAAATGCTCTTGTCTCCCTTGTCCACATGGCCGGCCAACTCACTTAAACAAGGCCAAATTGCACATTTGGGACCTCCAATTTATAATCTATAGCTATTTGGCACCTCTAGCACTTAAAATAGAACTTTTGCACTTTATGTGATTTAGTCCTTTTTCGCGATTAGGCATGAAATCGCTAAAATTAAGTCACCAAAATTTCCATGCATCTTTATAAACATGTTATAACACATATAATAACATGAAAATAATTTTCTCTAACCTCGGATTAGTGATCTCGAGATCACTGTTCTGACTAGCCCCTAATTCGGGCTATTACAATTCTCCCCCTTAGGGATTTTCGTCCCCGAAAATCTTACCAGGAAAAGTTGCTTCCAACACTCCTAAAACATTTCCACCAACTCTTCAAAATAACAAATCGATTTATCCTCGAGTTTCTCTAGCCAACAACCCTTAAGTTGTTAGTACACAAGGTCGAAGCACAACTTTGAGACCTATATTACTCTTTCTCCAGGGCACCTATACTCAGTAATCCGATAAATGTGAACTCTGCACATGCCAAATGATCACTCAGTTCTTTATCGCATACTTCACTAAAATTCTGATGACATCTCTCTCCTTGGAAATCAAGTCACTCTAAATTTGAAATCTATTGCATCTCATCTGACTTTCTTACTAGGATATTTACCGACTGTAATAGTCTTGACTTGCATACTCTGAAAATTTAGCTTTTAGTGGTCGACTACTTCTGTTCCTAAACTCAATCATATCGTGAAATGTACTCAATTGTCAAAACATTTATGCATATAACTGCACCTTTTCTTATTCTTGCATGAGTAGACATGCTATTACTAAGTCTCATACCAAAACCTTCTGTATAAGTTCTGAATTCATCAACATACAAATTCTACCTCAAGGTAACATCAACAATGAAAATCTTATCCGACCTAAATTTTAACGTCTTAGTCAAACTCACTCAGAGCTTATTTAAAATACCATCCACTATCTCACTTCTGAACTCATTTGTTTCGAAAGGAAAACTCACTCTAGTCATTAACCTCGATGAAACTAGGATATTACCCACTAAGGTCAATCGATTGACTAACTCGCATTGCTTAAAACGGATATTCCATCTAGACATCTGTACTATGTTTACTATCTGAGAAGTATTTTAATAACTATACACAAATCATGGGCTTCTTGCCATACTTACTCACATTTGCCCTTAATAAGCACATACCATGCCACATATCGTAATCGTTTCTTCGTGACTCATTCACGAGTACCTATATTCACTCATTCACATAACTTTAGTACTAAGCTCATTTCTACTTCCATCTCATCTACTTATCCCATTATTCACTAGGGATACTCAAAGACGTATAATATCATCATAATATGAATACAAGGCCAATGCCACATCCCGGAGGTGGTCTTACATGGAGTCACCTTTGAATACCGATGCCATATCCCGGATATGGTCTTATACGGAATTTCAAATCAAGTGTCGATGCCATATCCCGAATATGGTCTTATATGATTTTCATTTTCAATACCGAAGCCATATCCCGGATATGGTCTTATACGGGATTTCTATTCGGTGCTGAGGCCATGCCCCGGACATGGTCTTACACAGGACCTTATTCATCTCATGCTTGATGATAGCATTTTCACATTCATTGTAGTCCACTAGGACTTCAACATCTTACTCAACATCAATTATGCAATTCAGTAGAGTATCATGCATCAATATGATACCAAGCATTCTCAATTATGCTAACATATACAAACTCTTTTTCTCGATTCATAATGAACTCGATACTAAAACTTTCAGTTAATAGTACCTTTAATGGCTTTCAACTTAACCATCACAGTTAAAATATTTCAATGAGCATACCTATGTATCATGTTCCCTACTCATGTACACATAGAATTTTATTCTCCTTATTGATTCGTGCGCAAATATACACATAACTCGAATCATATCTCAATACATCAATCTACTCTTTTCTCCACACTGAGAATATATTTCGAACACACTCTCGTTTGAGTTTCTCTTGATTTACTAATCTAAAACCTTTCCCCCCGTCTTATCTCAAGATAGCAGGGACATCTCAATCGAATGCATTAACTCTATTCGGCTTACCCGAGAACTCATCGCACAACGTGAAACTTGTGATTTCACTTCTTATACTAGAATTATCACCTTTCTATGATCAAATTAAAAGCGCAATCATAGTAGATATAACTATCACAACTCCAAGAACACACACACTTTAAAGATAACCATGATAAGCGGAAATACAAGAGAAATCTCACATAAAGTTTTATCGCCAACTTCCTCCTCAAAGTACCAGAAAAAGGTTACGAAGAGATAAATGAATGTCGATTTCAATTAACTAAATCGACAACCGTTTAGTCTGATTTTTCATTCAGCTAACATTCTTACTCGATCGCAATTTCATAAAAAAAAGAGCAACCACATCACCCCTGAAGGGAAACAGATATTAATACATAATACTCAAAGAGATCATTATAATCCATTCAACTATGGTTGTCATGATCAAACACTTTCGCGGTTTGAATATTGTTTCTCTAACTATTTACGTCATCATAAATTCCTTGACTATTGCTTTCATTAGTGAACATCAATTCGAAAAGATCTCGATAAGTACACCTCAGGCTTCCTACTCAATTGAGTCAAATAGCCTAGGCTAACTTTCTCTTTGCTCTTAACATTGTATAACCAGTACAATCTTCAAAGAATTCTGATATTCTTCTTCAAACTGTTCTCACCTTCTAACTACCTTTATCTTTATATACATTACTAATTGTTTCGCCACTAAACTCTTTCATTTCATACTCATGAATTTACTCAACTTGACTCTCATAAAAAAATCTCATCATGATTCAACAGTGGTAAGAGGGTGAGGTTTTAGAGCCCCTAACTTGACTCTCTTGACTACATACACATGATTTAACATTAATCATTAATGAAATATCATTGTAGTCATACAACTCGCTCCAAGCGAGTTTTCACGTTTACTCATGCTACAATTGTTTCTATCACCCATAAATTTTGAACAGTGACTTCACTTACTTAAGTTCCACATTAATGTCTACTCGAGTACTCAACATTAATCTCTAATTTCTCTTACCACCACTTATCAAATTAGGGAATGTCTTACGGGTTTGAGTACGTCGTTTACTTGATTGCCATAGTCCAACTATGGTCTCACTCATATCACAACATTATAGCCCAGCTATAACCTTAAGTGTCGTCACAATGCCATAGCCTGGCTATGGTCTTACACGAAATCTCATATCAATACCAATGCCATATCCCAGATACGGTCTTACATGAAAACTCATGTCGATGCTGACGCCATATCCTAGATATGGTCTTACACGAAATCATACCGAGGCCAGGTCCCAGACGTGGTCTTACATGGAATCACGTATCGTTGCCAATGCCATGTCCCAGACAAGGTCTTATATGGGATCACATGTATTGCCATGGTCCTACCATGGTCTTATTCATCAATTTATCACTGAAGGGCCGTATTCATCTCCTTAATTCTACTTAATCAAACTTCCCAATTTGACTCCCACACTATATATGTGTGGCTCCATAACAGAGTCATAAAACAAAACATTATACATCCTCTACTTTAACAGTCGCACATGAGATTCAACTATGTGGACATATTAATCATACATCATTTAAGCAGTTGTACATACACACATATGCCATTCTCTGGGTAAATTTACTCATTGTACGCACTCAACCCAATAGATTGAGTATATAACACCGTATGCATATCTAACCAATATAGATAAGCTTATCAATTTATAACTCTCATTTCATTCCTCAACTTAGAATTATCTCATTTCATACCTTATCACACATATGTCATAAACTTCTATTCATACCTCTCTGAATTTTATCAATGCATAAGCACATTTCAATTACCTTATTATCACTTACAACATTATTGTAATTAGCTCGGTTGGGAATCACCTCTGTCTTAACAAAATAATTTCGTTAGAGCCGGGAGATATCACACTATCACGGTCCACATATGGCATGTATAGCTAGACTTTTACTTACGCTAGGTTAGTTCGAGAATCGACTAAACCATAGCTCTGATACCACTAAATGTAACACCCCTTACTCAGATTCTATGCCGGAATCGAGCACGAGGCATTACCGAACTTGACTTGCTTGATCATTCTACTTTAAGCTATAAAACTTCTCTCCAATTTAAAACTTTTCATTCACCAGCGTAAAATCTCTATCATGGGTCAACGAGACCCATTACACCCGCTCGGGATGTCGAGGGACTAAACTGGAACTTTTCAAGCACTTAGAAAATTTTCACCTAAACCGAGCCACACGCCCGTGTGAAATGGGACACGCCCGTGTGGGAAGGCCGTGTGGTCACACACGCCCATGTCCCTACCCCGTGTGGGATTTATCTTCAATTCGAACCTACAGAGGTTTTCACACGGCTGGACACACGCCCGTGTTCTTGGCCCGTGTGTTCCACACGGCCTAGACACGCCCGTGGCCTTGCCCGTGTGTAAAAACTTGGGTATTTTGTTTGTGACGTCAGCAACCTTATAAGGGTCACACGGCCTAGGCACACGCCCGTGTGACTAGCCCGTGGTCGACACTGACTTACAACACCAACATGCAAGGGACACACGGCCAAGTCAAACACCTATGGGGCTGACCGTGTGTCTCACACGGCCTAGACACACGCCCGTGTGTCTACCCGTGTGGACTAGTTCAAGGCTATTTTCCAAGCCATTTAGTCATCCTCACTTGCATACATACATACACCATCACATAAACTTCACAAATCATCAATTATAACTCTTGAATTAACACATTTGATTCATGAAAATGAAGTCTTCATCCCATATACGAGGGAGAACTATTTCTAGTACAATTACAACCAACATGGGCCATCATCCATGGCTATACACAATCGAAACTTAAAATCTCTTAGGCCAACACATTTGGCACATTAACTATGACTTGATCGACTTAAAATAAGTCCCTATACATGCCATAACTCATAAAGAATCGAAACCTCATACCCATATGACTGGTCGATAGTGTGAAAGCATCTCCGAAAGTTTCCAACCTGAGCTAGTAAAGTTAACCTATAACAGATAAGAAAGGAAGAAGAGTAAGTAATAATGCTTAGTAAGTTCATATGCAAATAATAATCAACTGTTGATATTCATTGATTAAACTTAATCACAAGGTATTATAATAAGTTTTACTCTTAAACTCATGGTTACCTACTCAATCATTCTTAAAGCTTACTCATTCCGTCTCTTACCATATTCTCACCATACCACAAGCCAAATGCTCATGTTATTTAGCATACATCTCTGCACTTGTCACCACATTATCACATAAAGCAACACATCAAACATTTCAAAATAAACCATTCATGGTACTACCAAACTCTCGGTGGTTTCGCACTTAGCCCACCATTTATTTTTAATAGGGTGGCATAGCACATAGCCCACCGGTTGATACTAAACTCGATGGTATCGGACACAGCCTATCGGTAACAAATAACATGGTGGTAACACACACAGCCCACCATTAATGATATCACTGATGGTATCGCACACAGCCCATCACTAACAATTAATAAGGTGGTATCGCACATAGCCCACCGTTATTATACATCCACGGATTTTTATCCACATGCATTTCCCTATTTCAAATGTTCATCCAGGAACATCCTCACACACTATCATTCTTACTTAGATTTCAACAGTAATCATTTGCTTTCACGCAATGTACTTATAATTACAACATATGCAATTTGGATACATCATTTACACATAACCCACTATGGGTTCATCATATACTGAATTCACCTCAATCTAGTTCTAACACATACCCGTACCTCTCGTGTACAACAACATACTTTCTCATTTTCAACATACCTGTTGAATCACTCAAATTGTTAAATAGCACTTTTGAGTCTCATACATACAATCTCACATTGACCTCATGCCCCCGATAGGATCTTACATGAAATATCATATTGATGCCATGTCCCTGACATGTTCTTATTCAATATATCACACTGAGGCCATATTCCAAATATGGTCTTATACAGGACCTTAATTGTCATCGTATCATGACCTTTGCATTCTCTCTATTCTTAGATCCAATTCTCTTGACATCTCGTCAAAACATATTTAATACATTTATAGAGTAAATATAAATTCCATACAACATTGGAATAATAAATATCCCGCACGTAAATGCAACATTTGCACACGAACTTACCTCGGTAACGAAGAGGGTAGAAAGGGACCCATTTGTCCATACTTCTCTTTTCTCCCGTTCTAGGTTCGAATCTTATTTTCTTTGATCTAGAATAATAGAATTTACTCATTTAATCACTTATACACCATAATACATCATAATCTACACTTAGGTAAAAATAACTATTTTGCCCTTATACTTTGGCAAAATTACAATTTTGCCCCTAGGCTCGTAAATCACTTTTCATCATATTTTCTTATTAAACAAGCCTAGCTAAACATTTAATCCTCTTACAACTACTCACAAATCAAACTATTTCATGCCTTAATGAACAAACTACAACTTTTGCATCTTAGTCCTTATTAGGTGTTTTCATGACAACACCTTTCACAAAAGTTGTTTCTCATCTTCCCAACATTCATTTTCTTCCATAGAAATGCAGAAAACAACTTAAAATCTCACATGGAAAATCCCTAAACTTTTTACCATAATGCAAAATAGTCTCCTCTTTAGAAAGCTTAAGCTTTAGGGGTCTCAAAAGTATAATTATCTTCATGAAAAACCATCAAAGTCACTTACTTGAATGGAGAAAAGCTTGCTGAAATTTTGAGCTTTCAAACACCCCTTGTTTTCTGAAAATTTCGGTGGAGAAGAAGAGAGGAAAGATGACATCTTTTTCCTTTCTTTATTTTATTCATTTTGTCAACTAATATCACCAACTATTGACCAAACATAAATGCTCTTGTCTATCTTGTCCACATGGCCCGCCAACTCACTTAAACAAGAACAAATTGCACATTTGGGACCTCCAATTTATATTCTATAGATATTTGGCACCTCTAGCACTTAAAATAGAACTTTCGCACTTTATGCAATTTAGTCCTTTTTCGCGATTAGGCATGAAATCGCTAAAATTATGGCACCAAAATTTCCATGCATATTTATAAACATGTTATAACACATATAATAACATGAAAATAATTTTCTCTAACCTCGAATTAATGATCCCGAGATCACTATTCTGACTAGCCCCTAATTCGGGCTGTTACATACTAAATACCATAACCACAACATAAGTTTTGTAGTGCATTAATCTTTAAATTTCATAACTGATAACCAAATTAACAATTACTAAATACCATAACTACAACATAGTTATAAACATTCGATAGAATCAAATTATATGATTAGATGGAGCTGTGCAAGATGTGTATTGTTGCGATGCTCTTTCTTGACGGGCCGACTGGTTGCAATGATTTATAGGAATGTTCTCATGATTACCATCTTTACAAACTTGATTACCCTTTTCCATTTTTGTGTTGGAAGGGTGGTGAAAGAGTAAAAAAAGGGCAAGCCATGAAGTAGCTGAGACGGTACGCCATAAGGCATCGCAATAAAACTACTTTGGGATGAGTTGTTATTGTGCCTCAATAATAATTCCATAAACCCAAAATATTGATTCAAGTTAGATGACATTTCAAAATAATCTACCATGTGGTTGGAACCGAGAATATTAGGTCAGTAAGAAGGTTATTGCACATTGAAGTACATCATTTCCACTTGATATTCACTAACATCAAGTGGTGCTGTAGAAATCAGAGGTGGTGATAGTGTCAGTGTAGTTGTTGGCGACGGCTTAGTTATTGGTTTGTATTGGGGATGTGAGTGAGCAAGATGGCTTTTTAAAAGTCCCTGTCGAGGTTGAGCTTCGAGAGTCACCATATGCGTTGCACAAAAAATATAGGAAACCATTTTGTATAACATTGAACATATTTTGCCGATGCCATATAAGTCCTCTCATATTTGATCATGAGAAGAACCCCATTCGTTTGATTGTTCCAAAATTCAACCCAAGTTTTGTACTTATCAGCCCAAATTATCTTGCGCTTACTACGCTTGTCATCTTGATGAATATCGTCAAGGTTGGCTACTATGTCAGGAATGCCTTGTACTGACCTAAACTGTAGCATAACCCTATTACCATTATACCACTCAACAATATAAAATCTATTATTGTTGAGTTAGTGCACCAAATATAAGCATGGAAAAATTAGTGTGGTGGAATCTCCTTAACTATATGTTGCTCAAGATACAGCCTCCATAAAAATTGCAATAATATTATGAAAATTTATTAGATATTTTACATGTTTATTGAAATTATTAAATCATTTCTAGTGATTCAACTAAGTGCTTGGAAGGAATGACAGGGTAGTGGGCACTTCCCTAACACAAAATCTAGAAACTAAAAACACAAAGAACATATAGGAATTGTTTACATAGTTAGGTTTTCCTACATTCATGGAGCCTAGCTTAGTGAGAAGTATTCACTCTCTTCAAAAGTTCCAATAAGTGAACCTAACCTATCACACACCCCGTGATAATTCTCCTCACTTTCAAACCTTGAAGAATAATACTTTCACCACTAAGTTCACCCCTATGAACTCAACAAGTAAAACCACAACACAAACATTTTTACTAACAATTTTCACTTTAAGATAAGTTTTTTAACTGGAGAAAAATAAGTGGTAAAATAAAATATCTATAATAATCCCATTAAGATGATAATACAATAAATTGTTTACAATATAAAATAGAGAATAAAACAATCATGGATTCTTGACAGCTAATCTCATAGAGTTTCAATCCAATTAAAATCTTCAAGTTGCAAGGGATTGTCTTTGGTGATTTAATTTGATCTGATCTTTAATGTGATTCTCCCAAGTAATATGACCTTCATTGTTGGGATAGATATTCTCCAAGTAATCAGCTGTAACAGCCCGTTTTCCAAAGGTGCCAGAAATGGTGGTTTTGGAACCCCATTCTCTGATGATCGAGTTTATAAAAATTATTAATTAATAATTACGAGTCAATTATAGTGTTATATCGGATATTGGTCTAAAGAATTTTTTAATTGGATAGTTAGTTAAGGTACAAGTGTTTCGACCCTAAAGTTAGTGGTGTTGGAAAGTGAGGTATTGGGACCTCATTTTCGTAAATCGAACTCCTAAATATTTTTATTAAATATTTATGGAGTTATTATATAGGTGAATTGAAATTTGGATAGGTAATTTTTTTCGATTTAGTGACTAATTAAGGTATAAAGACTAAATTGCAAAAGTGATAAAAGTTAATCGCTATAGATTTTTATTTGTTAAAGGGCTTATTTAGTAAATAAATAAATGTTTTTAAATGGAAATTAGGCCATTAAGCTATATAGTGGACGGTGATGGATGTTTTATATTAAAATATTAGTTATAATAATGAAAAGTAAATGTAATAAGTTATCATCTTTGTTCTTTTCTTTTATTTCTTATTTCTTCTTCCACTAATTTTAACAAAAAAAAATTAAGAAGCCGTAGCTAAAGCTTCAAAGCATTCGACCCATGCATGTAAGTAAATATGAAGTTTGTTTTTCGTAAATTTTATGTTTATGAGATCATGGCAGCTCGATTAAGCTAACCCAAGTATTATATTTCCAAAATATTAAAGTTTTTAGAAGTTACTATTATTGAATGTTTGATGAATTGGTGTTAAATTGTTAGTTTGTAAGCTTAGATATGAAAAATGACTAATTTATAAAGTGAAAATTGTTAATTTTGAACATAGGGACTAAAGTGTAAATATTTCAAAATTAATATTTAAATTCTATAATTATAAATAATAAAGGGTTATATGAGGATGAAATTGAAATCGGATGAAAAAACAAAGCTTAAATGTGAAAGATATAGCTATTTCGGTTTTAGGGACTAAATTGAATAAAATGAAAAAAATAGAGAAACTCTGAAAAATGGAATTGAATTTATATATTTTATAATAGGCTGTTAAAAGATGTTTAGAATTGATAAATTGAAATGAATTATTATAGATTGAGATTTGAATCAATCGAAAGATAATCGAGAAAAAGGAGAAATTACATATTAGTCTCTGACACCTTGATTGATTGATGTTTCTCTAGGTAAGTTCATATGGGACTTACTTTATTAATTCATAATATGTTTGTGTTATATTGTGTAACTTTCTAGTTGTATTTTTGTGATTATAATTGTTTTGGCATTAAATGGACTCAATCGTAATATGAATTAAATGATAAATTTGAATAAGTATATGCTATTGAATAGATGTGAACAACTATGTAATTGAATAGTATGTATGTGATGATGCTACAAGGTTTAAAATCTATATGGATTGTTATTCGATATATGAAAAGTGTGTATGCGGCTACAGGATTGAAATGATACAAAAATTGTATCAATGCTTGTATGAACTTAGTAAACGATTATAATACGAATAGCATGCCATTAAGGTTCAAAAAGAAATCGGGCGTTGGTCAGGGATTTTTTTATCGATGGCTAAGATCCAGCATGTGTTACGAATTCTCAACAGCTTGAGTGAGTAGCCTCGTATAAATTTTACAAAATTTAACCTAACCTACAGCTTGCGTGAGCAGCCCAAATATCATAGCTTATGTGAGCAAATTCAAATATTACAGCTTGTGTGAGCAAATCAATCTTGTGTATCCGATTTCATTTTACTTTAGTTCTCCGAGCGAAAACAAAAATGGAAATGGTACTAAATGAAATCGATATGTTTGGAATGAATATATGTATATATGAATGAATTTATATATGTATTACAAGTTCAATATGATTTAGCTGGTATATGTTATATGATGAATTGTTATTTCACTATATGAATGTGTTTTAAGCTTATGGGTCGTAATGAAACTAACCTATTTGATGTATTTATGAAAGTAAATGAATGTCCAAGATGCCAAAGGATTGCTATGTTTTTCCCAATGTATTTCGATTTTTAAATTCGTGTAATGTCAAGCTAAGTTAAGTAAATTTCATATGGACTTACTAAGAATTCAAAATGCTTACTCATTATTCCCTTTTTTCCTTGTAGACTGTTAGGTTGTGGAATGCGATAGTTGGATCACCACAAAGATCACACTATCCTATCAGTGATTTAGTAGGCTAATGCTCAATTAAATCCCGAGTATGTGGCCTCCAAATTAGGTTAATATATATGTGTTTTGGTACCATGATAAGTTTATATGTGGGTCTTGTAAATGAAAAAATATGTTGGATGTTTAAAAGTATGAATTGGGTTGAAATGTTGATCAGTGCTTGACTTTGGTTAGTTAATGTCTATTGGATTATAAGTGAATGTTTTGACAATACTATGAACCATATTTGTGAGTCTTCATGAATGATAGTTTGATGGTACAATGACATGTTTTGAGCCAGAGGATGGTAAGGCTAGATATATTGATTGTATGGTTTGAATGTTTGGTAATGTAGTTGTGTTCTAATAGGCTGTTTGATGTGTTTTTGGTGCCAAATTAAGGCATGTTGATTTGGTTTATTTCGGTAAAGGTTAAATGATGAAGTGGTTGCATTTTGGATGGTTTTGTGCAGGTTTCATGTTGTGTTTAAGGCACCATTTAAACTATTTTTTTTTTTTTTGCATGGAAAGGGACCAAATGGTAGATTTTAGCTTTTTTGTATTTAAGTATCGATACATTGGCGTATGTATCGGTACTTAGCTCCTTCAAACAAACAGAATGTCAATTTGGTATCGATACTAAGGTAAGGTATCGATACCTATAAGGAAGTATCGGTACTTTGATCCAAGTATCGATACCTCATTATTTCAATTTGATTTTATGAAACATCGAAGCTAAATTTAGTATTGGTACCTTTAGGGGGTATCAATACCAGTTAAGAAAATTTTAAAAACTTTACAATTTGGTCCTTGTTAATGCTCGGGTACTAAATGAGCTTTCTTAAGCTTGATTAAGTTTCAAAAAAGTGTAATTAAGGTACAATAACTGTGTTTATGAGATGTATGATTGTTTAATTGATTTATTTTTGGTTATTCTAATAGTAGTTATTTCGACAACTGTTGTGGCATCCTGGCGATTAGGCCAAGTGAGGGGTGTTACATCGGTACAGCTCATTCAAATTGTTCAGTAAATTGCCAATACTCAAATATGGAAACTGACACTTAACAACTCCAGTGCAAGGGAAGTGGCCACTTTCCTGGCACTTAAAAGCCAATTTCATATTTTTCAACATTCTTTTCCTTTGAAAATTTGTTAAACAAAACTTATACAATCTTACAAGCTATATCAACATGAAACTTCTTCTCCCCCTTAGCAAGTTCCCAATATTACTTAGTAAATAACTTAGTGAATTAATTATTAATGCTATGAATGAAGATGCATCAATAACCAACCAAAATTATAACTAAGCAATTCTGAAACAAGGCATCAAAGATAGTTTTATATTGAAACCAAAAATATCATTATTTGAATATGGAATTAGAGCATTAGAGTATAAGAAATATGAGAAAAATATGTAGTTATCCAACAAATGTAATAAAAAAAACCTAACCAAATTAAGAGTTCACAATATCTACCCCATCAATTTCAGCAAGTTCCCCCTTAGTTTTAGACTTCCATTCAACTTTTTTCTCCACCTTTTTGTTTAACAAATCTGCCACATAAATATTCATCATCCTAGAATAGTAGCTTAGCTCAAAGAGCCCTTTGTTTGTTGATATTCACCCGAACTGCTCTGGCTTCTACTCGTACCCTGTTACAAAGCCTTTGATTGAAATCAATGACGGCTTTGAGCTCAGCAATGGTTCTAGCTTTCATCCCCTTAGACATAGAGGTAGTGCCTACAGTAGTGGGCACTTCTTAGGGAGGAACTTCTTGTTTAACAAGTTCTTCTTCTTCATGGTCAGAGGCTTTTTGCTACTTGTTTAGGACAAGTTTTACCTCAAGTCACTTACGAGAACACTTGAGGATAGGAACTGGTTTCGCTTCTTGTGTAGTGGCTCTAACTATCTTTGGATTTTGAGAGAACAACACTTGGAAGATTAAAGAGGGGTAGGGGAGTAGTTACCTAGTAAATATCTTCTCAACATTTTTTAAAATTTCCTTAAAGATTAGTTGGCTAAGATTAAAACCCATCATATCCACAACCTTTCTCAACAAGACTGCCATTCTTTTGGTTATTGTGTCCCTTTGGTTATTAGATAGCTATTTTCTAGTTTCAATGGCAAATATCGCAACATAAATAGTAGACAGAGAAGAAGCATGAAGTGTACCTTTCACAAGCCAGGTGGGATGCAAATTATTTATGAGGGCTAATGTAGTTTGATTAATTGATTCCTTAAGTTCCATGTGATTGGAGGTATGACAATTCAGAATATTCTGAATCTATTTAAAACCAAAGTAAATACGCTTTCCTCGAATAAACACCTTATGGTAGAAAGGGCGACCTTCAACTGTAATCCCTCTACTCAAGTTTGCATATAACTCATAAACAACTTGTTTCACATATGGTTCTACATAATAGATCGAACAAAATAGGCCTACATTATA
The DNA here is from genome assembly GCA_025698515.1 of Gossypium sturtianum. Taxonomy (NCBI): domain Eukaryota; kingdom Viridiplantae; phylum Streptophyta; class Magnoliopsida; order Malvales; family Malvaceae; genus Gossypium; species Gossypium sturtianum. The sequence continues at coordinate 75,457,208 of CM046951.1, read as the reverse complement.
AAGGACTTGATCAATTCAGTGATCTCCAAATTTCCCATATTGATGTTCTATTCAATTATAAAATCCTTTAGGATTAGTTTGGCATAAAGTTTGGAGCAAATAGGGTCCAAAAAAACTTTTTTTTCTTCAGCCTTTATTCTTTCTTCCTATCTTAGGTACACCTGGCTCTTGCATTCTTTTATTCCTCTCTGCAGTGGTAGTTGGAGCATTGAGATTCTTGGTATGGGCCTTCAGGATTTTGTTGAGAGGCATGTTGTCAGAAGGGATTGAGTTTGGACAAGATTCAGTGGAGGACTCTAAGGAACTATCAAAAATAAGTTTCTTGTTCTTGTTGGGTTTGGTCTCATGGGTGCCTTTTTCTTATCCTTCTTGAAAGAAGTTAAAGCTTCAAATATTTTTTTGTTATAGACTTGATTCACACTCTTCTTAGTGGAGAAGTGTCAGTAGCAATAGGCACCGCCCCAGTATTTTATACCTCATTAAACGAGGTTTCTTAAGGTAAGATTTTGATTCCTTCTTGTTCTTACCCTTCTTATTTCTCCTACTCTATTTCTGGTTCTTAGATGTTGGTTGTGAAGTCATCAATCTTTAAAGGGCTTGTGGTGGTTGAGGATGGATCAGCAATTGGATTAGCAACATGCTTAGGGTTGATTTCTGGTATCTCTCCCTAAGTGGTTAGGGTTTGAACCAGATCATCAATGTTTGCCTTTTGAATGGTTCGGGGGTTTGAAGATAAAGGTGAAGTTATTTTAGTTATTGGTTTGGTGGATAAGGCATCGGTTGGACCAATTGTAACACCCAGTTTCTAATTAACTCGAAATTTAGAATGAATAAGGGACTAAATTGAAAGAGATCGCAAGTTGGCGATCTTTATCGAAAGAAACAGGAAAGTTAAAAGCCGAATTGGACACAGTTAAGCTCAAATTTTAGTTCGATTAGGATAGAACCAACCAGTCCTTCGTGGGAGACATAATAATTAGCAATACATAGTTCCCATGAGGTTAGTAATAGCACAGGAAGGGCTAAAAATAGCTCGGACATTGCTCCCATGTTTGATTTTTCTTCCTCAACTTGTTCATTTTCTTTTATTCTTCATATTTTTAGTATCTCAAAGAAGGAAAAGCCATGGAAGGTTCTGCATGGAGTAGACTTTGTAAGGACAAAGCTGGAGAAGTAGGGAAAATAACAAACAAGTAAGGTTCTTAACCCTTCTATGTACATAAGAGTTAATAAATGAAGCTATGGAGCTTCAAAATTGTTTTAAGGGTTCTACATGTCATGAAATTTTATGCTTTTAAGACATAGCATAAGTTTAACTAGTAGGTTTTTGGTTGTAAGCTACTGCATGAAGAATGAAAGCTTTCGTGTTAAAAGAGAATCAATAATCCATAAAAACGATGAGGATTTAGGTGAGTTCTAGACTCCAAACCTACTGTTACAGTTTATGCTATTTAATTAGGCCATAGTTGCATAAGCATGAAGCATGATAATATGAGCATGCATTGCATGAATGTGGGAAACTTTAAGGGGCTAGAGGAAGATAGGATGGGAATAGGGAGAGAACCCATTAGTTATCACTTCGGGTGAAGCTCTAGACCTTGTGGAGGGAACATTGCAGTGTTCGAGCATCAAGGTTAGGTTGTGTTGAGGAGGTAATGAGAGGAGGATTCGAGAAATGAAATTGTAGAATGGTATTTACCGTGACGACGGTATTGACTGGTCCTTCAGGGCAACACCGTGACGATGGCATATGGTGTAAAACCATAGATGAAAGAGGCTATGACAGTCTGGATATATGGTATGTAGCGTAAGACCATGGATGAAAGATGTCAGGGCAACATAGTACACGGTATTGATAAGGGTGTAAGACCATGGATGAAAGACGCCATGGCAACAAGGTATAAGGTATAAGGTATACGGTGAAAGACGTTATGGCAGCCAACTATGATGAGAAATACGATGGATAAAAGACTCCATGGCATTCACATAGAATAAGTCCAGCGGGACAATAAGCACGAAATAGAGTAAGTCCATCGGGACAGTAAAAATAGGGTAAGTCTGCTGGGACGAGAGAGAAGAGGTAAGAAGTGTTTAAGATCATAGCTAGGCTACGAAATTCCATAGAGTCCTCCAAGACACAGATGCGGAAAGTTAGCCAGGACCTCAAGTGAGGAATATAGGTCTGCATGCCAAGTATGAGAATCCACACAGATGGAAGAAGGGGCAAAGGAAAGTATAAGTAGTGGCAAGCGGATCTTAAGGAATCCACCAAAAGTAAAGAAAGTGGTACATGTATATGTGGAAGCCAATAAGGCATGGGCGAAGACCCAACAAGAATTAATAGAAGATAGCTCGAGCGAGAGTAAGCCTTATTATGGAAATGGAGGAAAGGAAATTACTCAGGCATCACAAGATGGGATCCAAAATAAAAAAACCACCAAGAAGGGTGCAAATAAGGAGTATGAGAGGAGTGAATTCCCTCGTAAGGAGAGAATTATGGTACGATAACTCTGTCGCGGTGATAGCGGTAAGGAGGAAACGAGTAAGTGAGATGGTAAGCTCATATAGCCAACGGACGAAAAGTTAGTTGTCTATTACGGGGATAGGTCGATAGGATGGAACAAGAATGAGTTCGCCAAAATGATGAGGCCTGCTGAAGGCCAACATAGTAGGGATGAGCTAACAAGTCCTTTAGAGCAAGCGTACGGAAAAAAGGAGTCCGCCAAAGAACTAGCACAATCAAGTCTGCCAAGGAAAGTATGCTCTAAGAATCCTTGGGAAGATAGTTGGAAAGGCTATTATAAGGGTCCATGATGGGAAGCTAGTAAGCAGTTAGGTCCAGTTGGGATAATGCACACCCCATGTACAGGAGAAAGAGTAAGGAGGAAAGCAAAGACAAGAAATAATGATAATTTTCGTTGTTATAGCGAAGTACATGGGCTACTGTCACGTAGAGAGTTGGGCCAGAGAAGGGTCTTATGGCGACCTGAGTAGCTTGAAGAATCGAGTGGAGTCTACCACCCTGGCAAGGCAACTTGCCTTGAGAGAATCAGACAGTATTTACATTTAATTTATTTTATCTTATTAACCCTCGTGCGATAGGGTTAATTATGGTACAACTAAGAAACTCACTAAATTCATTCGAACTTACGGAGTTGATAGATGTTTGCAGGACTTGTGAGGACGATCGAGGACTTTGAGGAGGGACCAAGCCAGATGGAGTGGAGATCAAGGATCGTTGATGGTTCAAGTCATGCACATAGGGAGATGGTATCATTAGAGGCTTTGCCTCAGTATAAACCATGGTGTAGCCAAATGACATCTTTAGGGTCTGGACTTTGAATCAGTTATCCCTTAGCCAAATCTTAGGAAATTATTTGTCAACAAACAAATCTGAGGAGTGATAGAAATTATTCAAAGGATTAAGCATTCAGCGGCTTAAGGTCTTAGTTGTAAGGATTATTATTATTAAATTCTTTATTAGATAGATTTTATTTTAGACTGTTTATAACAGTTAAATTAGTAAGTTTTAAGTATAGGTCCTTTGTGATGCTCCATACCCACATCCGGAGGACGGGTCGGGCTTGGGGTGTTACAAATATAGTGGTATTAGAGCTATAGGTTTAGTCGGTCCTCTGACCTAGAAGATTGGAAAGAAGTACCCCTATGTGAATGGCGATCGAACTAGCTAAGTCCCACGAGTCCTCAGTATTATTAAGAGAATATGTGTAGTGTATGGATGCATACGCCTAGATTGGCGAATTGAAAGGTAAGTATCGATAACCGAATATAGAAAATATACGTAGAATGTATGATTGAGAAAATAGGATAGTAGAAATTTCAGTAGATGTATGCTGAAAGGAATACAAGAAAACTATAAGTAGCTGAATATGGAACAAGTGTGAATAAGTACATAGAAAAAAGTACAAGTCCTAGAAAAGTAAGGACAGTAATAAAATAGAGATATAACAAAGGTATAATATAGTGGATTGTTGAACGAGTGTCTATGCTTTCTAACGGTCGAGTCCTCTAAGAGGATATAGGAAAGATTGCAGGTTTGAAACTTGTTGAGAAGGAACCTGGATGCCAGGGTAGTGGGGATTAGACAGGTAAAATGAAGAGGAAGGTACATTTGGAAGGTAGACTTGACGTCCCCTATACAGTCCTCAAGAGTTTAAAGACTCCCTATTTTGCAATCGCAACTCCTCAAAATATCGCCACCAGAGTTAGCACCTTTCGATACCCTTTTTCCAAGCCTTTAAAAGGTTTAAGTTTAAACCTTCAAGTGGGAATAGAAGGGGCTATGAATCCTAGTCCGGAGGAAAGAAAGGGAAAATCAAGTGACATTGGTTGGGTCTCTTCCCAAGACAGACCGGACTCTTTATTAGAAGGAGCTTCATTGAGTATGGACCAGGTAAGGAATCTGCGTGTATTTGTTAGCCTTTGAAATGAGTTCATCGACTCTACTGGATAGAAAGAGTATACCCTAGGGAGGCAGTGAGGATGAGCTAGTAAAAACTCGCACAGTCCTTAAGGTAGACACATGCCTTACTGTAACACCCTAAACCCGGCCTAGACGTCCAGTCCAAGTTTAGAGTGTTACATTATCAATACTCAAATACCACACATATAACACAATAATACTAAACCATACATCGCATAATATTCATCACAAAGATTAGTTAAGTATATAATCATCCAAAAGTCATACTATCATAGTTTACCGAAATTCCTAAAGTAGTATTTAAATGAAAGATAAAAGCTTGACCAAGCTTTCGCGGTGCCGACCCGTTCAAGACTGAGAACCACCTAAAATCCAACCAACAATAAAGTGAGTTGTGAACTCAGTGCATAAAGAAGTTTGTTCACATAAACACATTTACCAAACAGTGTCCGTATTCAAAGATTCGATCTGATAACATAAACATTTCTAGTTCAAATCCAAGATAAATTAATTTCAGATGCAGAAAAAATTTCAATTTCATATACAGAACAGATCAGAGTTAGATGTAGATATTCCTAACCCCCATCTGCTACACACCATCTTCGGTCATCCCAAGACACTGTTAAGGGCGTTCAATGCCCAACCAACCCTACACACCATAGAGTGTTTGTCTGACACATTTACAGAAATGCAGCTTAAGTGCTAAATCATAATGCAACAAAACGCCGGGATCAGAATTATACATATGGTGGCTTAGCCACTAATTTAGAACAGATCACTTCCTTCTTCATAATACCCCAACCCATGCATATGCAGAGAACCAATATCCACAATATGTATTCAGTTGTTCTAAATTATTCCACAAGTAGATAGCATAGTTCAATATCAGACTAAGCATCCCAGTGCATATACAAGTATAGAGTTCATGCATATGTCACAGGGTATTCAATCAAATTCAGACCATTCATACCATGAGGACGTCAATATCAGTCTTAAGTAACATTTATTGCCTCAACAACGGTTTTCGGGCCCTTTTATATACGCCACACGGCTTGGACACACGCCAATGTCCTTGCCCGTGTGGTTCACATGGCCTGGGCACATGCCCATGTCCTTGCCCGTGTGACTCACACGGCCTGGGCACATGCCCATATGTTCACTTGTTTTGTTCTAAGTCACAAATAGTGAGTTACATGGCCTAGACACACGCCTGTGTCCCTTGCCCATGTGAACCCTGCACTAATATTGTCACACACGGCCTAGACACACACCCGTGTGTCTTGCCCGTGTGGCTCACACATCCTAGAAACATGCCCGTGTGCCTGGCCATGTGGCATCGACAACCACCATTTTTGGCGACCGAAACTTGCAAAAATTAAGGTTTTCGGTATGCACCTGGTCTCACTTTGACAGAAAAACAATGCGGAGACTCCTCGGAATTTAATTAACCATTCAGCAATCAATCATTTGACTCAAACGACTAAATAATGCAAAGTTAATATTCAATCAATTATGTCAAATAAATCGACACGAGGAAACTTTCAACAACGAACGCTTACCGACGATTCAACCGTGCTAAATGGGCACAACACGTGAAGGATCACTTCCCTCCGTACTCACACCTAAAGGAACAAAACGACTAGTTATCAGAGAGTTTAAGTAAAATAATCAGAGAATTCCTAATTTAATAATGCAACAGAAATCTAACAAAATTTTGCAGAAGTTGAAGGATTCTGACAAAACTTACACAGAAGTCTTCCAATAACTTAAGGGTCTCACTAATTTTTGATATTCACTTGTTGAACACAACCAAAAAGGAAAAATCAAAGAAGTAAACAGAAGAAAGAAAGGGAAAAAAAGGAAAAGAAGAAAAAAGAGTATAGAATGTTAACAAAATTTTAATGATGTTTTTGTCTTAACCACCCATGTACTTCTGACAACAAGCGAAAATTCTCCTGACGCATACGGTGGGATTCGAACTTGGGACCAGACAGGATACAGACAGATGCTTAACCAGTGAACCAATAGGCTCATTCTTGACGAAGATTCATATAGAATTACACTTAACCATATACCGCATGGGTAGGGGTTGTTCAAAAAGGATAAAACTTTAACGATACAACTCAAACTTCAGACCTTAAACACAAAAGCAGAGCACATGACCACAGATAGAGAAATTTAATTACTGCATATTTTCACAATTAAATTCTTAAAATTTTAGGGCGTTACACTTATTCTGGGATGATCGGGAACAAGGAAGGTGCGCAGTCCTAAATGATAAAAATGTGTCCTCCTGAAGAGGAGGAGGTAGCTAGTGGTAGCATTTAGCCAACACCTCATTCGAATTTACCCTAAAAACGAAACAAAGGTAGGGAATCCAAATTTCTTGGGGTGATGAATATCCAACCATGGTATAAACAATGGATGTATCCCAGTAGACTGGGAATCCATATATTGTCTATACTCCCAGATAAGGGATTAGCCAGTAGGTAGGCAAGTAAGGCAAAAAATGAAGGATTGTATCTCGATAAGGTACGCCAGAAATGATCAAGGGAAAGCTACACCCTAGTAACGTAAGTAGACAAAAAAAAGAAAGATAGGAAGAAAAGAATTGAAGGATGATGGGAGGAATGGCCAAGCCAAAGGGCTGCAGTCTTATGAACATTTTCGTAGTGACCAAGATATTTATAGCCGAAAGGAGATAGCGAAAAGTTATGGGAATTAATAGGTGGTAAGAAATTGTTCAAGTCCACCAATAATAGTAGGACATTTGTTGGCATTGGGAAAAGGAAAGAATCCTTTAAGATTTTCTAGACGGGATTTCTACCAACTGTTGTCCAATATGGAGTAGCCCTTATGGCACTGAATATAGTCATATGATTGTTCAGTAACAGCCCACTTTGAGTAAGGTAGGATGCCTCGTTTACCATTGGAGTAAGATTTTGGGGTCAGAGTGTTTGCTCTTACACTCTGCTGAGATGGTAACAAAGGAGAAGTCACGGGCGAGCTTAGCTTCCTTATGATGTGAAGGAAATTGACCATCAAATAGGTAATGATGATGTAAGACCCCTCACCCATATTCAATGCCGGAATAGGGTTACGGAGCATTACCGGACTTATAACACAATTATACATACATTTTCTCATACATTTCTAAATTTCATTCAAATATCAATCAACACATTCATATCGTCCCTAATATGAGCCTACGAGGCCCTAAACATACATCGGGGTTGGTTCGGGACTAAACCGATAACTTTGGAAACTTTTTGAACACTAAAGAAATTTTTTTAAAAATAGAGGACACACGCCTGTATGGCCCGGCCGTGTGTCTCACACGACCAACAGACACGCCCCTGTCACCGGCCGTGTGGACATTCAAAATGGAAGCACATAGTCGTGTCCCAACCCATGTCCGACCTCGTGTAACTCTCTAACTTGGGTCACACGGCCAACACACACGCCCGTGTGCCCTAAAAGTGGCCATACATGCCTGTGTTCAAGGCCGTGTGCTAGGCCGTGCCAAACCTGTAGGGTATACTGACTTATGCCACACGGCCAGGTCACACGCCCGTGTGTGAGGCCGTGTGGAGCATACTGACTTGATTTTATTTTCAACACCAGGGGACACACGGCCGTGTACATAACCGTGTGTCACACACGGCTGAGACACACGCCCGTTTCTCTGCCCGTGTGGACAAAAATAGGCTATTTACCAAGCCAATTTTCCATCCAACCTTGAGCACACCTACATCAAACTCAAAGGCACCAATATATAGCATAAATAAGCATTCAATCAACCTCAACCAAGCATCATTTATTCCATTTCAATACCAAAAATTACAAGGCTCACAATACCACAATATGCAATCCAAATACATACCAAATTTTACCCTTTTCAATCATCAACATAGTCATTTTCAAACATGCATCAAATTGCCTAAACTCAAAAGCATACTAATTACTAATTCATCAACCATTTGACATTCACCATACCTATTTTCATCAAGCATCAAATACCATCATAACTAGCATTTATAGGGTAATTACCAAACTCAAACAAAGGCCATTTGCACATTTATATACATCATCAAATTCACCATTATAAGCCAATTTACATTGATACATATATACAAACCAAACCTTAGACATTTACACGACAATTCAAATGGCTAAATTCACAAGTATCACATATATCAAAATAACCAAAATCCCTATACATGCCATATGACCCAGAGCTTAATTTCAAAGGTACCAAGTGATAGTTGGATAGTGTGAAGCGATCTCCGACGATCCTTGAATCCGAGCTAGCTTTGAAATCACTATAAAACACAGAAAAATACACAAAGTAAGCTTTATAGCTTAGTGAGTTTGTATAGCATTTATAATCAACTTACCAAATGTGCACAATTTAAACAAATCAAACATAATATACAATTCACATATGGAATCATCATCCTATCACAATTTCATTCACAAGATTAGTTATCACTTTCATAATCTCATTATTTCAATGCTTGTACGGTTCACGTACATACCTGTACCATTTCGTATTAAACTCATAACTCATCCACATCTTTGACGTACCCGTTGATCCATTCGGAATATTTTGGGATACTCGAAAAAACTCACACACTTAGTGCCAAATAAATAGCCGAAGCTGTATCAATCTCGCACACTAAGTGCCAATATATATATAGCCGAAGCTATTTCGATCACGCACACTAAATGCAAATATATAGCCGAAGCTATCTCGATTTCGCACACTAAGTGCCCATAATTAACCGAATCATCATCGAATACAACTGTAGTCTCATATACACAATTTATACAATATCAAAGCATTTAAAGCATAATTATAACAATGCTTATTACATACAAACTTACCTCGGATGTAAAAATGATAACACGAGTCAACTAATCCGAAACCTTGTTTTTCCTCCGAACTAAGTTCGTATTTCACTTTTCTTGATCTATATAATATCAAATTCAACTTATTTAATAATCATTCTATTCAATTTAATCCAAAATTCACTTTAAGGCATTTTTACACAATTACCCCAAATATTTCACATCTTTTACAACTTAGTCCTTATTTCATAAAATCACAAATTCATGAAATTCAAGCATAACCCATGCTAGCCGAATTTCTCTAATGCACATATCAACCCATATTTCTCACTTATTTTATATTTTAACCACTACATTTACACATTTCACATTTTAACCTCTAATTTGCATTTTCACTAAAAATCACTTAACAAAACTTGTATATCTATCAACAAGCATTCATAATCTATCAAGAAACTTCAAAATACATTCTTATTCATCAATGGCAACATTCAAAATCTTTAACAATTTTAAAAATTAGTCCCTGGGCTAGCTAGACCTAGCTGCAACGATCTCAAAAACGTAGAAATCATTAAAACGAGACAAAATACATACCTAATTGCCAAGATTGAAGTTGCCGAATCTCTAGCCCTATTTTCTCAAGAATAATCGGTTGAAGATGATAAAAGATGATAGAAATTCACTTTGTTTTAATTTAATTAACCATTAATAATCAATTTACTTATTTAACCTTTAAAACATTTATTAATTACACAAAATGCCATGCCACTATCATCCACTATCATACTAATAGTCTAATTACCACTTAAGGACCTTAACTTTAAGGTTCTATAGCTATTAAACACCTTTAGCAAATAGAACGGCACTTTTGCATTTTACGTGATTTAGTCCTTTTTATCAAATTGACCAATTAAACGATAAAATTTCTTAACGAAATTTTCACACAATCACTCAATCATGCTGTAAACATTACAATAATAATAAAATAAATATTTCAACTTCAGATTTGTGGTCCCAAAACCACTGCTCCGATTTGACTAAAAACGGGCTGTTACAACTCTCCCCCCTTAGGGATTTTCGTCCCTGAAAATCTTACCAGTGAATATGTTAGGATAATGTTTTCTTATAGCTTCCTCAGGCTCCCACGTAGCTTCTTCGACACCATGTCGTTGCCACAAAACTTTCACTAAAGCTATGCGTTTATTTCTCAACTCTTTAACCTCACGGGCTAGAATCCGGATCGGTTCTTCATTGTACGTCATATCGGGTTGAATCTCAATATCCGACAGAGAAATTACATGTGATAGCTCTGATATATATCGTTGCAACATCGATGTCTAAAATACATTATGGATCTTTTCTAATTCTGACGGTAAAGCTAGCCGATAAGCCACTGGACCTATTCTTTCAATGATTTCATACGACCTGATAAATCGCGGACTCAGCTTGCCTTTGCGACCAAATCTAAGGATTTCCTTCCACGGAGATACTTTCAGAAATACTTTATCACCTATCTGAAATTCAATATCTTTACGTTTCAAATTCGCGTATGATTTCTGTCGATCTGAAGCTGCTTTCAGACTGTCGCGAATTACTTTCACTTTTTCTCCAGTCTCTCGAATCAAATCAACCCCGTGAATCATTTTCTCACTCAGCTCGGTCCAGTACAATGGAGTTCAGCATTTACGACCATATAAAGCTTCATACGGTGCTATCTTTATACTCGATTGAAAGCAGTTGTTATACACAAATTCAACCAACGGCAAAAATCTTTCCCAGTTACCTTCGAACTCTAAAACACAACACCGAACCATATCTTCGAGAATCTGTATTACTCTCTCAAACTGACCGTCAGTTTGCGGATGAAATGCAGTACTAAAGTTTAACTTCGTACTTAAAGCTTCTTGCAGTTTCTTCCAAAATCGCGATGTAAACCTCGGATCTCTATCCGAAATAATCGAAAATGGCACCCCGTGTAATCTAAAAATCTCAGAGATATACAATTCAGCCAATTTGTCAAGTTTATAGTCTATACGTACCGAAATGAAATGTGCTTACTTCATTAATCGATCTACGACAACCCAAATAGCATCTTTCTTTTTCAGAGACAGGGGCAATCCCGATACAAAATCTATCGTAGCTCTATCCCATTTCCACTCTGGTATCATCACAGGCTGTAATAATTCCGAAGGCACTTGATGTTCAGCTTTGACTTGTTGACAAATCAAACACCTCGATACAAACTCTGAAATGTCTAGTTTCATACCCGACCACCAATACAATTGCTTCAAATCATTGTACATTTTAGTACTCCCCGGGTGAACAAATAGGTAACTACTGTGTGCTTCGTGCAAAATTTTTTGAATGAGCTCGGAATTCTTTGGTACATAGATTCTACCTCGGAACATTAAACAATCATCGGTTTCGATCTGAAAGTCAGAATCACTAGTCGACTCATATTGCACTCTTTTGGCTTGTAATTCATTATCATATTTCTGAGCTTCGCAAATTTGTTGAAGAAATACCGGTTTAGCTTTCAACTCTTCTAGAATCGAACCATCGTCAAAAAAAGTCAATCTTGTATTTATCGCTTTCAAAGAAAAAAAAGATTTTCTACTCAAAGCATCTGCAACCACATTTTCTTTCCCCGGATGATAATCAATTTCTAACTCATAGTCTTTCAGTAACTCGAGCCATCTTTATTGTCGCAAATTCAGATCTTTCTAAGTCATTATATACTTTAAACTCTTGTGATCAGTAAAGATGTGACACTTTTCACCATACAAATGATGTCGCCAAATTTTCAATGCGAAAACAATAGCGGCCAACTCTAAATCATACGTCGAATAGTTATTTTCATGCGGTTTCAACTGTCTGGAGGCATAAGCTATAACTTTTCCTTATTGCATCAACACACAACCAAAACCATTCAATGACGCGTCGCTGTATATCACAAACTCTTTACCCGTTTCAGGTTAAACTAAAACTGGTGCCTCAGTTAACAATGCTTTCAACTGATCAAAACCCTGTTGACATTTCTCTGACCACTCGAACTTCACATCTTCCTGTAGCAATCTGGTCATCAGTGTAGCAATCATCGAGAATCTTTTAACAAAACGTCGATAATAGCCTGCTAACCCCAGAAAACTTCTAAATTCAGATACATTTCTCAGTGGTTTCTAATCAACAACTGCAGAAATCTTACTCGGATCAACTCGTATACCTTATGCTAAAACAATGTGTCCCAAAAATTTGACTTCTCAAAGCCAGAATTCACATTTACTGAATTTAGCATAGAGCTTCTTATCTCTCAAGGTTTGTAGCACAATCCTCAAATGCTCAGCATGCTCAGACTCATCTCGTGAATAGATCAGAATGTCGTCAATGAAGACAAAAACGAATCTGTCTAAATATGGTCTAAAAATTCGGTTCATCAAATCCATAAAGATTGCAGGAGCATTAGTCAATCCGAAAGGCATAACATGAAATTCATAATGTCTGTAGCTCGCTCGAACACGATTTTGGCATTATCATCTGAATCTTTCACTCATGAATCGATAATAGCGGATCTCAAATCAATCTTCAAAAACATTGTTGCCCCTTTCAACTGATCAAACAAATCATCTGTTCTCGGCAACGGATACTTATTCTTTATTGTAACCTTGTTGAGCTGTCGATAATCAATACACATTCTCATTAATCCTTCTTTCTTCTTTACGAACAATACTGGCGCACCCCAGGGTGAAAAACTAGGTCGTGCAAAACCTCTATCTGTTAATTCTTGTAACTGAGCTTTTAACTCTTTCAACTCTATTGGAGCCATTCTGTATGGAGCTATCGATATCGACGAAGTTCCTGGAACTAACTCAATAGCAAATTCAACCTCTCTGATCAGTGGTAATCCAGGCAACTATTCTGGAAACACATCCGAAAACTTACATACTATCAGTACTGATTCAATCTTCGATTCAGACACTTTTGTATCTAACACATAAGCAAAATAAGCTTCGCAACCTTTTCTCACACATCTCTGAGCTAACATAGATGAAATCACAACAGGCAATTCACTCGATTCATCTGATTCAATTCGAATGATTTCATTATTCTGACATTTCAATTCAATAATATTTCGTCTATAATTCACAACAGCATCATGCAGAGTCAACCAATCCATACCCAGAATTACATCAAACTTATCATGTAACACCCCTTGCCCGGGTCCTACGCTGGAACCGGGCCCGAGGCGTTACCAAACTCAAACCACTTGATCGCCACTTAGGCTCATCGTAACTACTCTCTGAAGTCATCTCAACAACCTCTTTCTCGACTTATGAGGCCTCACTCATACACACGAGGGCTCTCGAGACTAAATCGAAACTTTTCCCAATCTTAAATTTTTTCTCTTTAATACAGGTCTCACACGCCCGTGCAAGATTAGACACGCCCGTGCATGGACACACACGCCCATGTCCCTAAACCGTGCCTAAAAACCCAGCATTCTGCCAATGCCCCACGGCCAAGGCACACGCCCGTGCTTACCACCCGTGGTGCTCACTGACTACCTTAACACGGCCTAGAGTCTAGACGCACGCCCGTGTGGCTAGCCCGTGGCCAACACTGGTTAATCCCACACGCCCTAGACACACGCCCGTGTGGCTAGTCCGTGGTCTATTCTGATTTAAAATACTAACATGCAGGGGATGCACGGCCAAAGCGCACGCCCGTGGGCTGACCGTGTGTCACACATGGCCTAGGCACACGTTCGTGTGTCTATCAAGATGGCCAAGAACAAAGCTATTTGCTAAGCTCTCCTCATCCTTATATCTTACACAACATGCACTCATACAACACATCCATAATCAACTCAAATTGAATTGCAATCTCACATAGACAACTATAACTTTCTTCCATATAATGTAATAGCCAGCAACCATGGCATTATACAAAATAAGCTATCCATCTAAAGGCCAACACTTCTTAGCCATTTACAACAAAATTCACTAACTTGTCTAGCCCCTATACATGCCATATACAAAACATTAAGTTTCATGTACCAAAGTGTGCTGATATGTGGGCTGTCTTCTGATGATCCTCGTATCTCGATTCAACGCTTTTAATCTATAAGACAAGGGAAAAGAAAGGGAGTAAGCTTCGAGCTTAGTAATTTTACACATAAACAATTAAGCATCATAGTATAAGCTAACCCACAAATAGCATTATACTAACATATAGTATACCATTGTGCTTACTCTTTCTATCCCTTACCACATTTCCAACTCATCATGAGTCATATACTCATAACCATTGAAATGCACCCATGCATTAAATATCACATTTACATAACATTCAACACATCATTATTTCTCTTAATACATCCACACAGTTTATCCACATAACTTATCCACACAACTTATCCACACAGCTTATCTACACAGCTAGTTCACATAACTAATCCACACAACTTATTACACACAGCTAGTACACACAGCTAATCCACACAGCTATTACACACAGCTAATACACACAGCCAATATCTCGGTGGTTTCGCACTTAGCACACCACAATTGATTAATAAGGTGGTATTGCACTTAGCCTACCACAAAGGTATTCATAGTGATTCAGCACATAGCCCACTAGACGATATACCTCGCGATAGCATCGCACATAGCTAGCTCATCGTCAATATGCATTAGGATGGTATCGCACTTAGCCCACCATCTAGCATTATCACAACACATGC
This sequence comes from Gossypium sturtianum, assembly GCA_025698515.1. NCBI lineage: Eukaryota > Viridiplantae > Streptophyta > Magnoliopsida > Malvales > Malvaceae > Gossypium > Gossypium sturtianum. Next base: position 75,442,173 of record CM046951.1, on the reverse strand, counting down.
ACAAGTCTACTTACTTAATCATCCTACTTAAACCACATAGGTTCTCAATCATTCTTGATCATACATTCATTCACAATTTGTAAGTATGAATGCATTATTTATGCATAGACTTACCTCGATACTCAAAAGTATAGAAATATGTAATTTAGTCCACCACCTTGCTTTTACCTCGGTTACGATCCGGGCTTCGTCTTTCTTGATCTATAATGAATAAATCAGCTTATTCAATACACACATTGACTAAATTGACCCACATTTCATACTTTAGTAAAATTACTATTTTGCCCCTAAACTTTCTCATATTTACACTTTAGCCCCAAGGCTCGTAAAGTGATTTTTATTCAACTTTCTATCCTTTCATGCTTAGCCGAACCACTTACTCAACTAAAGCATTCATCAATACTCACTAAATCACACATGTATGACCAAACTAAAGTTTTTCACAAACTAGTCCCTACATGCATTTTCATGGAAAATCACTTAGTAAAAGATGTTTCTACTACATCAAGCCTTCATATTATTCCATAAAACATCAAAATGCATGCATGTCATACATATGTACATTTTTGAACATCCATAATAGCTCACCAAATAGCTAAAAATAACTTACTCATGCTACTAGGACTTCAAAAATACGAAGAATATCAAAAACCGGGCTTAGGAGCACTTACTAGCAAGCTTGAAAAATTGAAAGAGCCCTAACAATGGCTATTTGAATTTTCGGCAGCTTGGGGGAGAAGATGAGTGAATTTTTGTCATCTTTTCACCTATTTAATCACTTAATAACTAAATGACCAAAATGCCCTTTTTGATAAACTTCAAATTTTAACTCATCCATGCCCATTTTTGTCCAAAAATTAGAATTTGGGTAAATTACTATTTAAGGACCTCTAATTAATAATCTAAAGCTATTTCACACAATTAGCTTCTAGAAACACACATTTTGCAATTTTTGCAATTTAGTCCTTTTGGACAATTCAACCACAATTTCACAAAATTGCTTCATGAAACTTTCACATTAGCATGCATACATAATATAAACCCCAAAAACTCATTCATAACCCTCAGATTTGTGGTCTCGCACCACTATTCCGACTAGGCCCTAAACCGGGATGTTACAACTCTCCCCCTTTAGAGATTTTTGCCCCCAAAAATCTTACCAGAAAAGAGGTTTGGATGTTTCTCTCTCATAGCTTCTTCCGTTTCCCACATAGCCTCTTCCACGCCAGGTTTCTGCCATAACACTTTCACTAGTGCTATACTCTTATTTCTCAACTGTTTCACTTCTTGAGCCAAGATCTTAATCGGCTCCTCTTCATAAGACATATCCGGTCTTATCACAATTTCCGTTGAAGAAATCACATATGAAGGATCAGAGCGATACCGTCGCAACATCGACACATGGAACACATTATGAATCTTTTCCAATTCTACCGGCGAAGCCAATCTCCAGATATCTCTGTGCCCAGTGCATGTCAGTAATCCCATACAGCCCTATGAACCTTGGACTCAATTTCCCTTTCCGTCCAATTCTCATAATCTTCTTCCACGGGGACACTTTCAAAAATACTTTGTCACCCACTTTAAACTCAATTTCATTTCTTTTCAAATCTGCGTACGACTTCTGTTGATCCAAAACAGCTTTTAGACTATTACGGATTACTTTCACTTTCTATTCGGTCTCTTTTACTAGATCGACCCCATGGATCTGCTTCTCACTAAGCTCGGTCCAATACAAAGGAGTCTGACACTTACTGCCATACAAAGCCTCATACTGCGCCATCTGTATACTCGACTGATAACTATTGTTATAGGTGAATTCAACCAAAAGTAGATATTACTCCCAAATACCTTCGAATTCTAACACACAACATCGAAGAATATCTTCAAGAACTTGAATCACTCTTTCAGACTGACCATCGGATTACGGATGGAACGCAGTACTGAAATTCAATCTCGTACCCATGGCCTCTTGCAACTTCTTCCAAAATCTCGAAGTAAACCTCAGATCTCTATCCGATATAATAGACACAGGTACACCATGCAATCTCACTATCTCTGCCACGTACAATTCAGCTAACTTATCCAGTGAAAAATCAACACGTACTGGAATAAAGTGAGCCGACTTCGTCAATCTATCCACAACAACCCACACAGCATCTCTCTTTCTCGGAGTCATCGGTAACCCCGTTACAAAATCCATGGTAACCCGATCCCATTTCCATTCGGGAACCATCACTGGCTGAAGCAATCCCGAAGGCACTTGATGCTCAGCTTTCACTTGTTGACAAATTAGACACTTTGCCACAAACTCTGAAATATCTATTTTCATTCCTGGCCACCAATAAAGCTTCCTCAAATTGTTGTACATTTTCGTACTGCCCGGATGTACTGACAAACATCCACTGTGGGCTTCATGCAAAACCTTTCGAATCAACTCCTCATTTTTAGGAACACAAATTCTGTCGCGATAAAGCAAACAACCATTCAAACCCATTCGAAAATCAGAATCACCTTCCGACCCGCACTTAGCTATCTTAGCTTGCATCTCGCTGTCATTTCTCTGAGCCTCACATATTTGTTGAACAAATAGTGGCCTAGCTCTCAACTCTGCCAAAATAGCACCATCATCAGACAATACTAAACTCGCTCTCATAACTCTTAGAGCATACAAGGATTTCCTACTCAAGGCATCCGCAACCACATTCACTTTTCTCGGGTGGTAGTCAATGACTAACTCATAGTCTTTCAACAACTCAAGCCACCGTCTCTGTCTCAGATTCAGATCCTTCTGATCCATCAAATACTTTAAACTCTTGTGATCCGTAAAGATTCGGCACTTCTCACCATACAAGTAATGTCGCCAAATCTTTAACGCAAAAACAATCGCAGCCAACTCCAAATCGTGAGTCAGATAATTCTTCTCGTGCGGTTTTAGCTGCCTCGAGGCGTAAGCGACTACCTTACCCTCCTGCATCAATATGCAACCGAGGCCATTAAACGACGCATCACTATAAACCACGAACTCCTTCCCCGATTCTGGTTGAACCAAAACCGGTGCCTCAGTCAACATTGTTTTCAATCTCTCGAAGCTCTGTTGACATGTCTTAGTCCATTCAAACTTGACATCCTTATGCAACAGTTTTGTCATCGGGGTAGCAATCACAGAGAACCCCTTTATGAAACGTCTGTAATATCCCGCTAATCCCAAGAAACTTTTGATTTCTGACATGTTCCTCGGCGGTTTCCAATCCATAACAGCTGATATCTTACTCGGGTCAACTCTGACACCATCACCTGACACCATGTGTCCTAGGAATCCAACCTCTCGGAGCCAAAACTCACTCTTGCTAAACTTAGCATACAACTGCTTATCTCTCAAAGTTTGCAAGACAATTCTCAAATGCTCTTCATAATCGTTCTCATCCTGAGAATAGATCAATATGTCGTCAATAAAGACAACCACAAACTTGTCTACATATGGTGCGAAAACACGGTTCATCGGATCCATAAAATTCGCAGTGCATTCGTCAAACCAAGCGGCATAACCAAAAACTCATAATGGCCATACCTTGTCAGAAATGCAATTTTCAACACATCTTGCTCTTTCACTGAAATGATAATAACCTGGACCTCAAGTCTATCTTGGAGAACACTCGTAGCTCTCTTGGTTGATCAAAAGATCATCAATCCTTGGTAAAGGATACTTATTCTTAACCGTCACCTTGTTAAAGTCGTGTCTATAGTCTATACACAACCTCATAGACCCATCTTTCTTCTTCACAAACAATCTTTGGAGCACCCCAGTGAGTAGCTCGGTCTTACAAAACCCTTATCTGTCAACTCTTGCAATGAACCTTGGTTCTTTCAACTCTACGGTACCATTGCATGCGGGGCAATCAAAATAGGTGCCGTTCCTGGAACCAACTCAATTCCAAATTCAACCTCTCTCACTGGAGGTAATCCGAGTAACTCTTCCGGAAATACATCTGGGTACTCACATACCACTGGCACTGTTTCAAACTCTACTCCAACCTCTTGAGTATTCAACAAAAACGCAAGATAGGACTCGCATCCTTTTCTCAAACATTTCTCAGTCACTAGGGAAAAAATCATCACGGGTAGACTGTCCGATCCACCTGATTCAACCCGAACCACATCTCCACTCTCACATTTCAGTTCAATAAACTTACTACCACAGTTCACTAAGACACTATAGGTAGTCAACCAATCCATGCCTAGGATTAAATAAAACTCATCAAACGGCAACAACAAAAAGGTTTGCCGGAAAACGATGATTCTCAATCAACAAAGGACAATTCTTACACACTTTGTCCACTAACACATGCTTTCCTAACAGGTTTGACACCTTAACTACTATGTCCGTAGACTCAACGGTCATACTCAAACTAGATGCTAATCTCATGCAAATATAAGAGTGAGTAGACCCTGGATCTATTAAAGCAATTACAAAGGTGTCAAAGAGAGAAAAAGTACCTATTATCACATCAGGGGAGGATGCCTCTTCGCGAGCGCGAATGGCATACGTCCTCGCAGGTGCCCGACCCTCTGGTCTCACAGCAGAATCTCTGTGCGTACATCTACCACTAGCCCCACCTCTTGGGTTCCTTGGTGGTCTACCCCTCGTAGACACATCACTAGGTCTCACTTCTTGCTTCTCTTCCTTATCATCCCTTTCGGGACAGTTACGGATAAAGTGGTCGGGGTAACCACATTTATAACATTTCCGACTGTTTCCCAAACACTCTCCGGTGTGATACCTACCACAACTTGGACACTCTGGTTTACTCTTCGTATTGCCCACACTTTTCATCGATGGGGCTTGGACTCTCGAACCCGAACGAGTATTGCCCAAGTCTCTGTGCGAATAATAACCCACCTGGTCTTTGTCGTCCGAGGATTCACTTCCTTGGATCTTTTATTTGGGCTTGATCGACTTGCCCATCGGTCTCTTTCTCGAATCTCGGGCTTCACTCACAGCCCTTCTCTTTTCTGAACTCAATTCATCGGCCTTACTTGCCCTCTCAACTAACACCACAAACTCTTTCAACTCTAGAATGCCAACTAGGAGTTTAATATCATCATTCAGCCCATCTTCAAACCTCTTGCACAAGATAGCCTCTGTCGACACACATTCTTGAGCATATTTGCTAAGCCTAACAAACTCACGCTCGTATTCCGCTACTGTCATCCTTCCTTGCTTCAACTTAAGGAATTCTTTCCTTTTTCGGTCAGTAAACCTCTAGCTTATATACTTCTTCCGAAACTCTTCCAGAAAGAAGTCCCACGTCACCCTCTCTTTCGGGACCACTAACGTCAGCGTCTTCCACGAATGGTATGCCAAATCTCTCAGCAAAGATACGGCACACTTCAAACTCTCCTCAGGTGTACATGAGAGCTCATCGAACACCCTCATCGAGTTCTCCAACCAGAACTCCGCCCTCTCTGGATCATCATCTACCTTAGCTCTAAACTCCTCAGCCTCGTGCTTCCTAATCTTATCCACCGGGGGTTTCGATATCCTCACTACATCCATACCTTGAGAAGCCATTGGATTTGGCTGAGGTATAGGAGGAGGTGGAGGAGGTTGAGTATTAGGGTTCGCTCGAACATAGTCCGAGTACCAATTACTCATCATTTGGAGAAAGGCTTCCCGTGCCTCTTCCCCTTGACCCCTAGCCTCGGGTCCACTCTCAACAGGTGCGATTCCTTGCGCAGGAGGCGGCGCATTACTGGCTGCTTCATTAGCAGTCAATGGATCGGAATCCATATACTATAATAAATAAGATTTAAATCATCAGAAACCACCACACTATCATTGTACACTTATGGCATGTATAGCTAGACTCTTACACCCGCTACGGTAGTCCTAGAAATGGCTAAACCATAGCTCTGATACCACTAAATGTAACACCCTTTGCCCGGGTTCTATGCTGGAACCGGGCCCGAGGCGTTACCGAACTCAAACCACTTGATCGCCACTTAGGCTCGTCGTACCTACTCTCTGAAGTCATCTCAACAACCTCTTTCTCGACTTACGAGGCCTCACTCATACACACGAGGGCTCTCGAGACTAAACCGGAACTTTTCCCAATCTTAAAATTTTTCTCTTTTCTACAGGTCTCACACGCCCGTGCAAGATTAGACACGCCCGTGCAAGGACACACACGCCCATGTCCCTAAATCGTGCCTAAAAACCCAGCATTCTGCCACTGCCCCACGGCCAAGGCACACGCCCGTGCTTACCACTCGTGGTGCTCACTGACTACCTTAACACGGCCTAGAGTCTAGACGCACGCCCGTGTGGCTAGCCCGTGGCCAACACTAGTTAACCCCACACGCCTTAGACATACGCCCGTGTGGCTAGTCCGTGGTCTATTCTGATTTAAAATACTAATATGCGAGGGCCTTGCGGCCAAAGCGCTTTGCAGTGGGCTGACCGTGTGTCACACATGGCCTAGGCACACGTCCGTGTGTCTATCCACATGGCCAAGAACAAAGCTATTTGCTAAGCTCTCCTCATCCTTATATCTTACACAACATGCACTCATACAACACATCCATAATCAACTCAAATTGAATTGCAATCTTACATAGACAACTATAACTTTCTTCCATATAATGTAATAGCCAACAACCATGGCATTATACAAAATAAGCTATCCCTCTAAAGACCAACACTTCTTAGCCATTTACAACAAAATTCACTAACTTGTCTAGCCCCTATACATGCCATATACAAAACATTAAGTTTCATGTACCAAAGTGTGCTGATATGTGGGTTGTCTTCTGATGATCCTCGTATCTCGATTCAATATTTGTTAATCTATAAGACAAGGGAAAAGAAAGGGAGTAAGCTTCGAGCTTAGTAAGTTTACACATAAAAAATTAAGCATCATAGTATAAGCTAACCCACAAATAGCATTATACTAACATATAGTATACCATTGTGCTTACTCTTTCTATCCCTTACCATATTTCCAACTTATCATGAGTCATATACTCATAACCATTGAAATGCACCCCTGCATTAAATATCACATTTACATAACGTTCAACACATCATTATTTCTCGTAATACATCCACACAGTTTATCTACATAACTTATCCACACAACTTATCCACACAGCTTATCTACACAGCTAGTTCACATAACTAATCCACACAACTTATTACACACAGCTAGTACACACAGCTAATCCACACAGCTATTACACATAGCTAATACACACAGTTAATCCACACAGCCAATATCTCGGTGGTTTCGTACTTAGCACAAGCCTACCACAAAGGTATTCATAGTGATTCAGCAAATAGCCCACTAAACGATATACCTCACGATAGCATCGCACATAGCTAGCTCATCGTCAATATGCATTAGGATGGTGTCGCACTTAGCCCACCATCTAGCATTATCACAACACATGCACAAGTCTACTTACTTAATCATCCTACTTAAACCACATAGGTTCTCAATCATTCTTGATCATACATTCATTCACAATTTGTAAGTATGAATGCATTATTTATGCATAGACTTACCTCGATACTCAAAAGTATAGAAATATGTAATTTAGTCCACCATCTTACTTTTGCCTCGATTACGATCCGGGCTTCGTCTTTCTTGATCTATAATGAATAAATCAGCTTATTCAATACACACATTGACTAAATTGACCCACATTTCATACTTTAGCAAAATTACTATTTTGCCCCTAAACTTTCTCATATTTACACTTTAGCCCCAAGGCTCGTAAAGTGATTTTTATTCAACTTTATATCCTTTCATGCTTAGCCAAACCACTTACTCAACTAAAGCATTCATCAATACTCACTAAGTCACACATGTATGACCAAACTAAAGTTTTTCACAAACTAGTCCCTACATGCATTTTCATGGAAAATCACTTAGCAAAAGATGTTTCTACTACATCAAGCCTTCATATTCTTCCATAAAACATCAAAATGCATGCATGCCATACATATGTACATTTTTGAACATCCATAATAGCTCACCAAATAGCTAAAAATAACTTACTCATGCTACTAGGACTTCAAAAATACGAAGAATATCAAAAACCGGGCTTAGGAGCACTTACTAGCAAGCTTGAAAAATTGAAAGAGCCCTAACAATGGCTATTGGAATTTTCGGCAGCTTGGGGGAGAAGATGAGTGAATTTTTGTCATCTTTTCACCTATTTAATCACTTAATAACTAAATGACCAAAATGCCCTTTTTGATAAACTTCAAATTTTAACTCATCCATGCCCATTTTTGTCCAAAAATTAGAATTTGGGTAAATTTCTATTTAAGGACCTCTAATTAATAATCTAAAGCTATTTCACACAATTAGCTTCTAGAAACACACATTTTGCAATTTTTGTAATTTAGTCCTTTTGGACAATTCAACCACAATTTCACAAAATTACTTCATGAAACTTTCACATTAGCATGCATACATAATATAAACCCCAAAAACTCATTCATAACCCTCAGATTTATGGTCTCGCACCACTATTCTGTCTAGGCCCTAAACCGGGATGTTACACATCTAATGGCAAAAGCATCAAATCAGCTGAAAAACAGTAAGCCTGAGTCATTAAAGGACAGTTCTTGCAAACTTTATCAACTAGAACATACTTGCCTAAGGGGTTCGATACTTTAATCACAAACTCAGTAGACTCAACAGGAAAACTCTTACTAGACACTAAATTCATACAGATATACGAATGAGTTGATCCAGGATCAATCAATGCAATCACATTGGTGTCGTAAAGAGAAAATGTACCAGTGATAACATCTGGTGATGATGCATCTTTGCGAGCGTGAATAGTGTAAGCTTTAGCAGATGCTCTAGCCTCAGGTTCCTTAGCTGAATCTTTTGTCATGCCTCTACTACTGGTCAGATTTCCCGCATTTCTCGATGGCCTCCCTCTATTAGCTGTGTTACTCGGTCTTGCATTCTGAAATTTATCTTTCTCGACTAATTCAGGACAATCTCAAATAAAATGATCTCGTGAGCCACAACTGTAACAAGCTCTATTATTATTTTTCACCCAACAATCTCTAAAATGTCATCTTCCACACTGTTTGCACTCGTGTTTGCTGTTTTTCACATTGTCAACACTCAATACCGATGTAGCTTGAGCTTTAGGAGTGGTATATTACTTTCTGCGATCTCTATTGGAATACCCCACTGAAGTTGTCGATCGGTTAAAATAATATTTTGATTTCTTTGACGAGGAATGATAAGGTTTAATCATCGATCTCTTCCTCGAATATCTTGCCTTTGAATCAACCTTTCTCTTTTCTTTGTTAAGCTCCTCGACTTTGCAAGCTCTTTCGACCAAAACAACAAATTCCTTCAGTTCTAAAATCCCGACTAGAAGTTTAATATCTTCATTCAACCCATCTATAAATCGCTTGTACATAATTTCCTCAGTGGAAACATACTCCCGAGCATACTTACTCAACCTCACAAATTCTCTTTCATACTCGGTCACAGTCATACGGCCCTGTTTGAATTCTAAAAACTCTTTATGCTTTTGATCTAAAAACCGCTAACTTATATATTTCTTCCGAAACTCAGTCTGAAAGAATTCCCAAGTAACTCTTTCTCTCGGTACCACAGGTACTAAGGTATTCCACCACTGATATGCAGTATCTCTCAAAAGTGACACACCACATTTAACACATTCCGCTGGCATACAAGACAACTCATCAAATACTCGGATTGTATTCTCTAGCTAAAACTCAGCTCTCTAAGGATCATCATCAACGGTAGCTCTGAACTCTTCGGCCCCGTATTTTCAAATCTTATCAACTGGAGGCTTATTCAGTCATTGAGATTCCACAACTTGAGGAGCTACGGGAACCGGTTGGGGATTACTTGGGGTGGAGGTTGTTGAGTAGCCGAATTCGTCCGGACATATTGTTTGAACCACTCGTTCATAATTTGGAAAAAGGCCTCTTTAGCCTCTCCCCCGTGACTACTCGACACAAGTCTAGAATCAGACGGCGCTGCCATTTGAGCGGGAGCTGGCGTATTACTCTCAACATCATCAGCTACAGCTTGATTGGGATCCATTTACTATATGAAAACACAGTTTAAATTGTAAGGAGTCATCACACTATTACTAGTTATATATGGCATGTATAGCTAGACTCTCATACACGCTACGTTAGTCCGAGAATCGACTAAACCGTAGCTCTGATACCAACAAATGAAACACCCATCACCCGTATTCATCGTCGAAATAAGGTTACGGAGCATTACTAGACTTATAACACAATTAAACATACATTTTTTCATACATTTCCAAATGTCATTCAAATATCAATCAACACATTCATATCGTCCCTAATACGAGCCTACAAGGCCCTAAACATACATTAGGGGTGGTTCGGGACTAAACCGATAACTTTAAAAACTTTTTGAACACTAAAGAAATTTTCTCAAAAACAGGGGACACACCCCCATGTGGCCCGGCCGTGTGTCACACACGACCAACAGACAAGCCCGTGTCACCGACCGTGTGGACATTCGAAATGGGAGCACATGGCCGTATCCCAGCCAGTGTCTGACCTTGTGTAACTCTCTGACTTGGGTCACACGGCCAACACACACGCCCGTGTGGCTAGCCCGTGTGCCCTAAAAATGGTCATACACGCCCGTGTGTTAGGCCGTGTGCTAGGCCGTGCCAAACCTGTAGGGTATACTGACTTATGCCACACGGCTAGGTCACACGCCCGTGTGTGAGGCCGTGTGGAGCATACTGACTTAATTTTATTTTCAACACTAGGGGACACACGGTCGTGTACATAATTGTGTGTAACACACGGCTGAGACACACGTCTGTCTCTCTGCCCGTATGGACAAAAATAGGATATTTACCAAGCCAATTTGCCACCCAACCTTGAGCACACCTACATCAAACTCAAAGACACCAATATATAGCATAAATAAGCATTAAATCAACCTCAACCAAGCATCATTTATTCCATTTCAATACCAACAATTACAAGGCTCACAATACCACAATATGCAATCCAAATACATACCAAATTTTACCCTTTTCAATCATCAATATAGTCATTTTCAAACATGCATCAAATTGCCTAAACTCATAAGCATACTAATTACTAATTCATCAACAATTTGACATTCACCATACCTATTTTCATCAAGCATCAAATACCATCATAACTAGCATTTATAGGGCAATTACCAAACTCAAACAAAGGTCATTTTCATATTTATATACATCATCAAATTCACCATTATTGTAACACCCCAAACCCGGCCTAGACGTTATGGCCGGATCTAGCGTGTCACATCGAAAGGTAATTGAAAAGCTAAGCGTTCGAACCAATCACACCCCCGTACGAACCAATCGTCACCTATGGGGATCAAGTCAACCCACCCCGCCAATCACACCAATATTACAGACAAGCTGCTAATCATAATATTTGTGGCGGAGCCACCAGAGTAATAGTATATATATGTGGCATAACCACTAAAACAGTATGTGGCAGAGCCACCAGGCTACACTTCTCTTCAGTCATTAAACCCGCCCCATGCAACATGATAAAATGCAATGCATCAAAGGTATAAAAGTGCAAATAAAAACACATACACGATGTTCCACCATATTCAAGGGTATAACGGTCATTTTCACCCATTTGGGGGTATTTCAGTAATTTTACCCATCGAGGGTATTTCAGTAATTTACCCTCCAAGGGTATTTTTGGTAAAACCCTGCAGGTAATCCCCAGCGATAGAGGATTTGGAGCCGCGGAGGACTCGGTTAATTCTCGTGAACTCTAGTAAATTCAGTTTTTACTTCATTTTAAGATTATTTATTTTGGGTTAATATTTTGTAATAAGGCATTTGGATTTTATTTTTCTTTTAACTTTCAAATTGGCTGTATCTAAATTGTTAGATGTTTGAATACTGAGTTTTCCAAAATTTTATAACCGTTTTTCAAAATATCACGTTTCCGCAACTATTAAAGTTCGATTTTCACAACGAAAACAATTTTTCAAAATAATTACAACTTTATAAAAATGGACATTAAGTAAATCAGGTTTTTACAAACAAACATCGAAACTCGGAGTTTTCAAAAGAGATACAACATTTTCAACGAACGCTTAGCTTTTCAATTACCTTTCGATGTAACACGCTAAATCCGACCATAACGTCTAGGCCGGGTTTAGGGTGTTACATTTTGTGAATTTTATTTTTCTTTTAACTTTCAAATTGGCTGTATTTAAATTGTTAGATGTTTGAATACTGAGTTTTCCAAAATTTGATAACCGTTTTTCAAAATATCACGTTTCCGCAACTATTAAAGTTAGATTTTCACAACGAAAACAATTTTTCAAAATAATTACAACTTTATAAAAATGGACATTAAGTAAATCGGGTTTTTACAAACAAACATCGAAACTCGGAGTTTTCAAAAGAGATACAACATTTTCAACAAACGCTTAGCTTTTCAATTACCTTTCGATGTGACACGCTAGATCCGGCCATAACGTCTAGGCCGGGTTTGAGGTGTTACAATTATAAGCCAATTTACATGGATACATATATACAAACCAAACCTTAGACATTTACAAGCCAATTCAAATGGCTAAATTCACAAGCATCACATATATCAAAATGACCAAAATCCCTATACATTCCATATGACCCAGAACTTAATTTCAAAGGTACCAAGTGATAGTTGGATAGTGTGAAGCGATCTCTGACGATCCCCGAATCTGAGCTAGCTTTGAAATCACTATAAAACACAGAAAAATATACAAAGTAAGATTTATAGCTTAATAAGTTCGTATAGCATTTATAATCAACTTACCAAATGTGCACAATTTAAACAAATCAAACATAATATACAATTCACATATGGAATAATCATCGTATCACAATTTCATTCACAAGATTAGTTATCACTTTCATAATCTCCTTATTTCAATGCTTGTACGGTTCACGTACATACCTGTACCATTCCGTATCAAACTCATAACCCATCCACATCTTTGACGTACCCGTTGATCCATTCGGAATATTTTTGGATACTCGGAAAAACTCGCACACTTAGTGCCAAATAAATAGCCGAAGCTGTATCAATCTCGCGCACTAAGTGCCAATATATATATATAGCCGAAGCTATTTCGATCACGCACACTAAGTGCAAATATATAGCCGAAGCTATCTTGATTTCACACACTAAATGCCCATAATTAACCGAATCATCGTCGAATACAACTGTAGTCTCGTATAAACAATTCATACAATATCAAAGCATTTAAAGCATAATTATAACAATGTTTATTACATACGAACTTACCTCGGATGTAAAAACGATAACACGAGTCAACTAATCCGAAACCTTGTTCTTCCCCCGATCTAAGTCCGTATTTCGCTTTTCTTGATCTATATAATATCAAATTCAGCTTATTTAATCATCACTCTATTCAATTTAATCCAAAATTCACTTTAAGGCTTTTTTACAAAATTACCCTTAATATTACACATCTTTTACAATTTAGTCCTTATTTCATAAAATCACAAATTCATGAAATTCAAGCATAACCCATGCTAGCCGAATATCTCTAATGCACATATCAGCCCATATTTCTCCCTTATTTTACATTTTAACCACTACATTTACACATTTCACAATTTAACCCCTAATTTGCATTTTTACTAAAAATCACTTAACAAAACTTGTATATCTATCAACAAGCATTCATAATCTATCAAGAAATTTCAAAATACATGCTTATTCATCAATGGAAACATTCAAAATCTTTAACAATTTTAAAAATTAGTCCCTGGGCTAGCTAGACCTAGCTGCAACTATCTCAAAAACGTAGAAATCATTAAAAACGGGACAAAATACATACCTAATTGCCAAGATTGAAGTTTCCGAATCTCTAGCCCTATTTTCTCAAGAATAATCGGTTGGAGATGATAAAAGATGATAGAAATTCGCTTTTTTTTTAATTTAATTAACCATTAATAATCAATTTACTTATTTAACCTTTAAAACATTTATTAATTACACCAAATGCCATGCCACTATCATCCACTATCATACTAATGGTCTAATTACCACTTAAGGACCTTAAATTTAAGGTTCTATAGCTATTAAACACCTTTAGCTAATAGAACGACACTTTTGCATTTTACACGATTTAGTCCTTTTTATCAAATTGACCAATTAAACGATAAAATTTCTTAACGAAATTTTCACACAATCACTCAATCATGTTGTAAACATTAAAATAATAATAAAATAAATATTTTAACTTCAGATTTGTGGTCCTGAAACCACTACTCCGATTTGACAAAACGGGTTGTTATAGATGACACAAATGGTTTTACTAACAAGTTGCACTCTAAGATAAGTTCCTTAACTTGAACAGAATAAGTGCTAAAAGTTCTCAATACAAAAACCTATACAAGTCTCTCATTTAAATAAGTTTTTGTTCAAGACTTGCTAACATAGAAGATCTATAAAAATCCATTGAAACATTAATATAATAAATCATTTACAATATAATAATATATGATAAAAAAAATCGTGGACTCTTGACAAAGTTTCAATCCAATCCAAATGCCCATGTTGCTAGGGATTGTCTTGGGTGATTTAATTCGATCTAATCTTCAATGTAAGTCTCCTAAGTAATATGACATTCATTGTTGAGCTAGATATTCTCCAAATAATCACACAACCCATTCAAACTATTTAATAAATTGTCAGTACTTAAATATGGAAACTATTACTCAACAACTCCAATGTTAGAGAAGTGGGCAGTTCCCTAACACTTAAAGGCTAGTTTCCGAATCTTCAATGTGAGTCTCCCAAGAAATAAAACCTTCATTGTTGGGCTAGATATTATCATAAATTTGTTTGATTTAAATTTTAAATTTTTTATAATGAATTTGAAATAAAAATAAATTTAAAAGTAATATGGTATACTAAATTGAAGAAAGAAAACAATTATGTGAAAAAAATATAAAGGAAATGAAATTATAAGTATCTCAATAAGAAAGTTTTTCAAACTAAAAACCGAACAATACATTTTTGGTTCAGTTTATTCAATTTTGCTCCCTAAGTCGGTTTGGTTTTTTTCAATTTACATAAATAATTTAATTTATTCAATTTTTGGTATAATAAAACGAACCAGTCAAATGCACACCCCTATTAATAGCATGACCAATATATCTTCCTTTATGTATATATAGTTATATAGATATAAGTTTTGAATTATATTTAAAAGAAAAATAATTTACTATCAATTTTATACATATCTTAAAATTACGCGCAATCCTTCAAATTTCTAATGAATCATATTCAATTAAGAAAGACATTATACACCTACATTAACTAGAACTCGCAGCCTTCAAAAAATGTTAACAAGAATATTGACTTATTTATTATTAGCCGATTTAACTTCAAGTGGCAAAGGACTCGCGTTCAATTTTTATTAATTTTGAATTTGAGGTTTGGGTAACTCCTAACCCTAGAGGTGAGTTTAGTTCAGTTTGATGGAATTTTTTTATATTTTTTAAATTATTTATAATAATTCTTGATTTGATTATTGCTTTTTTCATATTAATTTTAAATTTTGAATTTTTGGACTTTCTTTTAATAAATTAAGTTCTATTTTACAATTTTAGAACATTATTTGATAAAGTTTCAAAGTTTTTGCATAAATATTTCTAAAAAATTTAATTTTTCAAGTAAATAAAAATTAATCAATAACTCTTATATACTATTTTTTATATATAGTATTTTTAAAGTTATTTTTACTATTTTAAATAAAAATATTTATTTTTAAATCATAAAAATTGGAATCGATTATAAATAAAATAAAAAATAAAATTTGATTCGCTCGAATCGAATCGAATCAAATCTAATAACTTCAGTTTTTAATTTGTATTTCAAAAAGCGTCCAAACACCACGGTTCAAAGTGATTTTCGATTTCTCAATTTTTATTTGTCATCCCTACCTACCCTTATAAAAAAAATGTTAATACATATAGAAGTACTTGAACTTGGTAACTTATGCCTATTTAGTACTTAAACTTCTTTTTTTACCTAACTAGTACCTAAACTTGAAAATCGTAAGTCAACTTATTACTTTTTTCAGGTACCTAACTAACATTGTTAGAATAAGTTGATGTGGTGCTAACATGATGCTAACAACCAATAGCATGATGGCACATTACAGCTTCACATATTGACACGTGACAAAAAAATAATTCTTATAAATTTTTATTTTTATTTTTCCACGTGTCAAAAAATGTGAAGTTGTCATGTGTCACTATACTATTGGTTGCCAATGCCATGTCGGCGTATTTGAACAGTGTTAGTCAGATACCTAAAAAAATATTAAGTTGGCTTACAGTTTCCAAATAGGTACCAATTAAATCTAAAAAATAAATTTAGAGACCAAATAAGTACAAGTTATCAATTTCAAGTACTTTTGTATATATTAACCCTAAAAAAAACTTATTTATTATTATTGAGTGAAATTGAATTTCTAAAAAAGAATATTAACAAATTCCAACCTAAACTTACCTAGTTATACAGATTTGACCTAAAAACTAGTTTGGTTGGATCAGAACATATTAAACTTTGATTTGTATCATGTGAGGCTTGGCCACAAATGCTCTAGTCAAACAAATTAGGTTTTCATTATAACTAGTTTTTCTTTATTTATGTCATATTATTATATTTAATATAAAAAAATATACTTAGAAAAATCACATAAAATATATTTAGAAATTTTATTTTTAAAATTTGGAAGTAATTATTTTATAGAAATCTAAAGTAAATTTATATAAAGATGAAATTAGAGGTGAGCAAAATTCGATCTGACTCGAAAATATTGAAAAAATAATTGAATTTCGAGTTAAATGAATTGAGTTATTCAAGTCAACTCAAATTTTTTTCGAATTTCGAGTTCGAATTGAGTTGAGTTTTCGAATTCGAATAAACCGAATATCAAACTATAATATTTTACATTTTTACCTCAAACCCCCAAACCTTTTTACTTTTTCCCCAAAACTTTTACTCCTTCCCACTTCCCCAAAAACTTTTACTCCCCTCCCATCCCAACCCCTCATCTATCCCAAATTTATTTCCCACCAAATTTTTTTAAACTATTTTCCCTCTAAAATTTTACTCCCCCATTTACTTTCCCTCAAAATTTTACTTTAAAAAACCCTCAAAATTTTTTATTTTCACCCAAAATTTTTACTCCCTCTCACTCTACCCCTAAAACTTTTACTCTCCTCCCATTCCACCTCCTATCAACCCCAAACCCATCCCCCCCAATTTTTTTAAATATTTTCCCTCCAAAATTTTACTCTCCCATTTACTTTCCCTCAATATTTTACTCTCCCAAAACTTTTTATTTTCCCCTTAAACTTTTACTTCTCACCCTTTACCCCCCAATAGAAAATCAAAATCATCCAAAAATTCTCTAAACCTAAATAGTAATAATTTTATTTATATCTACTATTTATATTATTAAATTAAATATCATTTTTTACTATTTATATTATTGAATTGTTTAATCATATTGAATATTTATATTTAAATTGAATTATTAATGATACCATAAAATATTTGTGTTAAAATTTTATGTTGGTAATTCCACATTTTATCTTCAAAATAACTTTTATTAAAAAAATCACATTTTTACATTTAATATATTTTTTAATTTCAAAATACATAATGAAAAAAATCAAAAGATAATTGAAGCAACTAAGCAAGCAAAGAAGTAAAAGATTAAAAAATAAATTATGATGTGATGAAAGTTAATAACAAATTTGATTACGGTGATTGACCATGGTTACAAGGACCCAAATTTATTATTTAAAATTTAACTTGAACAAATATATTCGATTCGATTCGATTCGAATTTCATCTCACTCAACTCAATTCGAGAAAATTTCAAATCGAGTTTGTAAGTACCTAATTTTGCCCGTGCATTAAATAAGCCCAAATTTAAAAATAATAACCAAAATGTCCCTTGTACAGTCCTTTTTACAAATTAAACAAGCCCATTACCCGAATAGACCCAAACCTAAAAATCTAAACAGACCTAACCCAGAACAGAACCCAACTCCTATAGCCCAAACTAGCACGGCCCAAAAGGCCCAAGAAGTAAACAGCCTTAGCAGAAGCCTAGGGTTTCTGGAAACCCTAGGTGCCGCACGCAGGAGACAGCAGGCCAACAATCGCGCCGCAAGCCTCGCGCACTCCCTCGATCGTCGCGCCGCAATCCTCGTCTGGCCTTCGATCACGCCTCCGCCTGCAAGCCACACCACCATCAGCGCCGTGATCCTCCGTCAATCACCTGCAAAATGAAGGAGAATCGACAGCAAATATAGCAATATTTTTATTTCCTTTTTCATTTTGTTTCAAAGGCTATAAAAGCCTAACAAAGAATCTGTAATAGAGGGACACACAAGAGAAAAAATACAGAAATAAAAACACAAGAATTTTTTAAAATAGAGAGGTGATTTTCGTTTTTTTCATTCGTATTATTCTTCTTTTTTTTTTTTCTTCTTTCGATTTCTGCAAACAACAAACATACGAGCAATAAAATAAAAAGGGAGGTTTTACCTTTCAAATCGCGTTTGAAAATGGAGCTATTGGCCTCCGGCAGCCGCCTAAGGCAGCGCATGTGAGGGCGCGTGGCCGGAACTTGGGCCGGATTCTGGTCGAAGACGGAAAGGAAAACAGAGCTTTTAAGAACTCTGTTTTGTTTTTTTTTTTTTGAAATGTCTGTTAAAATGATTTTTTTTATTATAATTTCTGACTTATATAAACAGTTGGAACGACGTCGTTTTGGGGGTTGCCCTTAAAGACCAAAACGACGTCGTTTAAAGGGCCCAGATTCGCGCGTTGACCCGACCCGGGGAGGATCCGCGTGTTTTCATTAAAAGGTCTAATTTCCATTTTAGTCCTTCCGTATTTTTATATTTTTTAATTCCGTTTAATTTTATTTTTAATTTGGCCCTAAAAATTTAATTACTCTCCAATTTAGTCCTTCGGGCTCTTTAAAGGCTGGGATTAAAACGTCGTAGTTTTTTTAATTTGGCCTAATTTCCCTTTTAACCCCTGTAATTTAATCTGCGTTTTAATTTAGTCCTTTTAAATCTGTTATTAATTGCTGTTTAATCCTTGTTTTCTTTGTTTCATTTTATTTTTATTCTTTTATTTATTTTATTATTTTACATTATATTTAATTATTTATATTAAATATTCTATATTATTTTCCTAAATTTATTAACTTATTAATAGTTCACATATATATATTTTTTATTTTTTATTTTATATATATATATTTAATTATTATTATATATTATTTTATTTGGTTTAATAATTTATGTATTATCTTATAATTTATATATTATTTATTATATTATATTATTTTGTATATTATATAGTATTATATCATATTATATATATATATATATATATATATATATTTTTAAAATTTATTTATATTGTATAATATATTATTTACTCTTGAATATTGTTTTTTTATATATGTATATTAAGTTATTATGAAAATGTTTTATTTAAAACTATAAACCATCTATTTATTTCAAATGTATTTTATTTATTCAAAATATACATATATTATGCTTTTCATTATTTTACAATATTTATTTAATATTTGGCATTTGTCATTGCATGAAAAGTTTAATTTATATTAAATGTGTTCATATTTATTTTATTGTTTATTGCATTCGTTTATACTTCATCATGCATTTACAATTACTTTAATGTAGGAATTATTATTTGTCATATTTTGTATTATTATTTCCTTATTGCCTATCTTAAATGTAAGTATATTATTATTGATTTTGATGTTTGATAATGTATTTTCATAGGTCATCATTTTAAAATAAAATACGTTTTTTGCAAAATTAATATTTTATCTAAAGGTTTTTTTTAAGGCAATGTTTTGGTATTTAGAAATTCAGGAAATAATGCCCAATCGTGCTGGGTGTCAATTTTCCGTTTGGCTAAATAACTAAATATCCTTTTAACAAGTTTTATAAATTATGAGATGATCTTAGTCACGAGGGATTTAAAAATATCATGTCCAATCGTGCTGGATGTGATGTTTATATTCTTTCGGATTGAAGAACTCTCAAAATTTAAATCAAATTGTTCGAAGTTTTTTTAGAAATCATATTTTTAAATACTTTTAAGTTTCAAACATTTGGACATGATTTTATCGATTAGGTACCAATTTTTGGGCGTTATGAGGGTGCTAACCTTTCCTCATACGTAACCGACTCCCGAACCTGTTTTCTGGTTTTTCGTAGACCAAAATTAAATGTTTTAAATAAAACGTTTTACAATGTGATCCAATCACACCTAAGTAAAAAGGGATTGGTGGCGACTCCCATTTTGTTTTTAAAGTCGATCCCAATCGTTTTTAAAAGCGATTTTAAAATGGTTTCGACAGCTTGGCGACTCCGCTGGGGAAAATAAGAGAGTCAAGCCATAAAATTGATGATTTCATGTCCTTTTGTTCGAATTTAAAATTCTGATTTTAAAAATATGATTCTTTTATTGCATGTGATTTTAAAAATATATCTCTTTGCATTGCACTGCATGACCGTCGTGGTCACACCCTTAAGTGGGAGCGAGAAGCTATGCCTTCGTGAGGTTTTCACCTCCGCATGGGCTAGTGGATCGCTTCAGGAATACATCTGTACCTATGTCTTCGTGAAGTTTTCACTTCCGCATGGCCATAGGGAAATGTATTCCCCTGAACCGAACTCGGCCCATATGAGCCTATAATGGGTGAGGATCGAGGAATCTGCTGGTTCGGGTACCTCAACTTTAGAGCTGAACCACATGTAGAGAACCTAGGAATCCGCCCTAAGTAGAACTATGTCAAACCCTAGTGCTCACCCAGATAGGTGTCCTATTCTGTTATTTATTTCTTTGTGCTAACGTGTTCTCTTTTGTTTTGATTGCATTGCATTCATATAATAGAAAAGAGGTGTTGATTCAAATTCGATTATTAAATAGAAAAGTTCGTCATAAGAAAATGGATTTTTTGATAAAGTGGATTATAATACGGTTGTCTGAATATGTTTCAAGCAAACACAACAAGAGAAGACTGATAGCCTGTGAAGGAATGCACGAGTTTATTGCCCAAGGATTCAAGCTGACAAAGACTATTCGAGAACCACCACGGCAAGGCTTTCTTGAAAAGGCTAACAAGCATTGTGAGTATCAGCGAGCAGTGAGTCGTGGCCCGGATCAAGCAAAAAGGAGCTAGTGGAGGCATCTATTAGAAGTTTGCAAGATTTGACCTATGCGAAGAAGGGGATTGATGTTTTTGCTTGGAATATGAGGGCATTGTCGTATATGTGATCTGTTTTATGTAAAGAAATCTGCTTTCTAGAAAAGTTTTTCTAATAGAATTGAATTCAGAATCAACGCCTCTCTTTCTTTGTATTCATGCACTTGCATTACATAACATCATTTGCATTTAAGTCCATAGAGAGAGTCTAATTAGTTGAAATTATAACAGAAAGAGAGAAGAGAGAAAAAGGGTAAGAAAATCTGGAAGCTAAACATCTTTACCGTACACGTGCAAAGACAAGGAAAATGGATCAAAGACTTGAACAATTCCAGAAGGATAGGCAAGACTAGATGCAAGAGCAAATGACAAAACTCCAACAAGAGATGAGGGACCAGATGTTGGAAGCTCAAAAGAGCATGATGGCTCAAATGGCCCAAATGCTGAGTGGGGTAATGGACAAAGGGAAGGGTCCCATAGTTAACACCAAAGACAATGAGGACTTTTCTCGGGGCTTCACCCCACCGCATGTACAACCGGAGGAGTATCCCCAAAGGCCACCTGTTACAATCAGGCCTCAATAGGGGCAAGCTGATAATAGACCGCCCATGAACTTCCAGGTCGGCTCAGGATCTAACCCAGGAGATAACCCTGCCAATCCTGTTATCCCTGATTTGGACATAACAGAGAGAGAGGGATTAAGAATTGAATCCTCAGGGAAGTTGGAGGATCGCTGTAGATGGTTGGAAGAAAAGTTCCAAGCTTTGGAGAATGCTGACCATCATCACGGTATTGACGCCAAGGACTTGAGTCTGGTCCCGGATTTGGTACTTTCTCATAAATTCAAGATGCCAGAATTTGAGAAGTACCATGGAACTACTTGCCCTGAAGCCCACATCACTATGTTCTGTAGGCGCATGACTGGTTATGTGAACAATGATCAACTCTTGATTCATTGTTTTCAAGATAGTTTGAGGGGAGCAGCTTCTAGATGGTATAATCAATTGAGCCACGCTAATATTAGCTCATGGAGAGACTTAGCTCAAGCCTTCATGAGGTAGTATAATCATGTCACAGATATGACGCCTGACCGAATCATGTTGCAAAACATGGAAAAGAAATCAAACGAGAGTTTCAGGCAATACGCACAAAGATGGAGGGAAATTGCCATGCAAGTCCAACCACCTCTCCTAGAAAAGGAAACCACCATGTTGTTTATCAACACTCTAAAGGCGCCTTTTATCACCCATATGATAGGAAGCACCACTAAAAGCTTTGCGGATATAGTCATGGCGAGTGAAATGATAGAAAATGCTATAAGGGGTGGCAAGATTGAAGCAGGGGAAACCACTAGAAGGTCTACTCCTAGGAAAAAGGATGACGATGTGAATAATACGGGTACATACAATAAAGGGTACTCAAAAGTAATTACTGTTAACCAACCCAAGGTGATCACTACTGGGCAACAAGGGTCAGCGAGACAAGAGTCGAGCACAAGGCAAAACTTTGAAAAGCTCCAATTTACGCCAACCCCAATGACGTATAAGGAGCTATATCAAAGTTTGTTTGACGCACACGTGGTGTCCCCATTTTATTTGAAACCGTTGCAACCTCCGTTCCAAAAATGGTATAACGAGAATACCCAATACGAGTACCACGCGGGAATAAAAGGTCATTCAATTGAAAACTGCACTACGTTTAAAAAGCTGGTTGAAAAACTCATCAAAATGGGAGTTTTGGAAGTCAACGATTCATCAAAATCTGATCACTTCGACGAGGCAGTAAATGTGATTATTGAAGGAGGAGACAAGAAAGTTGCGACTCCTTGAAGAAATCAAAAGCGGAGAAGGAACCGGGGAATAATGTTTCCAAACCTTGTGTACTTGGGAGTGTTTTGAATAATGGGACTGAGGAAGAGATTCTTGTATTTTTAGAAGCAGACCTAGAGTAATATTCAAAACATGCTTGTTGCTTTAAGCCTAGAGGCAATAAGAATTCTTTTGTGAAATAGGCTCGTGTCCGAAATTTATATTTCAATAAAATGAATTTTTAAGCAAATATTCTTTTATTCTTTCCATTTCATATTGTACATTCTTTTTTTTTACAATATTCTTTCATTCTTTATTTCATGACCATACAAATAATTGTTCTTTGAATCATTTATTCTTTTGAAATATTCTTTCGAACCTATACTAGGCCCCCAGATATCAACGACATGAGCGACGTTGTTACTGACTCTCTTTTTGAATGAGATATGGGTCTAGGGGATCTCAGGATTTTAAAGATGACAGAGATTGTAACATACTTTCTGATTTGTTAAGAATGGTCCAACAAGATAAAAAACAGACCTTATTCAACAAAGGGCTAGCAGAAATTATGGGCCTAGAAAAGGGGTGAAGATCGAAGCCCAGCTTACTATAGAAATAATGCGAGACATCATTGAGTTATTTTCAAAAACTCAAAGATGTCTTGCACGATCATATCAGGACATGCCTGGGATACTAAGATGCGGGCTAAACATGAGGATCGGGTACTACTGATCTGCATAGAAGGTCAGCTATGCCGAATTTAAGGAGACGAGATTCATGTGACTCTTCTGTTTTCTTCATAGACTTTTCTATACGTGGGGCATGGATATTATGGGTCCAATTTCGTCAAACGCTTCAAGTTGTCATCGATTTTCCATCATGATCGTCGTCTACTTCACTAAGAGGGTGGAAATAGCTTCATATGTCAATATTGCAAAGTCGACAGTCATCAAATTCAAAAAAAAATCCAAAAAAAATAAAATAAAAATCCAAAAAAAATGAAGAATAAATGAAAGGATCATATGCCAGCATAGAATGCATAACTGTACAAAGTCAAAGTTTACAGTTTGTCCAAAGATCAGACAGCATATAGCAAAAGTTGCCAAAAGAAAAATTACAAAAAGAAAAACAACAAAAATTGTGAAAGGTAACTTAGACTTGTAAGGATTGGCATAAGAAGCTACCGTTACTACGTCTTCTGCGAACGTCGGCGGAACCTTCATTTGGGGCAACATCTTACCTATTGGTTTATGGAATTGAAGCGTTTTGTCAATTGAACCTAATTGAAGAAAAGGTTAAAAGCTATTTGTCACGGCCAGAGGATATGAGCTTACGTTAAAGAATTTCATCTTAGAGAATTCCACGAAGGAACCTGATGTTGAAAATGAGTTTTCTTCTACAAAACAATTTTAGAGGAAAGCATATGCCAAACTGGGAAGGACTTATGTAGGACCTGTTCTAGAGGAGCATTGATATTTACCGAGATGAAAGGTGAAGGCGTACCCAATCCGGTGAATTCAGGTATAGTCAAGAGGTATTTTACCTGAAAAAGGAATGACCAAGGTGAAAACCCGCAAAGGGCGCCTTGAGTTCAAATTCAAAAAAAAAAAGAGAGAGAAAAGAAAAGAAAAGAAAAGAAAAAGGAGAGGCCAAAGCGAAAACCCGCAAAGGGCGCTTTGAGACCAAAGGGGATTTGAGTTGAAAATCCAAAAAGGGTGGCTCAAATTTTGACCAAAAAGCGGGGCATACAGTAGTCTTGCTACGTCTGAATTAGCAATGAGGAAGTATTACGTCTTGGGGCATTGACAGAGTACTCCGGATCCCCTAAACACATATTGAGTTTAAAATGGTCCTCAAGAGATCGGAACAAAGAAGCTCAGACTGCGATATCTGGGGCACCTAGTTTTTCATTTTACCCATTTTAAATCTTTGATTACTTTATTCTTTGCAAAGAAACACCCCAATTAATTTTCTTTTATAGCATTTGCTATATTTACTTTATTCTTTTTAAGATATACCAATCAATTTTCATTTATTGCCTTGGTTATCTTTGATTAGTTTATTTGTTTCGAGCTATGCTCCTGATTAATTTCTTTCTTGTCTATTGTTATAATCTTTTTCAAGCATTTTATATTGAAATAACGATTAATGGACTAATAATACTTTCATAAAAGGAGTTTCGCATATTACTCTAAAAGCTTCTAAATAATATGAGGAATCTGAAACATGACTATTGTTCAGAACTCACCAAGCCTAAGGGCTGGAAACATTGAAAAATGATTACCTCTTCATATTCTTATTGGATAAGACAATTTTGTTGGTGATACCACATTGGAAAATGATGAACAAGGTCAATCCAAATGTAAAAGGGGATCATTGTTGGAATACCCTACATTCATTGAAAATTTCAAACACATACATTTGGTCATTACATCCAGGGAATAGTGTAACGGATCAAATTGATTGGAAGTGATACAAGTTCTGCACCTCTGAGTGGTAACAGAAGGGTGGAAGAAACCAAATGTTATTTCCCCAAAGTTGTAGTGGGAAGTACCAATTTCATGTCTCAAGATCCAAGCGGGGCTGACTCAGAAATTACATTGGGGCAAGCCTGCTGAGCAGAAAATGATTGTTTCTTTGGGCTTTCTGTCAATGGTACTAGCTAAATAAGATAGCATGGTAACGTATCAGAGATGGAACCTTGAGGAACCATGAGCAACGACAACCCAAACACAAAAGAGATCATTCTCACATTTCCAATTAGGAGCATTTGATTCATTTCGATCATGGTGTCCTAATAGTTTTTCATAATAAAAAAAAAATTCTCATGACATCTTACATTTATGCAAATGTCATTCTTAAAATCATTTAGTTAGGAGCATTAGATTCATTTTGATCATGCATCCTAATCATCATTCTCATGACATTCTGCATTCATGCAAAAAAATTCATCTATAATACATTCAAATATACAGGATAGGTCCCTCAGAGGACGGTGTAGCAAAACCGAAAATTTCAGATTTCGTTCCCTAGAAATGGTAGTGGAGCAAACTGAAGAATAAAGTCTTCCTAAAGATAGTAAGGAAGCAAATTGAAAATTTCAAATTTCGTTCCCTAGAAATGGTAGTGGAGCAAACTTAAGAATGAAGTCTTCCTGAAGATAGTAAGGAAGCAAATTGAAAATTTCAGATTTTGTTCCCCAGTGGAGCAAACTGAAGAATTAAAAATTTCAGATTTTGTTCCTCAGTGGAGCAATAAACTGAAGAATTGAAAATTTCAGATTTTGTTCCCTAGTGGAGCAAACTGAAGAATGAAGTCTTCCTGAAGATAGTAAGGAAGCAAATTAAAAATTTCAGATTTTGTTCCCTAGTGGAGCAAACTGAAGAATTGAAAATTTCAGATT
The DNA here is from genome assembly GCA_025698515.1 of Gossypium sturtianum. Classification (NCBI taxonomy): domain Eukaryota; kingdom Viridiplantae; phylum Streptophyta; class Magnoliopsida; order Malvales; family Malvaceae; genus Gossypium; species Gossypium sturtianum. Next base: position 75,415,579 of record CM046951.1, on the reverse strand, counting down.
TTGTTCCCCAGTAGAGCAAACTGAAGAATTGAAAATTTCAGATTTTGTTCTCTATTGGAGCAAACTGAGGAATTAAAAATTTCAGATTTTGTTCCCCAGTGGAGCAAACTGAAGAATTGAAAATTTCAGATTTTGTTCCCAAGTGGAGCAAACTGAAGAATTGAAAATTTCAGATTTTGGATCAAACTGAAGAATGAAGTTTTCTTGAAGATAGCAAGGAAACAGACTGAAGACATCAGATCCTATCTCCCCGAGTTTGTAGTAGAGCAGATCGAAGATAGCGGATATTGCCTTCCTGAAGTTTGCAGTGGAGCAGATTGAAGCTATCAGACTTATCGTAATCAAGATGAAGTTCCAAATACCGTTGAAGTTGCAATGGAGTTAGAAACCATTTGAAGAAGATGAGGACCAAGAAGTCGAGGCTCGGCCAAGACCAGGAAAAATTGGTCCTTTTATAGTCTTTGCTCTATTCTCGTTACACGACAATGAGCACATAGGGGCAGCTGTAAGTACCTAATTTTGCCCGGGCATTAAATAAGCCCAAATTAAAAAATAATAACCAAAATGTCCCTTGTACAGTCCTTTTACAAATTAAACAAGCCCATTACCCGAATAGATCCAAACCTAAAAATCTAAACAGACCTAACCCAGAACAGAACCCAACTCCTATAGCCCAAACTAGCACGGCCCAAAAGGCCCAAGAAGTAAATGACCTCGTGAAGCCTAGGGTTTGGAAACCCTAGGCGCCGCTGACGCAGAGACAGCAAGAGCCAACGATGCGACCGCAAGCCTCGCGCACTCCCTCGATCGTCGCACCGCAATCCTCGTCTGGCCTTTGATCACGCCTCCGCCTGCAAGCCACACCACCATCAGTGCCGTGATCCTCCGTCAATCACCTGTAAAAGGAAGGAGAATCGACAGCAAATATAGCAATATTTTTATTTCCTTTTTCATTTTGTTTCAAAGGCTATAAAAGCCTAACAAAGAATCTGTAATAGGGGGACACACAAGAGAAAAAATACAGAAATAAAAACACAAGAATTTTTTAAAACAGAGAGGTGATTTTCGTTTTTTTCATTCGTATTATTCTTTTATTTTTTTTATTTTTTTTTCTTCTTTCGATTTCTGCAAACAACAAACATACGAGCAATAAAATAAAAAGGGAGGTTTTACCTTTCAAATCGCGTTTGAAAATGGAGCTATTGGCCTCCGGCCGCCGCCTGAGGCAGCGCATGTGAGGGCGCGTGGACGGAACTTGGGTCGGATTCTGGTCGAAGACGAAAAGGAAAACAGAGCTTTTAAGAACTCTGTTTTGTTTTTTTTTTTGAAATGTCTGTTAAAATGATTTTTTTTTTAATTTCTGACTTATATAAACAGTTGGAACAGTGTCGTTTTGGGGGTTGCCCTTAAAGACCAGAACGATGTCGTTTAAAGGGCCCAGATCCGCGCGTTGACCCGACCTGGGGAGGATCCGCATGTTTTCATTAAAAGGTCTAATTTCCATTTTAGTCCTTCCGCATTTTTATATTTTTTAATTCCGTTTAATTTCATTTTTAATTTGGCCCTAAAAATTTAATTACTCTCCAATTTAGTCCTTCGGGCTCTTTAAAGGCTGGGATTAAAACGTCGTAGTTTTTTTTTTTTAATTTGGCCTAATTTCCCTTTTAACTCCTGTAATTTAATGTGCGTTTTAATTTAGTCCTTTTAAATCTGTTATTAATTGCTGTTTAATCCTTGTTTTCTTTGTTTCATTTTATTTTTATCCTTTTATTTATTTTATTATTTTACATTATATTTAATTATTTATATTAAATATTCTATATTATTTTCCTAAATTTATTAACTTATTAATAGTTCACATATATATATTTTATATTTATTATTATTTATATATATATTTAATTATTATTATATATTATTTTACTTGGTTTAATAATTTATTTATTATCTTATAATTTATATATTATTTATTATATTATATTATTTTGTATATTATATAGTATTATATCATATTATATATATTTAAAATTTATTTATATTGTATAATATATTATTTATTCTTGAATATTGTTTTTTTATATATGTATATTAAGTTATTATGAAAATGTTTTATTTAAAACTATAAACCATCTATTTATTTCAAATGTATTTTATTTATTCAAAATATACATATATTATGCTTTTCATTATTTTACAATATTTATTTAATATTTGGCATATGTCATTGCATGAAAGGTTTAATTTATATTAAATGTGTTCATATTTATTTTATTGTTTATTGCATTCGTTTATACTTCATCATGCATTTACAATTACTTTAATGTAGGAATTATTATTTGTCATATTTTGTATTATTATTTCCTTATTGCCTATCTTAAATGTAAGTATATTATTATTGATTTTGATGTTTGATAATGTATTTTCATAGGTCATCATTTTAAAATAAAATACGTTTTTTGCAAAATTAATATTTTATCTAAAGGTTTTTTTTAGGGCAATGTTTTGGTTAGGGGTGAGCATTCGATCGAATAGAATCGAATCGAATCAAAAATTTTCGAGTTAATCGAGTTTTCAAATCGTATTTTATCATCCTAACTTAATTTGAAATTTTCTCGAATCGAGTCGAGTGAGACGAAATTCGAATCGAGTCGAATCGAATATATTTGTTCGAGTTAAATTTTAAAAAAATGACTTTAGTGTTGTTTATTTTTATGTAATTTTCAAAAAATAATTTTCTTTAAAGTTTTTAAACATGATCATACAACAAAAATTGAAGTAAATAAGTGAATAAATAAAAGCAACACAACATCAACCTAAATAAACAATATGGGTCCAAATAAACAACAAAAACAATACAACAAGATTATAATAAAAAACATAAGTAAAAATCCAAGTAAATAACATTAGTCCAAGTAAACAACATGAGTCGATGTAAACAACAACATTATAATTAAAAAAATATAAGTAAAAGTCCAAAATGTAATAGAAACCTACACCAGGTCAAACAAACAAAAAAATAACACAATAAAAGTCCAATTAACCAACAACAACAACAAACCAAACCAAACTAATAACAATAACACATCGGTTCAAAAACCATTATAGAATAGTTTAAGTTTCTTCTTGTGCTTCAAGCACCGTTGGCATTGATAATCTTGAAACATCTAGTAAAAGTATTGAATGAGTTAGTTAAATGATAAAAATGTTTGCAAAAAAATTAAATAAACATTTAACTTTATAAACTAATGCTAAGTATATTACCTTCTTGATCTTCGGTATTTTTGACAAGTCTAGCAAATTTAAAAACAAAAGTGTTAGTTAAATTATGCTTACTAATATAATTATATAAATAACACAAAAGCTTATTTTATAAATTAAAATTTATATATTACCATCTTCCATGGTTTGAAGTTCATCAACATAATCTTCAAGATTGATGGCATCATTAGATTTCTGAAGCCAATCTTGTGTGCAAACCAAAGCCTCGACCATAAGAGGAGTTAGAGAACTTCTAAAACTATCAAGAACACGTCCACCCGTGCTAAATGCACTTTCTGAGGCAACTGTTGAAATAGGAGTAGCAAGAATATCTCGAGCCATTTGTGAAAGAATAGGGAATCTAGGACTGTTCATTTTCCACCACAACAGTAAATCAAATGAACTTGAATTGTTTACTTCTTCATCCTCACCCAAATATCTATCCAACTCAGATTTGCTTTCTAATCCAACTTGTTTCTTCTTCTGAAGGTATTTTTGTTTGGCCAAGCCCGTATTCATTTCTGACTGATCTATTTCCATTGAACTATAAAGATTTGTCGAAGAACTAGATCTACCTTCAAACTGTTGAATTCTCCCGGCATTAGAAGAATACTCGTTGAACAAGCAATGCAATTCTTTATCAATCATTTTCATAATGTCATTAGCAACATTAGGAAAAAGCAAGTTGACCCCAAAGTCCAAAAAACTCATTTTACATCGTGGATCAAAGATGACCGCCAAGTAAACTAGCATGTTGATCTTGTTTCCTTCACCCCAATACTTATTATATTTATCTCTCATTTTGGAAGTCATAGAAACTATGTCTAGATCTCCACAATTTTGCCACCCATCAAAAAGACAATGCACATCCGTCAATACTTCAAAAAGTGAATGAGAGGTAACATGCAAAGATCCGGACACCTTCAGTGTGAGATGATAAAAAGGCTCTAATACTTTTATAACTCTTCGAACAATTTCCCAATCATCAAATGTAGGAACTCCATCTCCAGCAGTAAGGTCAAGAAAAAAATTATGGTCATCACGTACATATGATTCAAATGCACGCTCATATTTTTCGGCCACCTTTAACATCATATATGTTGAGTTCCATCTAGTAGGCACATCTAAACACAATTGAGCATTACTATCTATCATTTCTTCTTTTACCCGTTGGTTGAATTTTATCAACCTCGATGGTGATGCTCTTATATACCTCACAGCACCTCTAACTCGATCCACAGACACAGAAACATCGTATTGCACAATGAGATTAAGAATGTGTGCAACACATCTCATATGAATAAATCTTCCATTTGCAACAGAAGCATTTCGATGATTCAATTTCTTTCTCAAATTTTCAATGGCAACACTATTGGCGGATGCATTATCAACGATAATAGTGAAGACCCTCTCAATCCCCAATCTCGAAGGCATTTTTCAATAGCTTGACCTATGCTTTCACCTCTATGAGCGGATATTGGGCAAAAATTTATAATTCTTTTTGCAACCTCCACTCATCATCCACCCAATGTCTTTGTTAAAACCATGTAAGATATCCTCTGCAATGAAGTCCAAGTGTCTGCGTCGTCAAACAAACTCTACTTATATCTTTTTCAAAACAATTCTTCATCACACTCTTCATAGAGTTAAATAAATCAAGACAATCCCTTCTAATTGTCCAACGAGATGGAAGACTAAAAACGTGGGCATGCTATAGAAAGAAAGTATTTAAAACCCTCTCCCTCTACAATTTTAAAAGGTAGTTCATCCACAATTATCATACGAACCAATGCTTTTCTAATAGCATCTTTATCAAACACCCAAGTTGATAAATCCGTTGTTTCTTGGCTAACATTCACAAATGTTAATTCTGATTGCTTCGGATCAGAAGTATTACCTCGAGGTCTTTTTAGGCATGTTTTCAAATGGTTATTCAAATTTGTTGTAGAACCCGAAGTTGTTTCCATGGTGTAAGTAACATCACATGCATTGCACCTTGCTCTCTTCTCCCCCTCTTTAGTCACATACTTGGTGAAATGGTTCCAACAAGCTGCCCTTGGAGTAATCTTTTTTCGAACATTTTCCTTGGTTGTTGTTTGATCATCTCTACTTGGGGAAGAATTTTGTGAACTTTGAGTTGAACCATCTCGCTTTGGATCACTCATCTGCAAGTAAACATTTGCTGCAATCACTAATGATGACCAATAATTGATTCAAAATCAAACTTAATAACATTTATGCTTTAATTCATTTTCTTAACCAAAGTTATCATTCAACTAATTCACAAGAAATGAAAAGCAAGTCAACTCCAACCATTTAAAAATAAACAAATGAAAAGTAGTTTAATTTATTCTACAACATCTGTAGTATGACAGTCATACTACAATTGAAAAGTTTTCTTTAATTCTTTGCATATCTCTGCTGCAATTGAAAAGGACAAAGAGGTACACAAGACTGTAAAAATATACAATATTACAATGTGGACCGTGGCCGCTTGTGGTCATGTAGCAGTGTGAGCACCTAAAATTTGACCTTTTGACCGTTTGACCACCCAAGATAAATATATTATTTAATTGATACTAAAATTTCTAATGGAGCACCAATATTTTTAATTGATACTAAAATTTATAAGGGTATCTTGTTAGATATTTTAGTATACCAGAAAATTTAACCAAATACTGAAATATATAAAATGATACTAATGTTCCCATTGGTATTACTTAAAAATTTTGGTACACCTTAAAGAAACTTTGGTACCCTTCAAAGATTTCAGATATTTTAGTTTCCTTTCAGATTTTTGTATCCCTTGAAAAATATTGATATCCTTTAGAAATCCTGGTATAGGATATATGAACCAAAATTTGATCCATACTAACAAATTCTGGTGTTATGATTTCATAATTTCATTGAAAATAAATTGTGATATAAGAAGATTTCCTAGTATGTAAAAAAAATTGTTACACATTAAAAAAAAAAATTTTGGTGTATCAAAAAATTTTAATACGTAAAAGAATAAATTTTGGTTTGTTGGTAAACAAATTTTTTTAATCGTATACCAAAATTCTATCGTGAACCAATATTTTTAAAGTAATATTAAAATTTTAACATTAGAAGTATTAAAATTTTTAAGAGATACCAAACTTTCTATTATAGTAATAATTTTTAAAACAATACCAATATTTCTAACGCAAAATTTCAAAAGAATACCAAACTTCTAATACGATACCAATATTTCAAAAGAATACCCAAAATTTTAACGTAATATTTTCAAACTTTCATGAGGGTGCTGGTAATGGGTCCCGATCAGAATTTTTAAGATAAGGGTTTCCTATCTAATGACTGCCCAGCATTACAAGTAATAAATCTATGGACAACAATAAAACTATTTTAGCTTGCATGAATCACACCGAAAGTAAAGCAGGAAGAAGAGAAACTCAAGAACAAGAAATATGGAATTGAAGAGTAGAAAAATAGATTAGACAACTTAGTGACATACCAGGGAAAGGTGCAGCTGAGAGCCTGAGAGAAAGAAAATTAATTTGGGGTTTGGAGTTGGAGTGGTGGAGGAGACGATGGAATTTTTACTGCCGCACACTGCTCTTGGTGCTTGGGACCTGGTTGGGGTTTGATTTGGGGGAAATAATTAGGTTATGGAAAATAAATTTTTGGGCTGATCACGATGGGCTTGGGAAATGGGATAAAAATAAAAATTTGGGCTTGAGGGAAATTGGGTTAAAATAATTAAGTAAAAACTTTAAATTAAAAAAATAAATAAAAATATATTATATTCGGTTTATTCGAATTATTCGAGTTATTCGAATTCGAAAATTCAACTCGATTCGAACTCGAAATTCGAAACTCAAAATTCAAGTTGATTCGATTAACTCGATTAACTCGATTAACTCGATTCGAATAATTCGAAATTCGAAATTTTTTTCGATTTTTTCGAATCGAATCGAGTTTTGCTCACCCCTAGTTTTGGTATTTAGAAATTCGGGAAATAATGCCAAATCGTGTTGGGTGTCAATTTTCCGTTTGGCTAAATAACTAAATATCCTTTTAATAAGTTTTATAAATTATGAGATGATCTTAGTCACGAGGGATTTAAAAATATCATGTCCAATCGTGCTGGATGTGATGTTTATATTCTTTCGGATTGAAGAACTCTCAAATTTTAAATCAAATTGTTCGAAGTTTTTTTAGAAATCATATTTTTAAATACTTTTAAGTTTCAAACATTTGGACATGATTTTATCGATTAGGTACCAATTTTTGGGCGTTATGAGGGTGCTAACCCTTCCTCATCACGTGAACCGACTCAGAACTGTTTTTCGGTTTTTCGTAGACCAAAATTAAATGTTTTAAATAAAACGTTTTACAAGGTGATCCAATCACACCTAAGTAAAAAGGGATTGGTAGCGACTCCCATTTTGTTTTTAAAGTCGATCCCAATCGTTTTTAAAAGCGATTTTAAAATGGTTTCGACAGAGTTAGGATGATAAAATATGATTCATCAACTCGATTAATTCAAAAAAATTCATTCGATTTGATTCGATCGAACGCTCACCCCTAAATGAAATATATTTATTATAACAAATATTATCGTAATAAGTTCAATATGATAGTATTTAAAATATACCATTATAAATTGTTTGAAAATTTAAAAAAAAAAGAAGTAATTAAAAAAGAAAAAAATTATAACTAAATTGTATATGAAAATTGTTAAAAATATAAATGGTTTTAAAACAATATTTTTTATAAAGTATTTTAAAAAAAGTAAAAATAGTGTTTTTTTTAAACTATGATGAGTTTTTAAAAAAGTATTTTTAAATTAATAGAACAATATTTTTTAAATAGTGAACAATATTTTTTAAAAAAATAATTTTAATTTTTTAAATACAATAAAACAAAATTAGAGATATTAAATTTTGGATGAGTATTTTAAAACAGTAAATATAAGTAGTATTTAAAAGCAAATTTTTAAAAAGTATTAAATATAGTAAAAACATAAATAATAATTTTTTTAAATTTTTTTTTAACAATCTCATTATAAGTTATGATCATATATACTCTTGTTGATACAATACTTAGAATTACTTATAGCACTTTCTCAAACTATAAATAGGAAAATAATGCGCAACAAAAGATAGAAGTTCCCTAAAATCTTTCCGTTTCTTTTACCAAATAGCAAAAAGTATTATTGAAAAATTCTCTACAAATAAAAAATAGGAAAAATATTTTTCTTTTTCCTCCCTTCAATAACAAAAGATAGAAGTTTTTCGTCTTTTGATAGACCAAGTTTGTTTTATTGTTATATTGATCCAGAGATGCACTATCTCACCAAATTTCTTTAAATTCTAAAAACTGCACCATCATCAATTACATAATCAGTAACCCATGCAATTTATTTTTCCAATTGGTTTATCATTTAGGGTCTTTTTGCCTCATTAAAATAAAAAATAAAAAATTTCTAATATATAACAACTTTTCTCTTATAGTCGAAATTAAAACAAATATTGATTTTGTCAAGGAAAATCGGTTTGCACAAACCGATTGCCAATTAAAAAGTTTGAATTTTTTGTCAATTGGGATAAAAATGATGACAAAAAATCAACAACTTAAGCCACATGAAAATAACTACTCTTGTCATTATCCAAAACTTGCAATGGTAGTTATCGCTCTGAATATTTGGAGACATTACTTGTACGGCAAAAAATGTCACATTTTCATAGATCACAAAAGCCTAAAATATTTGTCGACATAGAAAGAATTGAATTTGAGACAGCACAGATGGCTTGAACTGTTTAAAGACTGTGATCTAATTATAGATTATCATCTTGGAAAAGCTAATGTTGTACCTGGTGTGCTAAGTCGAAAGAATTTGTTTGCTTTAAGAGCAATGGATACCTGTTTGACTTTGGAGCGAGTCAACTCTATTTTATCTAAATTGAGAGCTAAACCTATTTTTCTTCAGAAGATCAAGGAGTTACAAAAAGATGACCTCGAGTTGCAAGCGAAACGAGAACTTGTTGAAAATGATCAGACCATTGAGTTCAGTATAGATGATAATGGGAGTCTGTACTTCCGAAACCGTTGGTGTGTACTGAAGAATTCTAAATTGAAACATCTTCATGAAGCTCACAGTAGTGTTTATATTATACATCCGAACAACAATAAAATATATAATGACTTGAAACCGTTTTACTGGTGGTCGAAAATGAAAAGAGAGATCACTGAGTACGTGGCGAAATGTCTGGTTTGTCAGAAGGTTAAAGCAAAACATCAAGTATCGTCAAGTTTATTGCAACCTATAATGATTCCTGAGTGGAAATGGGAGCAAATCACTATGGACTTCGTATCAGGTTTGTCGTTAACGCCGAAAAAGAAAGATGCAGTTTGGGTGATAGTTGACAAGTTGACTAAATCAACTTATTTCATCCTCGTAAGAATTGACTATTCACTCGAGAAATTAACTGAGATCTATATCTACAAGATTGTGAGATTACACGGTGTACCTTTTTCTATTATTTTAGACTGGGATATAAGATTTACCTTCAGATTTTGGAGTAAGTTACACGAAGCTCTGGGTACTAAGTTAAATTCCAGTACAATTTTTTTATCCTCAGACCGATGGACAATCAGAGCAAGTGATTCTGATACTCGAGAATATGTTACTTTGTTGTGTTATTGAATTTTTGAAAGTAGCTGAAAAAGATTTTTACCATTAGTTGAGTTTTCTTACAACAGTATTTACCAGCCGAGCATCAAAATGACACCTTACGAGGCTTTATATGGTTGTAAATGTCGAACTCCTTTTTGTTGGTCAGAATCGAGTGAAATAAAGCTAGTAGGAACTGATTTGATACATGAAATAGAAGAAAAAGTATGAGTTATTCAAGACTCCTTAAAAGTTGCTTCCGACCGACAAAAGTCATATGCTGACTTGAAAAGAAAAGACATTGAATTTGAAATTGGTGATAAAGCCTTTTTGAAAGTTCCACTGTGGAAAAAGGTTATACGTTTTGGTAGGAAAGGAAAGCTCAGTCCGAGATTTATTGCGTTGTATGAAATTCTTGAGAGAATTGAACTTTTAGCATACCGACTAGCTCTGCCCCTAGAATTGGAAAAGATTCATAATGTCTTTCATGTGTCGGTGTTACGGAGATACAAATCTGATCATTCTCATGTGTTATCTCCCAATAAAATACAATTATAGCCTGATTTGACATATAGTGAAGAATTGGTTAAGATTTTGGCTTGGGGAGTAAAAAAACTGATAAATAAACGTGTGACATTAGTCAAAGTGATGTGGCACTGTCACGGTACAGAAGAGGCTACATGGGATCCAGAAGAATTTATGAAATCCCAGTACCCTCATATTTTTTCAGGTAAATTTTGAGGATGAAATTTCTTAAGGGGGAGAGTTGTAACATCCTGATTTTTAGTGGTGTCAAAAAAGGCAGTTTCGAAACCCTATTTTTGTAAATCGAGTCTGTAAATATTAAATATAAATATTTATGGAGTTGGTATAATATAATATTAAAGTTTAGTCCTTCAATTTTGTCTATTAATTGTTTAATTTAGCTGCAAGGACTAAATTATAGAAGTTTTATCTCTATAGGTTTTTAATTGGCAAAAGATCTAAGGACTTCAATTGCAATTATTCAATGGCCCCAAATAGAAATTAAACCAAATTATAATGGGTGTTAGTGGGAAATGATGGAAGAAAACACTAATTCATTATTAATGGTTGATTAAGTTAGTTGAAAGTATAATTAACTTAATTAAACTAAATTAATTAACTTTTAAACATGGTATAAAAGAAAGATAAATGAAGTTGTCATCTTTATTCTTTCTTCTCCACCGAGCCAAATTAGATAAAAACCCAAGGAAGCCAATTTCAGAAGCTTTCAACTTTCGGTCTTCAATTCTAAGGTGATTTCAAGTCATTTTCTTGTAATTTTTTAGTTTTTGAGGTCATGTGAGCTGGATTTAGCTAGCCCATATACCAATTTGCAAAAAAATGTTAAAAGTTTTTGAAAGTTTTCATTGTTGATTTCTTGAAGAAATTGGTTTTAAATTGATACATTTTAAGCTCATATTATGAAAAAGGACTAAATTGTAATGTTTGGCTGTTAGTTTTGTACATAAGAACTAAAGTAAATAAATTGTGAAATTTATGTAATAATAGACAGTAGAGGATCTGTAATGAATGTAATTGAGATCGGTTTTCAAACTGAGACTCAAATTTGAATGTTATGACTATTTCGGTTTTAGGTTCATAGGTTCATTCATATCATGAAATAATGTATAAATGTTTAATATTTATGAATTGAATGAAATAATTGTATAGATCGAGAATTGAATCAAACAAATGATAATCGAGGAAAAGCCAAAATTGTCAATTAGTACCTAAAGATTTGGTTGTTTGCTGTTTTGGTGAGGCAAGTTCATATGGAACTTGTAACACCCCAAACCCGGCCCAAACGTTACGACCAGATCTGGTATGCTACGGGGTTTAACGTTAAAAACTTCACTTGGATGATTTTTGGAAATTCAGTTTGTTTATTTAAGTATTCGCTAAAATAAGTGATATTTGAAGAAAACCTTTGCTTTTCTTTGAACGTGTTTGAAATTCCCATATTTTTACTTCCTATAGATAAGTCTTTGAACATAAAATTAAATTTTAAAAAAAAATAGAATAAAGACATTAACAATTATAATCTGAACCTAAGCTATGGAGCCTTATTACATAAATAGTCCCAAAATTGAAAACTTAAAGGAAAACTGAAAATAGTTTATGAAAATATAAGACTTGATGGCCCCTCGAGTCCGCCTCGGCTCCCATGTCCACGATCTACTTCTCATCCGAAAAGTCGGGAAAAATAAAGGGTGAGTCACCAAGACTCAGTGTGCAAATCCAGAAAACACATAAAAGGCTTGAGGCCCACAAACACATTATGGGCCTTGGCCCATACACAATAGCAACAAAATATTCACATGCCGCATGGCCCAACCCAACCTAAAAGTCCATCCTCTACACACCCCGTGCATCGGCCATCACACCTCGGGGATTTCTACAATCAACCCACCAACCGCTACACACCATATCGATAGTCATCTGCCGCGAGTTATAATGCCGATCACCATGTGACCTTATAATCCACTGTGGCAGAGCCACCGATCACTGTGTGACCTTATAATCAAGTGTGGCAGAGCCACCGATCACTATTGTGACCTAAGTGTACATATTTAACCTCCGATCACTAGGTGACCTTTTAACATGCTCTTCCCCTTCATCATATCAACCTCATCCCATGCATACATCCATGCAGAAGCAAAATAATATACTACCTAAAAGATCATAGTCTATCACATACATCGATACACACAGAGAAGTTTCTATGATTACGTACTTGGCATCCCTTGCCTACCCTTTTCGGGTAATACGACTGTCCATACAGCCTTTATCCGGCTTTTAGCCCATAACATATATAGTACAGATTAATTAGTGTGATAGAGATCTACACACCTGATTATAGACAAGACGAGACTTTCTATGTTGACACTATCAGAAGCCGATACGACTGCTAACTGTCTAAGGTTTTGTCCTGAAGCCGATCCACAACCCGGTGACCAATCCCGAACTGCTAACACCGCTCGTTTCTTAAACTTAGGGATTGGTTTAACAGATCCAATCCCCTTCTTCGCCTGATCGATATTTGATTCCATCAAAAGACCTTATCAGTTGCTACCATCATAACATATGGTTAAGATCACAATTACGATAGCGAATCTAACGAGAATCTAAAGAGAACCCCTTACCTTAAAATCCCGAAAGGAGAGATATGAGGTTCAGAGACTAGCGGTTCCGGCTTTTAGATCTAAGCAATCTACTTCAATTCCCGAATGTGGCCCAACACGTAAACACAAGAAACCATCAATCCATTAGCCTTTCGGCTTTGTCTTCTAAAAACTGAAAGAGAAAAAAGAATAGATCAGAAGAAATCGGCACCTACCTTTACAGAGAATTCAGCAACTCCTAGAAGATTTTGGCTTTTTGCGAAAATAAAAAAGAGAAGATGATTCAAAGAAATCTATGGAGATTCGACTTTCAATGAAGGAATCGGCAGGAAGAAAAAGAATGGGCACTAGGACATTCGGCTATGGCAGAAGAGAAGGAATACTTAAGGGTTTCGGCTTATAGAAGAAATCGAGAAAAGGTGTAGAGAAAGGCTATGAGGTTTCGGCTTTAGCAGAGAATGAAGAAGAAGATGGAACTTTAGGAGTTTTCGGCTTTTTGAGAAAAGAAACAACTAAGAGAAGAGAATGAGAATAAATGCCAAAATTAAGAAGTACCCTATTTTCTAATCAAATTTTCGGCACACACACTAACCAAAAGCCGGAATTGCCCTATTTTGAAAACTAAGACTAATTAATTAACAACGGAAATTTCGGCACCCCCTTAGCCTCATCAAAACCGATTTCCTCTTTCCCCCAGAGTTGGAAATTCGGCCACTATTGTGATCAGTAGATAATTTCTAAACTTTCTCCCTTATCCTTACCTGATCTCTCATCCACAAGTGACCCAGATAACACCACCTCTTCTTCCTTTTATCTGCCACATTATCCACATTATCCAAACACATAAATCTCCTAATTCCAAGCATCCTAGCCGCCCCCAACTCTCCTTTCTTTTGACGCCAAAAACATTTAAAATAAGTGGGTAATGTGACTCGAACCTTGGACCTCCCTATTGCTTATCACGCCACCTCAAAGCCCCTAAGTAGCGCCCACGACCTTTGGGCCACAAGCCTATTTGTGTGTCTTAATTTCTGAGATAATATCTTTTAAGCCCTATCCTAGGTGGCTTTCCACCGAGTGCCCAAGCGAAAAATTCGATTAAGGCCTCGGCCCAATCCACGAGCCCATTTTTAACCCCTTAAACACCCTAACTAGCACATCAAGCGTAACATAAACATCACAAGACACTAAATGCGAAGCCCCACCAATTCGGGATGTTACGTTCTACCCCTTAAAGAAATTTCGGCCTCAAAATTACACGATCATAATAGATGCGAGATGCTATCGCCGCGCATTGCTTCTTCTCGTTCCCAAGTAGCCTCCTCAGAACTGTGATTCCGCCATAGAACCTTAACCAACGGAACCGTCTTCCTTCGCAATACTTTGACATCACGATCCAGAATTTCCACTGGTTCCTCTTCAAAGGATAAATCGGGTCTTACTTCGATTTCTTCCACAGACACCACGTGGGATGGATCCGAACGGTAACGTCTTAGCATAGAGACGTGAAATACATTGTGAATCTGGCTTAGCTCAGAAGGTAGCTCTAGCTTAGAAGCTACTGGTCCCACTCGTTTCAACACTCGATAAGGTCCGATAAATCTAGGACTTAATTTACCTTTCCGTCCAAACCTCAGTACTTTCTTCCATGGTGACACCTTCAAGAACACCTTGTCACCCACTGCAAATTCTATGTCCTTACGCTTCAGTCAAGATAGGACTTACGTCGGCCTCGGCGCTTCCTTTAATCGAGCGATTAACTCTACCTTCTCCTCTGTCTCGGTAACCAATTACGGACCCAAAATCGATGTTCTCCTAATTCCGTCCAACGGTAGGTGTCACGACACCTCCACCCATACAATGCTTCATAAGGCGCCATCCGAATACTTGGTGGTAGCTATTGTTGTGCACGCAAACTCCGCCAATGATAAGAACTCTTCCCAACTACCCCCAAGTCAATGACACATCCTCTTAACATGTCCTCTAAGATCTGGATTACCCGCTCGCATCGCCCATCGATGCGAGGATGAAACGCCAGATTTGAAATCCAACCTTCATACCCAACGCTTGATGCAACGCTTCTAAAATCGTGAGGTAAACCTAGGGTCCCTGTCCGATATGATTGATCTTTGGTACCCCATGCAACCTCACTACCTCCGCTATGTATAGCTTAGCCAATTTCTGCAGAGAGTAATCGACACATCTTTGGTATGAAATGAGCGGACTTCGTCAAGCGGTCAACAATCACCAGATCGAATCTTTCTTAGTAGGCGTGAGGGTAGCCCACTAACAAAGTCCATTGCGATCCTTTCCCACTTCCATTGTGGAATCTTTCTCGCCGCAACAACCCCGATGGTAATCGATGTTCGCCTTTACCTGTTGTGGTCAAACACTTCCCCACAAATTTGGTCACCTCTCGTTTCAAGCTCGGCCACCAGAACTGATCTCGCAAATCTCGATACATCTTACTTCCTCCAGGGTGCATAGCGTATGGAATACCATGCGCTTCTTGCAAAATCTTATGCCTCAACTCAGGATCTTTCGGCATACACACTCTCCCTTGAAAACATAATAGCCCTTCCTCATTCACACTAAATTCTGTTGATCCTTCACTTGATCCTACCGGAAACTTCTCCTGTAGCAACTCATCGGTCTGCTGCTTCGCCTTAACCTGGCTGACCCAAGAGGGTTTCACCTGAAGTTTAGCTAATAAACTCCCATCATCGTATAAACTGAGGTGAGCAAACATTGCTCTCAAATCAGAGATTACTTTACAGCTCAGAGCATTCGCCACCACGTTGGCTTTTCCCGGATGGTACTCAATCGAGCAATCATAATCCTTTAACAACTCAATCCACCTCCTTTGCCTTAGATTCAACTCATTCTGGGTCAAAAGGTATTTTAAGCTCTTATGATCGGTATAAATGACGGATTTCTCCCCGCATGAGATAATGCCTCCAAATCTTCAAGGCAAAAAACCACCGCCAATTCCAAATCATGTGTGGGATAATTTGATTCATGCGGTCTTAGTCTTTGAGATGCATACGCAACAACCTTCCCATCTTGCATCAACACGCATCCTAGTCCCGTGTGTGAAGCATCACAGTAAATCACAAACTCCTTTCCAACCTCTGGCTGAATCAACACCGGAGCCTCTGTCAAGATCCTCTTTAACATCTCGAAACTCTCTTGCTGCTTACCAGACCAAACAAATGGAACCCCTTTCCGCAACAACTTAGTCAACGGTGCCACGATCAATGAAAATCCTTCAACAAACCTTCTGTAATACCCGGCTAAACCAAGAAAACTTTAAATTTTTGCTACCGACTTAGGCTACTTCCAATCCAACACCGCTTCAATCTTCCGGGGATCGACTCTTATCCCTTCTGCCGACACCACGTGGCCTAGAAAAGTAACTTCACTTAGCCAAAATTCGCACTTACTGAATTTGGCGTAGAGCTGCTTCTCCCTCAGAATCTGCAGAACCTCCCGAAGATGTGAATCATGCTCCTCTTCCGATTTCGAATAGACCAGGATGTCATCTATAAATACCACGACAAACTGATCCAATTAGGGTTGGAACACTCGGTTCATCATGTCCATAAATGCTGCTGGCGTGTTGGTTAACCCAAATGGCATCACCATGAATTCGTAGTGACCATAGCGAGTTCTGAAAGCTGTCTTATGAATATCCGCCTCCTTGACCTTAAGCTGATGGTACCTCGATCTCATATCTATCCTTGAGAAAACTGAAGCCCCCTTCAGCTGATCGAACAAGTCATCGATCCTCGGCAACGGGTATTTATTCTTGATTGTCAATTTATTCAACTGACGATAGTCAATGCACATACGCATTGATCCATCCTTCTTCTTAACAAATAATATCTGGCGCTCCCAAGGCGACACACTCGGTCGGATAAACCTTCTATCCAAAGAACTCTTGGATCTCGAGCCTTCAATTCCACCAACTCCTTGGCGCCATCACATGCGGAGCGATAGATACTGGCGCTGTTCCCGGAAGAAGATCAATACCAAACTCCACTTTACGATCCGGGGGTAATCTCGAAAGCTCTTCTGGGAAAACATCAGGAATCCCTCACCGTCCTAACGTCCCCAACAGTTAGTTCATTGGCTTCCAGAGCCCGAACGAACATTAAAATTGCCTCGCATCCTTTCCTCACCATCCTTTCTGCTCTTAAGGCAGACACCACATTTGACAAACAGTTCCCCCTTTCACCTATCACCAACACTTCACCACCCTCGGGAGTTTTTAACACCATACGCTTGGTTGCACAATCCAAATTTGCTTGATACTTCACTAACCAATCCATTCCTAAGATCAAATCAAACTCCCCAAACGGCAGTTCCATCAGATTAGCCCGAAAAGCAACCCCTTGAACTTCCAGGGGTACATCCTTATACAGTTTGCTCACCACTACAGTTTGTCCTAGAGGGCTCACTACAGTCATCTCCCTAGAAGAAGTCTCATAATCTAAGTTCAAAGTACCCGCTATAGCACTAGCAACATAAGAGTGCGTCGAACCAATATCAATCAAGGCAGTATAAGACAAACCATAAATTAGAAACGTACCGATTATGACATCCGGTGCGTCAGCCTCCTCTCGACGTCTGGCAGCATAAACTAACCCCGGATGTCTCTCCTCGGTGTTTCCTGCCCCTCGGCCTGGTGCTCCACGGCCCCGACCGGAATCGTTACCACCCCTGGCCGGACCACGACCTCTTTATGGCTGCTAACCACCTCTTCCCGGCTGTGCATTCCCTTAACCCGTGGGCCCTTCATTGCCCCGTTGCTGCGGACAGTTTCTAACTTGGTGGTCGGTAGATCCACACCTAAAGCACTTCCCACTGCCCGCCCAACACTCACCTACATGAAATCTACCACTTCGAGCACACTTTTATGTTCGACTAACTTGGCGCGGTGTCTCTCCTCCCGCTCGACTCCCGATCCGACCTAGGCCATTCTCGAGCACGCCCGGTGCCCCGATGATCCAAAATTTCTCTTACTTCCACCCCTATCTCTATCCCGATTCAATTTTTTCGTGCTTAACCTCCTCGGCTATCTTAGCTTTTTCCACAAGCACAAAGAAATTCCCTCTCCCACTGTGGTGCTATCAATACACGTAGATCATCCCTCAAACCATCTTCAAATCGAACACAACGTTCATGGTCTGTGGCCACCATCCCTCGAGCATAACGGCTAAGGCGTAAGAATTCCGCTTCATACGCAGCCACTGACCTACTTCCCTGAACCAGATTCAGAAAAGCTTTACGCTGCGCATCCACATAACTCGACCCAAGGTATTTACTCTAGAAGGCCGTTTTGAAGAGATCCCAGGTGATACGGTCAGCCACCGTACCATCCTTAACCGTAAGCCACCATTGATAAGCTTCGTCCCACAGGAGAGATACAACCCCTTTCAGTTTTTCCTCTTCCGTGAAATCCAGATCATCTATTATACGCTCAACTGCCTCTAACCAATACTCAGTTGTACTCGGGGCTATACCAGAAATTCCCCTAAACATTTCCGCCCCATTGGCTCTAAATCGCTTCGACACAGATTTCCGGGCTCCTGTGCCCATGCACCCAAAGAACCCTCTCTAAAACCCTTAACATTGCCTGAGATACCGCATCATCTCTCGATGCGGTCCTAAAATTCCATCTCCGCAGCGGGTGGTACCGGCATCTCATTTCGGACCCATGGCGGATCTCACTGGTTACGACACGACCATCCTACCCCTCCCACGACCACGCGGCGGACGTCCACGACCCCTTGTACTCATTCTATCGATTCGCGTTTATCTGATTAGAAATTTTATGAATTATTAATTTTTTTCACTGGTTAACCACGAACAATCTTATGGACAGTAGTTTCAAGAGTAGTTCTTTCAAATTCGAAATTATATCTACGGGTTTCAGTCTCAAGTCTGTATCTCCTAGTTCTAGGAACCCCATACATTCAACCATCATACATCAACATACAAGTAGCATCTATGAACTCACATTCCTCATATAAGGGTATTTTCGTCATTTCACTACCCAGGGGTTTTTCCGTAATTTTATCCTATAGGGGTATTTTCGTAATTTCCTAAATTAGAGTATCTTGGTGTTTTTTTTTTCGAAATAGAAATATTTTGGTATTTTATTTTTTGTAAAGCAGGGGTATTTTGGAAAATTTAAATTTTTTTTCAAATCGAGGGTATTTTGGTAATTTTACAATTTTCGATAATTTTGTAAACCGGGTGCTATTGTAAATCTAAGGGTTTTTGGGTAAATTTTCAAAACATGGGTATGTTGGTAATTTAAAAAACTAAGGGTATTTGGTCCCTTTCGGGTTTTAATTATGGTCTTTGGCCCGTCAACAAGTCCTCGCGATTAAGGTGAACAGTCACTACGCACCAGGTAGGATTCCAGCGAAGAGGAGGTGAGCCACTAGGGCCGCTTAAGTACCAAGCTCTCCCTGAATCCAATCCTAGACATGCGTATGCCTGTTACCACACTCTAACCCAGCGACTTGTTTACGGACATGTTTAATTAGATTAAGTTTTATGAAATTGAAGAGTTGTTTAAACTAGGCCTAAGATCCATTAACCGTATCATACTAGTCTACGTCCATAAAGCCCATCAAACCCAACATGCATATCACATCAAGAGTTAGAATACTTACCTGCGTGGATCGGGTGCCGGTAGACTCAAAGGCCATATCTCAACCCAAAGCATTTTTCTCAAATTCACATCAATTTTACAACACCCTACTAGACCCATTTCACAGCCCGTGTTTTGCAAGTAGGCTCTGATACCAAAATGTAACATCCCAAACCCAGCCCAAACGTTACGACCAGATCTGGTATGCTACGGGGTTTAACGTTAAAAACTTCACTTGGATGATTTTTGGAAATTCAGTTTGTTTATTTAGGTATTCGCTAAAATAAGTGATATTTGAAGAAAACCTTTGCTTTTCTTTGAACGTGTTTGAAATTTCCATATTTTTATTTCCTATAGATATGTCTTTGAACATAAAATTAAATTTTAAAAAAAAAATAGAATAAAGACATTAACAATTATAATATGAACCTAAGCTATGGAGCCTTATTACATAAATAGTCCCAAAATTGAAAACTTAAAGGAAAGCGAAAATAGTTTATGAAAATATAAGACTTGATGGCCTCGAGTCCGCCTCGGCTCCCAAGTCCACGATCTCGCTCATCCGAAAAGTCGGGGAAAAATAAAGGGGTGAGTCACCAAGACTCAGTGTGCAAATCCCGAAAACACATAAAAAGGCTTGAGGCCCACAAACACATTATGGGCCTTGGCCCATACACAATGGCAACAAAATATTCACATGCTGCATGGCCCAACCCAACCTAAAAGTCCATCCTCTACACACCAGCCGTGCACCAGCCATCACACCTCTGGGATTTCTACAATCAACCCACCAACCGCTACACACCATATCGACAGTCATGCAGCATGTCAGTTATAATGCCGATCACCATGTGACCTTATAATCCATCGTGGCGAGCCACCGATCACTGTGTGACCTTATAATCAAGTGTGGCAGAGCCACCGATCACTATTGTGACCTAAGTGTACATATCGTGGTTTAACCTCCGATCACTAGGTGACCTTTTAACATGCTCTTCCCCTTCATCATATCAACCCCATCCCATGCATACATCCATGCGAAGCAAAATAATATACTACCTAAAAGATCACGATCTATCACATACATCGATACACACAGAGAAGTTTCTATGATTACGTACCTGGCATCCCTTGCCTACCCTTTTCGGGTAATACGACTGTCTATACAGCCTTTATCCGGCTTTTAGCCCATAACATATATAGTACAGATTAATTAGTGTGATAGAGATCTACACACACGATTCTGAGATAAGATGAGACTTTCTATGTTGACACTATCGTAAGCCGATACGCATCGCTAATCGTCTAAGGTTTTGTTCTGAAGCCGGTCCACAACCTGGTGGCCAATCTCGAACTACTGACACCGCTTGTTTCTTAAACTTAGGGATTGGTTTAACAGATCCAATCCCCTCCTTCGCCTGATCGATATTTGATTCTATCAAAAGACCTTATCAGTTACTACCATCATAACATATGGTTAAGATCACAATTACGATAGCGAATTTAACGAGAATCTAAAGAGAACCCCTTACCTTGAAATCTCGAAAGGAGAGATATGAGGTTCAAAACTAGCGGTTCCGGCTTTTAGATCTAAGCGATCTACTTCAATTCCCGAATGTCGCCCAACACGTAAACACAAAAAACTATCAATCCATTAGCCTTTCGGCTTTGTCTTCTAAAAACTGAAAGAGAAAAAAGAATAGATCAGAAGAAATCGGCACCTACCTTTACAGATAATTTGGCAACTCCTAGAAGATTTTGGCTTTTTACGAAAATCAAAAAGAGAAGATGATTCAAAGAAATCTATGGAGATTCGGCTTTCAATGAAGGAATCGGCAGGAAGAAAAAGAATGGGCACTAGGACATTCGGCTATGGCAGAAGAGAATGAATACTTAAGGGTTTCGGCTTATAGAAGAAATCGAGAAAAGGTGTAGAGAAAGGCTATGAGGTTTTGCTTTTTAGAGAGAATGAAGAAGAAGATGAAACTTTAGGAGTTTTCGGCTTTTTGAGAAAAGAAACAACTAAGAGAAAAGAATGAGAATAAATGCCGAAATTAAGAAGTACCCTATTTTCTAATCAAATTTTTGGCACACACACTAACCAAAAGCCGGAATTGCCCTCTTTTGAAAACTAAGACTAATTAATTAACAAGGGAAATTTCGGCACCCCCTTAGCCTCATCAAAATTGTTTTCCTCTTTCCCCCAGAGTTGGAAATTCGGCCACTACTGTGATCAGTAGATAATTTCTAAACTTTCTCCCTTATCCTTACCTGATCTCTCATCCACAAGTGACCCAGATAACACCACCTCTTCTTCCTTTTATCTGCCACATTATCCACATTATCCAAACACATAAATCTCCTAATTCCAAGCATCCTAGCCGCCCCCAACTCTCCTTTCTTTTGACGCTAAAAACATTTAAAATAAGTGGGTAATGCGACTCGAACCTTGGACCTCCCTATTGCTTATCACGCCACCTCAAAGTCCCTAAGTAGCGCCACTGACCACTGGGCCACAAGACCATTTGTGTGTCTTAATTTACAGATAATATCTTTTAAGCCCTATCCTAGCTGGCTTTCCACTAGAGTGCCCAAGCAGAAAATTCGATTAAGGCCTCGGCCCAATCCCTGAGCCCATTCTTAACCCCTTAAACACCCTAACTAGCACATCAAGCGTAACATAAACATCACAGCACACTAAATGTGAAGCCCCACCAATTCAGGATGTTACAGAACTTACTACTTTATTTTATGTTATGTTGAACTGTGTTCTATTTTTTATGTGTTAAATTGAAATGAATTAGTGAATTTTGCACTTGTAACTCAAAAAGGACTAAATTACAAATTCATGAGAATATTGGTTATATGAAAATAAAGCAGAATGTAAATTTCAATGTTGATTGAATATATGTCTTATATGATATATGAAAAGGTGCACAGAAAATAATAATGTCTTTTATACGGAAATGGTGCCCGAGTGAACTTAATAAAAGGTTACAATATGTATAGTATGCCATTAGGGTTATATGCGCGATTAGTCAAGGATTTTATCACTTATTACGAGATCTAAAATTTGTTTTAGATTCTTAAATTATATGTATCGTAAGTTTATCCCAGACAGGTAACCTCGATATGACGTCAGCTCGTGTGAGCAACCCAATTATAATGTCAGCTTGTGTGAGCATTACATTCCCGTGCATCCGAGTCCGTTTTACTATAGTTTCATCGAGCGATTTTCAATTGATTTAAAATGTAATTTAATTCATGATTTGAAAGTGAAAAAGTGTTGATGATACTTGACATATATATTGTTATGTGATTATGTTTTAAATGTTGATGGTATTATGCTTCAAGAACGTAACTAACATATTCAATTTGTGGAGGTTTTGCATGTCTAGATATGTATTCAAGTGCCAAAGAAAGTCAATTTTGTAACGCCTCAGAACCCGGCCTAGAAGTTTAGACCGAATCTCGAAGTTTACATTGATCACAGAAATGATCGTAGGAAAAATTTTAGTTTAACCAGCTAAAAAAATGGTATTTAAGTTACGTAAAACTCTCCGTTGTAAAATCCCAATGTTACAAAAATTTAATCCAAAGACGCTTATGTGCGTATAACACAACATTTCGTACCACAATATTCAAGATAAAACTACAATTTAAATCGTTTATTTATAACTGTGGAATTTATGAAAATGCTTTTGAAGTCGATTCTAAAACGTGGCTATCCGAGACCTCCGCATACCGAGTCCAGCATCAGAATTTGAAAATGTACCTACAAGGGGAAAACTAAAGGGTGAGTTACACGAGCTCAGTGTGAGTTTAAAACGCATCTAACAACGAAATTATAGATCAAAAACCAAACAGTAGTTCAATAATGAAAAGTACTTACAAAGATACGCAGAAACAGAAAGTAAACTGAACCAACGTCCCAAACAAACATAACAGTCAAAGCACACCAAATCACACATATAATACTCATTAGATAAACCCG
The DNA here is from genome assembly GCA_025698515.1 of Gossypium sturtianum. Taxonomy (NCBI): domain Eukaryota; kingdom Viridiplantae; phylum Streptophyta; class Magnoliopsida; order Malvales; family Malvaceae; genus Gossypium; species Gossypium sturtianum. Next base: position 75,391,859 of record CM046951.1, on the reverse strand, counting down.
TCAATGGGTCGATACAATAATACTTATCATCACAATCCAAAATGTCACTATGCTAACACCTTAATGCGCGCAGAATCAGTCGAAAATGTTATAATGAGCAGACAGATTACAGATAAGTAACTCACATCTAGAGGCATATGAATGCACTGAAGTGTTAAAAACCCACCCATCCAACCAAAACACCTCTCCGTCCCCCGATCACACCCCAAAAGAGCTGTTTAAGCTCATCCAACCAAACACACCACATAGGACCTCGAAAGGCCCATCCAACCCTATACACCATGTATGTGGACTAAGCCACTCAGATAATAATACGCAGCAAAGCTAGCGTATATGTAGCACAGTGCATTGCAGTAAATCGTTGTATAGACATGTTTCAGTTTAAACTGTCAGATCAAATAATAGTATGCAGCAAAGCTAACATACATGCGGTACAGTACGGTAAACTACTGTACCAATAAGTTGCAGTTAAACTGCCAGATCAAATCAGAATCAGGCTTCCTTCTCTTCACAACCAACCCCAAAATTACTTTATGCAAGTGCATGTATGCTTACAACCTCACAAAAACAATGAACACATCGACAAAAAGTCAGACAGAAACAGGCATGCACACACCAAGCTAACCGGGTTCAGAACCAGATATCTCGCACAACAGTCACAAATAACACATAAGCCGAAGCCCAGATCAGAGTCTTAACTACCCTTACTAAAGCCTAGTCAAAGGTCAGAACACACAGACACATTTTTAGATAAAAAACATACACAGAACTAAAATTCATGGCTTAGGGCGACACGGCCGTATGGAAAAACCTAGGCCGTGTGGGGGTCAAGACGCCCATTTGGAAGGAGACACACAGCCGTGTGGTTGAGGCACACGCCCGTGTGAACCAGGGACATAGCAATGTGAACAGGTCATGTAACTCTCTATCCATTTGTGTTAAAATAGAGTACAGGGCAGACACGGCCGTGTGAGGGTCTCACACGCCAGTGTGCCCACTAGACACGACCGTGTGTCCTAAACACACGCCCGTGTGGGATCTCTAAATCCTCAAATTAGCCACACATCCGTGTGGTCAGGTCGTGTGGCACCAAATCACTAAAACCTTAAATCCCAAACACACATGCCCGTATGTCTAGGGGACACGACCGTGTAAAAATTGACTAATATCCTCAAATCAGCCACACGGCCATGTGGCACCCAAATTAGCTCAAAAACCTTAAATCTCTATTGCACACGGCCGTGTGAACCACTCGTGTGGGGGCGCACGCTCGTGTGGCCACCAATGTGGTCATGAAACCACACCAAAATTGGCTGAGAGTCTCATTTTCTGATCACTAAAACGACCCCTAATCAAAGTATTTTAGAACCCATCCATAACCCACCCACTTTCAGATAATTGCAAATAGCATAAACCTCAAATGCTCAATTAACTGGACACACCCAAAGAGATTGACAAGTTTTTGCAACATACCCGTACCAAATTACACTGAATTGAATTTTAAAAAAAAAACATAAAAGAAAATGAAAAGTTTCGAATCCCACCCCTGATTCGCAATCAATACGCTTAGAAACCAATCGAAACACGTTGACTGTAACGCCCTAACTTTTTATTCCTGCTTTTGTAAAAATTTGACACAACTGTGTATCTATTTCAGTGGCTAAGTGTTCTGGGTGTGTATGTGAGGTCCCAAGTTCAAGCCTTACCTTGAGCAAAATTTGTTATTTTTGGAATTCAGCCTTACCCTTGGTAAGTGGGTTTATTTTTAATTGTTGCTATTGGATATCAGAATGGGCCTGATGGTCTGGTGGTTAGGTGGAATGTGGGTTTGCTAGAGGTCTTGGGTTTGAATCTTTGTGCAAGCGTGATTGCTAATATTTTTGCTCTGTTGGCTTGTAGAGTTTCGGTTGAACGAAAAGTTTGTGTAGTGGTTGTTAGTGGGATTAGTGGAGAGATTTGAGGGATATGGGGAGTTATGTGAATTATCTTCATTTTTTTTCTTCAAAATTTTGGCTCTTCTTTTCCTATCTAACGCTTCTGTGTTTTCCTTTTTCCAAACTTTTGTCTTTTCCAAACACAGTGTTAATTTTTGCTCTGTCGTACGATTTTTGAATGTAATGGTTATCTTGGCGTTTCTGCATGTTTCCTTTGTACTCTCGTTCTTTTTGAGGATTTGAGTTAATTCGATAAATCATTTTGGTAGGTGTTTCTCGAGAAAATCGAGACCATTCGGAGTTATTTTGAAATCTCATGGTCACTGTTGTGAAGGGTAAGTTCTTGAATCATTGGAAGTGGTTTTGTTGTGCTTTCGAGTTTTGGCCAAGAGATGGCTCGATTGTTTTGTTGAGGATTTAAGTAACCGCGGGTTTTGGTTGTCGTTATTAGGTACTATTCGCTTCGGGAGTGCTTCTGCGTCAAAAATGAATCAGGTGTGTACCCTAAACGCAGAAAAACAGGATTCAGCAAAAGCCAAAAATGGCTATTGTCAACACCACACGGACGTGTAGTTGCCCGTGTGGTAGGCCGTGTGCAAGGACACGGCCGTGTGATCAACGAGGGCATGGCCATGCGCAAGACACAGTCGTGTGATGGCTGGAGTATGGCCGTGTGGGCCACACGGGCTAAATCGGATTGGGCGTGTGGAGCACACGGGTATGTCACACAGGTGTGTGAACTTTGGGCCAGGCCGTGTGATCTACACGGGCAAGGCCAATCTGGGCGTGTGGGCCCACACAGGCAAGCCACACGGGCATGTGGGCCCATTTATCTGATATTTTCCCTAGGGTTGCACAGGTCGCCCCAAACAATCGTGGGCCTACTGTAGGGTCGGTAAGGGCTAAATAAACCCTATATTGTATGATATGGTAATCTGATGGGCTGATCTGAGTAGGATGCTAAATGATTGCCTGATAGTTCTGTATGTAATATCTGTATGTTAATGTGCATGTTGAGCATGTTATGTCTGGTATATCTGCATCTAATTTTTGTTTTTGATATTGGGGTGGGATATGATGTATTTTGGAGGAAGTATTCTGAAAGACAGTTTTGCCTATTATCTGGCAGCATGGCTGCATTATATCTGTTATGTGCCGCATCGGTACGACATGGTGTGTAGGGCTGGGTGGGTGTTTTAAACCCCACATGGTGTGTAGGGATGATCGGAGATGGTGTGTAGAGGATGGGGGTAGGATATCTGATTTCTGATTCTGATTTGCATATTTGTATATGTATATGGGATGGGCTTAGGCCCGAATCTATATCTGTATCTGTATCGTAATGGGCTTAGGCCCGAATCTGTATCTAACTGATTCTGATTTTCTGGTTGTCTGCATGCTTATTTCTGTGGGGTTACACACTGAGTTTACGTAAACTCACTCTTTCTGTTTATTCTGTACATGTAATCCACAGTCTTAGGCGGATCGGTGCTGCGGAGTCCCTCAGTGACCACATGTTCGAACTGGTTATAGTTATAACTAAATTTTTATGTTCTGGTTTATTTTGGGTTTATTTTATGTAATTTGGACTTTACGGACTGTTTTATTTAAATTTGGGCTAGACTGCGATTTTATGATTTTATAACTGCACAACGTTATATAACTCGGAATTTACCAAAAGTAAGGGTTTTCTAAAATCTTCAACGGTTTTCTAAACATGGCGTACTTATTTTAAAGCTTCCACTACAAATACGTTTTACCTCTAAGCAATTAAAAGAATGATAGTTTTGAAACTGGCTAATGAACCGGTATGGTTTAACTTAACGACAACAGTTTTCAACCCCATTCCATGTGACATTTCCGGATTCGGTCATAATGTCTAGGTCAGGTTTGGGGTGTTACATTGACGACCTCGAAGCTTTTCGAAACCAAAAACAAAACCGTTCTCTACTTTTTCTTTTCAAAAAAAAAAAAGAAAAGAGAGAAAAAATAATGAAGAACGTGCCAAAAGAAAAAGAAAAGAAAGATAAAATAAACATTAAGAAAAATAAAAAAATTTATTTCTCTTCTTTTTTTTACTTAAACAAATCTAATAGTTACAAAATAAAAATACCTCTCCAAAATGCACACACAAGGAATCGAACCCAGAACCCAAAGGTATACTAACATTCAACTAACCACTAGACCAGCAGGCCCATTCTGACACTAAAGCGCGGATATTATCCCAAATGCACGACCTATTCACTGACCCTTACTTAGAATCTCAAACTTCTAACCCCAAAAATCGGGGTGTTACAAATTTGGTAGCTAATAGAGTATTTGTTTATGCTTAAATGATCAAGGTAAGCTTTAGTCTCCATATGATCTTATTAAGCATTTTATATGCTTACCTTGTTTGTTTTGCCTTTTCCTTGTAGATCGTTACCCTGCAAAACACATCAAGCCGAATCAACTTGAAGCTCAAACTATCTTATCACCGAATTGGTAGCTTTTGATAATTTTGAGGCGTAGATTTTAGCATGTATATAAGGTGTCTTGTGTTACTACTTAGTATGTAAATATACTTACTTATGGCAAGTTTGCTTTGACCGTTACTTATCATGTTGATTTGGTGACTTGAATCATACATGTTATTGAGCATATATGTGTTTGATTGTGCCAAAAAGTGTGATGAACTCTATCTATAGACTTGGTATATGAAATGGCATGGAATGAAGTGGAGAAGGTGACGTCACGACATCGACCCTGAAATTTTAAAACTTTGGGTCTAGTGTTTCAAGGAAACAACCCAAATTTTTAAAACCTTTCTAACAAGGTTTCAAGGAAACAAACCAACACAGAGTAATTGACAATCGAATTTACCATATAATTTACGCGCGAACGCAACATTATAATTGTGTGCAATCCATTCGCGGATACATACCGCAAATTCATTATTGTTCAAAGTGTAACACCATAAAATAGGGCCTAGGAGTTTTAAGGGTATTTTAGGAATTTTAACTTATATGTGCTCAAAATTTCGTAAGGTTGGTATTTGATAATGTTTTTGACAATGGCTATTAGGAAATTAAATCAATTTTTGAAAATGAGTTTTAAATACCTTTAAATTTAGAAAAATGACTGATTTGTAAAAGAGTTAAAAATGAGAGTTTTTATGAAGCAATTAGACCAGAATTTTAAAATCGCCCTAATAAACCCCCATTCTCCAGTTTGTTTCACGATAAACCAATTCATCTTCTTGCTTATGTCGTTCATTTCCCTCTCTCATCTCTCCCAATCGATTTTCACTTTCATTCCCTGATTTCTCTTGAATTCCAACAACCTTTGCACTATAAATCTCCATTGAAACCAAGAAAACACCCAAAAACTTCATTAATTTCATCATCTTCTTCAAGAACGGATTTTTTGAGTTTTCGAAAAATCTTTTTTTTTCTTGCATTCAAGGTAACCAATCATCTTCCTAATAGTTTAAAATGTTATCTAGACTTTTAAATCAAATTTCTAGCCATTAAAATGCATGTTTTAGGTAAAAGCTAAAATTTTGGTCATTAATGGTGGATTTCGGGTTTGTGGATTAAAACTTGGTGTTAAAGTTTTTTTCAACTTGTTTTAACTTTATTAGAATATTTCTAAATTTACTTTAAAGTTTCGTTAAGAAATTCTCGAGTTCTAATGAATTTTCATTGTTATGGCCAAAACTTGTCGAAAAATTTTGATACCTTGAAACGTGTAGTTTTTTGTAGTTTAAAGGTTGGGAATCAGTCGTAGATGAATATAAAGATGAATGAAACTCGTTTCGTATGAAAATATTAAGTGTAGACCAAGTTATTCGAATTTTAAGTTTGTCATGCTAAAGGGTTTAGTTACATGATAATGTAGTTTAAGCTTGTATTTTGGTTGGTTTAAGTGAGTCCTTGGTTGTTACTTGACTGTGTATATCATGTGATTGTTGTGTGTGAAGCCTTGGATTCATTAGAGCCTACTACGAGTTGAAGGAAGAGCTAGTTCAAGCTCTCAATTTTCGACGAAAGTTGATAATCGTGAGTGTCTTGGAATCACTGCTCGTAGATGATTCATTGTGTAATTGGGAATTTAAAGGTAGCCTAAACCCTTACTCTAAATTATGAGAGTAAGTGTTCTCACGCCTGTGATTAAATATGATATATGTATGATTGTGAAATTTTGAAATTATGAACATATATGAGATGCTATGACATGTGCTATAATCTTATGATGACTGATGTTAAAGTGAATATGTTGGTACGTTATTCATGCCATGTGATAGTGTTTATAATGAGCTAATGATGTGAATATGTGTGGAAAATTGATAAGCAACTATGTGATAATAATGTGGATATTTGGCTTTGTGTTATTATGAGACCATTGGATATAATTGACATGCCATAGGATTGTGAGTACTCACCTTTGTGTTGTGATATATGTTGAGCGTTGAGGCCCAAGGATAGTTTCGGAGAGATAAGGGAATGTGAGCAAAGCTCCATTCATCAGGATATGTATGTATGGCGTGCTGGATAGTGTTAGTTATACGCTTCACTTATGGGACATGTTCGACTCTTTGAGTCATTATAGTGTGATGGAGATCATCGTATTCGATGTGTGGTGATAGAGTCCACTTTATGTTTCATAATCTCAATAGCCAAATTATCATAAAAAGTGTCTAAATGTGTTTAAATGTTATTGAAAAATGCTGAAATATATGCTTGAGTACTCATGTGACTACTATGTGAATAAAGTCTATTAAGATGATTAATGTGTAAAATATGTTGTCGAAACCGTTTTTTAAAATTAAGTTTAAAAACAGGGTCGACTTTTAAAAACGAAAATGGGAGTCGCCACCAATCCCTTTTTACTTAGGTGTGATTGGATCACCTTAAAAAAACGTTTTATTTAAATCATTTGATTTTGGTCTACGAAAAAAAAAAAGTTCGAGTTCGGGAGTCGGTTACGTATGAGGAAGGGTTAGCACCTCATAACGCCCAAAAATTGGTACCTAATCGATAAAATTATGTCCAAATGTTTGAAATTTAAAAGTATTTAAAAATATGATTTCCAAAAAGCGTGAACAATTTGATTTAAAATATGAGATTTCTTTGATCCAAAAGATTATAAACATCACATCCAAAGACGATTGGACATTTATATTTTTAAACCCTCGTAACTAAGATCATCTCATAATTTATAAAACTTGAGTAATTTTGATTTAAAATTTGAGATTTCTTCGATCAGAAGGAATATAAACATCACATCCAAGCACGATTGGACATGATATTTTTACCCCCTCGTAACTAAGATCATCTCATAATTTATAAAACTTGTTAAAAGGATATTTAGTTATTTAGCCAAACGGAAAATCGACACCCAGCACGATTGGGCCATAATTCCCGAATTTCTAAATACCTAAACATTGCCTTATTTTAAAAACCTTTGGATGAAATATAATAAAAATATATTTTAAGCAACAATTTATGAGACAATATCGCATTTCTATATTATCAAAAATACAATATCAAAAACAATTTATAGCACACTAACATAAATAATAGAGTAAGAATAATGTAGAATAATAGTTAATAGAAATAACTACAAAATGGCAATCATAAATAAACAATTAAAAGAGTATGGGCGAACAAAATATGCATAAAACAATAAATATCAAAATAAAAGAAAATTATTAAATAAATATGAAAATTTTAAAGTAAGATTAAATGATAAATAAATAAAAAAATTATATACATATAAAAAAATATAATAATTTTAAATAAAGATATATAAAATTACACATATATAATATAAATAGAATATAATATACAATATAAATAAATTTTAGTTAAAAATAATATATGATATAATATTATATAATGTACAAAAAAATTTTAAAGTATAGAGTAATATATAAAAAAACAATTTTGTAAATAAATAAAGAAAATAATTAAACTAAAATAAAATAAGAATATAATAATAATTAGAAATATATAATATAATAACTAATATATATAAGTCTAAAAATAATAGGAAATTAAAATAAAATAATAAATAATAATAGTATATAATAAAAATTTAAGTAAACGATAATATATAATAATAGTAAATATAATAGAAAGAATATGGTTATAATAATAATAATATACATATAAAAAAAATTGGTAATAAAAATATTTAAAAATAATTAATTTGAAAACAAAGTAAAATAGGGACTAAATTGAATTTAAAGCAAGAGTTTGGGGCAACATCAAGAATAAATGAAGATAAAAAGGGCTAAATTGTAATGCGCGCGCAACATATAGGGACCAGTCGTATAAATAGACCAATTTTCAAAACAAAAAGGCACCGTTTCATTTATGCTTAAAACTAACTTCCTGCAGCCATCATTTAAAGCATTCATCATTTTTTCTTTAAAAATAAAACATGAAAAACCAAGCCCTAATCCCTTTTTCAAACCCTTATTCGGCAGATTGAATGCAGCCATCTAAATCCCATTTCACCATTGTTAATCGGTGAATAGAATCACAATAAATTCCCCTTTGTTCTTTGATTACGACAAAGCAAGGAAGAATACGACGGCACCATTATTCAAATAAGTTTCTAAACCTTTTTTATTTTCAACAGTAGTAGATAAAAATCAGAAAAATAGGAACAAAGTTGGGGAAGAAAAAAACAAATCTGAGAAGCCTTTTTCAAAGAGTTTTTTTTTTTTTTTTTATTCTTTGTTGTTTCATGCGCATACATGAATATTACAAAAGCAATCCAATTCCAAAATCGAAGAAAAAAAAATCTATCACCTTTAAAATCTTGATTAATTTCTATCAAAAAAATCTCTGCCCCCAAAATCCTCTTTTTACAGATTGTTTGGGTTTATTTATAACTCAAAATAAAATCAAAAAAATAAATGCAAAAATACAATCTGTTACTCATTGCCCTTTTCTTTTCCTTATTTGCGAGGTTAATGGAGAGAATCATGGCGCCGAGCGCTGTCAGGCTGTTGATGACATGCGCGATTAGGGTGGTGGCTAAGCATGCGGCGCAAGGGTTTTCCATCAACCCTAAGTCCTGAACAGTTTGGGAATTGGGCTTCTTAAGTTGGGTTAAGTTTGGGCCGTGGGTGTAATTGGGTAATAGGGTAGTCTGTTTGGTTTTGTAAATGGACTGAAAAAGGACTTTATTTGATTTATTATTTTTTACTTATTTTTTGTTTTTGAATTGTGTATGGGCCCGGGCAAAAATGGGCCTCTACAGTTGCCCCTCTTTGCTCATTCTCGTGTAACGAAAATAGAGCAAAGACTATAAAAGGACCAATTTTGCCCGGTCTTTGCCAAGCCTTGACTTCTTGGTCCTCATCTTCTCCGAATGGCTTCCAACTACACTGCAACTTTAATGTTATTTGGAATTTCATCTTGATTTCAGTAAGTTTGATAGCTTCAAATTGTTTCACTACAACTTCATGAAGGCAGTATCCACTATCTTTTGATCTGCTCCCTGCAAGCTCAGGGATTGCCAGAATGATGTCTTAGATCTGCTTCTTGCAAACTCAGGAATTGCCGGACACGATGTCTTCGATCCGCCTCCTCGCAATTCGGGAATCGCCAAATCGCTATTTTCAATCTATTCCTCGCGCAAACTCGGGGATTTTCAGATCGATGTCTTCGATCCGCTTCCTACAATTTCGAGAATCGCCAAATCGCTATCTTCAATCGCTCCCGCAAACTCGTGGATCGCCAGACTAGTATCTTCGATCCGCTTCTCGCAATTTCGGAATCGCCAAATCGCTATCTTCAATCTGGCCATCAGAACTCGTGGATCGCCGGACTAATGTCTTCGATCTACTTCCTGCAATTTCAGGAATCGCCAAATCGCTATCTCCAACTGATCCCCGCAAACTCGGGGATCACCGATCGATGTCTTCGATCCGCTTCCCGCAAACTCGTGGAATTGCCGGATCCGCTATCTTCAATCGATCCCCGCAAACTCGGGGATCACCGATCGATGTCTTCGATCCGCTTCTCGCAAACTCGTGGAATTGCCGGATCGCTATCTTCAATCGATCCGCAAACTCGGGGATCACCGATCGATGTCTTTGATCCGCTTCACGCAAACTCAGGAATTGCCGGATCGCTATCTTCAATCTGATCCCTACAAACTCGTGGATCACCCAGATTGATGTCTTCGATCCGCTTCCCGCAAACTCGGGAATTGCGGATCCGCTATCTTCAATCTAATCCTCGCAAACTCGGGGATCACTGCGATCGATGTCTTCGATCCGCTTCCCCGCAAACTCGGGAATTGCTAGATTCGCTATCTTCAACTCGATCCCCGCAAACTCGGGGATCACCAGATCGATGTCTTTGATCCGCTTCCCGCAAACTCGGAATTGCCGGATCTCGCTATCTTCAATCTGATCCCCGCAAACTCGTGGATCACTGTGATCGATGTCTTCGATCCGCTTCTCGCAAACTCAAGAATCGCCAGATCGCTATCTTCAATCTGATCCCTGCAAACTCAGGGATCACCAGACTGATGTCTTCTCCCTTGCTACATTGTCCTCTTGGAGGACATAACCTATAGAATGGGTATATGCTTATGTCTAATAATTAGGATGCCTTGATCGAAATGTATCTAATGCTCCTAATTAGACATGCAATGATACATGAATGAAAAATCTTATGAAGATGATTCCTTATTTCAAGGATTAGGATGCAATGATCGAAATGAATCAAATGCTCCTAATGAAATTTGCTATGATACAAAAATGTTATGAGTATGATTCCTATTCTAGGTGATATCACTCATTTGTTTTTCATTCTTGTTCATGTTCTGCTCAAATAAGTTGTCCCATGGTAATTCCGAGTCTTCTCTACTTGAACCTTGGGACATGAAGTTGGTATCTCCCATCGCAACTTCGGGGAATAACATTTAGTTTCTTCCATTTTTCTCGTTACCACCTGAGGTACGTAACTTGTATCACTTTCAATCAATTTGATTTGTTACACCATTCCCTGGGTGTAATAATCAGCTGTATGAATGCAGGGTATCCCGACAATGATCCCCTTTACACTTGGATTGACCTTGTTCGTCATTTGTCGATGTGATATCACCAACGAAATTGTCTTATCCAATAAAAATCAAGAGATAATCATTTTTCAATGTTTCCACTTCTTAGGCTTAGTGAGTTCGAACAATAGTCATGCTTGATTCTCATATTATTTAGAAGCTTCTAGAGTAATATCTGAAACTCCTTTTATGAAAGTGTTATTAGTCCATAGATCGTTATTTCAATATAAATGCTTGAAAAAGAACACAAAAATGGACGAGAAAGAAATTAGTCAGGAGCATAGCTCAGAAAATAATTTAATCAAAGATAACCCAGGCAATAAAAGAAAATTGATTTGGGTGTATCTCAAAAAGAATAAAGCAATCAAAGATAAGGAAAAAAAAATGGGTAAGATAGAAGCTAGGTGCCCCAGATATCTCAGTCTGAGCTTCTCTGTTCCGACTTCTTGAGGACCATTTTAAACTCAATATTTGTTTAGGAGATCTGGAGTACTTTGTCGATGCTCCAAGACGCAGCATAATTCTTCTTTGTTAATTCAAGCATAGCAAGACTACTACATGCCCTATCTTTAATCAAAATTTGAGCCGCCCTTTTCGGGTTTTCAGCTCAAAACCCTTTTGGTCTCAAAGCGCCCTTTGCGGGTTTTCGCATTGGCCTCTCCTTTTTCTTTTCTTTTTCTTTCTTCCTTTTTTTTTGAAATTTTTTTTGAATGAATTTGAGCTCAAGGCGCCCTTTGCGGGTTTTCACCTTAGTCTTTCCTCTTTCAGGTAAAATACCTCTTGGCTGAACCTGAGGTCACCGGATTGGGTAAGTCTTCACTATCCGTTTTGGTCAATATCAATGCTCCTCTAGAACAGGCACTACATAAGTCCTTCCAGTTTGGCATATGCTTTCTTCTAAAATCTTTTTATAGAAGAAAGGTCTTTTTCAACATCAGGTTCCCTCGTGGAATTCCCTAAGATGAACTTCTTTAACGTAAGCTCGCATCATCTGGTCGTGACGAATAGCTTTTAACATTTTCTTTAATTAGGTTTAATTAACAAAACACTTCAATTCCATAAACCAATGGGTAAGATGTTGCCCCCAGCGAAGGTTCTGGCCGATGTTCAATAAGACAGAGGGTAACAGTAGCTTCTTATGTCAATCCTTACAAGTCTAAGTCACCTTTCATAGTTTTTTTTTGCTGTACTGTGATATGCTGCCTGATCTTTGGGCAAACTGTAGACTTTAACTTTGTACAGTTATGCATGATCCTTTATGGCATTCTTTGCTGGCATCTAATCCTTTCTTCTTCTTTTTTTAGAATTTGATGACTATCGACTTTGCAATGTTGATATATGAAGCTACTTCCACCCTCTTAATGAAGTAGACGACGACCATGACGGCAAATTGATGTCAACTAGAAGCGTTTGGCGAGATTGGCCCCATAATATCCATGCCCCCACATATGGAAAAATTGTGAAGAAATGGAGAAGGCACATGAATCTTGTCTCCTTAAATACGGCATAGCTAATATCATCCCTTTCTATGTATATCAACAGTGCTCGATCCTCATGTGTAGCCCGCATCTTAGTAGCCCAGGCATGTCTTGATATGATCGTGTAAAACATATTTGAATTCTTGAAAATAACTCAATGATGTCTCGCATTATTTCTATGGTGAGCTGGGCTTCGTTCTTCACCCCTTTTCTAGGCTCATAATATCTGTTGCCCCTTTGTTGAGTAAGATCTATTTCTCATCTTGTTAAACCACTCTTAACAAATCAAAAGATATGTTACAATCTCTGTCATCTTCAAAGTCCTGAGATCCCCTAGACTCATATCTCATTCAAAAGGGGAGTCAGTAACAACGTCGCTCATGTCATTGATATCTGGGGACCTACTATAGGTTCGAAAGAATATTTCAAAAGAATAAATGATTCCAAGAACAGTTATTTGTATGGTCATGAATAAAGAACGAAAGAATATTGTAAAACAAAATAATGTACAATATGAAATGAAAAGAATAAAAGAATATTTGCTTAAAAATGCATTTTATTGAAATAAAGTTTCGGACATAAGCCTATTTCTCAAAAGAGTTCTTATTGCCTTTAAGCTTAAGACAACAAGCATGTTTTGCACATTACTGTAGATCAACTCTAAAAATGCAAGGATTTCTTCCACAATCCTATTATTCAAGACACTCCTAAGTACACAAGGGTTTGGAAACTTCGTTCTCTGATTCCCTCTTCGATTTCGATTTCTTCAAGGGATTGCCACTTTCTTGTCTCCTCCTTCAATTATAGCATTTACTTCCTCGTCAAAGTGATCAGGCTTTGATAAATCGTTGACCTTCACAATTCCCATTTTGATGAGCCTCTCAACTACTTTTTTGAAGGCAGTGCAGTTTTCTATGGAATGCCTTGATATTCCCGCATGGTAATCACATTGGGCATTCTCGTTATACCATTTTGGGAACAGAGGTTGCAACGGTTCTAAATAAAATAGAGACACCACGTGTGCGTCAAACAAACTTTGATATAGCTCCTTATACGTTATTGGGATTGGCGTAAATTGGAGTCTTTCAGAGTTTTTCCTGGTGCCTGATTCTTGTACCACCGACCGTTGTTGCCCAGCAGTGATCACTTTTGGCTGGTTAACAGTAATTGCTTTTGAGTACCCTTTGTTGTATGTATTCGTATTATTCACCTCGTCATCTTTTTTCCTAGGAGTAGACCTTCTAGTGGTTTCCCCTACTTCAATCTTGCCACCTCTTATGGCGTTTTCAATCATTTTTTCTGCCATCACTATATCCGCAAAGCTCTTAGTAGTGCTTCCTATCATATGAGTGATGAATGGAGCCTTCAAGGTATTGATGAAGAGCATTGTAGTCTCTTTTTCTAGGAGTGGTGGCTGAACTTGCATGGCGACCTCTCTCCATCTTTGCGCATACTGCCTGAAGCTTTCATTTGATTTCTTCTCCATGTTTTGCAAAGTGATTCTGTCAGGCGTTATATCTGTGACATGATTGTATTGCTTCATGAAGGCTTGAGCTAAGTCTCTCCAGGAGCTAATGTTTGCGCGGCTGAACTGATTGTACCACCTAGACGCTGTCCCTACCAAACTGTCTTGGAAACAATGAATCAAGAGTTGATCATTATTTACATAGCCGGTCATGCGTCTGCAAAACATGGTAATGTGGGCTTCAGGGCAGCTAGTCCCATTGTACTTCTCAAATTTTGGCATCTTGAATTTATGAGGAAGCACCAGGTTTGGGACCAAACTCAAATCCTTTGCATCAATACCATGGTGATGATCAACATTTTCCAAAGCCTGGAACTTTTCTTCCAACCATCTACAGCGATCTTCCAACTTCCTCGAAGATTCCATTCTTATTCCCTCTCTCTCTGCTATGTCCAAATCAGGGATAACGAGATTGGTAGGGTTATCTCCTAGGTTAGATCCTAAACCGACCTAGAAGTTCATAGGTGGTCTAGTATCAGCTTGCCCGTGTTGAGGCCTAATTGTGATAGGTGGCCTTTGGGGATACTCCTCAGGTTGTACATGAGGTGGGGTGAAACCCCTAGGAAAGTCCTCATTGTCTTCAGCATTAACTAGGGGACCCTTTCCTTTGTCCATTATCCCACTCATCATCTGGGCCATTTGAGCCATCATACTCTTTTAAGCTTCCAACATCTGGTCTCTCATCTCTTGTTGGAGTTTTGCCATTTGCTCTTGCATCTGGTCTTGTATGTCTCTTTGGAATTGCTCTATTCTTTGGTCCATTTTTCTTGACTTAGCTCGTGTACCGTAAGGGTGTTCAGCTTCCAGATTTTCTTTCTCTCTCTCTCTCTTATAATTTAAACTAATTAGACTCTCTCTATAGATTTGAATGCATATGATGTTATGTAATGCAAATGCATGAATGCAAAGAGGCATCGATTCTGATCAACTTCATTTTAGAAAACTTTATTAGAAAATAAAATCCTTTACATAAAACGGACTACCATATGCTTTCGCCCTAAGTCCTAAAGTCTTGATTTTCCCAAGCAAGGAAGCTAGCTCTTAACTACGATCAGACTGCAACTCATACTTCATGCTCAACGTATCAGCCTGTGATGCTAAAGTTTGTAGATGATCAGCTACCTCCCGAATCTAAACTATTACTTCACCCATGAGGTAATCTCGACTTCTAACTTGATCTTGAGAATAGTAAAGCTCTTCCTTCCAACGCCTTTCTCTTGTTTCAAGAAGTTCAATCCGAAGTTCACAGCTATGCAATGCCGATTCTAACTCTTCGATCTTACCTTTTAGGCTTGACTTTAACTCAATCGCGAAATTATGGCTTCGATGGTGATGTAGAGACCCTCCAAGCTTAGCATTGATCTTCAGAAAAAGATTTGTAAAGTATTGATCATTCACCCTAGCTAGTACCATTCTTCCGCTTCCATGGCCAATAAAGATCAGAGTTTTTCCTATCAGGGTGCGGACAAAGAAGGAACTGCGGAGCTCCAGGAAGTTTAGATTGTATCCGTTCAAACATTTTTCAACTCTAACCACAAGTGAAAGACATCTATTTTAGTTCATCTCATTGAATATATCAAATGGGGATCAATACAAATTCCTTTCATTTCTCCACAACGAATCAAATCCCTTGCAATGTTGTTTGGATCACAACGAGGAGCCGAGAAGTTCACAACAACCCATTTTTCAATCCTAAATGGCTCCACCAATTTCTTGAACGATACGATCTTTTTAATCTCTTTTTTCACCCCCATTCGGGCTATCCTGGCCATCAGGGCTTGCATTTCCATTGTTTCTAGTAGGTGCAACATCCTCAAGTACAACAGTAAACACAAGCTTGTTGTTTAGTAACAGTGTCCATCCGCACTCCACGCTCACTTTGAAGTGATTGGTGAGTATAGTAACCACACCTTGCCATAGGGTGTCATACAATCTTCTTCACATCCGATTCTGCTTTGATTGGAACGACATCAGGAGGCACAGGTGGCTGAGGAGGCAAGGATTCCAACATTGCCCCATTTCCCTATTGCTCAGACGAATCCATACCCTTCTTTCTCTAATTGCCTTTGCTCTAATCTTATATAGACGACTGCATTGTCTTCCACTTTATCAAGGAATTCGTTCTCCATAACCAGCTTTCTAATTTAGAAACTGACCGTGAATCGATACCTCTTAAAGTATGAAATGATATGCACAAAAGAATAAAACACAACAAGTTAATACCGCATAATATAAAACAAGTAAAATAAACGAACCCCTATCTGGGTAACTACTAAGGCTTGTCGTAGTTCTACCTAGGGTAAGCCCTTAGGTTTTCTGCATGTGGTTTAGCTCTAGAGTTGAGGTACCCGAACCAGCAGATTCCTCGATCCTCACCCATTATAGGCTCATACGGACCGAGTTCGGTTCAGGGGAATACATTTCCCTATGGCTATGCGGAGGTGAAAACCTCACGAAGACATAGGTACAGATGTATCCCGGAAGCAGTCCACTAGCCCCTGCGGAGGTGAAAACCTCACGAAAGCATAGTTTCTTACTCCCACTTAAGGGTGCGACCACAACGGTCATGCAAATGCAATGCAAAGGTATTTCAAAAATAAAATCACATGCAATAAAATGGATGATGATTTTTCAAATCAGAATTTCAAATTCAGACATGAGGACATGAAACTATCAATTTTATGGCTTGACTCTCTTATTGGTCCCCAGTGGAGTCGCCAAGCTGTCGAAACCGTTTTTTAAAATTAAGTTGAAAAATAGGGTCGACTTTTAAAAACGAAAATGGGAGTCGCCACCAATCCCTTTTTACTTAGGTGCGATTGGATCACCTTAAAAAAAGTTGTATTTAAAACATTTGATTTTGGTCTACGAAAAATGAAAAAACAGGTTCGGGAGTCGGTTACGTATGAGGAAGGGTTAGCACCCTCATAACGCCCAAAAATTTGTACCTAATCGATAAAATTATGTCCAAATGTTTGAAATTTAAAAGTATTTAAAAATATGATTTCCAAAAAACTGTGAACAATTTGATTTAAAATATGAGAGTTCTTCGATCCGAAAGATTATAAACATCACATCCAGCACGATTGGACACGATATTTTTTAAACCCTCGTAACTAAGATCATCTCATAATTTATAAAACTTCGAGTAATTTTGATTTAAAATTTGAGATTTCTTCGATCCGAAGGAATATAAACATCACATCCAGCACGATTTGACATGATATTTTTAAACCCTCGTAACTAAGATCATCTCATAATTTATAAAACTTGTTAAAAGAATATTTAGTTATTTAGCCAAACGAAAAATCGACACCCAGCACGATTGGGCATTATTTCCCGAATTTCTAAATACCTAAACATTGCCTTATTTTAAAAACCTTTGGATGAAATATAATAAAAATATATTTTAAGCAACAATTTATGAGACAATATCGTATTTCTATATTATCAAAAATACAATATCAAAAACAATTTATAGCACACTAACATAAATAATAGAGTAAGAATAATGTAGAATAATAGTTAATAGAAATAACTACAAAATGGCAATCATAAATAAACAATTAAAAGAGTATGGGCGAACAAAATATGCATAAAACAATAAATATCAAAATAAAAGAAAATTATTAAATAAATATGAAAATTTTAAAGTAAGATTAAATGATAAATAAATAAAAAAATTATATACATATAAAAAAATATAATAATTTTAAATAAAGATATATAAAATTACACATATATAATATGAATAGAATATAATATACAATATAAATAAATTTTAGTTAAAAATAATATATGATATAATATTATATAATGTACAAAAATTTTTAAAGTATAGAGTAATATATAAAAACAATTTTGTAAATAAATAAAGAAAATAACTAAAATAAAATAAGAATATAATGATAATTAGAAATATATAATATAATAACTAATATATATAAGTCTAAAAATAATAGGAAATTAAAATAAAATAATAAATAATAATAGTATATAATAAAAATTTAAGTAAACGATAATATATAATAATAGTAAATATAATAGAAAGAATATGGTTATAATAATAATAATATACATATAAAGAAAATTGGTAATAAAAATATTTAAAAATAATTAATTTGAAAACAAAGTAAAATAGGGACTAAGTTAAATTTAAAGCAAGAGTTTAGGGCAACATCAAGAATAAATGAAGATAAAAAGGGCTAAATTATAATGCGCGCGCAACATATAGGGACCAGTCGTATAAATAGACCAATTTTCAAAACAAAAAGGCACCGTTTCATTTATGCTTAAAACTAACTTCCTGCAGCCATCATTTAAAGCATTCATCATTTTTTCTTTAAAAATAAAACATGAAAAACCAAGCCCTAATCCCTTTTTCAAACCCTTATTCGGCAGATTGAATGCAGCCATCTAAATCCCATTTCACCATTGTTAATCGGTGAATAGAATCACAATAAATTTCCCTTTGTTCTTTGATTACGACAAAGCAAGGAAGAATACGACGGCACCATTATTCAGATAAGTTTTTAAACCTTTTTTTATTTTCAACAGTAGTAGATAAAAATCAGAAAAGTAGGAACAAAGTTGGGGAAGGAAAAAAAATCTGAGAAGCCTTTTTCAAAGAGTTTTTTTTTATTCTTTGTTGTTTCATGCGCATACATGAATATTACAAAAGCAATCCAATTCCAAAATCGAAGAAAAAAAATCTATAACCTTTAAAATCTTGATTAATTTCTATAAAAAAAATCTCTGCCCCCAAAATCTCCCTTTTTACATATTGCTTGGGTTTATTTATAACCCAAAATAAAATTAAAAAAATAAATGCAAAAAATACTATTTGTTGCTACTGCCCCTTTCTTTTCTTTATTTGCAGGTTAATGGCGAGAATCATGGCGCCGGAGTGCTGTCCGTGCGCTGATTGCGGCGCGATTAGGGCTGGTGGCTAAGCATGCGGCGCAAGGGTTTTCCATCAACCCTAAGTCCTGAACAGTTTGGGAATTGGGCTTCTGAAGTTGGGTTAAGTTTGGGCCGTGGGTGTAATTGGGTAATAAGGTAGTCTGTTTGGTTTTGTAAATGGACTGAAAAAGGACTTTATTTGATTTATTATTTTTTACTTATTTTTTGTTTTTGAATTGTGTATGGGCCCGGGCAAAAATGGGCCTCTACATATGTCATAAGAGTAAAATATGATATAAGTACTGTGTATGCCTATTTCATTGATGCATGATGGCTTATTTATGTAGTGGTTATTCTAAGCATTCACTGAGCTTGTTAAGCTCACCCACTCTATTTTAATCTTTGCAGAGTAGTTGCGCTTCTGGTGTGAGCGGTGTGGCCTTCAAGGAAGTGGTCGAAGCTATTTTTTTAGTTGCTATAGTAGGTGTATTCGGTTTATTTGTTATATGGAACTTTAAGGCAATGTGGTAGACTTTATATCGGTTTCGTTAAGTCATTTTATTGGGCTATGTGCTAGTTGTTTATGTTTGAAAGCATGTGGACTTGAACACGGTATTTGGGCTACTGTTTGAGACATTTTGATGCTTGTTTGACTAGTAAAGAAGCATGATGTTTAGGAATTAAGTTGAATGGTTTTATTGCTTGCATATGTTGAATTTTTGTAACCTGGGGCAGAGGTATCTGTAACAGTCCGAATTTGACCCTAATCGGAACGGTGGTTTCGAGACCACGAATTCGAGTCCGAAAAATTTTTAAATCTTATTTTCGGTGTTTATTATATGTGAATTAATATGTGTGAAAGTTTCGTATAAAAATTTGATTGTTTGTGTGTTTAATTTAGCAAAAAAGACTTAATCTCGTAAAGTGCAAAAGTTGCAAACTATAGTGAAAGGTGCTAATGTGATAGTGGCTTTTTAATATGAGGTATTAAAAGGGAAAATAGCCCATTTTCAAGGCTAGTGGGCGGTATATGCCAATAGTGACCTTTAATTATATGTTATGTTTATTTATATTATAAGGTTAAAAAGGTAACTTAATTATAACTTAAAATATGTAAAAGAAACTAAAACAAAAACAAGCATGTTCATCTTTTGTTTAGCATAGCCGAAACTTAGCAAAAGAAATAGGAAGAAAACCTTACAACATTCGGCCATTTTGAGCTTGATTTCAAGGTTAGTTCTTGTTCGGTTTTTGTTAATTTTTACGTTTTTGAGATCGTTGCTTAGAAATCTTCAAGACCCATGCTTTAATTTTTGAGTTTGACGAATATTTTGAGTTGAGCTATTGTTGATAATTAGTTGTTTATGTTGTTTAAGGATGAATTATGAAATATATGTGTTAGATGTTTTGTCTTTGGATTTTTGATGAATTTGAATATTTTGGGCTAAATTGCAAAAATAAATTTTTGAGGGGTTAAAATGCAAAATAAATGAAATGTGGGGACTTATAGGAGCATGGGGAAGATTCGGTCCTAAAGGAGTAATTCCAAATTATGTGTATTTTGTGTTTTGTGTAATAGAGAATAAATTGTAAAAGTTGTAAATGTCAGGGGTAAAAAGGTAATTTGCCCATTTGAGTGTTTTTGGATTAAATTGAAATGAAATGTGTTTGAATGAGCTCAAATTGAATGTGTTTAGATCAAGAACAAAGAAAAACGGACTTGGATCGGGGGAAGGCAAAAGTTATTGAATAGCCGGTTTTTGCTGTCCAACGATTTTCGAGGTAAGTCTATAAGCAATTTAATATCGTTAATAGAATTTATAACATTGATTATATGCTGAATTATGAAATTATGATTGTAAAATTTGTTATAGCCGAAGGTGGATAGTGAATTTGAAATGAAATGTTGTTACATCTTTAACCGGGTTGATATGTTAAAGTGATTTGAATAATGTGTGACCTATGTTAATTTGGGCATCATTACTATAATGTGTATGAGATGATAATAAAATTGTATCGGGCTTTGAGCCTAGCAGTGCCTTGTCTAGGTGAATTGTATCGGGCTTCGAGCCCAGCGTGCCTTGTGCCGATGAAGTGTGTTCGGGCTTATTGCCCAGCGTGCTAAAATGCCGGTGATCAAATTTCATACCTCGGGTCTAGCGGGCTTAATGCCGGTGATGTGTTATAAATAGAGAATTCATGAATCATTTACAAGAGGGAACGTATTTATCGCAATAAGCTAAATGCTCGGGTAAGTACAAGTCTTTCATATTTGCAAGGAATAAGGTAAGTTAGTATATTACCATTTGAATTAAGTAAGATGTGATATAGTTGAAGCTTCGGTAAGAATTTTAATATATGCAATTGATCTTACCATTGATGGATATGATTTATATTATAATGGAATTTAAGCTTGAATATACTTTTGGAGAATCGGCCATATGTGAAAATTTCTAAATGTGAAAGAGGTTGGATTGGTTTGCATATACGTATAAATGAGTACATGTGATTGATATGTATATTATATTTATTTGACTTGGAATATTCGAATACATATTGTATTTAGGTGTTTCGATGAGTTTACATGCTTATGGTAAGAAAATGATAATCGTAGGTTAAGTGAAATGATAGTATTCGGCCATGATGAAGTTACAAGTTGAATTGTTTATATTTAATGCCATAAACCAAATGTTTAAAATGCTTGAATGTTTGAATGTTATATTATAATTGCTTAAGACTTACTAAGCTAGTAAGCTTACTCTGTGTGTGTTCATTGTTCTGTTTTATAGATTTCGATCAAGCTACGAGCTCAGGGGATCGTCACCAAAGTCATCCACACTATCGACCTATTTTGGTACCTTTTAAGCTGGAATTTTTAAGTCTAAGGCATGTATAGGCTAGCTTAAGGTTTAAATGATATTTTGTCGATGTATATAAGCCATACGATAATGGCTTGATCATGATGCTAGTTTGGTATATATATATAATCGGTTATATTATAAGTTTATTTGATAACTATGTTATATAGTATGCGTATATAATACTTTGATTTTATGGTTTGATTTGGGAATGATGTGAATGGCTTATAATTAGTTCGTTTTTGAAAATCTTGATGCTTGGTATGATTTGGCTTTGAGTATAACTATAAACTCACTTAGTTATAGGATAAATGGAATATATATATATATACTTGACTTTGTATGGGTTATTTTGATTCATTTGTAAAGGTAATGTATGCACATATATATGTTTGAATGATTTACAAATTAGGTACGGTTGGTGAATGCAAAAGAAATGAATAAGTTGTATAAATATTTGTAGCTCAATTATGCACATGCAAACAAATTTAAGTGTGCATTGGTTCGATGGTTGTTGGATCTATTTGAATTTGGTATGAGCAATGTACATGTGATCTCATATATGTTTATTTAAATGCCATGATTATTATATAGTTAAGAACTAATTATGTGCTTATGTATATTCGGTTAAGGTGACTTAAATTACTAAATAAATAGAACCATTTTGTCAATTGCTGCAATGACCCTTTTGGAGTATATATATATGTGAACAATCTTACAATAGTTAGTCAATTGAATGAAGCATGTTTTAAATCATCTTTTATAGATGTTGCCAGTTTAGTTGTTTGAGCACGTAGTATATAAATAAAAATACAGTAATTGGGACTTTTGTTAATTACATTGTTGTGTGGAATGAATAAATGTTCATAGCATGTTAAACTTACGTTCTTTGATAATTATGTCAGTATATGACTTAGGTTTAGCATGATAAGTATGTTTTAAGAAATTATATGTAATATACATTTACATGCATATGTGATCGTTTTAATTTATTTGGATTATTGTATAAGAATGTTTATTCATGACTTAAGTGATTGATTAAAAGTTGTGACATAAAAAGTAATGCCCCGTAACCCTAATCTGGCGACGGATATGGGTTAGGGGTGTTACAGTATCGATATTAGGGCTTTAAAAACAATACCTCTGTATTTTTTAAAAGTGTAGAAAGACAAAATAGAGAATTGGTATCGATACCTCAGCTCGAGTATTGATACCTCAGTCCGAGTATCGATACTTGGGGTAAGTTTATCGATACCTTGCGAAAGGTACCGATAATTTTCTATGTTTTGGAAATTGTACAAGAAACAAAATACAAGTTTGGTATCTATTTTCCATGTGGTATCGATACCACTTAAAGGAAATATGGATACCCTTGAGACAGTATCGATACCTACGTAACATTTTTGGGAAATTTTGCTACGTGGTCCCAATGCTTGATTTATGTCCATTTTACATTTGTTTGTCGTATGTTAGCATGATGGATTGTTAGTTTGAGTTTGTATGACTTAATATTCGTATGAATGTTATGGTAACAAAAGAAAATAAATGATAACTACGATGAAATCAATCTGAGACAATGGTGTAGCGTCCTAGAACTCGGGCTTGGCGACCGGGCGGGTGTAAGGTGTTACACAAAGGCGAGCACTGCCCGTTGCTATGTATAGTTCATAGGCTAATACAAGACACGTTTGCCATAGTTTACTTGCGGATACTTATCCTAACTAAGTACTATTCATATGCAAGACTTTATGTAATACACGCATACTATGCATGGACAGTTCATGAACCCTTCCTTGTGCTAGCTTCTAATCCATTCAACACTCCAAAGAGCTACAGTTCCATTATCACAATATTGCTCCGTAGAGCCAATATTCCTTTTATCCAATCGAACCTCCTCAAATTCCCCTAGTTAATTTGAACACTTAAGTTTCCCCCGCAAGGCCGGGGTTATTCACTAATCTCAGTTTGTATTAACATGCCTTACCGGAGGCAAATCACATATCATTTCAATATCTCCATACATTTCTCCCAATACCATCACTTATCCACAATTTACCTCCTTTACCCCCTTCCACCATTCCGGATACGGAGTTTTTTCACTAAGGAAGGAATATCCACTTTAATCACACATGCACATTCATTTAAGTTTCATTTATGTAACTTGTTATCACTGAGAGATACACATGAAACATCACCCAACAGTATTTTATCATGCAATAAAACATTCATTCAACAAGACTGACCTACTTTTGGAATTAAACTACATTCAAGATTAACCACACTTGGAAGTTTAACTACTTTACCCAGATATACAACATTTAGTTGAGTTTGTTCATTTACTTATTATACACAAAAGTGAAAAGGAACTCACCAGAATTCTTCAGGGTAAGCTTTATCTACTCTACCGGTTCTTTTCCTTTTGCACTAGGGCCTTCTCCCGTTTCTTTAGCTAAAAAAATTAAACATTTTTATTAAGTTCAGAAACAACCGAATATTTAATGAAAATAGAAGAATCGAAAGGATGCAATAATGATTCAGAAGGAAGTTTTCCTCATACTGAAATTTCCCTTGAAAACCTATGAAAACTAATTTCAACTACCCTTTCGTTTCCTATATTGAACTAAAGTACTCAAGAGATTACCAACAATTGGCTCAGAAATGAGTAGTTTTTAACAAGCTAAGATAATTATTTCCTCCTTCAACAATGAAGAACACTTCTAAATTTCTTCAGAGAAAATAAAAATGAAAAAAAGGAAATAAAGTCTCTCCTCTTTTAAACTTCTGCTCTCTCTCTATATATATGGATTTTAACTTGTATCCCACGCTAAGTAGGATCCCTAATCATAATTCATGCACACACGATTCCACTAATTAATTTCCTTTATCGAGACTCTCCAAGTGTCATGCAAAATGACACGTTTCTCACCCTAAGACTTGACACACATCTAATATGTTCCCACTTACCACGAGTTCTAAAATGAACTAACAAGATTACAACATTTGAACTCACAATTGGCGGGTTCTCCAGCAGAAGTACTTACCAAATAAAAGAGCTCACCAAATGCCAGTGCTTGCTAAATGTGGATTAAGAGTCCACAATATGGCGAAACACAACGAAAAGTCCAAAAAAGATACGTCAATACTACAACTAGCATAATTTCGTGAGTTTAACTAGCTCACACACAATTTCCTTACCATATAAACTTGGCCAACGACAAAAAATGCAGATTTGAAAACTTAAGGTGACAATGGGAACCCTTCCTCTATGAGACCAAGAAGCCCATACACTCCAACATTGCCTGATCATGTTCCTGTTGATACATTCGCTAACCTATTTGTTACAAATATGCCCCTACGTGCAGAATATGGTACAAAAAAACCCATTGATGATACAAAAATGCCCCTGAACCCTGCTCAACAACAAAGACCACCCCAACGATACACCTCTTGTATTACACCATCGAATAATAGAATCTGTAGATTTTTAAGACGATGAGTTGTATCTTTTTTATAATTGTACTATGAGTTGTATTTTTTTAATGTTTAGTCATATCTTCTTTTTTTAGAAGTTGATTTTTTTCCAACATGAATACATCAATGGGATATTTATTGCGGTTACACCCAACAGTTGTACGGAGGCCACATCTTTTTTGTTTTCTTGTTTCCCTTAAATCCATCTCATTTCGACTTTGACCTAACTACGGTCGACCTTGTAGCTTATGATGCAGTCCTGAATTTAGTAGCAAATCAAACATAGGAGAACGAAAAATATCCTAATATGCATCATTTTTCATCGAAAGGAACTCATGTTTTCAAACATTGAAAGTGCGCTTAAGTTTGTACACACCGTCCACGTATTGCATACAGCCAACATTGAAAATGAAACATGCCACTACCATGTGAGCACATGGATACTGGAGTTCTTAAAACCTCCCGCAATTGTACCACCTTTGCTTAAGGTCTACTTTGTATAACGTTACAAGGAAAATGGTGTGTTGCCTTGTAACAGCCTGATTTAGGGGCTAGTCAGAATAGTGGTTTTGAAACCACTAATCCGAGGTTGGAGAAAATTATTTTCATGTTATTTTATGAGTTAGAGCATGATTATACAAGTGTATGAAAATTTTGGTGCCTTAATTTTAGCGATTTCATGCTTAATCGCGAAAAAGGACTAAATCGCATAAAGTGCAAAAGTTCCATTTTATAAGCTAAAGGTGCCTAATAGCCATATAAAATTAATTTGAGGTATTTAAAGGGAAATTAACCCCTTTGCTAATGGTTGGCCAGCCATAGGGGACAATAGGAGTCAAAATTGGTCAAAGTTGATGTAGTAGGTGGATTAAATTGATGATATAGAATAAAATAAAGAAAGAAAAGATATCATCTTTTCTCTCCATATTTCTCCACCAAAAATAGCAAGAAAAATAGGGGTTTTGAAAGCTCAAAATTTCAGCAAACTCTTCTCCATTCAAGTAAGTGATTTTAATGATTTTTCTTGAAAATAGTTGTACTTTTGGAACCCCTAAAGCTTAAGCTTCCTAATGAGGGGACTATCTTGCAATATGGTGAAAAGTTTAGAGTTTTTCCATGAGAGCTTGTATGTGATTTGCTGCATTTTTATGGAAGAAAATGAGTCTTATTTGTTAGATGAACAACTTTTGTGAAAGGTGTTGCCATGAAAACACCTAAATGAACCTTTTTGTAAAGGTTGTAAAATTGATAGTAAATGTGTGAAATGTTGGGTTTTGATGATGGCCATAAGAGAAATAAATGTTCATGTAGGCTCATTAAAGGTAGAAATTTTATTAGAATTGATTTCCGGGCCTAGGGGTAAAATGGTCATTTTGCCAAAGTCGAAGGGCAAAATAGTAATTTTGCCAAAGCATGATTATTAAAATGCATTTATTAATTTGATGATTAAAATTAGCTAATTTGATATTATAGAGAAAGAAGAACCAAGAATCAACCTCGATCAGGGAAAGAATAAAATATCGGACTAGATCGACAATCTAGCCTATTCTGAAATCGAGGTAAGTTTGTATGTGATAAATTCAACTTTTAAGCTAGTATGTTTGAGAATGTTTGATATTATAATGTTACATGACATTCTATGAAATTGAGCATTGGTGTTGAATGAGAAGGATGATAAAATTTGAGATGTTGAAGTCCTGGTTGGACTATAATAAATGTGAAATTACTATCATCGAGACATGAGATGAATAAGGTCCTGTGTAAGACCATGTCAGGGACATGGCCTCGGCACCGAATTGAGATTCCGTATAAGACCATATCTGGGATATGGCTTCGGTATTGAATATGAGGATCGTATAAGACCATATCCGGGATATGGCATCGATACTTGAAGTGAGATTCCGTATAAGACCATATCCGGGATATGGCATCGGCACTCAGAGGTGACCCCATATAAAACCACATCTGGGATGTGGCATTGGCTTCGTGTTTATGTTAATGACGATGAATATGCGTCTTTGAGTATCCCTAGTGAATTAGGGGGATAAATAGGTAAGCTTGGAAATAGAAATGAGATTAGTACTAAAGTCATGTGATTGAGTGAATACAGGTACCCGTGAATAATTCACGAGGAATGTTTACGATATGTGGTAAGGTATATGCTAGATAAGAACAAGTACGAGTAAGTTATGGCAAAATGCTTATGACTTTGTGTGGTTATCTAATGCCATGAATTGATGTTATTATGAATGTATTGTTGCTATTATTTCCATGCAAACTTACTAAGCTTTATGCTTACCCCTCTCATTTCCCTTTTCCTTGTAGTATTACCAAGTTAGTTCGAGAAATTGGCAGACGTCGGAGTTTGGAGATCACACTATCGACCACTTTTTGGTATAGCCAAATTAGATTTATTTTGAGTATGGCATGTATAAGACTTGGGTATTTTGTTATGTTATATTGGCAAGCCAAAAGTGTTGGCTATTTATGTTAGCAAATTCATTTTGTATATGGTCATTGAAGTTGGCCAATACTTGACAAGTTTATATATATATATTCATTGATAATGAATTATGAAGTTTATGCTTGTGTGGGTGTTTTCTTTGAGTTGGTATAAGTATGGTGGCTATGTAAGGTGGCATTTGGCTTGGAATATAGCCTTTTTAATGTCCACACGGGTAGAGACACGGGCGTGTGTCTAGGCCGTGTGTGACACACGGTCAGCCCCATGGGCGTGTTAATTGGCCGTGTGTCCCCATGCATGCTAGGTTTTCAAGTCAGTATGCTCAGTAGTAAACACACGGGCAGAGACACGATCGTGTGTCTCAGCCGTGTGGAAGACACGGCCATGGACATGGGCATGTGCCCAGGCCGTGTGAAGTCTGTACCTAGAATTTAGAATTTAATTTGACACACGGCCTAAGGACACGGGTGTGTGCCTTGGCCGTGTGACCTTAGTGAGGTGATGACGTCACAAACAGAATGCTAAGGTTTTGGCACACGGGCTAAGACACGGGCGTGTCGAGGCCGTGTGAGGGACACAGGCTAGGGACACGGGCGTGTGTCCAGCTGTGTGTATTAAGTCAGTGTCACCACGGGTGAGGAGTACGGGCATGTCTTAGGGGCACACGGGCTTGTCCCTTGAACAACACGGGCGTGTGGCCCCTATTTAGGCAAAATTTTTCTAAGTGTGTAAAAGTTTCCGATTAATTCCCGAAACCTTCCGAAAGCATGTATAAGGCCTCGTAGGCCCAGGATGAGTAGGTTATGAGTTTGAATGGAAAGTTTTTAAGCCGAAACAAAATTTTATAGCCCGATGTGATATGTTTAAGTAGGTTGAGTTAGGTAATACCTCGTATCTGGTTTTGGCTTCGAACCCGGGTAGGGGTGTTACATGCCTTGTAAATTCATACACTTTAAAAGTTTCATATTCACGTGATAAGCATTCAACTGACATTGAGCGTTCTTTTTTACGATTGTCCTCCATAGCTTATTATAGTTCATCGTAGAAGATGTGATCTATAGTCATCAATGTTTAATATTTCTCTCTTATCATCGCAAACAAGCAACCTATCTCTGAAAAGTAGAAGTGAACACAAAAGGTATGGGCAAGTGACGCGTCCCCTTTACAACAAAATTCTCGGCCTTCACCAGGTTGGTTGTCATACACCTGTATCAGCCCCTTTTATGTTCATTGTATGAATGGCCCCAAGATTCAAGTGGGACTTTAAAGAGCCATTGCCCAGATAAGTCATTTTTCACTCGTAACTTCTCCAACCTTTGATGGAATTGAGATCCCTATGGAACAAATTTTGGTTCATGCCCAGTAAGAGATCTTTGGAGCTCATGCCCAGTTAAGTCATTTTTCACTCGTAACTTCTCCAAAAAGTAGAAGTGAACACAAAAGGTATTGGCAAGTGACGCGTCCCCTTCATAACAAAATTCACGGCCTTCACCAGGTTGGTTGTCATATGCCCTTATCGGCCCCCTTCATGTTCATTGCATGAATAGCCCCAAGATTCAAGTGGGATTCTAACGAGCCATTGCCCAATTAAGTCATTTTTCACTCGTAACTTCTCCAACCTTTGATGGAATTGAGATCTTTTAAGCTCATACCCTATGGAACAAATTTTGGTTATTATCATTAATAGTCTGGAGAAAAAAACATTAAATACTAGCTATAAATATAAGAATATAGTACATACCCATTTTAACAACTTCTTTGCACTGATCTACATTGTGTAACTCTCTCATAAAATTGCAGGCAATGTGTCAAATGTAGTGCATGTGATAAACATTTAGTGCTCTCCTCATACCACCACATCGTCTTACTGTTGCTAGAATGCCTTTACCACGATCAAACATCAAACATATAGAAGGCTGTTTAACTACATGCAAGTGCAAGTTTCATAAGAAAAATTCCCAAGATTCTATGTCCTATTTCTTTACAATGGCAAATTCTATCGATAAGAACTTTCAATCCCCGTCTTGTGCAATCATTATCAAAAGTATCTGGGTATATTTATCATCCATCCAAATCTTGCCTACCTGCACATTGGGCTTGTAGTATGGAAATGCCCTGACACAACTTTCAAATGTCGAGAACATTCAGTGGAATTTTTTTTCCTTCCACTATTTGACCAGATGAATCATATACATCGAGAGCCTGTAGTTCAATCATCATACTTGAAACGAACTCTTGCAGTGCAGTTATCCATCCCTACAACTCATTGTAGGAATCGTCCCAATCACCGTATAATTCCCTTATAGCTTTTAATTTTGCTTTCCATGCCTTCCTACATGTGACAGAGTGTCTGAATTAAGACTCCATATCAGCTATTAGTATTAACACTGGAATTGTTGGATTTACTCTGACCAACGAGATTATGCATTTGCAAATAAACTTTGAATGCAATTTGTGATGATCTCGTGTTAGCCATGTAGTTGTGCATGTTTGAGGACCTTCAAATTTTCAAATTTCCCAAATTTATTTATTTTTCATCAGTGCTGCCTTGATCCTCCATTTGTATCCTTCATTACCATTCCAACACTCACCAACATATTTGGTTGTGGTAGAAATGGCAAATTTGTAATCTATGCTAACTTTAAAGTTATACTCCTTAATGGCTCCTGCAACGGCCTTCTTTGTTGGGAATTGTAAACCCACACATAAATCTCTAGAATGCACATCAAAACTCATCACATGGGCCAGTAATATATGAGGCAATTCGGGAAATTCTAATGCATGCATTGCATTTAAGTTGATGGTAAGTATATGAGATGGAGGTTCGTATGGTGGAAAAACCAAACTAAGTTCGTTGGACTGAGATCGTGTTTTAGCAGTATTCAGTGGGGCGCTTTGGTCAGAATTAGAATCATTATAGTCTTCTTAAGCATTCACTTCCTTCGGTACATCATCCACATAAGGATTGCTAAATTCAGAATTATTTACATAATTGTATGGAACATCAATCGACACTTCTTCCATATTTGGCTCAACAACATTTTCATTAAGGTCAAATGTGGGATTTTGAATTCTGCCATATATCGATGGTCGTGTAGAGTCATGTTGATCATCCAATGTGACATTTAGATTGAAATCCAACCAAAAACTTAAGATCGACTCCTTTGAGACGCTAATGGCACCTCTACATATGGCTCCTGCAATTCATTTTGTTGACCAGCGGCATTGAGGGAAATATTCACAGGTAGATTGGATGAATTAGGATTTTCAGCTACCGTATTCACCTGCTCGTCATCGTTCAACGCTGCATATAGTTATGCTACATGATTTCTGGATTTGCAATGAACTAATATCATTGTCTTGACATCTTCATCATCAATAAGCTCAATTTGGCTAAATATAACTGAATTTAGTGACGTCGGAAATCTATAAAAGATTATAGATATCGTCCTCCCGCAACATATTGAAATTTTACTGTTAATCTTCAATTTCAACACGTCAAGATTAATACTTTGTTTCAATATCCCATTAATCTTATGACTCAATTCGAATGCAATGCAAATTTCCCATTGTAATAAACCAAGACTGCAAACTAATTATTCATATTGTACAATTAACCTGCAAAATATACTAAATTATTAGTTAATAGATCATAATATAGTTTCCATATAACAATTTAAAAAATAATTTTTTTGTTACCTTAATCATAATTTTTGGATCACCAACAATTCTTCAAACTCAAATTTCTATCAGCCTTTTGATTAACATTTTTTTTTACCTTGTAAGAGTTATTTGGGTCATTTTATAAATATTTAAATAAACTAAATTTTTATTTTTCATATTAAGGAAAATCAAATTCTCTAAAAAGTGGGAAAATCTGATTCCTCGACTTTAGTCAACTCAACCAGTCCCATCCTAGATTTAGTGGGCCTAAAAAAGAACATGAAAATTGATTTGTCAAAACCAATTTCATCCATGACAATCTAACCGATTTGACCACATAGGTTAGAGGCCTATTTTTTTAATTTCAAGGCTTGGAAATAGGTTTACCTAGCCTAATTTTCACCTACAAAAGGTTGCTTGATTAGACCCATCAGTCTGCCTAATTAGATAGGTCAAAAACGTTTGGAAATTGATTCTTTTTTTTTTTTGCTTGATTTCTAGCTATAAAATGACTTTGATTTTTGTTCTTGATTTTGATGGGTCTATTAACCATTTAATTATTACATGATAATTTTTCCTTCTTTTCACCCTAGCTGACAAAAATATCACACTTTTTTAGATGGAAATCAGTTGTGGAAACTGATTTTCCCTAACAAAATCAAAATTTGTTCTATTTTGGTCAATATGGAGAAAGTTGTTTTACTTTGTAACTTTTTTTTTATTTTTTTTATATTTATTGGGTAAAAAAGCCTCATTTAGGTCATAGTTTTACATGCAATTCGCAGAGTTTATGAGCTAGTGAACTAATATGTAATTAAGTTTTGACTCTTCATCTATTAATTATATAGTTTATTTAGTCATTGAGTTGAATCGCTAAAAGTACTGTCGAAACCATTTTAAAATTTGATTTTAAAAACGAGGATCGACTTGTAAAAACGAAAATGGGAGTCGCCACCAATCCCTTTTTACTTAGGTGTGATTGGATCACCTTGTAAAATGTTTTATTTTAAAACATTTGATTTTGGTCTACGAAAAATGAGAAAATGGGTTCGGGAGTCGGTTACGTATGAGGAATGA
The DNA here is from genome assembly GCA_025698515.1 of Gossypium sturtianum. Taxonomy (NCBI): domain Eukaryota; kingdom Viridiplantae; phylum Streptophyta; class Magnoliopsida; order Malvales; family Malvaceae; genus Gossypium; species Gossypium sturtianum. The sequence goes on along the minus strand of CM046951.1, from coordinate 75,359,421 downwards.
TTAGCACCCTCATAACACCCAAAAATTGGTACCTAATTGATAAAATAATGTCCTAATGTTGAAACTTTAAAAAATTTTAAAAAAATGGACCTTTTATTTGAAGAAAACACCCAGACTTACCTATCTCAAAGAAATAAAACACCATACCCAGTAAGTTAGGATATAGCATTTCATGACTTTGAAACTAAGCACGTCTATATTTTAGAAAATTCCTACCTCGTGACGCAAAACGTCGAACCCAATAAGTTAAGGCACAACGATCCGAATTCCCAAGAATAGGTTTTTTTATTTGAAATTGGTAAATCTCAGTTTGTTAAGGAAAAAAAGAGAGAGGTAATACCTAAAGTTTCATGAGAAAAATCGAACCCAATAAGTTAGGGCAAAATTCTTCTCGAAATCCTTCAAATATCACATATCACCGTATTTTGAAAACCATTTGAAATAAATATTTTGATTGGAAAGATATTTTATAAACCTGGTTTGAGTGAATCATACATTACAACATTTATGCCAAATATCAGTTTATCATAACTTGATCTCAAAAACTCAGTATTCGGTTTCGATATCCTCCTTTATTTCTCTGTATTTTTCGTACATATATTTCTCTGTGTATCTCTCTGTTTTTTTTATTCGTATCTGTGTATTTTTCTATATATTTCTTTCTGTCCATGTCCTTTCGTTTACAAATTTATGGGTTTTTATACCCGAAAAATAAAAATGAAAAAAAAGAAATATATCATTTTTGCCATATTTGCTCGTTGCTCTTTCCTTTTCTATGCAGGAACGGAGATTCTGGTGATGGCTAAGGCGGGGTTCGTGCGCGTTGATGACGGCGAGGATCTGATTCGGCGCGAGGCTGGGGCGAAACTTGCGGCGCGACGGTTAGGATATTGTCTCCTGCGGCGCCTAGGGTTTCCTGAAACCCTAGGCCTTTTGATTTCTATTTAGGAATTGGGCCACTTTGGGCCATCCAAGTTTTGGGTCTAATGGGTTAATGATTTTCTAGTTTTAGGTGCTATGTTAAAAAGTGGGCCGGTTTGATTTTGGGTCAATACTGGGTCTATAAAACGGACTGTAAAACTGGACATTTTTTTATTTTTTTGTTTTTTCTTTTTCTGAACAGGCCCGGGCATAAATGGGCCTCTACAGCTGCCCCTTTTTGCTCATTTTCGTGTAATGAGAATAGAGCAAAGACAATAAAAGGGCCCATTTTGCCCAGTCTTGTCCAATGGCTGGTATCTTTAATCTGCTCCACTCCTGCTTAGTGGAGACAAAACAGAAAGTGTCTTTGATCTGCTTCCTGCAACTTCAGGAAGATGAGATCTGTTATCTTCGATCTTCTTCTTGCAACTTCAAGAAGACAAGATCTCATTGTCTCGATCTACTCATTTGCAACCTCGGGAGACAAAGTGAAAGTGTCTTTTGATCTCGCTTCCTACAACTTCAGGAAAATAAGATTTTCTTTCTTCGATCTTCTTCTTACAACTTCAAGAAGACAAGATCTATTGTCTTGATCTACTCTCATTGCAACTTTCAGGAGACAAGACTAAAATCTCCGTTTGATCTACTTCCTGCAACTTTAGGAAGATAAGATCTTCCTTTTACAGTCTGCTCCACTGCAATTTTAGAGAGATAAGACTAAAAATTCTTTTGATCTGCTTCCTGCAACTTCAGGAATATAAGATCTTCTATCTTCAATCTACTCTGCTGCAACTTCAGGGAGACAAGGTTGAAAGTGTTTTAGATCTGCTTCCTGCAACTTCAGGAAGATAAGATCTTTTGTCTTTAGTCTACTCCACTACAACTTTAGGGAGATAAGACTAAAATGTCTTTTGATCTGCTTCCTGCAACTTCAGGAAGATAAGATCTTCTGTCCTTAGTCTAATCCACTACAACTTTAGGGAGATAAGACTAAAAATGTCTTCGATCTGCTTCCTGTAATCTTCAGGAAGATAAGATCTGCAAATTTGCCGGTATTGCTACACCGTCCTCTGGAGGACATATCCTGTAGACTTATGTTTATGCTACATGACTAAGATGCTATGATCAGAATGAATCAAATGATTCTAGCTACATGTATTATGAATGACATGAATGCAACATGTCAAGAAAATGATTCCTTTTAAAGGATTAGGATTAGAATGCAATGATCGAAATAAATCAAATGCTCCTAATGAAATTTACCATGATACAAAAATGTTATGAGTATGATCCTTGCTCTAGGTGTTATCACTCATTTGTTCTTCATTCTTGTTCATCAATCACGTTTTGCTCAACATGCTTGCCCTAATGTAATTTTTGAGTCAACTCCGCTTGGATCTTGAGAACACAAGGCTTGTACCATTCTACCATAATGGGATTTGAAACTTTTTTAATCTGACCTATCTGAAGTTTTTAGGGCATTGGGTTTATTTCGAATTCAACCCATTCCTCCACAATTAAGGGTTCCCCGAACATCAATTTATTATTTGGTCCAATTATCACTTGGACAAAGAAATCAAAGAAATAGTCTCTCTCCAGACTCCTCTTTCTCAAATATTTCTTATGCACCTGGAACTTCTAAACAATTGTCCTGTTTTGACTTCTTGTCTTATCTAGAAATTTCCAAAGTAATATGTAGAACTTCTTTTCGTGAAATTATTAGTTCGTCCATCATTATTTTAATGCAACACATTAATGACTAATGGATAACAAATAAATTGATCTCAAAAAGAGTTAAAATTGAATAAATTATCAAAGATACAAAGAAAATTTAACTGGGAACATATCTTTGAGAAGAAAAAGAATCCCAATATAGTAAAATGAATAGGACAAAAATCAGATGCCCTAGATATCGCCAATTGAGCTTCTATATACAAACTTTATGAAGACTACCTTAAGCTCAACATGTGTTTGGAAGACCGAAGGTACTTTGTTGATGCCCTGATATGCAACATTCTTCATTTCATTGTTGATTCAATTATAGCAAGATGATTGCGTGTCCAATCCGAATTTGAGCCGCCCTTTTCGGGTTTTCAACTAAAAACCCCTTTGGTCTCAAGACGACCTTTGCGGGTTTTCGCCTTGGCCTCTCCGTCATTTTTTTTTTTAGAAACTCAAAGCGCCCTTTGCGGGTTTTCACTTTGGCCTCTTCTCCTTTTCACGCAAAATACTTTTTAACTGAGTCAAAATTCACAGGATTAGGTAAACTTTTCCCATCCATTTTGATCAAGATCAGTGCTCCTCCAGAGAAAGCCTTCTTCACCACATATGGTCCTTCCCAATTCGGCATCCATTTTCCTCTGAAATCCTTTTATATTGGAAGGATCTTTTTCAGTACAAGGTCCCCCTCGTGAAACTCTCTTGGGCGAACTTTCTTATTATAGGCTCGTATCATTTGTTTCTGGTACATTTGGCCGTGATGAATAGCCCTTAGTCTCTTTTCTTCAATTAAGTTCAACTGATCATACCGAGCCTGAATCCATTCAGCTTCATCCAGCTTTATTTCTGACAACACACGAAGAGAAGGAATTTCCACTTCAATGGGTAGAACAGCCTCCATCCCATAAACCAACGAATAAGGCATTGCCCATGAGAGTTTCCGGGCACGCCCGATAAGCATAGAGTGCAAACGGTAGTTTCTCATGCCAATCCTTATAAGTCTCGATCATCTTCCCACTATCTTCTTGATATTTTTGTTAGCCGCTTCCACTGCCCCATTCATTTTTGGACGATATGGAGACGAATTATGGTGTTTGATCCCAAATTGGCTACAAATTTTTGCTATCAAACTGTTGTTCAAGTTCAGCGCATTGTCTGATATGATCCTTCTGGCATTCCATATCGACAAATAATCTCCTTCTTCAAGAATCGGCTAACTGCTGATTTAGTAACGTTAGCGTATGAGGCAGCTTCTACCCATTTTGTGAAGTAGTCAATTACCACGAAGATGAATCGATGCCCATTCGAAGCTTTTGGTGAGATTGGTCCAATAACATCCATGCCCCACATGGAAAATGGCCATGGGAAAGTCATAACATGCAAAGGTGACGGAGGTACATGAATTTTATCTCCATAAATTTGGCATTTATGACATCTCTTGGCATAGTTAATACAGTCTCCTTCCATGGTAGACCAATAATATCCAAATCTCATTATCTGTCTAGCCATTGTGAATCTATTGGTGTGTGTTCCACAAACGCCCTCATGAACTTCTTCAAGGATTTGCTTAGCTTCAACAGCATCAACACATCTCAATAGTACTTGATCTTTTCTCTTCTTGTATAAGATATCTCCATCTAAAACATAGTCAGAGGCTAATCTTCTTAAAGTCTTTTTCTCATTCTCAGCGGCGTGCTCCGGGTATTCACGATTTTTTACGTATCGTAATACATCCTGATACCAAGGGTGATCATCTCTTTCCTCCTATTCTATGTCATAACAATGAGCTGGAGTTTCGAAGATACTCGTCTGAATAGGTCTCATATCTTCTGGTCTATTTACTTTGATCAAAGAAGCCAGGGTCACCAAAGCATCTGCCATCTGATTTTCATCGCGTGGGAGGTAATTGAAAGTAATGTCATCAAATTCTTCAACCAATCCCAGAACTATTTTTTGGTAATCAATTAGTTTGAGATCTCTCGTCTCCCACTCTCCCTTAAGCTGGTAGATTACTAGGGCAGAATCTCCGTATACTTCTAGCACTCTGAACTTACGCTCTAAGGCTGCTCGAATTCCCATGATACAGGCTTCATATTCCGCCATGTTATTTGTGCAATCAAAATCCAATTTGCATGTAAATGGATAATAATCACCACTAGGGGATACCAAAATTACCCCAATTCCATTTCCGACAGCATTTGACGCTCCATCAAAATTTAGCTTCCACGGAATATCTTCAGTATTTGCCACATACATCAACTCTTCATTTGGGAAATCAAAGCTCAAAGGTTCATAATTCTCCAAAGCTCCGCTAGCCAAAAAGTCTACTACTGCACTTCCTTTTATAGCCTTTTGGTTCACATAGACTATATCGAATTCAGACAAAAAAATCTGCCACCTAGCCATCCTTCCATTCAAAACATTGGACTCCATCATATACTTTAATGGATCAAGCTTCGAAATTAATCAGGTAGTATGATATAACATGTACTGCCTCAATCTCCGAGTTGTCCAAATCAAAGCACAACACAATTTTTCAATCGACGAATATCTCATTTCACATTCAGTAAACTTTTTGCTGAGATAGTACTGGTGCATTTGACAGATACTGCTTGACTTTATCAAAGGCTTTCTGGCATTCCTCGTCCCATACACCTTGGTTGTGTTTCTTGAGAAGACGGAATATGGGATCACATTTCTCAGTTAATTGTGAAATAAACCGAGCAATGTAATTTAACCTTCCAAGAAAACCACGAACTTCCTTCTGAGTGCGCGGTGGAGGCAATTCTTGTATAGCTTTGACCTTGTTTGAGTCAACTTCGATTCCTCTCTCGCTGACCACAAAACCTAATAATTTTCCTGACCGAGCTCCGAAAGTACACTTTGCAGGGTTAAGCTTCAATTGAAATTTTCTCAACCTCAAAAATAATTTCTTCAAAACCTCAATGTGTTCCTTTTTTGTTCGAGATTTGGCGATCATGTCATCAACATACACTTCGATCTCTTTATGCATCATGTCATGGAATAAAGTTACCATGGCCCTCTGATATGTTGCTCCAGCATTCTTTAATCCGAATGGCATTACTTTATAGCAAAAGGTACCCCACAGTGTTATGAAGGTAGTTTTCTCCATATCCTCAAGGTGCATCTTGATCTGATTGTATCCTGAAAAGCCATCCATGAAGGAAAACAACGAAAATCCCGCTGTATTATCCACCAACGTGTCAATGTGCGGAAAAGGGAAATTATCCTTTGGGCTAGCTTTATTTAGATCCCTAGAATCCATGCACATCCAGACCTTTCCGTCCTTCTTAGGGATAGGAACAATGTTGGCAACCCACTCTGAGTACTTGATCACTTGTAGAAAACCAGCATCAAATTGTTTGTAACAACCTGAATTTTTGGGCCTATGCGTTTAATGGGTGGATATGTTTAATGTGTTAATTTAAGTGTTAGGGGTCCAAATTGGGCTCAGGCTTAGGTAGAGACCTTGATTAAAATTATCTGTTTGGGCATTATAGGGTTTAAAAGGTAGTATCTATGTTTAAAGTATGTGGATAATAAGCAGATAAAGGCTATTATTTAGGAATTTATTTTATGTAGATAATAAGCAGATAAAGGCTAAAATTTAGGGATTTTAATGATTAAAATATGTGGATAATATGCTGATAAAGGAGGGAGGAGTTAGAGATAATTAAGTCTCTTTTAGATGAGCTAGTAGATTAAGATAAATGAGAAAAGATAGGACTTATCTGCAAGGTTAGGTAAGTGCCGGAATTTCTATAAATAGGGGGAATATCTCTTCAATTTCGGCATTTGGGTTTTTCTCTCATTCTTTTCTCTTCTTCTCTGAGTAAAACTAAAGTTCCATCTTCTTCTTCATTCTCTGCAAAAGCCGAAATCTCTAAGCCTATTCCCTCATCTTCACTTTGATTCAAAAGCCGAAACTCTTTCCATTCTTTTTCTTCCTAGCCGAAATCTTCATGTCTCTTCCTTGTTTTCTTTTCTTCTTCTCTTTTCCTGTCAGAAACCGAAACTCTTCACTCAAGTATTTTAAAAGCCAAAGACACATCAGCCTTCTCTTGTTCATACTTTTTTCGGGATTTTCCTAAAAGCCGAAATCCCTAGATCTCATCTCCTGTGATTGCCGAATTACTTTTGTGGTGCCTACTTGTGCCGAAATCTGAAGGGAACTTTAGTGGAGTCAATCGCATAGATCTCTAAGTTATAGAATCGTGTTACTTTCGGGATTCCAAGGTAAGGGATCTATTAGTTTTAACGTGTAATTTGGGATTTATTAACCTTGGCCGATTGTTGAAGGGGCTAAATCTTTGTGTGTTTTTCCGGCTTTTGAGCAAGGCTTTACATTGAGGATAATAGATCCGGATAGCAAGGACATCGACTAAGAATATTGGATTTCGCGATATCAAGTGTGTAATACTTCCCCACCATCTAGATCTGATTATTAATGTATGCTCATAAGTTTATATGTTGTGATAAATACTGATATCTCGGTTTAATGTTGGAAACCGAAAAGGGTGAAGCAAATCACCAGTCGTGATGAATGTTTGACTTTATATGATAAAAGCATATTGATTTTATGGTTGCATGGGTTGGGTTGATGAAAGGAGGAAGTTATACGTTATATGTGTAGCGGTTTATACCGTGATCTCGTTATATGTTGTAGCGGCTAATGCCGTGATTCATTATATAAGGGCTTCAACCATAATATGTTGATGAGCAAAGCATGACCGCCATCTTGGCGTGTAGCGGTGTGGGTCGATTGTAGAAATCCCCAATGGTGTGAATGGGTGGTACGGGGCGTGTAGCGGATGGAAACCTAGGCAAATGGGTTGGGCCTTGCATATTATTTGTTATTTTTTTAAATGGAATTATTAATTGCTTTATGGGCCTAAGGCCAAAATCTAGTGGTGCATGAGGGTTGCACACTCGAGTCTCGCGACTCACCCTATTAATTAACCTTTCAGTGATACCTAGTGCTTGGATGGGTGGAGAGGAACGCAAGGTGGCCATGCAAAAGACCAATCTGGATCCAAAGAAAAGTCTCAAGTTAACACTTTATATTTTTAATTAATGGATTTTAAATCTCGTTGTAATAAGGCTATGGGCCACTAGTTTATGTTTTGTTTTATTTTGAGCTTTAATTACTTTTAGTTATTTAAATTCTTATTGAACTAATGTATCTATTTAAATTTGGGTTTTTTAATTTATAAAGGCATATTTTATTTAAACTATCAACTATTAAATTTCTCTTGAATAAGAAGATAAACTTTAGAAAAATATTTTTTCTGAAAATACGACATGTTTTTCCAAAATTTTTAGTGACATACCAGATCCGGTCGTGGTGTTTGGGCTGGGTTTGGGGTGTTACATTGTTTCTGGACCTCTTTTTTTATTTTCAACACTATATCAGGACTCATCCTTCATAGCTTTTGCTGAACTGGCTTGCACTCCTCTCTTATGGGAAGGCGATGTACCACAATATCAGTACTTAGACCAGGCATATCCTGGTATGACCATGCGAAAACGTCCTTAAATTCCCGCAATAACTCAACAAGATCTTGTCTCGTCTCTTTGGCTATGCGCATCCCAATTTTCACAACCTTTCCTTCCTCTAAGGTTATGCTTTCTACCTCCTCTTCATGTGGCAAGATCTGTTTCTCTTCTTGCTTTACCATCTTTAACAAATCTGGAGATAAATCACAATCTCAGTCACCTTCAAAATCCTGAGGTTCCTCCAAACACATATCTTGCTCAAAGTGGACCTCTATAACTGTATTATCTTTGCTCACATCATTGATATCTAGGGACCTGTGATGGGTGCCAAAGAATGTACAAAGAACAAATGAATTCGAGGACAACTATTCACATGTTATGAATGAAAAAATTTGGAATGAAATTAGAAAGTCAAAAGAATGTAATGAAAGAATATTTGCTCAAGTTAATTATCAAAAATGTATTTTTTATTAAAACAACAATTTCTGAACATAAGCCTATTTCACATAAGAAATCTTATTGTTCCTAGGCTAAAAAAAACAACAAGAGCGTTCTGAATATTACTCTGTATAATCTCTAAAAACTACAGGAAGTTCCTCTGCAGTCCAATTGTCCAAAACGCTTCCAAGTTCATAAGGGCAAATGCCCAACAGGTTTCTTTGTTCAGTTTCTTCCTCATGTATAGCATTGATGTGAGGACTTTCCAATAACCCCCTCTCAGGGTGAATTATTCCTCCAGATACGAAGGTCTGGGATATGTGAGGGAATGTCATTGATTCCCACTGGATTTCTTCTCCATTCAGTCGGGCCCTTCTTCTCTCCTGCTTCTTCTCTATTTCTTTTCTCCTCTGTCTGGCATCTGGCCTGAAACCCAAGCCAAAGCGGTCTCTCTTCTCCTTCAGCATTGGCACTTGAACCTCTCCTTAGAGATGTCTGCCAAGTCCCTTCCCTGGTAGGGCTCTTCTCCCCACCATCATCTGTAAGCCCATCCTCGTGGTCTTAGATATCTTTGGTACTGGGACTTCACTTCCTTCCGAGATGAATGTTGCATTGACGAACTCTAAAGATCGGAAAGAACATTCGATGGCCTCCTCATTTGTCTTTACATATGGCGCGTCATTGGTAACAGTCGCTATAATGTCCTCTTCCGCATTTATAGTGACCAGTCGACCATCCGTCACCAGTTTCAGTTTTTGATGAAGAGATGAGAGCACTGCTCCTGCTGAATGAATCCAAGGCCTTCCCAGCAAGCAATTGTATGAGGGCTTTATATCCATCACTAGAAAGTCCACCTCATATGTGTTTGGCCCAATCTGCAACGGTATGTCAATCCTCCCCATCACCATTCTCTCGGTGCCGTCAAATGCTCTCACTATATTCTGGCACGTCTTCATGTGTGAACTATCTATTGGCAACCTCTTCAGTGTCGACAATGGTAGGACATTCAAGGCTGATCCATTATAGATCAACACACTTGGCAGAGTGTATCCCTTGCAACGAGTGGTGATGTGCAAGGCTTTGGTTGATCCCATACCTCCAGGTGGAATTTCATCGTCGCTGAAGGAAATAAAGTTGTCAGCACTTATGTTACTAACTAATTGGTCAAGTTTATTGACAGATATGTCTTTAGTAACATAAGTCTCGTTCAGTACTTTCATCAAGGCCTCACAATGAACTTTCAAACTTAAAAGTAAGGCCAGTACCGAAATACGAGCCGGTTGTTTGCACAATTGCTCCACTACGCTATATTCACTGTGCTTTAAGAATTTTTAAAATTCTTTAGCATCTTCCTCCCTTACAGGTAAATTGATAAGGGCATCAAGTCCTTCCTCTAGTTCAATTGGCACATTCTTTGATTTCGCTGATTCTGGTCTGACATTTACTGAGTTGTAACGCCTCCCATTTCGTGTGTAGAATCCATCATTTTGGACCTCCTTGGAAATGCTAGCTGAGTTTTCTATTTCTGGCGTCGCCACATTACAATTGTAACTCCATGGTACCGTCTTGTTATCCTTGTAAGAAAAGGACACAGGTCTCTGGATTACAACTTTAGGCGCGATTCGTGCTCTACCCTCTGTATTTCTTGGTCTGGAAATGATGATCCTCGGATAACTGACTTTTTAATTTGTCAATTCTCCTTCGGTTGCATGTGTATTTCCTCCCTCTGGGCCCTCTTCATAAAACTCCAGCTCTTTATTATCCATAAGATTCTGTACCAATAATCTAAACTCAGCACATTCCTGAATCTCATGTCCTTCAGCTTTGTGGAACTCACAGCTTGATTCTTCACCTTTGTCCTTGAGACTTGATTTTATCAATCCCCTTCTTACCATTTCTTTCCATACTTCTCTCAACGGGGTTTTTACTTCTGAGATATCCCCCTTGGTCCTTCTCACGACATCCTCTCTGACTGTGTTTACCCCTTTATCTCCATGGTTGGGTAATGGGTTCTCTGTACTGGACGTATCATCAAGCTTGACAACTCCCAACTTAAGAAGCCTCTCAACTACCTTTTTGAAGGCAGTATAGTTTTCTATTGAATGCCCCGTTATTCCTACGTGATAATCACATTGGGCATTTGAGTCATACCATTTAGGATATGGGGGTTGTAGCAGCTGTAGATAATATAGGGACACTACGCGTGCCTCTAATAAAGTATGATATAGCTCCTTATACGTCATTAGGATTGGCGTAAATTGGATCTTTTCAACATTTTGTCTAGGGCCTGATTCTTGTCTTGCCGACCCTTGTTGCCCAGTAGTAACTACTTTCGACTGACTGACAGTGACTGCCTTTGAGTACCCTTTGTTGAATGTACTCGTGTTGTTCACCTCATTATCTTTTTTCCTAGGAGCAGATCTCTTAGTGGTTTCTCCTACTTCAATCTTGCCAGCCCTTATGGCATTTTCTATCATTTCACCCGCCATGACTATATCCGCAAAGCTTTTAGTGGTGCTTCCTATTATATGGGTGATAAAAGGCCCCTTCAGAGTGTTGATGAACAACATGGTGGTTTCCTTTTCCAGGAAAGGTGGTTGAACTTGCATGGAAACTTCCCTCCATCTTTGCGCGTACTGCCTAAAGCTTTCATTTGATTTCTTTTCCATGTTTTGCAACATGATTCTATCAGGCGTCATGTCTGTAACATGATGATATTGCTTCATGAAAGCTTGAGCTAAGTCTCTTCGTGAGCTAATATTAGCGCGGCTAAGTTGATTGTACCACCTAGACGCTGCTCCCATTAAACTATCTTGGAAACAATGAATCAAGGGTTGATCATTATTTACATAGCCAGTCATGCGTCTACAGAACATGGTAATGTGGGCTTTAGGGCAACTAGTCCCGTTGTACTTCTCAAATTCTGGCATCTTGAATTTATGAGGAAGTACCAGATCTGGAACCAGACTCAAGTCCTTGGCATCAATCCCATGATGATGATCATCATTCTCCAGAGCCTTGAATTTTTCCTCCAACCATCTACAGTGATCCTCTAACTGTCTTGAAGATTCAGTTTTGATCCTCTAACTATGGGACCCTTTCCCTTGTCCATTGCCCCACTTAGCATTTGGGCCATTTGTGCCATCATGTTCCTTTGGGCCTCCATCATCTGGTCCCTCATCTCTTGTTGAAGCTTTGCCATTTGCTCTTGTATCTGGTCTTGAATGTCTCTTTGGAATTGTTCCATCCTTTGATCCATTTTCCTTGATTTAGCACGTGTACCGTAGGGGTGTTCAGCTTTCAAGTTTTCCTTCCATTTTCTCTCTCACACACTGTTATAATTTCGACTAATTAGACTCTCCTTATAGACTTAAATGCAGATGATATGATGCAAATGCAAATGCATGAATGCAAAGAGGCATTGATTCTGATTCAACTTCATTTTAGAAAACTTTATTAGAAAACAAAATCCTTTACATAAAACGGACTACAAATATGCTTTTGCCCTAAGTCCTAAGGTCTTGATTTTCCCAAGTAATGAAGCTAACTCTTGACTACGGTCGGACTGGAGCTCATACTTCATGCTCAACGTATCAGCCTGTGATGCCAAAGTCTGTAGATGATCAGCTACCTCTCGAATCTGGACTATCGCTTCGCCCATGAGGTAATTCTGACTTTTAACCTGATCATGATAATGGTGAAGCTCTTCCTTCCAATGCCCTTCTCTCGTTTCAAGCAACTCGATCTGAAGTTCACAGCTATGCAATGCCGATTCTAACTTTTCAATCTTTCCCTTCATTTCCTCAATTCTGCTCAAGCTTGCCTTTAACTCAATCGCGAAATTACGGCTTCGATGGTGATGAAGAGACCGTCCAAGTTTAGCCACCTTAGCTTTTAAGTCTTCCTTTTTACCCCGACTTTCTGACAAACTCTTCTTTAGAGCCTCATTCTGCGCTTGCATTTCTCGAAACTTCCTCTCCCAATAGTCAGCTTTGGCATTTTCCTCCCAGACCTCTCGTTGCCATTGTTCAGAAGTCTTCCCCAATCCAGCATTCTTCATCGTTAGTCGCATCTTCTTATACTCTGACTTCAAGCTATCTCGATCTTCCTCAATCTTCCTTTTCTCCTTTCTTACTTTCTCAGCTTCTGATTTCTGAATATCCACATCTAGCCTCAAGTACATCTTTTCTTCTTCTAGCTCCTCTATCCTCTTTCCAAGCTCTGAATTCCTCCTTTCAAAATCTTGTTTCATCACCTCCACTTCCGATGGGACCACTTGTAGAAATTCTTCAATCGATCGAGCATCTTCTGAACTTGGCACAGGGATATTGTCGTTGACTCTCCTACTCCACCATCCATAATACTCTAGAGTCGTCATTGGGCCCACATCGACTCTCTTCATGCGACGGGTCTAATTCCAAGCACTAGCAATCTCTTTAACCCTCTTCTTGTAACTATTCCCTTTATACGAAAACTCACTTTGGGCTAATCCGTGTGTGGTCGGTACAAACTGCCTCGATCTGAATTGCCTTAATACAAGCAAATGCACATATCCAATGGCTCCCCAAATTCCAAGTAGAGGGACCCAATCAAAACTCCCACACCGATACAGAACTTCATCAGGAACCATCCAGTGGGCTCTCCATTCAACATCTTCTTCCTGAAGATTTTGTAGAAGCGCTATCCAATTTTCTTCAGCTATGTCGTCTCTCCTCGGGGTGGCAACTATTTCCTTTAATGGAGAATAATTTTCTGAGAAGACCCGATAAGAAACCTTTTCCACTTTCCAAAAGTGACTATGGAACCAAGCCAACAATAACTGTGCACATCCTATGAATCTGCCTTCTCTAGCTCTTCTACATGCACTCAATGACCGAAATGTTTCTGCCAAGATCGCAGGAACAGGTGTGACTTACTTGTCAAGTCGATAAAAAAGATATGAGACAGCTTCATCCACATATCCCAATGCCCTCGGAAAGATCATTAATATATATATATACTCAAAGCAAATATATCGACTTTCTTTTTCATGTCAGGATGTTCTAAAATCAAATCATTCAAAGCTTTCCACGAGATGCAGTTATACTCACCTTTTTGTTTGATTCTGGCCGTAACCCACTGCTCACTCATCCCCGTAATATTCGTCAGTTTCCTCACAAAGGTTATAACATTAGGGGCCCTCGCGTAAGCCTTATCAACTTGAATCTTAAGACATCGCAATAGAGCTGTATACTCCTCTACCGTAGGTACCAAATCAACTCTTCCGAAAGTGAAGCAACTATATGCAGAATTCCAATATTGAGAGATGGCTCAAAACTGATGTTCATCTACCTAAATATCCAACAGGTACGGCAAGTCTCCATAGCTACTGTAAAACAAATGCTTAGTCTCGTTACTCCACTGATCCAATATCTCCCTTAATTCCTGAAGATTGTTCTGCGTCACACTGATGCGAGTGTAGTCCCATAGCTCTGACTTGTACCCTTCAGCTAGGCTATCTCCTTTTACTAATCGTGTATGCCGCTCGACCACCACCTACGGACATTGCATTGTCCTCCACTTTATCAAGGAATTCGTTCTCCATAACCACTTTCTAATTTAGAAACCGACCGTGAACTGATACCTCTTTAAAATATGAAATGACATGCAACAAAATAAAACACAATTGATCAATAACATGAAATAAAATATAAAGCAAATAATCCATCACCTATCTGGGTAATCGCTAAAGTTTGGTATAGATCAACCTAGGGTAAGCACTTAGGTTTTCTATATGTGGTTTTAGCTCTAGAGTTGAGGTACCTAAACCAGTAAATTCCTCGATCCTCACCCATTATAGGCTCATATGGACCGAGTTCATTTCAGGGAATACATTTCCCTATGGCTGCACGGAGATGAAAATATCACGAAGACATAGGTACGGATGTATCCCGAAAGCGATTCACTATCCTGCACGGAGGTGAAAACCTCACGAAGGAGTAGCTTCTCGCTCCCACTTAAGGGTGTGACCACAACGGTGATGCAAATGCAATGCAAAGATACTTTTAAAATAAATCACATGCAAATAAATGATGATGATTTTTTTAAATCAAGATTTCAAAGTTTCAACAATAGGACATGAAATTGTCAACTTTACGGCTTGACTCTCTTATTGGTCCCCAGTGGAGCCGCCAAGCTGTCGAAACCATTTTAAAATTTGATTTTAAAAACGAGGATCGACTTGTAAAAATGAAAATGGGAGTCGCCACCAATCCCTTTTTACTTAGGTGTGATTGGATCACCTTGTAAAATGTTTCATTTTAAAACATTTGGTTTTGGTCTACGAAAAATGAGAAAACAGGTTCGGGAGTCGGTTACGTATGAGGAAGGATTAGCACCCTCATAACACCCAAAAATTGGTACCTAATTGATAAAATCATGTCCTAATGTTGAAACTTTAAAAAAATTTAAAAAAATGGACCTTTTATTTGAAGAAAACACCCAGACTTACCTATCTCAAAGAAATAAAACACTATACCCAGTAAGTTAGGATATAGCATCTCATGACTTTGAAACTAAGCACGTCTTTATTTTAGAAAATTCCTACCTCGTGACGCAAAACGCCGAACCCAATAAGTTAAGGCACAACGATCCCAATTCCCAAGAATAGGTTTTTTATTTGAAATTGGTAAATCTCAGTTTGTTAAGGAAAAAAAGGGATAGGTAATACCTAAAGTTTCACGAGAAAAATCGAACCCAATAAGTTAGGGCAAAATTCTTCTCGAAATCCTTCAAATATCACATATCACCGTATTTTGAAAACCATTTGAAATAAATATTTTGATTGAAAAGGTATTTTATAAACCTGGTTTGAGTGAATCATACATTACAACATATATGCCAAATATCAGTTTATCATAACTTGGTCTCAAAAACTCAGTATTCTGTTTCGATATCCTCCTTTATTTCTTTGTATTTTTCGTACATATATTTCTCTGTGTATCTCTCGGTTTTTTTTATTCGTATCTGTGTATTTTTCTATATATTTCTTTCTGTCCCTGTCCTTTCGTTTACAAATTTATGGGTTTTTATACCCGAAAAATAAAAATGAAAAAAAAAGGAAATATATCATTTTTGCCATATTTGCTCGTTGCTCTTTCCTTTTCTGTGCAGGAACGGAGATTCTGGTGATGGCTAAGGCGGGGTTCGTGCGCGTTGATGACGGCGAGGATCTGATTCGGCGCGAGGCTAGGGCAAAACTTGCGGCGCGACGGTTGGGATACTGTCTCCTGCGGCGCCTAGGGTTTCCTGAAACCCTAGGCCTTCTGATTTCTGTTTAGGAATTGGGCCACTTTGGGCCATCCAAGTTTTGGGTCTAATGGGTTAATGATTTTCGAGTTTTAAGTGCTAGGTTAAAAAGTGGGCCGGTTTGATTTTGGGTCAATACTGGGTCTGTAAAACGGACTGTAAAACTGGACATTTTTTATTTTTTATTTTTTTGTTTTTTTTCTTTTTCTGAACAGGCCCGGGCATAAATGGGCCTCTACAAGTACCATGTTTGAACTCCTAGTTATACACTATGTGTTAGAAAACTTTAGTCTGATATCCTTATCTTAGGTGTGTTGCCCTTATAAGATATCCACAATCCTTTAAGGTTACTTCTATTCACCTAATTTGATCACCTTTATCTCAAGATTTTAAATGTATCTTGTGTTGCCCTTATAGAATATACATCCCTTAAAGTAACATTTATGCACCTATGATCACTTTTATCTTATTGCTTCCATTCTATAATCTATGATGAAAATGATCATTACTTGTATCATTAATGATTAATTCATTTTTTTCCAAACAAATCTCCATAGCCATGTTTCATTTTCATAATATATACAATGCCTTTGATAGGATAATATTAACTCTTTATTCAACCTATGATTCCACTATCTACAAGTGAAAATATATCATGCATAAGTTACATACCTAATGTACAACCATTTGCCTACTATTTCGAGATGCATGGATTATCAATACATCATTGCATATGAGTTATAAATACATAATCATTTTCTTACTCAAGATTAAAGTAAGTCACACAATGAATGCCAAAAGAAAATTAATCCATAAATAGATTTAGATTAAAATCATCTTGGGTCTAGTCCAATGTATTGTCAGTTCAAACAACTATATCTATGTCTTTATCTTAGAAGTTAATCAAGCTTTGATGGTCAAGATAAATTATCTCTCTAATTGAACTTATAGCCAATATAATAACCCTAACATGAGTCACTTGCTCATTATGATCCCATGGACTATAGACTATTTAGATTACCTTTTAATACAAATTGCCTTATGCATTACAAAACTATTTGTTATGAAACTTAATATTAGTTAAACCTTAGGTAATCCATGAGCAAATATTTTCTTAACAATTTTCTTGTCATACAGAACCAATGAGGATATTCACATATAGCATATTGATTACTACACTAAGGACACAAATCCTAACACTAACTTCCTTGGGGATCGATACTTTATTTAAAAGATTGATCATTTCTATATGAAAATGCCTAAAATAAGTCAAAATGTGTTTAAAATATTTTCAAATGATTTTGATGCAACTCAAAAAAAAAAAGAAAGAAAGATATAAACTAAATCATTTCAGGCAACTTTTATGAGTTTATTTTCTCAAAATGCATGAGAAATTATTTGCAAACTAATTTATAATTAATTATATTTTTAAAAATATGATATATGTCATAAATTAAAACAATATTATTATTTTATAAAAATAAGTTTTTAAATTTAAATAATTTACAAACATGTTAAGAAATTCATAAGGTAATTGAATTTGAGCATAATTGTATGTAATTATCCAGGTAATTACTCTGTTTGTCACCCTCCCCTAAGAATTACACTCAATCCAGTGTTTACTCAAACATACCACACATGTGTATTACAAACAATTACACTCAAATTCATTTATTAGGTGGCTTTCCCAACATACCTTTAAGGTGTGTTTGAACACCGCAATGTGATTGGATGAAAGTGTAATTACTAGAGTAGTAATTACATTCTCTTGTAATTACAAGGAATTCTAATTTCATTGGTGTGTTTCGTTAATAAAGTGTAATTACATTGTAATTTATCATGTAATGCTAGGTAGTATGAATTATAATTACAAAATACATAATTTTAAATTCTAAAAAATATATTATGAAAAATTATTAATAATACTTAACAAAAATATTTTCTCTAATTGAGTAAAAAAAACTTAAAATCAAATAATCATAAAAAGTAATTACGAACGGAGATAGAATCAGACCGATTCCCTAAGTGCCTTTCTAGATATTCCTCAATGTCCCGGCTATTCACGAAACGGGAGAAGCGGATGAATAATCATCTACTTCCGGAAGAAATCGAAGAATTTCTTAGGAATCCTACAAGATCTATTCGTTCTTTTTTCTCTGATAGATGGTCAAAACTTCATCTGGGTTCGAATCCTAGTAAGAGGTCCACTAGAGATCAGAAATTGTTGAAGAAAGAACAAGATGTTTCTTTTGTCCCTTCCAGGTGATCGAAAAATAAAGAAATAGTTAATATATTCAAAGATAATTACGTATTTACAAAATATCGTCTCAATTCATCCTATTTCATCAGATCCAGGATGTGATATGGTTCCAAAGGATGAACTGGCCAGTTCCAATAAGATTTCATTCTTGAACAAAAATCCATTTTTTGATTTATTTCATCTATTTCATGACCAGAACAGGGGACAATATAATTACTAGTAAAATTAACAAGAAAAATAAATGTCTTATGCAATTTTATCTAATTACTCCAATATTTCATATTTGTTGGACTATTCAATCTCTAATGTTAAACATAGACTCATTGTAATTATCGGTTGATCCTTAATCAAATATAAATAATAATTAATTAATGCTATGTATGTTAGTTAAAATTAGTATACAAAATTATAACAAATACTATATAATTTAGTTAAATATTTAATAGGTCAAAATGTACGAGGAATTATCTCTCACAAATAAAAATTATCAAATTATTTAAACAATATTAATAAAGTAATATATAATTATATTTTAAAAATAGAATATATACCATAAAGTTAAAATATTATTATATAAAAATAATGTTTTAAACTTAAATCATATGAATGCATTTGGTAAGCCAGATTGTAATTGAATTTAAATGTAATTATTTGTAATTACTCGTGGCATTACCTCATTCCGACCCTCTACTAAAGAATTGAAGAGTTTAATTGGATGGTGCAATTACACTCAATTCTATGATAAGTACTAAATATAATGATTACTCAAATATTTTACACATAAATAATTATAAGTAATTATATCCAAAAATCAATTATTAGGTCACTTTCCAAATGCACCCTTAATATTAAGGTAAAAAGACTTCTCTTGTCACTCTTAATTTAGAAATTGAGAAAATTGGTCTCTCTCAAAAAAATTGGAGCGATTTAATCCCTATCAATTTCAAAAGTGAACAACTAAGGACAATCAATCACAATGTTAATGTCTTCCATCCATTGCACATAATTTTGATCGGTATAGTAAGATTTAGCCTTTAATGTTTATGTATTTTTTTTCATTTTGATCTTTGTGGAGTTATGCCTCGTATTTTTCAACTTTTCTTCTCCTAGTTAAACTCTATTTTTAATTTCCCACTTAAAATCTGATTAGTGTAGGTTATTTTAATATTAGTTTCTCACTTAAACTCTGATTAGTGTAGGTTATTTTAATATTAGTTTCCCACTTAAACTTTGATTAATATAAGATATTTTAATATTATTTGACCTACAAATTTAGCCTATAAATAGACCCTTTTTCCACCCTAGAAAAATAACCTATTACACATTTAGGTATTAGCTCTTACAAGCTTTTAGAGAATTTTGTGTTTATATTTTGAGGATTCTTATTTCGGGTTTTGGGGTTTAGTTTTATCTCCATCTTTTGTACTCTTCGTTTTTGTCGTTTTAGTGAAAGTACCTTTGCCTGTGGTTTTTCCCTCAGTAAGGGTTTTACACGTAAATATTTGTGTTCATGTTTCTCCACTTTTACTATTTCATTGTTTATACGGGTCAATCCCTAACGAACTGGTATCAAGAGCTAGTTCGATTTCCGCAATTAACCCATTTAGAGATGACAGCAACAAGATTTGATATTGATAAGTTCGATGGCATCACAAATTTCAATTTGTGCCAAGTTTGGATGATGACAATTTTTATTCAGGGCAATCTTAAGAAGGTCCTTACAGAGAAGAAGCCTGCAGACATGGACAAATTAGAACGGGATAGGTTAAATAAAAAGGCTCTATCTGTGATTCAATTATGTCTAACAAATATGTGTTGCAGGAGGTTTTGATGGAGAAAACGACATTCACCTTATGAAAAAGGTTAGAAACCCTTTTACGCGCCAAAGTCTCTGGTTAACCGATTAGTGTTGAAACAACGGTTGTACACATTCCGCATGAATGAATGTGAGCACCTTAGAGATCACATCAATCAATTTATTACTCTTTTGAATAATTTAAAGAATGTTGAGGTTCAAATTAACGATAAAGATCAAACTATGTTATTATTGTGCTCTTTACCCCTTCATACAAATCTTTCAGGAAAACTCTGATTTATGGCAAAGATAATCTCTCATTCGAGGATGTGAAGGGTCATCTGTTGAGCAAAGACAAACTCGAAAATGAGTTATTCGGATAGCAAGTCAGATAGGCAAGCCTCAGTTTTGGTAGCATCAAGGAAGCAAGACGAGATGTCGCTATTATAAGAAGTTAGGTCATATCAAGGCAGATTGTTACAAACTACAAAATAAAAGGGTAGCTAAGAGCAACAAGGAAGATTTGGATAGTGCTAATTTGGCTAATGACAAGGGTGATGGTTTCTTGTTGGTGTCAACAAGTGAAAACTCTGTGCTTACGTCCGAGTGGATCCTGGATTCGGGCTGTTCTTTCCACATGTGTCCCAATAGGGACTAGTTCTCCATATACAGTTCAGTTGAAGGTGGAGTTGTGCGCATAGGGAATGGTTCACCTAGTAAGGTAATCGGTATTGGTACTGTTCAAATCAAGATGCACGATGGGATAATTAGGACATTGTCAGATGTCAGGCATGTGCCTAACTTAAAGAAAAATCTCATCTCCTTGGGAATAGACTCTAAAGGTTGTAGAATTAACATCGATTCAAATAGCATTAATGTATCCCGTGGGGCTTCCTTTTTTATGAAAGGTAAAAAGATTGGCAGTTTTTATGTTCCGAAAGGATCACCGGTGATCGGTGAAACAAGACGTCTCTCGTCTGTTAAGGAGTCAAAGTCGATTAGTTTGAAGTGGAGACAATTTGATCATAGGAGGGAAAAAGGTATGACCGTTTCGTATAAGAGATGTTCCCTTTTGGATGCAGGTTTTGAAATGATAGGGCATTGCGTTCGTGGAAATCAGACCCGTTTCAATTTTGATTTGGCAGTGCACAAGTCAAATACTAGAAGACTTCCAGCTTCTAAACACAACTTCGACTCAATTAATATTTTGCATAGTTTGGGATAAGCCCGTGGTGGGCTTTGGCAAAGAAGACATTATGAAAATACGAGTCAAGGTGGAGATTTGTAGAGTTATGCATCGTATTTTTTGGCTTCTCTTCACCCAGTTAAACTCAGTTTTTAGTTTGTCAGTTAAACTTTGATTAGTATATGTTATTTTAATATTAGTTTCTCACTTAAACTTTGATAAGTGTAGGTTATTTTGATATTATTTGACTTACAAATTCAGCCTATAAATAGGCTCTTTTTCCACCCTAGAAAATTAACCCATTACACATTTAGGTGTTAGCTTTTATAAGTTTTTAAAGAATTTTGTGTTTATGTTTTGAGGGTTTTTATTTCGAGTTTCGGGGTTTAGTTTTATCTCCATCTTTTATACTCATCGTTTTTGTCATTTTAGTGAAATTACTTTTGCATGTGGTTTTTCCCTCAGTGTAGGTTTTCCACGTAAATATTAATATTAATATTAATAAACATATCGTATTAGGCCTTAGTTATTGAACTTGGTCCAAGTCTAACCACAAAATTGTAAAGCCCAATTTATAGTTAAAATTGCTCAAAGCCTAAAAATAACCCTAAAACCCTAAACTGCAACCCTAAAATAACCCAGAACGATTAGCCTTTTATATAAAACCGAACATCAAAAACAGGGTTTTCGTCTTCGAAGGCTCTCCAGTAGGAAAGGACCAAAAGGGTTTAATCTGCTGTGCTCGTTGTAGCTCACCACCCAAACTTTAACAATGGCCGTCGGGTACTCCTTTATCTTCTTCTTCCTCTTTTATGTAATGGGTTTTGCTTCTTTGGTCCTGTCTTATCTGATTGTTTTTTGGGTTTCTCTCTCTTTTTTCAGTAAGAACAAGAGGATTTCCAAGGGAAAGAAGGGAGGAAAGAAGAAAGCGTAAGTACTTTCTTTTCTTCATTCATTTAACCTTCAATTACGGTTTGGGGTATTTTAGAAAGAGATTTATTAGTTTAAATTTTGATTCTGTTGTTGGATACTGTTTGGTGCTGATCCATTTGCGTGTAAGTACTTTTTGTTTCATTGTTGATTTAAGCTTTAATCGCGGTTTGGGTATCCTAGAAAGAGATTATTAATTTAAAAATGTTGATTTTTGTTGTTGGATTGTCTTTAGAGCTGATCCATTTGCGAAGAAGGATTGGTATGATATCAAGGCTCCATCAGTTTTTACGAGCAGAAATGTTGGGAAGACTCTTGTTACCCGTACTCAGGGTACCAAGGTTTGTATCTTTTTATGTTTATCTCTTTATCAGTGTTGTCAAAGCGAGGACCTAGGTGAGCATAAGCCCTGGGCCTTAGTGTACTGACTTAGACCTGTTTGGTTAGGCGCATGCCTGAAGTTCTTTATCGATTTTTCTACTTCTTAACATGTTTTTAACAAGAAACAAGAGACCATTTAGAGATAATGTGTATTGGCTTTTTCATGTTTCGTAGATAAGCTAGATTGTTCAACAGAGTTAAATATCATAATTATATATGCTTATTTTATATATACACAAACACAAAAAGGGTTTTTTATTCTTTCATCTCAAGCATGTTAGGGTTCTAATTTGTAGATTGCCCTTGCATGCCTGACATTGGTCTTTATTTCTCTTACTCCTAAATACTGTTTCTTTGTATTGCATGTAAGAATTTTGTATATTTGGAACCTTAGGGCAAACTGGGTTTCATTTAGAATCTTTATGCATTGCATACTTGGATTAATGCTTGGATTCACTTTTAGCTTTTGTAGGAATCATAAATAAGTATGATGTTAATCTCTTCTAATTTTTTATGCTATTTTCCGTTTTTCTAAATTTATTTTCAATGAAATGGGGAATTGCATTTTTAAACCATGGTTATATGGTAGGTTGTTTCATTTGACCCTGGTAATATTTTTGTTAGTTGAAATGCTAAATTGCCCTTCCCTTCCGTTTTTACTAAACTTTTAAAAACTTATATGTTTTTGAAAGTGGGACTACACGGTTAAAGTTCTTGATTAAGGGAAGAAATCTAATGTCTGGTATTGGATTTTATCATTTGGTGTAGACTTAGAGGCAGATGCAACAATTGATACTGATAGGTATTCTAGGGAGAGCCTGATTGCATAAGATTGATTTTATGATGAATGTAAATATTTAAAAAAAAAAAAAAAAGCCAGTGAACTGAATCAATCCAAACTGGTAGAACTTGGTTTGGTTTCAGTTTTGTTTTTGAGAAAACCAGAATAACATTAACCACAAACCTTTTCCAGAACCAAATTGAACTGTTATCACCTGTATTAGTTAACTTCAATTATTTAGCCACTTGAGTGACTTCATGATCCTGACTTGATTCTACTTGTGCCATGCTCTCTGGAAGTAAGAACATCTTCATTATATTTTTGAATGCTTTTATGGATTGATTAATGTAGACCTGCATAATACGTATTAAGGCATAGTTACAGTCTGATTTCTTTGTAATATAAATAGTTGGAACTTGGCTATTTTCATTGACAGATTGCTTCAGAAGGACTCAAACACAGAGTGTTTGAGGTTTCACTGGCTGATCTTCAAGGGGGTGATGAGGATCATGCTTACAGAAAGATTCGTTTGAGAGCTGAAGATGTTCAAGGAAAAAATGTTTTAACCAACTTCTGGGTATGACATATAAATATCTTTATTTACTGTATTATCTTCTTGGCTTTTGTAATAGATTAACATATTTATGTTGTTTTCATTTACATATTTCCAGGGAATGAATTTTACGACTGACAAGCTGAGGTCTTTGGTTCGTAAATGGCAAACTCTGATCGAAGCTCATGTGGATGTGAAGACTACTGACAATTACACTCTGAGAATGTTCTGCATTGGGTTCACTAAGAGACGCCCAAACCAGGTTAAAAGGACTTGTTACGCACAATCCAGCCAGATTAGACAGGTACTACCCTAATTTTGTATTGAACATTTAAAACTTGGGACAGAATTTTCTTCACTGTTGTGATGCATGTTGAAGCTTGATCGATCACTTATTCATGTGATCATTCTCAGAATTGGTTGATCCTTGATTCCATTATGACCGTGTAAAGTTTCTTTTGCTTTTTAGATTCGTAGGAAGATGAGGGAGATAATGACCACGCAAGCAACATCTTGCGATTTGAAGGAATTAGTTCAAAAATTCATTCCTGAGATGATTGGAAAAGAAATTGAGAAAGCAACATCGAGCATCTATCCTTTACAAAATGTGTTCATTCGTAAAGTCAAAATTTTGAAGGCTCCGAAATTTGATCTTGGAAAGTTGATGGAGGTATGTTTGTTTATTGTCCATTCTCTGATTTCTTTTCGCCCATACTGTCTATACTCTTCTATTAAAATTTTGATAAGCTCATGCTTAATGCATTGATATCTGTATTGTGTTTTGTCGTTTCTTTAGTTATTATTCTTGAGTCATAACAGATATGATCCTCAAGTATTCTTCAAATACATAAAATAAAATGGATATGCTTGTGTCTTAGTCATACCTGTATTCGAGTTCACAACAAAGTCCAAGTGACATAGTTCAAAATTACCGTTCTCTTTTTAATATAGGTTCATGGTGATTACTCGGAAGATGTTGGTGTGAAAATAGAGAGGCCTGCTGATGAAACAATGGCTGAGGCTGCCCCGGAGGTCATTGGAGCTTGAATGAAACACTCTTTGAAT
The DNA here is from genome assembly GCA_025698515.1 of Gossypium sturtianum. NCBI lineage: Eukaryota > Viridiplantae > Streptophyta > Magnoliopsida > Malvales > Malvaceae > Gossypium > Gossypium sturtianum. Next base: position 75,334,588 of record CM046951.1, on the reverse strand, counting down.
TTGTGTGTGTTCTTTTCTTTCTGATTCCAACAGATTTGATGATTTTGTTTAAAACTAGGAGAAATTTTCCATGGTTTTGATTTGATCTCTTAGGATATGGTTTTGCAAATTGATATTGAGTTAGACAATCTGTTGTATTAGAAAGTCATACTCTCTCTATATATGAAAATTATTATATATTTAACGACTTTTTTTGACATTGAATGACCTATAGATTTAAAAAAACAACTTAAAACAAACATAAAACACCTTAGACAAAACCACACTGCGGCCGTGAAAAGACCAGTCATCTCTCACAGAACAATTTTGCCATCTTATGCTGTCTCTTATAGTTATAACTTGCTGTGCCATCTGATATTGTGCTGCCTTCCTATAATCCTGTTGATGTCTGCTGCAATGGTGGTACTTTAGGAAGTTCCCCTTTAGTGATATTCTACACTGTCAATATCTTTGTACAATCTGTATGCAATGTGGCTACCTTAATGATACCGTTTCCAGCCTCCATCTCGTGCCATCTTCAAGAGTGATTTTTGGATATCAACTCCTCTTAGAGGTTACTTCCTTTGTAAATGCCCTTTCACATGAGTTCTCTATCATAGTGAACGACCTTGAGAGGGTTTGGGTTATCCCTTCTCAGAGCAGACTGTGTTGTGTGTATCCAAATCGCCCATAGGACAGAAGCCAGTCTCCATTAAGGCTGCCTCTCTGCCACCGAATTTGGCTTTATAGTGAACTCTCCAGAATATGTGTTGCAGAGGAGTCTATCTTTGCTAACAGTGCATGAGAACTGAAAGTAGGCAATCCCTATTGAGAAGTTCACTTGCTATCCCTTTATTCGTCATTCCATTTTCTCTATCCATGATATTACTTAACTAATCACACTGTCACTAGAGATTAGGCTATGAAGAGGAATGTCCCCATCAACTATCTTAACTTACTCACCTTTTCAGAATTGCCATTCATGTCCCCTTTTTCAACATTCTTTTTCATAAATTATGCTTCTCCATACCCGTGAACCATTCTGCTCTGGTTTGACTGCAATAAAAATAGGTATTGCGGGACTATTCTTTCCCAACATTTTCATAAATTAGCCCACTAACCTTTTGAATTAGTTTTCAAGCTTGTTTGGCCAAGAGTGATTGGTTCATCTGTTCTGAAACCGAGGAAGTGTATCTTTCTATAATTACCAGTGCGAAATTTCTTACAATTGGATCTATAATTAGTTACAATTGGATCTATAATTAGTTGTCTTATCAAAAAGGACTTTGGGTAACCAGCAAATTGGTCACTCAGACCAATGTGTCACATGGATAGTCGGCCAGCCAATAAACAGACTCCAGTTAACCTTTCCAATAGCCCAAAAGCCAAGTATAAATACCTAAGTTTAACATCATTCTCTATTTTTATGCGCCTATGCATTCTTTATAAGAAAATAGATCAGTTAAATATTACCGACAACACATATTAAAATATATGTAAAAAATAGTACTCTTACTAAATGCAATAGTTCATTCACATTCATTTATTACAACCTAGATTCTCCAAACTACCTCACCTTTCTCCAACAACAAATTTTGTTGCTTACCAACAAAGATAAGTATTAATATATATATATATATATATATATTTATTTAATATTACTATTATTCGTAAAACAAGCTCCGATAAAAAATGGAATGGGAGGAGGAGAGGACAGGAGGAAGACAGAAAACTGCTAACAATAAACATAAAATGGCGACAGATTAAGATTTGCCTTGGATTAGGATTTTAGGATTAAAGAGAGAAAGGTGATCTCTCTGAAATCGTTTTATTTTTTCTAGGTTAAACTCTGCCACTAATCTCTCTACTTTTCAAAAGTTGTAGGTTTAATCTTTTTATTTTTATTTGATCATTTTTTATTTCTATACTTATTAAATTTTAAAATTTCAGTCTCATTGAATAGTATCAGTTAAATTCACTAAGGCTGCCTTTGGATCCACGTTCAGCCTCAGTTCAGTGAGATTTATATGAAAAATTGTGCAATTGCAACCTAATATTGCCTTTGGATGACAAGCTTGCAGTGCAGTGGAAGAGGTGTAATCACACCACACCCTAAAAATCCCACTGGTCTATTTTTACCCAGTTAAAATTTTGAAGTTGCGTTTGTAGCCTTTTATCCTTTTTTGTCCTTCCTAATAAATCCTAAATCTTCAAACTGGAGAAGATACCAAGATCGTATTGTGTACTCAACTCTCTTGCAGAACTTTAGAAACTCAGCCCGATCGTAACTATGTTCGCAACATATGAAAACAAGAAAGACTCAAGTAAAGAGAGGAAGTGGAGAAATGGGAAGCATACCAATAAGGTTGGCCAAAGTCATGATGAGCTTGGGCTTGAGAATGGGAATGACGGCTTCACGCTCTAGTCGAATTACATCCTTGTTTTTGCTGCCCATTGCAGAGAAGTGTGAGTTTGAGATTCAAAGGCCAAACCGAAAGAAAGGATGAAGAAAATAGAAAGAAATATGTGAACAATTTAAAATAAAACAAAGAAATCATAATAAAATTTATAATATAAAAGTAAATAATTATAAGTAGTTAAATATAAACCTAAAATTAATTATATAATTAATTAAAATATTTATAATAAAATATCATAAGATACATTTTAATATTTTATTAAATGAATTTATAAATTAACATATTTTTAATAATTTTGTAAAAGTTTATATATCAATTCTAATATAATGTACTTAATAGTCATTTTATATTCTCACCTCACCGCTACAGCTGCGTTTGAATCCAAACACACACTCTACCATTGTTTCTAATCTCACTGCTACAGTATCCAATCTCACCGCTATAGTGACTAATCTCACCGCCACCGCTGTTTTTAATCTCACCGGAGGTAAACACACCGCCCATCCAAACTAAGCCTAAGTAAAGTTCCATAGTTTCTAAAATCTGATGCGTTAAACATATTATTTGTGTAATGTCATGCTAGCTTATTATTTTCACATATTATTCACTAAAAATCTAGTTAACAGATTAACAATTGTCATCTGCATCAAGATTGAAATTTCAAAATTTGAAAAATATAAGGATTCAGAATTATCTAATGGGAGAATATGGACTAAATCTATAATTGTACTAGTTATTGAATTTAACCAAACTACTGTTTGGGTCAAGCCTAAAATTTTAAAAATTGAAAAGTATAGAGACTAAAGTGACATATTTGAAAAGTAAAAATATTAATCAATAATTTTTGCAAAGTATAGGGACTGACAACAAAGTTTAACTTTTTTTTTAAATGTTTCAAAATTGTAGATATCCAAGATTTTTTTTTCTCTTTTAACCAACATATCCATTTTTAGGGAGGGTTTGGATGGGCGGCGGGGTACGGTGTGTTTAGTTTACTTTTTGTCTCACGCTATAGTATCCCTATAGTATTTAATCCCACCGCCACAACTGTTTTTATACTAACTGTAGGTAAGTGCATCGCGTATTCAAACTCACCGTTAATTTTATGCTGAAGTTACAGTGCATTCAACTAGTGAGACAAAGCCAAAGAATATTTTTGGGTAAATACTTATTTAATAGTATTTTTTAAAATTGGATTATAAATATGCAAATATTAATGTAAAACATTTTAATATATATTTTAAAATATAATTTGATTTATTCAACCAATCCAACTCAAACTTTAAAAATTGGACTCTATTAGTAAATTAGCCTTAAACAATATTTATTTTCACATTACTAACTACTTTTTTATTATTATCAAAAGTGGAATTTAAATTATTAATTTTATCTTAAAAATTAATAATAACAAATAAAAACATAACTCATTAAACATATTTATTAGAACACCATCTACTTTTAAAGTAAAATGAAATAAAATAAAAAATTTGTTTAGATAGGAAAAAGAAACACAATATATAGGTGCTTAGTAAAAAAAATTAACATCATGATTTGGTCTTCTTTCATTAATAGATGCTTTTTTTTTTTTTTTAATAGTGTTAAAATGTAATGATTTGGCACTTTGATATTGTGTTACGTTATTGCTTGAAATAAAAAATATATATTAAAAATAAAAAAATCTAAAAATAAAATAAAATTTTAAAAATTAGATTTGAAATTTCTTTCCTTGGCATTCTTTTGTTTTTCCGATTGAGTTGATCACATCAGGCTGACCAATATGTTATGCAAAAACCCTCTTCATTCTTGGCCACCTACTTGCATTGTATAAAAAAAAACTTGGAAAACAAACAAAAAAATGTATGAATTGATGCATGGTGCAGGATTTAGGTCATTAATGCTAAAGACATTTCTACTTTAATAAGGAAGGACCATTTCAGAATATTAATAGCATTCCAAACGTTCATAAAGTTCTTCAACCTTTTGGGTTCCACCTAATAATATATATATATATATATATATATATATTAATTTGATGTGATTCAATTCGATGTAACTAAAATTTTAACAATAAAACCAATACTTTTTATTTAAATTTAAGGGTAAAGTATTTTAATACTATGAAAAATTACAAAATATCATTTAAATTTTTTTTTGTCACTTAATTATAAAAAATTAGAAAATAGTCATCCAACTATTTAATTTTGTCTTTTTTTTGTCACAATTTAGCTAACGGTGACAGCTTTTAAAATTGTCATAATAGCAGTTTTAACTCTTAATATTTGTACATTATGTCAATTTAGCCTTGATTCTAAAAACTTTAACCTTCAACATTTACACATTATGTAATTTGGTCTTTTTGCCGTTTTGCTTTTTTATTTTGTGACTCCTTTACCTAAAAAACTAAAAAAAAAGCAATTTTATTAGCTAATTTGATTGAAAATATACAAAAAATGGAAACGCCAAAAAATTTAAGATAATAAATTTAATCTTTTCTCATTCTTTTAAAATTAATCCTCAATGTCACAAAAAAAAAAAAGAAAAGAAAAGAAGAAGCAAATTTGCATAAAAAGAGAGAGACCAAATTACACAATGTATAAATGTTGAGGGTTAAATTTTTTAGAATTAAGACTAAATTTACATAATTTATAAATGTCGAGGGTTAAAGTTGCTGTTATGCCAATTCTAAAAGTCCACTGTTAGCTAGCTGGTGAGCAAAAAAGTTAAAATTGGATAGTTATGTGACCATTTTGTAACTTTTTATAGTTGAATAATTAAAAAAGAAATTTACTAATAGTTGGATGACTACTAGTGTAGTTTATTATTTTAAATAGTTAAAAATTGAGTTAATGTTCTATTTGGGACCTAAATTTAGCAATTGGTTCAACATTTGAGCTTGAATTTTTTTTTTTTGGTTCTTGTTAATTCCTAAATTTGACAATTGTTCCATATTGAGGCTTAAACTTTTTTTTGGCCCAAATTAGTCCATGATATTTCCTTAAAAAAATTGGACAAAAAAAAATTTAAATAACAATTGCAAAAAACAAGCACAATATGGAAATAATTGTCAATTTCATAGATTGATTTAAATAAAATAAAAAATTCAAATCCCAATAATGAACAATTGTCACTTAACAAAAACAAAAATTAAACCTAATATAAAAATAATTGTGAAATTCGGGTGAAAAATAATACACTTACCAAACCCCATATTATATTAACTTCTTTTCTCCTTTGAACAAAATTGGTGCCAAAAAAAAAAAAACAATGAAGATTTTCAAGCCCTCTCCTTCCTTTAACTTCCTTCTGGTTCTCCTCATATTCACTTCAGGTTTGTATAATAAATGTTATTCCTCTTCACAAAATCATAAACTAACCATCATAATATCCACTGCTGCTAACTAAGTAATATTGAAGTTTTAGGTTTTATTGTATTGTTGATTTCTATTATGGGTGTTGTTGCAGTGAAAAATATGGTTTCAAAGGTGGAAGGAGGCTGTGAACTAGCTGTAAAAGGTGGCGGTTGTCCTGAGGTGAAACAGTGCGTTGAAACATGCCGCCCTTGTTATCGAGGGATAGGGCAGATCACAGCCTTTTGCCGCTCAGCTGGCGGCGGGATTCCGTTCGATGAATGCATGTGTTACTTCTCCCATGGTGCACCTTGTAAACTACCGGCTCCACCACAGTGTCCGGGTCATCCTGTTGTTAATAATACCACTCTTGACTAAATTTGCATGAAAATCAATATTAATCAACCTTTTTCTTCTTTAATAATTGCTTCATTTTAGTCCTCTTCTGATTGAGTTGGAGAGATGTTGAGGGTAGTGATATTAATCAAATTAATGCTATTAAATGAGTATTCAGTTTGTTTGGTAGAAATGGTTTGATGAGCAGTGATTAGTATGGTATGATTTCTTTTATGTTATTTATAATTTTTCAAGCACTTTAAATAGTAGGAAAGAAATATGTTCCTCTCGTTTTTTTTTTCTCATTACATCTGCTCTTTTGTAAGAAAATATCTAGAATTATCTATAGTCCATTCTCAACCCATAAATAGGAGGATAATACATTTTAGCACACTCGAATCTACAACCTCTTGCATTGATAACAATGCCAATGCCAATCGAGCTAAAACTTAATCGACACCTCTCGTTTTTTTAAATATTAATAGTTTTCAATATCATATGTGTTGTATGTGAATTTTACACATTTAATTTTTTATTAATTTTAAAATATTATAATTAGTGTAAAGTAATATCCCTTAATCAAAATTTTAATATATTATCTTATTAACCATTGAAATATTATAATAACAAATTCAAATAATAATTAAAACATTTTTAACATATTTAATATATAATAGAATTTTAATTAATTTAATTAAAATAAAGCAATATTTTCAAAATAATAACTAATTTAGATTGTAACACCGTAAATCCGGCCTAGACGACCAGCCCAAGTTTAGAGAGTTACCTCATCGATTATCAATTGCCACACAAACAACACAGTAAAGCTAAACCATACTTCACATCACATTCACCACAAAACTAAATAAGTGTATAATCTTCCAAATTCATATTGTTATAGTTTACCGACATTCCTAATATACTACTTAAAGAAAGATAAACGCTCGACTGAGCTCCCGTTGCGCCAACTCGTTCAAGACTGGGAACCACCTGAAATCCAATCAAAAACAAAATGAGTTGTGAACTCAGCGCGTAAAAGAAGTTTATTCAATTAATGTTCACTTATAAGGTAATTCCAGATTCAGAGGTTCGGTTCGATACAGAAGTAATTTCAGTTCAGATTCAGAGCAGATCAGTTACATATATATGCAATTTCAGTTCATATACAATGCAGATCAAATTCAAATGCAATATTCCTATCCCCGTCTGTTACACACCGTCTTCGGCAATCCCAACACACCATTAAGGACATTTAGTGCCCAACCAACCCTACACACCTCAGAGTGTCCGTTTGACACTTTATAGATACACAACTTAGCTGCTAAGCAAGATTGCGACTAAGCGCCAGAATTAGATTATACGTATTGTGGCATAGCCACTAATTCAGAACAGATTACTTCCTTCTTCACAATCCCAACCCATGCAAATGCAAAGCACAAGTACCCATATTGAGTATTCAGTCATTCTATGTTATTTCGCAAACAGATAAGACAGTTCTACTTCAGAATATGTATCATGGTATACATACAACTATGTTATTCACACATCAGTCTCAGAAGATCAGATAGCTTTCATACAATCAAATTCAACCATTCATACATTGAAGAAGTTAGTAACAGTGTTAAACAACATTCTCGGCCTCAAAATAGGTTTCGGGCCCTAATACCATGACACACGGCCTGGGCACACGCCCATGTGTCTTGCCCGTGTGGTTCCGAAAACTTAAACAGTGAGTTACACGGTCTGGACACACGCCCGTGTCCTTGCCCGTATGACCCACACGGCCTGGGTACACGCCCGTGTCCCTGATCGTGTAGTTTTATACCACAAACAGTGAGTTACACGGCCTAGGCACACGCCCGTGTCCCTGGCCGTGTGATTTTATACCACAAACAGTGAGTTACACGGCCTAGACACACGCCCATGTCCTCGCCCGTGTGACCCCAAATAAATGAACAGTGAGTTACACGGCCAATCACACGCTCGTGTGCCTGGTCGTGTGGCGTCAACAGCCACCATTTTTCGGCGACCGAAATTTGCAAAAACTGAGGTTTTCGATACACACCTGGTTTCATTTGACGAAAAAACAATACGGAGACTACCCGGAACCTAATTAACCATCCGATAATCAATTACACCATCGTTTTTGATATTTTAACAAAATCAACCTACCGTCAAGATTATGTCAAAAGTTTCGACGCAATCCCAACTCAATTCGCATACTCACCTCGCACAAAATAGAGGAAATCAGACTAACACGGCGAAATAACGTCTCTTGCAATATCCTCGCCTAAAAACTAACCAATCGAGTGTTTAATAGAATGTCAAGCAAACAAGCAAAATCCCATTTCGACAGAAAAGTGTTAACATAACGGAAATCATAAAATGAAAGGAAATAACAACGAAACTTACACAATATCGACCTCACAGACAACAAAGACTTCCCAATTCACGCAAAAATCAATTGCAGTAAGAAGAAAAATAAAAGAAAGGAGAACAGGAAAAACAGGGAACCAAATGTGGAAAAAGAAAAAGAAGAACGATAGAATTTCTTCAAAATGTTTAAAATTAATCACCATCCCACCTTCCGGCATTTGCAAAAAAAATAAAAATTTCCTAACGCATGCAATTGGACTTGAACTCGAGACTAGACAAAATACAAATAAATGCTTAACCAGTAAACCAACAAACTCATTCTTGACATTGATTTACCCAGAATCGCACTTAACTATCTACCTAACACACGGATAAAGATTGTTTTATAAATAACAAAAACTTTTAACTGTGCCACTCGAACTTCGGACCTTAAACACAAAAGTATAGCGCAGAACTAAAGATACCAAAATTTAATTACTGCAAATTTACACAATTAACTCTTAAAATTTTGGGGCGTTACATAGATAATTAACATATATAAATTATTTTAATAATTAAAATATGGTGCTAATAAAAAGTTTCTATTTGTTACTAAAAATATTTGTAAAAACTAAAAAAAAGAAAAAGACATATTATAAGTTAAACTCTTCATTATTCAACTTTTATATTTTGCTTACAATTAATAGATTATTCATAATAATTTGTAGATAATATAATTAATATAAATATAATATATTTGATTATTTAGTTAACTAATAAATATAAATTTAATTATAATTATTTAATTATCGATTTAGTAATATGATGGAAATTAAAAAGTATTATCGTCGATTCAAATGTTTTTTTCAAACTCTTGCTTTTATATATACTAGTTTTTAATGTGTGATTTTAGGGTTTAATTTTAATAAGTTTTTAAATTACATATTTTAGTTATTTTAAATATTACTAATAATGTTATTTTTTCTTAGTTTTTAAATAATATACAAATTGTGAACAATATAAGAAAATAAACTATAATTTTAATTTGAAAAAAGAAGAAGGTAAAACTACATGCATCAATTATAATAGATCATGATAAATAGGAAATATATTTATACTAAATTAATAAACACATTTAATAATAATTAAAAATAATATTTGAAATTTAGCTTTCTTTTTAAAATAAACCCACAAAACAGTTTTCACTTGCATCAAACAAATAACATAAAAAAAAAAAAAATTGTTTTAAGAGTGTTTGGTTCTTCGAAGAACTATTGCTTGAATGCTTCATTTATATATATATATATATATATATATATATATATATATAATTCTAACCTATTAATGCTAACAATCTCTATTTTATTATCAGTTTTTTTTCTTAGATGTTACTTAGTTGATTATTTCTAATTATTGAATGCTATTTATATTTATTTTAATTGGTATATAACTCTAATATTAATTAAGTGATAATTAAGATACTTGTAGTTCTATTCAAATAATAACTCTATTTTATATCAATAAAATTAGTGCAAATTTTTTTTTTAAAAAAAATTAACATAACATTTTTTACGTCAAAATTTTAACTAATAATTTTAAATTAAATTATAATTATAAATATTACAATTTTTCTTATATTTTATGCTTAAATATTTATTCAAGTAATAACTTTATAAGTTTAATATTAATTATGTGATAATTAATATACTTAGAATTATATTCAAGTAATAACTCTATTTTTTTTTTTTTGGTGAAAAAATAGTCTAAAGAAATATCAAGAGATTACAAAATAGAACTAGGGAATAAAGTACTCCTAGCAATATCCTCTTCTAAAGTTTCTTGACTTTCCAATGACGAGGTTTCAAATAAGCATAACTCTTCCTCGTATGCAAAGGCAATTTTAGCTAGAGTATCTGCTGCCTGATTATCCTTTCTACGAATGTGTCATATGAACCACCTTTCTTCTTGGGATAAAATATGTTGAATTCTCCTAACGAGAGAGATACTTGATTAAACTAAATTTCGGTCACAAATGACTTTGACTGCCTCTAGATTATCTGATAGAATAAGTACCATGCCCTTACTTTTGAACCAGGAGCAAACCATCCAAAATTCCCCATAACTCGGCAACAAAAATTGAAGACTTCCCTAGGAACCGATTGTAGCCTAATATCCACTTCCCCATTTCGTCTCGAATCATACCACCTACAACAGATAAACCGGTGTTCGCCTTAACAGCACCATGAGTATTGAGGTAAACACACGTACCTGGGAAAGAGGGCACACAGATGGAGATAGAATTCATCTTCAACATGACTGTATGAATTGAGAAAAATTGATTGGCCCAACTGAAAGACACTTTGATGATTTCATTTGGATCCATAGAAATCCCTTGGAAAATAGAGAGATTTCTATTTTTCCAAAGGCGGCACACTAATAATCCAAAGAAGCAGGCCCAACTAGTATCCCTCGAGCTTTGGCATGAATGGTCCTCTAAGTTCGAGATCACTCATTCTGTTAGGTTGCTTGAGAAAAAAATATGCTGCTTTCCTTGAGGAATAACTTGTAGCCAAACATCCTTTACGAATGGACAATCTCTAAGCACATGTAAAGCATATTCATATCAATGTCAACAAATGGAGCATGATTGTAACGCCCCAAATTTTGAACATTTGTTTGATAAATTCTATCAATAATTAATTCTTCGTATATGTGGTTAAGTGTTTTGTTTATGTGTTTGAGATTGGGGGTTTGAGTCTCCCTTCTTGAATTTTTATTGTTTATTTTGGTTTAACCCCTATCCTTGAACTCTCGACTTAAGTTTAATTCTGCGTTAACTTGTATCAAGAATGAGCTTGCTGGTTCAATGGTTAAGTTTTTGTATACTCTGTGGTCTTGTGTTCGAGTCTCTACATAAGCGAGAGCGAGAAGGGAACGTATTTTTTTTTACTAATTTATAAGAAAAAATAGTTATTTTAAATTATCAAATTGTTTCCTTCTTCCTTCTTTTTTTATTATTACGTTTTTCCTTTTCCTTTTTCTTCTTTTCCCTTCTTTCTTCTTTCTTCAATATCATTTCTTCTTTCTTCAATATCGTTTCTTCTTTTTCTTTATGTTCTTTTTTCTTTTTGCTTGACTCTGTGGCTTGCGACGAGTATAATCGAGGATTTTGCGTTTGTCGTTGTTCAATTGAAAGATTATTAGTGTAAGTGATGCCGTTGTTTCCTCTATATTCACTAAATTTTGTCTGCTCTCGTTATGGTTGAATAATATTGCCAATTGTTCCAAGTTCTCCGTTAATCGTTCAATTGGTTTGTTATTTTAGGCGAGAATATCGAGGGAAGCATTACTCCAACGCTTTAGTTTCGATTAGTTGATGTTGTTCGTTGGTAAGCGAATAATTCTCGTTTCGAAATTTATGCGTCGAAGTTTTTGACATAATTTGAATTACTGGTTAATTTAGCATTTTGACTCGGTTAATTTCTATGGATGGGACAATTGGTTGTCGTTTTTAGGTTTTGGGGTCTTCTCTGTTGCTTTTACGTCAAAACTGTACCAGGTGTGTAATGAAAACCTGAAATCTTGCGAACGAAAGAGGCCGAAAAACATGGCTGTTGACGCCACATGGCTGTGTGTCGGGCTATGTGGTAGGCCGCGTAACTCATTATTTTGGAATTAGGGACACACAAGCTAGAGACACGGGCATCTATCCAGACCATGTAACTCACTGTTTTGAGCCACACGGCCGTGTGAACTACACGGGCCAGCCACCCAAGCCGTGTGAATCCACACGGGCGTGTGTGCCAAAAATAAAGATTTTTCCCTAGGGCCGTAATCGTCGTTCGAATCGAACGTAAGCCTGCTGTAGGGTCCAAATTATTTGAATTAGACAATGTAACCGTCATCTGACAATCTGTTACTGAATAATCTGTTATTTTCATGTAAACATTGGATATGAAATCTGATATGTAAATGTGATAGCATAATATGAGTTTGATCTAAATTTGTACTACTGTATACGCATAACTGATATCTGTTAAATCTACATCTGCATTGGGTTGGGATTGTGAAAAGGAGGAAGTGTGGGCAGTTTAATAATATGTCGAATTTAGTGGCTAAGCAATAAACATATATCTAAATTTGGCAATTTATCGCGTTATGATTTAGCAGCTAGACTGCAATTATTTGGAAACATGACACACAATCACTATGTGGTGTATAGGAATGGACGAAGATGGTGTGTAGCGGTTGGGGTTAAGAATCTGCATCTAAATCTGAAATGTTCTACAACTATATCTGATTTATTCTATTTCTGTTTCTGTATCTGAATATGAGAGTTGACTGGTTAATGAAAACCGAAATCACATCTTTTATGTTACTGATTAATTATAAGTGTAAGTTACACACTGAGTTGTAGACTCATTTAGTTTGTTTTTTGGATTACAGGTAACCCACAGGCTTAGGCGAGTTGGTGTGACAAGAGCTTGATCATCTCCCTCTTAGTTATCTATTGTTTTATCTAGACTTATATTATCGCCTGTTTTATTTCGAATGATTGGTTATAAGTTTGGATTTTCACGTTTGGTTTAACTATTTAAATGATTTTCGACTATTAAACTTTGAATGGTTAAAGGTTGGATTTTTCTAAAATTATTTGATGTAGCTCTCCAGACTTGATCTTAACGTCTAAGCCGGGTATGGGGTGTTACAATGATTCATCCTAGCTAATTTTCCTTCGGACTCTCTCAACGTTAGTAAGGAGTCATTGTTTGAGGACAATCCAAAAGAAGTGCCTTACTCTCTGAGGACATGAAAATTTCCATACAATATTCCAAACTATATATCTAGGGTTCCATAATGCTTCCTTCATCATCCAATAAGCACTTTGGATAGAGAAATTACCAACTGTAGAGTGATACCAAGAGATTGAATCTGGGCCTGCACAGACTAAAGGTGGTGGGATGCTAACGATGTGTTGAATAACATCCTCTGATAGCCAAACACGGAAAAGTTCAAGGTTCGAAGCACCATTCTCCGTAACCATCTCACTCAATTTGCATTCCAGGTTGACGTTCACATGTGCAGGGACAAGTTTGGATAAAGGTCCCACATTAGAAATCCATGCATCCACCCAACAGCGTACATTGTTTCCATTTCCAACTGACCATATCAAATTATCATGTAGTAGGGGCCATGTCTTAGAGATAGATTTCTGTAGAAAAGAGCTTCTACTCCGCGAGATACATTCCGGTACTCTGTCCTTTACCCCATGCTTTCCTCTAAGAACCTGAACCCACAAGGCATCAGTTTTGGTGACGAGATTGAAACCAAGTTTCATCATGAATGTTGAATTCTGGTCTCTGAGATGTCGTAACCCAAACCCCCACACGATTTAGGTTGACAGATAGCATTCCAACTCACTAACGTCATTTTCTTACTACCACCAAAAGAACCCCAAATAAAATGCCTCACCAAACCTTCAATTTCATCACAAACACCTTTTGGGACTATTAAAGACTGCATGAAGTAGCTAGGAATAGATAGAAGGACTGATTGTGCAAGAGTGACCCTTCGGTGAAAGAGAGTTTCTTAGCCTCCCAACTAGAAAGATTTTTTCGAACCGTATCAATCACAAAACTTAGAGTACCTTTGGTAATTCTTGGTGAATGAGAGGGACTCCAAGATAATGCCCAAGGTTGTGGACGTGTTGGAAACCGAGTAGGTCTGTAATCTTCCCCACTAAATCTTCCTTGACCCCTTGGAACGACGGAAATGTACAAGTGTACACAATCGCAACGAAATGTCAGTTATCATACCCACAGGGATTGTGAAAGAAAAATATTTATAAAATGTAAATCAAACACTTTGGGGATTAAAAATATTTTGGTTTTGAGGAAGTGATTAAAAACTAGAATTTAACTAAGTAAAATAAAATAAAATAAAAATAAAAATTTCACTGCATGATTTCAAAAGATGGTTTTAATCAAGATGACATAATTGTGTTAGATCAATTACATTCCTCAACTTAGAATTACTAAACCCATGTTCATGTTGTTACGAATATTTTCATGGCAATGGGTATTTTGCTAACTACTGCTCATACGTACTTACTAAATTAACAAATCTCTTGAACATTTTTCAATGCCAATTCAAACAGTTAATCAATCTTCATAAGCACGTAAAAGATTAAGTGAGGTAACAATATATTTCCATATTGAAACAGTTTAATCACAATAATCTTGCAAGTTATGCAAGGCTAATGTACCGTTTAATACCATCGCTAATTTAACCTTCAGTTACTTTAGAAGATTAAACATGCACCAATTAAGTACTGTGTCAATGAATTTTAATTTTCAGTATGTTTAATAATTAATTCATTCGTTACCTTACATTTTATAATGCAAGTATAACATAAACATGATTTTATTTAATTGAACAAGTCACCAAGGCCTATAACAACATAAACATGATTTTAATAATTCAAGTGGACAGAATGCAACCAATCTAACATGAATTAATTTAAGCCATTTTAATTAGAACAACAAAAACAACAACAAAACAATTATTCATATTCATGATCACAACATAAATAAGAAAATTAAAGAGAAGGGAACTAGGAAGCAAATCCAATATTTCTCTGAAGCTAGACTAGTGTGCTCCTATTCTTCTCTACTCGTTTTGTTGAATTGAGGCTTCTATGAACAATTGATTTATGCTATTCCAAGGTGGAAGAAGGCTCTTTTTCAAGAGGGAAATCGGCAAGGGACATGGACAAGAAAAAGGGAAAAACAAATAAGAGAAAGTGAGTGAAAAAGAGAGAGGATGTGTGAGAGTTGAAGGTGTGTTGAATGAAGTAGCAAATGGGGGTACTTATAGGTGGGAGTGGCTGCTAAAAATAGCAAGTAATTAGCAGCCATACACTCCCCTTGGCCGGCCACACAAGGAGCAAAGTTTGAATGTTTCAAACTTTGCTAAATTTAGCTTGGGGCAAATCTTCAAAGGCACAAAAAGTGGAGGGGTTTGAATGAAGTTTAGGAAAACTTTGAGGGCTGTTTTGAAAGAATAAAAAGCAGCAAAAATCAGCTGATTGGGTCAGCTTATTAGATGATTTTGGGCTGCCAATTTGCTTTTTGGATCAATCTTCAATGCTTAGCACACTAAGCCACTTTCTCCTTCAGGCTTTATATTAATTTTTAACCCAATTAACTTTGGATAAAAATTAAATATGAAGTATATAAAATAATCATAATTTGGACCATCCTTGGCTGAAAAAATATTCAGCCTTGCTCTTGGTTCACTCGATGCAAAAATTTCTCCAACAGTTCAAGCCTTTCGAGGTGTCTGCTGAGCTAATTTCACATTTTGTGCAAAACTGTCGAAAATAAATCAAATTTGTGAAAATTTATTATAAAATAATTAAAATTCAATATGTTAATAATTTAAGTGCAAATTAATTATTTTATAATTATAGTATGAATTTCGACAAAATTTACTACGAAACTGCATGAATTAGGGCTCAAAAGGTGCTGAAAAAGTCTATATATTTTTGTGTTTCCACCCTACAGAAAAAAAACACATTAGTCTTTCGAACATTAACCTTGTGCCTTGAAAACTCACAGGAAGTCCCAAGGAAGTCTTTCAAAATTTTACTATGCTTCGAGTCCACTTTACCAAAGAGCACAAGGTCATCAGCAAAGAATAAATGCGATATAGCAAGTCCCCGACGAGATAAATGAATAGAATTCCACTCCCTAGAAGAGATGGCCGGATAAAACCTATGACCCAAACATTCCATGCACAACACAAACAAATATGAAGAAAGAGGGCATCCCTGATGAATTCCTCTAACAGGTTTGAATTTGATAGTAGGGACTTTGTTCCAAAGCACTTGCATAGTGGAAGTTGAGATGATCGACATGATGACCTGTATAAAAAAATTAGGCATAGTTGCAACTTTAAGAGAAGATTCCACAAAATCCCACCGAACTCTGTCGTAGGCCTTTTCCAAGTTAATTTTGACAGCCATCCATTCCACTAAACCCTTACTTCTCATAGTATGTAGGACTTCCTGCGCTATACTCACATTACCAACAATATTTCTTCCTAGAATAAATCCCGCTTGCTCTTGGCCAATGATCTTAGGAAAGACAATCTTGAACCTGTTCGCTATCACATTTATAACAAGTTTATATAAAACAGAATAGAGACTGATAGGCCGGAATTGTGTGAAGCTTTTAGGGTTCTATACTTTAGGGATTAAAATGATAAAGGTTTTGGTTAACTCTGAATCAATAAAGTTGCCATCAAAGATCCCTTTAACCTAGTTACAGATTGCTCCTCCAACAATATCCCATTTTTTTGAAAGAACAAAGCGTGAAAGCTATCACTGCTTGATGCCTTTAGCGGGGCCATGTTAAAAAGTGCGTTTTTTTTTCTCTTCACCTGAAACAGGTCTTCCAAGGAAGTCAACATCCATATTCTCAAGTTGTGGAAAGCCACTCGGAGGCAAATTCCCCATAGATCTAGGTACCTCACCGTAGAAATTTTGGAAAAACGCAACAACCTCTGTTTTTAGAGTTTCAAGCTCAAAAATCCATTCGTCATCTGAATTACGCAAGGCCGTTATACTGTTGTATTTTCTCCTCTAAATCGTACGCCTATGAAAATACTTAGTATTACGGTCTCCTAAATTCATACAGTCACATCTCGATTTTTGCTTCTAGAGTAAATCCTCATAGTAAAGAACATTCTCTAGTTCCTCTCAAGTCTCTAATTCGCGTTGTGCCAAATTATTAGAACCAGAGACATCCATAGCGCGCTGAATACCGGCTAATTTATGAATCAACTATTTTTTCTGAGTACTGATATGCCCATAAACACATTTGTTCCAGTCCCTAAGTCTTTCAGTGAGGTGATTAAGAGAGCCCGTAATGTTATCGTCAAAACTTCAGTTATCCGAAAGAAATTCTGGATGCTCCAACCACCCAGCTAAAAATCGAAAAGGCCTGCCTTTAGGTGGGGAAAATTTGACTGCAAAGATAGTAAAATAGGCGTGCGATCTGATTTAATTCTTGGAATATGAGTCACCACGCAGTCAGGAAAAAACTCAACCCAAGCTTCATTACCTAAAACTCGATCCAATAGCTCAAAGAGTGAACCGCGATGCCAAGTGAATGGGGATCCCCTGAAACCCAAATCATGGACTTTACTTGTATCTACAAAATCACCAAAAAAAGAACACCTTTGACCTGCCACTTGACCACCTTTATTTTCTTTTGCCGATAGAATGGCGTTAAAATCCCCAAAAGCCAACAAAAGAAAATGACCTGAAGGGATAGATAATCGTAAATCCTTCCAAAGAAGCCTCATTTTTTGTCTGTCAAGGTTACCATAAACGAAAGCAACAAAAATCGATCGTGACTTAAGAATGGACAAAATATGAGTCAAAATAAACTGAGGGTGATTTCTGATCACCTCTACATCAATGGACTCTTTTCCTTCCATCCTAGTTAAATACCACCAGAGAAACCAATTGATTCTACCCGATGAGTTCTTTCCAATCCCAATTTTGCAATAATAGGATCGGCTTTAAAATTGTAGACCCTTAGTTCAAGCAAACTAATAATATCCGCTTTAAATTCATTGCTATATTCCCAAAAAATTCATGGAAATTTCAGATTCGCACAACCCTACACATTTCAAGATAAAATGGATAAATTCATAACAAAAATTGAAAAAGGGAGAACATACTTATTGTCGACCATGGACAATACTATTCGAGCCTTCGATTTCTATTGTCACTTTTTCCTTGACAGCTTGGCTGTCCAACTCCGAGGAGATAAGGTCCGCTACCATCAACATGGATCCTGCAAGAGAGACCCGTGAATTCCCCAAAGCCTTGAAACGGTTGCTTTGCCCCTTAAGAGTTTTGTTAATCTTCCAACCACCCTTAGAGTCCCTTGCTTTTCCATCATTATCTCGACTGTTAACCAGATTAGAAGAATTCCCCGAATTAGTAGCTTCATTAGCACCCTTCACCCCAGTCAAAATCGAGTTAGAGGTTCTTTGGAAAGTAACTGCCAAATGGTTGTTGGTATCGAGAAGCCCTTCATTTATAGTCACCGCCACAGCTGCCACTTCTCCAAATGCAAGATTAAAATGGAGAGAATTTTTATTATTAAAACCTGCAGGAACAGTGAGCACTGATTTGCCCAATTCATCAAATTCTCGGTCAAAAATTCTAGCAAAAGCGACAACAACAATATCTTTTTGCTCAGAATTGGGTTGGATCATCCTACCTTTTAAATGGTCATCAAAAGGCGTGTTTGGCCCAAACGCATTGATAGACCCTGATTTCTGCCCATTCGTTAGCCCACCTGGATTGGCTTGGGCCCTTGTCGCGAGCAGTGGACCTGGATATTTTCAAATAAGAATTAGAATTTTCATTCAATAATGTACCCACTAACCTTTTTCGAGTCCCATCTTCTGATTTCTTCCCCCTAATAAGGACTTTCCAGTATTTTCTTTTAAAACTTCTTTCCCATTTTTCTTCAGAATCGAATACCTCTCCCCTTTCCCCAAATCACTCCCCAAATCATTAGAATTGAGAGATAATGCATGAAATCTCGATCCCGAAAAATCCTCCCTGTTTCTAGTCTTTCCATGAATGTTTTGCTTACGTGAATTACTCTTCGACCTCCTCTCCACCAGCATCCAAGGGCCATATTCATCGCTTCAGACCACCGAATCAGCAACTGTTCGTGGGGTTCCGATCGCCGGAGCATTTCCTCCCAAATTATTCCCTGTTGCTTGTATATGCGGACAACCATCCTTGGAGTGACCATACCTTCAACACGAGAAGCAGAAAACGGATAAGCTTTCGTACTCGATTCCTTGAAGGTTTCCATTGATGAGAAGAGATCAGTGGTTTCTCCAAATTGATATATACTGCCATACGTTCAAATTGTCCTCTTGTTTGACTGTCTATACTAAAATCCAATTTGGTTACCGTCCCCACCATCCCTCAATTTCCCATAAAACCTCTTTTTTGTAGAGGTAGCTAGGCAGTCCTGGGAGTCTAATCCAAGCCAGAACATTACTGGGATAGGGATTCATTGAATTGAAATCAATAGTCCATGGTTGCACCGTCAAATACTGTCCGAAGTAATCCATGGTCCCTGTGATAAAACCTTCTCATAATCCTCAGAAATTTGAAATTTTGCTAAGAAATAGCCATTTTCGATATCCATCATTTGAAAGGGTTAAGGTGGTCTCCAAAGTCCATAAACCTTATTTTGTCGAGTTGTAAAACCAATATTCCTTTCCAACAACTTGAGAATCACGGAGGTGGACATGTCTTTAACTAATAATTTTTGAATTCTATCCGAGAAATCAATAGCAGGAATGCCATTGACTATCGACTTCTTAACGTCACCTTCCAGAAAGGAGAAAACCTCATTGGCTGCGTTCGAATCACTCTCCCCATTAGAAACAGTGGAGCCTTTGCCCAGAACCATATCTTTCCAGGATAGGGTTGGTACTGGTGTTGAGTCGACAGCCATCCCATCCTCAATATTAGTCGCTGGGTCCTTGAAACGAACCTTCTTGGTATTTGGATCACCAGAGATATCATCCCTTTTTCCATTGTTTTCACAGAGAGAGTCCATGGCTTTTTAGCCTGTTGTATTTCATTTGTGTTATTGTAATAACTCTATTTTACATCTATAAATTAACACAATTAAAAAAAAAAATTAACACAACTTTTTTTTACTTCAATTTTTTAACAAATTGTAATTATCAAAATTTTTTCTTATATATTATGCTTAGATAACTTTATCTTTAAAATTAACACAATTTTTTTAACTTAACAATTCTAAATTAAATTATAATTATTTTTAAAATTAATTTAATAATATGATAGAAAATAAAAGATATTCTTACCGATTTAAAATTTTTTCTAAACTCATATTTATATATATTATAAATTATAATAATACTAACTAAACTAAAATTTCAATCTAACATCAAACTTAATTATGTTTATTAATTATTTGAAGAAATAATGTGGGAAATTCAAAAGGGACAGACTCCTAACGGAAGCAAAAGTAAGGTTAAAATATGCTATTAGTCCTTGGGTTTTGATAAAATTTGAGATTTAATTCTTGTACTTAAAAATTTAAAAATTTAAAATTTTTAACTTTTTTTATTTAAAAATCTCAATTTATTCTTTAAATTCGTAAATATTTTTTTTAACAAAATTTGTTAATTCAGAATTTTGATTATACTATTCTCATATAATATGACATATGATTGACAAAAAAAATAAATATGCTAAATTGAAAATTTTTGACATAAGCTGTAAAGAATAATAATTAGATTAAAATTTTTAAATTAAAAAAAAAGATGATTAAATTTTTAATTTTTAAAATATAAGAACTAAATATCATATTTTATATAAATAAAAAGACTAACAATACATTTTAACCCAGAAGAAAAATGTCACAAGAGAAATATATATATATCTATATATATATCGAAATTTAGATTAACTCTATTAAGGGAATTTATTTGATATAAATAGTTTATTAAGAAGAAACTTAAAATTTAATTAAAAGATAGTAAAAAAAAAAATACATTTGAATTTTAACTTCTATAATCATTAGTCTATCCTCGTCTCCTTTAATAGCAGGGATTAAATTTGTCGGATTATGTGCTTTTTGTTGTTTGCATTGGAAAAATTGCGATTAATTTTTTCCTTGAAATAATAAAAGAATTTTGAAAAAAATAATGAATTGATGGTATAAACTCTCTAGAGAGAAATGCTTTTGTTTATTAATTTTAAGAATAGGCTAACCCATAATTCATATGAAAAAATTAATATGAATGTAGATATTTGTGATATATATTTGTACCTTTTAAGATTTTTTTTAATATTGAAAACTATATGGGTTATATCCTTCTATTAAGAAAACATATGGCAAGCTAAAAATGCATAGTTGATTCTGCATTGATTTCTTGATCATGACTGCCCGCTCCACTTCAAACGGGACCTACTACCTGAGCTTAAAAGAGAATGTTGTCCTAATGTGAACGCACTCCTAAGACAGCAATGACCCAATTTAGGTTAACTATCTCATATTGATATAATCCCATGATATGTGTCTATGGTTATCCATTACGCATTTAACGGGATAAAATGCTTATCCAACCATATCATGACAGTAGATAAGGGGACCTCTCCTATAAATAATTTAGAAGATTATGAACGGGGATCGACTTTTTAACACTTACAGTTACTTTAAGCATTTGCCTTCTTAATCAACCTATCCTTTTGTCCTTATTCCGGCTCTCGGCCTTCATAAGTGAATTGGCCTCCATTGCACAACCTTGACCTCCTCCCTTGTTGTAACAGCCCGTTTTCAGTGAAATCGGAATAGTGGTTTCGGGACCACAAATTCGAGTCCGAAAGAAAATTTATTTTAATATTATTTTATGGTCTGCATTATGATAGGAATATCGTATAAAAATTTCATTAAGAAAATCTTACCGATTTCATGATTAATTGAGAAAAGGACCAAATTGCATAAAATGCAAAAGTTCAATTCTAGTAGCTAAAATGATCAAATAGCTATGGAATTCAAAATTTGAGGTCCTTATATGGCAAATAGACCATTAAGAGGAGTTAGTAGATAAGTTTGATGGATCATCTATGGAAAATTAGAAAAAGAAAAGGACTAAATTGGAAATTAAAATAATTAAAGATGATAATAAACTAATATCATCTTATTTCATCATCTTCCCCAAATTAAAAATACATGGAAACCCTAGCTAAGAGTAAAGAGTTTAAGCAAACTTTGTTGGCTTAATTAGGTATGTTTTCTTGTCCCGTTTTTAGTAATTTTTATATTTCCGAGATCGTAATAACCTAATCTAGCTATTTTGGGGACTAGTTTGCAAAGTTATCAAAGTATTAAAGTTTTGCCATAGATGAATATGCATGAATTATGAAGTTTTATGGTAGAAATAGAAATGTTGTTGATAGATAAACAACTTTTGTAAAGGAAATTTTCATGAAATTGTGATTTAGGGACTAAATTGAAAAGATGTAAAATTCATGGAAAAATTCTAATTTTTGTGAAATACATGGACTATTATTGTTATATGAAAAATTTGGCTAGGCTTAGAATAAGGGTTAAGTTGCATGAAATTCATTTTCCGAGCCTAGGGACGAAATCATCATTAATTAAAAGTATATGGGCAAAATGGTAATTTTTCCTAGGATGTGAATTGAATTGAATTGATTATGAATTGAATTAAATTGAGTTAAATTTATTCGTATAGATCCGGATAACTCAAATACGAAGTTAGATCGTGGAAAAGAAAAAATGTCGGATTAGTAGATTTCAAATACACGAACATTTGTCAAGGTAAGTTCGTGTAACTAAATTGTATATTTATGTGATATGTTTGATTTATATACATGTGATTTTTATAATTGTTAAGTATGAAAATAAATCACATATCCGACAATATACGACAAGAAATAAATCCCGTTTGAACAAATGAAATTAGATGGATACAGGGTTCCCGGAGTGGTTGTGGTTCTACATATGTTGCGAACACACCATAGCTCGCAAGAGCGTCCCGTTATAGCTCACATGAGCATCCCGATATAAGCTCTCTTGAGCTTTCTTGTACATGGTTCTTCCAAGCTTCCTGTTTATATGCTCCTATGAGCATTCTGATCGGTAGTGATCCTACATGTGTTGCGGACACACCGCAACTCTTATGAGCGTCTCGATATATAGCTATCCGGAGCTTCCCGATTAAAAACTCTTTCATGAGCTTCTTGATAATAGCTCTTCAGAGTTACCCGTTAAGCTCATATGAGCTTTCCGATTTAAGCTCTTATGAGCTTCCTGTTGTTAAGCCCGGATAAGCTTCCCGTTACGAGCTCACATGAGCTTTTTGTTATTTGGCTTGGAAGAGCTTCCCGTTTAAATGCTCGATGAGCATTCCTGAATATGAATTGACGGATTTCAGTTTTGTATACTTCATGTGTACTACCCTTGTATCCATCGATATTTTAAATGATTCAACGGGTAAAGTCCCGATTTGAGATGAATTGAATTCAAGATGAATTACTATGATAAATATTTGAAGTACAAAAGTATGATATGTACATGTTCATGTTTACTTGAAGTGAAAAATACATGTATGTGGAAATTGAATATTGAGGAGCTTATTCATGTTTCCTGGTATTTATGTGAAATACATGACTAACATGCTTAATGAGGATATGTGTTTAGGCAATTGGCCAAATTGGTTTGAGCATGTTTAGTTAGCTTACATTAATATGAAATAAATGGTAAGTTAATTTCTTATTATACGGACTTACTAAGCGTTATATGCTTACTTTATTTTATTTCTGTAGGAATTATAGAAATATATAACTGTTGCCATCCCTTCAGTTAAGGGATTCTGTAAATATTCTTTTTACAATCCCTTATTCTAAGGGATCATATCTCCTAATATTAATATCTTTCCTATCTTAGAATTTCCTAAATTAGAGACATAGTTTGTATATATAAAGGTGTAATATGTTCTATTGAATAAGTAAGAAAATACAGAGAATTACTCTGATTTCTACATGGTATCAGATTAGGTTACTGTAACATCCTGAATTTTTGGGCCTATGCATTTAATGGGTGAATATGTGTAATGAGTTAATTTGAGCATTAGGGGTCCAAATTGGGCTCAGGATTGGGCTGAAGCCTTAGTTAAATTTTTGTTTGGGCACTATAGGGTTTAAAATGTGGTATCTGAGTTTAAAATATCAAAATGGGCTTGTGGCCCAGTGGTCAGTGGCGCCACTTAGGGAACAAGGAGGTGACACCACACAAGGGAGTAAGGGGCCCAAATTCAAGTTTCTTGGAGCCCAACTCTTTTAATTTAAGTTAGCTAATTTTTGGCAATTAATTAAGTGGAGTTGGACGGCAACAAGGCTTAAAAATAGGAGGATTAAATAATATGGATAATAAGGATAAAGAGCTGATAAAAGAAGGAAGAGGTGGTGCTATCTAGGTTTCTTTTAAAGGTATGAATAGATTTAGATAAATGAGAAAAGTTAGGAGCTATCTGCTGAGAACAGAGTTGGCCGAAATTCCATCACCTAGAGGAGTAAAGAAATCGGTTTCTAATTGCTATAGGGGGTGCCGAATTTTTCCTTTTTATGGGCTTAATTCTTTAGTTATCAGGAAGGGCACTTTCGGGTTTTGATAGGTAAGTGCCGAAATTTCTATAAATAGGGGGTAGCTCATCAATTCCGGCATTTGAACCTAATATTTTCTCCATTCTTTGTGCCGAAATTCTCAGTCTCCCTCTGCAATTTCTTTTCTTTTGATTCCTTCAAAAGCTGAAATCTCCCAATCTTCTCAACATCTTTTCTTTCAAAAGACGAAACCCTGAACTCTCTTCTCATCTCCATAGCTGAATACTCCCTATTCTTTGCCGATTTCTTCAACTAAAAGCCGAAACTACTTAGATTTCTTCCTATCATCTTCTCTTCTGATCTTCTCAAAAAGCCAGAATCTCTAAGGGGTAGTCGAATTCTCTGCGTTAAGGAAACCTGATCATCTAGATTTAAAAGCCGAAAATCGCTAGTCTCTAATTTCGGGATTTTAAGGCAAAGGAGAGAATCCCTAAGTTTAAGAATCGAAGTGTGTCGTGATGCGGGATTGGCCACCGGGTTGTGGACCTAAACCACGGACAACACCTTAGGCAAGTAGCGATTGTATCGACTTACGATAGTGTCGACATAGAGAGTGTCGTTCTAACGGTAATCAGTGTGTAGATCTCTAACACACAAATAATTTGTATGAATGTATATATATGTTTATGTTATGGGCTAAAAGCGGATAATAGGTGTGTAGACAGTCGAATAAAACCCTAAAAGGGTTAGGCAAGGATGCCAGGTACGTAATCATAGAAATCTCTATGTGTATCGAAATATATGAAAACCTGTATGATGTTTTCTTTATGTGTGTATGCATGGGGTGAGATTATGATAATGAAGGGGAAGTGCATGATAGGTCACAATAGTGATCGGTGGTAGAAATCCCACGTTATATAAATGTTAGGTCACATAGTGATCGGTGGCTATGCCACGTTTAATGATTCTTGACTAACGAGGAATAGGCGATCAATTTGTCGTTATGGTGTGTAGCGGATGGAGGGTTGATTGTAGAAATCCCCGAGGTGTGATGGTTGGTACGGGCTGGTGTGTAGAGGATGGAATTCTAGGATGGGTTGGGCTATTCATCGTTTATTGTTGATCATGTAATTACGATTGTTGCCTCTATGTATGGGCCAAGGCCCATAATGTGTTTGTGGGCCTCAGGTCAGTGTTTTAGGGATTTATACACTGAGTCTTGGTGACTCACCCTATTTTTTCTCTACTCTTTCGGATGAGCAAGTAGATCGTGGACAAGGGAGCCGAGGCGGACTCGTAGAACCAACAAGTCTTTTATTTATTAAATTTCCATTTTATTTTAAGTTTAAATTTTGGAATTATTTGATGTAATAAGGCCTCCATCGCTTAGGTTATCGATTGATACTTGTCAATGTTTATGTTTTTTCATTCATGATCAAGGACTTATGATTAAAAGAAATAAAAATGGGATTTTCACACATTATTTAAAATAACACTTGTTTTGGAAAAAAATAAAATTTCAAAGTTTTTCTACCAGTGCCACCTATTTAAAGATTATCTACAAAAACGACTAAGTTTTTCAGAATCATTCCAAGTAAAGTTTTTAACCTTAAAACCGTAGCATACCAGATCTGGTCGTAATGTTTGGGCCGAGTTTAGGGTGTTACAGTTATGGTTCCTTTCCAATCTAGACCATGTCCGAGACTTCTTCTTATACATCTCCTTCTCCTACTCCGGAGATTACTTCAAATCTAGAAAAAAATTTTGGTTCTGATGCTTAATCAGATTCGTTTGGTCTGACTATCACCTGCCATCGATTGAATGGTAATAATTTTCTAGAATGGTCCCAATCGGTTAAGATTTTTCTCTTGGGCAGAGAAAGATTGGGCTACGTTACTGGTGAAATCAAGAAGCCTAATGTGCTTGACACTGGTTTTGCTAAGTAGATGCGTGACAATGGTCAGGTTATGACTTGGCTTCTTAATTCCATGACCCCGAGTATAAGCAGAGACTTTTTTCTTTACACCACACCATTTGAAATGCGGAGTGCGATCATGAAACCTACTCTAGGGTGATAACATTCTTTGAATTGTATCATATTGAAAATCATGCAGCCACCCTTAAGCAAGGAACCATGCCCGTCACTCTCTACTACAATACCCTTACCGCTCTTTGGCAACAACTAGATTTGTATGCACAGCATGATTGGGCGAGATCAAGAGATCTTCGCCCTTTATCAAACAAATTGTCACTCGGTAAAGCTATTTCAATTTCTACAAGGCTTAAACAAGGATCTGGACGAGGTTCGCGGCAGGGTCCTGGCTATTTCTCCTCTTCCCTCCCTTCGAGAGGTCTTCTCTATGGTCAAGAAGGAAGAAAGCCGAAGGTGTGTGATGATGCTTGATGAACCATATTCCACTCTTGAAGGATCTGCCTTACTGACACATCAATCATCTCCCTCTTCCAAACGGGGGAGACCTTGGTGTGATCATTGCAAAAAGCCCGACCACTCCAAGGAAAAGTGTTGGAAGCTTCATGGTAAGCCTCAAGACTGGAATTCCAAGAACTCTCGAGATAATAAATCAAGCCTTGTCGCTGCCACATATGTCACTAGCTTCACCAAAGAGCAGATTGCTGAACTTCAAAAACTGTTTGGAAAGTTTCAAGGGTCTTGTGAGGGTAATCTGGTCATGAAAGAACCAGAAGGTAACCCTTCTTCTAAAACATTTTTCTCCTCCCAGTTGACTCCTAATTGGATCCTCGATTCTGGTGCTACAGATCATATGACTGGTAACAAGGCATTGTTTTGCAATTTTTTCCAAACATTTGGTAAAACTGTCAAAACGGCTGATGGTTCCTTGTGCAAAATAGAAGGACATGGCACTATTGTTCTCAATGAACAGATTGCACTTAAAAATGTTCTCTTTGTACCAAATCTGGCTTGCAATCTCATTTTCGTAAGTAAAATTTCCACAGACTTGCACTGCTCCGCAATTTTTAATGATCTTGATTGTACTTTGCAGGCACTGAACTCGACGAAGATGATTGGTAAGGCCAGTTTGCAGAATGGTCTCTACATCCTCCCTTCCTCTCCTAAAACCGAGATCTCCAAATCTTTTACCACTATGGATATAACATTTTATGAGCAGGATCCCTATTTCACTCAGGCTGAAATTCAGGGGGAGACATGGAGTAATTTTCAACCACATCAGGTATCTCCTCCTAATCTTCATTCTCAACCTTCAGAATTGCCACCATTTTCGCCTTTACCTGCAGATTTGTCACTCGTGACTACTCCAATTGATTCTTCTATAATACCTATCACTAATTCACCCACACCTATTTTAAACACCCTTCTTGAAAATACACCTACTCCCATTGAAAGTCTTCAAAAAACAACACCACCCAAAGCGACCTTGTGTCGCACAAGAAAAAGCAAACATATCCACAGAGAGATTTTTTTGCAACTGATTCTTGCCGAGAATTGGATTTGGGTCCAGCTCACAGAAATAGAAGAAGAAATCGAGTAAGTCTACTACTCTAGATGACTTCCCTATTGCTATTAGAAAAAGGGTTAGACAGTGCACCAAGCATCATATTGAAAAATTTGCTGGTTATAATTCATTGATGCCTTCTTTTCAAGCATTTACAACAACCTTGGATAAAGAACATGTTCCCACAAGCATAGCTGAAGCTCTAAAGGATCCTAAATGGAGAAGGGCTGTTGAAGAGGAAATTTGTACACTAGAGAAAAATCTACTTGGACCATTCTGGACCTTCCTCAAGGAAAAAAGGTCATTGGTCAGTAAATGGATCTTTCTTTGTAAAGTATAACTCCAATGGCAGAATCCAATGATACAAAGCTAGACTAGTGGCTAGAGGCTTTACGCAAACATATGGGATAGATTTCATAGAAACTTTTGCACCTGTGGCAAAGCTTAACACTGTTCGAGTACTCCTAAGTTTGGCTATAAATTGCGATTGGCAATTACACCAACTTGATGTGAAAAACGCATTTCTTAATGGCATGCTAGAGGAAGAAGTCTATATGAAATTTCCACCTGGCTTAAAGTCTGTTAACGGTAGCAACAAGGTTTACAAGCTTAACAAGTCTCTATACGGGTTAAAACAATCACCTAGAGCTTGGTTCGAGAGGTTCACTAAAGTTATTCTTAAAAACGGCTACAAGCAGTCCCTTGCCGATCATACACTTTTCATTAAGGTAACTTCTACAAATAAGAAAGCTATCCTAATTGTGTATGTGGATGACATAATTCTTATTGGAGATGATGAGGAAGAGATTAGCAATTTGAAGAAGTTGTTAAACAGGGAATTCGAAACCAAGGACTTGGGAAAGCTAAGGTATTTCCTAGGAATGGAGGTGGCAAGATCAAAAGAAGGACTTGTGATCAATCAAAAAAATTATGTACTTGATTTACTCAAAGAAACTGGTTTTCTTGGTTGTAAGCCAGCTGATACACCAATGGAGGCAAACTTGAGATTCAACAAAGAAGATGGGTCTTTAGTAGACAGAGAGAAATTTTAAAGATTAGTTGGGAAACTTATTTACTTATCCTTGACGAGGCGGATATAGCCTTTCAGTAAATGTGATAAGTCAACACATGACTAATCCTCTTGAAGAGCATATGGCGTGACAAATAGAATTCTCAAGCACTTGAAGAAAACTCAGGACATGGCTTAATGTTTAAGAAGACACAAGACAGAATCTGTTAAGATTTTTACAGACTCTAGTTGGTGGAGATCTCTTTGAAAGAAGATCCACTAGTAGCTCATTGCACTTTTGTTTGGGGTAACCTTACAACTTGGAGAAGTAAAAACAATCATCGTTTTAAGAAGTAGTCTTTGAATTTGAATTTAGAGCACTAGCTTTGGGAATATGCGAAGGAATTTGGCTACTTAAATTACTAAAAGAACTTGGCACTAATCGGGAGGATCACTTTAAAGTTTTGTGTGATAATCAATCGCCATTCAAATTGCCAAGAACCAGTTCAACATGACCGAACAAAGCATGTTGAGATTGATAGACATTTTATTCCTGACCAAGTCAACAAAAAGACAGCCACTCTTTCATACATTCCTTCAAAAGGACAGATTGCAGAAATTCTTACTAAGGCTTTGCCAAAGCCTGTTTTCAATAAATTCCTATTCAAGCTGGGATTATACAATGTATATCCTCCAGCTTGAGGGGGAGTGTAAGAATTATAGAAATATATGAACTGTATCCATCCCTTCAGTTAAGGGATTCTGTAAATATTCTTTTTACAATCCCTTATTCTAAGGGATCATATCTCCTAATATTAGTATCTTTCCTATCTTAGAGTTTCCTAAATTAGAGACATAGTTTGTATATATAAAGGTGTAATATGTTCTATTGAAAAAGTAAGAAAATACAGAGAATTACTCTGATTTCTACAATTTCCTCTGTGTTATAGTATTCGGAAGCTCGTAAAGGTTAGAAGCGGGTCGGAGCAATATCGCACTATCCCTCAGCTCGTTTCGGTATAAATAGCAAAAATTTTCATTTGGGTATAATGGCATGTATAGGTTAAATTGGCCAAATGATGGCATATAAATATTTGGTTAAAACTAGCCATTGGTATGGCTTGTGTTTGGTATATTTTGATATGTAAATATATGGCCCAAACAAGTTTGATGTGTGTGTTTGAAATGGTTAAAAGGTGGAAAGCACATAGAATTATCGATGATTGGTTTCAGATAGCATAATTGGTAAAATATGCCTATATGCACATATGTATATTTGGTAAGTTTGAACACTTGAACATATGTGATAATATGTCATGAATAAGACTTAGTTTTAGCTCGGTTTTAATGTATTGAATTGGTTGGTAAATGTATTAAAGTGTTGATGTAGGTGGAAAACAAATTAGGTGAGAAATAAGGCTTGAAAATGGCCTTATTTTGTCCACAGGGGCAGAGACACGGACGTGTGTCTCAGCCGTGTGTAACACACGGCCTAGCACACGGGCATGTGATCTGGCCGTGTGTCCCCTGCATCTTTAAAATTTCAAAACAGAATGCTCAGGTATTTTCACACGAGTAGAGACACGTGTGTGTCTCAGCCGTGTGTGGCACACGGCCTAGCACACGGGTGTGTGGCTTGGCCATGTGACCCAAGTCAGTAACCACCCTAATTTGGACAGGGGCTAGAACACGGACGTGTGTTCATATTTCGAATGTCCACACGGCCTGAGACACGGGCGTGTCTCTCGACCGTGTGAACCACACTGCCTAACCATACGGGAGTGTGTACTCTGCACCTAGGAAAAATATTGAAATTTTGCGAAAAATTCTCTGAGTACCCGAATTAGTCCCGACTAATTTTTATTGCATATTTTGGGCCTCGAGGGCTCATATAAGGGACAATATGATATTTTATGATTGATTTCTGATATAAATGAGAAATGATATAAAATGCCTGTATTTGATCTGTTTATTTCGGTAATGCTCCGTAACCCTGTTCCGGCGGCGGATACGGGTTAGGGGTGTTACACTTGTTGTATTTTATAACAACAATTGGTGCGGTGAGCATGGACCGGAGAAAATGTCTCACATTCAAAAGGATGCCACCCACAATCCTAATAACAAAAACAACAACGCCAACCCTGCTAATTCCTCCACTCCAATAAATGGCAATGACGCCGACAATACTGAACTTCCCCCAACCCAAACCAAAACGTCATCTTGTTCAGCAATGACCACCATGGAAACCCTTTCCCAACTCTTAAATGCCTTTAACACTCCTTCGATTAACCTTTCCACTATGGCCTTACCTTAAATTCCCAACACACCATCTTCCCTTGCCATATCATAAGGCCCCAAAGATGATCACTTAAAACAAATGCTCTCTTGCTTAACCCCACAAACTCAACCCACTACCACAATTATTCCCTAAACAAAGTTTCCTAATAGTAACAAATCTCAGATCCTTAACATCATGTTCTTGAGATGCAAGAAAAATGCATCACATGGAAGAACAACTCTTGGCTCAACAATGCTAATTCCAAGAAGAACAAGAACGTCAACACTTGTTGATAAACAAAATGATCATAATGAATAGATGATTGTAGAGCTACGGGAAACCAAGGACGCAACAAAAGGTGGAAATTTACCTATCCCGCTAGAGTCGAAATGTACTGCATAATCCACCGTTTGTATAGAAAAGAAGAATCAAAATGATAATAAGGTGTTGCAAGACCTTCATGCGAAGCGGGAGCTCTGAAATAGGGCTATTCCTATTGAGGAGCAAATTATAGCACTTAGATTGGAATTTTTACAAGAGGCTAAAGGTTATAAGCCTGATGAAGTCTCTGGAACTACAATAATGAACCCTTAGCCCCTTTTGTCTTGACGCATAACTTGTCTGCCTCTTTTAAGTTTCTTAAGTTGACTTATATTGGTACTGGAGACCCAGAAGATCACCTATCACACTACAACAAACATATGAACATTCTTGGATCCTTAGACGTTGTGAAATGCAAGACTTTCTCTATGAACCTTTCTAGCATCGCCTGATAGTGGTACCTCTCACTTTTTTGAAAGTCTATAAGTAATTTCGACTAGTTGGCTGAGTTATTCATGAGTAGATTTTTGGCCAACAAAACACCACAATAATCCCCGACCTACCTCATGTTCCAATAAAAAGAGAATGAACCCTTTTTTGATTTCATGAAAAGGTTTAATGCTGCAACTATGGTAACCAAGGGTGTTTTTGATGCTCTAGCCATCCAAGTGTTTTTGGTCATATGGTCCTATTTTATCTCATGGTAACCATTACATCTTTCCTTCATGAAAATTTAATTACTATCAAATAGTAATCAAGTCATTTATCACAAAGATGAATAACACTTGACCACGTTTACTTTTCATCTATCATGTAATTCCAATGAGAGGATATCATTAACTAATGTTTTGGGCTATGAATTCCACTATTGAGAATGATGCTACATAATGTAGAAGTCGTATACCCAACACACTAGCTTTCGGTTCCTTATTTATTTGAACTCAGGCTTTTACTTACATCAAAGTATACGAGTCACGCATACATAGATCATCATCCACTCAGGATTAAAGTATACCACACTTTGAACGTCACAAGTGAATAAATCCATAAAAAAATTTAAGATCTATTCTTCTCGGGTCCAGTCCGATGCATTGTCAGTCCAGTCAGCCACATCTATGTCTCTATCTTTTGGGATTCATCCGCTTTGATGCCCAAGATAAGACATCCCCCCAATTAAACTAGATAGATGACATATTATTCTTTCAATCAATTTTCTCATTTCTGATTAGACTAAGGACATGTTTAGGTTCATCTGCTAATATAAATTGTCTTTCTATATTATGATCCAACCACTTAATATCGCTTAGTATTAATTAAAAATTAAACAATCAATGAGTTAGCATGTAATAGCCCGATTCAGGGCCTAGTCGGAATAGTGGTGCGAGACCACAAATCTAAATTAGTAAATTGAGTTCTTAAGGTTTATGACATGTTTGCATGATAGTATTAAAGTTCCATGTAGAAATTTTGTAAAATTGACATGGAATGATCAAATAGGACTAAATTGCAAAAGTTGCAAAATATGAGTTTCTAGAAGCTTTTTGTATGAAATAGCTTTAGAATATTAATTAGAAGTCCTTAAATAGAAATTTTCCCAAATTATAAGTTTTGGACAGAAATGGACATGAGTTAGTAAATTGTAATTTTTTTAAAGAGAAGGGCATTTTGGTCATTTACCAATTAAATGATTAAAATGGGAAAAAGATGATAAAAAAAATTCATTCATCTTCTTCCTTGTGCTGAAAATTGGGAGACTCCATAGCTAGGGTTCTTCAAATTTTTGAAGCTTGCAAGTAAGTCATCCTAGCCCCGTTTTTAATATTCTTCGTATTTTTGGAGTCCTCGTATTATGAATTAGCTATTTTTAGCTAGAAGATGAGCTAAGAAGCATGTTCAAAAATCTACCCATGTGTATCATGCATGTAAAATGATATTTTATGGAAGATTATGGGAGTTTGATGTTAGATAAACATCTTTTCCTTAGTGAATTTCATGAAAAATGATAGTATGGACTAATTTGTAATAGTTATGAAATTGGTCATACCTATTAGAAATAGTGAGAATTGATGATTGTTATAGTAGAGAAAATGAATCAGATAAACATGATGTTTAAGAAAGTTGAATGAGAATTATTTTACGATCCTAGGGGCAAAAGTGCAAATATGAGAAAGTTTAGGGGCAAAATAGTAATTTTGCCAAAGTATGAGTTAAGAGTCAATTTAGTCAATATGAGTATTAAATGATCTAATTATTATTATAGATCAAGAAAAACGAAGCCCGGATCGAAATCGAGGCAAGAACAGAGTCGAGGACTAAATTGCATATTTACATACATTTTGTATATTGAGGTAAGTTTGTATGATTTCTAAGCTTTATGATTATTATAATTGAATTGCTTAGTATAATGTACATTATTACCATAGAAATGCTTATTGCTATGTTAAATAAAGAAATTAATGAGATTAAGCATGAGAAAGTCCCGATTGAAGTTGAATTACTTAGGATACTCGATCTACCACACGAGATAAGAAAGTCCGTATAAGACCAAGCCAAGGCATGGCATCAGAAATCAAGCAAGTTATCATGTAAGTCCAAGACAAGTCTTGGCATTGAAGGGTTATTATGAGATGAAGACCCATGTAAGCCCAAGCCAAGGCATGCCATTAGTGAGTCTCCAAGCAAAGATGTCATGTAAGTCCAAGACAAGTCTTGGCATTGAAAAGCTATCATGAGGTAGAGATTCCATGTAAGTCCAAGACAAGGCATGGCATTGGTGAGTAACAAGAAATATTTCATGTAAGTCCAAGCCAAGGCTCGGCAATGACCAGTTCATGAGTAAAGATACCAAGTAAGACCATGTCAAGACATGGCAATGGTAAGTTCCCAAGGGAACACACAAGGAAGACTTTGAGTAAGTCCATCTCAAGACATGGCATCAATACCAAGATGAGAGATCCCATGTAAGACCATATCGAGGATATGGCTTTGGCATCGAGTTATGTGGGATGAGATTTAGTATCCTCAGTTATTCATAGAAATTCATCGGGCAAGAGAGTAAAGCTCAAATGATATAGTAAGAAAGTTAAGTAAGTAAAGTTATTATCAAGTTATGCTAGTTAAGAGTATTATTCATGATATGAATGATGAAGTTGAGATTATACTTATCATAGTAAAGTATACTTGATCTATGTGATCAAGTGATACAGTATATTGTTTATGCAAATCTGAGCATGAGAATAGTAAGTACCATGAGATATGTAAGAATCAGTAAGAGTAAGTAAGATTAAATACTTGAGATTCATAACGCCATTGTTTATGATGAATGGTTAATGTTAAGCAAATATATTGCTATGAGAATTACATGCAAACTTACTAAGCTAAATGCTTACGTCCTTTATTCTTTCTTTCCATGTAGTCCCGCCTAGCTAATCTCGTGGATCATCGTCACTAGAGCTCGGAGCACACTATCAATCGCTATTTTGGTATAGCCAAGTTGTTTATATTAAGTATGGCATGTATAGGAAACATTTCATTTTGAGTTATGTTTTAAAACTAGCCAAAGTGTTGGCTATCAAGCTTAGCATTCTTTTTGTATATGGCCAAAGAGATGAGTCATGAATGATTAAGTATGCATGTTTTAATCTATCAATGAAGTATGCATCCTTGTTCATGTTAGATGTAATACTTGAGTTGCTGAATTGAGCATGAGTTTGGTCTTGATTTCAAGGTGGCAATTGGCTTGGTAAATAGCCTCTAAGTGCCCACACGGATGGACACACGGGGCGTGTGTCTGGGCCGTGTGTGCACCGCACCTTTGTATCTTAAGTCGAATAGGCCACGGGCTAGCTACACGGGCGTGTGTCTAGACTCTAGGCCGTGTTAAGGTAGTCAGTGTGCACCCCGGATGGTAAGCACGGGCGTGTGCCTTGGCCGTGGGGCATTGGCAGAATGCTGGGGTTTTAGGCACGGTTTGGGGCCACGGGCATGTCCAGGCCGTGTGTAATTTGCCAGTATCCACCACGGGTGAAAGACACGGGCATGTTTTAGGGTTGCACGGGCGTGTCCCAAGTCACACGGACGTGTGAACCCTGTTTGGAGAGAAAGTTTCCAGATGAATTCCGAAAGTTTCGGGACGTAAGTCTGAGGCCTCGTAGGCCCATGAAATGTCTGATTTGACTAAGAAAGAGAAGTTTATAATTCGGAACGAAATTTTATAGCCGTAAGTACATGTTTAAGTGAGTTCAAGCATGGTAATGTCTCGTATCCAGTCTTAGTCTCGAACTCGGGTATGGGGTGTTACATAGCATTTGCTTCTATTTTTCTTTACATGCAAAAACCACATGAGAACATTATACAAAGAATACTAATGTAATCCATGAATTATTTTATTAACCAATTTGTTTGAAAAATTACAAATTTACAAACGAATATACTACACTTAGGACACCAAATCCAACATTAACATTATTTATATGCATGACTAAAACCAATTTCATATAAATGACAACTTTTATACAACCATGTTAACCATTTACACTTTGAGACCAACTATTCTTAGGTACATGTCATTTACAAACTAAAAAGGAGCTATACTTGTACTTGCTCATAGAACAAACAAACCGTATGTTGAAGATAGAGTTCAGTGGTACTTTCATGATTCAAGATAACATAAACATTTACAAATGGTAATTTATAACAAAATTACATAACTAATTAAGTTATATTCTATCTAACCAAACAATTTCACATCTTAGATGCAAGTGAGTACATCAATGAGGAAAATAACCGATTCATTCATCAATATATACAAAACAAGTGATCTATGCATACCATTTGATAATTACCATTTCTCATACCTTATTAGTTATCAATATCAATCATATAATCACATATCTTTATATGCCATTAACATTATGCCACTTGTGTTCCATTATGCTCATATAATTTACCTTGTTGTCTCACCATTCAAACTCATTTTTGGAGTTTATTGACTCATCCATATTCGTTTTGGCCCCCAGGGCTCATTTTCAATTGATTTGCACAATAAGATATAAAATTTATTTATCAAGCTCATATATGCATATATTCAGTCACATACCATCATACCATTTCATTCCAATACTATTTACCAAGATTACTATTTATAACCCCTATTAACATGACTTGGAATTGTACGGATACATGGATCATCCAACCAACACACCAAACTGGCATCGAAGTGCATCATCAGATAAATCTTAGTAGGGAAACTGGTACATAAGTGCATATTGGCGCATGAAGCGCATCTTGGCGCACAAAGTGCATACGGGCACACGAGGTGCATCCTGTCGCACGAAGTGCATCTTGGCACACGAAATGCATCTTGGCATGCCAACTATATTCGGCATAACCCATACATAAACCGATCTTATGGCATGCCAACTATATCCGACACAACTCGAACAACTAATAGGGTACCAATATTCAATTTCATTTTATGATTCAATATATATATCATTATCAATACATATTATATCTCATGTCATTTTCATAATCACAATTCTCATTTCATCATCAAAAACATATATTTCATAGTAATGGCATATTTCAATCCAATTTCCATATTATATATCATATTCTACATAATTCATGACATTTCCTATCTTATTCATTTTAGTCCCCTATATCGATATTTTATATCAAACCAAATCAAAACCATTCACAATATCACCATGTACTCACCTTGGCATCCAATAATCTAATTAACACATATAGGCAAGCAATTAATATATCCCAAATCATAAAAGGACAAATTATGGTATCGTGTCACTCGTCGATAACTCTCTCTTTTTCTTTCCCTCTCAAAAGCTCAGAATCGGCGTTAGCTACGTATAGCCACAAAACATATAATACTATAAATTTCATAAAATTCACAATCATATGCAAGATCAAGTATATTTTGCAATTTATTCAATCTAGTCCCTAAATCCAGGACAACCATAACTTTCAATCTAAAGTTTTGGATTAAAATTCGATTTCACTATTACTCTTTAGGGACCTTATACTTTCTATTCTTACCAAAATTTCATAACATTTTTGCATTTTATTCTTGGTCCCTAATGTAAAAAAGCTTACAATCAAGCTTGTTAAGTTTTACAATTTAGTCATTTTCATAATCTAGGCTTAATTTCTATCAATTTCACACCTAATTCATCCAATTCTCAACAATGTCAACTTATGAAAATCTCACCAATTGAAAAAATTGATACATGGGTTATTTTAATAAAGCTACCATGATAAAAAAAAAAGTCTATAAAAATCAAAGAAAAATGGCTAGGAACTTACTTGAATTAAATGGTCAAATGCTCAAACTAGGTTTTAAAGATTTTCTTTAATGGAGGGTGACATGAAAGGTTGAAGAAGATGATGTTTATCATATTTTTCCACTAACATTTCATATATATATACTTAGATTAATTATAGTGAACCTTAATTTGTTTACCTAATCATGATTAATTAAGCATTAATCCTTCATTATCTTAATATAATGACATTTAACATCACATCCCACTATAATCCATTTAAAATAGGTCTATTAACCATTTTAGTCCTTTGGATAATTGGTATTTAAGTCCCCAAGCCTTTTCTTAATTAAAAAACTATGGCGATTAAACTTTTACAATTTAGTCCTTGAGCCTTAATTAACCATATTTTATGACCTCTCATGAAAACACTCATTCTTTATCAATGTCTATGAAAGAACACTTTATGACCTCTCGCTTGACTGGGGGGCTATTGTTATATCCCTCTAACAAGAAAACACATGGTAAGCCAAAAAGGCATCATTGTCTCTGCACTGACTTTTTAAGCACGACCACTCATCCCACTTCAAGCGAGACCTATCACCCGGTCTTAAAAGAGAATGTTTTCCTAATGTGAACACACTCCCAAGAAAACGAGGAGTCTATTTAGGCTTAACTACCTCATATTGATAGAATCCCATGATATATGTTTGTGATTATCCATTTTGCATTTATCAAGGTTGAATGTTTATCTAACCATATCATGATAGTAGACAAAGGGACCTTTCCTATAAATACTCTAGAAAATTATGAACGAGGATCGAATGTTTAGCACATTAGAGTTACTCTAAGCATTTTCCTTATTAATCAGCCAGTCATCTTGTCCTTGTTTCGACTCTCGACCTTTACAAGTGAACCGAACTCCATTGCACCACCTTGACCTTCTCCTTGTCCTCCCCCCTTTTTGTACTTTATATCAACAATATGTGTGATGTATATTGATATCATGTCACATGTTAGCTTCTCGTTGCTTCCATCAATCACGTCAACGTCCATTAATAGTCAAACTGGTCAATACTAGTTTTCATTAACGGATAGGCCTAAATGATTTTCTTGTCACCGAGGGCTCAATTGAGTGTACTTTCCCCTAATGGCTCAATTGATTTTATTTTTATTTTTAAGGGCTTTTTAGACATTTCATCTTAAAATTTTATTAATTTAATTAAAAATGAAAATAAAATAAACAATATATGATAAATAATAAAGGATATTGCTATTTTTAAAAAATTTCACTTAGTAAATAGATTCTAAAAGGTTTTATGTGATTTTCTTAAAACCCGGTAGAAAATAAATGTATGTAGTCTTTTACCCAAATAAAAAAAAATGGTAGGCTTATATGTAAATTTATTAGAAATAAGGGGTCATTAATGAAGCTTACTCTTCATCCTTGACTAGTTTTTTTTTTTTTTTGAAGGGTACCTCAACACCCATAGGAGTTGAGTTCCCTTATGGTATATGTTGCCAAGTTTTCAGCCAAAGACTCTTGAAAAGTATAGGAAATGTGCATCTAGTACATAATGTCAGACCTCGACAACCATTAATGTCGAGTTGTAAAATAAATTCATGTATCTGCATTTAATTTTGACTCCTAGAGATTTTAATCCTAATTACTACAGGAAGACCTTGACACCTGCGAGTCTTGAGTTCTTTATAAATTAAATCCATGTATTCGTATTTAATTGATTGATGGGGATTTTAACCCTAATTAATACAAGAATAGCTATCAAGGTCTTCTTCAATTAAATTTTTAATCATTTGAAAAGTCTAATCCTGGTAAATACATTTAATGAAATTCAACGCTCATGGGTGTCAAAGTTTGCATTAGTTCAACTTTTTCCCATTTGGGGTTAATCTTATCTTAATAAAGGCATTGAAAACTCAACACTAATAAGTGTAGAGGCCATTATACAAAATTTCTTAATGTTGCTATAAATACCCCTCTCTCATTTCTCTCACACAACTAAAACTTTACTCTCATTATTGTTGAGTTCCCAAGCCTAAAACCTCCCTAAATTCTCATATGCTATCTTAAATTTGGATAATTAAACCCCATTGTGGCTCTATAAAGGGAAGATAATCATATTACAGTAATTTTTTTAATTCATTATTAAAGTTAGTAATTATTAGTTGTTAAAATTAAATTTTAGTAATAATTTTTTAACATTGTTTAACATAAATTATTGATAATTTTTTATTCATTTTATTTACTAACATGAATAGGGATGACAATTCGAATTGCGAATTGAATCCGAATCTACTGGTTAGAACAAGATTGAATCCAAGACCTCTTACATATAAAGTCATGTTTTAACCATCACTTGTCTTCAACATTGATTATAATTTAAATTAATAAATAATATATAAAACATAATAAAAATATTTTTTAAAAATTAAATATAATAATTTTTTAGTAGAAAATTATTTCTTATTTTAACATCTTACTCTCTTAAATCTCATGTAGCTTCTTTTACATTATAATATAATATGTATAAAGGTCTCTTGAACAATGAGATATGATCATCGAAATCCTTAAATTTGTGTTTATCCCATTTATTTTTTGATCAACTTAATTAATTAAATTACTTAAAACCAATAAATTAATTGATATTTATAAATTAAAATAATATTATAATACGCGTAATTATATTGAGTACATATTATATTATAAAAAGTAGTATACATACATGTTTAACTACTTACAACTAATGGAAAAAAGAAAATAAGTCTCCTCGAAAACCAAGAGTGCTCTCTGAAGAGTCCTAGAGAAAACAGTCTCTGCTGTAGCTTGGGATGGAAGAGGGTGGTGGCGTGGAGAGGGAGAGCAATGATGAGATATCATTGTTGGCTGAAGAACTTATTCAATTGTCAATCAAGAGGTCCTTGGTGATTCCCAGTGAAAAGCCTACTCTGATCTGTTCAGTGTGGACAAAAAAAATTTTCAATCCAGAAAGCTTTAGGGCTTAGATGAAAAGTATATGGAAATCCAAGAAGAAGTTTGAAATTCAGATGGTAGGGCAGAATTTATTTTCAATTGTTTTTGATCTAGAAGAAGATTTAGAATTTATTTTGGAGGGGAGGCCTTGGCTTTGCCATAAATCCATTATTCTGTTTGATCGATTGAAGAATCCAATTGAGCGTGACTAGATCTGTCTTATTTCTTCTCCATATTGGATTAGGATTGGTACGTGTCCCCCAGAGTTAGACAAAAAGGATTTGTTGCATGCGATTGGTAGCACCTTTGGTGGGGTCCTCAGATCAAAAATTAGTAGTGATTACTGCAGATTAAGGGTGAATTTGGAGGTTCAAAAACCCCTCAGGAGTGGTATCTTTGTCTCAAGTGCAAGTGGGGTAAGCTCCTGGATTCCATTTAAATATGAAAAATTGTCGGTATTCTGTTTTGGGTGCGGTAAATTAGACCATAGCCTCAAGGATTGTTTGGTGTTAGATCCTGCAGAAAAGACAAATATTAGAGAAGATCCACCATATTCAATTGCGTTAAAAGCAGAATCGAAGCTGATGGGAAAAGAAAGTTTGAAATTTAATGAGTTTGCTAAAAAGCAAGGGGTACAGTGTACTTATACAGGTCAGACTAAACCGTGGGATAGTTAGGAAAATAGTGGCGAATCTACGTGTTTGTTTGGAAATATCACAGGTGGGAAATTGTTGGCAAGATGGGAGGATGGATTGAAGGTTCAGGAGGGAAATCTTCTTTTAAGGGAGAATATGGCTCAGAAAACAGAAAACAAAGGTGAGGAAACTTTAAAACCTTCCATAAAAGCAAGCTGGAAAAGGTTGGCCAGAAATAAATAGGAAAATACGCAAACGATCAGTAGTGATAGGATTAAAAGGAAATTTCCTGACGAAGAAGTTGGTGGGGTTTGCTTGAGTCCATCTAATAGGGTGGGAATGAAGAGATTAAAAGGTGATGATGGGGATGTTTTATCAGTAGATTGCAGGGAGGATATGATCGATGAAGAAGTACAATTGGGTGTTTTTGACATTTCAAGATCGGCAACTGCCAATGGGCAAGCCGACCGGGCGCAATGAAAAGTATATGTTGGAATGTTCGTGGGTTGGGGAGTCCACGGGCAGCGAGGAGGCTACGAAATTTATGTAAGCAGCAGAATCCCCATATGGTCTTCTTAATGGAGACTAAGTTGAATCAAAAACGTATGGAGAGAGTTAGAAGGAGTTGTGGTTTCATTAGCGGAATTGAGATTGAAGCAGAAGGGTCTCGAGGAGGGTTGTGTCTAGCATGGAAAAGTGACATTGAGGTTACGTTGAGGAGTTTTTCTAAATGGCATGTGGACGTAATAGTTAGGGAGGGAAGTATACAAAAGGAGTGGAGATTTACGGGATTCTATGGTTTGCCGTATTTAAAAGATAGAAGCTTTACTTGGAACTTACTTAGACGCCTAAGCCAAGGTAGCAACCATCCATGGCTTGTAGCAGGAGACTTCAATGAAATTCTGTACTCTTTTGAAAAAAGTGGTGGAATTCCTAGATAACAGAAAAGAATGGAAGCATTTAGGGATGTGTTGGAGGGATGTCAATTGATGGATATTGGATACTCGGGTGTGTGGTTCACTTGGGAAATGGGTAATCTTCCAGAGACAAACATACGGCATCTACCCCATTCTACATCGGATCATTGTCCCCTCCTTTTATCTACAGATAATTCATCCAATTTTTCAGGCGCAAGAAGATTTCGTTTTGAAGCATGGTGGACTATGGAGGAATCTTTTGAAGGTTTGATTAGGGAGTTCTGGGAATCATCTAAGGTACCACTGTTGGAGAAATTGACGCAGTTGCAAATTCGTTTGAAGGAATGGGCTGGTTCTATTAGAAGCAGGAAGGAAGGACTGAAGAAGCGGCTTACGAAAGAGCTTGAATCTTTGTTGGGAAAGGACAGAGACGATGATACGTTGTCAAAAATTATAGATACAAGGATAAAATTGAATTTGGAGATTGATAAAGAAGAAGTGTATTGGGAGCAGAGAGCACGAGCAAATTGGCTTCAGCTAGGAGACAAAAACACTGCTTACTTTCACAGGTGTGCATCATCTCGAAAGCGGACCAATTCAATCACAAGATTAGTGTCAGAAGATGGTAGAGAGGTTACTGAAGGATCAGAAATACTTGAGGCAGTGCAGAGTACTTCAAGATCTTTTGCATCCAAGGGTATCGAGAGATACTCGGAAGGTGATGGAGGGCATAAAAGGGTTATTAGAATGAAGTCAACGAGTCTTTATTATCTCCTTTCATGAAGAAGAAGTACATGCAGCATTGAAAGGTATGGGACCTACGAAGGCTCCCGGATCGGATGGTTTCCCGGCTCTGTTCTTTCAACAGTATTGGCATATTGTGGGTAAGGAGGTTTCGAAGTTCTGTTTGAGTATCCTTAATGAGAATAAAGGGGCTAATATTGTTAATGTTACAGAAATAGTGCTTATCCCAAAAATTTCAAATCCTTCAACCTTAGTCAACTTGGACCAATAAGTTACGTGTTCGATTTTATATAAGATTGTGGCAAAGACAATTGCTAATAGACTACAGAATGTTATAGGCTCGTGCATTGATGAAGTACAAAGCGCATTTGTTCCAGGTCGTCTGATAACTGATAATGTACTATTAGCCTATGAGATTCTTCACACATTTCGACAGAAACGAACAGGGCTTAAGGGCTATATGGCGGTAAAGTTAGATATGAGCAAAGCATATGACATGGTAGAATGGGATTTTATGAAGAAAATGATGATCACGATGGGATTTGCACAAGAGTGGGTGGGTTTGATA
Organism: Gossypium sturtianum; assembly: GCA_025698515.1. NCBI lineage: Eukaryota > Viridiplantae > Streptophyta > Magnoliopsida > Malvales > Malvaceae > Gossypium > Gossypium sturtianum. Next base: position 75,290,702 of record CM046951.1, on the reverse strand, counting down.
ATGAAATACATTACTTCCGTTTCTTATGCGGTTAACATCAATGGTCTTAGGGGCAGAGTTTTTCAACCATCACGGGGGCTCAGGCAAGGCGACCCACTTAGTCCTTTCCTTTTTTCTCATTTGCAGTGAAGGTCTCTCATCTTTAATGAGGTCAGCAAAGCAATCAGGTTTGGTTAAAGGTGCAAGGGTTAGTAGGAGAGGGCCAGAGATATCTCATTTACTGTTCGCGGACGATTGCATGATGTTTGGAGAAGCTACAGAACAGGGAGCGAGAAATATGAAAGAAATTTTGAAGGAATACGAAAGCTGCTTAGGTCAGTGTGTTAATTTCAACAAATCGACCATTTTCTATAGCTCAAACACTTCATTAGCTGCAAAGGAGTTGGTGACAACAATGTTAGGGGTCAGAAATTCTTCAAGTCCAGAGAAATACTTGGGCCTGCCCAATATGATGGGTAAGCGGAAGAAAGAAGCATTTCAAAACATACTTGATAAGATTTCTTTGCGAATTGATAGTTGGAGTTCCAGGTTGTTGTCGCAAGGAGGGAATTTTTTTTTTATTAAATCTGTTTTACAAGCTCTTCCCACTTATGCTATGTCCTGCTTTCTTCTTCTTAAAAAATTGTGTGAGATGATCGAGAGCAAGTTTGCAAGATTTTGGTGGCAGAAAGGAGCTGGAAAGAGAGGTATCCATTAGTGTAAGTGGAGCTATTTGTGCAGATCCAAAGAAGAGGGAGGCTTGGGGTTTAGGAATATGGCTCAGTTTAATATTGCCTTGTTAGCAAAACATGGATGGAGATTGTTAACTTCTCCAGATTCATTGGTAGCGCGGGTTTTCAAAGCAAAGTATTTTCCAGATTGCAATTTTCGGTTTTCGAGGTTAGGAAATTCCAGTTCTTATGTATGGCGAAGTATTTGGGCAATAAAAGCTTCATTAGAGAAGGGACTGATATGGAAAGTAGGTTCGGGTGAAAACATTTTAATCTTTGATGATGCATGGATCCCAAATTATGAAAATGTTAGATTAACGCCTGAGGTTGGTAATTTGCATCTTGTGAAAGTAGCAGATTTAATCAATTGTAATGAGCGTGAATGGAATAGTAGTTTGATTGGCAATACCTTCCCAGTTGCTGTGGCAGATCTGATCCTTCAAATCCCTTTGGCGATGAATCCTCATGAGGATCTCCTTGTGTGGAATGGCGAACTGTCGGACGAGTTTTCTGTGCGTAGTTCCTATAAACTATTACAGAATTGAACCTACAGCTTACGCTTTACAAGATATCTATAGAGGATTTTACAATAAACTGTGGAAAATTGACATTCCGCTGAAGATTAAGCTTTTTATTTGGAAAATTTCTCTGAATTATCTAGCTACTCGGGTGAATATGTCCCTCAGGAACCTTACAACGAACAGTTTATGCCCTTGTTGTAGAGCTGGAGAGGAAACGATGAATCATCTTTTTCGAGTTTGCCCTGTATCAGTTAAAATTTGGACAGATTTATCAGATATCATCTCAGCATTACCCCCATCTATAGAATTTGTTGAGTGGCTTACCAAGGCTATGGCTAATCTCCCCTTGAATGTTTGCAGAACTTTTTGTGTTACACTCTGGGCCATCTGGGGGGACAGGAACTCTCGGATACATGACAAAGTAAACAGATCGAGCAGGGAGATTGTGAGGTTTATACATGGATACATAAAGGAACTCGATGCAGTCAGGAAAGTTAACCATAGTACCTGTACAGAAGTCGCAAAATGGAATAGCCCACCTGGTCAAACGGTCAAGACCAACTTTGACGGTGCTTTCGATGAGAAATCCAAATTTTCAGCATCAGGGATAGTGGTCAGAGATAGCAAAGGTTATGTTCTTCTTACCAGTACAGAACTTCACAAAGGGGTGGGTTCTGCTTTCGCCGCTGAAGCTATCGCGTGTCGTCAAGCAACCCAAATAGCCCTCGATTTTAACAGAGAGGAGATTATTATAGAAGGCGACTCCTTGTCAATAATAAAGAAATGTAACAAGAGAGATTTTGACAAATCACAAGTGAGTTCTTATATCCATGATATTCATGAACTGAAGTCCAAAGTTACAAAAATTAGATTTGAGTTCGTTCTCAGATCAGCTAATAGTCTAGCCCATATCTTAGCAACAGAGTCATTGAGAAGGAAAGAAAGGGTTTACCTGGAAAATAGAGTCCCAAGATACGTTGAGACACAGTCGAAGATTGAATTCGCAAGGGAGCCAGATTGAGGAGGAGCAGGAAACGGTAAGGAAGAGGAAAGATTTTTCAATCGTCCATCCATAAAATCTGATATGGTTTATCTTTCCTCGAGAAATGATTTAGTGCCATTAAAGACGCAATGACTGATGGGATGTGAACAGACTGGCGCAGAAAGCTGATTGGGCAGTTAGGACGGTAGTGTTTGTTTTTTCAGATTTAATTTTTACTTTCTAGACTTTTCTATGTTACGGGCCTTTTGATTTCTGGGTCTATTTCCTTGGTTTTGTTAAGACTATTTTTTAAATTTATGGAAGCCCAATCTGTTTAACCTCAAAAAAAAAAAAAAAAAAAAAAAAACTACTTACAACTATGATATCATAATGTGCATTATTTTATTAATGATATGGAACCTAAACCTTAAACATGTAACTAATTTTATAGTTGATTATAATATATATACAATTATCATTATATAATTAAGGTAGATTATTAATGATATGTAACCCTATATACAATTATGATTATGATGTATATTTTTATATTAATTATACATAACCTTAAACCCTAAACCTGTAACTAATTTTATGGTAGGTTATAATATATACAATTAGAATTATATAATTAAGGTAGATTATTAATAATATGTAACCCTATATACAATTATGATATTATAATGTACAGTTTTATATTAATTATACTTAACCTTAAACCCTAAAAAATATATACAATTAGCAATATATAATTATGGATAATTAATTAATTAATTATATGATATTGTTATGGAACTTTTAATTTGTTTGAAATTATTGTGTTTAAGTTAATAGGTATATTTAAATTACTGTAAAATTGTCAAATTTAATATATTTTGATTGTTATTTAACTACTTTTTTTTTAAATTTTCATTTATTTGTTGTTATGAATAAATTTTATTTAAAATTAACTTTTTTTTGTTTGATTTTCTGTTATCTCGCGAATTCAACTTCAGATTTTCACGAATTCAGATACCCGACATATGATTGAAAATGTTAAATTCGAATTTTTTGTAGATTGTTGTGGAACTTTTAATTTGTTTGGAATTATTTTACTTAAGTTGTTAGGAATATTTAAATTATTTTAAATTTTTATGTTTAATTTGTTTGGATTGTTAATTATCTACTTTTGTTAGTTTGGATTTATTAATTGTTAATTATAAATAAATTGTATTTAAAATTAAATTATTGTTTGATTTTATATTATTTCGGTTGATTTGAATTTGTGAGGACTTAGGTATGTGTCATATGATTAAAAATATTAATTTAAGATTTTTTTTGTAGATATAGATATTCGATGAATAATAATATTTAATTCGGATCCGAATTTAGTGATACTAGGAAAATTTGCATATTTAGATTTTTAGGCTAATTTGTGAACTTGGATCTAGGTAATTCAAAAAACGAAGATATCCATTTCTAAACATGAGGAACAAACTATTTGAATTCCATGAAATGGTGAATTTTCAATATTGAATGAGAATCAACATCAACTAAAGGTATAGCTGCAAGTAGTTGTTTTTCTAAGGTAGCTAAAAAGGCCTCACTTTCCCATGCAGCTATCGTTCCTTGAAGATATGGTGGAAATGTGGAGATCAGAGACCTTTAACTTCCACTTTCACTGCAGTGAAGCCACAATCACGTTGAAAGACATAGCCCTAATCAGGGCCTTCCAATTGAATGGGTTGTTTTAATCGAGCATTGATCTAGAAAAGGTAATGTCGAGTTTGATCAAGAATTATCCATACCTAGCTGCAAACATTGATCGAAGAGTCGCCAACAAATGATGTGACAGATGAAGAGTTCAAGTAGTATGTTAGAGAGTACATAATGTATGTCATCAGGGAAATGTTGATGTCAGATAAATTTGGCAGCCTATTGTTAGGATTTGTGCCCAGAGTATAATTAATTTTGTCATTGTTTACTTGTAATTTTCCACTACTTCTTTTAAGTATTCATTTAAGATATATTGCAAGGCACTCCTAGGGGAGTCTTACTGTTTGTGTTGTGTTCATTTCTTTTAGTTAGATTACAAGAACAACGAAGAAGATCAATTAGTTAGAAACTCGAAGACATCATACTTTAGTTTGGGTTGATCAGAAAGTTTGGACACCTTCTTAGAGTCCTTTTGTGATTTAGACTTTTTCCTAAATCTTGCTAAATATGTATTTATTTGATCGGATTTATTTTTTTTAGATATAACAACTAAATTTCACTTTAGAAATTTTTTTAAAAATTTCACTATGCCAACTCTAGCAACTTTTCTAAATGATTTTCCAAGAACTAACATTAAAGCCAAGATTTTGTCTAATAGTATGAACTAATTTTCCTTTTTGTGTATTGATTAAATTGATGGAAAATGACATTCTAAATCTTATGCATGTTGAATATATATATATATATAATTGTTTATTTTTTTTTCAAAGTTATGGTTCTTAAAATTAACATGGTTATAATTAGTTTATTTTTTTATATGTAATTAGATAGTAGATTATCATTTCTATGTAAATTTTTTTATTTTATTTAGAAAATTTTGTGAGCAGGAAATGGAGTAAGACTCTTGTAACGAAAATCAAAATGGAGACTCAAGACCATAGATAATACAAATCGGGTAATTTTTTTGGACGAACCTTTTTGTTTCGGTGGAGTAGTTTGGAATTTTGTTTGATGCAAAACTTCAAAAATTTCGTGAGACCGAAGTGCTGTATGAATAGTCAAAATTTTCATAATGCAAAACATCATATTTTTCATGAGACTGAAGTGCTAGATTTGAGAAGTTAATAAAATCAAGATTTTAAGAATTAAATATTGATTAAGTGAAGTGGGAATGATTTTACATTTCATTTTCATATAGATTATTAATTTTTTATTTTGAATTTAAACCTAAGAATTCATATGGATTATTATTGTTTTTATTTTGAATTTAGACTTGATGAAATCATAAGTTAGGGTATTCAAAAGTGATTTTAGGGTTTTGAGAATTCCATGAGATCCACAAAACAATGAAAATTGAAAGAGTTTGTGTGAACTCATGATGATATGGTCTATATCTAAAAAAGTTAGCCATGCATATATGATATGAAAATGCCACTTGGTTACATATGTTCATTTACTTAAATTAATAAATAATTTAACAAGCTGTCACATGTCCCATTTCATTGGCTCCAATTCAAAGTTAAGTACTACAAAAATAATTAAATACTAAATTGATCATAAAAGTTAATGTTATGTATTAATAATATTAGTTCTGTCGATTAAGTCTTAATTCAATTAGTATGAGTATTATTGTCAATACAGGAAGACGTTGGTTTGAGTGCGCTGAAGCACATTATCCTCCTATTTATAGGTTAAGGAGGGGCTATAGGTAATTTTAAGTAATATGTAAAAAAAAAAACAGATATAATCAGATTATTAAAAAAAAAGTATATTAACCCTTTTAAATAAATTAGCTTGGCATTATAAAGGTCATTTTAAAAAGAAAAAAAATGGCTTTGTCTAACTTTATCCACCTTGACTTGAGCTTGAAAATCTATTATGATCAAATTAAACCCAAATTCAATTTAACTCAATTTTATCATAAACAATTAAAAACTCGAACCCAAGCTGACTCAAAGATAATATAACCCAAACTTGAAACTACTCAAATTTGAGATAACTCGAGCTAAAAATTATTTAAAACAATAATGACCAAACTTAAAATCCAAATAAATCAAAACCAAAACAATCCAAACTTACAATAAAACCTAAAATTAACAAAACACAATTAACACAAACTTGGAACTAACCTAAAAAACAACCGGATTTATATTGAACCAGAAAAATTTAATTGGATCCTTCCGATTGACAAATTTATAAAATTATTTTTAGATAAAAAGAATATCTAGTTAATTAGAAGTTCCAATCCCATCCCAACTTTCTACTTTAGATATTAAACCTTTCAATGAAAACCAATCTTAACCTAACTAGTTAAGGAAATAATTTGAAAAAAAAAAAAACTCAGTAATTGATTTGGAATTCAAATTCCAACATCACTGTGGAATAATTCTTTTTCGACTAAAAAACTAACCATCATATAAAAAATCTAATATTTATAAAAGTATTTATTGTTTAAATGAAAGGCAAACTTTTCAAAATAATTAAATAAGGTCAAACATTTTCGAAAATGCTCAAATAAAAACTTTTCAAATATTGTATATCCAATTCTAAATTATGCTTTTATTACTTTATTTTCTTTTCAAACAATATTGAATTCAATTTTATGTTTTTTTCTAAACAAGTTAATATTCACTTAATTTTTATTACAACCTATATTAAAGCACGTGTAAAGCTCTTATTTGAAGACTTTTGAAAAGGTTAATTTGAAAAATTGGACAAAAGTTGGATACTACTTTGAGCATTTAACCTTCTTTTTCCAATTTCCGATGAAATAAAAAGAGAAATTAGCATGAAAAGGAATTACATTCTATCAGAGTACAATGGCAGACGACTTGCTCCCAATTAACATGATTTTTCCATAGCTTCTTTTCACAAAATCCGGGCTATTAAATCATACCACAATCTCCGACTGCGGAAACAGCACAAACCCGAGCCGACGAACCAAGTGATACCAACTTCCTTTCTACTAACGGTTTGAGTATCGTAATGAATTTTCCCTACCTAAATTCCTTTAGCAAGCAATGAAATATAGTACACATGGAGAAAAATGACAACACTATCAACAATGTATCTGACTTCTATAATACAATGTTCCCTTTTTAGCAGCCTTCATATGTCTTCCCTAGACAACTCTTGACTTCTTTGGGTGCACAGTGACCTTTTTTACATTATGCAAGTTCACGGTCACGGATGTAATGGAATCAGTTCAAAGGATAGGTTACCATCAAAATTCAGAGGAATTAACCCATTGTAATGGAGACGGCTTTAGTCCTCGATTTCCAAACCAAAATATTCCTTCAGGACACCTTTAGGAGTTCTTCCGAATCCATTGGCCACTTCTTCCATTTCTTTCAGTCTCATAACTTCGTATTTTATCTGATTGACTCTGTTCACGACAGCATTCAACGATGCATCTGCTTCATTTCCAGATGATTGATCTGGTAGTTCAGATCTCTCCTTCTCCAGTTGCTGATAAAGATGGCGAAGGTAAACCTTCTGAGAACAAAGCTGTTCTTCTGCAATTTTGTATTCCAACTCCTGTGCCTTTCTCAGAGACTGAAGAACTTGATCAATCTCGCATTCAATTTTCAAGTATTCACTGCGATAATCAGATGATACTGATAAAACCACCTCCAAACATGAATTATCATCTACCAAGTCCTGATGATTTGTTGGTCCAAGCTCTCCATTTCCATTATGGAAGATATCTGCACATAAACCAAAATGATATTTTATATCCAAGTTTTAAGTTGATGTATGAACTGACTGTACCTGAGAGAGAATTTACGCAAGGAACTTTAGATTGATATTAAGAAATACTAATAAACAGTCAAACGCATTATATGCAGAATACAAGTCATCTTTCGTTTTAGACCTGGGAACAAACAAAGAAATGTTTTTCAGTTCTTCAAGCTCAGATATTTTTATATTCTCGAACTTTGACAAATCTATCCATGCTTCAATTCTGGAATTCTCTGGCTCGTTATGCTCAAAGTTACATTCTCAATATTTAGGTTACCCACAAGAGACAAGTCACATGTCACCATATGACATCCAAGGAAAAGAATCGTGAAGGCAATGAATACTATCGATAACACAAAATGATACTAATAACAGAATTTATATGCAAATTCTAATGTATAGAGGAGTATAGACCTTTTTAGTTTGTTCTTCATTTTCTTGAAGCACTTGTGTCCGCTTGGACATCAGTATAAGATATCCACTCCTAATTGTGTAAGACACTCATATTCGACATTTGCACCTGAACCTAAGTAACATAGATATAGACAACCATTTGGATCCGCTAGGGTGATTTTCTAGAAAACACCACTTTGCGAGTGATATGCACTAACATCTAACTGGTTGAAAAGAAGAATAAATAACAAAACAAACTGCCCATCTAATAGAGAAAATAAGGGACGTTATTTCTTAAGCTCCTCAAAATCCAAAACCACAACAAATATTTTGATGCAAATTAATATAACGAAGTGTTTCATGCATTTCTAGCTAATATAGTTGTGACTTTATTCATTTTCATATGTATAAGATTTGTGGTTAAGTTACCTGTTGACATAATGGTATCAGTTTCTTTCACTTTCCAGATATCTTCAAGAGATGTCCCACATTTAAGCTGATGTAAAAACCAAAAGCACTTACTAGCATTTTTAAGAAACCTCAAAAAGAAGAAAGACAACTTTTTGAAAAAAGCAAGAAATCTGTTAAGTTCTATAGCTAGCTTTGGCCTTACCTCTTTGATAGCTGACTCAATACGGTTCAGTAAGCCCTTTGCATTGCTCTTCTGCGAACCGCGTAAAATGCAGACAGCAATGTTCAGAATCTTCTCAATCTCATCGCGGGAATCTATGGATTCACAGGTTTTTAAAAGTGTTGTCACATGTGGAACCAGAAGTGTTTTTGTATCACAACGTCGGCAATAGTACTCAGCATCCAACCCAATGCTACCTCCAACTGTCCCAGCCATGTAAGATCGAAGAGCACAGTTTAGATGGGCAACATGCCCACATATATACCCATTCACCATTGCTTCACATTTGATATAACTGTAACCTCCATGTTTCAAGTCTATAGTCTTGCTACACAAAATACAGCAACAATCACGGCAGAAACGAGGTTCATTGCAGCAAAGATCACAAGGCAAGGGAACCAAAGAAGGGCTTTCTGCTTCAGCAAATAAACTGTTGCACTTTTTGTTTCCAGCCTTGCACGCCAAACCATCAGACTGGGGGTCAGACACCAAAACTTCAGCTCTCTCATCAGGAGGGGCAGCAAAGAAAGCCCGTGCAACTGCATTATTCATAAACAAGAAAAATGTTTGTTGGAGAAAGGAAAAGTAGTTCATGGTTAAAACTAGACATCTTGAATAACTATATAACATTTCAGGACAAATTATATATTCTGTCTCAAGAAGGGCCTCACAGTAAGGATGCAGTCTTTCAATAATATGAAGAGAAAATACTATGACTCTTTCTAGGCAGGGTGAATGGAGAAACGGAAAGCTAGTAGATAGGAGAAAAGTGAAAAAAGGGGAAAAAAAAATCTCTCCATTGATATGCTTGGTAGAAAAGGTGGACAAAGTGAGAGAAATCTTCTTTCCATTATTACTTGGTAGTGTGAAAAAGTGAAATGAAAGAAAATAAAAAGTACTATTATTTTATCACTCTAACCTTTGTAAGTTAACAGAAAAATGCAAAATCTAAAACTAACAGTGTCTTAAATTTAATATTTGACTCAGACATCCCTCCTTTTCTCTCCTCTTTCCTATCTTTTCAATTCAAAATGATTTGTTTTGTGAAAAAGAGTGCAAATGATCAACTTTCCTTTTTTCTTTCATCCCTCTTTTCTCTCCTACAAAGCACTAATGAAAAATAATTTTCTTTCAAACCTATAAGCTGTGTTCATCCAAGTTGATTCACTCTGGGTGGCTTGGGTGCACTTTTATGTTATGAAAGGTAATAGTGCAAGACATGTACCTATTTTGCAGAAGTTTAATCGAGCTGGAAGAAATTATTGGAACTCTTCAATTCATTCTAACCAGGAAGAGTAAAAAGTTTAGACAATGTCTGGGAATCAGTACAAGGCTGTCTATGTATGAGAGGAAATAGGACAAAAAAGAGAAAGCAAATAGGTAGAGGCTAGCCTAAACAATTCACACACCTAGACAGGCCTTAATCTCCTGGGTAGCTTTGTTAGAAGGCTGCCTACAAGATTTAGACTAAGGGGGGACACTTGGGATCAGTGATTTGCCTTCTCTACAACAACCAGAGGAGACCTGTGACCATCTTTTGACATGATTGTGTTCTAAGTTGTTGGAGAAAGTATTGCGAGAATGTGGTATATACAGAGCTGCTGCAGGCTGGCAAGAGGCATTGCACTTGGCACAGAAAAGGAAAAGCTCTCATTTCTGTTATTGTATGTTTAGCATGGAACGCTTACATCTATTACCAAAGGAAAGGAACAATAGAACTAATGGAGGAATTCTTTCTGTTATTCCAGCCACAATAAGATTTAGATGGTATGATTTAAGGAATTTAGCAGGGAACACTGTTAATAGGGAGTTAAGTTGTGCTTGGGGTCTATGCGATACTATGCATGCATAGCGTCTAAACTGTTTTTTTGTTTTGCGGTTCAGTTTGAACTGTAGAAGCTTATCTACTTATTTTGGATAGTAAAAAATATAAACAAAGAAAATAATTTTCCTTTCACTTTTCCACTCACCCATTCCATCTTCCTAATACACTACCCAGCAATGCCTATGAAAATGAATTAAAAAAATAAGACCATATCTATGAGTACCATGAAAGACACTTCATAAGATTGTATTAACTCTCAATGAGTGCACTAAGGAATATGATTGTCATAAAGAGCAGTGTGATTCCAATATTAAGCAGTAAGCTGCTAATGGTTAAAAGGAATTACTTCATTACCTATGGCTAAGCTCTGGGATGCAAAGAATGCATGTAGAATGCAGGCAAGACACTAACAGGATACTGAATTTAAAAATGACTAGCACATCAATTCTTTTGTTGGTCAGATGGGATACTGTCTTCATTAATTAAACTCAAATAAACTATACAAGCTGCCTACATAGAGTCAACATCATTTGAAGAATGGCTTTTAATTCCATAAAACAATATTAGTAGAAATCAATAGCTTTATATTCATTTTATCTTGCATAAAACTTTTCATCCATCGAAGGATGAAAAACATGTCAAGTGACTAGAAAACCCCAACCTACTCAACAATTCGGAGCATTTCATGGTTAAGAATCTAAGAAATCGAAAAAATGTATAATATTTTTAATAATATAAACTATAAAATATAGGTTAAATAAAATAAAAATAATGTTTTGAAGTTTAGCTTTTTATTTTATAGTGGGACCATATGTGTTAAATGAAATAAGATTATAAGAAACTTTTAAAAAACCACCTTTTTAGGTAGAATTTCGATAGACTGAAATTCCCTTTCGAAATTCTTAAAATTTTTTGAAATTTTCCATTATTTATTTTTACCTAAATAAGTAAATTCATTTTTGGAATAAACTATAAGTATAATTAAAAAAAATAATATTTTGAAGTTTAAGTTTTTCATTTATAGTGGGACCATATGCGTTACATGAAATAAGATTATCAGAAACATTAAAAAAAGCACCTTTTTAGGTAGAATTTCGATAAACTCGAATCCCCTTTTCAAATTACTTAAAATTTTCCATTATGTACTTCGGCCTAAATAAGTAAATTCATTTTTCGAAATTTAAAACCTTTAATAGAAATGCAATTCTTTCTCTAAATCCTTCATTCAAACACACTCTAAGTGTAACAAAGAGTTAATTTGGCAACAAGTCAAACATGTCCTTCAACCAAAAGTATCGGATAATCATCTATGTCACCCAAATTGGCTAACAGCATCTTGACACTCAAGTCTAAGTTGATCTCAGAGAATCATATTGTCAGGAATAGGATTTAATAAATATAGGAGAGAACTATTGATCCAACCAAAGAGGCTAAATAACTGAAAGACTGAATCAGATATTATATATTGACAACGGAGGATTATGACGTTACACAAGTTAAAAGAATGCAGAAGTTAATGCAATGAACCATATAAATAATTACAAAAACTAAAACGAGAACATGAAGACTGTAGAATAGAATGAGGAAAATGAACACAGTTATTTGGGGCTGACCGTTTGTCAAAGAATGTTTCATTGCAGGGATTTTCCAGCTGAATGAAGCAAAAAAAGCATTAATATCTGCATCAGGGAACGCCAATTTGACATACCGCTCAACTGAAAGCTTACTAGCAAGACCACGTTTCCTGCCTGAGTCCACAATCTTTTGGAGGCGCTTTGGAGGATACAAATACCTATCTAAGAAATGGCCAGTAATGGCTACTCTCCTTCCCACTTTCCAAGCCCATATGTCACCCTTCTTAGGCCAATCCACTGGAGCATACGGCAAGCCAAACCCAGATGCCTCTGGCAAAACAGGACTGAGATGAAGACTACTTTCTCTTCGTCTAGGTGTGCTTCCATTATTTTCCTTAGTATCATCAATCTCCATAAGATTCAAGTTTAGCAGAAGTAGCCAAGAACCAGCACACTGCATTAAATGCAATTCAAATTTTTTTACATGTTCAGCCATTAAAAGATTACAAAATAGTTCTCAGTAATTGCAACATAAATTTCATCCTATGACATCCTGCTTAGCCATATTTACAGTCTTCCATAGCAAAGAAGAATCTACCCCTGAAACTTCGTACTGAGAACTACTCAAACTGTTTCCAGTATTCAGATCAGTACCCCAAAAGAAGATACTCAGACATATATAGACAGGTGTAAAACTAATTTTAACTTAATATATGATTGCTATTTTAACATACTACTAATTGGATTTAGCAATATAACTACATTGATGGTGCATGTTAAATTTCGATTCGATCAGATATTTTTATTATTGTAATCAAGAAAATTGCCTTTTATACATATCTAGCAATTAAAATCTTTTTCATAAAAAAAATAGTTAAGACATTTTTAATTTACTGGAGTAAAAATCAAATAAATATTACGAAAAGTATTTAAATCTAGATTAATGATTCAAAATTTAATGGCATGGCATCATAAGAACAATAATAAAAAACAATGCAGGTTCCTTTAGCATCCAATAAAAAACTAAAGAATCTCTTCAAGAAATCCAATTTTCTTGAACGTAAATTTTAAGTTATTAGCGTCTATTAATTTAGAAAATTTCATCTGTTCACTTAATAATTGAAGGAAGAAAACGCCAGAAAAAAAGAATTAAAAAAAATCACCTGGAACTTTTTAACAATTTCACGGGAGCAAGACTGACGATCTCTGCACCTGCTAAAACAGAAATAAATCTGTTTCTGGTTTTCTAAAATGGAAATCAAATAATTTTGAGATAATAAAATTTAAAAAGAAATTAGCAGAGAGAAGACTAACTTTAGGGTTAGGATTAAAGGGAAGAAAATGTAAAAATTGAGAAACGATTGTTTTCTATTGCAGATTGAAGAACTGATGAAACCCTAATTAGAAAAGAGACGATTACGGGCCGGGCTTGGACAAAGATTTTATCAATTTCGACCTGAATAAATTTGAATTATTATTTATTTAATAGAAATATAAAATTAATATGATTTTACAATTAACATTTTTTACAATTTATATTTCAACAATTTAATATTAAATTAATTAATATAATTATATTTATTATACATATACTTTTTTAAATCGATTTGATATTTTTATGATATCGATCTAAATTTAAAATCTTTTAATCATTTAATATATATTATTATAGATAATATTTTAAATTAATATAATAGAGTTATCGAATCAATTAAAAAATTTATACGCATAAATAATATAAATTATTAATTATATAAAAAAATACAAAATAATGTAAAATTACTTATAATATTTTTTTTATTAAATCTAAAATTTGAAGACAACTAGAACTTTGTTTCAATAAAAAGTTTTTTTTTTTTTTACATTATATCAACAGCTCGAATATATAAATATTAATTAAATTATGGTACAACTAAGATATAGTTAAGAGTAATTATGTAATATTTTTATTAAAAATTGATATAAAAATTAAAAATAATTTTAGTTAAAATGATAAAATTAAAGGTCTGAATGTTATTATGTCTTGAGTTCAAATTTTATGATAAGCATATAATTTTTGGATTTCATATAAAATTGTAATAAGATAAAAATATCTCAAAAATATTTATTACTTTGTTAAAATAATAAACTTTTGATAATTTAACAATTAATTGGCGACAACCACAGACAAATCAATTCATCTTTTAAATTTAATATAAATAAATACAATTTTTTTATATTTTTTAAATAGTAAACCAAATTTATGTGCTTATTCAAGCTGAAAATAAATAAATAATAAATAATTTAAATTGAAACCCAATTAGTCAACTCATGTATAAGTTTAACTTAACAATCTTTTTGTAAAAGAGATTATATTCTTTAAAAATTATGTAGCTTTAATTAATAATTAAAAGATAAATGATAAAAATTGTATTGTTTTTAATAAAGTTAAATCAGCTAAATGACAAAAAAGAAATGATTTTTTCCTAGTTAATTAAAAATGAATTGTTAAATAATTAATTAATAAGGGAGATCAATTTTTATAGAATTCACATTTGAAAAAACTATATTCGGAAAAACTCTCATTGGCACTATAAAAATGGGTCACTCAACAAAAGTATAGAAGTTGAAAAGATTAAAAAGCTTTAAAAAGTCTCTAAAGGAATCGAAGAATTTGAAATTTTTTTGAAGAACTATAAGCTAATTCTAAAAAAAAAAAATGCTTTGCTTTCTTAGTTTACCAATGAGATGAGACCAAATCTCGATGTTCTTTAAAACAGAGTCAACCACTCAAGATCAAATCTCGCGAACTCTTGAAGCAGACTCAACCATTCAAAACCAAGTCTCAAAGCCTCTTGCTTGGACTAAACTCTCTCCGATCTTATTGCATCAACGCAAAAAAGATCAACTTTAGTTTCAAGATTAAATATGACAATCCAGTTTCAATATCAAATTTTGACGATACTTAAAGAAGACTCGTTGATCCAAGATTAAATTTCGAAAACCTTTACGTCAATTCATAAGAAACTCTTCAAATCTATTTTCAATATCAAATCTCAATAACAAGCCACATCTATTCAAGATCTAATTTAGATGACCCTAAAAGAAAAGAATAAAAAAGTTCATTCAAGAAACTACAAAAATTGTAACCTACAAAGTTTGATAATAAAAATTATCTTATTCATGTTTGATTTTTCAAGTTATATTTTCAACGAAAAGTTTATGTGCAATCTTTTATATGTTATTCTAATTAAGGTAGTCAATATTGCATTAGTAGACACATTATTTTTTATTAGAGCTAGTACATATTGGTATTAATTTATTTTGGTATACCATTTCAAATTTACCAATATTTAAAAAAATTAATATATATAATATTTAAATAAGATATTAATTTAAAAAATATTAATCAATTATATGAAATACTCATAAATGAACTTGATGCGATCATCAAGGTCCTCGGGCCCATGAAATTGATGGGCTTAATGATCTATCGTAATTTGATATGTCAAATTAGGCTCTCTCGAGTACTTAATTAGTTTGTTTTTAAGTAATTTATGAGTCTTTTTACTATTTTTTTTATTGATTCTTAGATTTTAGTATTAATGATGGTTGTTCTTATATTGTACCTCTTTTGAGACCAAAATTGGCAAAACTATGTCATTGGGAGTCTAATGATTGATATGAGCTTGTATAGGGAGATGACGACGGCCAAACCTTGAAGAGAAAAACATTTGACATGGATGTCACTACACTAATGCTAGGATGTCGGGACACTGAGCCTTTATTACCTCAAGTGTGCAAGACTTCAACAAGAAATCAACCCGGAGCAATTTGTTGAGAGTGTCGCGACACTAAGTGTAACATCCTAAAAAAATTTAGTATCGATATGTTGCATGTTTTTGGTGCTTAGCTTGTGAATGATTCAATTTGTGTGTTTAATATCGTTTTGAGAAGGCTCGGGATTTATTCGGAATTTGAATAAATTTTAGTAAGGAGTACTTTATTAAAATGGAACAAGTAACCTTGATGCTTAAGGTAATTAAGTGTCAAAAACTAGCATAAGATGAGCTAGTGGCACCATAAGTGTTACTTGAGGGAAGAGGTTCGAATCCTTTGGAATGCATTTTGTGACTTTTATTTTTACACCCTTCTAGCATGTGTCGGTCAAGCCTTATTTTTGGTAAGGTTGGACTATTTTTTTTTATGGCAAGGTGGCTAATGGTTAAGGTAAGCATGGAACTTGGGGAAAGAAATCCTAAACTTATGGAATGTAGGGGGAACACAAGGCACTTCTTAAGGGATGTGTTTTGGAAAGTGGGAATGGCCAAGCTTGTCCATGAACTTGGACGGTTTTGTGGACTAGGGGGGGTGGCCGAATTTTTGAGGTAGACTTTGGTAAGGATGTGTAGTTAGTGTGTAATCTCATTTGGTCATTTTTGTTCTCCCAAAACACCTTTTCTTTTCATCTTTTTCTCTCATAGCCGAATGTGCTTGATGCTTTGGGTAAACATCTTTGTTTTTCTTCTTTTTTTTGTCTTCTCCTTTTGACCATTTGGTCATATTTTGCCAATCTCTCAAGTGCTTCATTTGTGCTTCTCTCCTAGTGCCGAAAATATCAAACACAAAAGCCATTTCTTTTTCTTCCTTCTTCTCCATTGCCGAATGCACCATTGTCCCAAACCCTTCTCCTTGCTCTTATCTTACCTTTGAAAACCGAATCATAAATCTCTCACCCTTATTCTCTTTCTTTCTCCATTTTTCTCATCCTTTAAACACATTTCTTCCTTCATATTTCTTCCATGGCCGAATGTTAGAGACCACCTTCATAGTCGAAATTATTTTTCCCTTACCATTAAATCATAGCCAAATTTTCTTTTCCTCATAGATTTTATTGTAACATCCTGAATTTTTGGGCCTATGCATTTAATGGGTGAATATGTGTAATGAGTTAATTTGAGCATTAGGGGTCTAAATTGGGTTCAGGATTGGGCTGAAGCCTTAGTTAAATTTTTTGTTTGGGCACTATAGGGTTTAAAAGGTGGTATCTGAGTTTAAAATATCAAAATGGGCTTGTGGCCCAGTGGTCAGTGGCGCCACTTAGGGAGCAAGGAGGTGACGCCATACAAGGGAGTAAGGGGCCCAAATTTAAGTTACATGGAGCCCAACTCTTTTAATTTAAGTTAGCTAAATTTCGGTATTAGGGTTAGGTAGAGTGGACGGCAACAAGGCTCAAAAATAGGAGGATTTATGTGAATGGGATAATGTAGTTAATATAGTTGATAATATGGAAGGAAAAAAAAAGGAGAAAAGATAGGAGCTATCTACAAGGCTAGGAGTTGGCCGAAATTCCATCACCTAGAGAAGTGAAGAAATCGGTTTCTTTATGACAAAGGGGGTGCCGAATTTTCCCTTTTTATTTGATTAATTTTTAGTTATCAGGAAGGGCACTTTCGGTTTTTCATAGGTGAGTGCCGAAATTTCTATAAATAGGGAGGGTTCTCTTCTTTATTTTTTGGCATTTAGGGTTTCCACCTTTTCTTTCTCTTCTTTCTTTTAAAAGCCGAAAACCCCATTATTCTTTTCTCTTCTTTCTCCTAAAAGTTGAAAACTCCATTATTCTCTTCTTTCTTCTAAAAGCCGAAAACTCCATTATTCTCTTCTCTTCTTTCTTCTAAAAAGCCGAAAGCCGAAAACTCCATTATTCTTTTCTCTTCTTTATTCTAAAAGTGAATCTCTATAGATTTCTTGAATCATCTTCTCTTCGATCTTCTCAAAAAAGCGAAATCTTTAAGGGTAGTCGAATTCTGCGTTAAGGTGAGTGCGTTTTCCTATCTCTTCAATCTCTCTTTCGGTTTTTAAGAGACAAGGCCGAATGGCCACTTGGTTGTTAAAATTTGCCGAATGAAGCTAATATTTCCTCTCTTTTTGCGTTTGGGCGGCATTAGGGTTTTGAAGGAAACTCGATCATCTAGATTTAAAAGTCGGAAATCGCTAGTCTCCAATTTCGGGATTTTAAGGTAAGGTGATTTTCCTAGATTTTCACTAGATTCGTTCATCGCATGCGAGATCTTAACTTTATGATGTGGATTAACGATCATATGTTGTGATAGTAGTTCGACAAGGACTTGTGATGGAATTAAATATGGATGCGGCAAAGGAGAGAATCCTAAGTTTAAGAAAGCAGTGAGTGTATCGTGATGCGGGATTGGCCACGTGTTGTGGGCCGCTTTCGAACAACACCTTAGGCAAGTAGCGGTTGTATCGACTTACGATAGTGTCGACATAGAGAGTGTCGTTCTAACGCAGTAATCAGTGTGTAGATCTCTAACACACAAATAATCTGTATGAGTGTATATATATGTTTATGTTATGGGCTAAAGGCCGGATAATAGGCTGTGTAGACAGTCGAATAAAACCCTAAAAGGGTTAGGCAAGGATGTCAGGTACGTAATCATAGAAATCTCTATGTGTATCGAAATATATGAAAGCCTGTATGATGTTTTCTTTATGTGTGTATGCATGGGGGGATTATGATAATGAAGGGGAAGTGCATGATAGGTCACAATAGTGATCGGTAGTAGAAATCCCACGTTATATGAATGTTAGGTCACATAGTGATCGGTGGCTATGCCACATTTAATGATTCGACTAAATGGGAATGGCGATGCATTTGTCGTTATGGTGTGTAGTGGATGGAGGGTTGATTGTAGAAATCCCCGAGGTGTGATGGTTGGTACGGGCTGGTGTGTAGAGGATGAAATTCTAGGATGGGTTGGGCTATTCATCATTTACTGTTTATCATGTAATTATGTTTGTTGCCTCTATGTATGGGCCAAGGCCCATAATGTGTTTGTGGGCCTCAGTCGGTGTTTTGGGATTTATACACCGAGTCTTGGTGACTCACCCTATTATTTTTCCTAACCTTTCGGATGAGCGAGTAGATCGTGGACAAGGGGGAGCGAGGCGGACTCGTGGGGCCAACAAGTCTTTTATTTATTAAATTTCCATTTTATTTTAAGTTTAAATTTTGGAATTATTTGATGTAATAAGGCCTCCATCGCTTAGGTTATCAGTTGATACTTGTCAATGTTTATGTTTTTTTCATTCATGATCAAGGACTTATGATTAAAAGAAATAAAAATGGGATTTTCACACATTATTTAAAATAACACTTGTTTTGGAAAAAAATAAAATTTCAAAGATTTTCTACCAGTGCCACCTATTTAAAGATTATCTACAAAAACGACTGAGTTTTTCAGAATCATTCCAAGTAAAGTTTTTAACCTTAAAACTGTAGCATACCATATCTGGTCATAACGTTTGGGCCGGGTTTGGGGTGTTACAATTTGGTATCAGAGCCCAGTTCAAAACTTGGGCTGTGAAATGGGTCTAGTACTGTTTTAAAGTTGATAAGAATTTTGAAAAGTTAGGGTTGAGAAATGGCCTTCGAGTCTACCGGCACCCGATCCACGCAGGTAAGTATTCTAAACTTTTGGATGTGATATGTATGGTGGGCTTGATGAGCTTGATGGACGTAGGCTAGTATATTGGACATTGATGGACTTTAGGCTTAGTTTAAACAACTCTCCAAATTCATAAGATTTAATCCAACCAAACAAACCTGTGAACAAGTCGCCGAGATAGGGTGTGGCAACAGGCATACGCATGTCTAGGAATGGATTCAGGGAGAGCTTGGTATTTAAGCAGTCCTAGTGACTCACCTCCTCTTCGCTGGAATCCTACCTGGTGCGTAGTGACTGTTCACCCTAGCCACGAGGATTTGTTGACGGGCCAAAATCCATAACTAAAACCCAAAAGGGACCAGTAACCCTATTTTCACAAAATTGCTAAAATACCCTTATTTTGAAAACTACCAAGATACCTATGATTTGAAAATATACCCCCAGATTTACGAAAATACCCCGATTTACAAAGTCAACGGTTTAAAAAAAAATATACAACACACAACATCAATCAAAAACCATAAACACTTGAACGCCACTATTATTCTTTTGAAATCAAATTCTCTAAGATACCCCTATTTTTTTAAAAAAATACCCCCTTAGTTCTGTAAAATTTTTAAAAATACCTTTGATTTGTAAAAAATTTCCAAAATATCCCTGATTTGTAAAATTACCAAATTACCCCTGATTCATAAAATGGCCAAAATACCCTGATTTGTAAGATGACCAAAATACCCTTGGATTGCAAAAACTATCAAAATACCTTTGTTTCACGAAATCATCAAGGAACCCTATTTTGGAAAATTACGCCCCTGTAGGATAAATTACGAAAATACCCCTGGGTAGTGAAATGGCAAAGATACCCCTACAGGATAAACGTAAGTTCGTGAATGCTACTTGTATGTGGAGGTTGATGATTGTATGTATGCGCTTCCTAGAACTAGGAGATGTGAACTTGAGACTGAATCGTAGATATAATCGCGAATTCGACAGAACTACTCCTAAAACTACTATTCATAAGACTGTTCGTGGTTAATCAGTGGAAGAGGTGGTCAACAACCACCAAGGGGCCGTGGTCAAGTCAATGGTGGCAATGGTACCGGACATGGTCGTGAAGGTGTAGATTATGTTGAGGCGAGGCAGCCAGCTTTGGTCTATACAGCACGTCGCCAAGGGGACGAGGACGCTCTAGATGCGAATACCGGTGCGTACTCTACCGTAGTATACTAAGTGTTCCTTTTGGCTTTAGAATTAGAGTGCGCAGCGAAAGCATAGTGGTGAGACTTGGGTAGTACGATTAATAGTTAGTTGGAAATTTCGAGGACGAAATTTCTTTAAGGGGGGTAGAACTGTAACATCCTGAATTTTTGGGCCTATGCATTTAATGGGTGAATATGTGTAATGAGTTAATTTGAGCATTAGGGGTCCAAATTGGGCTCAGGATTGGGCTGAAGCCTTAGTTAAATTTTTGGTTTGGGCACTATAGGGTTTAAAAGGTGGTATCTGAGTTTAAAATATGAAAATGGGCTTGTGGCCCAGTGGTCAGTGGCGCCACTTAGGGAGCAAGGAGGTGATGCCACACAAGGGAGTAAGGGGCCCAAATTTAAGTTACATGGAGCCCAACTCTTTTAATTTAAGTTAGCTAAATTTCGGCATTAGGGTTAGGTAGAGTGGACGGCAACAAGGCTTAAAAATAGGAGGATTTATGTGAATGGGATAATGTAGATAATATAGTTGATAATATGGAAGGAAAAAAAAAAGAGAAAAGATAGGAGCTATCTACAAGGCTAGGAGTTGGCTGAAATTCCATCACCTAGAGAAGTGAAGAAATCGGTTTCTTTATGGCAAAGGGGGTGCCAAATTTTCCCATTTTATTTGATTAATTTTTAGTTATCAGGAAGGGCACTTTCGGTTTTTCATAGGTGAGTGCCGAAATTTCTATAAATAGGGAGGGTTCTCTTCTTTATTTTTCAGCATTTAAGGTTTCCACCTTTTCTTTCTCTTCTTTCTTCTAAAAGCTGAAAACCCCATTATTATTTTCTCTTCTTTCTCCTAAAAGCCGAAAACTCCATTATTCTCTTCTTTCTTCTAAAAGCCGAAAACTCCATTATTCTCTTCTCTTCTTTCTTCTAAAAAGCTGAAAGCCGAAAACTCCATTATTCTTTTCTTTTCTTTCTTCTAAAAGCCAAATCTATATAGATTTCTTCGAATCATCTTCTCTTCTGATCTTCTCAAAAAGCCGGAATCTCTAAGGGGTAGTCGAATTCTCTGCGTTAAGGTGAGTGCCGATTTTCCTATCTCTTTAATCTCTCTTTCGGTTTTTAAGAGACAAGGCCGAATGGCCACTTGGTTGTTAAGGCTGCCGAATGAAACTAATATTTCCTCTCTTTTGCGTTTGGGCGGCATTCCGGGATTTGAAGGAAACCTAATCATCTAGATTTAAAAGTCGGAAATCGCTAGTCTCCAATTTCGGGATTTTAAGGTAAGGTGATTTTCCCTAGATTTTCACTAGATTCGTTCATCGCATGCGAGATCTTAACTTTATGATGTGGATTGACGATCATATGTTGTGATAGTAGTTCTGACAAGGACTTGTGATGGAATTAAATATGGATCTGGCAAAGGAGAGAATCCCTAAGTTTAAGAAACGAGCTGTGTCAGCAGTACGGGATTGGCCACCAGGTTGTGGACCGGCTTCTGAACAACACCTTAGGCAAGTAGAAGTTGTATCGACTTCTAATAGTGTCGACATAGAGTGTGTCGTTCTAAGGGTAATCAGGTGTGTAGATCTCTAACACACAAATAATCTGTATGAATGTATATATATGTTTATGTTATGGGCTAAAGGCCGGATAATAGGCTGTGTAGACAGTCGAATAAAACCCTAAAAGGGTTAGGCAAGGATGCCATGTACGTAATCATAGAAATCTCTATGTGTATCGAAATATATCAAAGCCTGTATGATGTTTTCTTTATGTGTGTATGCATGGGGGGGATTATGATAATGAAGGGGAAGTGCATGATAGGTCACAATAGTGATCGGTGGTAGAAATCCCACGTTATATAAATGTTAGGTCACATAGTGATCGGTGGCTATGCCACGTTTATTTATTCCTGACTAACAGGAATAGGCAGTACGGCTGTCGTTATGGTGTCTAGCGGATGGAGGGTTGATTGTAGAAATCGCCGAGGTGTGATGGTCGGTACGGGCTGGTGTGTAGAGGATGGAATTCTAGGATGGGTTGGGCTATTCATCATTTACTGTTTATCATGTAATTACGTTTGTTGCCTCTATGTATAGGCCAAGGCCCATAATGTGTTTGTGGGCCTCAGGTCAGTATTTTAGGGATTTATACACTGAGTCTTGGTAACTCACCCTATTATTTTTCCTAACCTTTCGGATGAGCGAGTAGATCGTGGACAGGAGCCGAGAAGCGGACACGTGGGGCCAACAAGTCTTTTATTTATTAAATTTCCATTTTAGTTTAAGTTTAAATTTTAGAATTATTTTATGTAATAAGGCCTTCATCGCTTAGGTTATCAGTTGATACTTGTCAATGTTTATGTTTTTTTTCATTCATGATCAAGGACTTATGATTAAAAGAAATAAAAATGGGATTTTCACACATTATTTAAAATAACACTTGTTTTGGAAAAAAATAAAATTTCAAAGATTTTCTACCAGTGCCACCTATTTAAAGATTATCTACAAAAACGATTAAGTTTTTGAGAATCATTCCAAGTAAAGTTTTTAACCTTAAAACCGTAGCATACCAGATCTGGTCGTAACATTTGGGCCGGGTTTGGGGTGTTACATTTATTCTCAATCATTTTTCTATTCAAACTTTGGACCATCGGTAAGAATCATATTCTTTGTTTTCTTTTTGCTAATTGGTCACCTTGGCTGAATCTATGGGTTGGCTTAGAAGAGCCTTTAAATCGATAATCGTTCATTCTCTTAGACGATTTCCTTTCGTTTTTCTTTTAGTGAAATAGTGGAGAGCCGAATCATCATCTCTTCGAAGTCATCTTGAAGTCATTCGAATTTGGATCATATACTTTCAAGGGATTCTTTTGGAATCACTCGAAATTTTAAGGTAAGCCGAATTCGCCCTTTTTAAGCCAATAGTCTTAAATTCCGATATATATATTTATATATATATTGTTAGGACTAATAATCTTTTGACAATGGAGGCAAACAAGATAGGGTCGAAAAGGGTGGTGAATAGTGTTCTAAAGAGGGGCGGACTCGCTAATCCCTCAAGATTCAAGCGAAGGGCTGTTTCGGCAATCCGAGATTTTCCACCGGGTTGTGCACGACCCTCATCCGAGGAGAATCGACTATTCGAAGTTGTTCGTAGTTCGGAGCCTTTAGCTGTTCGGGATTTTCCATTGGGTTGTGAACCGTCAACCGGGGAAAACCGACAAATAGTTGTTGTTCAAGATTCCGAGGGTAAAGATCTAGATCGCTTATCTTTAGTATAGATTTATAATAAGTATTAGTGTTCTAATCAAGTGTGACATTTATTTAGGTATCGACGAGCGGGAAAGTATAGTTCTCACCGTAATCAGGTGTGTAATTTCACACTTATCTCATGGGTTAGATGTTATATCGTAAGCATTAGAATAAAATTCGTAAAGTTGGTAAAATCGGAAAAAAATACGGTATATTAACACTTTTTGTGTAAGTGCATGAAATCGGTGTTAAAGTCGCGGAAATTACGGAATCGCCCTTAATGGGCTAATTTGTTAAAAAGTAATTTTTGGGCCTCATGTGATTAATGGACAAACTTGCTAGATTGATTAATGGGCCAATTTGCTAGATTGATTAATGGACAAATTTGCTAGATTACTTAATGGGCTAATTTGTTAAAAAGTAATTTTTGGGCCTCATGTGATTAATGGACAAACTTGCTAGATTGATTAATGGGCCAAATTGCTAGATTGATTAATGGAAAAATTTGCTAGATTGCTTAATGGGCCGAATTGCTAGATTGCTTAAGGAGCCGTTTTGATAAATTACCATATGGGCACAAATTGAGAAATGGGCCAATTTGTAGTATGGGCCTTATGTTGAAATTATCATATGTAAATTGTTAAGCTTTGTTTATGTATACATGATTGCATGGGTTGGGATTAAATTGAAGAGAAGTTCTGGTGGTTCTACCATAATCTAGTTCGGGTGGCTCTGCCACAAATTCTAGTTCGGGTGGCTCTGCCATAAATTCTTGTTCGGGTGGCTCTGCCACAAACATTTTAAATGGCTTAATGCCTGCGTTTGGTGTGTTGGCGGGGTGGGTTGACTTGACCCTTACAGGTGTGCTGGTTGGTACGGGAGGTGTGTAGCAGATGGAAATTTAGGCTTGGTTGGGAATTTTATTGCACATGTATTTTTTTTAATTACTATATTGTTAAATTCGTTAATGGGCTCAAGCCCAATAAATTGCTTTAATGATATGGCCCAGTGGATTTGGTAAGTGGGTTACACACTGAGTTCTAAGTAACTCACCCTGTTTTCTTACCCTTCTCAGGTAATAATAATTGATGGAGGCTTGGGCCGAGGATGACTTCTTGGAGGCCATACTTCAAATGATGGTTTTTATGAACTTTAAAACTACTCTTTAGTATTTTACTTAATTACTATTTTAGCGATGTAATAAGGCCTCTAGTATTATTTTTATGGATTTTATTTCGTGGATGCATTTTAATATGTTTTAGATACTTAAAGTGGACTATTTTAAGTTTATAAATGTTTTCTTTAAATTACGTATAAAAATGGGGTTTCTTAAATATCACTATCTCGTAAAAATCTCGGTGAAAACTCTTTTATAAATTTTGTTTCCAAATTCCCTTTTGAGCTCTTTTAAATTTCTTAAAAATTTAACCAATTATTTCTCTGAGATCAAATTTTAAACTCCTATGTTTCAAAATCATAGATTTCAAATAAATTTGATTTTGATAAACTCCATCTCCAAATTAGTTTTGAAGACTGTTTTCCTTAAAAATTAGATGATCAAATGTATGTACGATTTGTGTAGCATACCAAGTCTGGTCTTAATGCTTAGACCGGGTTTGGGGTGTTACATTTAATGGTATCAGATCCAGTTTCAAAACTCGGCTGGGGTTTGGGTTCAACAACAATTTTTGTTTAAAACTGTTTAAATTTCTAGACTCTATGTTCTAAGGGTAGTATGACATCACGAGCATCCGGCACCAAGTCAAGTAAGTATTTGTATATTGAATGTTTATTATTGTGATATGATCAAAGGAACACTCTAGAACTTCTAGTTTTAGGTGTTGAAAACGGTAGAGATCGAGACTATTTGATGTGATTGCGAAAACAACTCTATCTTTTATATCTTATAAAATATTGTTAATAAACACTGAAATAATACTCTGATTCATAAAACTTGTAATCAGATTTAACCAAAATAGTCGGTATGAGCACTAGAGGACGTGGACGGGGATGCGGTAGACGTGGTCGTGGTAGAGGACGAGGTGCTAGGGTTGCGTCTAAAGCGCCGGGTCATATGCCAGAAATGGACGCACCTGCGTCACCCGGGAGTGAGACTGGATCACATGACCATACGAGAGAGGACAATGCTTTGACTCAAGCAATGTTGCGAGTCCTAGAAAGGGTTGCTAGGACTAGAACTGGCCCAGCAGTTCGTGGATCAATATCGGAACGACTTAAATCAAGTGGTGCCGAGGTTTTTAGAGGTGTGTCCGGTGTAGCTCCAAATGTTGCGAAATATTGGCTCGAGGCTGTAGAGTGAATCATGGATGATCTGGAGTGCACCGTCGAACAAAAAATGAGAGAAGCAGTGTCCTTGCTAAGGGATGAAGCGTATCAATGGTGGCTTACGGTTTGAGAAGGCACTGAGGCTGCAGTTGTTACTTAGGATTTCTTCAGAGCTGCTTTCCAAGGGAAGTATGTAGGGACAAGTTATGTGGATGCCCGGAGGAAGGAATTCCTGAATCTGGTTCAAGGAAATAAGACGGTGGCAGCTTATGAGGCAGAATTTCTACGCTTGAGTCATTATGCTCGGACAATAGTGCCAACGGATCATGAGCGCTGTGTACGCTTTGAAGATGGGCTGAATGATGAGCTGCGGGTACTGATAGCCCCACAACAAGTAAGGATTTTTGCCATGCTTGTGGAGAAAGCCAAGATAGCCGAATAGGCTAAGAACTCAGAACACCAGATCCGGGAAAGAGTCATAGGCAAGAGGGACTTTAAGTACTCGGGTTCTTCAATAAGGTTCCAAAAGAGGCCTCAAAATGATGAGCCAGCTCAAGCTAGAGCACCTGTGACTACCAATCAGAGTCGAGGCTCGTGGCCTTTGTGGGAAAACGATACCGGGGAATCTTTGGAAGAAAACTGGTGGTTGTTATAAATGTGGTTGCAAGGATCATCAATATAGGAATTGCCCTCGACGGACTGCTCCGACTCAGGAAGCTCGTAACTTTGATGCACAGCCAGCTAGAGGCACTCAGCAGCCACCGAGATGCCGTGGATTAGGTCGTGGTGGTAATGGTACTGGACGTGGTCAAGGTGCAACGGGTCGAGGTAATGGCTTTAGAGGTAACGGAGGCAAGGCAAGATACCGCGGTTGGTCTATGCGGTCGAGCATCGTGAAGATGGCGATGCACGATGTGATAAGCTGATACGTTCTTCATCTTTGATGTACACATTCGCTTTGATAGATATCGGGTCTACCCACTCGTATGTTGCTAGTGCCATATCTGGAAACTTGAATATTAGATCTGAGATTACCGATAGAGAGATGACGGTAATTAGTCCTTTAGGACAGTCGGTAATAGTAAATAAATTGTATAGAGACGTGCCTTTGGAAATTCAAAGAAAAATATTTTTAGCGGATTTGATTGAATTGCCTTTCGGCAAGTTCGATCTTATTTTGGGCATGGATTGGTTGGTGAAGCACCGGGCGCAATTGGATTGTGCTGAAAAGCGGATGTCAATAAGGACTGTGGATGATGAGGAAGTAGTAATGATAGGTGAACGAAGGAACTTTTTAGCAAATGTGGTATCTGCTTTAAAGGCAGAGAAGTTGGTGCGGAAAGGGTATGGAGCATTCCTAGCCTTCATTAGTGCTTTGGATGCCAAGGAATTATCGGTAGAAGGTGTGAGAACGGTGAAAGAATTTCCAGATGTCTTCCCTGAAGAACTTCCGGGTCTACCTCCAGATCGGGAAGTAGAATTTGGCATTGAGCTTTTACCCGAAACGGCTCCAGTGTCTATTGCTCCTTATAGAATGGCACCGAAGGAGTTAGTGGAGCTTAAAGCTCAAATTCAAGAATTGTTGGATCGGGGATTTATTCGACCGAATGTGTCTCCGTGGGGAGCACCGGTTTTGTTCGTCAAGAAGAAGGATGGGTCGATGCGTATGTGCATTGATTATAGGCAGTTGAATAAATTGACGATCAAGAATAGGTATCCATTGCCAAGAATCGACGACCTGTTTGATCAATTGAGAGGAGCTTCAATTTTCTCCAAGATTGATTTGAGATCGGGTTATCATCAACTCAAGGTTAAAGAGGTAGATATTCATAAGACGGCATTCGAACTCGTTATGGACATTATGAGTTTTTGGTAATGCCGTTTGGTTTGACCAATACACCAGCTGCATTTATGGACATGATGAATCGAGTCTTTCAACCCTATCTAGACCGGTTCGTGGTGGTGTTCATAGATGATATCTTGGTATATTCGAGGAATGAAGAAGAGCATGACTCACATTTTGCGTCTGATGTGCAAATCTTGCGAGACAAGCAACTTTATGCCAAATTTAGTAAATGCGAATTTTGGTTGAGGGATGTGACTTTCTTGGGTCATATGGTGTCAGCCGAAGGAATAAGAGTTGATCCTCGGAAGGTAGAGGCGATATTGGATTGGAAACCATCGAAGTCAGTGGCTGAGATTCGGAGTTTCTTAGGTTTGGCTGGTTATTATAGACGCTTTGTTGAGGGGTTTTCGTTGATTACTGCACCCCTAACTAAGCTGTTGCGAAAGGGAGTACCGTATGTGTGGACCGATAAACAACAAGAAAGTTTTGAGAAACTGAAGAAGATTTTAACGGAAGCACCAGTACTGATTCAACCTGAGGCGGGAAAAGAGTTTATCGTTTATTGTGACGCGTCACATACGGGTTTAGGATGTGTGCTGATGCAAGGTGGAAAAGTGGTGGCTTATGCTTCTCGTCAGTTAAGGCCGCACGAAGTTAACTATCCTACTCATGACTTGGAGTTAGCTGCGGTAGTGTTTGCTTTAAAGGTTTGGAGACACTATCTCTACGGTGAGAAGTCTATCATTTATACGCGTTGAGTCGTAAGGTAGTATCGGAATTAAGAGCAATGTTTGCTTATCTCAGTTTGTATGAAGATGGCAGTCTGCTAGCGGAACTTCAGGTGAAGCCTTTGTGGTTGGAACAGATCAAGGAAAAGCTGTTATCAGATGAAAAGTTGGGTCCGTTAATACAACAAGTTGAAAGTGGCATAATAGGGGACTTTGGAATGAACAAGGATGGAGTGCTGTGTTTTTGTAGAAGAGTTTGTATGCCCATGGATTCGGATTTGAGACAAATGATTTTGCCTGAGGCGCATAGTAGCCCTTATGCTATGCACCCTGGAGGAAATAAGATGTATCGAGACCTACGATAGCAGTATTGGTGGCCAAGGTTAAAGTGGGAGGTTACTGATTTTGTGGGTAAGTGCTTGACTTGTCAACAAGTGAAGGCGGAACATCAATTACCGTCGGGCTTATTGCAACCGGTAAAGATTCCTCTATGGAAATGGGAGCGGATAACGATGGACTTTGTTAGTGGGTTACCCTTAACACCTACTAAAAAGGATTCCGTTTGGGTGGTAGTAGATCGATTGACGAAGACTGCTCATTTTCTACCGGTTAAATCACGGATTACTCACGCAAAAGTTGGCTAAGTTGTATGTATCGGAGAACGTGAGGTTGCATGGGGTACCAAAGTGTCTATTATATCGCACGAGGATCTTAGGTTTACATCACACGTTTTGGAAAGCTTTGCATGAGGCTTTGGGAACAAAGTTAAACTTCAGTACGGCTTTTCATCCTCAGTCAGATGGTCAGTCAGAAGGAGTAATTCAGATTTTGGAAGACATGTTAAGGGGTTGTGTTATTGACTTCAGAGGTAGTTGGGCAAATTTCCTACCGTTGGCGAGATTCGCGATAATAATACAGATTACCAATCCAAAGATCCAGATGGCACCCTATGAAGCATTATATGGTCGTAAGTGTCGTACCCCTACTTGTTGGACTGAATTGGGGGAACGACAGTTGTTAGGTCCTGAATTGATATCTGAGACAGAAGAAAAGGTAAAAGTGATTCGAACACGGTTAAAGGAAGCTTCAGATAAACAAAAGTCGTATACAGATCTGAAGCACAATGATATTGAGTTTGCGGTGGGAGATCAGGTTTTTCTGAAAGTCTCACCTTGGAAGAAGATTTTCAGGTTTGGAAGGAAGGGCAAGTTGAGCCCTAGGTTCATTGGACCGTACCGTGTGTTGAAGCGTGTTGGACCAGTGACCTATCAGCTTGAATTACCTCCGGAGTTAAGTCAGATTCATAGTGTCTTCCATGTTTCTATGCTGAGGCGTTATAGATCAGATCCGTCTCACATAGTACCGGTAGAAGAAGTAGAGTTAAGGCCAGACTTGTCTTTCGAGGAAGAACCAATGAAAATCTTAGACCGTGATGCTAAGGTGCTAAGAAAGAAGACTGTGGCGTTGGTTAAGATTTTATGGCGTAATCACGGAGCAGAGGAAGCTACGTGGGAGTCTGATGACGCAATTCGGCAACAATATCCTCACCTCTTTTAACTAGGTAAATTTCGAGGACGAAATTTTCTTTAAGGGGGGTAGAATTGTAACATCCTAAAAAAATGTAGTAACGATATGTTGCATGTTTTTGGTGCTTAGCTTGTGAATGATTCAATTTGTGTGTTTAATATCGTTTTGAGAAGGCTCGGGATTTATTCGGAATTAGAATAAATTTTAGTATGGAGTACTTTATTAAAATGGAACAAGTAACCTTGATGCTTAAGGTAATTAAGTGTCAAAAACTAGCATAAGGTGAGCTAGTAGTAAAGTGGAGTTGGCGCCATAAGTGTTACATGAGAGAAGAGGTTCGAATCCTTTGGAATGCATTTTGTGACTTTTATTTTTACACCCTTCTAGCATGTGTCTGTCAAGCCTTATTTTTGGTAAGGTTGGACTATTTTTTTTATGGCAAGGTGGCTAATGGTTAAGGTAAGCATGGAACTTGGGGAAAGAAATCCTAAACTTATGGAATGTAGGGGGAACACAAGGCACTTCTTAAGGGATGTGTTTTGGAAAGTGGGAATGGCCAAGCTTGTCCATGAACTTGGACGGTTTTGTGGACTAGGGGGGGTGGCCGAATTTTTGAGGTAGACTTTGGTAAGGATGTGTAGTTAGTGTGTAATCTCATTTGGTCATTTTTGTTCTCCCAAAACACCTTTTCTTTTCATCTTTTTCTCTCATAGCCGAATGTGCTTGATGCTTTGGGTAAACATCTTTGTTTTTCTTCTTTTTTTTTGTCTTCTCCTTTTGACCATTTGGTCATATTTTGCCAACCTCTCAAGTGCTTCATTTGTGCTTCTCTCCTAGTGCCGAAAATATCAAACACAAAAGCCATTTCTTTTTCTTCCTTCTTCCCCATTGTCGAATGCACCATTGTCCCAAACCCTTCTCCTTGCTCTTATCTTACCTTTGAAAACCGAATCATAAATCTCTCACCCTTATTCTCTTTCTTTCTCCATTTTTCTCATCCTTTAAACACATTTCTTCCTTCATATTTCTTCCATGGCCGAATGTTAGAGACCACCTCCTTAGCCGAAATTATTTTTCCCTTACCATTAAATCATAGCCAAATTTTCTTTTCCTCATAGATTTTATTCTTAATCATTTTTCTATTCAAACTTTGGACCATCGGTAAGAATCATCTTCTTTGTTTTCTTTTTGCTAATTGGTCACCTTGGCCGAATCTATGGGTTGGCTTAGAAGAGCCTTTAAATCGATTATCGTTCATTCTCTTAGACGATTTCCTTTCATTTTTCTTTTAGTGAAATAGTGGAGAGCCGAATCATCATCTCTTCAAAGTCATCTTGAAGTCATTCGAATTTGGATCATATACTTTCAAGGGATTCTTTTGGAATCACTCAGAATTTTAAGGTAAGCCGAATTCGCCCTTTTTAAACCAATAGTCTTAAATTCCGATATATATATTGTTAGGACTAATAATCTTTTGACAATGGAGGCAAACAAGATAGGGTCGAAAAGGGTGGTGAATAGTGTTCTAAAGAGGGGCGGACTCGCTAATCCCTCAAGATTCAAGCGAAAGGCTGTTTCGGTAATCCGAGATTTTCCACCGGGTTGTGGACGACCCTCATCCGAGGAGAATCGACTATTCGAAGTTGTTCGTAGTTCGGAGCCTTTAGCTGTTCGGGATTTTCCATTGGGTTGTGAACCGTCAACCGGGGAAAACCGACAAATAGTTGTTGCTCAAGATTCCGAGGGTAAAGATCTAGATCGCTTATCTTTAGTATAGATTTATAATAAGTATTAGTGTTCTAATCAAGCGTGACATTTATTTAGGTATCAACGAGCGAGAATGTATAGTTCTCACCGTAATCAGGTGTGTAATTTCACACTTATCTCATGGGTTAGATGTTATATCATAAGCATTAGAATAAAATTCGTAAAGTTGGTAAAATCGGAAAAAATACGGTATATTAACACTTTTTGTGTAAGTGCATGAAATCGGTGTTAAATTCGCGGAAATTACAGAATCGCCCTTAATGGGCTAATTTGTTAAAAAGTAATTTTTGGGCCTCATGTGATTAATGGACAAACTTGCTAGATTGATTAATGGGCCAATTTGCTAGATTGATTAATGGACAAATTTGCTAGATTACTTAATGGGCTAATTTGTTAAAAAGTAATTTTTGGGCCTCATGTGATTAATGGACAAACTTGCTAGATTGATTAATGGGCCAAATTGCTTGATTGATTAATGGACAAATTTGCTAGATTGCTTAATGGGCCGAATTGCTAGATTGCTTAAGGAGCCGTTTTGATAAATTACCATATGGGCACAAATTGAGAAATGGGCCAATTTGTAGTATGGGCCTTATGTTGAAATTATCATATGTAAATTGTTAAGCTTTGTTTATGTATACATGATTGCATGGGTTGGGATTAAATTGAAGAGAAGTTTTGGTGGTTCTACCATAATCTAGTTCGGGTGGCTCTGCCACAAATTCTAGTTCGGGTGGCTCAGCCACAAACATTTTAAATGGCTTAATGCCTGCGTTTGGTGTGTTGGCGGTGTGGGTTGACTTGACCCCCACAGGTGTGGTGGTTGGTATGGGTGGTGTGTAGCGGATGGAAATTTAGGCTTGGTTGGGAATTTCATTGCACATGCATTTTTTTTAATTACTATATTGTTAAATTCGTTAATGGGCTCCAAGCCCAATAAATTGCTTTGATGATATGGCCAGTGGATTTGGTAAGTGGGTTACACTAATCGAGTTCTAAGTAACTCACCCCTGTTTTCTTACCCTTCTCGGGTAATAATAATTGATGGAGGCTTGGGCGAGGATGACTTCGTGGAGGCCATACTTCAAATGATGGTTTTTATGAACTTTAAAACTACTCTTTAGTATTTTACTTAATTACTATTTTAGCGATGTAATAAGGCCTCTAGTATTATTTTTATGGATTTTATTTCGTGGATGGATTTTAATATGTTTTAGATACTTAAAGTAGACTATTTGAAGTTTATAAATGTTTTCTTTAAATTACGTATAAAAATGGGGTTTCTTAAATATCACTATCTCGTAAAAATCTCGTTGAAAACTCTTTTATAAATTTTGTTTCCAAATTCCTTTTTGAGCTCTTTTAAATTTCTTAAAAAGTTAACCAATTATTTCTCTGAGATCAAATTTTAAGCTCCTATGTTTCAAAATCATAGATTTCAAATAAATTTTAGTTTTTGATAAACTCCATCTCCAAATTAGTTTTTGAAGACCTGTTTTCCTTAAAACATTAGATGATCAAATGTATGTACGATTTGTGTAGCATACCAAGTCTGGTCTTAACGCTTAGACCGGGTTTGGGGTGTTACACTAAGGGTGTTGTGTCGCGACATTGGTCGCAACACCAAGCCTCCAAGGTCGTGATACCACTGCTAGTTGTTGAAGTGAAGAAGTCATGGCCACCACCGAGGATGTCGCGATACTAGCTAGTCAATGTCGAGACATCAAGAACCCCCAGCCAAATTGGTGCCTACTATTGAGGGTGTTGCGACACCGGAGCCTGACTAGATGAAAAATTGCAGGAGTAATTTTGTGTCTACACATGTTTAAGTCACTTTTCATTTAAGGGCATAGTTGTCAATGTTAGGTTAAATGTTAGTAGACTATAAATACTACTTTAGAAGCTTTTTGGAAAGGGACTTTTTTTGTGGCTGGTCATCTTTCTTTGCTTTTCATAGTTTTAAGTTAGGTTTCTTTTCTTTTCTTTTTATTTTTAGATTAGGTTTTCCCTTTTCTTTTTAGAATAGATTTTATTTTTGTTGTTTTCTTTCTTCATTATTGTTAAAGACTTTTGTAATTGGAAATGGATCAAGCTTTTGGGTGCCATTGGTTCCACATCTAAATGAGTATTTCTTACCTTTACCTTTATATTGTACATATCAATTGTTTGATGAAATGTCTATTTGGGTGTTAAGCTTTATTATGTACCAATATTGCTTGTTGGTTAATTCATGAATTGATTGTTGGATTAAGGTTATGTCTATACTTGATTGTTTGGTTATATTTTATATTGAAATGCTTTATATGCTAGAGTTGACGTTTCTAATGGAAAATTTAGATAAATGAGACTGAAAGGAGAGTTTATCATTAGATAGTTCAATATAATTATGCTGAATAGTGAAACTGAAAGGAGATCTATATGCTTAGGTGAGACCGAGAGGAGAGCTTAGGTGGTATCTTTTAGTCTAGGATGAGGCTAAGAGGAGATTCCTAGCTTAGAGTGACAAACAATATAATTGGTATAGGTTTATTAGTTTAATTGGAAATTGACTAATCAATCAACCAACATTTTATCATTTACATTGTCTAAAACAATAATGAAGAAAATTAGATTAATTTGTTTAATTGATAATTTAAATTTAGTTTATAAACAAATTATATTTGAATTTGCACTAATAATTTTTTACGCGATTAGATTAGTAACTGCTTAACTTGTAATTAACTTGATAAAAACATTTACCAATTTGGAAATCCCTTGGGTTTGACCCTTGGAATAATCAAAGTGTTCCATTGTAACACTGAAAATATTGCAACTAACCTGTCACACTTGCAGTACACTGCTATATTTATAATTGTATTTATGTTGATTCATAGCCTCATCGCATGCACCTCGCGGCATGGTCACTTAACTTCCCTCAATGCCCAATTACAGATTCTAACTCTAAACAACTTAAGATGAGATTGGACATGTTAGTCCAAGAAATTGGGACAAGAGAACTCCAAATCAATCAAGAGCTCAAGACACATCAAGATTTTAATTTGGCATTTCAAGAAGCCCTACACACATTCTTTGAAGTTGGACCTCCTTGGATTTTCTTAATAATCTTGAATGATTCACTTAGAGAGATAAATGACCCATACACACCTCATTTAAATACTAACCCATTTGAAGCTCACTTGGATCATTTAGAGACTTAGTTGTTTTATTTTTTTTCCTAATCTATTAATGACCCAATTAGGAATTTTATTTTTAAGGCCAAGTTAATTTGTTTCCTTGTAAATTTGGTCCATCAACAATTTCCATAAAGCTAAATGAATTCTCTTAGTTTTCCTTAGACTTTTCTTTCTTCTTTTAAGTTTCTTAGCTAGAAAGAGTTACCTTTCTTAACTACCTAAAATTTAGGAAAATGTTGAGTAGTTTGTTTTTCTTAGTTACCCATATTTTTAAGGATTTGTTTCTCTTTTTTCAACTTCCTTCTTGTATAAAAAGAGGTAGCCATCCACTATAAAAGTCACCCAAGTTTGATTTGAATAAAAATACTCTTTGAGTTATTATCTTTTGCAAGAAATCTTTTCTTTTTTGTTTTAGAAGAGCTTTCAACTCAATATTATTCAAAATTATCGATGGGAGTTCTTCACCCTTTTGTTTGTCAAGTTATCTAGCTTGGAGGGTCGATTAAATTCATTAGTGGAGTTTTTGAAACTTGTTCTTTAATGGGTTCCATTGGATATATTTCTTACTTATCATGCCATCATCATTATCTTCATCCTTCTAACTTCTATCTCTTTATTTATTCTTCAATTGTTTAGATTCTTGAATTGTGTCTATCTTGTTTATCTTTCAATTTTAAATTCAAGAACTTCAAATCAGATCCAACATCATCTTTTTGGAGAACAATATTCGACTTTTCTCCTTTCAAAATCCATCAAACATTGGTCAAAACTCTATCTTTGTAACACCCCTAACTCATATCCGTCATCAGATCAGGGTTACAGAACATTACCGTATAATCAAAACATTAAAAGATACATTTCACACATAATCATAAATATATTATAACCCAATCATTCACATACATAACGTCCCTAAATCAAGTTTTCGAGGCCCTAAAAATATTTTAGAAACAATTTGGGACCAATTTGAAATCATTTGGAAAGTTTAGGAAAAAGTTACAAAATTTTGACTATAGGGGTCATACGGCTGTGTGAGGCCGTGTCCCTCACAAAACCAAGGCACACACCCGTGTCCCAGGCCGTGTGCCTCACACGATCAAGGCAAACGCCCGTGTCCCAGGCCATGTAACCTTCAAACTAGGGACACACACCCATTTCTCAGCCCGTGTCCTTGTCCGTGTAACTCTTTGAGTAGGGTCAGACGGCCGTGTGCTAGGCCATGTAACATCTGACTTGCACCTTAAGCATTCAACAGGTGACATAGGGCCGTGTCGCCAAGCCGTGTGTCTCACATGGTCGAGTCACACGCCTGCGTCTCTGGCCATGTGGACTTAAAATGTACCTTAAACATCAAGTTTACCATTTCAAGATTACTTGGGTCTTAAGTAATTCAAATACCAATCATTTAACCTATTCAAAATACGATTAAACATACTCAAAACATGCCAAAACAATCATCCTAAGTGCTTAACCAATGTACCGTCATTGGTACCACATTTTATATCATCAAAACACATGAATAATGCATCATCCAAATCAAAGTTTAAAGTATGCCAAAATCACTCAATTTAGTGTAACTACCCAAACCCGGCCTAGAAGTTAGGCCCAAATCTGGCGTGTCACATTGAAGAGTCTTTTTGAAAACTACGCGTTCATTGAAAACCCTTCTTACAATTTAAAACTTTCCGCCTTTAAAACCTCAGATTTTATTTGCTTAGTTTCAAAACGTGGTTTATTAAAAGTCATTCTCTTGTAAAACATTATTATCTTTAAAACCTTGCTTGTTGCGGAAACGTGTTATTTTGAAATCAATGGAAAATTGTTTTAAAGGAAACCCGTGTTTAATAGATTAGCAGTTTGTAACTAAAAGGCATACCAAATAAAAGTTAAAAAGAAAATCCCAAAGGCCTTATTACAAAAATTAAAACCCAAATTAGATTCTCAAAAATATAGTCCAAAGTATAAAGAAACTGTAGACGTGTGGCCATCTCCGAGTCCCTCACAACACCGATCCTCCTAAAGCTGGGGATTACCTGCACAGTTAAAAACGGGGTGATTTTACGAAAACTCAGTGTGCAATCCCCTATTACGGTCATGGTCTGGGCCCAAGCCCTATTCAGTGACAATCTGGGCCTAAGCCCTATTCGGTAACAATTTGGGCCTAAGCCCTATTCGGTAATAATCTGGGCCTAAGCCCTAAATCATATCAATGCAAAACATGCATGTACCCCAACCCTGTCTAGCCAACTCTCTTCCCGTACCAACCATCTCTCTATGTGAGGACCACGTCGACCCACCCAGCCAATCTCTCCAATAATGCAGCCTAGCTGCTAGTATTTATACGGCTTTAAGCCTTCAATAACGGTCTCATAATTGGCACATAGCCATCGGTAACTGTAATAAGATTGGCACATAGCCATCAGCTACGGTAATATAACCTAGCACACGACGTACGGGTAAATATGATCGACACAAAGTCATCGGTATATATGTTAGGCACATAGCCACGGGTAAATACGATTGGAACAAAGCCATAATCAAGATGGCACAGAGCCATATTTAGGTTGGCACAGAGCCATAATCGGATTACACGGCTTTAAGCCGTCCGTCGGTCCACAGTCATCATGCGACCCGTGCGACCTTAACATATCAATACTGGATCCACAGTCGTCATGCGACCCGTGCGACCCTATCAGAACTTCCTCCATATCAAAGTCCCAACCCCATGCAATATGTCGTGTATGTCATGCTCAATCATTACACGTGTATGCAAAATGGCCATGCTTAGAAACAATCATTTACACACATATTGAAAACATATCAGCCATATAATCCCAGTCAAATCAATTAAAACATAGTCATACATTCACAGTTAGATCAATCATAGTCCTAATCAGTCAGTTACCCGCAAGGGCAAAATAGTTATTTTACCCTATAAGGGTATTTCGGTAATCCTACCCTACAGAGGTATTTAAGTAATTCTACCCTACAGGGGTATTACGGTAATTCTACCCTACAGGGGTATTTTGGTAATTCTACCCTACAGGGGTATTTCACAAATCAGGGGTATTTTGGTAATTTTACAAATCGGGGGTGTTTCGGTAATTTTGCAAATCAGGGGTACTTTGGTAATTTCACAAACTGAGGGTATTTTAGTGATTTTGCAAATCGGGGGTATTTCAGTAATTTTGCAAATCGGGGGTATTTTGGTAATTTTACAAATCGAGGGTATTTCGATAATTTTGCAAATTAGGGGTACTTTGGTAATTTTGCAAACCGAGGGTATTTCGGTAATTGTACAAACTGGGGGTACTTCGGTAATTTTACAAGTCGAGGGTGTTTCAGTAATTTTGTAAACCAATGGTATTTCAGTAATTTTGTAAACCAAGGGTATTTCAGTAATTCTGTAAACCAAGGGTATTCTAAACAGAGATAACGATGCAAATGGGCCTGGGGCCCATTCTCGACCCAAATGGGCCCACACGCTCGTGTGGCCCAATTAGCCCAAATCTAGCCACATATATGAGATTCACATAGTCCAGTCCAATATCTACTACACAATCATACAATTTATTCATATGGGCCCACGGGCCCATTGGGCCCACATGGCTCCTTTGACCCAAACAGCCTAAACCCACAAGAACACTCATGATGGCCTCAACTATTGCGTCGAAGCTCTCACACGTGCGCTCGCACGCTCGTGTGGCTACCATCGCCGTGTGA
Source organism: Gossypium sturtianum (assembly GCA_025698515.1). Taxonomy (NCBI): domain Eukaryota; kingdom Viridiplantae; phylum Streptophyta; class Magnoliopsida; order Malvales; family Malvaceae; genus Gossypium; species Gossypium sturtianum. Next base: position 75,251,679 of record CM046951.1, on the reverse strand, counting down.
CCGACATTTCGGCATTTGTCGCTCTACAGATAGAGTAGTGCGAAATACAAAACCTGATAGGAATCTGAAGTTAATCCGCGCTCTGAACACTGTTCTGCGCAGAAGCCAACAATGATCGCACCCTTGACCCCCAAGGGGTGTGTCGATCAACTTCGGTCACCACCACTGCGACCCAACGACATACAGATCAACGAATGGATCCAACGCCTAACCCAAACGAGCACGCCACAAAGCAAAAGGGATAAGCCAAGAAAGGTATGCTTACTCTCCTCATGGTTTGCTCTATTTAAAGCCAGCTTCTTGCCTATCCTCATGCTAGCTTCCCGATGTGGGATCCCACCTTCAGCAGAGTTTAAATCCAACACAAACTCGCCGTCCAATCCGCAAAATAAACACTCCCTTGCTTGACATGAGATTCGAACCCTTGCCTCTCCTATGCTCCCACGCTACATGCCACCACAACACAAGCTCCTTTTGTGACTTAGAACATGCACAACTAAATATAAGCCTATGGGCCACTAAGTTCATTTAAAAGAAAAACAAAATGAATTGCAAGCGCCAAGACTTGAACCTTGGACCCCTTGCTTCCTCTATGGCGTCACTTCCTTGTCTCCCCTATGGCGCCATTTGCCACTAGACCACAACTCCTTTTGTGTCTTTTTTTTCCTACAATTTATTCTTAAAGCCTACTTACTTACCCTCAGGGCTTTATTCACCTAAAACCAAAATTTTTCCTAAAGGCCAGGTTTGAACCCGGAACTTCATGGAAGCCCCCCTAACCTTCCAAAATCACTCACCTAATAGGTCCAACTTGCAATAGTGCCGTTCTCTTATTCCCAAAAATTTTAAACGCTCCCATTCCCAAGGCCCAATGGGCCCAATTCTACTAGGCCCAAATTTGGGGCGTTACATTTAGCCTAACATATAGCTACTTAAGACATCAAGCTTTAAGTTTCATATGCATATCAAGCCTTTGGTCATAACACATACTAACATTTAGCTTCAAACATAAACATATACTTATAACTCAATTTACATCACATTCACAAAACAACTAACGACCGAAGACATCCTAAGTACATGCCATTACAAAATTAAACATCACCACACTTGAGATCGGGATTGTTGTTGGATGCTGAGTCAGCGCTCAAAAGAGAGTACCTAACCTGTGCACGAAAAACAAGACCGCACGCTTAGTAAAACTCAGTGATATTTCTATAATCCGAACATTTTAAGACATGATATGATACAAGAATGCATAAATTGAATTATACTATCATACTACTATCTAAACATACAATTACAATATATCACCATTTCAATTTCATGCATTTTATCACATTAATTCATGCTATACTCAATTTTCACAAGTATTCACATTTATTTCGTTTGAACATATATCTCAATTCACATCACTTGCTATATAAATAGCTTTGCATAGATCAATCAACAATTTACTTATATTAAGGTAGAAACCAATCCACATTAAGCAAACTTCACTTATTCGAATAACCACAGGTATATTCAAAGCATTTGAATTTATTTCACAACTTTGATAATCTAACTCAAGAATATATCATATCTTCTAATGAATAATTGTATATACATAAATAAATATAATCTTCTTTAGTAATACCTATAACCATTCTTCTTAGATGATTCATAAAACCTTACTGTATAGTCCAATTGATACACGACACTCGGTGCCTAGCGGATAATCCGTGAAAGAATTTGCACCCAGCGCTAGTCGGATAAATCGACAAATGTGTGCCTAGCACTAGCCAGATAACCTGACGGAAGTTGAGCCCAGCGCTAGTCAGATAAACTGACGAATATGTGCCCAGCACTAGTCAGATAAACTGACGAATAATTAGTGAGCCCAGCTCTAGTTGGATAAACCAACGATATTTGCGCTCAGCACTAGTCGGATAAACCGACGAATGTCAATTACTCATTCGCAAGTCCATAAATTTTCTTTTCATAACTCAATATCACATTACATAATTTAATAACACTTCCTCTCTAATTATCTACTAATCATACATTAATTTATTCCATGATGCCACATTCCATAAATTTCCATTCAATTGGATTAACAAATACATTAAGGATATAATACGACATCAAGTAGTAACTAAGTTAATTAAAACAATTTATAAAGATCGAATTCGGGGACTATGAACTTACCTAAAATCGAAGACGATTATTCTGCAACCTTCACTTTTCCCCGATTTATAAACGATCTACTTGTTTCATGATCAAAACATAATAAATTAATTTATTAACTAATTCAAACACCATATCAAGTTCAAATTCAAACCATTCTACCATTAATTACATTTTTACTTATTCGCACTTTACATTTACTCTCAATACAATTAAACCCTCAATTATAAATCATATTATTTAATTAAAATCAAGAAAATCCCATTTTAACCAAATTTTCCTCAAGGCCCGGAACAACTCCTACTTTCAATTAATTCTCAATTTAATCATTGAATTTATCATTCTCATAATTTAATCCCTAAACCTTAGTATCATCAAAAAATCATTTAGCAATTATTCCTATTTATCTACCAAACTTAATATCTAACATAATAACACCAAAAACTCAAATATCCTACTATGGTAATGTAACACCCCTCACCCGTATTCAACGCTGGAATAGGGTTACGGAGCGTTACCGGACTTACGAAATAATTAAACAACTATTTAACATACAATTGTTCAATCCAGTCATTCATCATTCAATCTCAATCAATTTGTCCCTATTAAGAGCCTACGAGGCCTTAAACATGCTTTGGGAGTGGTTCGGGACTAAATCGATAACTCAGGAAATTTTTCAATACTTAGCAAAATTTCCTTCAAAATAGGGGACACACGCCCGTGTGGCCAGGCTGTGTGTCTCACACGGCCACCAGACACGCCCATGTCACAGGCCGTGTGAAAATAGGGGGTACATACTGACTTGAGTCACACGGCCAACCACATGCCCGTGTGTCTAGCCCGTGTGCCCTTCGAAGTGGCCACACACGCCCGTGTGGCAGGCCGTGTGTTAGGCCGTGCCAAACCTGTAGGGTATACTGACTTATGCAACACGGCCAAGTCACACGCCCGTGCGCTAGGCCATGTGCCAATTAGGGGGTATACTAACTCGTACCACACGGCCGATCACACGCCCGTGTGCGAGACCGTGTGGAGCATACTGACTTCATTTCAATTTCAACACCAGGGGACACACGGCCGTGTAACTTGATCGTGTGCCACACACAGCTAAGACACACGCCCGTGTCTCTACCCGTGTGGACAAAAATAAGCTATTTACCAAGCCATTTTGCCACCCATTTTGCACATACCTAAACAAGATCAAATGGTACCAAATCATAGCATAAATAACATTCAATTCAGCCACAATCAAGACTAATCCATACCATTTTCAATACCAACATTCAATAGGCTTATAACCTCAAACCTTACTCTATCAAAACATACCAATTCAACTAACTATACCATTACTAAACATACATTATATTAAACCAATTCACAAACATAATTCACATCTAATATCAACCATATCTTCACATATATGCACATAACCAAAAATTCACCAAATTAAGCCAACTCTCATGGCTATATTTACAATTCAAAAGATAGACATTTACAAACCAATTCATTTGGCCACCAAAACATAACCAACATGACTCAAATACCTATACATGCCATATACTTAAAATATAGTTTCAAAAGTACCAAAGAGTCAGTGGATAGTGAGGTGAAGTCTCCGACAATCCCCGAATCCGAGCTAGCTTTGAAATCACTATAAAACATGGAAAAGCAACAAAGTAAGCTATATAGCTTAGTAAGCTCGTATGTTAACAATGAGTAACTATCATCATTCATTAATAATTCATATAATGGAAAACAATGTGCAACAATTCTATTAAATCTCAAACTATCAAATGATCATTCATATAACTTACCAAGGAACTCATTAATTTCATAGTTTTCAATACTCAATTCATTTTCGTACGTACCTGTACCACATTGTACCAATCTCATACTCAACCATATCCTTCATTTACCCGTTGAACCATTCGGAATAGAAGTCGGATACTCAAGGTCTCACTCGATAAGTACCTATACCATGGCCCGAAGCCAAATCAAGGTAACTTATCCGAAATTCTGATATCATGGCCCGAAGCCAAATCATCCGATATGCATGGACCGAAGCCAAATCAGTTTATCTCGCACACATAGTGCTAAATCATGGCCCGAAGCCAACTCAAGTATACCTAATGACATGTCACTAGCATCCTAAACTATTCCTAAGGTTCAATGGGGTTTCCAACTATCGAATCTTCATCGAATCATTTCCGAACTCGTACGTAATCACATAAACACAATTCATGCTATATCGAAGCATATAAAATACATTTGAAATGAATTTATAACATACGAACTTACCTCGGATGTTAAAACGGCGAATCGAGTCGATTAGTCAATAACTTTATCTTTTCCTCGATCCAAGTCCGTATTTCGCTTTTCTTGATCAATTAAATTTCAAAGTGACCGAACCCTAGCAAGCTCTTATGGCTTCTTATTTTCTTGAATTTTCGGTGGGAGAGATGAGTGAAGATGATAGCTTTTGTTGTTTCATTATTTTACTTAAGTTTATTATTGTTTTTCTTATTTAACCTTGGTTTAAAACATTAAGAATCACATAATATATACCCATAATTGTCCACCCACCATTTTAATGGTCTAATTACAACATAAGGACTTCCACTTTAATGTTCCATAGCTAATAGACACATTTAACTAATAGAACATGCATTTTACACTTTACGCGATTTAGTCCTTTTTATTAATTTAACCATTTAAACGATAAAATTTCTTAATGATTTTTTCACACAATCATTCAATCATGCTGTAAACATTAAAATAATAATAAAATAAATATTTTGACCTCGAATTTGTGGTTCCGAAATTACTGTTCTGATTTGACTAAAAACGGGCTGTTACAGGCAACTTTCACAAACTTCACTAAATTCAAAAATTTCAACATGAGTAAATTAATTTAAGATATCTTCCAAAAATACCAAATTTATGCTAAAAAGATCAAGGAATACCAACCAATTGAGCTTTTAAAATGGAGAAGAAATGGCCGAAAGTCTTTTTCTTTTCTTTCTCCAATTCGGCATGCAAATTGTTGGGAAAGCCAAATGTTTTTTTTTTTTTTTTGTTTTATCTTCCCACTAAGCTATTTGTTTCTTTTATTATAATCATTTTCCTTTCATTTTCTATTTAATTTACTCTAACTTAATTTACTAATTGTTACTTTATAAATAATATATATAATATATAATATTCTCATAAACATCCACTATCAAAATCTATAAAAATAATTGTCTATTTATTTAATAAGTCCTTTAATCTAATCTCACTTTGAAAATTAATATTAATTACTACTTTTATCACTCACTTAATTTAGTCTTTTTTTTTCTTTAATTAACTATTAAATCACTAAAATTTCTGGACCAAAGTTCAATACACCTATATAGTCACTTCGTAAATATTTAATAAAAATATTTACGAGTCTGGTTTATGGAAATGAGGCCCCAATACCTCAATTTCCAAAACCATCGACTTTAAAACTGATACACTTGTATCTTGTCTAACCTTCCAAATAATTAAAATTATTAGATCAACCTCAATATAATACTGTAATACCTTCGTAACTATGAATAATAATATTCACTAATTCTATCATCGAAAAACAATAATCCGAAACTACCATTTCCAACTCCACTGACTTTTGAGTCGTTACAATCTCCTCTTATTTCGATTTCTTTCTTTTCAAATTTGTTTTATTTTTATTCTTTCTAATGATTTGCTTGTTTAATTTCAAATTTGGTTCTAAACATTTTAACAACTTGAAATCGATTCATCCACTGCCCTTTACCATTTGGTATAAGAACTTTACAAATAAAATTTCATCATTCAATCAATCCAAAATAAATAAGGAAACAAATTATCCCATATATAAAACAACAAAATTATCCACAACATTGTTCAAAAAGGGATATACAAAACAATACATCCCATACTAAATATATAAAATGGAAAGCATAAACATGAAGTTGCGTTTGTAAAGCTTTTAAAAATTTTGCCCCCTTTTTTTTCCTTTTGATTATTTTCTATATAAATTCTTTACTCTTTTTTTTTATAATTTATTAAATTTTCTACTTTAAATTTTAAAGTTGCTAACTTTACAATAGTTAAAGTTTAAAGTTGGTATAAGATAATAATTTTATATACTTTTTAACATTATTTATGCATCAACAGGTGCACAATGTTTCAGACTGTGTGACTAGAATTGGATGGAATGAGTTGGTGCAACCAATACAAGCCAAAAGTTTACCGATTCAGAAAAATTGGTTGTTCTGATTTATTTTTGGAATGATGCGTACTAACCAGTACATAACAAACTTATAAACAATGCAAATGTGTAACAAATTTTCACTTACCACATACCAAATTGAAACTCTCCTAGGGGAGGGTTGCGCAATCCTCTTGTATGAAACTGAACCAATTCCAAACCTCTCTAAATATTGAATTATAATTGCTAAATCATTGTAATTATAATCTCTCTAATATTGATCTCAAACTTAGGAAAAAAAATTTATTTGAGTACAAGAAAAAAATATTCAAATAAAAATTCACTAAACTTCTACGGTGTTGTCCCTCAATATTTGGCAATATGGAATTTTCAGCTAGCATAGATATTTATAGAGGAAAATATGTAGGAGTTTAATTCTTCTTAAGAGTTATAATTTAATCAAATCGGAGGAGACATAGTACATCTTGGACATCAAGGGTGGATTAGTAGCTTCCTTAAAGGGGATGGAACCCCTTGCCACTACTCTCCTTATTGAGTTAGGCCAGGTGGCTGGCCAATGCTTGACCCAATTTTTATGAACTTACCTTCTCAATTTATATCAAAACCAAGTTCGATTATTTAATTAAATAGTTAATTAAATAAACCTCCAAATAAATTAATATTGACTAATTGATTCAATTTAAATAATTTACGTAACTCTTGAAATTTCTCAAAAACTCCACTATTGTGTTGCATTAGATAAACATATTCATATCTAGAATAATAATTTGTAACAGTTATGTAATAATCATAATCTCCTTGTGCACTAATTTTCATTGTGCCACATATATCAATTTGCACAAGTTCTAGAATTTGCTTAACGCTTGTAACTTTTAACATTGGTAGGCCTCTTGGCCATTTTACCTTCCAAGTAAGATTCAAATTATGGAAGATTAACTTTTTTAAATGAACTTAAATATGCATCTTTCACAAATCTAGTGATTCTTTTCTTTTGTTAATATTTCAAAGTCTCAGATGCCAAAGATACACTTCGAGTAAGAAGTTTTAAGTTTCTTATTCACAATTTCCATTTCAAGCAATGACTACACCTTAGGTTTAATAAAATAGAGATGTCCATCCATCCATTACATATCAAAGGCTTATTTTTATGAATTGCAATTCCTTTATTAAATATCATAGAATAAACATCATTAAATAAACATGAAACATAGATTATATTTCTCTTAAAATTAGGTACATAAAAACGTCTTTCAAAATAATATTCCTAAATTTATCAAAATAAATATGTATTTCTCCCACTAATTCGACCATTGCAATGTTTGCACCTCCGGTATGCAATAAGAGGTCCTACTATGTAGACTTCCCATTTCCTTACAAAGAAGCACAAAAATACCTTTCTTCATTTCAGAGGATAGGTAATGTGACGCCCTAAAAATCTCTTATATATTTATTTTCGTATGTTTGTGACATAATTGCATGTTTGCTTCAGTGGTTAAGTGTTCTGGGAAGTGTCTGAGAGGTCTCAAGTTCAAGCATTAGCTTGGGCAAATTTTTGTTTTTAAATGAATAAACCCTTATCTCTAATCAGTAGGCTTATAAATATATGTTGGTAAAATATGTCAGAATGGGCCTGCTGGTCTGGTGGCTAAGGCGTGAGTTGGCATTTGGGAGGATTGGAGTTTAAGTCCCTGCGCTAGCAAGGGGGGATATATTTTTGCTTGATGCTGTGTAAGTGTTTGTGTGTTAGTAAAAGTCTGATGCTAGTGGACGGTTATGGGAGTGAGGGAGTGATTTTAGGAGAAAAATGTGGGATTGAGGGAATATCCGATTTTAATTAATTCTTTTCCCAAATTCGGTTTCATCTTTTTCCCAGAATCCCTCCAACAATTCTGACGTGACTCTCTCCCTCCTCTACCATCTTTCCTTTTTGTTTTTTTCTCTGCCTCCATAGCCGAATTCTGTCCCTTTTTTCCCACCTCTTTTTTTCATTTTCTCTTCACTTCAATCTCCCTGTGTTGCTACCGAAATCCCTTATCTTCTCTATTGGCGATTGCTTCTCCATGTTTCTACCGAAACTCCCCCTTATTCAATCTTTTCCGTCGATTTCTTCCTTAATCAGTCTTGTCTTTTCAACATTGGCTGCGCCGGTGGGTAAGTCTTTTGGTAAGAGGGCTATACCTCACTTGATTTGGAGAAGTTTTCATTTTTTTTGAGAGGTTCCTAACTCTCCGTTGTGTCGAGCTTTGTTTTGGTAGCAACAAATCGCAACGAAAAGAATTTTCCTGTGGGATAGTATTTTTTATCTTTCAGAACAGTTGGGGTAAGCAACATATTTAGAGATCTTTTGTTGTTGGCTTAATGGAAATAGTTTAAGTCGTGACTGATTTTGGCATGGGATTGTTGTTCTCAGGTGCTGTTTATATCAGGAGCGTTTGCGTACAAAAATTGTGTCAGGTGTGTAATCATAACACTGGAAATTGGTAATTGGCAAAAAGTCAAAAAGTGATACTGTCGACACTACACGGGCGTGTGGCCGCCCGTGTGGTAGGCCGTGTGACCGAACACAGGCATGTGGTCGATGAGGCAGGCCGTGTGCGACGCATGGGCCAGGTCGAATTGGGCCGTGTGGGCCTCACTGGCGTGTGGGATTATTGGGCTAGGCCGTGTGATCCATACGACCAATGCCATTTTGGGCCGTGTGATCCAGACGGCCAATGCCATTTTGGGCCGTGTGGGCCACACGGGCGTGTGGGCCCACACGGGTAAACAACATGGGCTTGTGGGCCCATTTTCACTGTTTGTTTGCTAAGGTTGCACGGGTCACTTGAGTCGACTGTGGACCTACTGAAGGGTCGGTAAGCTTACCTAGACCCCTAATTGACTGAATGACTGTTATATCCATGTACAATATATATTTATGACTGTATATTGAGCATGCTGTTAAAACTGTACTGAATGCATGTATGATACCATGATTTGACATGACATGATTGTATGATGCATAACATAGGGATGGGTTTATATTGATCGGAGGAAGTGTACTGAAAGGCTTTGAGCCTAACTTACTGGAAGCTCAGCTGCATATTACTGTATAGTGTCGCATTCGGTGCTACTTGGAGTGTAGGGATGGGTGGGTTGATTATATCCCCACATGGAGTGTAGGGTTGGACGGAGATGGAGTGTAGAATTTTGGTGGGTAGGATTTTGTGATCGCATATCCGATCATCGCATCGACATCGATACTATCACGGGCCAAGGCCCTAATGCATGACTTCACCTATACTGAGATGGGCTAAGGCCCGATCAAACCGGATCTCGATCATCGAAAAAGGGCTTAGGCCCAGATTGTGATTGCTTTCTGTCTGCTTGTATATATGGGATTACACACTGAGTTTTCGTAAACACCCTTCTAATTTATCTGTACAGGTAATCCCTAGTAATAGGCGGATCGGTGTGGCGGAAGACTCAGCGGTGGCCACACGACCTACTTCTTTCCATTTAAGTACTTAAATATTGATTTTGATTTTATGTTGGGGATTTTACTGTATCATGGCCTCTTTGGATTTATATTTTTATTTTGGGATTTTTACTATTTTGATTTATAACTTCTTGTAGTAGGGATAGTTGAGTTTTCAAAAAGAATAAAACGTTTTAATAAAATTCACTCAAATACGCAACTGTTTTAAAAAGCTTCTGCAATAAGTGTCGTTTTGAAAATTAATAATGTTTTGAAAGAGAATAACTATGTGACAATGAATTACGTTTTGAAAATGAACGACACGTCCTAGAATTAACATAAGATATTGTAAAGAGGTTATATAGAAAATAGGTTTTTGACGATAACTCACTTTCTCGAAAAAACATTACCATGTGATATCACCAGATTATAACATCCTGAATTTATTGGGCCTATTCGTTAATGTAGGGATATGATTAACGTGTTAATTTAAGGTTAGGGGTCCAAATTGGGCTCAGGCTTAGGCATAGGCCTTGATTAAAATTTTCTGTTTGGGCATTATATGGTTTAACAGGTAGTATCTGTGTTTAAAATATCAAGGTGGGCTTGTGGCCCAATATTTAGTGGCGTTGCAAGGGAGCTAGAGGGTGGCGTCACTAGCAGAGGAAAGAGGGCCAAGCTTGGACACAAGGAGCCCATGATTTTGGGCCATGTTCGGCACTTAAAAGGGGAATAAGGGGGGACGGCATTGGGGCTAGGAAATAGGAGGATTAAATAATATGGATAATAAGGATAAAGAGCTGATAAAAGAAGGAAGAGGTGGTGCTATATAGGTTTATTTTAAAGGTATGAATAGATTTAGATAAATGAGAAAAGTTAGGAGCTATCTGCTGAGAACAGAGTTGGCCGAAATTCCATCACCTAGAGGAGTAAAGAAATCGGTTTCTAATTGCTATAGGGGGTGCCGAATTTTCTATAAATAGGGGGGGATAGCTCATCAATTCCGGCATTTGAACCCTAATCTTTTCTCCGTTCTTTGTGCTGAAATTCTCAGTCTCCCTCTGCAATTTCTTTTCTTTTGATTCCTTCAAAAGCCGAAATCTCCCAATCTTCTCAATATCTTTTCATTCAAAAGACGAAACCCTGGACTCTCTTCTCATCTCCATAGCCGAATACTCCCTATTCTTTGCCGATTTCTTCAACTAAAAGCCGAAACTACTTAGATTTCTTCCTATTATCTTCTCTTCTGATCTTCTCAAAAAGCCGAAATCTCTAAGAGGTAGTCGAATTCTCTGCGTTAAGGTGAGTGCCGATTTTCCTATCTCTTCAATCTCTCTTTCGGTTTTTAAGAGACAAGGCCGAATGGCCACTTGGTTGTTAAGGCTACCGAATGAAGCTAATATTTCCTCTCTTTTACGTTTGGGCGACATTCCGGGATTTTAAGGAAACCTGATCATCTAGATTTAAAAGCCGAAAATCGCTAGTCTCCAATTTCGGGATTTTAAGGTAAGGTGATTTTCCCTAGATTTTCACTAGATTCGTTCATCGCATGTGAGATATTAACTTTATGATGTGGATTAATGATCATATGTTGTGATAGTAGTTCTGACAAGGACTTGTGATGGAATTATATATGGATCAGGCAAAGGAGAGAATCCCTAAGTTTAAGAAACGAGCTGTGTCAGCAGTACGGGATTGGCCACCAGGTTGTGGACCGGCTTCTGAACAACACCTTAGGCAAGTAGCAGTTGTATTGACTTCTGATAGTGTCGACATAGAGAGTGTCGTTCTAACGGTAATCAGGTGTGTAGATCTCTAATACACAAATAATCTGTATGAATGTATATATATATGTTTATGTTATGGGCTAAAAGCCGGATAATAGGCTGTGTAGACAGTCGAATAAAACCCTAAAAGGGTTAGGCAAGAATGTCAGGTACGTAATCATAGAAACCTCTATGTGTATCGAAATATATGAAAGCCTGTATGATGTTTTCTTTATGTGTGTATGCATGGGGTGGGATTATGATAATGAAGGGGAAGTGCATGATAGGTCACAATAGTGATCGGTGGTAGAAATCCCACGTTATATAAATGTTAGGTCACATAGTGATCGGTGGCTATGCCACGTTTAATGATTCCTGACTAACAGGAATAGGCAGTACGACTGTCGTTATGGTGTGTAGCGGATCGAGGGTTGATTGTAGAAATCCCCGAGGTGTGATGGTTGGTACGGGCTGGTGTGTAGAGGATGGAATTCTAGGATGGGTTGGGCTATTCATCCTTTACTGTTTATCATGTAATTACGATTGTTGCCTCTATGTATGGGCCAAGGCCCATAATGTGTTTGTGGGCCTTAGGTCAGTATTTTCGGGATTTATACACTAAGTCTTGGTGACTCACGCTTTCCTTTTTCCTCTACTTTTTCAGATGAGCAGTAGATCGTGGACATGGGAGCCGAGACAGACTCGAGGGGCCATCAACTTTTTATTTCTATAGATTATTTCAGTTTTTCTTTAAGTTTTAATTTTGGGAATATTTTTTGTAATAAGGCCCCATAGTTATATTTCACTACATAGTTTTTAATATTTGCAACTTATGAAACTTTGTCTAAGGTTTAATTAATCAAAATAATAATACAAGGTTTGTTTTTTTTACAAATGATATTTATTTATTCAAATATGGTCTAATTAACTTATACTTTCCAAAACCTACGCAGCAAAAGTTTTCAATGTACAACCCGTAGCATACCAGATCTGGTCGAAACTTATGGGCCGAGTTTGGGGTGTTACATTTTGGTATCAGAGCCCATTCAAAACTCGGGCTGTGAAATGGGTCTAGTACTGGTTTAAAGTTGATAAGAATTTGGAAAAGTTTGGGTTGAGAAATGGCCTTCGAGTCTCACCACAAGCACCGATCCACGCAGGTAAGTATTTTGAACTTTTGGATGTGATATGAATGTGGGGCTTGATGGGTTTTATGGACGTAGACTAAGTATGATAGTATTGATGGACTTTAGGGCTAGTTTACACAACTCTTCAGTTTCATAAAATTTAATCCAACCAAACAAACCTGTGAACAAGTCGCCGAGATAGGGTGTGGCAACAGGCATACGCATGTCTAGGATTGGATTCAGGAAGAGCTTGGTATTTAAGCAGTCCTAGTGACTCACCTCCTCTTCGCTGGAATCCTACCTGGTGCGTAGTGACTTTCACCTTAGCCATGAGGACTTGTTGGCAGGCCAAAAAAATAAAAAATAAAATAAAACCCGAAAGGGATCAGCCACCCTATTTTGTAAAATTTCTAAAATCACCTCTATTTTTGAAAATGACCAAAATACCCCTGATTTGGAAAATTACGAAAATACCCCTATAGGATAAAATTACGAAAATACCCTTGGGTAGTGAAATGACGAAAATACCCTTACATGATGACTGTGATGCCACTTATACATTGATGAATGAATGTATGTGCTCCCTGGAATTAGGAAACACAAACTTGAGACTGAATCGTAGATATAATCGCGAATTCGACAGAACCACTCTTAAAACTACTATTCATAAGACTGTTCGTGGTTAATCAGTGGAAGAAAACTAATAATTCATAAAATTTCTAATCAGATAAACGCGAATCGGTAGAATGAGTACAAGGGGTCGTGGACGTCCACCGCATGGTCGTTGTAGGGGTAGGATGACGGTGTCAGAACCAGTAGGGTCTGGCCATGGATCTAGAAACGAGATGGCGATACCAACAGCTGTGGAGGAGGAATTTCAGGACCAGACGGCCGGAGATGATGCTGTGTCTCAGGCAATGTTAAGGGTTCTAGAGAAGGTTGCTGGGGCAGGCAGTGGGAAGTGCTTTAGGTGTGGATCTACGGACCACCAAGTTAGAAACTGTCCGCAGTAATAGGGCAGTGAAGGGCCCACGGGCCAAGGGAATGCACAGCCAGGAAGAGGGGGTCAACAACCACCAAGGGGCCGTGGTCAAGTCAATGGTGGCAATGGCACAGGACATGGTCGCGAAGGTGTAGGTTATGCTGAGGTGAGGCAGCCAGCTTTGGTCTATGCAGCACGTCGCCAAGGGGACGAGGACGCTCTAGATGCGAATATCGGTGCGTACTCTATTGTAGTATACTAAGCGTTTCTTTTGACTTTAGAATTAGAGTGCGCAGCGAAAGCATAGAGGTGAGACTTGGGTAGTACGATTAACAGTTAGTTGGAAATTTCGAGGACAAAATTTCTTTAAGGGGGATAGAACTGTAACATCCTGAATTTATTGGGCCTATGCGTTAATGTAGGGATATGATTAACGTGTTAATTTAAGGTTAGGGGTCCAAATTGGGCTCAGGCTTCGGCATAGGCCTTGATTAAAATTTTCTAAATTTGGGCATTATAGGGTTTTTGTAGTAGTATCCGTGTTTAAAATATCAAGGTGGGCTTGTGGCCCAATATTTAGTGGCGCCTGCAAGGAGCTAGAGGGTGGCGTCACTAGCGTAAGAAAGAGGGCCAAGCTTGGACGCAAGGAGCCCATGATTTTGGGCCATGTTTAGCACTTAAAAAGGGGAATAGGGGACGGCATTGGGGCTAGGAAATAGGAGGATTAAATAATATGGATAATAAGGATAAAGAGTCGATAAAAGAAGGAAGAGGTGGTGCTATCTAGGTTTCTTTTAAAGGTATGAATAGATTTAGATAAATGAGAAAAGTTAGGAGCTATCTGCTGAGAACAGAGTTGGCCGAAATTCCATCACCTAGAGGAGTAAAGAAATCGATTTCTAATTGCTACAGGGGTGCCAAATTTTCTATAAATAGGGGGGATAGCTCATCAATTCCGGCATTTGAACCCTAATCTTTTCTCCATTCTTTGTGCCGAAATTCTCAGTCTCCCTCTGCAATTTCTTTTCTTTTGATTCCTTCAAAAGCCGAAATCTCCCAATCTTCTCAACATCTTTTCTTTCAAAAGACGAAACCCTGAACTCTCTTCTCATCTCTATAGCCGAATACTCCCTATTCTTTGCCGATTTCTTCAACTAAAAGCCGAAACTACTTAGATTTCTTCCTATCATCCTCTCTTCTGATCTTCTCAAAAAGCCGAAATTTCTAAGGGGTAGTCGAATTCTCTACGTTAAGGTGAGTGCCGATTTTCCTATCTCTTCAATCTCTCTTTCGGTTTTTAAGAGACAAGGCCGAATGGCCACTTGGTTGTTAAGGCTGCTGAATGAAGCTAATATTTCCTCTCTTTTGCGTTTGGGTGGCATTCCGGGATTTGAAGGAAACCTGATCATCAAGATTTAAAAGCTGAAAATCGCTAGTCTCCAATTTTGGGATTTTAAGGTAAGGTGATTTTCCCTAGATTTTCACTAGATTCGTTCATCGCATGCGAGATCTTAACGTTATGATGTGGATTAACGATCATATGTTGTGATAGTAGTTCTGACAAGGAGTTGTGATGGAATTAAATATGGATCAGGCAAAGGAGAGAATCCCTAAGTTTAAGAAACGAAGTGTGTCAAGAGAGACGGATTGGCCACGTGTTGTGGACCGGCTTCAACAACACCTTAGGCAAGTAGCAGTTGTATCGACTTCTGATAGTGTCGACATAGAGAGTGTCGTTCTAACGGTAATCAAGTGTGTAGATCTCTAATACACAAATAATCTGTATGAATGTATATATATATATATATATGTTTATGTTATGGGATAAAAGCCGGATAATAGGCTATGTAGACAGTCGAATAAAACCCTAAAAGGGTTAGGCAAGGATGCCAGGTACGTAATCATAGAAACCTCTATGTGTATCAAAATATATGAAAGCCTGTATGATGTTTTCTTTATGTGTTTATGCATGGGGTGGGATTATGATAATGAAGGGGAAGTGCATGATAGGTCACAATAGTGATCGGTGGTAGAAATCCCACGTTATATAAATGTTAGGTCACATAGTGATCGGTGGCTATGCCACGTTTAATGATTCCTGACTAACAGGAATAGACAGTACGGTTGTCGTTATGGTGTGTAGCGGATGGAGGGTTGATTGTAGAAATCCCCGAGGTATGATGGTTGGTACGGGCTGGTGTGTAGAGGATGGAATTCTAGGATGGGTTGGGCTATTCATCATTTACTGTTTATCATGTAATTACGATTGTTGCCTCTATGTATGGGCCAAGGCCTATAATGTGTTTGTGGGCCTCAGGTCAGCGTTTTCGGGATTTATACACTGAGTCTTAGTGACTCACGTTTTCCTTTTTCCTCTACTCTTGTAGATGAGCAGTAGATCGTGGACATGGGAGCCGAGACAGACTCGAGGGGCCATCAACTTTTTATTTCTATATATTATTTTAGTTTTTCTTTAAGTTTTAATTTTGGGAATATTTTTTGTAATAAGGCCCCATAGTTATATTTCACTATATAGTTTTTAATATTTGCAACTTATGAAACTTTGTCTAAGGTTTAATTAATCAAAATAATAATACAAGGTTTGTTTTTTTTTTACAAATGATATTTATTTATTCAAATATGGTCTAATTAACTTATACTTTCCAAAACCTACGCAACAAAAGTTTTCAATGTACAACCCGTAGCATACCAGATCTAGTCGAAACTTATGGACCGAGTTTGGGGTGTTACATTTTGGTATCAGAGCCCAGTTCAAAACTCGGGCTGTGAAATGGGTCTAGTACTGGTTTAAAGTTGATAAGAATTTGGAAAAGTTTGGGTTGAGAAATGGCCTTCGAGTCTACCGGCACCCGATCCACGCAGTAAGTATTCGAACTTTTGGATGTGATATGAATGTGGGGCTTGATGGGTTTTATGGGCGTAGACTAAGTATGATAGTATTGATGGACTTTAGGGCTAGTTTACACAACTCTTGAGTTTCATAAAATTTAATCCAACCAAACAAACACGTGAACAAGTCGCGAGATAGGGTGTGGCAACAGGCATACGCTTGTCTAGGATTGGATTCAGGGAGAGCTTGGTATTTAAGCAGTCCTAGTGACTCACCTCCTCTTCGTTGGAATCCTACCAGTGCGTAGGACTGCTCACCTTAGCCATGAGGACTTGTTGGCGTGCCAAAAATAAAAATAAAATAAAACCTGAAAGGGATCAGCCACCCTATTTTGTAAAATTTCTAAAATCACCTCTATTTTTGAAAATGACCAAAATACCCCTGATTTGGAAAATTACGAAAATACCCTCAGTAGGATAAAATTATAAAAATACACGGGTAGTGAAATGACGAAAATACCCTTACATGATATTCGTGATGCCACTTATACATTGATGAATGAATGTATGTGCTCCAGGAATTAGGAAACACAAACTTGAGACTGAATCGTAGATATAATCGCGAATTCGAATGTAACCACTCTTAAAACTACTATTCATAAGATGCTCGTGGTTAATCGGTGGAAGAAAACTAATAATTCATAAAATTTCTAGTCGATAAACGCGAATCGGTAGAATGAGTACAAGAGGTCGTGGACATCCGCCGCGTGGTCGTGGGTAGGGTAGGATGACGTGTCGAGAACCGTGAGGGTCCGCAATGGATCTGAAACGAGATGCCGGTACCACCGGTGTGGAGGAGGAATTTCAGGACCGCATTTTTTGGAGATGATGCGGTGTCTCGAGGCAATATTAAGGGTTCTAGAGAAGGTTACTGGGGCAGGCAGTGGGAAGTGCTTTAGGTGTGGATCTACGGACCACCAAGTTAGAAACCGTCACAACAACAAGGCGATGAAGAAGGGCCCACGGGCCAAGGGAATGCACAGCCAGGAAGAGGGGGTCAACAACCACCAAGGGGCCGTGGTCAAGTCAGTGGTGGCAATAGCACAGGACATGGTCACAAAGGTGTAGGTTATGCTGAGGCGAGGCAGCCAGCTTTGGTCTATGCAGCACGTCGCCAAGGGGACGAGGACGCTCTAGATGTGAATACCGGTGCGTACTCTACTGTAGTATACTAAGCGTTTCTTTTGACTTTAGAATTAGAGTACGCAGCGAAAGCATAGTAGTGAGACTTGGGTAGTACGATTAATAGTTAGTTGGAAATTTTAAGGACGAAATTTCTTTAAGGGGGTAGAACTGTAACATCCTGAATTTATTGGGCCTATGCGTTAATGTAGGGATATGATTAACGTGTTAATTTAAGGTTAAGGGTCCAAATTGGGCTCAGGCTTAGGCATAGGCCTTGATTAAAATTTTCTGTTTGGGCATTATAGGGTTTAGCAGGTAGTATCTGTGTTTAAAATATCAAGGTGGGCTTGTGGCCCAATATTTAGTGGCGCTGCAAGGGAGCTAGAGGGTGGCGTCACTAGCAGAGGAAAGAGGGCCAAGCTTGGACGCAAGGAGCCCATGATTTTGAGCCATGTTCGGCACTTAAAAGGGGAATAAGGGGGGACGGCATTGGGGCTAGGAAATAGGAGGATTAAATAATATGGATAATAAGGATAAAGAGCTGATAAAAGAAGGAAGAGGTGGTGCTATCTAGGTTTCGTTTAAAGGTATGAATAGATTTAGATAAAGGAGAAAAGTTAGGAGCTATCTGCTGAGAACAGAGTTGGCCGAAATTCTATCACCTAGAGGAGTAAAGAAATCGGTTTCTAATTGCTATAGGGGGTGCCGAATTTTCTATAAATAGGGGGGATAGCTCATCAATTTCGGTATTTGAACCTTAATCTTTTCTCCATTCTTTGTGCCGAAATTCTCAGTCTCCCTCTGCAATTTCTTTTCTTTTGATTCCTTCAAAAGTCGAAATCTCCCAATCTTCTCAACATCTTTTCTTTCAAAAGACGAAACCCTGAACTCTCTTCTCATCTCCATAGCCGAATACTCTCTATTCTTTGCTGATTTCTTCAACTAAAAGCCGAAACTACTTAGATTTGTTCCTATCATCTTCTCTTTTGATCTTCTCAAAAAGCCAGAATCTCTAAGGGGTAGTCGAATTCTCTGCGTTAAGGTGAGTGCCGATTTTCCTATCTCTTTAATCTCTCTTTCGGTTTTTAAGAGACAAGGCCGAATGGCCACTTGGTTGTTAAGGCTGCCGAATGAACCTAATATTTCCTCTCTTTTGCGTTTGGGGCATTCATTAGGGATTTTAAGGAAACTCGATCATCTAGATTTAAAAGCTGAAAATCGCTAGTCTCTAATTTCGGGATTTTAAGGTAAGGTGATTTTCCCTAGATTTTCACTAGATTCGTTCATCGCATGCGAGATCTTAACTTTATGATGTGGATTAACGATCATATGTTGTGATAGTAGTTCGACAAGGAGTTGTGATGGAATTAAATATGGATCAGCAAAGGAGAGAATCCCTAAGTTTAAGAAACGAATGTCGTCAAGAAGCGGGATTGGCCACCGTGTTGTGGACCGCTTCGAATAACACCTTAGGCAAGTAGCGGTTGTATCGACTTTTGATAGTGTCGACATAGAGAGTGTCGTTCTAACTGTGAATGTCAGTGTGTAGATCTCTAACACACAAATAATCTGTATGAATGTATATATATATGTTTATGTTATGGTCTAAAAGCCAGATAATAGGCTGTGTAGACAGTCGAATAAAACCCTAAAAGGGTTAGGCAAGGATGCCAAGTACGTAATCATAGAAACCTTTATGTGTATCGAAATAAATGAAAGCCTGTATGATGTTTTCTTTATGTGTGTATGCATGGGGTGGGATTATGATAATGAAGGGGAAGTGCATGATAGGCCACAATAGTGATCGGTGGTAGAAATCCCACGTTATATAAATGTTAGGTCACATAGTGATCGGTGGCTATGCCACGTTTAATGATTCCTGACTAAACAGAATAGGCGATCTACCGTCGTTATGGTGTGTAGCGGATCGAGGGTTGATTGTAGAAATCCCCGAGGTGTGATGGTTGGTACGGGCTGGTGTGTAGAGGATGGAATTCTAGGATGGGTTGGGCTATTCATCCTTTACTGTTTATCATGTAATTACGATTGTTGCCTCTATGTATGGGCCAAGGCCCATAATGTGTTTGTGGGCCTCAGGTCAGTGTTTTCGGGATTTATACACTAAGTCTTGGTGACTCATGCTTTCCTTTTTCCTCTACTCTTTCAGATGAGCAGTAGATCGTGGACATGAGAGCCGAGACAGACTCGAGGGGCCATCAACTTTTTATTTCTATAGATTATTTTGGTTTTTCTTTAAGTTTTAATTTTGGGAATATTTTTTGTAATAAGGCCCCATAGTTATATTTCACTACATAGTTTTTAATATTTGCAACTTATGAAACTTTGTCTAAGGTTTAATTAATCAAAATAATAATACAAGGTTTGTTTTTTTTACAAATGATATTTATTTATTCAAATATGGTCTAATTAACTTATACTTTCCAAAACCTACGCAGCAAAAGTTTTCAATGTACAACCCGTAGCATACCAGATCTGGTCGAAACTTATGGGCCGGGTTTGGGGTGTTACACAGATTCAGCCATAACGTCTAGGCCAGGTTTGGGGTGTTACATTTAGTGGTATCAGAGCCAGGTTGCAAAACTCGGCTGTGGATTTGGGTTTTTAAGACATGATTTCTGAGAATTATTTTCTAGCCATTCGAAATATTTTTATTGAATGTGTGGTACACTAAGTCTCCAGCGCCGATCCTGTAAGTCCTCTAAATTTGTTATCTGTTTTAAATTGAAACTGCTATAGATGGTGTATATTGAGACTACTATAGATGGACTGTACTGAAACACTTTAGTTAGTGTATACTGATACTGTAGTAAAACCGATAAACAATGATAGACACTGCGTTGTACGAAAACAAACTTTACACTTCTGATACTGTTTCCATAAAATATTCGTTAATAAACACTGGAATCGTAAACTGATGCATAAAATTGCTAATACAGAGAAAATGAAATTAGACAATGAGCACAAGAGGTACTCGAGGATGGGGTACAAGAGGCCATGGTAGAGGCCGTAGAGGTGCTCGAGCTGGGTCCTCATCATCTGGCAACCTGCCTAATTTGGATACTAGTGAAACGCCGGCTTCACTTGTGACTGAGACTGGGTCTCATGATCGAGTGGCTGGGGATGACGCACTGTCCCAAGCCATGTTACGGATTTTGAAGAGGGTCGCTGGGCCCAATGCTGAGGCTGGAGGCCGAGGGTCGGTTACGTAACGACTCCGATCTAATGGAGTTGATATTTTTAGGGGTATTGCTAGAGTTGCCCTTAATGTGGCTGAGTACTGGATCGAGGCCACAGAAAGGATTCTGGATGATTTGGACTGCACCCTCGAGCAAAAACTAAAGGGTGCAGTGTCACTGCTGAGAGATGAGGCTTATCAGTGGTGGCTTACGGTTAAGGAGGGCACTCAGCCCGACCGATTGACCTGGGAGTTCTTTAAGACCGCCTTCCAGGGGGAGTATGTGGGTGCCAGTTATGTGGATGCCCGTAGGAGAGAGTTCCTTAATCTAACTCAGGAAGATAGATCAGTGGCCGAGTATGAGGCCGAATTTCTGCGACTAAGCCGCTATGCGCATGGTATGGTGGCGACTGAGTATGAGAGATGCGTTAAGCCGAGGATGGCCTCGAGGATAATTTGAAGTGCGATAGCTCCACAGAGGGAGCGAGACTTTGTTGCACTGGTCGATAAGGCGAAGATTGCCGAGGAAGTGAAGCACACTGAGCGCCAGAATCGAGAGAGAGGTAGGAGCGAGAGGGATTCGGAACCCTTGAGTTTCATTCAGAGGCCTAAGAAAAGGGCTAGGGTTGATGGGCCGATTAGAGTTGGGGCTCCTATTGCTGCTACCAGACAGCCGCTGTGTACTGATTGTGGTAGACGACATCTGGGCGAGTGTTGGAAAAGAACTGGGGCATGCTTGAGGTACGATTCTTTAGAGCACCGTATTAGGGATTTTCCGCGGAGGGCCAATCAGATGCAAGCTCCGGGTAATAATACTGCACAGCCACCGAGGGTTGTTCAGCAGTACGTGAGAGGCCGTGGTCAGGCCAGAGGTGGTAATGGTTTGGGCTGTGGTCAGAGAGCACCGGACAGAGGTGCTAGTCATACTGAGGTGAGGCAACAGGCTCTAGTTTATGCTGCTCATCACCGAGAGGATGGAGATGCTCCGGACGTCATCACGGGTACGTTATTTATTTATAATGTACCCTATACTGCACTGATAGATATAGGATCCACTCACTCCTATATAGCTTGTACCGTATTTGAAAACTTGGGTATACTGGTTGAGAGCACTACGAGTGAGGTCACTGTACTTAGTCCGCTAGGACAATCAGTGAGGGTAAGTAAACTATTTAGAGACGTCCCTTTAGAGGTACAAGGGGTAACCTTTCGGGCTAATCTGATGGAGCTTCCATTTGGGGAGTTCGATCTAATACTGGGAATGGACTGGTTAGTCAAACACCGAGTGAGCTTAGATTGTGCCACAAAAAGGGTTGTACTGAGAACTGAGAAGGACAGCGAGGTAGTCGTAATTGGGGAGCCTCAGAACTACTTATCGAATGTGATTTCTGCATTGAGGGCCAAAAAGTTAGTTCGTAAAGGATGTGAGGTGTATCTGGCCTACATCAGTGTTTCAGATTCTGAGGATTCTTCAGTTAAGGATATCAGGACGGTTAAGGAGTTTCCGGACATTTTTCCTGAAGAGCTACCTGGGTTACCTCCGAATCGTGAAGTAGAGTTTGGGATTGAGCTCCTTCCTGGTACAGCTCCGGTGTCCATCACCCCTTATAGGATGGCACCGAAGGAGCTTGTGGAGCTTAAGGCTCAGATTCAAGAGTTACTGGATCGTGGGTTCATCCGCCCTAGTGTGTCTCCGTGGGGGGCACCAGTACTGTTTGTGAAAAAGAAGGATGGATCCATGCGTATGTGTATCAACTACCGGCAACTGAATAAGTTGAAAATAAATAATAAGTACCCCCTATCAAGGATAGATGATCTGTTCGATCAGTTCCGATGAGCTTCAGTGTTTTCTAAAATTGACCTCCGATCAGGGTATCACCAGTTGAGAGTTAAGGAAGCCAACGTGCATAAGACGACATTTAGGACTCGTTATGGTCATTACAAGTTCCTGGTGATGCCATTTGGACTGACGAATGCTCCAGTAGCTTTTATGGATCTGATGAACCGAGTGTTCCAACCTTATCTGGATCGGTTTGTGGTGGTATTTATTGATAATATACTGGTGTATTCGAAGTCTGAGGATGAGCACGATGAACACCTCAGAGTGGTTCTACAGATTCTGTAAGAGAAACAACTGTATGCCAAGTTCAGTAAATGTGAGTTCTGGTTACGTGAAGTAACGTTTCAGGACATGTGTTTTTCTGAGGGGATTAGAGTCGATCCTCGAAAGATTGAGGCTGTCTTGGATTGGAAGCAGCCTAAGACTGTATTCGAGATTCGCAGTTTTCTTGGACTGGCAGGATATTATCGACGATTTGTAGAGGGGTTTTCACTGATCGCCGCACCCTTGACTAAGCTGCTACGTAAGGGTGTGCCATTTAACTAGACTCGACGCTGGCAAAGAAGAGAGCTTTGAGAAGCTCAAGATCGCATTTTAACGGAGGCCCCTGCTCGATATAGCCGAGTCTAGAAAAGAGTTTACTGTCTACAGCGATGCATCACATGTCGGTTTGGGGTGTGTGTTGATGCAAGAGGGTAAGGTGGTAGCATATGCGTCTCGTCAACTTAAGACTAATGAGGCGAATTATCCGACGCATGACTTGGAATTGGCCGCGGTGGTATTTGCACTGAAAATCTGGAGGCATTACCTGTATGGTGAGAAGTGTATCATTTACTCTGATCACAAGAGCCTCAAGTACCTCCTCACTCAGAAAGAGCTGAACCTTAGGCAGCGTAGGTGGATTGAGCTGCTTAAGGACTACGACTGTACGATTGAATACCATCCTGGTAAGGCCAATGTGGTGGCCGACGCGCTGAGCCATAGGGCTATGACTGATCTGAGGGCAATGTTTGCTCGCCTCAGTTTATTTGATGATGGTAGTCTGTTGGCCAAACTTCAAGTTAAACCGACGTGGATAGAGAAGATTAAGGGTAAACAGTTGGAAGGCGAGTATTTGGGTATTCTCTTTTGACAGATTGAGAGTGGGAATACTGTGGATTTTGGACTGAATAGCGAAGGGGTACCTTATTTCCGTGGGAAAATTTGTGTACCGAATGATACCGAGTTAAGGCAGTCTATACTGCGAGAGGCACATAGTATCCCTTATGCTATGCATCCTGGCAGAAATAAGATGTACCAAGACCTTCGCGAGTTATATTGGTGGCCAAGTCTTAAGCGTGAGGTTACAGACTTTGTGGGTAAATGTCTAACATGTCAGCAGGTTAAGGCTGAGCATCAGTTACCTTCAGGGTTGCTTCAGCCAGTTAATATTCCACTTTGGAAGTGGGAGCGAGTGACTATGGACTTCGTTAGTGGGTTACTGGAAACACGAAAATTTACATGTTTTTACATGCCCTTTTTAACTTAAAATCATGCTATTTCGGTTAAATTCTTGTCGAAAAATAATTAAATATTATAAAATAATTAAATTGTGTTAAAAATATGAACATGATGGATTTTAATTAATTTTATAGTTAATTTTGATTAATTTTGACTATTTTCGACAGATTTGCATAAAGAGCGAAAATTGGCTCGGCAAACACTGCTCGAAGAATAAACCCGAGAAGCAATTTGAAGTATCGAGGCAAATTTATTTCCAACCCAAGATTATGAATATTAAATCATAATATAATTAATTTTAATTTATTCCCAATTTAATTTGGGCTAAATAAATTATTATTAATTAATTATGGAAAAAAAGGGTCCAATAAAACTGCACTGGTTGAACCAAATTTAGTGAATCGAACCAGCCACCAATTGGGCTGCCTAGAACCATCCATATGCTGACCCAAATCAGCTTATTAGCTGATTAATTGAGCTTGCAAAGAGGCCCTTGAAGACTTGTCAAAGTTGCATTCAACCCCCTTCACAATTAGTGGCTTTGTAGATTTGCCCCAAGCCATATTTAGCAAAGTTGAAGCCATCAACTTTGCTACATAGGTGGCCGGCCAAGGGGTGGCTCTTTGGATGCTATTTTTAGCAAATTTCAGTTGCCACATTCAGCTATAAAAACCCCCCTTGGCTGATCATTCAAAGCATCCCTCATTCACATCTCTTCTCTCCTCTCTCACTTTTTCTCTCATTTTCCCATTCAAAATTCCTTGCTCTTGTGCCAATTTCTCCTCTTGGGAAAGGGATCTTCTTCAGCCATTTTGGAGCAGCAATTGAGTATTCATAGCAGCCTTGATCGACGAGGACAACAAAGAAGGAAGAACGGAGCAACCTAGTCAAGCCATGGAAAACCACCGGATTTGATTCTTGTTCCCTATCTCTTAATTTTTGTTGTTTTTATGATGAACATATCTATGAATATTTATGTTGTTGGAATGGTTAATTTAATCAGCTTAGCTTGAATCTAATTCGTGTTGGGTTGATTGCATTTCATCCTCTTAAATTATTAAAATTGTATTTATGCTGTTATAGGCCTCGGTAAAATGCTTGATTAAGTAAAATCATGCCTAAGTTATTCTGGCATTATAATTGTTTAGATAACTAAAGAATTAATTATTTAAACGCATTGAAATTGTAATTAATGGACACAGTACTTAATCAGTGCATGTTTAATTCTTCTAAGGTAGCTGAAGATTAGATTAGCATTGTATTTGGCGATACACATGCCTTGCATAACTTGCAAGATTATTGTGATTAAACTGTTTCATGGTAAGGATACTTTGTTACCTCACATAGTCTTTTATATGCTTATTAGGTTGAATTAATCGTTTGAATCGACATAGGAATATGCGAGAGATTGTTTAATTTAATAAGTATGTATGTGCAATAACATGTTTACTTTTATAAATCTGTTTAATCGGTCGAATTGACATAGAAATATGTACAAGAGATGAATGGATTTTGATTTATAAATATGTTCATAAGTTAGCAAATTATTGAGTTGCCGTGATTTATTCGTAACAAGTATAAGCATAAGTTTAATAATTCTAAGGTACGAAAATATAATTAATCCAACACAATTATATCATCTTGATTAAAATCATCTTTTGAAATCGTGCATTAGAACATTATTTTATTTTATTTTATTTTACTTTGTTTTCTAGTTTTTAATCATTTCTCAAATCCAATTATTTTTCCTTCACCAAAGTGTTTAAAATCATTTTCATAAATAATTCTTTTACAGTCCCTGTGGGTACGATAACTCGACATTTACTTGTCACTTTATTACTTGTTGCGATTGTGTACACTTGCACATTTCCATCGTTCCAGTTACCCCTCACACCCACTAAGAAGGATTCAGTATGGGTCATCGTGGATCGATTGACTAAGTCCGCCCATTTCATACCGGTTCGTACTGACTACTCTCTGCAGAAGCTGGCTAAGCTGTATGTGTCTGAGATAGTGAGACTGTATGGGGTACCGGTTTCGATAATATCTTATAGGGATCCTCGTTTCACGTCTCGATTCTGAAAAAACCTACATGAAGCTCTGGATACAAGATTGGACTTCAGTACTACGCTTCATCCTCAGACTGACGGTCAGTCAGAGAGGGTGATTCAGATACTGGAGGATGTGTTGAGAAGTTGTGTGATTGACTTCCGAGGTAGTTGGGAGGATTACCTGCCGCTAGCAGAGTTTGCTTATAACAACAGCTATCAGTCTAGCATTCAGATGGTACCGTACGAGGCATTATATGGTTGTAGGTGTCGCACACCTTCATGTTGGATTGAGTTGGGCGAGGGGCGTGTTCTGGGCCCTGAATTGGTTTTTGATACCAAGGATAAAGTTAGGCTGATTTGAGACCGACTGAAAGCGGCAGTTGATAGGAAGAAGTCCTACGCAGACCTGAATCGATGTGAAATTGAGTATTTTGTGGGAGACTTCGTTTTCCTTAAGGTCTCGCCATGGAAGAAGGTAATGAGATTTGGTCGTAAGGGAAAGTTGAGCCCTAGATTCATTAGGCCTTATCGTATTCTGAATCGTGTAGGACCCGTTGCTTACCAGTTGGAGTTACCTCTAGAGTTAGATCGAATTCACGACGTGTTCCACGTCTCTATGTTGAGGCGCTAACGCTCTGATCCCACGCATATTGTTCCGGTTGAGGAGATCGAGGTTAGGCCAGATCTGACCTTTGAGGAGGAGCCAGTCCAGATATTGGATTGCGATGTAAAGGTTTTAAGAAGAAAGTCCATCCTACTGGTTAAAGTTCTTTGGCGTAATCACAATTCGGAGGAGGCCACATGGAAGCCTGATGATGCGATGCGACAGCAGTATCCTCATCTGTTCTGATCAGGTAAAATTTTGAGGCCAAAATTTTCTTTTAGGGGGGTAGAATTGTGATGCCCCAAAAATCTCTTATATATATTTATTTTCGTATGTTTGTGACACAATTGTATGTCTGCTTCAGTGGTTAAGTGTTCTTGGAAGTGTCTGAGATGTCCCAAGTTCAAGCATTAGCTTGGGAAAATTTTTGTTTTTAAATGCATAAACCCCTATCTCTAATCAGTAGGCTTATAAATATATGTTGGTAAAATATGTCAGAATGGGCCTGCTGGTCTGGTGGCTAAGGCTTGAGTTGGCATGTGGGAGACTGGAGTTCAAGTCCCTGCGCTAGCAAGGGGGGATAGATTTTTACTTGATGCTGTGTGAGTGTTTGTGTGTTAGTAAAAGTCTGATGCTAGTGGACGGTTATGGGAGTGAGGGAGTGATTTTAGAATAAAAATGTGGGATTAAGGGAATATCCGATTGAGGGAATATCCGATTTTAATTAATTCTTTTCCCGAATTCTGTCCCTTTTTTCCCACCTCTTTTTTTCGTTTTCTCTTGACTTCAATCTCCCTGTGTTACTGCCGAAATACCTTCTCTTCTCTGTTGGTGATTGATTCTCCTTGTTTCTATTGAAACTCCCCCTTATTCTCTCTTTTCCATCGATTTCTTCCTTAATCAGTCTTCTGCCTTTTCAACGTTGGCTGCGTCGGTGGGTAAGTCTTTTAGTAAGAGGGCTATGCCTCACTTGATTTGGAGAAGTTTTCATTTTTTTTGGAGAGGTTCCTAACTCTCTGTTGTGTCGAATTTTGTTTTGGCAGTAACAAATCGCAACGAACGGGGTTTTCCTGCGGGATAGTAGTTTTCATCTTTCAGAACGATTAGGGTAAGCAACATATTTAGAGATCGTTTGTTGTTGGCTTAATGGCAATAGTTTAAGTCGTGACTGATTTTGGCATGGGATTGTTGTTCTCGTGTCTTTGTTTACATCGGGAGCGCTTATGCATAAAAATCGTGTCAGGTGTGTAATCACAACGCTGGAAATCGGTAATTGGCAAAAAGCTGAAAAGTGAGACTGTCGACACCACATGGGCGTGTGGCCACCCGTGTGGCAGGCTGTGTGACCGAACACATGCGTGTGGTCGACGAGGCAGGCCGTGTGCGACGCATTGGCAAGGCCAAATTGGGCCGTGTGGGCTACACTGGCGTGTGGGCCCACACGGGCGTGTGGGATTATATGGCTAGGCCGTGTGATCTACACGGCCAATGCCATTTTGGGCGTGTGGGCCCACACGGGCAAACAATATAAGCTTGTGGGCCAATTTTCACTGTTTGTTTGCTAAGGTTGCACGGGTCACCCGAGTCGACTATGGACCTACTGAAGGGTCGGTAAGCTTACGTAGACCCCTAATTGACTGAATGACTGTTATATCCATGTACAATATATATATTTATGACTGTATATTGAGCATGCTGTTAAAACTGTACTGAATGCATGTATGATACCATGATTTGACATGACATGACTGTATGATGCATAGCATAGGGATGGGTTTATACTGATCGGAGGAAGTGTACTGAAAGGCTTTGAGCCTAACTTACATGCAGCTGAGCTGCATATTACTGTATAGTGCCGCATTCGGTGCTACTTGGAGTGTAGGGATGGGTGGGTTGATTATATCCCCACATGGAGTGTAGGGTTGGACGGAGATGGAGTGTAGAGGCTGGCTGGGTAGGATTTTGTGATCGCATATTTTATACTATACTGATTACTGATACTGTAATGGGCCAAGGCCCTAATGCATGACTGCACCTATACTGAGATGGGCTAAGGCCCTGACTGAAACTGGATCTGATACTGAAAAAGGGCTTAGGCCCAGATTGTGATTGCTTTCTGTCTGCTTGTATATATGGGATTACACACTGAGTTTTCGTAAACTCACCCTTCTGATTTATCTATACAGGTAATCCCTAGTAATAGGCAGATCGGTGTGGTGGAGGACTCAGCGGTGGCCACACGACCTACTTCTTTCCATTTAAGTACTTAAATTTTGATTTTGATTTTATGTTGGGGATTTTACTGTATCATGGCCTCTTTGGATTTATATTTTTAATTTGGGAATTTTATTGTTTTGATTTATAACTGCTAGTAGTAGGGATAATCGAGTTTTCAAAAAGAATCAAACGTTTTAACAAAATTCACTCAAATACGCATCTGTTTTAAAAAGCTTCCGCAATAAGTGTCGTTTTGAAAATTAATAACGTTTTGAAAGAGAATAACTATGTGACAATGAATTACGTTTTGAAAATGAACGACACGTCCTAGAATTAACATAAGATATTGTA
Source organism: Gossypium sturtianum (assembly GCA_025698515.1). Lineage (NCBI taxonomy): Eukaryota > Viridiplantae > Streptophyta > Magnoliopsida > Malvales > Malvaceae > Gossypium > Gossypium sturtianum. The sequence goes on along the minus strand of CM046951.1, from coordinate 75,222,153 downwards.
AAGAGGTTATATAGAAAAGAGGTTTTTGACGACAACTCACTTTCTCAAAAAACACTACCATGTGATATCGCCAGATTCGGCCATAACATCTAGGCCGGGTTTGGGGTGTTGCAGGTAATCCTTGTACTCTTTGTAATTTACCTTAAAAATGCCTTTTCTTGTTGCAAAAGAAATGCTTGGACTTGTATTTGTCCTTAGGCTTCTTAATCTTCCCCCCATCTGCTATGGGAGAAATCGAAGATTTAGCCATTTGATTTCCTTTATCTCACTTCTTTTTCCCTTTGGAGGATGATGTGTGACCACCTCTCCCTCGATCACCGAGTGAGAGATAGAAATCGACACTCGGGAATTAAAATACAATATAAAAATCGTGGCTTTACTGCAAGTGTGATATGTCAGTTGTAATATTTGTAGTGTTACAATGGAACACTGGAATATTCCAAGGATCGAACCCAAAATAATCATGGATTGAACAATTTCTAAATAACGTATGTGTAAAATAAAGGCTCCATCCAACTAATTGCAAAAAGTTATATTACGACAAATTATAAGACCAAGAGAAATTAATCTACTTTACTATCTAGCTAGCAATGACTAAATTGTAAAACATGCAAAGTTACAAAATTAATAATGAAAATAACAAAGGGTGGTTGGTTAACATTGATGTGGTTCACTAATCCTCGAATTAGGGATCCAAATCATTTAAAATCCCAAAATAACTCCATTTTACCTCTCAGTCTCCATTTTACCAAGTTAGACAAATTAATTCAGAGTATCTCTCAATCTCACCGGTTAACCTGGGACTAATGAATTGGTGCCCAACAAGATCTCCTCTCGGTCTCACTTGCCTAAATGTTCCTTTAGGGTCGCCAATCCTAAGTTTTTAAGTTCATTCGAATTAGTCCAATTTATTATGATTTAGTCCTTCATCCAAAAATTAGCTCACCACATCTCCATCGACCAACCCCCTTAAAGGTTTAGCTACTCGTGCTAGAAATAAAACTAACAACCATGAAAATGGAAAACAAAGAAACCATTAAAGCAAAGCTTGAGAAAAATATACAAGTTGTGATTTTTATGCAAGAAAACTTAAAGGGTATGTAAAGAGAAGAATTTAATAAGAAAATCTAAGGCAATAAACATAAAAGGAACAAATTTTAACAAATGCAAAGTAAGAGAAACTGAAATACATTAAACTAAAGGTCAGTTTGTTTACATGTAAAAGGTTTTATGGAAAATATTTTCTGTGTTTGTTTCACAGAAGATAGCTTGATCAACGGAAAATGACTTACAAGTCAACGTGAAATAAGCCCCTTTTCTTGTAAAATGACTCACCCTTTTGAAAAGCGTAAGTTATTTTCCAGAAAAGAGCTCATCTATAGGTAATTTTATTTTTATATAAAAATAATTTAAATCAAATTTAATATTATTATATTGATAATAAAATTTATTTTTAAATTTATTTAAAATTATTAAAATATTAATATAAAATATTATATTTTTCAATATTATTAAACATACATATTTAATTACTTATATTTAGTCATATAATAAATTATTAATATAATTAATATAATTTACTATTTTAATAAATTATTTAATATTTCAATTTTATTTTAATAATAAATTTTAGGGTAAACTATCAAAATAGTCACTTTTGTTTACCTCAGATTACATTTTAGTCACTTATGTTTGAAATGTTACATTTTAGTCACCTACGCTAACGTGTTGTAACATTTTAGTCACTAAGCTATTAATTGTCGTTAACGGTATAACGGTAAGCTGGCGTGGCATGTTAAATCATCATTTCAAACAAAAATTTTAGGTTAAATTATACAATTGTTCCCAATATTTCTTCGTTTTGAGCAATTTAATTTTTTTCTTTTATGTTCTTTTAACTTTTTTTTTCTTTATTTTACATTCTCTTCTGCTTCTCCCTTTGTTTTCCTCCCTTCTCCATCTCTTTTAACTTAGTTTTTCTATGTTTTCCATTTGTTAAAACTAGTACCTATACTTTTATTTTTTTGAACAATTTATTTTTTTTATTTCTTTATTTTCCTTTTATTCTTCCCTTTTAGTTTTAACAAATGAAAAACATAGAAAAACTACATTAAAAGAGATGGAAAAGGGAGGAAAACAAAGGAAGAAGCAAAAGAGAAAGAAAAATAAAGGAAAAAAATTAAATTGCTCAAAATGAAAAAATATGGGGACCAATTGTATAATTTAACCTAAAATTTTTATTTGAAATGATGATTTAACGTGCCACCTCAACTTACCGTTACACTGTTAACGATAATTAACGACTTAGTGACTAAAATATTATAACACGTTAACCTAAGTGACTAAAACATAACATTTCAAACATAAGTGACTAAAATGTAACCTGAGGTAAACAAAAATGACTATTTTTGTTGTTTACCCTAAATTTTAAAAATAATAATTTTTAAATAATATTATTCACATATTATTGAAAATATTCAATACTAATATTTTAATAACAAATAGTTATTACAATTATAAATATATGAATAATAAATGTTTTGTAGCATAAAGGTTAAAATATGTCATAAGTACATGAACTATTCACAAATTTGCAATTTAGTCTCTATACTTTTATTTTCAAGAATTTAGTCCCTCTACTTTTTCAGATTTGAAAATCAAGTCCAATTGTTGACATTGTTAAATTTTTTTTATTAATTTTGTTGATGTCACATTTTTAAATAAAAAATACTCACTTGGTAGTCGTGTAACTAAAAATTAACGTTGTAATGAACCTGAATTTAACAAAATATTTTTAATATATGCAAAAATAGTGTAAAATATAAATTTATAGATATAAAATAAACTCATCTAAACAATGAAAAGATAAGAAAATCTCAAATGTATTATTGTTTCATTGAAAATAGCTTTTATGAAATATTTTTAAGAAATCTGTCAAATAACGGAAAATATTTTACACAGATTCATCCAAACGCTAGAAAATATTAACTTTTCTAGGAAAGTAAATTATTTTCCAGATATCATTTTCCGGAAGCTATTTTCAGTGAAACAAACAGACCTTAAATCTGAAAATGTCTTACAACTAAGGTATAGAGACTAAAAGTGCAAATAAATCTAAGCTACAATGATAACTAACTAAAATAACATTAAGAACAACTAAAACAAGAAGAAAAGTTGCCGAGCAATGTAAAATCTATAGCTAAGGAAATGAAAATAAGAAACCCTAGAAAAAAAGGAAGAAAAACTAAGAGAATACATAAGGAAAACTAAGCCTAAACTAAGGTAATGTGACCTCCTTTTTCTCTCAGCCAAATTTTAGTTGATATAACAATTATTTTGACCCAATTTGTGTGCCAAAAATACCCTTGAAGAGACCTTCAATGATTGGTGCTTCGGGTGTACAAAGACTACCATTTTGGTCCAATTTTGTCCCCTTACGGTACCAGTATCGTGATACCAAGGAAGAGGATATCGCGATACCTTAGACAGTTTCAAACTTGGGGGTCTTCTTGGATGGTGGATATCATGATACCCAAAGTGGCTATCGCGATACCACTGAAGGGTGGTCTCTGATCTCGAGTCTATTGGAGGTATCCCGATTCCAAGGTTTGGATATCGCAATACCCCTTCCTTTGGTGCCGTTCTCGCTCAATTTTAGCCTCCAACACGTCCCTACATCACTCAACCATACGTTAAGGCCCCCAATGACAATATTGACCAATTGGGTCTCAAAATGAGTAAAAATAAGACATTTACACTTATTAACTTAAAATCTAAAAATTATGAAAAACTAAGAAAAAGGCGCTACTTTGCATTAGAATAAGCTTCTTAAGTACATCGAATTGTCATATCAAATTATGGCAGATCAAACTCCCCTACACTTAAATATTTACTTGTCCTCAAGAAAACACACTAAACATGAAAAAGAAAAGACGACTCTTGGACTATATCAAGCAATTAAGTAACACAACGGTAAAACATCAAACTCGTACGAGAACTACCTCACATGCAACTTAAGAGTGATATCTAGTTAACTTGTTTATTCCTAATGCAAACATAATTAGTTCTCTAAGTTAAAATGTCAATAGATGTAGAGGCAATGGAAATGAACATATGTAAAAATATTATCCATCAAAATAAATTATGCGGATCGCTCATAGATATTTAAAAAGAAATGGTCATATTTGTTCAAACAAATGCAAGCTATTTACAAATTATTATGTTGTTGAATTATTCGGGTCCCAAAGGTCTTCTAGGCTTGTAATATTCTAAGGCTTAGGATGGTTTGAAATTGAAATAATGGGCACTTAAAACGGGTTCAAGCACTAGAAATGGGTAAGCACATGGCATTGTTCCCTACTTGTCCCCAATTTATTTACGAGCTCACCTCTTTATTTCTCCTTTTCTCACCTACCTTATTTTTCCAAGATGTTAGAAGGTATTACGTGATATTAGTATGCTAAATTTTGTAATTGTGAACCGAAATATTTTCATTTCTGAGCTTAATTTTGATTTAGCTCTCTTTTTCTTTATTTTTCACTCTTTCGTTTACTTTTTTTATTTACATATTAAGTCAAGTAATCCCTTCATTTTCTTTTTCACACACAAAGCCACCATAATGTTTCTACATAGCCTTCAATGTCCATGGCCCGACGTCCATTACGTAGTGCATTTCAAAGAACGAGATCGAGAAGGAATTGGACTCATTTAGGCTCCAGGCTCTAATATTAAGGCTTAGAAGAAAAGGGTACTCGAGGCTAAAAAAATATAGGAACTAGGGGTACATAGCAACATGTAAGCTTTTAGGCTCTAGGCTATTTCAAACAATGCCTAAGGTCTTTCCCGAATCAATCACATACACAAATTCTTTCAAGCATACATCTATTTAAACAAACAATTAACAATTCAAATTATTTATCTACAAGGAACTGTATACTTTATTTATCCTATGATACACTTTATACATTTTCATTTAGGTTATTACCTCTACCTTATTATACACATGGACTAATTGAACTAATTAGTCTACAATTAAGAATAACACATTATCTACTATCATTCGAAATTTACAAGTTCGTCAATTCTATGTACTTATTCAATATTTACAACTACTGACTTATTTACCTAATATTAGTCTAAGCACCATGCAATTACACAAAATAAAAACGAAAGTATTTTTGGTATTTTTGAATTTTTTTGAAGAAGGCGAAAAATTGAAAATAAACACACAAAATAACATAAAAGCAAGAAAAAAATAAAACACATAAAACTATGTGCATCCCCCCACACATAGACTACACATTGTCCCCAATGTGTCCCCCAAAAAGATAGGAGGTTACCAGACTTCCCTAGAATGGAGCGTCAAACTAGTTCGAAGGACCACCTCCTCATTGAAGCTCATGAATGTTGTGTAGTTTTTCAGGGTAACTCGCTGCACACAAAACAAACACAAAAAAACTAAACAAAAACAACCAAAATATGAAATATAAAAACAGAAAAATAAGTTCCAAAAGTAGTATAGTTTAATAGTTTACATGTCGCATAAATAAATAAGAGTGAAATGCGAAACCATGTAACTATTTCAAATCTTCTCATGGACCCTCTCTCGGTTTGGCTACTCTCCTTTGCCTTTCCCCTTGAGGAATGACTTCTTATAAGATAGTTTGAGTCGATCGATTGGTCGGGTCGCGGATGATGGGGCCCCTATGGATGGTTGCACGGACATAAAAACACCCTCCAAATTGTTGTTATAGCACACAAAGTCATCATCCTCTGCCACCTCGTCATCTTCCTCCTCTTTGGCTTCTTGCTTCTTGTCTGCGGCTGTATTATCCTTCAATGAATCACTTGATCGATCGGGCTATTGTATGCTTTACGCTCTCTGGCTCGCCATGAAGGTATCCATGAATGGTTTCATTGGCTCCAGCATTCTTGTGTTGTAGCACACATCTTTGCCGAGCCTACGATCCCATTGTGTAGGCTCCTCATCGCTTTTCTTCGTGGCATTTTTCTTTTCGTTTACCGGAGGCAATTCTATCTTGTACTTCCTTCTTTGATTCCATTCTTGGATTTACTTTCTGTGGAGCTCTTGAAACTGCTTAAGCATAGTGTCTACAATGATACTCTGAGTGGGGTGGAGGTACTGCTCGGTTGGGTCTATTTCCATCCCCACTTGACGGTACAAGTTTGTGATCAGGTGGGGGAAATAGATGCCAACCTTTATACCTAAGACGCACTTTCTGTTTTCTTTATTTATCCCTCGCCCAATGGACACTCATTTTTTCTACAGAATACAATATAAAAGAGCAGCTCGAAATACATTAATAGTGTAGTGTTCAAAAGGGGGCTAATATGTGTGCAGATAAACTGCATCCATAGTTTTGCAACTGAAAACATAATGGCCTGTTTAAAAGATAAGGCGTGATTATGATACCCCTCTCGCTTCCACTCTCCCCTTCCTTCTGTTAAATATGCTAACATGGCGTCCATGTCGACATTGTTAAATTTGTGGAGGTCCATGTTGGACAACTCATCCCTTTCATAATGAGGGACGCCATAGTAGTTGATAATTGCTTGTGAGGAGATGTTAACGACCTTTTTTCAAACATATACTTTATTTTTTAGAAAATTTTAAGTTGGAGTAAAACCACAAAACGACTAGTACCACTGCAGGTGTTATCGGAAAAAAGGTGAAATTCATCCAACGATAAAAACAAACGAGATTTTAAACTTCCTCACAAAGTGGGTAGAGGGATCGAAGCCTCGTTCAAGGATAAATGAGCGTCCTTTAATGGATAAGAAAAAGGCTTTGGTCTCTTTTGATTTGAACTTAATCGAGCTGTACTCCTATTCTAGAGGTGGATGGGGTTGAGCCCTTGATCATTTTGTCATTCTAGGAGGCATGGATACTATCTTTTAAACTAGACTAACTATAAAAAAGATACTAACCAACTAAACCGCAACAAATCAACACTAAAACTAAATGAAAAGAGCAAGATAATAAAGATGAAAAAAAATCAAATGTAAATAAAAGAAAGAAAAAAGAAGACTTAAATCGTGTTGTTTGTAGTGGTTTTGTGGTGTGAAATGATGAAGCTCCGTGTTTCCCAAGCAACAAGAGAGTGGCACCTACAAATAAAGAAAGAAAGGAAAAGACAAGCAAAAATGGATTGAAATCGAAGTGAAAATGAGTGGGGATTTAGAGAGGATTTGAGAGAAATAAGAGAGGGGGAGAGTGTTATGGGGTTTTAGGGATTTAAAGTTTTAAATGATTTGGGAAAAAAATGAGGGGTTTAGAGTGTTTGGAGGCTTAAAAGGTCTCCAAAACACACGGATCGTGATGCCTTAACTGGGTATTGCTTGACTCAACTCGGATATCACGATACTTAGGGGTGGATATCGCGATATCCCCTGTTTTTGGACCCTTCAAATTCCATTCTATTTGAGATACTGCGATACTGAGGGCTAGGTATCGCGATACCATTGTGTAAAACCAAAATTTTGACTTTTGAAATTCCAGGGGTATTGTGTAACACCACAAACCCGGCCCATGCGGTATGACCGGATCTGGCATGTCACGTGAAGAAGATGTGTAAAGAGCTTGTGATTCTTACTAAAATAGGCGTTACTTGGTTGTGTTTAAGTAAACAAGTTTTAGATGTAAATATTTGATAAAATACAGCTATTTTTGAAAGATTGACTGATGAGTCGAAAATCGAGGTAGTGAACTTTAAAACCATGACTTCTAAAAATGACGTTAAAAATTTGAAAGAGAATCCGAGTTAAATTATTTGTACATATTTATTATGAAAACTGTTTATTAATCAATTTTGGAAAACCGTTATTTATGATTTTAGAAAAATCCCCATTTAAAATAATGCAAGAAAATAATAAGTCTAAACATAAAACCAAATAAAAATATCCCAGAGGCCTTATTACAACTTTAAAACCCGAAATAATAAAAGCAACGAAATAATATGGAAAAGAAGTTTACTAATGTCCGAAAATAACATTCCAAAAGTATGACCTCCACCGAGTCATCCATGGCCTCAAGTCCTCGTCACTGAGCATTACCTACAAGGGTTAAGAAAAAGGGGGAGTGAGTTACAAGAACTCAATGTATAATCCCCTTACTGTCATCCACTGGGCTTGAACCCATATGGCATCATCTTGGGCCTTAGCCTATTTACATAAAAATATTTAAAATGATATGAATGAATGCATCCCAACCCATCCTAGTAATCCTTCCGCTACACACCACCCGTACCATCCCATCACACCTGTGGGGATCAAGTCAACCCACCCCGCCAAACACACCAATCACAGGCAAGTTGCCATTTAATTCGTAGGCAAGATGCCATTTATAATATATTTTTATTGTGGCCAAGCCACCGAAATCATAATGAAACATAATAACAAACATTTTTGTGGCAATGCCACCGGGCTACACTTCTCTTCAACATTTTTCCCATCCCATGCAAATTATGTAAATGCAACATACATAATAAAGCATAATATCCATATATATAAACAACAATCATTGATTCAGAGAATTATTACGGTAAATCGGCCAATTAAAGAACTTTGTAAATCGGTTCACTCAAGCATTCTAGCAATTTGGCCCATAGGGGCATTTTAGTAAATTGGTTCGTAGGGGCATTTTCGTAATTCGACTCATAAGGGCATTTTTGTAATTCGGTAATCTCGCAACCTAGGAGTATTTTGGTAATTTACCCTCCAAGGGTATTTTGGTAATTTCGCAACCCAGACTTAACTACTAATGTGGGGCATAAAAATTGAAACTGTCCATCTGCGTCATATTGACTAAACTGACTATAACTCGAGTTAGGAAACTCAATATTTAGATCCGTAAATTTTCCTTGAAACTAGACTCATATATCTTATTACTAAATTTTTTCCTGAATTTTTTGGCTTAGCCATTTAGTACATTTTATTCATTAAATTTTCCCTTATTTTACTGACCAATGGTTCTGACCTCTCTTACTTTAAATTCAAATATCTCACTGTACAATTTTGATATGTTGCTCCCACTTGTTTCTATTGAAAATAGGCTCACTAAGGAATCTATACATATAAATTATAACTCATAATTAACTTTGTACAATTTTAAATGATTTTTCCAAGATAGAATAGGGAACCACGAAGTCATTCAGAACCAGTCTCACTAAAATTAAAATATCACAGAATATAATATCCCTCTTACTACTCTGTTTCTTTCATTTAAAAAATAGACACAGTAAGCTTTAATTCTATATCTTATTCTCTTTCTAATTCCCATTCTTCTATTTTTCGTGATTTTTCAAAATCACGTCACTGCTGCTAACCAAAACTGTTTCATTGCAAAATATTGTTACTACTACGAACATACGCACGCCCGAGTGGTCACGGATGCCGGTTTCCGATTTTCTTTGGTATTTCAACCGAATCAAAGAACATTTCATGCAAACATTCAGAGAGGTGTGAGATTACACACCATTTCAAACATGTATTCGGAAGGGTACGGGATTACACACCTGATTTGGATTTCCTAAAGAACCACTCTTCGTTGACCCTAGAACAATACCAACCAAAAGTTAGCCTCAGATTTCCAAAAGATTTTAGACCCAACGTATTAATTATACTTGAATCACTTACCACTACGTGATCTCCCTCTACGGAGTCCCGATAATCAACCCCGCCTTCTGACTACCACCACACGCGCCTTTACTGCAACTGATGTTAACGATCCTCACCCTTTGATTATCAAAAGAATCGACAAAAGAGTGTTTCGGCTTAACTTAACTCAGAGAAAAGTCGAATGGAAGAAAAGATTCGGCATAACAGCAAAATGTAAGAACCACTATTTGGTTTTGGGACAAACTACAATGGAAACCGAAAGATGAGAAGAATGGAATCAACCACTTGAAGATTAGGAGGGAAAAAGAAGTAGGGGTTTCGGCCAAGAAGAGATTTGCAACACACGGCTCAAGTTGTACTATCTAGAATTGGATGAAAAGAGAGAAAAGATGAGTAGAAGGAACACTATAGAAGAAGAGAGGATTTCGGCAAGGAGGAAATGTAACCAAAAGAAACAAAATATTAGGTAAAGAAAAAGTGACCCCAAAAAAATGTGAAAATACAAGGGAGAGCTAGAGAAATTCGGCTCCCCCCCCCCCAAAACCATGCATCATCTTTACCAAAAGATGAGTGTTGACCCCAAAATATTCTTTCCAAAACATCCTCCACATAATAGGCCAACATGTTCCCTTCTCTTACCTTTTTCCTTCATTTTTTTCCTTCATTTTCCCTAGTCTTCCTCCTTACCATATTCCTTAGCCATCTTTCCATCAATAAAAAGTCTTCCTTACCATAATAAAGTCATGGCCGGCACATGGAAGAGAAGCATAAAAATTAATCAAAAGTGCAATAGATGGGATTCGAACCTCAGATCATTAGTACACTCCACACGTCACTTTCCACCTTTACCAATAGACTCCTTGTGCTAGCAAAATGCACACTTATTTCCTTAAGTCTTGATGCCACTTACCTTCTCTCCTTTAAGTGCTTAAACACAAAATTTACCTATAGCCTAACTTGAACCCGGAACTTCCTAGAAACCTCGTAACTTTCCAAAATCACTTTCCTAATAAGTCCAACTTGAAATAATGCCGTTCTCTTGTTCTAAAAAAATTTAAACACTCCTACTCCCCAAGGCCCAATGGGCCCAATTCTACTAGGCCCAAATTCGGGTCGTTACAATTCTACCCTCCTTGAAAAAATTTCGTCCTCGAAATTTCTAACCAACTACTAAACGCACCGCTCAAATCACACCACCATTCTTTCACTGCGCACTCTGATCTTAATAACACTAATGTACTTTTAACATAATCTTGAATCCTCTTTCACACAACCAAACATCTAACCACAGAAGCAAACAATTATCTACCACTTATACCTAAAATTTTCTACATTCAATCATCACACCCAACCAAAACATACCTGGCTTGATGGTGATGAAACAATCCCGAGCCTTATGCTCCTTAGACCCGCATCTCAAGCATGCTCCTAACCTCCTCCAGCATTCTCCCGGATGACGCCTTCTCCAATATTCGCAAGCCAGAAAATTTGGACGTGCCTTAACACGCTTTACAGAATGAGACTACGACCCAAAAGAACCGCGATCTCTTTTCTTCTTACAGTCCATACACCCAACTCGAAGTGCTTCACTGATTCCTTTAACCTCCTCCAATACCTCCTTAACTATTTGAGTCAGCTCATCAACCCTAGCTCGATCATGAGATCCCGTCTCAGCCACTGGTGATGTCAGCACCTCCCTTTCGGGCACATGCCTCGGTACCGAAGATCCAGCCCTAGCACCTCGGTCTCTATCACGGTCGCGTCTACCACGTCCACGTCCTCTAGTGCTCATCTTCACTAATGTCAATTTAATCTGATTACGAGTTTTATGAATCATTATGCTATTCAATGTTTATCAAACAATATTTTATGGAATATAAGAAGGAAAGTCGTTCTCGCAAAACGCATCCTATAGTCTCAATCTCTATAGTTTCAGCTCCTAAAGCTAAAAGTTCTAGAGTATTTCTACAGTCATACCACAATAATCATAAAATGAAAACAAGACTTACTGACTTGGTGCCGGATACTCGTGGTGCCATACTTCCTTTAGAACATGCATTTATAAATTAGAATTTTAAATAGCTTTGGAAAATGCTTTTGAACCCAAACCACAGCCGAGTTTTGCAACTGGGCTCTGATACCATAAAATGTAACACCCCAAACCCGGCCCATGCGGTATGAACGGATCTGGCATGTCACGTGAAAAAGATGTGTAAAGAGCTTGTGATTCTTACTAAAATAGGCGTTACTTGGTTGTGTTTAAGTAAACAAGTTTTGGATGTAAATATTTGATAAAATACAGCTATTTTTGAAAGATTGACTGATGAGTCGAAAATCGAAGTAGTGAACTTTAAAATCATGACTTCTAAAAATGACGTTGAAAATTTGAAAGAGAATCCGAGTTAAATTATTTGTACATATTTATTATGAAAATCGTTTATTAATCAATTTTGGAAAACCGTTATTTATGATTTTAGAAAAATCCCCATTTAAAATAATGCAAGAAAAATAATAAGTATGGCTAAACATAAAACCAAATAAAAATATCCCAGAGGCCTTATCACAACTTTAAAACCCGAAATAATAAAAGCAACGAAATAATACGGAAAAGAAGTTTACTAATGTCCGAAAATAACATTCCAAAAGTATGACCTCCACCGAGTCATCCATGGCCTCAAGTCCTCGTCACTGAGCATTACCTATAAGGGTTAAGAAAAAGGGGGAGTGAGTTACAAGAACTCAGTGTATAATCCCCTTACCGTCATCCACTGGGCCTGAACCCGTATGGCATCATCTTGGGCCTAAGCCCATTTACATAACAATATTTAAAATGATATGAATGAATGCATCCCAACCCATCCTAGTAATCCTTCCGCTACACACCACCCGTACCATCCCATCACACCTGTGGGGATCAAGTCAACCCACCCCGCCAAACACACCAATCGCATGCAAGTTGCCATTTAATTCGCAGGCAAGATGCCATTTATAATATATTTTTATTGTGGCCAAGCCACCGAAATCATAATGAAACATAATAACAAACATTTTTGTGGCAATGCCACTGACTCTGATTCTCTTCAACATTTTTCCCATCCCATGCAAATTATGTAAATGCAACATACATAATAAAGCATAATATCCATATATATAAACAACAATCATTGATTCAGAGAATTATTACGGTAAATCAGCCAATTAAAGAACTTTGTAAATCGGTTCACTCAAGCATTCTAGCAATTCGGCCTATAGGGGTATTTTAGTAAATCGGCCCGTAGGGGCATTTTCGTAATTCGGCCCATAAGGGCATTTTTCGTAATTCGGTAATTTTACCCACTAAGGGTAATTCGGTAATCTCGCAACCCAGGGTATTTTGGTAATTTACCCTCCAAGGGTATTTTGGTAATTTCGCAACCCAGACTTAACTACTAATGTGGGGCATAAAAATTGAAACTGTCCATCTGCGTCATATTGACTAAACTGACTATAACTCGAGTTAGGAAACTCAAAATTTAGATCCGTAAATTTTTCTTGAAACTAGACTCATATATATTCTTACTAAAAGTTTTCTAGAATTTTTTGGCTTAGCCATTTAGTACAGTTTATTCATTAAAGTTTCCCTTGTTTCACTGACCAATGGTTCTGACCTCTCTTACCCTAAATTCAAATATCTCACTGTAAAATTTTCATATGTTGCTCCCACTTATTTCTATTGAAAATAGGCTCACTAAGGAATCTATACATATAAATTATAACTCATAATTCACTTTGTACAATTTTAAATGATTTTTTCAAGATAGAACAGGGAACCACGAAGTCATTCAGAACCAGTCTCACAAAAATTAAAATATCACAGAATATAATATCCCTCTTACTACTCTATTTCTTTCATTAAAAAATAGACACAGTAAGCTTTAATTATATATCTTATTCTCTTTCTAATTCCCTTTCTCCTATTTTTCGTGATTTTTCAAAATCACGTCACTCCTGCTAACAAAAATTGTTTCATTGCAAAATATGGTTACCACTACGAACATACGCACGCCCGAGTGGTCACGGATGCCGGTTTTCGATTTTCTTCAGTATTTCGACCGAATCACAGAACATTTCATGTAAACATTCAGAGAGGTGTGAGATTACACACCATTTCAAACATGTATTCGGAAGGGTACGGGATTACACACCTGATTTGGATTTCCTAAATAACCACTCTTCGTTGACCCTAGAACAATGCCAACCAAAAGTTAGCCTCGGACTTCCAAAAGATTTCATACCCAATGTATTACTTATACTTGAATCACTTACCACTACGTGATCTCCCTCTACGGAGTCCCGATAATCAACCCCGCCTTCTAAATACCACCACACGCTCCTTTACTGCAACTGATGTTAATGATCCTCACCCTTTGATTATCAAAAGAATTGGCAAAAGAGTGTTTCGGCTTAACTTAACTTAGAGAAAAGTCGAATGGAAGAAAAGATTCGGCACAACAGCAAAACGTAAGAACCACTATTCGGTTTTGGGACACACTACAATGGAAACCGAAAGATGAGAAGAATGGAATCAACCACTTGAAGATTAGGAGGGAAAAAGAAGTAGGGGTTTCGGCCAAGAAGAGATTTGCAACACACGGCTCAAGTTGTACTAGCTAGAATTGGATGAAAAGAGAGAAAAGGTGAGTAGAAGGAACACTATAGAAGAAGAGAGGATTTCGGCGAGGAGGAAATGTAACCAAAAGAAACAAAATATTAGGTAAAGAAAAAGTGACCCAAAAAAAATGTGAAAATACAAGGGAGAGCTAGAGAAATTCGGCTCCCCCCCAAAACCATGCATCATCTTTACCAAAAGATGAGTGTTGACCCCAAAATATTCTTTCCAAAACATCCTCCACATAATAGGCCAACATGTTCCCTTCTCTTACCTTTTTCCTTCATTTCTTTCCTTCATTTTCCCTCGTCTTCCTCCTTACCATATTCCTTAGCCATCTTTCCATCAATAAAAAGTCTTCCTTACCATAATAAAGTCATGACCGACACATGGAAGAGAAGCATAAAAATTAATCAAAAATGCAATAGATGGGATTCGAACCTCAGATCATTAGTACACTCCACACGCCACTTTCCACCTTTACCAATAGACTCCTTGTGCTAGCAAAATGCACACTTATTTCCTTAAGTCTTGATGCCACTTACATTCTCTCCTTTAAGTGCTTAAACACAAAATTTACCTATAGCCTAACTTGAACTCGAAACTTCCTAGAAACCTCGTAACTTTCTAAAATCACCTTCCTAATAAGTCCAACTTGAAATAATGCCGTTCTCTTGTTCTCAAAAAATTTAAACACTCCTACTCCCCAAGGCCCAATGGGCCCAATTCTACTAGGCCCAAATTCGGGTCGTTACATATTGTGATACCAAAGGTTCGATATCGCAATACCTAGAAAACTTTTTGGCCCCCAATCAAAATTGTCCGTGAAATCGTGATATCCCCCATTGGGTACCACGATTTCACTGAACAAACCCCAAAATACTTGTAAATTTGTCAAATTTTCTCTCAACTCTCAAAAATCAGACCTACCAAGTTCAAAATTAAACCAATGCAATTTAAAATCCTAATCTAATTGCAAAAAGTATGTGGAGTCCATGTTCAATAATCCAAATATTTACAAATTTTGGTTCAATTGCCATATACAACAAGTTAAAAATTTCTTTCGGGGTGATATGTAACACCCTCGTAGTGACGCTTGTATAAGGTTTCGGGCACCAACACATGTCTCGTTTTCTTCAGCTTGATAATTTGATTTACTGATCATCTCTTCATGACGCCTCGCATCCTTGGTTTCGACCCTGTAAACATACACCACTTCAAATATTTAACATTGTTAGTCGAATGATCGAACACTACTTGAACGACTTGACGCTCTAGCTCACTATTAGGGGCACTTCCTTCACCCTAGGCTCGGGTTCCACAGACCTAAAGGTCTCTACCTCTCCACCTACTTCCATCTTCATTTCTCTTTTGCCCACATCTACGGTGGCCTTAGAGGTAGGTAGAAATGATGTAACCTCCCAAACCCAACCTAGACGTTATTGCTAGATTAAGAAGGCTACATTAGCCACCGAAATGGCTAAGCTAACTTATGTTACTTTTTAAGACTTTAAATAAACTCATTTTAGAGAAAACCATAGTTGAACTTTGAGTTAGTTTAATAGCATTCATTCATTAGGTCGTGTATGCTTAGGATTCAATTTATTATTGAGAGTGTTGTTTTAGAAAAACCGTTTGCTTGTCGCTCTTCTTTAAAAAAAAAACTCGAAGTTAAACTAATGCAGCGGAAAAACCATTTTTCAAGTCATTTTGGAAATTTAGTTGCCTTATCGATTTTTTTTTCAAACTAGGGAAACTAGGGAACAATATCAAATTTTACTTAAGCCCAATATCATGCATTATCTAGTTATTATGCTTGAGTAATTCATGCATGCAAAAATCCCCAAAAGAAAAGTTACCAAGCCATAGACCAGAAATAATTAAAAATTACAAGCCAAAACCAATAAAGACTTAATAATACTTAATTAAAAAATAATAATCCTAGGTCCAAGTTGATTCTCTGAATGCCGAGTCCGATCCTAATTTTGAGGTTTACCTGAAAAGTTAAACACTATTGGGGGGTGAGCTTATGAAAAGCTCAGTGTGAGTTGAATAATTATTTAAACGGGCAAAAACATCAAATACAGTGAAACATATTAGCATTAACAGAAGAAAACATAACCATCATAGGAATTTCATGTCATTACATAGCCATTATCAAAACGGTGTACGAGCATAGGTCATCATTCATTCGAGTAACAATAATTAATTTCGATACCATTCAATACAACAAAATACAATGCGTAGCATAAACCAATAAAATTCAAATATGTCGTGCACATGATGCAATGCAAAAAGGTTCCTACCCATACCATCCGCTACATACCACGAGTTCCCCAGAACTCGTCTGCCAAACCCCAAAACATTATGAGCATAACTCGATGTGGTAAAAACACCGAATAATCAATAATGCAGAAAATCTGCCAGATATCAAATAGTGCGATACAATCGCCAATAACATATAATATGCGATAAAATCGCCAATCCCGTCGGTACTCTAGGTGCAGTGCGCTGACTATGAATAATGCAGACTTAATATGCCATCGGTACTCCACGGAACTCCTCCGTCAACCACAAAATCCCAACCCAATGCATATGCAATATGTCACACAATCTCATACATAATCATATCTCAATACTTTTCACATTCATTTGATATGCTCAGCATGTCCTCAATAATCACATACTTTCAGTAAATGAGTACAGTGTTCCAATCTTTCAAATTACCATTGTGTTGGTATCAATCAATATCGTTCAATTTCACATACTTTACGGATTTTCATTGTGCGTAAGTAGCACCCTTTTCAGTACACAATATAACAAATATCTCATGCGTTTAAATCATACATAAGCTTAATATCTCAACACATTATATCATTCAGTCAAACATTCTCGTATCTCATAACTCAAATATGCAATTACAAACTCAATCAAACATCCATACTATCAAACTAGCAATTTTGCCGACATGTCAATCTTTTAAGACTCGAAACATACCTGGTTTAGCCACTCACACAATTAATAATTTGGCTATTAAGCCAAACCAATAAACAAGCTAATTTATCAAATATAACATGATATTTAACATTTTCAAACAATTTTATGAGTTTAGGACCCACAACTTATTTTTCGCTTCCTCACAGCACACTAGCGAATCTTCCAATTTTCCTTAATAATTCCTTAAACGAACCTAAACCAAAATTCAGTATAAATACAATAAATTTACCATTAAACCGGCCCCCAAAAACCCAATTATGAGTTCAAACCAATCGTTGGAATTTAACTATTTTATGAATTTAAACTAGTTAGATTCCTTACACTGTATCAATGCAAACCGTACGTACAATCGTTCTTAGCCTTTACGGATGATTTGGGACGTTTGGGTCAGCAGCTAATTCAATAATATAATGGAAAATCAGTAGCTAATTAATGATTAAATTTCTTAATTTAATCAATTCATAACCTTTACCTAATAACTATGTCGAAATAACAAACTAGTTACCCTTAATTACACTTACGCTTCACGATTTGTGGGATCCGAATGGCAATCGATCAAGAATGTTTTTCCATAATTGAAATGAGTTTAAAAGCTGATTAGGAGGGTTCAAGAACTCAAATTAATACTGGAAAAATATAGGCAAGAACCAAGAAACAAAATAGCCCCCTTTCTTGCACATAGGCGCACGCACCACCACAAATGGTGGCCAAAATTGGGGCTAAATTTTAAAATGGTTTGAGATCTCATTAAATTCTGGAAAAATACCTTTGAAATAATTTAAAATCCCCAAAATTCTAGATATGTAAATTTAGGTTTTTAATGGACAAGATTAATTAAGAAATTGAAGAGAGAAGAGACCTTACCCAAGCTAGTCGAGAGAAACGGCAATGACACTTTCTTGGCAATGTTCGAGATCGATCTTGGAGTTCAAGATTTAAGATTTGAGGCTGATTTTAATGAGGAAAAATGACAGAAATATGGTGGAGAATATGTTAACAAATCTTGTGGCAAAAAGAATAAGAAAAAAGAAGAAGAAAGAGATGGTAAAACTAGGTGTAGGCGACGACAACAATGGGGAAATGAAAAAAAAAATTAAAATCAAAGAGAAGAGGAGGAGGAGAGAAACGGCTAGGGAAATGAGGAGGAGGATTAAAGGCTGATTATTAGTAAAAAATTAATATTTATACCTAGGTTAACTAGGCTTTGATGGCCTACACATTAAAGCAAGAGGTTTTTGTCAAAAAATTAAATTATTTGCATGGGAAGGGAATTGAAGTTAGGACCTCAAGGATAAATTCACTAATGTTTAGCCATCAAACCAATAACTTATTCTTGATATAATTTGAAATATTTATTTAAAAAAAAAACAAGGCATGTCACATACTAGGGTTTAAGGCAAAATTTGCAAAATAATAAAAATGTTGCGAGAGAAGGGATTTGAACTTGGGTTTCAAGAAACGTTACACTAATATTTAACCAACAAACCAATACCTCATTTAGTTCCTAAAAATGCATAGATAATTTAAAAAATTAAGACATGATCGCTCTCTCTCAATTCACAGACCCAATTCTACTAACCCCTGATTTTTGGGATGTTACAAACGATCTCCTTAATAGAATCAATATCTCTAAATCCTACTCAAAGTTAAGAACTATGAAGTAAACCAGTAAGATGAATTGCCGAACTCTCACTAAAACGTCCTCCAAAACTCCCTTTGGGTGAACTAGGGACCTATCCGCTAGTTGTAGGGTTACCGAAGTTTCCCTAAGGTCAATTGGATCTAACCTACGGTAGATGGACAAGGGCATTAAGTTTATACTGGCTCCAAGATCGCAAAGTGCCTTGCCAAAATTTTCACCTCCAATCTCTATGGGAATGATAAAGCTACCGGGATCCTTGAGTTTTGTTGGGAATCTCCTAGAAACAACAACACTACACTCGACATTAAAAGCAAATCGCTCTTCTCTCCCAATCTTCTTTCTCCTAGACATTACTTTTTTCTAAGGAAGTTAGCATATTTCGACACTTTTTCTGAGACCACAAGCAATGGGAGGTTGACATTCAAAGCCTTAAACATCTTGAGGAAATCTAAAAATTCCTCATTGTCTCGCTTCTTCTTCTCTTATAGTCTACTCGGAAAGGGTATGGGTGTAAGATTTTGTTGTGGTATTGGAACGATTCTATCCTCCAGTTCAGTTTCTATGGGCTCACTCTCTGGTCTTTCCTTCTCTCTCACCCATCTCTAACACTAGGAGTATGGATGCTCTCATTCTTCTCACTTACTTCCTTCTCCCCACTAATTGGTTGGATAGGTTCCTTAACTACAACCTCGGATCTAAGAGCAATCGCCTTGGCATGTAATACCCCAAACCCAGCCCATGCGTTAAGACCGGATCTGACATGTCACATGAGAAAAACATGTTAAATCCTTTTGAGAAAATGAGTTGATTTGAAATATTTGATAAAGTACTACTAACCTCGAAGGTTGTTTGATAAATCAATAATTTGAACTAGAAATCTTTATAAATCGTGACTTTTGAAAATATCGTTGATAGTTCGAGAAAAACTTTTCGAGTTAAAATATTTGTAAAAGTTTGTTATGAAATCCATTTGTTAATCTATTTTGGAAAACCTTTATTTAAGTTTTTAGAAAAATACCCATTTAAAATCATTCAAGCAAAATAGTAAGTACGATAAACATAAAGCAAAAATAAAATATTCCAGAGGCCTTATTACAACATAAAAACCCAAAATAGTAAGAGTAGTAAAATAAGCGGAAATAGAAATCTAAAGTTCAATAACATCATTACTGAAGTATGGCCTCCACCGAGTCATCCATGGCCCAAATCCACATCACTGAGCATTACCTACAAGGGTTAAGAAAAAGGGGGAGTGAGTTACAAGAACTCAGTGTGAAATCCCTTACCGTCAGCCACTGGGCCTGAACCCATATAGCAATATCATGGGCCTAAGCCCTTTTACATAACAATCTTAAAATGAAGCAAATGTATGAATGTATGCAACCCAACCTATCCTAGATATCCATCCGCTACACACCACCCGTACCATCCCATCACACCTGTGGGGATCAAGTCAACCCACCCCGCCAAACACACCAATTGCAGGCAAGTTGCCATTTCTATAATAATTTGATTGTGGCCAAGCCACCGGAATCATAATGAAACATATTAACACACATTTTTGTGGCAAAGCCTCCGGGCTACACTTCTCTTCAACATTTTTCCCATCCCTTGCGAAAAATTATGCAATGCCACATATATTATAAAACATAATAATTTCAAATATAAACAACAATCATCAATCCAGAGATTTGTTACGATAAATCGGCCCATTATCACACTTTGTAGTTCGGCCCATTAGGGCAATCTATCAAATCGGCCCATAGGGGCATTTTCGTAATTCGGCCCATAAGGGTATTTTCGTAATTCGGCACTTTTAAGGATCTTTAAGCAATACGGCCCATTAAGGAATTCTAACAAATCGGCCCTTTAGGGGCACTTCCGTGATTCGGCTCATAGGGGCATTTTCGTAATTCAGAACTTAGGGGCATAAAAATTGAAACTATCCATCTGCATCATATTGACTAAATTGACTATAACTCGAGTTAGGAAACTCGAAATTTAGATCTGTAAATTTTCCTTGAAACTAGACTCATATATCTTCTTACTACAATTTTTCCAGAATTTTTAGCTTAGCCATTTAGTACATTTTATTCATTAAATATTCCCTTGTTTCACTGACCAATGGTTCTGACCTCTCTTCCCCTAAATTCAAATATCTCATTGTACAATTTTCATATGTTGCTCCCACTTGTTTCTTTTGAAAATAGGCTCACTAAGGAATCTATAAATATAACTTATAACTCATAATTCACTTTGTACAATTTTAAATGATTTTTCCAAGATAGAACAGGGAACCACGAAGTCATTCAGAACCAGTCTCACTAAAATTAAAATATCACAGAATATAAAATTTCTCTTCCTCCTCTGTTTCTTTCATATAAAAATAGACACAGTAAGCTTTATTTCTATATCTTATTCACTTTCTAATTCCCATTCTTCTATTTTTCGTGATTTTTCAAAATCACATCACTGCTGCTAACCAAACTGTTTCATTGCAAAATATGGTTACCACTACGAATATACGCACGCCCGAGTGGTCACGGATGCCGGTTTCCGATTTTTCTTCGGTATTTCGACCGAATCATAGAAAATTTCATGCAAACTTTCAGAGAGGTATGAGATTACACACCATTTCAAATAGGTATTCGGTAGGGTACGGGATTACACACCTGATTTGGATTTTCGTAACACGATACTCTCCGCGACACCTAAAGGTACAATCGGTCAACAATTAGTCCAAAGCCCAATTTACAACTTCAACCAAGTATTGCAATTGATTAACAATCTATATCACTTACAAACGAGTCTCTTATTACGAGGGATAGGTGATCGATTGGCCCTCTGATAAAGTACTTCGAGATTCTACTTACCAACCCTCTTCCGAAAGCCAAAGGCTAGAAAGATGACAAGAGTGTAAGCTAACACTACCGATTAGGTCAAGGAAAAGATTACCCAACACGAGAGGAAAAGAAAAAGTGAAGAGATAGGGTGATAATAGGCTCGGCCATGGAGAGAATCGAACAAGAAAATGTGATCACAAGGTAATATCGATTTAAGAAAAGAGAAAAGGTTGATGAAATGGTCAAAATAAAAAGAATGGATGGAGAGAAGAGTGCTAGATTGTTCGACTATCAAAGGGGAGATGAGCAAAAGGTGAGTGTTTCGGCCAAACAAAAGAAAAAGATGCACACTTTGGTTTTAGAGTTTCGGCATAAGAGGGAAGGAATTGGAAAAGAAAAAGACACCAAAATGCTAAGAAGAAATAACCTCTCATGCACCAAAAATTTGCCAATTGCCTAAAGAAAATTCGGCTATCCCTTTCCCCCCTACAAACCGTGTATTACCTTTGCCCAAAAGGAAGAATGTTGACCCAAAATTCTTTCCAAAACATCTTCCACACTTTAGGCCAACATGTCCCCCTCCCTTATCCCTTTCTTTGATTTCCTTCCTTCTTTTTCCCTTATCTTCCTCCTTACCATATTTCTTAGTCATCTTTCCCAAATTAAAAAGTCTTCCTTTCCTTATTAAAGCCTTGACCGACACTTACCTTATAGTGCAAAAATTTAATCCAAAATATTTGCACTAGATGGGATTCAAACCTTAAACCATTAGTACACTCCACACGCCACTTTCCACCTTTACCAATAGACTCCTTGTGCTAGCAAAATGCACACTTATTTCCTTAAGCATTGATGCCACTTACCTTCTCTCCTTAAAGTGCTTAAACATAAAAATTTGCTAAGGCCCAATTTGAACCCGAAACTTCCTAGAACCCCGTAACTTTCCAAAATCACTTTCCTAATAAGTTCAACTTGAAATACTGCCGTTTTCTTGTTCTCAAAAATTTTAAACACTCCTACTCCCCAAGGCCCATTGGGCCTAATTCTACTAGGCCCAAATTTGGGTCATTACATGGCATGTTCTTTTTCTTCTTTCTTCGGATTTGGCTCGGTATTACTAAGTATGCTAGAGGTTAAGTTGTTTTGAAACAATTGCAAAACTTGGTCTAGTTGACCACGAATTTGATGCACATCAGCTTGCACAACATGCAAACCTTCCCCTACTTTACTTATCGTAATCGACAATAGAGGGTCACTACTATAGGCTAGTTTTCTTTCTTACTCCTAGGGTACCCTAAATGGTAATAGAGGTTGATAAGGTGCATTAGGTCTAGGAGGATTAAGGTTTTGGACTCCTTGATTGAAGGAACCTCCTTAGTTCCTTCCCCACCTAAGGTTCGGATGGTCACGTCACCCCGAGTTATAGGTGTTGGAGTATGGATTATATCTTCTATTCCCTACATAGTTAGCCTCAATTAGATTGCTCTCACTAGTATTCTCTCACATAGCGCCTTCTCCATCATGACCTACATTAGAGTTTGTTAGAATAGGCTAATTTTGAACTTGCGCCTTGGCTAAAATCATCTCTAATTGATTGATCCTTTTGAGGACTTGGTGATACTTGTACTCGTTACTGACTGCATTCATGATGGATTGTTTGGCTCTATATATGAACCGCTCAGCTGACAACATATAAGAATTCATTTCCATGTCCTCGATGAGTTGGCAAGCCTCAGCATATATTTTTGACATTAGCGATCCCGCGGACGCTCCGTCAAGACTAGAGCGCAAGTTTCCATCCAACCCATTATAAAAAACTTGAAGTTACAGCCAATCTTGCAATCCATGATATGGGCACTTACGTAGCATGTGTTTAAAGCACTCCCAACTCTCGTATAGTGAAACCCCTTCCAATTGACAAAAATTCATAATATCTATACGAAGTTTCATTATTTTTCTCGGAGGAAAATATTTTGCTAAAAACTTGCTCGTTAGCTCATCCTAAGTGTTCATGGAATTTATCGGTAGCGAATCTAACCACATAAACTCATCATCAGTAAGAGAGAAAGGAAATAATCGAAGATGGGTAGTGTCATCAGATACCCCATTATATTTAAAGGTATCAGAAATGGTTAGAAATCTCTTAAGATGTTGGTTCGGGTCACCATTCATTGACCCTCAAAATTGAAGGTTCGCTTGTATCATTTAGATAATCGTCAGTGTGATTTCAAAGTTGTTAGCATTAATGATTAGGCGATTAATGCTTCCTCGAAAAGTATCAAGATCGGGCATCACGTAGTCGCTGATATCATGTTAATTTTGCATGTTTTATGTGTTTAAATCGATTAATTCTTAAAGTAAATCCTTCTAAATTGGTGATTTTATGTTTAAATTCTGTTAGGAACGTAATTGGGATGCTTTAAGTAAAAAAACAAGCAGAGAAGGACTAAATTGGAGCACAAGCAATAAAACGGGGCCGAATTAAAAGTTTTGAGGAATTTATTGCTGATCAGATTTTTATTTTGACTTTGTAAAAGATAGATTTAGAAAAATCTGATATAAAATCTGAAAATTTGATTAAAATTTAATTTTATGTGGTTGGTTGTTAGATGAATTAGGCTAAATTTAGCATATGGAATGTATATAAATACCTTGTATGGTGGCTTTGGAAAACACAATTGAATACATATTGAAATAAAATACAAATAAGTTTATTTCTTTCTCTATTCACCCGTCAGTGCATTTTGCCATTCCTATTTTCCATTTTACTACTTTTGGTTTAATTGCTTCCTAGGCCTTCCACCTTTCTACCCTTTATTATTTCCATTAAATTCCTTCCCATAAACCAACAAAGCATGATTAATTTCATGCACAACTAATTTCCTTTTAGCTTTAGCCCGATTATCGTTCTGAAAAAATCGTGAGATATGAACCCGCACTAAAAAAACCTTTGAACATGATATTCGCTATCTCTCCAGTATATGGGATAGTCACAATCGTCCCTTAAAGTTAATTCAATTTCAATTCAAAAAGTGCATGTTGGGTTAGAGTTGTTTGGCGTACAGTTGGGAAAATGAGATGGTTGTCTGCCGAGTTCAAATTCCCGCGAATAAATTGGCATGTTCAAGTGGAAAAAGCTAGTTGGATTCTGTCAAGGGAGATAGTGATCGAATTTAAGCAACCCACGCTGTTGAGGCCGTTAATTCGAGTTGGGCTTTCTAGATCACAAGGCTGTCGAAATCTTAAATTATGGGCACGAGTTATGTGGTTAGAAATTTGGCAAGGGTCGGTTTGTAGGTCGTACCGGAATCGACTACATAAGGAGAAGTTGGTGATTGAGGCATCCTTGATTACTATAACCAACTTATTATTTGGAAGGGAAAATCCACTTTTCAAAGATCGATTCGATTTCGGAGTGTACCGAGGCTAAGGCTAAGCATTAATATATTTGATTCACTAATTTGATTTAATTTTCTTAATTTTATTTTGCAATAATTAATTTGTTATTATTTTTTTATATTTGTTTATTTTATTTTCTTTATCATCTAAATTCTCCCATTTTATTTATTTTATACCTTTGCATGCACAAGTCGGGGGCATGATAGCTGCCTAGACTCAGAAATCTGGTAGCATAAAAAGGAAAATTAGGAATCACAGTTCCTGTGGGTCAACCCTACTACTATATACTACCATTTAATTAAGTTAGAGTGTAGAAATTTATATTTGGTGGTTTCGACGCCAATCAAATTTTGGTGCTGTTTTCGGGGATTGAGAATATTTTTTCTAATTTTCGTTTATTTTCCTTATGACTAGGTCAGAACCGAGAACCTTAGAGTTTGAATCAGAAATAGAGAAGTTGGCTCGAACACTAGGAAGAGAAACTATTTGGCGCGGTAAACGACCACAACCTGAGTTCAAAACAGGATCTTATACCGAAGATATTTTGATATTCGACGAACTAGACGAAATGGCAGACCAAACTATACGCCAACTCGCAGCAGCACTAGATGGACAACAGCCACTATGCATAATTTATCCAGTGGGAGGAATGCCGTTCGAGTTGAAATTGGGTTTAATTCATCTATTGCCTACCTTTTACTGATTCCTAAATGAAAATCCATATACCCATTTAAAAAATTTCACATGGTTTGCAAAAGCATGAAACCTCAGGGAGTGTCCGAAGATCAAATTAAACTTCGTGCTTTTTCTTTCTCGTTTGTCAACTCTGTTAGAGAGTGGTTATTTTATTTACCTCCTAGTTCAGTTAATACATGGTCTGATATGTCTCGTTTATTTCTTGAAAGATTTTTTCCAGCAGCTCGGTCAGCCAAATTAAGAAGAGATGTAGCAGTCCGGTTTCGACCCTAATCGGAACAGTAGTTTCAGGACCACAAATCCGAGTTAAAAAATAATTAAATATTATTATCCATGTTTATACTATGTGAATTGATATCTGTGAAATTTTCGTGATTTAATTTTATCGTTTGAGTGTCCGATTTAATAAAAGGACTTAATCGCGTAAATGGTAAAAGTTGCTAACTATTTGTTAAAGTGCTAAATTGATTTGTTCTTTTAATGAGAGGTGTTTATGTTGCAATTATACCTTATGAATCATGCATGGACGGTTAAGTACATTATATATATATATGATATTTTATGTTAATAATAAAGGTTAATTTAGTAAAGTTTAAATTATATGCTAATTAAATAAAACATAAAATAAAAAAACAACATGCATTCAACTTATTGTTGGCCGAATATAAAAAGATAAAAGAAAAAGAAAAGAAAGCTAGGTTCGGCCTTGTATTTTCTTCAATTAAGGTATGTTTTTGTTTTAGTTTTTGATAATTTTTATGTTTTAGAGATCGTTGCTATGAAATGTACAAAGCCAATGCTTTAATTTTTGATTTTTATGAATATTTTGAGTGAAGCCATTGATGAATTTATGAGCTTTGTGATGTTAGATGATAGATTATGAAAGATATGTTTTGGATTAATATGTTTTGTATTGGAAATTTTGATGATTTTGAGTAGTTAGGGTTAAATTGTAAAAAAAATAAATTGAAGGACTAAAATGTGAAATAAATGAAATGTATGGACTTGTAAGAACATGGGGTAAATTCGGCCTAAGCATGGGATATTTAAATTTTGCATATTTTGTGTTTTATGCAATAGGGATTAAATTGTGAAAAGTGTAAAATATCAAGGGCAAAGTAGTAATTTGCCCATTTATGTGTTTTTAGACTAAATTGAATAAAATGGTGTTTAAATAAGTTTAATTTGAATATGTTTAGATCAAGAACCAAAGAAAACGGACTTGGATCGAGGGAAAACAAAAATAATTGAATAGTTATTTTATTCCGTTCGTCGATATCCGAGGTAAGTTTATAAGCATATAAATGTTGTTAATTTTGAATATATGTAAATTTTATATGTCGAATTGAATTTTATGAATATGTATAAGTGTTGGCCGAATGTCCATAAGCTTGGGAGCTATGTTTACGAGATTAATTCGATTGAGTTACAATGTCCAAAAGTCTCGTACGAACCTTAGGAATAGCTAGGATACATATGTCATGACATAGGATTCTGTTATGTGTTATCGTGTAAGACCAAGTCTGGGACGTTGGCATCAACTTGTGACTTACGTGTAAGACCCTGTCTGGGACAGTGGCATTGATATGTGATTACATGTAAGACTACGTCTGGGACGTTGGCATTGTACGAAATGTTCGACTATCCGAGTATCCTTTTTAATTCCGAATGGTTCAACGGGCAATGATAATTTAAGATCGAGTGTAAAATTGAGTTAAAAGGCTCAGGTATGTACTTATACTAAGTTATGAAAATATGGTAAGTTGGATGTTTGAATTGATGATATAATGTTATATGTTAATGTGAACTATGTGTATATATATGTGAATGTATATATATTTGGCCTAATGATGTATTTGTGTTATAGAAAGTAAAGGTTAAATATACTAATTTTCGAATGAGTATTCGGCCAAAGGAAAGTTTATGCAAGTTATATATGTTTTGATATATGAAATTATAAGTTGGAATATATATGAAATTATGATGGCTTATTACTGTTTATCTAGATTAAATTATGTATATGATTAAATGTTTCATTTGCTTATGACTGACTAAGCTGTGATAGCTTATTGTGTGTATTTGCTTTTCGTTTTATAGATTTTGGAAGTTGGTTATGAGCTCGGGGATCGTCAGAGAAGTCTATCACACTATCGACTGTTTTCGGTATTTTATTAAATTTGAATTTGAACTTATGGCATGTATAGACTAGTTAATATACTTGAATTTTGGGATATGTAAATATGAGCCATGCGAAAATGGCTTAAAATAATGTTTATGTTTGTGTGTTTTCAGTCATGGTATATGTTTGTTTTGGTAATTAAGTTGCATGAAGTCATGAATGATATTTTAATTATATGGTTTGATTGAACATGTCATGAATGACTTATAAGTTAACTAATCTTGAAATATATATTTATGATGGATAGTCTTATAATTCGGTTTAAGTAATGAGATAAGGGTTGGATGAATGTTCGATTATAGCATATAAGTGGTGTAAGTTTGGTATGTCTTGTTAATCCTTGAAATTTATTATGGCTTAAGTTTATTTGGATAATAATATCATGCATATATAAGGTAATGTTTGATCATGTGTTTCGGCAATATGCTGAGTAGTGGATGTTAGTTAAGATACATTATGTATTAGTTAGATAATAGACAGGTCATACCTATATGCATGTGGAGTACTAAATAAACATTTGAATTACTCATGCAAGTGGTCTTAACATTTGGCTTTGTATTTGTAAAATGATATGAATTGTATAGATATTTGGATATGGCTTAAATGGTTTATTCAAATGTGCAAACTTATAATAGAATAATATGCATGATTTTGTTCTTTTAAATGATATATGAATGTCTTTTAAATAGACTTAAAGTTATTAAATAAGGTTCATACAAATTTGGGTAATGATAGTTAAATGAGTTATGCATGTTTGAAGTTAGCTTTTATAAATTTATTTGATTAGCTGAATAGAGGATAAGTTGATTTGTATTGTGTGTATATAGTTTATAAATGAACGATTCAATTGATATGGTCATATGCGCATAAATTTGTGATAAGAGATGAAGTATATTTGATCTTGAAATGAGGCTTGTCTATGTGTAATATATATATTTATATGTCTAGTATGCCGCGTGGATAACTCAAATTAATTAATATGCTAGCCAAATAGTTCATGAGAGGCATGGTTAAGTAAATGTGGGTTGGTTTGGTTAATGAAATTGCAAGTTGAGTATACTATGTTTTGAATTATGCATTTTCTTTAAATGGTTCAAAATGATTAGGTAAAATGTGCATATGACTTTGATATTTAAAATTTTATACTTGTTCATTTAGTGAAGTTGCTATTGCCGAATATGCTTTTGTTTATAAGCTATGTAATATTGATTATTAAGTTTATTATACGTGTGTATAGATGTGAATGATTTACAAAGCATGAAATGCAATGAATGTCTGTTTTGAGTTGTGTTCTGTTCGGTAATGCCTCGTAACCCTAATCTGGTGACAGATATGGGTTAGGGGTGCTACATTTTATTGGTATCAGAGCTACAGTTTAGTCGATTCTATGAATAACGTAGCGCGTATGAGTCTAGCTATACATGCCATATTTTATACTGCGATAGTGTGATGATTCCTGACAGTTGAAAATGTGTTTTCGTATAGTAAATGGATCCCGATCGAGCCGTAGCTGACGACGTTGAGAGTATAGTGCCTGCTCCCGCTCAAGGGATAGCGCCGGTTGATTCTCGACTGACTTCGAGTAACCAAGAGGGAGAGGCTAAACAAGCCTTTTATTAAATAATGAATAATTAGTTTACTCAGTATATCCGGACAAATCCGGCTATTCCAAAACCTCCTACCTCACCGATTCCCCCTTAAATACATGTTATGCCACAAGTTACTGATCCGGTGCGATTGAATAAGCCACCGGTTGATAAAGTCAGAAAAGATGGGGCTGAAGAATTCAGAGCCACTGATGATGATGATGCTGAGCGAGCTAAATTCTGGCTCGATAATACTATCCGTGTGTTTGATGAGCTATCTTGTACCCTTGACGAGTGCCTAAAATGTGCTGTATCTTTGCTACGAGACACTGCATATCACTGGTGGAATGTGCTAGTATCGGTAGTTCCAAAAGAACAGGTCACCTGGGAGTTCTTTCAGACTGAATTCCGAAAGAAATATATCAGTCAGAGATTCATTGATAAAAAACGCAAAGAATTTCTCGAGTTAAAATAGGGTTGCATGACTGTGACAGAATATGAACAGAAATTTTTGAGACTTAGCAGATATGTCTGAGAGTGTGTTTCGACAGAAGCAATTATGTGTAAAAGATCGAAGACGGGATGAATGAAGACATTAAATTGCTCGTTGGGATTCTTGAAATAAAAGAGTTTGTTGTACTTGTTGAGCGAGCATGAAAGCTAAAGAGCTCAGGAAAGAGAAAAGAAAAGCTGACTTTGAAGCTAGATATGCACGTAAGAGATCATCGGGAAAGTCATTCCATCAGGCATCAAAGAAATTCTGAGATGACTTTAGCCATTCAAAGGCTACTGTGGGTTATTCTAGACGTGATCGGGACAGACCACCTGTGATTTCGAAAGCTACCTCAGTAGCTAGTGTTGGTAATATCTGGTCGAACCAACCTGAGTGCAAATACTACGGTAAACGACATCCCGACAGTTGTAGATTGAATGATCAGGCTTGCTTTAAATGTGGATTGATGGATCACTTTATTCGTGAATGTCCTGAGTTGGTTGAGCATGACATGAAGCAGAATATGAGGTCGAGTAAGACGACAGCTCGTGGTAGACCACCCAAAAATACGGGTAATGTGAGTGGCAGTCAGAGAGGAACTAAAGACACAGCTGTTAGATCGGAGGCTCGTGCACCTGCCAGAGCTTATGCTATTCGCGCTCGCGAAGAAGCTTCGTCTCCAGATGTGATTTTTGGCACTTTCACTCTCTATGATACTAGTGTTGTTGCATTGATTGATCCCTGTTCAACTTATTCTTATGTATGTGAGACTTTAGTATCCAGTAAGACTTTGCCTGTAGAGTCTACTGAGTTTGTGATTAAAGTATCGAACCCCTTAGGCCGGTGTGTTTTGGTTGATAAAGTGTGCAAGAATTGTCCGTTGATGATTCGAGATTCATGTTTTCCGGCTGATTTAATGTTGTTTCCATTCGATGAGTTTGATATAATTCTGGGTATGGATTGGTTAACCTTGCACGATGCTATTGTGAACTGCAAACGGAAGATTATTGATTTGCGATGTCAGAATGATGAGATTATTCGAGTTGAGTCTAATGATCTGAATGGTTTACCGGCAGTGATATCTTCGATGTTAGCTCAGAAATATGTGAGAAAGGGTTGTGAAGCCTACTTTGCTTATGTGCTTGATTCTAAAGTAACTGAAAAGAAGATTGAATCAGTACCAGTTGTGTGTGATTATCCGGATGTGTTTCCTGAAGAATTACCGAGTTTGCCACCGATTCGAGAGGTAGAGTTTGGTATTGAGTTAGTGCCGGGGACGACTCCGATATCGATAGCTCCGTATAGAATGGCACCAACTGAATTAAAAGAGTTGAAGATTCAGTTGCAAGAATTGACTGATAGAGGTTTCGCACGAACGAGTTTTTCTCCCTGGGGTGCACCGATTTTGTTTGTGAAAAAGAAAGACGGAACTATGAGAATGTGCATTGATTACTGACAGCTCAATAAGGTGACTATAAAGAATAAATATCCGTTGCCACGTATTGACGATTTGTTTGATAAGTTGAAAGGGGCTACAGTGTTTTCTAAGATAGATCTGAGATCAGGTTACTATCAGCTGCGAGTTAAAGACTCCGATGTGTCGAAAACTGCTTTCTGAACAAGATACGGACACTATGAGTTTCTAGTTATGCCCTTCGGACTTACTAATGCACCTGCTATTTTTAAGGATTTAATGAATCGGATCTTCAGACAGTATTTGGATTGATTTGTGGTGGTGTTCATAGATGACATATTAATCTATTCCCGTGACGAAATTGAGCATGCTGAACATCTGAGATTAGTGCTGCAGACTTTGCGTGATAAGCAATTGTATGCGAAGTTTAGTAAATGTGAGTTCTGGTTACGAGAAGTCAGTTTTCTGGGACATGTTGTATCATCATCAGGTATTCGGGTTGATCCGAACAAGGTTTCGGCTATACTAGATTGGAAGCCTCCTATTCTGGGACATGTTGTATCATCATCGGGTATTCGGGTTGATTCGAACAAGGTTTCGGCTATACTAGATTGGAAGCCTCCTAGAAATGTATCTGAGGTCCGAAGTTTTCTGGGATTAGCTGGTTACCATAGACAATTTGTAAAAGGTTTCTCTATGATTGCAACTCCGATGACGCGACTACTTCAGAAAGATGCTAAGTTCGAGTGGTCAGAAAAGTGCCAGAAAAGTTTTGATCAATTGAAAGCTTTGTTAACCGAAGCTCCGGTGCTAGTTCAGCCAGAATCGGGTAAAGAATTTGTAATCTTTAGTGATGCATATTTAAATGGTTTGGGTTGTGTTTTGATGCAGGAAGGTAAAGTTATAGCATATGCCTCGAGACAGTTAAAGTCGCACGAAAAGAACTATTCGACACACAATCTGGAATTGGCAGCTATTGTGTTTGCATTGAAGATATGACGCCACTATCTGTTCGGTGAGAAATGTCACATTTATTCTGATCACAGAAGCTTGAAATATTTGATGACTCAGAAAGATTTGAGTCTACGACAGCGAAGATGGCTAGAGTTGCTAAAAGATTACGAGCTTGTAATTGACTACCATCCGGGAAAGCCAGTGTTGTTGCTGATGCTTTGAGTCGAAAATCATTGTTTTCCCTACGTGCAATGAATACTCAATTGGCTCTATCCGATGACGGTTCACTTGTAGCTGAGTTGAAAGCGAAACCGTTATTTATTCAGCAGATTTGTGAGGCTCAAAAAGTTGATAACGAATTGATAGCAAAATAGGCTCAATGTGATGTGAATACTGATTCAGAGTTTCGAGTTGATACTGAAGGTTGTTTGAGGTTTAAAGACCGAATGTGTGTTCTGAGAAATTCAGAATTGATTCAGATGATCTTGAACGAAGCTCATAGTAGTCGGTTATCTGTTCACCCGGGTAGTACAAAAATGTATAATGATTTGAAACAACTTTACTGGTGGCATGGTATGAAACGAGATATCTCTGATTTTGTTTCGAGATGTTTGATCTATCAGCAAGTCAAAGCTGAACATTAGGTACCTTCTGGGTTACTTCAACAGATTATGATACCCGAGTGGAAATGGGATAGAGTCACGATGGATTTTGTATCGAGTTTACCTTTGACATCGAGCAAGAAAGATGCAATCTGGGTTATTGTGGATAGATTGACTAAATTGGCTCATTTTGTTCCAGTTCGCACAGATTATTCACTTGATAAGCTTGCAGAATTGTACATTTCTCTGATTGTGAGATTACACGGAGTACCTATTTCTATTGTTTCGGATAGAGATCCGAGGTTCACATCGCGATTTTGGAAAAAACTGCAAGATACATTAGGTACGAAACTACACTTTAGCACTTCTTTTCATCTGCAGACAGATGGTCAGTCCGAACGAATTATTCAGATACTAGAGGGTTTGTTGAGATGTTGCATTCTTGAGTTTGAAGGCACATGGGAACGATACTTGCCACTGATTGAATTTGTGTATAATAATAGCTTTTAATCGAGTATTAAAATGGCACCTTACGAGGCTTTGTATTGTCGCAAATGTTGGACACCTTTGTATTGGACTGAGCTCAGTGAGAATAAGATACACGAGGTCGATTTGATTAAAGAGACTGAACAAAAAGTGAAAGTGATTCGCGATAGTTTGAAAGCCGCGTCAGATCGTCAGAAGTCGTACGTAGATTTGAAACGTAAAGATATTGAGTTTCAGATCGGGGACAAAGTGTTTTTGAAAGTCTTGCCGTGGAAGAAAATACTCAGATTTGGTCGTAAAGGCAAGTTGAGTCTGAGATATATTGGGCCGTATGAGATTATAGAGCATATCGGGCCGGTTGCTTACATATTGTTGTTGCCATCTGAGTTAGAAAAGATCAATAATGTATTCCATGTTTCAATGCTTCGACTATACTGATCCGACCCATCACATGTGATTTCTCCAACTGAGGTGGAGATTCGATCCGATATGACATACGAGGAAGAACCGATCCGGATTTTAGATCACGAGGTGAAAGAATTGAGGAATAAGAAAATTTCTCTAGTAAAAGTCTTATGGCATAGACACAGGGATGAAGAAGCTACGTGGGAGCCCGAAGATGCTATGAGAGAACGATACCCAAACCTATTTGCTGGTAAGATTTTCGGGGACGAAAATGGGGAGAATTGTAACAGTCCAGTTTCGACCCTAATCGAAACAGTGGTTTCGGGACCACAAATCCGAGTTAGAAAAATAATTAAATATTATTATCTGTGTTTATACTGTGTGAATTGATATCTGTGAAATTTTCGTGATTTAATTTTATCGTTTGGGTGTCCGATTTAATAAAAGGACTTAATCGCGTAAATGGTACAAGTTGCTAACTATTTGTTAAAGTGCTAAATTGATTTGTTCTTTTAATGGGAGGTGCTTATGTTGCAATTATACCTTATGAATCATGCATGGACGGTTAAGTACATTATATATATATATGATATTTTATGTTAATAATAAAGGTTAATTTAGTAAAGTTTAAATTATATGCTAATTAAATAAAACATAAAATAAAAAAACAACATGCATTCATCTTATTGTTGGCCGAATATACAAAGATAAAATAAAAAGAAAAGAAAGCTAGGTTCGGCCTTGTATTTTCTTCAATTAAGGTATGTTTTTGTTTTGGTTTTTGATAATTTTTATGTTTTTGAGATCGTTGCTATGAAATGTACAAAGCCCATGCAATAATTTATGATTTTTATGAATATTTTGAGTTAAGCCATTGATGAACTTATGAGCTTTGTGATGTTAGATGATAGATTATGAAAGATATGTTTTGGATTAATATGTTTTGTATTGGAAATTTTGATGATTTTGAGTAGTTAGGGTTAAATTGTAAAAATAATAAATTGAAGGACTAAAATGTGAAATAAATGAAATGTACGGACTTGTAAGAACATGGGGTAAATTCAGCCTAACATGGGATATTGAAATTTTGCATATTTTGTGTTTTATGCAATAGGGATTAAATTGTGAAAAGTGTAAAATGTCAAGGGTAAAATAGTAATTTGCCCATTTATGTGTTTTTAGACTAAATTGAATAAAATGGTGTTTAAATAAGTTTAATTTGAATATGTTAAGATCAAGAACCAAAGAAAATGGACTTGGATCGGGGGAAAACAAAAATAATTGAATAGTCGTTTTATTCTGTCCGTCGATATCCGAGGTAAGTTTATAAGCATATAAATGTTGTAATAACCTATTTTTGCCCGGGCCCATACAAAACCCAAAAACAGAAAATAAAACAATTTTAAACCAAAATGTCCAGTCCATTTACAACCCAATAAAACAAAAATTACAAGGTTAAACTACCCAAAGCCCAACATAAGACCCACTAACCCAAAATACCTAAGACAAAATTACATAGCCCAACGGCCCAAATTTTGTTTCAGAAATTGAAAACACGAACCCTAGGGTTCCTTCCTCGCGCCGCTACCCGCTGTACTAGCCTTCATCACCAGACATCGCGCCACCATCAACGCTCGAATCGTGCCGGGATTTTCACCGTTCACTTGCAAAACAAGGAAAGAACGCAGACAGTAGCAGCAAAATAGGATTTTTGTATTTATTATCAGTTGATTTACTTTGGTTACAAAAACCAGTCAAAATTATTGTAAAAGGGGATTTTTTTACAATACAATACACAAAAAAAATAAAAGAACAGAGGTGATTTCCGATTATTCCATTTCTCTTAGTATTTTTTTTTATTTCATTTCCTTTTGATTCATGCAAATATTTTTTTTAATATACAAATACTACTAATGTAACAACCCAAACCCGGCCCAAACACTACGACCGAATTTGATTTGTTACGGAGTAAAACCTTGTGAACACCATTTCGAAAAACATTTAATTTTTATTGAAAACTCCTCGTTTTCGGTTGTCTTGTCAAAGCTACCCTTAGATTTAATTTGGAAATTTAATTAAGTCCGATTATTGTACGATTTCAAGTGTGCCTGATGATGGCACGATTAAACTTTTTCGTGTTAACTTAAGAAAACATGTGATTTAATTCAATTTAATAATATAGTTTTAAGTAAACACCCAACATAAAAAAACACAAATAAAGTTTATGGAGGCCTTATTACAACCCAAAATAAAATAACCAATTTTAAAGTTCTACAAATTTAAATCCTTTGCATGGCCACCTCGAGTCCAACCGGCTCCTCAACCGCCATCTACGAGTCACTGAAAAATGTTAAAGGAGAAGGTGAGTCACCAAGACTCGAGATGTAACCCTTCCCCGGTTAATACAACATTTCATACACAACATATAACGATTAATTATGCAGAGTATCGTGTACCCAACCTAGCCAACCAAACACCTTTGTCTACCCCATGTGGTACCAAACCCTTGGTGACCGTAGTCACGATGTGTTACCAAAACACTGGTGGTGCCAAACCCACTGGTGACATATAGTCACAATGTGCTACAAAGCAATCGGTGTCCGTAGACACAAATCGGGTGATGGGGCCAACCCATCGTGTGATACCAAATCACCGCGCAGACGATCCCATATCTCAAGTGGGGCCAACCCACGGTGGTGTTAACCACGAGGACAAGTCGCTATGAGGTACCAAACCTGCGGAGGTACCAAACCTCTGGTGACATATAGTCACGAGTGTGCTACCAAAGCACCGGTGCTCGTCGAAGACGATATCACCGCCCCTCCTCTCATCAACCCATGTCAAGCGATTAACAACGGTACATACATATATCACATGTATCAAATAATCCATGCTTCCCAAAAGCATTATTATCAATCTCATACAAATAGAGACTTACCGGGATCTCGCTTGTACCATTAAGGTACTAATGCCATATCTACATAGAGCGGATTTACACATAACATACACTTAATACACTTTATTAACTATTATAAGTGTGTATGTACACACACGATGTTAATGAGAAGTCTAAATCCGAAAAGAAACGTTGGCCACCCTAGATCTCCCTGTACCTATATTCGGCCAACTATGGGATTAGTCTTAGGGCCTATTCGGCCAAATCAAATTATTGGGAGGGTTCCTTGTGAACCCGAAATCTCACCTTCACACTTTTGGACACCAACCGCAATACCCAACTTCCGAACCGCTTTGATTCCATGAATCGGCACTCAACAAGTTAGTAGCCTTCGGCTAAAACGAATATCAATCGACCAACTAAAGTAGATCTTACTGCATTACGCATACCACAAATCGAATACTAGAGATCGGGGCCTGAATCGATTGCTTCACTTCCACTGAGTACCTAACAGAATCGGTTACCACTTGTTTAGAAGACTTAATCATTGCCGAAATCGGCACTCATCCCCTAATAGAAATCGACAAAACACAGAGGAGAAGAAAGATGGCATTGGCCATACCTACCTACCTTATGAATCGATTGGAGACGAGTTTAGAGAAGATTACCCTTGCTTGAATATTCGGGCAAGAGGTAAATAATGGAGAGACAAGGGTGTTGGAGTTTTGGCAACAAGGAGTAGAGGTTGATTAACAAAGAAATAAAGAAAAAGGAATTTGAATGTGGAGTTTCGGCCAAAGAGGTTGGGAAAAGAAAAGAAAGGTTTTAGGGGATGTGCTTTCGGTTTTGGAGAGGATGGAGAAGAGAAAATAGTAAATGGGAGACCTTTGGGAGAATTCGGCTAATAGGAAAAGAAACCAAAGAAACTTGGGCACTCCCTAGTACCCCTTGCCGTCCACTCTCCTTGCTCAAGGAGTTCAATTTCGGCACAACACCTAAAAATCCTCTTGGCCACCTATTTGATTTAATTCAAAATAGCTTGAATTAATCAAATAATAATCTCCTAATAATCCATCCATTATCCCTTTCAATAATACTATAATTAAGCAAATAAAACTCTCCTATTATCCTTTGATAATAACACCTAATAAAAGAGTTTGAAGGGAGAAAAACTCTCCCCCCTTGTGCCGTCCAAATAAAAACCAAAAAGGAGGATTTTGTGACTCGAACCAAGGCTCTCCCTTGTTTCTTGGTGGCGTCACATGCTAGCTCCTAAGTGGGCTTGCTTTGCCATTTTACCAAGGCCTAATTAGTGTTAAATTACCCACATTTATTCTTATAACACCCACTTGCTAAGGCTCCCTTCTTTTAAAATTAAAAACTGAAATTTTTCTATCAAACCGGGCATACTCAAAGCCTTAAATTGATCATTATTATTCCATAAATAATGACATGTGATTCATACATAAGAAAAATAATTTATTTCCAAATAGCCCCGTTTTTGGGATGTTACAGATTCTACCCCCTTAAAATAAATTTCGTCCTCGAAATTCCTTGATCAAAAGAGATGGGGGTATTCTTTGCGCATCACCTCCTCGGGCTCCCCACGTAGCTTCTTCCACTCCGTGGTTCCGCCATAACACTTTCACTAAAGGCTTTGCCTTCCCACGTAGCACTTTCACATCTCGGTCTACAATCCAGACCGGTTCTTCCTCAAAAGATAAATCCGAGTTCACCTCGATCTCTGCTCATTGGCACAACGTGCGAAGGATCGACCGATACCGTCTCAAAGATTGACACATGAAATACGTCATGAATCGATTCGATTCGGCGACTCTAGGTGATAAGCCACCTGGTCCTACTCGCTTCACAACAAAGATATGGCCCGATGAACCTTGGGCTTAACTTCCCTTTCCGTCCAAATCTCAACACCCTTTTCCAAGGCGACACTTTCAGAAAGACTTTGTCTCCCACAGCATACTCCACTTCCTTGCGTTTGAGATCGGCATAAGACTTACGCCTATCCGATGCTTCCTTGAGACGAGACCGAATCACCTTGACTTTGTCTTCCCGTCTCGGTTACCAGTCCGGACCAGAACTTGTCTTTCTCCCAACTCCGTCCAACATGTAGGAGTACGACACTTTCGTCCATATAGGGCTTCGTATGGAGCCATTTGAATACTCGCTTGATAACTATTGTTATAAGCGAATTCCGCTAATGGTAGGTACTCCTCCCAACTACCACTAAAATCCAAGACACGACCTCTTAACATGTCTTCCAAAATCAGTATCACCCTTTCCATTGTCAGGCCGATTGTGGATGGAAAGCCGTCTTGAAATCTAACCGTGTACCCAAAGCTTGATGCAACGCTTTCCAAAACCTTGACGTGAATCTGGGATCCCTATCCGAGATAATCAACACCGCACGCCATGCAACCTCACTATTTCACCCACATATAGCCCGCTAGCTTCGGAGTGAGTAATCCACTCTTACTGGCATGAAGTGAGTGATTTAGTCGAGCGATCCACAATTACCCAAGCTGCATCCTTCTTGGTGGGTGTAAGGGTAGCCCACTAACAAAATCCATGGTGATCCTCTCCCATTTCCACCGAGGATCTTTATCGGTTGAAGTAGTCCCGATGGTGACCGATGTTCGACCTTAACCTGGCGACACGTCGGACACTTCCCTACGAACTCCGTTATCTCACGCTTCAACCCCGGCCACGAATCAAGCTGTTTCCGCAAATCTCCATACATCTTGCTTCCTCCGGGATGCATAGCGTATGGGCTGCTATGTGCATCTTGGAGAATTTTCTGTCTTAATTTCTGTATCTTTTGGCATACATACTCGTCCTTGAAAACAAAGCACTCCATCACTAGACAGGTGTACCCTCAAACAAACCACCGTCTTGAACTTGTACTCTCTTAGCGCTCAAGCCTTCATCCACTAACTGCTTTTCTTTAACCTCCTCAACCCAAGTCGGCTTTACTTGGAGTTCCGCCAAAAGACTCCCATCATCATACAGACTTAACCGAGCGAACATTGCTCTTAAGTCCATTACCGCCTTTCGGCTCAATGCGTCAGCTACCACATTAGCCTTTCCCGGATGGTACTCGATTGAACAATCATAGTCCTTTAGTAGTTCAATCCACCGACGCTGTCTCAGATTCAGATCCTTCTGAGTCAGAAGATACCTCAAGCTTTTGTGATCCGTGTAGACCATCGACTTCTCTCCATACAGGTAATGTCTCCATATCTTCAGAGCGAAGACGACCGCTGCTAACTCCAAGTCGTGCGTTGGGTAGTTAACCTCATGCGATCTTAACTGACGAGATGCATAGGCTACTACCTTCCCATCCTGCATCAACACACATCCCAAACCGGTGTGAGATGCATCACAATAAACTGTGAATAACTTCCCTGCTTCAGGCTGTACCAAAACCGGAGCTTCCGTCAAAATCTTCCTTAACTTATCAAAGCTTTCTTGCTGCTTTTCCGTCCATACAAATGGGACACCTTTCCTTAGCAACTTAGTCAACGGCGCTGCTATTAGAGAGAATCCTTCTACGAATCTCCGATAGTACCCTGCTAAACCCAGAAAACTCCGTATTTTGACCACCGTCCTAGGTGGTTTCCACTCCAATATCTTTGCTTCAATCTTTGAGGTCTACCCTAATTCCTTGGTGATACTACATGACCTAAGAAAGCCACTTCCTAAGCCAAAATTCACACTTATCGAATTTGGCATATAAGCTACTTCCCCCTCAATACTTGAGAACTATCAGTAAATGCTTGTCATGCTCCTCTTACGTCCTTGAGTAAACCAATATGTCGTCTATGAACACCACGACGAATCTGGTCCAAATCTTCTTTGGAATACTCTATTCATCAAGTCCATAAATGCGCCGGCGCATTAGTCAACCCGAATGGCATCACCAAGAACTCGAAATGCCCATACCGAGTTCGGAATGCCGCTTTTGTGAACGTCGGCCTCCTTTACCTTAAGTTGATGATATCCACGACCTCGGGTCTATCTTGAAAACACCGAGGCACCCTTGATTGATCAAACAAGTCGTCAATCCGAGGCAGCGGATACTTGTTCTTGATCGTTAACTTATTTAAGCGACGGTAGTCGATGCACATCCGCATAGAACCGTCCTTCTTCTTGACAAACAACACAGTGCTCCCCACGGAGATATACTTGGTCGTATAAACCCTCTATCCAAGAGCTCCACGAATTTGAGCCTTTAGCTCCACCAATTCCTTTGGTGCCATTCGGTATGGTGCTATGGACACAGTGCCGTTCGGTAGCAAGTCTATACCGAATTCGACTTCTCGATCCGGAGGCAAACCCGGAAGTTCTTCTGGGAACACATCAGCAAATTCCCCAACCGTTCGGACCTTTTCAATTACTAACCCCTTAGCTTCCAAAGCACAGATTTGAACCAAATATGCCTCACAACCCTTCTTGACCATCTTTTCAGCCTTCAAGGCAGTCACTAGGTTGGATAGATAATTCCTCCTATCTCCTATCATAACCACTTCATCACCTTCAGTCGTCTTAAGGACCATGCGCTTAGCTGCGCAATCCAAACTCGCTTGGTACTTAACCAACCAATCCATACCAAGGATCAAATCGAACTCCCCAAACGGTAGTTCCATTAGATCAGCTACAAATACTACCCCTTGAAGTTCTAGGGGTACGCCTCTATAAAGTCTATCTACAACTACGGAGTGACCTAAGGGGCTAACTACAGTCATCTCCCTAGAAGCAGTTTCAGAGTTTAGGTCCATAGTTCCTACCACACTACAAGCAATGTACGAGTGCGTCGAGCCCACATCAATCAATGCAACATAAGGAAAACCGAAAATTAGGAACGTACCGGTTATGACATCCGGTGCGTCACCTTCTTCGCGACACCTCGCTGCGTAAACTAAGCCGGTGCCTAGCCTCTGTGTTGCTGAACCTGCGCCTTGAGTTCCACGACCTCGGTTAGGACCGTTGTTTCCTCTACCATTACCACGACCCTCCGTGGTCCTACATTTCTATCCCGAGCACGGTTACGTCATCCGGCTGCTTCTTAGCTAGTTTACGGGGACAATCTCGACGCGATGCTCCAAAGACCCACACTCAAAACATCCTTTGTCACCGGTCCAACAACCTCCCAATGGGTCTTTCCACGGCGATTGCACCGAGTCGGCCTCGATTAGCGATCGTGGGCCTTCTTTGCGATTGGGCCCACTTGGCCTAGCTTTTTTACGAGCACTCCCGCTTGATCCGGTGACCCAAAACTTCTCTTACGATTGTTCCTACTATAGTTACGCCTCACGGCGTCCTTGATTCCCTCGGCTACCTTAGCCTTCTCCACTAGAGATGAGAACTCACGAACTGTTGTGGGGCAATCGATAACCTTAAATCATCTCGAGTCCGTCCTCAAAGCGGACACGGCGCTCATGTTCGTAGCCACGATGCCTCTCGCATATCTACTCGGCCTTAGAAATTCCGCCTCATATTCGAGACACGGACTTAGTTCCTTGAACTAATCCCGGAAAAAGCCTTTCTCTCTGGCGTCGGTGTAGCTAATGCCCACATACTTTTCTCGATAGGTGGTTCGAAATATTCCCAAGTCAAATCATCGTTTGTAGCCCCATCTCGAACCGTAAGCCACCACCGAGCACGCTTCATCCTTAGAAGGCGACACGCCCCTTTCAGCTTCTCTTCCTCGGTCGGTCAAGGTCATCCATGATTCTTTCGGTTGACTCTAGCCGAGATTCCATTGACTGGGTGCCACTCGACACACCTCGGAATACCTCCGCTCCGTTAGATCGGAGTCGCTCGGGGACGATTTCCGAGCTCCAACATTTCCACCAGCCCGACCACCATCTCCAAGACTCGCAACACGACTTGCGATCACCGACTCGCCACCGGGCTCTCGCTCCGGCTCCTCACTCTAAAAGTAGGAGGTGGTAGTGGCGGTGGTACCTCATTTTCCGAACCTTGTCCTCGACTGACGGGTTGGACACCGTCATCCTACCCCTACCACGTCCACGGCGTCCACGTCCTCTAGAACTCATTCTATCTACCGCGCTTTTTAACTGATTAAGAAAAATTTTATGCGTTAGCATTGTTTCACTTTATTACTCATGAAGAAGTTTTATGGATGAGGTTTAATCGAGAGATTCTTTCGAGCAAACAATGTTTTTGATTTCCTATCCTAGTTCACACAAAGAAGTTCATGCATCCATTCCTTAATACTTTCCATACCTATTCACTCATCGGACATTTACGCCCATTTCTAACCTGAGGTATTTTCGTCTTTTTCCTACAGAGGGTATTTTCGTAATTTTCAGAACCCAAAATATTTTCTTGATGATTTCCAAAGCTATGTTATTGAATGTTTTATAAAATCATTGGAATTTTGGGAAAAAGCCGTCGAATCAATATTTTATGGGTCGGGGGCATTTTGGTAATTTTACTCCTAAGGGTATTTTTGTAATTTTTTTCACAAGTCAAGTCTTCCGAGAAACGTTGTAAAAGTAATGTTCTAAGGTTTAAGAGAGTTATTGGACAAGTTTTGAAAACATTAGGGCTTGTTATTCCATTCCATTTGAAAAACAAGGCTAATTCCCTTTTCGGGTTTTAATCATTGTGTTTATCCCATGACCAAGAGCCCTCCCGGTCGGGGTGAACCAAAGCTACGCACTGCAGCAGTAATTCGAGTGAAGAGGAGGTGGGTCACGCGGACCGCTTAAATACCAAGCTCTCTTTGAACCTTTCTAGACATGCGCACGAGAGGTTGCCACACCACCGAGCCCCCTGCGAGTTAGGGTGAACAGAAGCTACGCACTGTAGGATACTGCGAAGAGGAGGTGAGTCACGAGGCTCGCTTAAATACCTGGCTCTTCCGGATCCAATCCTAGACATGCGTCTGGGGTTACCACACCCTAGCTCATTGACTAAGTCATAGGTTGGTTTAGTTCTTTAAGTCTTATGCTTCGTTTGTGTTTGAGCAATCTAGCCTTAGGGTCCAAGTCCTATAAGTCTATCTCGTTCCATGCTTCCTACCCTTCTCTGAATATATTTCACAAAAAGGTTTAGATGTACTTACAGGCGGATCGGTGCAGGAGACTCGGGCCATGCTGCTTAAAAACCCAAAAACAATTCAAAAGGCCTACTAAAACATTTTTGGGCCTTGGGCCCCCACAGCCGAGCTTTGAACTGGGCTCGATACCAGTCAGTAACAACCCAAACCCGGCCCAAACACTACGACCGAATTTGATTTGTTACGAGTAAAACCTTGTGAACACCATTTGAAAAACATTTAATTTTTATTGAAAACTCCTCGTTTTGGTTGTCTTGTCAAAGCTACCCTTAGATTTAATTTGGAAATTTAATTAAGTCCGATTATTGTACCAGTTTCAAGTGTGCCCGATGGCACGATTAAACTTTTTCGTGTTAACTTAAGAAAACATGTGATTTAATTCAATTTAATAATATAGTTTTAAGTAAACACCCAACATAAAAAAACACAAATAAAGTTTATGGAGGCCTTATTACAACCCAAAATAAAATAACCAATTTTAAAGTTCTACAAATTTAAATCCTTTGCATGGCCACCTCGAGTCCAACTGGCTCCTCAACCGCCATCTACGAGTCACTGAAAAATGTTAAAGGAGAAGGTGAGTCACCAAGACTCGATATGTAACCCTTCCCCGGTTAATACAACATTTCATACACAACATATAATGATTAATTATGCAGTATCGTGTACCCAACCTAGCCAACCAAACACCTTTGTCTACCCCATGTGGTACCAAACCACTTTGGTGACCGTAGTCACGATGTGTTACCAAAACACCTGGTGGTGCCAAAACCACTGGTGACATATAGTCACAATGTGCTACCAAAGCAACGGTGTCCGTAGACACAAATCGGGTGATGGGGCCAACCCATCGTGTGATACCAAATCACCGGCGCAGACGATCCCATATCTCAAGTGGGGCCAACCCACGGTGGTGTTAACCACGGGGACAAGTCGCTATGAGGTACCAAACCTCTG
Source organism: Gossypium sturtianum (assembly GCA_025698515.1). NCBI lineage: Eukaryota > Viridiplantae > Streptophyta > Magnoliopsida > Malvales > Malvaceae > Gossypium > Gossypium sturtianum. The sequence goes on along the minus strand of CM046951.1, from coordinate 75,177,215 downwards.
GAGGTACCAAACCTCTGGTGACATATAGTCACGATTGTGCTACCAAAGCACGGTGCTCGTCAAGACGATATCATCGCCCCCTCCTCTCATCAACCCATGTCAAGCGGTTAACAACGGTACATACATATATCACATGTATCAAATAATCCATGCTTCCCAAAAGCATTATTATCAATCTCATACAAATAGAGACTTACGGGATCCTCGCTTGTACCATTAAGGTACTAATGCCATATCTACATAGAGCGATTTACACATAACATACACTTAATACACTTTATTAACTATTATAAGTGTGTATGTACACACGATGTTGATGAGAAGTCTAAATCCAGAAAAGAAACGTTGGCCACCCTAGATCTCCCTGTACCTATATTCGGCCAACTATGGGATTAGTCTTAGGGCCTATTCGGCCAAATCAAATTATTGGGAGGGTTCCTTGTGAACCCGAAATCTCACCTTCACACTTTTGGACACCAACCGCAATACCCAACTTCCGAATCGCCGATTCCATGAATCGGCACTCAACAAGTTAGTAGCCTTGGCTAAAACGAATATCAACCGACCAACTAAAGTAGATCTTACCGTTCACGTACCACAAATCGAATACTAGAGATCGGGCCTGAATCGACCGCTTCACTTCACTTCCTGAGTACCTAACAGAATCGGTTACCACTTGTTTAGAAGACTTAATCATTGCGAAATCGGCACTCATCCCCCCTAATAGAAATCGACAAACACACAGAGGAGAAGAAAGATGGCATTCGGCCATACCTACCTACCTTATGAATCGATTGGAGACGAGTTTAGAGAAGATTACCCTTGCTTGAATATTCGGGCAAGAGGTAAATAATGGAGAGACAAGGGTGTTGGAGTTTGGCAACAAGGAGTAGAGGTTCGGTTAACAAAGAAATAAAGAAAAGGAATTTGAATGTGGAGTTTGGCCAAAGAGGTTGGGAAAAGAAAAGAAAGGTTTTAGGGGATGTGCTTTCGGTTTGGAGAGGATGGAGAAGAGAAAATAGTAAATGGGAGACCTTTGGGAGAATTCGGCTAATAGGAAAAGAAACCAAAGAAACTTGGGCACTCCCTAGTACCCTTTTAGTCCACTCTCCTTGCTCAAGGAGTTCAATTTCGCACAACACCTAAAAATCCTCTTGGCCACCTATTTGATTTAATTCAAAATAGCTTGAATTAATCAAATAATAATCTCCTAATAATCCATCCATTATCCCTTTCAATAATACTATAATTAAGCAAATAAAACTCTCCTATTATCCTTTGATAATAACACCTAATAAAAGAGTTTGAAGGGAGAAAAACTCTCCCCCCTTGTGCCGTCCAAATAAAAAACCAAAAAGGAGGATTTTGTGACTCGAACCAAGGCTCTCCCTTGTTTCTTGGTGGCGTCACATGCTAGCTCCTAAGTGGGCTTGCTTTGCCATTTTACCAAGGCCTAATTAGTGTTAAATTACCCACATTTATTCTTATAACACCCACTTGCTAAGGCTCCCTTCTTTTAAAATTAAAAACTGAAATTTTTCTATCAAACCGGGCATACTCAAAGCCTTAAATTGATCATTATTATTCCATAAATAATGACACAGCAGTTCATACATAAGAAAAATAATTTATTTCCAAATAGCCCCGTTTTTGGGATGTTACAACTAAAAATGAATAGAACGAGTTTACCTTTCGATTTGCACTGAGAAACGAAGTTTCTTGGCCTCCGGTCGCCGTATAGAGCGGCGTCGGCAGTGGCGCGTAAGGCGCGTGCGACGGTCCGATGAACGGAGCTAGGCCAGACCAAGGCCGGAGCTCAGAGGGTTTTTTTTTTCTTCAGAGGATTTCTGACTTTTTTTAAGGAGAATGTTAAAAGTGATTTTTTTAAAGGTTTTTTTAATATTGATAAGGCCCCTATACGACGCCATTTTGGGATAAGTCTTTATGGCCGAAAATGACGTCATTCTAAGGCCATAAGACCCGGGCGTTGACCCGACCCGGGGAAGGATCCGCGTGTTTTTATTTTATGGGAAGTTTGTGCGTTTGGTCCTTCCTCTTTTCTTGCGCACTTCAATTTAATCCTATTTCATTTTTTATTTTTAATTTGACCCTGGAATCTTATTTTTATTTCGATTTAGTCCCTGGGCCATTTAAATACAAATATTGGAATGGTACCGTTTTGGGAATAGGGCATATTTGCCCAGTTAGTCCCACCTTTGGGGCATGCGTTTCAATTGGGTCCCTAGTTTGGTTTTAGTCTTTGTTTAAAATTTCACCCCTAGAATTTGTTTAAATTTAGTTTCAATCTTTTTTTCTTTCATTTTTTATTGATTTTTATTTTTATTTTGATTTAGTTCTTTTAATTTATTATTTATTTACTTATTTCAATACTTTGTATATATATATATTATTTGTTTTAAACTTTTTTTATAAAAATTGTATATGTCATTTATCTTATATTGTTATTTTACTTTTATACTTGATCTTGTATGTAAAGTTTCATATTCATTTCGTAGTTTTTATCTTTTGCAATATTTATGTTAGTATTATCTATGTTAGTAGTTTTTATCTTATATTGTTATTTCAATACGTTATTCTTCCTCTTAATTATCTATGTTAGTATTAAATGTTAGTATATCATGTAATTTTCGTAAATTGTTTTTGGTATTTATGTTTTGTAATGTATTAATGCAATATTTTACTCGAATCATTGTTTTAAATAAAAATACATTTTGCTAAATTGTCACATTTTATTCAAAAGTTTTTTTAAAAAAATACGGCGATACATAATATTTGGGGGCTTCAAGAAAAATTGTACCCTAACTCACTGGGTTTCGATTTTTCTCGTTGAACTTAAGAAATCAAGTATCCCTTTTTGAAATCGAAACCCATAAGTTTCAAATCAAATGTAATATCCCGGAATTAGGGGTTATGCATTTAATGCATAATTCAAGTGATAGTAGGCTTGGAGTGTGTTTGGGTATATTTTAGGAGTTTTTGAGAACTTTAGGTGAAAGGGAAAAACTTTGGAAAATATTGGAATTTTAAGTGAAAAGGGGAAACTAGGCAAGGAGGCCTTAAAAGAAATTTTGTGGAGTTTAAGACACAAGAAATCGATTGGCAAAGTGGCTTGGGGCGCTAAGGTGCAAGGGGGAAGTGGCGTCAAAGGGAGCTTCAAGGGGATGAGGTTCGAATCACGTTGACAGTAGGAGTGTTTTTATTTTTGTATTTTTGCATCAAGAAGGGAAGTTGGGCTAAGGAGGCCTTAAGGAAATATGCGGGGATATTGGACATGAAAGTGAGCTCAGTAAAGTGGTGCAAAGCGCCACTTAGGGCCTTGGTAAATGGCGCCTTGAGCGGGGAGGTTCGAGCAACGTGGGAAACAGGGGGGCTTTATTTTTGCATCAAGGAGAAGAGCTAGTGGTCTGCACATGGACTCTCAAATGGATGAGGATAAGCTTGATGTCCTCTTTTTAAATTAATTTGGAAGAGAAGAATAATTATTGTTTTATTTTATTTATTTGAATAGGTGATTAAGAGATAAGATAGAAGATAAATGCTGAATTATTTTATTTATTTCAAATGGGTGATAAAGAGATAAAAAAAAGGAGATTAAATTGGGATTAGATAAGTAGAAAAGCTAGTAGCCGAATTTGGGTCTCCTTGGGTTGATAATTTTCGGTCATTTAGGGGGACTTAAGTGCCGAATTTTGTTGTTTCTTCCCTTAGTCTCTTGCCGAAATTTTTCTAGCCAAGAAAATACTCTCCTTTTCTCATTTATTTTGCTAAGGCCGAAACTCCATCATCATTCACCATTGTCGAATTTCTTGCTACTTCCTCTCATATTCTTCTTTTCTTCAACTCCACACCTTTTCCTTGTAGCCGAATAACCCTTACCATTTGGAGCATAAGCCGAATCTCTAGTGAGCTCCATCAACAACTTTTTCTTCTCTTGTTGTCTCAAAAGTTGAATCCCCAAAGAAGGTCTTTGTCGACCATTCTCTTTTGGGGTCCGCTCAAGCAACGTGTGGTGGTGTTTAGCCAGAAAGAAAGAAGCGTTAAAGGAGTCTCGGATTTGATCTATCGTGGGATATTGGTAACGTCAAGAGCAAGCAAGTATTCGGGTTCTAAATAAGCTAGGTAAGTGGTTGCAAATATTCGGCCATAGGCCATTATGTTTATTAGTGTTGACCGATTTGGGCTATGATGGTTTAGGGGTGGCGACCGTGAGAGAATGTGAGTTTCGGGATTCTAGATTACGTTAGATTCAAATAGTTCGGGATTTCGCTAAATAGTCAAGTGCGTAGTTATCACAATCGTTCTCTTGATTGTTTATATGTGTTGTATGTATATGTGTATGATGTGTCTGACAGTAGAAATAAGGGCTAAGATGGTAGATACCCAAGGTAGGTGATCGAATAACAGTCGAGTGTTTTATGTTCTTAAATGATCACTGATAAATATGTGAAATGGATATGAGCATGTGTTATATACTTGTTTAAATAATATTTTATCATGATATATATCTATGCATGGGGGCTTGGGACATGAATGTTGAAGGACAGGGTGTACATTATGTACGTGGTCTGATGTTGGCCTTGTGCTACATTGGCGCTTGATGTTAGCTAGGTGCTTCATCAAGGTGGGGTGTTGGCTATGTGCCACCTCCTGGCGGATGATCACTGTGTGCGTCACCGTGGATTGAGGATGACCTCGAGTCACCTCGTGGATATTGACATGTGGGGTCACTTAGGTGATCGGTGGGTTAGCCACGGCCTTGGGCAGCAGGTCTGCTAAGGTAGGTGTAATGGATGGACTTTAGGATGGGTTGGGATGCATTTTTGCATGGTGATCGTGTGGATGTGTGGACATGGGCCAAGCCCATATGTGGAGACATGTGGAATAACTATGCACCGAGTCGTATGACTCACCCAATTATTATCAATATCGCGGTGACATGTGATGATCGGACCTGAGTGGAGTGGATACAAAAGGTGGCCATGCAGAAAATTATTTTTATGCCATGCGAGAGGAGTTTTATTTTTTTGAAGTTTATTATCAGTATTTTGGATATTTATTTATTGTAATAAGGCCACTTAAAGTATTTTATTTATGACTTTGAAGTTTATATTATTATTGGAAATATTTTTGAATTACGTTATATTATAACAACTCATATTAAGATTTTAAATCCGGGAATGTGTGACATTAAAGTTTTACTTATAAATTTTTAATACACAATATTTTACAAAAGTCAACAATTTTCAGTTTTCACCTCTACGAAAAAAAAAATCTTTTCGAACGTTTTTCGCAGTGACATACCAGATCTGGTCAAGACTCGTGGGCCGGGTTTGGGGTGTTACATCAAAACTTATTCTCAAGAATTCGAGATGTTGTGTCCTAACTTATTGGATATGACGTTTTGTTGTCTCGAGGTAAGGATTTTCTACAAATAAAGGCAAGCTTAGTTTCGAAGTCTTGAAATGTTGCATCCTAACTCATTGGGTGTGACATTTTATTTCTTTGAGATAAGTGGGTCTTGGCGTACAATTTGATTTATTCAAATTTTCTTTCAAATAAAAAGGATCGTATTTTAAATTTTTCAAATTTTCGACATTAGGACATTAGTTTATCAATTAGGTACCAATTTTTGGGCGTTACGAGGGTGCTAACCCTTCCTCGTACGTAACCGAATCCCGAACCTGTTCTCTTGAATTTCGTAGGCCAAAATCAATATTTTAAATAAAACAAAAAATGTTTTATAAGGTGATCCGATCACACCTAAGCAAAAAAAGATCGGTGGCGACTCCCGTTTTTGTTTTTTTAAAAGTCAACCCCGTTTTTTAAAAAACGTAAAAATGGTTTCGGCAATGTTGTTAATTTTGAATATATGTAAATTTTATATGTCGAATTGAATTTTATGAATATGTATAAGTGTTGGCCGAATGTCCATAAGCTTGGGAGCTATGTTTACGAGATTAATTCGATCGAGTTACGATGTCCAAAAGTCTCGTATGAACCTTAGGAATAGCTAGGATACATATGTCATGACATAGGATTCTGTTATGTGTTATCGTGTAAGACCACATCTGGGACGTTGGCATCAACTTGTGACTTACGTGTAAGACCCTGTCTGGGATAGTGGCATCGATATGTGATTACATGTAAGACTACGTCTGGGACGTTGGCATTGTATGAAATGTTCGACTATCCGAGTATCCTTTTTAATTCCGAATGGTTCAACGGGCAATGATAATTTAAGATCGAGTGTAAAATCGAGTTAAAAGGCTCAGGTATGTACTTATACTAAGTTATGAAAATATGGTAAGTTGGATGTTTGAATTGATGATATAATGTTATATGTTAATGTGAACTATGTGTATATCTATGTGAATGTATATATATTTGGCCTAATAATGTATTTGTGTTATAGAAAGTAAAGGTTAAATATACTAATGTTCGAAGGAGTATTCGGCCAAAGGAAAGTTTATGCAAGTTATATATGTTTTGATATATGAAATTATAAGTTGGAATATATATGAAATTATGATGGCTTATTACTGTTTATCTAGATTAAATTATGTATATGATTAAATGTTTCATTTTCTTATGACTTACTAAGCTGTGATAGCTTATTGTGTGTATTTGCTTTTCGTTTTATAGATTTTGGAAGTTGGTTAAGAGCTCGGGGATCGTCAGAGAAGTCTATCACACTATCGACTGTTTTCGGTATTTTATTAAGTTTGAATTCGAACTTATGGCATGTATATAGACTAGTTAATATACTTGAATTTTGGGATATGTAAATATGAGCCATGCGAAAATGGCTTAAAATAATGTTTATGTTTGTGTGTTTTCAGTCATGGTATATGTTTGTTTTGGTAATTAAGTTGCATGAAGTCATGAATGATATTTTAATTATATGGTTTGATTGAATATGTCATGAATGACTTATAAGTTAACTAATCTTGATATATATATATTTATGATGGATGGTCTTATAATTCGGTTTAAGTAATGAGATAAGGGATGGATTTATGTTCGGTTATAGCATATAAGTGGTGTAAGTTTGGTATGTCTTGTTAATCCTTGAAATTTATTATGGCTTAAGTTTATTTGGATAATAATATCATGCATATATAAGGTAATGTTTGATCATGTGTTTCGGCAATATGCTGAGTAGTGGATGTTAGTTAAGATACATTATGTATTAGTTAGATAATAGACAGGTCATACCTATATGCATGTGGAGTACTAAATAAACGTTTGAATTACTCATGCAAGTGGTCTTAACATTTGGCTTTGTATTTGTAAAATGATATGAATTGTATAGATATTTGGATATGGCTTAAATGGTTTATTCAAATGCGCAAACTTATAATAGAATAATATGCACGTTTTTGGTCTTTTAAATGATAAATGAATGTCTTTTAAATAGACTTAAAGTTATTAAATAAAGTTTATACAAATTTGGGTAATGATAGTTAAATGAGTTATGCATGTTTGAATTTAGCTTTTATAAATTTATTGGATTAGCTGAATAGAGGATAAGTTGATTTGTATTGTGCGTATATAGTTTGTAAATGAATGGTTCAATTGATATGGTCATATGCGCATAAATTTGTGATAAGAGATGAGGTATAATTGATCTTGAAATGAGGCTTGTTTATGTGTAATATATATATATATATATTTATATGTCTAGTATGCCGTGTGGATAACTCAAATTAATTAAAATGCTAGCTGAATAGTTCATGAGAGGCATGGTTAAGTAAATGTGGGTTGGTTTGGTTAATGAAATTGCAAGTTGAGTATACTATGTTTTGAATTATGCATTTTCTTTAAATGGTTCAAAATGATTAGGTAAAATGTTCATATGACTTTGATATTTAAAATTTTATACTTGTTCATTTAGTGAAGTTGCTATTGCCGAATATGCTTTTGTTTATAAGCTGTGTAATATTGATTATTAAGTTTATTATACGTGTGTATAGATGTGAATGATTTACAAAGCATGAAATGCAATGAATGTCTGTTTTGAGTTGTGTTCTGTTTGGTAATGCCTCGTAACCCTAATCCGGTGATAGATACGGGTTAGGGGTATTAAAAGAGACATTGTAGGAATTCGGCAAAAGGAGAATGAATCGCTCTATGATTACTGGGAGCGGTACAAAAAGTTATGTGCAAGTTGTCCACAACATGGCCTAACTGAACAATCGCTTTTGCAATATTTCTATGAGGGTTTACTCCCAATGGAGATGAAGATGATAGATGCTGCTAGTGGAGAGGCACTTGTAAATATGATGCCTCAGAGAGCAAAAGAGTTAATTTTGACCATGGCTACTGTCGCGTGTGAAATGATATGCAAATTTTGTAAGTATACACGTCAAATCAAGTAATAAAGTGATGAGTGAGTATCGTTCCCGCGAGGATCGGATTGAGGCACAAAAGTGGTCAAGTTATTATAATAAAATGCAATTAATGCTATGGTAAAGCTATGGTAAGTATGCAACGACAATTAAATGAATAATGATGTATGCAATATGTGTAATTAATGAATACTTGGAAATGATATGGCAAAGAGAGAGTAGAAATATAATGGCAATCATGAGAATTACTATAGGAATATTATGTAAACGACCAGGTAAATAACTAAGAATTATATGGTAAAGATACGACAAAAAAGAATAAAGGATATATGATGTTGATTTGGAAGGTCAAGATTACTAAGAATCTACCCTTAATGTCAATAATGCCTTGGCAAAATCATACTCAGTTTACTGCTCAAAAGAGTTCTAAAATGGTCTGCTTCTTTCGAGAGCAAAAACCTCAAGTTTCCTTGCTCGTGTCTATAGGCCTTAATATGGTACCTAGCATTGTTTTCCTTCTGTTTGAACACTGCTCTATGTCTAGATTCTATTGCAAGTATCGGTCTAGTACTTGCTCATATAATTCAATTTAGATCCAAATAATCCATATTTTTTAAAAATTATATTTAGTTTATGGGCATGTGGAACAGTCATCTATGTCTAGGGATTGCACGCATACAATTTAGAAATAAAAACAATTAAATGAAACAGTAAATTGAATCAGATATATGCTTCAACCATTAAACAAAGTGAAAATGTCATCATGTAATCCCAACCCGATGAGATTTAGCTCATGGGTTGGCACATAAAATTCAAAACCAAAATAACATCCAACACCATTTTTATCATTCAATTCACGAAAGAATAAAGTAAGAAATATGGAAGACTTCGGGAAGACAACTTTTGTGTGTCCAGTTCACACTCTAGTAGCACAGTGTCCCGCGATGGTTGAGAAGGACTGCCTTCGTCTTCCTCTTCCCGTCACTGCTCAGCCATTATCCTCTATTCTTGCCTAAGGATCTCTTCCTCTTGTTCGTCCTTTAAGGTTTCCTCCTTTGGCTTTTTATAGCTTTTTACCTAGGGTAAATCCAACAACCCATGTTTATTTTCTCCTCTTTTTAAATTCTTTTTTCAACAACTCAAGATTATCTTCTCCTCTTTTTAAATTCTTTTTTCAACATCCCAAGATTATCATCTCTTCTTTTTAAATTCTTTTTTTTTCTAGGATAAGAACCAACATCCCAGGATTATCTTCTCCTATCTTTAGGCAGATTTTTTTGGTACAAGTACAGTTCGGTTGAAACCAGTATATGTTGAGTGTTGACTCGGTCTTCCTAGAATTGCCACAACATTCGTGCTGACAAAATGTCTAACCTTTTGCCCCGGCAAACCTTCACTCCTTTATTTCTCGTTCCTCAACCTGTACCTGCCAAACCACCAAACACTACCCTTCCACATGCAATTAAAAGTAACAAATAATAATATTTAAGCACCGTGCAAGCTTCTTATGCAATGTTCTAAAAATGCTAAAATAATATCCTAAAATGCAACTAAGTTCACTTAAGTAAAGACAATTGACCCAATCTAAAGGCATGAATTATAACTCTTTTCAAGAGTTATCACACCCCCAAACCTGAATTATTGCTTGTCCTCAAGCAAGATATGTATGAATGCATGAACGTAAGAATTTCCATAGCAACATAATCACCTTTACATTGTGAGAACCTTAAGAGAGAATTTTTTACTTCAGTTCTTAGCAATCTTCTATGTCTAAAAACTTGATCAAGTTTCATAAGCTTATTTAGCAAAGGCAGTGCAGAAAATATTTCCCTAAAAGAAAGTAAAATCCTAAGTATTCATGCAATTTTCACAATAGCAAGTACCTCCTAATTTACTTAGTTCATCTTTTAACTAATCAGTTTTCCTTCTTTTTTTTTTTGTCCTTATACATACTCAAATACATACATATCCATTTATTATGCCCATTTTTTTACATGAGGATTCAACTCGTCACATGATTCTTTGACTTGACAATTACAATGGAGCATACAGTTAATTGTCGAATACTCAATCATGTCACAATTTGAATACTCACTCATGAAGCTAAGGCTTTTGACTAAAAAGATGGATGAAGCAAACAACTACCTCCTTAGCTACTTAGCCCATTACTATAGTGGAATGCCTCTAGTTTTCTTTATTAGACACTCTTACTAAAACTCACCTTTCTAGTCAACAGCACAATGGAGCAAACAAAGAAACTTACTCATTATTGAGTATTGCCATGTTACTGATATAACTTCAAGAGTCTCTAAGTTTATCAAAAGAAACTTACTAGGGATCAATTGTAATCGAAATTAGGACATCCTAATTTTAGGGATCAATTTACAAGCAAACTATCCTAAGCTAAAATCACCTAATCCACTTTCACAACTTTCTAATTTATTGAAGAATTAAGCTCCTCATCGAACATCACAGACAAAAATACACTCATCACAGTCTAAACAATTCTTGGTAGTCATGTGTGCCATGGCAAAATGAATGACAAATGAACAAAAAAAATACTAAAAACACGCATGCTTAACTAAATATCTAATGTAGTCTAGATGCACAATACACCCCCAAACCTAAAGGATGCATTGTCCTCAATGCATGTACAGATATGAACCATGAATGCAAGAACATACATATGTACATAATGAGATGTTATAAAGGGAGAAAAAGTTCTCGAGCTTGGAACTGAATGGTGGTATTTTAATTGCGGCGAGTGGTCTTTCGGGCACTCATCTTATAACGCATTGACCTTTTAAGTAAACTGAGTGGTACATCCTCCTCTTCATTATCAAATTTGGTGATTTCATCAATGATCTGATCAATCTCATGATCATGTTCAGTCATCGTTTCAGTAGATGGAGGTGGAACAGCCGCAATGCTGTCCACTGGTGGTGCAACTGAGGGATTTGCTTCCTCTTCGTCCTCACGGTCAGTCTCAATGCTAACAGACTCTGTTTTCTCTGGTTCTTCCTATGGTGCTTTGGGTGTATTCTCTTCATTGGCAGGATTCATCTTAACGGGCTCTGCATCACCAACCCCTTCCCCTCTTGCAGTTTATTAAACAAAGGAAATGAAATAACCAAGAGAAATTTAAATCGACAAAATGAAATAAAAAAATAATTTTCAAGATGTTGAAGTTTAACATCTCGAATATCAATGGACTATTTATCTCACTCTACATGAGCACCCCAGTAATACTTCAAGCGTTATCCATTAACTTTAAATGTGTCCCTTATTTTCATGTCCTTGACATCAACTGCTCCATGTGTATATACATGAGATACCAAACATTGTTCATCAAAATTGAAATGTCTATTTTGCTCTAGCAAAGTGCATAAGGGTCTCCACTCAAATGAATCTTCATCACTATCAGAATTGTTGTGGCAAAATCTTGTGAACTCTTTCTCCACTATTGTTTCTATCAAGTCAATGGCATGACATTATTCATTCTCATACAACATATTTCAACGCATTAAATACATTAATTATGACCAGCTTATCATTCATCCTCATGATCAGTTCACCTTTCTACACATCAATTAAAGTCCTGCCAGTAGCAAGAAAAGGCCTTCCAAGAATAATTGGTACATTATGGTCAGCTTCACATTCTAAAATAAGGAAATCTACAGGAAAGATAAATTTATCTACCCTTACCAGTACGTCTTCAGTTTTACCTTTCGGATGTGCATAGGATCGATCAGCCAGTTGCAACGTGACTGTTGTGGATCTTGCCTTCCCAATTCCCAGCTTCCTGAAAATAGACAAAGGCATTAGATTTATACTTGCTCCTAAATCACATAATGCCTTACCAATATAATGATTTCCAATTAAACATGGGATATTGAAACTCCCTAGGTCCTTTAACTTTGGAGGTAATTTATTCATCAACATTACTGTTCACCCTTCAGTAAGAGCAATAGTTTCAAATTCTCCCAATCTGCTTCTTTGACAGTGTATCCGTTATAAATTTCACATAATTGGGCATTTGCTCCAAAGCTTCTACTAGCGGTATGCTGATATGGAGTTGCTTCAAGACCTCTAAAAATCTTTTGAACTAAACATCTTATTTAGAATTATGGAATTGTTGAGGAAAAGGTAGAGGTGGTCTTCCTTCAGGTTACTGATATTGTTTTGCTGTGGCATTCTTGTTGGCAACACGATCTGATTCTGCTGCAACATTCTGCTGTTTACCCTTTTTAGGTACAGTGTACTTTTCAGTTGGTTCTGAGATCTTTTCATGATCGAGTCTTGAGTCGTCCTTTTCTGTCATGGCATCTTTAACAACATCATTCAACCGAGTTCCACTTCTGAGAGATTTCCTTGCAATGCTCTTTTCCTTGTGATCTCGAATTCTCAGTATCACTTGGCAAAGCTCCTTGTGGTCTTGAATTTAAAGGATTTTCTATCTGCCCCACTTGATTCTCAACAGCTTGACTCTAAATTACGGAATCATTCTTGGCCATATATTTCTTCAAAAAAGATTCAATAGGATTAGAAGATGATACCTAGCCTTGTTGAGCATTTTGCCTCAGCATAGGATGATTATAACCAGGTGGTGCACTGATGGCATTTTGTCTTGCAACATTGTTAAAATTCCTCGTACCATGATTGAAACTGAAATTCGGATGCTACTTCCAACCTGAATTGTTGGTGTTGGAATAGGGGTTATTATTCCAGTTAAAATTACCCATGTAGTACACTGACACTGGGTTTGATGGGCATTTTTCAAACACATGATTTTCACTGCAATAAACAAATGACAACTCGACTAATTTCATCTCATGGACTGTAGTTGAATTTTTCATTGTTTTAATTATGTTAGCTAGAGAAGATACCTGGGCTGTCAACGAAGTGATTGCATCAAGCTCTATGGTACAAGAAGCTCTCTTACCCGCCCCAACTCTTGTTGTCGGATATTGATAATCATTGTTGGAAATCTTTTCCAGAATCTCATATGCTTTATTATACGTTTTATTCAGCAGTGTACTATTGACAGATGCATCAACTACCATCCTCATATTCGTCTTCAACCCATTATAAAACATCTCTATTTGAGTCTAGTGCTGGAATCCATGCATTAGAAATTTCCGAATTAACTCCTTAAATCATTCTGAAGCTTTATATAGTGTTTCATCCTCTGATTGCCGAAAAGATGTGATGTCAATTATGAGCTTGGCATTCATATTTGGGGGATTATACCGTGGCAAAAATATTTGGAAAAGATCATTCCATGATGCCATTGTTCCCAATGGTAAAGCATTTAACCATGCTCTTGCTTAGTCTCTCAAGGAATATGGAAACAATTTAAGTCTAAGGGCATCTTCAGGAACACCCTATTGGCTAAACGAGTCACAAACTTCTAGAAAAATTCTTAAATGCAGTCTTGGATCTTTTGTAGGTAATCCACTAAACTGTCCTATTAATTGCAACATCTGAAACATTACTAGTTTCAGCTCGAATTGTTGAGCTTGTATGTGTGGTTTGACTATCCCTGGATTCAGGTCATCGAAAATTGGAACAACATGCTCTCGAATCGGTCTGTCACAATCATCTATCACTCCAAAAACATGAGGATTAACTCCTTGACCATTCAGATTACCATTCATACTTGGTATCACCTTAGGAATATGAGGATTAGCATCTTGACCATTCGGATTATCATTGAGACCAGAATCAATCCCGTTCCTAGCCATTTTTCGCAGTTCTTTCCGCCTTCTTCATAAAATTCTTTCGTCTCTGGGCAAAAGGATATTCTTTGTTAGCATGAATGCCTCTTCTCATGCATTGATGGAAAACATGTGGAAATTAAAGTAAACTAAGTTAAATAAAACTAATGGAATTAAGTAAAATAACCAAACCAAATTACACCAAATTGCCAATCCCCGACAAGGACGCCAAAAACTTGTTGCGTGTGAAATGATATGTGAATTGTGTAAGTATACATGTCGAATCAAGTAATAAAGTGATGAGTGAGTATCGTTCCCACGAGGATCGGATTGAGGCACAAAAGTGGTCAAGTTATTATAATAAAATGCAATTAATGCTATGGTAAAGCTATGGTAAGTATGTAGCGACAATTAAAGAAATAATGATGTATGTAATATGTGGAATTAAATAAAAATAGTTTAATCAAACGCCGATTCCTTAACAACAACGGCAACAACTTGACCGCCTCTCCCTTGACCACCTAGGGAGAGATAGAAATCAACACTCGAGAATTAAATACAATATAAAAATCGCGACTTTACTGCAAGTGTGACAGGTCAGTTGTAATATTTGTAGTGTGACAATGGAACACTGGAATATTCCAAGGATCGAATCCAAGAGAATCATGGATTTAACAATTTCTAAATAACATGTGTGTAAAATGAAGAGTCTGACCAGCTAATTGCAAAAAAGTATATTACAAAAAATTATAAAATTAAGAGAAATTAATCTAGTTTACTATCTAGCCTTCAAGAACTAAATTGTAAAACATGCAAAGTTACGAAATTAACAATTAAATAACAAACGGTGGTTGACAATTATGTGGTTCACTAATCCTTGAATTAGGGATCCAAATCACTTAAACTTCTAAAATGGCTCCATTTTACCTCTCAGTCTCCATTTTATCAAGTTAGACAAATTAATCCAAATTATCTCTCGATCTCATTGGTTAAGCTAGGACTACTGAATTGGTGCCTAACAAGATCTCCTCTCGGTCTCAATTGCCTAAATGTTCTCTTAGGGTCGTCAATCCTAAGTTTTTAAGTTCATTCAAATTATTCCAATTTATTACGATTTGGTCATCCATCCAAAAACCATCACATCACATCTCCATCAACCAACCCTTTAAAGATTTAGCTACTCATTCTAGAAATAAAACTAACAACCATGAAAATGAAAAACAAAGAAACCATTAAAGCAAAGCTTGAGAAAAATATAAAAGTTGGGATTTTTATGCAAGAAAACTTAAAGGGTATGTAAAAAAAAATCAATTAACAAGAAAATCTAAGGCAATAAACATAAAAGGAACAAACTTTAACAAATGCAAAGTAAGAGAAACTGAAATACATTAAACTAAATCTGAAAATGTCTTACAACCAAGGTATAGGGAATAAAAGTGCAAATAAAACTAAGCTACAGTGATAACTAACTTAACTAACACTAAGAATAACTAAAACAATAAGAAAAATTATTGGGTAATGTAAAATCTACAGCTAAAGAAATGAAAATAAGAAACCTTAGAAAGAGAGGAAGGAAAGCTAAGACAAAACCTAAGTAAAACTAATCCTAAACAAAGGTTATGTAGCCTCCTTTTTCTTTCAGACAAATTTTGGCTGATATAGCAACTATTCTGACCAAATTTGTGTGCGCAAAATACCTTTGAATGGGACGTCAATGATCGGTGGTTCGGGTGGATAAAGACTACCCTCTTTTTTTCCAATTTTGTCCTCTCACGGTATCGATATTGCTATACCAAGGACAAGGATATCACGATAATTCAGACAATTTCAAACTTGGGGGTCTTCTTGGAGGGTGGATATTGCGATACCTAAACTGGATATTGCGATACCACTACAGAATGGTCTCCCATCTCGAGTCTGTTGGAGTTACCGCTATTCCAAGGTTTGGATATCGCAATAGCCTTTCCTTTGGTGCCATTCTTGCTCAATTTCAGTGTAACACCCCAAAAATTTAGGGTCTGTAATTTTGCATGTTCTGACACAAAAAGCTTGTTTGCTTTAATGGCTAAGTGATTTGGGTGTGTATGGGGGTGTGTGAGAAGCTTGGGTTCAAGTCTTGGCCTTTGAAAAATTTTTAGTTTTCTTTTAAATGAACCTGGACACTGGTACTTGGGCCTTATTAGTTATAATGCTTGTTTTATGGCACAAAAAGAGCCTGTGGTGTAGTGGCAATGTGGCGTGTGGTATAACTGAGAGGTCTGAGGTTTAAGTCCTGGGTTGCACAATGGAGTGTTTATTTTGCTGTTTGAGCTGTGTAGGTAGAAGAGTTGGACTGAAGCTCTGTAAGGTGAAGTTTGAATTGGTCTTGGATGGATTTGTGGAGAGATAGTAGGAGAAAATCGTGGAGAGGAGTATGGAGAGAGTTGTGGAGAGAATCAAGGAAGTTGAGGTGTGTAGGAAGTTTTGGTGCCGAATTGGTTTAGGGAAGCTCAGGAATTTCGGCTGTAGGCATTTTTCCTTGTTTTGATTTTGTGGGGTTGTGAAAGGAGAGTGTCGTATTTTTCCTTTGTGATTTTTACAATTCGGGAACTCTTTCGGTTTTTGCGTTTTAGCTATTGAGGTGACCAAAATTGCTTCTACTCTCTCCCTTTCCACATTTTCCGAATAGGTAACTTTCCTTTTGGTCTCATTTTGCTTTCTTTGCCGATCCTCTACTCTCCTAATAGTGCCGAATGCACTTCTCTTCTCTCCCCCTCCATTCTTCTATTTTCTCTCAAAGCCGAACCTACTTTCCATCTTCTTCTTCTCTGCTCCCCACTCTCTGCCCATCTTAGCTGACTTTCTTCAAGGCTCTTTTGTGTATTTTCAGTTACCATCTTTTACCTATTGTGCTTGGCCGAATCCTAAGCTTTTCTAACCGATTTCATCATCATTAATTTCGGTAAGTCTTTCAACTTTCCAAGCAAGCTAGTTCGTTAGCACTGTGTTTTAAGCCACTCTTATTTATCTGTTCTTAGGGTGTTAAAATCTCGTGAAGAGAAAATAGAATTCTCTTGTGAATGGAGGTGTTCCAAATTTTCCCTTCACCAGCCGTTTGATCATTGGGATAATCATCAAGAGCGGGAATCGTGTCTTGGACAACAATCTTAGAAGAGTAGGCCATATTTCATACAATCATTGTAGGTGATGGTTGATTAAGTGCGGTTTAAGTTCTTGAAAATTTTTGTTATTAAAGGGCTGACCGAATAATCGAATCAATGTAGGTTGGGGCCAAGAGGTGTTTCGCTAGCTTTCGTGAAAAAGGTGTGTAACTATTTTCCGTAAATGATAATCGGCTTAAAAGCCGAAAGGGTGTGTAACCATACACCAAATTTGTTACTGTCAAAACCCGAAAACGTGTGTAATCACACCATCTCCTCTGCGAATCGGTAAAAGTCGAAACCTCAGCATATGAGGCCTCACGAGCGTGCGATTGCTCGTGTGGTAAACTGAGCACACAATCATGGGCAGTAGACTGTAGAGGCCACCACGAGCGTTCTCGTGCTCTTGGGCCGTTATGGGCATCGTTTGGTTGAAATGGGCCGTGTGGGCCCCACACAGAATAAATCCAAGATAAGTGGCAAATCCTGGACTGGGCTATATCGTTTGCATAGCCATGACTGAATTTGGGCTAAATGGGCCACACGAGCGTGTGGGCCCACTTGGGCCAAATATTGGACTTTGGGTCCATTTACATCATTTTGATCATATAGGTTATTTGTGTCGCTCGAGGCGACTGTGGACCTTTAGAAAGGTCGTTATCTGCACTGAAACCCTAAAATAGGTAAAATGACCAAAATACCCCTAAAGGGTAAAATTACTATTTTACCCATAATGGATGGAAATTACCATTTTACCCCTAGAGGTAAGTCGACTGATGAATGCATATTATTGTATGTATGCATGAGTAGGACATCTTGCATACACGAGATATTTATGACATGGCATCTTGCATGGGGTTGGGATCTTTGTTATGGAGGAAGTGTATCGCATCTTGGTGGCTTTGCCACAAATACTATTCTTCGCGGCTTTCTTTGCGATCACGATATCATCGTAGCTCTCTTTGCGATATCATATGGTGGCTTTGCCACATATACTGTTACTGGCAGCTCTGCTGCGTTATTATTATTGGCAGCTATGCTGTAATATTGGTGTGCTGGCTGGGTAGGTCGATTTTATCCCCACATGGTGTGTTGGTTGGTACGGGTGGTGTGTTGGTTGGATTGGGGTGGGTTGCATATTTGCACCATACTGATACTGTATTGGACTTAGGCCCACATTGACTACTGTAATGGGCTAAGGCCCACACTGCATCTTATTCTTGAATAGGGCTCGAGCCTAGGTTATTCTTGCATGATAGGGGATTACACACTGAGTTCTCGTAACTCACCCATTTCTTTTAATTGTACAGGTAATCCCCAGCCTTAGATGATTTGGAGCTGCGAGGGACTCGGAGGTGGCCACACGTTCGCTAATATTTTAATTTAGACCTAGTTATTTAAATTTTTATATTGGGTTGATATTTATGTAATAAGGCCTCTGGTGATTTTAATTTCTTTTAATTGGGTTTAATTTCTTATTTTGAAACTGCCAAACTGATACAAACAAGTTTTCAAAAATAATAACTATTTTAAAAGACAAACACACATTTTCAAACTTCAAAATGACGTTCCTTAGAGTAGCTTCCGCGGGTTTTTAACCAACTAAGAAACCAACAGTAACAAACATGGCAATCGTTTAAAAATGGTTTTTTCTCAACAAGCCTAATTTTGAAAAACACTTCGGTGTGACACGTCAGATTCGATTGTAACGTCTACGCCAGGTTTCGGGAGTTACATTTAGTGGTATCAGAGCCAGGTTGCAAAACTCGGCTGTGGAATGGTGATCGTATGTCTGTCGAGTTTTAAAATTTATAAAGAGATTGATCGAACCTGGAAACTAACTCTGACAACGATTGAGGTAAGTGTACCTATCAAACAGTAGTATAGCTTAGGCAAGACTGGATTGTCGAAACCAAAGGAACTAAAAGTACTAACACTAACTTTCTTTCTATTATTTAGCCTAAGAATTAAGCGAATGGTTGTTTAATCTAAATTAATTAACTACTAGACTAAAGACTCTAAGACAAAGAAGAATGAATTTGGGAGAATACTTGAGGAAAAACCAATTAATTAAGACGACACCAAAGGAAGAATCCACCTAGACTTCACTTGTTATCTAACTCTGAACCAGACGATGTATTCACTTGACTTGATTTGTAGGATTCCCTAATTTATATTAAATCCTCTCTCGAGGCGAATAACGTCTAACCCTAGGTTGATTAATTGAAATCTCTTTCTAATTAAAACCCCTAGAATTGCATTAACTCGATCTATGGACTCCCATATTAGGTTTCACCCTAATCCGGCAACGCCTCGTCACCCTATCTCTAGGCGCGCGATCAACTCCTCTTAACTATGCTAGATCTACTCTTAGACAGGGACTTTTGCTCCTCCACCTAAGCACATCAAACTTGAATCGATATCCGCAAAATATCAACACAAGAATTAAGAACACATAATTAAGAACAAATCAAATATTTATCATATAGTTCAGCAAACGATAACAAGATTCATCTAAGTTTCATCCCCCTCAGGTATCTGAGGGTTTATTTCATAACAATAAAAGAAAACATCTCAGAAGAAAAGATAAAACAAAACATAAGAAATCCCTAAAACCCCCTGAAGGAATTGAAGGAGAGATCTGCCGTCTTGAGTAGAATTTCGGCTTCTTGAGATGGATCAACTGGCTATCCCTGAGCGAATCCCCACAAATCTGCCCTCTCTGGCCTAGCAAGACGCCCCTAAACGATAGCTTTGGGCTCCGGCTTCTGCCGAACTCCCTTCTTAAGTTTCCCCTAGGATGTTTATATAGGCTTGGAGATGCCTTACTTGGCCTCCAAGTATCCTAATCTTAGTGAAGTTCCTATTTGGGTGTTTATATAGACTTTGGATTGTGTTTCTTTGCCTCCAAGCATCCAAATCCGAGTAAAACTCCTCTTGGCCGCGGCAGGGGCACGGCCATGGCACACGCCCGTGTGAATCATGGCCAGGCCGTGTTGGGTCGACTAATGAGGCATGGCCGTGTGGTATTGGGCTCAGGCCGTGTTCAAGATTATTAAGGAGGCACGGCCGTGTGGTCTTGGGTCTAGGCCGTGTCAATTTCGTGATGTGGCCCATTTGACCCGTTTAAGCCCGTTTCTTGTTCTTTTCATCCTTCGGTGCTTTTCTGAGTATAAAACATGAAAATAAAGGATTAAGAGCACCAAATTACATAAAATAAGGGATATTTCATCCAAAATCATGCTAAATGTTGGATTAAAATATGTTACTTTTACGGTTTATCAAATACCCCCACACTTAAGCTTTTGCTTGTCCTCAAGAAAAATTTTCAACTCATAATTAAAACAAACTTCCCTCAATTCATAATAGTCATTGATAGTGTTTCATCATAATTCAAGGATAATTTATACATGGATAATTCAACTCAAAGGGTCCTAAAGATTCAAACAATCTAAGTCATACATTTGTAGCATAAAACATAGGTGTTTCCCCTCATCTAAATAATTACCTTTGATTCAAAATCGACAAGAATTGACATCCTCGCTAAAGATTCACTCAAATCACTCGAAGGGTTTAAGGTTCAGAATTAAGCACTCAAATGTCAAACCTGAAAAGTTAATCCCATAGGCCTGCATGAAAATCAAATCTCCACCACTTATTAAATGAGATGATACACAAATCAAAAGGTCTTTAACATGGTTGTAATGGGGCTTGGGTTAAAGGTGTGGTTAAAGGCTGAATTAGAGGGTTAGAATCGAGATTGAATTGACAAATTACCTAACCAGAAACAACGAACTAAATAAAAGTGATTACATCAATTTGAAAAATACTAATACTACGAGCTTCTTCTTCAATATTTGGAATTCAAATGTATAAGCTCTTTACTCACAAAACTAATAATGAATAAACTTTTGATTGGTTTTTTTTAAGAAAAAATCATAAATACATACTAAATTCATAATAAAGGATAAATTACTTAAATAAAAATTATAGTTAGGCAACTAATCAAATCAAATCTCAATATAAGGGTGGTCAACAGGAATGGTGATAACAAAAATAAAGGGTTTCGGGTTAAAATTAGTGGGTGAGTCAATGGAAAGGTTGTTAGGATTAAAAAGGGTTCACTAGGGGTTAATTATGAAGGTAGGCTTTTTATGGAGTAAGTGGGTTAAATCCTAGGTGCCTTTATCATTTCTGTATATCAAATCAAAGATGTGGTCTCGACATGTATAATCGATGCAAGTTCTAGAATAACAAATCAATGTTGACACACTCATAATCAATGAAGTGAGCAAGAAAAAGAATTTACGCTCAATAAGGCTCAAAATCTCACAAAAATTATGGGTATTTTGATGTCAACCTCATAAATTTCAAACTTCAAAGTAATATTCAAATTCAGGTAGACAACCTAGAAAAAAATTTAATTTTCTGAAAAATAGACTTATCATGCTTGATTCTCTAGTATTCTTAGAATTTAATCATCAATGCATAATTATCAATGACTTAATCTAAAACATGTCAATAAAAATCATCAATCCTGGGAATTTCATTCTAATGATAATATGAGAAATTTACTTTAAGATAAGGCATAATTCAGGGATTTGAGAACAATGAAAAAAGTTATGCTCCTTTTTAGGTTGTTCACCCCCCCCACACTTAAGATGTACATTGCCCTCAATGTACAAGGATAGATAATATCAAAATAAAATCATACGATAGGGAGAGAGGTGAAACTTCCTGAATTTTGGATGAAGTCAATGAAAAGAAACCGGATAGGAATTGGCAAAGGTAAACGTGGGGGAGCGCCTTGAACCGTTTGAATTTGAATCCTCAAAGTAGCCCGCCCGATTTTGTTGTATCCTAAGCTAAATCTAAATGGCATGAAGAATAAGAATAAAATAATAAAGAAAATAAAAGAAATAAAAATAAAAATAAAAATAAAAGTAAATAATGGAAGGTGAAAGAAGAAAGACAATTGGAAAAGAAAAAGGAAGAATGAGGGTTTAAATAGAGATGCAGCTCGTGTTTTGGGAGAAATTTTGTCCTGTTGCCACACGTCTACGGCCACGCCCTTTTACCTACCTATGGTGCCCACACGGCCACGGCCACTGCCGTGTGCAAGGCCGTGTGGGTATGAAAACCTGCGCCTAAATATGAAAAGAAATCAAACTAAACTAATTAGTAGGGTTAGTGCTCGGGTTGCCTCCCGAGAAGCGCTCGTTTAAAGTCTTGAGCTAGACTTACCTCTCATTCGCATTATCAGGGTGGTTTGAGGAGGTGAAAATCCTTTTTCATGTGATCAATTCGGTTTTTGATAAATAATTTAAGTCGAGTAATGTTTTCCTCAAAAGTGCCAAAATTATAATGTGTTACCTCGACCTTTCCATCTGGGAAGATTTTGAGTACCTGATCTCCTATCTTAAGCTGGGTTGTCCCATTATTAAGTTCGTTGTGGAGTTGCCTCATTTTTGCTTCGTGTGTTTTTAGTCTCTCATTGAAGTGTGTCTTCCATTCGTCTAGTTCATCGATCCAAAGCCTTCGTTTCTCATGAATTTCTTCTTTATCGACACGAGGTCTAGGATCTGGCATCTGCGAAAGAGCTTCTAGAAACGACAAGTTAATATAAAATTTCTTTGAAAGTTTAAGAGGCTTACCGAGTTGTTCCTCTGTGTGGTCTTTCTTTGTCGCATCGGGGTATGGCACACGGGGTTGGTACTCTATAATCACCGGGTTTGGTAAATCATGGTTTACCTCAACCTTACCTTCACTTACCACGTGCTCTTGCCTTGGGTCGATTCCACTAACCTTTCACCGTCATGGTTATTTACGGCTTGAATTTGCTCTTTTGGGTTAGTTTCGGTGTTGCTTGGCAAGCTTTCTTGTAGTTGTTCGAGATTATCTTTGCAAGTTGTCCAACTGTGTTAGTAAGTTGTCCAACTATCTTAGTAAGTTCCCAACTTGGCTCTCGATCCCTTTGATTGATGCCTGTTGATTCTTAAGGGTGGTCTCAAAGTGTCTTGGAGACGGTTATCTGTAGCAGCGCCATGAATTTTGTCGGCACCTCCTCAAGGTTCGACTCCTCTTCTTGTTGGTGAGGTGGTTGTTGAAAATTTGGAGGAAGTTAGGTCTTTGGCTACTTTGATCATCCCACAAGAAATTGGGATGGTACCTCCAACTGCATTATAAGTGTTATCATAAAAATTATTTTGAGGTCTAGCATAGTTACCCATATAGTTGACTTGTTCGCTTTCCATGCCATGTCCGTAGGGTGGGTACTCGAGGATTCGCCACGCCCGCTTGTTTCACATCGCATAAGCTGGATGTGCCTACGAGGAACCGTATAAACCATCAAATTTTTATGTAACATCTCTAAGCTGGGTTGATAGCTTTCAGTTCTTTGGGTCGAGGTTATAGATATCGACTGCTTTTGTTGGCTTTGTCCTCATAACTTGCCACTGGTAGTTATTCAGTGCCATCTCCTCTATAAACTAAAATTTTCCTGACAAAAGCAAATAAAAGAAAAATTAGCAAAATAAAAATAAAATTTAATTGAAAAAATAAAATATGGCTAGAGTAATAAAAATTGAGCGTTCTTAATATTTTAGTTCCCCGGCAACGGCGCCAAAAACTTGATCGTATGTCTGTCGAGTTTTAAAATTTATAAAGAGAATGATCGAACCTGGAAACTAACTCTAACAATGATTGAGGCAAGTGCACCTATCGAATAGTAGTATAGCTTAGGCAAGACCGGATTGTCGAACCCAAAGGAACTAAAAGTACTAATACTAACTTTCTTTCTATTATTTAGCCTAAGAATTAAGCGAATGGTTGTTTAATCTAAATTAATTAACTACTAGACTAAAGACTCTAAGACAAAGAAGAATGAATTTTGGAGAATACTTGAGGAAAAACCAATTAATTAAGACAACACCCAAGGAAGAATCCACCTAGACTCCACTTGTTCTCTAACTCTGAACCAGACGATGTATTCACTTGACTTGATCCGTAGGATTCCCTAATTTATATTAAACCCTCTCTCGAGGCGAATAACGTCTAACCTTAGGTTGATTAATTGAAATCTCTTTCTAATTAAAACCCCTAGACTTGCATTAACTCGATCTATGGACTCCAATATTAGGTTTCACCCTAATTCGGCAACGCCTCGTCACCCTATCTCTAGGTACGCGATCAACTCTGCTTAACTATGCTAGATCTACTCTTAGGCAGGGACTTTTGCTCCTCCACCTAAGCACATCAAACTTGAATCGATATCCGCGAAATATCAACACAAGAATTAAGAACACATAATTAAGAAAAAATCAAATATTTATCATATAGTTCGAAGAACGATAACAAGATTCATCTAAGTTTCATCCCCCTGTATATCGAGGGTTTAGTTCATAACAATAAAAGAAAACATCTCGTAAGAAAAGATAAAACAAAACATAAGAAATCCCTAAAACCCCCTGAAGGAATTGAAGGAGAGATCCGCCGTCTTGAGTAGAATTTCAGCTTCTTGAGATGGATCAACTGGCTATCCCTGAGCGAATCCCCACAAATCTGCCCTCTCTGGCCTAGCAAGACGCCCATAAACGATAGCTTTGGGCTCCGGCTTCTGCCGAACTCCCCTCTTAAGTTTCCCCCTAGGATGTTTATATAGGTTTGGAGATGCCTTACTTGGCCTCCAAGTATCCTAATCTGAGTGAAGTTCCTATTTGGGTGTTTATATAGACTTTGGATTGTTTTTCTTTGCCTCCAAGCATCCAAATTCGAGTAAAACTCCTCTTGGCCGCAGCAGGGGCACGGCCATGGCACACGCTCGTGTGAATCGTGGCCAGGCCGTGTTGGGTGGACTAATGAGGCACGACCGTGTGGTCTTGGGCTCAGGCCGTGTTCGAGATAAATAAAGAGGCACGGTCGTGTGGTCTTGGGTCCAGGCCGCGTCGATTTCGTGATGTGGCCCATTTGGCTCGTTTTAAGCCTGTTTCTTGTTCTTTTCATCCTCCGGTGCTTTCCTGAGTATAAAACATGAAAATAAAGGATTAAGAGCACCAAATTACATAAAATAAGGGATAATTCATCCAAAAGCATGTTAAATGTGGGATTAAAATATGTTACTTTTACGATTTTTCAAATGGGTTTTGAAAAGTCTTTCTGAAAGTGGATTTTAAAGATTTGAAACATTTTTGAAAGATGTACAAGTGTGGCACACCGGGTCTCTGGCGCCAAATCTGTAAGTTCTCTAATTCTGATTACTGTTATACTGTGAAACTCTAGATAGAGGAAACTGAGACCGTAGGAGACTGTAAACTGTAATGAGACCTCGATCTGTGAAAACAAACCCCTAATGATTATTTTTCATAATACATTTGTTAATAATTACTGAAATTTTAATCTGATGCATAATACTTTTTAATCAGATAAAGCACATATCGAAATGAGCACAAGAGGTACTCGTGGAAGGGGTACACGGGGTCGCGGTAGAGGCCGAGGAAATGCTCGGGCCAGATCGTTGGCATCAGGCCATATGCCTGCTGGGGAAGCACCAGCCTCACCAGTAACTGAGACAGGGTCTTATGATCGAGCAGCTGGGGATGATGCTCTATCCCAAGTGATGCTCCGCGTTTTAGAGAGGGTTGCTGGAGCTAGTATTGGAACAGTGGGCCGAGGGTCAATTTCAGAGTGACTCCAGTCTAATGCAGCAAAAATTTTTAGGGGTATTTCTGGAGTAGCCCTAAATGTGGCGGAGTACTGGTTAGATGCTACCGAACGGATAATGGACGACCTTGACTGTACTACGGAGCAAAAATTAAAAGGGGCAGTGTCCTTACTGCGAGATGAGGCCTACCAATGGTGGCTCACCGTGAGAGAGGGTACACAGGCCAACCGAATGACATGGGATTTCTTTAAGGCGGCCTTCCAAGGGAAATATGTGGGTGCAAGTTATGTGGACGCCCGAAGAAGGGAATTTTTGAACCTGAACCAAGGGAATAAGACAGTGGCGGAATATGAGGCAGAGTTCTTTCGGTTGAGTCGGTATGCTCGAGGGATAGTAGCAACTGAGTATGAACGCTGTGTACGTTTTGAGGATGGCCTACGAGACGAGTTAAGGGTATTGATAGCTCCACAGTGGGAGCGAGATTTTGCTCCTCTTGTAGAAAAGGCAAAGATTGCTGAAGAGGTGAAGCGCTCGGAGCGCCAGAACCGTGAAAAAGATAAGGGCAGAAATAAGAGGGATTTTGGGCCCTCAAGTTTTTCTGGGAGGCCTCTTAAGAAGGCCAGGTTTAATGGGCCGGTTCGGACTGGAGTTCCTGTTGCTATTGCTAGACAGCAGTCGTGCGTTGATTGTGGGAGATCTCACTAGGGTGAGTGCTGGAAGAGGAATGGGGCGTGCTTTAAATGCGGGTCCATGGATCATCAGGTTATGAATTGTCCGTGGAGGCCTGTTCAAATGCAAGCAGTAGGACAGGGTTATGTTCAGCCAATGAGAGGTGGTCAGCAGCCACCGAGAGGCCGTGGGTAGGCCAGAGGGGGTAATGAGAGGGGACGAGGTCGTGGAGCCCCAGGCAGAGGTGCTGGTAACACTGAGGCAAGGCAGCCAGCCCTGGTATATGTTGCTCGTCGTAGAGAGGATGGTGATGCTCCAGATGTTATAACCGGTACGTTCCTGATTCATAATGTACCGTACACTGCTCTGATTGATATAGGGTCTACGCATTCATACATTGCATGTATTGTGTCTGCACCTTAGGTATCTTGTGTGAGAGTATTGTTAATGAAATGACGGTGTTAAGTCCACTGGGACAGTCGATTAGGGTAGACAAATTGTTCAGAAATGTGCCCCTAGAGGTTCAAGGGGTTGTCTTTCTGGCTGACTTGATGGAATTTCCGTTTGGTGAATTTGACCTTATATTGGGTATGGATTGGCTGGTGAAACACCGTGCAAGTTTGGATTGTGCTACTAAGCGTATGGTGTTGAGAACTACTGAGGATGAGGAAGTGGTGGTACTTGGGGAGCGAAGGGACTTCCTGTCTAATGTGATTTCTGCATTAAGGGCCTAAAAATTGGTTCGCAAGGGTTGTGAGGCGTTTCTAGCCTATATTGGCGTATCTGGTTCTGAGGGTCCTTTTGTTGGAAATATTAGAATAGTTAAGGATTTTTCCGATGTATTTCTGAATGAGCTCCGTGGGTTGCCCCCGAACCGCGAAGTTGAGTTTGGTATTGAACTCTTGCCTGGAACAGCTCCGGTGTCCATCGCCCCTTATAGAATGGCACCGAAGGAGCTGGTGGAGTTAAAGGCTCAAATTCAAGAGCTGCTGAACCGAGGATTCATTCGATCGAGTGTGTCTCCATCGAGAGCACTAGTGTTGTTTGTGAAGAAGAATGATGGATCCATGCGCATGTGCATTGATTATCGGCAGTTGAATAAACTGACTATCAAAAATAAGTATCCCTTGCCGAGAATTGACGATCTGTTTGATCAGCTGCAAGGAGCTTCGGTTTTCTCCAAAATAGATCTTCGTTCTGGGTACCATTACCTGAGGGTTAAAGAGGCTGATGAGTATAAGACTGCGTTTAGGACTCGCTATGGTCATTACGAGTTCCTAGTGATACCGTTTGGGATGACGAATGCACCAGCTACTTTCATGGGCTTGATGAACCGAGTATTCCAGCCCTACCTGGATCGGTTCGTGGTGGTATTTATAGACAACATCTTGGTGTATTCGAGAACCGAGGATGAACATGATGCACATCTCTGAATTATTCTGCAAATTTTGAGGGAGAAACAACTGTACGCTAAGTTCAGCAAGTGTGAGTTTTGGCTGCGAGAAGTGACATTTCTGGGTCACGTGGTATCTACCGAGGGGATTAGGGTTGATCCTCGAAAAATTGAAGCCGTACTGGATTGGAAACCATCTAAGATCAGATCTCGAGATTGAAGCTTTCGGTCCGCGCAGGTATTGCAGACGTTTTGTAGAGGGGTTTTCTGTGATTGCTGCACCTATGACTAAGTTGCTGTGTAAAGGGGTACCTTTCAAGTGGACTGGTAAGCAGTAAGAGAGTTTTGAGAAACTGAAGAAAGTTCTCACTGAGGTCCCTGTTTTAATACAGCCAGAGTCTGATAAGGAATTTATGGTCTATAGTGATGCATCACACATTTGATTGGGTTGTGTGCTGATGCAGGAGGGTAAGGTGGTTGCTTATGCGTCTCGTCAGCTTAAGCCTCACGAGGCAAATTACCCTACACATGACTTAGAGTTAGCCGCGGTGGTATTCGCACTGAAAATTTGGAGGCACTATTTATACGGTGAGAAGTGTATTATCTACACAGATCACAAGAGCCTCAAGTACCTCCTTACTCAGAAGGAGCTGAACCTTAGGCTGCGAAGATGGATAGAGCTGCTTAAGGATTATGACTGCTCGATTGAGTATCACCTTGGTAAGGCTAACATGGTAGCTAACGCACTGAGCCGTAGGGCTGTATCTGATTTGAGAGCAATGTTTGCTCGTCTCACTTTGTATGATGATGGTAGCTTGTTAGCTGAGCTTCAAGTGAGACTGACGTGGACTGAGCAAATTAAGGGGAAACAGTTGTTGGATGAGTCACTGGTTCCTCGTTTTCGACAAGTTGAGAATAGAGAGACTGCGGATTTTGGGTTGAATGGTGAGGGAGTACTGTGTTAACGTGGGAGAGTCTGTGTACCGAGGGATTCTGAACTGAGGCAGTCTATACTGCGAGAGGCGTATAGTAGTCCATATGCTATGCACCCTGGCAGAAACAAGTTATACCGAGATCTTCGTGAGCTATACTGGTGGCTAGGATTGAAACGCTAAGTTACTGATTTTGTGAGTAAGTGCTTGACGTGTCAACAAGTTAAGGCTAAACATCAGCTGCCTTCAGGGCTACTGCAGCCAGTCAAGATTCCACTTTGGAAGTGGGAGAGGGTGACTATGGATTTTGTCAGTGGGCTACCCTTAACGCCTACTAAGAAGGATTCGGTATGGGTCATTGTAGACCAGTTGACTAAATCTGCCCATTTTATACTAGTCTGCACTGATTACTCATTGCAGAAGCTTGCAAAGTTGTATATGGCTGAGATTGTGAGACTGCATGGGGTACCAGTTTCTATTATATCTGACAGAGACCCTCGATTCACATCTCGGTTCTGGAAGAAATTACACGAGGCGTTGGGTACTAGGTTGGACTTCAGTACTGCGTTCCATCCTATGACAGATGGTCAGTCAGAGAGGGTGATTCAGATACTGGAGGACATGTTAAAAAGTTGTGTCATTGATTTCCGAGGTAGCTGGGAAGACTATTTGCCATTAGCAGAGTTTGCATATAATAACAGCTATCAATCCAGTATTCAAATGGCACCGTACGAGGCGTTATATGGTCGTAGGTGTCGTACTCCTACCTGTTGGACTGAGCTGGGCAAGCGGCGAGTTTTGGGGCCAGAGTTAGTTTCTGATACCGAAGAAAAGGTGAAACTGATTCGAGACCGGTTAAAGGAAGCATCTGATAGGCAGAAGTCTTACGCGGATCTTAAACACCGAAAGATTGAGTATCCTATGGGGGACTTCGTATTTCCCAAGGTCTCCCCATGGAAGAAGGTACTAAGGTTTAGACGGAAGGGTAAGCTTAGCCCTAGGTTTATTGGGCCTTACCGAATACTGAAGCGTGTGGGACCAATTTCCTATCAACTGGAGTTGCCTCCAAAGTTAGACCAGATTCATGATGTGTTCCACGTCTCCATGCTGAGGCGTTATCATTCTGATCCCACGCATATAGTACCAGTCGAGGAGATCGAGGTTGGGCCAGATCTGACCTTCGAGGAGGAGCCAGTGCAGATATTGGAGCGTGAGGTTAAAGTACTGAGAAAGAAATCCATTCCGCTAGTCAAAGTGCTTTGGCGTAATCATAGTTCAAAAGAAGCCACGTAGGAACCCGAAGAGGCGATTCAACAAAAAAAATGTCACTTATTCTGACCAGGTAAATGTCGAGGCCGAAATTTCTTTTAGGAGGTAGAATTGTAACGCCCCAAAAATTTAGGGTCTGTAATTTTGCATGTTCTAACACAAAAGCTTGTTTGCTTTAATGGCTAAGTGATTTGGGTGTGTATGGGGGTGTGTGAGAAGCCTGGGTTCAAGTCTTGGCCTTTAAAAAATTTTTAGTATTCTCTTAAAAGAACCTGGACACTGGCACTTGGGCCTTATTAGTTATAATGCTTGTTTTATGGCACAAAAAGTGCCCGTGGTGTAGTGGCAAGGTGGCATGTGGTATAACTAAGAGGTCTGAGGTTCAAGTCCTGGGTTGCACAATGGAGTGTTTATTTTGCTGTTTGAGCTGTGTAGGTAGAAGAGTTGGACTAAAACTCTGTAAGGTGAAGTTTGAATTGGTCTTGGATGGATTTGTGGAGAGATAGTAGGAGCAAATCGTGGAGAGGAGTATAGAGAGAGTTGTGGAGAGAATCAATGAAGTTGAGGTGTGTAGGGAGTGTTGGTGCCGAATTGGTTTAGGGAAGCTCAGGAATTTCGGCTGTAGGCATTTTTCCTTGTTTCGGTTTTGTGGGGTTGTGAAAGGAGAGTGCTGTATTTTTCCTTTGTGATTTTTACCATTCGGGAATTCTTTCGGGTTTTGCGTTTTAGCTATTGAGGTGACCAAAATTGCTTCTACTCTCTCCCTTTCCACATTTACCAAATAGGTAACTTTCCTTTTGGTCTCATTTTCCTTTCTTTGTCGATCCTCTACTCTCCTAATAGTGCCGAATGCACTTCTCTTCTCTCCCCCTCCATTCTTCTATTTTCTCTCAAAGTCGAACCTACTTTCCATCTTCTTCTTCTCTGTTCCCCACTCTCTCCCCATCTTAGCCGACTTTCTTCAAGGCTCTTTTGTGTATTTTCAGCTACCATCTTTTCCCTGTTGTGCTTGGCCGAATCCTAAGCTTTTCTAACCATCTTCATTATCATTAATTTCGGTAAGTCTTTCAACTTTCCAAGCAAGCTAGTTCGTTAGCATTGTGTTTTAAGCCACTCTTATTTATCTGTTCTTAGGGTGTTAAAATCTCGAGAAGAGAAAAGAGGATTCTCTTGTGTGTTGAGGCATTCCAAATTTTCCCTTCACCAGCCGATTGATCATTGGGATAATCATCAAGAGCGTGGAATCGTGTCTTGGACAACAATCTTAGAAGAGTAGGCCATATTTCATACAATCGTGGTAGGTGATGGTTGATTAAGTGCGGTTTAAGTTCTTGAAAATATTTGTTATTAAAGGGCTGACCGAATAATCGAATCAATGTAGGTTGGGGCCAAGAGGTGTTTCACTAGCTTTCGTGAAAAATGTGTGTAACTATTTTCTGTAAATGATAATCGGCTTAAAAGCCGAAAGGGTGTGTAACCATACACCAAATTTGTTACTGTCAACACCCGAAAAGGTGTGTAATCACACCATCTCCTCTGCGAATAGGCAAAAGCCGAAAATCCAAAACCTTGGCATATGAGGCCTGACGAGCGTTCGATCACTCGTGTGGTAAACCGAGCCCACAATCATGGGCAGTAGACTGTAGAGGCCACCACGAGCGTTCTCGTGCTCTTGGGCCGTTATGGGCCTTGTTTGGCTGAAATGGGCCATGTGGGCCCCACACAGAATAAATCCACGATAAGTGGCAAATACTGGACTGGGCTATATCGTTTGCATAGCCGTGACTGAATTTGGGCTAAATGGGCCACACGAGCGTGTGGGCCCACTTGGGCCGAATATTGGACTTTTGGCCCATTTACATCATTTTGATCATATAGGTTATTTGTGCCGCTCGATGCAACTGTGGACCTTTGGAAAGGTCGTTATCTGCACTAAAACCCTAAAATAGGTAAAATGACCAAAATACCCCTAAAGGGTAAAATTGCTATTTTACCCATAATAGATGGAAATTACCATTTTACCCCTAGAGGTAAGTCGACTGATGAATGCATATTATTGTATGATTGTATTGAGTAGGACATCTTGCATACACGAGATATTTAGGACATGCATACTGCATGGGGTTGGGATACTGTTTATGGAGGAAGTGTACTATTATGGTGGCTTTGCCACAAATATCATATTCTTGGCGGCTTTGCTTTGCGATCATCGATCTTGGAAGCTCTGCTGCAATACTTTTACTGGTGGCTTTGCCATATATACTATTACTGGTAGCTCTTCTACATTATTATTACTGGCAACTATGCTGCAATATTGGTGTGTTGGCTGGGTTGGTCGATTTTATCCCCACATGGTGTGTTGGTCTGTACGGGTGGTGTGTTGGTTGGATTGGGGTGGGTTGCATATTTGCACCATCACGATCTTGTATTGGGCTTAGGCCTACATTGACCATCTTGTAATGGGCTAAGGCCCCATCTGCATCATTATCGAATAGGGCCCTGTGCCCGGCATCATTATCGCATGATAGGGGTTTACACACTGAGTTCTCGTAACTCACCCTTTTCTTTTAACTGAACATGTAATCCCCAGCCTTAGATGATTTGGAGCTGCGAGGGACTCGGAGGTGGCCACACGTTCGCTAATATTTTATTTTAGACCTAGTTATTTAAATTTTTATATTGGGTTGATATTTATGTAATAAGGCCTCTGGTGATTTTAATTTCTTTTAATTGGGTTTAATTTCTTATTTTGAAACTGCCAAACTGATACAAACAAGTTTTCAAAAATAATAACTGTTTTAAAAGACAAACACACATTTTCAAACTTCAAAATGATGTTCCTTAGAGTAGCTTCCGCGGGTTTTTAACCAACTAAGAAACCAACAGTAACAAACATGGAAATCGTTTTTAAACGGTTTTCTCTCAACAAGCCTGATTTTGAAAAACACTTCAATGTGATACGTCAGATTCGGTCGTAACATCTAGGCCGGGTTTGGGGTGTTACATTCAACCTCAAACATGTCCCTACATCACTCAACCATACGTTAGGACCCCCAGTGGCACTATTAGCCAATTTGGGTATCAAAATGAGGAAAAATAAGACATTTACACTTATTATATTAAAATCTAAAAATTACAAAAAAACTACGAAAAATACATTACTTTGCTTGAGAATAAGCTCCTTAAGTATATCGAGAAAACCTAATTTACCCTATCAAATTACGATAGATCAATTTGACCACTAAATTCACTTTTGTTATTTTTGTGGCTGGGTTTCCACTACCATTCAACATCAACTCAAAGATTAAAAATCTTAAATTAGTTGCGTAAGGTTCAACTTCACATTTCCTAGGTCCTATGCAGTCTCAAAGCTTGCAAAGTCATTGAAAAAGTTTTGAAGACCATCTTGATTTGGGTATTATAGTCTAAATGAGCTCCATTATCTTCCACTTCAATAAAGAAACCCCTAAGTGTAAGTACGTGATTTGGTTCTAAGGAGTTGTGAAGTTAAGAAACTAGCATCTGAGCGTAAGAAGTTATCCCCTAATTGGCGAGGCCCATATGTTGTTCCTCAAGTAATGTAGAATTGAGCTTATAAACTCAGTACAATCGCAGGTGTGCCAGTAGGCAACATGTAGAACACAACACACTTTAGAAAATATTATGTATAAACTCAAAGTATAAATATAAAATAATATATACTTGAAATTTGTAACCCCACCATAAGGCATGCGATTAATATAAAATTTAAAAAAGGGGATCTATCTCAACCCTAAAAAAGATTGTTTTCTGCCTCTCAAACACCCCCACAAGGGTGCTAATTAACAATAAAATCATTTTCAATAAAAGCCAAAAGAAAAAGCAATAAATATTCATGACCATTAATCATCAACGATGTCATCTTCAATAAAGGTAGAATCAACTACATTCTTCCCAAAGCAAAGAGTCTCCTTAGGGCCAACATTTGGAACAATTGTTGTAGCTCAAGCTTTTGTCAAATCTCTTGGAGATGGGTTAAAGAAACCGTAGCCTTCGAGGTTGGTTCATAGTTGTTCAAAGCAATGTCAAAAAAATTCAGCTGCCCAAACTTAAGTTGAACCTTATGTAAAGTCTAGGCTCTATAGTCCTCCCAGTATAGATAATTTGCTTAACCATATTTTTCTTCTTTGATTCTACTATAGCAAGTTGGTCCTTTACTTGAAGAGCTTATTCTTGACTAATTCCTTCTATTTCATCACTAAATTAAGTTTGTCTCGTGCAACCCAACCATCCTTTGAAACCTACTCTTTTACATCTTTAAGCTCCTTCTTTAAGAATCGAATTTCCACTTAAAACCTTTCCTCTTTGCAGCCACAACTCTGGATAGCCAACAAACGATCCCAAATGCATAGATATTGCCCGTGGTAAAAAAAAAAGGCATGCATATGCAAAAATTTGTAAATAAGGGAAAATTTATAATTAAAGTATACACATCAACATTAGCATGATGGATTTAGACAAATGTGGGGGCTCATATCCTTTGCAGCTCTCTTGCTTACTCACTGGCCACCATTTTAAAGCCCATTCAAAGGGCGAGGATGGGGTATGAGAATAAGGTATAACTTTTAAAGGAGAAGCATTTACAACATAAGGGTTCTTCGTAGGGGTATTTTTGGAGTATATAGACGAGGAATCTTGTTCTTAGAAAGGTCAATAGAAGAGTCGTAATAAGTCTTTTCCCTTTTTTTTTGATGAAATGCCTCGCATAAAAGAAAGCATAGAAGTCTTCGTAGTTGCAAAACAAATACACAAAATGATCACATTATATATAAGATAGATATTAGTGGTAGTATCATAAATAAATACATGAACTTTAGGGTTATACTATGTCTCAAAAGTATTAGAGTTTGTCCGACCTTCTTTTAGTACAACCACTTTCAATTTTGAAGGCAAATTAGTGCTCTTGTTTAACTCTATTAATTTTTCCATGTCGAAAACTACTACAGTTCTTTCTTCTTAACTTATGTTACTAAGTTATGAAAAATTTTGATGACATATCAATCCCTTCACTTTCATTTGACTCATCATCCAACCTAGAAATGTCTATAAGAGTAATGGAAGGTCTTGCACTAGTGTTTCAAAAATATTACCTTAAAGGGTCAATTTTTAAACAACAAAAGGCATGAAAAGATCAAGGATATAAATGTGAAAATACATAAAAGAGAAAGAAGAAAGAGGTAGTAGATGGAAAAGTATATGTACTTTGTTGACGAATTCCAAGGGATAGTCCTAGGGTAATGGTTAAATCCAGTGGCAATATTCCCACATTCAACAAAGATAGTGTTTCTTCACTAACATTGGGTTGAGTTTGCAGAAATGTTGATGGTCAATGAAGTATCTAACTTGCTTTGCTTCTTCGTCTGCAATTGGGAGTTTAATATTACATTTTTGGTTCTTTAAATTCCAAAATGGCTAAAGCCCTACCTAATTCAAAGGGTTTTTGATGGAAAAGTAGGCAGATTTTTCGGTCTAGTCATAGTGTTTTAATCCGGTAAACATACTATCCCATTCCATTGCAAGTAATATTAGCAAGTAGTTTTAAGCTTACATGTAACAATCCGTTTTTCAGTAGTGTCAGAAACAGTGGTTTCGGGGCCACCAAATCTGACGAGTAAGTTCGTAAATATTATATTATATAATAATATTTACGAGTCAAATATGATTTTAAAAAGGTTTTTGATTCGATAATTTATGCTATTCGAATAATTAATTAAGCTCAAGTGGTAAGACCTTAAGATCAAGTGGTTTTAGAAAATAAGGTATCAAGACCTCGTTTCTATAAATTGAGCAGTAAATATTTATAAAAATATTTACGAAATGTCATTGAGGTGGTATTAAAGTTTCATTGAAAAATTTTAACGTTTCGATAGTTAATTAAACGAAAAGGACTAAATCGTAAAAGTTAAAAAAAGTCAATCGCTATTAATTTAAAGGTGTTAATTGATTAAAGAATTATAATTGGATGGCCTTATTGAGTAAATTATCCATCCTAAAGATAGTGGGACTGTTGGATACTTTAATTTCTTTCAATTATAATGTTTTATATGTTATTTTATTAATAAAATAAAATAAAAGGTTAATAAAATAAAGAAAACATAATAGTTTTCTTCTCCATTTGGTTTTATTCTTCACTAAACCACCATGGGAGATTTTGAAGCTCGCCTAACCATGTTTCTTTGCATGTTAGCCCCTAAGCTATCTGTTTCTAATAATTTTTATGTTTTTGAGATCATTACAACTAGGTCCAGTTAGCCCCTACCTTCGATTTTGAAATTGTTAAAGATTTTGAATGCTGCCATTGATGAATCTAGTGATTGTAGATTTTAAATGATGAACTTGAAGTGTTAGTTGGTATTTAAAAGTATTTTGTTAAGTAATTTTTGATGAATTTACCGATTAAGGACTAAATTGTTAAAATAGTAAAAATACATGGATTTGATGTGAAATTATTACAAATGTCAGCTTTTTTGTGTGTCATGAATATCCGGATGATATGAATTGGCATTAAAAATGGTTAGTTTGCATGTTTTAGGCTCAGGGACTAAATTGAATAAAAGTAAAATATTAGGGGTAATTTTGTAAAAATGTCAAAAATGACTAAATTGCTTAAAGTGATTTTTTTACTATCTAAATTAATAAATTGAATGAAATTATTAATTTAGATCCAGATCGGGTGAAAAATCGAGGAGAATGATAAAATTACCAAAATGCCCCTGTACTTTTACATTTATGCAATTTTAGCCGGGTAAGTTCGTATGAACTGAATTCTGTATAAGCTGATCAATTGAATGTTAGTATGTGATTCTATTGTGATTGAATCAATATATATATATATATGTTATTATATGATTTATCGAGTAAGAGACGATGGAAATCCAGCGACGTACGACAACTATCAAGCCTCGTTTGAACCTTAGGAATATATAGGATACAGATGATATGCCATTAGGGTTTCCATGTTTTGAGTGCTGGTCTTGAATGTCCTACCGGTGGCCGAGTTCCGGCATTTGTTGCTGATACTTGACAGCTTGTGTGAGTAGCACCATGTGGCTATGTTCTGACTGACAGCTTGTGTGAGCAGACCCATGTTACTATGTTTCGGGTGCTGGTCTTGAATGTCCTTGTAACATCCCAATTTAGGGCCTAGTCAGAATAGTGGTGCGAGACAACAAATCCGAGGTTTATGAATGAGTTTTTGAGGTTTATGCTATGTATGCATGCTAGTGTGAAAGTTTCATGAAGCAATTTTGTGAAATTGCGGTTGAATTGTCCAAAAGGACTAAATTGAAAAAGTTACAAAATGTGAGATTCTAGAAGCTATTTGTGTGAAATAGCTTTAGAATATTAATTAGAGGTCCTTAAATAGCAATTTTCCTAATTTCTAATTTTTGGACAAAATTGGGCATGGATGAGTTAAAATAGAAAGTTTATCAAAAAGGGCATTTTGGTCATTTAACAATTAAGTGATTAAAATAGGAGAAAAGATGACAAAATTCATTCATCTTCTTCTCCAAGGTTGCCGAAAATTGAGAGAGCCATTGTTAGGGTTCTTCAAAATTTTCAAGCTTGCTAGTAAGTGCATCTAAGCCCCGTTTTTGATATTCTTTGTATTTTTGAAGTCCTTGTTGCATGAGTAAGCTATTTTTAGCTATTTGATGAGCTATGATGGATGTTCAAAATGTGGCCATGTATGACATGCATGTATTTTGATGTTTTATGGAAGATTATGAAAGCTTGATGTAGTAGAAACATCTTTTGCTAAATGAGTTTCCATAGAAAATGCATGTAGGGACTAGTTTGTAAAACTCTTGAGCTTGGTCATACATGTGTGATGTAGTGAGAATTGATGATTGCTTTAGTTGAGTAAGTGATTCGGCTAAGCATGAACGGCTAGAAAGTTGAATAAAAATCACTTTACGAGCCTTGGGGCAATAGCATACATATGAGAAAGTTTAGGGGCAAAAGGGGTAATTATGCCAAAGTATGAGATGTGGGTCAATTTAGTCAATGTGTATATTGATGAGTTGAATTATCATTATAGATCAAGAAAGACATAGCCCGGATCGAAACTGAGGCAAGAGCAAAGTGGTGGACTAAATTGCACGTTTCTATACTTTTCAGTATCGAGGTAAGTCTACGCATAAACAATGCATTCATACTTACAATTTGTTAATGCTGGCTAGTGTATAGCATGGTTGAGAATGATTGAGAACCTATGTGGTTCAAGTGAAATGAATGGATGAATGATTAAGTAAGTAGATTTGTGAATGTGTTGTGATAATGCTAAATGGTGGGCTAAGTGCGATACCATCCTAATGCATATTGACGATGAGCTGGCTATGTGCGATGCTATCATTAGGTATATTATCTAGTGGGCTATGTGCGAAACCAATATGAATACCTTGTTGGTAGGCTAAGTGCGATACTACCTTATCAATTGATTGTGGTGGGCTTAGTGCGGAACCACCGAGAGATTTGCTGCGTAGATGTGATAGTGAGTAGCATAGCTGTGTGGATGTATTATTGAGAAATAATGATGTGTTGTATATTGTGTAAATGTGATATTGAATGCAGGGGTGCATGTCAATGGTTATGAGTAAGCGACTCATGATGTGTCGGAAATGTGGTAAGGGATAGAAAGAGTAAGCATAGTTGTACATTATATGTTAGTATAATGCTAATTGTTGTTTAGCTTATACTATGTTGCTTAATTGTTTATGTGTAAACTTACTAAGCTCAAAGCTTACTCCCTTTCTTTTCCCTTGTCTTATAGAGTAAAAGTGTTGAATCGAGATACGAGGATCAATTGGAAGATCGCCTAAACTATCAGCACACTCTGGTACATGAGACTCAATGTTTTGTATATGGCATGTATAGGGCTAGACAAGTTAGTGAATTTTGTTGTATATGGCTATGATGTGTTGGCCTTTAGATGGATAATCTATTTTGTACAATGCCATAGCTGTTGGCACTTTATTATATGAAAAGATGTAGTTATCTAATTGAGATTGTAAGATTTTGAGTTGATTATGGATGTGTTGAATGAGTGCATGATTGTGTATGCTAGGAGGGTGAAAAGAACTTGGCAAATAGCTTTGTTCTTGTCAATGTGGGTAGACACACGGGCATGTGTCTAGGCCATGTGTGACACACGGTCAGCCCATGGGCGTGTGACTTGGCCGTGTGTCCCCTGCATGTTAGTATTTTAAACCAGAATAGACCACGGATTAGTCACATGGGCGTGTGCCTAGAACGTGTGTGTTAATCAGTGTTGGCCACGGGCTAGCTACACGGGCGTGTGTCTAGACTCTAGGTCGTGTTAAGGTAGTCAGTCTACACCACGGGTGGAGGGCACGAGCGTGTGCCCTAACCGTGGGGCATCGGCAGAATGCTTGAGTTTTCATGCACGGGTAGTGACCATGGGCGTGTGTGACATCCATGGGCGTGCCAAATCTTACGCGGGCGTGTGAGCCCTGTATAGGTGGAAAAATTTTAAGATCGTAAGAGTTTTCGATATGGTCTCGAGGACCCTCTTGTGTTTGAGAGAGGTCTCGTAGGTCAGGATTGAGGTTGTTGTGATGGCCAAAGAGAGTGGTCATGTTGTGACTAAGTGGCGATCTTGAGGTTTTTAATACGGTAACGCCTCGTGCCCGATTCCGGCGTTGAATACGGGTAAGGGGTGTTACATTTAGTGGTATCAGAGCTATGGTTTAGTCAGTTCTAGGACTACCGTAGCGGGTGTAAGAGTCTAGGTATACATGCAATAAGTGTACAATGATAGTGTGGTGGCTTCTGATGATTTTAAATCTTGTTTTATATAGAATATGGATTCCGATCCATTGATTCTTTGATGAAGCTGACTAGTAATGCGCCGGCTCTGCGCAAGGAGGCATGCTGTTCAAAGTGGACCTGAGGCTAGGGGTCAAGGGGAAGGGGCTCGGGAAGCATTTCTCTAGATGATGAGTAATTGGTACTCGGATTATGTTCAAGCGAACCCTAATGCTCAACCTCCTCCACCTCCTGCCATACCTCAGCCAATTCCAGTGGCTCCTCAAGGTATTGATGTAGTGAGGATATCGAAACCCCCGGTAGATAAGATTAGAAAACACGGGGCTGAGGAGTTTAGAGCTAAGGTAGATGATGAACCTGAGAGGGCGGAGTTCTGGTTAGAGAACTCGATGAGAGTATTCGATGAACTCTCTTGTACACCTAAAGAGAGCTTGAAGTGTGTCGTATCCTTCTTTGAGGACTGGCATACCATTGGTGGAAGACGTTGATGTCAGTGGTCCCGAGAGAGCGGGTGACGTGGGACTTCTTTCTGGAAGAGTTCCAGAAGAAGTATATAAGCCAGAGGTTTACTGATCGAAAAAGGAAGGAATTTCTTGAGTTGAAGCAAGGAAGAATGTCAGTAGCGGAATATGAGCGTGAGTTTGTTAGGCTTAGGAAATACGCTCAAGAATGTGTGTCGATAGAGACCATTTTGTGTAAGAGGTTTGAAGACGGACTGAATGAGGACATCAAACTCCTAGTGGGTATTTTGGAGTTGAAAGAATTTGTGGTGTTGGTCGAAAGGGAAAGTAAGGCCGAAGAGCTGAGTACAGAAAAGAGAAGGGTTGTGAGTGAAGCCGGAGATGCTAGAAAGAGGCCGATGGGCAATTTGTATCAAGCCCAGTCAAAAAGGTCAAAGGAAGTGAGTCCTAGGACGACAACACAGTGGATTATTCGCATCGAGACTTGGGCAATACTCGTTCGGGTTTGAGAGTCCAAGCTACCTCGATTGAAAGTGTGGGCAATCCGAAGAGTAAACCGGAGTGTCCAAGTTGTGGTAGATATCATACCGGAGGGTGTTGGGGAAACATTCGAAACTGTTATAAGTGTTGTTCCCCCGACCACTTTATCCGAAATTGCCCCGAGAGGGATGATAAGGAAGAGAAGCAAGAGATGAGATCCGACGATGTGTCTGCAAGGGGTAGACCACCAAGGAACCCGAAAGGTGGGGCTAGTGGTAGAGGTGCATCCAAAGACTCTGTTGTGAGACCGGAGGGTCGGGCACCTGCGAGGACGTATGTCATTTGCGCTCGCGAAGAGGAATCCTCCCCTGATGTAATAACGGGTACTTTTTCTCTCTTTGACACACTTGTTATTGCTTTAATAGATCCAGGGTCTACTCATTCTTATATTTGCATGAGGTTTGCATCTAGTTTGAGTATGACTGTTGAGTCTACGGACTTTGTGGTTAAGGTGTCAAACCCGTTAGGAAAGCATGTGTTAGTGGACAAGATGTGTAAGAATTGTCCTTTGATGTTTGAGAGTCAATGTTTTCTGGCAAATCTTATGTTGTTGCCGTTTGATGAGTTTGACTTAATCCTTGGCATGGATTGGTTGACTACCCATAGTGTCTTAGTGAACTGTGGTAGTAAGTTTATTGATTTGAAATGTGAGATTGGAGATGTTGTTCGGGTTGAATCAGGTGGATCGGATAGTCTACCAGTGATGATTTCTTCCCTAGTGGCTGAGAAATGTTTGAGAAAAGGGTGTGAGTCCTATCTTGCTTTTGTGTTGAATACTTGAGAGGTTGGAGTAGAGTTTGAAACAGTGCCAGTGGTATGTGAGTATCCAGATGTATTCCCGGAAGAGTTACCATTACCTCCAGTGAGAGAGGTTGAGTTTGGGATTGAGTTAGTTCCAGGAATGGCACCTATTTCGATTGCTCCGTATAGGATGGCACCTTTAGAGTTGAAAGAACTGAAGGTTCAGTTACAAGAGTTGACAATTAAGGGTTTTGCAAGACCGAGCTACTCACCGTGGGGTGCTCCGGTATTATTTGTAAAGAAGAAAGATGGGTCTATGAGGTTGTGTATAGACTATAGACAGCTTAACAAAGTGACGGTTAAGAATAAGTATCCTTTACCAAGGATTGATGATCTTTTGATCAACTGAAGGGAGCTACAAGTTGTTTTCCAAGATGAACTTGAGGCGGTTATTATCCATTGAGAGTGAAGGAGCCAGGATGTGTTGAAAACTACATTTCGGACAAGGTATGGCCATTATGAGTTTTTGGTTATGCCGTTTGGTTTGACGAATGCACCAGCGATTTTTATGGATCTGATGAACCGTGTTTTCAGACCGTATGTGGACAAGTTTGTAGTTGTCTTCATTGACGACATATTGATCTATTCTCGGGATGAGAATGATCATGAAGAACATTTGAGAATTGTCTTGCAAACTTTAAGATATAAGTAGTTGTATGCTAAGTTTAGCAAGAGTGAGTTTTGGCTCCGAGAGGTCGGATTCCTAGGACACATTGTGTCGGGTGATGGTGTTAGAGTTGACCCGAGTAAGATATTGGCTGTTGTGGATTGGAAACCACCGAGGAACGTGTCAGAAATCAGAAGTTTCTTGGGATTAGCAGGATATTACAGACGTTTCGTAAAAGGGTTCTCTGTGATTGCTACCCCGATAACGAAACTATTGCACAAAGATGTCAAGTTTGAATGGACTGAGGCATGTCAATAGAGTTTCGAGAGACTAAAGACATTATTGACTGAGGCGCCGGTTTTGGTTCAACCAGAATCAGGGAAAGAGTTCGTGGTT
Organism: Gossypium sturtianum; assembly: GCA_025698515.1. NCBI lineage: Eukaryota > Viridiplantae > Streptophyta > Magnoliopsida > Malvales > Malvaceae > Gossypium > Gossypium sturtianum. Next base: position 75,134,434 of record CM046951.1, on the reverse strand, counting down.
TACAGTGACGCGTCGTTTAATGGTCTCGATTGCGTGTTGATGCAAGAGGGTAAGGTAGTCGCTTACGCCTCGAGACAGTTGAAACCACACGAGAAGAATTATCCAACTCATGATTTGGAGTTGGCTGCGATTGTTTTCGCGTTAAAGATTTGGCGACATTACTTATATGGTGAGAAGTGCCGAATCTTTACGGATCACAAGAGTTTGAGATATTTGATGGATCAGAAGGATCCAAATTTGCGACAGAGACGGTGGCTTGAGTTGTTGAAAGACTATGAGTTAGTCATTGATTACCACCTGGGAAAAGCGACTGTGGTTACAGATGCCCTGAGTAGGAAATCCTTGTATTCTCTAAGAGTTATGAGGACGAGTTTGGCATTGTCTGAAGATGGTGCTATTCTGGCAGAGTTGAGAGCTAAGCCACTATTTGTTCAATAGATATGTGAAGCTCAGAGAAATGACAGTGAGATGTCAGCTAAGAGAGATAAGCGTGAGTTAGAAAGTGATTCGATTTTCGAGTGGGCTCGAATGGTTGTTTTTTATCACTGCAATGAATTTGTGTACCTAGAGATAAGGAGTTAATCCAAAAGGTTTTGCATGAGGCCCATGGTGGATGTTTGTCGGTACATCCAAGGCGATTTGAAAATGTATAATGACTTGAAGAAGTCTTATTGGTGGCCGGGTATGAAAAGAGATATTTCAGAGTTCGTGACAAAGTGTATGATTTGTCAACAAGTGAAAGCTGAGCATCAAGTGCCTTCGGGATTGCTTCAGCTAGTGTTGGTACCCGAATGGAAGTGGGATTGGATTACCATGGATTTTGTGACGGGGCTACCGATGACTCCGAAAAAGAGAGATGCTGTGTGGGTTTTTATGGATAGACTAACGAAGTCGGCTCACTTTATTCCAGTACGTGTTGATTATTCACTGGATAAGTTAGCTGAGTTGTATGTTGCAGAGATAGTGAGGTTATATGGTGTACCTGTGTCTATAATATCGGATAGAGATCCAAGGTTTACTTCGAGGTTTTGGAAGAAGTTACAAGAGGCTTTGGGAACAAAGTTAAATTTCAGTACTGCGTTCCATCCGCAAACCGATGGTCAGTCTGAAAGAGTGATTCAAGTTCTCGAAGATATGCTTCGATGCTGTGTGTTAGAATTCGAAGGTAGTTGGGAGAGATATCTACCTTTGGTCAAATTCGCCTATAACAACAGTTATCAGTCAAGTATACGGATGGCTCTGTATGAGGCCTTGTATGGTCGTAAGTGTCGGACTTGTAACATCCGAGAATTAGGGGCTTTGCATTTGCTATGTTTCTGTGTGATTGGTGTGTTTGGGGGTCCCGGGAAGGCTCGGGGTTAAGCTTGAGCCTTGGTGAAAATTTTCTTTTTAGGCTCTTTAGGGGGAGAGCTAGCAGAGGCATGTCTTAAGAATAAATATTTGGGTTTGTTGACACAAGAAAAGAGGTGGTAAAGTGGCAAGGAGACGCCACCTTGAGTGCATGGAAGTGGCGTCACATGGGAGCTGTGGGGAGAAGGGGTTCGAGTCGCTTGTCAGCAATTGGAAACTTTATTTTTGCGCCTAGGGATCTTGAGTGGTGGTTTCGGCAAGGGCTCTTCATGGATGGGGGTTGAATGAGTCAAATGATTTGAAAGTGTGGCCATGAGTGAAAGGTGGAGTTTGAATTATTCAAACTGATTTGAATGATGGGAGGAGAGTGAATGTAGGAGAAAAGTGTGGGATTTGAGGCTTGGTGAGGATGTTGGCCGGTTTTGGAAGCTTGTTAGGGGGAGTTGGATTCGGGTTAGTGATAGCTAGGGGTGTGCCAAAACCTTGCCTAGTTGCTTTTGACATTTTTAGTTTGAGAGGGTAGGTGTGCCGTTTTTGGGTGCACTTTGGGTAGCTTAAACCTTGAAGGTGCCGAATGTCCTTAACCCTTCTCATTTTCGACAGAGCATTCTTTTCTTAGCAAGCATCACTTTTTATTCTATTTTCTCTCAAATTGAAACATCTTTTGGTGGCTAGCCGAATTCCTTCATACTATTTCAGATTTTCCCGCTTTACAACCCTCTTTTCTTTTGTTTCATACTGATTCTACACTTCACTTCCCCTTAGCCGAACCCTCCTATCACCTTCTCCTTTGTCAAGCCGAAATTCTCCCTCCCCTCTACCATTTTCTTTTCTAGTCGAACATAAGAGTGGTGTTTGGTGCCTTCTCCATTTCATTTATTTTTCTTCCATTTGTTTCTTCATAGCCGAATCTTCTTTGTGTGTTTGTTCCTCTTCGCTCGTTCTTGTTCCTTGGATTGCCGTCACTCATACTCCTGACCTTCTCAAATCGGCTTCTTCTTGTTTGGTGGTAAGTGTGCTTCTTCTCTTTTGATTCTTTCTTTTCCCTTGCTGGTTGTTAAACCGAAGGGGTTAACTTGGTACTTTGGATGCTTTGGCCGAATGTAAGAGGGGCTTTGTGTTCGTATTCTTTTCTGCATCTAGCCTACGGTTGGAAGATTCTTGGGACTTAGTCGATTTCGTAATCCAAGCCTAAAGCTTTCGGTTTCTGTCAATCTAGGTAAGAAACCTCTTCGTTTGAGCGTGTGCTCTTACTTTTATCTTCTTCAGTGCCTTAACTCAGTCTTCTGACCAAGATCTTTTTCATGGATTCGAATACCAGCCAAGTAAAGGAGGGGGGTTGGACTCGTAGTCCCTACCCCTAAGTTCAAAAAATGTGCGGTATCGGCAGTACGAGACTTTCCACCGGGTTGTGGACCAGCTTCGGAGCGGGATAGGCGGATCATTGTGATCCTGCGAGTGAGGGTGTTAGCGAGATTGATAGCTTAGTTCTCTCAGGTTTACTGGTGTGTAGTTCTCACACCTTCTTACATCGCTTTATTCAAATATATATATATATATGCTTTATTAAATGTCAAAACTTTGGCATATGCTGCTTTTACCCATAGAGGATAAAATCAAGACATCAGGTTAGTGATTTCTGATTATGTTATATATGCGATTATGCTGACATGATTATACGTACACTCTGAACATATGATATATATATGTCGATATCTGTTGCATTCATACACCATGATGTCATGTTTGCATAGTGGATGGGTATATGCTATGAAATGAAGGGGAAGTGTATCTGGTGACTATGTCACATTAATCAGTGGCTTTTGCCACACTGCTCAGTGGCTCGCCACACTCTGCTCAGTGGCCATGCCATTTGATCCCGTGACTCTGTCACAATTTGACGATGAGCAGCTAACTGCAGCATGACTACCATCGATGGTGTGTAGCGGTGAGGGTCGATTGTAGAAGTCCCCATTGGTGTAATTGGTAGGTAAGGGTGGTGTGTAGCGGATGGATAACTAGGTTGGGTTGGGATTTGCATCATAATGCATTAATTTCTGATTATCTGCTAGTCTCCGCTAAATGGGCCGAGGCCCAACTATGGTGATTGATGAGTAATTGCACACTGAGTTTTCTTGACTCACCCCCTCTGCTTAAATGTTACAGGTAATTCTTAGTTCAGCGGACATGGGCTGGGATCGACTCTGAGGTAGCCATGCACTTTATGTTTAGTAAAATTTTACTTTTCTCCTCTTAGACTTATTTACTTTTAATTTTGGGATTTTGTTATGTAATAAGGCCACTTTAATTTGGTTTAATTTCGATCTAAACTCTGGACGTTTTGAATACAAATAATCGATAAGACATTTTTTTCAAAATGAAAATTTGAAGTTTCTCTCACAACTTAATTAACGATTTTACAGACGGATTTTTACGACAAACTTCTAGCTTAATCTAGTGTAACAACATGCATTTTCAAACGTCACTTAAACACAAAAATTGGGCTAACAAAAAATTTTCCTTAAATGATTATTGCACTTTCAAACGAACTACTGATCTGGAGTTTTCAAAAAAGGAATTTAAAAGTTTTTCTGAAGTTCACGTAGTTTTACAAATTCTTCCCAAGTGACATACCAGATCCGGTCGTAGTGTTTGGGCCGGGTTTGGGGTGTTACAGGGCTCCTTTGTATTGGACTGATCTTAGTAAGAAGCGGATCCATGGGGTCGATCTAGTAAAAGAGACAGAGGAGAAAGTGAAAGTAATCCGTAATAGTCTGAAAGCTGCTTCGGACCGACATAAGTCGTACGCGGATCTGAAAAGAAAAGAAATTGAGTTTGAAGTGGGCGACAAAGTGTTTTTGAAAGTGTCCCCATGCAAGAAGATTATGAAATTTGGAGGAAAACGAAAATTGAGTCCAAGATTCATAGGGCCGTATGAGATTACAGATAGAGTTGGGCCAGTAGCATACCGGTTGGGTTTACCGGTAGAGTTGGAAAAGATTCATAATGTGTTCCATGTGTCGATGTTGCAACGGTATCGCTCCGATCCTTCACATGTGATTCCTCCGACGGAAATTGAGATAAGACCGGATATGTCTTATGATGAAGAGCCGATTAAGATCTTGGCTCGAGAAGTGAAACAGTTGAGAAATAAGAGCATAGCACTAGTGAAAGTGTTATGGCAAAAACACGGTGTGGAAGAGGCTACGTGGGAAACGGAAGAAGCTCTGAGAGAGCAACATCCAAACCTCTTTACTGGTAAGATTTTCGGGGGCGAAAATCTCTAAAGGGGGGAGAGTTGTAACATCTCGATTTAGGGCCTAGTCGGAATAGTGGTGTGAGACCACAAATTCGAGGTTTATGAATGAGTTTTTGAGGTTTATGCTATGTATGCATGCTAGTGTGAAAGTTTCATGAAGCAATTTTGTGAAATTGCGGTTGAATTGTCCAAAAGGACTAAATTGCAAAAGTTACAAAATGTGAGATTCTAGAAGCTATTTGTGTGAAATAGCTTTAGAATATTAATTAGAGGTCCTTAAATAGCAATTTTCCCAAAATTGGACAAAATTGGGCATGGATGAGTTAAAATAGAAAGTTTATCCAAAAGGGCATTTCGGTCATTTAACAATTAAGTGATTAAAATAGGAGAAAAGATGACAAAATTCATTCATCTTCTTCTCCAAGGCTGCCGAAAATTGAGAGAGCCATTGTTAGGGTTCTTCAAAATTTTCAAGCTTGCTAGTAAGTGCATCTAAGCCCCGTTTTTGATATTCTTTGTATTTTTGAAGTCCTTGTTGCATGAGTAAGCTATTTTTAGCTATATGATGAGCTATGATGGATGTTCAAAAATGTGGCCATGTATGACATGCATGTATTTTGATGTTTTATGGAAGATTATGAAAGCTTGATGTAGTAGAAACATCTTTTGCTAAATGAGTTTCCATAGAAAATGCATGTAGGGACTAGTTTGTAAAAATCTTGAGTTTGGTCATACATGTGTGATGTAGTGAGAATTGATGATTGCTTTAGTTGAGTAAGTGATTCGGCTAAGCATGAAAGGCTAGAAATTTGAATAAAAATCACTTTACGAGCCTTAGGGCAATAACGGTAATATGAGAAAGTTTAGGGGCAAAAGGGGTAATTATTCTAAAGTATGAGATGTGGGTCAATTTAGTCAATGTGTATATTGATGAGTTGAATTATCATTATAGATCAAGAAAGACAAAGCCCGAATCGAAATCGAGGCAAGAGCAAAGTGGTGGACTAAATTGCACGTTTCTATACTTTTGAGTATCGAGGTAAGTCTATGCATAAACAATGCATTCATACTTACAATTTGTTAATGCTGGCTAGTGTATAGCATGGTTGAGAATGATTGAGAACCTATGTGGTTCAAGTGAAATGAATGGATGAATGATTAAGTAAGTAGATTTGTGAATGTGTTGTGATAATGCTAAATGGTGGGCTAAGTGCGATACCATCCTAATGCATATTGACGATGAGCTGGCTATGTGCGATAATACCATTAGGTATATTATCTAGTGGGCTATGTGAGAAACCACTATGAATACCTTGTTGGTAGGCTAAGTGCGATACTACCTTATCAATTTATTGTGGTGGGCTTAGTGCGGAACCACCGAGAGATTTGCTGTGTGGATGTGATAGTGAGTAGCATAGCTGTGTGGATGTATTATTGAGAAATAATGATGTGTTTTATATTGTGTAAATGTGATATTGAATGCAGGGGTGCATGTCAATGGTTATGAGTAAGCGACTCATGATGTGTCGGAAATGTGGTAAGAGATAGAAAGAGTAAGCATAGTTGTACATTATATGTTAGTATAATGCTAATTGTTGTTTAGCTTATACTATGTTGCTTAATTGTTTATGTGTAAACTTACTAAGCTCAAAGCTTACTCCTTTCTCTTTTCCCTTGTCTTATAGAGCAAAAGTGTTGAATCGAGATACGAGGATCAATTGGAAGATCGCCCAAACTATCAAAGACACTCGTACATGAGACTCAATGTTTTGTATATGGCATGTATAGGGGCTAGACAAGTTAGTGAATTTTGTTGTATATGGCTATGATGTGTTGGCCTTTAGATGGATAATCTATTTTGTACAATGCCATAGTTGTTGGCACTTTATTATATGAAAAGATGTAGTTATCTAATTGAGATTGTAAGATTTTGAGTTGATTATGGATGTGTTGAATGAGTGCATGATTGTGTATGCTAGGAGGGTGAAAAGAACTTGGCAAATAGCTTTGTTCTTGTCCATGTGGGTAGACACACGGGCGTGTGTCTAGGCCATGTGTGATACACGGTCAGCCCATGGGCGTGTGACTTGGCCGTGTGTCCCCTGCATGTTAGTATTTTAAATCAGAATAGACCACGGACTAGTCACACGGGCGTGTGCCTAGAACGTGTGTGTTAATCAGTGTTGGCCACGGGCTAGCTACAAGTACGTGTGTCTAGACTCTAGGCCGTGTTAAGGTAGTCAGTGTGCACCACAGGTGGAGGGCACGGGCGTGTGCCTAAAGCGTGGGGCATTGGGCGAATGCTTGAGTTTTCATGCACGGGTAGTGACCATGGGCGTGTGTGACATCCACTGGGCGTGCCAAATCTTACACGCGTGTGTGAGCCTGTGATAGATGGAAAAATTTTAAGATCGTAAGAGTTTTCGATATGGTCTCGAGAGCCCTCGTGTGTTTGAGAGAGGCCTCGTAGGTCGGGATTGAGGTTGTTGTGATGGCCAAAGAGAGTGGTCATGTTGTGCCTAAGTAGCGATCTTGAGGTTTTTAATACGGTAACGCCTCGTGCCCAGTTCCGGCGTTGAATAAGGGTAAGGGGTGTTACAGTCCTACCGATGGTTGAGGTCTGGCATTAGTTGCGATACTCGACAGCTTGTGTGAGTAGTATCGTGTAGCTTACATTCCGACCGATAGCTTGTGTGAGTAGGGCCATTTTACAACTTGTATGAGCTACGACTATATGTTTAGCACACTTTGTGTGAGCTTTCCCGCATATCCGGTATTATTCTAAGTGGTTCAACGGGCATAATAAGAGAAGGAACGGTAAGTATTTAAATGACTTATGTCATGAATTTATGAAAAGGAGTGAAAAGGTAATGTTCAATGAAAGTATGTTTACGCTCGTGAAATTGAAGATTTCAAATGATGTTGCTTATATATATGACTTACCTTATGTTATTTCAAGTGATTTATAAGTTGATGCTCTGACATGAGTTGTGGATGATGCTTAGGCTTGTGCCAAGCTTATAATTGGATTATATCATGCTTAGTCTTAATGAAATACATTGAAACGATAAGTGAATTTAGTCAAGTATGTTTGGTTGAATTATGACCATTTGGACATAATTTGGTATGTATATATGTTGGTTGATCGAATCATTTGGAAATGGCTAAAATGGTGAAATTTAAAAGGTTTTGATGTATGTGAGAAGTGGTCCCAATGGTAAGGTCATTTTGATATGTTTGATATGGAAACAAGTCAATTGATAAATGGTTAAATATGCACATGTATAGGTGTTTTGTACTTGACAAAATAGCCAATATGTTTAGTTTGTAAATAAGGTACTTTGGTTGATGACATTTTGGCATTTTGTGCTTGTTGGCTAATGTTGAAATGGTTAGTGATGATATGTATTGAATGGCTCTTTTGGTATGCTTAAATGTGATCTTGGTATGTGGCCAATATAGTAGGATTTGGTATGGAATTAGGATGCAAATGCTGAGTTGATAAATGGCTAAGTTATGCTTATGTTTAAGTATATTTGGTGTTATGTGAATTGAAGTGTCTTTTGGCATATTGGTTGTATTTATAGGTACCATATTGATCTATTTTGATTATTCATGTTTTAGGTGCATTTTGAATGCTTGAAAGGGGTGTAAATGGGTTGTATGTGTGTGCATGAGTTGGGTGAAGGAAATGGCTTGAAAATGGCTTATTTCTTGTCCACACAACCATGCGACACGACCGTATGTCTCCTGTAGGTTTCAAAAGGTTGCAAGTTAGGTAGTTACACGGCCTGGCACATGGGCGTGTGGCTTGGTCGTGTGACCCAGGTCAGAGAGTTACATGGGCACGAACACGGGCTGGGACACGATCGTGTGTCCCTACTTCGAATGTCTACACGGCCTGAGACACGGGCGTGTTTTTCAGCCGTGTGACCCCTGCTGTGTGAATTTTTCCATCTTTTTCCATGAAGTTTTAAATGTTTCTGATTTAGTCTAGAATAGTTTCTAAAGTGTTTTTAAGACCTCGAGGGCTCGAATAAGGGATGTTATGCATGTGTTTGATTGGATTTTGGAATGATTATGAAATGTTGAGAATGAATGATTTGAGTTATGTTTTTAAGGTAATGCTCTGTATCCCTATTCCGGTGACGGATACAGGTTAGGGGTGTTACATTACATGAGAAAATGTGGGGGGGGGGGGAGTATCACACGTGTAAAGCTCAAATGCACCAATGGGGTAAATTGGTTATAGAAAATATTTGAATAAAGATTGTGTCAATGATTTAGAGTGGTTCGACCATAATTTGCTTACATCCACTATCTTAACTTTCCAGAACTAAGGATTTCCCAAATTCACTAATTTGAAACCTTTTAAGGACGATGTTTAACCTTTACAACGCTCTATTTTATGTAGGCAATATGGAGCCACTTCCCCTCGAGGTTTTCTACCCAAAACCTTAAGTAACCTCACACAAATTTGAGAAAATAAATCGAAACAAGGAATACTTTTCAAATGTTGATATATAATGATACAAACTCACTCAATCATAATACAATACTTGAATTAATGAAAGAATATAAAACCCCAAGTGTGTACAAGAGTAAAGTGAGAATTACAAATAAAAGATTGAATTTTTGCGTAATAAGCTTTGTAAACTTGTTTCTTGTCTTGTTCTGGATGTCCTTGAACTCTATTTATACCATTCCCATGATTTCTAGCTATTTGGAGTAGTTAGAAGAAAAATTATCCGTGGAAGACTTTTACTCAAACATTAAATGCAATTGAAAAGGCTTATGTTTTGATGTACCAACCTTCGGTTTCGATACCCTAGTTTAAACAATATGATTATTGGAGCCTTATGTATGTGACCTTGAGGCCTGATCGCTGTGAAGTCAGAGTTTTAAAATTTATAAAGATAATGATCGAACCTGGAAACTAACTATGACAACGATTGAGGCAAGTGCACCTATCGAACAGTAGTATAGCTTAGGCAAGACCGGGTTGTCGAACCCAAAGGAACTAAAAGTACTAATACTAACTTTCTTTCTATTATTTAGCCTAAAATAAGTGAAGTTGTTTATTAATCTAAATTAACTAATTACTAAGCTAAAGACGCAAAGACAAAAAGAATGAATTGGGGAAATACTTGGGAAAAACTCAGTTGATTAAGACGATACCCTTAGGAAGAATCCACCTAGACTCCACTTGTTATCTAACACTGAACCAGACGATTTATTCACTTGACTTGATCCGTAGGACTCCCTAATTTATATTAAACCCTCTCTCTAGGCGAATAACGTCTAACCCTAGGTTAATTAATTGAAATCTCTTTCCCATTAATAACCCCCTAGAATAGCAGTAAATCGATCTATGGACTCCCATATTAGGTTTCACCCTAATCCGGAAAAATCTCGTCACCCTATCTCTAGGCGCGCGATCAACTCCGCTTAATTATGCTAGATCTACTCTTAAGCAGGGACTTTTGCTCCACCACCTAAGCACATCATACTTGAATTAATATCCGTGAAATATCAACACAAGAATTAAGCACACATAATTAAGAACAAATCAAGTATTTATCATATAGTTCAGAAAACAATAACAAGATTCATCTAGGTTTCATCCCCCTTCAGGTATCTGAAGGGTTTAGTTCATAATAATAAAATAAAACATCTCGTAAGAAAAGATAAAACAAAGCATAAGAAATTCCTAAAACCCCTGAAGGAATTGAAGAGGATATCCTCCGTCTTGAGTAGAATTCGGCTTCTTGAGATGGATCAACTGGCTATCCTTGAGAGTTTCCCACAAATCGACCTTTTCGGCTCGGCTCCTTGGCCTAGCCGACCGCCCGTCGACTCCCCTTTTAGGTTATACTTAGGGTGTATTTATAGGCTTTTGGAATGTGTTTCTTTGCCCCTAAGTATCCTTTTCCGAGTGAAATTACTCTCCTCCACGGCAGGGCACGGCCATGGCACACGCTGCGTGTGAATCGTGGCCAGTGCCGTGTTGGACTCGTTAGTGAGGCCTGGTAGTGTAGATCGACATCAGCCGTGTTCTAGTATATTTTAGGAGGCACGGCCGTGTGGGCTTTAGTCTAGGCCGTGTCGATTTCTTCTTTGGCCCATTTTGGTCCGTTTTGAGCCCGTTTCTCGTTCTTTTTATTCTTGGGTGCTTTCTTGAGTATAAGACATGAAAAGAATGGATTAAGAGCACCTTTTTACATAAATAAAGGGATAAATCATCCAAAAGTATGCTAAATGTGGGATTAAAATATGTTACTATTTCAGTTTATCAAATACCCCCACACTTAAGCTTTTGTTTGTCCTCAAGCAAAATTCTAAACTTACAATTAAAACGAACTTTCAATAATTCATAATTCCTATCAACAATGTGTTATCATAATTCATAGATAATTTATACATGGATAATTCAATTCAAAGAGTCCTAAGGATGCAAACAATCTAAGTCATAGATTTGTAGCTCGAAAATATAAGCGTCTCCCCTTATCTAAATAGTTACCTTTAATTTAAAATCGACAAGGATTGACATCCTAACTAGAGATTCACTCAAATCACTCAAAGTGTTTAAGGTTCAGGAAAAAGTGCTCAAAAGTCGAACATGAAAAGTTAATCCCATAGGCTTGCCTGAAAATCAAATCTCCACCACTATAATATGAGATGATGCACAAATCAAAAGGTCTTTGTCAGGGTTGTAACGGGGCTAGGGTTAAGGTGTGGATAGAGGCTGAATTAGAAGGTTAGAATCGAGATTGAATTGATAAAATACCTAACTAGAAACAATAAACTGAATAATTACATAATGGATTGAAACTTTAAACTAATAATACGAGCTTCTTCTTCAATATTTGGAATTCAAACGTATAAGCTCACTTAATCACAAAACTAATAATGAATAATGAATATACTTTGATTGATTTTTTTAAGAACAAATCATAAATACATAACGGAGGATAAATTACTAAAATAAAAACATAGTTAGGCTATTAATCAAATCAAATCTCGATATAAGGGATGTCGAAAACGAATGGTGATAACAAAAATAAAGGGTTTCTGGGTTAATATTAGCGTTTATGTCAATAAAAAGGGTTGTTAGGATTAAAAGGGGTTCACTAGGGGTTAATTGTGAAGGTAGGTTTTTAGTGGAGTTAGTGGGTTAAAACCTAGGTGCCTTAATCATCTCTGTATATCAAATCATAGGTGTGGTCTCGACATGTATAAACGAGGCAAGTTCTAGAATAACAAATCAATGTTGACATACTCATAATCAATAAATTGAGCATGAAAAAGAATATATGCTCTATAAGGCTCAAAAACTCACAAAAATTATGGGTATTTTGATATCAACCTCGTAAATTTCAAACTTCAAAGTAATATTTAAACTCAGTTCGACAACCTAGAAAATTTTTAATTTCTAAAAAATAGACTTATCATGCTTGATTCTCTAGTATTCTTAGAATTTAATTATCAATGCACAATTATCAATGACTTAATCTAAAACATATCAATAAAAATCATAAATCATTAGAAATTTCATCCTAATTATAATATGAGAAATTTACTTAAAAAACAAGACTAAATTCAGGGATTTGAGAATAATGCAAAAAGTTTGGCACCTAATTTCAGAAATAATGAAAAAAATTAGGCACCTTTTTAGGTTGTTCACCCCCTCCCCCACACTTAAGATGTACATTGCCCTCAATGTACAAAGATAGATAATAGCAAAATAAAGTCATACGATAGGGAGAGAGGTGAAACTTCCTGAATTTTGGATGAAGTCAATGAAAAGAAACCAGATAGGATTGGAGGTGAACATGGGGAAGCGTCTCGAACCGTTTAAACTTGAATCCTCAAGGTAGCCGGCCTAATTTTATTGTATCCTAAGCTAAATCTAAATGGTATGAAGAATAAGAAGAAAATAATAAAGAAAATAAAAATAAAAATAAAAATAAAAATAAAAATAAAAATAAAAATAGAAGTAAATAAAAATAAGAATAAAAGTAAATAATGGAAAATGAAAGAAGAAAGACAACTGAACAAGAAAAAGGAAGAAGGGGGGTCTAAATAGAGATTAGGGATCTGGTGGTTGCCCCCGCCCTTGTACCTTCCTGTGATGGCCACGCGGCCACGGCCACGGCCGTGTGCAAGGCCGTGTGGTATGGAAATCTGTACCTTGGTCAGTTTATGGTTAGGTGCTAAAAGGAAAAATAAAAGTAAAAATAAAAAAAAAATGTAAAAATTAATGGGGTTAGTGCTGGGTTGCCTCTCGAGAAGCGCTCGTTATAGTCTTAAGCTAGGCTTTACCTCTCATTCGTATGGTCATGGTGGTTTGAGGAGGTGAAAATCCTTTCGCATGCGATCAATTCGGTTATGGATATATAGTTTAAGTCGAGTAATGTTTTCCTCAAAAGTGTTGAATTTAGGATTGCTTACCTCGGCTGTGCCGTATAGGAAGACATTAAGTACCTCAAAAGTGATTTCTTCGTTTGTCTTGAGGTCTGAATTGGTGATTCGAGGGTCTTCCTTATTCAACAATACCTGATCCCCTATTTTGAAGTGATTTGTTGTTCCTATCAGCTCATCTGGGGTTTCCTTTGGTTTCACTTCGTGTATTCCTAGTTTCTCTTTAAAGTGTGTTTTCCACTCGTCTAGTTCATCGACCTGAAGCCTTAGTTCTTCATGAATTATTTCTTTATGGGTACGAGGTCTAAGATCTAGCTCAGCTAGGTGATTTCGTGATGCTTCCTGTAAAGAAGGTTGAACCAAATGGTTATCATTAGAATTAACGTTCGTACCTTTATTACTCGATGTCCTAGGTGAGTCAAGAGCTTGAAGAGTGATTGTTTGCGTCTACGAAGTGTGAATTCACCGAATTCTTCCTCTGTGTGGTCTTTCTTTATTGCATCGGGATATGGCACACGAGGTTGGTACTCTTTAATTACCGGGTTTGGTAAATCCTGGCTTACCTCAACCTTACCTCCACTCACCACAGGCTCTTGCTTTGGGTCAGATTCCACTAACCTTTCACTGTCATGAGCTGTTACGGCTTGAATTTGCTCTTTTGGGTTAGTTTCAGCGTTGCTTGGCAAGCTTTCTTGTAGTTGTTCGGAAATCAGCTTCGCAAGTTGTCCAACTGACTTAGTAATTTCCCCAACTGACTTAGTAAGTTCCCAAACTTGGTTATTGATCCCTTCAATCGATGTTTGTTGGTTTTAAGTGTTGTCTCAGTGTCTTGGAGACGGGTATCTGTGGCTGCCATGAATTTTTTCAGCATCTCTTCAATGTTCGACTCATCTTCCTGTTGGTGAGGTGGTCGTTGAAAATTTTGATCATCCCACGAGAAATTGGGATGGTACCTCCAACCTTCATTATAAGTGTTATCATAAAAATTATTTTGAGGTCTAGCATACTTACCCATATAGTTGACTTGTTCGCTTTCCATGCGATGTCCGTAGGGTGGGTACTCAGGATTCGCCACGCCTCTGCTTGTTTCACACTGCATAACTGGATGTGCCTGCGAGGAACCGTATAAACCATCAAATTTTTTATGTATCATCTCTAAGCTGGGTTGATAGCCAGTTCTTTCGGGTCGAGGTTGTAGATATTTTTTGCTTTTGTTGGCTTTGTCCTCATAACTTGCCATTGATAGTTATTCAGTGCCATCTCCTCTATAAACTAAAATTTTCCTGACAAAAGCAAATAAAAGAAAATTTAGCAAAGTAAAAAAAATAAAAATAAAAATAAAAAAAATTGCTAAAGTAATAAAAATAGAGCTTTCTTAATATTTTAGTACCCCGGCAACGGCGCCAAAAACTTGATCACTGTGAAGTCAGAGTTTTAAAATTTATAAAGATAATGATCGAACCTGGAAACTAACTATGACAACGATTGAGGCAAGTGCACCTATCGAACATTAGTATAGCTTAGGCAAGACCGGATTGTCGAACCCAAAGGAACTAAAAGTACTAATACTAACTTTCTTTCTATTATTTAGCCTAAAATAAGTAAAGTTGTTTATTAATCTAAATTAACTAATTACTAAGCTAAAGACGCAAAGACAAAAAGAATGAATTGGGGAAATACTTGGGAAAAACTAAGTTGATTAAGACGATACCCTTAGGAAGAATGCACCTAGACTCCACTTGTTATCTAACACTAAACCAGACGATTTATTCACTTGACTTGATCCGTAGGATTCCCTAATTTATATTAAACCCTCTCTCGAGGCGAATAACGTCTAACCCTAGGTTAATTAATTGAAATCTCTTTCCCATTAATAACCCCCTAGAATAGTAGTAAATCGATCTATGGACTCCCATATTAGGTTTCACCCTAATCCGGCAAAATCTCGTCACCCTATCTCTAGGCGTGCGATCAACTCCGCTTAATTATGCTAGATCTACTCTTAAGCAGGGACTTTTGCTCCACCACCTAAGCACATCATACTTGAATTAATATCCGCGAAATATCAACACAAGAATTAAGCACACATAATTAAGAACAAATCAAGTATTTATCATATAGTTCAGAAAATAATAACAAGATTCATCTAGGTTTCATCCCCCTTCAGGTATCTGAAGGGTTTAGTTCATAATAATAAAAGAAAACATCTCAGAAGAAAAGATAAAACAAAACATAAGAAATCCCTAAAACCCCCTGAAGGAATTGAAGAGGAGATCCTCCGTCTTGAGTAGAATTAAGCTTCTTGAGATGGATCAACTGGCTATCCCTTGAGAGTTTCCCACAATCGACCTTTTCGGCTCGGCTCCTTGGCCTAGCTGACCGCCCGTCGACTCCCCCTTTTAGGTTATACTTAGGGTGTATTTATAGGCTTTTGGAATGTGTTTCTTTGCCCCTAAGTATCCTTTTCCGAGTGAAATTACTCTCCTCCACGGCAGGGGCACGACCATGGCACACGCCCGTGTGAATCGTGGCTAGGCCGTGTTGGACTCCGTTAGTGAGGCACGGCCGTGTAGATCGACATCAGGCCGTGTTCTAGTATATTTTAGGAGGCACGGCCGTGTGGGCTTTAGTCCAGGCCGTGTCAATTTCTTCTTTGGCCCATTTTGGTCCGTTTTGAGCCCGTTTCTCGTTCTTTTTATTCTTGGGTGCTTTCCTGAGTATAAGACATGAAAAGAATGGATTAAGAGCACCTTTTTACATAAATCAAGGGATAAATCATCCAAAAGTATGCTAAATGAGGGATTAAAATATGTTACTATTTCGGTTTATCAAGGCCATGTTCCAATACCTTAATGTTGGGGGTCTAATACTTTTTTATTTGGGGTTTGCTATCCCTAGATTCCTAAAAACACATTTTAGCTTGCTAGGTATCAGACCACAGGAGGCAAGGGTCCAATACATATCCTTGTATATCGACATTTAGGCTTAGGGCTCAAATACCCCTGAACTTAGTAGCGCTACTGACTTCGTGTGTCCTGATACCCTTAGTAAGTGTATCAAAACACATTCTAGGCTTTGTTAAAATTTATTTCAATAAGGGTTTTGAAAGCTCGTAACATTTATAAAAACTTTTAAGTGTTTAACCAAGTTTCAAAATGTAACAACCCGATTTTTAATGGTGCCAGAAATGGTGGTTTTGGAACTCCATTCTTTGTTAATTGAGTCTGTAAATATTATTAAATGATATTTACGAGTTAATTTTAATTTTATATTAAATTTTGATCTGATAAATTTGCTAATTGGATAGTTAGTAAAAAGTACAAGTGGTTTGACCTTAAAGTTAGTGTTTTTGGAAAATAAGATATCGGGGCCTCATTTTTGTAAACCAAGCCTGTAAATATTTAATAAAAATATTTACGGAGTTATTGTATAAGTGAATTGAATTTTGGTTAGGTAATTTTGCCGAATTAGTGGTTAATTAAGGTACAAGGACTAAATAATAAAAATCATAAAAATTAATTATTATGAATCTTAGTTTGTAAGATCCTGATTTTGGGCCTAGTCGGAACAGTGGTTGCGGGACCACAAATTCGACATCAAAAAATTTATTTTATTATTATTCTGATGTCTATAGTATAATACTAAAGTTGTGTGAAATTTTCATAAAGAAATTTCCTAGTTTGAGTGCTCAATTTGATAAAAAGGACTAAATCGTGTATGGTGCAAAACTTGAGGTCTAATTGATAAAGGCACTAAATAGCTATAGAATTGAAAAGTATGAGCACTTGCATGGTAATTATACCAATATAAAAGTGAGGAGACAAAGATGGACATGTAGTAGGTGGATTTGGTGAAGTTATTAAAAGGTTTAATTTGGTAAATAAGTTAATAGGGTAAGAGGACAAAATAGCAAAAAAGCTACCATCTTTTTTATTTCTCTTTCTTCTCCACTGATTCTTACCCAAGGAAATGGCCATGGAAGCTTGAAAATTTCAACAACTTCTAACTCTCACAAGTAAGTGATTTTGATGGCCATTTTTGATGATTTTTGTATTTTTGGAACCCTTGTAGCTTAATCTAGCTAATGAGGGGACTATTTTGCAAAATGGTTTAAAGTCTAGGGTTTTTCCATGAGAATATTCATGTTGTTTTCTGCATTTTTATGGAAGAAAATGAATCTTGGTTGTTAAATAAACAACTTTTGTTAAGTGATTTTCATAAAAACACCTAAAATGGACCATTTTGTAAAAGTTGTAAAATAGGTGGTAAAGGTGTGAAATAATGCAAATTGTGGACAGCTATAGTTATGAAAATGGTTTGGCAAGGCCTAAAATACAAGGAAATTGAATAAAAATCATTTTACGAGCCTAGGGGAAAAAGTGTAAATATGACAAAGTTTTGGGGAAAAAATGTAATTTTGCCATAATATGATTTTTGGACTGAATTGAATAGTATAATAACTAAATAAGTCAAATGTGATATTTTAGATAAATAAAAACAAGTTTCGGACTTAGAACGGGGGAAAGACGAATATTGGATGACTCGGTCCCTTTCGCCATTTTAAGTCGAGGTAAGTTCGTGTGTAAATAATACAACATTATATTATGTAAAACATTATATTATGTAATTAATATTTTGATATTGTATTAATGATATATATATGTTTTTACGGATTCGATTGATGATGATTTGGCGAAGAATCAAGAATGAGAATCCCGGTTGAACCTTAGGAATAGATAGGATACAAATGCCATGACATTTGGGTGATATGTGTGCTAGTGTAAGACCATGTCGGGGACATGGCATCAGCCACATTATGAGAGCTAGTGTAAGACCATGTCTGGGACATGGCATCGACATACGATCTCATGTAAGACCATATCTGGGATATGGCATTGGCATCCTACTATGTGTATGACAATTTCCGAGTATCCTTCGATATTCCAAATGGTTCAACGGGGTAAAGAATTAAAGTTTATGTTAAAGATGGAAAATGACTAAAGTGCAAATGAATGTGATTATCTGACGATTAAGTGTAGGTATATGTATGTATACACTCATGAGCTGTAACATCCTAAAAAGTGAGTATCGATATGTTGCATGTTTTTGGTGCTTAGCTTGTGAATGATTCAATTTGTGTGTTTAATATCGTTTTGAGAAGGCTCGGGATTTATTCGGAAAAAAAATTAGTAATGAGTACTTTATTGAAGTGGATCAAGTGACCTTGATGTTTAAGGAAATTTAGTGCCAAAAACTAGCATAAGATGAGCTAGTAGTAAAGTGGAGTTGGCGCCATAAGTGTTGCTTGAGGAAAGAGGTTCGAATCTTTAGGAATGCATTTTGTGACATTTATTTTTGCTTTTTCCTAGCAAGTGTCGGCCAAGCATCAAATTTGGTAAGTTAGACCTTTATTTTTATGGTTAAGGTAAGCTTGGAACTTGGGGAAAGAAATCCTAAGCTTTTGGAAGGTAGGGAGAACACAAGGCATATTTTAAGGGTTATGTTTTGGAAACTTAGAATGGCCAACTTGTCCATGAACTTGGACGGTTTTGTGGACTAAGGGGGAGCCGAAATTTTGGTGGTAAGCTTGGGTAAGGATGGTAGCTAGATAGAATCTCATTTGGTCATTTTTGCTCTCCCAAAACACCCATTTCCTCTCATCTTTTTCTCTCTTAGCCGAATGTGCCATATGCTTGGAGAAAACAACTTTGTTTTGTTTCTTTTGGTCATTTCTTTTTGACCATTTGATCATTTTTCCAACCTCTCAAATGCTTCATTTTGTGTTTCTCTTCTAGTGCCGAAATCATCAATCACAAAAGACCATTTATTTTTCTTCTTTATTCCCCATTGCCGAATGCACATTGTTCCAAACCTTACTTTTTGCTTTTTTCTCACCCTTGAAAACTGAATCATAAACATCTCATCTCTATTCTCTTTTCTTCTCCATTTTACTCATCCTTCAAACACATTTTTCCTTCTTATTTCTTCCATGGCCGAATGTTAGAGACCACCTCCATAGCCGAAATTATTTTTCCCTTACCATTAAATCATAGCCAAATTTTCTTTTCCTCATAGATTTTATTCTCAATCATTTTTTTTCTATTCAAACTTTGGACCATCAGTAAGAATCATCTTCTTTGTTTTCTTTTTGCTAATTGGTCACCTTGGTCGAATCTATAGGTTGGCTTAGAAGAGCCTTTAAATAGATAATCGTTCATTCTCTTAGACGATTTCCTTTCGTTTTTTCTTTTAGTGAAATAGTGGAGAGCCGAATCATCATCTCTTCGAAGTCATCTTGAAGTCATTCGAATTTGGATCATATACTTTCAAGGGATTCCTTTGGAATCACTCGAAATTTTAAGGTAAGCCGAATTTGCCCTTTTTAAACCAATAGTCTTAAATTCTGATATATATATATTGTTAGGACTAATAATCTTTTGTCAATGGAGGCAAACAAGTTAGGGTCGAAAAGGGTGGTGAATAGTGTTCTAAAGAGGGGCGGACTCGCTAATCCCTCAAGATTCAAGCGAAGGGCTATTTCGGCAATCCGAGATTTTTCCACCGGGTTGTGGACGACCCTCATCCGAGGAGAATCGACTATTCGAAGTTGTTCGTAGTTCGGAGCCCTTAGCTGTTCGGGATTTTCCATTGGGTTGTGAACCGTCAACCGGGGAAAACCGACAAATAGTTGTTGTTCGAGATTCTGAGGGTAAAGATCTAGATCGCTTATCATTAGTATAGATTTATAATAAGTATTAGTGTTCTAATCAAGCGTGACATTTATTTAGGTATCGATTTGAGCGGGAAAGTATAGTTCTCATCAGAATCGGTGTGTAATTTCACACTTATCTCATGGGTTAGATGTTATACCGTAAGCATTAGAATAAAAATTCGTAAAGTTGGTAAAATCAGAAAAAAATACGGTATATAACACTTTTTGTGTAAGTGCATGAAATCGGTGTTAAAGTCGTGGAAATTACGAAATCGCCCTCAATGGGTTAATTTGATAATAAGTAATTTTTGGGCCTCATGTGATTAATGGGCCAAATTGCTAGATTGCTTAATGGGCCAAATTGCTAGATCGCTTAATGGGCCAATTTGCTAGATTGAGAAATGGGCCAACTTGTAGTATGGGCCTTATGTTGAAATTATCATATATAAATTGTTAATTTTTGTTTATGTATACATGATTGCATGGGTTGGGATTAAATTGAAGAGAAGTTCTGGTGGTTCTACCACAATCTAGTTCGGGTGGCTCTGCCACAAATTCTAGTTTGGGTGGCTCAGCCACAAACATTTTAAATGGCTTTATGCCTGCGATTGGTGTGTTGGCGGGGTGGGTTGACTTGATCCCCATAGGTGTGCTGGTTGGTACGGGTGGTGTGTAGCGGATGGAAATTTAGGCTTGGTTGGGAATTGCATTGCGCATGCATCTTTAATTACTATATTGTTAAATTAGTTAATGGGCTCAAGCCCAATAAAATGCTTTGATGATATGGCCCAGTGGATTTGGTAAGTGGGTTACACACTGAGTTCTAAGTAACTCACCCCGTTTTCTTACCCTTCTCAGGTAATGATAATTGATGGAGGCTTGGGCCGGGGATGACTTCGTGGAGGCCATACTTCAAATGATGGTTTTTATGAACTTTAAACTACTCTTTAGTATTTTTACTTAATTACTATTTTAGCGATGTAATAAGGCCTCTAGTATTGTTTTTATGGATTTTATTTCGTGGATGGATTTTAATATGTTTTAGATACTTAAAGTTGACTATTTTATGTTTATAAATGTTTTCTTTAAATTAAGTATAAAAATAGGGTTTCTGAAATATCACTATCTCGTAAAAATTTCGGTGAAAACTCTTTTATAAATTTCATTTCCAAATTCCTTTTGAACTCTTTTAAATTTCTTTAAAAAGTTAACCAATTATTTCTCTGATATCAAATTTTAAACTCCTATGTTTTAAAATCATAGATTTCAAATTAACCTCAGTTTTTGATAAACTCCATCTCCAAATTAGTTTTTGAAGACCTGTTTTCTTTAAATCATTAGATGACAAAATGTATGTACGATTTGTGTAGCATACCAAGTCTGGTCTTAACGCTTAGACCGGGTTTGGGGTGTTACATTTTATGGTATCAGAGCAGTTTCAAAACTCGGCTGTGGTTTGGGTTCAACAACAATTTTTAAAACTGTTTAAATTTCTAGACTCTATGATCTAAAGGTAGTATGGCATCACGAGCATCTAGCACCAAGTCAAGTAAGTATTTGTATATTGAATGTTTATTATTGTGATATGATCATAGCAACACTCTAGAACTTCTAGTTTTAGGTGTTGAAAACGGTAGAGATCGAGACTATATGATGTGATTGCGAAAACAACTCTATCTCTTATATCTCATAAAATATCGTTAATAAACACTGAAATAATACTCTGATTCATAAAACTTGTAATCAGATTTAACCGAAATAGTCGGTATGAGCACTAGAGGACGTGGACGGGGACGCGGTAGACGTGGCCGTGGTAGAGGACGAGGTGCTAGGGTTACGTCTGAAGTGCCGGGTCATATGCCAGAAATGGACGTACCTGCGTCACCCGGGAGTGAGACTGGATCACATGACCATACGAGAGAGGACAATGCTTTGACTCAAGCAATGTTGCGAGTCCTAGAAAGGGTTGCTGGGACTAGAACTGGCCCAGTAGTTCGTGGATCAATATCAGAACGACTTAAATCAAGTGGTGCCAAGGTTTTTAGAGGTGTCTCCGGTGTAGCTCCGAATGTTGCAAAATATTGGCTCGAGGCTGTAGAGCGGATTATGGATGATCTGGAGTGCACCGTCGAATAGAAACTGAGAGGAGCGGTGTCCTTGCTAAGGGATGAAGCGTATCAATGGTGGCTTACGGTTCGAGAAGGCACTGAGGCTGCAGTTGTTACTTGGGATTTTTTCAAACCTGCTTTCCAAGGGAAGTATGTAGGGACAAGTTATGTGGATGCCCGGAGGAAGGAATTCCTGAATTTGGTTCAAGGAAATAAGACGGTGGCAGCTTATGAGGCAGAATTTCTACGCTTGAGTCGTTATGCTCGGACTATAGTGCCAATGGATCATGAGCGCTGTGTACGCTTTGAAGATGGGCTGAATGATGAGTTACGGATACTGATAGCCTCACAACAAGTAAGGACTTTTGCCACGCTTGTGGAGAAAGCCAAGATAGTCGAAGAGGCTAAGAACTCAGAATGCTAGAACCGGGAAATAGTCAGAGGAAAGAGGGACTTTAAGTAATCGGGTTCTTCAAAAAGGTTCCACAAGAGGCCTCGAAATGATGAGCCAGCTCAAGCTAGAGCACCTGTGGCCACCAATCAGAGTCGAGGCTGTGCTGACTGTGGAAAATGACACCTCGGGGAATGCTGGAAGAAAACTGGTGGTTGTTATAAATGTGGTTCCAAGGATCATCAATTTAGGAATTGCCCTCGACGGACTGCTCCGACTCAGGAAGCTCGTAACCCTGATGCACCGTCAGTTAGGGGCACTCAGCAGCCACCGAGAGGCCGTGGATCAGGTCGTGGTGGTAATGGTACTGGACGTGGTCAAGGTGCACCGGGTCGAGGTAATGGCTTTAGAGGTAACGTAGAGGCAAGACAGCCGAGGTTGGTCTATGCGGTCAGGCGTCGTGAAGATGGCGATGCACCTGATGTGATAACTGGTACGTTCTTCATCTTTGATGTACACATTATCGCTATGATAGATATCGGGTCTACCCACTCGTATGTTGCTAGTGCCATAGTGGAAACACGAACATTAGATTTGAGATTACCGATAGAGAGATGGCGGTAATTAGTCCTTTAGGATGATCAAGTAATAGTAAATAAATTGTATAGAGGCGTGCCTTTGGAAATTCAAAGAGAAATATTTTAACGGATTTGATGGAATTTCCTTTCGGCGAGTTCGATCTTATTTTGGGCATGGATTGGTTGGTGAAGCACCGGGTGCAATTGGATTGTGCTGAAAAGCGGATGTCAATAAGGACTGTGGATGATGAGGAAGTAGTAATGATAGGTGAACGAAGGAACTTTTTAGCAAATGTGGTATCTGCTTTAAAGGCAGAGAAGTTGGTGCAGAAAGGGTATGGAGCGTTCCTAGCCTTCATTAGTGCTTTGGATTCCAAGGAATTATCGGTGGAAGGTGTGAGAACGGTGAAAGATTTCTAGATGTCTTCCCTGAAGAATTTTTGGGTCTACCTCCAGATCGGGAAGTAGAATTTGGCATTGAGCTTTTACCCGGAACGGCTCCAGTGTCTATTGCTCCTTATAGAATGGCGCCGAAGGAGTTAGCGGAGCTTAAAGCTCAAATTCAAGAATTGTTGGATCGGGGATTTATTCGACCGAGTGTGTCTCCGTGGGGAGCACCGGTTTTGTTCGTCAAGAAGAAGGATGGGTCGATGCGTATGTGCATTGATTATAAGCAGTTGAATAAATTGACGATCAAGAATAGGTATCCATTGCCGAGAATCGATGACCTGTTTGATCAATTGAGAGGAGCTTCAGTTTTCTCCAAGATTGATTTGAGATCGGGTTATCATCAACTCAAGGTTAAGGAGGCGGATATTCATAAGACGGCTTTCTGAACTCGTTATGGACATTATGAGTTTTTGGTGATGCCATTTGGTTTGACCAATGCACCAGCTGCATTTATGGACATGATGAACCGAGTCTTTCAACCCTATCTAGACCGGTTTGTAGTGGTGTTCATAGATGATATTTTGGTATATTCGAGGAATGAAGAAGAGCATAACTCACATTTGCGCACAGTATTGCAAATACTGCGAGAAAAGCAACTTTATGCCAAATTCAGTAAGTGTGAATTTTGGCTGAAGGAAGTGACTTTCTTGGGTCATGTGGTGACAACCAAAGGAATAAGAGTTGATCCTCGGAAGGTAGAGGCAGTGTTGGATTGGAAACCACCGAAGTCAGTGGCTGAGATTCGGAGTTTCTTAGGTTTGGCTTGTTATTATAGACGCTTTAGTGAGGGGTTTTCGTTGATTGCTGCACCCCTAACTAAGCTATTACGAAAGGGAGTACCGTATGTGTGGACCGATAAACAACAAGAAAGTTTCGAGAAACTGAAGAAGATTTTGTGAAGCGCGATGATCTTGATTCAACTCGAGGCTGGAAAAAGTTTATCATTTACTGTGACGCGTCACACACAGGTTTAGGATATGTGCTAATGCAAGGTGGAAAAGTGGTGGCTTATGCTTCTCGTCAGTTAAGGCCGCATGAAGTCAACTACCCTACTCATGACTTGGAGTTGGCTGCGGTGGTGTTTGCTTTAAAGATTTGGAGGCACTATCTCTACGGTGAGAAGTCTATCATTTATACGGGCCATAAGAGTCTTAAGTACCTCCTTACCCAGAAGGAGTTGAACTTGAGACAACGAAGGTGGGTGGAGCTGTTAAAGGATTACGACTTCTCAATCGAGTATCATCCTGGAAAGGCTAACGTGGTGGCAGACGCATTGAGTCGTAAGGTAGTATCGGAATTAAGAGCAATGTTTGCTCATTTCAATTTGTATGAAGATGGCAGTCTGCTAGCGGAACTTCAGGTGAAGCCTTTGTGGTTAGAACAGATCAAGGAAAAGCAGTTATCAGATGAAAAGTTGGGTCCGTTAATGCAACAAGTTGAAAGTGGCGTAATAGGGGACTTTGGAATGAACAAGGATGGAGTGCTGTGTTTTTGTGGAAGAGTTTGTATGCCCATGGATTCGGATTTGAGACAAATGATTTTGCGTGAGGCGCATAGTAGCCCTTATGCTATACACCCTGGAGGAAATAAGATGTATCGAGACCTACGAGAGCAGTATTGGTCGCCAAGGTTAAAGCGGGAGGTTATTGATTTTGTGGGTAAGTGCTTGACTTGTCAACAAGTGAAGGCGGAACATCAATTACCGTCGGGCTTATTGCAACCGGTAAAGATTCCTCTATGGAAATGGGAGCGGATAACGATGGACTTTGTTAGTGGGTTACCCTTAACACCTACTAAAAAGATTCATTTAGGTGGTAGTAGATCGATTGACGAAGACCGCTCATTTTCTACCGGTTAAATGCACGGATTACTCGCTGCAAGTTGGCTAAGTCTGTATGTATCCGAGATCGTGAGGTTGCATGGGGTACCAAAGTGTCTATCATATCGGACGGGGACCCTAGGTTTACATCACGGTTTTGGAAAGCTTTGCATGAGGCTTTGGGAACAAAGTTAAACTTCAGTACGGCTTTTCATCCTCGATCGGATGGTCGATCGTAAAGAGTAATTCAGATTTTGGAAGACATGTTACGGGCTTGTGTGATCGACTTCAGAGGTAGTTCGGAGGATTTTCTACCGTTGGCAGAATTCGCGTATAATAATAGTTACCAATCCAGTATCCAGATGGCACCCTATGAAGCGTTATATGGTCGTAAGTGTCGTACCCCTACTTGTTGGACTGAATTGGGGGAACGACAGTTGTTGGGTCCTGAATTGATATCTGAGACGGAAGAAAAGGTAAAGGTGATTCGAGCACGGTTAAAGGAAGCTTGAGATAGACAAAAGTCGTATGCGGATCCAAGCGCAAGGATATTGAGTTTATGTGGGAGATCAGGTTTTTCTAAAAGTCTCACCTTGGAAGAAAATTTTCAGGTTTGGAAGGAAGGGCAAGTTGAGCCCTAGGTTCATTGGACCGTATCGTGTGTTGAAGCGTGTAGGACCAGTGGCCTATCAGCCTGAATTACCTCTGGAGTTAAGTCAGATTCATAGTGTCTTCCATGTTTCTATGCTGAGGCGTTATAGATCGGATCCGTCTCACATAGTATCGGTAGAAGAAGTAGAGTTAAGGCCAAACTTGTCTTTCGAGGAGGAACCAGTGAAAATCTTAGACAGTGATGCTAAGGTGCTAAGAAAGAAGACTGTGCCATTGGTTAAGGTTCTATGGCGTAATCACGGAGCGAAAGAAGCTACGTAGGAGCCTGAGGACGCAATTTGGCAACAATATCCTCACCTCTTTTAACCAGGTAAATTTCGAGGATGAAATTTTCTTTAAGGGGGTAGAATTGTAACATCCTAAAAAGTGAGTATCGATATGTTGCATGTTTTTTGTGCTTAGCTTTTGAATGATTCAATTTGTGTGTTTAATATCGTTTTGAGAAGGCTCGAGATTTATTCGGACAAAAAAATAAAAAATTTAGTAATGAGTACTTTATTGAAGTGGATCAAGTGACCTTGATGTTTAAGGAAATTTAGTGCCAAAAACTAGCATAAGATGAGCTAGTAGTAAAGTGGAGTTGGCGCCATAAGTGTTGCTTGAGGGAAGTGTAACATCCCCAAACCCGGCCCATTCACTACGACCGAATCTGGTTATGTTATTGTGGAAAGACGGTTAAGAATCTTTGTCCTTGGAGTAAAACTTGAACATTATTATCTCTGAAAATCATGTCCATTTAAAATTATTAAATGATACAAGCTTGTTGAAAACTTCCGAATTATTATAAGTTGCTATAATATGAATCTTTTGCGAAAATATTTCTAAGTGTAGTGTAAACTTCAACATTAATAAATAGAGTACTTTAAATCAAAGAGGCCCTTATTACATCAAATAAAATTAATCCAAGTACTTGATAATAAAACGCATAAAGAAAAGATTAAAAATGTCCTTTGCATGGGCCACCTTGTATCTACTCCAACCCGGTCCGATCAACATGTCTCCTGCGATGTTTGAAAATAATTGGGTGAGTCATACAGACTCAGTGTGTAAGTTAACCACTGAAATCCACCCACATGCTAGCCACATAACATCCCAATTATCAAATGCAACAAGTAATATGTATTCATTTTAACAATTACCACAATCTGGGCTTGGCCCACATTCAAATCATACTCAAACACTGGGCTAGGCCCATTTCTCAATAAACCACATATCAACTGGGCTTGGCCCATTTCCACGTATGTTCCCAAAACATACCTATCCACATGTCATATTGGGCTTGGCCCATTTCCATATTATTACAAAAATAATGCAACATGATTCCCAACCCAACCTAGGGTCCATCCGCTACATACCCCCTTATCCGACCTACCACACACCGGGGACTATCGAGTCACCCTCTCCTTTTCCTCCAAAAAGGCAACCAATGCCATCCACGATGTAGCGTACCGCTAACATCAAACCACGATGGAGCACACAGCAATCCATCAAGCCACGATATGGCATAAAGCCCATATCAATCAAGGTAACCACGCGAACTAAATCGCAAAGATCCACAACGCGACCTCAGTCAGCGCCAATCCACGATGTAGCACAAAGCTGACATCAACCACGTACTCGAAGTACACCCGTACCTTCTTTTCATAACCCTCCCATGCACATGCCACATAAAATATAATCGTGATCATGCATGCACATGCTTATTAATGTCCATAAACATACTCATAAACAAATAATCACACTGCAATAGATCCGATACTAACCTGGTCATCGCTATACCCTTTAGGGGTATATATGGCACACTTATTACTGCACTTGTTAGTAAAACATATAACACATAAAACCCGGAAACAGTAGGCTAATTACACACCTTATTACTAGAAATTCTAGACTCTCGATCCTCGACGCTATCGTCTAGTGAAACTACGGCTTTTTGCCTAACGTTTTCTGCTGTTGGCCCACACCCTGGTGGCCAATCTCGTACAGCAGAAACGGATCTTTTCTTGAACTTTGGGATGGGGACTTTCCCTTGCCCACCTTGACTGGTACTCGAATCCACGTCCATCGTAATCACTTAATCAGAATCTTTTGGTTAAACGTCATAATACAAGATCTTAGGCGAATAACTACAATTTAACTTACTTACCGAAACGATCTAAAATCTCAAAGGCTCCTCTGTATTTCTGTCGATTTGCCCCTAAAAAGAACATAGCCACCTAAGATAAAATCGGTCAACACAAGAACATAATAAGGCCTAAGGCCGAATACCTTACCACCCTTACCTTGATGAGTCCAAACAATTCGAGACCTTCCTTTAGACTCCTTGGTGCTGGCTACAAACAAGCAAAACACATCACTTATAACCTATAGAGCATTCGGCCAACCAACACTAAGGCCAACCATTCGGTTTCGGCCTCTAACTAGGATACTTACCTACAATCTTTAGATGTCGACAGCACCACACTTCACCGGTTTGGCTTCAAACTTGATAAAGTAGAAGAGAGATGGAGGGCTAAGGATTTCGGCTATCAAGGGATTAAAAGAAAACAAAAGAAATATTTGACTACAAAGGCCAAAGGAGAAATCGGCACACCAAGAGGGAGAGGGAGAGATTTGGCAAAAGACTTGAAGAATAATTGGCACTCCACCCCCTCCTATTTATAGGATTCGGCCAACCCCCCTTGAAGACTCCAAGATTCGGCCAACACTTTCCTAGTCACTAATTCAATTCCATTTGAATTAGTTCAATTCAAAAACAATTTGAATTGCTCCACTATTATCCCATTTATCAAAACAAAAAAACAAATAATTATCCCATATAACTAAATAGATAAAAAAAATAAAAACATAATCCTCATCTAAATAAGAGTCTTCTAGCCGTCCAACACTTTCAAAATTGCTGCCAAAAAGAAATAAATATTCAAACTCCAAAACGCACCTTCTTGGTTCGAAACGGGACCAAGCTCACGCACATCTAGCCCTAACGCCTGTGCCACTCGGCCACTTTGATTTTTATGCTAGAAACCCCAACATTTTATTTTAAACCCTTCCTACTCAAGCCCATAACCGCACAAAAATAAAAACGCCAACTCGCAGCCTCCAGCGCCGAACTGCGCGCCTTGCTCTCCTCCAGCGCCTAAGTAGCGCACGAGAGCCACTTCACCAGCCCATCTTTCTTGTCCGAATTCCTCACCATATACCTTTAAGGCCTTACAAAGCCCAACGCCCAAAACAAAAATAAAACGCCAAATGCTTCTCCGCCCCTCGAAACCGCGACCTCACTCTCCTCCGGGCGCCTAAGTAGCGCCCAAGAGCCACTTTGCCAATTGGACTTTCATGTCCATCAACTTGGACATTTATTTATAAGGCCTACTTAGCCCAGTCCCTTGACGCAAAAATAAAACAACATTTCTGCCGCTTGGACTCGAACCCAAGCCCTCAATGGCGCTATTTCCAACCCCCCTTAAGCAGCGCATGAAGCCACTTTGCCAAAGCCTCTCATGTGTCCTATTCTCCCAATTAATTCTTTTATGGCCTCCCAAAGCCAAGCTCCCCTTTATTACTTAAAAATCCAAAAATTTTCTAAGGCATTCCTTGCCTTCTAGGGTTCTCCAAACCCCTAAAAATTCCTCCAACATGACCATAAGCCTACTAACTGCTCGAGTTATGCTCCAAGCGCATAACCCCTAAACTAGGGTGTTACAATTCTACCCTCCTTAAAAATAATTTCGTCCTCGAAATTACTTTACTAACAAACGTCCATACAACCTATCTTACCACCTTACGCTTATGCTGCGCACTCTGATCTTACTAAGGCTATCGTACCTACACAATCTCTAAGTTCATGCTCAAAATTCGAAACACCTCTCTTAGCAACACAGAAAAGGCTAACTCATAAGCAAACAAAGTAATTAAAGCATGTACCAAAGCAAAGGAGCTTACCTAATATCACATCCTTGGTTGACTCCGACTAGAACCATTCCTTTCATGACTTGAACCACGACCCCTCGTCGCTCGAGGACAATTCTTAACCAGATGTGCCTTAGATCCGCACCGAAAACATTCTTTACTATTTCCCCAACACTCTCCTGTGTGAGGTCTTCCACATCAAACACAAGAACGATTCCGATCCACTGGTACAAGTGCACTTACAGGGTTCTCGGTCCTTGATCTCTTCTGGACATTACTAAACGATGCTGACGGTCCAATATTTCTCTTATTCTCGTTCCTATTCTTCTCTCGGTTTTCTCTTATAGTCTTCTTAACCTCTTCAGCAATCCGAGCTTTCTCCACTAGCACCGCAAAGTCTCTCTCCCTCTGCGGAGCAATCAGCATTCGAAGTTCATCTCGCAATCCGTCCTCAAACCGGACGCACCTCTCATAATCAGTGGCCACAATTCCCTTAGCATACTGGCTTAACCGCACAAATTCCGCCAGACTCAGCTATCGACTTACTTCCTTGTACTAGATTTAGAAACGCTTTCCTTTGCGAGTCCAAATAACTGGCTCCTACGTACTTTCCTTCAAACTTAGCCTTAAAGAAGTCCCAATCCAATCGATCCGCTGGTACACCTTGTTTGACAGTGAGCCACCAACGATAAGCTTCGTCGCTAAGTAATGAAACAACACCTTTCACTTTTTTTCTTCGTTGGTACACCCAAATCGCCCATGATTCTCTCAATCGCTTCTAGCCAATACTCCGCTACGCTCAAGCTACCTGCGGACACTCCTCTAAAGATCTCGGCTCCGTTTGATCTAAGCCTTTCCAACACCGACTTCCGAGTTCCATTTCCTCTACTAACTCCTACTACTCGCTCTAGCACTCGCAACATGGCCCGCGATACTGCGTCATCTTCTCCTGTCTGATCTTGCTCCTCTGCGTCCACTGCTAGCGGCACTTCACTTTCTGACCCATGGCCAGACCCTACTGGTTCCGATGCTGCCAATCTACCTCTACCGCGTCCCCTAGAACTCATCGCTATCGTCGCGATTTAATCTGATTAAGGAGTTTTATGCATTAGTAATTTTGTTCCACTATTTAATCGCGAGTAAATTTTTATGAAAGAAGGGTATTTTAAAGTAGTTCTTTCGATCACACAAAGTCTCAGTTCCAGTTTGTTACCCTAATTCAAAGAATCACATTTACACACTCACACATTCATTCGTCCACAAGAACACATTTCTCCCTCAATAGAGGCACATTCAGTGGTATCTACCACCCACATTTACTATTCGGACCTTTCTGCCCTTTTCTACCCCAGGGGTATTTTCGTCATTTTGTCCTACAGGGACATTTTCGTCATAAACCAGAGTGATTCAAAAACTCTAATAAGTCAGGATCTTTTTGAAATTCCCAAAATTGAAGAGTATTTTCGAAAATTCCGCAAATTAAAGGTATAACAGGATTTTGGTAACCAGGGGTATTTTGGTAATTTTGTCAATCAGGATAATTTTGTAAATTTCCAAAGTCAGGGTTATTATTTTCGCCATACAGAAAATTGGGTACTTTTGCAAAGTAAGAAAATTTTATTAAACTTGGGGTTAAACCAGAAATTTTGAAAGTTAGGGGCATTTTAGTAATTTTGCCACCAGGGGCATTTTGGTAAATTGAGAAGACGTCGTTCAAAACCAGATTTAGGGTTTACAAACCAAAGGAGTAAATTTCGGATATTTTTAAACTAAGGGTTTTAAAACAGTGAGGCAAATCCCTTTCGGGTTTTAATAATTGGTTTAGCCTATGAACAAGTCCTCTTGGTTAAGGTGAACCGTAGCTACGCACCAGGTAGGATTCCAGCGAAGAGGAGGTGAGTCACGAGGATCGCTTAAGTACGTGCTCTTAGGATCCACTCCTAGACATGCGCACAATGGTTGCCACACCTTAACTCGGCGACTTAATCACAGGTTTGTTTAATAACCTTAAGTCTTATGCATGTGTTTGAGTAGACTAGTCCTAGGGTTCAACAGATCCTAGTTCACTAATCTACGAGCCCCACTAAGCCCATAACAGTTCATCACAAATTACTTCACAAATCTGAAGTACTTACAGTGGACTCGGGTAGGAGAGGTACAGGTGCCATGCCAGAATAACCTGAAAATATTCCATGAAAACCCATATTTTTGAAAAGCTCATTTTGAAATGTTTTTGGGCCCAAAACCCTCAAAGCCGAGTTTTGAACCGGGCTCTGATACCAAACTGTAACATCCCCAAACCCGGCCCATTCACTACGACCGAATCTGGTTATGTTATTGTGGAAAGACGGTTAAGAATCTTTGTCCTTGGAGTAAAACTTGAACATTATTATCTCTGAAAATCATGTCCATTTAAAATTATTAAATGATACAAGCTTGTTGAAAACTTCCGAATTATTATAAGTTGCTATAATATGAATCTTTTGCGAAAATATTTCTAAGTGTAGTGTAAACTTCAACATTAATAAATAGAGTACTTTAAATCAAAGAGGCCCTTATTACATCAAATAAAATTAATCCAAGTACTTGATAATAAAACGCATAAAGAAAAGATTAAAATGTCCTTTGCATGGGCCACCTTGTATCTACTCCAACCCTGGTCCGATCAACATGTCTCCTGCGATGTTTGAAAATAATTGGGTGAGTCATCTGGACTCAAAGTGTGTAAGTTAACCACTGAAATCCACCCACATGCTAGCCACATAACATCCCAATTATCAAATGCAACAAGTAATATGTATTCATTTTAACAATTACACACAACTGGGCTTGGCCCACATTCAAATCATACTCAAACACTGGCTAGGCCCATTTCTCAATAAACCACATATCAAGCTGGGCTTGGCCCATTTCCACGTATGTTCCCAAAACATACCTATCCACATGTCATATTGGGCTTGGCCCATTTCCATATTATTACAAAAATAATGCAACATGATTCCCAACCCAACCTAGGGTCCATCCGCTACACACCCCTTATCCAAATTTACCACACACCGGGGACTATCGAGTCACCCTCTCCTTTTCCCTCCAAAAAGGCAACCAATGCCATCCACGATGTAGCGCATCGCTAACATCAAACCACGATGGAGCACACAGCAATCCATCAAGCCACGATATGGCATAAAGCCCATATCAATCAAGGTAACCACGCGAACTAAATCGCAAAGATCCACAATGCGACCTCGATCGGCGCCAATCCACGATGTAGCACAAAGTCGACATCAACCACGCACTCAAGTACACCCGCACCTTCTTTTCATAACCCTCCCATGCACATGCCACATAAAATATAATCGTGATCATGCATGCACATGCTTATTAATGTCCATAAACATACTCATAAACAAATAATCACACCGCAATAGATCCGATACTAACTCGGTCATCGCTATACCTTTAGGGGTATATATGGCACACTTATTACTGCACTTGTTAGTAAAACATATAACACATAAAACCCGGAAGCTTGATGAGGCTAATTACACACCTTATTACTAGGAGTTCTAGACTCTCGATCCTCGACGCTATCGCTCAGCGAAACTACGGCTTTTTGCCTAACGTTTTCTGTGTTGGCCCACACCACCGTGGCCAATCTCGCATGTGAAACGGATCTTTTCTTGAACTTTGGGATGGGGACTTTCCTTGCCCACCTTGGATCGGTACTCGAATCCACGTCCATCGTAATCACTTAATCAGAATCTTTTGGTTAAACGTCATAATACAAGATCTTAGGCGAATAACTACAATTTAACTTACTTACCGAAACGATCTAAAATCTCAAAGGCTCCTCTGTATTTCTGTCGATTTGCCCCTAAAAAGAACATAGCCACCTAAGATAAAATCGGTCAACACAAGAACATAATAAGGCCTAAGGCCGAATACCTTACCACCCTTACCTTGATGAGTCCAAACAATTCGAGACCTTCCTTTAGACTCCTTGGTGCTGGCTACAAACAAGCAAAACACATCACTTATAACCTATAGAGCATTCGGCCAACCAACACTAAGGCCAACCATTCGGTTTCGGCCTCTAACTAGGATACTTACCTACAATCTTTAGATGTCGACAGCACCACACTTCACCGGTTCGGCTTCAAACTTGATAAAGTAGAAGAGAGATGGAGGGCTAAGGATTTCGGCTATCAAGGGATTAAAAGAAAACAAAAGAAATATTTGACTACAAAGGCCAAAGGAGAAATCGGCACACCAAGAGGGAGAGGGAGAGATTTGGCAAAAGACTTGAAGAATAATTGGCACTCCACCCCCTCCTATTTATAGGATTCGGCCAACCCCCCTTGAAGACTCCAAGATTCGGCCAACACTTTCCTAGCCACTAATTCAATTCCATTTGAATTAGTTCAATTCAAAAACAATTTGAATTGCTCCACTATTATCCCATTTATCAAAACAAAAAAACAAATAATTATCCCATATAACTAAATAGATAAAAAAAATAAAAACATAATCCTCATCTAAATAAGAGTCTTCTAGCCGTCCAACACTTTCAAAATTGCTGCCAAAAAGAAATAAAAATTCAAACTCCAAAACGCAGCCTTCTTGGTTCGAACCTGGGACCAAACTGCTGCACATCTAGCCCCCAACGCCCAGGCCACTCGGCCACTTTGATTTTTATGCTAGAAACCCCCAACATTTTATTTTAAACCCTTCCTACTCAAGCCCATAACCGCACAAAAATAAAAATGCCAACCTGCAGCTCCAGGCGCTCGAACCTGCGCCCTTGCTCTCCTCCAGCGCCTAAGTAGCGCACGAGAGCCACTTCACCAGCCCATCTTTCTTGTCCGAATTCCTCACCATATACCTTTAAGGCCTTACAAAGCCCAACGCCCAAAACAAAAATAAAACGCCAAATGCTTCTCCGGCCCCTCGAAACCGCGACCTCACTCCCCTCCAGCGCCTAAGTAGCGCCCAAGAGCCACTTTGCCAATTGGACTTTCATGTCCATCAACTTGGACATTTATTTATAAGGCCTACTTAGCCCAGTCCCTTGACGCAAAAATAAAACAACATTGCTGCCGCTTGGACTCGAACCCAAGCCCTCAATGGCGCTATTTCCAACCCCCCTTAAGCAGCGCATGAAGCCACTTTGCCAAAGCCTCTCATGTGTCCTATTCTCCCAATTAATTCTTTTATGGCCTCCCAAAGCCAAGCTCCCCTTTATTACTTAAAAATCCAAAAATTTTCTAAGGCATTCCTTGCCTTCTAGGGTTCTCCAAACCCCTAAAAATTCCTCCAACATGACCATAAGCCTACTAACTGCTCGAGTTATGCTCCAAGCGCATAACCCCTAAACTAGGGTGTTACAGGAAGAGGCTCGAATCTTTAGGAATGCATTTTGTGACATTTATTTTTGCTCTTTCCTAGCAAGTGTCGGCCAAGCATCAAATTTGGTAAGTTAGACCTTTATTTTTATGGTTAAGGTAAGCTTGGAAGTTGGGGAAAGAAATCCTAAGCTTTTGGAAGGTAGGGGGAACACAAGGCATATTTTAAGGGTTATGTTTTAGAAACTTAGAATGGCCAACTTGTCCATGAACTTGGACGGTTTTGTGGACTAAGGGGGAGCCGAAATTTTAGTGGTAAGCTTGGGTAAGGATGGTAGCTAGATAGAATCCCATTTGGTCATTTTTGCTCTCCCAAAACACCCATTTCCTCTCATCTTTTTCTCTCTTAGCCGAATGTGCCATATGCTTGGAGAAAACAACTTTGTTTTGTTTCTTTTGGTCATTTCTTTTTGACCATTTGGTCATTTTGCCAACCTCTCAAGTGCTTCATTTTGTATTTCTCTTCTAGTGCCGAAATCATCAATCACAAAAGACCATTTCTTTTTCTTCTTTATTCCCCATTGTCGAATGCACATTGCTCCAAACCTTACTTTTTGCTCTTTTCTCACCCTTGAAAACCGAATCATAAACATCTCATCTCAATTCTCTTTTCTTCTCCATTTTACTCATCCTTCAAACACATTTTTCCTTCTTATTTCTTCCATGGCCGAATGTTAGAGACCACCTCCATAGCCGAAATTATTTTTCCCTTACCATTAAATCATAGCCAAATTTTCTTTTCCTCGTAGATTTTATTCTCAATCATTTTTTTCTATTCAAACTTTGGACCATCGGTAAGAATCATCTTCTTTGTTTTCTTTTTGCTAATTGGCCACCTTGGCCGAATCTATAGGTTGGCTTAGAAGAGCCTTTAAATCGATAATCGTTCATTTTCTTAAACGATTTCCTTTCATTTTTCTTTTAGTGAAATAGTGGAGAGCCGAATCATCATCTCTTCGAAGTCATCTTAAAGTCATTCGAATTTGGATCATATACTTTCAAGGGACTCCTTTGGAATCACTCGGAATTTTAAGGTAAGCCAAATTCGCCCTTTTTAAACCAATAATCTTAAATTCCGATATATATATTGTTAGGACTAATAATCTTTTCTCAATGGAGGCAAACAAGTTAGGGTCGAAAAGGGTGGTGAATAGTGTTCTAAAGAGGGGCGGACTCGCTAATCCCTCTAGATTCAAGCGAAGGGCTGTTTCGGCAATCCAGGATTTTTCCACAGGGTTGTGGACGACCCTCATCCGAGGAGAATCGACTATTCGAAGTTGTTCGTAGTTCGGAGCACTTAGCTGTTGGGGATTTTCCATTGGGTTGTGAACCGTCAACCGGGGAAAACTGACAAATAGTTGTTGTTTGAGATTCTGAGGGTAAAGATCTAGATCGCTTATCTTTAGTATAGATTTATAATAAGTATTAGTGTTCTAATCAAGCGTGACATTTATTTAGGTATCGACGAGCGGGAAAGTATAGTTCTCACCGTAATTAGGTGTGTAATTTCACACTTATCTCATGGGTTAGATGTTATACCGTAAGCATTAGAATAAAAATTCGTAAATTTGGTAAAATCGGAAAAAATACGGTATATTAACACTTTTTGTGTAAGTGCATGAAATCGGTGTTAAAGTCGCGAAAATTACGGAATCGTCCTCAATGGGCTAATTTGATAAAAAGTAATTTTTGGGCCTCATGTGATTAATGGGCCAAATTGCTAGATTGCTTAATGGGCCAAATTGCTAGATCGCTTAATGGGCCAATTTGCTAGATTGAGAAATGGGCCAACTTTTAGTATGGGCCTTATGTTGAAATTATCATATGTAAATTGTTAAGTTTTGTTTATGTATACATGATTGCATGGATTGGGATTAAATTGAAAAGAAGTTCTGGTGGTTCTACCACAATCTAGTTCGGGTGGCTCTGCCACAAATTCTAGCTCGGGTGGCTCAGCCACAAACATTTTAAATGGCTTTATGCCTGCGATTGGTGTGTTGGCGGGGTGGGTTGACTTGATCCCCACAGGTGTGCTGGTTGGTACGGGTGGTGTGTAGCGGATGGAAATTTAGGCTTGGTTAGGAATTGCATTGCGCATGCATCTTTAATTACTATATTGTTAAATTAGTTAATGGGCTCAAGCCCAATAAAATGCTTTGATGATATGGCCCAGTGGATTTGGTAAGTGGGTTACACACTGAGTTCTAAGTAACTCACCCCGCTTTTTTCTTACCCTTCTCGGTAATGATAATTGATGGAGGCTTGGGTGGGGATGACTTCGTGGAGGCCATACTTCAAATGATGGTTTTTATGAACTTTAAACTACTCTTTAGTATTTTTACTTAATTACTATTTTAGCGATGTAATAAGGCCTCTAGTATTGTTTTTATGGATTTTATTTCGTGGATGGATTTTAATATGTTTTAGATACTTAAAGTGGACTATTTTAAGTTTATAAATTTTTTCTTTAAATTACGTATAAAAATGGGGTTTCTTAAATATCACTATCTCGTAAAAATTTCGGTGAAAACTCTTTTATAAATTTCGTTTCCAAATTCCTTTTGAACTCTTTTAAATTTCTTTAAAAAGTTAACCAATTATTTCTCTGAGATCAAATTTTAAACTCCTATGTTTTAAAATCATAGATTTCAAGTTAACCTCAGTTTTTGATAAACTCCATCTCCAAATTAGTTTTTGAAGACCTGTTTTCTTTAAATCATTAGATGACCAAATGTATGTACGATTTGTGTAGCATACCAAGTCTGGTCTTAACGCTTAGACCGGGTTTGGGGTGTTACATGAGCAATGTGCTTGGTATGTAATCAAATTTTGGTAAGAATGTAAACAAGTAAGTTATACCTATGAGA
The DNA here is from genome assembly GCA_025698515.1 of Gossypium sturtianum. Classification (NCBI taxonomy): domain Eukaryota; kingdom Viridiplantae; phylum Streptophyta; class Magnoliopsida; order Malvales; family Malvaceae; genus Gossypium; species Gossypium sturtianum. Next base: position 75,096,496 of record CM046951.1, on the reverse strand, counting down.
ATGACCTTGTGATTATAAGTCCATGCTTATGAGGTAAGAATACGTAGTAAATGTGATTGATGATCGTGTGTGAGGCTTTTAGGCCAAATTAAATTGAGAAATTATATGTTTAAGTCTTTGTTGTTGATGAATCGGTTAAATTGGCCAATGATTGGCTTGTAAATATTTGATAATGACTAGTTATTGGAATGACTAACCATGGATATAATTTGGTGTTATATGTGTGTAAATGAAAAATTAATATAAAGGAAACATGAAAGAGTTAAATTAGCAATAGAACAGTTTGGACAGCAGCAGTTGTATCACTTTGAAAACTCACCAAAAATGGTGGAAATTGAATTAGAAGTTGATTGAGATATGAAATTAAATCTTATTGAGTCTATTTCTACATAAGAGAAACATAATAATAAAAAAAATTTCATATGGTGCGATATTTGGGTTTTAGTGAGACAGGGTTAGAATGATCTCGGAATCCCCTGTTCTGACTTGGGAAATTCATTAAAATTTTTTAAAAAATAATCATGGGATAAAATTTATATGCTTTAATTGATGAATGAGTCTATTTTCAAGAGAATCAAACAGGAACGTCATTCAAGTTCTGTACAATGAGATAGTTAATTTTTAGTGAAGAGGGGTCGGAACTATTGGAAAGCAAAACAGGGGATACTTTAAAGAATAAACTGTACTGATTAGCTGAACCAAAAATTCTGAAAATTTTATGGTAAGAAGATATGTGAGTCTAGTTTCAGGGAAAATTAGTGGATCTTAATTTGGAGTTCCGTAGCTCCGGATAAAAATAATTTAGTGACTATAACTCATGTAAATAGCTCAAGATGAACATAAATGAATTGTGAAATTTTATGTAATAATGATGGTATTATCTTGAGAGCTTACAATGAGGATTGTTAAAAGCATTGTAATCAATTGTTTATTATTTACATACGTACTTACTAAGCTTTATAGCTTACTCCGTTGTTTTCTGTGTTTATAATGTACTCAGGTTAGCTCGGGTTGGAAGTCGTCGGATAATCTATCACACTATCAAGCTTACAATTTAGGTATCGATGATGTTATACTTAAGGTTATGGCATGTATAGGGAACTTGGTAATGTGTGTATGTTACTATGAGTTGTCCTAGAATAATGAACCTTGATGTTCGGAGTTCATTGTTGTATAAGGTCATTTAACGTGACCAAATAAATTGGTTATGCTATAAACCTATGAGGATGCATTCCAGGGTTGAGTAAATTGTATGCTATGACTCGTTACGTGTGTGTGGTATATGTTTTGGTAGCTTTAATATGTCATGAAATGTGTCATTCAAGTTATACTCAAGGATGGGCATGATAGGGTAGAAATTGGCTTGGAAAATAGCCAACTTTTTGACCACACAGGCAGAGACACGGCCGTGTGTCTCAGTTGTGTGAAGGACACGATCTAGCACACGGGTGTGTGACTTGGTCGTGTGATCCAAAACGAATGATGACGTCATAAACAGAGAGTTACACAGGTGGAGGACATGGGCGTGTCTTGGGCCACACGGGCGGGTGTAACCACACAGCCTGCCCACACGGGCGTGTAACTCTCCAAAACAAGGAAATTTTCTAAATGTTTCAATAGTTTTAAAAGTTCTCGGTTTAGTCCCGAATCGCTCTCAAAGTCTGTTTAGGGCCTCGTAGGCCCATTTTAGGGACTTGATGATATAAGATAAAAGTTTAAAATTTTTAAACGAAAATTTATGCCTTGAAATTGTTCAGTATGTTATTGTCCAGTAACGCCTTGTACCATTTTCCGGCGTTGAACACGGGCAAGGGGTGTTACATAGTTGCTTAAAGTTTAAAATGATAGTAAAGATGGCTTAAAATTAAAATTTAGCCATTACAAAGCATGGTGGATGGTTGGTAAAGGTTTTGTTATATTTTAATGTTAAATATTATTAAATAATAATAAAACTTAAAAGTGGAAAAAAGATGAACATTGTTCATCTTCCTTCTCATTTCCATCGAAACTAAGGCAAAAATAAAAAGGAGAAGCGATATTTTACGTATAAGCTTTGAGCTTTGATTGGTAAGCCAAATTTTGTCTATTTCTTATAATTTTTATGTTTTTGGAATTCCAGTAACTTGATTTAGCTAACCCATGGGTTCGGTCGTAAAACTGTTACAATTTTTAAATGTTTTCATTGATAGTTTTTGATGTTAAATGTCTTGGTTGTAAGCTTAGAAATGAAATAAGACTAATTTCTAAAGTGAAATTTGTTAGTTTTGAGTATAGGGACTAAAATGTGAATATGTCAAATTGGATGTGAAATTTTTGTAATTATGGTTTCTAGATGGTTATAAAAGGATGAAATTGAAATAAGATTGAAAAATGAAGCTTAAAATTGAAAGATATAGGTATTTCGATTTTAAGGACTAAATTGAAGAAAATGTAGAACTTTAGAGAAATTGTGTAAAATAAAATTAAGTTGTCATATGCTTTGAATAGGATGCTATAGGTTAATTGAAACTGATAGTTGTTAATGAATTATTATAAATCAAGATTTAAATCAATTGGAAGTTAATCGAGAAATAGGAGAAATTGTAGATTAGTCCCTGACACTTTGTAGTTGTTGTTTTCCAGATAAGTTCATATGGGATTTACTTTGTTAATTCACAATACAGTTGTAATACTCTTATTTGCCTTTTAGTAGAATTGTTAGGTATATATATTGTCTCAGTATCAAAAGGATTAATTTGATAATACTTGAAATGTATGATAAATATGAGAAGATACATAACATCAAATTGATGTAAATTGTTATACAAATGGATTAATTTGTAAGAAATGTTGATAAATGAATTGATAGCTGGTTATGATTAATCGAATCATATTGGTGTGAATTTAATTGATTATTGAGATAGAGGATTAAATTGAATTAAATTGGAAAGTTATTAATTGGTAAAATTGTGAAATTGGCTTGGGGTTGTGTAACACCCCTCACCTGACCTGTTCGCCAGATCCGGGTGTGGGCGTCACAACTGGATCGTGTTATTATTCATACTAAGTCCTCACTAAGTAAAAACAAAACAAATTGTATTACCTATTTAAAAAAACTTACAACAGAGATAAATATTCTAAAAATAAAGTTCACCATCCAAGCTCCGAACTCTAAGGGATTTAAATATTTACAAAAAAAAAATATTCGCCCTTCTTGGCGAAGTTCCTAAAGATGCCCTTTCCTATGTGCATCTCTATTCTAACGATAATTACTTGATTCTCCTTGATCTGGCTTGGTTCCTTCTTTGAGTCCTTCATTTCATAGTTCCTACAAAACACATGCCACTCCTTGATAAGTTTAGATGAACTTAGCGAGTTACTATATTATTTCAACTTAGACCTCATCTTCCAAGGGTTTAAATAGAAAGAAACTAAAAACAAATAACTCCTGGCTTGTGCGGGTAACTTCTCTTAAACTCGTCGTAGTGGACTTTATCCTATTCCTGATTTTATCCATTGGCGGATAGGTCTTTGAGTAATTATCTTCTGGCCGTTCTATCGGCCTTCGATCAGCCTTGACTGTTCCTTTGATTGTCTTGCCATTCCCGTAGATGCCGTCTGTAACACCCCAAACCCGTCCCATGCGTTACGACCGGATCTGACATGTCACATGAGGAAAACGAATAAAATCCTTATGATTTGTACTAAATTGAATGTTATTTGGTTATGGTTAAGAAATCAAGGTTGGATGTAAATATTTGATAAAATACAACTACATTTGAGAGGTTGTTTTGATGAATCAAAAATCAAGGTAGTGAACTTTAAAACCGTGGCTTTTGAAAATATTGTTGATAATTCGAGAGAAAATTTCCGAGTTAAAATATTTGTAAAAGTTTGTTATAAAATACATTTATTAATCAATTTTGGAAAACCGTTGGTTATGCTTTTAGAAAATCTCCATTTAAAATAATTCAAGCAAAATAATAAATACGTCAAACATAATGCAAAAATAAAATATTCCAGAGGCCTTATTACAACTTAAAAACCCAAAATAGTAAAAGAAATAAAGTAACGTAAATAGAAATTCTAAAGTTCAAGAACACCATTTCTGAAGTATGGCCTCCACCGAGTCATCCATGGCCCAAACCCACATCACTGAGCATTACCTACAAGGGTTAAGAAAAAGGGGGAGTGAGTCACAAGAACTCAGTGTGAAATACCTTACCGTCATACACTAGGCCTGAACCCATATTGCAATATCATGGGCCTAAGCCCTTTTACATAACAATCTTAAAATGAAGCAAATGCATGAATGTATGCAACCCAACCCATCCTAGATATCCATCCGCTACACACCACCCGTACCATCCCATCACACCTGTGGAGATGAAGTCAACCCACCCCGCCAAACACACCAATTGCAGGCCAGTTGCCATTTATAATAATTCGCAGGCAAGATGCCATTCAATTCGCAGGCAAGATGCCATTTATAATAATTCGCAGGCAAGATGCCATTTCATAATATTTGTGGCTAAGCCACCAGAGTCATAATTATGCGTGGCATAGCCACTATACAGATTGTGGCAGAGCCACCAGAATATCATATACGGTAATATAATCGGCACACAGCCTTGGGTAAAAATGATCGACACAGAGTCGTTAATTCATATGTTAGGCACATAGCCCCGGGTAAATACGTTTAGCACAAAGCCATAATCACGATGGCACAAATCCATATTTAGGTTGGCACATAGCCATTATCAGAATTTGTGGCAGAGCCACCAGAATCAGAATATATCGCTGCAGTCAAACTGCTTTTCATAATATTTGTGGCAAAGCCACCAGGCTACACTTCTCTTCAACATTTTTCCCATCCCATGCAAAATATGTAAATGCAACATACATAATAAAGCATAATATCCACATATATAAACAAAAATCATTAATCCAGTAATTTATTACGGTAAATCGGCCAATTATAGAACTTGTGATTCGGCCCACTAAAGCATTCTAGCCATTCGGCCCATAGGGGCATTTTGGTAAATCGGCCCGTAGGGGCATTTTCGTAATTCGGCCCATAAGGGCATTTTCGTAATTCGGTAATCTTACCCACTAAGGGTAATTTGGTAATCTCACAACCCTGGGGTATTTCGATAATTTACCCTCTAAGGGTATTATGGTAATTTCGCAACCCAGACTTAACTACTAATTTGGGGCATAAAAATTGAAACTGTCCATCTGTGTCATACTGACTAAATTGACTATAACTCGAGTTAAGAAACTCGAAATTTAAATCTGTAAATTTTCCTTGAAACTAGACTCATATATATTATTACTTAAATTTTTCCAGAATTTTTGACTTAATAATTTAGTACAGTTTATTCCTTAAAGTTTCCCTTGTTTCACTGACCAACGGTTCTGACCTCACTTACCCGAAATTCAAATATCTAACTGTACAGTTTTCATATGTTGCTCTCACTTGTTTCTATTGAAAATAGGCTCACTAAAGAATCTATACATATAAATTATAACTCGTAATTAACTTTTTACAATTTTAAATGATTTTTCTAAGACAGATCAGGGAACCACGAAGTTAATCAGAGCCAGTCCCACTAAATTTAAAATATCACAGAATATAAAATTCTTCTTTCTACTCCGTTTCTTTCATATGAAAATAGACATAGTAAGATTTAATTCGATATCTTATTCGCTTTCTAATTCGCTTTCTCCTATTTTTCGTGATTTTTTCAAAATCATGTCACTGCTGCTGACCAAACTGTTTCATTGCAAAATATGGTTACTACTACGAACATACGCACGCCCGAATGGTCACGGATGCCGGTTTCCGATTTTCTTCGGTATTTCGACCGAATCATAGAACATATCATACAAACATTAAGAGAGGTATGAGATTACACACCATTTCAAACATGTATTCGGAAGGGTACGAGATTACACACCTTATTCGGAATCCGTAACACGATACTCTCCGCGGCACCAACAATCCGAGTCTCTTATTACGAGGGATAGGTGTTCGATTGGCCCTCCGATAAAGTAATTCGAGACCCTAGAAGTGATTAACACAAGAACAGATCTTAGCCACATCTTATTCGACTTGAGTAAGAATCACCCAAACAATACACCCCCATCACCTATATTCGGCCCTACCTACTTACCAACCCTCTTCCGAAAGTCAAAGGTTAGAAAGATGACAAAAGTGTATGCTAACACTCTACCGATTCGGCCCATACCATGAGAACCAAGAAGATGGAAGTAGCAAGGAATAGATTCGGCCTTGGTCAAAAGAACAGGGTGAATAATCGGTTTTAGAAGAGGGAGTAAAAGAGAAACAAGAAGAAAATAAAAGAAGAGGAAGAACACTACCTTGCAACCACCGAAAACCCGAGAAGGAAAACAAGCTTCGGTAACCACAAAAACCAAGTTTCGGCTATGAGATGAAGTTGATGTTTCGGTTATGGGTTGAAGGAAAAAGAAGACTGAAGAAAGGGTTGAGAATAGAAATAAATATCACAAAGAAATTTGACAACACAAGTTGAGAGAAAATAACCCAAAAAGCTTGAAGTAAAAGTCTTCAAAATGCACAGAAATGCCAACAACTTTCGGCACACTCACATACTAATGGCCGAATATGCTCCCTAAACACACCTCCCAAACCATGTATCATCTTTACCAAAAAATGAATGTTGACCCAAAATAATCTTTCCAAAACATCCTCCACATAGTAGGCCAACATGTTCCCTTCTCTTACCTTTTTCCTTCATTTCTTTCCCTCTTTTTCCCTAGTCTTCCTCCTTACCATATTCCTTAGCCATCTTTCCCAAATTAAAAAGTCTTTCTTACCTTATTAAAGCCTTGACCGACACTTTGGATGAATAGCACAAAAATAAATCCAAAATTTACAAAAGATGGGATTTGAGCCCCTTCCCTCCATGCTCTCCACTTGATGCCTTAACCTCCTTGCCATATGCTCTTTTATGCTAGCGAAATACACACTTATTACCTTAAGCCTTGATGCCACTTGCCTTTTCCCCTTAAGTGCTCAAATACAAAAATTTACCAATAGCCTAACTTGAACCCATAACTTCCTAGAAACCTCGTAACTTTCCAAAATCACCTTCCTAATAAGTCCAACTTGAAATAATGCCATTCTCTTGTTCTCAAAAATTTTAAACACTCCTACACCCAAGGCCCATTGGGCCCAATTCTACTAGGCCCAATTTTGGGTCGTTACAATTCTACCCTCCTTAAAGAAATTTCGTCCTCAAAATTTCCAACCAACTACTAAATGCACTGCTCAAATTACACCACTATGCTTTCGCTGCGCACTCTGATCTTAATAACACTAATGTACTTTTAACATAATCTTGAATCCTCTTTCACACAACCAAACATCTAACCACAGAAGCAAGCAGTTATCTACCTCTTATACCTAAAATTTTCTACATTCAATCATCACGTCCAACCAAAACATACCTGACTTGATAGTGATGAAACAATCCCGGGCCTTACGCTCCTTAGACCTGCATCTCAAGCATGCTCCTGACCCCCTCCAGTACCTCTTTAACTAGCTGAGTCAGCTCATCAATTTTGGCTCAATCATAAGACTCCGTCTCGGTCACTGGTGATACCGGCGTCTCCCTTTCGGGCATAAGCCCCGATGCTGAGGATCCAACCCTAGCACCTCGGCCTCTACCACGGCCGCATCTACCGCGTCCACATCCTCTAGCACTCATATTTGCTAATTCGATTTAATCTGATTATGAGCCTTATGAATCATTATGCTATTCAATGTTTATTAAACAATATTTTATGGAATATAAGAAGTGAAGTTGTTTTCGCAAAACGCATCCTAAAGTCTCAATCTCTATAATTTCAGCTCCTAAAGCTAAAAGTTCTAGAGTATTCTATTTTGTAGAATTTTCTTACCACAGTACTAACACAATAATCATAAAATAAAAACACATACTTACTTGACTTGGTGCCGGATACCCGTGGTGCCATACTTCCTTTAGAACATGTATTTATAAATTAAAATTTTAAACGGCTTTGAAAATACTTTTGAACCCAAACCACAGCCGAGTTTTGCAACTTGGCTCTGATACCATAAAATGTAACACCCCAAACCCGGCCCATGCGTTACGACCGGATCTGACATGTCACATGAGGAAAACGTATAAAGTCATTGTGATTTGTACTAAATTGAATGTTATTTGGTTATGGTTAAGAAAACAAGGTTGGATGTAAATATTTGATAAAATACAACTACATTTGAGAGGTTGTTTTGATGAATCAAAAATCAAGGTAGTGAACTTTAAAACTGTGGCTTTTGAAAATATTTTTGATAATTCGAGAGGAAATTTCTGAGTTAAAATATTTGTAAAAGTTTGTTATAAAATCTATTTATTAATCAATTTTTGAAAACTGTTGGTTATGCTTTTAGAAAATCCCCATTTACAATAATCCAAGCAAAATAATAAATATGTCAAACATAATGCAAAAATAAAATATTCCAGAGGCCTTATTACAACTTAAAAACCCAAAATAGTAAAAGAAATAAAGTAACGTAAATAGAAATTCTAAAGTTCAAGAACACCATTTCTGAAGTATGGCCTCCACCGAGTCACCCATGGCCCAAATCTACATCACTGAGCATTACCTACAAGGGTTAAGAAAAAGGGGGAGTGAGTTACAAGAACTCAGTGTGAAATGTCTTACCGTCATCCACTGGGCCTGAACCCATATTGCAATATCATGGGCCTAAGCCCTTTTACATAACAATCTTAAAATAAAGCAAATGTATGAATGTATGCAACCCAACCCATCCTAGATATCCATCCGCTACACACCACCCGTACCATCCCATCACACTTGTGGGGATCAAGTCAACCCACCCCGCCAAACACACCAATTGCAGGCCAGTTGCCATTTATAATAATTCGCAGGCAAGATGCCATTTATAATGATTCGCAGGCAAGATGCCATTTCATAATATTTGTGGCTGAGCCACCAGAGTCATAATTATGCGTGGCATAGCCACTATACAGATTGTGGCAGAGCCACCAGAATATCATATACGGTAATATAATCGGCACACAGCCTTGGGTAAAAATGATCGACACAGAGTCGTTAATTCATATGTTAGGCACATAGCCCCGGGTAAATACGTTTAGCACAAAGCCATAATCACGATGGCACAAATCCATATTTAGGTTGACACATGGCCGTTATCAGAATTTGTGGCAGAGCCACCAGAATCAGAATATCGCTGCAGTCAAACTACTTTTCATAATATTTGTGGCAAAGCCACCAGGCTACACTTCTCTTCAACATTTTTCCCATCCCATGCAAAATATGTAAATGCAACATACATAATAAAGCATAATATCCACATATATAAACAACAATCATTAATCCAGTAATTTATTACGGTAAATCGGCCAATTACAGAACTTGTAATTCAGCCCACTAAAGCATTCTAGCCATTCGGCCCATAGGGGCATTTTGGTAAATCGGCCCGTAGGGGCATTTTCGTAATTCGGCCCATAAGGGCATTTTCGTAATTCGGTAATCTTACCCACTAAGGGTAATTTGGTAATCTCGCAACCCAGACTTAACTACTAATTTGGGGCATAAAAATTGAAACTGTCCATCTGCGTCATACTGACTAAATTGACTATAACTCGAGTTAGGAAACTCGAAATTTAAATTCGTAATTTTTCCTTGAAACTAGTCTCATATATCTTCTTACTAAAATGTTTCCAGAATTTTTGGCTTAATAATTTAGTACAGTTTATTCCTTAAAGTTTCCCTTGTTTCACTGACCAACGGTTCTGACCTCTCTTACCCGAAATTCAAATATCTAACTGTACAGTTTTCATATGTTGCTCTAACTTGTTTCTGTTGAAAATAGGCTCACTAAGGAATCTATACATATAAATTATAACTCATAATTCACTTTGTATAATTTTAAATGATTTTTCTAATACAGATCAGGGAACCACGAAGTCAATCAGAACCAGTCCCACTAAATTTAAAATATCACAGAATATAAAATTCCTCTTTCTACTCCGTTTCTTTCATATGAAAATAGACACAGTAAGATTTAATTTGATATCTTATTCGCTTTCTAATTCCCTTTCTCCTATTTTTCATGATTTTTTCAAAATCACGTCACTGCTGCTGACCAAACTATTTCATTGCAAAATATGGTTACTACTATGAACATACGCACGCCCGGGTGGTCACGGATGCCGGTTTCCAGTTTTCTTCGGTATTTCGACCGAATCATAGAACATATCATACAAACATTCAGAGAGGTATGAGATTACACACCATTTCAAACATGTATTCGGAAGGGTATGGGATTACACACCTTATTCGGAATCTGTAACACGATACTCTCCGCGGCACCAACAATCCGAGTCTCTTATTACGAGGGATAGGTGTTCGATTGGCCCTCCGATAAAGTAATTCGAGACCCTAGAAGTGATTAACACAAGAACAGATCTTAGCCACATCTTATTCGGCTTGAGTAAGAATCACCCAAACAATACACCCCCATCACCTATATTCGGCCCTACCTACTTACCAACCCTCTTCCGAAAGTCAAAGGCTAGAAAGATGACAAGAGTGTAAGCTAACACTCTACCGATTTGGCCCACACCAAGAGAACCAAGAAGATGGAAGTAGCAAGGAATAGATTTGGCCTTGGTCAAATGAACAGGGTGAATAATCGGTTTTAGAAGAGGGAGTAAAAGAGAAACAAGAAGAAAATAAAAGAAGAGGAAGAACACTACCTTGCAACCACCGAAAACCCGAGAAGGCAAAGAAGCTTCGGTAACCACAAAAACCAAGTTTCGGCTATGAGATGAAGTTGATGTTTTGGTTATGGGTTGAAGGAAAAAGAAGACTGAAGAAATGGTTGGGAATAGAAATAAATATCACAAAGAAATTTGACAACACAAGTTGAGAGAAAATAACCCAAAAAGCTTGAAGTAAAAGTCTTCAAAATGCACAGAAATGCCAACAACTTTCGGCACACTCACATACTAATGGCCGAATATGCTCCCTAAACACACCTCCCAAACCATGTATCATCTTTACCAAAAAATGAATGTTGACCCAAAATAATCTTTCCAAAACATCCTCCACATAGTAGGCCAACATGTTCCCTTCTCTTACCTTTTTCCTTCATTTCTTTCCCTCTTTTTCCTAGTCTTCCTCCTTACCATATTCCTTAGCCATCTTTCCCAAATTAAAAGTCTTTCTTACCTTATTAAAGCCTTGACCGACACTTTGGATGAATAGCACAAAAATAAATCCAAAATTTGCAAAAGATGGGATTTGAACCCCTTCCTCCATGCTCTCCACTTGATGCCTTAACCTCCTTGCCATATGCTCTCTTATGCTAGCAAAATACACACTTATTACCTTAAGCCTTGATGCCACTTGCCTTTTCCCCTTAAGTGCTCAAATACAAAAATTTACCTATAGCCTAACTTGAACTGTAACTTCCTAGAAACCTCAGAACTTTCCAAAATCACCTTCCTAATAAGTCCAACTTGAAATAATGCCATTCTCTTGTTCTCAAAAATTTTAAACACTCCTACGCCCAAGACCCATTGGGCCCAATTCTACTAGGCCCAATTTCGGGTCGTTACAATTCTACCCTCCTTAAAGAAATTTCGTCCTCGAAATTTCCAACCAACTACTAAACGCACTGCTAAAATCACACCACTATGCTTTCGCTGCGCACTCTGATCTTAATAACACTAATGTACTTTTAACATAATCTTGAATCCTCTTTCACACAACCAAACATCTAACCACAGAAGCAAGCAGTTGTCTACCTCTTATACCTAAAATTTTCTACATTCAATCATCACGTCCAACCAAAACATACCTGACTTGATAGTGATGAAACAATACCGGGCCTTATGCTCCTTAGACCCGCATCTCAAGCATGCTCCTGACCTCCTCCAGTACCTCTTTAACTAACTGAGTCAGCTCATCAATTTTGGCTCGATCATAAGACTCCGTCTCGGTCACTGGTGATACCGATGTCTCCCTTTCGGGCATAAGCCCCGATGCTGAGGATCCAACCCTAGCACCTCGGCCTCTACCACGGCCGCATCTACCGCGTCCACGTTCTCTAGCACTCATATTTGCTAATTCAGATTAATCTGATTACGAGCCTTATGAATCATTATGCTATTCAATGTTTATTAAACAATATTTTATGGAATATAAGAAGTGAAGTTGTTTTCGCAAAACGCATCCTAAAGTCTCAATCTATATAATTTTAGCTCCTAAAGCTAAAAGTTCTAGAGTATTCAATTTTGTGGAATTTTCTTACCACAGTACTAACACAATAATCATAAAATAAAAACACATACTTACTTGACTTGGTGCCGGATACCCGTGGTGCCATACTTCCTTTAGAACATGTATTTACAAATTAAAATTTTAAACGGCTTTGAAAACACTTTTGAACCCAAACCACAGCCGAGTTTTGCAACTTGGCTCTGATACCATAAAATGTAACACCCAAACCGGCCCATGCGTTACGACCGGATCTAACATGTCACATGAGGAAAACATATAAAGTCATTGTGATTTGTACTAAATTGAATGTTATTTGGTTATGGTTAAGAAAACAAGGTTGGATGTAAATATTTGATAAAATACAACTACATTTGAGAGGTTGTTTTGATGAATCAAAAATCAAGGTAGTGAACTTTAAAACCGTGGTTTTTGAAAATATTGTTGATAATTCGAGAGAAAATTTTCGAGTTAAAATATTTGTAAAAGTTTGTTATAAAATCCATTAGTAATCAATTTTGGAAAACCGTTGGTTATGCTTTTAGAAAATCCCCATTTAAAATAATTCAAGCAAAATAATAAATACGTCAAACATAATGCAAAAATAAAATATTCCAGAGGCCTTATTACAACTTAAAAACCCAAAATAGTAAAAGAAATAAAGTAACGTAAATAGAAATTCTAAAGTTCAAGAACACCATTTCTGAAGTATGGCCTCCACCAAGTCATCCATGGCCCAAATCTACATCACTGAGCATTACCTACAAGGGTTAAGAAAAAGGGGGAGTGAGTTACAAGAACTCAGTGTGAAATCTCTTACCGTCATCCACTGGGCCTGAACCCATATTGCAATATCATGGGCCTAAGCCCTTTTACATAACAATCTTATGAAGCAAATGTATGAATGTATGCAACCCAACCCATCCTAGATATCCTTCCGCTACACACCACCCATAGCATCTCATCACACCTGTGGGGATCAAGTCAACCCACCCCGCCAAACACACTAAATCCAGGCCAGTTGCTATTTATAATAATTCGCAGGCAAGATGCCATTTAATTCGCAGGCAAGATGCCAATTATAATAATTTGCAGGCAAGATGCCATTTCATAATATTTGTGGCTGAGCCACACTACAGCAAAACAGACTTTTAGCGGCGTTTTTTTTTTGCCTTTAGCGGCGTTTATAAGCGCCACTAAAAGTATTTGCGGCGCTTTTAAAGGCGCCGCAAAAAACGCCGTTAAATCAAACGCCGTAAACTTTAGCGGCATTTATGAGAAAAAAATGCCACTAAAGGTCACGACTTTTAGCGGCGCTTTTCACACAAACGCCGCTAAAAGTCATGACCTTTCGCGGCGTTTTTCCCACAAACGCCGCTAAAGGCCATGACTTTTAGCGGCATTTTTCCCACAAACGCCGCTAAAGGCCACGACTTTTAGCGGCGTTTTTCCCACAAACGCCGCTAAAGGCCACAGTTTTTAGCGGCGTTTTTCCAACAACCGCCGCTAAAGGTCACGACTTTTAACGGCGCTTTTTTCAAAAATGCCGCTAATTTGTACAGATTTGCAATATACAATTTGTTCAATATCATACCCCTCCTGCACTAAAAACCAACCAATAACAGCAAATATAGTATATAATCGCAACCCAAAACAGCAAATTTAGCATAAAAATCACACCAAAGGCATTAATTCTAAATGATATTCTTACAATAATGTTAAATGTAACAATGTTAAAAATCATCTTACAACAAGAAAACAAATGTCTAAGATGGCGGCCTCTGCGATCTTTGGAACATCTTCATAATAGTCCAAGTCAGAGTGGAGTTCTTCATACTTTTCTGCTCGCTCGCCTCCTCGCCGCCGCGCCTCCGCCTCCTCGCCGCGCCTCGCTCTAAGTTGAGAAATATGCTCTGCCTCCCTCGCTGCTGCCTCCGCCTCCCTCGCTGCTGCCTCTGCTCTAAGTTGAGAAATTTGGTCAACCGTGCTCGCTTGCATCTGAGCTATCTGGTCTTTTAGTCTCTGAACTTCAGCACGAGATTGACTCCCGAAAGGCATGTATTGCTGGGAGCCGGATCCAAAATATTGGGTCGGGGTAACACCAGATCCTTGACATCGAACCCAACCATACCTTTTAAGACCCAAAACATTAGTGATATTTCTGTTATAAATATACTCATGATTAACAGAACTATCAGTCGAAGCAGTTGTACCTTTTAGGACCCAAAACATCGGTAATAATTCTGTTATCAATCTCCTCAAGATTAACAGAACTATCAGTCGAAGCAGCCGCTTCATATTCCGCCTTCTTCTCATTTAGTTTATCCTAATAAATCAATGAAAGAGTTAGAAACGAAATATATAATAAGAAGGAATGCAACATAACTTAACATTATAAATTTAAAATTGTAAACGATGAATTAAACTATTATAATTAAACATTATAAATATTTATAATAAATCAAATTTTATTAAGTAAATATACCAAAATTTCTGCAGCTTCGGATGTCATCAGAGATCCATCCTTCTTCCTATGCGTAATGTCAAAAAGCTGAAGGCATCCAACTTTTTGACCAGACGAGGCTTCCTACATTGTAGCAATAAAAATATAATTTAATAGTATAAAGTCATTAATATTTGACAGAATTAATAAATTATAATACCTCGGTCTCAGCTACACAAGCAAAACTTCTGGAACCTGCCGTGTGCGTGAATTTTTGTTTCGCTTCATCGCTTGTTCCAACTCGCTCACGGTCCTACATAATGAAATTTGAATTATGTATATAATAAATACCATAAACCTAAAAATTTATAAGACTTTAGAAGTAACGTAATACCTCTCCTTTCTTTGAATTCCGTAATCTAACTTGATCTTCCCATTGGTACCTCAACATTCCCGTGGGACATTTCTTAATTTTTTCGTCGAGGCTTATTTCTTTCTTAAAATATTGTTTTTTCAACGTGCTTTTATGGTCTCTCCATTTTTACCCAATGTCTTCTTAATATAGTCATCGGAGACCTCTAAAGCAAATCTCTCCTGAAAAAACATAAGTTTAAAAAGTAAATATAAATGAAAGTTAAACCAAAGTATTATAAATTACATTCATGTTTTGTTACCTTAATATTATCGAGAGCCTGATTTTTGTTGGCATCAGGCATGTGATGCCATGATTCGTAGTTAATGGGCAACATATTGGCATTTCGTGCTAGAATACCCAAATAGCCTGCTAACAGTCGAGCTTCAGATCCAACGGGCTGGCCATGACTGTTTCTCCTTACTTTAACACGCTCGACAGGATCTAGGTCGTACAAATCTTTAAGGAGTGTACGTTCCCGACCTATTCGCGTCCCACCACCTTCAGCTGGAAATGATATATTATTATTATATTAAAATTGAAAAATGAATCAATAATAAAATTCAACATGTATGTAAAATAAATTAACATTACTTTCAAATTCTCGCGCAGCTCGTCATCTATGTCCTAAGCACACTAGAAGATCCAACAATCGTTTGTTGTCCACTATTTGCTTCTTACGAATTTGGAGTATTCGGACAATACTTAAATCTCGTAATCGTCTTCTAGGCATTTTTCCCGCAATACACATAAAAGAGTGCAAAATTTTAGTAACAAATAACAACAATAATAGTACATTTAAAATAGTTAAATTATATAACATGACCAATATTAAAAGGGTTAATATTACATATAAATAAAAAATCATAAAATCTTACTACATCATATTTCATAAATATCTTCGTCCACATCCTGATGAACCCATTGAAATTGTTGACTAGTACTAGGGATATTTTCATTCAAGTTTTATTCTGTAAAAGGCAAAGTTTCTGATCTTTCGACTATGTCATCTCTACTTCCATTGCCCATGTCGAACAAGTCTCTAGGGGTGTTCCGAAGTACAACATACCAACCCTCATCAGTTGGATCTTTCGAGTAAAAAACTTTTTTCACTTGAGAAGAAAATACATACGGCTCGTCCATCAATTGTTCTCCAGTGTGAATCAATCGAGAGAAATTCACCATTGTAAAACCATATTGATCGTTTTTAATTCCGCGAGCCGTATTCACATCAGCCCAATCTCCTCGAAATAAGACAACTTTCCATTTTCCGTAATAATCCAACTCAATGATGTCAGTAAGAAGTCCGTAATTCTCCACATTCCCCTCATTGTGATTATCTGTCCCTAGCACTAGCATAACTTGTAATTGAAGAATTAACAACAATTCCACAATTTTGGAATCTCCTCAATCTCTCGCAATACCTTGTATGAAATCTGTATCCGTTGATGAGGAAGGCACTATATCTTTTCACTATTCTGTTTGGACCTTGTAAAAGCCATTTAACTTCGTCATTTACTTTATTTCGACTCCAAACCTATTTAATCGAAAGTAAATTGAGTAATTATAAATGTTAGGAGAAAACATTATTACTTGTTAATGAAAACTTCAATTGCATACCGTTTGGCTTAACCATTCATGAAATGATTCCGTGAACAACTTATTAATTTCTCGTCGATGTAATCTTCGGGACCGTGAACGAGCTCTCAATATTTGTTTGTACTCACTATGTTAAAAAAGGGTTACTTTGTTAGAAGACAGACAAGTTATAATTGATGAGTATTTATCAAATTCTACAACTTACTTGTGTAATGGTTCCCTTGAATCGTGATGAAAAAGAACGTATCGATGTGCTTGGACCCACGATCTATCGTCTAATTCTGCAATTTCAACTTTGCCGATCGGTTCTCTGAAACTTTGAAATAAATAAGTTTCGGCCAAGTTATGATCTGTGAGCCCAGCATTTCTACTTGGTCTATTCATTCTTGTTTCGACATCTTCCAAATACCTCGAACAGAAAGTCATACATTCCTCTGCCAAGTAGCCTTCGGCAATTGATCCTTCCGGATAATGCTTATTGCGGCAGTAAGACTTCAATTTGGATAGGAACCTAAACACGGTATAGAACATTATCAAAAGTTGTAACCAAAGGCATTTAGGTGAATGAAGGAATAATTTGCAAATAAAGTAAGACCTTTCTATGGGATATATCCATCGATAGAAAACGGGTCCACCAAGTATTGCTTCACGAGGGAGATGAATTAACAAGTGCACCATAATTGTGAAGAAGGAAGGCGGGAAGATCTTCTCCAGATTGCATAAAGTTAGTGCGACTCGATCTTGTAGTGTCTCAAGTTCTTGAACATCCAAAACTTTGCCACAAATGCCTTTCATTATATTGGACAGTTCAATTACACAAGACGTCACCTTTTTCGACATACAACACCGCATAGCAACTGGCAGTAAGTCTTGCATCAAGATGTGATAGTCATGCGATTTTAAGCCATATAGTCTTCGATCTTTAAGACTCACACATCGAAATATATTTGATGCATACGCATCCGGGACCTTTATATCCTTCAACACCATAAAGAACACTTCTTTCTCCGTCTTTGACATTGAATAAATAGCATGCGGCAACCGATACTTCATATTCGGAAGTGCTTGGGGATGAAGCTCACGCCGAATTCCCATGTGGACTAAATCAAGTCGACTCTGAAGATTGTCTTTCGATTTTCCATCGACATTCAAGATAGTCCCAATGATGTTCTCGCAAACATTTTTCTCAATGTGCATGACATCAAGATTATAGCGTAAAATCTGATGCTCACAATAAGGCAACTCAAATCAATACTTCTTTTTTTCCACAAATCCGCCTCATTAGGATCATCCTCTTCATCAGATTCATCATCAGATCCATCCCTTGATCTTCTATTTCTTTGCGTGTTGGCGGGTTGATTCATCTTCCCATAAATGAAATTCATATCTTTCAACATGAACAATATTTCGGATCCACTGGTCTGCGAAGGAGCTTCTCCAAACTCTTCAGTACCGTCAAAGTGAGCACTCTAAAATCTAAATCTATGATTTTTCGGTAACCACCGACGATGCCCCATGCAAGAGAACTTCTTCCCATTATATAACCATTGCGAACATGTTTGCGCAGCACAACAAGGGCAAGCATAACGTCCCTTGGTGCTACAACCAGATAAATTGGCATAGGCCGAGAAGTCATTAATAGTCCACATCAAAACCACACGTAAATTGAAGTTCTCCTTTCTCAGTACATCGTATGTCTCAACACCAACCCATAATTGTTTTAACTCTTCAATAAGTGGCTGCAAATATATGTCAATATCATTCTCGGGCCCTTTCTCTCCAGGGATAATCATAGACAAGATAAAGGATGATTGTTTCATGCAAACCCATGGAGGCAAATTGTAAGGAACAAGCACCACAGGCCAAGTACTGTACGAAGTGCTTATTATTTTGTAAGGGTTAAATCCATCAGATGCTAGTCCCAGCCTTACACTCCGGGATCGCTTGCAAAGCTTGGAAATTTGGAGTCAAATGATTTCCAAGCTAAAGAATCTGTAGGATGCCTTAACAATCCATCATCGGTTCGTTCATCATGGTGCCACGTCATTGACTCGGCTGTCTTCGACAACATGAAAAGCCTTTGAAGCCTTGGTATTAGCGGAAAATACCGTAGAATCTTAACTGGCTGCTTCCTTGGCTGTGTATCGTGTTCATCGTCGTTACCATCCTCTGTATTTCTATTAATCCAACGGATTTACCGCATACATGACAAAGATTGTTGGTTTATCCGGCCGCCCCAATACAACATGCGATCATTTGGGCAACTATGAATTTTATTGTAGCCAAGGCCCAAATCCTTTATCAGTTTCTTCATGTCTTTGGAAGATTGCGGGATTTTTGCAAACGGGAACATTTCTTACAGAAACTCTAACAGCATTGTCAACGAGTTTCTGGTCCATCCTCCTAAACATTTCAAGTGAAAAAGACGAATACAAAAAGACAGTTTGGAAAATTTTGATCCTCGATACGCTTCTTCATTCATTTCACCAAGTAACGTAGAACCTCGCCGCTTTTTCATTTGGTTGTTCATCAGGTACACTTCTTCCCCCTTCGGTGAAAGTATTTCCACCAAAATTATAATTATCGGTTGCACCTAAGTCAGGTGGAAATGACCCTAAACCATCACTGCGCATATTAAAAGCATCCCGCAACATGCCTTCCATGTTATCATCTCTAACATTCTAATTGTAAGCACTATGAGGATAACCTAGATTCATCGATGAAGATGCTCCACTGGATGTACACTCTCCGTGAAAAATCCATTTTTTGTACCCCCGGACAAGGCCATCTACAACTAGATGTTCGTAGACAACTTCACGATAATGCCAACTGATATTGCAACACTTCTTACACGGGCAAAGAATCATATTCTCTTGGCTTGCATTTTGAAACGCGAAATTCAGAAAAGTTTCTACTCCATTTCGATAGCCGTTGCATACCCTTGACAAATTCATCCAAGTCCTATCCATTTCGTAGTTGTTGAAGTCTAAAGTTGACGATAAATTACACGGCTAAATTGTTAATTTATAATTTATGTAAGTAATGATAATTTCATATATATAACTGAGTACTATGTAAGTTATGTAAATTATGTAAGTTATGAAGTTTGACCTTAAAATTATGTAAGTTATGAATTTTGATCTTAAAATTATGTAAGTTATGAAATTTGATCTTAAAATTAAGTAAGTTATGTATTCTTTAAGATTCATCATACGTGGCATTGTTACACCTAGGGAGGATCCATTATATCTAACAGTGAGATATAAGGCAACCCGTCAGGTTTCCAGCCTATATACTTTGAATCTTTTTTTTTTCCTTCTATACAAGTATTATGTAAGTTATGTATTATGTAAGTTATGTAAGTTATGTATTATGTAAGTTAAATAATTTGATGAAAGCTATGTAAGTTATGTAAGTTATGTATTATGTAAGTTAAATAATTTTATGTAAGTTATGTATTATGTATTATGTAAGTTAAATTAAAATTTCAAATCGAGAATCAGTTGAGGTGTGAATATATATGCCATGCATTACATTGCTGGAAAATGTTATTATATGTTTTTTTATAATTGAAATTTGCTGTGATGTTGTTAAATTTTAAAAGTTTTTAACTTAATTCTTTTAAAAAAAAATTATTTTCTATATTAAAACATATTTAAATAATGATCTATATTATTATATTGATAACAAAATATGAAATTTATGTTAAAATATTTATTAAAATATAAAATTTATGTTAGTCTCTTATCTTAACTTGCAAAATTCAACTTTGTATTATCATTTTATATCATCTTATATGCATGATTTTAGTCATTTTATTTTACAAATTTTAAAATTTAGGTCTCATTATTATTATCATTATTATTTTTTTGTTAAATTAAAGTTAATTAGAAACGTAATTTTTACATTTTTAAATTTAACAACAATAAATTTAACAAAAAAAAATTAACAATTAAATTTAAAATAAAAAAATTTATAACATATTTTAACAATTAACTTTTATATTTTGTTTATGTTATTTTTTTATATCGTACTGTACCTTAAATTTTAAAAAATAATACACGGGAGCTTCTAAAAAATCTAAGCGGCATGATTAGATAGCAATTTGGAGGTTGTTCAAACATTATTAATAATAAACAGCAATAATAAGCAGCAATTTAGACAAAATTCTTTAAGATTCATCATACGTGGCATTGTTACACCTGGGGAGGATCCGTTATATCTTACAGTGAGATATAAGGCAACCCGTTAGGTTTCCAGCCTATATACTTTGAATCTTTTTTTTTTGGACAGCAATAGAACAAACATCATATATACCTTTTAGAAATTTAGCAAATTAAATATACATGCTTACAAATTGTAAATTGGATGGTAGAGTCGATTCCAGCAACTATTGTTGTGCTGAGCAAAGGACGCCCAAAACTTTTGAGAAGCTACAAGAAGAATAAAAAAGAAACTCCATAAAATCAAAAATAATAAAATAAATGAAAAATAAAACGGTATAGATAGAAAAAGTACGAGTGAATTAACTTACATGATGAGTAAGAATGGTGCAAACAAATCGAACTACAGCAAATACTAAGTATTTTTCCCTTCTATGAGTCAATAACTGAACTTTGTCTATAACATTGTCAGGGATAAAATTACACCTGCAAGCAATGATGATAAGGTAATTAACACCCAAACCAAAATATTAAAATAAAATTTATAAAACACAGAAAATGCCAATAATTTAAAAAAAACTAATGTAATTAAATGATGTAAACCAAGCACTAAAAATGTAACATCCTAAAAATTTAGTATCGATATGTTGCATGTTTTTGGTGCTTAGCTTGTGAATGATTCAATTTGTGTGTTTAATATCGTTTTGAGAAGGCTCGGGATTTATTCAGAATTAGAATAAATTTTAGTAAGGAGTACTTTATTAAAATGGAACAAGTAACCTTGATGCTTAAGGTAATTAAGTGTCAAAAACTAGCATAAGATGAGCTAGTAGTAAAGTGGAGTTGGTGCCATAAGTGTTACTTGAGGGAAGAGGTTCGAATCCTTTGGAATGCATTTTGTGACTTTTATTTTTACACCCTTCTAGCATGTGTCAGTCAAGCCTTATTTTTGGTAAGGTTGGACTATTTTTTTTATGGCAAGGTGGCTAATGGTTAAGGTAAGCATGGAACTTGGGGAAAGAAATCCTAAACTTATGGAATGTAGGGGGAACACAAGGCACTTCTTAAGGGATGTGTTTTGGAAAGTTGGAATGGCCAAGCTTGTCCATGAACTTGGACAATTTTGTGGACTAGGGGGGTGGCCGAATTTTTGAGGTAGACTTTGGTAAGGATGTGTAGTTAGTGTGTAATCTCATTTGGTCATTTTTGTTCTCCCAAAACACCTTTTCTTTTCATCTTTTTCTCTCATAGCCGAATGTGCTTGATGCTTTGGGTAAACATCTTTGTTTTTATTCTTTTTTTTGTCTTCTCCTTTTGACCATTTGGTCATATTTTACCAACCTCTCAAGTGCTTCATTTGTGCTTCTCTCCTAGTGCCGAAAATATCAAACACAAAAGCCATTTCTTTTTCTTCCTTCTTCCTCATTGCCGAATGCACCATTGTCCCAAACCCTTCTCCTTGCTCTTATCTTACATTTGAAAACCGAATCATAAATCTCTCACCCTTATTCTCTTTCTTTCTCTATTTTTCTCATCCTTTAAATACATTTCTTCCTTCATATTTCTTCCATGGCCGAATGTTAGAGACCGCCTCCATAGCCGAAATTATTTTTCCCTTACCATTAAATCATAGCCAAATTTTCTTTTCCTCATAGATTTTATTCTCAATCATTTTTCTATTCAAACTTTGGACCATCGGGAAGAATCATCTTCTTTGTTTTCTTTTTGCTAATTGGTCACCTTGGTGAATCTATAGGTTGGCTTAGAAGAGCCTTTAAATCGATAATCGTTCATTCTCTTAGACGATTTCCTTTTCGTTTTTCTTTTAGTGAAATAGTGGAGAGCCGAATCATCATCTCTTTGAAGTCATCTTGAAGTCATTCGAATTTGGATCATATACTTTCAATGGATTCTTTTGGAATCACTCGGAATTTTAAGGTAAGTCGAATTCGCCCTTTTAAAACCAATAGTCTTAAATTCTGATATATATATATTTATATATATTGTTAGGACTAATAATCTTTTGACAATGGAGGCAAACAAGATAGGGTCGAAAAGGGTGGTGATTAGTGTTCTAAAGAGGGGCAGACTCGCTAAACCCCCAAGATTCAAGCGAAGGGCTGTTTCGGAAATCCGAGATTTTCCACCGTGTTGTGGACGACCCTCATCCGAGGAGAATCGACTATTCGCAGTTGTTCGTAGTTCGGAGCCTTTAGCTGTTTAGGATTTTCCATTGGGTTGTGAACCGTCAACCGGGGAAAATCGACAAATAGTTGTTGTTCAAGATTCCGAGGGTAAAGATCTAGATCGCTTATCTTTAGTATAGATTTATAATAAGTATTAGTGTTCTAATCAAGCGTGACATTTATTTAGGTATCGACGAGCGGGAAAGTATAGTTCTCACCGTAATCAGGTGTGTAATTTCACACTTATCTCATGGGTTAGATGTTATATCGTAAGCATTAGAATAAAATTCGTAAAGTTGGTAAAATCGGAAAAATACGGTATATTAACACTTTTTGTGTAAGTGCATGAAATCGGTGTTAAAGTCGCGGAAATTACAGAATCGCCCTTAATGGGCTAATTTGTTAAAAAGTAATTTTTGGGCCTCATGTGATTAATGGACAAACTTGCTAGATTGATTAATGGGCCAATTTGCTAGATTGCTTAATGGACAAATTTTCTAGATTGCTTAACGGGCCGAATTGCTAGATTGCTTAAGGAGCCGTTTGATAAATTACCATATGGGCACAAATTAAGAAATGGGCCAATTTGTAGTATGGGCCTTATGTTGAAATTATCATATGTAAATTTTTAAGCTTTGTTTATGTATACATGATTGCATGGGTTGGGATTAAATTGAAGAGAAGTTCTGGTGGTTCTACCATAATCTAGTTCGGGTGGCTCTGCCACAAATTCTAGTTCGGGTGGCTCAGCCACAAACATTTTAAATGGCTTAATGCCTGCGTTTGGTGTGTTGGCGGGGTGGGTTGACTTGATCCCCACAGGTGTGCTGGTTGGTACGGGTGGTGTGTAGCGAATGGAAATTTAGGCTTGGTTGGGAATTTCATTGCACATGCATTTTTTTTTAATTACTATATTGTTTAATTCGTTAATGGGCTCAAGCCCAATAAATTGCTTTGATGATATGGCCCAGCGGATTTGGTAAGTGGGTTACACACTGAGTTCTAAGTAACTCACCCTGTTTTCTTACCCTTCTCATGTAACACCCCAAACCCGGCCCATTCGTTACGACCGAATTTGAAATGCCACTGCGAAAAAACGTTTGAAGACTGATTTCACTTTTGGGAAAAACATTAAAAATTTTGTCATTTGAAAGCCATGTCCAATTAAAAATTCTAAATAATATAAGCTTGATAAAAATATCCAAATTAAAACTTTATTATAAGCTTTTAAAATATAAGTTGCCAAAATTAAAAGCACTTCCCAATAATAATTTAATGGTCGTCTAGCTTAAACATAATAAAAATGTTCAATCACTTTAATCGGCCTTATTACAATAAACACTTAATCAAAATACTAAAAATATAACTACTTAATTAATTAAAATATCTTTCTCGCATGGAAATCGCATCATGGCCACCTTTGTATCCACTCCAACCCGGTCCAAAAATCACGATCACCTGTGATGTTTAATAAAAATTGGGTGAGTCATACAGACTCAGTGTGTTATTAGTCCACTGAATTCCGCCCACATGTTAACCACATATTAACTCATATATCATATATCAATTATCAAATTCACATGTTATCACATTCGGGCTTGGCCCATATTCATATCACATTCATCTAATAGGGTAGTTAACCACATAATTTCCACATACCGGGCTTAGCCCATTTCCACACCGATCCACATTCATATCTCGGGCTTTGCCTATTTTTACATTAATCCACATATCATATTGGGCTTGGCCCATTTCCACATATGTTCACATACGAAATCATGCAATTATGAAGCCCAACCCAAACCTAGGGTCCATCCGCTACACACCCCCTTATCCATTTTACTACACACCGTGGGATTATCAAATCACCCTCTCATTTTCACTCCAAAGGCAATCATCGCCGCCCACGTGCAATTAAGCACAATAGTCCACAACGCGACCTCACCCGGCGCCAATCCATGATGCAAATTGTAGCTAACACCAAAACCACGATGGGACACATAGTCACTCATCAACCACGATATGGCACATAGCCGATATCAACCACGATGAGGCACATAGCCACTCATCAAGCCACGCGAACTAAATCGCATTACTCCACAACGCGTGACCTCACCAACGTCAATCCACGATGTAGCTCAAGGCTAACATCAAAAACCACGATGGGACACATAGTCACTCATCAACCACGATATGGCACATAGCCGATATCAACCACGATGAGGCACATAGCCACTCATCAAGCCACGCGAACTAAATCGCAATTAATCCACAACGTGACCTCACCAACGTCAATCCACGATGTAGCTCAAGGCTAACATCAAACCACGCACTCGAAGTACACCCGCACCTTCTTTCAATCCCAACCCATGCACATGCCACATAAAATAATGATACAATGTAATGATGCATGAGCATGTTCATCAAGCATGTTATCACATATTCATATTAATAATCACATATCATCGTGTTTGGTACTTACCGGATTATCGACATACCCCTTGAGGGTATCCTTATCACAATTTCCATCGCACTAGTTAGCACATTCATAACACATACACATTTCACATACATATCATATACCCGGAAAACGGTGGGTTAATCACACACCGATCACTTGGAGAACTATGCTTTCGACATCGATGCTATCACTAGGCGATACTACGCTATTTGCCTACTTTCTTGTTCGACGACTGGTCCACACCCGGTGGCCAATCCCTAACTATCGAGACAGATCTCTTCTTAAACTTCGGGATAGGGACCTTCCTTTCCCTTCTTGAATGGTATTCGCCTCCATTAACACACTTAATCGTAACAATCGATTTAATCATCAATATACGAATTCTTAACCAAATATCCACAACTTATCATACTTACCTAAAGGGTCTTGAAATCCCAAAAGCTTGATCTAATGCTTAGATCCTTAATCCCTACATTTGATTAATCACCTACTACTTTAATAAAAAGCCATTCGCCATAAATCCAAATCCTAGTAGGATTAGTATACTTAAACTTACCTTGTTGCCGTTTGACTTAAGAATCAAGTCTTGAAATCTCGCTATACTCTTCTTGCATTCGCCAAGCATTGAATCAATTAACTTGGTTAGTTTTCGCTTTTGAATAATTAATGAACACATATATTTACCAAACATGGCCTTGGCTGAATGCTATAGACACTTACCTTGTGGATTTTAAATCCTGAAACTCACCGAATAACTAGGAACACGTGGCCTATGGTGTACCTTCGGGAAAAGAACTTCTCCTTCCTTGTAGTCGACACTTAGTAAATCCCGAAAGATCTCTTCAAAGTTTCGGCAACAAGATATTAATGGGGTTAGTCCTAGATTTCGCAAATCTTAAGAAAAAGGATGAAACCGAATGAGATCTTACCCTTACTTGAAGAAATCGATTGCACCTTCACTTCAACCTTCGAGATTCGGCTATGGCTAGAGGATGATCTCACAACTTTCGGCTTTTGGAGGGATTAGAAAGAAAAGAAAAGGAAGAATAAAGATGGAGGATTCGGCTAGAACACAAGGTATTTCGGCTTGGCAAAAATAAAAGAAGAAGAAGATTTGGTGAAGAGAATTCGACAGAGGCTTTCAAAGAATGTAAAAAATAATGCGAATGGCCTATCTTTTCCTTTTATAGCCGAAATTACTAACTTAGAATCCCTTACTTGGCCATCACTCTTCTATTTTAATAGCTTTATCTCTTTAATTATCACTTAAACTAAAAGATAATTCAGCAACTATCCTTACTTAGCCGAAATTATTAAACTCAAAGTCCCTTACTTGGCCATCACTTCTCCCTTATTTTCCTCTTTATCTCTTTATTCAAATTAAAAGAATTTAATCCAACAATTATCTCTTGAAAATAATGATAAATAAATCCCTTATTTATCCACTATTTATAAAATAATAAAAGCTCCTAATTTATAGCCATGTGCCGTCCACCTCTCTGCTGCTCCTTGTAGCAAAATAAAATTTCTTTTATTTGCTTCCCATGTGACTCGAACTTAGGCCCATTCCTCTTGCATATGGCGCCATTTCCATAGGCCCTAAGTGGCATCTTCGTGCCAATTTTCCAAGCCTGTTTGTGTGTCAAATTTCACAAACTTTTTCTTTTAAGGCCACCTTGCCTTAATTTCCCCTTTTAAACCTTAAAACTCGTCATTTCTAGGTCATTTCTAAGTTTCCAAAAATTTTCGATCGGCTCAGTAAACTTGACATTTCCTTACATTTCCATGACATTTCCTTACAAGACATTTCCTTACATTTCCAAGGTTCTAAAAATGTTCACTTTCCATTTTCCTTACATTTCCTAGTTTCCAAAAATGTTCACCTTCCATTTTTTAACTTAACATTTCCATACATTTTAGGTTTCCAAAATGTTCATTTCTAACTTATTTTCACTCATTTTTGGGTTTCCAAAAATATTCAAAATTTATTCATAATACTTAAAACATGTCACTTCATACAATTAAACCGAAAATGCATAGGCCTTATTTTAGGATGTTACAGCTTCTACCCTTTCTTAAAAATAATTTCGTCCTCGAAATTACTTATTAACGAATAATCGTACCTCTTAACTCACCGCAGACTACGCTTATGCTGCGCAGACTGATCTTAATAGAAACATCATACTTCCTAGGCACAATTTTTTAAGTTCACATCCCCTAGAACTCATTTCTAACGTCGCAATTTAACGATTAAAAAGTTTTATGTATCAGACTTTGTTCCACTTATTAACCGCGAACAATTTTATGATATAAAGATATTTAGAAGTAGTTCTTTCGATCACACAAAGGTTCATTCAAGTTCACTACTCTAACTCAGGGAGTCACATTCACATTCATAAGCAGAGACACATTCATTTCTCCATGGAGTCACATTCATTCACAACATCATTCACTACACTTTTATGGCCATTCCATCCATTTCCCTACCTGTGGGTAATTTCGTCATTTTCCTACTGTGGGTATTTTGGTAATAAATCGGGTCAATTCGAAAATATTTTTCAAATTAAAGGTATTTCAGAATTTACAAAAATCTCAGGTTATTTTGTTTTCCAAATCAGAGGTGTTGCAAAAATTTTGTAAATCGAGGTTATTTGGTAATTTTGGAAGTGAGGCGATCCAGTAAATTTTCCAAATCAGGGTATCTTGTTATTTGTAAAATGAAGTTTTTGATATCTTTGTAAAGTAGAAATATTGTAGCAAACGTCGAGGGTATTTTTGAAAATCTTAAGAACTAAGGGTATTTTAGTAATTTACAATACAGGGCATTTTTGTAATTTTGTAAATCGGAGATATTTTGGAAAAAATTTCACAATAATCTTTTACTACAATTAAAAGGGTAAATTAGGGATTTTAAAACTAGGGTTTTTATAAAATCGCATGGCTAGTCCCTTTCGGGTTTTAATTATCGGGTTTATCCCGTGAATAAGTCCTCTTGGTTAGGTGTGAACCGTAGCTACGCACTGGTAGGATTCGAGTAGAGAGGAGGTGAGTCGCTAGGACCGCTTAAATACCAAGCTCTTCATGAATCCACTCCTAGACATGCGCGCACAACATTTGCCACACCCTAGCTCGGCGACTTACTTCTGAGTTTGTTTAATAGTCCTTAAGTCTTATGCATGTGTTTGAGTGCACTAGCCCTAGGGTTCAATAGCCCTAATATTCTAATCTACGAGCCCAAATAAGCCCATAATGATTCACATAAACAAGTCACTTCAATAATTAGAAGTACTTACCTAGTGGACTTGGCCTGAGATACAGTGCCATGCCGAATAACTGAAAAGTTTATGAAAGCCCATACTTTTGAAAAGCCCATCTTTGAAAAAATTATTTTTGGACCCAAAACCTCAAGGCCGAAGTTTTGAACTGGCTCGATACCAAATCGTAACACCCCAAACCCGCCCATTCGTTACGACCGAATTTGAAATGCCATCGCGGAAAACGCGTTTGAAGACTAATTTCACTTTTGGGAAAAACATTAAAAATTTTGTCATTTGAAAACCATGTCCAATTAAAAATTATAAATAATATAAGCTTGATAAAAATATCCAAATTAAAACTTTATTATAAGCTTTTAAAATATAAGTTGCCAAAATTAAAAGCACTTCCCAATAATAATTTAATGGTCGTCTAGCTTAAACATAATAAAAATGTTCAATCACTTTAATGGGCCTTATTACAATAAACACTTAATCAAAATACTGAAAATATAACTACTTAATTAATTAAAATATCTTTCTGCATGGAAATCGTCGCATGGCCACCTTTGTATCCACTCCAACCCGGTCCAAAAATCACGATCACCTGCGATGTTTAATAAAAATTGGGTGAGTCATACAAACTCAGTGTGTAATTAGTCCACTGAATTCCACCCACTTGTTAACCACATATTAACTCATATATCAGATATCAATTATCAAATTCACATGTTATCACATTCAGGCTTGGCCCATATTCATATCACATTCATCTAATAGGGTAGTTAACCACATAATTTCCACATACCGGGCTTAGCCCATTTCCACACTGTGATCCACATTCATATACTGGGCTTTGCCCATTTTTACATTAATCCACATATCATATTGGGCTTGGCCCATTTCCACATATGTTCACATACGAAATCATGCAATTATGAAGCCCAACCCAAACCTAGGGTCCATCCGCTACACACCCCCTTATCCGACCTACTACACACACAGGGGATTATCAAATCACCCTCTCCTTTTCACTCCAAAGGCAATCACTACCGCCCACGTGCAATTAAGCACAATAGTCCACAACGCGACCTCGATCGCGCCAATCCACGATGTAGCCGTAGCTAACACCAAAACCACGATGGGACACATAGTCACTCATCAACCACGATATGGCACATAGCCGATATCAACCACGATGAGGCACATAGCCACTCATCAAGCCACGCAAACTAAATCGCAATTAATCCACAACGTGACCTCACCAACGTCAATCCACGATGTAGCTCAAGGCTAACATCAAAACCACGATGGGACACATAGTCACTCATCAACCACGATATGGCACATAGCCGATATCAACCACGATGAGGCACATAGCCATTCATCAAGCCACGCGAACTAAATCGCAATTAATCCACAACGTGACCTCACCAACGCCAATCCACGATGTAGCTCAAGGCTAACATCAAACCACGCACTCAAGTACACCCGTACCTTCTTTCAAATCCCAACCCATGCACATGCCACATAAAATAATGATACAATGTAATGATGCATGAGCATGTTCATCAAGCATATTATCACATATTCATATTAATAATCACATATCATCAGGTTTGGTACTTACCGGATTATCGACATACCCCTTGAGGGTATCCTTATCACAATTTCTACTGCACTAGTTAGCACATTCATAACACATACACATTTCACATACATATCATATACGGAAAACGGTGGGTTAATCACACACCGATCACTTGGAGAACTATGCTTTCGACATCGATGCTATCATTAGGCGATACTACGGCTATTTGCCTACTTTCTTGTTCTAACGCTGGTCCACACCCGGTGGCCAATCCCTAATCGCCGAGACAGATCTCTTCTTAAACTTCGGGATAGGGACCTTCCTTTCCTTCTTGAATGGTATTCACCTCCATCAACACACTTAATCGTAACAATCGATTTAATCATCAATATACGAATTCTTAACCAAATATCCACAACTTATCATACTTATCGAAAGGGTCTTGAAATCCTAAAAGCTTGATCTAATGCTTAGATCCTTAATCCCTACATTTGATTAATCACCTACTACTTTAATAAAAAGCCATTCGGCCATAAATCCAAATCCTAGTAGGATTAGTATACTTAAACTTACCTTGTTGCCGTTTGACTTAAGAATCAAGTCTTGAAATCTCTGCTATACTCTTCTTGCATTCGGCCAAGCATTGAATCAATTAACTTGGTTAGTTTTTGGCTTTTGAATAATTAATGAACACATATATTTACCAAACATGGCCTTGGCCAAATGCTATAGGCACTTACCTTGTGGATTTTAAATCCCGAAACTCACCGAATAATTAGGGAACACGTGGCCTATGGTGTACCTTCGGGAAAAGAACTTCTCCTTCCTTGTAGTCGACACTTAGTAAATCCCGAAAGATCTCTTCAAAGTTTCGGCAACAAGATATTAATGGGGTTAGTCCTAGATTTCGGCAAATCTTAAGAAAAAAGGATGAAACCGAATGAGATCTTACCCTTACTTGAAGAAATCGATTGCACCTTCACTTCAACCTTCAGAGATTCGGCTATGGCTAGATGATGATCTCACAACTTTCGGCTTTTGGAGGGATTAGAAAGAAAAGAAAAGGAAGAATAAAGATGGAGGATTTGGCTAGAACACAAGGTATTTCGGCTTGGCAAAAATAAAAGAAGAAGAAGATTTGGTGAAGAGAATTCGCAGAGGCTTTCAAAAAGAAGAAAATAATGCAGAATGGCCTCTCTTTTCCTTTTATAGCCGAAATTACTAACTTAGAATCCATTACTTGGCCATTACTCTTCTATTTTAATAGCTTTATCTCTTTAATTATCACTTAAAATAAAAGATAATTCAGCAACTATCCTTACTTTAGCGAAATTATTAAACTCAAAGTCCCTTACTTAGCCATCACTTCTCCCTTATTTTCCTCTTTATCTCTTTATTCAAATTAAAAGAATTTAATCCAACAATTATCTCTTGAAAATAATGATAAATAAATCCCTTATTTATCCACTATTTATAAAATAATAAAAGCTCCTAATTTATAGCCATGTGCCGTCCACCTCTCTCTGCTCCTTGTAGCAAAATAAAATTTCTTTTATTTGCTTCCCATGTGACTCGAACTTAGGCCCATTCCTCTTGCATATGGCGCCATTTCCATAGGCCCTAAGTGGCATCTTGTGCCACTTTTCAAAGCCTGTTTGTGTGTCAAATTTCACAAAGTTTTTCTTTTAAGGCCACCTTGCCTTAATTTCCCTTTTAAACCTTAAAACTCGTCATTTCTAGGTCATTTCTAAGTTTCCAAAATTTTCGATTGACTCAGTAAACTTGACATTTCCTTACATTTCCATGACATTTCCTTACAAGACATTTCCTTACATTTCCAAGACATTTCCTTACATTTCCATGACATTTCCTTACAAGACATTTCCTTACATTTCCAAGGTTCTAAAAATGTTCACTTTCCATTTTCCTTACATTTCCTAGTTTCCAAAAATGTTCACCTTCCATTTTTAAACTTAACATTTCCATACATTTTTCAGTTTCCAAAATGTTCATTTCTAACTTATTTTCACTCATTTCTGGTTTCCAAAAATATTCAAAATTTATTCATAATACTTAAAACATGTCACTTCATACAATTAAACCGAAAATGCATAGGCCCTATTTTAGGATGTTACATCTCAGGTAATAATAATTGATGGAGGCTTGGGCCGATGATGACTTCGTGGAGGCCATACTTCAAATGATGGTTTTTATGAACTTTAAAACTACTCTTTAGTATTTTACTTAATTACTATTTTAGCGATGTAATAAGGCCTCTAGTATTATTTTTATGGATTTTATTTCGTGGATGGATTTTAATATGTTTTAGATACTTAAAGTGGACTATTTTAAGTTTATAAATGTTTTCTTTAAATTACGTATAAAAATGGGGTTTCTTAAATATCACTATCTCGTAAAAATCTCGGTGAAAACTCTTTTATAAATTTTGTTTCCAAATTCATTTTTGAGCTCTTTTAAATTTCTTAAAAAATTAACCAATTATTTCTCTGAGATAAAATTTTAAACTCCTATGTTTCAAAATCATAGATTTCAAATAAATTTCAGTTTTTGATAAACTCCATCTCCAAATTAGTTTTTGAAGACCTGTTTTCCCTAAAACATTAGATGATCAAATGTATGTACGATTTGTGTAGCATACCAAGTCTGGTCTTAACGCTTAGACCGGGTTTGGGGTGTTACATTTAATGGTATCAGAGCCAGTTTCAAAACTCGACTGGGGTTTGGGTTCAACAACATTTTTTGTTTAAAACTGTTTAAATTTCTAGACTCTATGTTCTAAAGGTAGTATGGCATCACGAGCATCCGACACCAAGTCAAGTAAGTATTTGTATATTGAATGTTTATTATTGTGATATGATCATAGGAACACTCTAGAACTTCTAGTTTTAGGTGTTGAAAATGGTAGAGATCGAGACTATATGATGTGATTGCGAAAACAACTCTATCTTTTATATTTCATAAAATATCGTTAATAAACACTAAAATCATACTCTGATTCATAAAACTTGTAATCAGATTTAACCGAAATAGTCGGTATGAGCACTAGAGGACGTGGACGAGGACGCGGTAGACGTGGCCGTGGTAGAGGATGAGGTGCTAGGGTTGCGTCTGAAGCACCGGGTCATATGCCGGAAATGGACGCACCTGCGTCACCCGGGAGTGAGACTGGATCACATGACCATACGAGAGAGGACAATGCTTTGACTCAAGCAATGTTGCGAGTCCTAAAAAGGGTTGCTGGGACTAGAACTGGCCCAGCAGTTCGTGGATCAATATTGCAACGACTTAAATCAAGTGGTGCCGAGGTTTTTAGAGGTGTGTCCGGTGTAGCTCCGAATGTTGCAGAATATTGGCTCGAGGCTGTCGAGCGGATTATGGATGATCTGGAGTGCACCGTCGAATAGAAACTGAGAGGAGCGGTGTCCTTGCTAAGGGATGAAGCGTATCAATGGTGGCTTACGGTTTGAGAAGGCACTGAGGCTGCAGTTGTTACTTGGGATTTCTTCAGAGCTGCTTTCCAAGGGAAGTATGTAGGGACAAGTTATGTGGATGCTCGGAGGAAGGAATTCCTGAATCCGGTTCAAGGAAATAAGACGGTGGTAGCTTATGAGGCAGAATTTCTACGCTTGAGTCGTTATGCTCGGACAATAGTGCCAACGGATCATGAGCGTTTGTGTGCGCTTTGAAGATAGGTTTGAATGATGAGTGCGGTAGTGCGATAGCCCCACAACAAGTAAGGATTTTTGCCACGCTTGTGGAGAAAGCCAAGATAGCCGAAGAGGCTAAGAACTCGTAACGCCGTAACCGGGAAAGAGTCGAGGCAAGAGGGACTTTAAGTACTCGGGTTCTTCAATAAGGTTCTAAAAGAGGCCTCGAAATGATGAGCCAGCTCAAGCTAGAGCACTGTGACTACCAATCGTAGTCGAGATCGTGCTTGATTGTGGAAAACGACACCTCGGGAATGCTTTGGAAGAAAGCGGTGGTTGTTATAAATGTGGTTCCAAGGATCATCAATATAGGAATTGCCCTCGACGATGCATCGCCCGACTCGTGAAGCTCGTAACTTTGATGCACTGACCCGCTAGAGGCACTCGCAGACCAACGAGGCCGTGGATCAGGTCGTGGTGGTAATGGTACTGGACGTAGTCAATGTGCACCGGGTCGAGGTAATGGCTTTAGAGGTAACGCAGAGGCAAGACAGCCGGGGTTGGTCTATGCGGTCAGGCGTCGTGAATATGGCGATGCACCGATGTGATAACATACGTTCTTCATCTTTGATGTACACATTATCGCTTTGATAGATATCGGGTCTACCCACTCGTATGTTGCTAGTGCCATATCTGGAAACTTGAATATTAGATCTGAGATTACCGATAGTGAGATGACAGTAATTAGTCCTTTAGGATAGTCGGTAATAGTAAATAAATTGTATAGAGACGTGCCTTTAGAAATTCAAAGAAGAATATTTTTAGCGGATTTGATGGAATTGCCTTTTGACGAGTTCGATCTTATTTTGGGCATGGATTGGTTGGTGAAGCACCGGGCGCAATTGGATTGTGCTGAAAAGCGGATGTCAATAAGGATCGTGGATGATGAGGAAGTAGTAATGATAGGTGAACGAAGGAACTTTTTAGCAAATGTGGTATCCGCTTTAAAGGCAAGAGAAGTTGGTGCGAAAAGGGTATGGAGCGTTCCTAGCCTTCATTAGTGCTTTGGATGCCAAGGAATTATCGGTAGAAGGTGTGAGACCGGTGAAAGAATTCCAGATGTCTTCCCTGAAGAACTTAGGGTCTACCTCCGGATCGGGAAGTAGAATTTAGCATTGAGCTTTTACGGGCAGCTCCGGTGTCTATTGCTCCTTATAGAATGGCGCGAAAGAGTTAGCAGAGCTTAAAGCTCAAATTCAAGAATTGTTGGATCGGGGATTTATTCGACCGAGAGTGTCTCCGTGGGGAGCACCGGTTTTGTTCATCAAGAAGAAGGATGGGTCGATGCGTATGTACATTGATTATAGGCAGTTGAATAAATTAACGATCAAGAATAGGTATCCATTGCCGAGAATCGACGACCTATTTGATCAATTGAGAGGAGCTTCAATTTTCTCCAAGATTGATTTGAGATCGGGTTATCATCAACTCAAGGTTAAATAGGTAGATATTCATAAGACGGCATTCCGAACTCGTTATGGACATTATGAGTTTTTGGTAATGCCGTTTGGTTTGACCAATGCACCAGCTGCATTTATGGACATGATGAACCGAGTCTTTCAACCCTATCTATACCGGTTCGTGGTGGTGTTCATAGATGATATCTTGGTATATTCGAGGAATGAAGAAGATCATGACTCACATTTGCGCACAGTATTGCAAATACTGCGAGACAAGCAACTTTATGCCAAATTTAGTAAATGTGAATTTCGGTTGAGGGAAGTGATTTTCTTGGGTCATGTGGTGTCAGCCGAAGGAATAAGAGTTGATCCTCGGAAGGTAGAGGCGGTATTGGATTGGAAACCACCGAAGTCAGTGGCTGAGATTTGGAGTTTCTTAGGTTTAGCTGGTTATTATAGACACTTTGTTGAGGGGTTTTTATTGATTGCTGCACCCCTAACTAAGCTATTGCGAAAGGGAGTACCGTATGTGTGGACCGATAAACAACAAGAAAGTTTCGAGAAACTGAAGAAGATTTTAACAGAAGCGCCAGTACTGATTCAACCTGAGGCAGGAAAATAGTTTATCGTTTATTGTGACACGTCACACACGGGTTTAGGATGTGTGCTGATGCAAGGTGGAAAAGTGGTGGCTTATGCTTCTCGTCGGTTAAGGCCGCACGAAGTTAACTATCCTACTCATGACTTGGAGGTGGCTGCGGTAGTGTTTGCTTTAAAGATTTGGAGACACTATCTCTACGGTGAGAAGTCTATCATTTATATGGACCATAAGAGTCTTAAGTACCTCCTTACCCAAAAGGAGTTGAACTTGAGACAACGGAGATGGGTGGAGCTGTTAAAGGATTATGACCTCTCAATCGAGTATCATCCTGGAAAGGCTAACGTGGTGGCAGACGCATTGAGTTGTAAGGTAGTATTGGAATTAAGAGCAATGTTTGCTTATCTCAGTTTGTATGAAGATGGCAGTCTGCTAGCGGAACTTCAGGTGAAGCCTTTGTGGTTGGAACAGATCAAGGAAAAGCAGTTATCAGATGAAAAGTTGGGTCCGTTAATACAACAAGTTGAAAGTGGCGTAATAGGGGACTTTGGAATGAACAAGGATGGAGTGCTGTGTTTTCGTAGAAGAGTTTGCATGCCCATGGATTCGGATTTGAGACAAATGATTTTGCGTGAGGTGCATAGTAGCCCTTATGCTATACACCCTGGAGGAAATAAGATGTATCGAGACCTACGGGAGCAGTATTGGTGGCCAAGGTTAAAGTGGGAGGCTACTGATTTTGTGGGTAAGTGCTTGACTTGTCAACAAGTGAAGGAGGAACATCAATTACCGTTGGGCTTATTGCAACCGGTAAAGATTCCTCTATGGAAATGGGAGCGAATAACGATGGACTTTGTTAGTGGGTTACCCTTAACACCTACTAAAAAGGATTCTGTTTGGGTAGTAGTAGATCGATTGACAAAGACTGCTCATTTTCTACCGGTTAAATGCATTACTCATTTGCAAAAGTTGGCTAAGTTGTATGTATCGGAGATCGTGAGGTTGCATGGGGTACCAGTGTCTATTATATCAGAAAGGGATCCTAGGTTTACATCACGGTTTTGGAAATCTTTGCATGAGGCTTTGGGAACAAAGTTAAACTTCAGTACGGCTTTTCATCCTCAATCAGATGGTCAGTCAGAAAGAGTAATTCAGATTTTGGAAGACATGTTAAGGGGTTGTGTAATTGACTTCAGAGGTAGTTGGGAAGATTTCCTACCGTTGGCAGAATTCGCGTATAATAACAGTTACCAATCCAGTATCTAGATGGCACCCTATGAAGCATTATATGGTCGTAAGTGTCGTACCCCTACTTGTTGGACTGAATTAGGGGAACGACAGTTGTTGGGTCCTGAATTGATATCTGAGACGGAAGAAAAGGTAAAAGTGATTCGAACACGGTTAAAGGAAGCTTCGGATAGACAAAAGTCGTATGCAGATCTGAAGCGCAAGGATATTGAGTTTGCGGTGAGAGATCAGGTTTTTCTGAAAGTCTCACCTTGGAAGAAGATTTTCAGGTTTGGAAGGAAGGGCAAGTTGAGCCCTAGGTTCATTGGACCGTACCATATGTTGAAGCGTGTTGGACCAGTGGCCTATCAGCTTGAATTACCTCCGGAGTTAAGTCAGATTCATAGTGTCTTCCATGTTTCTATGCTGAGGCGTTATAGATCGGATCCGTCTCACATAGTACCAGTAGAAGAAGTAGAGTTAAGGCCAGACTTGTCTTTCGAGGAAGAACCAGTGAAAATCTTAGACCGTGATGCTAAGGTGCTAAGAAAGAAGACTGTGTCGTTGGTTAAGATTCTATGGCGTAATCACGGAGCAGAGGAAGCTACGTGGGAGTCTGAGGACGCAATTCGGCAACAATATCCTCACCTCTTTTAACCAGGTAAATTTCGAGGACGAAATTTTCTTTAAGGGGGTAGAATTGTAACATCCTAAAAATTTAGTACCGATATGTTACATGTTTTTGGTGCTTAGCTTGTGAATGATTCAATTTGTGTGTTTAATATCGTTTTGAGAAGGCTCGGGATTTATTCAGAATTAGAATAAATTTTAGTATGGAGTACTTTATTAAAATGGAACAAGTAACCTTGATGCTTAAGGTAATTAAGTGTCAAAAACTAGCATAAGATGAGCTAGTAGTAAAGTGGAGTTGGGGCCATAAGTGTTACTTGAGGGAAGAGGTTCGAATCCTTTGGAATGCATTTTGTGACTTTTATTTTTACACCCTTCTAGCATGTGTCGGTCAAGCCTTATTTTTGGTAAGGTTGGACTATTTTTTTTATGGCAAGGTGGCTAATGGTTAAGGTAAGCATGGAACTTGGGGAAAGAAATCCTAAACTTATGGAATGTAGGGGGAACACAAGGCACTTCTTAAGGGATGTGTTTTGGAAAGTTGGAATGGCCAAGCTTGTCCATGAACTTGGACGATTTTGTAGACTAGGGGGGTGGCCGAATTTTTGAGGTAGACTTTGGTAAGGATGTGTAGTTAGTGTGTAATCTCATTTGGTCATTTTTGTTCTCCCAAAACACCTTTTCTTTTCATCTTTTTCTCTCATAGCCGAATGTGCTTGATGCTTTGGGTAAACATCTTTGTTTTTCTTCTTTTTTTTTCTTCTCCTTTTGACCATTTGGTCATATTTTTCCAACCTCTCAAGTGCTTCATTTGTGCTTCTCTCCTAGTGCCGAAAATATCAAACACAAAAGCCATTTCTTTTTCTTCCTTCTTCCTCATTGCCGAATGCACCATTGTCCCAAACCCTTCTCCTTGCTCTTATCTTACCTTTGAAAACCGAATCATAAATCTCTCACCCTTATTCTCTTTCTTTTTCCATTTTTCTCATCCTTTAAACACATTTCTTCCTTCATATTTCTTCCATGGCCGAATGTTAGAGACCGCCTCCATAGCCAAAATTATTTTTCCCTTACCATTAAATCATAGCCAAATTTTCTTTTCCTCATAGATTTTATTCTCAATCATTTTTCTATTCAAACTTTGGACCATCGGTAAGAATCATCTTCTTTGTTTTCTTTTTGCTAATTGGTCACCTTGGCCGAATCTATAGGTTGGCTTAGAAGAGCCTTTAAATCGATAATCATTCATTCTCTTAGACGATTTCCTTTGGTTTTTATTTTAGTGAAATAGTGGAGAGCCGAATCATCATCTCTTCGAAGTCATCTTGAAGTCATTCGAATTTGGATCATATACTTTCAAGGGATTCTTTTGGAATCACTCGGAATTTTAAGGTGTTTCGAATTCACCCTTTTAAACCAATAGTCTTAAATTTCGATATATATATATATTTATATATATATTGTTAGGACTAATAATCTTTTGACAATGGAGGCAAACAAGATAGGGTCGAAAAGGGTGGTGAATAGTGTTTAAAGAGAGCGGACTCGCTAATCCCTCAAGATTCAAGCGAAGGAAATTTGTTTCGGCAATCCAGGATTTTCCACCGGGTTGTGGACGACCCTCATCCGAGGAGAATCGACTATTCGAAGTTGTTCGTAGTTCGGAGCCTTTAGTTGTTCGGGATTTTCCATTGGGTTGTGAACCGTTAACCGGGGAAAGCCGACAAATAGTTGTTGTTCAAGATTCCGAGGGTAAAGATCTAGATCGCTTATCTTTAGTATAGATTTATAATAAGTATTAGTGTTCTAATCAAGCGTGACATTTATTTAGGTATCGACGAGCGGGAAAGTATAGTTCTCACCGTAA
The DNA here is from genome assembly GCA_025698515.1 of Gossypium sturtianum. Classification (NCBI taxonomy): domain Eukaryota; kingdom Viridiplantae; phylum Streptophyta; class Magnoliopsida; order Malvales; family Malvaceae; genus Gossypium; species Gossypium sturtianum. The sequence goes on along the minus strand of CM046951.1, from coordinate 75,056,616 downwards.
TCAGGTGTGTAATTTTACACTTATCTCATGGGTTAGATGTTATATCGTAAGCATTAGAATAAAATTCATAAAGTTGGTAAAATCGGAAAAATACGGTATATTAACACTTTATGTGTAAGTGCATGAAATCGATGTTAAAGTCGCGGAAATTACGGAATCACCCTTAATGGGCTAATTTGTTAAAAAGTATTTTTTGGGCCTCATGTGATTAATGGACAAACTTGCTAGATTGATTAATGGGCCAATTTGCTAGATTGATTAATGGACAAATTTTCTAGATTGCTTAATGGGCCGAATTGCTAGATTGCTTAAGGAGCCGTTTGATAAATTACCATATGGGCCAAATTTAGAAATGGGCCAATTTGTAGTATGGGCCTTATGTTGAAATTATCATATGTAAATTGTTAAGCTTTGTTTATGTATACATGATTGCATGGGTTGGGATTAAATTGAAGAGAAGTTCTGGTGGTTCTACCCTAATCTAGTTCGGGTGGCTCTGCCACAAATTCTAGTTCGGGTGGCTCAGCCACAAACATTTTAAATGGCTTAATGCCTGCGTTTGGTGTGTTGGCGGGGTGGGTTGACTTGATCCCCACAGGTGTGCTGGTTGGTACGGGTGGTGTGTAGCGGATGGAAATTTAGGCTTGGTTGGGAATTTCATTGCACATGCATTTTTTTTAATTACTATATTGTTAAATTCGTTAATGGGCTCAAGCCCAATAAATTGATTTGATGATATGGCCCAGTGGATTTGGTAAGTGGGTTACACACTGATTTCTAAGTAACTCACCCTGTTTTCTTACCCTTCTCAAGTAATAATAATTGATGGAGGCTTGGGCCGAGGATTACTTCGTGGAGGCCATACTTCAAATGATGGTTTTTATGAACTTTAAAACTACTCTTTAGTATTTTACTTAATTACTATTTTAGCGATGTAATAAGGCCTCTAGTATTATTTTTATGGATTTTATTTCGTGGATAGATTTTAATATGTTTTAGATACTTAAAGTGGACTATTTTAAGTTTATAAATGTTTTCTTTAAATTACATATAAAAATGGGGTTTCTTAAATATCACTATCTCGTAAAAATCTGGTGAAAACTCTTTTATAAATTTTGTTTCCAAATTCCTTTTGAGCTCTTTTAAATTTCTTAAAAGTTAACCAATTATTTCTCACGAGATCAAATTTTAAACTCCTATGTTTCAAAATCATAGATTTCAAATAAATTTCAGTTTTGATAAACTCCATCTCCAAATTAGTTTTTGAAGACTGTTTTCCTTAAAACATTAGATGATCAAATGTATGTACGATTTGTGTAGCATACCAAGTCCTGGTCTTAACGCTTAGACCGGGTTTGGGGTGTTACAAAAATGAGGATATATCATGACCTAAAAGCATCAACGATTTGATAGCTATCTTATTTTAAAGCGCCATTAACATAAGAAAAATATAGCGCGCCTCGGTCACCAAAGTAGAATAATAAGCTGCTTCCATTGAAATCTAGCATTTTATGGGTTTAGTAGTAAAGCAAGGATCCAATAGAAATTGCCAAATGTGCGGCATCAAGTTACCCCCGCCTTAAGGAAGTGATGTCTTTTAGACATGGATAAGGAATCAAAAACAAGCTAAGACATACAGAAGATCAAGAAACCCGTTGGCTTATACCAATATCAAGCATGTCAATTTGTTCATCACTCAAACAAGTTGGTTCCATATAAATCAAAAGAAATTCTTTAATACATTTGTGATTAATTTCTCAGTAAACATAAAATCATTTTTGAAAGAGAAATTTGCTATGTGTTTTTGCACGATTTCTCAGGATCAGATTCTCAACTTCCACAACCCACTAGCTAAGCATTCCAACAACACTTTAAAAAATGACTGATTGACTCTTTGCTAATCCCCAAAAGGCCGATTTTAAGTTCAAAAACAGATAAGTTGGCTTCCAAACTCCATAAGTATCCAGAAACAATGCACAAGAGAATAACCGGAAGTGATTGAGAAGAAAAAAAAGGAATAAAATTCCTTGCCTTGAGCCATTCTTCTTTCGAGAATTGATAATTGGCAAAGTATCTTCTTATTCGGAGGCCTGTATGATAAAGAATAAATACATACAATTAATTGATATGAACTATAAAGAAAGCATAATAACTAAAAACACACACTTAAAAGTAAAAACTCCAATGTGGATTCTAACCTTGCTTAGTGCAAGATTAAAGCGATTCTTTCTTTGAAGTCAAATCTCTCTTCTTCCAAATGCGATTACCCAAACAAAGCCAAGCATCTCCAAGAGATGGATTCAGTTTAACACTGGAGAAGAAAAATATTAGATAAAAGCATAAGCCTTATTGAGCCCAAGCATTATAGCAAGCCATAAAAACACGAGAACACTGCATTTCACGCACACGCTTTTGAAAGATGATCCTCTGCTTCCTTCCTATAGTCGGGCACTACATCTAATATCTTCCTCGTAGATACTCATATCTTTGCACATGACGTAAGGGTAATTTTCTTTGTTCTGTAGTAAAAGATGTTTAGTTAAACGTTTTAATGAGCCAAAAAGATTGATATAAACATAAGGCTAAAAAGAAAATATTAGAATTTCTCGGTCCCATTTCTGTTTGTAATTCCATGGTGTCTTTGTTGCACATCATGTGATTATATCCAACATGATAAAAATATATATAAGAACACCAATCTAACAGAAATATATAGGTTGAAGTACGAATTCACTCCTTCACCATTTTAATTTGACCATTTAGACTCTCTCAGTCAATATTAACGAATTTAATCCTTACAACTCAAAAATCTAAATTAAACTTATTTTAGAATGTAAAATTAGCTAAAAGGGCAAACTAACCCATAAATCCAGATTGCAAAATTCTCTAGCGCAACCAATTTTTTTTAATCGATAAATAAATTTAAGTTTCCAACTCCTTTTATCTCTTATCATTCAATTAAAGAAAATCCAAACATAAGGGCCGGGAATCATAAAATTGTTGCTATGGCAAAATTTTGTTAAAATTAAATTGAATAATGGAATCTAAGAAGACGAAAGCCCTAGAAAACCCTAGAAACGCATAAAGCTAATAAGAAAAAAGGGGGAAACTTACGATCTCTGCCACCACGAACGCCGCCTCTGGTTTCAACAAGAACGCCGCCTCTGCCACCACGAACGCCGCTTCTGTGTTTCCTTTTTTCTTCTGTGTTTTAACAAGTTTCAAATCGGTGGGGAATTTTGGGAAACTGATTGGGAAACCGATAGGGGAATTTTGGGAAACTGATTGTAAGTTTGGGAAACTGATTGGGAAACCGATAGGGGAATTTTGGGACTTAAGGAATTTAGAGTTTGGGGAAAAAAAATCGGGGTTATAGGGAAAAAAAATCGACTTAAGGAATTTTTGGACTTAAGGAATTTAGAGTTTTTTAGCAGGGAAAAAACGACACCGTTTTATGTATGAAATTTTGCGGCGTTTTTAATAAAACGCCACTATAGCTCCATTTTTTGTGGCATTTTTGTAAAAAACGCCACTATTATGCAATTTTATTTTTTCTTCTATTTTTAACCTATATTTTTTTATGTTTTTTTTTTCAAATTTTTTGTGTTGAGATTACCATTTTTTTTTGAATTTTTATTTTTATTATATTTTGAGTATTGAACTTTTTAACAAAAATATTAAATATTAAGTTTTTAAGTTTTTAAGTTTTTAAGTTTTTAAGTTTTTAATTTTTTTATTATTTAATTTTAAAAATTTTATTTTTAATTTTTTAATTTTTTATTATTAAATTATTAAATTTTATTATTAAATTTTTTAAGTTTACGAATTTAGTTTTTCTTTCTTTTTACATCAACATTATTCTTTTAAGTATAGTCTGCATTAGTTGTTTAGATTTTTATATAAATGGCATTTAATTATATGTATACACCTACATCTCGTAATTATATATGAATTTTGGTTTAATGTGTAATTGTAGATGTGAAATTCTAATTGTGGTTTAAATGTATAGTTGAAACTTTAATTTTGATTTAATCATACACATTATTTTAAAATATAAATACATCAATATATTTTTATATTGAATAATTATAAATTTTTATGTATGCAATATATAAATAAAAAATGATGTTAATTATATCAATAATTGTGTTAATATTTTACAAGATCTGGATCAAATTAAAGTTCATGTATACAATTGCACACTAAACCATTGTTCATGTATGCTTTTGGGATTTAACCCATTTTGATATATATTTTTTTAAAATAATAATTTACATTTATCTTATTTTGATTTATATTCTAAAAATCCAAGATTAATCCCTAAATCATAAACCCTAGACCCTAAATATTATACCCTAAACCTCAAACTCAAAACCCCAAACCATAAATCTTAGACCATAAAACTCGAACCCTAAACTCTAAACCGCAAACCTTAAACCATAATCTGAGACCAGCTTTTTGGGAATTCATGTGGCCAATGTTAGTGTAGTACAAAACATATATTTTAATATCTAACACATTAACCATAAATCCCTCATGAGGGATTTCAGTTTCGGGATTTTGGGTCATATAGCTAACACCCTAAATCCTAAACCCTAAAATCCTAAACTTAAACCATAAACCCTAAACTCAGAAACCTAACACATTAACCATTTCCCCCCAAACCCCTAACCTTAAACCCATAAACCATAAACCCTAAACTCAAAATCCTAACCCATTAACTATTTCCCTCTAAACCCTTAACCCTAAACTTTAACCCCTGACCACTAATGTAACATCCTAAAAAGTGAGTATCGATATGTTGCATGTTTTTGGTGCTTAGCTTGTGAATGATTCAATTTGTGTGTTTAATATCGTTTTGAGAAGGCTCGAGATTTATTTGGAATTAGAAAAAAAAATTTAGTAATGAGTACTTTATTGAAGTGGATCAAGTGACCTTGATGTTTAAGGAAATTTAGTGCCAAAAACTAGCATAAGATGAGCTAGTAGTAAAGTGGAGTTGGCGCCATAAGTGTTGCTTGAGGGAAGAGGTTCGAATCATTAGGAATGCATTTTGTGACATTTATTTTTGCTCTTTCCTAGCAAGTGTCGGCCAAGCATCAAATTTGGTAAGTTAGACCTTTATTTTTATGGTTAAGGTAAGCTTGGAACTTGGGGAAAGAAATCCTAAGCTTTTGGAAGGTAGGGGGAACACAAGGCATATTTTAAGGGTTATGTTTTGGAAGCTTAGAATGGCCAACTTGTCCATGAACTTGGACGGTTTTGTGGACTAAGGGGGAGCCGAAATTTTGGTGGTAAGCTTGGGTAAGGATGGTAGCTAGATAGAATCCCATTTGGTCATTTTTTCTCTCCCAAAACACCCATTTCCTCTCATCTTTTTCTCTCTTAGCCGAATGTGCCATATGCTTGGAGAAAACAACTTTGTTTTGTTTCTTTTGGTCATTTCTTTTTGACCATTTGGTCATTTTGCCAACCTCTCAAGTGCTTCATTTTGTGTTTCTCTTCTAGTGCCGAAATCATCAATCACAAAAGACCATTTCTTTTTCTTCTTTATTCCCCATTGCCGAATGCACATTGTTCCAAACCTTACTTTTTGCTCTTTTCTCACCCTTGAAAACCGAATCATAAACATCTCATCTCTATTCTCTTTTCTTCTCCATTTTACTCATCCTTCAAACACATTTTTCCTTCTTATTTCTTCCATGGCCGAATGTTAGAGACCACCTCCATAGCCGAAATTATTTTTCCCTTACCATTAAATCATAGCCAAATTTTCTTTTCCTCATAGATTTTATTCTCAATCATTTTTTCTATTCAAACTTTGGTCCATCGGTAAGAATCATCTTCTTTGTTTTCTTTTTGCTAATTGGTCACCTTGGCCGAATCTATAGGTTGGCTTAGAAGAGCCTTTAAATCGATAATCGTTCATTCTCTTAGACGATTTCCTTTCGTTTTTCTTTTAGTGAAATAGTGGAGAGCCGAATAATCATCTCTTCGAAGTCATCTTGAAGTCATTCGAATTTGGATCATATACTTTCAAGGGATTCTTTTGGAATCACTCGGAATTTTAAGGTAAGCTGAATTCGCCCTTTTTAAACCAATAGTCTTAAATTCCGATATATACATTGTTAGGACTAATAATCTTTTGTCAATGGAGGCAAACAAGATAGGGTCGAAAATGGTGGTGAATAGTGTTCTAAAGAGGGGCGGACTCGCTAATCCCTCTAGATTCAAGCGAAGAAATTTGTTTGGCAATCCAGATTTTCCACTGGGTTGTGGGCGACCCTCATCCGAGGAGAATCGACTATTCGAAGTTGTTCGTAGTTCGGAGTCTTTAGCTGTTCGGGATTTTCCATTGGGTTGTGAATCGTCAACCGGGGAAAACCGACAAATAGATGTTGTTCGAGATTCCGAGGGTAAAGATCTAGATCGCTTATCTTTAGTATAGATTTATAATAAGTATTAGTGTTCTAATCAAGAGTGACATATATTTAGGTATCGACGAGCGGGAAAGTATAGTTCTCACCGTAATCAGGTGTGTAATTTCACACTTATCTCATGGGTTAGATGTTATACCGTAAGCATTAGAATAAAAATTCGTAAAGTTGGTAAAATCGGAAAAATACGGTATATTAACACTTTTTGTGTAAGTGCATGAAATCGGTGTTAAAGTCGCGGAAATTACGGAATCGCCCTCAATGGGCTAATTTGATAAAAAGTAATTTTTTGGCCTCATGTGATTAATGGGCCAAATTGCTAGATTGCTTAATGGGCCAAATTACTAGATCGCTTAATGGGCCAATTTGCTAGATTGATTAATGGGCCAATTTGCTAGATTGCTTAATGGGCCGAATTGCTAGATTGCTTAAGGAGCCGATTTGATAAATTACCATATGGGCCAAATTGAGAAATGGGCCAACTTGTAGTATGGGCCTTATGTTGAAATTATCATATGTAAATTGTTAAGTTTTGTTTATGTATACATGATTGCATGGGTTGGGATTAAATTGAAGAGAAGTTCGTGGTTCTACCACAATCTAGTTAGGTGGCTCTGCCACAAATTCTAGTCCGGGTGGCTCACCACAAACATTTTAAATGGCTTTATGCCTGCGATTGGTGTGTTGGCGGGGTGGGTTGACTTGATCCCCACGGGTGTCTTTGGTTGAGTACGGGTGGTGTGTAGCGGATGGAAATTTAGGCTTGGTTGGGAATTGCATTGCGCATGCATCATTAATTACTATATTGTTAAATTAGTTAATGGGCTCAAGCCCAATAAAATGCTTTGATGATATGGCCCAGTGGATTTGGTAAGTGGGTTACACCTTGAGTTCTAAGTATCTCACCCGTTTTCTTACCCTTCTCAGTAATGATAATTGATGGAGGCTTGGGCGGGGATGACTTCGTGGAGGCCATACTTCAAATGATGGTTTTATGAACTTTAAACTACTCTTTAGTATTTTTACTTAATTACTATTTTAGCAATGTAATAAGGCCTCTAGTATTGTTTTTATGGATTTTATTTCGTGGATGGATTTTAATATGTTTTAGATACTTAAAGTGGACTATTTTAAGTTTATAAATGTTTTCTTTAAATTACGTATAAAAGGGGTTTCTTAAATATCACTATCTCGTAAAAATTTCGGTGAAAACTCTTTTATAAATTTCGTTTCCAAATTCCTTTTGAACTCTTTTTAAATTTCTTTAAAAAGTTAACCAATTATTTCTCTGAGATCAAATTTTAAAATCCTATGTTTTAAAATCATAGATTTCAAATTAACCTCAGTTTTTGATAAACTCCATCTCCAAATTAGTTTTTTTGAAGACCTGTTTTCTTTAAATCATTAGATGACCAAATGTATGTACGATTTGTGTAGCATACCAAGTCTGGTCTTAACGCTTAGGCCGAGTTTGGGGTGTTACAACTAACACTTAAACCTTAATACCGGTAAACACTAAGATATTAAACACTATACAATAAACCCAAACAACAAACTTTAAAACACTAAACCCATACACCAAAATAACAAACCCTAAACCATGGAATTAACATACTAAACATTAAACCCTAAATCAATTTTAATAGCTTAATTTGTAACTTAAATGAAAACTTTTAAATTGTTTAGTTAGCAATTTGTAACTTTTCATAATTAAGTAACTAAAATGAAATTTTCTCATTGCTTATAAGTGAATTTATCAAAATAAAATATAATTCAAAGCAAGAATAAGAAAAAAATATGAAAAACTTTTAGCGGCGTTTTCTCAAAAGCGCCGCTAAAGGTCGGAGCATTAGCGGCGTTTTCTCAAAAGCGCCGCTAAAGGTCGGAGCATTAGCGGCGTTTTCTCAAAAGCGCCGCTAAAGGTCGGAGCATTAGCTGCGTTTTTTCAAAAGTGCCGCTAAAGGTCGGAGCAAAGAACGCCGCTAATGCTCAGACCTTTAGCGGCGTTTGCCAAAAAAATGCCGCTATTTATCCTTTTTAGCGGTGTTTTGGAAATAAACGCCGCTATTGCTCATTTTTTTGCGGCGTTTTTCTTCAAACGCCACTATTGTGTAATATTTGCGGCGTTTTTCTTTAAAATGCCACTAAAAATGCCGCTAAAAGTCTGTTTTGGTATAGTGCCACCAGAGTTATAATTATGCGTGGCATAGCCACTATATAGATTATGGCAGAGCCACCAGAATATCATATACGGTAATATAATTGGCACACAGCCTTGGGTAAAAATGATCGACACAGAGTCGTTAATTCATATGTTACGCACATAGCCCCGGGTAAATACGTTTAGCACAAAGCCATAATCACGATGGCACAAAGCCATATTTAGGTTGGCACATAGCCGTTATCAGAATTTATGGCAGAGCCACCAGAATTAGAATATATCGCTGCAGTCAAACTGCTTTTCATAATATTTGTGGCAAAGCCACCAGGCTACACTTCTCTTCAACATTTTTCCCGTCCCATGCAAAAATGTAAATGCAACATACATAATAAAGCATAATATCCACATATATAAACAACAATCATTAATCCAGTAATTTATTACGGTAAATCGGCCAATTATAGAACTTGTAATTCGGCCCACTAAAGTATTCTAGCCATTCGGACCATAGGGGCATTTTGGTAAATCGGCCCGTAGGGGCATTTTCGTAATTCAACCCATAAGGGCATTTTCGTAATTCGGTAATCTTACCCACTAAGGGTAAGTTGGTAATCTCACAACCCAGGGGTATTACGGTAATTTACCCTCTAAGGGTATTATGGTAATTTCGCAACCCAGACTTAACTACTAATTTGGGGCATAAAAATTGAAACTGTCCATCTGCGTCATACTGACTAAATTGACTATAACTCAAGTTAGGAAACTCGATATTTAAATCCGTAAATTTTCCTTGAAACTAGACTCATATATATTCTTACTAAATTTTTCTAGAATTTTTGGCTTAACCATTTAGTACAGTTTATTCCTTAAAGTTTCCCTTGTTTCACTGACCAACGGTTCTGACCTCTCTTACCCGAAATTCAAATATCTAACTATACAGTTTTCATATGTTGCTCCCACTTGTTTCTATTGAAAATAGGCTCACTAAGGAATCTATACATATAAATTATAACTCATAATTCACTTTTTACAATTTTAAATGATTTTTCTAAGACAGATTAGGGAACCACGAAGTCAATCAGAGCCAGTCCCACTAAATTTAAAATATCACAGAATATAAAATTCATCTTTCTACTCCGTTTCTTTCATATGAAAATAGACACAGTAAGATTTAGTTCGATATCTTATTTGCTTTCTAATTCCCTTTCTCATATTTTTAGTGATTTTTTCAAAATCACGTCACTGCTGCTGACCAAACTGTTTCATTGCAAAATATGGTTACTACTACGAACATACGCACGCCCGAGTGGTCACGGATGCCAGTTTCCGGTTTTCTTCGGTATTTCGACCGAATCATAGAACATATCATACAAACATTCAGAGAGGTATGAGATTACACACCATTTCAAACATGTATTCGGAAGGGTACAGGATTACACACTTTATTCGGAATCTGTAACACGATACTCTCCGCGGCACCAACAATCCGAGTCTCTTATTACGAGGGATAGGTGTTCGATTGGCCCTCCGATAAAGTACTTCGAGACCCTAGAAGTGATTAGCACAAGAACAGATCTTAGCCACATCTTATTCGTCTTGAGTAAGAATCACCCAAACAATACACCCCCATCACCTATATTCGGCCCTACCTACTTACCAACCCTCTTCTGAAAGTCAAAGGCTAGAAAGATGACAAGAGTGTAAGCTAACACTCTACCGATTCGACCCACACTAAGAGAACCAAGAAGATGGAAGTAGCAAGGAATAGATTCGGCCTTGGTCAAAAGAACAGGGTGAATAATCGGTTTTAGAAGAGGGAGTAAAAGAGAAACAAGAAGAAAATAAAAGAAGAGGAAGAACACTACCTTGCAACCACCGAAAACCCGAGAAGGCAAAGAAGCTTCGGTAACCATAAAAACCAAGTTTCGGCTATGAGATGAAGTTGATGTTTGATTATGGGTTGAAGGAAAAAAGAAGATGAAGAAAGGGTTGAGAATAGAAATAAATATCACAAAGAAATTTGACAACACAAGTTGAGAGAAAATAACCCAAAAAGCTTGAAGTGAAAGTCTTCAAAATGCACAAAAATGCCAACAACTTTCAGCACACTCACATACTAATGGCCGAATATGCTCCCTAAACACACCTCGCAAACCATGTATCATCTTTACCAAAAAATGAATGTTGACCCAAAATAATCTTTCCAAAACATCCTCCACATAGTAGGCCAACATGTTCCCTTCTCTTACCTTTTTCCTTCATTTCTTTCCCTTTTTTTCCCTAGTCTTCCTCCTTACCATATTCCTTAGCCATCTTTCCCAAATTAAAAAGTCTTTCTTACCTTATTAAAGCCTTGACCGACACTTTGGATGAATAGCACAAAAATAAATCCAAAATTTGCAAAAGATGAGATTTGAACCCCTTCCCTCCATGCTCTCCACTTGATGCCTTAACCTCCTTGCCATATGCTCTCTTATGCTAGCAAAATACACACTTATTACCTTAAGCCTTGATGCCACTTGCCTTTTCCCATTAAGTGCTCAAATATAAAAATTAACCTATAGCCTAACTTGAACTTGTAACTTCCTAGAAACCTCGTAACTTTCCAAAATCACCTTCCTAATAAGTCCAACTTGAAATAATGTCGTTCTCTTGTTCTCAAAAATTTTAAACACTCCTACGCCCAAGGCCCATTGGGCCCAATTCTACTAGGCCCAATTTCAGGTCGTTACACCGTCCTTACCTTTACCTGTATTCCTAAATTATTTTATTCCTAGAGGGTAAATCTTATTCCCATCATGTTCTCAAAGGGTAGGATAAGCTAAACACTCTCTTGTATGCCAACATGTCCCATTGAATGAAGCATAGCTCGACATTCCTGATCATTGGTATCGATAGTCTTAATATTTATATAATGAATGATCTAGCCTAGAAACTAACTATCACCACGATTGAGGCAAGTGCACCTATCGAACAGTAGTATAGCTTAGTGGCAAGACCGGATTGTCGAACCCAAAGGAACCAAAAGTACTAATACTGACTTTCTTCTTATTATTTAGCCTAAGAATTAAAGGAATTGTTATTTAATCTAAAATTAACTGACTACTAAGCTAAAGACGCTAAGACAAAGAGAATGAATTGGGGAAATACTTGTGGGAAAAACTAATTGATTCAGACAATACCCAAGGAGGAATCCACCTAGACTTCACTTGTTATTTAACTCTGAACCAGACAATTTATTCACTTGACACGATCCAGTAGGATTCCCTAATTTATATTAATACCTCTCTCGAGGCTACTAACGTCTAACCCTAGGTTGATTAATTGAAATCTCTTTCTAAGTAAAATCCCTAGGATTGCATTAACTCGATCTATGGACTCCCATATTAGGTTTGACCCTAATCCGGTAGATTTTCGTCATCCTATCTCCAGGGTTGCGATCAACTCCGCTTAATTATGCTAGATCTACTCTTAAGCAGGGACTTTTGCTCCACCGCCTAAGCACATCACTACTTGAATCAATATCACGAAATATCAAAACAAGAATTAAGAACACATAATTAAGAACAAATCAAGTATTTATCATATAGTTCGAGAAAACAATAACAAGATCCGTCTTAGGTTTCATCCCCTCGGGTATCTCGAGGGGTTTAGTTCATAATAATAAAGCGAATTCATCTCGAGAAGAAAAGATAAAACAAAACATAAGAAAACCCTAAAACCCCTGAAGGAATTGAAGGAGAGATCCTCCGTCTTGAGTATGATTTGGCTTCTTGAGATGAATTATCCGGCTTTCTTGAGTAAATCCCACAATTCGACCTCTCTGCTCGGCTCCTTGTCCTATTTGGGCGCCCCTAAAGGTTGGCCTTTAGGGTGTTTATATAGGCTTTTGGAATGTCTTTCTTTGCCTCTAAGTACCCTATTCTGAGTGAAATTCCTTTTTGTCACGGTAGGGACACACCCGTGCAACACGCCCGTGTGATTCGAGTCCAGGCCGTGGTCGAGCCTGCTAAAGGGGCACGGCCGTGTGGCTACCTTCAGGCCGTGTTGATTTCTTACTTTGGCCCATTTGGTCCGTTTTTAGCCGTTTCATGTTATTTTCATCCTTCGATGCTTTCCTAAGTATAAAAAATGAAATAAAAGGATTAGGAGCATCAAATTCCACGAATCAAGGGATAAATCATCCAAAAAGCATGCTAAATGTGGGATTAAAATATGTATAAACTACGGTTTATCAAATACCCCCACACTTAAGCTTTTGCTTGTCCTCAAGCAAAATTCTCAACTCACAATTAAAACGAACTTACTCAATTCATAACCTTCATCAACAATGTTTCATCATAATTCATAGGTAATTCGTACATTGATAATTTAACTAGAAGGTTCCTAAAGATTCGAAAAATCAAAGTCATAGTTTTTATAGTACGAAAAGCAAGTGTTTCCCCTTACCTAAATAATTACCTTTAAATCAAAATCGACAAAAGTTGACATCCTCACTAAAGATTCACTCAAATCACTCAAAGTGTTTAAGGTTCAAAATTAAGCACTCAAAAGTCGAACACGAAAGGTTAATCCCATAGGCTTGCATGAAAATCAAATCTCTACCACTATAATATGAGATGATACACAAATCAAAAGGTCTTTAAAAAGGGTTGTAACGGGGCTTGGGTTAAAGGTGTGGATAAAGGCTGAATTAGAGGGTTAGAATCGAGATTGAATTGACAATTTACCTAACTAGAAAAATGAACTAATCCTGAATAATTACATCAATTAAAAAATTAATACTAATAACATGATCTTCTTCTAAAGATAATGAAATTAACAGCTTAAGCTCCAATAACAAAGAAGTAAAAATGAATATACTTCGGTTTTATTTTTTTTGAACAAATCATACAATAATAATAAAGAATTTAACAACTGAAATGGAAAACATAGTTAGGTAACTTCTCAAATCAAATCTCGACAAAAAGGGTAGTTAAGAGAAATGGTGATAACAAATACAAAGTGGGTTTCGGGTTAATATTAGTGGGTGAGTCAATAAATGGTTTGTTAAGATCAAAGGGGTTCACTAGGGGTTAATTGTGAGGGTAGGCTTTTTATGGAGTAAGTGGGTTAAAACCTAGGTGCCTTTATCATCTTAGTATATCAAATCAAAGGTGTGGTCTCGACATGTATAATCAAAGCAAGTTTTAAAATAACAAATCAATGTTGACACACTCATAATCAATAAAGTGAGCACAAAAAATGTATGCTCTGAAAGGCTCAAAATCTCACAAAAATTATGGGCTTTTTGATATCAACCTTGTAAATTTCAACTTCAAAGTAATAATTAGATTAGGGTAGACAACCTAACAAAATTTTTACTTCTGAAAAATAGACTTATCCTGCTTGATTCTCTAGTCTCCTAAAGTTTAAATCATCACTGCATAATTATCAATGACTTAATCCAAAACATATCAATAAAAACCATGAATTAAAGGAAATTTCATTCTAACAGTAATATGAGAACATTTACTTAAGAACAAGATATAATTTAGGGAAAGTACTGTTGACACCTCTCCATAAGAATTAATTCAGGGATTTGAGAATAATGAAAAAATTTAGGCACTTTTAAGATTCAACCCCCCACACTTAAGATGTACATTGCCCTCAATGTACAAAGATAGATATATATACAAAAAATCAAAAGAGAGGGCGAGAAGTGAAACTTCCTAAAATTTTTTATGGGGTCACAATATTCGGGCCGCGTTGGAGGAAGACATTTCTGTAGAGGTGGATACTAGGGTCGTGGTGGTGTGATTCCCAAGCAGCCTGAAGAACCTAAAACCAAGAAACTAAAATAAAATAAACTAGATTTAGCATAAGAGAGTCAAAGAGAAGGAAAATAAAGGAGAAGAGAAAAGACAAATAAAAACTAAATGGCCTCAAGCGTCCTCGGCTTGTCGAGTAAATGAAGGGGCCGTCATAAACTTATGTAGATCGGTCTCCCATAGGGATACTGTGCTAGGGTCCTTCCGCTTCTTCGACATAGGTAAGGTGAAAATGAAGATTTTGGGACAGGAGAATGAGAGGGAATGAAAAAGATAAGGATGAAAGTGAATGGAAGAAAAAGAATGGGGAGTAGGTGGGAAAGGGAGAGGGGTGTTTTTAAATAGAGATTTCAGGTCTGGTACATCCCCACGCCCGTGTGTCGTAGGCGTGTTGCACCGCACGGCCGTATCGCATGGCCGTGTGGTGGATCGTTCGTTTCTCCCACGCCTGTGTGAAAGGTCTCCACGCCCATGTCTCTTTCTCAGTGTCAGCCACGGCCTCAAAGCACGGGCGTGGCTTATGCCCGTGTTGCTTCTTCAGTGTCGGCCACGGCCATATCGCACGACCGTGGCAATTTATAGCCGTCCGTGACCTGGGAATTTTTTTGTCCTTGCTCGTACGACCTCTGCCATGCCAGTGTGTAAATTCGTGATGCCCACACGGCCACGGCCACGCCCATGTGTAAGGCCGTGTGGCACGGAAACCTACACTTTGGTTGGTTAATAGCTAGATGCTACAAAGGGGAAATAAAAGTAACAAATAAAAATATAAAAATTAATGGAGTTAGTGCTCGGGTTGCCTCCCGAGAAGCGCTCGTTTAAAGTCTTAAGCTAGACTCACCTCTCATTCGTATAATCAGGGTGGTTTGAAGAGTTGAACATCCTCTTTCATGCTATCAGTTCTACTATCATGATATAACTCGAGTTGAGTGGAGTTTACTTTAAAAGTGCCGAAAATAGGATTACTTACCTCGACTGTTCCGCATGGGAAAACATTGATTACCTTAAAAGAGATTTCTTCGTTTGTATTAAGGTCTGAAGGAGATATTCGAGGTCTGTTTTATCTAATAATACCTGATGTCCAATCTTAAATTTGTTTGTCCCATGGAATGGCATTGGTTCTACTGCGTGTATCCCTAATTTCTCTTTAAAATGTGTCTTCCACTCGTCTAGTTCATCAATCTGAAGCCTTCGTTCCTCATGAGTTATTTCCTTGTTTGCATGAGGTCTAGGATCTGGCTCAGTTGTGTAGTTCCGTGGTGCTTCCTGTGAGGAAGGTTGAACAAATTGGTTATCAATTGAATTTACTTTCTCACCTCTATCACTCAATGTCTTAGCCGAGTCAAGAGCTTGAAGAGTGACTGTCTCGTCGCCTACACGAAGTATGAGTTCGCCTGTATCAATGTCAATTTTAGTTCTAGGAGTTGCTAAAAAGGGTCTTCCTAAAATTAAAGGGATCGTATTGTCCTCATTCATATCTAAAACGAAAAAGTCTACTGGGAATACAAATTTATCAATTTTCACGAGTACATCTTTAATTATACCCCTAGGAATTCTAATAGTTTTATTAGCTAATTGGATGCTCATTGGAACGGTGGAAATGTGCAAGTGTACACAATCGTAACAAGTAATAAAGTGACAAGTAAATGTCGAGTTATCGTACCCACAGGGACTGTAAAAGAATTATTTATGAAAATGATTTTAAACACTTTGGTAAAGGAAAAATATTTGGATTTAAGAAATATTTAAAAACTAAAGGAAAAACAAAGTAAAATAAAATAAAACAAAGTTCTAGTGCACGATTTCAAAAGCTGGTTTTAATCAAGATGATATAATTGTGTTGGATTAATCACATTTCTTACCTTAGAATTATTAAACTCGTGTTTATAATTGTTACGAATAAATCACGGCAACTCGGTAATTTGCTAACTTATGAACATACTTACAAATAAAAATCCATTCATCTCTTGTACATATTTCTACGCAAATTCGATCGATTAAACAGACTTCTAAAAGTAAACATGTTATTGCACATACATGCTTATTAAATTAAACAATCTCTCACATATTCCTATGTGATTCAACTGATTAATTCAACCTAATAAGCATATAAAAGATCATGCGAGTTAAAAAGTATTTTTACCTTGAAACACTTAATCACAAAAATTGCGCAAGTTATGCAAGGCATATGTATCTCCAAATACAATGCTAATTTAATCTTGACTACCTTAGAAGAATTAAATATGCACAGATTAAGTATTGTGTCCATTAATTACAATTCCAATACGTTTAAATAATTAATTCATTAGCTATCTAAACAATTAGAATGCTAGATAACTTAAACATGATTTTACTTAATCAAGCATTTTCTGAGGCTTTTTAACAAGTATAAACACAATTTTAATAATTTAATAGGACGAAATGCAATCAACCCAAAGCGAATTAAATTCAAGCTAAATTGATTAAATTAATCATTCCAAAAGCATAAATATTCATAAACATGTTTGTCAAAACAACAACAAAAATTAAAAGAGATAGGGAACAAGAAGCAAATCCGGTGTTTCTCCGTGGCTTGACTGATTGCTATGTTCTTCGTTCTTCGTTGGCCTCAGCTATCAAGGTGGCTTATGAACACTCCAATTGCTGCTCCAAATGGCTGGAAAAATACCTCTTTTCCAAGAGGAGAAATCGGCACAAAGACACACAAAGGGAAAATGGAAAAAATTGAAATTGAGAGAAAGTGAGAGAAGAGAATGTTGGATGCTTGAGGTGTGTTTTGAATGAGCAGCAAGGGGGTGTATTTATAGCTGATCAAGGCTGCTAAAAATAGCAAATAGAAGCAGCGAAAGAGGCCTCCCTTGGCCGGCCACCTATGTGGCAAAGTTGATGGATTCAACTTTGCTAAAAATAGCATGGGGCAAATCTACAAAGCCATAATTTTTGGAGGGGTTTGAATGAAATTTTGAAAGATCTTCAAGGGCTTGTTTGCAAGCTTAGTTAATCAGCTAATAAGCTGATTTGAGCCAGAAATGTGGACGGTTTGGGCTGCCCAATTAGTGGCTGGTTCGGTTCAACCGGTTTGGTTCAACTGATGCGGTTCAACTGGGCCTTTTTCATAATTAATTAAGATTAATTTATTTAACCCAAATTAAATTGGGAATAAATTAAAATTAATTATATTATGATTAAATATTCATAATTGGACCATCTTGGGCTGGAAATAAATTTGCCTCGATACTTCAAATTACTTCTCGGGTTTATTCTTCGAGCAGTGTCTGCCGAGCCAATTTTCGCCATTTGTGCGAATCTGTCTAAAATAGTCAAAATAAATCAAAATTAACTATAAAATTAATTAAAATTCATCATGTTCATATTCTAGCACAGTTTTAATTATTTTATAATATTTAATTATTTTCCGACAAGATTTTATTCGAAACTGCATGAATTTGGGTAAAAAAGGGCATGAAAAAGTATATAAATTTTTGTGTTTCCACTCATCCTAGTTTGTTTGGGTTTCCCTAGACCTAGCTGTTTAAACATTTTATAAGGCATAACATTGATGCTTGCCCCTAGATCTGCTAAAGCATTATCAATGGATAAACTATCAATTAAATAAGGAATCGTAAAACTCCCTGGATCTTTTAATTTCCGTGGTAGCTTGTTTTGTAGAATCGCTGATCACACTGCGTTTAGCTCCACATGCGATGCCTCGTCTTCCCCCCGTTTGTTTGTCAAAAGCTCTTTTAAAAATTTACTTGAATCTGGCATCTGCGGAAGAGCTTCGAGAAATGGTAAGTTAATATGTAATTTCTTTAAAAGTTTAAGAAATTTACCGAATTGTTCGTGTAACACCCCAAACCCGGCCTAAACGTTACGACCGAATCTAGCATGTCACATGAAAGGAATGTCTAAAAACTGTGCATTCGTTAAAAAGCTCATATTCTTTATAGTTGTGGTGAGAAATTGAGTTTAAGTAATTTTGAATAAGAAATGGTTTATTATCATTTTAGGAAAATCCCATATTGATCATTTAATAATAAGCAATAAACAAATTGAAAGCTGAAACCAAATAAAATACCCAAGGCCTTATTACATAACAAAAACTCAAATAAAAATAAGTCCAAATAAAAGAAACGAATTTACGAGTAAACATATGTATGGCCTCCACGAGTCCACCTCGGCTCCCAAATCCGCGATCTAATGATTACCGCAAAATTTAACTAAGGGGTGAGTCATCGAGACTCGGTGTGTAAATCCCCATCCAATGAGGCCCTTACACAATTTCATATGAAAATATGCATATCATGCACCCAAACCTAGCCATCCGCAACTCCTTTTTCTACCCCGTGTGGTACCAAAACCACTGGTGGTGCCAAACCACCTGGTGACTTAAAGTCACAAATATCCGTCAATACATGTGGTGCCAAACCCTTTGGTGGTGCCAAACCACTTTGGTGACCCGAAGTCACAAAGCAAATGATGGGGCCAACCCATCGTGTGATACCAAATCAGCGTGGACGATCCCATATCTCAAAGTGGGGCCAACCCACGGTGGTATTAACCACAGGGACGAGTCCCTATGAGGTGCCAAACCTCTGGTGTCCGAAGACACGAATGTGATACCAAATCACTAGTGGTGCCAAACCACTGGTGTCCGAAGACACGAATCATCAAGTTGTGGGGCCAACCCACGTGTGATACCAAATCACTGGCAGACGATCCCATATCTCAAAAGTGGGGCCAACCCACGGTGGTATTAACCACAGGGACGAGTCGCTATGAGGTGCCAAACCTGCGGAGGTGCCAAACCTCGGTGATTGTAGTCACAATGTGGTACCAAACCATCGGTGCCCGTCGACACGAATATCTTTGCGCCCCTCCACTCATATAACCCATGCAATATGACATAATAATTCGTGTATGCAGTATGTCATGTATGCTAGACATATATCAAATATAAGTATAACATGAATTACCATCATAATCAGATAGACATAAAACAACATAATCACCCTAATCAACCTCTAAGGGTATAACAGTAATTTTACCTATCAAGGGCATTTTCGTAATTTACCCACCAAGGGTATATCGGTAATTTACCCACCAAGGGCATTTTCGTAATTTACCCACCAAGGGCATTTTCGGTAATTTACCCTTCAAGGATATTTTGGTAATTTACCCACTAAGGGTATTTGGTAATTTCGTACTGTAATGGCCTTTCCAAAGGCCGATGTGTCGCCCGAAGCGACCCAACTACCATTTCAGTGAAATGGACTATTGGGCCTAAAGCCCAATTTCGGCCCATTCGGGCCCACACGCTCGTGTGGCCCACCTAGCACAAATCTAGCCACGTATATAAGTTCCACCTAGTCTAGTTCACTATATACTACACAATCGCACAATTTACTCATAAGGGCCCACGGGCCCATTGGGCCCACCGGCCCATCGCGCCAAGCAAAGCCCCAACCCACAAGAATACTACACCGACGGCTTCAACTATCGCGTCGAAGCCCTACACGCACGCTTCGCACGCGCTCGTGTGGCTACTATTGCCGTGGACCGCACTTCGGCATTTGCCGCTCTACAACTAGAGTAGAGAGTTACACACGATAGGAGTCAGGTGTTAATCCAGCGCTCCGACCACTCCTGTGCCCAAACGCTTCCAAGGTGTGTTAACTCTCCTCCTCTGGAATGCTCTTTATATAGCTAGCTCTTCACCTTCATTCTTTGTGTCTTTCAGATGTGGGATCCTTCGTCGATGAGAGTTTAAATTCAAGCTGAAACTCTTGTCGTCCAATCCGCAAAATAAATACTCCATTGCTTGTCATGAGATTCGAACCTGGGCTCCCCTTACAACATAATCCATGCTGCTAACCACTTGGCCACAAGCTCCTCTTGTGTCTTAAACCATGCGCAACTAAATATAAATCTATAGGCAAATTCTGAGGTCCAAGTAAAAAGAAAACCAAAATGCAAAAGCCAAGACTTGAACCTTGGACCTCCTTCCTTCCCTTGTGGCGTCACTCCCTTGTCCCCTAAGTGGCGTCACTTTGCCACTACACCACACACTCCTTTGTGTTATTTTTCCCCATATTTTATTCTTAAGGCCTACCCGCCAACTTCCGGGTTTTTTCACCTAAAACCAAAATTTCCCCAAAGCCAATATTTGATCCCGGGACTTCATAGAAGCCTTCTAACCTTCCAAAATCACTGATCCAATAGGTCCAACTTGCATTTAAGCCAATCTCTTGTTCTTTAAAAATTTAAACGCTACTACGCCTAAGGCCCATTGGGCTCAATTCTCCTAGGCCCAATTTTGGGATGTTACAGTTCGTCTGTGTTATCCTTTTTCATCGCATCAGGGTATGGTATACGAGGTTGGTACTCCTTAATTACCGCTTATCATGACTTCCCTCAGCTTTACCTTCTTCTACCATATTCTCTTGCCTTAAATTGGGCTCATCTAACCCTACACCATTATGAGCTGTTATGGCTTGAATTTGCTCGTTTGGGTTAGTCTCAGTGTTGCTTGGTAGGCTTCCTTGTGGTCGTTCAGAAATAAACTTAGCAAGTTGCCCTAACTGGTTCTCGATCCCTTGAATCGATGCTTGTTGATTTTTAAATGTTGTTTCGGTGTTTTGGAAATGAGTTTCTGACACCGCTATGAATTTTTTCAGCATCTCCTCAAGATTCAGCTTCTTTTCCTGTGGGTAGGGCTTTTGTTGGAAGTTTGGAGGGGGTTGTTGCCTTTGATTTCCTTGACCACCCCATGAAAAATTAGGGTGGTTCCTCCAACCTGGATTATAACTATTACTATAAGGGTTATTTTGAGATCTGAAATTGTTACCCACATAGTTCATTTGTTCGCCTTCCATGCTATGTCCGTAGAGTGGGTACTCAGGATTCGCCACACCTCCACTTTTTTTGCACTGCATTACCGGATGTACCTGCGAAGAACACAAACCATCAATCTTTTTGTTTAACATTTCTACCTGATTTGATAGCATGGTTACTGCGTCGAGGTTGAAAACTCTGGCTGTTTTTGTTGGCCTTGTCTTTGTGACTTGCCACTGATAGTTATTTAGTGACATCTCTTCTATAAACTCGTAGGCCGCTTCAGGAGTTTTGTTGTTCAGTGTTCCGCCAGTGGCTAAATCAATCAACTGCCTGGTTGAAGGGTTTACACCATTGTAAAAGGTTTGGACCTATAGCCACAAGGGTAATCCATGGTGTGGGCACCTTCTCAATAGATCTTTGTATCTCTCCATGCATCATAAAGTGTCTTTAAATCCATCTGCACAAAAAAAGAGATATCATTCCTTAACTTAGCTGTTTTAGCCGGCGAAAAATATTTTAATAAAAATTTTTCGGTCATTTGTTCCCATGTAGTGATTGATCCTCATGGAAGAGAATTCAACCACTGTTTGGCTTTGTTCCTCAAAGAAAAGGGAAACAACCGAAGACGGATGGCATCATCAGAAACACCATTTATTTTAAAGGTATCGCAAAATTCTAGGAAATTTACTAAGTGTGTGTTAGGATCCTCATCCTGCAAACCATCAAACTGAACAAACTGTTGTATCATCTGAATTGTGTTAGGTTTCAGTTCAAAATTATTTACAGCAATAGCAGGTCTAACAGTATTTGACTCAGTTCCTGTTAAATTAGGTTTAGCATAATCATACATGGTTCAAGGAGCATGATTTTCGGCCACCTCTAGGGGTAGCGGATTATTTTTAGCCATCTCTTCGGTGGTATTGGTTTCGTCTTCTTGCTCTTCTGCTTTGTAATTTAAGCTTCGCCTTATTTCTCTACTATTTCTACGAACGGTACCTTCAATATCACTATCGTAAATTAAGGGTCCTGCCGGATTCCTTCTAGTCATAAACTAGAGGTACATGCTAGGAACAAAATAAAAGAAGAAAAATTAGCAAATTAAATGTAACATCCCGAAATTGGGCCTAGAAGAGTTGGGCCTATTGGGCCCCGAGCGTAGAAGCAGCTTAGAATTTTTGGGAATATGAGAACAGCATTATTTCAAGTTAGACCTGTCAGAAAGGTGATTTTGGAAGGTTACAGGGTTTCTATGAAGTCCCGGGTTCAAGTTAGTCCATAGGAGAGATCTTGATTTTTGGCTCTTAAGTGGGGAGAGTTGTAGGATGCAAGGCTTAAGGGAAATTGTGGGTGTTTTGCTAGCACAATTGGGCTTGTGGTGTAGTGGCAAAGTGGTGCCACAAGGGAGACAAGGAGGTGATGGCACAGGGAAGCAAAGGATCCAAGGTTCTAGTCTTGGTACTTGCTTTTCTTTTGGATTATTTTCTTTTAAAGGGAATTAGATGCTAGCTGTAGGCTTAACTTTTCCTGTGCATGTTTTAAGACACAAATGGCCACATGGTGGAGTGGTGGTGCCGTCAGTATGATAGCAAGGTAGGAGAATGTTTGAATCACACATGCAGCATATGAGAGTTTTATTTTGTGCTCAAGGAGGGGAAGAGGTGGAGTTAGAGTGGAACTCTACTTGGTGAAGATTTGAATCGGTCAAATCTATTTGAACGAATGATGGAGAGTGAATGGTGGAGCAGAAATGGGAGAAAATCATGGGATTTGGGGGGAATGGTAGAGTTGGACGTGAGTGGGGGTGTGAGGGAGGAGAAATTCAGCTAGGGGTTGATTCTGGCATGAAATTCGACATTTGGTGAGTAGCAAAAGAAGAAAAACCGAAACTTTCTGGAGGGTGTGCCGAAATTCCCTTATGTTCTAAGCATTTTAGACATTTTAGGCTTTCTCCTTAGACATTTCGGGTTCTTTGTTTTTCACGTTTTCTTTTATTCCCTTTTGCACATTCTTTTCTATTCTCCCCTCACTTGTTTTCTTTTGTGCTCTCCATAACCGAAACTTCTCTTCTTCTTCATTGTGCTTCTACTATTTTCTCCATAAGCCGAATTCCCCTTTGCCCCATTTGAATCAGTTTCCTTTTCTTTTGCCATTAGCCGAACTTGATCTAGTCTAAAGCGTGGTGTGTTTTCGATTATCGAATCTCCCTTTACATTCAGTTTTTCTATAGTTGCAAGGCCGAATCTGAACATTTCACACCATCTCAAATATTGTTTGTTCCTTTGAGAAAGCCGAAACCTTTGTTGGTCAGTTGCCGAATCAGTGGCACTTTGGTAAGTATTTCTTTGGCCGAATGTAGGTAAGAGAGTTTTATTACTCGGTTGTTTCTTACTCAAGCAGAATGGCTATTTGAGTTCTTTTTTGGCCAAGAGTAAGGGGTATTAACATTTTTTTTGTTCCAAACACTACTAGGGTCTCGACGTGCCTAACCAAACAGCCAATTAAGCATCTTCTTTTTGCGGTGGATCGGCAGCTCTTTGGTAGGTCTTTGTAGTTGAGTTGTTGATGTCGATCTATTGAATATGCCCTATTTTGGTTAAGACTAACGGGTTAGAATATATTGATGTTAGGTGTGTAATCTCGAGAGTTCTTCATGGAGACATGAAATAGCCAGTCTGAGGGGGGAATAAGAAGTGGGCCTAATGGAAGTGGACTTGTGACCTCCGCTCCCAAGTTCAAGCGACGTAGAGTGTCAGCAGTGCGAGACTTTCCGCCTGGATGCGGAAGGGCGTCGTCATCTGATTTAGATAGACAAATCGCAGTTGCTCGCACTTGTGAAGGTGACGACGACAGTGAGTGTGTAGTACTCTACGTGATCAGGTGTGTAATCTCACACCCTTTCTAATGCATGTTTGCAATGTTCTGAGATTCAGTCAAAAGTCGAAAAGCTGGAAAACTAGCATCTGTGACCACTCGAGCGTGCGAACGCTCGTAGTGGTAAATCGAGATACGAATAATGATGGTAGGTCGTTGAGAGAGTCACGAGCACTCTCGCGATACTGAGGCTGTAACGGGCCTAATCGAGCCGAAACGGGCCCAATGGGCTATTCACCCATTTGGTCCATGAAACACCCCAAACCCAGCCCACGAGCCCCGACCGGATCTGGCATGTTCCTCGAGTAAAACATTTCAAATCTTGTTTGTCAATTTGGAAAATGTGGTCATTTTGAAGAGGAATCGTTAGGTGTTGGGTTCAAGCTGAAAATGGTGTCCTTTTTTTTTTTGAAGTCCATATTAAAACAATATTTTCATATTTGAAAAACTATAAGTTAGAAGAAACTGCCGAATTTTAGGGTTTAACATTAAGTTGAAAATCGTTGGTATTTAGGTGTCAAAACATTGAACATTTATTTTAAAGATGAGTTATTTAACCTTTGAGTTAATAAGAATCGTATCATAATAAAAATTTAGAGAGCAAGCATAAAGCAGATTGTAATAATAGTGGCCTTATTACATCAATAGCAAAACCAGAAATAAATCCAAAACTTAATAGGAAAATCCAAATTGGAAGAAGCACTTGAAGTGAGCATGGCCACCACCTAGTCCTCATTGACCCGGTCCAAATCACCGAGTATCACCTGAAAAGATATCCCACGAAGGGTGAGTCAACAGACTCAATGTGTAACAACTACCACGAACTCCCAAACGATTTAGGCATATCATTCACATATAATAGATATAAGTAATGATGCAATCCCGAACCCAAACCTAAATAACCATCCTCTACACATCACCCGTACCAGCCAATCGCGAAGTGGGGATTACTAAATCGACCCTCCATCCGCTACACATCATCGAAGCGATCATTGCGCATTTACATGCACATCGCCCTTATAAATTGTGGCATAGCCACGGATAATGTGACAAAGTCACGGATATTAATATGTGACCGTAGTCACGGATAAAAATATGTGACATAAGTCACCACATTCAGATTACGTGACATGAGTCACAAGATATTGTGGTAAAAACCACCAGGTCACTTCCCCTTTTCAATATCACCCGTATGCCCCATGCGTCATACAAACATGCAGAATTAATGCAATTTACCTTATTTCACATTCGTAACAAATTCTCATATGTGTCATGTTCAATATTCATT
Source organism: Gossypium sturtianum (assembly GCA_025698515.1). Classification (NCBI taxonomy): domain Eukaryota; kingdom Viridiplantae; phylum Streptophyta; class Magnoliopsida; order Malvales; family Malvaceae; genus Gossypium; species Gossypium sturtianum. Next base: position 75,031,212 of record CM046951.1, on the reverse strand, counting down.
ATATTATTAACAGAGCGTTAATGGATAACGTACCTGAATCCTCCGTACCATTGTATGGTACCTTTAGCCATACTTTCATATTTTCATTAACACATATATTAATATTAATACCATAGATCTATTAGGAATTAGTGTAGGGCTACACACCTGGTTACTATCGTATTCTCTGAATCCCGAAAGTCTACCAAAATAGATTGTACTCCTCCCTAAAAATCATAGTTAGAATCGGCCAACATTAACACTTAATATGACCTTGGCCGAATATTCATATTCACTTACCTTGCGGATCTAAATCCCGAAATTGTCACTTGTTTGAGGTATCTGTCGAAATTCCTATAAGCATATGTTAGATCCGATTCTAACACTTAATAAACACCATAAATGGCCTTCGGCCTAATGATTACATTCGCTTACCTTAGATATTAAAATCCCGAAAGATCTCCCCTTGAAGTTGACAACAACCAAATCCCGAATTCCTCCCTTACTGCTAAAACCGACTGCACCTTTGCTTGAACCCTCAGAGATATTTGGCCTTATCAAATGGGAAAGAAAAGAGATGAGGGTTACCAAGGTTCGGCAATGGTGGTGTGTTGATCTAAGAATTTCGGCAATGATGAACTTTTGGGAGGGAGAAGTTTGGCCTAAGTAGAATAGAAAGAAAAGGTGAGAAGGGGAGATGGTAGATTCGGCTTACCTTAAACAAATGAGAAAAAAACAATTGACCCTAATGTTCTTGGGATGATTCGGCCAAGGACTAAATGAGAGAAAAAGAGTGAATTTTTGGTGAGGTTTGATTATAAAAGAAAAAGGGTTGAAAGTTCACGAGAGAATAGAACAAATTAAAAAAAGAAAATAGCCAAAAATATCACTTTGATAGCCTTAAACTTTGGTACATAGCCCCCTTGTATGACCGAATACCTCAACTCACTCCCCTCCCTTGAATTCGGCTAACACTCAAACACTAGCTTCTCCTTGCTTTTCTCCTATTTTTCCTCTTCTCTACTCATTTAAAATATTTTGAATGAGTCAAGCATTATCCTTGCCCTTAGCGAAATTTTAAAAAGAAATTGACCACATCTAAAGCTCATCCATCCAGTCTCCCCATGCCGTCCAACTCCCTTCCTTCTGACGCAAAAACAACTCCCAAAAGTGCTCCCCTTTTGCTCGAACCTAGGCCACGGGACTTCGCTTGTGGCGTCATTGCTTAGGGCTTTAAGTGGCACCTCCTTGCCACTTTTTAAAGCCCATTTTTATGTCCAATTTCCCCATAAATTTTCTTAAGGCCTCATTTGCCTAGTTCCCCCTTTAAGACTTAAAACCTAATAATTTCTAAGACATTCACCCACACTCTAAAGTTCTCAAAATTCATAAAAACACATTCAAAACACACATAGGCATACTAGCACATGCAACAATGCACAAGCCCTAAATCCCGGATATTACGGTTCTACCCCCTTAAAAATAATTTCGACCTCAAAATTACAGCTAAAATAGGTGAGGGTATTCTTTGTCGCATTGCTTCTTCCGGCTCCCACGAAGCTTCTTAGATCCATGATTACGCCATAATACTTTGACTAGAGGAACCGATTTCTCCGCAACACCTTCACATCTCGCCCAAGATGCGAATCGGCTCTTCCTCATAGGACAAATCTGGTCTCAGTTCCACCTCCTCAACCGGTACTATATGAGATGGATCCGATCGATAACGACGTAGCATAGAAACGTGGAATACATCGTGCATCCGTCTCAACTCGGGAGGCAATTCTAAGCGGTATGCCCTTTGGTCCAACTCGCTTCAATACCCGATAAGGTCCTATAAACACGGGACTTAATTTCCTTTGCGACCAAATCTCATCACCTTCTTCCATGGCGAAACTTTAAGAAACACACGATCTCCCACAAACAAACTCTATTTCTTTCCGCTTAAGATCCGCTTACGACTTTTGCCTATCGGATGCTTCCTTCAATCGTGTGCGAATTACCTAACCTTCTCTTGATTACGCCACAATTTCCGGACCCAAAACTTGTCGTTCCCCAATTCTGTCCAACACGTAGGAGTGCGACACTTACGTCCATCTGAGCGCTTCATACGGTGCCATCCGAATACTGGCTTGATAGCTATTATTATATGCAAACTCCGCTAAAGGCAAATATTCTTCCCAACTTCCTCTCAAGTCTATCACACTGACCCCTCAACATATCTTCCAACACTTGGATCACGCCGCTCAGATTGGTATCATTGTGGATGAAATGCCGTAGTAAAATCCAATCGGTGCCTAAAGCTTGATGTAGCGCTTTCCAAAACCGAGGCGTAAACCTTGGATCCACATGCGAAATAATCGAAACCGGTACTCCATGCAATCTCACAATTTACGCCACATACAACTTTGCTAACCTCTGCAAAGAATAGTCAACCCGCTTTGGAATGAAATGCGCGGACTTTGTCAATCGATCCACTATCACCCATACCGAGTCTCGCTTAGTAGGCGTGGGGAAGCCCACTAACGAAGTCCATGGTGATTCTCTCCCACTTCCCCGCTGCGGAATCTTTATCGGTGAAGCAATCTCGACGGAACTTGATGTTCGGCCTTGACTTGCGACGACACGTTAAGCACTTCCCTACAAATTCTGTAACTTCGCTAAGACCAGGCCACCAAAAGCTGTTCCCTTAGATCTCTATACAACTTACTACCTCCGGGATGCATAGCATAAGGGCTACTATGCGATTCTGATGAATTCTCCGTCTTAACTCCTCGTTCTTGGCATCATACAGACCTTACCCTTGAAACACAATACTCCATCATTTGTTAACACCATAATCCTCTAGCCGTCTATTCGCACTTGCCGCAACTTAGCACTTAAATCATCATCGCCAACCGTCCTTCCTTTACCTCATCCAACCATGACGGCGACGACTGTAATTTACGCTAAGAAACTTTCGTCGTCATATAAGCTAAGATGTGCAAATATCGGCCTCGATCCGACACTACCTTCCAGACTTAGGGCATACGCCACTACATTTGCCTTGCCGGGTGATACTCTCATGGAACAATCGTAGTCCTTTAATAACTCCACCCACCTTCGCTGTCTCAGGTTCAGCTCTTTCTGGGTCAGCAAATACTTAAGGCTCTTGTGGTCTGTGTAGATCACTGACCTTTCTCCATATAGGTAATGCCTCCATACCTTAAGAGCAAAGACCACCGCCGCCAATTCCAAGTCATGCGTCGGATAGTTAACCTCATGTGGCCTTAATTGTTGAGACGCATAAGCGACTACCTTCCCGTCTTGCATCAAAACACATCCTAATCTTGTATGAGAAGCATAACAATACACCACGAAATCCTTCCCTGCCTCAGGCTGAGTCAAAATCGGAGCTTCAATCAAAACCCTCTTATGCTTCTCAAAGCTCTCCTGTTGCCTATCTGTCCATACGAAAGGTACCTCCTTTCTCAACAACTTCGTCAAAGGAGCAGCTATTGATGAGAACCCTTCCACGAACCTTCTGTAGTATCCTGCCAATCCCAAGAAACTACGTACCTCAGCCACAGACTTAGATGGTTTCTAGTCTAGCACTGCCTCAATCTTCCTAGGATCCACCCTTATCCCTTCTGCAGACACTACATGCCCTAAGAACGCAACTTCCTTAAGCCAAAATTCACACTTGCTAAATTTGGCATATAGCTTCTTTTCCCTTAACACTTGCAACACTATCCGGAGATGCTCGTCATGTTCCTCCTCCGACTTGGAATACACTAGGATGTCGTCGATGAACACAACGACGAACCGATCCAAGTAGGGTTGAAAACCCGATTCATCATATCCATGAACCTTGGTGGGGCGTTCGTCAACCCGAACGGCATTACCACGAACTCATAATGCCCGTATCTTGTCCGGAAAGCTGTCTTATGGATATCCACCTCCTTCACCTTAAGCTGATGATATCCCGACCGTAAATCTATATTTGAAAATACCGCGGCCCCCTTAAGCTAATCGAACAAGTCGTCTATCCTTGGCAACAGGTACTTGTTCTTGATGATCAACTTATTCAACTGACGATAATCTATGCACATACGCATAGTTCTGTCCTTCTTCTTCACAAACAGAACCGGTGCTCCCCACGGATACACACTGGGTCGAATAAACCCACGATCAAGCAATTCCTGAATTTGAGCCTTGAGCTCAACCAACTCATTCGGTGCCATTCTATACGGAGCGATAGATACTGGCGCCGTTCCATGCAACAAGTCAATTCCGAACTCCACCTCCTCATGGGGTATTCGAGTAACTCCTGCGGGAAAACATCCACAAATTCCCATCGTTTCTAACTCCACTAACTCCCTCTTCGTTCGCATCCAACGCACTAACGAAGGTCAAAAACGCCTTGCACCCTTTCGCACCATCTTATCGACCTTTAATGCGAAACTACGTTGGACAAATAGTTTCTTCTTTCTCCTATCATAATTATCTCCTCATCCTCCGGGGTCCTTAACTCTATTTGCTTAGCCGCGCAATCCAACTTAGCCCGATGTTCCACTAGCCAATCCATGCCAAGAATGAGATCAAATTCTCCGAAGGGTAGTTCCATCAAGTCGGCAGGAATACCACTCCTGAATCTCTAGAGGTACATTGCGAAATATCCTATTCACCACTACGGTTTGACCTAACGGGCTCACTCTGGTCATCTCCCTACTAGATAGTTCGGATGCTATGCCTAGCGTTTCGACTACTCTACATGCAACATACGAGTGGGTCGAGCCAACATCAATTAAAGCAAAGTAAGGCTTATCAGCTATAAGGAACATACCGGTTATGACGTCCGGTGCGTCTCCATCCTCCCTCCGGCGAACTGCATAAACCAAACCCGGCTGTCTTGCCTCTGTATTACCAACACCTCTACCCGGTGTTCCCCGTCCTCTTCCTGAACCATTACCTCTGCCAATCGGACCATGACCCCGCGGTGGCTGCGGTCCACCTCTACCCGCCTGATTGAAACCCTGACCTGTTGGTCGGCTCCCATCTGTTTTCATAGGACAGTCCCTAATCATGTGTTCCTTGGACCCACACTTGAAACATCCCCCTGTCTTATTCCAACACTCTCCTAGGTGCATCTTCCCACACTGAGTACAAGTACGGTACTGTCCTCCTGTAGCAACCTGCTAACCTCGCGGCCCATCAACTCTCTGTCTCTTTTGGACATTCCCGGATGACCCTGATACTCCAAAACCTCTCCTTTGCCTGTTCCTATCCGTATTCTGTCTCACAGATTCCTTAACTCCTTCGGCTACCTTAGCCTTTTCTACCAACACTGCAAACTCTGCTCCCGCTGTGGAGCTATCAACAACCTCAGTCATCCTCGGTCAGTCCTCAACTGGACACATCGTTCATGCTCGTAGCCACGATCCTCGAGTGTACCTGGCTCAACCTTAAGAATTCCGCCTCGTACTGCGCTCACGGACTTATTCCCTTGAACCAACCTCGAAATGCCTTCCTCTGCGCATTAATATAGCTAGTCCCAACATACTTCTTTACGATACGCCGCCTTAAAATTCTCCCAAGTAAGATCCTCAGTTATAGCACCATCCCGAACTGTGAGCCACCATTGATATGACTCATCGCGAAGTAGCGACACCACTCCCTTCAGTTTCTCCTCAGCAGTCAGATCCAACTCGTCCATAATCCGCTCCGTCGCCTCCAACCAATACTCAGCCGTATTGGGCGCCACACCGGATACACCACGGAACACCTCAGCTCCATTGGCTCGAGTCGCGGGTGCAGATTTACGAGCTCCCCACCCCACCGCTCCAGCCACCATCTCAAGAACCCGCGGAGATCGCTGCGATCATCGCATCATCCCCGTCGATCCCGATGCTCAACGCCAGCAGCTGGTGGTGGTGGTACCTCATTCTCGGACCCTTGACCAGACCTAACGGGTTCCGATACGGCCATTCTGCCTCTACCACGCCCTCGCACATTACGACCACGTCCCCTAGAACTCATGTCTACGATCGTGATTCAATCTGTTTTAAAAAAAAAAGTTTTATGCATTAGTCTTTGTTCCACTGATTACCCACGAAGAAATTTTATGTAAAAGAGCTTAGTAGTAGTTCTTTCGATCATTACAGGGTTTTCATTTCAAGTCTTCTACCCTAATTCAGAGAAGCACATGCATTCAATAGTATCTACTACACACATTCACCACTCGAACATTTTCGTCCGATCCAATCCCAGGGGTATTTTCGTAATTTGTCCTATAGGGGTATTTTTGGTAATTTTCCAAATCAGGGTATCTTAATATTTCGAAAAATAGGGGTTTTGGTGTTTTTGTAAAGTAGAAGAATGTTTTAGTAAAAATCGAGGGTAGTATGGTAATTTTATAAACCAATGGTATTTTAGTAATTTTTTAAAAAAAATCAGTATGGCTAGTCCCTTTCGGGTTTTAATTATTGGGTTTAGCCCGTGAATAAGTCCTCTTGGTTAAGGTGAACCGTCACTACGCACCAGGTAGAATTCGATCGAAGAGGAGGTGAGTCACTAGGACTGCTTAAATACCAAGCTCTTCCTGAATCCAATCCTAGACATGCGCACAATGGTTGCCACACCCTAACTCGGTGACTTACTCAGAGGTTTGTTTAATTAGGCCTTAAAGTTTTATGTAATTCTGTGTTGAATTAAGCTAATCCTAGGGTTCAATAACTTAATATACTAATCTACGTTCATACAAATCATACAACAGTTAGGGGTACTTACCTGGTGGACTTCGGGTCGGAGACTTAGGTGCCATGCCAGAAAACCTGCTCAATTTCAAAAATTTTCACAAAAACTTGTTTGGGCTAAATTTTGAAAACGTTATGGGCTTTAAACCCAAGGCCGAGAGTTTAAAACTGGGCTCTGATACCAAATTGAAACACCCCAAACCCAGCCCACGAGCCCCGACCGGATCTGGCATGTTCCTCGAGTAAAATATTTCAAATCTTGTTTGTCAATTTGGAAAATGTGGTCATTTTGAAGAGGAATCGTTAGGTGTTGGGTTCAAGTTGAAAATGGTGTCCTTTTTTTTTGAAGTCCATATTAAAACAATATTTTCGTATTTGAAAAACTATAAGTTAGAAGAAACTGCCGAATTTTAGGGTTTAACATTAAGTTGAAAATCGTTGGTATTTAGGTGTCAAAACATTGAACATTTATTTTAAAGATGAGTTATTTAACCTTTGAGTTAATAAGAATCGTATCATAATAAAAATTTAGAGAGCAAGCATAAAACAGTGTAATAATAGTGGCCTTATTACATCAATAGCAAAACCCGAAATAAATCCAAAACTTAATAGGAAAATCCAAATTGGAAGAAACACTGAGCTGAGCATGGCCACCACCTAGTCCTCGCTGACCCGGTCCAAATCACTAAGTATCACCTGAAAAAGATATCCCACGAAGGGTGAGTCAACAGACTCAATGTGTAACAACTACCACGAACTCCCAAACGATTTAGGCATATCATTCACATATAATAGATATAAGTAATGATGCAATCCCGAACCCAAACCTAAATAACCATCCTCTACACATCACCCGTACCAGCCAATCGCACCGTGGGGATTACTAAATCGACCCTCCATCCGCTACACATCATCGAAGGCAGTCGCTGCAGACGACATGCACATCGCCCTTATAAATTGTGGCATAGCCACCAGATAATGTGACAAAGTCACCAGATATTAATATGTGACCGTAGTCACCAGATAACAATATGTGACATAAGTCACCACATTCAGATTACGTGACATGAGTCACCAGATATTATGGTAAAAACCACCAGATCACTTCCCCTTTTCAATATCACCCGTATGCCCCATGCGTCATACAAACATGCAGAAATAATGCAATTTACCTTATTTCATATTCGTAACAAATTCTCATATGAGTCATGCTCAATATTCATAATATTATTAACAGAGCGTTAATGGATAACGTACCTGAATCCTCCGTACCATTGTATGGTACCTTTAGCCATACTTTCATATTTTCATTAACACATATATTAATATTAATACCATAGATCTATTTGGAATTAGTGTAGGGCTACACACCTGGTTACTATCGTATTCTCTGAATCCCAAAAGTCTACCAAAACAGATTGTACTCCTCCCTAAAAATCATAGTTAGAATCGGCCAACATTAACACTTAATATGACCTTGGTCGAATATTCATATTCACTTACCTTGCGGATCTAAATCCCGAAATTGTCACTTGTTTGAGGTATCTGTCGAAATTCCTATAAGCATATGTTAGATCCGATTCTAACACTTAATAAACACCATAAATGGCCTTCGGCCTAATGATTACATTCGCTTACCTTAGATCTTATGTAACACCCCCAAACCCGGCCCACAAGTCTCGTCCTGATCTGGTTATGTCACTGCGGAAACCGTTTGCAAAATCTTTGTCTTTAGAGTAAAACTTGAAAATTTTATTAACTTTCGGGAAGTAAGTCCATTAAAATTTAATAAATAATATAAGCTTGGTTTGAATTAAAACTTTATTATAATTTATTATAATATAGATCCTTTGTAAAAATATTACTAAATACGATATAACCTTTATCAACTATAAATAGAGTACTTTAATCAAAGGTGGCCCTTATTACATCAAATAAATTAAACCAAGTACTTCAAATTAAAATGCTTGAAATAAAAATATTCAAAACGTCTACTACTGCATGAAAATGCATCGCATGGCCACCTTTGTATCTACTCCAACCCGGTCCATTACTCACGACTCACTGCGATGTTGGATAAATAATTGGGTGAGTCATACGGACTCGATGTGTAATTAAACCACCGATATCCACCCACATGTTAGCCACAAATCAACCCAATTATAAAATGCATAAATATAATCATTTAAACATTACCACAATGCGGGCTTGGCCCACAATCAAATCATATCAAATCTTGGGCTAGGCCCTTTTCTCATCAATCCATCGATTCACGGGCTTGGCCCATTTCCACGTATGTTCTCAAAACATACAAATCCACAAGTCATATTGGGCTTGGCCCATTTCCATATCAATTCATAACGAAACCATGCAATCATGATACCCAACCCAATCCTAAGGTCCATCCGCTACACACCCCTTATCCGACCTACCACACACGAGGGGACTATCGAGTCACCCTCTCCTTTTCCCTCCATAAAGGCAACCAATGCCATCCACGATGTCGGCGTATAGCTAACATCAAACCACGATGGAGCACACAGCAATCCATCAAGCCACGATATGGCATAAAGCCCATATCAATCAAGGTAACCACGCGAACTAAATCGCAAATATCCACAACGCGACCTCGATCGGCGCCAATCCACGATGTAGCACAAAGTCGACATCAACCACGCACTCAAGTACACCCGTACCTTCTTTCAAAACCCACCCATGCACATGTAACATGATATAATGACAATATGATGCATGTGCATGTCATTCACAAACATAGGCATACACTCATATTTAAATAAATGACAACAATAGTAACAATTTGCTATCGATCGTCATACCTGTTTAGGGTATCTATTACACTCTTACCACTCGCACTTATTAGTAAGCATATAACATAGCAGATATCACACAAAACCCGGAAACAATGGCTAACTACACACCTTATTACTTGGAGTTCTAGACTCTCGATCCTCGACGCTATCATTTAGCGAAACTACGACTTTTGCCTAACGTTTTCTGTTGTTGGCCCACACCCTGGTGGCCAATCTCGTACAGCAGAAACGGATCTCTTCTTGAACTTTGGGATGGGAGCTTTCTCTTGCCCACTTTGACTGGTATTCGCATCCATAACGATATCTAATCAAAACTTGGTTAATACAGATCTCAAACGAATAATCATAAACTACTCATCCTTACCGATGAGTCTTGAAATCCCGAAAGCTCCTTAATCACTGCTAAAACTCCTAAATGGTCAAGGTCAGAATTGGTTACCACAAATGCCAAATATGGCTTGTAACAAAAATCTATGAAAAGAGGACCCCTATGGCCGAATAGCACCTAACCCTTACCTTCCTTAAATCGAATGGAGAAGAACTAGGAGAGGTCGCCCTTGCTAGAATTCGCCCAACCGCACTAGGATGCCAAGGATTTCAACAATGGTGTTTAGTATTAAAAGAGTTTCGGCTTAGTCTAATGATTAGAGAATCAAAGTTGAAGGAAATAAAAAGGTATGGAAATAAAGAGAGTAAAAGGAATTCGGCTAAGCCTACTTACCTCTTCCAACGATTGAAAAAAATCCAAAGTGCTCCACACCACACCTACTATTCGGCCAAGGTGACAACTAAATAGGGAAAGGGAATTTCGGCACACCAAGAGGGAGAGGGAGAGATTCGGCAAAAGACTTGAAGAATAATTTGGCACTCTACCCCCTATTTATAGCATTCGGCCACCCCTTGAAGACTCCAAGATTCGGCCTAACACCCACTAATTCAAATCAATTTGAATTAGTTCAATTCAAAAACAATTTGAATTGCTCCACTTATAAAAAAAAAACAAATAAATATTAATTATCCCACACTTCTAAATAACTAAATAGATAAATAAAAAAAAAAACATTATCCTCACCTAAATAAAAGCCTTCTAGCCGTCCAACACCTTCAAAATTGCTTGCCAAAAGGGATAAAAATTTAAAACTCCAAATGCAACTCTCTTGGTTCGAACACTGGGACCGGTCACTGCACACCTCTCCTCCAACGCCTGAGCCACTCGGCCACATTGATTTTATGACATAAGGCCCCAACATTTATTTTTAACCCCTTCCTATCTTAGCCCATAACCGCATATGAAAAATAAAACGCCAAAATCTTTGCTCTTTGGCCTCGAAACAGCGCCCTTTCACTCTTCCAACGCCTAAGTGCCGCACAAATGCCACTTTGCCAACTGGACTTCCATGTCCACCAACTTGGACATTTATTTTTAAGGCCTACTTAGCCCGGTCCTTGACGCAAAAATAAAACAAAAATGCTGCCCCAAAAAGGCTCGAACCCTGCTCCCCTAGGCGTCACCTTCCCAAGCCCCCAAGCAGCGCCTCCACGCCACTTTGCCAGATCCTTTCTTGCGTCCTAAACTCCCCCAATTTATTTTAAGGCCTTCCTGCCCTATTTCCCCTTTTTACCCTAAAAATCTAAAAATTTTCTAAGGCATTCCTTGCCTTCTAGGGTTCTCCAAACCCCTAAAAATTCCTCCAACATGACCATAAGCCTACTAACTGCTCGAGTTATGCTCCAAGCGCATAACCCCTAAACCAGGGTGTTACAATTCTACCCTCCTTAAAAATAATTTCGTCCTCGAAATTACTTTACTAACAAATGTCCATACAACCTATCTTACCACCTTACGCTTATGCTGCGCACTCTGATCTTACTAAGGCTATCGTACCTACACAATCTCTAAGTTCATGCTCAAAATTCGAAACACCTCTCTTAGCAACACAGAAAAGGCTAACTCATAAGCAAACAAAGTAATTAAAGCATGTACCAAAGCAAAGGAGCTTACCTAATATCACATCCTTGGTTGACTCTCACTAGAACCATTCCTTCCATGACTTGAACCACGACCCCTCGTCGCTCGAGGACAATTCTTAACTAGATGTGCCTTAGATCCACACCGAAAGCATTCTTTACTATTTCCCCAACACTCTCCTGTGTGAGGTCTTCCACATCGAGCACAAGAATGATTCCGATCCACTGGTACAAGTGCATGCACAGGATTCTCGGTCCTTGGTCTTTTCTGGACATTACCAAGCGATGCTGATGGTCCAACCCTTCTCTTATTCTTGTTCCTATTCTTTTCTCGGTTCTCCCTTATAGTCTTCTTAACTTCTTCAGCTATACGAGCTTTCTCCACTAGCTTATGAAGTCTCTCTCCTCTGCGGAGCAATCAACATTCGAAGTTCATCTCGCAATCCGTCCTCAAACCGGACGCACCTCTCATAATCGGTGGCCACAATTCCCTTAGCATACTGGCTTAACGCGCACAAATTTCGCCGTACTCGGCTATCGACTTACTTCCTTGCACTAGATTTAGAAACGCTTTCCTTTGCGAGTCCAAATAAGCGGCTCCTACGTACTTTCCTTCAAACTTAGCCTTAAAGAAGTCCCAATCCAATCGATCCGCGGTACACCTTGTTTGTGGTGAGCCACCAGCGATAAGCCGTCGCGAAGTAATGAAACAACACCCTTCAGCTTTTCTTTGTTGGTACAGTCCAAATCGTCCATGATTCTTTCGACTGCTTCTAGCCAATACTCCGCTACGTTCGGAGCTACTCCAGATACCCCTCTAAAGATCTCAGCTCCGTTCAATCTAAGCCTTTCCGACACTGACTTTCGAGTTCCATTTCCTCTACTAACTCCTACTACTCGTTCTAGCGCTCGCAACATGGCCCGCGATACTGCGTCATCTTCACCTATCTGATCTTGCTCCTCTGCGCCCACTGCTGGTGGCGGCACTTCACTTTCTGACCCATGGCCAGACCCTACTGGTTCCGATGCTGCCAATCTACCTCTACCGTGTCCCCTAGAACTCATCTCTATCGTCGCGATTTAATCTGATTAAGGAGTTTTATGCATTAGAAATTGTTCCACTATTTAACCGCGAACAATTTTATGAAAAGAATTTCTAGAGGTAGTTCTTTCGATCACACAAATTTTCAGTTCAAGTTTACTACTCTAGATCAAGAATCACATTCACACACACATCCGTTCATCAACAAGAACACATTCCTTCCTCAGTAGAGGCACACTCAGTGGTATCCACCACACACATTCACTATTCGGACATTTCTGCCCGTTCCTACCCCAGGGGTATTTCCGTCATTTTGTCCTACAGGGACATTTTTGTCATAAACCAGAGCGATTCAAAAACTTTAATAAGTCAGGATCTTTTTGAAATTCCCAAAATTGAAGAGTATTTTCGAAAATTTCGCAAATTGAAGGTATAACAGGATTTTGGTAACCAGGGGTATTTTGGTAATTTTGACAATCAGGGTAATTTTGTAAATTTCCAAAGTCAAGGTTATTATTGTTGCCATACAGAAAATTGGGTACTTTTGCAAAGTAAGAAAATTTTATTAAACTTGGGGTTAAACCGGAAATTTTGAAAGTCAGGGGTATTTTAGTAATTTTCAACACAGGGGTATTTTCGTAATTTTGCCGCTAGGGCATTTTGGCAATTTTGGGTAAATCGAGACAATGTTGTTCAAAACCAGATTTAGGGTTTACAAACCAAAAAGGGTAAATTTGAAAATTTTAAAACCAAGAATTTTTAAAACAGCAAGGCTAATCCCTTTCGGGTTTTAATAATTGGTTTAGCCTATGAACAAGTCCTCTTGGTTAAGGTGAACCGTAGCTACGCACCAGGTAGGATTCCAGCGAAGAGGAGGTGAGTCACGAGGACTGCTTAAGTACCGTGCTCTTAGGATCCACTCCTAGACATGCGCACAATGGTTGCCACACCTTAACTCGGCGACTTAGTCGTAGGTTTGTTTAGTAATTTTTTAAGTCTTATGTATATGTTTGAGTAGACTAGTCCTAGGGTTCAATAGCCCTAATATTCTAATCTACTGAGCCCAAATAAGCCCATAACAATTCACATATAACAAATCACTTCAAAAGTCCAAGTACTTACAGTGGACTTGGTAGGAGGTACAGTGCCATGCCAGAATAACCTGAAAATATTTCCTAAAAATCCATATTTTTTAAAAGCCCATTTGAAAATGTTTTTGGGCCCAAAACCCTCAAAGCCGAGTTTTGAACTAGGCTCGATACGAAATCAGAATAACACCCCAAAACCGCCCACAAGTCTCGTCCGGATCTGGTTATATCCTTCATGAAACCGTTTGCAAAATCTTTGTCTTTAGAGTAAAACTTGAAAATTTTATTAACTTTGGGAAGTAAGTCCATTAAAATTTAATAAATAATATAAGCTTGGTTTGAATTAAAACTTTATTATAATTTATTATAATATAGATCCTTTGTAAAAATATTACTAAATACGATATAACCTTTATCAACTATAAATAGAGTACTTTAATCAAAGGTGGCCCTTATTACATCAAATAAATTAAACCAAGTACTTCAAATTAAAATGCTTGAAATAAAAATATTCAAAACGTCTATCGCATGAAAATGTCGCATGGCCACCTTTGTATCTACTCCAACCCGGTCCATTACTCACGACTCACTGCGATGTTGGATAAATAATTGGGTGAGTCATACAGGACTCGAGTGTGTAATTAAACCAGCGATATCCACCCACATGTTAGCCACAAATCAACCCAATTATAAAATGCATAAATATAATCATTTAAACATTTACAATCTGGGCTTGGCCCACAATCAAATCATATCAAATCTTTGGGCTAGGCCCTTTTCTCATCAATCCATCGATTCATTGGGCTTGGCCCATTTCCACGTATGTTCTCAAAACATACAAATCCACAAGTCATATTGGGCTTGGCCCATTTCCATATCAATTCATAACGAAACCATGCAATCATGATACCCAACCCAATCCTAAGGTCCATCCGCTACACACCCCCTTATCCAGCCTACCACACACCAGGGGACTATCGAGTCACCCTCTCCTTTTCCCTCCATAAAGGCAACCAATGCCATCCACGATGTCGCGTATAGCTAACATCAAACCACGATGGAGCACACAGCAATCCATCAAGCCACGATATGGCATAAAGCCCATATCAATCAAGGTAACCACGCGAACTAAATCGCAAAGATCCACAACGCGACCTCAGTCAGCGCCAATCCACGATGTAGCACAAAGCTGACATCAACCACGTACTCGAAGTACACCCGTACCTTCTTTCAAAACCCACCCATGCACATGTAACATGATATAATGACAATATGATGCATGTGCATGTCATTCACAAACATAGGCATACACTCATATTTAAATAAATGACAACAATAGTAACAATTTGCTATCTGATCAGTGTCATACCCTGTTTAGGGTATCTATTACACTCTTACCACTGCACTTATTAGTAAGCATATAACATAAGCAGATATCACACAAAACCCGGAAACAATGGCTAACTACACACCTTATTACTTGGAGTTCTAGACTCTCGATCCTCGACGCTATCGTTTAGCGAAACTACGGCTTTTTGCCTAACGTTTCCTGTTGTTGGCCCACACCCTGGTGGCCAATCGCATGTGCCATAAAACGGATATCTTCTTGAACTTTGGGATGGGAGCTTTCTCTTGCCCACTTTGGTGGTATTCGCATCCATAACGATATCTAATCAAAACTTGGTTAATCTGAGATCTCAAACGAATAATCATAAACTACTCATCCTTACAAATGAGTCTTGAAATCCAAAGCTCCTTAATCACTTTGCTAAAACTCCTAAATGGTCAAGGTCGAATCGGTTACCACAAATGCCAAATATGGCTTGTAACAAAAATCTATGAAAAGAGGACCCTATGGCCGAATAGCACCTAACCCTTACCTTCCTTAAATCGAATGGAGAAGAACTAGGAGAGGTCGCCCTTGCTAGAATTCGCCCAACCGCACTAGGATGCCAAGGATTTCAACAATGGTGTTTAGTATTAAAAGAGTTTGAAGCTTAGTCTAATGATTAGAGAATCAAAGTTGAAGGAAATAAAAGGTATGGAAATAAAGAGAGTAAAAGGAATTCGGCTAAGCCTACTTACCTCTTCCAACGATTGAAAAAATCCAAAGTGCTCCACACCACACCTACTATTCGGCCAAGGTGACAACTAAATAGGGAAAGGGAATTTGGCACACCAAGAGAGGGAGAGGGAGAGATTCGGCAAAAGACTTGAAGAATAATTTGGCACTCTACCCCTATTTATAGCATTCGGCCACCCCCTTGAAGACTCAAGATTCGGCCAACACCCACTAATTCAAATCAATTTGAATTAGTTCAATTCAAAAACAATTTGAATTGCTCCACTTATAAAAAAAACAAATAAATATTAATTATCCCACACTTCTAAATAACTAAATAGATAAATAAAAATAAAAAAAAACATTATCCTCACGTAAATAAAAGCCTTCTAGCCGTCCAACACCTTCAAAATTGCTGCCAAAAAGGGATAAAAATTTAAAACTCCAAATGCAACTCTCTTGGTTCGAACCTGGGACCAGTCTGCTGCACACCTCTCCTCCAACGCCCAGGCCACTCGGCCACATTGATTTTTATGACATAAGGCCCCAACATTTATTTTTAACCCCTTCCTATCTTAGCCCATAACCGCATATGAAAAATAAAACGCCAAAATGCTGCTGCTGGCCCTCGAACCAGCGCCCTTTCACTCTTCCAACGCCTAAGTGCCGCACAAATGCCACTTTGCCAACTGGACTTCCATGTCCACCAACTTGGACATTTATTTTTAAGGCCTACTTAGCCCAGTCCCTTGACGCAAAAATAAAACAAAAATGCTGCCCCAGCAGCTCGAACCCTTGCTCCCCTAGGCGTCACCTTCCCAAGCCCCCAAGCAGCGCCTCCACGCCACTTTGCCAGATCCTTTCTTGCGTCCTAAACTCCCCAATTTATTTTAAGGCCTTCTGCCCCTATTTCCCCTTTTTACCCTAAAAATCTAAAAATTTTCTAAGGCATTCCTTGCCTTCTAGGGTTCTCAAACCCCTAAAAATTCCTCCAACATGACCATAAGCCTACCTAACTGCTCGAGTTATGCTCCAAGCGCATAACCCCTAAACCAGGGTGTTACATCTTAAAATCCCGAAAGATCTCCCCTTGAAGTTGACAACAACCAAATCCCGAATTCCTCCCTTACTGCTGAAATCGACTGCACCTTTGCTTGAACCCTCAGAGATATTTGGCCTTATCAAATGGGAAAGAAAAGTGATGAGGGTTACCAAGGTTCGGCAATGGTGGTGTGTTGATCTAAGAATTTCGGCAATGATGAACTTTTGGGAGGGAAAAGTTCGGCCTAAGTAGAATAGAAAGAAAAGGTGAGAAGGGGAGATGGTAGATTCGGCTTACCTTAAACAAATGAGAAAAAAACAATTGACCTTAATGTTCTTGGGATGATTCGGCCAAGGACTAAATGAGAGAAAAAGAGTGAATTTTTGGTGAGGTTTGATTATAAAAGAAAAAGGGTTGAAAGTTCACGAGAGAATAGAACAAATTCCGGCAAAAGAAAATAGCCAAAAATATCACTTTGATAGCCTTAAAATTTCGGCACATAGCCCCCCTTGTATGACCGAATACCTCAACTCACTCCCCTCCCTTGAATTCGGCTAACACTCAAACACTAGCTTCTCCTTTCTTTTCTCCTATTTTTCCTCTTCTCTACTCATTTAAAATATTTTGAATGAGTCAAGCATTATCCTTGCCCTTAGCCGAAATTTTAAAAAGAAATTGACCACATCTAAAGCTCATCCATCCAGTCTCCCCATACCGTCCAACTCCCTTCCTTCCTGATGCAAAAATAGCTCCCAAAAGTGCTCCCCTTGCTGCTCGAACCTAGGCCCTGCACACTGCTTGTGGCGTCACAGCTTAGGGCTTTAAGTGGCACCTCCTTGCCACTTTAACAAGCCCATTTTTATGTCCAATTTCCCCCATAAATTTTCTTAAGGCCTCATTTGCCTAGTTCCCCCTTTAAGACTTAAAACCTAATAATTTCTAAGACATTCACCGACACTCTAAAGTTCTCAAAATTCATAAAAACACATTCAAAACACACATAGGCATACTAGCACATGCAACAATGCACAAGCCCTAAATCCCGGATATTACAGGCCAAACTGTTAGAAAATTGTCACATGATAAGTCTGAAGGTGAGATCTGTGAATCCGAAATCGAAACCAAGTGTTTTGGGCCACACGAGCGTGTGGGCCCGTTTGGGCCTAAATTGGATTTTAGGCCCAATAGTTCCGTAAAGACCCAAAAAGGGTTCCGTGTCGCTCGAGGTGACGGTAGGCCTTTGGAACAGCCGTTAAGTGCTAAATTATTGAAATACCCTTGGTGGGCAAATTACCGAATTACCCCTAGTGGGTAAGTTACTGAGATACCCTCGTTGGGTAAAATTACTATTATACCCTTAGGGGCAGATTTGGTATGATTGTGTATAACTTGATTAATTGCCATGATGACACATTTTGCATACACTGAATTATTATGCCATGACATGTTGCATTGGGATGGGTTATGATTATGGAGGAAGTACTGTACTGGTGGCTATGCCACAATATCACGATTTCAAAGTGGTGGCTAAGCCATATATCGTCATGGCGGCTTTCTTTGCGTTTATCTTGCAAACTGATTGCATTTTTGGAGTGTAGCGGATGGGTGGGTCGATTTAGAAATCCCCACATGGAGTGTAGGGCTGGTACGGGTGGAGTGTAGCGGATGGACTATTAGGTTGGGGGCTGCATTTTCTGTTTGCATTACCATAATTTTGGGGCTGTGGGCCTAAATTGATACTGTATGGGGCTTAGGCCCAGACCGAGACCATGACTGTGACTGGAATCAGGATTGCACATTGAGTTCTTGTAACTCACCCTGTTGTTTCAACCTTGCAGGTGATCCCCAGCGTTAGTGGATTTGGAGCTGTGGAGGACTCTGTGGTGGCCATACATCGGGAATTATTCTCGTGAACTTAGTAAATTTACATTTTGCTTTATTTTATTTTAATTATTGATTTGGGTTAATATTTCCGTAACAAGGCCATTGGTTTATTTTCTTTTAAGTTTTCCTTGATAACTGCTAAATTTATAAATACGTAGTTTTCCCAAAATGACACCTACTGTTTTCAAATATATCACATTTTCATAATTCACTGAAATTGATTTCTGTTTTAAACGAGCTTTTGGGTTTAATAACAATGTTAACAAAAATAGTGTTTTTACAAGAAAACCACAAAAACAAATTTGATTTTTCTCAAACAACAAAGCTCAAGTTTTCAAAAAGAGGAATACGAACTTTTAACAAACGCACAAGCTTTTAAACAACCCTTCTATGTGACATACCAGATCCGGTCATAACGTCTAGGCAGGGTTTGGGGTGTTACAGTAAAAAAAAAACAAAATAAAAGTGAATTGCAAAAATAAAAAAAAATGCCTAAAGTAATAAAAATTAAGCGTTCTTAATATTTTAGTTCCCCGGCAATGGCGCCAAAAACTTGATCGTTGGTATCGATAGTCTTAATATTTATATAATGAATGATCTAGCCTAGAAAATAACTATCACCACAATTGAGGCAAGTGCACCTATCGGACAGTAGTATAGCTTAGTGGCAAGACCGGATTGTCGAACCCAAAGGAACCAAAAGTACTAATACTGACTTTCTTCTTATTATTTAGCCTAAGAATTAAGGGAATTGTTATTTAATCTAAAATTAACTGACTACTAAGCTAAAGACGCTAAGACAAAGAGAATAAATTGGGGAAATACTTGTGAGAAAAACCAATTGATTAAGACAATACCCAAGGAGGAATCCACCTAGACTTCACTTGTTATTTAACTCTGAACCAGACGATTTATTCACTTGACCTGATCTGTAGGATTCCCTAAATTATATTAATACCTCTCTCGAGGCTACTAACGTCTAACCCTAGGTTGATTAATTGAAATCTCTTTCTAATTAAAACCCCTAGGATTGCATTAACTCGATCTATGGACTCCCATATTAGGTTTGACCCTAATCTGGCAGATTTTTGTCATCCTATCTCTAGGGTTGCGATCAACTCCGCTTAATTATGCTAGATCTACTCTTAAACAGGGACTTTTGCTCCACTGCCTAAGCACATCACTACTTGAATCAATATTCTAAAATATCAAAACAAGAATAAAGAACACATAATTAAGAACAAATCAAGTATTTATCATATAGTTCAGAAAACAATAACAAGATCCGTCTTACGTTTCATCCCCCTCAGGTATCTGAGGGGTTTAGTTCATAATAATAAATGAATACATCTCAGAAGAAAAGATAAAACAAAACATAAGAAAACCCTAAAACCCCCTGAAGGAATTGAAGCAGAGATCCTCCGTCTTGAGTATGATTTCGGCTTCTTGAGATGAATCAACTGGCTTTCTTCGAGTAAATCCCACAATACTGACCTCTCTGGCTCGGCTCCTTGGCCTAGCTGGACGCCCCCTAAAGGTTGGCCTTTAGGGTGTTTATATAGGCTTTTGGAATGTCTTTCTTTGCCTTTAAGTACCCTATTCCGAGTGAAATTCCTTTTTGTCATGGTAGGGACATGCCCGTGCAACACGCCCGTGTGATTCGAGTCGAGGCCGTGGTCAGCCTGCTAAAGGGGCACGGCCGTGTGGCTACCTCCAGGCCGTGTTGATTTCTTACTTTGGCCCATTTGGTCCATTTTTAGCCCGTTTCGTGTTTTTTCATCCTCCGATGCTTTCCTAAGTATAAAACATGAAATAAAAGGATTAGGAGCATCAAATTCCACGAATCAATGGATAAATCATCCAAAAAGCATGCTATATGTGGGATTAAAATATGTATAAACTACGGTTTATCAATTCCCTTATCTCTCCACATGTCATAGGGCCTCAACACCCAATTCATAGAAATTTTAGATGAGTACTCACAATCCTTTAGTATATCAATATATCCAACATAAATGTAACATCCCGGGTTAGGGGCTGTTTTGTTGTTGCATGATATTGCATGAGTTTAGTGTGCTGTGTTGCTACTCGGTTTTAGGGGTTATGCACCTAGTGCATGTCTCAGTGTTAGCAGCTTTTTGTGTGCTTAGTCAAGTTTTTAGGGGTTTGGAGAACCACAGGTGTTAGGGAGGCTTTTAGAAATTTTTGATTTTTAGGGTGTAAAAGGGAGCTTGGCTTTTGAGGGTCTTAAAAGTATTTTTAGGTGGTTTGTGTCACATAGGATGGGTTAGCAAAGTGGCGGGTGGGACGCCACTAAGGCTTGTGTGTGTGGCGTCATTTGCGAGGAGGGAGAGATCTTGTGTTCAAGTTGCGGAGTGGCCACCTTTTGGCTTTCTTTTGGCGCCTAGGAAGGGAGAGTTTGTAGGCGTTCAAACTCGCCTTGGACCTAGTCTATGGGTGAGATGGACGGCAAGGAGCGATTTGTGGAAGGGGACTAATTCAAATGCTTTTGAATTAGTGGCTTGGAGTATTTTGAGGAGTGGTGGCGAATTTTAGGGGATTTGGGGGAGTGTGGACGGCTTAGTGTGGGAGAAGGGAAGGCCGAATGTACGTTTGTTTTGGGGTGCATTTTCGGTCACATTTGGTAAAGAAGAAAAGCTCTCTCTCTTTTGTCTTTTGTAGCTTGAAACTTCAAGAGAATGTTCTCTCATTTTCTTCATTCTATTTGAAACCAAAACACCAAACTCCTATAGTTGCGAATCTTGCTTTATTTTCTTGGTAGCCGAATGCATCTTTGAGCCCTTCTCATACTTCTTTCCTCCTTGATCATTAGAAGCCGAAAGTTATTTCCCAAAACCTTTCCACCATTCCTTTCTTCTTAAACCGGAAGTACTCCTTTTCTCTTCTCCTTTTTCCATCATTTTTGTCATTAGCCGAATACCAACCCCCTTTTCTTCTCATCTTTCACTTGTATTCTCTTTCTTTGAGTAAAGCCAAATTCTTTCTTCTTGTTTAATGAGATTGGCCGAATTTCCCTTCTCTCCTAGTGGTGTTTATTTTGGCCGAATATTGGTGGAGTTTTTGGTGCTCATCTCGGGTGGTGCAATCGGTTGGTGAAGGGCCTTTTGGAAGCAAGCAAAAGGAGTCTTCCTACTCTGTTAACCGTTGGGTAAGTGATGGTAAGAAGTTGGTTGATGGTTCATTCTTGTTAAGCCTAGGGCTGAGACTAATTGTTGTGTTTTTAAGGGGAAGGCCGATTGTCAGGAGAACCATTGGTTGATCAGGGATTTGGAAGGAAACCAAATCAATCGTGAGGAGCAAGAGGAGCCGTTTTCTTCTGTCAATTGATTAGTAAAGGGTAAGTGATTGGTGTTAGTATTGTTAGTTCAATCTTTTGTTTAGATAAAGTCAAAGGTGATTAGGGATTAATTATTTGTCTTATAGGGTGCCGATTGTTGGAAGGAGAACCACTTGTTGGTTCGAGGTTTGGTTGGAAACCAAACCATTCGCATAAAGTAAGGTAATGGCTTAATATTAACCCCTTTGGGTTTATATGTCTTTGGCCGAATGGTCTTAGTGCCTAATCCTGTGTTGGCCGATTGTTATAGGAGCTTGATACTCGAGGGATTTAGATCGTTTCGTTGGGATCTTTAGACTCGTAATTACCAGGTGTGTAAACTAACACACTGATACCTAGTAATGTTATTAATAAACCTGTTTGCCTGTTAAAAACTATACCAGTATGACGGATAATTGGATACCCAAACGGGGTATGTGTGCGTATCCGGGTAAGTCTAATTTATTACAAGTTCTATTATGGATACCTTGGGTATTATGATCTATGTTATGTATGCTATGAGATGTAATGCTAGACATGTTGGCATGATATGCATGATTTGTATGATATGCATGATTACATGAGTATGGTATGTTGATGGGTGATATGAGTGGAGGGAGCAGTGATATTTTGTGCTGACGAGCACCAGTGTTTTGGTAACACACTTTGTGACTTTGGGTCACCAGTGCTTTGGTAGCACATTTGTGTCTTTGGGACACCAGAGGTTGGGCACCTCATTGCGACTCGTCCCTGTGGTTTGACACCACCGTGGGTTGGCCCCACATGAGATATGGGATCGTCTGCTAGTGATTGGGTATCACATGATGGGTTGGCCCCATCATTGGATTTGTGACTTCGGTCACCAGTGCTTTGGTAGCACAAACGTGTCTTTGGGACACCAGTGGTTTGGCACCACATTGATGGATATTGTGTCTTTGGGACACACGGTGTTTTGGTAACACATTGTGACTATATGTCACCGGTGGTTTGGCACCACCAAAGTGGTTTGGTACCACACGGGGTAGAAAAGGCGTCACGGATGGTTAGGATCGGGTTGCATTAATTACGTTGCTATGTATGATGTGTGTTAGCATGTTGTTTCATCGGGAGCGGGATTTATGCACTGAGTCATTCGACTCACCCTCTCCTCTGACATTTCAGGTGACTCGTAGACGCGGACTTGGAGCCGGGGTAGACTCGAGGTGCACATGCCATGCTTTAATAAAAGTTTTGCTCAGGCTATTCACTTTGGGTACTTTAGCTTACTTATTTTTATTTGAGATTTAATTTGGATTTGTAAAAGGCCTTTAAATTATGTTTTATGATGGTTATGTTTTAATTAGATTCTCAACCTGCTTAACAAATAACTTGGTAGGAAATTTTGCTAAAAATTTGGTAAGATAATGTTTCAAAACTATAACGCAATGTGTTTTAAACTATACCATCGGGTATCTCACTATGTTTTGCTATACAATAAACTCAAATGATTTCCAAATCAAACTCGATTTTCTACTAAGTCTAAAATGTATCAAAATAGCACTAAGAAACTATTGGAAATGCTAAATGAAATCAACTCGTTTTAACTATATACTTTGGATAAGTTTTCAAAATCTAATCAAACAAGCCTACTCAAATTTTCCTCAAATTCACTATGTCTTCACCCCGCTTTTAAACGAAAAAAAAATCTGATCACTCAAAGACGTTTTCCCCGTAACATACCAGATTCGGTCGTGGTGTCTTGTCCGAGTTTGGGGTGTTACAATAAAAGCTCGCAAATGAGCTTGCATAGAAACTTATCACATAGAGCTTGCATAAAGAGCTCGCAAAAACATAGCTTATAAAACTGTACTTTTAAAACAAGCTTTAAAACATAGGTTCGCATAGGGGCACGCATAAAACATATATTTAAAACATAGATTAAAACATAACTTGGAAACACATCTTGAAAGCAGAGTATTGAAACTTTATAAAACATATTTTTATAGGAAAAGCTTACTCTTGGAACTTTAGTTTTCAAAACAAAGTTTTTGGAAAAAAACATAACAGTTCGCACACAAGTTATGAACCCTGAGCATTCATACTGGAAAACATGATAGTTAGCATACTTATGACGATTCTTAACCACCCACTATGTAACAGCCCGTTTTTGGTCAAATCGGAACAGTGGTTTTGGGATAAAAATATGAGGTCAAAATATTTATTTTATTATTATTTTAATGTCTACGGTATGAATATATGATTGTGTGAAATTTTCGTTAAGAAATTTTATCGTTTAATTGGTCAATTTGAGAAAAAGGACTAAATTGCGTAAAGCGTAAAACCTGAGTTCTAATAGCTAAAGGTGTCTAATAGCTATAGAACCTTAAAGTAAAGGTCCCTCTGTTGTAATTAGACCATAAATAGCTTGAGTGGACATATATGGTCAAATATTAAGTGTTTTAAATGGTTTAATGTTAAGGTTAATATAGTAATTATAAAATAACTTAAGTTAAAATAATAATAAAAATTATGTCTTCATCTTCATTAAGCCGCACCACCGAAATTAGGGATTGAAAAACACTATCACAAAGCTTGGAACATTCGGTCATGGTATCTTGAGCATGTAAGTCCATTTTTGGTTCCATTTTTAATGATATCTATGTTTTTGAGATCGTTGCAGCCAGTACTAGCTAACCCAGGGACTATTTTGCAAAAATATTAAAGATTTTGAATGATTCCATTGATGAATACATGTGTATTTTGAAGTTTCTTGATAGATTATGAATATTTATTATGAGTTATACAAGTTTTGTTAAGTGATTTTGAGTAAAAATACAAAATAGGGATTAAATTGAGAAATGTGTAAAGTTAGTGGTTAAAATGTGAAATAAATGAAAATTATGGGCTACTAGGGGTATTATGGTAATTTGGCTAGCATGTGTTTATTTGGAATTTCACTAATTTGTGATTTTATGCAATAAGGACTAAATTGTAAAAAATGTGAAATATGTGGGGCAAAATTATAAATGTGTTTTAAAGTATGTTTTGGACTAAATTGAATGTACAGATGATTGAATAAGTCAATTTTGAATATATTTAGAACAAGAAAAGCAAAATACAAACTTGGATCGGGGAAAAGATAAAGTGATTGACTAATTGACTCGATTCACCGTTTTATCATCCGAGGTAAGTTTGTATGTTATAATTTCATTTCAAATGTATTTTATATGCTTTGATATAGTATGAATTGTGATTATGTGATTACGGACAAGTTCGGAAATGATTCAATGAAGATTCGACAGTTGGAATCCCGGTTGAACACTAGGAATAGTTTAGGATGCTAGTGACATGTCATTAGGTAGACTTTGAGTTGGCTTCAGGCCATGTTATTAGCACTTCGGGTGCGAGATATACTGATTTGGCTTCGGGCCATGATATCAGAATTTCAGATAAGTTACCTTGATTTGGCTTCGGGCCATGGTATAGGTACTTATCGAGTGAGACCTTGAGTATCCGACTTCTATTCTGAATGGTTCAACGGGTAAATGAAGGATTTGGTTGAGTATGAGATTGGTACAAGAGAGTACAGGTACATACAGTAATGAATTGAGTATTGAAACTATGGAATTGATGAATTCTTTGGTAAGTTATGTGAATGTTCATTTGATAGCTTTGAAATTTAATAGAATTGTTGTATATTATTTTCTATTATTTGAATGATTAATGAATTGTGTTATTTGCTGATTTTTGACATACGAGCTTACTAAGCTTTATAGCTTACTTTGTGTATTTTTTCATGTTTTATAGTAAAATCGAAGCTAGCTCGAATTCAGGGATCGTCGGAGATCGTTTCACACTACCACCTATCACTTGGTACCTTTGAACTTTGGTATATTAAGTATATGGCATGTATAGGTATTTTGAGTCATGTTGATTATGTTTTGGTAATGATGTTGGCCAAATGAATTGGCATTGTAAATGTTTATATTTTGGTTTGTATATATATAGCCATGGGTGATGGCATAAATTTGGTATGTTTAAATCATTTGCAAATATATATGCTTATGTCTTGTGTATATTGAGTTGGTTGTGATGATTGTTGGTAATAGGTAATATGAGAGTGAAATAGATGATTTGTGAAATTATCATATTTTTGAATTGGTGTAAAAATGATGTCTGTTAAGTAAAGGTTTAACTAGTTGTTTTGTATATGTAATTTGGCATGTATTGATAGAGTAAGATTTGAAGTTATAAGCATGTTGGAATTTTGGTATTGGATATGGCATGAATTAGCCTTAATTGTAGCTAAATTGGATGTTTATTTATGTTTTGAATTGGTGCCATTTTGGTTGTGTAGGTATATGCAAATTTGGGTGGCAAATTGGCTTGGTAAATAGCCTATTTTTGTCCACACGGGCGTGTGTCTCAGCCGTGTGTGACACACGGTCATGTTGCATGGCCGTGTGTCCCCTAGTGTTGAAATTGAAATGAAGTCAGTATGCTCCATACTGTCTCACACTTGGGCGTGTGATTGGCCGTTTGGCACAAGTCAGTATACCCCCTAATTGGCACATGGCCTAGCACACGGGCGTGCGACTTGGCCGTGTTGCATAAGTTAGTATACCTATAGGTTTGGCACGGCCTAGTACACGGCCTGGCACACGAAAGTGTGTGGCCACTTCGAAGGGCACACGGGCTAGACACACAGGCGTGTGGTTGGCCGTGTGACCCAAGTCAGTAACCTCACTTGTTTGGACATGGGGTAGAACACGGGGTAGGACATGGGCTGGGACACGACCATATGCTCCCTTTCGAATGTCCACACGTCCTATGACATGGGCGTATCTGGTGGCCGTGTAAGACACATGGCCTGGCCACACGGGCGTGTGTCCTCTGGTTTGAGAAAAAAATTCTAAGTGTGGAAAAGTTTCCCGAGTTTTTGGTTTAGTCCCGAACCACTTCTAATGCATGTTAAGGGCCTTGTAGGCTCATTTAAGGGACATTATGATTTGCATTGATCGAATTGTATTTGAATTGATAAATTGTATATGAAATGTATGATTAAAAGTTACGTAAGTCTGGTAATACTCCGTAACCCTATTCTGGCGGTGAATACGGGTGAGGGGTGTTAAATTTATTTGTATCAGAGCTATGGTTTAGTCGATTCTAGGACTAACGTAACGTGTGTAAGAGTCTAGCTATACATGCCATATATAAACTATGATAGTGTGATGACTCCTAACATTTTAAAATGTGTTTTCATATAGTAATGGATCTTAATCGAGCTATAGTTGATGAGGTTGAGAGTAATGCGCCTGCTCCCGCGCAACGGACAGCGCTGCCTGATTCTAGACCCGTGACGGGTAGCCAGGGAAGAGAGGCTAAAGAAGCATTCTTCGAAATGATGAACGAGTGGTTCACTCAATACATTCGTACGAACCCGGCTGCTCAACAACCTCTACCCCCTCCTAATCCCCAATCTGTACCCGTAGCTCCTCAAGGAGTCGAGATTTTATGATTGAATAAACTTCCAGTTGATAAGATTCGTAAACACGAGGCTAAAGAGTTCAGAGCTAATGTTGATGATGATCCTGAAAGAGCTGAGTTTTAGCTTGAAAATGCAATTTGAGTGTTTGACGAGCTTTCTTGTACACCGGCATAATGTTTTAGGTGTGCTATATCACTTTTGAGAGACTCTGCGTATCAGTGGTGGAATACATTAATATCAGTGGTGCAGAGAGAGAGAGTAACTTGAGAGTTCTTTCAGACCGAATTCTGAAAGAAATACATCAGTCAACGGTTCCTGGATCAAAAGCATAAAGAGTTTTTAGAACTGAAATAAGGCCACATGACTGTAACCGAATATGAAAGAGAATTTGTACGGTTGAGCAAGTACGCTCGGGAGTATGTGTCTAATGAAGAGATTATGTGCAAGCAGTTTATTGACGGGTTGAACGAGGATAATAAACTTTTGGTCGGGATTCTAGATTTGAAAAAAAATGTTGTGTTAGTTGACCAGTCTTGCAAAGCTGAAGATTTTAGCTGAGAAAAGAAGAAAGCTGATTCAGAGGCTAGAGATTCGAAGAAAAGATCAATGAATAAACCTTATCATTCTTCATCAAAAAAATCCTGAGATTTGTTTAGTCGATCGAATGCATTAGTGGGATACCAGAATAGAGATCGTGGATATCAACATGTGAATCCTAAAGCACAAGCTACTTCTGTCTCGAGTGTTGGCAGTGTGAGAAATAATAAACCCGGGTGCCAACAGTGTGGGAGACGACATTTTGGAGAATGCTGGAATAGGAGTAGTAAAGTTTGCTTTAAATGTGGTTCACTATATCACTTTATTCGAGACTGTCCAGAGTTATCAGAGAAAGAAAAAGTTTAGAATGCAAGATCAAGCAATACGACTGGGAGAGGGAGACCATCGAGAAATACGGGAAATGTATCCAGTGGTAGAGGTATGACTAGGGACTCAGCTGTAAGATCCGAGGCCTGAGCACCTGCTAGAGCCTACGCTATTCGTGCTCGCAAAGAAGAGTCGTCCCCAGATGTTATTACCGGTACACTCTCTCTTTATGATACTAATGTGATTGCTTTAATTGACCCTGGATTGACACACTCGTATATATGTATGAATTTGGTGTTTAATAAGAGTTTGCCTGTCGAGTCTACTGAGTTTGTGATTAAAGTATTGAACCCCTTAGGCAAGTATGTTGTAGTTGATAAAGTTTGCAAGAATTATCCTTTAATGACTCGGGGTTACTATTTTCCAGCTGACTTGATGCTTTTTCCATTTGTTGAGTTTGATGTAATTCTGGGAATGGATTGGTTGACACTGCATGATGCTGTTGTGAATTGTAGACGAAAGATTATAGAATTGAAATGTCGGAATAATGAAATTCTTCGGATTGAATCTGATGAGTCGAGTGGGTTCCCTACAGTGATTTCGTCGATGTCCGCTGAGGGATATGTGAGAAAATGTTGTGATGCGTATCTAACATATGTTTTAGATACCAAAGTATCTGAAAAGAAGATTGAATCAGTGCCTGTAGTTTGTGAATATCCGGATGTATTTCCAGAAGAATTACCTGGGTTGCCACCAATTAGAGAGGTTAAGTTTGCTATTGAATTAGTACCAGGAATTTCACCGATATCTATAGCTCCGTGTAGAATGGCTCCGATCGAGTTGAAAGCTCAGTGACAAGAGTTAACATATAGAGGTTTTGCACGACCTAGTTTTTCGCCCTGGGGTGCACCAGTATTGTTTGTTAAGAAGAAAGACGGGTCAATGAGAATGTGTATTGATTATCGTAAGCTCAACAAAGTTACAATAAAGAATAAGTATCCGTTGCCAAGAATAGACAATTTGTTTGATCAGTTGAAAGGTGCAACAGTGTTTTCGAATATTGATTTGAGATGGGTTATTATCAGTTGCGAGTTAAAGACTCAGATGTGCCGAAAATTACGTTCAGAATGAGGTACGGACATTATGAATTCCTTGTTATGCCTTTTGGACTAACTAATGCTCCTGCCATTTTTATGGATTTGATGAATCGGATCTTTAGACCGTATTTAGACAGATTTGTTGCTGTGTTTATTGATGATATACTAATCTATTAACGAGATGAGTCTGAGCATGCCGAGCATTTGAAGATTGTGTTGCAGACCTTGAGAGATAAGCAATTGTATGCTAAATTCAGCAAACGTAAGTTCTGGCTCAAAGAAGTTGGATTTTCGGGGCACATTGTTTCTGCGGAAGGCATCAGAGTTGATCCGAGCAAGATTTTTGCAGTTATTAATT
Organism: Gossypium sturtianum; assembly: GCA_025698515.1. NCBI lineage: Eukaryota > Viridiplantae > Streptophyta > Magnoliopsida > Malvales > Malvaceae > Gossypium > Gossypium sturtianum. The sequence goes on along the minus strand of CM046951.1, from coordinate 75,001,459 downwards.
GGAAACCACCTAGAAATGTATCCGAGGTCAGAAGTTTTTTGGGATTGGCTGGTTACTATCGACGCTTCGTTAAAGGATTCTCGATGATTGCTACACCGATGAATGGACTACTTCAGAAAGATGTAAAGTTTGAATGGTCCGAAAAATGTCAACAAAGCTTTGATCAATTGAAAGTACTGTTAACTGAGGCATCAGAGTTGGTTCAACCTGAGTCGGGTAAAGTATTTTTGATTTACAGTGATGCGTCGCTGAATGGTTTGGGTTGTGTGTTGATGCAAGAGGGAAAAGTTGTAGCTTATGCCTCCAGACAGTTGAAATAGCATGAAAAGAACTATCCGACGCAGGATTTAGAGTTGGCCGCTATAGTTTTTGCATTAAAAATTTGGCGACATTATTTGTACGGTGAAAAATGCCACATCTTTACTGATCATAAGAGTTTAAAGTATATTATGACTCAGAAAGATCTGAATTTGCGACAACAGAGATGGCTCGAGCTACTAAAAGATTACGAGTTAGTGATTGATTACCATCGGGGGAAAGCAAACGTAGTCGCAAATGCTTTGAGTAGAAAATCATTGTTTTCCTTGAGAGTAATGAATATACAATTGACATTATTTGAAGATGGTTCGATCTTAGCTGAGTTAAAAGCTAAACCAATATTTCTTCAACAAATTTGAGAAGCTCAGAAATATGATAATGAGTTGCAAGCCAAAGGAGTGTAATGTGAGTCGACTAGTGATTCTGACTTTCAGATCGGATCCGATGATTGTTTGATGTTCCCAGAAAGAATCTATGTATCGAAAAATTTAGATTTGATTCAAAAAATTTTATACGAGGCACATAGTGGTTGTTTATCCGTACATCCTGGAAGTACTAAAATGTATAATGATTTGAAGAAATCGTATTGGTGGACGGGTATGAAACGAGACATTTTTGAGTTTGTATCGAGATGTTTGATTTGTCAGCAAGTGAAAGCCGAGCATCAAGTACCTTCGGGTTTACTTCAGCATGTGATGATACCAGAGCGGAAATGGGATAGAGTGACTATGGATTTCGTATCGGGATTACCCCTGTCTCCGAAAAAGAGAGATGCAATTTGGGTTGTTGTTGATCGACTGACGAAATCAGCACATTTTATTCTGGTATGTACTGACTATTCACTCGATAGATTGGCTGAATTGTATATTGCTGAGATCGTTAGATTGCACGAGGTGCCAGTTTCGATTATTTCGGATAGAGATCCGAGGTTTACATCGCGGTTTTAGAAGAAGTTGCAAGAGGCTTTAGGTACACGATTACACTTTAGTATCGTTTTTCATCCACAAACTGACGGTCAGTCTGAGAGAGTAATTCAGATTCTCTAAGATATGTTCAGATGTTGTGTTTTAGAGTTCGAAGGTAATTAAGAGAAATATTTTGCGTTGGTTGAATTTTCGTATAATAACAATTTTCAAACGAGCATAAAGATGGCATCGTATGAAGCTTTATATGGTCGCAAATGCCGAACTCCATTGTATTGGATCCAGCTGAGTGAGAAACAGATTCACGGGGTTGATTTGGTTAGACAAACCGAAGAGAAAGTGAAAGTAATTCGCGACTGTTTAAAAGCAGCTTCAGATCGTCAGAAATCGTACGCAGATTTGAACGAAAAGACATTGAATTCCATATTGGTCATAAAGTGCTCTTAAAAGTATCTCCGTGGAAGAAAATACTTCGTTTCGGTCGCAAAGGCAAATTGAGTCCGCGATTCATCGGGCCGTATGAGATCATTGAAAGAATAGGGTCAGTAGCATATCGATTAGCCTTACCATCGGAGTTAGAAATGATACATAACGTATTTCATGTGTCGATGTTACGCCAATACCGATCGGATCCCTCACATGTGATTTCTCCGTCAGAGATTGAGATTCAACCTGATATGACGTACAATGAAGAACCGATCAGAATTCTAGCACCTGAGGTGAAATCGTTGAGAAATAAAAGCATTTCTCTTGTAAAAATACTTTGGCAAAGACACGGTGTTGAAGAGGCTACATGGAAGCCCGAGGAAGCTATGAGAAAACAGTACCCTAACCTATTCACTGGTAAGATTTTCGGGGACAAAAATCCCTAAGAGGGGAGAGTTGTAACAACCCGTTTTTGGTTAAATCGGAATAGTGGTTTTGGGACCACAAATCCAAGGTCAAAATATTTATTTTATTATTATTTTAATGTCTACAGTATGAATATATGATTGTGTGAAAATTTCGTTAAGAAATTTTATCGTTTAATTGGTCAATTTGAGAAAAAGGACTAAATCGCGTAAAGCGTAAAACTTGAGTTCTAATGCTAAAGGTGTCTAATAGCTATAGAACCTTAAAGTAAAGTTCCTTATGTTTTAATTAGACCATAAATATCTTGAGTGGACATATATGGACAAATATTAAGTGTTTTAAATGGTTTAATGTTAAGGTTAATATAGTAATTATAAAACAACTTAAGTTAAAATAATAAAAACATTATGTCTTCATCTTCATTAAGCCACACCACCGAAATTAGGGATTGAAAAACACCATTACAAAGCTTGGAACATTCGGTCATGGTATCTTGAGCATGTAAGTCCATTTTTGGTTTCGTTTTTAATGATTTCTATGTTTTTGAGATCGTTGCAGCTAGTACTAGCTAGCCCAGGGACTATTTTGCAAAACTATTAAAGATTTTGAATGATTCCATTGATGAATACATGTGTATTTTGAAGTTTCTTGATAGATTATGAATATTTATTTTGAGTTATACAAGTTTTGTTAAGTGATTTTGAGTAAAAATACAAAATAGGGATTAAATTGAGATATGTGTAAAGTTAGTGGTTAAAATGTGAAATAAATGAAAATTATGGGCTGCTGGGGGCACTATGGTAATTCGGCTAGCATGGGTTTATTTGTAATTTCACTAATTTGTGATTTTATGCAATAAGGACTAAATTGTGAAAAATGTGAAATATGTGGGGCAAAAGTGTAAATGTGTTTTAAAGTATGTTTTGGACTAAATTGAATGTACAAATTATTGAATAATTCAATTTTGAATATATTTAGATCAAGAAAAGCGAAATACAAACTTGGATCGGGGAAAAGATAAAGTGATTGACTAATTGACTCGATTCGCCGTTTTATCATCCGAGGTAAGTTCGTATGTTATAATTTTGTTTTATAATTTTGTTTCAAATGTATTTTATATGCTTTGATATAGCATGAATTGTGATTATGCGATTACGGACGAGTTCGAAAATGTTTCAATGAAGATTCGACAGTTGGAATCCCGGTTGAACCTTAGGAATAGTTTAGGATGCTAGTGACATGTCATTAGGTATACTTTGAGTTGGCTTCGGGCCATGTTATTAGCACTTCATGTACGATATATACTGATTTGGCTTCGGGCCATGATATCAGAATTTCAGATAAGTTACCTTGATTTGGCTTCGAGCCATGGTATAGGTACTTATCGAGTGAGACCTTGAGTATCCGACTTCTATTCCGAATGGTTCAACGGGTAAATGAAGGATTTGGTTGAGTATGAGATTGGTACGAGACGGTACAGTTACGTACGGTAATGAATTGAGTATTGAAACTATGGAATTGATGTGCTTTTTGGTAAGTTATGTGAATGTTCATTTGATAGCTTTGAAATTTAATAGAATTGTTGTATATTGTTTTCTATTATTTGAATGATTAATGAATTGTGTTATTTTCTCATTGTTGACATACGAGCTTACTAAGCTTTATAGCTTACTTTGTGTATTTTTCCGTGTTTTATAGTGAAATCGAAGCTAGCTCGGATTCAGGGATCGTCGGAGATCATTTCACACTACCACCTATCACTTGGTACCTTTGAACTTTGGTATATTAAGTATATGGCATGTATAGGTATTTTGTGTCATGTTGATTATGTTTTGGTAATGATCTTGGCCAAATGAATTGGCATTGTAAATGTTTATATTTTGGTTTGTATATATATAGCCACGGGTGATGGCATAAATTTGGTATGTTTGAATCATGTGCAAATATATATGCTTATGTCTTATGTATATTGAGTTGGTTGTGATGATTGTTGGTAATAGGTATTATGAGAGTGAAATGGATGATTTGTGAAATTGGTATCATATTTGTGAATTGGTGTAAAAATGATGTATGTTAAGTAAAGGTTTAACTAGTTGTTTTGTATATGTAATTTGGCATGTTTTGATAGAGTAAGATTTGAAGTTATAAGCATGTTGGAATGTTGGTATTGGATATTGTATGAATTAGCCTTAATTGTGGCTAAATTTGATGTTTATTTATTTTTTGAATTGGTGCCATTTTGGTTGTATAGGTATATGAAAATTTGGGTGGCAAATTGGCTTGGTAAATAGCCTATTTTTGTCCACACGCGAGAGACAGCAGGCGTGTGTCTCGGTAGTGTGTGACACGGTCATGTTGCTGATCGTGTTCCCCCAGTGTTGAAATTGAAATGAAGTCAATATGCTCCACACGATCTCACACACGGGCATGTGATTGGCCGTGTGGCACAAGTCAGTATTCCCGTTAATTGGCACACGGCTTAGCACACGGGCGTGTGACTTGGCCGTGTTGCATAAGTCAATATACCCTACAGGTTTGGCATGGCCTAGCACACGGCCTGGCACACAGGAGTGTGTGGCCACTTTGAAGGGCACACGGGCTAGACACACGGGCGTGTGGTTGGCCGTGTGACCGAAGTTAGTAACCTCACTTGGTTGGACACGGGGTAGGACACGGGCTGGGATACGGCCATGTGCTTCCATTTCGAATGTCCACATGGCCTATGACACAGGCGTGTCTAGTGTCCGTGTGAGACACATGGCCTGGCCACACGGGCATGTGTCCCCTATTTTGAGAAAAAAATTCTAAGTGTGGAAAAGTTTCTCGAGTTTTCGGTTTAGTTCCGAACCACTTCTAATGCATGTTTAGGGCCTTGTAGGCTCGTTTAAGAGACATTATGATTTGCATTGATCGAATTGTATTTGAATTGATAATTGTATATGAAATGTATGATTAAAAGTGTTGTAAGTCCGGCAATACTCCGTAACCCTATTCTGACGGTGAATACAGGTGAGGGGTGTACACACTAATTCAGTTGAGAATTTAAACAAGTTTAGCTTTTCCTTTATCTTACTAGTAGACGGTTTGTCAGGTTCGCAACATAAACATACACACATTACTTAAACATACAAAACTTATAGAATTCACACACACAAGCGAACCTAGCTTTCTGGACAATCAACCCTAACAGGACAGAGGCTTACCTTGGTTGCTACGAACTTAGTTCGGAATAGAAACTCGAATACAAAATATCGATGAGAGAATTTTCAAGGAATAAGGGCTCTATTTATAGGCACTAAGTGTTTTAGTGATCCTAGGATACCTTGCTTGACTTAGGAATCCCTAGTCGATTTAGAAGAAGGTTACGCGCATGAAAATTATCCTAGATACAAATTATATTAATTTCATAATTTGAGTCTAACTCGACTTTTACTGGCAAACCCCCAGTTCGTAACTCAATTGACGAACCCCAACTCGTCAAACAAACTGGTGAACTTGACTGTATAATGAAGTTGGGGAACCCCCTAACCGTATTTCTGGGCGTACACCACTTCACCGAGTCTCTTGGAGAACTCCTTACTGATGTACTTTTGGCATACACTTCTTTGTTAAATCATGAACGAACTCCTTGCTAAAACTTTCTTGGCGAACCCTTAGTTCGTCGAAACATTGGCAAACCCTCACTTGTGAGGCCAAATCTTCTAGGCCTTATCGTAGGATGTTATAGCCAAAGTCTAACTATGGTCCCTCACTTCAGGATCCCCGTGTTTTTCATCCCGGCAGATTATCTGCGATGCCATAACATCTTTCAACTATGGTCTTACATGATATAACCACGTGTTTATCGTCCCGGTGGACCATTACGTGTTTAGTGTCTCATCGGACTATCCAGTGTTTAATCTCTCGTTGGACTGTCTATGATGTCGTAGTGTCTTTTAACTAGGGTCTTACACAGTATAACCCTGTGTTTACTTTCTTGGTGGACTACTAGAGGATGTCGTAGCTTATTTTAGCTATGGTCTTAATCCTATTTACCATGATGTCATAACGTCTTTCAGTCATGGTCTTACTCATTTATATCATGATGCCAGAGTGTTTTTCAGCTATGGTCTTACTCATCCTTATCATGATGTCATAACATCTTCCAGCTATGGTCTTACTCATTTTAGGCATATAGCCTTTGATCGGTCCCATGGCCTAGCCATGATATTTATTTTCTTTTCTCCTTGTAATCTATCCATTCAACCATTCGCCATCCTAACCTTGATGCTTGAACACCACAGTGTCCCCTCCGTATGGCCCGGAGCTTTATGCATTATGGGTGCACACAACAACACCGTATGGCGACATCTAACAAAATTACCTCTTTCCTATTTTTCCTTCCTAACTCCACCTAAACCCGAAAATGTTTCCCTTACATGCATTATATACATTTCATGGATGTAATACCATGGAATCATAGCTAATTCATGCAACCTTACAACATACATAACATTTCAAGGTTTTGAGTGTAGAAATTCACCTAATGTTTTCTGGCCTTGTCCGCTTAGCTTTTCCTCACGCCAAAGCTTCCACTCTCCTGACGGCTAAGCAAGTCAACCAATTTATGGGTTAAACTCAAAAATCACAGTTTGAACTTAGTTTTTCCAAAAAGATACAGAATCTTTAAAATGGTTTCTGGAAAACCTTAACTTTGGTCCATAAATAATATGTACACTAAAGGACTTAGAACCTTACCAACTTACTAGATTCTCCATGCAAAGTTTTATTTAATCATAACTTCCTTAAACTGACCAAGGAAGAAGATGAAGAAGGGAATAGGATGAACTAGATTGGAAAATAAGTCTCCCAGGAAGTCATTTCCCCGCTATATATAACCATTCTTGCACAGTCTTCAATTATTTAGAAACCATCCATTAGAAATCATTTTGTCCCCCAGTAAGGAACCGGCTAGTTTTAATCCAATCGAACCAGATTTAGATTTCAACCATGCTCCATTTTGTTTCTAACTTTTCCTGATTTTTCAGTAGAGGCCGTCAGTTTGCAGTCTCTTTCAATTTAAACCTAAATGTTCTAAATTTTTTGGTTTAAAGGAAACCAAGTGTGACAACTCTCCCACCCTAAAAAAAATTTCTTCCACAACATTTCTTGTCACGTCCATCCTTAGAGGTGAACTTAGAGAAACTCTCCCTTATCCTCGCCTTTTCTCGGCTTACAGAACCCTTAACTTGGGTTCTCATTCATAGATTCACACTGTTCTTGCTCTGCCCATTTTGCGGAACCCTTCAACCCTTAATGAATTATTGATATTGTCTCATTGGCTGGTATCTAATGTAACAGTCTGGTTTGTACCCTAGTCAGAACAGTGGTTTCGGGACCACAAACCCAAGTCCGTATAATATTTTAATATTATATTCTATGCCGTTGATATGTGACTAAGTATGTAGTAATTTTTCGTGAGCTAATTTGTCTGTCTGTGTGTTTAATTTGAGCAAAGGATTGATTTGCATTAAATGTGAAAGTTGTATGTTATTTGTTAAAATACCAATGTGTTGTGGCTTTGTAAAGGTGGAGGCCTTATATGGCAATGAAGCCATTATCATGGTTAGTGGACGGCTAAGGTCATGAATGACCATGTAATTGTATGTTATAAATATATGAATGAAGGCTATTTTAGTAAATGAATTGTTAGCATTAAATTAATGAAATAAAAAGATGAAGTATTCATCTTTTATTTCTCTTCATTTGATCGAAACAAGCAAGGAAAGAAAGGAAAGAAATCTAGCTAGGGTATTCGGCCTTTCTATTGCAAATTAAGGTATGATTTTGAGTTGGTTTTTGATGATTTTTATGTTTTTGAGATTGTTGCTTAGTTTACTATCAAGCCCATGTATCAATTTTGTGTATTGATGATGTTTGTGCGATATGCCATTGATGATATGTTGAGCTTTGAGATGATTTAAGGTGTTAAATGAAAGATTTAAAGCTAGATGAACATGTTTTGTTCTTGGAATTTTGATGAATTTAGCTAATTAGGGATAAATTGAGAAAATGGTAACTTGAAGGACTAAATTACAAATTTGATAGAAAATATGGGCTTGTATGAGATGTATGAATATTCGGCTATGCATGAGTATGTGATGATTTTGTGAATTTGAAGTTTTGAGAAAAATGGACTAAATTGTTAAATTGTGCAAATGTGAGGGTTAATTTGCAAATAGCCCTAAATGTGTGTCCTTGGATTGAATTGGATGAGTTAGTTAATAAAAGGATTAATTCTGGATTTGTATAGATCAAGAACCGAGGAAAACAGATTTAGATCGCGGAAAAGCGAAAGTAACCGAGTAGCCGTTTCCGTTTCAATAAATCGAATCCGAGATAAGTCATATTACAAATAAGTGTAATTGTATTGAGTTGAGCATATTCATATGCTTATAGTTGAAAATTAATGCTTATGAAATGTTATGCAAATGAATTCTGAGATAAGATCGACTTAGCAACAATGTCCGAAAAGCTCCGTACGAACCTAGGAATACATAGGTACCTGTTCTGTTTATCATGTAAGACCACGTCTGGGACGTCGGCATTGATTTGAGATTTCGTGTAAGACCAAGTCTGGGACATTGGCATCGATATGATCTCTTCGGGTAAGACCACGTTTGGGACGTTGGCATCGATATTATCTGTACGAATAAGACCACGTCTGGGACGTTGGCATCGATATTATCTTTACGTGTAAGGCCATGTTTGGGACATCGGCATCGTTTTGATTCGTGTAAGACCCTGTCTGAGACAGTGGCATCGATATTTGAATGCATGTAAGACCTCGTCTGGGACGTTGGTATTGTACTATTATTCTGAGCTTTCTGAGTATCTTATTAGTTCCTAACGGTTCGACGGGCAAGTCTTTGATATGAATGGCTAAGTGAATTGTAAATCTGGTCAGGTACGTTGATTTATACACTAAGTGTGTATATAAGGTAAGTACCTATGTGATCATACTATGATGATTATGTATATTGGGATAACAATATGATATGTGAGAGTAAGCATGAATGAGCTATGCTTATATAAGACTTTGAATTGATTAATGTGATAAATATGGTCAAGTACATGGACCAAAGTATATATGTGATAGTTGCTAAGTTTGTTTGTATTTATGACTTACTAAGCTTTTGGAAAGCTTACTTTGTGTGTGTGTTTTCTCTGTTTTATAGGTCGTTAAAGCTACTGAAGGCTTAGGACCGTCAAGGATCGTCATCACACTACTAAACTCATTTTTGGTACACTTTGGACATGTATATAGCTTGATATGGCATGTATAGGCTAGTAATTGATAAGAATTTGTTATATGAACTTAGCCATGTGATTTGGCTAACTATGGGTTGAGAATTTGCTTGAATATGTGTGATATATGAAGTATGTTTTTGGCATGGTTAGTGTATGCATGAAATGGTCAAGTTTTGATTAAGCAAAGGAATGAATTATGCTTGTGATGAGATGAGTTTTAGCCTTGTAATTTGGATGGTTATTTTGGTATGATTTTGGTTGTCAAATAAGCATGAGATGTCTTGATGATTTTACTAGTAGGTATGACCCATTGGGTGACATTTTGGCCTTGCAAATGGCCTATAATGTCACACGGTTGTGGCACACGAGCGTGCCAAGTGACCGTGGGGCTAAGTCAGTAGCTAGCTTAGGAGCACACGGCCAAGACACACGGGCGTGTCTAGTAGCCGTGTGAGAAAGTCAGTATATGGCTCAAGAGTACACGACTTTAGGACACGGGTGCTGGGTGGCCGTGGGTGTAAAGTCAGATTTGACCACGGCCAAGGCACATGGGCGTGCTTGGTGGCCGTAGATGTGAGGTCAGATTCGACCACGGGGAGGACACACGGGGGTGTCCAACAGCCGTGGGAGGCACACGGCTTGCCTACATGGGCGTGTAACCCCTGAAACTTTGAAAAGTTTTAAATTTCTGTGAAATTTCGTATCTGTTCTGGTTTAGTCCCGATCCTATTTATAAGTATGTTTTAGGTCTCGTTGACCGTATTAAGGGACATAATGTTTGAGATTGATCGATGAATGTATGAACTTCTGAATATGTTTCTGATATGTCCAGTAGCGCCTTTAACCCTAATCTGGCGACGGATACGGGTTAGGGGTGTTACATTTTATTGGTATCAGAGCTACGGTTTAGTCGATTCTCGGACTAACGTAGCGTGTCAGAGTCTAGCTATACATGCCATATATCAAAATTCTGATAGTGTGATGAATCCTGAAGTGTAAAATGTGATTTTTGTTTAGTAATGGATCCCGAAAGAGCCGTAGCTGACGACGTAGAAAGTAATGCGCCTGCTCTCGCGCAAGTGACAGCGCCCTCTGATCCGAGACCGGCTACAAGCGGCCAAGGGGAAGAAGCTAAACAAGCTTTCTTCCAAATGATGAGTGAACGGTTCACTCAATTCGTAAAGAATAACCCGACTGTTTTGCAACCTCTGCCCCCTGTTAATCACCCTCAGACATCTGTTATGCCTCCGACTATGAATCTGAACTTGTTAAACAAACCTCCGGTTGACAAAATTCGTAAGTATGGGATTTCAAGAGTTTGGGGCTACTAATGATGATAATCTTGAAAAGGCCAAGATGCAGTTAGAAAATACTATCCGGTATTTGTGAAATGTCTCGACTCTAGATGAATGCATAAAATGTGTTGTATCTTTGCTTCGAGATGCGGCTTATCAGTGGTGGAAAACTCTGATATCTGTTATTCTGAAAGAACGGGTGACATGGGATTTCTTTCAGATCGAGTTCCGGAAGAAATATATCAGTGAGAGATTCGTTGATCAGAAACGAAAGGAATCTCTATAATTGAAACAAGGTCGTATGACTGTGGCGGAATATGAACGAGAGTTTGTCAGACTGAGTCAATATGCTCGTGAATGTGTATCATCTGAAGAAAAAATGTGCAAAAGGTTTAAAGATGGGCTTAATGAAGACATCCATTTACTAGTCGGGATTTTAGAGATAAAAGAGTTTGTTGTACTCATTGATCGAGCGTACAAAGCTGAAGCACTTGGGAAAGATAAAAAGAAAGCCGAGTCTGAAGTTAAAGATATGAGAAAGAGATTTTAGAATAGATCGTTTTAGTCCACTTCAAAGAAATTTAGAGATGATCAAAGCCCTTCGAGAGTTAATATGGGATATTCAAATAGAAATTGAGATAGATCACAAATGAGTTTCAAAGCTCCAGGAACTTCAGTGGCAAGTGTTGGAAATGTACGATCCGAGAAACCAGAGTGTAAGCATTGTGGGAAAAGACATCCGGGAAGCTGTAGAATGAATGACAGAGCTTGTTTCAGATGTGGATCACTTGATCATTTTATTCGTGATTGCCCTGAGTCTGTCGAGCTTGAGAATGTTCAAAATCTGAGATCTGATAATGCACCTTTGAGAAGTAGACCTTCGAAGAATGTAAGGAATGTCAGTGGTAGTCAGAGAACTATGAGAGAGACTGTTGCGAGATCCAAAGCTAGAGCGCCTGCCAGAGCGTATGCTATTCGAGCTCGTGAGGAAGCTTCTTCAACAGATGTTATAACAGGTACTTTTACACTTTATGATACTTCAGTGATTGCATTGATAGACCCTGGTTCTACGCATTTGTATATATGCATGAATTTAGTGTTCAGTAAGACTTTGCCTGTAGAGTCTACTGAGTTTGTTATAAAAGTATCGAACCCCTTAGGTAAAAGTGTCCTGGTTAACAAAGTATGCAAGAACTGTCCGTTAATGTTTCAAGATATTTGTTTCCCTGCTGATTTGATGCTTTTGCCATTTGATGAGTTCGATATCATTTTGGGTATGGACTGGTTGACATTGCATGATGCGGTTGTAAATTGTAAAAGAAAGATTATTGATTTGAGATGTCCGAATAATGAAATTGTACGGGTTGAGTCTATTGATTTAGATAGATTGCCTACTGTGATATCTATATTAAAAACTCAGAGATATGTGAAAAAGGGATATGTGGCATATATTGCTTATGTAATTGATTCGAAAGTATCTAAAAAGAAAGTTGAGTCAGTGCCTGTTGTCTGTGAGTTTTCTGATGTGTTCCCTGAAGAATTGCCTGGTTTGCCTCCGATTCGTGAAGTTGACTTTGGTATTGAGTTGTTACCTGGTACTACACCTATATCGATAGCTCCGTATAGAATGGCACCAACAGAGTTAAAAGAGTTAAAGTCACAATTGCAAGAACTGATCGATAGAGGGTTTGCTAGACCGAGTTTTTCGCCTTGGGGTGCTCCTGTTCTATTTGTGAAAAAGAAAGATGGCACGTTGAGAATGTGCATCGGTTATCGTCAGTTGAATAAAGTGACCATAAAGAACAAATATCCGTTGCCCAGGATTGACGATTTGTTTGATCAGTTAAAATGAGCTACTGTGTTTTCGAAGATAAATCTGAGATCGGGTTATTATTAGTTGCGAGTAAAAGATTCGGATATACCGAAAACTGCTTTCAGAACGAGGTACGGGCATTACGAGTTTTTAGTTATGCCATTTGGACTAACCAATGCTCCTGCTATTTTTATGGATTTGATGAATAGAATTTTCAGACCGTATCTAGATCGATTTGTTGTTGTATTCATTGATGACATTTTGATTTATTCGCATGATGAGGCTAAACATGTTGAGCATCTGAGAATTGTATTGCAAACTCTGCGAGAAAAGAAACTTTATGTGAAATTTAGCAAATGTGAATTCTGGTTGCGTGAAGTTAGTTTTCTGGGACATATTGTGCCAGCTTCTGGGATTCGAGTTGATCCGAGCAAGATTTCTGCTATTTTGGATTGGAAACCTCCAAAGAAAGTATCTGAAATTCGTAGTTTTCTGGGACTTGCTGGTTATTACCGCAGATTTGTAAAAGGCTTTTCGACGATAGCTACTCCATTGACTAGATTACTTCAGAAAGATGTTAGATTTGAATGGTCTGATAAATGTCAGAAAATCTTTGATCAGTTGAAAACTCTGTTAACTGAAGCTCCAATTTTGGTACAGCCGGAATCAGGTAAAGAATTTATTATATACAGTGATGCTTCGTTAAACAGTCTGGGATGTGTTTTGATGCAGGAAGTGTAACATCCTGAAATCGGGGCTATTTGTGATTGAATTATTTTTCATGTGTTTGAACTTTTGTGTTATTAATTGTGGTGTGGTAAGGCTTAATTATGGACTTTGAGTAGGTTCGGTTTAGTAGAATAAATTTTTGTATGGTTTATTTAATGAAGTGGATTAAGTGAGTTTAGCACTTAAGTTAATTTAAGTGTTAATTAAAGCACATGAGGAATTAGTGGCAAAGTGGTTATGGTGTTTGAACTTATAGCTTGGGGTTAGAGGTTCGAGTAGCATGTTTAACATTTTGAAGGTTTATTTTTGAATCCTTGCATTGATGGACGGTCAAACTTATTTATGATAGGTTGGACTATTCCTTTTGGTAAGTTGAAAATTTGTTATGGAAAGCTTGAAGATAGGGATAAGAATCTTGAGTTTATGGTATAATGAGGGGACAAAGGCATGGAAGGTGGGGGATGTTTTGGAAAGAAATCCTATGCCTTAATGCATGAATGTGGACGGCATGTAAGGCTAGGGGGGAGTGGCTGAATTTTTGGTAGGTAGCTTGGAGGGGATGTTGACCAACCTTTTGTTTTGTGCATCATTTTGTGTTTGTTTTTCCTCTCCAAAAAGCTCTCATCTTTGGCCGAATGTATAGGGTACTTTTGGTGCAAAAATATTTCTTTTGATGACAACTTCATTTTGTTGGAAACAAAATATCACTTTCTTTCTCTCATTTGTCTTTTGAACCAAACTACATTTTTGCATCTTGTGCATTTTCTTCTTTGGTAAAGTTTGTGGTGACCGAATATCATTTCTTCCATTTCTCTTTTTCTTCCTTTGATCAATTCTTTTCATTCTCTTTTCAAATTTTATCAAAACCAAAACCATTCTTTCTTTCTCTAAACTTTGGCCGAATCTCCTACACCATTATCTTTCATCTACTACTTTTCTTTTCTTCTCAAAACCGAATCCCCTATTTCTCCTTTCTTCTCAATAATTTCTTTATTAGCCAAATATACTCCTTTGGGTGTGCCGAAACTCTCTTCTTCCATTTAGAAATATCTTGGTCGAATATTGAAGGTGGTAAGGATTTATTTTAAGGGATTATTCTTTTGATTATTCAAAAGTCGAAGGCTATTATATTAATGGTTGCCGATTGTAGGGAAGTGAAGCAGTTTCGCATACCGGCTGCCGTAGTTAGTACTCGAAGGCGATTAGGTGAGGTTTTGGATTCAAATGATAACCCCTCGAGATTATTTTGGTTTGGCCGAATGGCCTTGGTACTAACTTTGGGTAATGGCCGAATATAGGGCAAGGGAAACTTGTGTGGCCGATTGTCTCCTTAGGGATTTAGACTATCGTTGGTGACAGGTGTGTACATACACACTTTATAATTAATTAACGTGCAAAGTATTATGTGTATGCTAATCGAATTTGTGTAGATTTGAGTTTAATACCATAAAGGTATAGCAAGGCTTCAGGTAAGTCCTTGACAATATGATTTGCTATTTGATGCTTTTGGGAAGCATGACATATTTGGTATATGTGACTTATAAATGATTATTGGTAAATCCTATATATGTTGCTAAATGATTATGTTGGCATGATTTCTGTTAACTATCATTGATTGATGTGGGTTTTATGAGTGGAGGGCGGTGATATTCGTGTCGCAGCGGACACCGGTGTTTTGGTAACACATTGTGACTACGGTCACCAGAGGTTTGGCACCTCCGCAGGTTTGGCACCTCATAGCATCTCGTCCCCCCGTGGCTTAGTACCACCGTGGGTTGGCCCCACATTTGAGATATGGGATTGACGCCGGTGATTTGGTATCACACGATGGGTTGGCCCCATCATTTGATTGTGACTTCGGTTCACCGGTGGTTTGGTACCACAATATTGTGGATTTCGTGACTATACGTCACCGGTGGTTTAGCACCACCGGTGGTTTGGTACCACGCGGCGTAGAGAAAGCGCGTGCGGATGGCTAGGTTGGGTGCATATTAAACTTGTGCATATTAAATTAATTATGATTTGTGTATGATGTTACATTAAACCGGGAAAAAGGGTTACACATTGGGTCTTGATGACTCACCTTTTTCCTTTAACATTTTCAGTGACTCGTAGGCTGCGGATAAGGAGCCGGATGAACTCGAGGCGGCCATGCAATGAAAATGTGGACTAGGTGGATTTGGAACTATTTTTATTTTAATATGGGTTTGATTTATTTTGTTTAAGATGTAATAAGGCCTCCTAAAATTTGCACTTGGATTATTTTATGTTTTGATAAATTGCTTAACTATTTTATGATATTAAAATGGGTACACATGTTTTTCTCAAATTAATTCGTAAAAATGTTTTATTGTGCCATCGGGTACACTTGAAACTGTAACAACCTAACTTAGTATATTTTAAACGACATTAAGTAATGCTTTCTTCATAACACCTCAACTGTTTTAAATCAAAACAATATCTTTTATCAAAATTTAAAACGACTTAAAAAGGGATTTTCAAAAGTTTTTCCTCCGTAGCATACCAAATTCGGTCGTAATGTTTGGGCCGGGTTTGGGGTGTTACAAATTGGTATCAGAGCCCGGTTCAAAGCTCGGCTGTGGGGGCCCAAGGCCCAAAAATGTTTTGGTAGGTCTATTTGAAATATTTTTGTTTTGAATAAGCATGGCACCGAGTCTCCGGCACCGATCCGCCCAGGTAAGTACCTCTAACTTTTTGTATGGATTATTATTATAGAAGGGTAAGTAGGGAACGTAGTTAGTGTGATAGGTGTTGAACCTTAGGACTAGTCCACCCCAACAAAACTCATAAGACTTTAATGGCCTAATTAAAACCAACCCGTGACCAAGACGCCGAGTTAGGGTGTGGTAACCTTAGTGTGCATGTCTAGGATTGGATCCGGAAGAGCTTGGTATTTAAGCAGTCCTCGTGACTCACCTCCTCTTCATGGGATTCCTACCAGTGCGTAGCCGGTTCACCCTAACCAAGAGGACTCGGTAATAGGCTAAACACGTTAAATAAAACCAAAAAGGGATTAACCCTGTTTTGTGAAAGCTCTAAGTTTTAAAAATCGTTATGATACTCATTTCAATAGTAGCAAAAATTTACTTTCGGAAAATTTTCAAAATATTCTTCAACTTACCAAAATTACTGAAATGTCCCTAGTGGCAAAATTACGAAAAATACCCCTGGTTTTCAAAATTTTGCCATACCTTTAAATTGAGAATTTCTCGAAAATACTCCTCAGTTTTAGAAATTACAAAATGTTTTAATTTATAAAAGTTTTCAAATTTCTTGGTTTATTACAAAAATATCCACAGTAGGAAAATGACTAAAATAATTTCTGAGATAGAAAGCAGACAAGTAATGCAGAAGAGTGCATAGGTATGAAAGGTATAGGGAATGGATGTACTTTTCTTTGTAAATTAGGACAGAAGACTTAAAACTTTGATTGATCGAAAGAATCTCTATTAAATTCTTTTCATAAAATTTCTTCGCGGATAACCAAGTGAAACATGTACTAATTCATAAAATTTCCTAATCAGTTAAAGCGCGATAGTTAGAATGAGCTTTAGAGAGGACGCGCCATCGTGGACGCGGAAGGGGTGGGATGACCGTGTCGAGAACCTGTCCGATCGGTCGGGGATCGAGAATGAGGTACCACCGCCACCACCACCCCCAACCTTTGGAGGCGAGGAGCGGGGATCGGACGGGTGATGATGCGATGTCACAAGCGATCTTTGCGGGTTCTAGAGAGAGTAGCTGGAATGGGTGGAGGTGGAGGAGCTCGGGAATTCGATACCGAGAGACTTTCGAGCTAACTGAGCTAAATTTTTCCAATGTGTGTCCGGTGTAGCGCCCAATACGGCTGAGTATTGGCTAGAATCGATCGAAAGAATCATGGATGAGATAGATCTGACGAATGAGGAGAAACTGAAAGGAGCGGTGTCGCTTCTCAAGGATGAGTCATATCGATGGTGGCTCACGGTTCGAGATGGTGCTACGGTAGATGATCGACTTGGGAATACTTCAAAGCCTTATCGGGAAGAAGTATGTGGGCACAAGCTACATTGATGCGAGGAAAGCTTTTCTGGGGTTGGTACAAGGAAATAAGTCTGTGTCGGAGTATGAAGCAGAATTCTTGAGGTTGAGCCGCTATGCTCAGGGTATAGTGTCAACGGAGCATGATCGTTGTGTCCGCTTTGAAGACGGACTTAGGGATGAGTTAAGGTTGCTGATTGCTCCACAGCAGGAGCGTGAGTTTGCTGTCTTGGTGGAAAAGGCTAAGGTAGCCGAAGGGGTCAAGGAGTCCGTGAGACAGAACTATGATAGGAACAAGCAGAAAAGAGGATTTGGGTCGTCTGGATCGGGTGGTAATGTTCGAAAAAGAGGCGGCGAGTGGGCGAAATCAGCGGGAAGGCCCATGGTGCTAACTGAGACCGCTCACGTAATGTCGTGGCAAATCGCATTTGGGAGGTTGTTGGACCGGTGAGAAGGGTTGCTTTGAATGTGGGTCTTTGGACCACCGTGTAAGGGATTGTCCTCGGAAGTTAGCCAAGAATCAGTCAGAGGGTCAAGAACCGTGCTCGGGCTAGGAATGTAGAACCCCACAGAGGGGTCGTGGTAATGGTAGAGGAGGAAATGGATCTAATCGAGGTCGCGGAATTTGGGCGAGAGGTACAGCAAAGCACGTGAAACAAGGTAGCCTGGTCTAGTCTATGCGGCAGGCGTCGAGAGGAAGGTGACGCACCGGACGTTATAACCGTACGTTCTTAATCTTTGGTGTTCCATATCTTTGCTTTGATTGATGTGGGTTCGACGCATTCATACGTTGCTAGTAGTGTGGTAGAGACTATGAACTTAGACTTCGAGATCGCTTCTAGGAGATGAGCGTAATTAGTCCTTTAGGTCACTCTGTAGTTGTTAATAAGCTATATAGAGATGTACCTCTAGAACTCCAAGGGGTCGTGCGTGTTTGGGCGATCCGATGGAAGCGCCGTTTGGGGAGTTCGATTTGATCCTTGGTATGGGTGGTTGGTTAAGTATCGAGCAAGGTTGGATCTGCTACGCTAAGCGCATGGTTCTTAAGATGGTGAGGGTGATGAAGTGGTCATGATAGGTAATAGAAGAGATTACCTATCTAATGTAGTGTCACGCTGAATTTGAAAAGATGGTCGGGAAAGGTTGCGAGGCATTTTTGGTTCGAATTTGTGCTTTGGAAGCTAAGGAGTCGGTTGAGGAGGTCCGAACAGATGGGAATTGTTGATGTGTTCCCGAAGAACTTCCGGTCCGCTCTCGGATCGGGAAGTTGAATTTGGTATAGACTTGCTACAGGAACGGCACTGTGTCAATAGCACCTTACCGAATGGCACCAAAGGAATTGGTGGAGCTGAAGGCTCAAATTCAGGAGCTTTTGGACCGAGGATTTATTCGACCAAGTATATCTCCATGGGGAGCACCTGTGTTGTTTGTTAGGAAGAAGGATGGTTCAATGCGGATGTGTATCGACTACCGCCAATTGAACAAGTTAACGATCAGAACAGTATCCGTTGCCTCGGATTGATGACTTGTTTGACCAAGCCCTGAAGGGTGCATCGGTATTTTTGAGAAGATAGATCTTAGGTCGGGATATCATCAACTCAAGGTGAAAGAGGTTGATGTGCACAAGACGGCATTCCAAACAAGGTATGGGCATTACGAGTTTTTGGTGATGCCTTTTGGGTTGACTAATGCACCAGCAGCATTCATGAACTTAATGAATAGAGTGTTTGTGAATACTTGGATCAATTTGTCGTGGTGTTTATAGACGACATATTGGTTTACTCAAAGACGGAGAAGGAGCATGACATGCATTTGTGTATAGTTCTACAAATCTTGAGAGAGAAGTAGTTATATGCCAAATTCGATGAAGTCTGAATTTTGGCTTAGAAGGTGGCTTTCTTAGGTCATGTGGTGTCGCGGAAGGGATTAGAGTAGATCCTCGCAAGGTGGAGCGGTGTTGGATTGGAAACCCCTAGGTCGATGGCGAGAAATTCGAAGCTTTTTGGGTCTGGCAGGATATTATCGGAGGTTTGTGGAAGGATTCTCTTTAATCGCAGCGCCGTTGACTAAGTTTTTAAGAAAGGGAGTTCCATTTGTATGGTCGGAGAAGCAACAAGAAAGTTTTGACAAGCTAAGGAAGATTTTGTGGAAGCTCGGTTTTTGTACGACTGAGGCGGGAAAGTTGTTTACGGTTTACTGTGACGCGTCCCATACTTGGTTTGGGATGCGTATTGATGCAAGAAGGGAAGGTAGTGGCCTATGCGTCCCGTCAGCTAAGACCGCATGAGGTTAACTATCCAACGCACGACTTGGAGTTAGCGGCGTAGTTTTCGCTTTGAAAATATGGCGGCATTACTTGTATGGGGAAAAGTCAATAGTCTACACGGATCATAAAAGTTTGAGGTATCTTTTGACTCGAAGGATTTGAATTTGAGGCGTCGGTGGATTGAATCGCTAAAAGACTACGATCATTCGATTGAGTACCATCGGGTAAGGCGAACGTGGTGGTGATGCCTTGAGCGAAAAGTCGTGATAGACTTAAGAGCGATGTTTGCTCATCTCGATCTATACGACGATGGAAGTCTTTTGGCGAGCGCAAGTTAAACCGACTTGGATCGAGGAGATTAAGGAAAAGCGGTTGGTGGATGACAGTTTGAATGCAAAGAGGTTGCAAGTTCAAGACGGTGGTTTGGAAGGGTGCAGATTTGTCTGCAGCGAGGAGTGTTATGTTTTCAAGGGCGAGCTTGTATGTATGCGAAAGATGTGGAGTTGAGGCAAAGAATTCTCCAAGATGCACATAGCAGCCCATACGCTATGCATCCGGGTGGTAGCAAGATGTATGGAGATTTGCGGGAATAGTTTTGGTGGCACAGGTTAAAGCGTGAGGTAATCGAATTCGTGGGTAAGTGTCGACGTGTCGATAAGTTAAAGTGAACATCGGTTGCCATCGTGGTTACTCCAACCGGTGAAGATTCCTCGGTGGAAATGGGAGAGGATCACTATGGATTTTGTCGATGGATTACCCCTCACGCCTAGTAAGAAGAACTCGGTTTGGGTAATTGTTGATCGACTAACTAAGTCAGCGCATTTCATACCGATGAAGGGTAGATTATTCGCCGAAGCTAGCAAAGCTATATGTAGCCGAGATAGTAAGATTGCATGGTGTGCGAAGATCGATTATCTCGGATAGGGATCCGAGGTTTACATCAAGGTTTTGGAGAGCTTTGCATCGGGCCTTGGGAGCGAGATTGGACTTGAAGATGACTTTTCACCCGCAAACCGACGGACAATCGGAAAGAGTGATCTGATTTTAGAAGATATCTTTGAGAGGTTGCGTTTTGGATTTGAGTGGTAGTTGGGAAGAGTATCTACCATTGGCGGAATTCGCTTATAACAACGATTATCAAGCGAGCATTCAAATGGCACCATTCGAGGCCTTTGTATGGACGGAAGTGCCGTACTCCTACGTGTTGGACAAAATTAAAGGAGCGACATGTCTTGGCACGAGATTTGGTAGCGAAGGCGAAGATAAAGTTAAGTTAATCCGGACTCGTCTCAAGGAGGCATCAGATAGGCAAAAGTCTTATGCCGACCTCAAGCGCAAAGAAATGGAATACGAGGTAGGAGATAAAGTCTTTCTGAAGGTGTCGCCTTGGAAGAAAGTGTTGCGATTTGGGAGAAAAGGGAAGCTAAGCCCTAGGTTCATTGGGCCATATCCAAGTGTTGAAGCGAGTGGGACCGGTAGCTTATCAGCTCGAGTTGCCGGTAGAGTTAAGGCAAATTCACGACGTCTTCCATGTGTCAATGCTTAGGCGATATCGGTCCGATCCATCGCACGTTGTGCCTGTGGCAGAGATTGAGGTTAATTCAGACTTATCTTTCGAGGAGGAGCCAGTTCAGATCTTAGATCGTGATGTCAAGGTTCTGCGTAGGAAGTCAGTACCTTTGGTGAAAGTATTATGGCGAAACCATGAGTACGGAGGAAGTGGCGTGGGAACCCGAGAATGTGATCGTGACAATACCCCCATCTTTTCTGATCAGGTAATTTCGAGGTCGAAATTATTTTAAGGGGGGTAGAACTGTAACATCCTGAAATCGGGGCTATTTGTGATTGAATTATTTTTCATGTGTTTGAACTTTTGTGTTATTAATTGTGGTGTGGTAAGGCTTAATTATGGACTTTGAGTAGGTTCGGTTTAGTAGAATAAATTTTTGTATGGTTTATTTAATGAAGTGGATTAAGTGAGCTTAGCACTTAAGTTAATTTAAGTGTTAATTAAAGCACATGAGGAATTAGTGGCCAAGTGGTTATGGTGTTTGAACTTATAGCTTGGGGTTAGAGGTTCGAGTAGCATGTTTAACATTTTGAAGGTTTATTTTTGAATCCTTGCATTGATGGACGGTCAAACTTATTTATGATAGGTTGGACTATTCCTTTTGGTAAGTTGAAAATTTGTTATGGAAAGCTTGAAGATAGGGATAAGAATCTTGAGTTTATGGTATAATGAGGGGACAAAGGCATGGAAGGTGGGGATGTTTTGGAAAGAAATCCTATGCCTTAATGCATGAATGTGGACGGAATGTAAGGCTAGGGGAGTGGGCGAATTTTTGGTAGGTAGCTTGAGGGGATGTTGACCAACCTTTTGTTTTGTGAATCATTTTGTGTTTGTTTTTCCTCTCCAAAAGCTCTCATCTTTGGCCGAATGTATAGGGTACTTTTGGTGCAAAAATATTTCTTTTGATGACAACTTCATTTTGTGGAAACAAAATATCACTTTCTTTCTCTCATTTGTCTTTTGAACCAAACTACATTTTTGCATCTTGTGCATTTTCTTCTTTGGTAAAGTTTGTGGTGACCGAATATCATTTCTTCCATTTCTCTTTTTCTTCCTTTGATCAATTCTTTTCATTCTCTTTTCAAATTTTATCAAAACCAAAAACCATTCTTTCTTTCTCTAAACTTTGGAATCTCCTACACCATTATCTTTCATCTACTACTTTTCTTTTCTTCTCAAAATCGAATCCCCTATTTCTCCTTTCTTCTCAATAATTTCTTTATTAGCCAAATATACTCCTTTGGGTGTGCCGAAACTCTCTTCTTCCATTTAGAAATATCTTGGTCGAATATTGAAGGTGGTAAGGATTTATTTTAAGGGATTATTCTTTTGATTATTCAAAAGCGAAGGCTATTATATTAATGGTTGCCGATTGTAGGGAAGTGAGCGGTTTCACGTGCGGTTGCCGTAGTTAGTACTCGAAAGCGATTAGGTGAGGTTTTGGATTCAAATGATAACCCTCGAGATTATTTTGGTTTGGCCGAATGGCCTTGGTACTAACTTTGGGTAATGGTCGAATATAGGGCAAGGGAAACTTGTGTGGCGATTGTCTCCTTAGGGATTTAGACTACAGTTGGTGACAGTGTGTACATACACACTTTATAATTAATTAACGTGCAAAGTATTATGTGTATGCTAATCGGATTTGTGTAGATTTGAGTTTAATACCATAAAGGTATAGCAAGGCTTGAGTAAGTCCTTGACAATATGATTTGCTATTTGATGCTTTTGGGAAGCATGACATATTTGGTATATGTGACTTATAAATGATTATTGGTAAATCCTATATATGTTGCTAAATGAGTATGTTGGCATGATTTTCGTTAACTATCATTGATTGATGTGGGTTTTATGAGTGGAGGGCGGTGATATTCGTGTCGAGCGGACACCAGTGTTTTGGTAACACATTGTGACTACGGTCACGAGAGGTTTGGCACCTCATAGCGTCTCGTCCACTCGTGGCTTAGTACCCACCGTGGGTTGGCCCCACATTTGAGATATGGGATTGGCGCCGGTGATTTGGTATCACACGATGGGTTGGCCCCATCATTTGATTGTGACTGGTTCACCGGTGGTTTGGTACCACAATATTGACGGATTTCGTGACTATACTTCACCAGTGGTTTGGCACCACCAGTGGTTTGGTACCACACGGGGTAGAGAAAGGCGTACGGATGGCTAGGTTGGGTGCATATTAAACTTGTGCATATTAAATTAATTATGATTTGTGTATGATGTTACATTAAACCGGGAAAAAGGGTTACACATTGGGTCTTGATGACTCACCTTTTTCCTTTAACATTTTCAGGTGACTCGTAGTTGCGGATAAGGAGCCGGATGAACTCGAGGCGGCCATGCAATGAAAATATGGACTAGGTGGATTTGGAACTATTTTTATTTTAATATGGGTTTGATTTATTTTGTTTAAGATGTAATAAGGCCTCCTAAAATTTGCACTTGGATTATTTTATGTTTTGATAAATTGCTTAACTATTTTATGATATTAAAATGGGTACACATGTTTTTCTCAAATTAATTCGTAAAAATGTTTTATTGTGCCATCGGGTACACTTGAAACTGTAACAACCTAACTTAGTATATTTTAAACGACATTAAGTAATGCTTTCTTCATAACACCTCAACTGTTTTAAATCAAAAGAATATCTTTTATCAAAATTTAAAACGACTTAAAAAAGGATTTTCAAAAGTTTTTCCTCCGTAGCATACCAAATTCGGTCGTAATGTTTGGGCCGGGTTTGGGGTGTTACAGGAAGGAAAAGTTGTAGCTTATGCCTCGAGACAATTGAAGCCTCATTAAAAGAACTATCCGACACACGATCTCGAGCTAGCTGCGATTATGTTTGCACTAAAGATCTAGCGCCATTATCTGTACGGTGAAAAATGTCATGTATTTTCAGATCATAAAAGTTTGAAATATCTGGTGACTCAGAAAGATTTGAACCTGCGTCAAAGAAGATGGCTAGAACTGTTAAAAGATTATGAACTTGTGATAGATTATCATCCGGGTAAAGCAAATGTTGTTGCTGATGCATTGAGTAGAAAATCATTGTTTGCACTATGTGCTTTGATTGCTCAGTTAGATTTGTCTGATGATAGCTCTGTGATAGCTGAATTAAAAGTGAAACTGTTGTTTATACAACAAATATGTGATGCTCAGAAATCTGATAATGAGTTATCAGTGAAATGAGTTCTATGTGATTCAAATTCTGAATCTGAATTTCGAGTTGTTGATGATTGTTTGAGATTCTGAGATCGTATTTGTGTTCCGAGAAATCCGGAGTTGATTCAGTTGATTTTGAGCGAAGCACATAACAGTCGTCTGTCTGTTCATCCGGGAAGCACTAAAATGTATCATGATCTGAAGCAACACTATTGGTGGTCTGGTATGAAGCGTAATGTTTCTGACTTTGTTTCAAAATGTTTAATTTGTCAGCAAGTCAAAGCTGAACATCAAGTTCCGTTTGGGTTGCTACAACCGATTTTGATTCCTGAGTGGAAATGGGATAGAGTGACAATGGATTTTGTTTCTAGTTTGCCTCATACTTAGAGAAAGAAAGATGCGATATGGGTCGTAGTTGATCGATTGACAAAATCTGCCCATTTTATTTCGGTAAGATCTGACTATTCACTTGATAGATTAGCCGAGCTTTATATTTTTGAGATTGTTAGATTGCATGGGGTGCCACTATCTATTGTGTCAGATAGGGACCCAAGGTTTACATCGAGGTTCTGGAAGAAATTACAAGAAGCTTTAGGCACGAAACTGCATTTTAGTACTGACTTTTCATCCCATAAGCAGATGGTCAATCCGAGCGGATTATTTAGATTCTTGAAGATATGTTAAGATGTTGTATACTTGAGTTTAATGGTTCGTGGGAACAGTATTTTCCATTGATTGAATTTGCAAACAATAATAGTTTTCAGTCGAGCATCAAAATGGCACCATATGAAGCTTTGTACGGACGTAAATGTCGTACACCTCTGTATTGGACTGAGCTCAGTGAAAATAAGCTACACGGGGTCGATTTGGTAAAAGATTCAGAACAGAAAGTGAAATTGATTCAAAATTATTTGAAAGCAACATCTGATCGCCAGAAGTCTTATGCAGACTTAAAATGAAAAGATGTAGAATTTGAGATCGACGACAAATTATTTTTGAAAGTGTCACCATGGAAGAAAGTACTTCATTTCGGACGTAAAGGCAAGTTGAGTTTGAGATTCATCGGGCCGTATGAAATCATTGAGCGAGTTGGACCTGTTGCATATCGATTATTGTTTCCTTCCGAGCTGGAAAAGATACATAATGTATTCCATGTCTCGATGCTCCGTAGATATCGATTCGATCCGTCGCATGTGATTGCCCCATCTGAAATTGAAATCTGATCTGATATGTCATACGAAGAGGAACCGATCCGTATCTTAGCTCGTGAAGTAAAAGAGTTAAGAAATAAGAGAATTCCGTTAGTGAAAGTATTGTGGAATCGACACGGAATAGAAGAGGCTACGTGGGAATCAGAAGATTCTATGAGACAGCAATATCCGACTTTGTTTAACGGTAAGATTTTTGGGGACAAAAATCCCTAAGAAGGGAGAATTGTAACAGTCCGGTTTGTACCCTAGTTGGAATAGTGGTTTCGGGACCATAAATCCGAGTCTGTATAATATTTTAATATTATATTTTGTGCCGTTGATATGTGACTAAGTATGTAGTAAATTTTCGTGAGCTAATTTGTCTGTCTGTATGTTTAATTTGAGCAAAGGATTGATTTGCATTAAATGTGAAAGTTGTATGTTATTTGTTAAAATACCAATGTGTTGTGGCTTTGTAAAGGTGGAGGCCTTATATGGGAATTAAGCCATTATCATGGTTAGTGGACGGCTAAGGTCATGAATGACCTTGTAATTGTATGTTATAAATATATGAATGAAGGCTATTTTAGTAAATGAATTGTTAGCATTAAATTAATGAAAAAAAAGATGAAGTATTCATCTTTTATTTCTCTTCATTTGACCGAAACAAGCAAGGAAAGAAAGGAAAGAAATCTAGCTAGGGTATTTGGCCTTTCTATTGCAAATTAAGGTATGATTTTGAGTTGGTTTTTGATGATTTTTATGTTTTTGAGATTGTTGCCTGGTTTACTATCAAGCCCGTGTATCAATTTTGTGTATTGATGATGTTTGTGTGATATGCCATTGATGATATGTTGAGCTTTGAGATGATTTAAGGTGTTAAATGAAAGATTTGAGCTAGATGAACATGTTTTGTTCTTGGAATTTTGATGAATTTAGCTAATTAGAGCTAAATTGAGAAAATGGTAACTTGAAGGACTAAATTGCAAATTTGATAGAAAATATGGGCTTGTATGAGATGTATGAATATTCGGCTATGCATGAGTATGTGATGATTTTGTGAATTTGAAGTTTTGAGAAAAATGGACTAAATTGTTAAATTGTGCAAATGTGAGGGTTAATTTGCAAATAGCCCTAAATGTGTGTCCTTGGATTGAATTGGATGAGTTAGTTAATACAAGGATTAATTCTGGATTTGTATAGATCAAGAACCGAGGAAAATGGATTTAGATTGCGAAAAGCTTAAAGTAACCGAGTAGCCGTTTCCGTTTTGAAATCGAATCCGAGGTAAGTCATATTACAAATAAGTGTAATTGTATTGAGTTGTGCATATTCATATGCTTATAGTTGAAAATGAATGCTTATGAAATGTTACGCAAATGAATTCTGAGATAAGATCGACTGAGCGACAATGTCCGAAAAGCTCAAAATGCGAACCTAGGAATACATAGGTACATTGCATTTATCATGTAAGACCACGCCTGGACGCGTCGGCATTGATTTGAGATTTCGTGTAAGACCAAGTGCAGGACATTGGCATCGATATGATCTCTTCGTGTAAGACCACGTCTGGGACGTTGGCATCGATATTATCTGTACGAATAAGACCACGTCTGGAACGTTGGCATCGATATTATCTTTACGTCTAAGACCATGTTTGGGACATCGGCATCGTTTTGATTTGTGTAAGACCCTGTCTGGGATAGTGGCATCGATATTTGAATGCATGTAAGACCTCGTCTGGGACGTTGGCATTGTACTATTATTTCGACCTTTCTGAGTATCTTATTAGTTCCTAATGGTTCGACGGGCAAGTCTGTGATATGAATGGCTAAGTGAATTGTAAATCCGTTTCAGGTACGTTGATTTATACACTAAGTGTGTATATAAGGTAAGTACCTATGTGATCATACTATGATGATTATGTATATTAGAATAACAATATGATATGTGAGAGTAAGCATGAATGAGCTATGCTTATATAAGACTTTGAATTGATTAATGTGATAAATATGGTCAAGTACATGGACCAAAGTATATATGTGATAGTTGCTAAGTTTGTTTGTATTTTTGACTTACTAAGCTTTTGGAAAGCTTACTTTGTGTGTGTGTTTTCTTTGTTTTATAGGTCGTTAAAGCTACTGAAGGCTCGGGACCGTCAAGGATCGTCATCACACTACTAAACTCATTTTTGGTACACTTTGGATATGTATATAGCTTGATATGGCATGTATAGGCTAGTAATTGATAAGAGTTTGTTATATGAACTTAGCCATGTGATTTGGCTAACTATGGGTTGAGAATTTGATTGAATGTGTGTGATATATGAAGTATGTTTTTGGCATGGTTAGTTGATGCATGAAATGGTCGAGTTTTGATTAAGCAAAGGAATGAATTATGCTTGTGATGAGATGAGTTTTAGCCTTGTAATTTGGATGGTTATTTTGGTATGATTTTGGTTGTCAAATAGGCATGAGATGTCTTGATGATTTTACTAGTAAGTATGACCCATTGGGTGACATTTTGGCCTTGCAAATGGCCTATAATGTCACACGGTTGTGGCACACGGGCGTGCCTAGTGACCGTGGGGCTAAGTCAGTAGCTAGCTTAGGAGCACACGGCCAAGACACACGGGCGTGTCTAGTAGCCGTGTGAGAAAGTCAGTATATGGCCTAAGAGTACACGGCTTTAGCACACGGGTGCTGGGTGGCCGTGGGTGTAAAGTCAGATTTGACCCAAGGCACATGGGCGTGCTTGGTGGCCGTGGATGTGAGGTTAGATTCGACCACGGGGAGGACACACGGGGGTGTCCAACAGCCGTGGGAGGCACACGGCTTGCCTACACGGGCGTGTAACCCCTGAAACTTTGAAAAGTTTTAAATTTCCGTGAAATTTCGTATGTGTTACGGTTTAGTCCCGACCCGGTTTATAAGTATGTTTTAGGTCTCGTTGACCGTATTAAGGGACATAATGTTTGAGATTGATGGATGAATGTGTGAACTTCTGAATATGTTTCTGATCTGTCCGGTAATACCTTTAACCCTAATCCGGTGACGGATACGGGTTAGGGGTGTTACATTTAACCATTTTGATGTTAGACATATGCTAGTCCACAACATCCCTTAAATCAAAATTTTGGCGAATGCTCTAAAGTGGACACTGCGAGCCAGATATCTTATTAACCTTGATTTTGGTGGATAGTCAGCACTTCCTAAATTCATTTATGCGCTAACCCTACCCACCTAATGGGTTAGTTCTTTTCCTATCACAGGGTAGTTAAGGTTGCCCACTAAATTTTTTCATCCTCACCTTAGCGAGGTATCGAGGTTAGCG
This sequence comes from Gossypium sturtianum, assembly GCA_025698515.1. Classification (NCBI taxonomy): domain Eukaryota; kingdom Viridiplantae; phylum Streptophyta; class Magnoliopsida; order Malvales; family Malvaceae; genus Gossypium; species Gossypium sturtianum. Next base: position 74,972,658 of record CM046951.1, on the reverse strand, counting down.
CTCGGATCTCATAGTTCTACTCAAATTGTGATGAAACCTTTTTAGCATTTCTCGAAAAGACTCGTGTTGAAAAGTCTTATGGTTGTTCTTATAGGCAACGATTGGCCGATATTCTTGCCTTGGGAATCCTAAAGGATTTCTCTTCTTCCTATACCAACAGGTGTTCCTCATATATTGGTGGTTCTGATGTAACAACCCGTTTTTAGTCAAATCAGAACAGTGGTTTTGGGACCAAAAAATTGAGGTCAAAATATTTATTTTATTAGTATTTTAATGTCTACAACATGATAGTATGATTGTATGAAAATTTCGTTAAGAAATTTTATTGTCTGAATGCTCAATTTGATAAAAAGGACTAAATCATGTAAAGTGTAAAACTTGAGTTCTATTAGCTAAAGGTGTCTAATAGCTATGGAACCTTAAAAAGGAGGTCTTTATGTGATAATTAGCCCATTAATTAAATAGTGGATGATATTGGCTTGGCATTTTTGAAATTTTGATTAAGTTTTAAGGATAATTAAGTGAAATAGTAAATAAGTGTTAATTAAATAAAATAAAATAAAGTATCAACTCTCTTCTTCATTTCCTCAACCGAAAATTTGAATAAGGAAGCCATTTTTCTAGGGCTCAAATGTTCGTCCATTGACACTAGTGCATGTAAGTGATTTTGACTCGGTTTTTAATGATTTCTATGTTTTTGGAGTCGTTGTAGCTTAATCTAGCTAGCCCAGGGACTAATTTGAAAAACTGTTAAAGGTTTAGGTTTTTACCATTGATGAATATTTGTGTATTTTGATGTTTGATGATAGAAAATAAATGGTTGTTAGATAAACAACATTTGTTAAGAGATTTTTGATAAAATTGTCAATTAGAGATTAAATTGAGAAATGTAAAAATTTTGTGGTAGAAATGAGAAATAAATGAAAAATATGAGCTGCTATGATAACAAGGAAAATTCGGCTAGCATGGGTAGAGACCTAATTGCATGAATTTGTATTTTTATGAGCTAGGGACTAAAATGTAAAGATGTTAAACTATTAGGGGCAAAAATGTAATTTTGCCATAATATGATTTTTGGGCTAAATTGAATAGAATGTTAATTAAATAAGTTAAATTTGATTACATATAGATCAAGAAAAGCGAAGTTCGGATCTAGATCGGGGAAATAATAAAGTATTGGACTAATCGATCCATTTCGTCATTTTTGTAATCGAGGTAAGTTCGTATGTTAATAAGCATTAATATAATTGTGTTTTAAATGCTTTATTATTGAATTCATTGCGAATACGACCTTACAGATATGTTCGACAAAGATTCGGCAATGTGAAATCTCGGTTGAACCTTAGGAATAGATTAGGATACAAAAGACATGTCATTAGGGGTTATGTGTTTGGGTGCTAGTCCGTACGTCCTACTGGTGGCTGAGTCATCCGACATGTTTTGCGTATTCTCGTCAGCTTCTGTGAGCAGCACCGTGTAGTTACATCTTGACCATCAGCTTGTGTGAGCAGACCCGTTGATAGCTCGAGAGTGACCATTATATGAGATATGAGATTGAGATGGCTTCGGCCTTGTATTGGCACTTAGGGTGCGAGATTCTCGAGTATCCGATATTATTCCAAATGGTTCAATGGGTATATCGAAAATATGAAATGGTGAGAGATAAATACGTATCAGTACAGGTATGTACGGAAATCATATGAGCATTGAATTCATGAAATTATGAGTTCATGATTAATTATGTGAATGAATTATATTAACCTTGTGATTTAATGATTTTTGTAGTATATTGTGTTATATTACTTGAAATGGTGAATGAATGGTGAGTTTTACTTATTAACTATACGAACTTACTAAGCTTTATAACTTACTCTATTTACAGTTTCGTGTTTTATAGTGAATATCGAAGCTTGCTCGGATTTGAGAGTTGTCGGAGATCTCATCACACTATCAAGCTATCATTTGGGTACTTTTGAACTTATGTATTTTGGTTATATGGATAGGAGTTATGGTCTATATGTTGGTAATGGTTTTAGCCATTTGATTTGGCTTGTAAATGATGTGTGTTTTGGTTATATGTATAGCCATGTGATTTGGCTTATTTTGGTATACTTGGTGATGTGTATATATGTGCAAATAACCTTTTAGTATGTTGTGTAAAATAGCTATGTAAATGCTTGTTGTGAACTAGTATTTTAAGTAACAAATGGTTGTGTATTGAGATTGAATTAGCATGTGGTTCTAGGTAAAATGATGCATAATTGAAAGTGTCCATATAGGTGATTTATGAATATGAAATCGGTATGAAATGGAATGGCAAATTGTGATAATTGTGTGTCTTGTGGTTGATGACATTGATACAGCATGAATTGAACTTAGTTTAGATGAGTTTAAATACCATTTAAAGATATGGTGTCATGCATTTTTGTTTGTGTAAGTGATTGCAAAATAGGGTCAGAAAGATGGCTTGGAGAATAGCTTATTTTTGTCCACACGGGCAGAGACACGGGCGTGTGTCTCAGCTGTGAGTGACACACAGTCAGGTGACACAGCCGTGTGTCCCTGGTGTTTAATTAGAAACCAAGTTAGTATGCTCCACACGGCCCAGCACACGGGTGTGTGACTTGGCCGTGTGGCATAAGTTAGTATACCCTACAGTTTTGGCACGACCAAGCACACGGCCTAACACATGGGCGTGTGAGGCCATTTCGAAGGGCACACGGGCTAGTCATAGGGGCGTTTGGTTGGCTGTGTGACCCAAGTTAGTCAGACATGGGCTGGGATACGGCCATGTGATCCCATTTCAAATGTCCACACGGCCTATGACACGAGCGTGTCTTTGGTCGTGTAAGACACACGGCCGGGCCACACGGGCGTGTGTCCCCTATATTTTGAAATTTTTCTAAGTTTTCCAAAAATTTCCTAAGTTATCAGTTTAGTCCCGAACCACTTCTAATGCATGTTTTAAGCCTCGAGGGCTCGTATTAGGGACTATATGATTGATTTTGAATGACTTTTATTTGGAAATGTTAAATGTATGAGAAGTGTATGTTCGTTTATGTAAAAAGTCTGGAAATGCTCCGTAACCCTATTCCGGCGATGAATACGGGTTAGGGGTGTTACATCCGAATAGTTACTTACCATCCATTAAATTTTCGTAACTTCCCTTACACGCTTTTGGGTTATAAATAGACCATAATATCAAGAGGGAAATTCATAAACCTACCCTCCCTTAACTTGTTCAGGCCTTGTTATTATCGTTTACCTTTTTCCCTACTATCTTCCTTTTTCCAATCCCTTTACATTTGTAAGATGTAGTCCCTGACCACTTCCGACATAATATCTCATAACTAAATCCCTTTATTCCCCGCCTTACTTACCTGCTCGTTGGCTAACCTCTCAACAGGTAACACAAACAAGATAATGATTCTTGGTTTATTGGAACACACTCATTGATTATATTGTGGTGGGTTATTCGTCACCCCAAGAAATTTTTTTCCCTACCTTTGTTCTGTTCTCAAGGCCAATATGAGGCAAGTGTTCACTCGATGCTACCATTGGCTACCTCCTCCTTTCTAGGAGGAGACGTTTTATCACACAAGACTACACACTTTCCCCATTTTCGATCATTGTAGAACAAGGCAAGTGTTTACTTCAAGGACCGAGATAGTTCTATTTGCTCCTTCTCACTGATTTTCTAGTGCATACTCTTTCTATCCAACAGAGTCAGCGCACTCATTTCAGATGTTGGAAACTACACGTAAATTTCTTACTTGGACCCTACTCAATGAAGCTCCTACTAACAAGGAGTCTGGTCTGTCTTGGGGGGAGAGATCCAACTAGTGTCACTCAGTTCCCACCAAATAAGGATTTTGTAATGCCCTAAATTTCTTAACTTTGTTTCTATGAATTCTGACACTAATGTGTATCTGCTTCAGTGGCTGGGTGTGTGTATGACGTCTTGGGTTCAAGTCCTACTCTCTGGAAAATTCTGTTATTTTTTATCCTAGCCTTATCCTTTTTGGGTGGGCTTATGTGATATTGTTTGTAAACTCATATCAGAATGAGCTTGCTGGTTCGAGTGGTATGGAGTTAGCTTACCTTGAGGTCTCGTGTTCGAATCCTCATGCGAGCGTGGATGTTAATTTTTGTTTCAGTTGTCTGATAGAGTTTAGGTGGGGCTAGAATTTTGAGGTGGTTGGATTTGGTTAGTGGAGTAGTGGTGAGTTAGAGAGATATTAGGAATATGTTGCTAAATTTATTTCGAACTTTTGAACTCTTTTTGAGTCTGGGAAAGTGAAGGTAGTGAGTTTTTTCTCAAATTTGAGGCAATTTTTTTTAAGTTATTCTAAATCGATTCTGTTCTTTTCGGTAATGTGATTTTGGGTTGTTGGCAGCGAATCTTGAGGAACAGAATTCTCCTCCTGCAGAATCGTAGTCGGGTTTGTTCGAGGAGTTGCATAAGTAACGAACACTTGAATTTCACTATTGTCAGTTTCATTGGTTCGGTTTAATTGAGGATTAAAACTAATTTTGGGAGCATATAATGTCGACTTTTAGGTTCTGGTGGACTCGGGATTGCAGTAGCATCAAAACCGAACCAGGTGTGTAACGAAAATGCAAGAAATTGAGGTTCGACGAAAGCCGAAAAAGGGGCCTGTAGACGCCACACGTGCGTATGCCCGGCCGTGTGTAACACACGACCGTGTGACAGGCGAGTGTGTGGCCGTGTGGGCCACATGGGCTAGGAAAAAAATGGGCGTGTGGGCCACACGGGTGTGTGGGCCCACATGGACATGTGGAAACACGAAAATATACACACTTTTTCATGCCCTTTTTAATTCAAATTCATGCAGTTTCGGTAAAATTCTTGTCGAAAAATATATAATTATTATAAAATAATTAAATTGCACTCAAATTATTAACATGTTTAATTTTAATTAATTTTATATCAAATTTTTATTAATTTTGATTATTTTCGACAGATTTGCACAAAGGGCGAAAAACGGCTCGGCAGACACTGTTAGAAATACAAAACCGAGAAGCAATTTTGAAGCATAAAGACAAATTAATTTTTCAGCCTAAGACGGTCCAAATTATGAATATTAATTCATAATATAATTAATTTTAATTTTAATCCAATTTAATTTGGGTTAAATAAATTATTGTTAATTAATTATGAAAAGGGGCCCAGTTGAGCTAAACCGAGAAAACTGATTCAACCGAGCACTGGGCAGCCCAAAACTGTCCCACATCCTGACCCAATCAGTTTGTTTGGCTGATTATTTGGCTTGCAAAATAGCCCTTGAAGACTCCTTCAATTTGTATTCAAACCCCTCCACTATTTATGCATTTTTAGATTTGCCCTACCTTAAAATAACAAGTTTGAAACCTTCAAACTTGCCACATGTATGGCCAGCCATTGGGGGACTCTATGGCTGCTAATTTTTTCTATTTTTAGAGGCCATCCCAACCTATAAATACCCCCTTGGCTGCTCACTTCAAACACATCTCAAACATATTCATTTCTTCACTTCTCTCTCACTTTTCTCTCTTCATTCCCTTATGTTATTCTTCATTTTCTTCCCCATTCCTTTGCTAATTTCACCTCTTGAAAAAGTGTCCTTCAACCATCATTTGGAGCAGTATTCAAGTGTTCATGGAAGCCTCAGTTCAACAAGAACAAGCGGAGAAGAAGGAGCGGAGCAAACTAGTCAAGCCTCGAAGAAACACCGGATTTGATTCTTGTTCCTTATCCTTTTTAAATTTATTGTTGTTGTTATGAACATGTCTATGAGTATCTGTGATGTTGATATGTTTAATTTAATTAATATGGCTTAAATTTATTTTGTGTTAAGTTGATTGCATTTTGTCTACTTGAGTTATTAAAATTGTGTTTGTGTTGTTATAGGTCTCGGTAAGGTGTTTGATTAAGTAAAACCATGACTAAGTTATTCTTGCATTACAATTGTAAGGTAACTAATGAATTAATTATTTAAACGGACTGATATTGTATTTTATTGACACAATACTTAATCAGTGCATGTTTAAACATCTAAGGTAGCTGAGGGTTAAATTAGTAATGGTATCTAACGATATATTAGCCTTGCATAACTTGTAAGATTATTGTGATTAAACTGTTTTAAGGTAGGAATACATTGTTACCTCACATAATCTTTTATGTGCTTATGAGTTTGAATTAATTGTTTGAATTGGTATAGAGATATGTACAAGATATTATTTTAATTTCACAAGTATGTATATGCATTAACACATTTGCTTGTTAAAATTTGTTTAATCGGTTGAATTGACATAGAGATATAGTCAAGAGATAAATGGATTTTGGTAGGTAAGTATGTTCATAAGTTAGCAAATTTCTGAGTTGCCGTGAATTTATTCGTAACAACATAAACATGAAGTTTAATAATTCTAAGTTAAGAAATGTAATTAATCTAACACAATTATGTCATCTTGATTAAAATCATCTTCTGAAATCGTGCATTGGAACTTTTATTTTATTTTTATTTATTTTACTTAGTTAAAATCTTAATTTTTAATCGCCTCCTCAAATCAAAATATTTTTCTTCACCAAAGTGTTTGAAATTGCATTCATAAATAAGTCTTTTCACAGTCCTTGTGGGTACGATAACTCGACATTTACTTGTCACTTTATTACTTGTTGTGATTGTATACACTTGCACATTTCTGTCGTTCCAAGTTTTTGGCGCCGTTGCTAGGGACTGTTTTAAAAGTCATTATTTGTGAATTTGTTAATTTTTCATTTTGGTTTATTTTTCTATTCAATTTTAACTTAATTAATTTTTTTTGTGTGTTTGTTTCATGGGTTTTATGAGTATTGGTCGAATTATCAATTTACTCCCCGTAGACCCTGAGATTGAAAGAACTTTTTGATAACGAAGAAGATAAGCAAGTTAGAGAGGGACCGAAGAGATGAACTACGAAAATCCAAATCAAGGAAATGGAGCAAACCCTACTCAAAATCCTATCCTTATTGCTGATGATAGGGATAAAGCTATAAGACAGTATGTCATGCCAGTATTTTATGATCTTAATCCGGGTATTTGGAGACTCGAAATCGAGGCACAACAATTCGAGCTAAAGCCAGTCATTTCCAGATGCTTCAGACAGTGGGCCAATTCAGTGAAATGCCTACTGAAGATCCTCACCTTCATTTAAGACTGTTCATGAAGGTGAGCGATTCTTTCAAGTTAGCCGGAGTACCCGGAAATGTGCTACGATTAAAGCTGTTCTCATATATGCTAAGGGACGGAGCTCGAGCCTAGTTGAACTTGTTGCAACCAAATTCCATTTTCACATGGCAAGAGTTAGCAGAAAGATTATTCATGAAGTATTTCCCACCTATCAAGAATGCTAAGTTGAGGAACAAAATCACTACTTTCAAACAAATGGATGATGAGTCCTTGTATGAGGCATGGGAAAGGTACAAAGAATTATTACGAAAGTGCCCTCATCACGGAATCCCTCATTGCATCAAACATGAGACATTTTATAACAGTCTTAATACTCGCACGAGGATGGTAGTGGACGCCTTTGCTAATGGTGCTCTCCTTTCTAAGTCTTATAACGAGGCTTATGAAATCATTAAGAGGATTGCTAGCAACAATTATCAATGGCCAACCAATCTAGCAGCGTCAAGAAGACGAGTAGCTGGATTACATTGTAACACCCCTCACCCATATTCAACGCTGGAATAGGGTTGTGAGGTATTACCGATCAATTCACAACACATATAGCATACATTTATGCAACAATAAGCATTCATTCTCATAAATCATTCAACACAAACTCATTGTCCCTTATAAGGGCCTACGAGGCCTTAAACATGCTTTAAAAGTGGTTTGGGACTAAACCAATATCATTCAAAAATTCTGGTAACTTAGAAATTTTTCATGTAAACAAGGGTCACACACCCGTGTGAACAGGACGTGTGCCTCACACGGCTAGTAGACACGCTCGTGTCTCAGGCCGTGTGAAAACAGGGCATACATACTAACTTGGGTCACACGGCCGACCACACGCCTGTGTGTCTAGCCCGTGTACCCTTCGAAGTGGCCACACATGCCCGTGTGCCAGGCCGTGTGTTAGGTCATGCCAAAACTTTAGGGTATACTGACTTATGCAACACGACCAAGTCACATGCCCGTGTGCTAGGCCGTGTGCCAATTAGGGGGTATACTGACTTGTACCACACAGCCAGTCACACGCCCGTGTGTGAGACCGTGTGGAGCATACTGACTTCAATTCAATTTCAACACCAAGGGGCACACGACTGTATAACATGACCGTGTGTCACACACGATTGAGACACACGCCCGTGTCTCTGCCCGTGTGGACAAAAATAGGCCATTTACCAAGCCATTTGGCCACCCATTTTGCACATACCTACACAAGCACAAATGGTACCAATTCAAGGCACTAATCTGCATCCAAATAACATCAACCAATGTTCAAATCATACCCTTTCTTTACCATCAATATAATTTACAAATATGCTACAATTTATCATCTAATTTCATACCTAATTCACATATTCAATTCAATCAACTAAACCATTCCATACATACATTATCAATCATCAATTCTTAAGCATATAGCTTTCCAAATTACCTAATATCATTTAGCATTATAGATTCAACTTCAACCACACAATATAGGTCAATTACCAACTCAAAATGGAACCATTTACTCATTTATAAACATAATCAAATTCATTATCATAAGCCAACTCAAATGGCTAAAAATACATGTTCATCAAACATACCAAAATTACTCAAGCCTATACATGCCATATATCATATATACACAACTCAAAAGTACCAAGTATATGGTTGGATAGTGTGACGTAGTCTCTGACGATCCCCGAATCCGAGCTAGCTTTGAATTCACTATAAAACACAAGAAAAACAAACAAGGTAAGCTACAAAGCTTAGTAAGTTCGTACTAAATATACTCAACAATTCATAAAACACAAATCATCAATTTGAACAAGTTAATGTATAATTCATGATAATATCAAACCTTCCATAAGCCTATTCATATACTTATATACAAAGTCATAACCTTTTCTATTTGAACTTAATACTTACATGTACATACCTGTACAAATTCATAACGAACTCATACCTTCTCATAACACTGTCGAATACTCGATGTTTCGCACACTAAGTTCAATCGCATAGTCAAAGCTATTATAATCCCGCACACTAAGTGCCTTACATAGCTGAAGCTATCTCAGTCTCGCACACTAAGTTCCATATATAGCCGAAGTTGTTCCAAATCGCACACTAAGTGCCATAAATAGCCAAAGCTATCTCGAATCGCACATTAAGTGCTAAACATAGCCGATTTATCGTTGAACTTAACTGTAGTCTCGTGTATACAATTTATGCAATATCAAAGCATTAAAAGCATAATTTTAACAATGTTTATCACATACGAACTTACCTCGGATGCTAAAACGGCGAATCGAGTCGTTTAATCGATAACTTTAGTTTTCCCCCGATCTAGGTCCAAATTCCGCTTTTCTTTATCTATATAATATCAAATTCAGCTTATTCAATCACTACTTTATCCAATTTAATCCAAAACACACATTTGTGCACGTTTACACTTTTGCCCCCAAAGTTTCACATTTTTACAATTTAGTCCTTATTTCACAAAAATCACAAATTAATGAAATTCAAGACTAACCCATGCAAGACAAATTACCATAATGCCCTTAGTAGCCCATAATTTGCATTTATTTCACATTTTAACCACTAACTTTACACTTTTCTCAATTTAATCCTTATTTTGCAATTTCACTAAAAATCACTTAACAAAACTTGTATAACTCAAAACAAATATTCATATTTCAACATCAAACATCTAAGAACACATATATAAATCAATGGCAACTCTCAAAAATGTTAACAGTTTTGAAATTGAAGGTACGAGCTAGCTAGATTGAGCTACAATGATTACAAAAACATAGAAATCATTAAAAACGGGACAAAAACCTTACCTTAATTTTCTATTGAACATGGCCAAACGAAAAAACCTAAGAGAATGGTTTTCTTCTTCTTAAATTCGGTTGAAGATGATGATATTAATTGATTATTTTATTTTGTTTTGTTTTAATATACTAAAATAACCAATTTATAATATTAACCTTTAATATAAACCATTCAAAACACCTTAATATATGTCCATCTTTGTCCACTCATATTTCCAATGGTCTAATTACAACATAAGGACATTTAATTTAAGGTTCTATAGCTATTAGACACCTTTAGCTATTAGAACTCAAGTTTTACGCTTTACGCGATTTAGTCCTTTTTATCAAATTGACCATTCAAACGATAAAATTTCTTCATGAAACTTTCACACATACATTCAATCATGCTGTAAACCTCAAAATAATCATAAAATAAATATTTTAACCTCAGATTTGTTGTCCCAAAACCACTGTTCTGATTTAGCTAAAATCGGGCTGTTACAACTCTCCCCCCTTAGGGATTTTCGTCTCCAAAAATCTTACCAGTGAATAGGTTCGGGTATTGTTTTCTCATAGCATCCTTGGGTTCCCATGTAGCTTCTTCAACCCCGTGTCGATGCCATAATACTTTCACTAATGCGATTGTCTTATTTCTCAGCTCTTTGATCTCATGAGCTAAAATTTGAACCGGTTCTTCACTGTATGATAAATCTGACTGTATCTCAACTTCAGTTGGAGAAATAACGTGCGAAGGATATGATCGATATCTTCGTAGCATCGATACATGAAACACATTATGTATTTTTGCTAACTTGGATGGTAAAGATAGTCGATATGCCACTGGCCCATCTCACTCAGTAATCTCATACGGTCCGATGAATCGCGGACTTAATTTCCCTTTCCGACCAAACCGCAATATATTTTTCCACGGTGATACTTTCAAAAACACTTTATCCCCGATCTGAAACTCAATATCTTTTCGTTTCAAGTCTGCATACGATTTCTGTCGATCCGAAGCTGCTTTCAAACTATCGCGAATTACTTTCACTTTTTCTTCAGTCTCTTTGATCAGATCAACCCCGTGAATCTTATTTTTGCTAAGCTCAGTCCAGTACAACAGTGTTCTACATTTATGACCGTATAGAGCTTCGTACGGTGCCATTTTAATACTCGATTGAAAGCTATTATTATACGCAAATTCAATCAGTGGTAGATATTTCTTCCTGCTACCTTCAAACTCAAGAACGCAACAACGCAACATATCCTCAAGTATCTGAATAACTCGTTTGGATTGTCCATCCATTTGCGGATGAAACACAGTGCTAAAATGCAGCTTTGAACCCAAAGCTTCTTGCAATTTCTTCCAAAATTGCGAAGTAAATCTTGGATCTCTATCCGAAATAATAGATAGACACCATGTAATCTTACAATTTCAGAAATATACAACTCAGCTAATTTATCAAGCGAGAAATCTGTACGTACCGGAATGAAATGAGTTGATTTCGTCAATCTGTCAACAACAACCAAGATTGTATCTTTCTTTTTTGGAGATAAGGGCAAACCCGATACTAAATCCATTGTTACTCTATCCCATTTCCACTCAGGAATCATAATAGGCTGTAATAAACCTGACGGCACTTGATGCTTAACTTTGACTTGCTGACAAATTAAACATTTCGACACAAATTTTGAGATGTCTCGTTTCATGCTATGCCACCAATAAAGCTGTTTCAAATCGTTATACATTTTTGTGCTTCCCGGATGTACTGATAAACGACTACTGTGTGCTTCATTTAGAATCTTCTGAATGAGCTCAGAATTTCTTGGTACACATATTCTATCACGAAACATCAAACAATCATCAGGCCCTATTCGAAACTCTGAATCAGAAATCGACTCACACTGAGCTCGTTTTGCTTGCAATTCTGATAAACCGTAATAGTAACATATTTTATCTCCACATTTAGCATGCTTTTGGATGATTTATCCCTTGAGTTATGGAATTTGGTGCTCTTAATCCTTTAATTTCATGTTTTATACTCAGGAGAGCATAGGAGGATGAAAAGAATGGAAAACGGGCTTAAAACGGGCCAAATGGGCCAAAGTAGGAAATCAACACGGCCTGGGCCCAAAGCACATGGCCGTGCCCCTTTAGCAGGCTCGAACACGGCCTGAAGTCGATTCACACGGGCGTGCCACACGGGTGTGTGCCTACCGTGACAAAGAAGAATTTCACTCGGAATAGGATACTTAGAGGCAAAGAAACACATTCCAAAGCCTATATAAACACCCTCGAGGCAAACCTTGAAAGGGGTGTCCAACTAGGCCAAGGAGCCGAGCCAGAGAGGTTAGAATTGTGGGATTTACTCGAAGAAAGCCAGTTGATTCATCTCAAGAAGTCGAAATCATACTCAAGACGGCAGATCTCTTCTTCAATTCCTTCAGGGGGTTTTAGGGTTTTCTTATGTTTTGTTTTATCTTTTCTTCTGAGATGTATTCTTTTATGATTATGAACTAAACCCCTCAGATACCTGAGGGGGATGAAACCTAAGACGGATCTTGTTATTGTTTTCTAAACTATATGACAAATACTTGATTTGTTCTTAATTATGTGTTCTTAATTCTTGCTTTGATATTTTAGGGTATTGATTCAAGTATTGATGTGCTTAGGCAGTGGAGCAAAATTCCCTGTCTAAGAGTAGATCTAGCATAGTTAAGCGGAGTTGATCGCAACCCTAGACATAGGATTACGAAAATCTGCCGAATTAGGGTCAAACCTAATATGGGAGTCCATAGATCGAGTTAATGCAATTCTAGAGGTTTTAATTAGAAAGAGATTTCAATTAATCAACCTAGGGTTAGACATTAGTAGCCTCGAGAGAGGTATTAACATAAATTAGGGAATCCTATGGATCAAGTCAAGTGAATAAATCGTCTGGTTCAGAGTTAGATAACAAGTGAAGTCTAGGTGGATTCCTCCTTGGGTATTGTCTTAATCAATTAGTTTTTCCCACAAGTATTTCCCAAATTCATTCTCTTTGTCTTAGCGTCTTTAGCTTAGTAGTTAGTTAATTTTAGAATAAACAATAATTCACTTCAATTCTTAGGCTAAATAATAGAAAGAAAGTTAGTATTAGTACTTTTGGTTCCTTTGGGTTTGACATTCTGGTCTTGCTACTAAACTATACTACTGTTCGATAGGTGCGCTTGCCTCAATCGTTGTCACAGTTAGTTTCTAGGCTAGATCATTCATTATATAAATTTTTAAGACTCTGACATAACGATCATGTTTTTGGCACCGTTGCCGGAGACCCAAAATATTAAGAACGCTCAATTTTTATTACTTTAGCCATTTTATTTATTTACAATTTATTTTATTTTTTATTTTATTTTAACTTTGCTAATTTTTCTCTTTCTTTGCTTCTGGCAGGTATTTCTAGTTTATGACTAGAAGAAACCCGTCAGGACCCTTGATTTTTGACAGTGAAATAAAACATACCGCTCGCAGAAACTGAAGTGATGTCACTGAATAATTATCAGTGGCAAGACATGAGGACAATGCCTAATAAAGCAGCCTGTGTTTTCAACCTTGACGCGGTCACCATGTTATCTAACCAGGTAGAGCTTTTAAATAAAAAATTTGATTGTTGGTATGGTTCTACACAGGTACATCCGGTAATACAGTACGATACAAATGGAGGAGGGGTGAACAACACAGAATATCTATCCTATAACCCTAGCACAGAGAACGAACAAGTCAACTATATGGGTAACTATTCTAGACCTCAAAATAATCCCTATAGTAACATTTATAATGTAGGTTGGTGGAACCATTCCAATTTCTCGTGGGATGGCCAAGGACATCAGAGACAACAACTCCTCCCAGGCTTTCAACAACCACCTTACCAGCAGGAAAAGAAGCCGAACCTTGAGGAGATGCTAACAAAATTTATCGTGGTGTCAGAAACCCGTTTTCAAAACAACGAGACAATGCTCAAAAATCAGCAGGCATCAAATCAAGGGATCAAGAACCAAATAGGTCAGCTTGCTAAGCTGATCTCAGAAAGACCACAAGGTATCTTGCCTAGCAACACCGAAACTAACCCAAGAGAGCAACCGCAAGCAATAACTGCTCACGATAGTGAAGGGTTAGATGAACCAAAATTGAAGCAAGAGAATGTGGTAGAGGAAGGTAAGGTTGAGGTAAGCCATGATAAACCAAACCCGGTAATTACAGAGTACCAACATCGTGTGCCATACCCTAATGCGATAAAGAAAGACCACACAGAGGAACAATTCGGTAAATTTCTTAAACTTCCAAAGACATTACATATTAACTTGTCATTTCTTGAGGCTCTTTCGCAGATGCCAGATTCAAGGAAATTTTCAAAAGAGTTTTTGACAAACAAACGGAAGTTAGATGATACTCGCATGTGGAGCTAAACGCAGTGTGCCCAGCAATTCTATGAAAAAAACTACCACGTGAGCTCACATTTCGTGTAAGTGACGAAACGATCACTCTTCAGGTTCTTGACACGGCTAGGACATCGAGTATTAAAAGTGGAACCAATCACTTCAAAGTTGGGGACCAGGTACTATCATATAAAACCGACCCTCAAATAGTCGCTTCAAAACTTAATACAAACGGTGCAACTCCTTTTACGGTACTTAAAGTCTTTCCATACGGAACGTTCGAGGTAACACATTCTAATTTCAGCACTTTTGAGGTAAATATTACCCGCCTCAAACCATATGTTGATAGAATTGATAGTAAGAAAAAGGAGTTTCGAATCCGTAAACCACCATGGCCATACGAATAACTGGTAAGTCTAGCTCAAGACTTTAAACGAGCGCTTCTCGGAAGGCAACCCGAGCACTAACCCCACTAACGTCCATATTTTTGAATTTTAGCATCTAACTAAAAACTAACCAAATTTTTAGGCGTAGGTTTCCATACCACACGGCCTTGCAAACGGGCATGGCCGTGGCCGTGTGGACACCACGAGTATGCATATCGGCGTGGCGGATATCATGCAGAAACAGAACAAAAATTTTCCCAAGACACGGGCCCCGACTAAATGCCACGGTCGTGCAACGCGGCCAAGGTCAAAACTGCCTAAAGAACACGGGCTGAGATAAATCCACACGGTCGTGCGAGGCGGCCGTGGTCAATATTATCAGCTTTTTCACATATCGCCGCCACTACCACCTCGAGATCACTCCGATGATGAGGACCTTTGAGTCCTTTTTATTTTCTTTATTCTTATTTTATTTTTATTTATTTATTTTTATTTTAGTTCATTTTCCTTTATTATTAAACTCTTTAAATTTTTAAGTATAATTTAATTTCTTTTATCTCTGGTTGTTTAACTCTCGAGTAACTATAACAAACGTCCATTAAATAAGAACTCCCTAAAAACTTTACTTATGACTTTGACTTAAAAGGTTCAAGGTGCCATTCAAGGAGCAGAACACACCACCGGAGTATTCTCCACCACCTTCACCTATGCCTAGTCATCATGTTCATCATTGATCATCCTCCAAGGATTTCATCCATAATTCAGGAAGTTTCACTTCTCCTCTCTTTTGATTTTCTTAAAATATTGTTCATATATATATCTTTGTACATTGAGAACAATGTACATCTTAAGTGTGGGGGGTGAATTTTATCGTGAAAAAAGTGCCTAACTTTTTGCATTATTCTCAAATTCCTGAATTATGTCTTGTTCTTAAGTAATTCTCTCATATTACTGTTAGAATGAAATTTCCTTTGATTCATGATTTTTATTAATATGTTTTGGATTAAGTCATTGATAATTGTGCAGTGATGATTTAAACTTTAGGAGACTAGAGAATCAAGCATGATGAGTTTATTTTCAAAGTTAAAAAAAATATTTTAGGTTGTCTACCTGAATTTAAGTATTACCTTGAAGTTTTAAATTTACAAAGTTGACATAAAAAACCCATAATTTTTGTGAGATCTTGAGCCTTTTAGAGCATACATTCCTTTTCATGCTCACTTTATTGATTATGAGTGTGTCAACATTGATTTGTTATTCTAGAACTTGCTTCGATTATACATGTCGAGACCACACCTTTGATTTGATATATAGAGATGATAAAGGCACCTAGGTTTTAACCCACTTACTCTATAAAAAGCCTACCCTCACAATTAACCCTGGTGAACCCCTTTGATCCTAACAACCCGTTTATTGTTTTTTGACTCACCCATTAATATTAACTCAAAACCCATCTTGTATTTGTTATCACCATTTTTCTTGACTACCCTTATATCGAGATTTGATTTGATCGGTTACTTAACTATTTCCTTTATTTCAGTTATTAAATTTTATATTATTATTGTATCTGAT
The DNA here is from genome assembly GCA_025698515.1 of Gossypium sturtianum. NCBI lineage: Eukaryota > Viridiplantae > Streptophyta > Magnoliopsida > Malvales > Malvaceae > Gossypium > Gossypium sturtianum. The sequence goes on along the minus strand of CM046951.1, from coordinate 74,956,269 downwards.
TTGTTCTTAAAAAAAATGAAGTATATTCATTATTAGTTCTATGTTATTGAGCTTAAACTGTTAATTCCATTATCTTTAGAAGAAGCTCATGTTATTAATATTAAGTTTCCATGATGAAATTATTTAGTATTAGTACAACTTTCTAGTAGGTAATTTGTCAAGTCAATCTCGATTCTAACCCTCTAATTTAGCCTTTATCCACACCTTTAACCCAAGCCCCGTTACAACCCATAAAAGACCTTTTGATTTGTGTATCATATCATATTATAGTGGTGGAGATTTGATTTTCATGCAAGCCTATGGGATTAACCTTTCGTGTTCGACTTTTGAGTGTTTAATTTTTAACCTTAAACACTTTGAGTGATTTGAGTGAATCTTTAGTAAGGATGTCAACTTTTGTTGATTTTGAATTAAAGGTAATTATTTAGATAAGGGGAAACACCTATTTTTCGTGCTTTAAAAACTATGACTTTGATTGTTTGAATCTTTAGGAACCTTCCGATTAAATTATCAATGTATGAATTACCTATGAATTATGATGAAACACCGTTAATGAAGGTTATGAATTGAGGAAATTCTATTTTAATTGTGAGTTGAGAATTTTGTTTGAGGACAAGCAAAAGCTTAAGTGTGGGGGTATTTGATAAACCGTAATAGTAACATATTTTATCTCCACATTTAGCATGCTTTTGGATGATTTATCCCTTGCGTTACGGAATTTGGTGCTCTTAATCCTTTAATTTCATGTTTTATACTCAGGAGAGCATAGGAGGATGAAAAGAACAGAAAGCGGGCCAAATGGGCCAAAGTAGGAAATCAACACGGCCTGGGCCCAAAGCACATGGCCGTGCCTCTTTAGCAGGCTCGAACACGACCTGAAGTCGATTCACACGGGCGTGCCACACGGGTGTGTCCCTGCCGTGACAAAGAGGAATTTCACTCGAAATAGGATACTTAGAGGCAAAGAAACACATTCCAAAGCCTATATAAACACCCTAGAGGGCAACCTTGAAAGGGGTGTCCAGTTAGGCCAAGGAGCTGAGCCAGAGAGGTCGGAATTGTGGGATTTACTCGAAGAAAGCCAGTTGATTCATCTCAAGAAGTCGAAATCATACTCAAGACGGTGGATCTCTCCTTCAATTCCTTCAGGAGGTTTTATGGTTTTCTTATGTTTTGTTTTATCTTTTGTTCTGAGATGTATTCTTTTATGATTATGAACTAAACCTCTCAGATACCTGAGGGGGATGAAACCTAAGACGGATCTTGTTATTGTTTTCTAAACTATATGACAAATACTTGATTTGTTCTTAATTATGTGTTCTTAATTCTTGCTTTGATATTTCAGGGTATTGATTCAAGTATTGATGTGCTTAGGCAGTGGAGCAAAAGTCCCTGTCTAAGAGTAGATCTAGCATACTTAAGCGGAGTTGATCGCAACCCTAGACATAGGATGACGAAAATCTGCCGAATTAGGGTCAAACCTAATATGGGAGTCCATAGATCGAGTTAATGTAATTCTAGGGGTTTTAATTAGAAAGAGATTTCAATTAATCAACCTAGGGTTAGACGTTAGTAGCCTTGAGAGAGGTATTAACATAAATTAGGGAATCCTACGGATCAAGTCAAGTGAATAAATCGTCTGGTTCAGAGTTAGATAACAAGTGAAGTCTAGGTGGATTCCTCATTGGGTATTGTCTTAATCAATTAGTTTTTCCCACAAGTATTTCCCTAATTCATTCTCTTTGTCTTAGCGTCTTTAGCTTAGTAGTTAGTTAATTTTAGATTAAACTATAATTCACTTCAATTCTTAGGCTAAATAATAGAAAGAAAGTTAGTATTAGTACTTTTGGTTCCTTTGGTTCGACATTCCGGTCTTGCCACTAAACTATACTAATGTTCGATAGGTGCGCTTGCCTCAATCGTTGTCACAGTTAGTTTCTAGGCTAGATCATTCATTATATAAATTTTTAAGACTCTGACATAACGATCAAATTCATTATCAAATTTTTGAGCCTCACAAATCTGCTGTAGAAATAACGGTCTTGCTTTCAACTCGGTATTATCGAACCGTCATCAGACAAAGCTAATTGTGTGTTCAAAGCACGTAAAGCAAATAAGGAATTCCGGCTCAAAGCATCAGCAACTACATTCGCTTTCCCCAGATGATAGTCAATCACTAATTCATAGTCTTTTAGCAATTCAAGCCATCTTCGTTGCCGCAAGTTCAAGTCTTTCTTAGTTATTAAATATTTTAAGCTCTTGTGATGTGTATAAATGTGGCATTTCTCACCAAACAAGTGATGTCGCCAAATCTTTAATGCAAACACAATTGCAGCCAACTCTAAATCATGCGTCGGATAATTCTTTTCATGCGGTTTCAACTGTCTATAAACATAAGCTAATACTTTGCATTACTGCATCAATACACAACCCAGACCGTTCAATGACGCGTCGCTGTAAATCACAAATTCTTTACTCGACCCAGGTTGAACCAACACTGGTGCCTCAGTTAACAACACTTTCAATTGATCGAAGCTTTGTTGACATTTTTTGGACCATTCAAACTTTACATCTTTCTGTAACTGTTTGGTCATCGGTGTAGTAATCATCGAGAACCCTTTAACAAAGCGTCGGTAGTAACCAGCCAATCCCAGAAAACTTTTGACCTCGGATACATTTCTAGGTGGTTTCCAGTCAATAACTGCGGATATCTTGCTCGGATCAACTCTTATGCCTTCCACAGAAACAATGTGCCCCAAAAATTCGACTTCTCGGAGCCAAAACTCACATTTGCTGAATTTAGCATACAATTGCTTATCTCTCAAAGTCTGCAACACAATCCTCAAATGCTCAGCATGCTCAAACTCATCTCGTGAATAGATCAGAATATCATTAATGAACACAACAACAAATCTGTCTAAATACGGTCTAAAAATCCGATTCATCAAATCCATAAAAATGGAAGGAGCATTAGTTAGTCTAAAAGGCATAACAAGGAATTCATAATGTCCGTACCTCGTTCTGAACGCAGTTTTCGATACATCTGAGTCTTTAACTCGCAACTGATAATATCCCGATCTCAAATCTATCTTTAACACTGTTGCACCTTTCAACTGATCAAATAAATAATCTATTCTTGGAAACGGATACTTATTCTTTATCGTAACCTTGTTGAGCTGGTGATAGTCAATACACATTCTCATTGACCCGTCTTTCTTCTTTACGAACAATACAGGCGCACCCCAAGGCGAAAAACTCAGTCGTGCAAAGCCTCTATCTGTTAACTCTTGCAACTGAGATTTCAATTCTTTCAACTCTGTTGGAGCCATTCTGTATGGATTTATTGATATCGGCGTTGTTCCCGGTACTAATTCAATACCAAACTCAACCTCTCTGATAGGTGGTAAACCCGGTAACTCTTCGAGAAATACATCTGGATACTCGCACACAACTGGTACCAATTCAATCTTTGTTTCTGTCACTTTCGTATCAAGTACATAAGTAAGATAAGCTTCACACCCCCTTTCTCACAAATCTCTGAGCTAACATGGACGAGATCACAACTGGCAAACTATTCATATCATCAGATTCAATTCTAATAGTCTCATTATTCTGACATTTCAGTTCAACTGTCTTTTGTCCACAATTCACTATAGCATCATGCATCGTTAGCCAATCCATACCCAAAATCACATCAAATTCATCGAATGGCAACAACATCAGATTAGCCGAAAAATAGAAATCCTGATTCATTAACGGGGAATTCTTGCAGAATTTGTCAACCAAAACACATTTGCCTAAAGGGTTCGATAATCACAAATTCAGTAGACTCTACAGGAAAAGTCTTACTAGATACTAAATTCATACGTATATAAGAATGAGTTGATCTTGGATCTATCAATGCAATCACATTAGTATCATAGAGAGTGAAAGTACCGGTGATAACATCTGGAGATGACGCTTCTTCGCGAGCGCGAATAGCGTAGGCTCTAGCAGCTGCTCTGGCCTCGGATCTCACAGCTGAGTCCCTAGTATACCACTACCACTGGATACATTTCCCGTATTCCTCAGTGGTCTCCCTCTCACAGTCGTATTGCTCGATCTTGCATTCTGAGATTTTTCTTTTTCATTTAGCTTAGGACAATCTCAGAAAAAATGGTCTCATGAACCATGTAACACCCCAAACCTGGCCCAAACACTACAACCGGATTTGGTATGTCACTCAGGAGATTTTTGTAAAAGATGTCAAAATTTGGGCAAAACTTAATAACTTGATAAGTTTAAGTAAGATTTAAAGTTCATTTGTTGTTTTCGTGAATTAAAAACCAAAACCTTAATACATGCCTTAGTTTAATTAAAATTTAAATGTCTATTAGTAATAAAAGCCCAAACTAAAACCTAAAATAGAGTATAATAGTCTAGTGGCCCGTGGCCTTATTACAACGAGATTCAAAACCCATTAAATAAAAATATAAATTAATAAATTAAAGCCTTTTTGTCGAATCCAAATGTTCTTTTGCATGGCCACCTTGCTCTCCTCTCCAGCCCGGTCCGATGCACTAAGTGCTACCTGAAATTTGTTAAAAATAATTGGGTGAGTCGCGAGACTCAGTGTGCAACCCTCGTGCACCATCAGACTGGGCCTTAGCCCACAGATCAGAATATAGAACATAATATAAGAGATAACATACATAAAAAAAACCCAACCCAATCCTAGGTTTCCATCCGCTACACACCACCCTTACCTGCCAATCACACCATTGGGGATTTCTACAATCAACCCACACCGCTACACACCATCGATGGCAGTCATGCTGCAGTTAGCTGCTCATCGTCGAGTTGTGACAGAGTCACCGGTGAAATGGCGAAGCCACGAAGCGAGTTGTGACAGAGTCACAGGTGAAATGGCATAAGCCACGAGCAGATCACTTCCCCTTTTATCAATCACCCAACCCCGAGCATACATAGAAATCGACATGCAAAACATATCTTTTAATGAAACATTCACTAAAGAATGGGCGAAAACACTAACACGATATTTATCCTTTACCCTTCTCGGGTTTTCAAAGCGTTATTTGGGATTTTGGCATTTAACAGAGTATAGCAGATTTATACTTATATATATATACATAATAGCATTCAATCTAATGGTGTGAGAAGTTACACACGATTAATGTCGATACCCTTGCTAAACCGATCTACAACTTTGCTCGAAAAGCGAAAAGATGTGACAATAGGGCCTCTCCTATAATCGGCCATGGTTAGTGTTTTACCCGATCTTACACACTAAAATCAATAGATTCCCTTACCTTGAAATCTCGAAAGTACCACGATTCAAGTATTACCGAACTTATGACTTAGAGATATACGCGATTGACTCCTCTTGAGATCCCGAACGCCGAAAATAAGAGAGAAATAAGAGATTAGTTTCTAAATAGCCATTCGGCTAGGGACTTTGAAAAGAGAAAAAACATTGAAATCTGAAATCAACACTTACCTATTGCTTCCTTCAAAATTCGGCACAAACAAGCTCCACTAAAGAAGATTAAAGCAACTTTAGGAGGTGAGATCTTAGTGATTTCGGCTTTTAGAAGAACAAAGAATTGGAAAAATAAAAGCAAGGAATGGGTAGAGAGATTCGGCCAAAAGAAAAGAATAGCGGGTTTTGGCAATTGAGACTTCAAGAGCTTTGTTTTCAGAGAAAAGAAAAGAGAGAAGAGCAAGAATGGAGTAGGAATTTCGATGAGAGAAAAGAGAAGAATAATGAGAACTTGCTAGCATTTTTCGGCACATACACCTTAAGCCAAAACCGAACGCCCCTTTCTTTTCAAATTCTTCAAATTTTTGGCTAGCATTAAACACTTAAAGATGGCTCCTATCTTTGATCTATTATCTCCTCAAAAATAGCCTTTATCTGCTTATTATCCACACAATAAAATCCCTAAAATTTAGCCTTGTGCCGTCCCCCCATTGCTCATTTAAATGCCAAATTTTAGCCCTAAAACTTGGGCTTCAAGCAACCATAATTTGGGCCTTCCTCATGCACAAGTGACGCCAACTCCTCTTCCTCCTAGTAGCACCATTTCGTTTGGGCCACAAGCCCAAAATGCTTATTAAACTACTAAAACTTCAATTTAAACCCCTAGAGTGTCTGGACAAAATATTTAAAACAAGGCCTCAGCCCAATTTGAGCCCTATTTGTACCTCAAACTCTCAAATTAATATTTTAAGCACACAAAATGTACAAGCCCATAAATTTAGGATGTTGCAAACCACAACTGTAACAAGCTCTATTATTATTTTTCACCCAGCAATCTCCAAAATGTCGTCTTCCACACTGTTGACACTCGAGTTTAACGTCTTTCACGTTGCCAACACTAGATACTGATGTGGCTTGAGCTTTAGGGCTGGTGTATTGCTTTCCGCGATCTCTATTATGATATCCCACTGAAGTGGTAGATCGGTTAAAATAGTCTCTGGATTTCTTCGACAAGGAATGATAAGATTTACCCATCGATCTCTTCCTCGAGTCACTTGCCTCTGAATCAACCTTTCTCTTTTCTCGATTAAGATCTTCGACTTTGCAAGCCCGTTCAACTAACACAACAAACTCTTTCAAATCTAACATCCCGACTAGGAGTTTAATGTCTTCGTTCAGCCCATCAACAAACCGCTTACACATAATCTCTTCATTAGACACATACTCCCGAGCATATTTACTTAACCGCACAAATTCTCTCTCGTACTCAGTTACTGTCATACGGCCTTGTTTCAGTTCTAAAAACTCTTTATGCTTTTGATCCAAAAATTGTTGACTAATGTATTTCTTTCGAAATTAAGTCTGAAAAAATTCCCAAGTAACTCTCTCCCTCGGCACCACGGATACTAACGTATTCCACCACTGATATGCGGTGTCTCTTAGAAGAGATATAACACACTTTAAACATCCAGCCGATGTGCAAGAAAGTTCATCAAACACTCTGATCGTATTTTCATGCCAAAACTCCGCTCTCTTAGGGTCATCAACAAAATTGGCTTTAAACTCTTCAGCCCCTTGTTTACGGATCTTATCAACTGGAGGCTTGTTCAATCTTAAAAGCTCAACTCCTTGAGGAGCTACAAGTACAGGTTGGGGAATAGGAGGGGGTGGAGGTTGTTGAGCAGTCGATTTCGTTCGAATATATTGAGTGAACCACTCGTTCATCATTTGGAAGAAGGCTTCTTTAGCCTATCCTCCCTGATTACCCGTAACGGGTCTAGAATCAGACGGCGCTGTCCCTTGCGCGAGAGCAGGTACATTACTCTAAACCTCATCAGCTATCGCTCGATTGGGATCCATTTTCTATATAAAAACAAATTTTCAAATGTCAGGAGTCATCACACTATCATAGTTTATATACGGCATGTACAGCTAGACTCTCACACACGCTACGTTAGTCCTAGAACGGACTAAACCGTAGCTCTGGTACCAATAAATGTAACACCCCTCACCCGTATTCAACGCCGAAATAGGGTTACGAGGTATTACCGATCAATTCACAACACATATAGCATACATTTATGCAACAATAAGCATTCATTCTCAAAAATCATTCAACACAAAACTCATTGTCCCTTATAAGGGCCTACGAGGCCTTAAACATGCTTTAGAAATGGTTTGGGACTAAACCGATATCATACAAAAATTTTGGAAACTTAGAAAATTTTCATGTAAACAAGAGTTACACGCCCGTGTGAAAACAAGGCATACATACTGACTTGGGTCACACGACCGACCACACGCTCGTGTGTCTAGCCCGTGTACCCTTCGAAGTGGCCACACACGCCCGTGTGTTAGGTCGTGCCAAAACTGTTGGGTATACTGACTTATGCAACACGACCAAGTCACACGCCCGTATGCTAGGCTGTGTGCCAATTAGGGGGTATACTGACTTGTACCACACGGCCAGTCACACGCCCGTGTGTGAGACCGTGTGGAGCATACTGACTTCAATTCAATTTCAACACCAAGGGAGACACGGCCGTATAACATGACTGTGTGTCACACACGGTTGAGACACACGCCCGTGTCTCTGCCCGTGTGGACAAAAATAGGCCATTTACCAAGCCATTTCGCCACCCATTTTGCACATACCTACACAAGCACAAATGGTACCAATTCAAGGCACTAATCTGCATCCAAATAACATCAACCAATGTTCAAATCATACCCTTTTTTACAATCAATATAATTTACAAATATGCTACAATTTATCATCTAATTTCATACCTAATTCACATATTCAATTCAATCAACTAAACCATTCCATACATACATTATCAATCATCAATTCTCAAGCACATAGCTTTCAAAATTACCTAATATCATTTAGCATTATAGATTTAACTTCAACCACACAGTATAAGTCAATTACCAAACTCAAAATAGAACCATTTACACATTTATAAACATCATCAAATTCATTATTATAAGTCAACTCAAATGGCTCAAAATACATGTTCACCAAACATACCAAAATGACTCAAGCCTATACATGCCATATACCATATATACACAACTCAAAAGTACCAAGTAGATGGTTAGATAGTGTGACGTAGTCTATGACGATCCCTGAATCCGAGCTAGCTTTAAATTCACTATAGAATACGGGAAAAACAAACAAGGTAAGCTACAAAGCTTAGTAAGTTCGTACTAAATATACTCAACAATTCATAAAAAACAAATCATCAATTTGAACAAGTTAATGTATAATTCATGATAATATCAAATCTTCCATAAGCTTATTCATATACTTATATGCAAAGTCATAACCTTTTCTATTTGAACTTAATACTTACATGTACATATCTGTACAAATTCATAACGAACTCATACCTTCTCGTAACACTGTCGAATACTCGATGTTTCGCACACTAAGTTCCATCGCATAGTCAAAGCTTTTATAATCCCGCACACTATGTGCCTTACATAGCCGAAGCTATCTCAGTCTCGCACACTAAGTTCCATATATAGCCGAAGTTGTTCCAAATCGCACACTAAGTGCCATAAATAGCCGAAGCTATCTCGAATCGCACACTAAGTGCTAAACATAGTCGATTTATCGTTGAACATAACCGTAGTCTCATGTATACAATTTATGCAATATCAAAGCATTAAAAGCATAATTTTAACAATGTTTATCACGTACGAACTTACCTCGGATGCTAAAACGGCGAATCGAGTCGTTTAATCGATAACTTTAGTTTTCCCCCGATCTAGGTCTAAATTCTGCTTTTCTTGATCTATATAATATCAAATTCAGCTTATTCAATCACTACTTTATTCAATTTAATCCAAAACACACATTTGGGCACGTTTACACTTTTGCCCCCAAAGTTTCACATTTTTTACAATTTAGTCCTTATTTCACAAAAATAACAAATTAATGAAATTCAAGACTAACCCATGCAAGACGAATTACCATAATGCCCCTAGCAGCCCATAATTTGTATTTATTTCACATTTTAACCACTAACTTTACACTTTTCTCAATTTAATCCCTATTTTGCAATTTCACTAAAAATCACTTAACAAAACTTGTATAATTCATAACAAATATTCATATTTCAACATCAAACATCTAAGAACACATATATAAATCAATGGAAACTCTCAAAAATGTTAACAGTTTTGAAATCGAAGGTACGGGCTAGCTTGATTGAGCTACAACGATTACAAAAACATAGAAATCATCAAAAACGGGATAAAAACCATACCTCAATTAGCTATTGAACATGGCCGAATGAAAAACCTAAGAGAATGGTTTTCTTCTTCTTAAATTCGTTTGAAGATGATGATATTAAGTGATGATTTTATTTTAATATACTAAAATAACCAATTTACAATATTAACCTTTAATATAAACCATTAAAAACACCTTAATATATGTCCATCTTTGTCCACTCATATTTCCAATGGTCTAAATACAACATAAGGACCTTTACTTTAAGGTTCTATAGCTATTAGACACCGTTAGCTATTAGAACTCATGTTTTACGCTTTACGCGATTTAGTCCTTTTTATCAAATTGACAATTCAAACGATAAAATTTCTTCATGAAACTTTCACACGTTCATTCAATCATGCTGTAAACCTTAAAATAATAATAAAATAAATATTTTTACCTTGGATTTGTGGTCCCAAAACCACTTTTCTGATTTAGCTAAAATTGGGTTGTTACATACATGAAGTGGATCCACTCACTTCACTCGCATCTCAGGTATCTTCGATTTCCTCAATGCTTAAAAATTTTACCAATATGGGTTTAATAGTTTTACAGCACAACCACTGAATCAATTTGAAAATGTAGCCTGTGTATATTGTTGGGAAGGACATCTATTTGAAGAATGTCTATCGAACCCAGAATTCGTGTATTACATGGGTAACCAGAACCAAAATCGAGGAAGACAAGGACTACAATCCAATTACTATTACCCATTGTGGCAAAACCACCCTAATTTCTCTTGGATTAACTAATGGGCTGGACCTAGTAACACATACGCCCAACCTAGACCGGCCCAGCCACCTATTTTTACCCAACAAGTTCAGAAACAACCTCAAGTTGAACCATCCAATGGCTTAGAAAGCTTGTTGAAGGCATACATAGCCAAGAATGATGCCTTAATCCAAAGCCAAGCGGCTACATTAAAAAACTTAGAAAACAAAATGGGCCAGCTTACAACTGAACTCAAAAATCGACCACAAGGTACTTTGCCTTGTGATACGGAGAATCCAAGAAATCCAGGGAATGAGCATTGTAAAGCGTTGACATTGAAGAGCGGAAAGACATTAGTACCCAACAGTATCGAAGTTGAAGAGGAGCTAGCTAATGCTCAAGATCCAGTGAAAGTTCAACCGAGTGTTTAAATTCCAGTTTCACCAGAACCAGAATCTGTAAAAACTGATAAGGTAATCCCCGAACCAGTTAATTTTGATACACTAACAACTCTGTTAGATCCAAAATTGCCATAGAAGACGAATCAACCAGTTCCAGTAAAGAATCTTTCACCACCCTACCCTCAAAGACTTCAGAAGCAGAAGCAGGAAGTTCAATTCATGAAGTTCCTAGACGTACTCAAGCAACTTCATATCAAAATTCTGTTCGTTGAAGCACTTGAACAAATGCCAAACTACGTCAAATTCATGAAGGATATCCTGTCTAAGAAATGAAGACTTAGAGAATTTGAGACGGTAGCCTTGACAAAGGAATACAGTGCATATCTTTAAGACAAACTACCCCCGAAGTTGAAAGATCCTGGATGTTTTACCATACCTTGCAACATTGGGGCAACATATTGTGGTAAGGCACTATGTGATTTGGGTGCGAGTATCAACTTGATGCCCATGTCAATATTTAGAAAGTTGGGGATAGGTGAAGTTAGACCTACTATGTTTACACTTCAATTAGCAGATCGATCTTTATCACATCCACAAGGAAAAATCGAGGATGTATTGGTACGTGTAAATAAATTTATTTTTCTTGCTAACTTTGTTATTCTAGACTTTGAAGAAGATAAAGAAGTGCCAATCATTCTAGGAAGGCCTTTCCTAGCAACTAGAAGAACCCTTATTGATGTACAGAAGGGTGAGCTCACTATGCGTGTTCAGGACGATCAGGTAACATTTAATGTTTTTAAGTGATGTGATCCGGCTCAGTGTTTCTTGAGTCGTTTCACTTAAGTGCCTGATCGTCGATGAGGAGATTGTTCGAATGGTTGATAGGGGTTAGATTTGGCTAAGATAAGCGAAAGTTTAACAAAAGTGGTTTGAAATGAATGATAGGTTTGTAAGGATAAGATAGGCTCGGTTTAACAAAGAAATAAAGATAGATAGATTTGGATAAGTGGGTAGAATGGAAAAACGAGCTTAACGTCAAGAATGATTCAACACTATAGAACAGTGTCACCCCGATTCTTATATTGTTAAGGTGGTCGGATGGAATGTTAGATGGATAGGTGAACGCCACACCGATGAAGGTGATAAGTTCAAGAAACAAGTTTGATAGACACCACTAGCAAGCTAGATAAGTCACACGAGACTCGTACGAAATTGGAGAGGGAGTTAGCCTCACAAAGAACACAAAGTTCATATATTAAAAATGGCAAAAGTCTCTACAACATGAAAATGACTAAGTATTTATAGCTACTAACTAGTCTAGCCGAATGGACAAAAACATTGCTTAAAGACTAAGTAATTTCGGATATGAATGTGCTAGAATATTCTAGAATGAAACTATTAAAAGCTAAGGCTAGGTTCGGCTGAATTGGAACACCATTGGGCAGCTTCTTGACTAAGTAAATCAGCTTGCATGAACTTGGAAGCTTGAGGAGTACAATGCACTAGTCTAGGTTCGGCCTTGAGCATAAATGAGGCATTCAATAGGTGTTTTTGGCCGAATAGGTATGAGCCTTTAAGAGGGGTCTTGAACAGCCATTTAAATTGTGAAAAGCCAGCCTTGAAGAGCCTCTTGTGTGTGAACACTCCAGCCGAATGGTCACTAGGTGTGAACGGAATATGGTGAACTTGGGAAGAGGTTCGGCCACCTTGGAGAATTAAGTGTGGAAGCACCCCTTGGCCGAATAAACACTTAGGGAAGCCAAAAAATCAGCCACCATTCATTGAAGAGAGTCATGCATGAACTGTCCCATGCATTGAACCAACCCGTGCATGAACCTTGGCTTTAATGCACCTCAACATTCGGCTGAACCTACAAGAAGGCATGAACCAAATTAAATCAAGCCAAATTCGGCTGAACCACTTAATAACACACTTTAGACACTTTAATTAAACAAATAATTAATTTAAGACAAATTAATATTGACTTATCATGACACATTAAATTCGGCTAGGACAAAACAAATTAAAAACATGTAATAAGCTGAAATGTAATTATGAGCTGTAACAAAATTAAATAATTTAATTAAACACTTAATTTATTCTAACAATAAAATAAATTAGTTGGAAACAAATAGACACGAGCTCAAATGAGCTGAATTAAGCTCAAGTGAGCAGATTTGAGCTGAACGAAGCTCGGAGAGCTGAAGTTGAGCTAAAATCAGCTTGCACCAAGGTACAAGGATTGGTTAAAGTGCTGGCTCGAGCTCGATTCGTAGAAATATTGAGCAGCCGTGCATAGTCCTTGCTCGAGCTAGACAAGCTCCCAGGCTTGCTTACATCATTAAGTCTATGCAATTTCCTGACACAATTGATGATTGTTCTGCAGTATCCAATTTAGAGGAATTAATCATGGAAAGAGAACTTAACTATGTTAAGGATTAGTTGGAGCAAATTTTGACATCAGACCCTCCAAGTGATGAAGAGGAGGATGAATACTTAGCTTTACTAGAAGCTAATCAAAGGGGATTTAATCCACAATCCTGCTTTGAATCTTTGGAGTTAGAAAATAGGGATTATGCCCAACCAAAAGTGTAAATCGAGGAACCACCTAAATTAGAACTCAAGGTACTTCCCTCAAATTTAAAATATGTTTATTTAGGTAACTCTTCTACTTTACCTATGATTGTTTCAGCGGAATTAACCGTAGAGCAAGAAGAGAAACTCATCCAAGTATTGAAACAATTCAAGAAGGCTATCGGATGGACCATAGCCGATATTCGCGGCATTAGTTCGTCTATATGCATGCACAAGATCATCTTGGAAGATGGTGAGAAAAGGACGATTGATGGACAACGAAGACTGAATCCCATCATGAAGGATGAGGTAAAGAAGGAAACCATCAAGTTGTTAGATGCGGGAATAATTTATCCCATCTTAGACAGTTCGTGGATAAGTCCAGTCTAGTGCGTGCCAAAGAAAGGAGGTATTACGGTTGTTGAGAACGAGAATAACGAGTTGATACCAACTAGAACGATTTCGAGATGGAGAATTTGCATAGATTACCAGAAGCTAAACAAGGCGACTAGGAAAGATCACTTTCCTTTTCCATTTTTGGACCAGATGCTGGCTAGACTCACGGGGCAAGACTATTACTATTTTCTCGATGGATACTCGGGGTATAATCAGATTACAGTAGCACTAGAGGATCAACACAAGACAACATTCACCTACCCGTATGGTACATTTTCATTTAGACGCATGCCATTTGGTTTATGTAATGCACCTGCTACATTTCAAAGATGTATGATGTCTATTTTTAATGACATTGTTGAGAAATACTTGGAAGTGTTTATGGATGATTTTTCAGTATTTGGAGACACTTATGATGATTGCTTAGCCAATCTAGCCAAGGTACTAAGGCGATGTGAAGAAACAAACCTCGTACTCAACTGGGAAAAGTGTCATTTCATTGTACGAGAAGGTATTGTTCTAGGGCATTAGATAACGAGACATGGAATCGAGGTAGATAAAGCAAAGGTAGATGTTATCGAGAAACTCCCACCTCCAACATCTGTAAAGGATGTTAGGAGCTTTTTGGGCCACGTCGATTTCTATCGAAGATTTATCAAGGACTTTTCCAAATTTGCTAAACCCTTATGCAAATTATTGGAGAAGGACACAACATTCAAATTTGATGAGGAGTAATTAAAAGCTTTCAAAGATTTGAAGAGTTGGTTAGTTTCAGCACCTATAATCGTCACACCAGACTAGGATTTGCCATTTGAACTGATGTGTGACGCAAGTGACTTTGCGATAGGAGCTATCATAGGCCAGTGAAGGAATAAAGTTTTTCATCCCATCTACTTCGCAAGTCGAACTCTAACGGGAGCTCAATTAAATTATACGGTAACAGAGAAAGAACTACTTGCTATTGTGTTTGCTTTTTGCAAGTTTCGTTCTTATCTTGTAGGTACCAAAGTGACTATCTATACAAATGATTTGACAATTAAGTATTTACATACCAAGAAGGACGCTAAGCCAAGACTGATTCGATGTGTACTTCTACTTCAAGAGTTCGATCTAGAAATTCAAGATCGAAAAGGGGTAGAAAACCAAGTAGCAGACCACTTGTCCAGATTGGAGCTGCAAGAAGGAAATTCTCCACATTTACCCATTCAGGAGACATTCCCAGATGAACACATACTGAAGGTAAATCATGTCCATAATACCTCTTGGTTTGCTGATATTGCTAACTATTAAGCTTGTGGTTTGATGTCAATTGATAAGATGTATCATCAAAAGAAAAAGTTTCTTCACGATGTGAAGTACTATTTCTGGGAAAAACCATACTTGTTTAAAAAGTGTGTAGATAATATGATCAAGAGATGCATGGAAGAAAATGAAGTACATAAGATTCTATATCATTGCCACTCAGCTCTGAGTGGGGGGCACTTCGGAGGTACATGTACTGCGGCCAAAGTATTGCAAGCCGGATTCTTTTTGCAAACACTATTTAAAGATGCGTATACTTATGTAAAGAGTTGTGATCGATGTCAAAGGGTTAGAAACGTCACCAACAGGAATAAGATGCCCCAAACAAACATCATTGAGGTAGAATTATTCGATGTTTGGGGTATTGACTTTCTCGATCCTTTCCTCTGTCTTTTGGTCACAAGTACATATTGGTAGCAGTAGACTACGTGTCTAAGTAGGTTGAGGCAGAGGCATATCTGATGAACGATGCTAAGGTTGTGATGAAGGTTTTGCAGAAGCATTTGTTCACAAGGTTTGGAACCCCGAGAGCTATCATCAGTGATGAAGGGTCTCACTTTGTGAACAAATGGTTGAAATGGTTACTTGAAAAACATGGAGTGAAGCACAAGGTTGCCACAGCTTACCATATGCAAACAAATGGGCAAGCTGAATTGGCAAACAAAGAGATCAAAGGCATACTCGAGAAGGTAGTTGTAACACCCCAAACCCGGTCAACACACCACGACCGAATCTGGCATGTTACGGGGAAAATCGCGTTTGAAGGGTTAGGTTTCAGGTTAAAGATTCGATGAAAAAAAAACCCTTGTCATATTTTATACTTGTCGAAATCTTGGGCATGATTGCTTTGTCATATTTTAATGTTTTAGGGTGATACCCGATGGTAAAGTTTAAAACACATTACGTTATAGTTTTGAAAACCGTTGTCCTTCCAAGTTTTTAGCAATTTTAACTCAATTAATTTGTTAAAGCATATTTGAAAGCTACTTTAAGCATAAACGTAGTAAAACCAAATTTAAAGGCCATTTACAACCCAAAATAAAACCAAATAGTAATAAATAAACTAAAGTACCAAATTTTGTAAAGTCCGAGCAAATCTTTATTAAAGCATGGCATGAGCACCTCGAGTCCATCTCGGCCCATGTCCGCGCCTAAGTGTCACCTGAAATGTCAAAGGAGAGGGTGAGTCGCAAGACTCAAAGTGCATAAATCCCACTCTCGATAATACAACATGCTAGCACACATCATATCATAGCAACATAATCAATGCACCCCGATCCTAACCATCCATATCACCTTTCTACCCGTGTGGTACCAAACCACCGGTGGTGCCAAACCATGGTGACCCAAAGTCACGATATCCATAAGTGTGGTGCCAAACCACTGGTGACCAAAAGTCACGAATAATCCATTGATGGGGCCAACCCATCGCGTGATACCAAATCACCAGCGCAGACGATCCCATATCTCAAAGTGGGGCCAACCACGGCGGTGGTGTTAACCATAGGGACGAGTCGCAATGAGGTGCCAAACCTCCGTGTCCCAAAGACACAGTGTGATACCAAATCACCGGTGACCGCGATCCACAAATCCGATGATGGGGCCAACCCATCGTGTGATACCCAATCACCTGGCGTCAATCCCAGTATAATCAATCGTGGGGCCAACCCTTCGTGGTGCTAAGCCACGGGACGAGACGCTATGAGGTGCCAAACCTCTGGTGTCCCTAAGACACAAATGTGATACCAAATCACTTTGGTGACCAAGTCACAAAATCAAGCGTGGTACCAAACCACTTTGGAGGTGCCAAACCTCTGGTGTCCCAAAGACACAAAGTGTCCCAAAGACACGGATATCATATTCCCCCTCCTCTCATATCACCCACACATGTCATACTAATGCAAATGATATAAAACATGCAATCATGCTAACATGCTCAAATGACATCTCATGGTATTTACATCATAAAACATGTTATCACATATATCACCACAGATCTCGTAATGAAACGGACTTACCCGTATCCGTGCTTATACCCCATCGGGTACCAAATCCATCAATCATATTGTTTCACTTTAATAAGTAATTAGGTTATTAATCATATTACTAAACAGTATGTGTTAGTTTACACACTGCTAACACGAAAGCCTTAGCTCCAAAGAACCTGGTCTAAATCCCTCGATAACTCTGCTCCTAAAATCGGTCAACCAAGGGATTAGCAATCTAGACCATTCGGCCAAAGCTATCAAACCAAAGGGGTTAATATTGAGCCATTACCTTGCAACTGGTTTGGTTTCCTACCAAACCCGAACCAACAATGGTTCCTCTTACCAATCGGCCACCCTCAAGCGGTTAACAAGGAAAGAAGGCTCCACTTGACTGCCTCCCAATCCCGGATGCCCCTAAAGAAATCGGTTCAATGCCAAAAGGTTAACTCATTTCACCAATCACCACAATCGGTTCTTAACCAAATCAAAATCGACAAGAGCACAGGAGAAAAGAAATAGCCATTCGGCCCTATGCTTACCTTCCCAGAACCCGATTGGAACCAAGACTAGAACAACACCACACCAAAATTCACCACAAGAACACCACTAGAAGAGAAAGAGATTCGGCCAAAACTTCAAAAGAAAGAAAAGGGAATTCGGCTTTAGGTGTTTAACACCCTTGGGTTCGACTTTGAGTGGGAAAAAGAAGATGATGTGAAATGGGAATAGAGTTTCGGCACAACAAGAATGGGAAGAACAATTGAAGAAAACGGCTAAAGAGTTTTGAAGCAGGAAGAGAATAAAAGATGGATAGAGAGAGTACTTACGGTTTTGAAAGAAAAGAATTGATGAAAGTGTTTTGGAGGCTAGAGTTTGGCTCAACACAACCGAACAAAAGAAAGAACGAGAGAAGAGAACATTCGGCTACCAAGAAAATTGAGAGAAAAACAAAGCAAAATTCGGCAACTAAATGCTTAGACTTTCGGTTTCAAAGTGGACAAAAGAGAGAGTTTTGCTTGACAAAAGAAGAAGTTTAGCTTACCTATTGCTTTTGGCGAAAAATGCACAAAATTGCCTATTCAATTTCGGCATTCCCACTCCCCACAAGCCAAGCCGCCCACTCCCCAAAACTCTCCCACAACCGGCCACTTCCACCATACACTCACAACCACTCATTCAAAACACTTTGAACAAGTCTCCTTCCTAAATTCACTCTCCACCCATCATTTGAGCATTTGACTTGGTCTTAGGCAGAGTTTGAACTGCCTACAACTCCTCCCTTCCATGCCGTCAAAAATGAAAGCCAAAATGGGGGATTTTCGCAGCTTGAACTCAAGACCTCTCCCCCCTGCAATTGACGCCAAACACAAGCTCCAAGTGGCGCATACTTTGCCATTCCACCAGCTCCTCCTTCGTGCTATACCTCACCAATAAAAATCTATAAGCCTCAGCTCCTTCAGCTCCTCTCCCCTAAGCCTAGAATTAAAATTTTTCCATCTACTCAGGCTTACTTCTAGCTTACAACTAAGCCCCTAAAACATCAAAACAGTAATATAGCACACCAGACACATGCAAACAAAGTCAAAACAAAAATAGGCCCTAACCCGGGATATTACAGTAGTTTTCCCGAACTGACGAGATTGGTCAAAAAGATTAGAAGATGCTTTATGGCCTTTCGTTGACAAAAAACCAGACTTAGCATGCTTTATTCTCGTTCATGCATTGTGTTTATTTGTATTGGTATAGCATGATTTGGACTTGGTTAAGAGTGGTTTGAATTCCTATTGATGTTATGGTCATATGCTATTTGGTATGGGTAGGTTTGTGCCAATTTGGGTGAGAAAGATGGCTTCGATAATAGCCTATTTTTGTCCACACGGGCAGAGACACAGGCGTGTGTCTCAGCCGTGTGTGACACATGGCCAGGTGACACGGCCGTATGTCCTCTGATGTTTATTTAGAAACCAAGTTAGTAGCTTCACACGGCCTAGCATACGGACGTGTGGCTTGGCCGTGTGGCACAAGTCAGTATACCCTCCAGTTTTAACACGGCCTAGTACACAGAGCGTGTGAGGCCATTTCGAAGGGTACACGGGCTAGTCACACCGGCGTGTGGTTGGCCGTGTGACCCAATTCAGAGAGTTACACGGGGTCAGACACGGGCTGGGACACGGCCATGTGACCCTATTTCGAATGTCCACACGGCTTGTGACACGGGCGTGTCTCTTGGCTGTGTGAGACACACGGCCTGCCCACACGGGCGTGTGTCCCCTGTACTTTGAAAATTTCTATGTTTTTCTAAAAAATTATTAAGTATTCAATTTAGTCCCGAACCACTTCTAATGCTTGTTTTGGGTCTCGAGGGCTTGTGTTAGGGACTATATGATTGTATTTGAATGGTTTTTAATTGGTATAAGAATTTTAATTCAAATTGTGTGTATGTTTGTGAGATTAGTCTGGTAATGCTCCGTAAACCTATTCCGGCGATGGATACGGGTTAGGGGTGTTACAGTTCCATGAATTCAAATAAGCAGATCTGGCAACTCCGCCACCTCCACCCCCTAATGTGCCTCCTCCGGTACCCCTGAATCTGTAAAATCCTATACCTGTGACAGTTACTCGAGTATCTGTAGATAAAGTTCGGAAGTGCGGAGTAGAAGAATTTAGAGGAAAAGTGGAAAATAATCTTGCAAAGGTCGAGTACTGGTTAATAAACACAAATAAAGTCTTCGCGGAGTTGATGTGCACAAATAAAGATTGTTTGAGATGTGCTGTCTCGTTACTAAAGGATGAAGCGTACTTATGGTGGGACACTTTGAGCATAATGATATCACATGATCGGGTTAGTTAGGATTTCTTCCAGCCTGGATTTAAGAAGAAGTATGTTAGTCGGCTATTCATTAACAAGAAAAAAGAAAGAATTTCTTGAGCTAAAACAAGGGAATCAGTCTGAAGCTGAATATGAACGGGAATTTGTACAACTAAGAAAATATGCTTGTAATATAGTATCAAGCGAGGAGGAAATTTGTATTAGATTTGAAGACGGGTTGAATGATGATATTCGTATGTCTGTGGCATCATTAAAGTTACGGGAATTTGTAGAACTTTTGGAACGGGCACAGAAAATTGAAGAAGTTTGCAAAAGTAAATGACAGTCAAAATCGAGATTTCGATATTTTAATAAAAGAGGGTCGTTCAAGCCTACAC
Organism: Gossypium sturtianum; assembly: GCA_025698515.1. Lineage (NCBI taxonomy): Eukaryota > Viridiplantae > Streptophyta > Magnoliopsida > Malvales > Malvaceae > Gossypium > Gossypium sturtianum. The sequence goes on along the minus strand of CM046951.1, from coordinate 74,935,926 downwards.
AATCGTCTCCATAAAAGAAATTTAGAAATGAGACAAATCATTCGGCTGCCCCTTCAGAGTTCACTGGCAGAGATACACCAAGGCAAAGCAATTTTAAGCCTGTTAATTCTCCAACGGCTAGTGTTGGAGGTGTAAGGAATGTTGAAAGAACCATTGGTAGGTCGTGTGCGACGACACGGCCGTGTGAACGACGAAGGCTAGGCCGCGTGATGGCCAGGGTGTGGCCGTGTAATCCACATGGGCTACGCCAAATTGGGCGTGTGGGCCCACACAGGCACGCCACATGGGCGTGTGTTATCTGGGCCAGGCCGTATGGTCCACACAGGCAAGGTCAATCTAGGCGTGTGGGCTTACATGGGCATGCCTCACGAGCATGTGGGGCCATTATACTGGAATTTTTTGTAAGGTCATACAGGTTGTCCTAATCGACTATGGACCTACCATGGGGTCGGTATGTAACACCCCATACCCGAGTCCGAGGCTTAGACCGAATACGAGATATTACTATGCTTTAACTTGCTTAATCATGTGCTTACGGGCTATAAAATTTTGTTCCAAATTAAAAACTTATCTTTCTTAGTCAAATCATTCGTATCGTGGGCCTACGAGGCCTTAAACTTGCGTTCGGAAACTTTTACGGGTTAAAGGAAACTTTTCTTGAAAACAGGGGCCACACGCCCGTGTATTATGAGACACGCCCGTGTGTAGACACACACGGCCATGCTCAACAACCGTGCTTAAAAACCCAAGCATTCTGCCAAATGCCCCACGGTTAAGGCGCACGCCCATGCGGTTTGGGAACACGCCCGTGCACTCTATTACATTTCCGTGCCTTCAACCCGTGGTCGACACTGACTATTCACACACGGTCTTGACACGCCCGTGGGCCTAAACCGTGTGCTATGCCTTGATATACTGACTTATTTAACACGGCCTAGGCACACGCCCATGTGCTGGCCGTATGTATCACACGACTTGAACAAACGGCCGTGTGATCAGCCCGTGGTCTATTCTAACTTAGGGTACTAAGGTGCAGGGTGTACACGGCCTAGACACACGCCCGTGTGTTTATCCGTGTGGGCACTTAGAAGCTATCTTACCAAGTTTTTTACTACTCTTATTTGCATACATTCATATACTACTTCAAAACATTCTCAATCATCCATTAGAACACATGAATTAATACATTTAATCCTTAAAGAGTTAAGGTTTTCATCCCATACTCTAGGGAGAACTTTATCAAATACATTTACAACCAACTCTAGGTTCACTTAGGACAATACAATTTGGCTACATCAATTAGGACTTAATTAACCTTACTCACGCTAGGTTAGTCCTAGAATCGACTAAACCATAGCTCTGATACCACTAAATGTAACACCCCATACCCGAGTCTGAGGCTTAGATCGAATACGAGATATTACTATGCTTTAACTTGCTTAATCATGCACTTACGGGCTATAAAATTTTGTTCCAAATTAAAAACTTCTCTTTCTTAGTCAAATCATTCGTATCGTGGGCCTACGAGGCCTTAAACTTACGTTCGGAAACTTTTACGGGTTAAAGGAAACTTTTCTTTAAAACAGGGGCCACACGCCCGTGTGTAGACACACACGGCCATGTTCAACAACCGTGCTTAAAAACCCAAGCATTCTGCCAAATGCCCAACGGTTAAGGCATACGCCCATGCGGTTTGGGAACACGCTTGTGCACTCTATTACATGTCCGTGCCTTCAACCCGTGGTCGACACTGACTATTCACACACGGTCTTGACACGCCTGTGGGCCTAAACCGTGTGCTATGCCTTGATATACTGACTTATTTAACACGGCGTAGGCACACGCCCATGTGCTGGCCGTGCGTATCACACGACTTGAACAAACGGCCATGTGATCAGCCCATGGTGTATTCTAACTTAAGATACTAAGGTGCAGGGTGCACACGGCCTAGACACACGCCCGTGTGTCTATCCGTGTGGGCACTTAGAAGCTATCTTACCAAGTTTTTTACTACTCTTATTTGCATACATTCATATACTACTTCAAAACATTCTCAATCATCCATTAGAAAACATGAATTAATACATTTAATCCTTAAAGAGTTAAGGTTTTCATCCCATACTCTAGGGAGAACTTTATCAAATACATTTACAACCAACTCTAGGTTCACTTAGGACAATACAATTTGGCTACATCAATTAGGACTTAATTAACCTTAAAAATAATCCCTATACATGCCATGACTCATAAGGACTTGATACCTCATACCAAGTGTCTGCACGATAGTGTGAAAACATCTCCGGCGGCCTCCAACCCGAGCTAAGTAATAAAACCTATAAGAGATGAGAAAAGTTAAGGAGTAAGCAATAATGCTTAGTAAGCTCATCTGTATAATTTGACAAATATTGATATTCACTGAATATACATAACACCAGGGCAATATGTTGAGTTTTTCTCATCAACTCATGGTTACTTACTCAACCATTCCTGAAACTTACTCGTTCAATCTCTTACCACGTTCTTACCATATCACAAGCCAATTCGCTCGTTTAATTAGCATACCTTCCTGCACTGATCGTCACAAGATCATATATAACAACACATCAAGCATTTTCAATAAGCCGCTCATGCAACTAATATCTCGGTGGTTTCGCACTTAGCCCACCATTCCTTTATAAGTGATGGTATCACACATAGCCCATCAATCGATAATCAATAAGGTGACATTGAACATAGCTTACCGTTATTTACATTCATGGATAATAATTCACAAGTATATCTCTATTTCAAATGTTCATTCAAGAACATCCTCACATGTTCCCATTTTTACTTAACGTTCTACGATACTCGTTCTCATTCACACAGTGCATCAAATACACATACCCCACTAGGGGTTCATCATTTATTGAATTCATCTCAATTCAATTCTACTCCTACTTGTGCTACTCATAGTACAACCACATACATTCACATATACACTGAATCATTCAAATTGTTAAATAACTCTCTTGAGTCTCATGCACATAGTTCTCGTTGTCACTCTACCCCAATTGGGTTTTACATACTCTAACATATCGATGCCATGTCCCTAACATGGTCTTATAGGAATTCTTACACCGAGGCCATATCCCAATATGGTCTTACTCGAGCCTTTAACCATCGTTCTATCGTGCTATACACCTTTCCCATTACTCTAAATTCGATTCAATTGACATCTCATCAAGAGACATTTCATACATTCACATAATAATATACATTCCATACAACATTGGAATACTAATTAAACTCATACGTAATTTCAACATTTGTACACGAACTTACCACGATGTCGAAAGAGCCGAAAAGGACTTTTTGCCCACATTTCTCTTTTCATCCGTTCTAGGTTCGAAACTCATTTTCGTTGATCTAAAAAAATAAAATTTACTCATTTAATCACTTAATGATCGTATTACAACATAATCTCTACTTAGGCAAAAATGACCATTTTGCCCCTATACTTTGGCAAAATTACGATTTTGCCCCTAGGCTCGTAAATAAATTTTCATCACTTTTTCTTGTTAAACAAGCCTAGCTGAACATTTAATCCTCTTACAACTATTCTCAATTCCATCAATTTCATGCCTTAATGAACAAATTACAACTTTTGCATTTTAGTCCCAAATAGGTGTTTTCATGACAACACCTTTCACAAAAGTTGTTTCTCATCATCCTATCATTCATTTTCTTTCATAAAACTCATCAAACAACATAAAATCTCTCATGGCAAGTCCCTAGACTTTCAACCATATTGGAAACTAGTCCCCTCTTTAGAAAGCTTAAGCTTTGGGGACTCCAAAAGTACAATTTTTATCAAGAAAGATCATCAAAATCACTTACTTGTGAGGAGAAATGCTTGCTAAAATTTTATGCTTCCAAACCCCTCTCATGACTGATATTTTCGGTTGGAGAAGAAATAGAAATAAAAAGATGATAACTTTTACTTATATCATCTTATTTTATTTCTTTTTCCAACTAATATCACCAACTAAACATCATAATAAATGCACTTGTCCCCTATGCATTATCATGGCCGGTCAACACATTTAACAAGGCCAAATTGCACATTTGGGACCTCCAATTAATATTCTATGACTATTTGGCACCTCTAGCAATTAAAATAGAACTTTTGCACTTAATGCGATTTAGTCCTTTTTCACAATTTAGCTAGAATTCGCTAAAATTAAGGTACCAAAATTTCCATGCATCCTTATAAACATGTTATATAACATAACATATCATGAAAATGATTTTCTTTAACCTCGAATCAGTGATTCCGAGATCACTGTTCCGATTAGCCCCTAAATCGGGCTGTTACAATTCTCCCCCCTTAGGGATTTTCGTCCCCGAAAATCTTATAAGGAGAGTTAGTTACCAACATTCTTAAAATGTTTCCATCTAATCTTCAAAATTTGTAATTCCACTTATCCTCAAATTCCTCTTGCCAAAAACTCTTAAGCTGTGATACATAAGGTCGAAACGTAACTTGAGACCTAGGTTATTCTTTCTCTGGGGCATATACCATACTCAGTAATCCACCAATTTGGAGCTCTGTACATGTCCAACTGATCATTCGGATCTTTACTGGTTGATTCACTACCATTTGAATGACATTCCCCATCCTTGGGAGTTTTGTCAAACCAAATTTAAAATCTATAAGGTTTCATCTCACTTTCTCCTTAAAGCATTCACCGAATGTAATAGTCCTGACTTGTACGCTTGAAAACTCAGCTTTTAGTGATCAACTACTTCTGACCATAAACTCAATCGTATCATGGAATGTACTCTATTGTCGAAACATTTATGTACATAACAGCATTTCTTTATTCTTGCATTAGCAGATATGCCGCTACTAAACCTCATACTAAAACTTCTGTATAAGTTCTGGATTCATCATAGTTCAAATCCTATCTCGAGGAATCACCAACAACAGAAAACTTATACAACCTGTATTTTATCATCTCAATAAACTCATTCAGAGCTTATTTAAAATACCATTTACTATCTCATTTCTGAACCCTTTTGTTCTGAAAAGAAAGCTTGCTCTTGTCATTAACCTTGCTGAAACTAATATGTTACCAACTAGGGTCAACCGAGTAACTAACTCGCATTGCTTAACATGGATCTTTTCATAACATCTAACTCACAACACAGACACAAAAGTGATTTTCTCATGATCACCAACCTGTCAACTCTTTCTCTTGATCCAGACTGATCTCAGTACTAGAACTTTCAAATAAACAGTTCTTTCAATAGCTTACAACTCAACTATCATCGTTTGAACATTTCGATGAGCATATCTTTATATTATGCTCCCTACTCACGTACACACAGAATTTTATTCTCTTACTGATTCATGCGTGAATATACACAAAACTTGAATCATATCTCAATACCTTAATCTACTCTTTTCTCCATACTAAGAACATTTTTCTTTTTCTTTTTTTTTAAGCATACTCTCATCTGAGTTTCTCTTGCTATGCCAATCTAGAACCTTTTCTATCGTCATATCTCACGATAGCAGGGACATCTCGATCGAATTCGTTAACTCTATTCGGTTTACCCGAAAACCCATCACACAATGTGAAACTTGTGATTTCACCTCTTATACACGAATCATCACCAATTTCCTCCTCAAGGTGCCCAATTAAGGTTACGAGGAGATAAAGGAAATGTCGATTTCAGTTAATTAAATTGACAACCGTTTTGTCTGATTTTCACTATCAGCTAACATTTTCACATAGTCACAGTTTACGAAAAGAACAACCACAACTGCTCCGAAAGGCAACAGATAATAGTACACAATACTCAAGGGGATTATTATAATCCATCTATGGCATCAACTAACCATGCACAATCTACAGGCTTCAAGCCAACTTACTCAAACTTGCCATTTATTTAGCACATATCGTGCCACACATCGCACCTGCTTCTTCGTGATTCATTCATGAATATCTGCATTCACTCCTTCACATGACTTTAGTACTAGTCTCATTTTATTTCTAACTCATCTACATGTCCCTTCGATCACTAAGGATAATCAAAGACGTATATTCATCGTCATACATATAGGTACGACACCAATGTCACATCTCCAAGGTGGTCTTATATGGAGTCACCTCTAAATGCCAATGCCATTTCCCGGATAAGGTCTTATATGGGCTTCCACATCAAGTATCAATGCCATATTCTGAATATGGTCTTATACGGAATCATAACTTGGTGCCGAGGCCATGCCTCGAACATGGTCTTATACGGGACCTTATCTATTTCATATCTCAATGATAGCCTTTTCATTATAGTCTCCCAGGACTTCAACCTCATGTTCAACAACAATTATTCTATCTATTAGAGTATCATGCATCAATGTGATACAAAGCATTTTCAAATTGCTAACATAAATACTGTATTCATCACATACAAACTTACTCAATTTGTCTCTCATAACATTTCATCATAATTCAACAGTGGTAAGGAGGGTGAGGTCACAGAGCCTCTTAACTTGACCCTCGTGACTACATACATATGATTTAATATTCATCATCAATGAAATATCATCATAGTCACATAACTCATCTCAAGTGAGTTTTCACGTTTATCACGTTACAATTATCTCTATCACTCATACTTCCGAGCTGTGACTTTAATAACTCAAGTTTCACATTAATATCTACTCGAGTACTTAACATTTAACTCTACTTTCTCTTACTATTGCTTATTAATCTAGAGAATGTCTTACGGTTTTTGAGTACGTCGTTTACTTGATCGCCATAGTCTAGCTATGGTCTTACTCGTATCACAACATCATAGTCCAGCTATTATTTTGCATGTCGTCACGATGCCATTGCCTCACTATGGTCTTACACAAAATCTTATCTCGATATCGACGCCATATCCCAGATATGGTCTTACACGATCTCATACCGAAGCCAGGTCCCAGACGTGGTCTCACACGAGATTACTATTTGATGCCGATGCCATATCCCAGATATGGTCTTGTACGGGATCTCACAACAAATATCGATGCCATATCCTAGATATGGTCTTATTCGCTTAACTTTTTCAATACTGAAGCCATATCCCTGATATGGTCTTATACGGGATCTTGTAACTCGATGTCGATGCCATGTCCCAGACATGGTCTTATACGAGATCTTTCTTTGGTGCTGAAGCCATGTCCCAGACATGGTCTTACACTAGCACACGTATCATCACCAATGCCAAGTCCCAGACATGGTCTTATATGGGATTTCCTCTAGGTGCCAACGCCATATCCCAGATATGGTCTTACATGGGATGACATGTACCGCCATGGTCTTATTCATCATTTTATCATTGGACGACCGTACTCATATCCTGCATTTTACTCTTACTGCTTTTCACATACATCATGGCACGTACTAGTCTCATGCTTGTAAGGTAAACAAGGTACCTATAACACTTGATCACATAGATCAGTATACCTTACTATAATAAACATAATCTCAGCATCATTATTCATAACATGTATTATACTTGTTAGTCAGCCTTAACTAGCATGGCATAATATCAACTTTGCTACTAACTTTCTTGCTATCTCATTTAAGCTTTACTTGTGTGCCCGATGAATTTCCATGAATAATCGAGGATACTGAATCTCGTCTCACATGCTCGATGCCAAAGCCATATCCTAGATACGGTCTTACATGGAATCTCTCTTCTTGGTTTCGAGGCCATGTCTTGACATGGGCTTATATGAAGTCTTTCTCGTTCTCACCAATGCCATGCCTTGGCCTGGACTTACATGATAACTTGTTCAATGCCAAGCTTGCCTTGGACTTACATGATAACTCGTTCAATGCCAAGCTTGCCTTGGACTTACATGATAACTCGTTCAATGCCAAGCTTGCCTTGGACTTACATGATAACTTGTTCAATGCCAAGCTTGCCTTGGACTTACATGATAACTTGCTTGCTTGTCGATGTCATGCCTTGGCTTGGTCTTATACAGACTTTCTTGTTTCATGTGGTAGATCGAGTATCCTAAGTTATTCAACTTCAATCGGGGCTTTCTCATGCTTTATCTCATTAATTTCTCTGTTTAACATAACATTAAACATTTTCATAATAACATTGTATATTACACTAAGCAATTCAATTATATAAATCATAAAGCTTAGAAATCATACAAACTTACTGAAATTAGCTCGGTTGGGAATCATCACTGTCCTAACAAAACAATTTCGTTAGAGCCGGGAGACATCACACTATCACGATCCACATACGGCATGTATAGTTAGACTCTTACTCACGCTAGGTTAGTCCTAGAATCGACTAAACCATAGCTCTGATACCACTAAATGTAACACCCCATACCCGAGTCTGAGGCTTAGACCGAATACAAGATATTACTATACTTTAACTTGCTTAATCATGCGCTTACGGGCTATAAAATTTTGTTCCAAATTAAAAACTTCTCTTTCTTAGTCAAATCATTCGTATCGTGGGCCTACGAGGCCTTAAACTTGCGTTCGGAAACTTTTACGAGTTAAAGGAAACTTTTCTTTAAAACAGGGGCCACACGCCCGTGTGTAGACACACACGGCCATGTTTAACAACCGTGCTTAAAAACCTAAGCATTCTGCCAAATGCCCCACGGTTAAGGCACACGCCCATGCGGTTTGGGAACACGCTCGTGCACTCTATTACATGTCCGTGCCTTCAACCCGTGGTCGACACTGACTATTCACACACGGTCTTGACACGCCCGTGGGCCTAAACCGTGTGCTATGCCTTGATATACTGACTTATTTAACACGGCCTAGGCTGCGCCCATGTCGCGGCGTGCATATCACACGACTTGAACAAGCGGCCGTGTGATCAGCCCGTGGTCTATTCTAACTTAAGGTACTAAGGTGCAGGGTGCACACGGCCTAGACACACGCCCGTGTGTCTATCCGTGTGGGCACTTAGAAGCTATCTTACCAAGCTTTTTACTACTCTTATTTGCATACATTCATATACTACTTCAAAACATTCTCAATCATCCATTAGAACACATGAATTAATACATTTAATCCTTAAAGAGTTAAGGTTTTCATCCCATACTCTAGGGAGAACTTTATCAAATACATTTACAACCAACTCTAGGTTCACTTAGGACAATACAATTTGGCTACATCAATTAGGACTTAATTAACCTTAAAAATAATCCCTATACATGCCATGACTCATAAGGACTTGAAACCTCATACCAAGTGACTGCACGATAGTGTGAAAACATCTCCGGTGGCCTCCAACCCGAGCTAAGTAATAAAACCTATAAGAGATGAGAAAAGTTAAGGAGTAAGCAATAATGCTTAGTAAGCTCATCTGTATAATTTGACAAATATTGATATTCACTGAAACACCAGGGCAATATGTTGAGTTTTTCTCATCAACTCACGGTTACTTACTCAACCATTCCTGAAACTTACTCGTTCAATCTCTTACCACGTTCTTACCATATCACAAGCCAATTAAGCGTTTAATTAGCATACGTTCTGCACTTGATCGTCACAAGATCATATATAACAACACATCAAGCATTTTCAATAAGCCGCTCATGCAACTAATATCTCGGTGGTTTCGCACTTAGCCACCATTCCTTTATAAGTGATGGTATCACACATAGCCCATCAATCGATAATCAATAAGGTGACATTGCACATAGCTTACCATTATTTACATTCATGGATAATAATTCACAAGTATATCTCTATTTCAAATGTTCATTCAAGAACATCCTCACATGTTCCCATTTTTACTTAACTTTCTACGATACTGTTCTCATTCACACAGGTGCATCAAATACACATACCCCACTAGGGGTTCATCATTTATTGAATTCATCTCAATTCAATTCTACTCCTACTTGTGCTACTCATAGTACAACCACATACATTCACATATACACTGAATCATTCGAATTGTTAAATAACTCTCTTGAGTCTCATGCACATAGTTCTCGTTGTCACTCTACCCCAATTGGGTTTTACATACTCTAACATATCGATGTCATGTCCCTGACATGGTCTTATAGGAATTCTTACACCGAGGCCATATCCCAATATGGTCTTACTCGAGCCTTTAATCATCGTTCTATCGTGCTATACACCTTTCCCATTACTCTAAATTTGATTCAATTGACATCTCATCAAGAGACATTTCATACATTCACATAATAATATACATTCCATACAACATTGGAATACTAAATAAACTCATACGTAATTTCAACATTTGTACACGAACTTACCACGATGTCGAAAAAGCCGAAAATGACTTTTTGCCCACATTTCTCTTTCCATCCGTTCTAGGTCTGAAACTCATTTTCGTTGGTCTAAAACAATGAAATTTACTCATTTAATCACTTAATGATCGTATTACAACATAATCTCTACTTAGGCAAAAATGACCATTTTGCCCCTATACTTTGGCAAAATTACGACTTTGCCCCTAGCCTCGTAAATAACTTTTCATCACTTTTTCTTGTTGAACAAGCCTAGATGAACATTTAATCCTCTTACAACTATTCTCAATTCGATCAATTTCATGCCTTAATGAACAAATTACAACTTTTGCATTTTAGTCCCAAATAGGTGTTTTCATGATAACACCTTTCACAAAAGTTGTTTCTCATCATCCTATCATTCATTTTCTTTCATAAAACTCATCAAACAACATAAAATCTCTCATGGAAAGTCCCTAGACTTTCAACCATGTTGCAAACTAGTCCCCTCTTTAGAAAGCTTAAGCTTTGGGGACTCCAAAAGTACAATTTTTATCAAGAAAGATCATCAAAATCACTTACTTGCGAGGAGAAATGCTTGCTGAAATTTTATGCTTCCAAACCCCTCTCATGGCTGATATTTTCGATTGGAGAAGAAAGAGAAATAAAAAGATGATAACTTTTACTTATATCATCTTATTTTATTTCTTTTTCCAACTAATATCACCAACTAAACATCATAATAAATGCACTTGTCCCCTATGCATTATCATGGCCGGTAAACACATTTAACAATGCCAAATTGCACATTTGGGACCTCCAATTAATATTCTATGACTATTTGGCACCTCTAGCAATTAAAATAGAACTTTTGCACTTAATACGATTTAGTCCTTTTTCACAATTTAGCTAGAATTCGCTAAAATTAAGGCACCAAAATTTCCATGCATCCTTATAAACATGTTATATAACATAACATATCATGAAAATGATTTTCTCTAACCTCGAATCAGTGATTCCGAGATCACTATTCTGACTAGCCCCTAAATCGGGCTGTTACAATTCTCTCCCCTTAGGGATTTTCATCCCCGAAAATCTTATAAGGAGAATTAGTTACCAACATTCTTAAAATGTTTCCATCTAATCTTCAAAATTCGTAATTCCACTTATCCTCAAATTCCTCTTGCCAAAAACTCTTAAGCTGTGATACATAAGGTCGAAACGTAACTTGAGACCTAGGTTATTCTTTCTCTGGGGCATATACCATACTCAGTAATCCACCAATTTGGAGCTCTGTTGTAACACCCCAAACCCGGACAGGACACCACGTCCGAATCTGGTATGTTACGGAGAAAACGTTTTTGAGTGATCAGATTTTTCGTTTAAAAGCGGAGTGAAAACATAGTGAACTTGAAGAAAATTGGGGTAGGCCTGTTCGATTAGATTTTGAAAACTTATCCAAAGTATATAGTTAAAAATGAGTTGATTTCATTTAGCATTTCCAATAGTTTCTTAGTGCTATTTAAAACATTTTTGACTTAGTAGAAAATCGAGTTTGATTTGAAAATCATTTGAGTTTATTTTATAGCAAAACATAGTGAGATACCCGATGGTATAGTTTAAAACACATTGCGTTATAGTTTTGAAAACATTATCTTACCAAATTTTTAGTAAACGTCATACCAAGTTAGTTGTTAAGCAGGTTGAGAATCTAATTAAAACATAACCATCATAAAACATAATTTAAAGGCCTTTTACAAATCCAAATTAAAGCTCAAATAAAAATAAATAAGCTAAAGTACCCAAAGTGAATAGTCTGAGCAAAACTTTTATTAAAGCATGGCATGTGCACCTCGAGTCCACCCCGGATCCATGTCCGCGTCTACGAGTCACCTGAAATGTCAAAGGAGAGGGTGAGTCGAATGACTCAGTTCATAAATCCCGCTCCCGATGAAACAACATGCTAACACACATCATACATAGCAACATAATTAATGCAACCCGACCCTAACCATCCGTATCGCCTTTTCTACCCCGTGTGGTACCAAACCACTGGTGGTGCCAAACCACTGGTGACATATAGTCACAATGTGTTACCAAAAACACTGGTGTCCCAAAGACACAATATCCATCAATGTGGTGCCAAACCCTTTGGTGTCCCAAAGACACGTTTGTGCTACCAAAAGCTTTGGTGACCGAAGTCACAAATCCAATGATGGGGCCAACCCATCGTGTGATACCCAATCACTAGCAGACGATCCCATATCTCATGTGGGGCCAACCCACGGTGGTGTCAAACCACAGGGACGAGTCGCAATGAGGTGCCCAACCTCTGGTGTCCCAAAGACACAAATGTGCTACCAAAGCACTGGTGACCGTAGTCACAATAATCGAATGATGGGGCCAACCCATCGTGTGATACCCAATCACTAGCAGACGATCCCATATCTCATGTGGGGCCAACCCACGGTGGTGTCAAACCACAGGGACGAGTCGCAATGAGGTGCCAAACCTCTGGAGGTGCCAAACCTCTGGTGACCCAAAGTCACAAAGTGTGTTACCAAAACACTGGTGCTCGTCAGCACAAAATATCACTGCTCCCTCCACTCATATCACCCATCAACATACCATACTCATGTGATCATGCATATCATACAAGTCATGCCTATCATGCTAATATGTTTGACTCATACCCCATATCACATACATACATAGTCATGATACCATATGGATCATCAGTAAACTTGTAACAATACTGACTTACCCGAGTCCAAGATCATACCCATTAGGGTATCATATCAATCATCACTGTTTCATTAATTATCACACAGGTTATCAATCATATTACTAAACGGAAGTGTGTTAGTTTACACACCTGGTAAAGCGCAACCTCTAATACTAAAAGAAACGATCTAAAGCTCCTTGTATACTTGATCCTACAATCGGCCAAATAGGAGTTAGACATCTATAACATTCGGCCAACATTAATTAACCAAATGGGTTAATATCGAACCCTTACCTCTATACTCGATTTGGTTTCCTACCAAATCCCGAATCAACCACTGATTTTCTGACAATCGGCCAATCCCCACCACTTATCAATCGGTCGAGTGCTGTAAAAGGTTTTGTCAACTGCTTGAATCCCGAATGCCCTATAAAGCCTTGAATTCCAAAATAAGAGGTTAACTCCTTTCACCAATCCAAAATCGACATCGCACTAGAGAGAAAAGAGAAATGGCCATTCGGCCAAGAACTTACCAATACCACCCAAAATTCGGCCACAAGAGGACTTCCAAGAGAGAAAAGATTCGGCTAAGATGCACCCCAAAAAGACAAGAAGATTCGGCCTAAGTGTTTACCACACACCTATGTTCGGTTTTGAATGGAAAAGGAAAGAAAAGAAGATAGGAGATGAGAATGAAGTTTCGGCAATAATGTATAGGAAGAGAAAAAAATAAAAGTCTGAGATGCAAGTGATTGTGGTTTCGGCACCAAAAGAAATGGGAAGATGAATAATGGAAAGATTCGGTTTGAAGCAAGTGAGAGTTTCGGCACAAGTACTTTAGGAGAAGAGAATGGATTATGAGAAGGAGAGAAGAGAGTGTTCGGCTATCAAGGTTCAATCAAGGAAGAAAAATATGACAAGAAAAGACTTTTACTTACGGCTTACCCAAGTGAAGAAAGAAGGAAGGAAAAAAAAATGCAATAATGCATTCGGCTACACACAGACTAAATGAAGCAAAACAATTTCGGCAACTAAGGGACTAGGTGTTTCGGTTTCAAGAGGTGGAAAGAATGAGAGAATTTTCTATGGAAAAATCGGCTTGTTTGACAAAATGAGAGAACTTTGTTTGATACCAAAAAGTGACCGGAAAAAACACCCCAAAATGCCAATTGAATTTCGGCACACTCTTTCCCCCCACACTAAGCCGTCACTCCCCCTCCAACTCCCCCCTAAATTCGGCCAAATCCCCCACAACACTCCACTCCACACATTCAAACAAGCATGACCAAGTCTTCCTCCTAAACTCACTCTCCTCCCACCATTTGAGCGGTTTGACCAAGTCAGGAGGAATTTAAACTTCATCCAACTCTTCCCTCCTATGCCGTCCAAAATTAAAGCCAAAATGTGAGGTCTTCGCAGCTCGAACACTAGACCTCCACCCCATGCGATTGACGCCACACCTAGCTCCCAAGTAACGCATGCTTGCCACTTTGCCAGACTCACTTTTTGTTCAACAAAACACCAAATAAAACTCTTATACCCCAGCTCCAACGGCTCCCTGTCTTAACACCCAAAAATCAAAATTTTCCCATTCACTCAGGCATACTCCTAGACTTCAATCAAACCCCTAAAACACCGAAATAGCAACACAGCACACTAAACTCATGCAATATCATGCAACAACAAAACAGCCCCCTAACCCGGGATATTACAGTTCTACCCCCTTAAAAATAATTTCGACCTCGAAATTACCTGATCAAAAGAGTTGCGGGTATTGCTTTGTCTCATCATATCCTCGGGTTCCCACGTAGCTTCTTCTACGCCATGATTCCGCCAAAGAACCTTAACCAAAGGCACGGACTTCTTTACGCAGAGAACCTTCACATCTCGATCAAGAATCGCGCGGGTTCCTCCTCCATGGTCAAATCTGGATTTACCTCGATCTCTTCCACTTTGTCACCACATGCGACGGATCGAGCGATACCTCGAAGCATCGAAACATGAAAGCGCGTCGTGAATCGACTAAGCTCTGCGGCAACTCAAGGCGATACGCCATGCTGGTCCAACTCGTCTCGGAACCTTATACGGCCCAATGAACCTCGGACTTAGCTTGCCTTTCTTCCCGAATCTCAACACCTTTCTCCAAGGTGAGACCTTCAGGAAAACTCGGTCCCCCACAGCAAACTCTATATCTCTCCGCTTAAGATCGGCATAAGACTTCTGCCGGTCCGAAGCTTCCTTCAATCTAGACTGAATCAACTTAACCTTGTCTTCGGTCGACCCAACCAACTTTCGGGTCCCAACAAGCGGCGTTCACTTAACTCCGTCCAACACGTAGGTGAGCGACATTTCCTACCATACAACGCCTCATACGGTGCCATTTTGATGCTCGCTTAGTAACTGTTGTTGTAGACAAACTCAGCTAATGGTAGAAACTCCTCCCAACTACCTCTGAAATCCAGGACACAACCTCTCAGCATATCCTCTAAGATCTGAATGACCCTTTCTGATTGACCGTCAGACTACGGGTGAAAAGCCGTGTTGAAATCCAAACGAGTACCCAAAGCTTTGATGCAACGCTTTCCGAACCTTGAGCGTAAACACAGGATCCCTATCCGAGATTATCGAAACTGGCACACCGTGCAACCTCACTATCTCTGACACATACAGCTTCGCTAGCTTCTGAAGTGAGTAGTCAACCCTCACCGGAATAAAGTGAGCTGATTTAGTCAGACGATCCACCACTACCCAAACTGAATCCTTCTTGCTTGGCGTGGTAATAACCTTGACGAAATCCATGGTTATCCTTTCCCACTTCCTTCGAGGAATCTTCACAGTGAAGCAAACTGACGTGCAAGCGATGTTCGGCCTTGACCTCTTGACAAGTCGAGACACTTCCCAACAAACTCTGTCACCTCTTTCTTCAAGCCAGGCCACCAAAAGCGCTCTCTAAGATCCTATACATCTTGCTACCTCCGGGATGCATAGCATGAGGGCTGCTATGTGCGTCTGAAGAATCTTTGCCTTAGCTCAACATCTTTAGGCATACAAGCCTTACCACGAAAACACAACACCTCATCATCGGACAAGTCTGTAACCCTCCAAACCACCATCACTGCACTTGTAACCTTGGCGCACTCAGAACCTCATCCTCTAGCTGTTTCTCTCACGATCTGCTCAACCCAAGTAGGCTTAACTTGCAACTCTGCCAAAATACTCCCATCGTCATACAAACTCAAATGGGCAAACAAAGCTCTTAAGTCCGAAACAACCTTGCGGCTCAACGCGCGTCGACCACCACGTTAGCCTTGCCGGATGATACTCAATCGAGCGATCGTAATCTTTCAAAGCAACTCAACCCATCTGCGGCTGCCTTAAATTCAAATCCTTACGAGTCGTGAGATACGCGGACTCTTGTGATGCGTGTAGACTATCGATCTCTCCGCGTACAAGTAGTGCCTCCAAATCTTTAAAGCAAAGACCACACCGCTAGCTCCAAATCATGCGTCGGATAGTTGACCTCATGCGGCCTCGGTGTCGAGAAGCGTAAGCCACAACCTTACCTTCTTGCATCAGCACACAACCCAAGCCCGTATGTGATGCATCGCAATAGGCTGTGTACTCCTTACCACCTCGGGTTGAATTAAACCGGAGCCTCGGTCAAAATCTTCTTTAACTTGTCGAAGCTTTCTGCTTTGTTTCTCGATCCATACAAGCGGAACTTCTTTCCTCAAAGCAACTTGGTCATCGGCCCTGCTATCAACGAGAAACCCTCAACAAACCTTCGGTAGTATCGGCCAAACCAGAAAACTCGAATCTCGACCCAGCGACCTAGGCGGCTTCAATCCAAAAGCGCCTCAATCTTACGAGGATCTACTCGAATCCCCTCACCGACACTACATGACCCAAGAAAGTCACTTCTCTAAGCGAACTCGCACTTACCGAACTTAGCATAGAGCCGCTTTTCCTCAAAATCGCAACACCACTCGCAAATGCTTATCATGCTCTTCCTCGTCCTTGAGTACACCAAGATGTCGTCTATGAAAACCACGACGAACCGATCCAGATCTTGTTGAAACACCCTATTCATCATATCCATAAGCGCTGCCGGTGCGTTAGTCAACCCGAACGGCATTACCGAGGGTCGTAGTGCCCATACCGAGTTGGCTTATTTGTTTTATGGATATCGGCCTCCTTAACTCTTAGCGGTGATACCCGGACCTCAAGTCGATCTTGAAAATACCGCGGCACCCTTCGGTGATCAAACAAGTCATCTATCCGTGGCAGCGGATACTTGTTTTTAATCGTCGACTTATTCAGCTGGCGGTAGTCTATACACATCCGCATCGTGCCATCTTTCTTCTTGACAAAAGTACCGACGCACTTACGGCGAAACACTAGGCCTAATAAAACCTCGATCCAATAACTCCACGGATCGGGCCTTAAGCTCCACCAATTCCTTTGGCACCATCTTATACGGAGCAATAGACACAGCGCGATTCGGGTAAGAGATCTATCCCGAACTCTACCTCGCGATCTGGCGGCAAACCGGAAGCTCCTCGAAACACATCAGCAAATTCCTTAACATGATGCGGACCTTCTCTACAATGAGACTCTTTAGCCTCCAAGGCATAGACATGAACCACATACGCTTCACGGCCTTTCGACCATCTTCTCTGCGCTTTGGAGCGGATACCACATTTGATAAGTAATCTCTCCTATTACCTATCATAGCCACTTCATCACCCTCAACCGTCTTAATAATCATGCGCTTGGCCGCGCAATCCAACCTCGCCTGGTACTTGACCAACCAATCCATCCCGAGAATCGGATCGAACTCCCCAAACGGCGGTTCCATCGGATCGACGACAAACACTACCCCTTGAAGTTCTAAGGGTACCTCTCTAAGCAGTTTATCTACTACTACAGAGTGACCTAGAGGGCTAATCATAGTCATCCGCCTAGAAGATATCTCGAGTCTAAATCCATGGTCTCTACTATACTACTGGCAACATAAGAGTGCGTTGAACCCACATCAATCAAAGCAGTATAAGGAGAACCAAAAATAAAAACGAATCCCGGTTATGACGTCCGGTGCGTCGCCCTCCTCGGTGCCTCGCGGCATACACTAGTCGGCCATCGGCATCGGAACTACTCGCACCTCGCGCGGTGCTCCACGGCCCGACAGAACCATTACCACCTCTGCCATTACCACGGCCCCTCTGCGGTGGCGGTCCATTACCTCGAACTATTACGGTACGACTCGGATGAATCCTAGCCAACCTACGCGGACAATCCCTCACACGGTGCTCAGAGAACCACACTCGAAGCAACCTTTTCCTCCGATCCAGCAGCCACCCCAATGAGATTTCCCACACCGATTACATCTGCGGCGGTCCACGCCTAGCGACAACAAACCTAGCGGTGGTTTGACCCACTCGGTCTAGCCCTCTTCTGCGGATTACCCGACAATCGAGAAGACCCAAAGCTCCTCTTATGCCTATTTACGTCCATACCTGTCTCGCGACTCCTTAACACCCTCGGCTACCTTAGCCTTCTCAACTAAGACGGCAAACTCGCGCTCTGCTGTGGAGCAATCGCTGATCTCAACTCATCTCGCGACCCATCCTCGAAGCGAACACACCTCTCATGCTCGGTGGCCACAATGCCCCTAGCATACCTACTCGACCAGGAACTTCGACCTCGTACTCGAAGCAGATTTACTCCCTGAACAAGCCTCGAAATGCCTTTCATTTGGGAGTCGATATAACTAGCTCCGATGTATTTCTTTTTATATGCGCCACTGAAATAATCCCATGTCGGATCCTCTGCGCCACTTTGCTCCGAACCGTGAGCCACCAGCGATATGACTCATCCGGAGAAGCGATACGATGCCCTTCAGCTTCTCTTCAGCTGTCAAGTCCAGATCGTCCATGATCCGCTCAGTTGCCTCCAGCCAATATTCAGCAGTGCTGGGAGCAACACCAGAAACACCTCGGAAGAATTCGGCCCCATTTGCCCGAAGTCGCTCAGGCACAGATTTCCTAACTCCTGCACCACCACCTACACCAGCTACTCTTTCCAACACTCGCAGCATCGCCTGTGACACTGCGTCGTCCCCAGTCTGATCTTGGAACTCACCACTTCCAGCTGGTGGCGGAACCGGTATCTCATTTTCTGAACCCTGACCAGATCCTACGGGCTCAGAAACTGTCATCCTACCACGACCTCGTCCACGACCACGTCCACCTCTAGCGCTCATGACTAATCTTCCTACGTATCTGATTAAGAATTTTATGCATCAGTATTTATTCCACTTGTTTAAAAGCAAGTCTTATGAATATTTAAGGAGATTTGTTCTCGCGAGTTCACAAAATCCTATCAGTTTCAATCTCTAGAGTAGTATACTATTGCTATTCATCAGATCATACCACATCCAATCAAATCACAAGCAATAGTTCGGGGTACTTACCTGGGCGAACTGGTGCCGGAGACTAGGGTGCCATGCCTTTCAAACCATACAAACACTTAAAAACTTTTTGGGCCTCAGGCCCACAGCCGAGCCTTTGAACTTGGCTCTGATACCACAATTGTAACACCCCAAACCCGGACAGGACACCACGTCCGAATCTGGTATGTTACGGAGAAAACGTTTTTGAGTGATCAGATTTTTCGTTTAAAAGCGGAGTGAAAACATAGTGAACTTGAAGAAAATTGGGGTAGGCCTGTTCGATTAGATTTTGAAAACTTATCCAAAGTATATAGTTAAAAATGAGTTGATTTCATTTAGCATTTCCAATAGTTTCTTAGTGCTATTTAAAACATTTTTGTCTTAGTAGAAAATCGAGTTTGATTTGAAAATCATTTGAGTTTATTTTATAGCAAAACATAGTGAGATACCCGATGGTATAGTTTAAAACACATTGCGTTATAGTTTTGAAAACATTATCTTACCAAATTTTTAGTAAACGTCATACCAAGTTAGTTGTTAAGCAGGTTGAGAATCTAATTAAAACATAACCATCATAAAACATAATTTAAAGGCCTTTTACAAATCCAAATTAAAGCTCAAATAAAAATAAATAAGCTAAAGTACCCAAAGTGAATAGTCTCGAGCAAAACTTTTATTAAAGCATGGCATGTGCACCTCGAGTCCACCCCGGCTCCATGTCGCGTCACGAGTCACTGAAATGTCAAAGGAGAGGGTGAGTCGAATGACTCGGTGCATAAATCCGCTCCCGATGAAACAACATGCTAACACACATCATACATAGCAACATAATTAATGCAACCCGATCCTAACCATCCAGTATCGCCTTTTCTACCCGTGTGGTACCAAACCACCGGTGGTGCCAAACCACTGGTGACATATAGTCACAATGTGTTACCAAAACACTTTGGTGTCCCAAAGACACAATATCCATCAATGTGGTGCCAAACCACTTTGGTGTCCCAAAGACACGTTTGTGCTACCAAAGCAGCGGTGACCGAAGTCACAAATCCAATGATGGGGCCAACCCATCGTGTGATACCCAATCACTAGCGAGGCGATCCCATATCTCATGTGGGGCCAACCCGCGGTGGTGTCAAACCACGGGGACGAGTCGCAATGAGGTGCCCAACCTCTGGTGTCCCAAAGACACAAATGTGCTACCAAAGCAGGTGGTGACCGTAGTCACAATAATCGAATGATGGGGCCAACCCATCGTGTGATACCCAATCACTAGCGACGATCCCATATCTCATGTGGGGCCAACCCACGGTGGTGTCAAACCGTGGGGCCAGTCGCAATGAGGTGCCAAACCTCTGGAGGTGCCAAACCTCACGGTGACCCAAAGTCACAAAGTGTGTTACCAAAACAACGGTGCTCGTCGGCACAAAATATCACTGCTCCCTCCACTCATATCACCCATCAACATACCATACTCATGTGATCATGCATATCATACAAGTCATGCCTATCATGCTAATATGTTTGACTCATACCCCATATCACATACATACATAGTCATGATACCATATGGATCATCGGTAAACTTGTAACAATCTTGACTTACCCGAGTCAAGATCATACCCATTAGGGTATCATATCAATCATCACTGTTTCATTAATTATCACACAGGTTATCAATCATATTACTAAACGGAAGTGTGTTAGTTTACACACCTGGTAAAGCGCAACCTCTAATACTAAAAGAAACGATCTAAAGCTCCTTGTATACTTGATCCTACAATCGGCCAAATAGGAGTTAGACATCTATAACATTCGGCCAACATTAATTAACCAAAGGGGTTAATATCGAACCCTTACCTCTATACTCGATTTGGTTTCCTACCAAATCCCGAATCAACCACTGATTTTCTGACAATCGGCCAATCCCCACCACTTATCAATCGGTCGAGTCTTTGTAAAAAGGTTTTGTCAACTGCTTGAATCCCGAATGCCCTATAAAGCCTTGAATTCCAAAATAAGAGGTTAACTCCTTTCACCAATCCAAAATCGACATCGCACTAGAGAGAAAAGAGAAATGGCCATTCGGCCAAGAACTTACCAATACCACCCAAAATTCGGCCACAAGAGGACTTCCAAGAGAGAAAATATTCGGCTAAGATGCACCCCAAAAGACAAGAAGATTCGGCCTAAGTGTTTACCACACACCTATGTTCGGTTTTGAATGGAAAAGGAAAGAAAAGAAGATAGGAGATGAGAATGAAGTTTCGGCAATAATGTATAAGAAGAGAAAAAAATAAAAGTCTGAGATGCAAGTGATTGTGGTTTTGGCACCAAAAGAAATGGGAAGATGAATAATGGAAAGATTCGGTTTGAAGCAAGTGAGAGTTTGGCACAAGTACTTTAGGAGAAGAGAATGGATTATGAGAAGGAGAGAAGAGAGTGTTAGGCTATCAAGGTTCAATCAAGGAAGAAAAATATGACAAGAAAAGACTTTTACTTACGGCTTACCCAAGTGAAGTGAAAAGAAGGAAGGAAAAAAATGCAATAATGCATTCGGCTACACACAGACTAAATGAAGCAAAACAATTTCGGCAACTAAGGGACTAGGTGTTTCGGTTTCAAGAGGTGGAAAGAATGAGAGAATTTTCTATGGAAAAATCGGCTTGTTTGACAAAATGAGAGAACTTTGTTTGATACCAAAAAGTGACCGAAAAAACACCCCAAAATGCCAATTGAATTTCGGCACACTCTTTCCCCCCACACTAAGCCGTCACTCCCCCTCCAACTCCCCCCTAAATTCGGCCAAATCCCCCACAACACTCCACTCCACACATTCAAACAAGCATGACCAAGTCTTCCTCCTAAACTCACTCTCCTCCCACCATTTGAACGGTTTGACCAAGTCCGAGGAGGAATTTAAACTTCATCCAACTCTTCCCTCCTATGCCGTCCAAAATTAAAGCCAAAATGTGAGGTCTTCGCAGCTCGAACACTAGACCTCCACCCCATGCAGTTGACGCCACACCTAGCTCCCCAAGTAACGCATGCTTGCCACTTTGCCAGCTCACTTTTTGTTCAACAAAACACCAAATAAAACTCTTATACCCCAGCTCCAATAGCTCCCCTGTCTTAACACCCAAAAATCAAAATTTTCCCATTCACTCAGGCATACTCCTAGACTTCAATCAAACCCCTAAAACACCGAAATAGCAACACAGCACACTAAACTCATGCAATATCATGCAACAACAAAACAGCCCCTAACCCGGGATATTACATCTGTACATGTCCAACTGATCATTCGGATCTTTACTGGTTGATTCACTACCATTTGAATGACATTCCCCATCCTTGGGAGTTTTGTCAAACCAAATTTAAAATCTATAAGGTTTCATCTCACTTTCTCCTTAAAGCATTCACCGAATGTAATAGTCCTGACTTGTACGCTTGAAAACTCAGCTTTTAGTGATCAACTACTTCTGACCATAAACTCAATCGTATCATGGAATGTACTCTATTGTCGAAACATTTATGTACATAACAACATTTATTTATTCTTGCATTAGCAGATATGCCTTTACTAAACCTCATACTAAAACTTCTGTATAAGTTCTGGATTCATCATAGTTCAAATCCTATCTCGAGGAATCACCAACAACAGAAAACTTATACAACCTGTATTTTATCATCTCAATAAACTCATTCAGAGCTTATTTAAAATACCATTTACTATCTCATTTCTGAACCCTTTTGTTCTGAAAAGAAAGCTTGCTCTTGTCATTAACCTTGCTGAAACTAATATGTTACCAACTAGGGTCAACCGAGTAACTAACTCGCATTGCTTAACATGGATCTTTTCATAACATCTAACTCACAACACAGACACAAAAGTGATTTTCTCAGGATCACCAACCTGTCAACTCTTTCTCTTGATTCAGACTGATCTCAGTACTAGAACTTTCAAATAAACAGTTCTTTCAATAGCTTACAACTCAACTATCATGGTTTGAACATTTCGATGAGCATATCTTTATATTATGCTCCCTACTCACGTACACACAGAATTTTATTCTCTTACTGATTCATGCGTGAATATACACAGAACTTGAATCATATCTCAATACCTTAATCTACTCTTTTCTCCATACTAAGAACATTTTTCTTTTTCTTTTTTTTTAAGCATACTCTCATCTGAGTTTCTCTTGCTATGCCAATCTAGAACCTTTACGATCGTCATATCTCACGATAGCAGGGACATCTCGATCGAATTCGTTAACTCTATTCGGTTTACCCGAAAACCCATCACACAATGTGAAACTTATGATTTCACCTCTTATACACGAATCATCACCAATTTCCTCCTCAAGGTGCCCAATTAAGGTTACGAGGAGATAAAGGAAATGTCGATTTCATTTAATTAAATTGACAACCGTTTTGTCTGATTTTTACTATCAGCTAACATTTTCACATAGTCACAGTTTATGAAAAGAACAACCACAACTGCTCCGAATGGCAACAGATAATAGTACACAATACTCAAGAGGATTATTATAATCCATCTATGGCATCAACTAACCATACACAATCTACAGGCTTCAAGCCAACTTACTCAAACTTGCCATTTATTTAGCACATATCGTGCCACACATCGCACCTGCTTCTTCGTGATTCATTCACGAATATCTGCATTCACTCCATCACATGACTTTAGTACTAGTCTCATTTCTATTTCTAACTCATCTACCTGTCCCTTCGATCACTAGGGATAATCAAAGACGTATATTCATCGTCATACATATAGGTACGACACCAATGTCACATCTCCAAGGTGGTCTTATATGGAGTCACCTCTAAATGCCAATGCCATTTCCCGGACAAGGTCTTATATGGGCTTCCACATCAAGTATCGATGCCATATTCTGAATATGATCTTATACGGAATCATAACTTGGTGCCGAGGCCATGCCTCGAACATGGTCTTATACGGGACCTTATCTATTTCATATCTCAATGATAGCCTTTTCATTATAGTCTCCCAGGACTTCAACCTCATGTTCAACAACAATTATTCTATCTATTAGAGTATCATGCATCAATGTGATACAAAGTATTTTCAAATTGCTAACATAAATACTGTATTAATCACATACAAACTTCCTCAATTTGTCTCTCATAACATTTCATCATAATTCAACAGTTGTAAGGAGGGTGAGGTCACAGAGCCTCTTAACTTGACCCTCGTGACTACATACATATGATTTAATATTCATCATCAATGAAATATCATCATAGTCACATAACTCATCTCAAGTGAGTTTTCACGTTTATCACATTACAATTATCTCTATCACTCATACTTCCGAGCTGTGACTTTAATAACTCAAGTTTCACATTAATATCTACTCGAGTACTTAACATTTAACTCTACTTTCTCTTACTATTGCTTATTAATCTAGAGAATGTCTTACGGTTTTTGAGTACGTCGTTTACTTGATCGCCATAGTCCAGCTATGGTCTTACTCGTATCACAACATCATAGTCCAGCTATTGTTTTGCATGTCGTCACGATGCCATTGCCTCACTATGGTCTTACACAAAATCTTATCTCGATATCGACGCCATATCCCAGATATGGTCTTACACGATCTCTTACCGAAGCCAGGTCCCAGACGTGGTCTCACACGAGATTACTATTTGATGCCGATGCCATATCCCAGATATGGTCTTGTACGGGATCTCACAACAAATATCGATGCCATATCCTAGATATGGTCTTATTCGCTTAACTTTTTCAATACTGAAGCCATATCCACGATATGGTCTTATACGGATCTTGTAACTTTCGATGTCGATGCCATGTCCCGGACATGGTCTTATACGAGATCTTTCTTTTAGTCTTTGAAGCCATGTCCCGGACATGGTCTTACACTAGCACACGATATCATCACCAATGCCATGTCCCAGACATGGTCTTATATGGGATTTCCTCTAGGTGCCAACGCCATATCCCAGATATGGTCTTACATGGGATGACATGTACCGCCATGGTCTTATTCATCATTTTATCATTGGACGACCAGTACTCATATCCCGCATTTTACTCTTACTGCTTTTCACATACATCATAGCACGTACTAGTCTCATGCTTGTAAGGTAAACAAGGTACTGTAACACTTGATCACATAGATCGGTATACCTTACTATAATAAACATAATCTCAAAGCATCATTATTCATAACATGTATTATACTTGTTAGTCGACCTTAACTAGCATGGCATAATATCAACTTTGCTACTAACTTTCTTGCTATCTCATTTAAGCTTTACTTGTGTGCCCGATGAATTTCCATGAATAATCGAGGATCTTTGAATCTCGTCTCACATGCTCGATGCCAAAGCCATATCCTAGATACGGTCTTACATGGAATCTCTCTTCTTGGTTTCGAGGCCATGTCTTGACATGGGCTTATATGAAGTCTTTCTCGTTCTCACCAATGCCATGCCTTGGCCTGGACTTACATGATAACTTGTTTAATGCCAAGCTTGCCTTGGACTTACATGATAACTCGTTCAATGCCAAGCTTGCCTTGGACTTACATGATAACTCGTTCAATGCCAAGCTTGCCTTGGACTTACATGATAACTTGTTCAATGCCAAGCTTGCCTTGGACTTACATGATAACTTGCTTGCTTGTCGATGCCATGCCTTGGCTTGGTCTTATACATACTTTCTTGTTTCATGTGGTAGATCGAGTATCCTAAGTTATTCAACTTCAATCGGGGCTTTCTCATGCTTGATCTCATTAATTTCTCTGTTTAACATAACATTAAACATTTTCATAATAACATTGTATATTACACTAAGCAATTCAATTATATAAATCATAAAGCTTAGAAATCATACAAACTTACTGAAATTAGCTCGGTTGGGAATCATCTTTGTCCTAACAAAACAATTTCGTTAGAATAGGAGACATCACACTATCACGATCAACATACGGCATGTATAGTTAGACTCTTACTCACGCTAGGTTAGTCCTAGAATCGACTAAACCATAGCTCTGATACCACTAAATGTAACACCCCATACCCGAGTCTGAGGCTTAGACCGAATACAAGATATTACTATGCTTTAACTTGCTTAATCATGCGCTTACGGGCTATAAAATTTTGTTCCAAATTAAAAACTTCTCTTTCTTAGTCAAATCATTCGTATCATTGGGCCTACGAGGCCTTAAACTTGCGTTCGGAAACTTTTACGGGTTAAAGGAAACTTTTCTTTAAAACAGGGGCCACACGCCCGTGTGTAGACACACACGGCCATGTTTAACAACCGTGCTTAAAAACCTAAGCATTCTGCCAAATGCCCCACGGTTAAGGCACACGCCCATGCGGTTTGGGAACACGCTCGTGCACTCTATTACATGTCCGTGCCTTCAACCCGTGGTCGACACTGACTATTCACACACGGTCTTGACACGCCCGTGGGCCTAAACCGTGTGCTATGCCTTGATATACTGACTTATTTAACACGGCCTAGGCACACGCCCATGTACTGGCCGTGCATATCACACGACTTGAACAAGCGGCCGTGTGATCAGCCCGTGGTCTATTCTAACTTAAGGTACTAAGGTGCAGGGTGCACACGGCCTGAGACCTGCGCCCGTGTGTCTATCCGTGGGCACTTAGAAGCTATCTTACCAAGCTTTTTACTACTCTTATTTGCATACATTCATATACTACTTCAAAACATTCTCAATCATCCATTAGAACACATGAATTAATACATTTAATCCTTAAAGAGTTAAGGTTTTCATCCCATACTCTAGGGAGAACTTTATCAAATACATTTACAACCAACTCTAGGTTCACTTACGACAATACAATTTGGCTACATCAATTAGGACTTAATTAACCTTAAAAATAATCCCTATACATGCCATGACTCATAAGGACTTGAAACCTCATACCAAGTGTCTGCAAGATAGTGTGAAAACATCTCCGGCTGCCTCCAACCCGAGCTAAGTAATAAAACCTATAAGAGATGAGAAAAGTTAAGGAGTAAGCAATAATGCTTAGTAAGCTCATCTGTATAATTTGACAAATATTGATATTCACTGAAACACCAGGGCAATATGTTGAGTTTTTCTCATCAACTCACGGTTACTTACTCAACCATTCCTGAAACTTACTCGTTCAATCTCTTACCACGTTCTTACCATATCACAAGCCAATTCACTCGTTTAATTAGCATATGTTCCTGCACTGATCGTCACAAGATCATATATAACAACACATCAAGCATTTTCAATAAGCCGCTCATGCAACTAATATCTCGGCGGTTTCGCACTTAGCCCACCATTCCTTTATAAGTGATGGTATCACACACAGCCCATCAATCGATAATCAATAAGGTGACATTGCACATAGCTTACCGTTATTTACATTCATGGATAATAATTCACAAGTATATCTCTATTTCAAATGTTCATTCAAGAACATCCTCACATGTTCCCATTTTTACTTAACTTTCTACGATACTCGTTCTCATTCACACAGTGCATCAAATACACATACCCCACTAGGGGTTCATCATTTATTAAATTCATCTCAATTCAATTCTACTCCTACTTGTGCTACTCATAGTACAACCACATACATTCACATATACACTGAATCATTCGAATTGTTAAATAACTCTCTTGAGTCTCATGCACATAGTTCTCGTTGTCACTCTACCCCAATTGGGTTTTACATACTCTAACATATCGATGTCATGTCCCTGACATGGTCTTATAGGAATTCTTACACCGAGGCCATATCCCAATATGGTCTTACTCGAGCCTTTAACCATCGTTCTATCGTGCTATACACCTTTCCCATTACTCTAAAATCGATTCAATTGACATCTCATCAAGAGACATTTCATACATTCACATAATAATATACATTCCATACAACATTGGAATACTAATTAAACTCATACGTAATTTCAACATTTGTACATGAACTTACCTCGATGTCGAAAAAGAATGAAAAGGACTTTTTGCCCACATTTCTCTTTTCATCCGTTCTAGGTCGAAACTCATTTTGTTGATCTAAAACAATGAAATTTACTCATTTAATCACTGAATGATCGTATTACAACATAATCTCTACTTAGTCAAAAATGACAATTTTGCCCCTATACTTTGGCAAAATTATGATTTTGCCCCTAGGCTCGTAAATCAATTTTCATCACTTTTTCTTATTAAAAAAGCCTAGCTGAACATTTAATCCTCTTACAACTATTCTCAATTCCATCAATTTCATGCCTTAATGAACAAATTACAACTTTTGCATTTTAGTCCCAAATAGGTGTTTTCATGACAACACCTTTCACAAAAGTTGTTTCTCATCATCCTATCATTCATTTTATTTCATAAAATTCATCAAACAACATAAAATCTCTCATGGAAATTTTCTAGACTTTCAACCATATTACAAACTAGTCCCCTCTTTAGAAAGCTTAAGCTTTGGGGACTCCAAAAGTACAATTTTTATCAAGAAAGATCATCAAAATCAGTTACTTGTGAGGAGAAATGCTTGCTGAAATTTTAAGCTTCCAAACCCCTCTCATGGCTAATATTTTCGGTTGGAGAAGAAAGAGAAATAAAAAGATGATAACTTTTACTTATATCATCTTATTTTATTTCTTTTTCCAACTAATATCACCAACTAAACATCATAATAAATGCACTTGTCCCCTATGCATTATCATGGCCGGTCAACACATTTAACAAGGCCAAATTTCACATTTGGGACCTCCAATTAATATTCTATGACTATTTGGCACCTCTAGCAATTAAAATAGAACTTTCGCACTTAATGCGATTTAGTCCTTTTTCACAATTTAACTAGAATTCGCTAAAATTAAGGCACCAAAATTTCCATGCATCCTTATAAACATGTTATATAACATAAAATATCATGAAAATGATTTTCTCTAACCTCGAATCAGTGATTCCGAGATCACTGTTCTAACTAGCCCCTAAATCGGGCTGTTACACGATAAAGGCTTACTAACCCTTAAACTATGTGTTCTGCTAGACTATTGTACTGTTCTGAGCATGTCTGTACCATGTGTATCTGCTATCTATTTTTATAAGCATGTAAGCATGATTTATTGTTAATTCTGCATGCTTGTACTATTATTGTGATTGCGGTGGGATGATAAATATATTTTGGAGGAAGTGTTCTGAAAGGCAGATTATGCCTAATATCTGGCAGCACAGCTGCAATATATCTGATATGTGCCGTATTCGGTACAACGTGATGTGTAAGGCTGGGTGGGTGTTTTAAACCCCACATAGTGTGTAGGGATGGTTGGAGATGGTGTGTAGAGGCTGGGGGTAGGATCCTGATTTTTGTTTCTGACTGCATATTTGTATCTGTATCTGAGATGGGCTAAGGCCCAAATCTGCATCTGAGTCTGTAATGGGCTTAGGCCCAAGACTGTATTTGACTGATATCTATTATTCTGTATGTGTGCATGCTTAATTCTGTGGGGTTACACACTGAGTTTATGTAAACTCACCCCTTTTCTATTTGTATGTACAGGTAACCCACAGTCTTAGGCGGATCGGAGCTGCGGAGTCCCTCGGTGACCACATGTTCTG
Organism: Gossypium sturtianum; assembly: GCA_025698515.1. Lineage (NCBI taxonomy): Eukaryota > Viridiplantae > Streptophyta > Magnoliopsida > Malvales > Malvaceae > Gossypium > Gossypium sturtianum. The sequence continues at coordinate 74,905,804 of CM046951.1, read as the reverse complement.
GCTGGTTTAAGTTTTAACTAATTTTATATGTTCTAGTTTATTCTGGGTTTGTTTCATGTAATTTGGACTTTATGGACTGTTTTACTTTAAATTGGGTTAGACTGCAATTTTATGATTTAATGACTGTAAAACACGTTTTAACTCGGATTTTATCAAGAGCACAGATTTTCTTAAACCTTGAACGGTTTTCAAAACAGAACAATTTTTAAAAGCTTCCGCTACAAAATACGTTTTATCGCTAGATAATATAATGAAAGGAAGTTTTGAAATTAATAATAATGATAAAGGTTAGTTGAACTGGAAAGGGTTTTTAATTTAATGACAACTACTTTTTTTCAACTCATTTCATGTGACGCTTCCGGATTCGGCCATAACATCTAGGTCGGGTTTGGGGTGTTAAATTTAGTAGTATCAGAGCCAGGTTGTAAAACTTGACTATGGATTTTTGGGTCTTAAAATTTGGTTTTTAAAGAATAGGTTTAGTATGGTTTAAAATATTCTGATTGAGTTCACCGAGTCTACGACGCCGATCCTGTAAGTATTTCTGCACTTAGTTAAACTGTTCTAAAATACTATAGTTAGTACCTTTTGAAATTGTACTGAGCAGTTAGAATACTGAATTTTTCGCAAACAACTCTAAATTTTTGATACTTTATGCATAAAACATCTGTTAATAAAAACTGAAACTGATGCATAAAATTCTTAATGTAGATAAACTCTAAAATTACAATGAGCGCACAAGGTATCCGTGAACGTGGTACTCGAGGCCATGGTAGTGGCCGTAGGGAGGCTCAAGCTGAGTCTTCCTCTCTGGGCAGTATGCCAAATTTAGACACGAGTGAGACACCCTTTTCATCTGCTATTGAGACTGGGTCTCAGAGTCACTCGGCTGGGGGCGACGCACTGTCCCCAGCCATGCTGAAGATATTGGAGAGGGTCGCTGGGCCTAATTCTGGATCTGGGGGCCGATGGTTGGTAACTGAGCGACTCCGGTCCAATGGAGCTGAGTTATTTAGGGGTGTCACAAGAGTCGCCCCTAATGTGGCTGAGTATTGGTTGGAGGCCACAGAGAGGATTATGGATGATCTAGACTGTACCCCTGAGCAAAAATTGAATGGTGCAGTCTTCTTGCTTCGCGACGAGGCATACCAGTGGTGGTTGACAGTTAAGGAAGGCACTCAGCCTGACCGGTTGACTTGGGAGTTCTTTAAGAGTGCTTTCCAGAGCAAGTATGTGGGAGTGAGCTATGTGGATGCTTGCAGGCGTGAGTTTCTGAAACTCACATAAGGTGATCGATCTGTGGCCGAGTATGAGGCTAAATTTTTGAGGCTGAGCTGCTATGCTCAAGGTATGGTGGCATCGGAGTATGAGAGGTGTGTCTGGTTTGAGGATAGGTTGAGGGATAATCTAAGGGTTCTGATTGCTCCACAGAGGGAGCGAGAGTTTGCTTTATTGGTGGAGAAAGCTAAGATTGCCGAGGATGTTAAGCGCGCAGAGCACCAGAACAGAGACCGTGAGAGAGGTAAGAACAAGAAGGAATCGGAGCCTTTGAGTTCTGTACAGAGGCCTAAGAAAAAGGCCATATCTGATGGGCCAGTTAGAGTGGGGGCCCATGTTCCTCCTGTTGCTTCTACTGGGATACTGCCTTGTGGAGATTGTGGTAGGCGCCATCCGGGCGAGTGTTGGAGGAGGATTGGGGCTTGTTTGAGATGTGGGTCCCTTGAACACCGCATTCGAGAGTGTCCGTTGAGGGCTGATCAAGTGCAAGCTCTGACATCAGGTCCTGCACAGCCGCAGAGGGTAGTTCAGCAGCCACCTAGGGGCCGTGGTCAGGCCAGGGGTGGTAACGGTTTGGGTCGTGGACAGAGAGCACCGAGTAGAGGTACTGGTCAGACTGAGGCGAGGCATCCTCCTTTGGTTTATATTGCTCGTCGCCGAAAGGACAGAGATGCTCCTGACGTCATCACCGATACGTTCTTTATTTTTGATGTACCATATATTGCTCTAATAGACATAGGATCTACTCATTCCTATATAGCCTGTTCTGTTTCTGAAAGTCTGGGGTTATCAGTTGAGAGCACTATGAGTGATGTCACTGTGCTGAGTCCGTTGGGGCAATCTATTCGGGTTATTAAACTATATAGGGATGTACCCTTAGTGGTGCAAGGAACTATTTTTCTGGCGGATCTGATGGAGCTTTCATTTGGGGAGTTTGATATAATTTTGGGAACAGACTGGTTGGTTAAGCACCGAGTTAGTCTGGATTGTGCGACTAAGAGGGTCGTTCTAAGAACTGAGGAAGATGAAGAGGTGGTTGTAATCGGAGAGCGTCGAGATTATCTGTCGAATGTGATCTCAGCAATGGTAGCTAAGAAACTGGTCCGAAAAGGGTGCGAGGTGTATTTGGCTTACGTCAGTACTACTGCTTTTGGGAACTCTTCGATTGGGGATATCAGAACTGTAAGGGATTTTCTGGATGTTTTTCTGAGGAGCTACCGAGATTGCCTCCAAACCGAGAGGTTAAGTTTGGGATCAAACTTCTTCCGGGTACAGATCCGGTGTCCATCGCTCCCTACCGAATGGCATTGAAAGAGCTTACAGAGCTTAAGGCTCAACTGCAAGAGTTGTTGGACCGTGGTTTCATTCGTCCCAGTGTGTCTCCATGGGGAGCACCAGTACTGTTTGTTAAGAAGAAGGATGGGACCATGAGGATGTGCATAGATTATCGGTAGTTGAACAAGCTTGCTATTAAGAATAAGTATCCACTTTCGAGGATCGATGACTTATTTGATCAGTTCCGAGGGGTTTCTGTATTCTCTAAGATAGATCTTCATTCTGGGTATCATCAGCTCAGAGTTAAGGATATGGATATTCAGACTGCTTTTAAGACTCGTTGTGGCCATTACGAGTTCCTAGTTATGCCTTTCGGGTTGATGAATGCACCGACCGCATTTATGGATATGATGAACCAAGTGTTTCATCCCTATCTGGATCAGTTCGTTGTGGTTTTCATCGACGACATTCTGGTATACTCTAAGACGAGGATAAGCAAGATGAGCATCTTAGAGTAGTGCTTCAGATTCTGCGTGAGAAGTAATTTTACGTTAAATTCAGCAAGTGTGAGTTTTGGCTACGTGAAGTGACTTTTCTGGGGCACATAGTTTCTGCTTAGGGGATTCGTGTTGATCCTCAAAAGATTGAGGCTATTCTGGATTAGAAACAGCCTAGGAATGCATCTGAGATCCGTAGCTTTCTGGGTTTGGCGGGATACTATCGGCATTTCGTTAAAGGGTTCTCTTTGATTGCTGTACCATTGACTAATTTTCTGCGTAAGGGTGTGCCATTTGTCTGGACAGATACACAGCAATCGAGCTTTGAGAAGCTCAAATCTATTTTGACTCAGGCTCCTATTCTGATACAGCCAGAATCTGGAAGGGAGTTTGTAGTATACAGTGATACGTCGCATGTTGGATTGGGTTGTGTTCTAATGCATGATTGTAAGGTTGTGGCTTATGCATCTCGTCAGCTTAAGATGCATGAGACCAACTATTCGACGCATAACCTTGAGTTAGCTGCAGTAGTCTTTGCACAGAAAATTTGGAGGCACTATTTATATGGTGAGAGATGTATTATCTACACCAATCACAAAAGCCTCAAGTACCTCCTCATTCAGAAGGAGCTGAATCTTAGACAGTGTCGATGGATTGAGATACTTAAGGATTATGACTGCAGGATTGAGTATCATCCTGGTAAGGCTAATGTGGTAGCCAATGCTCTAAGCCGAAGAGCGATGTCTGATTTGAGGGCGATGTTTGCACGCCTTAGTCTCTTCGATGATGGGAGTCTGTTGGCCGAGTTGCAAGTTAAGCCGACTTAGATTGAACAAATTCGAGATAAGCAGTTAGGGGATGAGTCTCTGAGTTTGAGGTTTTGACAGAATGAGAGTTGTACTACCGCTGATTTTGGGTTAAATATTGATGGTGTGTTGTGTTTCCAAGGACGGATCTGTGTGCCGAACGATTCTTATTTGAGGCAGTCTATTCTGAGGGAGGCGCATAGTAGCCCTTATGCTATGCATCCCGACAGTAATAAGATGTACCGCGACCTTCGTGAATTGTACTAGTGGCCGGGTTTGAAGCGTGAGGTTACTGACATTGTGGCTCGATGTCTGACGTGCCAGCAAGTTAAGGCTGAGCACCAGTTACCTTCGGGTTTATTGTAGCCAGTCAAGATTCCCTTATGGAAGTGGGAAAGAGTGACTATGGATTTCATTAATGGGTTGCCCTTGACACCCACTAAGAAGGATTCTGTTTGGGTCATCGTGGATCGATTTACCAAATCTGCTCATTTCATTCCGGTTCAAACTGATTACTCTCAGCAGAAGCTAGCGAAGTTGTACATTTCTGAGATTGTAAGACTGCATGGGATTTGTAACATCCCGGTTTAGGGCCTAGTCAAAATAGTTGTTTGAGACCACAAATCCGAGGGTCATGAATGAGTTTTTGAGGCTTATATTATGTATGCATGCTAGTGTGAAAGTTTCATGAAGTAATTTTTTGAAATTATGGTTGAATTGTCCAAAAGGACTAAATTGCAAAAGTTGCAAAATGTGTGTTTCTAGAAGCTATTTGTGTGAAATAGCTTTAGATTATTAATTAGAGGTCCTTAAATAGCAATTTATCCAAATTCTATTTTTTAGACAAAAATGGGCATGGATGAGTTAAAATTGAAAGATTATCAAAAAAGGGCATTTTGGTCATTTATCAATTAAATGATTAAAATAGGTGAAAAGATGATAGAAATTCATTCATCTTCTTCCCATAGCTGCCGAAAATTAGAGAAGCCATTGTTAGGGCTCCTTCAATTTTTCAAGCTTGCTAGTAAGTGCTCTTAAGCCCGGTTTTTGATATTCTTCGTATTTTTGAAATCCTAGTAGCATGAGTAAGCTATTTATAGCTATTTGGTGAGCTATTATGGATGTTCAAAAATGTACATATGTATGACATGCATGTATTTTGATGTTTTATGGAAGAATATGAAAGCTTGATGTAGTAGAAACATCTTTTGCTAAGTGATTTTCCATGAAAATGCATGTAGGGACTTAGTTGTGAAAATCTTAAGTTTGGTCATACATGTGTGATTTAGTGAGATTTGATGAATGCTTTAGTTGAGTAAGTGGTTCGGCTAAGCATGAAAGAGTAGAAAGTTGAATAAAAATCACTTTACGAGCCTTTGGGACTAAAGTGTAAATATGAGAAAGTTTAAGGGCAAAATTGTAATTTTGCTAAAGTATGAGATGTGGGTCAATTTAGTAAATGTGTGTATTGAATAAGCTGATTTATTCATTATAGATCAAGAAAGACGAAGCCCGGATCGAAACCGAGGCAAAACCAAGGTGGTGGACTAAATTGCATATTTCTGTACTTTTGAGTATCGAGGTAAGTCTATGCATAAACAATGCATTCATACTTACAATTTGTTGATGATAGCTAGTGTGTAGCTAATTCGAGATTGATTTAGAACCTATGTGGTTCAAGTAGAATGAATGTAGTAGAAATGGTGAATGAATGTATGATCGAGAATGATTGGGAATCTATGTGGTTTAAGTAGACTTGTGCATGTGTTGTGATAATGCTAGATGGTAGGCTAAGTGCGATACCATCCTAATGCATATTGACGATGAGCTAGCTATGTGCGATGCTATCGTGAGGTATGTCATCTAGTGAGCTATGTGCTGAATCACTACGAATACCATTGTGGTAGGCTAAGTGCGATACCACCTTATTAATCAAATGTGGTGTGCTAAGTGCGAAACCACCGTGATATTGGTTGTGTGGATTAAGCGTGTGTATTAAGCGTGTGGATGAGTTGTGTGGATTAGTTATGTAAACTAGGCGTGTGTGATTGAGAAATTGTGTGGATAAGTTATGTGGATTGATTTGTGTGGATGTATTACGATAAATAATGATGTGTTGTATATTACGTAAATGTGATATTGAATGCAGGGGTGCATTTCAATGGTTATGAGTATGTGACTCAAGATGTGTTGGAAATGTGGTAAGGGATAGAAAGAGTAAGCATAGTTGTGAATTACTTGTTGGTATAATGCTAATGGTTGCTTAGCTTATACTATGTTGCTTATTTGTTTATGTGTAAACTTACTAAGCTCAAAGCTTACTCTCTTTCTTTTCCCTTGTCTTATAGATTAAGAGCGTTGAATCGAGATACGAGGATCATCAGAAGATAGCCCACATATCAGCACACTTTGGTACATGAAACTTAATGTTTTGTATATGGCATGTATAGGGGCTAGGTAAGTTAGTAAATTTTGTTGTAAATGGCTAAGATGTGTTGGCCTATAGATGGATAGCTTATTTTGTATAATGCCATGGTTGTTGGCTATTACATTATATGAAAGAAAGATGTAGTTTTCTATGTGAGAATGCACTTCAATTTGGGTTGATTATGATGGTGTTAGATGAGTATATGTTGTGTATGTTAGAAGGGTGAAAAGAACTTGACACTTAGTCTTGTTCTTGACCATGTGGAGGTGAACACACTGCAGGCGTGTGTCTAGACCATGTGTGACACACGGTCAGCCCACGGGCGTGTCTTTGTGGCCGTCGCGCCCCCGCATGTTAATATTTGAAAAGCAGAATAGACCCGGACTAGTCAAGCGGGAGTGTGACTAGGGCGTGTGGGATTGTCGGTGTTGGCCACGGGCTAGCCACACGGGCGTGTGTCTAGACTCTAGGCCGTGCGAGGAAGTCGGTGTTCACCACGGTTGGGGAGCACGCAGGCGTGCCATGGCATGGCCGTGGGGCATTTGGCGAATGCTTGGGTTTTTAGGCACGGTCTGGAGACATGGGCATGTGTGCTCATGCACGGGCGTGTCTAATCTTGCACGGGCGTGTGAGACCTGTATAAGAGAGAAAAATTTTAAGGATCGTAAAAGTTCCGAATTAGTCTCGAGAGCCCTTGTGTGTATGAGCGACGCCTCGTAAGTCAAGAATGAGGTTATAGCGAGTAATGACGTTGAGCCTAAGTGGCGATTAAGCGGTTTGAGTTCGGTAACGCCTCGGGCTCGGTTCCCGGTGTAGAACCTGGGTAAGGGGTGTTACAGGATTCCTGTCTCGATTATTTCTGATAGAGATCCTCGCTTCACATCTCGGTTCTGGAAAAAGTTGTATGAGGCTTTGGGTTCGAGGTTGGACTTCAGTACTGATAAACCGAAATAGAAACATATTTTAGGCCCACATTTAGCATACTTTTGGATGATTTATCCCTTGATTTATGTAAAAAGGTGCTCTTAATCCTTTCTTTTCATGTCTTATACTCAGGAAAGCACCCAAGAATAAAAAGAACGAGAAACGGGCTTAAAACGGGACAAATGGGCCAAAGCATGAAATTGACACGGCCTGGACTAAAGCCCACACGGCCGTGCCTCCTCAATACATTAGAACACGGCCTGATATCGATCTACACGGACGTGTTCTCATTAGAAGTCCGAACACGGCCTGGCCACGATTCACACGGGCGTGTGCCATGGCCGTGCCTCTGCCGTGGAGAATAGCAATTTCATTCGAGAAAGGATACTTAGGGGCAAAGAAACCTATTTCAAAAGCCTATAAATACACCCTAAGTATGACCTAAAAAGGGGGCCCAAAGCCATCGTTTAGGGGCGTCTTGCTAGGCCAGAGAAGGCTGATTTGTGGGGATTCACTCAGGGATAGCCAGTTGATCCATCTCTAGAAGCCAGAATTCTACTCAAGATGGAGGATTTCTTCTTCAATTCCTTCAGGGAGTTTTAGGGATTTCTTATGTTTTGTTTTATCTTTTCTTCTGAGATGTTTTTCTTTACTATTATGAACTAAACCCCTCAGATACCTGAGGGGGATGAAACCTAGATGAATCTTGTTATTATTTTCTGAACTATATGATAAATACTTGATTTGTTCTTAATTATGTGTGCTTAATTCTTGTGTTGATATTTTGCGGATATTAATTCAAGTTGAATGTGCTTAGGTGGTGGAGCAAAAGTCCCTGCTTAAGAGTAGATCTAGCATAATTAAGCGGAATTGATTGGACGCCTAGAGATAGGGTGACGAGATTTTGCCGGATTAGGGTGAAACCTAATATGGGAATCCATAGATCGATTTACTGCTATTCTAGGAGGTTATTAATGGGAAAAAGATTTTAATTAATTAACCTAGGATTAGACGTTATTCGCCTCGAGAGAGGGTTTAATATACGTAGGGAGTCTTACGGATCAAGTCAAGTGAATACATAAATGCGGTTGAGTTAGATAATAAGTGAAGTCTAGGTGGATTCTTCCTTGGGTGTCGTCTTAATCAACTGAGTTTTTCCCAAGTTATTCTCCCAATTTCATTATTCTTTGTCTTAGAATTTTTAGTTTAATAGTTAATTAATTTAGACTAGATAAACAACTCCACTTATTCTTAGGCTAAATAATAAAAAGAAGGTTAGTATTAGTACTTTTAGTTCCTTTGGGTTCGACAATCCGGTCTTGCCTAAGCTATACTACTGTTCGATAGGTGCACTTGCCTCAATCGTTGTCATAGTTAGTTTCGAGGTTCGGTCATTCTCTTTATAAATTTTAAAACTCTAACTTCACAGCGATCAAGTTTTTTGGCGCCGTTGCCGGGGAACTAAAATATTAAGAAAGCTCTATTTTTATTACTTTAGCAATTATTTTTTTTATTTTTTTCTGCAATTTATTTTTATTTTTAGTTTTAATTTTAACTTTGCTAAATTTTTCTTTCTTTCTTTTCCTAGCAGATACCTCTAGTTTATGACTAGAAGGAACCCGAGAGGACCACTAGTATACGACAGTGATATTGAAGCTACCGCTCGTAGAAATCGCAGAGAAATTAGGCGAGCCCTAAATTACCAAGAAGAAGAGCGAGAAGACAGATCCAATCCCCTTGAAGGGATGGACGAAAATAATCCACCACCACAAGATGTGGCGGAAAATAATGCTCCACGTACTATGTATGATTATGCTAAATCTCATTTAACAGGAGCAGAATCAAGTATAGTTAGGCTGCTATAGTCGCTAATAATTTTGAATTAAAGCCTAACACTATACAAATGATTCAACAGTTTGTTCAATTTGATGGTTTGCGGGGCGAAGACCGAATACTCATATAGCTAATTTTTTAGAGTTACGTGATACCTTCAAAATAAATGGCGTTTACGATGATGCCATACGTCTTCGATTATTTCCCTTTTCATTAAGGAATAAAGCCAAACAGTGGTTAAACTCGTTACCACGAGGGTCAATCACTACATGGGATCAAATGACCGAAAAATTCTTATTAAAATATTTCCCACCAGCCAAAATGGCCAAATTACGCAATGATATCTCTTCTTTTGTGCAGATGGATTTAGAGACATTATATGACGCATGGGAAAGATACAAGGATCTCTTGAGAAGGTGTCTGCACCATGGTTTACCCCTGTGGCTCCAAGTCCAAACTTTCTATAATGGTGTAAACCACTCAACGAGGCAACTAATTGATTCAACCGCCGGTTGAACCCTGAACAATAGAACTCCTGAAGCAGCTTACGAGTTTATTGAAGAGATGTCACTAAATAACTATCAGTGGCAGGTTACAAGAACCAAACCAGCAAAATCCGCCGGAGTTTTCAACATGGATGCAGTAACCATGCTATCAACACAGGTAGAGATGATGAACAAAAAGCTTGATAGTTTGTGTTCTTCGCAGGTACATCTAGCAATGTAGTGCGACGTAAGTGGAACCGTGGCGAATCCTGAGTACCCACCCTACCAACCGAGCACCGAGAGCGAACAGATAAACTATATAGGTAACAATTTCAGATTTAATAATAACCCATATAGTAATAATTATAACCCAGGTTGGAGGAACCACCCAAATTTTTCGTGGGGAGGTCAAGGAAATCAAGGAAATCAAAGAAAACAACATCCTCAAAATTTCCAAAATCAGCCCTATCCACAGGAGAAGAAGCCAAACCTTGAAGAGATGCTGACAAGATTCATGGCATCCATAGAAAACCGTCTCTAAGACACTGAAACCACCCTTAAGACCCAACAAGCATCGATCAAAGGGATCGAGAGTCAAGTTAGGGAAGTCACTAAGTCAGTTGAGGAAGTTTCTAAGTCAGTCGGACAACTCGCAAAGCTGATGTCTGAACGATCACAAGGACGTCTACCAAGCAACACTGAGATTAATCCAAAAGAGCAAATCCAAGCCATAATAGCTCAAGAAAGTGAAAGATTAGACGAACCCAGTCCAATACAAGGAAACAATGTGGAAGAAGGTAAAGTTGAGGTAACACAAGAAAAACCAAAACCGGTAATCAAGGAGTACCAACCTCGCATACCATGTCCCGAAGCATTAACAAGGGACAACACAGAGGAACAGTTCGGTAAGTTTCTTAAACTTTTAAAGAAATTACATATTAACTTACCGTTACTTGAAGCTCTTTCACAGATGCCAGATTCTAGAAAATTTTTAAGAGAACTTTTGACGAACAAGCGAAGGATAGACGAGGCATCACACGTGGAACTAAACGCAATGTGCTCAGCAATCTTGCAAAATAAACTACCACGGAAACTAAAAGATCCAGGGAGTTTTACAATTCCATGCTTTATTGGTAGTTTAACTGTTGATAATGCGTTAGCTGATTTAGGGGCAAGCATAAATGTCATGCCTTATAAATTGTTTAAACAATTATGTCTAGGGAAACCAAAGCAAACTAGGATGAGCATTCAATTAGCAGATAAAACTGTTAGAATTCCTAGGGGTATTATCGAAGATGTTCTTGTAAAAATTGACAAATTCGTTTTCCCAGTAGATTTTGTTGTCTTAGACATAGACGAGGATAATTTGATTCCCTTAATTTTAGGAAGACCCTTTTTAGCAACTGCCAGGACTAAAAATGATATTGATGCAGGAGAACTCATACTTCGTGTAGGTAACGAGATAGTCACCCTCAAGGCTCTCGACTCAGCCAGAACATCGAGTAATCAAGGTGAGAACGTAAATTCTACCAATAACCATCCGGTTAACCCTTATTTTCAGGAAGTACCACAAAAGAATACAACTGAACCCGATCCTAAACCCCATGCCAACAAGGAAGTAGTTTATGAAGATCAAAGGATTCAGATCGATGATCTAGACGAGTGGAAGACACACTTCAAGGAAAAATTAGGGTTACACGACGAAGAACCGGAACCACACAAGGTAAAACCGAAGGAGCCTCCAGAAGAGCTCATAGGAACAATAAACCACTTCAAAATAGGAGACCAGGTACTGTTAGATAAGGCAGATCCTCAAATATCTCCTCCGGACCCTAACATAAACAAAGAAATACCTTTTAGGGTAACCAGTGTTTTCCCATACGGAACAGTCGAGGTAAGTAATCCTATTTTTGGTACTTTTACTATAAACACATCTCGACTTAAACTTTTCACGAGGAGGAAAACCGATAGCATGAGGAAGGACTTCCAACTCCTCAAACCACCCTGATGATGCAAACGAGAGGAAAGTCTAGCTTAAGACTATAAACGAGCGCTTCTCGGGAGGCAACCCGAGCACTAACCCATTAACTTTTACATTTTTATTTTTCTTATTTATTCTATTTTACCCTTTCTTTATAGTATCTAGCTTTAAACTAACCAAAAATGCAGATTTCCAGGCCACACGGCCTAGCACACGGCCGTGTGGATGCCCCGGATCACCGTACTGACATGGCAGAGGTGGTACGAGTCAGAGAGAATCAAATCGTTGAAGTGACGGACTCCAACCATCGCCCCACGGGCACCGACAGAATGCCACGACCGTGCGATGCGGCCGTGGACGACACTAACTTATCACCAATGAGCGTGGCAATCTGTAAAACGAGCGTGGGTGAACCAACACGCCTAGACACACGACCGTGCGAGGCGGCCGTGTGAATCAACACGCCTAAGGAGCAAGGGTGTGGGATGGTACCAGGTTTGAAAATCTATTTAAACCCCACATCCCTTCCCTCTTCTCCTACTAACTTTCAACCTTCAACTTTCCATTTTCTTTCCTACCCCTTTTCTCTATACCCTTAAGCTACACCAAAACAATGCCAAAGAAGCGGAAGAAGCCAAGCACAGTCTCCCTCATGGAGACCGATACATATAAGTTCATGGCGGCCGCTTCAATCATCCGACGAGCCAAGGATATTTGAGACCATTCAGTTTTTATTTCGTTTTTTCTCTTTTGCTTCAATTTCCTTATCTTTACTTCTCTTCTGCTTAATTTAGTTTATTTTATCTTAGTTTCTTGATTTTAAGTTCTAAAGGCTGCTAGGGAATCACACCACGACCACCACCATATCCTCAGCCTTAGAAATCACACCCAACAATAAGGACTCTACGGTCCATCCATCTTTTCTTTTAATTTTAGTTTCATCTTTATTTTTCTTCACTTTAGCTTGCTTTTCTTTAATTATTTAATTAGTATAGTTTTATTTATTATTATTATATCCTGGCTAATCCTCCACGAGCTACCCAATTTTTTCATCTAGCACAGGATCGTCATCCAGACCGGCCCCTCCAACTTATCTTTCACCTCCGACTCAAGGAATCCATCCAAAATTCAGGGAGTTTCACTTTTCTCCATATCTTATGATTTTAGTATTATTGTCTATATATCTAAATTTTTACATTGAGGGCAATGTACATTTTAAGTGTGGGGGGGTGAACAACCTAAAAAGGAGCCTAACTTTTTTCATTATTCTCAAATTTCTGAAATTAGATGCCAAACTTTTTGCATTATTTTCAAAATCCTGAATTTAGTCCTGTTTTTAAGTAAATTCCTCATATTACTAATTAGGATGAAATTTCTAATGATTTATGATTTTTATTGATATGTTTTAGATTAAGCCATTGATAATTGTGCATTGATAATTAAATTCTAAGAATACTAGAGAATCAAGCATGATAAGTCTATTTTTCAAAATTAAAAATTTTTTAGGTTGTCTACCTGAATTTAAATATTACTTTGAAATTTGAAATTTACGAGGTTGACATCAAAATACCCATAATTTTTGTGAGATTTTGAGCCTTATAGAGCATAAATTCGTTTTCTTGCTCACTTTATTGCTTATGAGTATGTCAACACTGATTTGTTATTCTAGAACTTGCATCGATTATACATGTCGAGACCACACTTTTTGATTTGATACACAGAGATGATAAAGGCACCTAGGATCTAACCCACTTACTCCATTAAGAAGCCTACCTTCATAATTAACCCCTAGTGAACCCCGTTTAATCTTAACAACCCATTTATTGACTTACCTGCTAATATTAACCCAAAACCCTTTTTATTTGTTTTCACCATCCTCTTTAACTACCCTTATATCGAGAGTTGATTTTGATTAGTTTCCTAACTATGATTTTTACTTCAGTAATTTATCCTATATTATGTATTTATTAAGTACTCATAAAAAAAATCGAAATATATTCATTATTAGCTTTGTGGTCAAATGAGCTTACACATTTAAATTCCAAATATTGAATAAAAAGCTCGTAGTATTAGAATTATTAATTTTCAATTAATGTAATTACTTATTATTCAGTTCATTGCTTCTGGTTAGGTAATTTGTCAATTCAGTCTCGATTTTAACCCTCTAATTCAGCCTTATTCCACACCTTTAACCCAAGCCCCGTTACAACCCTTTCAAAGACCTTTTGATTTGTGTTTCATCTCATATTTTAGTGGTGGAGATTTGATTCTCATGCAAGCCTATGGGATTAACTCTTCATGTTTGACTTTTGAGTGCCTAATTTTGAACCTTAAACACTTTGAGTGATTTGAGTGAATCTTTAAGTGAGGATGTCAGTCCTTGTCGATTTTAAATCAGAGGTAATTGTTTAGATGAAGGGAAACACCTATGTTTTGTGCTACAAATGTATGACTTAGACTGTTTGAATTTTTAGGACTCTTTGAGTTGAATTATCCATGTATGAATTATATCAGAATTATGATGAAACATTATCAATGACTATTATTAATTATAAAAAGTTCATTTTAATTGTAAGTTGAGAATTTTGCTTGAGGACAAGCAAAAGCTTAAGTGTGGGGGTATTTGATAAACCGAAATAGTAACATATTTTAGGCCCACATTTAGCATTCTTTTGGATGATTTATCCCTTGATTTATGTAAAAAGGTGCTCTTAATCCTTTCTTTTCATGTCTTATACTCAGGAAAGCACCCAAGAATAAAAAGAACGAGAAACGGGCTTAAAACGGGACAAATGAGCCAAAGCATGAAATCGACACGGCCTGGACTAAAGCCCACATGGCCGTGCCTCCTCAATACATTAGAACACGGCCTGATATCGATCTACACGGACGTGTTCTCATTAGAAGTCTGAACACGGCCTGGCCACGATTCACACGGGCGTGTGCCATGGCCGTGCCTCTGTCGTGGAGAAGAGTAATTTCATTCGAGAAAGGATACTTAGGGGCAAAGAAACCTATTTCAAAAGCCTATAAATACACCCTAAGTATGACCTAAAAAGGGGGCCCAAAGCCATCGTTTAGGGGCGTCTTGCTAGGCCAGAGAAGGTAGATTTGTGGGGATTCACTCGGGGATAGCCAGTTGATCCATCTCTAGAAGCCAGAATTCTACTCAAGACGGAGGATTTCTTCTTCAATTCCTTCAGGGAGTTTTAGGGATTTCTTATGTTTTGTTTTATCTTTTCTTCTGAGATGTTTTTCTTTACTATTATGAACTAAACCCCTCAGATACCTGAGGGGGATGAAACCTAGATGAATCTTGTTATTATTTTCTGAACTATATGATAAATACTTGATTTGTTCTTAATTATGTATGCTTAATTCTTATGTTGATATTTCGCGGATATTAATTCAAGTCGAATGTGCTTAGGTGGTGGAGCAAAAGTCCCTGCTTAAGAGTAGATCTAGCATAATTAAGCGGAGTTGATCGCACGCCTAGAGATAGGGTGACGAGATTTTACCGGATTAGGGTGAAACCTAATATGGGAATCCATAGATCGATTTATCTTTGCTATTCTAGGGGTTATTAATGGAAAAAGATTTTAATTAATTAACCTAGGATTAGACGTTATTCGCCTCGAGAGAGGGTTTAATATACGTTAGGAGTCTTACGGATCAAGTCAAGTGAATACATCGTGCAGTTTGAGTTAGATAACAAGTGAAGTCTAGGTGGATTCTTCCTTGGGTGTCGTCTTAATCAACTGAGTTTTTTCCAAGTTATTCTCCCAATTTCATTCTTCTTTGTCTTAGAATTTTTAGTTTAATAGTTAATTAATTTAGACTAGATAAACAACTCCACTTATTCTTAGGCTAAATAATAAAAAGAAGGTTGGTATTAGTACTTTTAGTTCCTTTGGGTTCGACAATCCGGTCTTGCCTAAGCTATACTACTGTTCGATAGGTGCACTTGCCTCAATCGTTGTCATAGTTAGTTTCCAGGTTCGATCATTCTCTTTATAAATTTTAAAACTCTGACTTTACAGCGATCAAGTACTGCGTTCCATCCTCAGACCGATGGTCAATCTGAGAGGGTGGTTCAGATACTGGAGGATATGCTTTGGAGTTGTGTGATAGATTTCTGAGGTAGTTGGAAGGATTATCTACCTCTAGCGGAGTTTGCCTACAACAACAGTTTCCAGTCTAGTATCCAGATGGCACCTTACGAGGCCCTGTATGGTCGTAAGTGTCGTAATCCTTTGTGTTGAACTGAGTTGGGAGAACGTCGAGTTTTGGGTCCTGAGTTTGTTTCTGAGACTGAGGATAAGGTTTGACTGATTTGGAATCGTCTGAAAGTGGCTTTCGACAGACAGAAATCGTATGCATATTTGAAGAGGCGTGAAATTGAGTATTCTATGGGGGACTTTGTGTTTCTTAAGGTCTCTCCGTGGAAAAAAGTTCTGAGGTTCAGTCAGAAGGGTAAGCTGAGACCTAGGTTTATTGGACCATACCAGATTCTGAAACCTGTGGGGTCGGTCACTTATCAGTTGGAGCTACCTCTAAAGTTGGACCGCATCCACGATGTCTTTCACGTCTCGATGTTGATGTGGTATCGGTCTGATCCTTCTCATGTGGTTTCTGTTGAAAAGATCGAGGTTAGGTCGGACTTGACCTTTGAGAAGGAACCGGTTCGGATCCTAGATCGAGATGTTAAGGTTCTGTGGAGGAAGTCCATTCCGTTAGTGAAAGCGTTGTGGTAGAATCATAGCACTGAGGAGGCTACTTGGGAACCTGAGGATTCGATGCGCCAGCAGTATCCTCATATGTTCTGATCAAGTAAATTTTGAGGTCGAAATTTCTTTTAGGGGGTAGAGTTGTAACGCCCCAAAATTCTTATTTCTTCTTTTGTGAAAATGTGACACAAATGTGTATCTGCTTCAGTGGTTAAGTGTTCTGAGTGTGTGTGAGAGGTCCTAAGTTCAAGCCTTAGCTTTAGCAAATTTTGATAATTTTCTGACTTAAGCCTTATACTTGCTTAGTAGGCTTATATTAAGTTATTTGTAAAACCAAATCAGAATGAGCCTGCTGGTTCGAGTGGTAAGGGAGTCTATGTGTTGTGTGGAGGTCCTGTGTTCGAATCCCCGCGCGAGCGTGGGTATTATTATTATTTTGCTCAATTGACTTGTAGATTCTCGGTTGAGTTGAAAGTCTGAGGAGGTTGAGATAGTGGGTTAGTGTGAGATAATTAAGGGATTAGTGGGTTAATCTTTTTATTTTATTCTATTTCTTTTCTTTTTGAAAATTCCCAAATAGTTGACGTTCTTTTGTTGTCTAGAAAAACAAATACTTTCACTATCTCGTGTTCGAAATTCTGTCAAATCTGTTCAACAATTCTGGTTTTCAATTCTTTCGTGTAATTGTGCGTTTTGGTGAGTATAAGGC
The DNA here is from genome assembly GCA_025698515.1 of Gossypium sturtianum. Classification (NCBI taxonomy): domain Eukaryota; kingdom Viridiplantae; phylum Streptophyta; class Magnoliopsida; order Malvales; family Malvaceae; genus Gossypium; species Gossypium sturtianum. The sequence goes on along the minus strand of CM046951.1, from coordinate 74,888,861 downwards.
GTGTTACTCGCGTGGACTGGAGTGGTTGTTCTTTAGCATATACAAATCGTTTCTACTCATTCGTTTCATTGACTAATTTTAAGTTTTGCCAGCAGTGAATCAGGAAGAATGGGGCTCTCCTCTTGCGGAATCATAGTCGATAACGTTTGGTGAGTTGGGGTAAGTGCTAATCGTGCGAATTGAATTGTTGCTGATTTTGTATTCATGTATTGATTGTGTTTTAAGTCTGACTTCGAGTGTTTTTATGTCAATGTTAAGCTTTGAAAGGCTCGGGAGTGGTTTCATAGCGAATCGATACCAGGTGGGTACCCAAAATGTTAGAAAATGAGTTTTCAGTAAAAGACGAAAACCTTACTGTCGACGCCACACGGCCGTGTGGTAGGCCGTGTGGTAGGTCGTGTGTTACGACACGACCGTGTGAATGACGAAGGCCAGGCCGTGAGATGGCTAGGGTGTGGCCGTGTGATCCACACGGGCTATGCCAAATTGGGCGTGTGGGCCACACGGGCACGCCACACGGGCGTGTGTTATCTGGGCCAGGTCATGTGATCCACAAAGGCAAGGTCAACCTGGGCGTTTGGGCTCACACGGGCAGGCCCTACGAGCATGTGGGGCCATTATACTGAAATTTTCTGTGGGGTCGCACGAGTCATCCTAATTGACTGTGGACCTACCGTGGGGTCGGTAAATGCTTACTAACCCTAAAACTATGCGTTCTGCTAGACTATTGTACTGTTCTGAGCATGTCTGTACCATGTGTATCTGCTATATGTTTTTATAAGCATGTAAGTATGATTTATTGTTAATTCTGCATGCATGTACTGTTACTGTGATTGGGGTGGGATGATAAATATATTTTGGAGGTAGTGTTCTGAAAGGCAGATTATGCCTAATATTTGGCAGTGCAGCTGCAATATATCTGATATGTGCCGCATTCGGTACAGCGTGGTGTGTAGGGCTGGGTGGGTGTTTTAAACCCCACATGGTGTGTAGGGATAGTCGGAGATGGTGTGTGAGAGGTGGGGTAGGATCTCGATTTACATTTACGATCGCATATCTCAGATCTCAGATCTGAAATGGGCCTTAGCCCCAAATTTGCATCTGAATCTGTAATAGGCTTAGGCCCAAGACTGTATCTAACCGATATCTATTATTCTGTATGTGTGCATGCTTAATTCTGTGGGGTTACACACTGAGTTTACGTAAACTCACCCCTTTTCTGTTTGTCTGTACAGGTAACCCACAGTCTTAGGCGGATTGGAACTGCGGAGTCCTTCGTTGACCACATGTTCGGGCTGGTTTAAGTTTTAATTAATTTTATATGTTCTGGTTTATTCTGGGTTTGTTTCATGTAATTTGGACTTTATGGACTGTTTTACTTTAAATTGGGTTAGACTGCGATTTTATGATTTAATGACTGCAAGACACGTTTTAACTTGGATTTTATTAAGAGCACGGATTTTTTTAAACCTTGAACGGTTTTCTAAACACAACAATTTTTAAAAGCTTCCGCTACAAAATACGTTTTATCGCTAGATAATATAATGAAAGGAAGTTTTGAAATTAATAATAGTGATAAAGGTTAGTCAAACTGGAAAGGGTTTTTAATTTAATGACAACGGTTTTTTTAACTCATTTCATGTGACGCTTCCAGATTCGCCCATAACGTTTAGGCCGGGTTTGGGGTGTTACAATGGAAATGTTATTTAGTTAGTTTTTGGTATAGGGACTAAATTGTAAAAAATTGACTAAATTGAATAACTTTTAAATTTTAGAATTGACGTCTCTAAGGGAACATATAGATAGGTGAGACCGAGAGGAGATCTTATTCAACATCAATTCGTTTAGCCCGAGTTTGTTTGGTGAGGTTAAGAGATAAACCGGATTAAATCATCTAATTTGGTAAAATATTGACCGAAAGGTAAAATTGAGCCAATTAGAAGTTTAAACCTTTTGGATCCATAATCCAAGGACTAATCAACAACATGGAAGTCAACCGACTACTTGTGTTTCTTGAATTGTTAACTGTGCAATTTTGCTTGTTTTGCAATTTGGTCATCATTAGTGTTAAGTAGTTATTTAGCTTAATTAACCCTGATCATGAATTATCGTGATATAGAACTTAATGAGTAGTTAGCTAGACTTCTTTCTTGCATGCCTGTTAATTAGGAATCACTTTTTCCTCGAACTCTCTTGGATTCGATCCTTGGAATACTCGAGTGATTCATTGTAACACTAAAAATATTACAACTCGACCTGTCCAAATTTGTAGTACACCGCCCTATTATTGATTATTTTTGTGTTCATTCTCAGCCTGATGCACGCACACCGAGTTATGGTATTTTAATTCCCTTTTGAGACCCAAATTGGCCAAATGGTTCCATGAGGGACCAAACAATATAATTGAATGGTATAGGAAGTCAATAGTGACTCGAACTTGAAGAAATCATCTTTTAGAGGAGGTATCGCTACACTCAGGCCATGGAAGTCGTGATACCCCTGACAGTGCTGAAGTGAAGACAATTGAGGTCAACTCCAGTGATATTGTGATACCAAGGATGGATATCGTGACACCCAGACCCCTGACTCCCAATTTCAATATTGTCTTGGGTATCGCGATACCAAAGCCTGACGAAGAGAAAAAAGCTGCAGGGGCAATTTTGTGTCCAAACAAGCTTAAGTCTTTGTTTTCATTTAAGGGAATAATGGTCAATGTTAGGTTAAATATTAGTAGACTATAAACTATTTTGTAAGCTTTGGAAGACAAATTTGTTTTGCTGAACATCCTTCCTTAGTTTCATAGTTTTAGGTTAGGTTTCGAATAGATTTTATTTTTGTTGTTTTCTATTTCTGCTTTTATTCTTGAAGACTATGCAAAAGAAAGATGACCAAACTCTTGGGCTTCATTATTTTTCCGTCAATTGAATGAGCATTTTCTTAAACATTTTACCTTTATTTTATGCTTACCATATGTTTGATAAAAGGCTGGTTTGAAATTCAAGTTTGATTATGTGCTAAATTGTTTGATGGTTGGTTGATTAGTTATTTGTTAGTTTAAGTTAAATTTTATTTTTGATTAATTGATTATTCGATTATATCGAAATTCTTAATACGCTAAAGTTGACTCCTCTAGTGGAATATCTAGATAAAAGAGACTGAAATCAGAGTTTATCGATAGATAGTTCAATATAATTGTGTCGAATAGTGATACCGAGGGGAGATCTATATGCCTAGGTGAGACCAAAAGGAGAACCTAGGTGGTATCTTTTAGTTTAGGATGAGACCGAGAGGACATTCTTAGCTAAGAGTGACAAACAATGTAATCGATATATGTTTATTGGCTTAGTTAGCGAGTAACGAATCAATCTACCATCATTTTACTATTTTCATTTTCTAAGGCAATGGGGAAGATAATTAGATTAATTTGTTTAGTTGATAATTTAAATTTATTTTACAAATAATTTATTTTGCAATTTGCACTAATAATTTCTGACTCGATTAGATTAGTAATTGTTTAACTTGTAATTAACTTGATAAACACATTTATCAATTTGGCAATCCCTTAGGTTCGATCCTTGGAATACTCGAAGTGTTCCATTGTAACAGTTATAAATATTACAACTGACCTATCACACTTGCATTAAAGCTGCTAGATATTTAAGTATAATAGTATTGATTCATAGCCCCAGTGCACGCATGTCGGGGCATGGTCAGCATAATGAAAATTTTAGCCCTCAATGTTTACATCTTTATTTAATTTGGTCTTTATGTTTTTTTAGCTAAATTTGGTCATTGACCTTTCAAAAAGAGTTAAATTATTTTTTTTATGAAAATATTGACTAAAAAATTAATTTTTTAACGATGCTATCGTGGTAACCCAAGTGGCAGTCCACGTGAATTTCATGTTGACATGATACTATTTGTCTTATATGCCATGTCAATAAATAATTTAATTTTTTTAAAAAATTAGCATGACGTAGACATGAATTATTATGTTGACTACCATGTTTAAAAAAATTTAACATTTTAGTCAATATTTCTATTAAAAAAATAATTCGACTTTATTTAAAAAAATTGATTCTTTTTAAAAGGTTGAGGGTCAAATTTAGTTCAAAAAAGAATAAGGACCAAATTGATTAAAAAATGTAAATGTTAAGTGCTAAAATTATCATTATGCCAATAATATATCTACTTTTTGCATTACTAGATTTCTTTTGCTTTCTAAATAATGTATGTGACCCTGTTTAAATTGTGGGCCATTACTTTGGAATAAACTTATTTAAGGGTCAAGCTATTCATCCAAGCCCAATGACAAGTCTGAAAGTTTTGAGAGTTTGAATAAAAATATTAAGCCCAAAAAATAGTTTTAAGTTTATAATATGATATTTTGAGCTTAAAATATGAGCCGAGCTTGAACTTCAATATTCAAAGCCTAAGCTCGAGTCGACCTATTTTTAAGTTTATAATATGATATTTTTTTCGTTCTTGCTATTTATTTCATATTAAATTAAATATACTATATTATAATGTAAATATTAAAATATGTTAAGTTATTTATGTTTAGAAATTTAATGAAAGGAAAATGGATAAATTTCAAAACTATACATGAATTTTGATTTAATGTGCAATTATATACATAAACTTTAGTTTGGTGTAATTTTATACGTGAAACTCTAATTGCGGTTCAAATGTATACTTGAAATTTTAATTTTAATTTAATCTTAGACATTTAAAAAAATAAATACATCAATTTATTTTTATATTTGATAAATATAATTATTTATATATACAATATATAAATATAAAATGATATTATATCAATAATTATGTTAACAATTTACAAAAATTAAAATAATAGGACCGGGAAAATCACGGGTAAATTAAGAACTAAAAGAATCTTGCTAAAAAGAAACTCTTAAGTTGTTTCCTTGTCTATATCTTTGTACCTTTTTAGCCTATCTTGAAGGATATAAAGACAAATTTGGGCATTCCCAGAGACCAAGCTATTTTTAGGTTGGAAAATTAAACATTGCTGAATACATTAGACATTTTAGATTTTTCTTAATACTCCCTTTTACAATTCATTGTCAAAGTTTTTAAGGTTTGAATATACAATTTTTTCATTCTACCACTACATCCAATATTTGGTTTGTCTAATGATTTCCGTGCAAGTATTCCTCATGCATAATCATCAATTGTTCTGCTACCTGTCAAAGTAATGAGTTCATATTAGAACCAGAATTACATCCCAAAAGATTTCATAAATTAGCAAAAAAAGAAAAAACCCTTAAATTTTGGTAGAGTTGGAGAACCCATTATATATATATATATATATTCCCACACCAAGTGATTAAAAAAGTTAGACTAGCCAAAAAAAATGTTGGTCCGACTATTCAATCATAAAGCTTGAATGGACAAACCAACAAATCGATTGAAAACCGAAAATCCAATAAAACAAAAACAATATTCTTGTGTACCTCCTCGATGCTACCATCCTCAATCTCTGTATTTAGAGATAGTAGCATGCTTTCATGAAGCAAATTTTCTAAATCTTCTACCCGATGTGCTGCAAAATCAATGTATATAATAAGTCAATATTCATACTCCTACATAAAACCTAAGAAGTCTACGGGAAACACGAGCCATGTTGATAAATAAAAGGAAAGAACCTTTGGATTGAATGAACCAAGAGAAGACATCAGCGGCAAGCTGTTGGGATTTCTGAAAGGAATCAAGGCCGCCCCATTGGTTTTGGAGGCCATTTGAAGACCATGCCATCGAGAAAGAAGCACTGTAATTCCTTCAAGGAAACGATCACGGGAGGCTGCTGATGAGTCGGGCTTTTTATGAGTTGAGGGCAAACTTGAATGGTTGTTTATCCCATTCAAGGATTCCATCTTCTCTCATTCTTTTCAATATGTCCCAAAACACAAATTAATTAACATTTTGTTAGGGTGTTTTATATATGTTGTTCCTATTTTTGTTGATAATATGAGTGTATGATTGAAAGAGGTCCTAAAAGTTGGGATCAAAGGGTCGGTTGAGAACACTCAACCTGTTTCACCTACATGAATTTCTTTTGACAATAGTTATAAAAATAGTTGGTTATTTCTAGTTCGACTTTTTTTTCCTAAGTCATAGTAAAGTCAACGAAAATATTTTATATTAAAAGATATATTTATAAATTTATTTCAATATGGTTTATTATCTCAATAAATGATAACAATATAGACGACAGTGTTAGACTAAGGCGTAAAACCAAAAACATTGAACAAATGAAACTAGTAATGATTTAGGTGATTTAGTAATTGGATTTAAGTTTAATTGCTTATAATTATATATGGGCGTTATGTTTGGGTAACCATTTTAATTGGTGAGTCTTACTGAATTGAGTGTAATTGGAGTATCCTAATTACACCTTTTAACTTTTATAGAGGAGAGTGAAAATTAAAGTAATTACACTCAAATGCAATTTTAAAATTTTATTTCTTATATGTTTATGTTATAAATTATTATATTATAAGCGTGAACCAAAGATTTATTATATTATAAAAATAATTTATGTGTATTTTATAAACTTATAACCAAAAATTATATTTTAATTCTTAATTTTTTAAAGCTATGACCAGAAAGTTTATTATAAAAAATAATTTGCATGTTATAAAAATTTTATAATATATTTATTAATTTATAAAAGGTTATGTCCAGAAATATGATCATAACTTTTATATGTATCCATGCTATATATTATAAAAACAATATGTTTTTTTGTAAAAAAAAGGGTTATAATTTTTTTATCATAACGTATTTGTAAGAAAATATCTTTCTAAAGTTATGACAAAAAAAATTATATTATTTATAAGAAATGTTATGAAAGTTATCAGATACTTTATAAAAACCATTTTTTTGTAAAAGTTATAAATTATAAATTTTATATTATTTTTAATTAATTTGCATATTATAAAAAAGGTTATAACTTAATATAATTCTTTCTCCAAATCAAGTATATGTTCATACTATTTGCATCATAAACCCAAATATTATATGGTACATGTTAATTATGCATATACAAAATATTTTCTCGCACCATATTGTGGGGTATGGTGGATGTAAAAGTCCGGTTTAGACCCTAGTCGGAACAGTGGTTTCGGGACCACAAATCTGAGTCAGTAAAATATTTTAATATTATTTTCGGTGCTTATAATATGTGATTTGGCATGTACAAAAGTTTCGTGAGTTAATTTGTCCGTTTGTGTGCTTAATTTGACAAAAGGACTAAATCGTCTAATTTGTAAAAGTGGCTTTCTATTTGATTAATGGCCTATTTGAAATGGCTTTTAAATGGGGAGGCCTTATGAGGCAAATAAACCTTTTCTAAGATAGTGGATGGTTAAATGACATAATGACCTTAGTGTTTATTTTGTTTTATATGATAAATAGAAGGGTAAATTGGTAAAAGAAATATTATGTTAATTAAAACATAATATTAAACATTTGTTTCATCATTTTTTCTACTCATCTTCCACTGAAATTTGTAAGAAAAAGAAAGGGTTTGAGTTTTGCTACATTCGGCCATTTCAAGTATTAATTCAAGGTTAGTTTTTGATTCGTTTTTGATAATTTCTACATTTTTGCAATCGTTGCTTAGTCTACTATCAAGCCCATGTTGTAATTTGAAGAATTGATGATGTTTATGAGATGTGTCATTGATGAAATGGTGAGCTTTTGTGATGAGTTTTGGTGTTAAATGAAAGATATGTGTTTAATGAACATGTTTTGTTCTTGAATTTTTGGTGAATTTAGCTAAATAGGGCTAAATTGTGGAAATAATGTTTTGAGGGACTAATTTGTGAAATAAATGAAATTTATGGACTCATTTGAGCATGAGTTAAATTCGGCTTGGTATGGTGATATGGAATTTGATGTATTTTGTGATTTTGTGAAATAGGGACTAAATTGTCCAAATGTGAAAATATGAGGGCTAATTTGTAAATTGCCCTAAATATGTGTTCTTTGATTGAAATGAATGAATTAGTGAATAAATGGATTAAATTCGAATCTGTATAGATCAAGAATAGAAGAAAACAGATTTAGATCGCGGGAAAGCGAAAGTAGTCGAATAACTGAATCCGATCAACTATCCGAATCCGAGGTAAGTCGATATACAAATAAATGTATTTGAATTGACTTATTTGTGAATATATGAAATTTTAATTTCTATGAATCATACTTGAAATGATGAATATATCTGAAATCCGAGAATTGATATCGACTAAATATTGATGTCCGAGAAGCTCCGTATGAACCTAGGAATAGATAGGATAGTACATGTCATGACATAGGTGTCCGTTATGTGATATCATGTAAGAACACGTCTAGGACGTTGGCATTGATTTGAGTTTTCATGTAAGACCACGTCTGGGATGTTGGCATCGATATGAGATTTACGTGTAAGACTATGTCTGGGACATTGGCATCGTATTGATTCGTGTAAGACCCTGTCTGGGACAGTGGCATCGATATCTGGTTACATGTAAGACCACGTCTGGGACGTTGGAATTGTACGACTATTTCGAGCACTCTGAGTATCCTATTTAGTTCCGAACGGTTCAAAGGGCAAGTCTGAGCAATGAACGACTATGTGAGTTGTATATCCGATTCAGGTATGTTTGAAAAGTACACTATGTGTGTATAAAAAGGTAAGTGTTTATGTGAACTTACTAAGATGAATATGTGTATGGAAATGACTAGATAATATGTGAATATATGCTTGAATGAGCTATGTGAATATGTGATAATTGAGTTGAGAATTGTGGCAAGCTATGGCTAAGCAAATGGGCCAAAGATCGTCAAAGCTACTGAAGGCTCGGGGACCGTCGAGGATCGTCATCACACTACTCCAACTTGTTTTGGTATTTTGAAAATGTGAATATAGCTAAATATGGCATGTATAGGCTAGTCATTTGGTATAAGTTTGAGATGTAAATAACCATGTGATTTGGCTTGATAAATGTTGGTAATATGCATGAGTGAATATGGTATATGATGCATGTTTTGGTATGGCTTGATGGCAATGAAATGGCCTTACGAAAGGTAAGCTTATTGATAAATTGATGCCATAGTGATTTAGTGAAGTTGGGGATGAGTTATGCTTGGATTTACATGTGAATTGATTATGCAAATTGGCATGTCTAGAAATGAGATTGAATGGGATAATATGATGACCATTTGGTGTGTTTTTAGTTGCCATTGTATTGAGAAATATGCTTGTTTATGCTTGTAGGGATGACCCAAGTGTGGGTGGCATTTTGGCCTTGCAAATGGCCTATTTTGCATACATGGCCAAGAGACACGGGCGTGTGTCTCTTCCGTGTGGCTCAAGGGCCACTTCGAAGTGTGCCTGAGTAGGTTACACAGCCGTGCTTGGTGGCCGTCTGAACAAGTCAGTAGCTAGCCTAATTTTACACGGCCATGGCACACGGGCGTGTCTGGTGGCCGTGTGGATAAGTCAGTATACATGCTCTGTTTTGGCACGGCCAAGACACATGGGTGTGTCTAGTAGCCGTGGGAGGTACACAGCCTGACTGCACAGGCGTGTGACCTTTGCAGTGTTGAAAACGTTTTAAATTTTTGAGAATTTTTATATGTGTACGATTTAGTCCCAGCCCAATTCTGAAGCATGGTTATGGTCTCGTTGACATATAAAAGGGACACTTTGATTACGATTGATGAATTGTATTATGAAATGTTTGTAAAAGTTTCCGATCTATCTGGTAACGCCTTTAACCCTAATCTGGCGACGGATACGGGTTAGGGGTGTTACATTTCAGAGCCAGGTTTAGTCGATTCTCGGACTAACGTAGCGTGTAAGAGTCTTGCTATACATTCCATATATCTGAAATGTGATAGTGTGATGAATCCTAACGTGTAAAATGTGTTTTACGTATAGTAATGGATCCCGAAAGAGCCGTAGCTGACGATGTAGAAAGTAATGCGCCTGCTCTAGCTCAAGGGACAGCGCCATCTGATTCGAGACCGGCTACGAGCGGTCAAGAGGGAGAAGCTAAACAAGCTTTCTTCCAGATGATGAGTGAGTGGTTCACTCAGTTCGTGAGAAATAATCTGACTATTTCACAACCTCCGCCCCTACCTAATCCCCCTCAGACATCTGCTATGCCTCCTACTACAAATCTGAATCTGTTGAGTAAGCCTCCAGTCGACAAAATTTGTAAATATGAGGCTGAAGAGTTCAGGGCTACTAGTGATGACGATGCTGAGAGAGCCGAGTTTTGGTTAGAAAACACTATCCGAGTATTCGATGAAATGTAACAGGCACCGAAAGAATGTATAAAATGTGTTGTATCATTGTTACGAGACGCGGCCTATCAGTGGTGGAAGACTCTGATTTCTATTGTTCTGAAGGAACGGGTTAATTGGGATTTCTTTCAGTCTGAATTCAGAAAGAAATATATCAGTCAAAGATTTGTAGATCAGAAACGAAAGGAATTTCTGGAATTGAAACAAGGCCGCATGTCTATCACTGAATACAAACGAGAATTCGTGAGATTGAGTTAGTATGCTCGGGAATGTGTATCGTCTAAAGCGATAATGTGTAAGAGATTTGAAGATGGCCTTAATGAAGATATCCGTTTACTAGTCAGGATTTTAGAGATAAAAGAGTTTGTTGTGCTTGTTGATCGAGCGTGCAAAGCTGAAGCACTTGGGAAAGATAAAAGAAAAGCCAAGTTTGAAGCTAGAGATGTGAGAAAGAGATTTCCGGGTAAATCATTTCAGTCTGCTTCGAAGAAATTCAGAGATGAACAAAGTCGTTCGAGAGTTAATATGGGACATTCTAATAGAGATCGAGCTAGATCACAGTTGAGCTCTAAAGCTCCAGTAACTTCAATAGCAAGTGTTGGAAATGTTCGATCTGAGAAACCTGAATGTAGGCATTATGGAAAAAGGCATCCGGGAAGTTATAGATTAAACGATCGAGCTTGCTTCAGATGTGGATCATTAGATCATTTCATTCGTGATTGCCCAGAGTCTGTTGAGCAAGAGACTGCCCAGAATCTGAGATCTGATAATGTTCCAGTGAGAAGTAGACCTTCCCGAAATGTAAGAAATGTCAGTGGTAGTCAGAGAACTACGAGAGATACTGTTGCGAGATCCGAAGTTAGAGCACCTGCCAGAGCGTATGCTATCCGAGCTCGAGAGGAAGCTTCATCTTCAGATGTTATAACGGGTACATTTACTCTTTATGATACTTCTGTGATTGCTTTGATAGACCCTGGTTCTACTCATTCGTATATATGCATGAATTTGGTATCCAGTAAGACTTTGCCTGTAGAGTCTACTGAGTTTGTTATAAAAGTATCGAACCCCTTAGGTAAAAGTGTCATGGTTGATAAAGTATGCAACAACTGTCCGTTAATGTTTCGAGATATCTGTTTTCCTGCTGATCTGATGCTATTACCATTTGATGAGTTTGATATCATTCTGGGTATGGACTACTTGACATTGCATGATGTTGTTGTGAATTGCAAAATAAAGATCATTGATTTGAAAGGTTAGAATGATGAAATAGTTTGGATTGAGTCTAGTGAATTGAACGGATTGCCTGCTGTGATATCTGTGTTGAAAGCTCAGAGTTATGTGAAAAAGGGTTACGAAGCTTATTTTGCTTATGTAATTGATTCAAAAGTGTCTGAAAAGAAAGTTGAACCAGTGCCAGTTGTTTGTGAGTTTTCTGATGTATTTCTTGAAGAATTGCCGGGATTGCCTCCGATACGTGAAGTTGAATTTTGTATTGATCTGTTGCCTAGTACGACACCTATTTCGATAGCTCCGTATAGAATGGCACCAACAGAGTTGAAAGAGTTAAAGTCATAGTTGCAAGAGTTGACTGACAGAGGGTTCGCAAGACTGAGTTTCTCACCTTGGGGTGCTCCTATTCTGTTTGTGAAAAAGAAAGATGGCACGATGAGAATGTGTATCGATTATCGTCAGTTGAACAAAGTGACAATAAAGAACAAATATCCGTTGCCCAGGATTGACAATTTGTTTGATCAGTTAAAAGGAGCCACTGTGTTTTCTAAGATTGATCTGAGATCGAGATACTACCAGTTGAGAGTAAAAGATTCAGACATTCCGAAAACTGCTTTCAGATCGAGGTACGGGCATTATGAGTTTTTAGTTATGCCTTTCAAACTAACGAATGCTCCTGCTATTTTTATGGATCTGATGAACAGAATTTTTAGACCGTACATAGATCGATTTGTTTTCGTATTCATTGATGACATTTTGATTTATTCACGTGATGACATTGAACATGCTGAACATCTGAGAATTGTGTTGTAAACTCTGTGTGAAAAGCAATTGTATGCAAAGTTTAGTAAATGTGAATTCTGGTTGCGTGAAGTCAGTTTTCTGGGATATATTGTATCGGCCTCTGGGATACGAGTCGATCCGAGTAAGATTTCTGCTATTCTGGAATGGAAACCTCCGAAGAATGTGGCTAAAGTTCACAGTTTTCTAGGACTTGCTGGTTATTATCGACGGTTTGTAAAAGGATTTTCAATGATAGTTACTCCGTTGACTAGATTGCTTCAGAAAGATGTGAGGTATGAATGGTCCGATAAATGTCAGAAAGCTTTGATCAGTTGAAAACTCTGTTAACCGAAGCTCCAGTGCTAGTACAGCCAGAATCAGGTAAAGAATTCGTGATTTACAGTGATGCTTTGTTAAATGGTTTGGGATGCGTTCTGATGCAGGAAGGCAAAGTAATAGCTTATGCCTCGAGACAACTAAAGCCTCATGAAAAGAACTATCCGACTCATGATATTGAGTTAGCAGCGATTGTGTTCGCATTAAAGATTTGGCGTCATTATCTGTTTGGTGAGAATGTCACGTGTTTTCAGATCACAAAAGTCTGAAATATCTAATTACCCAGAAAGATTTGAATCTGCGACAGAGAAGATGGTTAGAGCTGTTGAAAGACTACGAGCTTGTGATAGATTATCACTCGGGTAAAGCAAATGTCGTGGCCGATGCACTGAGTCAGAAATCACTGTTTGCATTACGTGCAATAAATACTCATTTAGACTTGTCTGATGATAGTTTAGTGATAGCTGAATTGAAAGCGAAACCATTGTTTTTGCAACAGATATGTGATGCTCAGAAAGTTGATAATAAAATGTTAGTAAAATGAGCTCAGTGTGATTCAAACCCTGATACTGAATTTCGAGTTGATATTGATGATTGCTTGAGATTTCGAGATCAAATTTGTGTTCCAAGAAACCCTGAGTTAATTCAGTTAATTTTGAATGAAGCACATAACAATCGTCTATCTGTTCATCCGGGCAGTACGAAGATCTATCATGATCTGAAGCAACACTATTGGTGGTTAGGTATGAAACGAGACATTTCTGACTTTGTTTCAAAATGTTTAGTTTGTCAGCAAGTTAAGGCTGAACATCAGGTTCCGTCTGGTTTGCTACAACCAATTTTGATTCCCGAATGGAAATGGGATAGATTGACGATGGATTTTGTTTCTGGTTTGCCTCTGACTCCGAGAAAGAAAGATGCAATTTGGGTCGTAGTTGATCGATTGACGAAATCTGCCCATTTTATTTCGGTACGATCTGATTTCTCACTTGAAAAGTTAGCTGAACTTTACATTTCTGAGATTGTGAGATTTCACGGAGTGCCATTGTCCATTGTATCAGACAGAGAGCCGAGGTTTACATCACGGTTCTGAAAGAAACTACAAGAAGCTTTAGGCACAAAATTGCATTTCAGTACCGCTTGTCATCCGCAAACAGATAGCCAGTCTGAGCGAATTATTCAGATACTCGAGGACATGTTGAGATGTTGTATCCTTGAGTTTGACGGTACGTGGGAACAGTACCTACCATTGATTGAATTTACGTATAATAATAGTTTTCAGTCGAGCATCAGAATGGCACCTTATGAAGCTTTGTATGGACGCAAATGTCGAACACCCCTGTATTGGACTGAGCTCAGTGAAAATAAGTTACACGGGGTTGATTAATAAAAGACACTGAACAGTAAGTGAAAGTGATCCGTGATAGTCTGAAAGCAGCGTCCGATTGTCAGAAGTCTTATGCGGACTTGAAACGAAAAGATATTGAATTTGAGATCGGTGTCAAAGTGTTTTTGAAAGTATCTCCGTGGAAGAAAGTACTCCGATTCGGAAGTAAAGGCAAGTTGAGTCCGAGGTTCATCCAACTGTATGAGATCATTGAACACATTGGACCTGCTGCGTACAGATTATTGTTGCCCTTCGAGCTAGAAAAGATACATAATGTATTTCATGTGTCAATGCTCCGTAAATACCGATCTGATCCATCACATGTGATTTCCCCGTCTGAGATTGAAATCTGATTTGATATGACATACGAAGAAGAACCGATTCGTATCTTAGCTCGTGAAATGAAAGAATTGAGAAACAAGAAAATTCCGTTAGTAAAAGTGTTGTGGTATCGACACGGAGTGGAGGAGGCTACGTGGGAGCCTGAAGATTCTATGGGACAACAATATCCGAATCTGTTTAACGGTAAGATTTTCGGGGACGAAAATCCCTAAGGGGGAGAATTGTAACAGTTCGGTTTAGACCCTAGTCGGAACAGTGGTTTCGGGGCCACAAATCTGAGTCAGTAAAATATTTTAATATTATTTTTTGTGCTTATAATATGTGATTTGCCATGTACGAAAGTTTCGTGAGTTAATTTGTCCGTTTGTGTGCCTAATTTGACGAAAGGACTAAATCGTCTAATTTGTAAAATTGGCTTTCTATTTGATTAATGGCCTATTTGAGATGGCTTTTAAATGGGGAGGCCTTATGAGGCAAATAAACCTTTTCTAAGATAGTGGATGTTTAAATGACATAATGACCTTAGTGTTTATTTTGTTTTATATGATAAATAGAAGGGTAAATTGGTAAAAGAAATATTATGTTAATTAAAACATAATATTAAACATTTGTTTCATCATTTTTTCTACTCATCTTCCACCGAAATTTGTAAGAAAAAGAAAGGGTTTGGTTTTTGCTACATTCGGCCATTTCAAGTATTAATTCAAGGTTAGTTTTTGATTCGTTTTTGATAATTTCTATGTTTTTGCAATCGTTGCTTAGTCAACTATCAAGCCCATGTTGTAATTTGAAGAATTGATGATGTTTATGAGATGTGTCATTGATGAAATGGTGAGCTTTGTGATGAGTTTTGGTGTTAAATGAAAGATATGTGTTTAATGAACATGTTTTGTTCTTGAATTTTTGGTGAATTTAGCTAAATAGGGCTAAATTGTGAAAATAATGTTTTGAGGGACTAATTTGTGAAATCAATGAAATGTATGGACTCATATGAGCATGATTTAAATTCGGCTTGGTATGGGTAATATGGAATTTGATGTATTTTGTGATTTTGTGAAATAGGGACTAAATTGTCCAAATGTGAAAATATGATGGCTAATTTGCAAATTTCCCTAAATATGTGTTCTTTGATTGAAATGAATGAATTAGTGAATAAATGGATTAAATTTGAATCTGTATAGATCAAGAACCGAAGAAAACGGACTTAGATTGCGGGAAAGCGAAAGTAGTCGAATAACCGAATCCGATCAACTATCCGAATCCGAGGTAAGTCGATATACAAATAAATGTATTTGAATTGACTTATTTGTGAATATATGAAATTTGAATTGCTATGAATCATACTTGAAATGATGAATATATGTGATATCCGAGAATTGGTATCGACTAAATATTGATGTCCGAGAAGCCTCGTCTGAACCTAGGAATAGATAGGATAGTACATGTCATGACATAGGTGTCCGTTATGTGATATCATGTAAGACCACATCTGGGACGTTGGCATTGATTCGAGTTTTTGTGTAAGACCACGTCCGGGACGTTGGCATCGATATGAGATTTACGTGTAAGACCATGTCTGGGACATTGGCATCGTATTGATTCGTGTAAGACCCTGTCTGGGATAGTGGCATCGATATCTGGTTACATGTAAGACCACGTCTGGGACGTTGGCATCGTACGACTATTCCGAGCACTCTGAGTATCCTAATTAGTTCCAAACGGTTCAACGGGCAAGTCTGAGCAATGAACGACTATGTAAGTTGTATATCCGATTCAGGTACGTTTGAAAAGTACACTATGTGTGTATAAAAAGGTTAGTGTTTATATGAACTTACTAAGATGAATATGTGTATGGAAATGACTAGATAATATGTGAATATATGCTTGAATGAGCTATGTGAATATGTGATAATTGAGTTGAGAATTGTGGCAAGCTATGGCTAAGCAAATGGGCCAAAGAATATGTGATGAATTTGCATTGAGGAAACATTAATGTCATTGTATCAATATGGTTATGAGCATTTTATGCTAAGTTTATTTGTATATGGCTTAATAAGCTTTTGAAAAGCTTACTCTGTGTGTGTGTTTACTCTGTAACAGATCATCAAAGCTACTGAAGGCTCGGGGAC
The DNA here is from genome assembly GCA_025698515.1 of Gossypium sturtianum. Taxonomy (NCBI): domain Eukaryota; kingdom Viridiplantae; phylum Streptophyta; class Magnoliopsida; order Malvales; family Malvaceae; genus Gossypium; species Gossypium sturtianum. Next base: position 74,872,337 of record CM046951.1, on the reverse strand, counting down.
CGTCGAGGATCGTCATCCCACTACTCCAACTTGTTTTGGTATTTTGAAAATGTGAATATAGCTAAATATGGCATGTATAGGCTAGTCATTTGGTATAAGTTTGAGATGTAAATAACCATGTGATTTGGCTAGATAAATGTTTGTAATATGCATGAGTGAATATGGTATATGATGCATGTTTTGGTATGGCTTGATGGCAATGAAATGGCCTTATGAAAGGTAAGCTTATTGATAAATTGATGCCATAGTGATTTAGTGAAGTTGTGGATGAGTTATGCTTTGATTTACATGTGAATTGATTGTGTAAATTGACATGTTTGGAGATGAGATTGAATGGGATAATATGATGACCATTTGGTGTGATTTTGGTTGCCATTGTATTGAGAAATATGCTTGTTTATGCTTGTAGGGATGACCCAAGTGTGGGTGGCATTTTGGCCTTGCAAATGGCCTATTTTGCATACATGGCCAAGAGACACGGGCGTGTGTCTCTTCCGTGTGGCTCAAGGGCCACTTCGAAGTTTGCCTGAGTAGGTTACACGGCCGTGGCACACGGGTGTGCTTGGTGGCCGTGTGAACAAGTCAGTAGCTAGCCTAATTTTACACGGCCATGGCACACGGGCGTGTCTGGTGGTCGTGTGGATAAGTCAGTATACATGCTCTGTTTTGGCACGACCAAGACACATGGGTGTGTCTAGTAGCTGTGGGAGGCACACGGCATAACTGCACGGGCGTGTGACCTCTGTAGTGTTGAAAAAGTTTTAAATTTCCGAGAATTTTCATATGTGTACGGTTTAGTCCCGGCCCTATTCTAAAGCATGGTTAAGGTCTCGTTGACCTATAAAAGGGACACTTTGATTGCGGTTGATGAATTGTATTATGAAATGTCTGTAAAAGTTTCCGATCTGTCTGGTAACGCCTTTAACCCTAATCCGGTGACGAATACGGGTTAGGGGTGTTACAATGGAGCTTGACACAAGCACTAAAAACGGCTCTTGAACTCTTTAATTTGAGACACTCAATGTTTCAATATATGGTTGAGAAGACATTTTTTTTTTGTTCTAAAACAATATTTCTCAAATTAACATCACCTTAGTACAACATAAATAAATAAATAAATAAAAACAAGGTTGGGTCGTACTAGAATGTTGCATAGTTCATAGTTTCATTCATAAGTGGATTTAGGATAATCCATACTTCGAAGAGTACATGAAAGAAAGAGGATCTTGATAATCTTAATTATACAAATTCAGATGATGATTGTAACACCCCTTACCCATGTTTGATGTCGGAACAGGGTACGAGGCGTTACCTAACTTAAACACATACTAACATACATTTCTGGGTCATAAAAGTTCGTTCAAATTTAAAAATTTTCAAACTTTGTCTTAAAATCCTTAATATGAGCCTACGAGGCCCAAAACACACTTTAGAAACAGTTCGGGACCAAACTAAGTTCTTTAGAAAAACTTTGGAAAATGTCACTAAAAACAGGGGCACATGCCCGTGTGGAAGGGGGACACGACCGTGTGACCTAATAACATGGCCATGTTGAAGGACCGTGTAACTCACATGGCCTAAGCATATAGGGACACGCCCGTGTCCCTTGCTCGTTTGGATTTATTTTTCAATTCGAACCTACAGGGGTTTTCACATGGCCTGGCACACGCCCGTGTCCCTCACACGGCCATGACACGCCCATGTCTCAGCCCGTGTGTTAAAACCTTGACATTCTATTTCTGACGTCAGCAACATTTTAGGGTCAAACGGCCAAGGCACACGCCCGTGTGCTAGGCCGTGTGGCGAATTTAATTTCGCATTTAAGGTGCAGACTTCACACGGCCTGGGCACATGCCCATGTATTATGGTCGTGTCATCCACTGATTGAGACACACGGCCGCGTGCCTCGCCGCGTGTGGTTACCCGCTGGGCTTCTGTTTTACCAAATTAAGGTGCAGGGGACACACGGCCAGACTACACGCCCATGGGGCAGACCGTGTGTCACAGACGGCCTAGACACATGCCCGTGTGTCTACCCGTGTGGACAAAAACAAGGCTATTTACTAAGCCCTTTTTCCACCCTTACTTGCACCAACATAAGCCACATCAAGTAACACCAATCCACACATAAACATCTAACCAAATCAGCCACAACCAAAACATACACACATATTTCACCATGCAAATTGCACATTCATGAAAAACATCATCATTTGCATATATCAATAACAAGTATTAGCCATCATCCATGGCCTAATACAAAATGAATCAATCTTCAAGTCAAGCCAACACATTTGGCCAAAACAATATGACACTTGACAAAAGACCAAGTCCCTATACATGCCATACTCAAAATGATAAATCTAACTATACCAAATGTTCAAATTGATAGTGTGATCGATGCCTCCGACGTCTGTTGATGCCCAAGCTAGCTTGACAGCACTATAAGAAAATGGAAAAGAGAGGGAGTAAGCATAAAGCTTTGTAAGTTGTATCTAAATAAGTAACAACATCAACAATACATCTTTAAACACATAGTATAATATAAACCAGCACATCATTCTTGATTTAGCAATGGTAGATTTACTACATATTTACACATCACAAATATAAGCCAAAGATTACAAAATCGTCCCGAAATCATTCTCGTAGATAGAACTTACTCAATTTCATCCTTACCATTAAGGCATCATAACTAATCTCATATCTCATGAGTTTCGAGTAAGAATCTTTACCGCTCACAACATGATCATATCCTTTCATATCTTTATCATAAGCTTTAAAAAACCCGTAGGACCATTTGGAATACTAAAGGATATCCTATAAGCCTCACATAAGAGGGTAAAATGCCGATGCCATGTCCCAGACATGGTCTTACACTGGCTCGCCAGTCGAGGCCGATGCCATGTCCCAGACATGGTCTTACACTGGCTCTCATAATGTGGCCAATGCCATGTCCCAGACATGGTCTTACACTAGCACACATATCAACACCGATGCCATGTCCCAGACATGGTCTTACACTGGCTCTCATAATGTGGCCAATGCCATGTCCCAGACATGGTCTTACACTAGCACACATATCACCTAAATGTCATGGCATGGATATCCAATCTATTCCTAAGGTTCAACCGGGAGTTTTTACTACATCAATTCTCAACATACAAATTCACAACAATAATCATACACTTTATGCCATACTAATTGTTCAATACATAATAACAATAAAGTTGTATTATTTATGTACAACTTACCTCGGTATACAAAATATGGGCGACTAGTTCGATTTAGTCCAATAGCTTGGTTTTCCCCCGGTCTAGGTCCGGACTCCATTTTACTTGATCTATAATAACAAATTCACTTATTTAATCATTACATTAATTAAAACAATCCAAAATTCCTACTTTGGCAAAAATTATCGTTTTGCCCTTAGACTTTCACATAATTACGATTTTGCCCCTAGGCTTGTAAAACGATTTTAATCAAATTTCCTCCTTTATCAAGCCTAGCCGAACCTTTATTACTCTTATAGCAACTCACAATTTCAAATTATTTCACACATTTACAACCTATTTTATAAACTTCACAAAATGGTCCTTTTGGGTGTTTTCATGAAAACCCCTTTCACAAAAGTTGTTTATTTAACAACCAAGATTCATTTTTTTCCATAAAATTTTAGCAAACAACATAAATAATCTCATGTCAAGACCCTAGACTCTCAACCATTTTGCAAAATAGTCCCCTCATTAGCTAGATTAAGCCATAGGGGTTCCAAAAACACAAAAATTAACAAAAACAACCACAAAAATCACTTACTTGCAAGAGAAAAGCTTGGTTGATTGAGCTCTCAAAACCCTAAAGTTTGCTGTAAATTTCGGTGGAAGAGGAAGAAAACGGGAAAAGATGATAACTTTTTTTTTGTTTTATTTTAATTTATTCATTTAGTCACCTAATGCCATCAAACTTTGACCAATTTCATGAATTAAAAATTCATGTCCAGCCACTATAATTTCATTGGTCTATTTACTCAATAAGGACCTCTACTTTAGTGTTCTATAGCTATTTAACACCTTTAGCTTGTAGAACAAAACTTTTGCACTTTATGCGATTTAGTCCTTTTTCGAAATTAAGCATGAAATCACTAAAATTAATTCACAAAAATTTTCATGTACTCATATAATTATGCTATAACACATAAAATAATATTAAAAATAATTTCTCCAGCCTCGGATTAGTGGTTCCGAAACCACTGTTTCGACTAGCCCCAAAATCGTGCTGTTATAATGATGATGATGATGAACTCATTGAAGGATTTGAAAAAAAAGGAGCTTATGTTAAATATTATAAAGGGAATGATAAGTGCTAAAAGTAACATGTTTTAATCTCATTCTTAATGCGTTTTTTGGTGATTATTTGATGTTAATGGTGAATTTTATGTTTCTAATCTTTTAAATTCATGTTTTTATACTTACGAGAGCATTTGGGAGCAAAAGGAGTGAAAAATGAGCGAAAACCAAAAATTTGGAGTAAGGTACAGGAGCCACACGAGCTGACCCTATAACATCCTATTTTTCAGTGGTTTTGGGACCACAATTCTGGCTAGTAAGTCATTGTTTTGTTGATTAATTAATATTTATAGGAAATCTATAATGTTGTATTAGAGTTTGATCAAGAAATTTTAACATTTAGTTAGGTAATTAAGTAAAAATGACTTAAGCGTAAAAGTTGTGAAAGTTGGTGGTTATTAGTTGAGTTAAAGCATTAAATGGTTAAAGTAATTTGAATTTTATGGCCTTAAATGGTAATTATTCTTTGAAGACTTATGATGGACGGTTGTGGGCTTGAATTGATTAAAATATGTGTTAATTATAAGGGCAAATAGGTAATTATAAAACATTAACAAATAAAGAAAAGGAAGAAATTATCATCATCTTTGTTAGTTGTTGCTGAAAATAAAAGAAGGAAACAACCATATTTTTAGCTTGAAAGTTTTGGTCACTTGGAAGGTTGTATGGAAGTGAAATTTTGTGTTTTTAAGATCGTTGCAATTAGGTCCAAATAACCCGGATGTTAATTTATTAAATTATTAGATGTTTTGACTTGTGCAATTGTTAAATTCTTGAGATTTTTTAAGCTTTATAATGGTTTTGTGAGCTTGATTTTTGGACAAAGTTAATTTGTTAAGTAGTTTTTGGCGATGTTGAAGATTAGGGGTTTAAATGTTAAATTAGTAAAAGTTCATGGATTTATGATAAAATTTAGAATTTATGGGCTGTTATTGAGATTTAGAAATTCGGTTGATTGGGATTTTAGCTTAATTATGTTAATTGATTTAAAGTTTGAAGTATGGGTTAAATTGAATAAAGTTAAATTGTTAAGAGTAAATGTGTGAAATTTTATTAAAGGTGGAATGGTTTGAATATAAGTATTGTGTGGTATTTGAATTAGTTAATTGAATTAATTTATTACATTTAGATCAAGAAACAAGTGTATTGGTTATAAATCGTGGAAAAGTGAAGTTGTGGAGTAATCATCTTTGGCTCTCGGTAGCTATCGTAATTTGGTAAGTTTTTACGATTATTTTTGTGTAATTTGACAATAAATATTATTGTTATTGGTTATATATATATATACTTTAGAAAATTGTTGAATCAAAATGAACTATGTAATTTATATTGAACTTCCGAAATAATTTCGATGGATCGAGTAAAAGTTCTTACATGAGATTTTTGTCTGAGTTTTTGATCTGTATTGAGTTACTGCATGTGTTGCAGACTCAGATGTACATGTGACACGGATTTAGCCTGGACTAGTAATTCGTTGTCGTTTTACATGTATACCTAGCCCTGGCCAGGGAAGTTTATCTGTATTGTTATTGGTATAGCTCAAAAGGTAACCTGACATGTTTAATCTATACCTGAATAGCTCGTAAGAGCATTATTCGTTTCTGAACTCATGTAATTGATTACTTTTACAAAGATTCATACAAAGAATAAAAGTTACTTGATGTGAAATCTGGTTATCTATACAGTTAAACATTTCTAGCATGAAATTGTTGGACTATGTTGTGATAAGGTTGAATTCATTTATTATGTGCAAATGCCATTTAAATGAATTTGGTAAGTTAAATGTTAAATTGTGAAAACTTACTAAGTAGTTCTACTTACTTTGTTGTTGTTTTCTGTAGATTTTGAAATTTTGGAGCGTGTTGATCGGATCATCGGAGCTCACACATAATATTGACGATCATCGGTAGATTTTGAAGTCTTGGTTGTTGGTTATCTGTGGCATGTATATAGGGTGCTTATTTTGTGAATGTTTGGACATGTTTTATATTAGGTTGTAAATGCTTGTATATGTATTAGAATATGGCTCCTTTGGAAGTACGTTAATGCTCATGTTGAATTGGTATTTAGGTTGATATTTACTATAAAGTTGGGTTGATAATATTGGTAGTTCTTAATGTTTGAATGGAAAGAATGTATGAATTTGTTAAGGTTGAATGCAAATTTATTTAATAGTTGAATTGTGGTGTCAATGAGGACATAGTGGTTTGACACTTAGGTTGAATATTTTGGCATGTTTTATGCTTGTTTGAATGTGTTTTTAAAGTATGCAAATGGATGATTTTGATTTGGTTTGGTACCTAGGTGTTGGATAAAAGTTTGCCTTATTTTGAAAGCTTTTTAAGGTCCACACGGCCTGGGGTATGCCACACGGCCATGTGTCTTATTAATTTTATGTGCAGGATTTTCCACATAGTCATAGTTAGTTACATGGTCTAGCAACACGGGCATGTGGGGGAAGCCACACAGGCGTGTGGGGAAGACACACGGGCATGTGCTGAGCCACACGGCCATGTGACCCCTATTTCCAAAATTTTCAATTTTTTTTTTGCATAATTTTCTATTTTGATTCAAATTAGTCCTGGATTGTTCCCAAACCATTTTTAGAGCCTCGTAAGCTCGATTTAAGGCTGTAAATGTGATTTTGACATAAATAAAATGTAATTTTAATGTGATTATTTAATTTATTAAATGAGTGGTTTAATGATGTAAATAGCTTTGATATGTGCCGTAATACTCCGTAACCCAAATTCGACGATAAAGACGAGTTAGGGGTGTTACATTTAGTGGTATTCAAGATGTGGTTTAGTCGATTGTAGGACTAATGTAGCGTGTTTTGAGTCTAGAATTACATGCCATATTAACCTGTAAATTGTTTAATGCTCATGATCGGATCTGACAATGTTTTCTCTTACAAATTTTTGAATGGCAGACGGAAATAATCCTATCGATAATTATGAGGTTGAAAGTCATGCTCTAGCCTATGATGATGGAGCAAGTCAAGAAATGTCTTGATCTCAGTTATTAGGAAGTTGAGATCGTAATAGTTTCTTTAAAATTATGAATGAGTGGTTTGCACAATTTGTACAAAATAATCTTGAAACACCCCAAACCCGGCCCACGAGCTTTGACCAGATTTGGTATGTTCCTCAAGTAAACCGGTTCAAAATTCTTTTGTTCTTAGGAAAACTTGTGTGATTTTAAGAAAAATATTGTTTTGGGTTGGGCTTGTGTTGAAAACAGGTTCGTTTTATATTAAAATCCCTTTTATCTTAAGTGACAAAATATTTAGGGTTTAGTTTAAAAGAAATTTTAATTAAATTTTAATAGATAAAATTCATAATCATAATAAATAAAAATAAGTGTAAAGTAATTCAACTATGGCTTTATGGCCTTATTACATCAAATAATTCCCAAAATAATTCAAAGTACTAAAATAAATTCAAGAGTCCTCAAAAATATAAACTTCATGTTGAGCATGGCCACCACAAGTTCGCCGTCCCTGGTCCATCACTTTGTTCATCACACGAAAAATGTTCCCAACAGGGTGAGTCAAACAGACTCAATGTGTACACGACGCTAAATCATAATAGAATCGGGCATATCACATATTACACATTCAAAACATAGAATACAAAGTTATGATGCATTCCCAAACCCAAACCTAGTTGTCCATCCGCTACACACCCCGCACTGCCGGTCACACCGTGGGGACTACTAAGTCGACCCTCCTTCCGCTACACTCCAAATCTGCGGTCTTAGGTCACCGCATACCGTGGTCTTAGGTCACCACTTTTAGATTATGTGGTCTTAGGTCACCACTTTTGAGATATCACGGTCTTAGATCACCGTGTTTGTGGTCTTAGGTCACCACATTCACTTCCCCTTTCCAAACACAACCATATGCCCCATATAATAATATGCATAATATGCCAGAGTTCACATTCTTATCATATTCTCATGTTACAAATAACATTTTTCATATTCCTAGTAGTAGTAGGAAACGTACCTGAGTATTTAGTACCATAACATGGTACCTTAGCTACTTTCATATTCTTAATATCACATATTTTAATTAAACACGACCATAAAACATATTAAGAATTAGTGTGGGGTACACACCTGATACACTTAGCGGTTCACTTAAATCCCGAAAAACCGATCTATCGCTTTAGATCCTAAATCCCTACATTTGGCCACATTTAGTATTTTAGGAAAAAGCCTATTTGGCTAATTTAATCAAATCAGAAGGATTATCGTATCCACTTTCTTACCTTGCTTTGCCGATTTGATAATTAATCAAATCCGGAAACTTGTATTCTTCCCTTTGAAATCGGCTAATTACTAGATCCCTTGAATCGGTTAGTTTTCGGCTTAAAACACATAAAAATAGATCTAACTACTAAAATAGGCCTTGGCCGAATATTCATAGTCACTTACCTTAAGGATCTTAAATCCCGAAATTATCCACTGGTTATAGCTTCTGTCGAAATCCCTAAAACCACATGTTAGATCAACTTCTAACCTTTAATCACAATCAATGGCCCTTGGCCGAATGTCAGATATGACTTACCTTGATGGTCAAATCCCGAAGATCTTTTCCTTTATAGTCGACTATGGCAAAAATCCCGAAAGAATCCCTTTCTTGAAGAAATCGACAGCACCTATGCTTGAAGCCCCTCAAAGATTCGGCTTTTGATGGATTGGAAAGAAAAGAGAAGGAAGAATAAAGATGGAGGATTCGGCTAGAACACAAGGTATTTCGGCTTGGCAAAAATAAAAGAAGAAGAAGATTTGGTGAAGAGAATTCGGCAGAGAAAGGAGGAAGCACAAATTGATGAGTAGCCCTCCTTCCTTCCTTTTATAGCCGAAATTATCATCTAAGGAGTCCCTTACTTGGCCACCACTCCTCTATCTGATAACTTTATCCTTTAATTATCACTTAAAATAAAAGATAATTCAGCAACTATCCTTACTTAGCTGAAATTATTAAACTCAAAGTCCCTTACTTGGCCATCACTTCTCCCTTATTTTCCTCTTTATCTCTTTATTCAAATTAAAAGAATTTAATCCAACAATTATCTCTTGAAAATAATGATAAATAAATCCCTTATTTATCCACTATTTATAAAATAATAAAAGCTCCTAATTTATAGCCATGTGCCGTCCACCTCTCTGCTCCTTGTAGCAAAATAAAATTTCCTTTATTTGCTTCCCATGTGACTCGAACTTAGGCCCATTCCTCTTGCATATGGCGCCATTTCTATAGGCCCTAAGTGGCATCTTCAGACCACTTTTCCAAGCCTGTTTGTGTGTCAAATTTCACAAACTTTTTCTTTTAAGGCCACCTTGCCTTAATTTCCCCTTTTAAACCTTAAAACTCGTCATTTCTAGGTCATTTCTAACTTTCCAAAAATTTTCGATCGGCTCTGTAAACTTGACATTTCCTTACATTTCCAAGTTTCCAGAAATGTTCACTTTCCTCTTTTGAATCATTTCTAAATCATTTCCTTACATTTCCTAGTTTCCAAAAATGTTCACTTTGAACTTAACATTTCCATACATTTCGTGTTTCCAAAATGTTCAAAGTACATTCATAACACATAAGACATGTCATTTCGTACAGTTAAACCGAAAATGCATAGGCCCACTTTCAGGATGTTACAGTTCTACCCTCCTTAAAAATAATTTCGTCCTCGAAATTACTTATTAACGAATAATCGTACATCTTAACTCACCGCACTACGCTTATGCTGCGCACTCTGATCTTAATAGAACCATCATACTTTCTAGGCACAATCTCTAAGTTCACGTCCCTTAGAACTCATTTCTAACGTCGCGATTTAATCCGATTAAAGAGTTTTATGCATCGAAATTTTTTTTTGTTCCACTTATTAACCGCGAACAGTTTTATGGAAAGAGATGTTTAGAAGTGGTTCTTTCGATCAAACAAAGTTCTCAACTCAAATTCACTATTCAGAAAGTCACGTTCACATTCATCAACCAATTATGAACTTTCGTTCATTCAGAGAAATGTTGTAGTTTTCATTGTTGTTGTTTTTCCACTACCCAGGGGTATTTTCGTAATGTGTCCTACAGGGGTATTTTCGTAATTTGTCAAAATAAGGTTCCTTGGTGATTTTGTCAATAAGGGTATTTTGGTAATAATTTTGAAATCTGGGGGTATTTTGAAAAATTTTAAAATTAGGGGTATTTAGGTAATTTTGGAACTCGGGAGTATTTTGGTAATTAACCAGGGTAAATTTTTAAAGTTTAATAAATCAGGGATATTTCAAAATTTGCAAAACTTTGAGGGTTCTTTTTGAGAATTTTACTTTCCAAAACGGTGATGTTGCAAAAATTTTGAAAATCAGGGTCATTTTGGTAATTTTGTGAGTTAAGGGCAATTTCGTAATTTTTCTCCAAATCAAGGTATTTTTGATAATTTGCAAATTAGGGTTTTTGAACATTTTATAAAGTAATGAAAATTTTGATAAGAACTATGGGTATTTTGGGAATTACATAAACCAAAGGTATTTTTGTAATTTACCACTAGGGGTATTTTTGTAAAAAAAATTTCGAAAGAATTTTGTAAAAATAGTTCTCACAAATTAAAAAGGTAATTTTAAGAGTTTTAAAACTAGGGTTTATAAAAACACGGCTAGTTCCCTTTCGGGTTTTAGTCATTGTGTTTAGCCTATGACCGAGTCCTCTTGGTTAGGGTGAACCGAAGCTACGCACTGTAGGATTCAGTGAAGAGGAGGTGAGTCACTAGGATTGCTTAAGTACAGTGCTCTTCGGATCCAATCCTAGACATGCGCACAATGGTTACCACACCCTAACTCGGCGTCTTAGTCATAGGTTTGTTTAATGGAATTAAGTCTTATGTGTTTGTGTTTGAGTAAACTAGTCCTAGGGTTCAAGTTCCTATCATGCTATTCTACGTTCCATCCCTCTTCTACCCTTCCATAATTCATAACATAAACCACATAATCACACAAATGGTTAGGGGTACTTACCTGGTGGACTGCGGGTCGGAGACTTAGGTGCCATGCCAGAAAACCTGCTCATCTTCAAAAATACTTTCATAAAACTCATTTGGGCTCGATTTGAAAACGTTTTGGGCCTTAGCCCACAGGCCGAGAGTTTAAAACTGGGCTCTGATACCAAACTGAAACACCCCAAACCCGACCCACGAGCTTTGACTAGATTTGGTATGTTCCTCAAGTAAACCGGTTCAAAATTCTTTTGTTCTTAGGAAAACTTGTGTGATTTTAAGAAAAATATTGTTTTGGGTTGGGCTTGTGTTGAAAACAGGTTCGTTTTATATTGAAATCCCTTTTATCTTAAGTGACAAAATATTTAGGGTTTAGTTTAAAAGAAATTTTAATTAAATTTTAATAGATAAAATTCATAATCATAATAAATAAAAATAAGTGTAAAGTAATTCAACTATGGCTTTATGGCCTTATTACATCAAATAATTCCCAAAATAATTCAAAGTACTAAAATAAATTCAAGAGTCCTCAAAAATATAAACTTCATGTTGAGCATGGCCACCACAAGTTCTGCCGTCCCGGTCCATCACATTCATCACTGAAAAATGTTCCCCAGCAGAGTGAGTCAAACAGACTCAATGTGTACACGACGCTAAATCATAATAGAATCGGGCATATCACATATTACACATTCAAAACATAGAATACGAGGTTATGATGCATTCCCAAACCCAAACCTAGTTGTCCATCCGCTACACACCCCGCACCGCCTGTCACACCGTGGGGACTACTAAGTCGACTCTCCTTCCGCTACACTCCAAATCTGCGGTCTTAGGTCATCGATCATCGTGGTCTTAGGTCACCACTTTTAGATTCTTGTGGTCTTAGGTCACCACTTTTCGGATATCACGGTCTTAGATCACCGTGTTCGTGGACTTAGGTCACCACATTCACTTCCCCTTTCAAACAAACCCATATGCCCCATATAATAATATGCATAATATGCCGAGTTCACATTCTTATCATATTCTCATGTTACAAATAACATTTTTCATAATCCTAATAGTAGTAGGAAACGTGCACACAGTATTTAGTACCATAACATGGTACCTTAGCTACTTTCATATTCTTAATATCACATATTTTAATTAAACATGACCATAAAACATATTACGAATTAGTGTGGGGTACATTTTGATACACTTAGCGGTTCACTTAAATCCGAAAAACCGATCTATCGCTTTAGATCCTAAATCCCTACATTTGGCCACATTTAGTATTTTAGGAAAAAGCCTATTCGGCTAATTTAATCAAATCTCGAAGGATTATCGTATCCACTTTCTTACCTTGCTGCCGATTTGATAATTAATCAAATCCCGAAAACTTGTATTCTTCCCCTTTGAAATCGGCTAATTACAAGATCCCTTGAATCGGTTAGTTTTCGGCTTAAAACACATAAAAATAGATCTAACTACTAAAATAGGCCTTGGCCGAATATTCATAGTCACTTACCTTAAAGATCTTAAATCCCGAAATTATCCACTGGTTATAGCTTCTGTCGAAATCCCTAAAACCACATGTTAGATCAACTTCTAACCTTTAATCACAATCAATGGCCCTTGGCCGAATGTGAATATGACTTACCTTGATGGTCAAATCCAAGATCTTTTCCTTTATAGTCGACTATGGCAAAATCCCGAAAGAATCCCTTTCTTGAAGAAATCGACAACACCTATGCTTGAAGCCCCTCAAAGATTGGCTTTTGATGGATTGGAAAGAAAAGAGAAGGAAGAATAAAGATGGAGGATTAGGCTAGAACACAAGGTATTTCGGCTTGGCAAAAATAAAAGAAGAAGAAGATTTGGTGAAGAGAATTGGCGAGAGAAAGGAGGAAGCACAAATTGATGAGTAGCCCTCCTTCCTTCCTTTTATAGCCGAAATTATCATCTAAGGAGTCCCTTACTTGGCCACCACTCCTCTATCGATAACTTTATCCTTTAATTATCACTTAAAATAAAAGATAATTCAGCAACTATCCTTACTTAGCCGAAATTATTAAACTCAAAGTCCCTTACTTGGCCATCACTTCTCCCCTATTTTCCTCTTTATCTCTTTATTCAAATTAAAAGAATTTAATCCAACAATTATCTCTTGAAAATAATGATAAATAAATCCCTTATTTATCCACTATTTATAAAATAATAAAAGCTCCTAATTTATAGCCATGTGCCGTCCACCTCTCTGCTCCTTGTAGCAAAATAAAATTTCCTTTATTTGCTTCCCATGTGACTCGAACTTAGGCCCATTCCTCTTGCATATGGCGCCATTTCCATAGGCCCTAAGTGGCATCTTCAGACCACTTTTCCAAGCCTGTTTGTGTGTCAAATTTCACAAACTTTTTCTTTTAAGGCCACCTTGCCTTAATTTCCCCTTTTAAACCTTAAAACTCGTCATTTCTAGGTCATTTCTAAGTTTCCAAAAATTTTCGATCGGCTCTGTAAACTTGACATTTCCTTACATTTCCAAGTTTCCAGAAATGTTCACTTTCCTCTTTTGAATCATTTCTAAATCATTTCCTTACATTTCCTAGTTTCCAAAAATGTTCACTTTGAACTTAACATTTCCATACATTTCCAGGTTTCCAAAAATGTTCAAAATACATTCATAACACATAAGACATGTCATTTCGTACAGTTAAACCGAAAATGCATAGGCCCACTTTCAGGATGTTACAAATCTGATGGCTTCACAAGCTCCACCCCCTCCTGTACCTCCCCCAGTATCTGTTCGTCTTCAAAATATAGATCGGGTAGCTGTTCATCGACCTCCTACTGATACAATTCGTAAATTTGGAGCTGAAGATTTTTGTGGGTTGTATAATGAAGATCCGACAAAAGCTGAGTTTTTGTTAGAAAATGTTCATCTTGTTTTTGATGAATTGACTTGTTCTCCTGATGATAGTTTGAAATGTTATAATATCCCAAAAATCAAGGGTTAGTAGAATCGAGTTTGTGAATAGAGAGAGAGTGGCCATGACTTAATTTTTGAGATTATCTATGCATTTTTAGGAATAAATGAGGTATTGGTTTGTTGGATAAGTGTTAGTGAATCGTTCCTTGAAACCCAAGTTCAAATCCCTTCTCTCTCACCATTTTTATTATTTTGCTAATTTTGCCTCAAACCCTAGTATGTGACACGCCTTGTTTATAAAATAAATATTGTAAAATTATTTCAAAAATAAGTAAATAGCCTAGTGGTTAATTGATAAATGCAAAAGCATGAAAATTAAATTGAGATCCCAAGTTTGAATCCATTCTCATGCAAAATAACTTCTTCTTTTTTTTTTACAAAATCTCTTGTTTTTAATGTGTGGGTCATCCGAACCCTTGTAACCCTAGGTATAAATGTTAATTTTACACAAAATAATCAGGCTTTATTCTCTTTTTACTCACCCTAGTTGTTCCTCTCCTCTCCTCTCCTCCTTGATCTTTAATTTTTTTTTCTTTCTTCCTCCATTGTTGCTGTCACCTCCACCTAGTTTTACCATCTCTTTCTTTTACCTTTTGTTTCAAGATTTTTTAACATCTTCTCCACCATCTTGCTGGTGTTTTTCCTCATTAAAATCAACCCCAAATTTGAAATCTTTAACTTTAAGATCGATCCCGAACATTGGCAAGAAAGTGCCATTGTCGTTTCTCCCAACTAGCTTGTGTAAGATCTCTTATTTCTTCAATTTGTTGAATAATATTGTCAATTAAAAACCTAAATTTCCATATCTATAATTTAAGGGAATTTTAAATATTTTAAAGGTATTTTTCTAGATTTTTAATGGATCTTTAAATCATTTTTAAATTAGCCCCAAATTTGGCCACCGCTGGTGGTGGTGGTGCGTGCACCTATGTATAAGAAAGGGAGCTGTTTTGTTTCTTGGTTCTTGCCCATCTAATTCCAGAATTAATTTTAGTTCTTGAACCCTCCTAATCATCCTTTAATCATATGTAAATTAGGTAAAAACGTTCTCCATTAATTGGCCATTCGAATCTCACAAATCGGGAAGCGTAAGTGCGATTACATGTAAACTAGTTTGTTGTTTCGACATAGTTGTTGGGTAAAAGTTATGGATTGATTAAATGAAGAGTTTTAATCAATATTTACTACTGATTTTCCATTATGTAAATGTGTTAGGTGCTGACCTGAATGCCTCAAATCAACCGTACAGCCGAAAGACGTTCGTGCGTATGATTCACATCAAAATAGTGTAAGAAATCTAACTAGTTTGGATTCGTAAAAATTGTTGTAATTGTGAAAATTGGTTTGAAACCATAAGTGGGTGTTTAGGGGGATATTTAAGAGGTGGATTAAATAAATTTATACTGATTTTTAATTTAGGTTCGTTTTAAGGTTTATTAAGGAAATCAGAAGGTTCGCTAGTGTGCTGCGAAAAAGCGTAAAATCAGGTTTGGGTCCTAAACTCAAAAACTTAATAAAAATTATAATTGTTTTGATATATTTGATGATTTAGATTTCTGATTGGATTTTCTTAATAGCCAAATAATTAATTTTGTAAGTGGCCGAACCAGGTACATTTCGAGCCCTAAAAGATTAATCTGTTAGCAAAGTTGCTAGTTTGATAGTGTGACTGTGTGAATGGTATTGTGATGCATGATTGTGTTATTTGGTATGAGATTGATTGTATATCTAGCATGATTTGCTGAGATATGAGTTTATGCATGATATAATTGCATGGATATCACATGGAAAAAATCGTAAAAGTATGTGAAATTGTGCAATGTTGAATGATATTATCTTAATGGTAATTTGAAAGTTGGATTACTGTTTCCATTTACTGAAAGTATGTAATTATTGAGGGCATGTTGGACATGTCAAATAAATATGAAAAGTATTCAGATATGATTATGTATGAGTTTGTGTGACATATTGCATTTGCATTGGGATGAGATATCTTGTGGTTGACGGAGGAGTTCCGTGGAGTACCGGTGGCATATTAAGTCCGCATTTATATGTAGTTAGTGCACTGCACCTGTAGTACCAAAAGGATTGGCGATTTTATCACATATTATACGTTATTTGCAATTTTTTCGCACTATTTGATATCCGACATATTTTCTACATTATTGATTATTCGGTGGTTTTACCACGTCAAGCTATGTTCACATTTGTTGGAGTTTGGCAGACGGGTTCTGGGGAACTCGTGGTGTGTAGTGGATGGTATGGGTAGGAACCTTTTTGCATTGCATCATGCCCACAACATATTTGAATTTTATTGATTTATGCTACATATTGTACTGTGTTGTATTGAATGGTATCAAAATTAATGATTGTTACTTGAATGAATGATGACCCATGCTTATACACCGTTTGACATCAATTTGATAATAACTATGTAATGATATGAAATTCCAATAATGGTTCTGTGTTCTTCTGTTAAAGCTAATATGCTTCACTGTATTCGATATTTATGTCTGTTTAAATAACTGTTTCAATCACACTGAGCTTTCATAAGCTCACCCCCAATAGTGTTTAACATTTTAGGTAAACCTCGAAATTAGGATCGGACTCGACATTCGGAGAATCACCTTGGACCTCGGACTATTTTTAATAAGTATTAATCAGTCCCTATTGGTTTTGATTTGTAATTTTTAATTATTTCTAGTCTGTGGCTTGGTAACTTTTCTTTTGGGGATTTTTACATGCACGGATTACTCAAACATAATAACCGAAAAATGCATGATATCGGGCTTAAGTAAAATTTAACATTGTTCCCTAATTTTTGCTGCATTGCAAACGAACCATTTTTGAAAAACAAATAGATAAGGCAACTAAGTTTCCAAAATGACTTGAAAAATGGTTTTTCCGCTGCATTAGTTTAACATCGAGTTCTTACAAAGAAGAGTGACAAGCAAACAATTTTTTTTCTTAAAAAACACTATCAATAATAAGATGAGTCTTAAGTATAGATTATCTAATAAATGAACTATTTTAAACTAACTCAAAGTGAAATTATGATTTTTCTCTAAAATAAGTTTATTTAAAGTCTTCAAAAGTAACGTAAGTTAGCTTAGTCATTTCGGTGGCTAATGTAGCCTTTTCAATCTAGCCATAACATCTAGGTCGGGTTAGGGGGTTACAAATGTACTATTTCACTTCTGAAAGAAGATGCTTATCAGTGGTGGGTTACTTTAACTTCTGTGGTTCCAAAAGATCGAGTGACGTGGGAATTTTTCCAGACCGATTTTAGAAAGAAGTATGCCAGTCAACTATATTTGGAAGATATAAAAAGTGAGTTTTTGGATCTGAAGCAAGGAAGTATGTCAGTTGTGGAATACGAGCGCAAGTTTGTAAGTCTGAGTAAATATGCTCGGGAACAACTAACTTCTCAAACTGAAATGTGTGCTAGATTTGAAAGAGGATTGAATGAAAATATACGCGCAATGGTGGGAATGCTTGAAATTAAAGAATTCGAAGTATTATTTGAACGTTCACAGAAAATGGAACCAGTTTGGAAAGATAAGTAATGAGCAAAAGCCAAGAAGGAAACCTCGAGCAAGAGGAACGAATTTAGAAATTTCTCAGCACCTTCGCCTAAGAAATCGAGAGATTATAGTAGTCAATTTGTCCCTACTACTAGGAATACAAGAAAAAGAATGTTCAGACAGTTTCCTTCAAAGACTCAAGCTACCTATGTAGCGAGTGTTGGTAGTGTTCGAAATACTGATATACATGTCTACAAACACTGTGGCAAGATTCATCTAGGTGAGTGCAGATTCAACTCCAGGGCATGTTTTCATTGTAGGTCAAATGAACATCTCATACGGGACTGTCCGAATAAGGCTGAATCTGGTTTAAAACAACATGCAAAGTTTGCAACTGTATCTTAGAAGGGTAGAAAACCAAGACCTGGAAATACATTGAAAGGAAGCCGCAATGAATCGCGCGATACTACTTTTAGATCTAAAGGTCGAGCACCAGTCAGAGCTTATGCGATTCGAGCTAAAGAGGAAGCTACAACACCTGACGTCATTGCTAGTACTGTAACTCTTTTTTATGTTACTAAAGAGGAAGCCACACGGTTGTGTGAGTCCTGTTTCCAAAATTTTCAATTTTTTGCATATTTTTCTGTTTTGATTCAAATTAGTCATGGATTGTTCTCAAACCCTTTTTAGAGCCTCGTAAGCTCAATTTAAGGTCGTAAATGTGATTTCACATAAATCAAATGTAATTTGAATGTGATTATTTAATTTATTAAATGAGTAGTTTAATAATGTAAATAGCTTTGATATGTGCTGTAATACTCTATAACCCAAATTCGATGATGGAGATGGGTTAGTAGTGTTACAAACCCCTTCCACACGGTCTGGCCACAAGGCCATGTGGCATGTGGTAGGCCGTGTCGATTTCATGGATTTGCACCCTAAACTACGAAAAAAATGCGATTTTAAGATTTTTCGGGCACTTTAAGACAAATACATGACAAAAATAAGAAGATATGAGTGAGCCGTCATAGAAAATTTAAGAAAAAAACTCGAAAAATACCATTGAAGCGGATTTTGAAGAAGATTTTCTTCAAGATTGAATATTTCCAATTGATTTCTGTAACACCTTGAATTTTGGGGCTAGGAATTTTAGGTTTTGTGGTTAGGGTTAGAGACAGGGGTGTTTTATTGTGTTTAGTCACGCGTTTAAGTGTCAGAATGGGCCTACTGGTCTGGTGGTTGAGTGTGTGTTAGTTTGTCTCTAGGTCCTTGGTTTAAGTCCTTGTGTGTATTTCTTAGAGGAATATTTTTGTTCTGTTTTGTTTGCTTTGTTTTAATTTAATATATAGTTATTCAATTATTTAATTATTTATTTTGTCTTTGGTTTTTATTTTTCTTCTGCTAGGACGTTTTGTTCTTCTTCCCTGTTGTTTTATTTTCTTCCTATTTGGTCTTGGCTTTTCCTACGAATTTCCTTTCTTTCCCCTAGGAAACAGTTTTCGATGCGCGTGTATCGAAGAATTTCACTTCTCCGTCGTCGAATCAGGTGTGGGTTCTGTATCTTTTTTTGCTTTATTTGTGAATTTTATTCTGACTTTATAGAAAGTCGACAAAGTGTGTGTGAGTGTTCGAAAACATGCTAATTTCGATGTTGTATCACGATCCTTTGCTTGGAAGGTGTACGATTTGGTATAATTTCAAACTATCGAGGGCTGGGGAGTGCTTCGTGGCTGAAAGCACATTTTTTGGGCTGTTTAGGATGGTTTCGTGACCAAACAGGTGGCCACACGGGCGTGTGCCAATACACACGGCCATGTACTTTTGGGAATTAGGGTTTCCGGGCTGAGTTGGGCGCCACACGACCGTGTCCCTTGGGCACACGAGCGTGTGTGTTCGGGAATTAGGGTTAAGTGATTTAGTGCCACACGACTGTGTGGAAAATTTTTGGATTTAGGGATCCCACATGGGCGTCTGTTTTGGACACATGCCATGTCTGGTGGGCACACAGGCGTGTGAAACCCTCACACAGCTGTGTCTGCCCTGTACTCTATTTTAGTACAAATGGACAGAGAGTTACATGGCCTGTTCCCACTGCCATTTCCCTGGTCCACACGAGCGTGTGCCCCTCTTCACATGGGTGTGTGCCTCAGCCACACGGCCGTGTGCCCCTCCTCATACGGGCGTTTGACCTCCCACACGGCCTAGGCATTTTCCACACGGCCAGAGCACACGGGCGCGTGGTCCTAAGACACCAAATTTTAGTTTGAGTTTTTTTTGTTCTGAAAATGTGTCTGTGCACTCCGGCCTTTAGCTAAGCTTTAGTGAGGGTGTTTAAGTTTTGATATTTGTGATAATTGTATGAGATGTCTGATTCTTAATATGGTCTGTGGGGTGTGTTTTTTATAACTGTTCTGTCTGAGTGTCGGCCAAAGTGTCACTGTTCTATGAGGTTGTGTGCACACATTCACTTGCATAAAGTATCTTGGGTGGGATTGCGAAGTGAAGGGAGTCTAATTCTGATCTGATCTGGCAGTTTTACTGCAACATTTTTGTACGGTGATTTATCGCACTGTACTACATGTGCGTCAGCTTTGCTACGTACTATTATACGATTTGGCGATATAATCAGAATAGATCTGTATGCCAGATTCTTGCATTACATCAGATAGCACATACGCCAGCTCTATTGCGTATTAACATCTGAGTGGCTTGGTCCACATATATGGTCTGTAGGGTTGGACAGACCTACGAGGTCCTATATGGTGTGTTTTGGTTGGTTAAGCTTAAACAGCTCTTATGGGGTGTGATCGGGGGACAGAGAGGTGTGTCGACTGGATGGGTGGGTTTTATTACTTTACTGCATTTCATACGCATCTATTTGTGTGTCCTGGGTGCTGGACTATCTAACTGTATTCTATCTGTCTGTGTGTGATTTAGTGTGCTTGAGTGTTATGTTCTGTTGGGACGTTAGTTCCAATTTACCTTTCTGACTCAGTGAATATCTATAAAACTGTTGCGTTATGTGATTTTGTTTTTAGTCTCGATTCGAACTCACACTGAGCTCGAGTAGCTCACCTCCTTAGTTTTCCCCTTTCAGGTACTTTTCTGAATTCTGACGTTGGACTCGATATGCGAAGGTCTCGAACAGTCTCGGTGAAAAATAAATTATCAGTTTGTATTTTCTGTTTCTATTTTGTTATTCGATTTTTGAACTGTAAGGTTTTATAAAACTATGGTACAAGCTCCGTTTTAAATTTTTATTTGTTCATTTGATTCCAGTTATATATTGAACTTGACTTTAATTTTACTGACTGAATTTTAAACGATTAAATGTTTCGATTCGACGTGATAACTTGTTTTGTAAAAATTTACCTACGATCACTTCGGTGATCAATGTAACATCCGGGATTCGGTCTAAACTTCTAGGCCGAGTTTAGGGTGTTACAATTTCTTAGGAGATTATCATGAGTTCCCTTATTTCTTTCTATTATATTGTGTCTTGGATGGTTTTATTTTCAAGCATGAACTAATCTTCTAAATTCCTAGGGAGATGAACCCCATGATGGATTTTGTCGTTTAATTTTTATTTTACGCAATAAATACTTAGGTCTTGTTCTCAATTATGTGTGCTTAATTCTTGGTTTGATATTTCTAGATTTTTTATCCATGTTTGATGTGCTTAAATCAGAGGAGGAATAGACCCTATTTAAAAGTAGATCTTGCATAACTAAGTAGGGTTGCATGCAATCCTAGAAATACGACGACATAAATATATCGGATTAGAGTCAAATCTAATAGAGGAATCCATAGTCAATACGATAATAGGGGTTTTAATTAGAAAGAAATTTTAATTAATCAACCTAGAGTCAGTTGCTCTTACTCTTGCAAGAGATATTAGCGTAATTCAAGGATTTCTACGAATCAAGATACTAAGTAAAGAAACTGCGTAATATAGATTGATAATGACAGATGAAATCTAGGTGAATTCTTTCCTAGGTATTGTTTCGTTTCTTGGTTTTTACTCTATTATTTTCGTGTTTTGTTCATTGTCGTGTTCGTTAGTTAATTAATTTAGTTAATTTTAGTTTTTAATCAATCACTCGAATTTATCAATTAAATAAAAGAAAGACGGTAATTACTAACACTTTTAGTCTTCATGGGAACGATATCTTTGCTCACCGTAGCTATACTATTAATTAATAGGTGCACTTGCTGTAACACCCCTAACCTGTCTCTATCGTCGGATTAGGGTTACAGAGCATTACCGTAACAAATTAGAACATTTAACATCATATTAGAAACAATTATATATCTTAATATCAATAATTAACAACTTAATATAATCATAGTAAACATACACATTCAGACCTTAAACCAAACCTTCTAGGCCTTAAAAATAACTTGGGAAGGTTCGGGGATCCATTTGAAACAAAACAAAAAAATATGGGAAAACATGAAAATTTGGGAAACTAGGGGTCACACGGCCGTGTCACAGCTCGTGTGTAATCAAAATAGGGCCACAAGACCGTATCGCAAGACGTGTGCCAAACCGTATGTGCATTTGATGTTTGGTCACATGGCTATGTGGCAGACCGTGTTGCAAACTGACTTGAGACACAGGGCCATGTCGTAGGCCGTGTGAAACCTGCACCTAACAATAATAATGACACACGGTCGTGTGAGGTGGCCGTATGTGACACACGGTTGTGTGACAGCCTGTATCTCAGGCTATGTGCAACATAAGTTCCCCCTAAAACAAGTCATTTGAAATCCTATTCTTGCACATCAAGACACACCATTCTCATAGACATTCATATAAGCAAAACACACTCAAAACATAACAAATCAACCATCCTACAAGTTTTAACCAATATGTCATTCAAAGGCATCACAATTGATACACCTAATCTAGTTCAATCCAACATCATAAGTTCATTCATTTAACATACCTTAAACATACCAAATAACCATATCAAAAACATATCAAACAACCATTTTCTTCCTACTATCAGAAGGCCATGCACAATTATTAAACATCGCATATATACACTTCATTTACAGGCCATCAACAAAAAACATAAAACACAAATGAACTTGGCATCATTATAAGAGAAGCGAATTACCAATATAACACATATAACCTATTACATGCCATTTATAACCACTTGTCAAAACTATCAAAATGGTCAATGCATCGTGTGATCGTACTTTGACGTGATTCCAACCGATCAAGTTTTTTGATAATCTACAAAACAAAGAAAACAACTAAATAAGCAACTAGTGCTTAGTAAGCTCATTTAAATCTTAAACGTAAACTTACCGAATAGTCTCAATTTAAGTAATTAATAAATAATTCCTTTGACATGCTTAAGAAATTATCCATTTCTTATTACAACACCAACCTCACAAGTCAGGGAGTTCAATAATGAAACCTCAAACATTCATCCATATCAAGGAACATATAATGGAAGCAAATCTATATGCATTCCTCACATCTCTAATATGTAACATTCATACCATCAAAACTTTTATGTCAAAACTTTTCATTCTGTCTATTATAGATTCATAACATTTTAAATAATTAATTTCATTCATTTAAGCCTTGATTACCCATTCATATCATGGAAATAATTTCACTATATAAATCATCCATTCACACAATTCAATCGTTATCTTTTTAATGCAAATACTTACATTACATTTTCTATTTTGTATTCTTAATAACATAGTTTATTTAGATACGTACCTTTTCACTTTAACCCTTAATTGCCCGTTGAACCAAATAGAATAACATCGAATACTCGGAAACCATGCTCACACAAAGTGTGCCTGTACATGTAGCTGAAACCTTTTCTATAATGCTCACACGAGATGTGGGTCAGAATGTTAGCTGTACGATGCTGCTCACACGAGATATGGAAAATCTACAACAAATGCAAAACCTTAGCCATCGGTAGGACATTTAGGACCAACACCCAAAACCACATTGTAACGCCCCAAAATTTTTATTTTTGTTTATGTTAATATGTGACATAACCGTGTATCTACTTCAGTGGTTAACTGTTCTGGGGTGTGTGAGAGAGGTCCTAAGTTTGAGCCTTATCTTGGGTGAATTTTTGTTTTTTCTTAATAAAGCCTTAAACTTGCTCGAAGGGTTTAAGTTTGATTATGTGTAAAACCATATCAGAATGAGCTTACCGGTTTGAGTGGTAAGGGAGTCTGTGTGTTGTGTGGAGGTCTTGTGTTCGAAGGCCTGTGAGAGCGTGGGTATTTATTTTTGACTCGGTTCTGGGAAAGAGTTTGGATGGAAGTGGAATTCTGAGAATTGGGAGAGTGAAATTAGGGATATGTGGGTATATCCATGATTCTATTTTCTTTTTGGAAAATTTTCCCCCTTTTATCTCTCTGCCCAAAAATCCCCAATCTCTTTGACGTTCATTTTACTTTTTCATCTTTTTCATAGTTTTCGCATTCAATCTTCATAGTTTTTATATTTCGATTTGATAAGTAGTTGGGCGATTGTCAACATGTGGATTTACTTTGAATTTGGGAAATCTTTGTGATAGCCGATAAGTGGTGGTAATCAACGAATTCTTTGGTATAGGTGAAGGCGGTGGTAAAGGAGAGTGCCTCTAACAGTTGGAATCGTGTCGAAACTTGCTTTGTCGACGGTAAGTCGCTTGTGTTATTTTAGAATAAGAGTTAAATCGTTAAATGATCGCTAAGTGGTTAATGGATTGTTGTTTCTTAGGTTCTGGAGTGCTTGGAGTTGCAGTCGCTTCATAAACAAACTAGGTGTATACCCAAAAAACGTAAAAAATAGGGTTTCAACAAAAGCCAAAAACCCCACTGTCAACGCCACACGGGCGTGTGATCTCCCGTGTGGTAGGCCGTGTGCCATAACACGGGCGTGTGATCGACGAGGCCAGGCCGTGCGTGCAAGACATGGCCTTGTGATGGCCAGGTAGGCCGTGTGCGACACACGGGCTAGACTGATTTGGGCCGTGTAGGCCACACGGGCGTGTGGGTCCACAAGGGTAGTCCACAAGGGCATGTGAGATTCTGGGCCAGGCCGTGTGATCTACACAGCCAAGGCCAAATTTGGCCGTATGGGCCACACGGGCATGTGGGCCCACACGGGCAGGCCACATGGGCGTGTGAGCCAATTTAACTGAAATGTGTTCTAAGGTTGCACGGGTCGCCCAAGTCGATTGTGAACCTACTGTAGGGTCGGTAAGCACTACTTAGACCCTTAAATGCTTGAACTGTATGTATGATGTATGTACTGAGCATGATGATTATATGAATGAATACTGAACTGTATGTATAATTGATATTCACGTATTAGCATGTCATATACTGTATATTGCATTGCATTGAGTTGAGATGTTGATATTTTGAGGAAGTGTACTGAAAGGCTATTAAGCCTATTATCTGGTAGCTTAGCTGCAATTTACTAATTATGTGGCACATTAAGTACTACTTGGAGTCTAGGGATGGGTGGGTGTTTTAAACCCCACATAGAGTGTAGGGATGGACAAAGATGGTGAGTAGAGGCTGGTTGGGTAGGACTCACATTGATTAATGTATATCTCGATCTTTATTCTTGTGATGGGCTTAGGCCCTAATGCATATCTGATGCTAAAACTGAAATGGGCTAAGGCCCAAACTACTACTGAAACTGAAATAGGCTTAGGCCCAGACTGCATTTGACTGTTTATTGTGATAGACTGTATTTTGACTGTATGCTTGTCTTCTGTAGAGATTACACACTAAGTTTACGTAAACTCACCCCTTTTCTATTTTATCTATACAGGTAATCCCCAGACTTAGACGGATCGTTGCGGTGGAGGACTCAACGGTGACCACATGACTATTGAACGGATTTAATTCCATTTAAGGTTTTTAATTCCTATTATTTTTGGAGTAATTTTTTATGTAATTTGGAATTTTAGACTGTTTGCTTTTGTTTTAGGATTTTTAACTATTTTCATGAATTTCTGGACTGCAACGAAAACTCGGTTTACTAAACACAACATTTTTCCTAAACGCGAACGGTTTTCTTAAAATATCACGGTTTAAAAAGCTTCCGCTATAGAATATGTTTTTATGCGAATCAGATTAATGAGTAAACAATTTTAAAATTGACGAGAGATAAATAGAAGCTAACAAACGGAAACGGTTTTAACTTGATAATTCGATTTCAAATTCCATTCCATGTGACATCGTCAGATTCGACCATAACGTTTAGGCCGGGTTTGGGGTGTTGCATTTAGTGGTATCAGAGCCAGGTTGCAAAACTCGACTGTGGATTTTGGGTTCTTAAATTTGGTTTTTAAAAGAATTTGTTTCAAATGATTTGAAATGATTTGACTGAGAATGTGGTACAACGAGTCTCTGGCGCCGATCCTGTAAGTATTCTGATAAACTGTTATGATAGATAGTCTGTTCTGAAACATTCTAGTTAGTGTATACTGAAACTGTAGTGAAACTGAAACTGATAGTTACTATATTTACGGAAAAAAAAACTTCGAATATATGATACTGCTTACATAAAACATTTGTTAATAAATACTGAAACTGTAACTGATTCATAAAATTCGTAATACAGATAAATTTGAATAGATATGAGCGCACGAGGTATCCGTGGACGTGGTACTCGAGGCCGTGGTAGGGGTCGTAGAGGAGCTCGAGTTGAGTCCTCTTCACTAGGTAGCATGCTGAATCTGGACATGAGTGAGACACCGTGTCACATTCATGCATCGAGACTGGTCTCGAGTCGATCGGTGGGGACGACGACCGCCCCAAGCCATGCCGAGGATATTAGAGAGGGTCGCCTGGGCCCAGTCGGATCTCGGGGCCGAGGGTCGATGAATCGAGCGACTCGGTCTAATGGAGATGAGTTGTTTAGGGGTGTCACAAGAGTCGCCCCTAATGTGGCTGAGTATTGGTTAGAGGCCACGGAGAGGATTATGGACGATCTGGACTGTACTCCCGAGCAGAAATTGAAGGGTACGGTCTCCTTGCTTCGCGATGAGGCTTATCAGTGGTGGCTGACTGTTAAGGAGAGTACTCAGCCTGACCGTCTGACTTGGGAGTTCTTTAAGACTACGTTTCAGAGTAAATATGTGGGAGCTAGTTATGTTGATGCTAGGAGACGTGAGTTCCTGAACCTCACGCAAGGTGACCGATCTGTGTCCGAGTATGAGGCTGAATTCCTGAGGCTGAATCGCTATGCTCGAGGCATGGTTGCGGATGAGTAAGAGAGATGTGTCCGATTCGAGGATGGCCTTAGGGATAATCTGAGGGTACTTGTAAAGCCCCTTATCCGTATTCAATACTGGAACTGGGTATGAGGCATTACCGGACTTAACGGACTTTAACATACATTATTGGGCCATAACTTTTCATTCATACTTAAGAACCCTTCATTTGTACTCATAATGTCCCTATTATAGGTCTACTAGACCCGAAACATACATATAGATTGGTTCAAGACTGAACCGAAAACTTACGAACAGTTAGAAAAATTTTACTCAAAATAGGGCCACACGCCCGTGTGAGAGGAGTGACATGCCCGTGTGGCATGTCACACGCCCGTGCTTCAGGCCGTTTACAAAATAAGGGATGTTCTGTTTATGACGTCAGCAAACCCTCAGGGGCACACGGCCAAGCCATACGCCCGTGTGCTGGCCCGTGTGACAAACTGAGTTTTTCGCAAATTAGATGCAGGGGACACACGGCCATGCTACACGCCCATGGGGCTGACCGTATGTCACACACGGCCTAGACACACGCCCGTGTGTCTACCCATGTGGACAAATGCAAAGCTATCTACCAAGCCATTTGCCACCCTGAAAATCCACCACACTTATACTATTTCAAGGAACACATGACATAACGATAATGCATCTCCAATATCCACAATCAAGACATCCACACCTTGAATTCCAATACATTAATCATGCTCATACTTCATACTTTACTTGCTCAATTGTATAAACTTGCACTTCATGAAATTCATCATCATTGAATAGATATAACTTAACTATTTTTGGCCGATTCCAATGGCCATTTACAAAATGAATTGAGTAACATTAATAGCCAACACTTTGGCTAACCAATATGACATATAACAAAATGACCAAGTTCCTATACATGCCATACCCAAAATAATCAACTTTACTATACCAAAAGAATAGCTTGATAGTGTGAATTGAGCTCTGACGTCCTACGATCCCCGAGCTAGCTTGGTGAAACTACAAGGAAAGGGAAAAGAGAGGGGTAAGCATAAAGCTTTGTAACAGTCTGGTTTATACCCTAGTCGAAACAGTGGTTTTGGGACCACAAATCCGAGTTAGAATAATATTTTAATATTATTTTCTGTGTCTATGATATGTGATTTAGCATGTGTGTAAGTTTCGTGATTAAATTTGTTTGTTTGTGTGCTTAAATGGATAAAAAGGACTAAATCGCATAATTGGTAAAAGTGGCCTTCTATTTAATTGAATGGCTTAATTGATGTGTTTTCTTTTATATGAGGCCTTATGTTGTCAATTAGCCTTTTTACAATGTAGTGGACGGCATATTAATGTGATAAATAGTTTATTTTATTTGATAATGGTTTATTAAATGATGAATATTATAATATAAAGATTTAATAAATAAAACAAAACATGAATAAGTAGCCATATTCATCATTTTGGCCGAATAAGAAAAGAAAAAGAAAGAACAAAAGCTTTCAATGGTTTCAGCTATGGTTTGGCTTAATTGAGGTAAGTTTTGACTTCGATTTTTGATAATTTCCATGTTTTTGCAATCGTTGCTTCGTAAACTTTGAAACCCATGTTTTAATTGTGAGAATTGATGATTTTTTGAAATGAGCCTTTGATGAACTCATGTGTTTTATGATGTTTGATGGTGAAAAATGAAAGATATGTGTTTGATTATCATAGTTTGTATTTGAAGTTTTGTTAAATTTGAGTATTTTGGACTCAATTGGGAAAATAGTATTTTAAGGGACTAATTTGTGAAATAAATTAAATGTATGGACTTGTATGAGATACATGAATATTCAGCTAAGCATGGGTGTATTGAAATTTGATGTATTTTGTGATTTTGTGAAATAGGGGCTAAATTGTCCAAATGTGAAATGTGAGGGCTAATTTGCAATTTGCCCTAAATATGTATTCTTTGATTTAAATGAATGAGTTAGTGAATAAAAGAGTGAAATTTGAATATGTAGAGATCAAGAATCGAAGAAAACGGGCTTAGATCGCAGGAAAGCGAAAGTAATCGAGTAGCCGTATCTGTTTCCGTAAAACTGAACTCGAGGTAAGTTGATCTACAATCAAATGTATTTGAATTGAATTATTTGTGTAAATATGAAATTTGGATTGCTATGAATATCAATTGTAATGGAATGTATGCGAAATCTGATTATGTCTATATAGATCAACAAGTTGACAATGTCTGAGAAATTCCGTTTGAACCTAAGAGGAGATAGAGTTGTATATGTTATGGCATAGGTGTTTGTTATGTGATATTGTGTAAAACCACGTCTGAAACATTGGCATCGATATGAGATTTACGTGTAAAATCACGTCTGGGACGTTGGTATCGATATGAGATTTACGTGTAAGACCACGTCTGGGACTGTAACATCCTAGAATTAAGGGTTCTGCATTTTGTGCTATTCAATGTGTTTGGCTCGCTCAGCTTGTTATTTAGGTGTGACTGGGGGTCCTGGGGAGGCTCAGGTTCGAGTTAGAGCTTTAGAAAAATTTTGTTTTTAGGGCACTTAAGAGGGAGAGCTAGTGGAAGCAGGCCTTAAGGATATTTATTTGTGTTTGATGTCAAAAAGTGGGCATGAGGTGGAGTGGAGGTGGCGTCACTGGTAGAGCAAGGGGGGAAGGAGTTCGAATCCCATCTGCTACCTTGTGGAGCTTTAATTTTTTATGCTCAAGGAGGGGAAGAGGTGGCATTCGGCTGGGACTCTACCTAGGTGGTTGTTGAATGGGTCAAAGGTTTTCAAATGGATGGAGGAGAGGAGCCTGGGGAGTTTGAATTTGTCAATCAATCTGAAATGGGAGATGGAGAGTGAATGGAGGAGAAAAACAAGGGATTTGGAGAGGGTGGATGAGAGTTGGCCGAATGTGGGAGTTGTGGGGGGAGAATTTCGGCTATGTGACGTAGTTGGTTAGGGAATTTCAGCATTTTGGTGTGTGTTAGCAAAACCGAACCATTTAGTGGAATGTGCTGAATTTTATAGTTTTCTTTAGCTTTTCTATTTGACGAGGTGGTGTTTTACTCTTAAGGCATTTCGAGTTTGTTACTCATTTTTGGTGCTTGTGCTGAATATCTCAAACTTTCCTCTCCATCTTTTATTTTCATTTGTGTGATAGCCAAATTTTAACTCTTCTCCTACTTCTTTTGGTTCTTTCTTTCCTTCTTAGTACCTCTATTTCTTTCTTCTCTTGACCGAACCATTTTCTTCCACACCCTTCTATTTCTTTGACTCCCTATACCTAAGCCGAATCACTCTTCTTTCTACACCCTTTTCTCCATAGCCGAACCTTAGCTTGCCCACTTGCTTTTCTTTTCATTTTATTTCTTCTTGTTCTATTCTTCTAGCCGAAACTTGCTTCTCATCATTCTCTCTTTTTACATCTTCTTCTATACCATTCACCATTAGCCGATCATTTGGTGGACTGAAGCTTGAGGGTTCGTTGGTTGCCGAATCTCCTATTTAGGTTTCTTTTGAATATTAGACCGAACCTCAGTCTCTCTCTCAACTCATCTCTGATTCGAGGATGAATCGGTGGTTGTGCGGTTCCTCATTTATTAAGGTAAGGAGTTCTCTTTTATTCGATTTCATTCCTCTTTCTCCTTTCGTTTTACTCTACCATAACCAAGCCTCCTTGTTAGATAATCACCAATCCTCATTGTATTACGATCTCTGATTGAGATCATGGATGCGAGTGCTAGCCAATCTAAGGGGGTAGCGTTAAAGGAGCCTGATGGGAGTGGACTCTAGTCTCTACTCCCAAGTTCAAACGACGTGCGGTGTCCATAGTTCGAGACTTTCCGCCGGGTTGTGGTAGAGAGCCGACATCCGTTTGGGATATGCAGATAGTGGTTATTCCCGCTAGTGAGAGTAGCGACGATCAGGAGTGTTTAGTCCTTCGCGTAATCAGGCGTGTAATTCTCACACCTTCTCTTGTGGTTCAGTAATAATTATGTGTATGGTTAAAAAGCTGAAATAACTGTAACGGTAGTTGAGATACCCTTGAGGGTAAGGATGGAGATACCAGGTTAGTAACCTTTATGAATATGTCATTTAAATAACTTTGCGTGAATATATGTATGCTCCGATTATCCGATGTACACTGATATATGTTTGCATTCATTACATTATGATAATAAATGCATGGGATTGGGATATGATATTGATGAAAAGGGGCAGTGTATTTCGGTAGCTCTGCCACATATTTCGGTGACCCTGTCACATTATTTCGGTGGCTCTACCACATATTCCGGTGACCTTGTCACATTATTTCGGTGGCTTTGCCACATATTTCGATGACTTTGTCACAATTTCGGCTTTGAGCAGCATGACTGTCAGCATGACTGCCAATGTGGTGTTTAGTGGATGGAGGGTTGATTGTAGAAATCCCCACAGGTGTGTTAGGTTGGATACGAAGTGGTGTGTAGCTGATGGAATACTAGGCTGGGTTGGGTTGCATTGCATTCATTATCTGATATGCCATGTTTTAGGGTTATGGCCCAATTAAATCCGTATGGGCTTCGGCCAATTTGCTTATGAGAGGGCTAAGGCCCAATCTGCTTCGGTGGGCTTAGGCCCAAAAAAAATGTTGTTCTTGAGGGGAATTACACACTGAGTCCTCGTAACTCACCCCTCTGCTTAATTTTGCAGGTAATTCCTAGCTTTGCGGATTTGGTGCCGAGGCGAACTCTGTGGTGGCCATGCATTGTTTCTTTAGTAAACTCTACTTTACATTACTTTAAATTTACTTTAACTTTGGAATAATATTCTGTAATAAGGCCGCTAAGATTTTAATTTGGTTTTTAATTTAATGCATTTATTATCCACTATGAATTGACTAATATAGGGTTTTCCTAAAAACTTAAATAACCGTTTTCCAAAATACTAAAGAATGGATCACCAACTATTGGCAATTAAATTCAGGATTTCCTTAAAACTACAATACTTGTTTTCAAAAACGTCACATACTGAAATCCGCTGGTTTTTTATTCTCGTATTATAAAACAAGTTTTCGTTGGTTAGTACTATTTATAACCTTTTTCAAGAAAACATAAAATCAAGTCTGATTTTCAAAATGGAATCAAAACTCAAAATTTTTAAACGATCACGAAGTTTCTTTAACGACCTTTCTATGTGACATGCCAGATCTAGTCGTAACGTCTACGCTGGGTTTGGGGTGTTACATTTTGTGGTATCAGAGCCCAAGTTGTAAAACTCGGCTGTGGAATGGGTTAAAAAACGTTTTCCAAAATTGGTTTGAAATATGGTTTAGAAAAATATGTCTTTTTGCAAGTATGGCACCCGAGTCTCTGGCACCAAATCCGTACCGTAAGTCTTCTGATTCTGTTTGATTTCATGAAAGGATTTTTATTGTGTTGTGATTGCTAGTTATAAGAGATAAAATTTTAGAGATCGGGACCTTTAGAAATATGAATTGCGAAAACTACTTCTAAATCTGTCTTCATAAGATATCCGTTAATAAACAGTGGAATGATATACTAATTCATAAAATTTCTAATCAAATTAAGCCGATTCAGTAAACATGAGCGCTAGAGGACGTGGACGTGGTAAACGCAGCCATGGTAGAGGTGGGAGTGAGGTGGATCCTCGTAATCGGGACATGAGTCGGAGGGAAGTGCGCCGCATCGCCAATAAAGTTGTGGTCTCAAACCGAAGCGGAGAGGAACGATGCTTTGTCTCAAGCAATGTTGCGTGTTCTGGAATGGGTTGTTGGAGCAAGCACTGGATTGGTAGCTTGGAAATCTATCCCTGAGCAACTTTGGACAAATGAGGCTGAGATGTTTAGGGCATTTCTGGTGTGGCCCCAAACGTAGCTGAATACTGGCTGGAAGCGGTTGAACGAGTTATGGACGACCTAGATTGCACCGTAGAGGAGAAGTTGAAAGGAGTAGTGTCCTTTCAGCGGGATGAGGCGTACCAATGGTGGGTTACAGTGAGGGAAGGTACTCTAGCGGACCGTATTACCTGGGACTTCTTTAAGACAGCGTTCCAGGGAAAGTATGTTAGGGCAAGTTATGTGGACGCCCAGAGGAAGGCATTTTAGAACTTGGTCCAGGGGAATAAGTCTGTGGCTGAATATGAGGCGGAGTTTCTGCACCTAAGCCGTTACACCTGGGGTATCTCGCAACTTATTATGAACGTTGTGTTTGGTTCGAGGATGGTCTGCGGGACGAGCTGCGAGTACTGATAGCTCCGCAGCGAGAAAGAGATTTTGCTATACTAGTTGAGAAGGCAAAAATAGCCGAAGAAGTGAAGCGTTCTGAGAGGCAGAACCGGGATAAAGGCAGGGGCAAGAATAAGAGAAGTTTTGGGACGTCAGGGTCTACTGGGGGTTTCCAAAAGAGGCCTAGGTTTGATGGGCCGGGATGAGTTGCGATGCCTGTTGCTGTTGGTCAGTCTCGACCGTGTGCTCGGTGTGGGAAAATACATTTGGGGGAGTGTTGGAGAAGAACTGGAGGATGCTTCAAGTGTGGATCTAGGGATCATCGATAAAGGGATCGCCCACAAGAGTTGGCTAGGGCGCGATCGGAGGTCGGGGATTTGCCTGACACCAGAAGAGGTGGTCGTGAGCCACTGAGAGGTCGTGGTCCGGCCAGAGGAGGAAACAATTTTGGTCGAGGGCGTGGAGCACCAGGCAGAGGTGCTGGTAATACAGATGCAAGACAGCCTGGATTAGTTTATACGGCTAGACGTCGAGAGGATGGCGACGCACCGGACGTCATAACCGGTACGTTCCTTATATTTGATGTACCCTTTACAGCTTTGATAGATATTGGGTCTACACATTCATATGTTGCCTGTACTGTGTCTTAGACTCTGGGTATTAGATCTGAAATTGCCGCTAGAGAAATATCTGTGGTTAGCCCTCTAGAACAATCTGTGGTAGTGAACAAGTTGTTTAGGAATGTGCCTTTAGAAGTTCAAGGAGTAGTATTTTTGGCAGACTTGATGGAACTACCGTTCGGCGAGTTCGATCTGATCTTAGGCATGGATTGGCTAGTTAAGCACCGTGCGAATTTGGATTGTGCTGCTAAGCGCATGATATTGAAGACTTCTGAGGATAAGGAGGTGCTAGTGATAGGAGAAAGAAGGAATTACCTGTCCAATATGGTGTCGGCATTAAAGGCGGAAAGGATGGTGCGGAAAGGGTGTGGAGTGTTTTTAGCTTTCATCAGTGCTTCGGAGGCCAAGAAATTGACTGTTGGGGATGTCAGAACCGTAAAGGAGTTTCCAGACGTTTTTCCTGAAGAGCTTCCGGGATTACCTCCGGATCGCGAGGTTGAATTTGGCATCGATTTGTTGCCAGGAACGGCTCCGGTGTCCATCGCCCCTTATAGGATGGCATCGAAGGAGCTGGTGGAACTTAAAGCTCAGATTCAAGAACTGTTGGACCGTGGATTTATCTGACCAAGTGTGTCACCGTGGGGAGCACCGATATTGTTTGTCAAGAAAAAGGATGGGTCGATGCGTATGTGCATTGACTATAGGCAATTAAACAAGTTGACTATTAAGAACAAATACCCGCTACCAAGAATTGATGATTTGTTCGATCAGCTGCGAGGAGCTTCGGTTTTCTCAAAGATAGATTTGAGATCTGGGTATCATCAGCTAAAGGTCAAGGAGGCGGATATTCATAAACTGCTTTTCAGACTCGATATGGGCACTACGAGTTTTTAGTGATGCCGTTTGGGTTAACGACTGCACCAGCTGCATTTATGGATATGATGAACTGGGTATTCCAACCCTACCTAGATCGATTTGTTGTGGTATTCATAGATGATATCTTGGTATATTCGAGGACTGATGAGGAGCATGATTCGCATCTTCAGACAGTTCTGCAGATTTTGAGAGAGAAGCAACTGTATGCCAAATTCAGCAAGTGTAAATTTTGGTTGAAAGAAGTGACCTTTTTGGGGCACGTTGTCTCTGCTGAGGGGATTAGGGTTGATCCCCAAAAGATCGAAGCTGTATTGGATTGGAGACCACCGAAGTCAGTGTCAAAAATTTGAAGTTTTTTGGGTTTGGCTGGGTACTACAGAAGGTTTGTTGAGGGGTTTTCATTGATTGCTGCACCTTTAACCAAGTTGCTGCGAAAAGGAATACCGTTTGTTTGGGTCGATAAGCAACAGGAAAGTTTTGAGAAGTTAAAGAAGATTCTGACCGAGGCACTGGTATTGATTCAGCCTGAGGCTGGGAAGGAATTTGTCGTCTATTGCGATGCATCGCACACAGGTTTGGGTTGTGTGTTAATGTAAGAAGGGAAAGTGGTAGCGTATGCATCTCGACAATTAAGGCCACATGAAGTGAATTATCCTACTCATGACTTGGAGCTAGCTGCAGTAGTGTTTGCCCTAAAGATATGGAGACATTACCTGTATGAGGAAAAGTCGGTTATCTATACGGATCAAAAGAGTCTGAAATATCTCCTTACTCAGAAGGAGTTGAATTTAAGGCAGCGGAGATGGATTGAATTGTTGAAAGACTACGACTGCTCAATTGAGTATCACCCGTGTAAAGCTAACGTAGTGGCAGATGCGTTGCGTCGTAAGGTGATAACAGATTTGAGGGCAATGTTTGCTCATCTCAGTCTGTATGAATATGGTAGCTTGTTAGCCGAACTTCAAGTGAAGCCGACTTGGGTAAGTCAGATTAAAGAGAAATAATTATTAGACGAATTGTTAAGTTCTCGACGTTAGCAAGTGGAAGATGGTGAAACAGGGGAGTTTGGTCTGAATAGTGAAGGGATATTATGCTTTTGTGGAAAGGTTTGTATACCGAAGAAGACAAAAGATTTTATGGGAGGAGCATAGTAGCCCTTACGCTATGCATCCCGGTGGAAGTAAGATGTACAGAGATATGCGGGAACAGTACTGGTGGCTTGGGTTGAAGAGTGAAGTTACTGATTTTGTGAGTAAGTGTTTGACATGCCAGTAGGTGAAGGCGGAACATAAGTTGCCTTCGGGGTTGCTGCAACCAGTGAAGATTCCACTTTGGAAGTGGGAGAGGATAACGATGGATTTCGTTAGTGGGCTACCCCTGACGCCTACAAAGAAAGATTCAGTGTGGGTGATTGTCGATCGGTTGACGAAGTCCGCCCACTTCATACCAGTTCGTGTTGACTATTCATTACAGAAGTTGGCCAAGCTGTATGTAGCAGAGATTGTGAGGCTACATGGGGTACCAGTGTCTATCATATCAGACAGGGACCCTAGGTTTACATCACGATTCTGGAAGGCTTTGCATGAAGCCTTAGGTACAAGGCTGGATTTCAGCACAGCGTTTCATCCACAGAATGATGGTCAGTCGGAAAGGGTAATTCAAATTCTGGAGGACATGTTGAGGGCTGTGTGCTTGATTTCAGAGGTAGTTGGGAAGATTACTTGCTGCTGGCTGAATTCGCGTACAACAATAGCTATCAATCCAGCATTCAGATGGCACCATACGAGGCGTTGTATGGTCGTAGGTGTCGTACCCCTACCTGCTGGACAGAGTTGGGTGAACGTTAGTTGTTGGGTCCGAAATTGATCTCAGAGACCAAGGAAAAGGTTAAGGTGATTCGGGCTCGGTTGAAGGAAGCTTTCGATAGGCAGAAATCGTATGCAGACCTGAAGTGTAAGGAAATAGAATTTTTAGTGGGGGATCACGTCTTCTTAAAAGTCTCACCCTGGAAGAAGGTTCTAAGATTTGGACGGAAGGGCAAGTTGAGCTCCAGATTCATCGAGCCTTACCGAGTGTTGAAACGTGTAGGACCAGTGGCTTATCAGCTTGAGTTACCTCCGGAGTTGAGTCAAATACATAATGTATTCCATGTTTCGATGTTAAGGCACTATCGTTCAGATCCATCTCACGTAGTGCCGGTGGAAGAAATTGAAGACCCGATCTGTCTTTCGAAGAGGAGCCAGTGCAGATCTTGGATTGGGATGTTCAGGTGTTAAGAAGGAAATCGGTTCCATTGGTTAAGCCACGTGGGAGCTGAAAGATGTGATGCGACAGCAATACCCTCACCTCTTTTAATCAGGTAAATTTCAAGGCCGAAATTTCTTTAAGGGGGTAGAACTGTAACATCCTAGAATTAGGGGTTCTGCATTTTGTGCTATTCTATGTGTTTGGCTCGCTCAACTTGTTATTTAGGTGTGGTTGGGGGTCCTGGGAAGGCTCGGGTTCGAGTCAGAGCTTTGGAAAAATTTTGTTTTTAGGGCATTTAAGAGGGAGAGCTAGTGGAAGCAGGCCTTAAGGATATTTATTTGTGTTTGATGTCACAAAGTGGGCATGAGGTGGAGTGGAGGTGGCGCCACTGGTAGAGCAAGGGGGAAGGAGTTCGAATCCCATCTGCTGCATTATGGAGCTTTAATTTTTTGTGCTCAAGGAGGGGAAGAGGTGGCATTCGGCTGGGACTCTACCTAGGTGGTTGTTGAATGGGTCAAAGGTTTTCAAATGGATGGAGGAGAGGAGCTTGGGGAGTTTGAATTGGTCAATCAATTCGAAATGGGAGATGGAGAGTGAATGGAGGAGAAAAACAAGGGATTTGGAGAGGGTGGATGAGAGTTGGCTGAATGTGGGAGATGTGGGGGGAGAATTTCGGCTATGTAATGTAGTTGGCTAGGGAATTTCGGCATTTTGGTGTGTGTTAGCAAAACCGAACCATTTAATGGAATGTGCCGAATTTTATAGTTTTCTTTAGCTTTTATATTTGACGAGGTGGTGTTTTACTTTCAAGGCATTTCGGGTTTGTTACTCATTTTTGGTGCTTGTGCTGAATCTCTCAAACTTTCCTCTCCATCTTTTCTTTTCATTTGTGTGATAGCCGAATTTCAACTCTTCTCCTACTTCTTTTGTTTCTTTCTTTCCTTCTTAGCTCCTCTATTTCTTTCTTCTCTTGACCGAACCATTTTCTTCCACA
The DNA here is from genome assembly GCA_025698515.1 of Gossypium sturtianum. Taxonomy (NCBI): domain Eukaryota; kingdom Viridiplantae; phylum Streptophyta; class Magnoliopsida; order Malvales; family Malvaceae; genus Gossypium; species Gossypium sturtianum. Next base: position 74,834,292 of record CM046951.1, on the reverse strand, counting down.
CCCTTCCATTTTCATTGACTCCCTATACCTAAGCCGAATCACTCTTCTTCTACACCATTTTCTCCATAGCCGAACCTCAGCTTGCCCACTTGCTTTTCTTTTCGTTTTGTTTCTTCTTGTTCTATTATTCTAGCCGAAACTTGCTTCTCATCATTCTTTCTTTTTACATCTTCTTCTATACCATTCACCATTAGCCGATCATTTGGTGGACTGAAGCTTAAGGGTTCGTTGGTTGCCGAATCTCCTATTTGGGTTTCTTTCGAATATTAGACTGAACCTCTATCTCTCTCTCAACTCATCTCTGATTCGAGGATGAATCGGTGGTTGTACGGTTCCTCATTTATTAAGGTAAGGAGTTCTCTTTTATTCGATTTCATTCCTCTTTCTCCTTTCATTTTACTTTGCCATAACCAAGCCTCCTTGTTAGATAATCACTAATCCTCATTGTATTACGAACTCTGATCGAGATTTTCTTCATGGATGCGAGTGCTAGCCAATCTAAGGGGGTAGCGTTAAAGGAGCCTGAGGGGAGTGGACTCGTAGTCTCTGCTTCCACGTTCAAACGACGTGCGGTGTCAGCGGTTCGAGACTTTCCACTGCATTGTAACACCCCAAACCCAGCCTAAACGTTACGACCGAATCTGGCATGTCACATGAAAGGAATGTCTAAAAACTGTGCATTCGTTAAAAAGCTAATATTTTTTATAGTTGTGGTGAGAAATCGAGTTTAAGTAATTTTGAATAAGAAATGGTTTATTATCATTTTAGGAAAATCCCATATTGATCATTTAATAATAAGCAATAAACAAATTGAAAGCTGAAACCAAATAAAATACCCAAGGCCTTATTACATAACAAAAACTCAAATAAAAATAAGTCCAAATAAAAGAAAGCGAATTTACGAGTAAACATATGTATGGCCTCCACGAGTCCACCTCGGCTCCCAAATCCGCGATCTAATGATTACCCGCAAAATTTAACTAAGGGGTGAGTCATCGAGACTCGGTGTGTAAATCCCCATCCAAATGTGCCCTTACACAATTTCATATGAAAATATGCATATCATGCACCCAAACCTAGCCATCCAATGCTCCTTTCTCTACCCCGTGTGGTACCAAACCTTTGGTGGTGCCAAACCACCTGGTGACCCAAAGTCACGATATCCATAATTGTGGTGCCAAACCACTTTGGTGACCCAAAGTCACGAATATTCCAATGATGGGGCCAACCCATCGTGTGATACCAAATCTTTGGCGTCAATCCCGTATAATCAGCTGTGGGGCCAACCCTTTGTGGTGCTAAGCCACGGGACGAGGCGCTATGAGGTGCCAAACCTCGGTGTCCCAAAGACACGAATGTGATACCAAATCACCGGTGACTCAAAGTCACTAATAATCCATCGTGGGGCCAACCCACGTGTGATACCAAAATCATGGCGGCGATCCCATATCTCAAAAGTGGGGCCAACCCACGCGATGTGGTGTTAACCACGGGGACGAGTCGCTATGAGGTGCCAAACCTGCGGAGGTGCCAAACCTCACGGTGACCGTAGTCACAATGTGGTACCAAACCCGTGCGGTGCCGTCGACACGAATATCTTCGCCCCCTCCACTCATATAACCCATGCAATATGACATAATAATTCGTGTATGCAGTATGTCATGTATGCTAGACATATATCAAATATAAGTATAACATGAATTACCATCATAATCAGATAGACATAAAACAACATAATCACCCTAATCAAACTCTAAGGGTATAACCGTAATTTTACCTACCAAGGGCATTTTCGTAATTTACCCACCAAGGGTATATCGGTAATTTACCCACCAAGGGCATTTTCGTAATTTCCCCTTCAGTGGTATTTCAGTAATTTACCCACTAAGGGTATTTTGGTAATTTCGTACCTGGAATGGCCTTTCCAAAGGCCCAGTGTCGCCCCGAGCGACCCAACTACCATTTCTGGTCGAAATGGACTATTGGGCCTAAAGCTCAATTTCGGCCCATTCGGGCCCACACGCTCGTGTGGCCCACCTAACACAAATCTAGCCACGTATATAAGTTCCATCTAGTCTAGTTCACTATATACTACACAATCGCACAATTTACTCATAAGGGCCCACGGGCCCATTGGGCCCACTTCGGCCCATCGCGGCCCAAGCAGCCCCAACCCACAAGAATACTACTTATGGCCTCAACTATCGCGTCAAAGCCCCACACGTGCGCTCGCACGCTCGTGTGGCTACTATTGCCGTGACCGGCACTTCGGCATTTGCCGCTCTACAACTAGAGTAGAGAGAGTTACACACCTGATAGGACTCTAGTGTTAATCCGCGCTCCGACCACTCCTGTGCCCAAACGCCTTCCAAGGTGTGTCAACCCTCCTCCTGGAATGCTCTTTATATAGCTAGCTCTTCACCTTCCTTCTTTGTATCTTTCCGATGTGGGATCCCTTCGTCGAGAGAGTTTAAATTCAATGAAACTCTTCTCTCGCCAGCACATAAAATAAATACTCCCTTGCTTCTCATGAGATTCGAACCTGGGCTCCCTTGCAACATAATCCACGTTGCTAGCCACTTGGCCACAAGCTCCTCTTGTGTCTTAAACCATGCGCGACTAAATATAAATCTATAGCCAAATTTCCGAGGTCCAAGTAAAAAGAAAACCAAAATGCAAAAGCCAAGACTTGAACCTTGGACCTCCTTCCTTCCTTATGGCGTCATCCCTTGTCTCTTAAGTGGCGTCACTTTGCCACTACACCACACACTCCACTTGTGTCATTTTTCCCCACATTTTATTCTTAAGGCCTACTGCCAACTTCCGGGTTTTTTCCACCTAAAACCAAAATTTCCCCAAAGCTAATATTTGATCCGGAACTTCATAGAAGCCCTCTAACCTTCCAAAATAACTTACCTAATAAGTCTAACTTGCATTAATGCCGTTCTCAAAAATTTAAAATCAAGGCCCATTGGGCCCAATCCTACTAGGCCCAATTTCGGGATGTTACAAATCTACCCTCCTTAAAGAAATTTCGTCCTCGAAATTTCCAACTACTGAGAACATTCGTACCACCTAACCTACAACATTGTGCTCACGCTGCGCACTCTGATTCCAATAACCCTAATATACTTTTAACTAGAATTTAGAAATCCTACACATACTAAAAAAACTAACCATTAAAGCGGACAAATATTTAAAGACGCAATCAACTCTATATCCGAACATCACATCCAACCCAAACACACGTAATAGATATTCAAAATACAAACATATAACAAAGCAAAGTATCAGGAAACTTACAGTGCGGATTGGTGCCGGAGACTAGGGTGCCATATTTCAAAAAAAAATAGATATATATTTTTCTAAACCATTTTCTAAACCATCTTTTGAAAACATTTTTTGAACCCAAACCCACGGTGAGTTTTTGAACCTAGGCTCGATACCATAATTGTAACACCCCAAACCAAAGCCTAAGCGTTACGATCGAATCGGCATGTCACATGAAAGGAATGTCTAAAAGCGTGCATTCGTTAAAAGCTCATATTTTTATAGTTGTGGTGAGAAATCGAGTTTAAGTAATTTTGAATAAGAAATGGTTTATTATCATTTTAGGATAATCCCATATTGATCATTTAATAATAAGCAATAAACAAATTGAAAGCTGAAACCAAATAAAATACCCAAGGCCTTATTACATAACAAAAACTCAAATAAAAATAAGTCCAAATAAAAGAAACGAATTTACTGAGTAAACATATGTATGGCCTCCACAAGTCCACCTCGGCTCCCAAATCCGCGATCTAATGATTACCTACAAAATTTAACTAAGGGGTGAGTCATCGAGACTCGGTGTGTAAATCCCCATCCAATGGCCCTTACACAATTTCATATGAAAATATGCATATCATGCACCCAAACCTAGCCATCCAATGCTCCTTTCTCTACCCGTGTGGTACCAAACCACTGGTGGTGCCAAACCACCTGGTGACCCAAAGTCACGATATCCATAATTGTGGTGCCAAACCCTTTGGTGACCCAAAGTCACGAATATTCCAATGATGGGGCCAACCCATCGTGTGATACCAAATCATTTGGCGTCAAATCCGTATAATCAGCGTGGGGCCAACCCATTGTGGTGCTAAGCCACCGGGACGAGACGCTATGAGGTGCCAAACCTCGGTGTCCCAAAGACACGAATGTGATACCAAATCACCGGCGGCGATCCCATATCTCAAAAGTGGGGCCAACCCACGTGTGATACCAAATCATGGCGGCGATCCCATATCTCAAAAGTGGGGCCAACCCACGGTGGTGTTAACCACGAGGGACGAGTCGCTATGAGGTGCCAAACCTCCGGAGGTGCCAAACCTCTGGTGACCGTAGTCACAATGTGGTACCAAACACATTGGTGCCCGTCGACACGAATATCTTTGCCCCTCCACTCATATAACCCATGCAATATGACATAATAATTCGTGTATGCGTTATGTCATGTATGCTAGACATATATCAAATATAAGTATAACATGAATTACCATCATAATCGAGATAGACATAAAACAACATAATCACCTAATCAACCTCTAAGGGTATAACAGTAATTTTACCTACCAAGGGCATTTTCGTAATTTACCCACCAAGGGTATATCGGTAATTTACCCACCAAGGGCATTTTAAGTAATTTACCCTTGGTGGTATTTGATAATTTACCCACTAAGGGTATTTTGGTAATTTCAGACTGGAATGGCCTTCCAAAGGCCGATGTCGCTCCCGAGCGACCCAACTACCATTTCTGGGTGAAATGGACTATTGGGCCTAAAGCTCAATTTCGCCCATTCGGGCCCACACGCTCGTGTGGCCCACCTAACACAAATCTAGCCACGTATATAAGTTCCATCTAGTCTAGTTCACTATATACTACACAATCGCACAATTTACTCATAAGGGCCCACGGGCCCATTGGGCCCACAGGCCCATTGGGCCCACCGACCCCATCGCGCCCAAGCAGCCCCAACCCACAAGAATACTACTTATGGCCTCAACTATCGCGTCAAAGCCCCACACGTGCGCTCGCGCACGCTCGTAGTACTACTATTGCCGTGGCCAAGCACTTCGGCATTTGCCGCTCTACAACTAGAGTAGAGAGAGTTACAAACCGATAGGACTCTAGTGTTAATCCGCGCTCCGACCACTCCTGTGCCCAAACGCCTTCCAAGGTGTGTCAACCCTCCTCTGGAATGCTCTTTATATAGCTAGCTCTTCACCTTCCTTCTTTGTATCTTTCCGATGTGGGATCCTTCACAAGAGAGTTTAAATTCAATGAAACTCTTCTCGCCAGCATCAGCAAAATAAATACTCCTTGCTTCTCATGAGATTCGAACCCGGGCTCCCTTGCAACATAATCCACGCTGCTAGCCACTTGGCCACAAGCTTCTCTTGTGTCTTAAACCATGCGCAACTAAATATAAATCTATAGCCAAATTCTGAGGTCCAAGTAAAAAGAAAACCAAAATGCAAAAGCCAAGACTTGAACCTTGGACCTCCTTCCTTCCTTATGGCGTCATCCCCTTGTCTCTTAAGTGGCGTCACTTTGCCACAACACCACACACTCCACTTGTGTCATTTTTCCCCACATTTTATTCTTAAGGCCTACCTGCCAACTTCCAGGGTTTTTTTTCACCTAAAACCAAAATTTCCCCAAAGCTAATATTTGATCCCGGAACTTCATAGAAGCCCTCTAACCTTCCAAAATAACTTACCTAATAAGTCTAACTTGCATTAATGCCGTTCTCAAAAATTTAAAATCAAGGCCCATTGGGCCCAATCCTACTAGGCCCAATTTCGGGATGTTACAGCATTGTGGTAGAAAGCCGACATCCATTTGGGATAGGAGGATAGTGGTTATTCCCGCTAGTGAGAGTAGCGACGATCAGGAGTTTTTAATCCTTCGCGTAATCAGGTGTGTAATTCTCACACCATCTGTTGTGGTTCAGTAATAATTATGTGTATGGTTGAAAAGACGAAATAACTGTAACGGTAGTTGAGATACCCTTGAGGGTAAGGTTGGAGATACCAGGTTAGTAACCTTTATGAATATGTCATTTAAATAACTTTGCGTGAATATATGTATGCTCCGATTATTCGATGTACACTGATATATGTTTGCATTCATTACATTATGATAATAAATGCATGGGATTGGGATATGATATTGATGAAAAGGGGCAGTGTATTTCGGTGGCTCTGCCACATATTTCGGTGACCATGTCACATTATTTCGGTGGCTCTACCACATATTTCGGTGACCTTGTCACATTATTTTGGTGGCTCTGCCACATATTTCAGTGACTTTGTCACAATTTCGGCTTTTAGCAGCATGACTGTCAGCATGACTGCCAATGAGGTGTGTAGTGGATGGAGGGTTGAATGTGAAATCCCCACAGGTGTGTTAGGTTGGATACAGAGTGGTGTGTAGCGGATGGAATACTAGGTTGGGCTGGGTTGCATTGCATTCATTATCTGATATGCCATGTTTTAGGGCTATTGCCCAATTCGATCCGTATGGGCTTCGGCCAATTTGCTTATGAGAGGGCTAATGTAACACCCCAAACCCGGTCAATACGCCACGACCGAATCTGGTATGTCACTAAGGAAAATATTTTTGAAAGAATCGAATTAACAATTAAATTTTGTGAAAAACTCTTTGAAATTCTTTATTTGTCGAAAATAAGTTAAAACTGATATTTACTTTGAATTACATAAAACTTTAAAACTTAGTTGATAAATCATAGGATAGAAAACATTTATATCTTTTTAAGAAAATTTGAAATATCACTTTGAGAATCCGTTTGCAATTGAGTATAGAAACCTGAATTTTAGAAATCACTTAATTTGTTGAAAACACTTAACTTGTAATTTTTCTATCGAACTATTCATATTACCCGATGGTAAGATTTTTAAAACCATTGCGAGTTTTTAGTTTAGAAAACTTTGAGCTCAATTATTAGATTAACCAAGTAATTTATAAGCCATATTTTAAATATATTCAAAACATAAAAATAATCCAAAACATAATTAAACAGGCCTTATTACAAAACCATAAAATATGAAAACCAAATTAAAATAAAGTACCCAAATGGAAGTTCATGTAAAACCAAACTTTATTGCATGGCCTCCTCGAGTCCATCCGGCTCCATATCCGCGATCTCACGAATCACCTGAAATATAAGGGAGAAGGTGAGTCACCAAGACTCAGTGCATTTTCCCTCTCCTGGGTAAATACCACATACTTACACAAATTATAACAAAACAACATATATGTATAATGCACCCAACCTAGCTATCCATAACTCCTTTTCTACCCCGTGTGGTACCAAACCACTGGTGGTGCCAAACCACTGGTGACCGAAGTCACGATATAAATGTGATACCAAATCACTGGTGACCAAAGTCACAAATAATCCATCTGTGGGGCCAACCCACGTGTGATACCAAATCACTGGCAGACGATCCCATATCTCAAAAGTGGGGCCAACCCACGGTGGAGTTAATTCACAGGGATGAGTCGCTATGAGGTGCCAAACCTCACGGTGTCCAAGACACGAATGTGATACCAAATCTTTGGAGGTACCAAACCTCTCGGTGTCCGAAGACACGATATCAATCTTTCCCCTCCTCTCATATTGCCCATAACAATGCAATAGATAGACAAATCATGTCAATAAACTTTGATATGTATCTCATAATGAATATATCATAAATCGTAGATCATGATTTCAATCGACATGTATTAACAACATATTGAAACGGACTTACCGAATCCTCATTCATACCATCATGGTATCATATCCGAGATCTCATCGATTTACCCACTTTCATAATATGATTAGTTATATAACACACAAATATACATATATAAACCAAGTTATAAAGTGTGTAAGATACACACCTTTCACCAAAGCAATACTAAAATCCGATGATCCGATCTACGCCTTTGGATCACTTTGTCCTACAATCGGCCATATCACAATATTTTAATGAAAACCATTCGACCAACAACATATCTTAATCCAAATAACCTTAGGCTTCCTCAACCAACTTTAAGAGTATAGAATCCTTACCACTTGACTTACCAACTTCGATTTGCTAAAGGAATGGCTTAAATCGATTGCTTCGAAATCCCAATGAGCCTAAGAGAATAATCGAATCCTAAAAAATGGTTAGAACCTTGCAAAACAATTCCCAAAGGTTCGGCCTTTGTCCACAAGAAAACATCATAGAAACGAGAAAGAAAAGAAAGAAAAACGTCCATGAACACTTACCCTTTTTATCCAAAATCGATAGAAGAAAACCAAGGAGAGTCTACCCTTGAATATTCGGCCAAAAATAATACTAAAAGGAAGTAGAAGATTCGGCTATGGTGAAGAAAAGAAAAATAGAATGGAAGTAGATGTTTTATCTTTGAACAAATGAAAAGAAATGGTATTTGAGATGGAGAAATATTCGCCAAGAGAATGTAAAAGAAAATGTGATTATGAACAAATGTCAAAAAGAAAAGAAAAGAGAGATGTGGGAGAGATGAGATTCGGCCAACACCTATTTTGCCTAAAAGAAAAGTGCAAAAATACCAAAATTAAGTTTTGGTTTCAAAAGCAAAGATGAAAGAAAGGAAATAGCATTTTTGGTTCAACAAAATAAGAGCTAAAACAAAAGCTACATTTGCACAAAATGCACAATGACATTCGGCCAAAGAAAGAGTTTTTGGAGAGGGAAAACAAAAATGCAAAAGATGTTCAAATGACAAAAATTGGCCAATATCCCCCCAAACTACCTATTACATTCGGCCACCCCTAGCCATACATGCCGTCCACATACATGCACTAAAGCCTTGAATAAAGTTTCCAAAACATCCTCCATATTCCATGCCTTTTGTCCCCTCATAATACCATAACTTTAAGATAACCTTCCATAACCTTAAGATTCTTATCCCCAATTTCAAGCTTTCCTTAAACCAAAATTCAACTTACCAAAATTAAGAGTCCAACCTATCATAAACAAAGGTTGACCGTCCATAATTGCTAGGATTAAAAAATAAACCTTCAAAATGCTAAACATGCTACTCGAACCTCTAACCTCAAACAACCTTTCAAGCTCCTTAACCATCTTGCCACTTACTCCTCTTGTGCTTTAATTTAACACTTAAATTAACTTAAGTGTCAAGCTCACTTAATCCACTTCATTAAATAAACCATGCTAAAATTTATTCTAGCTTCCTAAATAAAATCAAGCCTTCATAAGACTATGCTAACACACAAAATTCATACCCGAGCCAACACAAATAATACTCAAATTTTCCTAAAGCTCAAGGCCCAATCCTACTAGGCCCAATTTCGGGATGTTACAAATCTACCCTCCTTAAAGAAATTTCGTCCTTGAAATTTCCAACTAACTAACAGTCGTATATCCTATCTCGCCACACTACGTTCTTCTGCACAAGACTCTGATCTTAATAAAACCACAATGTACTTTTAACAAAATCTTAAATCTTTTTTTTTCACACAACCAACATACTAATCCACCATAGCAAACCATTATCTAACACTTACACTTATACCAAAAATTTTCCTACAATCAACCATCACTTCCAACCAAAACATACCGACTTGAGAGTGAGGAAACAATCCACGAGCCTTAAGCTCCTTAGAGACTGCATCTCAAGCATACTCCTATCTTCCTCCAACATTCTCCCGGATGACACCTTCCACAATAATCGCAAGCCAAAAAGTTTGACCATGCCTTGACATGTTTACTGAGCGAGATTGTGACCCTAGAGAACCGTGATCTCTGTTCTTCTTACTGATCCACGGACCCAACTCCAAGTGCTTCACCGATTCTTTAACTATCTCGAGTCACTCATCAATCCGAACCCGATCATGATATTACGTCTCACCACTAGCGATGCTAACGCCTCCTTACTAGAATTATGCCTGCATGCGAAAATCTAGCCCTAACACTTTGGCTTTTACCACATCCACAACGTCCACGATCTCGAGTGCTCATGTCTAACATCTCGACTTATCGAGTTTAAAAAGTTTTATGCAATAGTCATTATTCCACTTTCTTTAAAACACAGTTTTATGAATAATTTTAATAAGAAGTTGTTTCGCGAGTACATTCAACCTATAGTTTTGGGTCTCTAGAGTAGTTCCTACTACTATACAGTCATGCAAACATCATTATCATCAAAATCAACAATTTGATGTACTTACCAGGGCGGATTGATGTCGGAGACTCGAGGCCATGCCTTTCCAACCATATAATTTTCAACAAAACATTTTAAAATCCATTCTTTAAAACATTTTGGGCCTCGGGCCCACAGCCGAGCTTTTAAACTTAGCTCTGATACCAACTTGTAACACCCCAAACCCGGTCAATACGCCATGACCGAATCTGGTATGTCACTAAGGAAAATATTTTTGAAAGAATCGAATTAACAATTAAATTTTGTGAAAAACTCTTTGAAATTCTTTATTTGTCGAAAATAAGTTAAAACTGAGATTTACTTTGAATTACATAAAACTTTAAAACTTAGTTGAAAAATCATAGGATAGAAAACATTTATATCTTTTTAAGAAAATTTGAAATATCACTTTGAAAATCCGTTTGCAATTGAGTATAGAAACTGAATTTTGGAAATCACTTAATTTGTTGAAAACACTTAACTTGTAATTTTTCTATCGAACTATTCATATTACCCGATGGTAAGATTTTTAAAACCATTGCGAGTTTTTAGTTTAGAAAACTTTGAGCTCAATTATTAGATTAACCAAGTAATTTATAAGCCATATTTTAAATATATTCAAAACATAAAAATAATCCAAAACATAATTAAACAGGCCTTATTACAAATCCATAAAATATGAAAACCAAATTAAAATAAAGTACCCAAATGGAAGTTCATGTAAAACCAAACTTTATTGCATGGCCTCCTAGAGTCCATCCGACTCCATATCGCGATCTCACGAATCACACGAAATATAAGGGAGAAGGTGAGTCACCAAGACTCGAGTGCATATTCCCTCTCGGGTAAATACCACATACTTACACAAATTATAACAAAGCAACATATATGTATAATGCACCCAACCTAGCCATCCATAACTCCTTTTCTACCCCGTGTGGTACCAAAACCTTTGGTGGTGCCAAACCACTTGGTGACCGAAGTCACGATATAAATGTGATACCAAATCCTTTGGTGACCAAAGTCACAAATAATCCATCTGTGGGGCCAACCCACGTGTGATACCAAATCACCGCGACGATCCCATATCTCAAAAGTGGGGCCAACCCACGGTGGAGTTAATCCACAGGGACGAGTCGCTATGAGGTGCCAAACCTCTGGTGTCCGAAGACACGCATGTGATACCAAATCACTGGAGGTACCAAACCTCTGGTGTCCGAAGACACGATATCAATCTTCCCCCTCCTCTCATATTGCCCATACCAATGCAATAGATAGACAAATCATGTCAATAAACTTTGATATGTATCTCATAACGAATATATCATAAATCGTAGATCATGATTTCAATCCACATGTATTAACAACATATTGAAACGGACTTACCCGAATCCTCATTCATACCATCATGGTATCATATCCAGATCTCATCGATTTACCCACTTTCATAATATGATTAGTTATATAACACACAAATATACATATATAAACCAAGTTATAAAGTGTGTAAGATACACACCTTTCACCAAAGCAATACTAAAATACGATGATCCGATCTACCGCACTAGAACACTTTGTCCTACAATCGGCCATATCACAATATTTTAATGAAAACCATTCGGCCAACAACATATCTTAATCCAAATAACCTTAGGCTTCCTCAACCAACTTTAAGAGTATAGAATCCTTACCACTTGACTTACCAACTTCGATTTGCTAAAGGAATGGCTTAAATCGATTGCTTCCGAAATCCCAATGAGCCTAAGAGAATAATCGAATCCTAAAAAATGGTTAGAACCTTGCAAAACAATGCCCAAAGGTTCGGCCTTTGTCCACAAGAAAACATCATAAACGAGAAAGAAAAGAAAGAAAAACGTCCATGAACACTTACCCCTTTTTATCCAAAATCGATAGAAGAAAACCAAGGAGAGTCTACCCTTGAATATTCGGCCAAAAATAATACTAAAAGGAAGTAGAAGATTCGGCTATGGTGAAGAAAAGAAAAATAGAATGGAAGTAGATGTTTTATCTTTGAACAAATGAAAAAGAAATGGAGAAATATTCGGCCAAGAGAGTGTAAAAGAAAATGTGATTATGAACAAATGTCAAAAAGAAAAGAAAAGAGAGATGTGGGAGGGATGAGATTCGGCCAACACCTATTTTGCCTAAAAGAAAAGTGCAAAAATACCAAAATGAAGTTTTGGTTTCAAAAGCAAAGATGAAAGAAAGGAAATAGCATTTTTGGTTCAACAAAATAAGAGCTAAAACAAAAGCTACATTTGCACAAAATGCACAATGACATTCGGCCAAAGAAAGAGTTTTTGGAGAGGGAAAACAAAAATGCAAAAGATGTTCAAATGACAAAAATTAGCCAATATCCCCCCCAAACTACCTATTACATTGGCCACCCCCTAGCCATACATGCCGTCCACATACATGCACTAAAGCCTTGAATAAAGTTTCCAAAACATCCTCCATATTCCATGCCTTTTGTCCCCTCATAATACCATAACTTTAAGATAACCTTCCATATCCTTAAGATTCTTATCCCCAATTTCAAGCTTTCCTTAAACCAAAATTCAACTTACCAAAATTAAGAGTCCAACCTATCATAAACAAAGGTTGACCGTCCATAATTGCTAGGATTCAAAAATAAACCTTCAAAATGCTAAACATGCTACTCGAACCTCTAACCTCAAACAACCTTTCAAGCTCCTTAACCATCTTGCCACTTACTCCTCTTGTGCTTTAATTTAACACTTAAATTAACTTAAGTGTCAAGCTCACTTAATCCACTTCATTAAATAAACCATACTAAAATATATTCTAGCTTCCTAAATAAAATCAAGCCTTCATAAGACTATGCTAACACACAAAATTCATACCCGAGCCAACACAAATAATACTCAATTTTTCCTAAAGCTCAAGGCCCAATCCTACTAGGCCCAATTTCGGGATGTTACAGCTAAGGCCCAATTTGCTTCGGTGGGCTTAGGCCCAAAAAAATGTTGTTCTTGAGGGGAATTACACACTGAGTTCTCGTAACTTACCCCTCTGCTTAATTTTGCAGGTAATTCCTAGCTTTGCGGATTTGGAGCCGAGGTGAACTCTGTGGTGGCCATGCATTGTTTCTTTAGTAAACTCTACTTTACATTACTTTAAATTTACTTTACCTTTGGAATTATGTTCTGTAATAAGGCCGCTATGATTTTAATTTGGTTTTTATTTTAATGCATTTATTATCCACTATGAATTGACTAATATGGGGTTTTCCTAAAAACTTAAATAATCGTTTTCCAAAATACTAAAAGAATGGATCACCAACTATTGACAATTAAATTCAGGATTTCCTTAAAACTACAATACTTGTTTTCAAAAACGCCACATACTGAAATCTGCTGGTTTTCGATTCTTGTATTATAAAACAAGTTTTCGTTGGTTAGTACTATTTATAAACTTTTTCAAGAAAACATAAAATCAAGTCTGCTTCTCAAAATGGAATCAAAACTCAAAATTTTTAAACGATCACAAAGTTTCTTTAACAACCTTTCCATGTGACATGCCAGATCCGGTCGTAACGTCTTGGCCGGGTTTGGGGTGTTACAAGGACGTTGGCATCGATATGAGATTTACGTGTAAAACCACGTCTGGGACATTGGCATCGATATGAGATTTACGTGTAAGACCACATCTGGGACGTTGGCATAGATATGAGATTTACGTGTAAGACCACGTCTGAGACGTTGGCATCGATATGAGATTTACGTGTAAGACCCTGTTTGGGACAGTGGCATCGATATCTGATTGCATGTAAGACCACGTCTGGGACATTGGTGTTGTATGACTATTCCGAGCATTCCGAGCACCCTATTAGATTCCGAACGGTTCAATGGGTAAGTCCGAGATGTGAATGACTAAGTGAACTATATAATGATTCAGGTACGTTGAAAGGTACACTATGTATGTGTATGAAAGGTAAGTATACATATATGAATTTACCAAAAAGAATGTGAATATGGATTTGATGAGATAATATGTGATGTATAAGCTTGAATGAGCTATGTGCAATAGTGATGCTTGATTTGAGAAATGTGGTAAGTGATGGCTAAATAAATGAGTCAAAAGATATGTGCTGAAATTTGCACATGAGAGGTATTAATGTCGATGTATAAATGTAGCTATGTGTATTACATACTAAGTTTATTTGTGTATGGCTTACTAAGCTTTTGGAAAGCTTACTCTCTGTGTGTGTTTACTCTGTTTTGTAGGTCGTCAAAGCTACGAAAGGCTCGGGAATCGTCAAGGATTGTCATCACACTATCAAACTCAACTTTGGTACTTTTGAATGTGTATATAACCTAATATGGCATGTATAGGCTAGTCATTTGGTATATGTTTGAGATGAACTTAGCCATGTGATGTGGCTAGTTATATATTGGTATTATGTAATTATGAATATGGTATATGATGTTGTTTTTGGTATGATTACATGACTATGAAATGGTCAAGTTTATGGTAAGCATATGGATGAAATTTGAGTATGTATATTTGATCAAAGAAATGGTAATATGGAAGGTAAATGTAGATGAATCATGCTTGAATGTCAATTGTGCATGAGATGAACCGATATATTGCTTGTAGGTACGACCCTAATGTGGGTGGCTTTATGGCCTTGCAAATGGCCTGTTTTGCTTACACGGCCGTGGCACACAGGCGTGCCTAGTAGCCGTGTGAACAAGTCAGTAGCTAGCCTAACTTTACACAACCATGGCACACGGGCGTGTCTGGTGGCTGTGTGGATAAGTCAGTATACATGCCCTATTTTGGCACGGCCAGGACACATGGGTGTGTCTAGTAGCCGTGGGAGGCATACGGTCTGACTGCACGGGCGTGTGACCTCTGCAGTGTTCAAAAAGTTTTAAATTTCTGAGAATTTTCGTATGTGTTCGGTTTAGTCCCGACCCTTTTCTAAAGCATGCTTAAGGTCTCGGTGACCTATCTAAGGGACATAGTGATTGCAATTGATAACTTGCATTATGAAATGTCTGTAAATGTTTTCGATCTGTACGGCAATACCTTTAACCTTAATCCGGTGACAGATACGGGTTAGGGGTGTTACAAGCTTAGTAAGTTTGCATGAAATAAATAGCAACATAATATCTTATGATAACATTCATACGTTACATTGAGTGATAACTCAAATTCTTAAACACATTGACATAACATACTCATGCTTACTCTTACCAATCTCATAACACATATCGAACTCATTTCTCGTAAATTACTCATATGTACCTGTGTCACTTCATCACATAACTTTAGCACTCTTACATCTTGAACATAAACTTAGCTCTCTACTATCTTTAACATAAAATTTAGCCCTTTACCCGTAACCACTTGGAATACCGAAGGATACTCGGAATTCGTCATACACATAATAAGATGCCAATGCCATATCCCAGATATGGTCTTACATGGGATCACACGTCGATGCCGATGCCATATCCCGGATATGGTCTTATACTGTATCTCATATCGATGTCGATGTCATATCCCATATATGGTCTTATACGAGATCATATATCGATGCCATGTCCCAGACATGGTCTTACACGAAATCTCTTATTCGATGTCGATGCCATATCCCAGATATGGACTTATACGGGATCTCAATTCGGTGCCGAAGCCATATCCCAGATATGGTCTTATACGGGACCTTATAAATCTCATATTTTGACAATGGTATCATTTCTATTCCTAAGGTCAACCGGGACTTTCACATCATAAATCTTCATCATATTCTCATCGAACATCATTGATCAATTTTCACAGAAATAATGTGCATTTCATGTAATCTCAAGCATTTCAATACATAATGACATATTGTTAATTTATTACACACAAACTTACATCGTTATCAAAATGTGTATAATCGTTCGATTTAGTCCACCACCTTGTTGTTTTCTCGGTTTCGGTCCGGACTTTGTGTCTCTTGATCTATAATGATAATTTCACTCTTTGAATGACCACATTGACTAAATCGAACCATGAATCATACTTTGGAAAAATTACAATTTTACCCCTAAACTTTCACATATATACAAAATGGTCCCTAGGCTCGTATAATGACATACACTCATTTCCTTGGTTACCCAAGCCTAGCTGAACCTACCTTAAGCTTATAGTAGCTCATATTTTCCTTCAAAACTGATTTTTACTACACATTTTATCACTTTTATAATTAGGTCCTTTTTATGAATTTTTCATGAAAATCACTTAGAAAAAGATGTTTATCATACATCAAACTTTCATATTCCTCTATTAAACATCAAAATACATGTATGTCATACATGGGTAAATTTTTGAACATGAACCTCAGCTCAAAATATTGGTAGAAATAGCTAAATCGAGCTACGAGGATCTCAAAAATACAATGAACATCAAAAACGGGGCTTGGAGGTACTTACAATCAAGCCTGAAAGTTGAAGAAACCCTAGCTATATCTCCTTGCAAATTTCGACACTTAGGGGAAGAAGATGGACATCAATTTTGACTTCTTTTTCCCTTTTTATTAACTTATTAACATAATGACCAAAATGCCCTTAAGGCCCCTTTCTTGAGATTTTTCCTTCCCATGTCTATTTTTGTCCATCATAAGTTATAATGGTCTAATTGCTAAATAAGGACCTCTAATAAATTTTATATTGCTATCTCATACTTGAAATGGTCTAATTGCTAAATAAGGACCTTTAATAAATTTTTTATTGCTATCTCATACTTGAATCTTCTAGAATCTCATATTTTTCAGTCTTTGCAATTTAGTCCTAATGAATAAATTGATCACTAAATAATAAAATTTCTTCATGAAATTTTCACATAAGTATGCAAACATGTCTTAGACCTCATAAAAACCATAAAACATATATTTCTACCTCGGATTTGTGGTCTTGCAACCACTATTCCGACTAGGCCCTAAATTGGGCTGTTACAATTCTCCCCCTTAGGGATTTTCGTCTCCGAAAATCTTACAGGTAAAATGGTTGGGATATTGGTTTCTCATGGCCTCATCGGGCTCCCATGTAGCCTCTTTTACCCCATGTCTTTGCCATAGTACTTTCACAAGGGCTATACTTTTATTTCTTAATTGTTTAACTTCTCGTGCCAAAATCTTAGCCGGCTCTTCGCCATAAGTCATGTCCAGTTGAATTTCAACCTCTGTCGGTACAATCACATGCAAAGGGTCTGATCGGTAGCGACGTAACATAGACACGTGGAATGCATCATGAATCTTTTCTAACTCAGATGGCAATGCCAGACGATAGGCTACCGGTCCTATCCTCTTGGTAATCTCATACGGTCCGATAAAGCGCAGACTCAACTTGCCTTTTCGGCCAAATCTTAGAACTTTCTTCCATGGTGACACTTTCAAAAATACCTTATCACCAACTTGAAACTCAATCTCTTTTTGTTTCAAATCCACGTAGGACTTTGGCCTATCAGAAGCAACTTTTAAACAATCATGAATCACCTTTACCTTCTCTTCAGTTTCTCTAACTAAATCAACCCCGTGAATCTGATTCTCTCTGAGTTCAGTCCAATACAGGGGTGTTCTGCACTTACGCCCATATAATGCCTCATAGGGCGCCATTTTCAAGCTCGACTGAAAACTGTTATTGTAGGCAAATTCTACTAATGGTAAGTACTTTTCCCAATTACCTTGAAATTCTAAAACACAACATCAAAGCATGTCTTCAAGTATCTGAATTATCCTTTCCGACTGTCCGTCAGTTTGCGTATGGAAAGTTGTACTAAAGCTCAATTTTGTGCCCAAGGCTTCTTGCAACTTTTTCCAAAATCGTGATGTAAACCTCGGATCTCTGTCCGATATAATCGACAATGGTACTCCATGTAATCTCACAATTTTTGACACATACAATTCTGCTAATTTATCAAGCGAATAGTTAATACGTACCGGTATAAAGTGAGCCGACTTTGTGAGCCTATCAACCGCGACACACACGGCATCCTTCTTTTTCGGTGTCAAAGGCAAACCCGTCACAAAGTTCATAGCAATACGGTCCCACTTCCACTCGAAAACCATAATAGGCTGAAGTAGACCCGAAGGTACTTGGTGCTCAGCTTTTACTTACTGACAAATCAAGCATCTCGATACGAACTCAGAAATATCTTTCTTCATACTCGGCCACCAATACCATTTATTCAAATCATTATACATCTTTGTACTGCCTGGATGAATAGATAAATACCCACTATGTGCTTCGTGCAAAATTTTTCGAATAAGCTCATCAGCTCTGGGTACACAGACCCTATCTCGGAACAACATACATCCATCAAGACTAATCCAAAAGTTTGACTCAACATTTGACTCACATTGAACTCTTTTAGCTTGCAAATCATTGTCACCTTTCTAAGCTTCACAAATCTCTTGGAGAAACATCGGTCTAGCTCTAAACTCAGCTAGAATAGAACCATCATCTGACAAAGCCATTTGTGTATTCATGGCTCTTAATGCGAACAAAGATTTCTTTCTCAAGGCATCAGCGACCACATTCACCTTTCCCGGGTGGTAGTCGATCACTAACTCGTAATCTTTTATCAATTCTAACCATCTTCGTTGCCTTAGGTTTAATTCTTTTTGAGTGATCAAGTACTTTAAACTTTTATGATCAGTGAATACCCGACATTTCTCACCATACAAATAGTGTCTCCAAATCTTCAACGCAAACATAATGGTAGCTAACTCCAAATCATGTCTCGGGTAATTCTTCTCGTACGACTTTAATTGTCTAGAGGCATAAGCGATCACCTTGCCCTCTTGCACGAGTATACAACCCAATCCATTTAAAGATGCATCACTATAAACCACAAATTCTTTTCCTGGTTCAGGTTGTACTAAAACTAGAGCCTCAGTCAACAATGCCTTCAATTTTTCAAAACTTTGTTGGCACTTTTCTGTCCACTCAAACTTCACATCTTTTTGCAATAGCCTCGTCATTGGAGTAGCTATCATGGAAAATCCCTTGACAAACCGCCTGTAATAACCAGCTAGGGCCATAAAACTTCTAACCTCAGATACATTCCTAGGCGGCTTCCAATCCACAATTGCTGAAATCTTAGTCGGGTCAACTTTAATTCCATCTCACAAGACAATATGCCCCAACAATCTGACTTCTTTAAGCCAAAATTCACTTTTACTAAACTTGGCATATAACTGATTATCTATAGAATTTGTAAGACTGTCCTCAAATGCTCAGCATGCTCGTTTTTGTCACAAGAGTAAATCAATATATCATCAATGAAGACTACAACAAATTTATCCAAATATGGCCAAAAGATGCGATTCATTAAATCCATAAACACAGCAGGGGCATTGGTTAAACCGAAAGGCATGACTAAAAACTCGTAGTGACCATACCTTGTCCGAAATACGGTTTTCGGCACTTTTGAGTCTTTGACTCTCAACTGGCAATAACCAGACCTCAAGTCTAACTTGAAAACACAGTGGCTCCCTTCAATTGGTCAAACAAATCATCAATCCTTGGCAATGGGTACTTGTTATTTAAGGTTACCTTATTAAGCTGTCGATAATCTATACATAACCTCATGGAACCATCTTTCTTTTTCACAAATAACACGGGAGCACCCCACGGAGAATAACTTGGTCTTGCGAAACCTTTATCCGTCAAATCTTGTAAATGTACCTTCAATTCTTTCAAATCGGTTGGAGCCATCCTGTACGGAGCGATTGAAATAGGGGCAGTACCAAGGGCTAATTCAATGACAAATTCAATCTCTCTAACCGGAGGCAACCTTGGCAATTCTTCTGGAAATACATCAAGATACTCACATACTAAGGGCACTGATTCAATTCTTAGCTCAGTCTCTTTAGCATTCATCACAAAAGCAAGATAAGCTTCATATCCCTTTCTTACATATTTTTGGGCAGACATATGTGAAATCACTGCTGGCAATCTGTCCTGTTCATCTGATTCAACATGAAGAATATCCCCATTTTCACATTTTAACTCAATAAATTTCCTTCCACAATTTACTATCACATCATGAGTAGTTAACCAATCCATACCAAGAATTACATCGAATTCATCAAATGGCAATAGCATGAGATTTTCTGGAAAATAATGACCTCTAATCATCAAAGGGCAATCTTTGCATACTTTATCAACTAACACACATTTGCCTAGGGGATTTGACACCTTTATCACAAATTCTGTAGACTCTACAGACATGTTCATGCTAGATACTAATTTCATGCAAATATACGAGTGAGTAGATCCCGGATCAATTAAAACAACAACATGAGTATCATAAAGAGAAAATGTACATGTGATCACATCAGAGGATGACGCCTCTTCACGAGCGCGAATAGCATAAGTCCTCATAGGCGCTCTACCCTCAGATCTTGCATTCTGCTCTCTGGGTGTATTCTTACTACTCATTTCGTTTCCTAGATTTCTCTGTGACCTTCCTCTAGCAGTACTTCCCGATCTTGCACTCTGAGATTTCTCTTTTTCAACCATTTCGGGACAATCTCTAATAAAATGATCTAGGGCTCCACACTTGAAACAAGCTCTCTCATTTGCTCGACACTCACCGGGATGACGTCTGCCACACTATGGACATTCCAGTCTACTTGGTCGAGCGTTACCAACACTAGCAATCGAAGTGGTCTGAGCTTTAGAACCCGAATAATGTTTAACCTTACTTTTGTTAGAAAACCCAGCTGAAGTGGTTGATCGAGTAGTAAACTCTCTTGATTTTTTGGATGAGGATTGAAATGACTTGCTCACATGTCTCTTCCTCGAGTCGCGAGGCTCGATTTCAACCTTTCTTTTCTCTTTGGCCAACTCCTCGGCCTTGCAAGCTCTATCTACTAACACAAAAAATTCTTTTAGTTTTAGGACTCCAACATACAATCAAATATCCCCATTTAACCCGTCCTCAAACCTTTTACACATAATGGCTTTAGCAGATACACACTCTCGAGCGTATTTACTGAGCCTTACAAACTCACGTTCGCATTCGGTTACCGTTATTCGTTCTTGCTTCAGCTCAAGGAATTCCTTTCTTTTTTGGTCGATGAACCTTTGGCTAATATATTTCTTTCGGAACTCTTCTTGGAAAAGTTCCCAATTAATTTTCTCTTTTGGTACAATCGACACAAGGGTATTCCACCACTGGTAAGCCAAATCTCTTAAAAGAGACACAACACACTTCATACACTCTTTAGGTGTGCATGACAGTTCATCAAATACCCTGATGGTATTTTCAAGCCAGAACTCTGCTCTTTCTGGATCATCATCTTTCTTAGCTCGAAACTCCTCAACTCCTTGTTTTTGGATTCTATCAACAAGGGGATTTTCCCTTCTTACCACTTCTACAGCTTGGGGAGCTACAGGGGTAGGTTGAGGAATAGGTGGGGGAGGAGGGGGTTGCGTGTTCAGGTTCGTTCGAACGAACTCCGTATATCAGACATACATCATGTGGAGAAAGGCTTCCCCAGCCTCTTCTCCTCCTCTCTGACTCACAGTCATTGGTCTATTCTCATTTTCAGTTGGCACCGTCCCTTGGGCGGGGGCCGGTGCATTACTCTCTACATCATCCGCCATTGCTCTGTCAGGATCCATTTACTATATGAAAACATAATTTAAGTTGTCAGGAGTCGTCACACTGTCGTTATATAAATGCTCATACGTATGGCATGTATAGCTAGACTCGTGCTTACGCTATGTTAGTCCGAGAATCGACTAAACCGTAGCTCTGATACTACTAAATGTAACACCCCTACCCGTATTCAATGCCAGAACCGAGTACGAGGCATTACCAGACTTAACAGACTTTAACATACATTATTGGTCTATTACTTTTCATTCATACTTAAGAACCCTTCATTTGTACTCATAATGTCCCTATTATAGGTCTACTAGACCCGAAACATACATATAGATTGGTTCGGGATTGAACCAGAAACTTACAAACACTAAGAAAATTATTACTCAAAATAGGGCCACACGCCCGTGTGAGAGGAGTGACACGCCTGTGTGGCTTGTCACACGCCCGTGCTTCAGGCCGTGTCCAAAATAAGGGACATTCTGTTTATGATGTTAGCAAACCCTCAGGAGCACACGGCCAAGCCACACGCCCGTGTGCTGGCCCGTGTGACGAATTGAGTTTTTTGTAAATTAGATGCAGGGGACACACGGCCATGCTACACGCCCATGGGGCTGACTGTGTGTCACACACGGCCTAGACACACGCCTGTGTGTCTACCCGTGTGGACAAATGCAAGGCTATCTACCAAGCCATTTGCCACCCTGAAATCCACCACACTTATACTATTTCTAGCAACACATCACATAACGATAATGCATCTCCAATATCCACAATCAAGACATCCACACCTTGAATTCCACTACATTCATCATGCTCATATTTCATACTTTACTCACTCAATTGGATAAACTTGTACTTCATGAAATTCATCATCATTGAATATATATAACTTAACTAGTTTTGGCCGATTCCAATGGCCATTTACAAAATGAATTGAGTAACATTAATAGCCAACACTTTGGCTAACCAATATGACATATAACAAAATGACCAAGTTCCTATACATGCCATACCCAAAATAATCAACTTTACTATACCAAAAGAATAGCTTGATAGTGTGAATCGAGCTCCGATGTCCTATGATCCCTGAGCAAGCTTGGCGATACTACAAGGAAAGGGACAAAAGAGGGGTAAGCATAAAGCTTAGTAAGTTTGCATGAAATAAATAGCAACATAATAGCTTATGATAACATTCATACGTTACATTGAGTGATAACTCAAATTCTCAAGCACATTGACATAACTTACTCATGCTTACTCTTACCAATCTCATAACACATATCGAACTCATTTCTCGTAAATTACTCATATGTACCTGTGTCACTTCATCACATAACTTTAGCACTCTTACATCTTGAACATAAACTTAGCTCTCCACTATCTTTAACATACAATTTAGCCCTTTACCCATAACCACTTGGAATACCGAAGGATACCCGAAATTTGTCATACACATAATAAGATGCCAATGCCATATCCCAGATATGGTCTTACATGGGATCACATGTCGATGTCGATGCCATATCCCAGATATGGTCTTATACGGGATTTCATATTGATGTCGATGCCATATCCCAGATATTATCTTATACAAGATCGTATATCGATGCCATGTCCCAGACATGGTCTTACACAAAATCTCTTATTCGATGCCGATGCCATATCCCAGATATGGTCTTATACGGGACCTTATAAATCTCATATTTTGACGATGGTATCCTTTCTATTCCTAAGGTCAACCGGGACTTTCACATCATAAATCTTCATCATATTCTCATCGAACATCATTGATCAATTTTCATAGAAATAATGTACATTTCATGTAATCTCAAGCATTTCAATACATAATGACATAATGTTAATTTATTACACACAAACTTACCCCGTTATCAAAATGTGTATAATCGTTCAATTTAGTCCACCACTTTATTTTTTCCTCGGTTTCGGTCCGGACTTCGTGTCTCTTGATCTATAATGAAAATTTCACTCTTTTAATGATCACATTAACTAAATCGAACCATGAATCATACTTTTTCAAAATTATGATTTTACCCCTAAACTTTCACATATTTACAAAATGATCCCTAGGCTCGTATAATGAAATACACTTATTTCCTTGGTTACCCAAGCCTAGCCGAACCTACCTTAAGCTTATAGTAGCTCATATTTTCCTTCAAAAGTAATTTTTACTACACAATTTATCACTTTTACAATTAAGTCCTTTTTATGAATTTTCCATGAAAATCACTTAGAAAAAGATGTTTATCATACATCAAACTTTCATATTCCTCCATTAAACATCAAAATACATGTATGTCATACATGGGTAAATTCTTGAACATGAACCCTAGCTTAAAATATTGGTAGAAATAGCTAAATCGAGCTATGAGGATCTCAAAAATACGAAAAACATCAAAAATTGGGTTAGGAGGTACTTACAATCAAGCTTGAAAGTTGAAGAAACCCTAGCTAGGGCTCCTTGAAAATTTAGCAACTTAGGGGAAGAAGATGGCCATCAATTTTGACTTCTTTTTCCCTTTTTATTAACTTATTAACATAATGACCAAAATGCCCTTAAGGCCCCTTTCTTTAGATTTTTCCTTCCCATGTCTATATTTGTCCATCATAAGTTATAATGGTCTAATTGCTAAATAAGGACCTCTAATAAATTTTCTATTGCTATCTCATACTTGAATATTCTAGAATCTCATATTTTTCAATCTTTTCAATTTAGTCCTAATGAATAAATTGATCACTAAATAATAAAATTTCTTCATGAAATTTTCACATAAGCATGAAAACATGTCTTAGACCTCATAAAAACCATAAAACATATATTTCTACCTCAGATTTGTGGTCTCGCAACCACTATTCTGACTAGGCCCTAAATTGGGCTGTTACAGTATTGATAGCTCCGCAGAAGGAGTGAGAGTTCTCCACTCTGGTAGAGAAGGCGAAGATCGCCAAAGAGGTTAAGCGTGTTGAGCGCCAAAATAGAGATCGTGAGAGGGGTAAGAACAAGAGGGATTTGGAGCCCTCGAGTTCGGTATAGAGGCCTAGAAAAAAGGGCAGGACTGATGGACCGGTTAGAGCTGGGCCCCCTATTGCTCCTACTGAATTGTAGCTGTGTAGAGACTGTGGTAGACGCCATCAGGGCGAGTGTTGGAGGAGGACTGGAGCGTGTCTGAGGTGTGGGTCATTAGAGCATCGCATTCAAGAGTGTCCGCTGAGGGCCAATCAGATGCAAGCTCCGAGTTCTAGTACTGCGCAGCCACAGAGGGTAGTTCAGCAGCCACCGAGGGGCCTTGGTCAGGCTAGGGGTGGTAATGGTATGGGTTGTGGACAGAGAGCACCAGGCAGAGGTGCTGGACAGACTGAGGGGAGGTAGCCTACTCTTGTTTATGCTGCTCGTCGCAGAGAGGACATAGATGCTCTAGACGTCATTACTGGTACGTTCTTCATTTATAATGTACCTTACTTTGCTTTGATAGACATAGGTTCCACACATTTTTATGTAGCTAGCACTATGTCTGGAAACTTGGGGATTTTGGTTGAGAGTACTTCTAGTGAGGTGACTGTATTGAGTCCACTGGGGCAACCGGTTCGGGTTAGCAAACTGTATAGAGATGTTCCACTAGAAGTTCAAGGGTCAGTATTTTTGGCTAATCTGATGGAGCTTCCGTTTGGGGAGTTCGACACGATTACTGGTATAGGCCCGGTTGGTCAAGCACCGTGTCGATCCCGGGTTTGTGTGATTAAGAGGGTCGTCTTGAGAACCGAGGAGGATAATGAGGTAGTTATGATTGGAGAACGTTGGAATTATTTGGCTAATGTGATCTCTGCACTGGTGGCTGAAAAACTGGTTCGTAAGGGATGTGAGGCGTTCTTGGCCTATGTTAGAGTTTTTGTTTTTGGGGACTCTACTGTAAAGGACATCAAAACTGTAAGGGATTTTTTGGACGTCTTTCTTGAGGAGCTACCAGGTTTACCACCGAATCGGGAAGTGGAATTTGGGAATGAGGTTCTTCCTGGTACAGTTTTGGTGTCTATCGCTCCCTATCGAATGGCACCGAATGAGCTTACAGAGCTTAAGGCTCAACTGCAGGAGTCGTTGGACCGTGGCTTCATTCGTCCCAGTGTATCTCCGTGGGGAGCACCGGTACTGTTTGTTAAGAAGAAGGATGGGACCATTAGGATGTGTATAGATTATCGGCAGTTGAATAAGCTGAATATCAAGAAAAGGTATCCGCTTCTGAGGATCGATGACTTATTTGATTAATTCCGAGGGGCTTCGGTATTTTCTAAGATAGATATTCATTATGGGTACCATCAGCTAAGAGTTAAGGATGTGGATATTCAGAAAACTGCTTTTAGGACTCATTATGGGCATTACGAGTTCCTAGTTATGCCTTTCGGGTTGACGAATGCACCAGCCGCATTTTTGGATCTGATGAATCGAGTGTTCCAGCCCTATTTGGATCAGTTTTTGTAGTTTTTATCGACGACATTCTGGTTTACTCTAAGACTGAAGATGAGCATGATGAACATCTTAGAGTAGTGCTTTAGATTCTACGTGAGAAGCAACTCTACGTTAAATTCAGTAAGTGTGAGTTCTGGCTTCGTGAAGTCAATTTTTTGGGGCACGTAGTGTCTGCTGAGGGGATCCGAGTTAATCCTAGGAAGATTGAGGCTATACTGGATTGGAAACAGCCAAAGAATGTGTAATATCCTGAAAATGGGCTTATGCATTTATGCTTAATTATATGAAATAGCATGCTTGAGTATGTTGTGAATGTGTATAATGAAATTTGTGAACCTTAGAAAATAGGTGAGAGCCTCGGGAAATATTAAGTTTTAAGTTTTAATAAGAGAGCTAAGTTGATAGGGTCTTAAGAGAAAATGTATATGAAAATAGACACAAGAATTAGCTTGTCAAAGTGGCTTGGAGGCGCCACTTAAAGCCCATACAAGTGACGCTACCAATGTGTGCCAATGGGCCAGAGTTCGAGCAACGCGGAAGCATTGGAGACTTTTATTTTTTGGCGTAGAAGGGAACCGGGCTAAGGAGGTTTTAAAGGAATTTTTAGGGGATTATTGCCACAAGAAATCGTGTGGTAAAGTGGCTGCGAGGCGCCACTTAAGGGCTTGGTGAAAGACGCCAGGTACAGGGGGGTAAGGGCCTTGGTTCGAGTTGCGAAGGAAGCGGGAAGGAGCGTTTATTTTTGCGTCAAGAAGGCCTTTGGGCTAAGAAGGTCTTAAAAGAAGTGCGGGTGAGTCATGTCACAAAAAAAAACGCCTTGGCAAAGTGGCTTGGGCAAGTGGCGCCTTAAGCTATGGGAAGAGGGCTCGGGTTCGAGTGCGGTGGGCGACAAGGGAGTATTTTTATTTTTGTATATTAGCGTTAGGGAGAAAGAAGCGAGTGGGCGGCACATTAGACTTTCAATTGGAGGAGGATAAGCTTTGTTATTTTGTTTAAAATTCGGCTAAGAGTAGGATAATGGGATTTTATTTTATTTATTTTATCTTAGGAAGATAAGGGATAATGTGAGGGTTTATTTTATTTTATTTGATAAAGTGATAAAGAGTTAAAATAGGAGTTTAATAAGTGGGGAAGTGGTGGCCGTTCATTGGACTCTAGGGGCTTGCATATTCGGTTGTGGGGGAAGGCATAAGTGCAGAATTTTAGTTAGTAAAGGTGTTTATCTTGTCATGGAAACTTTGAGTAAATTCTCTTTTTCTTGGTAAAATTGAAGCCGAATTCCCCTTTGTTAC
The DNA here is from genome assembly GCA_025698515.1 of Gossypium sturtianum. NCBI lineage: Eukaryota > Viridiplantae > Streptophyta > Magnoliopsida > Malvales > Malvaceae > Gossypium > Gossypium sturtianum. The sequence goes on along the minus strand of CM046951.1, from coordinate 74,806,625 downwards.
CACTGCCGAAATTTCTTCTACTTTCCCCTACTCTTCTCCTCATTCTTTCAACACCAAATCTATTTCTATTCTATTTGAAGCCATAGCCGAATATCAAGGGGCTATATTCTCTTCTCCTTGCCGCATGTCACAGAAGCCAAAACCCCTCTATCATTGTTTTCTTATAGACGAATAGTGTGTGGATTCAAGAAAAAGGGATTTTGCCGATTTCGTTCTTGAGGGTAAGGATTCTCTTGTCATTATTTTTTTCAATTAAGCCGAAAGTTCAAGACTAATTCTTTAATGATCTTTGGCCAAACTTTAAAGGAGGATTTTCGGGTTTTCTACTAAGTCGACTACGATTAGGAGGTCTTGGGATTTTAAAACCCAAGGTAAGCCTATGTAGTTTGGCCAGGGCCAATTTTTTTATGGATTGTGGGGTTAAGCCGATTTTAACATTTACTAATAGGGATATCGCGACCGGGAACAACCGGTATTCGGGTTCGGATAGGCAATGGATAAATCGCGAGAGATAATCAAAGCCTTCGGGATTTGGTAGGAGACCAAATCGGCATTAAGGAGGAGGAAAACTCCGTTCATCGTGTTAGAATCAAATAGTTCGGGATTTAGCTAAATAGTCGGTGTGTGATTAACCCATTGTTTTCTCGGGTTTATGGTATATTGTATGTGTTGTGTAAATGCTAATATGTGCGATGGCGATTGTGAATGGTTACCTTTAAGGGTATATCGAAAACCAGTCGGTGTTAATTATTAAGAATGTGAATATGCCAATGAGAATATGTTTGTATGCCGAATAGCATGTGCATGCATTATTTTACTATGTTATGACATTATCATATGTTGCATGTGCATGGGATGGGATATGAATGTGACTATCAAGGAAAGGGTGTACTTTATGTGCGTGGTCTAATGTTAGCCTTGTGCTACATTAGCGCTTGATGTTAGCTATGTGCTTCATCAAGGGAGGTATTGGCTAGGTGCCACATCTCGGCGGATGATAGCTGTGTGCATCACCGTGGATTGAGGATGACCTCGAGTCACCTCGTCGATATTGACATGTGGGGTCACTCAGGTGATCGGTGGCTTAGCCACGGCCTTGAGCAGCAGGTCTGTCAAGGTAAGATATGTGGTATCACTTAGTTGATCGGTGGATTAGCCACGACCTTGGGCGGCAGTGCGCCAAGGTAGGTGTAACGGATGGACCCTAGGTTGGGTTGGGTGCACTTTGCATAAACTCATTATCATCATATGGGTTGATGATGAAATGGGCCAAGCCCGGTATGTTATATGGATTAATGTGGATATGGGCCAAGCCCAATAAGTGAAATAATGTGAATAAGTGCATTGATATACGGTATGTGGGTTCACATGTGGTTTGTTATGTGGGTGGAGTTCGGTGGATTAATTACACACTGAGTCTGTATGACTCACCCAATTTTTATCAACATCGCAGGTGAGAAATGTTGATCGGACGGGGTTGGAGTGGATACGAGGTGGCCCATGCAGAAGACGTTTTATTTATTTAAAACAATATATTATTAAGTATTTTTGTTAAATTATTTATTGTAATAAGGCCCAGTTAAAGTATTTGAGCATTTTATTATGTTTAAGCTAGATGACGATTAAATTATTATTTGGAAATGTTTTTATTTTCGGAAATTTATATTTTTAAAATATTTATTAAAGTTTTAACCCGGATATTTTGTACTAATCAAATTTTTACTTTGCATTTTAATTATAAAATGTTGTTCTAAAGACAATGAATTTCTATGTTTTTACCTTAAGTTAAAATATTTTTGAGCAGTTTCATGATGACATACCGATCCGGTCCGGGCTTGTGGGCGGGTTTGGGGTGTTCTGATTTAGTATCGAGCCGGTTCAAAACTCGGCTTTGAGGGTTGTTGGGGCCCAAAAATGTTTTCAAAGATGGGCTTTTCAAAAATATGGACTTTTATGAAAGTTTTCAGGTTATTCTGGCATGGCACCTGTATCTTCGACCCGAAGTCCACCAGGTAAGTACTTCTGGCTATTGAAGTTGTTTGAATATGTGAACTATATGGGCTTTTATGGGAACGTAGATTAGTAGATTAGGGCTATTGGACCCTAGGACTAGTCTACTCAAACACAAGTGCATAAGACTTAAGGATCATTAAACAAACCTGTGATTAAGTCGCCGAGCTAGGGTGTGGTAACTGTTGTGCGCATGTCTAGGAGTGGATTCAGTAAGAGCTTGGTATTTAAGCAGTCCTAGTGACTCACCTCCTCTTTACTCGAATCCTACCTGCTGCGTAGCTACGGTTCACCCTAACCAAGAGGACTTAGTCACCGGCCAAACCAATGATTAAAACCCGAAAGGGACTAGCCTTACTATTTACAAAAAACTTAGTTTTTAAATCTCCAAATTAATCTTCTTGATTTGAAAACACTAAATTAGATTTTGGGAAAAATATTTTTCGAATTATCCCCGGTTGGCAAAATTACCTAAATACCCCTGGTTGTGAAATTACTAAAATGCCCCTGGTTTGAAATTTTTTTTGAAATTTCCATACTACCATAACTTTTACTAAAATATTCCTACCTTGCAAAAATATTAAAAATCTCTATTTTATGAAATTTGATTTGGGAAGAATTTACTGAAATTGCCCCTAACTTACAAAATTACCAAAATGACCCTAATTTACGAAATTTTCGATTTGAGAAAATTTTCAAAGTAACCCTGAGTTTTGAAAATTTTGAAATACCCTTGATTTGTAAAGATTTTCAAATTGATACTGGTTTATTACCAAAATACCCTGTAGGACAAATGACGAAATTACCCCTGGGTGGGGAATGGATAAAATGCCATCGTGGTATGGTGAATGTTGTGGATGAATGAATGTGACTCTATGGATGAATGTGAATGTGATTCTCTGAATTAGAATAGTGAACTTGAGCTGAAAACCTTGTTTGATCGAAAGAACTACTTCTAAGTACTTCTTATCATAAAACTGTACGTGGGATAATCAGTGGAACAAAAGTACTAATGCATAAAACTCTTTAATCAGATTAATTGCGACGCTAGAAATGAATTCTAGGGGACGTGGTCATCGTGGATGCGGTAGAGGCAGGATGACTGCATCGGAACCCGTTGGATCGGGTCAAGGGTCTGAGAATGAGGTACCACCACCACCACCGACTTTTGGTGTTGAGCGCAAGATCGACGGGGTATGATCTTTGTATCACGGTGTCTTCGCGAGTCCTTGAAATGGTGGCTGGTGCTGGAGGAAATGTGAGAGCTCGAAAGTCTGTACCCGAGCGACTCCTAGCCAACGAAGCTGAGGTGTTCCGTGGCGTATCTGGCGTGGCACCTAGTACACTGGAGAGTGCGGTTGAGGCAACGGGCGAATTATGGATGAGCTGGATCTGACCCCTGAGGAGAAGTTGAAAGGGATGGTGGCGCTGCTACGCGATGAAGCGTATCAGTGGTGGCTCACGGTTCGGGATGGTGCCACAGCTGAGGATCTCACTTGGGATTATGTTAAGGTGGCATACCAGAAGAAGTACATCGGTACTCACTACATTGATGCTCAGAGGAAGGCATTTCTGGGGCTCGTTCAAGGGAATAGGTCCGTGGCAGAATACGAGGTTGAATTCCTAAGGTTAAGTCGATATGCTCGAGGAGTGGTGGCTACGGAGCATGAGCGATGTGTCCGGTTCGAGGATGGATTAAGAGATGACTGAGGTTGTTGATAGCTCCACATCGGGGAGCGGGAGTTATTTGTGTTAGTAGAGAAGGCTAAGGTAGTGAGGATTAAGGACTCGTGAGACGCAGAGCGGGGATAAGGATAGGAACTGGGATAAGAGGAGTTTTGGACCGTCAGAATTGCCTAAGAGTCTTCAGAAAAGATCGAGGGTTGAGAATTCTGCTCGTGGTTCTAAGCCAGCTATTGGAAATCCAGACCGTCCGTGTGTGCTCAGTGTGGAAGGTATCATGTTGGCGAATCTTTGGAACCAGGATCGGGAGTGTTTTAGATGTAATTCTAAGTCTCATCTGATTAAAGATTGTCCTCAAGATCTGAATAGGGCTCGAACAGCAGGCCAAGATTATGAGCAGACAGGCAGAGTTGGTCAACAAGCGACAATGGGGTCGTGGTCAGAACCATGGAGGAAATGGTTCAGGTGAGGGCGTGGAGCACCAAGCGAGATCTTTGAAGGTGCGGCGAGGCAACCAAGGGTGGTTTCTGTGACCAGCGTCGCGAGGAGGAAGATGTGCAGAGCGAGACAACGGGTATGTTCCTTATTTTTGAAATACCCTTTATTGTTTGGTTGGTGATAGGGTTAGCTCTTTCTTATATTGCTAGTACCCGGAATCTTGAATGTGAAGTGTGAAATCGTATTTAGTTCTTTAAAGCGATCAACGGTAGTAAACAAACTTTGTAAGTAAGTGCCTTTAGAGGTTCGAGGAATAGCGACTCTTTGCTTAGTTTAGCCAAGTAATTTCGAGGACGAAATTATTTTTAAGGAGGGTAGAAGCGTAATATCACGAAAATGGGCTTATGCATTTATGCTTAATTATATGAAATAGCATGCTTGAGTATGTTGTGAATGTGTATAATGAAATTTGTGAACCTTAGAAAATAGGTGAGAGCCTCGGGAAATATTAAGTTTTAAGTTTTAATAAGAGAGCTAAGTTGATAGGGTCTTAAGAGAAAATGTATGTGAAAATAGACACAAGAATTAGCTTGTCAAAGTGGCTTGGAGGCGCCACTTAAAGCCCATACAAGTGACGCTACCAACGTGTGCCAATGGGGCGAGTTCGAGCAACGGAAGCATTGGAGACTTTTATTTTTTTGCAGAGAAGGAGGCTGGGCTAAGGAGGTTTTAAAGGAATTTTTAGGGGATTATTGCCACAAGAAATAGTGTGGTAAAGTGGCTACGAGGCGCCACTTAAGGGCTTGGTGAAAGACGCCAGGTGCAGGGGGGTAAGGGCCTTGGTTCGAGTTGCGAAGGAAGCAGGAAGGAGCGTTTATTTTTGCGTCAAGAAGGCGCTGGGCTAAGAAGGTCTTAAAAGAAATTCTGGGTGAGTCATGTCACAAAAAAAAATGCCTTGGCAAAGTGGCTTGTGAAGTGACGCCTTAAGCTATGGGAAGAGGGCTCGGGTTCGAGTCTGGTGGGCAGCAAGGGGAGTATTTTTATTTTTGTATTCTAGCGTTAGGGAGAAAGAGCAGTGGACGGCACATGGGACTTTCAATTGGAGGAGGATAAGCTTTGTTATTTTGTTTAAAACTTGGCTAAGAGTAGGATAATGGGATTTTATTTTATTTATTTTATCTTACGAAGATAAGGGATAATGTGGGGGTTTATTTTATTTTATTTGATAAAGTGATAAAGAGTTAAAATAGGAGTTTAATAAGTGGGGAAGTGGTGGTCATTCGTTGGACTCTAGAGGCTTGCATATTCGGTTGTGGGGGAAGGCATAAGTGCAGAAGTTTAGTTAGTAAAGGTTTTTATCTTGCCGCCGAAACTTTGAGTAAATTCTCTCTTTTTCTTGGTAAAATTGAAGCCGAATTCCCCTTTGTTACCACTGCCGAAATTTCTTCTACTTTCCCCTACTTTTCTCCTCATTCTTTCAACACCAAATCTATTTCTATTCTATTTGAAGCCATAGCCGAATATCAAGGGGCTATATTCTCTTCTCCTTGCCGCATGTCACAGAAGCCAAAACCCCTCTATCATTGTTTTCTTATAGACGAATAGTGTGTGGATTCAAGAAAAAGGGATTTTGCCGATTTCGCTCTTGAGGGTAAGGATTCTCTTGTCATTATTTTTTTTCAATTAAGCCGAAAGTTCAAGACTAATTCCTTAATGATCTTTGGCCGAACTTTGAAGGAGGATTTTCGGGTTTTCTGCTAAGTCGACTACAGTAGGAGGTCTTCGGGATTTTAAAAATCCAAGGTAAGCCTATGTAGTTTCGGCCAAGGGCCAATTTTTTTATGGATTGTGGGGTTAAGCCAATTTTAACATTTACTAATAGGGATATCGACAGCTTCAGGAACAAGCAGGTATTCGGGTTTTGGATAGGCAAGGGATAAATCGGCAGAGATAATCAAAGCCTTCGGGATTTGGAAGGAGACCAAATCGGCATTAAGGGAGGAGGAAAAACTCCGTTCATCGTGTTAGAATCAAATAGTTTGGGATTTCGCTAAATAGTCAGGTGTGTGATTAACCTACTGTTTTTCGGGTTTATGGTATATTGTATGTGTTGTGTAAATGCTAATATGTGTAGTGGCGATTGTGAATGGTTACCCTTAAGGGGTATATCGGAAATCAGGTCAGTGTTAATTATTAAGAATGTGAATATGCCAATGAGAATATGTTTGTATGCCGAATAGCATGTGCATGCATTATTTTACTATGTTATGACATTATCATATGTTGCATGTGCATGGGATGGGATATGAATGTGACTATCGAAGGAAAGGGTGTACTTTATGTGCGTGGTCTAATGTTAGCCTTGTGCTACATTAGCGCTTGATGTTAGCTATGTGCTTCATCAAGGAGGTGTTGGCTAGGTGCCACATCTCGCGGATGATAGCTGTGTGCATCATCGTGGATTGAGGATGACCTCGAGTCACCTCGTGGATATTGACATGTGGGGTCACTCGGGTGATCGGTGGCTTAGCCACGGCCTTGAGCGATGAGGTCCGCCAAGGTAAGATATGTGGGATCACTTAGTTGATCGGTGGATTAGCCACGGCCTTGGGCGATGGGTCCGCCAAGGTAGGTGTAACGGATGGACCCTAGGTTGGGTTGGGTGCACTTTGCATAAACTCATTATCGTCATATGGGTTGATGATGAAATGGGCCAAGCCCAGTATGTTATATGGATTAATGTGGATATGGGCCAAGCCCAATAAGTGAAATAATGTGAATAAGTGCATTGATATCGGTATGTGGGTTCACATGTGGTTTGTTATGTGGGTGGAGTTGGTGGATTAATTACACTCGAGTGCGTATGACTCACCCAATTTTTACCAACATCGCGGAGAAATGTTGATCGGACCGGGTTGGAGTGGATACGAGGTGGCCCATGCGAGAAGACGTTTTATTTATTTAAAACATTATATTATTAAGTATTTTTGTTAAATTATTTATTGTAATAAGGCCCAGTTAAATTATTTGAGCATTTTATTATGTTTAAGCTAGATGACGATTAAATTATTATTTGGAAATGTTTTTATTTTCGGAAATTTATATTTTTAAAATATTTATTAAAGTTTTAACCCGGATATTTTGTACTAATCAAATTTTTACTTTGCATTTTAATTATAAAATGTTGTTCTAAAGACAATGAATTTCTATGTTTTTACCTTAAGTTAAAATATTTTTCGAATGGTTTCCGCAGTGACATACCAGATCCGGTCAGGGCTTGTGGGACGGGTTTGGGGTGTTACAGAATGTGTCTGAGATCCGCAATTTTCTGGGTCTGACAGGTTATTATTGGCGGTTCGTGGAAGGTTTCTCACTGATTGCAGTGCCTTTAACTAAGCTCCTACGTAAGGTTGTGCCGTTTGTCTAAACTGATGCACAGCAAGAGAGCTTTAGGAAGCTCAAGTCTGTTCTGACTCAGGCTTCTATTTTGATACAGCCTAAATCCGGCAAGGAGTTTGTAGTGTACACCGATGCGTCACATGTGGGCTTGGGTTGTATTCTGATGCAGGATGGTAAGATGGTAGCATATGTGTCTCGTCAGCTCAAGACACATGAGACGAACTATCCAACGCATGATCTTGAGTTGGCTGCAGTGGTCTTTGCGTTAAAAATCTGGAGAGATTATCTGTACGGTGAGAGGTGTATTATCTACACTGATCACAAAAGCCTCAAGTACCTCCTGACTTAGAAGGAGTTGAATCTTAGGTAGCATAGATGGATTGGGATGCTCAATGATTATGACTGTACTATTGAGTACCACCCTGGCAAGGCCAATGTGGTGGCTGAGGCGTTGAGCCGTAGGGCGATGACTGATCAGATTATGGTGTTCGCTCGACTTAGTTTGTTCGACGACGCAAGTTTTTTGGCTGAGCTGCAAGTTAAACCAACTTTGATAGAACTGATTCGAGTTAAGCAGTTAGAGGATGAATCATTGGGTCTTCGGTTCCGTCAGGTTGAGAGTGGCAGCACTACGGACTTTGGGCTGAATAATTATGGGGTACTCTATTTTCGGTGTCAAATTTGTGTATCGAATGATACTGATCTGAGGCAGTCTATTCTGAGAGAGGTGCACAGAAGCCCTTATGCTATGCATCCCGGTGGGAATAAGATGTATCGAGATCTTCAGGAACTGTATTAGTGGCAGGATTGAAACGGGAGGTTACGGATTTTGTGGCACGATGTCTGACGTGCCAGCAATTTAAGGCTGAGCATCAGTTACCTTCAGGTTTGCTACAGCCGGTTAAAATTCTGTTATGGAAGTGGGAGCGAGTAACGGTGGACTTCGTTAGTGGGTTGCCTCTAACACCCACTAAGAAGGGTTTTGTTTGGGTCATCGTAGATCGATTGACTAAGTCTGTGCACTTCATTCCGGTTAGGACCGACTATTCTCTTCAGAAGTTGGTGAAGCTCTACATCTCTGAGATAGTGAGACTACATGGGGTATCGGTCTAAATCATTTCTGATAGGGATCCTCGCTTCATGTCTCAATTTTGGAAAAAGTTACATGGGGCTCTGGGTTCGAGATTAGACTTCAGTACTGCGTTCCATCCTTAGACCGATGGTCAATCTGAGAGGGTGATTCAGATACTGGAAGATATGTTAAGGAGTTGTGTTATCAATTTTCGAGGCAGTTGGGAGGATTATCTGCCATTAGCCGAGTTCGCCTACAATAACAGCTTTCAGTCTAGTATTCAGATGGCACCTTACGAGGCTTTGTATGGTCGTAAGTGTCGTACTCCTTTGTGTTGGACTGAGTTGGGCGAGCGTCGAGATTAGTTCCTGAGCTGATTTCTGAGACTGAGGATAAGGTACGATTGATTCGGGATCGTTTGAAGGCGGCTTCTGATAGACATAAGTCTTATGCTGATCTAAAGAGACATGAGATTGAGTATTCTGTGGGGGACTTTGAGTTTCTTAAGGTCTCATCATGGAAGAAGGTTCTGAGGTTCGGTCGTAAGGGCAAGTGGAGCCCTAGGTTTATTGGGCCTTACCGAATTTTGAAGCGAGTGGGATCGGTTGCTTATAAGCTAGAGTTACCTCTAGAGCTAGACCGTATTCATGACGTATTCCACGTCTCGATGTTGAGGTGTTACCGCTCTGATCATACTCATATCGTCCCTATTGAGGAGATTGAGGTTAGGCTAGATTTGACCTTCGAGGAGGAGCCGGTTCAGATTCTGGATTGTGATGTAAAGGTTCTTCAGAGGAAGTCTATCCCATTAGTGAAGGTGCTGTGGCAGAACCATAGCACTGACAAGGCCACGTGGGAGCCTGGGGATGCGATGTGTCAGTAGTATCCTCATCTGTTCTGATCAGGTAAATTTCGTGGTCGAAATTTCTTTTCGGGGGGTAGAGTTGTAACGCCCCAAAATTTTTATTTTTGTTTCTGTTAAAATGTGACATAACTGTGTATTTGCTTCAGTGGTTAACTGTTCTGGGGTGTGTGTGAGAGGTTCCAAGTTCGAGCCTTATCTTGGGTGAATTTTTGTCTTTTTCTGAATAAAGCCTTAACCTTGCTCGAAGGGTTTAAGTTTAATTATGTGTAAAACCATATCAGAATGAGCCTGCTGGTTCGAGTGGTTAGGGAGTCTGTGTGTTGTGTGGAGGTCCTGTGTTCGACGGCCTGCGAGAGCATGGGTAATTATCTTTGACTCGGTTCTAGGAGAGAGTTTGGGTGGAAGTGGAATTCTAATAAGTGGGTTAGTGGGAGAGTGGAATTAGGGATATGTGGGTATATCCATGATTCTATTTTCTTTTTGAAAATTTTTCCCTATTTTCTCTATCTGCCAAAAATCTCCAATCTCTTTGACGATCATTTTACTTTTTCATCTTTTTCATAGTTTTCGCATTCAATCTTCATAGTTTTCATTTTTCGATTTGGTAAGTAGTTGGACGATTGTCAACATGTGGATTTTCTTTGATTTTGGGAAATCTTTGTGATAGCCGATAGGTGGTGGTAATCAACGAATTCTTTGGTATATGAGAAGGCGGTGGTGAAGGAGAGTACCTCTAACAGTTGGAATCATTTCGAAACTTGCTTTGTCGACGGTAAGTCGCTTGTGTTATTTTCGGATTAAGAGTTAAATTTTTAAATGATCGCTAAGTGGTCAATGGATTGCTGTTTCTTAGGTTCTGGAGTGCTTGGAGTTGCAGTCGCTTCATAAACGAACCAGGTGTGTACTCGAAAATGCAGAAAATGGGGTTTCGACGAAACCCAAAAACCCCACTATCGATGCCACACGGGAATGTGATCGCCCATGTGGTAGGCCGTGTGCCATAACACGGACGTGTGATCGACGAGGCCAGGCCGTGCGCGCAAGACACGGCCGTGTGATGGCCATGTAGGCCGTGTGCGATATACGGGCTAGACTAATTTTGGCTGTGTGGGGCACACGAGTGTGTGGGTCCACACGGGTAGTCCACACGAGCGCGTGGGATTCTGGGCCAGGCCGTGTGATCCACACGGCCAAGGCCAAATTGTGTTGTATGGGCAACACGGGCATGTGGGCCCACACGGGCAGGCCACATGGGCGTGTGAGCCCATTTAATTGAAATGTGTTCTAAGATTGCACGGGTCGCCCAAGTCGACTGTGAACCTACTGTAGGGTCGGTAAGCACTACTTAGACCCTTAAATGCGTGAATTGTATGTATGATGTATGTACTGAGCATGATGATTATATGAATAAATACTAGACTGTATGTATAACTGATATTCATGTATTAGCATGTCATATACTGTATGTTGCATTGCATTGGGTTGGGATGTTGATATTTGGAGGAAGTGTACTGAAAGGCTCTTAAGCTATTATTATATGGCGGCTCAATTTTGCAATTTCTCGATTATGTGCCGCATTTGGTACTACTTTGAGTCTAGGGATGGGTGGGTGTTTTAAACCCCACATGGAGTGTAGGGATGGACGGAGATGGTGTGTAGAGGCTGGTTGGGTAGGACTCTGTTTACTAATTAATGTATATCTGATATTGTTACTGTGATGGGCTTAGGCCCTAATGCATATCTAATGTTGAAACTGAAATAGGCTTAGGCCCAGACTGCATTTGACTGTTTATTGTGATAGACTGTAGTTTGACTGTATGCTTGTCTTCTGTGGGGATTACACACTGTGTTTACGTAAACTCACCCCTTTTTTGTTTTATCTGTACAGGTAATCCCCAGACTTAGACGGATCATTGCGGCAGAGGACTCAACGGTGACCACATGACTATTGAACGGATTTAATTTCATTTAAGGTTTTTAATTCTTATTATTTTTGGAGTAATTTTTTATGTAATTTGGACTTTTGGACTGTTTGCTTTTGTTTTGTGATTTTTAACTGTTTTCATGAATTTCTGAACTGCAACGAAAACTCGGTTTACTAAACACAACGTTTTTCCTAAACGTGAACGGCTTTCTTAAAATATGACGATTTAAAAAGCTTCCGCTATAGAATATATTTTTAAGCGAATCAGATTAACGAGTAAAAAATTTTAAAATTGACGAGAGATAAATAGAAGCTAACAAACGGAAACGGTTTTAACTTGATAATTCGATTTCAAATTCCATTCCATGTGACATCGTCAGATTCGGCCATAACGTCTAGGCCGGGTTTGGGGTGTTACACACATAATCCCTAATGACATGTCATTTGTATCCTAAGTATTCACAAGATTCAAACGGGACCACTTTACACATCCAAAGTCTTAATTTGCATTTCATTATATCCTTTTCAAACATACATTTCCTTCATCATAATACCATTTTGAATATTTCATCCAAACACCTAAATTGATTAACATCCTATTTTGATCCATATTACAAATATATTATACAATTATTAATCAAATCTATTTGTAACATAAATATTTATTAACATTACATACAAAACATTACATAATAATATAATCCTTATACGAACTTACCTCAACTGAAATGTTACTAAAACAGAGTTGACAATTAGCCGAGACTTTAGCTTTTCCTCGATTTAAATTTGATTACGAAATTTCTTGATCTAAATAATAATTCAATTTAATTATTACATTTCTAGCATTCTAACAAGTAGTTTTATGCAATTAAACCCTTCCATTATTAATTTACAAATTTACCCCCAATATTTTAACTTTTATACAATTTAGTCCCTAAACCCGAAACTTACAAATTTACCATTTTTAGCTAAAATTCACGTTAGCCAATTTTTACCTAGTCTTATAACTACCCATATTTATTGTCAATTCACAATATTTTCCTTGAATTTTTATTCTTTCAACAATTTAATCCCTAAACATTAAGATCATTAAAAATCACTTAACAAAATACATATATTTAACTATCAACTTTAATAATCTATCAATTAAAATAAAAAACACTTCAAACTCATTCATGGAAAGTCCCTAGACTTTTAACAAATTTACAAATTGATCCCCAAGCTAACTAGATTAAGCTAAAACAAGCTCAAAAACATAAAAATTACTAAAAACAGGGCAAAATTACATACTGTGCATGCAAGACAAAGCTTTTCCAAAACTTGACACCCTTAGCTATGGAGTATTTGGTTCTCTAACAAAGAAAAGAAGATGATGATGATTCTATTATTTTATCATCTTTTCATTTCTAATTTCCAAATTACCTAATTACCAAATTAACATTTTAAATTAAACCAAATTTCATGAAATGCCAAGCCATAATCGTCCACTATATTTAAATAGGTAGAATTATTACTTAAGGCCCTTATTTCATGCTTTTAAACCTATTTAATGAAAATAAGCTTATAGTTATTAACTTTTGTAGCTTTTACAATTTAGTCCATTTTACCTAATTAATTATTTAAACGTTAAAATTTCTTAACCAAATTTTAATATGACCCTAATAACACTCTATAAATATTTAATAAAATATTTATGGGCTTGTTTTATAGAAACGATGTCCCAATACCTCCTTTTCTAAAACCACTTGACTTTAGGGATATACCACTTAAACCTAATTATTCGTTCAAATAACATAATTTATCAAATTGAGATTTATTATAATACTATATTTGAGTTGTAAATATTAAATAATAATATTTACAGACTCGCCCGTCAAATTTGTGGCCCCAAAACCACTGTTTTTGACACCATTGAAAAACGGGTTGTTACAACTCTCCCCCTTAAAAATTTTCGTCCTCAAAATTTCTTACCTAAAAATTATTTTGGTTACTGTGTTCTTAAGGACTATTCAGTTTTCAAAATTAAATATGTTCCAATTATCTTGTTCTCACGCAATTGATCCCGATAATATGTCCTTTAGAATTCGTGCTACCTGTTCCGACTACTTGTCTGACTACGATTGGAATTTTCGTACTGAAGTTAAGTTTAATATCCAAAACTTTGTTAAGTTTACTCCAAAATTCAATAGGTTATCTCAGATCTTAATCATAAATAGTATACAATGATAATCGATGCAATCTGATATTCTCGATACATACAACTCAACTAGATTTTTAAGCGAGTAATTCATTCTGACCGGAATAAAATGAGCCAATTACGTCAATCTATCAATAATAATCTAGATTGAGTCTTTCTTTCTCAACTTAAAAGATAGTCTAGTTACGAAATTTATCATAACTCGTCTTCGTATTCAAGTATTTTCATAGCATCTCACAAATTCCCTAAAAAAATAACGGTTTAGCGCTCGAATCCATAATAGTCAAACCATCAAAATTCAAGGTCATCTGAGTGAAGCGCTACAATAAACAATTAATTCTTCTATGGCTTAGGCTTAAGTAGTTTGTAACAGCCCATTTTTTGGTGTTGAAAATAGTGGTTTCGAGGCCACAAATATGATGAGTGAGTTCGTAAATATTATTATTTAATATTTACAAGCCAAATATTGTATTATACTAAATTTTTATTTGATAATTTATGATATTTGATCGAATAATTAGATTCAAGTGGTAAATATTTAAAGTCAAGTGCTTATGGAAAATGAGGATTCGAGACCTCGTTTCTATAAACCAAGCCGTAAATATTTTATTAAATATTTATGGAGTGTTATTAGGGTCATATTAAAATTTGGTTAAGATATGTTAATGTTTAGGTAACTAATTAAGGTAAAAGGACTAAATTGTAAAAGGTGTAAAACTTGTTAATTATTACACTTCGATGATTAAATAGCTTAATTAATAAATGAGGAAGGACCAATGAAGTAATTAAACCTTTTTAGGTTTGTAGACGACAAAATGGAACAAAAATGAATTAAATAAAGTGTAATTGATGGCAATTTTATGAATAAATCAAAGTTTAAATAAAACAAATTGAAAGAAATGGACATTTCTTCTTCATTTTTCTTTGCATATTATCGAAACACGATTGAAGGAGGACTCCAAGCTTCCGTTTCATCTCCTTAGTGCATGTGAGCTCAATTCTCACCTATTTATTGTAATTTTTATATTTTTGATATCGTTGCAACTAGGCCCAACTAGCCCGTACCTTCGTTTTTGAATCTGTCAAAAATTTAAAAAGTTTTCATTATTGAATTTGGTATTTTTTGATGATAATTATGTGTTTGAAGCTTTGATTCTGGTATTTGGTTGTTTTGTGAAGTAATTATTATTAGTTTTTGATTTAAGGATTAAATTGTTAAAATGTCAAAATCATATAGTTAATTGGTGAACAAGAGGTGTTTTCTGGACAGTTTAGAAACCTTGAACATTCGAATGGCATGCTAAGTTTTTCGAAATGGTTAATTTGATGATTTTTGGGTCAATGGACTAAATTGTATAAATTATAAAAGTTAGGGGCAATTATGTAAATTTTGAAAATAAAAGGGTTTAAATTGTAGAATAAATTAGAATATGAAATGTAAGCTAATAAAGGGAAATTTTTACATTTTAGATCAAGACCCTATTGGTTTACGTGGATAAGGCAAAATTACAGAATAGTCCCTTAACTTTTGCATATATTACGATTCAGTCCAGGTAAGTTCGTATCGAGTTAAATTATTTTTCTATGATATTTTAAATGATTTACTATGTATATTATGTGAATTGTAATATTGATTTGATAATTGATATTATGGATATTGTTGGAAGGTTAGTTCATTTAAAGTTGTAATTTATAAATGTGAAATTCATTATGGTATATAGAAAAGTTATAATGCGATTGAAATAAAGGATTTGAGATGCAAAAGTCTTGTTTGAACCTTGTGAATACTTAGGATACAAATGACATGTCATTAGGGTTACACGATGTTGGGTGCTGGTCTTGAATGTCCTACCGATGGCTGAGGTCCTGCATTTGTTTTGGATACTCCACAGCTCGTGTGAGTAGCATCATGTAGCTAACATTCCGACCCACAGCTCGTGTGAGTAGGCCCATTTCACAGCTCGTGTGAGCACTAATGGAAAAAAAAGGTTACGGTTACATGAAAAGGCACACTATGTGTGAGCATTCCTGAGTATCTAATATTATTCTATACGGTTCAATGATAATTAAAGGTTAATGTAAAGACAGGTATAAAAAGTTAATGTTCTAATGGTCATATGAAATGAAAATATGGATATGCACATATACAATGAAAAAAATGATAATTTATAACGTGACGGATGAAATAAGCATGGAATTTATTTCTTAATATATGTTATGTTTCATAGATTTTATGTTTACTTACTATCTACTAACTAAGTGGACTCAAATGTGTAGAATGTTAAATGGATATATAAAACCTAAATGCTTATTAGGTATATGCCATGACTTACTATGCTATATTATGTATGATATATGAAGTTTGAGGTGTGAAGGGTAATGAAAATGAAATTTCATAGTATATGATGAAAGTAGTTGATTATTTGAAAAGCTTGAGATGTTATATGCCTTACTTGGTTAAATTTATATGTGCATTGCTTCACCTACTAATCTTGTGAGGTGTTGTGTATAGGAAAAATAAATTTGGACTATGGCTAAATGGAATCATTTATAGTTGTTTAATTAATGCACTTGGTAAGTTTAAGTTCCTTATACGAACTCACTAAGTATTAGCTGCTTACCTAGTTTATTTTCTCTGTTTCTGTAGGTCATCCTAAAGCTTGACCGGTTGGAAATTTCGTTAGAGCACGATCACACTATCTAACGATCCATATTGGTAAATTTTGGTTATTTTGGCAAATGGTTATAAATGGCATGTAATAGGGTTATAAGTGTAGTCTTGGTAACTGGTTCATTGTTAAATGGCGCCAGGTTCATTCATTTTCATATCTTTTGATGAAAGCTTAAATGACGTGTATTCATATGAAATGATAGTAACTATGCATGCCCTCATGTGAGTAGAAAGAAGATGATTGTGTGATATGTTTGATATGGTTATTTAGCATGTATAGGACTTTAATAATGGTAGTTCTTGAATGTCTTTGGAGTATATATATTTTGTTTGATGGATTTATAGTGTTTGGCAAATTTATGTTCTTTGGTCACTTTTAAGTATTTTGTAATATGAGGTGCCTTTGAATGGCATATTGGTTAGACAAATTAGGTTGATTGAATTGGTATGTTTATATGTGTTTGAAAGTTGTTTAGGTCCATTGAATGAATGCACAAATGGAATGAATGATTGAGTAAGTTTTGGTCTTTAAATGGCTTGTTTTTAGCGTCAAATTATGAAGCGCACGGCTTGGGACACGAGCTATCACATGACCGTGTGACACACACGGCTTGGCTTCACGACCGTGTGTCATTTATTAGTTCATTTCAGTGAGTTACACAGTCTAGCACACGGTCTACGACACGGCCGTGTGACGTAACTCAGTGAGTTACACGGTTTAAGATACGAGCTGGGACACGACTGTGTGTCCCTTTGTTCGAACACCAAATGGTTTGGGTTATGACACACGGCTTGGCCTCACGGTCGTGTGACCTCTGTTTTCAAAATTTTCAACTTTTTCCAAAAATTTTTGAATTGTTTCAAATTGGTCCCAAATTGTTTCTAAATAATTTTTAGGGCCTCGAAGGCTCGGTTTAAGGCCCAGAGGTATATGTTTGATAGGTTTATAATGAGTTTTGTGTAATTATCATGAAATGATATTATTGTTCTGATTGTACGATAATGCTCTATAACCCTAATCCGATGATAGTGATGGGTTAGGGGTGTTACATTTAATGGTATCTGAGCTACAGTTTAGTTGGTTCTCGGGCTAAGCGTAGCATGTACAGAGTCTAGAAATACATGCCATTTTATAACATGTGATAGTGTGATATCCCATGACTTAATGTGATTCTTTTCCTTTTATAGATAAAATATATTTTTCCCAATCGAGCTAATTCCGATGAAGTTGAAAGCAATACTAAAGTCTTTGATTAAAAGGTTGCCCTTAATGTGCTGAAATTCAATAAGTATAGAGAAAACACCCATTGTATTGTTATTAATGGTTAATGATATGTTTAATATGTGTGAATTAATTTTGTGGCTCTATGACCTCTACCCCCTCATCCTCAAAGTACTATATGACAGAATGTTTATAGGATTTCTATTGATTAAGTCCAAAGGTGAGGAGCTGAAAAGTTTAGAGGTAAAGTGAATAATGATTCATCCAGAGGATAGTATTGGTTAGCAAACACAGAGAGTTCTAGATGAAGAGTTATATTTTCTGAGGATTATCTGATATGTGTAGTGACACTATTAAAAAGAGAGGGTTATTCACTAGTAACCTACTTTAGCTACCATGGTATCGAAAGAATAGATTAACTAGGATTTCTCCTAAATTGATTTTTGAAAAAAAAAATTAGGTCAAATGTGAGATAAAGAGAAATGGTATGAAATGGAAGTTCGTGAGTTTAACAAAGGTAGCACACCGAGAACATTTATACTCTTCCATAAAAGAAAATGAAAGAATCGAGTATTCATTTTTAACATCATTTAGATTATCTTACAGAGATCGAATAAAACAGAATAATATGAGATCATCACTGCTCTTCAGTAGTCGGTATTGTTGTAATCAAAGTGTAAATAGACTTGAATGCAGCCATTATGGTCGAAATCATTCTAGAGTGTGTAGTTTAACAGACAGATTCTATTTTAAATTGTGGATTTTCCTATTATATTAAGAAAGATTGCCCGAATCTGATTTAAGTAGAGACAAGAATGTAAGACCTATTGTTATTTTTTTACAATAGGCAAGTGGCCAGGAATTTGAAGCACAATTAGAGTCAGTGGAACTGGAATAAAAGACACAATCGTTTGATCTGAAGCTCAAACTCTCGCCAAAGCTTATGTGATCTGAGTACATATTGCATGTTACTACCTTTTTATGAATTTGGTGCTATGTATGATTGTTCGATTGTGATTATTCATTGTTTGATTATGATTATCCTGGATTTTAGAGTATCTAAAATGGAAGCTGATCAGTTATCAACAGTTTGCAAGTTTACATATATTTTTTTTACAGAATTGTTGGGTTTACTACCAGAGAAAGACATCAAGTTTTCATAAAATAAATACCAGAAACTACTCCGATCACAATTGTTTTATGCAAATTGTCTCTAACTGAATTAAAAAAACTAAAAGATTAGTTGCAAGGATTAATTGATAGAGGTTTTATTCGACTGAGTGTATCACTTTGGAGCACACTTCTATTGTATTGTGAAGAAGAAATATGAGTCGATAAGTTTATCTATAGATTTCTAGTAGTTGAATAAAGTCACGATAGAGAATAAACATTTGTTACTTCGTATTGAAGATCTATTCGAGTAGTTGAAAAGTGCTACAATGTTCTCGACGATAGATTACCGATCTAGTTATTATCAGTTATGAGTTAGAAATGTAGATGTATCGAAAACAACATTCAGAATCTGTTATGAACATTACGAGTTTCTAGTAATGTCTTTCGTATTAAATAATGCCCTGCAGGATTTAAGGATTTGGTGAATCGGATTTCTCTTCAGTTACGTCTCGATGGATTCATTGTTATTTTGTATTGATGATGTAATGATCTGTTATAAGACTGATTCAGAGCATGCTCAACATTTGAATATGTAACATCCTAAAAATAGGGGTCTGGCATTTTTGCGTTATTGCATGTGTTGTGCTTGTTAAGCTTGTTATTTGGGTGTGTTTGGGGGCCCTAGGGAGGCTCAGGTTCAAGTCCAGGCCCTGGTGAAATTTTGGTTTTTGGGCACCTTAGGGGGGTGAGCTAGTGGAGGTAGGACTTAAGTTTAATTGGTTGAATCTTTTTAACACAAGTGGAGCATGTGGCATCGTGGTGTGGCGTCACAAGGGAAGCATGGAGGGGGAGAGTTTGAGTCCCACAGGTAGCATTTGGTAGCTTTTATTTTGTGCTGAGCAGGTGGAGGAAGTAGAGTTTAGCTAGAACTCTGCCTTGGTGGTTGAAGACTCAGTCAAACCGTTTGAATGGGTGAGGGAGAGTGAATTGTGGAGCAAATTGAGGAGAGAATCATGGGATTTGAGGGTGAGAGGTAGTGGTTGGTCGAATGTGGGGTATGTGGGGAGGAGAAATTCGACTAGGGGTTGTTTTTGGCAAGAAAAATTCAGCATTTGGTGTGAAACACCCCAAACCCGGCCCACGAGCTTTGACCAGATTTGGTATGTTCCTCAAGTAAACCGGTTCAAAGTTCTTTTGTCCTTAGGAAAAATTTGGCGATTTTAAAAAAAATTGTTTTGGGTTGGGCTTGTGTTGAAAACCAATTTACCTTATATTGAAATCCATTTATTTAAGGTGACAAAACATGTAGGGTTTATTTTAAATTTAATTAACCTAATCTTTAATAAATAAAATTTAATAACATAATAATTAAAAACAGAAATAAAAGAGTTCACTATGGCCTTATTACATCAATTAAAATCCCTAATAATTTAAAGTGCTTAAAAGTTAATAGTCCATAAAACAAAATATAAACTTCAAGTGAGCATGGCCACCACAAGTTCTCGCCATCCCGGTCCATCACCGATCATCACTGAAAAATATTCCCAACGGGGTGAGTCAAACAGACTCAATGTGTACACAAACACTAAATCAAAATAGAATCAGCATACAAATGTTACGCATTCATATCATAGCATACAAATTATGATGCATTCCCAAACCCAAACCTAATAAGCCATCCGCTACACTCCCCGTACCAACTCGCATAATCGTGGGGACTACTAAGTCGACCCTCCTTCCGCTACACTCCATATCGCGGTCTTAGGTCACCGCATTTGTGGTCTTAGGTCACCACATTCAGATATCACGGTCTTAGGTCACCGTGTTCGTGGTCTTAGGTCACCACATTCACTTCCCCTTTCAATAACCCGTATGCCCCATTTTGTAATATGCATTAATATGCCAAAGATCACATTCTTATTCTCATGTTACAAATAACATATTTCATATTCCTAGTAGGAGTAGGAAACGTACCTAAGTACTTAGTACCATAACATGGTACCTTAGCCACTTTCATATTCTTAATATCACATATTTTAATAAAAACAGGCCATGAAACATATTAAGAAGTAGTGTGGGGTACACACTGATTTACTTAACCACTTCATCTGAAATCCCAAATCTGATCCATCGCCTTAGATCTCAAGTTCCTACAATTGATTAATCACTTACTATTTAGCACAAAGCCTATTTGGCTAGAAAACCAAATCCTAGTAGGATTTGTATTCTTAAAGCTTACCTTGGTGTCGATTTGATGATTTAATCAAATCCTAAACTCGTATTTTTCCCTTTGAAATCGGCTAGTCACTAAATCCCTTGAATTGGTTAGTTTTCGGCTTAAAACACATAATAATAGATCTACTACTAAAATAGGCCTTGGCCGAATTTACCTTTGTTCTTACCTTCCAAATCTTAAATCCGAATTGGATCCTTGCTTCTTTATTCTTTGTCGAAATCCCTATGTACCCATGTTAGATCCAATCTAACATTAAATCATCATAATATAGCTTATGGCCGAATGGTATTCATAACTTACCTTAGATCTTAGAAGTTCCGAAAGATACCTTCTTGTAGTTGACAATTTCTTAAATCCCGAAAACACCCTTCCATAACTCGGCCAAAATCTATAATAGAGATTAGTCCCTAAATTTTAGATAGGTTTAAAAATATAAAAGAATTGAAACCAAACTTTGAATCTTACCCTTTTTAAGAAATCGGTAGCACCCTTGTTAAAAACCCCTTAAAGAATCGGCCTTGACGACTAGATAATAAAGTTTCGGCTTTTGGGATTTAATGGAGAAGTCGACTAGAGGTTCTCTTGGGGTATTTGGTTTCCACGAAAATAAGGAAAAGAAACTTGAGAATTTTGGCAATGGTGGACTATAGATTCAGCTTGACAAAAGAAAAAGAGAAGAGAAGAGAGGAGAGCACTTTGAAATTCGGCAGAGAGAGGAGGAGGAAGAAAAATTGATGAGTAGCCCTATTTCCTTCCTTTTATAGCCGAAACTACTCCTCAGAATCCCTTACTTGGCCACCACTCTTCTTTATTTCATAGCTTTATCTCCTAATTTAAAATAATTAGAGAATAATCCTTTATTATCTCTTCAAAAATAATCCAAATTAAATCCCTTATTTATCACCTTATTAATCGAATATTAAAGAGAATAAAACTCCTCCTTTCTAGAAGGCTTGTGCCGTCCACCTCGAGAGCTTCCGGAAGCAAAAATAAAACTTCTTTTATTTGCTTCCCAAGTGACTCAAACCAGGCCCAACACCTTGCATGTGGCGCCATTTCAGAGGCCCTAAGTGGCATCTTGAGGCCACTTTTCCAAGCCTTTGTGTGTCAAATTTCACAAACTTTTTCTTTTAAGGCCACCTTGCCTTAATTTCCTCTTTTAAACTTTAAAACTCGACATTTCTAAGTCATTTCTAAGTTTCCAAAAATTTTCGTTCGGCTCTGTAAACTTGACATTTTCTTACATTCCCAAGTTTCAGAAATGTGCACTTTCCTATTTTGAATCATTTCCAAATCATTTCCATCCATTTTCGTGTTTCCAAAAAGTTCACTTTCCATTTTTTTAACTTAACATTTCCATACATTTCCAGTTTCCAAAATTGTTCAAAATTTATTCTTAGTACATAAAACATGTTACTTCGTACAATTAAACCGAAAATGCATAGGCCCTTTCCAGGATGTTACAATTCTACCCCCTTAAAATAATTTCATCCTCGAAATTTTCTAACTAAAATAATTGAGGGTATTGTTGTCGCATTGCCTCTTTCGGTTTCCTCTGAAGCTTCTTTCGATCCATGATTGCACCATAACACCTTGACTAGAGGAACCGACTTCCTCCGTAGCATTTTCACATCACGTTCCAATATCCGAATCGGCTCTTCCTTGTAGGATAAGTCGGCCTTAGCTCTACTTCTTCGACGGTACCACATGAGACGGATCCGATCGGTAATGACGTAGCATGGATACATGGAATACGTCGTGCATCCGCGCAAACTGGTGGCAACTCCAATTGGTATGCCATCGCTCCAACTCGCCAAGACTTCGATAGGGCCCTATAAACCTTGGGCTTAACTTCCCTTGCGACCGAACCTCATTACCTTTTTCCAAGGCGAGACTTTCGAAACACTTGGTCTCCCACTTCAAACTCTATTTCCTTTCGGTTAAAGGTCTGCGTCGACTTACGCCTATCGAGGCTTCCTTTAACCGTGCTCGAATCATCTCAACCTTCTCTTGATTTCGCCACTAACTCACGGACCCAAAACTCGACGTTCTCCTAACTCATCCAACAAGTAAGAGTTCTACACTTCCGACCATACAATGCTTCATATGGTGCCATCCGAATGCTAGCTTTGATATTTGTTGTTGTAGGCGAACTTCGGCTAAAGGCAAATAGTCTTCCCAACTTCCTCGGAAATCCATCACACTGACCTCTCAACATATCCTTCAACACTTGTATAACTCTGCTCGGATCGCTGCCGTCGATTGTGGATGAAAAGCCGTAGTGAAGTCCAACTTAGTGCCTAAAGCTTGATGAAGTGCCCTCGAGAATCGAGAGCGTAAACCTTGGGTCTCTGTCGGAGATGATCGATCTTGGTACACCATGTAACCTCACAATTTACGCCACATATAACTTAGCGACCAAGAGAATAGTCAACTCTTACCGGGATGAAGTGCGCGGACTTAGTCAAACAGTCCACTATCACCCATATCGAGTCCTTCTTAGTAGGCGTAAGGGAAAGCCCACTAACGAAATCCATGGTAATTCTCTCCCACTTCCATTGCGGAATCTCGATTGTTTGAAGCAATCCTGATGGAACTTGGTGTTCAGCCTTAACTTGCTGACACGTCAAACATTTCCCCACAAATTGGGTCACTTCTTGCTTAAGATCGGACCACCAAAATTGTTCCCTTAGATCTTTATGCGACTTAATGCCTCCGGGATGCATAGCATAAGGGCTACTATGCGCCTCCCGAAGAATCCTTTGTCTTAACTCCTTGTCCTTCGGCATATAGACTTTTCCTTTGTAACACAATACTCCTTCATCATTAACGCCATAATCCTTTAATTCCCCATTCTGCACTTGCTGTAACTTAGCACTTAGATCCTTATCAACCAACTGTCCCTCTTTCACCTCCTTCACCATGTGGGCTTGACTTGCAACTCGCCAACAAAGCTTCCATCATCGTACAAACTTAAGTGAGCGAACATAGCCCTTAGATCCGACACAACCTTCCAACTTAGGGCATCAGCTACCACATTCGCCTTGCCCGGATGATATTCTATCGAACAGTCGTAGTCCTTCAACAACTCCACCCACCTTCGTTGCCTCAAGTTCAACTCCTTACGAGTCAACAGATACTTAAGGCTCTTGTGGTGCGTGTAGATTGCGACCTTTCTCCATAGAGGTAGTGCCTCCAAACCTTAAGGGCGAAAACCACTGCGCCGGTTCCAAGTCATGAGTTGGGTAGTTAACCTCATGAGGCCTTAGTTGCCGAGACGCATAAGCGACTACTTTTCCTTCTTGTATTAGCACACATCCTAATCCCGTATGCGAAGCGTCACATTACACCACAAAATCCTTTGACCTCATTGACTAACACTGGAGCCTCCGTCAACACCTTCTTAAGGTTGTCAAAGCTCTTCTGTTGCTTATCAGACCATTCAAAGGGTACTTCCTTTCTTAGTAACTTTGTCAAAGGCGCGGCTATTGACGAGAATCCTTCTACAAACCTCCTGTAATAGCCTGCCAAACCTAAGAAACTTCGGATTTCAGCCACGGACCTAGGTGGTTTCCAATCCAACACTACCTCGATCTTTCTAGGATCCACCCTTATTCCCTCTACGGATACCACATGTCCTAAGAATGCCACCTCCTTAAGCCAAAATTCACACTTGCTGAATTTGGCATAGAGCTTCTTTTCCCTTAATACTTGTAGCACTATCCGTAGGTGCTAATCATGGTCATCCTCTGACTTCGAGTATACTAAAATGTCGTCGATGAACACAACGACGAACCTATCCAAGTAGGGTTGAAAAACTCGATTCATCATATCCATGAACGCGGCTGGAGCGTTTATCAATCCAAACGGCATCACAACAAACTCAAAATGGCCGTATCTTGTCCTAAAAGCGGTCTTATGGATATCTGCCTCCTTCACCTTCAACTGGTGATATCCCGACCTTAAGTCTATCTTTGAGAATACTGCGGCCCCCTTCAGCTGATCGAACAAGTCATCGATCCTTGGCAAAGGATACTTGTTCTTGACGGTCAGCTTATTCAACTGACGGTAATCTATGCACATACGCATAGTTCCGTCCTTCTTCTTACAAAGCAAATGGTGCTCCCCATGGAGACACACTGGGTCGTATGAACCCACGATCCAACAACTCTTGGATTTGAGCCTTGAGCTCAACTAACTCCTTTGGCGCCATTCGGTATGGAGCGATTGACACAGGAGCTGTTCCCGGTAGTAAGTCTATTCCAAACTCCACCTCCCTATCCGGGGTATTCTGTAATTCCTCAGGAAATACATCTTTAAAGTCTTTCACCATTCTAACTCCACCGACACCTTCTTCCTTTCCACCTAACGCACTTACGAAGGCTAAGAACGCCTTGCACCCTTTCTTAACCATTTTTCTCGACCATCAACGCGAAACTACGTTGGACAGGTAGTTTCTTCTCTCTCCGATCATTACTACTACTTCATCCTCCGGGGTCCTTAGTTCCATTCGTTTAGCCGCACAATCCAACACGGCTCGGTGCTCTACTAGCCAGTCCATTCCAAGTATAAGTTCAAACTCCCGAAAGGTAGTTTCATTAAGTCGGCCAGAAAGTTCACTCCCGAATCTCTAGGGTACATTCGAAAGATCTTATCCACCACTCTGATTAGGCCTAATGGGCTTACTACGGTCATCCGCCTATCGGAAGGTTGAGTCTAGGCCTAGTGTTTCCACTACACTATATGCAACATAGGAATGGGTCGAGCCCACATCAATCAGAGCATAATAAGGTTTCCCAAATTTAAGGAACGTACCGGTTATGACGTCCGGCGCGTCTCCATCTTCCCTCCGGTGAACCGCATAAACCAAACCTGGTTGCCTTGCCTCAGCATTAGCAGCACCTCTGCCTTGTGTTCCACGGCCTCTGCCCGGCACCATTACCTCTGTTACTCGAACCACGACCTCGTTGAGGGTGCGGTCCTCCTCTACCAGTCTGACTAACATTCTGAGCTGTTGGTCGGCTTTCATATGATTGCTTAGGACAATCCTTGATCACATGGTCCTTGGACCCACATCTAAAACATCCTCTGTTTTCTTCCCAAGACTCTCCTAAGTGCTTCTTTCCACACACATCACAAGGTCGTCACGCGCCCTTCTAAACCAACTTGCTGACCTAGCGACCCATCAACTCTAGGCCTCTTATGAACCCTTCCAGATGTTCCAAAACCTCTTTTGGGCCTATTCCTATCCATAGCCTGCTTTGTAGAATCCTTGATTCCCTCGGCCACCTTGGCCTTTTCTCAAAGCGAAAACTCCCGCTCCCGATGCGGTGCTATCAACGATCTCAGATCATCCCTTAGCCCGTCCTCAAAATGGACACGGCGCTCATGCTCGATTGCCACTACTCCTCGAGCATATCGGCTCAACCTCGTGAATTCACCTCATACTCCGCCACGGACTTGTTCCCTTGAACCACCCCGTAAATGCCTTCCTTTGCTCATCGGTATACCTAGTTCCCACATACTTCTTACGAAATGCTTCCTTAACATATTCCCGTGTCGGATCCTCACCGTGGCACCATTCGAAACAGTCAACCACCAGCGATACGCTTCATCGGCGTAACGATTGCCACCATTCTTTTAACTTCTCCTCGTGGGTCAAGTCAAGCTCATCCATGATGCGCTCTGTTGCTTCCAACCAATACTCGGTGAACGGGTGCCACACCCGATACTCTCTGAAACATTTCGGCTCTATTAGCTCGGAGCCGCTCAAATCTGCACTTACGGGTTCCCGAATTTCTCCCTGCACTAGCCACCAACTCCAAAACTCACAGCGACCACTGCGACACAAAGCATCATCCCCGTCTAAGCTTGTCGCTCAACACCAACGGTGGGGGTGGTGGTGGCGGTGGTATCTCATTGTCGGACCCTTGACCCGATCTAACGGGTTACGACACCGTCATCCTTCCTCTACCTGCGTCCACGACAACCACGTCCTCTAGAGCTCATTTCTAACATCGTGATCTCGATTAAGAAGTTTTATGAATTAGTCTTTGTTTCACTTGACCCCGCGAAGAAATTTTATGAAAAGAGTTTTAGGAGTGGTTCTTTCAGATGCACACAGATCTTTCCATTCATTCATCCATACATCCATCAAACAATCATGAACTCTCGCTCATTCGGAGAAAGGTTGTAGTTTTCATTGTTATTGTTTTTTCTTCCACTACCTGTGGGTATTTTCGTAATCTGTCCCACTGGTATTTTCGTAATTTTTCAAAAGGAAAAAGTTCCTTGGTGATTTTGTCATAAAGTATTTTGGTATTTTTAAATTTTAAGGGTATTTTGAAAAATTTTGAAATCCGAGGGTATTTCGGTGATTTTGGACCTCGGGGTATTTTGGTGATTTTTTTTTCCAAGCAGGGGTAAATTTGTAAAATCTTATAAATCAGGGATATTTCAAAGGTTGCAAAACTTTGAGGTTCTTTTGAGAATTGTACTTTTCAAAACGGTGATGTTGTAAAAATTTTGGAAATCAGGTCATTTTGGTAATTTTATAAGTTAGGGGCAATTTTAAAATTTCCAAAATTCAAGTATATTTTATAATTTACAAATTAGGGTTTTTGAACATTGATAAAATAATGAAATTTTGCAAAAGCTGTTGGGTAGTTGGTCATTTTATAAACCAATGGTATTTTGGTAATTTTACCACTAGGGGCATTTTTGTATAAATCAGAAATCTTTCAGAAAATTTTGTAAAGATGGTTTTCATGAATTTAGAAGAGAGTTTTAAGAGTTCTAAAACTAGGGTTTTGTTGTTTTTATAAAAACACGGCTAATTCCCTTTCAGGTTTTAGTTATTGTGTTTAGCCTATGACCGAGTCCTCTTGGTCGTGGTGAACAAAGCTACGCACTGTGCGAGATTCGAGTGGAGAGGAGGTGAGTCACGGATCGCTTAAATACCAAGCTCCCACCGAAACCATTCCTAGACATGCGCACAGAGGTTGCCACACCTACTAAGCCCTGCAGGTTAGGGTGAACCGAAGCTACGCACTGTAGGATTCTGCGAAGAGGAGGTGAGTCACTAGGGCTGCTTAAATACCGTGCTCTTAGGATCCAATCCTAGACATGCATGTGGGGTTACCACACCCTAACTTAGTGACTTAGCCATGGGTTTGTTTAACGTTCCTTAAGTCTTATGTGTTTGTGTTTGAGTAGACTAGTCCTAGGGTTCAAGTTCCTATCACGCTATTCTACGTTCCATTCCTTTTCTACCCTTCTAATATTCATTACACATAATCACACAAATAGTTAGGGGTACTTACCTAGTGGACTGCAGGTCGGAGACTTTAGGTGCCATGCCAGAAAACCTGCTTGTTTCATAAAATATTTTCAAAAAACTCATTTGGGCTCGCTTTGAAAACGTTTTGGGCCTTGGCCCACAGGCCGAGAGTTTTAAAAATTGGGCTCTGATACCAAACTAAAACACCCCAAACTCGACCCACGAGCTTTGACCAGATTTGGTATGTTCATCAAGTAAACCGGTTCAAAGTTCTTTTGTCCTTAGGAAAAATTTGCGCGATTTTAAAAAAAAATTGTTTTGGGTTGGGCTTGTGTTGAAAACCAATTTACCTTATATTGAAATCCATTTATTTAAGGTGACAAAACATGTAGGGTTTATTTTAAATTTAATTAACCTAATCTTTAATAAATAAAATTTAATAACATAATAATTAAAAACAGAAATAAAAGTGTTCACTATGGCCTTATTACATCAATTAAAATCCCTAATAATTTAAAGTGCTTAAAAGTTAATAGTCCATAAAACAAAATATAAACTTCAAGCTAAGCATGGCCACCACAAGTTCCGCTAGTCCGGTCCATCACCGATCATCAATGAAAAATATTCCCCAACGGGTGAGTCAAACAGACTCAATGTGTACACAAACACTAAATCAAAATAGAATCAGCATACAAATGTTACGCATTCATATCATAGCATACAAATTATGATGCATTCCCAAACCCAAACCTAATAAGCCATCCGCTACACTCCCCCGTACCAACCTGTACACCGTGGGGACTACTAAGTCGACCCTCCTTCCGCTACACTCCATATCGCGGTCTTAGGTCATCGCATTTGTGGTCTTAGGTCACCACATCCAGATATCACGGTCTTAGTTCGTGGTCTTAGGTCACCAAATTCACTTCCCCTTTCAATAACCCGTATGCCCCATTTTGTAATATGCATTAATATGCCAAAGATCACATTCTTATTCTCATGTTACAAATAACATATTTCATATTCCTAGTAGGAGTAGGAAACGTACCTGAGTACTTAGTACCATAATATGGTACCTTAGCCACTTTCATATTCTTAATATCACATATTTTAATAAAACAGGCCATGAAACATATTAAGAAGTAGTGTGGGGTGCACACCTGATTTGCTTAACCACTTCACTGAAATCCCGAAATCTGATCTACTGCCTTAGATCTCAGGTTCCTACAATTGATTAATCACTTACTATTTAGCACAAAGCCTATTCGACTAGAAAACCAAATCCTAGTAGGATTTGTATTCTTAAAGCTTACCTTGGTGTCGATTTGATGATTTAATCAAATCCCAGAAACTCGTATTTTTCCCCTTTGAAATCGGCTAGTCACTAAATCCCTTGAATTGGTTAGTTTTCGGCTTAAAACACATAATAATAGATCTACTACTAAAATAGGCCTTGGCCGAATTTACCTTTGTTCTTACCTTCCAAATCTTAAATCCCGAATTGGATCCTTGCTTCTTTATTGCTGTCGAAATCCCTATGTACCCATGTTAGATCCAATCTAACATTAAATCATCATAATATAGCTTATGGCCGAATGGTATTCATAACTTACCTTAGATCTTAGAAGTTCTGAAAGATACCTTCTTGTAGTTGACAATTTCTTAAATCTCGAAAACACCCTTCCATAACTCGGCCAAAATCCATAATAGAGATTAGTCCCTAAATTTTAGATAGGTTTAAAAATATAAAAGAATTGAAACCAAACTTTGAATCTTACCCTTTTTAAGAAATCGGTAGCACCCTTGTTAAAAACCCCTTAAAGAATCGGCCTTGACGACTAGATAATAAAGTTTCGGCTTTTGGGATTTAATGGAGAAGTCGACTAGAGGTTCTCTTGGGGTATTTGGTTTCCACGAAAATAAGGAAAAGAAACTTGAGAATTTTGGCAATGGTGGACTATAGATTCGGCTTGACAAAAGAAAAAGAGAAGAGAAGAGAGGAGAGCACTTTGAAATTCGGCAGAGAGAGGAGGAGGAAGAAAAATTGATGAGTAGCCCTATTTCCTTCCTTTTATAGCCGAAACTACTCCTCGTAATCCCTTACTTGGCCACCACTCTTCTTTATTTGATAGCTTTATCTCCTAATTTAAAATAATTAGAGAATAATCCTTTATTATCTCTTGAAAATAATCCAAATTAAATCCCTTATTTATCACCTTATTAATCGAATATTAAAGAGAATAAAACTCCTCCTTTCTAGAAGGCTTGTGCCGTCCACCAGAGCTTACGGAAGCAAAAATAAAACTTCTTTTATTTGCTTCCCAAGTGACTCGAACCTGTGCCCAACACCTTGCATGTGGCGCCATTTCCAGAGGCCCTAAGTGGCATCTTCAGGCCACTTTTCCAAGCCTGTTTGTGTGTCAAATTTCACAAACTTTTTCTTTTAAGGCCACCTTGCCTTAATTTCCTCTTTTAAACTTTAAAACTCGACATTTCTAAGTCATTTCTAAGTTTCCAAAAATTTTCATTCGGCTCTGTAAACTTGACATTTTCTTACATTCCCAAGTTTCCAGAAATGTGCACTTTCCTATTTTGAATCATTTCCAAATCATTTCCATCCATTTTCAGGTTTCCAAAAATGTTCACTTTCCATTTTTTTTAACTTAACATTTCCATACATTTCCAGGTTTCCAAAATTGTTCAAAATTTATTCTAAGTACATAAAACATGTTACTTCGTACAATTAAACCGAAAATGCATAGGCCCTTTCCAGGATGTTACATGGTGTAGGTAGCAAAACCGAACCTTTTTGTTTGTCTGTGCATTCTTTCTTTTCTTTTGCTTTTCGGGTCAATTTTGTTCTTCACAATTTCTGGGTGGCCGAGTCTTCTCCTACTCTCCTACTCTCTCAATTCGTCCATTTCTTTCTCTCTTCTTTTCGTTTTGTTTTCTTCTTCTACAACCTTTTCTCCTTAAGCCGAATCTTTCCTCTCCTCTCTAAATTGAATTTATTTCTTCTATCCCTTGGAAGTTGCCGAAACCTCTTTTACTCGTCTATCCATTTGTGGCATCGGGTTCTTCTCTGTTTGTAAGCCAGAAAATAACCTTTACTTTGATTTTGTTTCCCCTTAGCCGAACATCTAGAGGCAGGAAATTTGGTTCACTTCTGTCTACCGAATCTTCCTTTTCATTCGGCTTTTCTCTAGTTGCAAGGTAATGGTTTCTTCTCTTTGTATGTTCTTTTTCTCTTGTCTCTTTTAAAGAACCGAAACATCTATCTTTTAACTCTTTTCATTTCGGCCGAAACTGAATACTCCTCTCCACCCTGAATCGTGTTTGTGCCATTGTGGAAGTCGAAACCCTTATTGAGCAATTGTCGAAATTTTGGCACTTTGGTATGTATAACTATGACCGAATGAGGGGAATGGTGGGCTGCTTTTGATTAATCTTTTAGTTTCTTAAGGCCGGAGGGCCGCTTCTCTTTTTACCTTGAACAGTTTTCTAACGCGATCTTTTCAATAGGGGCTCGAACCTTTGATCAGTAGAAGGTGGACCGAGTATCCTTTTTAGAAGAGAGGCTAATATTTGTCGATAAGTTAAGCCTTTAGTCCTAAGTTTTCCCATTCTTGGTATTATCGAACAAGAGGACTAACTGTTAACTGATTGTATCCTTAGGTGCTTTGGGGAGTATCGTGTTACGTATTTCAAATTAGGTGTGTAATCTCACACCTCTCCGAATGCATGTTCGCAATGTTCTGTGATTCGACCAAAAGCCGGAGAACCGGCATCTATGACCACACGAGTGTGTGAACGCTTGATCGTATGTCAGAGTTTTAAAAATTTAAATAATGAGAATGATCGAACCTGAAAACTAATTATGACAACGGTTGAGGCAAGTGCACCTATCGAATAGTAGTATAGCTTAGGCAAGACCGGATTGTCAAACCCAAAGGAACTAAAAGTACTAATACTAACTTTCTTTTTATTATTTAGCCTAAAATAAAGGGAATTTATTGTTTTAAATCTAAATTAATTAACTACTAAATTAAAGACTCTAAGACAAAGAAGAATGAATTTGGGAAAATAACTTGAGGAAAAACCAATTGATTAAGACGACACCCAAGGAAGAATCCACCTAGACTTCACTTGTTATCTAACTCTGAACCAGACGATTTATTCACTTGACTTGATCCGTAAGATTCCCTAATGTATATTAAACCCTCTCTCGAGGCGAATAACGTCTAACCATAGGTTGATTAATTGAAATCTTTTTCTAATTAAAACCCATAGAATCGTATTAACTCGACCTATGGAATCCCATATTAGGTTTCACCCTAATCCGGTAAAATCTCGTCACCCTATCTCTAGGCGCGCGATCAACTCCGCTTAACTATGCTAGATCTACTCTTAGGCAGGGACTTTTGCTCCTCTACCTAAGCACATCAAACTTAAATTCATATCCGCGAAATATCAACACAAGAATTAAGAACACATAATTAAGAACAAGTCAAATATTTATCATATAGTTCAGTAAACGATAACAAGATTCATTTAAGTTTCATCCCCCTCAGGTATCTGAGGGTTTAGTTCATAACAATAAAAGAAAACATCTTAGAAGAAAAGATAAAACAAAACATAAGAAATCCCTAAAACCCCCTGAAGGAATTGAAGGAGAGATCCCCTATCTTGAGTATAATTCCGGCTTCTAGAGATGAATCAACTGGCTATCCTCGAGCGAATCCCCACAAATCTGCCCTCTCTAGCCTAGCAAGACGCCCCTGTCAAAGTCTTGGGCTCCCTTTTAGGTCATACTTAGGGTGTATATATAGGTTTTTGGAATGTGTTTCTTTGCCCCTAAGTATCCCAATCCGAATGAAACTTCTCTTTGCCACAGCAGGGGCACGGCCATGGCACATGCCCGTGTGAATCGTGGCCAGGCGGTGTTCGAGATTATTAAGGAGGCACGACCGTTTGGTCTTGGGTCCAGGCCGTGTCGATTTCGTGATGTGGCCCATTTGGCTGCATTTAAAGCCGTTTCTTGTTCTTTTCATCCTCGGTGCTTTCACGAGTATAAAACATGAAAATAAAGGATTAAGAGCACTAAATTACATAAAATAAGGGATAATTCATCTAAAAGCATGCTAAATGTGGGATTAAAATATGTTACTTTTACGGTTTATCAAATACCCCCACACTTAAGCTTTTGCTTGTCCTCAAGCAAAATTCTCAACTCATAATTAAAACAAACTTCCCTCAATTCATAATAGTCATTGATAGTGTTTCATCATAATTCAAGGATAATTTATACATGGATAATTCAACTCAAAGGGTCCTAAAGATTCAAAAAATCTAAGTCATACATCTGTAGAATAAATCATAGGTGTTTCCCCTCATCTAAATAATTACCTCTGATTCAAAATCGACAAGAATTGACATCCTCGCTAAAGATTCACTCAAATCACTCGAGGTGTTTAAGGTTCAGAATTAAGCACTCAAACGTCAAACATGAAGAGTTAATCCCATAGGCTTGCATGAAAATCAAATCTCCATCACTATAATATGAGATGATACACAAATCAAAAGGTCTTTAATAGGGTTGTAACGGGGCTTGGGTTAAAGGTGTGGATAAAGGCTGAATTAGAGGGTTAGAATGAAGATTGAATTGACAAATACCTAACTAGAAAAAATGAACTGATAAATAATTACATCAATTGAAAACTTGTACTAATAATACTCTAATACGAGCTTCTTCTTAAGTAATTGGAATTTAAACGTATAAGCTCACTTAATCACAAAACTAATAATGAATACACTTCAATTTTTTTAAGAACAAATCAAAAATAATAATAAAGAACTTTAACAACTGAAATATAGAACATAGTTAGGTAACTGCTCAAAATCAAATCTCGACAAAAAGGGTAGTCAAGAGGAATGGTGATAACAAAATCTGATGGGTTTTGGGTTAATATTAGTGGGTGAGTCAATAAATAGGGTTGTTAGGATTAAAAGGGGTTCACTAGGGGTTAATTATGAAGGTAGACTTTTTAGTGGAGTGAGTGGGTTAAATCCTAGGTGCCTTCATCATCTCTGTATATCAAATCAAAGGTGTGGTCTCGACATGTATAATCGATGTAAGTTCTAGAATAACTAATCAATGTTGACACACTCATAATCAAAAAATGAGCAAGAAAAAGAATATATGCTCTATAAGGCTCAAAATCTCACAAAAATTATGGGTATTTTGATGTCATCCTCGTAAATTTCAAACTTCAAAGAAATATTTAAATTCAGGTAGACAACCTAGAAAAATTTTTAATTTCTGAAAAATAGACTTATCATGCTTGATTCTCTAATATTCTTAGAATTTAATTATCAATGCACAATTATCAATGACTTAATCCAAGACACATCAATAAAAATCATAAATCAAAGGAATTTCATTCTAATTATAATATGAGAAACTTACTTAAGAAATAAGACATAATTTAGGATTTGAGAATAATGCAAAAAGTTTGGCACCTAATTTCAGGAATTTGAGAATAATGAAAAAAAGTTAGGCACCTTTTTAGGTTGTTCACCCCTCACACTTAAGATGTACATTGCCCTCAATGTACAAAGATATATATATAGACAATTAAGTATAAATTCAAAAGATATGGAGAGAGGTGAAACTCCCTGAATTATGGATGAAATCCTTGCGTTGGAGGTTAAAGATAAGTTGGAGGGTCGCGTTCTTTATGGCGATCTGCGCTAGATGAAGAAATTGGGTAGCTCATGGAGGAATAGCCAGGATATAATAATTAAAACTATACTAATTAAATAATTAAAGAAAAGCAAGCTAAAGTGAAGAGAGATAAAATATGAAGTAGAATTAAAAGAAAAGATAAATGGACCGTAGTGTCCTTATTGTTGGGTGTGATTTCTAAGGCTGAGGTTATCGTGGTGGTCGTGGTGTGATTCCCTAGTAGCCTGTAGAACCTAAAACCAAGAAATTAAGATAAAATAAACTAAATTAAACATAAGAGAAATAAAGAAAAGGAAAATAAAGAAGAAGAGTAAAGAAGAAGAAAAATTAAATGGTCTCAAAGACCCTTGGCTTGTCGAGTAGATGAAGCGGCCGACATGAACTTATATAGATCGGTTTCCCTCTGGGAGACTATGCTTGATTCCTTCCGCTTCTTCGGCATTTGTTGTAGCTCAAGGGTTTTGGGAATGTATTGGAGAAGAAAAGTAGGGGGAGGTCTGAATAATGGGATAGAATAAAGGGGATGGGGAGTAGGAAAATGAGTAAGGGAAGAGAGAAAGGAGGGGTTTAAATAGATTTTGGGGCTGCATGCACCC
The DNA here is from genome assembly GCA_025698515.1 of Gossypium sturtianum. Classification (NCBI taxonomy): domain Eukaryota; kingdom Viridiplantae; phylum Streptophyta; class Magnoliopsida; order Malvales; family Malvaceae; genus Gossypium; species Gossypium sturtianum. The sequence goes on along the minus strand of CM046951.1, from coordinate 74,771,175 downwards.
ACGCTGCGTGTACCATGGGCATGCTATGTCACACGGCTGCCTCGCACGGCCGTGTTGAGCATCGTATCGTTTCTCCCACGCCCATATTCAGGGTGCTTGGCCACGGTCGTGGTTAAAGTGACACGCCCGTGTTCTTCTTCACACGGTTGTTCAGCACGGGCGTGTTCTGCCCGTGTTCGACAAGTCAGTATCTTCACACGGTTGTGTAGCACGGGCGTGTCCAACCCGTGCTTGGCAAGTCAGTATAGTCCACGGTTGCTCAGCACGGGCGTGGGGCTATTGTCGTAGCCTGTGTTGGGGATAAAAATTGCCTTTGTCGAGCACACGGCTATAAATACGCCGTGTTTCGTCTCCCATGGCTTCCACATCGCAACGCAGCGGGCACACCCGTGTGTAAGGGCCGTGTGGTCTAAAACACCGTGCTTCATTGGATTAGTTAATATGGGGTTGGATGCTAACAATTAAAAGCATAATGTTAGTGAAGTTAGTACTCGTGTTGCCTCCCGAGAAGCGCTCGTTTAAAGTCTTAAGCTAGACTTACCCTTTTTTCATTTCTAAAAGAAGGTTCACGGAGCTGAAGCTCCTCTCTCATATTCCTAAAATCTTTACCATTATATATTTTGATTCGGTGACCATTTACCTTTAATGTGCCTTGAGTGGGATGAGTTACCTCGATTGTGCCATAGGGAAATTTTTTTTGATCATGAATGGACCTAACCATCTTGATTTCAGTTTCCCAGGAAACAGTTTAAGCCTCGAGTTGTATAGCAGGACCAAGTCCCCTACTTCGAATTGTTTTGATTTCTTTAGACGAGCATCATGGCGTCGCTTTGTTGCCTCCTTGTATAGTTTTGAGTTCTCGTAGGCATTAGCTCTCCATCCGTCTAGCTCGTTCATCTGCATCATTCTTTTCTCTCCTGCAGTTTTAAGATCGAAATTTAAGAATTTTATAGCCCAAAAGGCTTTGTGTTCTAACTCGAATGGCAAATGACAACTTTTCCCATAGACAAGTTTGTATGGGGGATGTCCCTAGGGAGTTTTAAACGCTGTTCTATAGGCTCATAGGGCATCATCTACTTTTAATGCCCAATCTTTTCTATTTGATTCAACCGTTTTTTCGAGAATGCGCTTAAGTTCTCGGTTTGATACTTCTATTGCCCACTGGTTTGAGGGTGATATGGGGTAGCTATCCTGTGGTGTACTCCATATTTTTTTAAGACTTTATCAAATTGAGTATTACAAAAATGAGTACCCCTATCACTAATGATGGCTCTAGGTGTTCCAAATCGAGAGAACAGTTTCTTGAGAAACTTAACTACTACTCTGGCATCATTGGTAGGTAAAGCTCCGGCTTCCATCCATTTTGACATGTAATCAACTGCTACTAGGATGTATTTATTTCCGAATGAACTAGGGAATGGACCCATAAAATCAATACCCCATATGTCGAATATTTCATATGATAGCATGTATGTTTGAGGCACTTCATCGCGTTTAGAAACATTACCTGTTCTTTGGCATTTGTCACACGAAGTGACGTACCTGTTGGCATCTTTAAATAGAGTGGGCCAATAAAAACCTGATTCGAGTATTATATGTACTGTCTTAATACCACTGTAGTGTCCTCCTGAGGGTCCGGAGTGGCAGTGTTCTAGGATTTTGCTTGCTTCTGCCTTTGTAACGCATCTTCGAATTACCTGATCTGCGCATATACGGAAAAGAAAGGGATCCTCCCAAAAATAGTTCTTCACATTTGAAAAGAATCGCTTCTTTTGATGATGTGTTAGCCTTTTCGTTAGGATGTTAGCAGCTAAAAAAATTGCAATATCTGCAAACCAGGGTACCTCGCAGTTGGTAATAGAGAATAGCTGTTCTGCAGGGAACGAGTCGTTTATCTCTATCTCTTCACGTTCCTTTATGTGTGGATTTTCAAGTCTAGATAGGTGGTCTACTGCAAGATTTTCGGCTCTTTTCTTATCCTAAATTTCCAAATTGAATTTTTGCAAAAGTAAAATCCATCTTATGAGTCGAGGTTTTGCATCGGGTTTAGTTAAAAGATAACGAAGAGCAGAGTGGTCAGTGTAAACGACAACTTTTGATAATATTAAATATTATGCGAATTTATCAAGCTGTAAAGACCACGACTAGTAATTCTTTTTCCGTGGTGGTGTATTTTTTCTTGCGCCGTTAATGTTTCTTTGGCGTAATAGATCGGTTGGAAGTGCTTGTCTCTTCATTTGTCCTAAAAGCGTACCTCTTTGCAAAGTCACTCGCATCACACATTAGTTCAAAAGGAGATTCCAATCAGGGGCAATTATAATTGGGGCATTTATTAATTTCTCTTTAAGAATATTAAATGCATCTAAACATTCCTAATTAAAATTAAAAGGTACATCTTTTTCTAGCAATTTTGTTAGAGGCTTAGCTATTTTAAAAAAATCTTTAATAAATCTTCTATAAAATCCTGCATGTCCTAAAAAGCTTCTAATAGCCTTAACTGAACTAGGAGGAGGTAATTTTTCTATGGTTTTGACCTTTGCTTTATCTACCTCGATTCCTTTACTAGAAATTTTATGTCCCAATACAATTCCCTCTTGTACCATAAAGTGACATTTTTCCCAATTTAAAACAAGGTTTGTTTCTTCACATCTCATTAGAACTCGTTTTAAATTTTTAAGGAAAAGATGGAAAGAATTACTGAATACCAAAAAATCGTCCATAAATACCTCCATAATGTCTTCCACAAGTTAGTCAAAGATTGCCAACATGCTGTATTTGAAAAGTAGCAGGAGCATTACATAATCCAAAAGGCATTCTACGATAAGCAAACGTCTCAGTATGGGCATGTGAATGTTGTTTTCTCTTGATCTTCAGGTGCTACTGGGATTTGGAAATAATCGGAAAGTCCATCTAGGAAGCAATAGTACATATGCCCAGATAACCTTTCTAACATTTGATCAATGAAGGGCAGTGGGAAGTGATCTTTTCTAGTGGTGTCGTTCAGCTTCCTATAATCAATGCAGACTCTCCATCATGTGACTGTTCTGGTGGGAATTAGTTCATTCTTGTCGTTGGCTACCACAGTAATGCCTCCTTTCTTTGGAACAACCTGCACAAGACTTACCCATTTGCTGTCAGAAATAGGATAAATTATTCCAGCGTCTAGAAGTTTAATTACCTCGGCTTTCACGACTTCTTTTACGTTGGGATTTAATCGTCTTTGAGGTTGCACACATGGTTTATACTCATCTTCCATTAAAATTTTGTGGGTGCAAAATGATGGGCTTATTCCCTTAATATTAGATATTTTCCAAGCTATAGCTTTCTTATGTTCCCTTAGTACCTGTAGCAACTCCTCTTTCTCCTTGGGTTATAGTTCTGAAGAGATAATTACTGGTAAGGTAAAATTGTCCCTAAGGAATGCATACTCTAAATGTTTCGGTAACTGTTTCAATTCTAATTTGGATGGTTCATCAATGGAGGATTTTTGTTTTAGTTCGTCATTAACTTCAATGCTCTCTTTTTCCGTTTATCTGGATGAAGATGTTTTTAGATTTAGCTCGTCGACTTCATCTTCTTCCTCCTCTTCTTGAGTAAGACACAGTTCCATCGTGTCATTATGTATGATTTCCTATAATGAGTTTTGAATAATATGATCAGTAGTATCAACAAAATAACAGGAATCATCTTGTTCTTTAGAATATCTCACGGCATCATAAATTTGAAAAATAATTTCCTCCTCGCCTATCCTTAATGCAAGTTTACCATCACCTACATCGATAACAGCCCTAGCAGTAGCTAAAAAAGGGCGCCCTAAAATTAAAGGAACTTCAATGTCCTCATCCATGTCAAGCACAACAAAATCAACAGGGAAAATAAATTTATCAATTTTTACCAAGACATCTTCAATAACTCCTCTAGGATATTTAATAGATCTGTCGGCTAACTGAATACTCATCCTAGTGGGTTTTGGTTCCCCAAGATCTAGTTGTTTAAACATTTTGTAAGGCATTAAATTAATACTGGCTCCTAGATCAGCTAATGCTTTCTTGATATTTAAATTACCAATTAAAAAGGGAATAGTAAAACTTTCTGGATCTTTTAATTTGGTTGGTAACTTGTTTTGGAGGATGGCTGAACATTCTTCATTAAGCTCCACTGTTGATACTTCTTTTAAGAATTTTGCGTACGTCGGCATCTGTGAAATTGCTTCAACAAAGGGTAAGTTAATATGTATTTATTTAAAGAGTTCAAGAAATTTACCGTATTGGGCATCTAATCGGTCGTTCTTTAACTTTGCTGGGTATGGGATTGGTGGTTTACTTTCTTTGCGCACTGGAGTTACATCCCCAACTTCCTCATACTTTACTTTTCATCTTCATGTGGTATTGTTTTCTTTGGTTCGACTAACTCCTTTCCACTTCTCAGTGTAACTGCCTTTACCTGTTCTGTTCCTTTAGAAAAAATCTCTGATCGAATTTCAGAAACCATCTTAGTAAGTTGTCCAACTGACTTAGTAAGTTCCCCAACTTGATTCCCAATCCCTTTGATCGATGCTTGTTAATTATTAAGAGTTGTCTCAGTTTTTTGGAGAAGAGTATCTGTGGCTGCCATGAATTTTGTCAGCATCTCTTCAAGGTTCGGCTTCTTCTCCTGTGGATAGGGCTGATTTTGGAAATTTTGAGGAGGTTGTTGTGTTTGATTTCCTTGATTTCCTTGACCTCCCCATGAAAAATTTGGGTGGTTCCTCCAAGCTGGATTATAATTATTACTATAAGGATTATTATTAGGTCTTAAATTGTTACCTATATAGTTCATCTGTTCGCTCTCTGTGCCCGGTTAGTAGGGTGGGTACTCAAGATTCGCCACACTTCCACTTGTGTCGCACTGCATCACTGGATGTACCTGCGAAGAACACAAACTATCAAGCTTTTTATTCATCATCTCTACTTGGTTTGATAGCATGGTTACTGCATCGAGGTTGAAAACTCCGGCTGTTTTTGTTGGCCTTATCCTTGTAACTTGCCACTGATAGTTATTTAGTGACATCTCCTCTATGAATTCGTAGGCTGCTTCAGGAGTATTTTTGTTCAGGGTTCCACCGGCGGCTGAATCAATTAGTTGCCTCGTTGAGGGGTTCACACCATTGTAGAAAGTTTGGACTTGAAGCCACAAAGGTAATCCGTGGTGTGGGCACCTCCTCAAGAGATCCTTGTATCTCTCCTATGCGTCGTATAAAGTTTCTAAATCCATCCGCACAAAAGAAGAGATATCATTTCTTAATTTGTTGGTTTTGGTGTGGAAAATATTTTAATAAAAAATTTTTGGTCATTTGATCCCATGTGGTGATTGACCATCGTGGTAACGAGTTTAACCACTGTTTGGCTTTATTCCTTAATGAAAAAGGAAATAACCGAAGCCGTATGGCATCATCAAAAATGCCATTTATTTTGAAAGTATCACGAACTCTAGAAAATTAGCTATATGAGTATTTGGGTCTTAAATCTGCAAACCATCAAATTGAACAAATTGTTGAATCATTTGTATAGTGTTAGGCTTTAATTCAAAATTATTAGCAGCTATAGCAGGCCTAACAATACTCGATTCGACTCCTGTTAAATGTGGTTTAGCATAATCAAACATAGTACGAGGAGCATTATTTTCTCCCACATCTTGTGGTGGTGGATTATTCTCATCCATCCCTTCAGTAGGATTGGATTCGTCTTGTTGCTCTTCTTCTCGGTAATTTAGGGCTTGCCTGATTTCTCTGCGATTTCTGTGAGTGGTAGCTTCAATATCACTGTCGTATACTAAAGGTCCTCTCGGGTTCCTTCTAGTCATAAACTATAGGTACCTGTTAGGAAGAAGAAAGAAAGGAAATTAGAAGACTTAAAACTAAGGTAAAAATAAAAATAAAAATAAAAGTAAATTGCAAAAAAATGGCTAAAATAATAAAAATAGAGCTTTCTTAATATTTTAGTTCCCCGGCAACGACGCCAAAAACTTGATCGTATGTCAGAGTTTTAAAATTTTAAATAATGAGAATGATCGAACCTGGAAACTAACTTCGACAATGATTGAGGCAAGTGCACCTATCGAATAGTAATATAGCTTAGGCAAGATTTCCGAATCTTTCCTCTCCTCTCTAAATTGAATTTTTTTATTCTATCCCTTGCAAGTTGCCGAAACCTCTTTTACACGTCTATCCACTTGAGGCATCGGGTTCTTCTCTGTTTGTAAGCCAGAAAATCACCTTTACTTCGATTTTGTTTCCCCTTAGTCGAACATCTAGAAGCAGGAAATTTGGTTCTCTTCTGTCTACCGAATCTTCCTTTTCATTCGACTTTTCTCTAGTTGCAAGGTAATGGTTTCTTCTCTTTGTATGTTCTTTTTCTCTTGTCTCTTTTAAAGAACCTAAACATCTATCTTTTAACTCTTTTCATTTAGCCTGAAACTGAATACTCCTCTCCACCCTGAATCGTGTTTGTGCCATTGTGGAAGCCGAAACCCTTGTTGAGCAATTGCCAAAATTTTGGCACTTTGGTATGTATAACTATGACCGAATGGGGGGAATGGTGGGCTGCTCTTGATTAATCTTTGAGTTTCTTAAGGCCCGAGGGCCGCTTCTCTTTTTACCTTGAATAGTTTTCTAACGCGATCTTTTCGATAGGGGCTCGAACCTTTGATCAGTAGAAGGTGGACCGAGTATCCTCTTTAGAAGAGAGGCTAATATTTGTTGGTAAGTTAAGCCTTTAGTCCTAAGTTTTCACATTCTTGGGATTATCGAACAAGAGGACTAACTGTTAACTGATTGTATCCTTAGGTGCTTTGGGGAGTATCGTGTTACGTATTTCAAATCAAGTGTGTAATCTCACACCTCTCTGAATGCATGTTTGCAATGTTCTGTGATTCGACCAAAAGCCAAAAAGCCGGAGAACCGGCATCTGTGACCACACGAGTGTGCGAACGCTTGATCGTATGTCAGAGTTTTAAAAATTTAAATAATGAGAATGATCGAACCTGGAAACTAACTATGACAACGATTGAGGCAAGTGCACCTATCGAATAGTAGTATAGTTTAGGCAAGACCGGATTGTCGAACCCAAAGGAACTAAAAGTACTAATACTAACTTTCTTTTTATTATTTAGCCTAAAATAAAGGGAATTTGTTGTTTTAAACCTAAATTAATTAACTACTAAATTAAAGACTCTAAGACAAAGAAGAATGAATTTGGGAAAATAACTTGTGGAAAAACCAATTGATTAAGACGACACCCAAGGAAGAATCCACCTAGACTTCACTTGTTATCTAACTCTGAACCAGACGATTTATTCACTTGACTTGATCCGTAAGATTCCCTAATGTATATTAAACCCTCTCTCGAGGCGAATAACGTCTAACCCTAGGTTGATTAATTGAAATCTCTTTCTAATTAAAACCCCTAGAATCGCATTAACTCGATCTATGGAATCCCATATTAGGTTTCACACTAATCCGGCAAAATCTCGTCACCCTATCTCTAGGCGCGCGATCAACTCCGCTTAACTATGCTAGATTTACTCTTAGGCAGGGAATTTTGCTCCTCCACCTAAGCACATCAAACTTAAATTCATATCCGCGAAATATCAACACAAGAATTAAGAACACATAATTAAGAACAAGTCAAATATTTATCATATAGTTCAGTAAACGATAACAAGATTCATCTAAGTTTCATCCCCCTCAGGTATCTGAGGGTTTAGTTCATAATAATAAAAGAAAACATCTCAGAAGAAAAGATAAAACAAAACATAAGAAATCCCTAAAACCCCCTGAAGGAATTGAAGGAGAGATCCCCCGTCTTGAGTATAATTCTGGCTTCTAGAGATGAATCAACTGGCTATCCTCGAGCGATTCCCCACAAATCTGCCTTCTCTTGCCTAGCAAGACGCCCCTTGTCAAAGGTACTGGGCTCCCCCTTTTAGGTCATACTTAGGGTGTATATATAGGCTTTTGGAATGTGTTTATTTGCCCCTAAGTATCCCAATCTGAATGAAACTTCTCTTTGCCACGGCAGGGGCACAGCCATGGTACACGCCCGTGTGAATCGTGGCCAGGCCGTGTTCGAGATTATTAAGGAGGCACAGCCGTGTGGTCTTGGGTCTAGGCCGTGTCGATTTCGTGATGTGGCCCATTTGGCCCGTTTTAAGCTCGTTTCTTGTTCTTTTCATCCTCCGGTGCTTTCCTGAGTATAAAACATGAAAATAAAGGATTAAGAGCACCAAATTACATAAAATAAGGGATAATTCAACCAAAAGCATGCTAAATGTGGGATTAAAATATGTTACTTTTACGGTTTATCAATGCTCATTGTGGTAAATCAAGATACGAATGATGACGTTAAGTCGTTGAGAGTGTCACGAGCACTCTCATGAAACTGAGGCTGTAACGGGCCTGATCGAGCCGAAACGGGCCTGATCGAGCCGAAACGGGCCAAATGGGCTATCCGGACCACTTGGGCAAAACTGTTAGGAAACTGTCAAATGATAAATTCGAAAACCAAATCTGTAAATCTGAAACCGGAACCAAGCGTTTTGGGCCCATGAGCGTGTGGGCCCTTTTGGGCCTAAAATGGATTTTAGGCCCAATAGTTCTGTAGAGACCCAAAAAGGGTCCTGTGTCGCTCGAGGCGATAGTAGGCCTTCGGAAAGGCTATTAGATGATAAAATTACCGAAATACCCATGGAGGGTGAATTACCAAAATACCCCTGGTGAGTAAATTACTGAAATACCCTCGGTGGGTAAAATATCTGTTATACCCTTAGGGTTGATTAGCATGGTTGTATGTATTCTGTTTATCTGCTTATAGTGGTAATTCATGCCATACATCATATTTGATACATGTTTTGTATACATGACATTTTGCATGGGATTGGGATATTGATGATCGGAGGAAGTGTAATCTGGTGGCTCTGCCACATTCTGTCTGGTGGCTATGCCACGTATATTCTGTTATTCTGGTGGCTTTGCCACAAATTCTGTGATGAGCAGCTTGACTGCCATATTGGTGTGTAGCGGATGGGTGGGTCGATTTAGAAATCCCCACAGGTGTGTTGGGCTGGTACGGGTGGTGTGTAGCGGATGGGTTATTAGGTTGGGTTGCATACTCTGTTTGCATTATCATGTTAATAGGGCTCTGGCCCAATCTGCTTCTGTATGGGCTCAGGCCCAGTTAATGACCGTTTAGGGGATTACACACTGAGTTCTCATAACTCACCCCTCTGCTTTAACCTTGCAGGTGATCCCCAGCATTAGAGGATTTGGCGCAGCGGAGGACTCTGGGGTGGCCATATGTCGGAACACTTCTCACGAATTTTAGTAAATTTTGGTTTTGCTTTATTTAAATTATTTTAATTTGGGTTTAATATTTTGTAATAAGGCCTCTGGGATTTTATTTTTCTTTTAACTTTTCGTTCAGTTACTTTAAACTGGTAGACGTTTGGAACACTGAGTTTTCCCAAAATGATAATCACGATTTTTAAAATATCATAATTCTGCGGTGCTCTAAATCTGGTTTATGTTACAATTAAAGTTTTCAAAAACATTAATAACAATGTTTTTAACAAGAAAACCATAAACGCGAAACTGAATTTCACAAATAACCAAGCTCAAAATTTTCAAAATAATACGGAGTTTTAACGAACACGCAGTTTTTAAACAACCCTTCTATGTGACATGCCAGATTCGATCATAACGTCCAGGCCGGGTTTAAGGTGTTTCATTTTTATGGTATCAGAGCCAGGTTGCAAAACTCGGCTGTGGAATGGGTTCGAAAATGTTTTCCAAAATTTGTTTAAAATATGATTTAGAAAATATATATATCTTTAGTGGAAGTATGGCACCTCGAGTCTCCGGCACCAAATCCGTAAGTCCTCTTATTTTATGTTTGATGATATGATGAAATGATCGTAGTAAGAAACTGCTAGAGTTAGTAGTAGTACACTGAAACTTCTAGCTGTAGGAGCTAAGACTATAGAGACTGAAACCTTAGGAAACTCGATCTGCGAAAACAACTCTTACATCTGTTTTCATAAAACATTTGCTAATAAACATTTGAATTATAGACTGATTCATAATTTTTTTTTTAATCAGATTAATACGATTCAGTAGTATGAGTACAAGAGGACGTGGTCGTGGTACATGCGGCCGTGGTAGAGGCCGAGGTGCTAGGGCTAGATCCTCAGCATCGGGGCATATGCCTGAAATGGAAGCACCTGCATCACCAGTGACCGAAACAGGGTCTCATGACTGAACTAGAGGGGACGACACTCTGTCCCAGGCTATGCTGCGAGTTTTGGAACGGGTTGCTGGAGCGAGTCCTGGGTCGGTAGCTCATGGGTCCATTTTTGAGCGACTCTGGTCGAACGGGGCCGAATTCTTTAGAGGCATCTTTGGTGTAGCCCCGAATGTAGCAGAGTATTGGCTGGAGGCAGTGGAGCGGATCATGGATGATCTGCACTGCTCGGTGGAGCAGAAGCTGAAAGGGGCGGTATCCCTACTGAGAGATGAGGCATACTAGTGGTGGCTCACTGTGAGGGAAGGTACCCAAGCGGATTGTATAACCTGGGACTTCTTTAAAGCGGCTTTCCAGGGGAAGTATGTCAGGGCTAGCTATGTGGACGCTCGGAGGAAAGAATTCTTGAATCTGGTTCAGGGGAGTAAATCCGTAGCAGAGTATGAAGCGGAGTTTCTGCGCTTGAGTCGTTACGCTCGGGGTATTGTCGCGACCGACTATGAGCGATGTGTGCGGTTCGAGGATGGTCTGCGGGATGAGCTGCGGGTACTGATAGCTCCGCAGTGAGAGAGAGATTTTGCCACTTTGATCGAGAAGGCAAAGATTGCGGAAGAGGTGAAACGTTCTTAGAGGAAAAATCAAGATAAGGATAGGGGCAAGAATAAGAGAAGTTTTGGGTCAGCAGGTTCTTCTGGGGGCTTCCAAAAAAGGCCTAGGTTGGATGGGCCAGCTCGAGTTGGGGCGCCAATTACTGTGGGTCGATTGCAACCTTGTGTGCTGTGTGAGAAGATACATCCGAGAAAGTGTTGGAGAAGATCTGGTGGGTGTTTCAGATGTGGGTCCATAGATCATCAGATAAAGGACTGTCCTCGGGAGCTGTTAGGCGCGCGGTGATGGGTCGAGAGGTTGTGCGGCCCGGTGAGAGGTGGTCACAGCCAGAGAGAGGTGGTAGTACGCCTGAGAGGGAAATGGGTTTGGACGAGGTCGTGGAGCACTGGGCAGAGGTATTGGTAATACAAATGCAAGACAGTCGGGACTGGTTTATGCGGCTCGGCGACAGGAGGATGGCGATGCACCGGACGTCATAACCGGTACGTTTCTTATATTTGATGTGCCATTTATAGCTTTGATTGATATTGGATCTACCCATTCATATGTTGCCTGTACTGTGTCTGGGACTCTGGGTATGCCATTTGAGTTTGCTGATAAAGAAATGTCGGTAATTAGTCCCTTAGGACAATCGGTGGTAGTAAACAAGTTGTTTACGAATGTGCCTTTAGAAGTGCAAGGGATTGTATTCCCGGCAGATTTGATGGAACTGCCGTTCGGTGAGTTTGATCTTATACTAGGCATGGATTGGCTAGTTAAACACCGTGCGAACTTGGATTGCGCTGCTAAGCGAATGGTATTAAGGACCACAGAGGACGAGGAAGTCATTGTTATAGGAGAAAGAAGGGATTATTTGTCCAATGTGATTTCAGCACTAAAGGCCGAGAAGATGGTGCGTAAAGGGTGTGAAGTGTTTCTAGCTTTTGTCAGCACATCTGATGCTAAGGAATTGTCTGTTGGGGATGTCAGAACCGTGAAGGAGTTCTCGGACGTTTTTCTTGAAGAGCTTTCGGGAATGCCTCTGAATCGCGAGGTCGAATTCGGCATTGAGCTATTACCGGGAACGGCTCCAGTGTCCATCGCCCCTTATAGGATGGCACCGAAGGAGCTGGTAGAACTAAAAGCTCAAATCCAAGAGGTGTTAGACCGAGGATTTATCCGACCAAGTGTATCACCGTGGGGAGCGCCGGTATTGTTTGTGAAGAAGAAGGATGGGTCAATGCGTATGTGCATTGACTATTGTCAATTGAACAAGCTAACTGTTAAGAACAAGTACCCGCTACCAAGGATTGACGATCTGTTTGATCAGTTGCGGGGGGCTTCGGTCTTCTCGAAGATAGACTTAAGATCGGGATATCATCAGCTAAGGGTTAAGGAGGCTGATATATACAAGACTGCATTCCGAACTCGTTATAGGCATTACGAGTTTTTGGTTATGCCGTTCAGATTAACGAATGCACCCGCTGCTTTTATGGACATGATCAACCGGGTTTTCTAACCCTATCTAGACCGGTTCGTGGTGGTATTCATAGATGACATCTTGGTGTATTCAAGAACTGATGAGGAGCATGATTCTCATCTTCGGGTTGTGCTGCAGATATTAAGAGAGAAACAACTTTATGCCAAATTCAGTAAGTGCGAATTTTGGCTGAGGGAAGTGACATTTTTGGGGCATGTTGTGTCTGCCGAGGGGATTAAGGTTGATCCTCGGAAAGTTGAAGTTGTATTGGATTTGAAGCCACCGAAGTCAGTGTCAGAGATCTGAAGTTTTCTGTGTTTGGCTGGGTACTACAGGCGGTTTGTCGAGGGTTTTCCTTAATTGCCGCACCCCTAACTAAATTGCTGCATAAGGGGGTACCGTTTGTGTGGACGGATAAGCAGCAAGAGAGTTTTGAGAAGCTGAAGAAGATTTTGACTGAAGCACCTGTGTTCATTCAGCCTGAGGTAGGGAAAGAATTTGTTGTTTATTGTGATGTGTCACACACAGGTTTGGGTTGTGTGCTAATGCAAGAAGGGAAAGTAGTGGCGTATGCATCTCGTCAACTAAGGCCACATGAGGTGAACTACCCCACTCATGACTTAGAACTAGCTGCAGTGGTGTTCGCCCTAAAGATATGGAGACACTATCTGTATGGAGAAAGGTCGATCATCTACACCGACCATAAGAGTCTGAAGTATCTCCTTACCCAGAAGGAGCTGAATTTAAGGCAACGGAGATGGATAGAGTTGCTGAAAGACTATGACTGCTCGATTGAGTACCACCCGGGTAAAGCCAATGTGGTAGCAGATGCATTAAGTCGGAAGGTGGTATCTGATTTGAGAGCTATGTTTGCTCACCTCAGCCTTTATGAGGATGGTATTTTGTGGGCAGAACTTCAAGTGAAACCGACTTGGGTTTATTAGATTAAGGAGAAATAGTTTTTGGATGAGTCATTGGGTTCTCATTTTCAGTAGGTGAAAAGTGGTGAGACAGAGGATTTTGGGCTGAACAGTGAAGGGGTGTTATGTTTCCGTGGGAGAGTTTGTATGTCGAAGGACTCTGAGTTAAGATAGATGATTCTGTGGGAGGCGCATAGTAGCCCATACGCTATGCATCCTGGTGGAAGCAAGATGTACTGAGATCTACATGAACAGTACTGGTGGCCAGGGTTGAAACGTGAGGTTACCGACTTCGTGAGCAAGTGTTTGACATGTCAGCAAGTGAAGGCGGAGCACCAGCTGCCTTCGGGACTTCAGCAACCGGTGAAGATTCCACTCTAGAAGTGGGAAAGGATAACAATGGATTTTGTTAGTGGGCTACCCCTGACGCCTACTAAGAAAGATTCAGTGTGGGTAATTGTTGACCGGTTGACTAAGTCCGCACATTTCATACCGATTCACACTGACTACTCGCTACAAAGGTTGGACAAGTTGTATGTGGCAGAAATTACGAGACCGCATGGGGTACCAGTGTCTATCATATCAGATAGGGACCCTAGGTTCACATCTCGGTTCTGGAAGGTGTTACATGAAGCTTTGGTACAAGACTAGATTTCAGCATAGTGTTTCATCCGCAGACTGATGGTCAGTCAGAGAGGGTAATTCAGATTTTAGAAGACATGTTAAGGGGCTGTGTGATCGACTTCAGAGGCGGTTGGGAAGATTATTTACCCTTAGCAAAATTTGCGTATAACAACAGCTACCAATCCAGCATTCAGATGGCACCCTACGAGGCGTTATATGGTCGTAGTTGTCGTACCCCTACGTGTTGGACAGAATTGGGTGAGCAACGGTTGTTGGGTCCAGAATTGATTTCGGAAACTGAGGAGAAAGTGAAGTTAATTCGGGGTCGGTTAAAAGAAGCTTCCGATAGGCAGAAGTCATATGCAGATCTTAAGCGTAAAGAAATCGAGTATTCAGTAGGAGATTATGTTTTCTTGAAGGTTTCACCGTGGAAAAAGATCTTGAGATTTGGACGGAAGGGCAAGTTAAGCCCTAGGTTCATCAGGCCTTATAACGTGTGGGACCGGTTGCCTATCAGCTTGAACTACCTCCTGAGTTACACCGGATACATAACGTGTTTCACGTTTCTATGTTGAGCGCGCCGTTGCTCGATCCCTCTCATGTAGTCTTTGGTGGAAGAAGTTGAAGTAAGACCTGATCTGACATTCGAAGAGGAACCAGTGCAGATTTTGGACCTTGACGTTAAAGTGATGAGGAGGAAATCTATTCCATTAGTCAAGGTATTGTGGCGTAATCACAGTTCAGAGGAAGCCACGTGGGAGCCTGAGGAGGCAATACGACAACAATACCCTCACCTCTTTTAATCAGGTAAATTTTGAGGCCAAAATTTCTTCAAGGGGGTAGAACTATAACATCCTAAAAATAGGGGTCTGGTATTTTTGCGTTATTACGTGTGTTGTGCTTGTTAAGCTTGTTATTTAGGTGTGTTTAGGGGCCCTAGGGAGGCTCGGGTTCAAGTCCAAGCCCTGGTGAAATTTTGGTTTTTGGGCATTTTAGAGGGGTGAGCTAGTGGAGGCAGGACTAAAGTTTAATTGGTTGAATCTTGTTAACACAAGTGGAGCATGTGGCATTGTGGTGTGGCGTCACAAGGGAAGCATGGAGGGGGAGAGTTCGAGTCCCACAGTGTAACATCCTAGAATTAGGGGTTCTACATTTTATGTTTTCCTGTGTGCTTGGCTTGTTCTGCTTGTTATTTAGATGTGCTTGGGGGTCCTGGGGAGGCTCGGGTTCAAGCCAGAGCCTTTGTAAAATTTTGGTTTTGGGAATAAGGGGGGAGAGCTAGGGAGGAGTAGGCTTTAAGGATATTCATTCGCGTTTGAAGACTCAAGGTGATCATGAGGTGGAGTGGTTGTGGCGTCACTAGCAGAGCAATGGGGAAGGAGTTCGAATCCCATCTGTTGCATGGTGGAACTTTATTTTTGTTCTCAAGGAGAGGAGGAGGTGGCATTCGGCTGGGACTCTTCTAGGAGGAGTTTGAATGAGTCAAATTATTTGAAATGGATGGATGAGAGGTGCTTGAGGAGTGGAAGTGGTTAAATTGGTTTGAATGGGTGATGGGGAGCAAAGTGTGGAGTAAAATAAGGGATTTGGAGTGTGGTGGAGGTGTTGGCCAAATGTAGGGGTCTTGGAGGGGAGAATTTCAGTCATGAAAGGGGTCTTTTGTGTGTGGGTGTTTCGGTTTTGGGTCATGTGAGGGGTGCCGAAATTCTATGATGGTAATCTTGGTGTTTTGCATTTTAGTTTCGGTAACTCAAGCATTAGGGGTCTTTGGCTGTCAACTCTTTTTGTTAGTGCCGAAATACTCAAGCCACATTTCTTCATCTTCTCTTCTCTTCAAGTTGGTGTTGGCCGAAACTTTTTGTACCTCTCTTCTACTCTCTTTTCTTTATCGAAACTATAAGTGACTATCCTCTTTGCTTTTCAATTCTTTTCTCTTCTTCCACAAGTTTGATAGCCGAAACTTTAACCTTCATTTTTTTCTTCTCATCTTTTCGTTTCTTCCTACTTTTCTTCTTCACCACAAGCCGATTTCTCTTGAAGCCCTCCTTGCCGAACCTTTCTCTTTCGATTTCCACCATAGCCGAACCTCCATACTTTTTCTTCACTTATCTACTTTCTCCTTTAAATCGAAACCCCTGCTTCTTGTGACTGTTGGCTAGTTTTCCTCCATAGCCGGATTGGGTTTCTTTCCTTACTGTTATTTCTTCTATTTTTTTTCATTCTCTTTTGGCTAGCTGAATCTCCTTTTGTGCTAAACAAATCTATTTTTGTCACTTTATGCTGTTAGCCGAATATTGGGGAGCAAGGTGCTAGGAATCTTCTTGTCTATTGATAGTTTCTTCAATCGGGTTGGATTGTGCAAGGTAAGGTTCTTCTCGGTAGTTCGTAATTCTTTTTGATTCTTGTTCTTTTCCGTTCTATCTTATTCTCTCTAAAAGCCGAAAGTCTCACTTTGTCTCTTCTTCCAAGGGCCGAATCTGTTGGAGTGCAAGCACCCTTTAAGCCTCTTCTTGGTTTTGGAATCTCGTGAGGAGGGTGGTAAGTTTTGTTGGCCGATTAAGGGAGGTCTCTTTCATGTTTCGTTTGGGCCGAAAGGCTGTTGCTTTATTATTTAGGAGCACCATTTTCTAACTTGTGTGTTATTAGGGATTCATCTGAAATCGCTGTTATTCCCGCTAGTGAGAGTGTCGACGATCTAGAGTGTTTAGTTCTTCGCGTAATCAGGTGTGTAATGCTCACACCATCTTTTATTATTTTTGCATTAATAACTGGGTTGGCTGAAGGCCGAAACAACTGTATAGACAGTTGAGATACCCTTGTGGGTAAGGTTGGAGACACCAGGTAAGTACCTTTATGATTCTGTCTTTCGAATAACATGGCCTAAATATATGCATGATTTGATTATCTGTTGTACATTGGGAATATGATTGCATTCATCACAATATGATAATATGTTGCATGGGCTCTGGGACATGATATTGTAAGGGGAAGTGTAATTCAGTGACTCTGTCATAGTTGTTTGGTACCACAGTGGTTTGGCACCACAAATATTTATCATTGACTGTCATAGTGGTTTGGTACCATAGTGGGTTGGCCCCACATATATTTATCAGTGACTATCACAATGGTTTGGTACCACAGTGGGTTGGCCCCACATATATATTCTATCAGTGACTCTGTCATAGTGGTTTCGTACCACAGTGGTTTGGTACCACAGTGGCTTGGTGCCACAGGTGTTTGGTTGGTTCAGGTAATGTAGAGGATGGAATACTAGGTTGGGTTGGGCTGCATTGCATACACTTTTTAATATGCCTTGTTGTGAGGGCTACGACCCAATGTGCATCTGTGGGCTTAAGGCGAGATTGCGTTCGTAAGGGGAATTACACACTGAGTCTTGGTGACTCACCCCTCTGCTTAATTTTGCAGGTAACCCCTAGTTGCGGAACCGGAGCCGAAGTGGACTTTGAGGTGGCCATGCATTACTTCCTTCGTAAATTTCATTTCTTTAATTAAACTTACTTTTAATTTGGGAATTTATTATGTAGTAAGGCCTCCGGGATTTTATAATTTGGTTTTCAACTTATTACGGTAACTTATACTATAGGAAACGTTAAATTGGGAGTTTTCTAAACAAAATGAAAACAAACATTTCTTTTAATAATGACACACGGATATCAAGTAAGTAAATAATCAAACTTGGAATTATCCTAAATCTACCCAAACTATTTTTTTTAAATGTCACGTTTCTGAGATCCCCTCATTTCGGCATTCGTATCACAAGAACCGGTTTTCGACTGTTAATAAAAGGTTTCAAGAAAACCTTAAAACTGAATCTGAGTTTTAATGAAAACAAAACGCGAAATTTTTAAAATTTCAAAGTTTCCTTAAAAAAATATTTCCATGTGACATACCAGATCCGGTCGTAAACGTTTAGGCCGGGTTTGGGGTGTTACACATAGGTAGCATTTGGTAGACTTTATTTTGTGCTGAGCAGGTGGAGAAAGTAGAGTTCAGCTAGAACTCTGCCTTGGTGGTTGAAGACTCAGTCAAACCGTTTGAATGGGTGAGGGAGAGTGAATTGTGGAGCAAATTGAGGAGAGAATCAGGGGATTTGAGGGTGAGAGGTAGTGGTTGGCCGAATGTGGGGTGTGTGGGGAGGAGAAATTCGGCTAGGGGTTTTTTTTGGCAAGGAAAATTCGGCATTTGGTGTAGGTAGCAAAACCGAACCTTTTTATTTTTCGGGTCAATTTTGTTCTTCGCAATTTCTGGGTGGCCGAATCTTCTCCTACTCTCCTACTCTCTCAATTCGTCCATTTCTTTCTCTCTTCTTTTCATTTTGTTTTCTTCTTCTACACTCTCTTCTCCTTAAGTCGAATCTTTCCTCTCCTCTCCAAATTGAATTTATTTCTTCTATCCCTTGCAAGTTGCCGAAACCTCTTTTACTCATCTATCCACTTGTGGCATCGGGTTCTTCTCTGTTTGTAAGCTAGAAACTCACCTTTACTTCGATTTTGTTTCCCCTTAGCCGAACATCTAGAAGCAGGAAATTTGGTTCTCTTCTGTCTGCCGAATCTTCCTTTTCATTCGACTTTTCTCTAGTTGCAAGGTAATGGTTTCTTCTCTTTGTATGTTCTTTTTCTCTTGTCTCTTTTAAAGAACCGAAACATCTATCTTTTAACTCTTTTCATTTAGGCCGAATCTGAATACTCCTCTCCACCCTAAATCGTGTTTGTGCCATTGTGGAAGACGAAACCCTTGTTGAGCAATTGCCAAAATTTTGGCACTTTGGTATGTATAACTATGACCGAATGGGGGGAATGGTGGGCTGCTCTTGATTAATCTTTGAGTTTCTTAAAAGTAGGAAGGCGCTTCTCTTTACCTTGAACAGTTTTCTAACGCGATCTTTTCGATAGGGGCGCGAACCTTTGATCAGTAGAAGGTGGACCGAGTATCCTCTTTAGAAGAGAGGTTAATATTTGTTGGTAAGTTAAGCCTTTAGTCATAAGTTTTCACATTCTTGGGATTATCGAACAAGTGGACTAACTGTTAACCGATTGTATCCTTAGGTGCTTTGGGGAGTATCGTGTTACGTGTTTCAAATCAGGTGTGTAATCTCACACCTCTCTGAATGCATGTTTGCAATGTTCTATGATTCGGCCAAAAGCTGAAAAGCTAAAAAACCGGCATCTGTGACCACACAAGCCTGCGAACGCTCGTAGTGATAAATCGAGATACGAATGATGACGTTAAGTCGCTGAGAGTGTCATGAGCACTCGCATGGCCGAGGTCGTATGCCCGCCCGATCGAGCCGAAACGGGCCAAATGGGCCCAATGGGCTATCCAGCCCACTTGGGCAAAACTGTTAGGAAACTGTCAAATGATAAATCCGAAAGCGAAATCTATAAATCTGAAACCGGAACCAAGCATTTTGGGCCACACGAGCGTGTGGGCCCGTTTGGGCCTAAAATGGATTTTAGGCCCAATAGTTCTGTAGAGACACAAAAAGGGTCCTATGTCGTTCGCGGCGACAGTAGGCCTTCGGAAAGGCCGTTAGATGATAAAATTACCGAAATACCCATGGAGGGTGAATTACTGAAATACCCCTGGTGAGTAAATTACTGAAATACCCTCGGTGGGTAAAATCTCTGTTATACCCTTAGGGTTGATTAGCATGGTTGTATGTGTTCTGTTTATCTGCTTATAGTGGTAATTCATGTCATACATCATATTTGATACATGTTTTGTATACATGACATTTTGCATGGGATTGGGATATTGATGATCAGAGGAAGTGTAATCTGGTGGCTCGCCACATTTCGGTCTGGTGGCTCGCCACATTACATTCAGTGGCTATGCCACGTATATTCTGTTATTCGTGGCTTTGCCACAAATTTGTGATGAGCCACTTCACCGCCATATTGGTGTGTAGCGGATGGGTGGGTCGATTTAGAAATCCCCACAGGGTGTGTTGGGCTGGTACGGGTGGTGTGTAGCGGATGGATTATTAGGTTGGGTGCATACTCTGTTTGCATTATCATGTTAATAGGGCTTGGCCCGATGCAGCTTCTGTATGGGCTCAGCCCGATTAATGACCGTTTAGGGATTACACATTGAATTCTCGTAACTCACCCCCTCTGCTTTAACCTTGCAGGTGATCCCCAAAGCATTAGAGGATTTGGCGCGATGGAGGACTCAGGGTGGCCATACGTCGGAACACTTCTCACGAATTTTAGTAAATTTCAGTTTTGCTTTATTTAAATTATTTTAATTTGGGTTTAATATTTTGTAATAAGGCCTCTGGGATTTTATTTTTCTTTTAAGTTTTCGTTCAGTTACTTTAAACTGATAGACGTTTGGAATACTGAGTTTTCCCAAAATGATAATCACGGTTTTTAAAATATCACAATTCTGCGGTGCTCTAAATCTAATTTCTGTTACAATCAAAGTTTTCGAAAACATTAATAACAACATTTTTAACGAGAAAACCATAAACGTGAAACTGAATTTCACAAACAACCAAGCTCGAAGTTTTCAAAATAATACGGAGTTTTAACGAACACGTAGTTTTTAAACAACCCTTCTATGTGACATGCCAGATTCGGTCATAACGTCCAGGCCGGGTTTGGGGTGTTTCAAAATATCTGTATTATAGATTATTCATTAATAATTGTTTTATAATTATATTATCGATGATGAAGCTGTTACAGGGACACGTTGCATTTATTTGGTCAGTTAAATGCCAGTAGAGTTTTGATCAGTTGAAAATTTTATCGATAGAAGCTCTAGTACTGGTTCAACCTAAGTTTTGAAAGGAATCTATTATTTACAGTACTGTTTGTAACATCCCAAAATTGGGCCTAGTAGAATCGAACCTATTGGGCCCATTGGACCTTGAGCGCAGAAGCGTTTTAAAATTTATGGGAATTTGAGAACGACATTATTTCATGTTGGACTTATTAGGAAGGTGATTTTGGAAAGTTACGGGGTTCTATGAAGGCTCGGGGTTGAATTGGGCCCTAGTAAAAATTTGGTGTTTAAGCCTATTTAGGAGAAATAGTAAGTGGCATCAATACTTATGAAAATAAGTATTCAATTTTCTAGCATAATTGAGCATATGGCAAAG
Source organism: Gossypium sturtianum (assembly GCA_025698515.1). Lineage (NCBI taxonomy): Eukaryota > Viridiplantae > Streptophyta > Magnoliopsida > Malvales > Malvaceae > Gossypium > Gossypium sturtianum. The sequence goes on along the minus strand of CM046951.1, from coordinate 74,750,166 downwards.
AGGTTATGGCATTAAGTGAAGAGTATGGATGGAAGAGGTTCAAATCCAATTGTGTGCAAATTTTGACTATTATTTTTGTATTCTTTCCCTAAATGTCGGCCAAGCATGTAAATAAGGCAAGGTGGACTTTTTATTTTTGGCAAGATGGCTAAGAAAAATAGGAAAGGATGAAGGTGAGGAAAGAAATCAAGAGAAAGGGGAAAGTAAGGGGAACATGTGGCCTTTTTCAAGGGAAGTGTTATGGAAAGTGTGGTTGGCCAATTTTTGACCATTATGGTCATGAATGTGGACAGTTTTGTGGTAAAAGGGAGGTAGCCGAATTTTACTTGGTGTTTTGGTAAAACTATAGTGTTTGTTTTGGTCAAAAAGACCTTTGGCTTCAATAGTGTCATTTTCTCCAAATTGCTACTCTTTGTGAGTTTTAGTTTTTCTTCTTTCTTTCTTCTTTGCCGAAACCTCCTAGCACATTTGTGCAACATGTTCATCTCCCTTTGATAGCCGAATCACCTAGCATCCATCCAACCTTCCATCCTTTTCTTTTAACCATTCCTCTAATCTTTTCTCTTCTCTAAATCGACACCACCATAAAATCACATTTTCTTGTTTGATTATCCTCCATAGCCGAATATCAATATTCATTTTCTTCTATAACCGAACCTTCATCTCTTTTCTATCTTTTCTTCTCATCCGTATTTACACTCAATCCTTGATTAATCGGTAAGTGTTCATCTCAACATTTCTTATTTTCTTTCTCTTAATACCGAATCTATGTTTTGGTTTGGGATGGTCATTTTGACCGAGACCATCACCTTATTCTCTCTCAAGCGAGATTATTTTCCTTCTTTGTAGTAATATAGTGGAAGGACGAAACTTTGAATCTTCCGAAGTTATCGTACAATCGTTGGGAATTGGTCCTAAAAATCTTCAAGGTAAAGGAGCACAAGTGATTTGTATTAACCAAATCGTTATCGTCGACTTGTCAAGCAAGTGGGGTAAGAACGTTGTTATAAGATTTGTTTTGGCCAAAGGTGGGATAATTGCTAACAACTCTTTCACTCACCAAATATTGTTAGGACGAGATTTCAGTAGTCAAAGGATAGGATTGATTCTTGGTGCACTGAGGGAGATCACATTCGTGGTAAGTGGAGTTAGCCTAATAAAGTGTTTCTAGTTACGATTATCAAAGTTGAGACTAACCTTCTATCAACTATCATTATAGGTGTTGAAATCGGTAGAAAGCACAACTCGTAATCAAGGTGTGTAATTCCGTACCCTTCCGAATATATGCTTCGAAATGTTGTGTAATATCATACCTCTCTGAAAGTTTGCATGATATGTTCTATGATTCGGTCGAAATACCGAAGGAAAACCGAAAACCGACATCCGTGACCACTCGGGCGTGTGTATATTCGTTGTGGTAACCATAGTTTGCAATGAAACAGATTTTCATCAGCAACAGTGATGTGATTTTGAAAAATCACGGAAAATAGGAGAAAAGAGATTAATAAGTGAATAAGATATCGAATTAAAGCTTATTGTGTCTATTTTTATATGGAAGAAGAGGAGAAGGAAAAGGAATTTTAAAGTCTATGATATCTTAATTTTAGTGAGACTGGTTCTGATCGACTTCGCGATTCTCTATTCTGTCTTGGAAAAATCGTTTAAAATTGTGCAAATATAATTATGAGTTATAATTTATATGTATAGATTCCTTAGTGAGCCTATTTTCAATAGAAACAAGTGGGAGCAACATATGAAAACTGTACAGTGAGATATTTGAAATTAAGGTAAGAAAGGTCAGAATCGTTGGACAGTGAAACAAGGGAAACTTTAAGGAATAAACTGTACTAAATGGTTAAGCCAAAAATTTTGGAAAAATAGTAGTAAGAATATATATGAGTCTAGTTTCATGGAAAATTTACGAATTTTGATTTAGAGATTCCTAACTCGAGTTATAGTCAATTTAGTCAGTACGACGCAGATGGACAGTTTCGATTTTTATGCCCCACATTAGTAGTTAAGTGTAGGTTGCGGAATTACCATAATACCCTTAGAGGGTAAATTACCGAAATATCCCTGGATTGCGAGATTACCAAATAACCCTTAGTGGGTAAGATTACCGAATTACAAAAATGCCCCTAATGGGTCGATCTGATGTATTGTTAATGGGCCGATTTGTTATACTGCCTTAACGGGTCGATTTGTTATATTGCCTTAACGGGCCGATTTGATATATTGCCTTAATGGGCCGAATTGTTATATTGCCTTAATGGGCCGATTTGTTATATTGCTTTAATGGGCTGATTTGTTATATTTCCTTAACGGGCCGATTTGATATATAGCCATAATGGGCCGATTTGATATATTGCCTTAACGGGCCGATTTGATATATTGCCTTAACGGGCCGATTTGATATAATGCCCTAATGGGCCGATTTTGTAAAGTGTTAATGGGCCAAATTGTTTGTAATAAATCTCTGAGTTATTAGTTATCGTGGTTATATTGTAAATATTATGATTTACGATGTATGTTGCATTTACATAAGTTGCATGGGATTGGGATATTGATGATCAGGGAAGTGAAATTTGGTGGCTCAGCCACAAATATTATGAAATGGCATCTTGCCTGCGAATTAAATGGCATCTTGCCCACAAATTATATAAATGGTTAAATGCCTGCAATTGGTGTGTTGGCGGGGTGGGTTGACAAAAGATCCCCACAGGTGTGTTGGTTGGTACGGGTGGTGTGTAGCGGATGGATTATTAGGTTGGTTTGGGATTGCATTACATTCATATGAATTATTTGATACATTATTATGCATAAAAGGGCTTAGGCCCAAGATATTGCTTTATGGGCTCAGGCCTAATTTTTTGCTAAATGGGTTCAGACCCAGTGGATGACGGTAAGGGGATTATACACTGAGTTCTTGTAACTCACTCCCCCTTTTCTTAACCCTTGTAGGTAATGCTCAGTGAAGAGAACTTGGGGCCATGGATGACTCGGTGGAGGCCATACTTTTGGAATGCTATTTTCGGACCTCAGTAAATTTCTTTTCCAGTATTATTTCGTTGCTTTTTTTATTATTTGAGTTTTAAAGTTGTAATAAGGCCTCTGGAGTATTTTATTATTTGCTTTATGGTTGTTATACTTATTATTTTGTTTAAATTGTTTAAAATGAGAATTTTCTAGAAAATTAAATAAAGGTTTTCCAAAATCGATTAACAAATGGATTTCATAATAAACTTTTATAAATATTTTAACACGAAAGTTTTCACTCGAACTATCAAACGATATTTTCAAAAGTCACGGTTTTAAAGTTTGCTACCTTGATTGTTGACTCATCAATCAATCTTTCAAAAATACTTGTATTTTATCTACGTTTCCGCAATGATTTCAAAATGCTTCTGCAACTCTATTTCTAAACATCACATTTTTGTAAATTGTTCATTTCAAATATGCTTTCGCTACTAAAAAGGTTTTTTTTAAGATTATTACGTTTTCAAGTAGTTAACAATTGCTTAAGTGTTTTTGGTTTTAACAAAGAGGTTGTAATTCTCAAACAAGTTTTCCATGTGACACGCCAGATTCAGGCCTAACTTCTAGGCCGGTTTTGGGGTGTTACAATGTTTCACTCAGATGATCTTGAATTATGCCAGTTCAGTTATTACAGACTCGAAAGTTAAATTTTTGTTCTTTAGAGGATTATGGAACAGAAAAAAAGGACTCGAAATTGTTAGTTGAACGGGAACAAATTCAGAATGATCAGACACCAAGTTTAGTGTGGATTGTGATAATAGTTTATATTTCCAAAATCAAATATGGGAGCGGAATAGCTCAAAGATAATACGAGATATTTTGCATAAGGTTCTTAGCATCGTTTAGTTTATTTAAACTAAACAGCAACATTTAAAATGACTTGAAAAAAAACTTGATCTGAATTGTTACTATCAGATTGACGAAGTTGATTTAAATTGTTCTAGTCAGAATGGATTAACCACTCAAAAATCTAGTTGAGTCGCATGTATCTGGGTTTGTCTTTAAATTCTAAAATAATTTTATAGATCTATGGCACAACCAGACAAACATTTGGAATGAGAAACTTAGATTCTGGAATATTTAATACAAGGTTATATCAACTAGATGAGGGATATATCAACCTGGGAAAATGTTTACCAAGGGTTGAATTCGTTTTGATAATAGCCATTAGTCTTGTATTAAAATGATAATGTTTGAAGCTTTTTTACGGATGGAATGTAAAACCCTGGTATGCAAGACAAATGAAGCGATAACAAGTTATTTGGGACAGAGTAACAGGAATTCTTATCAGGTAAGAAATTTCGAGGACGAAAATTTCTTAAGGGGAGAGAGTTGTAATAGCCCATTTTTTAGTGGTTTCGAGACCACAAATCTTATCAGTGAGTTCGTAAATATTATTATTTAATATTTACAAGCCAAATATTGTATTATAATAAATTTTTATTTGATATTTTATGTTATTTGATCGAATTATTAGGTTTAAGTGGTAAATCCTTAAAGTCAAGTGGTTATGGAAAATGAGGATTCGGGACCTCGTATCTATAAACCGAGCCATAGATATTTTATTAAATATTTATGGAGTGTTATTAGGGTCATATTAAAATTTGGTTAAGAAATTTTAACGTTTAGATAACTAATTAAGATAAAATGACTAAATTGTAAAAGGTGCAAAACTTGTTAATTGTTGCATTTAGATGATTAAATAGCTTAATTAATAAATGAGGAAGGACCAATGATGTAATTAAACCTTGGTAGGTTTGTAGACGGCAAAATGGAACAAAAATTAATTAATTACAGTGTAATTGATGGCAACTTTGTAAATAAATAAAAAATTAAATAAAACAAATTGAAAGAAATAGACATTTCTTCTTCATTTTTCATTACCTATTGCCGAAACACCATTGAGGAGGGCTCCAAGCTTTCGTTTCATCTCCTTAGTGCATGTGAGCTCAATTCTCACCTATTTCTTGTAATTTTTTTTATTTTTGAGATCGTTACAACTAGGCCCAGCTAGCCTATACCTTCGTTTTTTATTCTATTAAAAATTTTATAAGTTTCCATTTTTGAATTTGGTAGTTTTTGATGATAATTATGTGTTTGAAGCTTTGATTGTGGTATTTGGTTGTTTTGTGAAGTAATTGTTATTAGTTTTTGATTTAAGGATTAAATTGTTAAAATGTCAAAATCATATGGTTAATTGGTGAACAAGAGGTGTTTTTTAGACTATTTAGAAACCTTGAACATTTGAATGGCATGCTAAGTTTTTCAAAATGGTTAATTTGATGATTTTTGGGTCAAGGGACTAAATTGTATAAATTATAAAAGTTAGGGGCAATTATGTAAATTTTGAAAATAAAAGGGTTTAAATTGTAGAATAAATTAGAATATGAAATGTAAGCTAATAAAGGGAAATTTTTACATTTTAGATCAAGACCCTATTGGTTTACGTGGATAAGGGAAAATTACAGAATAGTCCCTTAACTTTTGCAACTATTACGATTCAGTCCAGGTAAGTTCGTATTGAGTTAAATTATTTTTCTATGATGTTTTAAATGAGTTACTATGTATAATTATGTGAATTATAATCTTGATTTGATAATTGATATTATGGATATTGTTGGAAGGTTAGTTGATTTAAAGTTGTAATTTATAAATGTGAAATTCATGATGGTATACAGAAAAGTTATAATGAGATTGAAATAAAGGATTTGAGATGTAAAAGTCCAGTTTGAACCTTGGTGAATACTTAGGATACAAAAGACCTGTAATACGGTTTCGGGTGCTGGTCTTGAATGTCCTACTGATGGTTGAGGTCCTGCATTTGTTGTGGATACTCCACAGCTCGTGTGAGCAGCGTCGTGTAGGTAACATTCTGACCCACAGCTCGTGTGAGCACTAATGGAAAGAAAAGGTTACAGTTACATGAAAAGGCACACTATGTGTGAGCATTCCTAAGTATCCAATGTTATTCTATACGGTTCAATGAGTAAGTAGAGGTTAATGGAAAGAAAAGTATAAAAGTTAATGTATTGATGTTCATATGAAATGGAAGGATGGATATGCACATATACAATGAAAAAGATGATAATTTATCATGTCACAGATGAAATAAGTATGGAATTTATTTCTTAATATATGTTATGTTTCATAGATTTTATGTTTACTTATTATCTTCTAACTATGTAGACTCGAATGTGTAGAATGTGAAATGGATATATAAAACCTAAATGTTTATTACGTATATGCCATGATTTACTATGCTATATTATGTATGATATATGAAGTTTAAGGTGTGAAGGGTAATGAAAATGAAATGTCATAGTATATGATGAAAGTGGTTGATGATTTGAAAAGCTTGAGATGTTATATGCCTTACTTGGTTAAATTTATATGTGCATTGCTTCACCTACTAATCTTGTGAGGTGTTGTGTATAGGAAAAAGAAATTTGGAATATGGATAAATGGAATCATTTATAGTTGTTTAATTAATGCACTTGGTAAGTTTAAGTCCCTTATATGAACTTACTAAGTATTAGTTGTTTACCTAGTTGATTTTCTCTATTTCTGTAGGTCATCAGAAAGCTCAATCGGTTGAAAATTTTGTCGGGGCACGATCACACTATCTAACGATCCATATTGTTAAATTTTAGTTATTTTAGCAAATGTTTATAAATGGCATGTAATATGGCTATAAGTGTAGTCTTGGTAATTGGTTCGTTTTTAAATGGTGCCAAGTTCATTCATTTTCATATCTTTCGATGAAAGCTTAAATGATGTGTATTCATATGAGATGATAGTAACTATGCATGCCCTCATGTGAGTAGAAAGAAGATGATTGTGTGATATGTGTGATATGGTTATTTGGAATGTATAGGACTTTATATAATGGTAGTTCTTGAATACTTCTTTGGAGTATATATATTTTGTTTGATGGATTTCTAATGTTTGGCAAATTTATGTTCTTTGGAGTATTTTGTAATATGAGGTGCCTTTGAGTGGTATATTGGTTAGAAGAATTAAGTTGATTGAATTGGTATGTTTATATGTGTTTGAAAGTTGTTTAGGTCTATTGAATGAATGCACCAATGGAGTGAATGATTGAGTAAGTTTTGGTCTTTAAATGGCTTGTTTTAGGGTCAACTTGTGGAGCACACGACCTGGGACACGGGCTGTTACACGACCGTGTGACACACATGGCTTGGCTTAACGGTCGTGTGTCAAAAGACAGAGAGTTACATAGTTTGGCACATAGCCTGTGACACGGTCGTCTGACCTAACTCAGTGAGTTACACGGTTTAAGACACGGGCTGGGACACGGCCGTGTGTCCCTTTGTTCGAACACCACACGGTCTGTGCTATGTCACATGGCCGTGTGACCTCTATTTTCAAAGTTTTCACCTTTTTCCAAATTTTCTGAATTGTTTCAAATTAGTTCCGAATTATTTTTAAATTGTTTTTAGGGCCTCGAAGGTTCGTTTTAAGGCCCAAAGGTAGATGTTTGCTAGGTTTATAATGAGTTTTATGCAATTATTGTTAAATGATATTATTGTTTTGATTGTACGGTAATGCTTCGTAACCCTAATTCGACAACGGAGACGGGTTAGGGGTGTTACATAGTTACCTGACTTAACTAAACAAATTCGACATTTACTATAATAGTTTCACCAGTAGCAATACAACTATCGAGAAATTCCTAATGAATCATCTGTCGAGACATAACCAAAAATAATGAATCATTAGATTCATTAACACTGCAGGAACATTAGTTAATTTGTAGAGCTTTACTAATATTTATAATATCCATAACAAATTCTAAACACTATTTTCGACACATTTATTTTTGTAACTCACAATTGATAATCACCATATCAGTAATCTGTCTTCGAGAACACTGAAGCACTTTTCAACTGATTGAATGGGACTTCAATATGAAGCAACGAATGTTTGTTCTCTATTGTGACTTTATTCAACTACTAGAATCTAAATACAAACTCATCAACCCTTCTTTCTTTTTCACAGTCCCAAAGTGCGAATAAAACCTTTGTCGATTAATCCTTGCAATTGAACTTTTGATTCTTTTAATTCTGTTAAAGACATTCTACATAGAATAATCAAGATTGGAGCAGTCCCTGGCATAAATTTTATGGCAAACTCAACTTTCCACTTTGGCGGTAGACCCAACAATTCCTCGAAAAACCCTCTGCAGAATCCGAAACTGTCAGTACCTGACCAACTTTCATTTATGATATTCTGGAATCTAGGACATATGCATAAAAATATATCACAACCATTTCAGATCAAATTCTATATAGATATCGCTGAAACCATATTCGAAATACAATCAAACTTAGCAGATTCAAAAAAAAAATCAATTCACCATTTTAGCATTTCCAATCAATCTGTTTCTATCGACAATTCATTTCAACATCATAAATAGTCAGGTAATCCGTTCCTAAGATAATGTCAAATTTATTAAAAAGCAATAATCATCAAATCAACATAAAAATCAGAATCCTGAATTCTTAGTGAATATTGTTTGCAAACCAATTCAACTATGACATTTTAGCCTAAAGGGTTCATTACTTTAATAACATGCTCATGTGACACAACTGGTAAAATCTTTTCTATTACTAACTTAGTGCATATATGAAAGTGTCTTAACCCAAAGTCAATTACTACATATACTGTAACATTGAAGGTAGGAAAGGTACCAACAATAACATCAAGAACTGAGGCCTCCATGCACACTCAAATCACATAAACTCCAGTTAGAACTCAAGCTTCAGATCGAACTGCTTTGTCTTTTATTTCTTTTCTATTGTCTCTAATTGTGCCTCAAATTTCTAGTGACCTGCCTCTCGTAGAAGTAACAACAGGTTTTGTATTTTGATCTCTATTAAACTCATTTCAATTCGACAATTTTTCTTGAGGTGATCGGGAGATCCACAAATAAAGTAGGATCTGTTTTCTACCTACATATCTCATAATGATTCCATCCACAAAGACTACATTCAAGTTTATTTACATTTCTGACACTACCTGCACTTGCTACTAAAGTCACTAGGGATCTCACATTACTCTATTTCATTCTATCGCTGTCAGAAAACCCTGATGGCACAAAAAATGGCTACTCGGTTCTTTCATTCTTCTTTGGTTGAAAGTAGAAAAAATTCTAGATATGTTTAATTTATTGAAGTTTTGAACTCTTGTTTCGCTCTATTTCTTGTAACACCCCAAACCCGGTCAATACGTTACGACCAAATCTTGTATGTTACAGAAAAACAAGTTTTGAAATTTTTCAACAGAACATCGAAATTTGGAAACTTTTCGTTTAGTGATTTTAAAAACATGACATTTGAAAATAATGTTGACGTTTTACAAAAATCTCCGAATTAATTAGTTATTCGCATGTCATCTTCTTGTTATCACCTTTTTAGAAAAATGATGGTTTATGGTTTTATTTTAGAAAAACTCCATATTTGACAATTCATAAGATATGCAATAACCAATTAAAGCAAAAACCCAAATTAAAGTTATGGAGGCCTTATTACATTGCAAAATCCCAAAATAAAAAAAAATGAGTTTAATTAGGAAAACGAAAGTGTACGAGAAAAATTATGCATGGCCACCCCAAAGTCCGCCTCGGCTCCCAATTCCATGATCTAGGGATTACCTGCAAAGTTAAGCAGATGGGTGAGTCACCGAGACTCAGTGTGTAATTCCCCTTATAACGTAATCGAGCTTTAAGCCCACAGATGCATATTGGGCCTTAGCCCACACAATATGGCATATTAAGAATGTATGCAATGCAGCCCGGCCCAATCCTAGTTTTCCATCCTCTAGGTCTCCTGAGTCAGGCAAACACCCGTGGCATCAAGCCACTGTGGTCCCAGACCACTTGTGACAGAGTCACAAAATATATATACGTGGGGCCAACCCACTGTGGTCCTAGACCACTGAGATAAGTCACTGATAACCATATGTATACGTGGTTCCAAACCACCATGGTCCCAGACCACTGTGACATAGTCACTGAATAAAATATGTGGGGCCAACCCACCGTGGTCCTAGACCACTGTGACAGTCACTGAATCACACTTCCCCTTTCAATCTTTTCCCAAAACCCATGCAACATATTATCATACTGAGATGAATGCAACATACTTTCAATGTATAGCGGATAATTAATTCATACATGCATATATTCGAAAGTAACATCATAGAGGAACTTACCCGGTGTCTCCAACCTTACCCACGAGGGTATCTCGACTATCTATACAGTCATTTCGGTTTTCAGCCAACACAGTTATTAATTTTATTTAATAAAGTAAAGTGTGAGCATTACACACCTAATAACATGTAAGACTATACACTCTAACTCGTCAACACTTTCACTAGAAGAAACAACCGCGATTTGTCTATCCCAGGCAGATGTCGGCTCTCTTCCACAACCTGGCGGAAAATCACGAACCGCCGACACAGCACGTCGTTTGAACGACGGATTAGAGACTATGAGTCCACTCCCCTCAGACTCCTTAGATGCACCCTCCTTGGATCGGCTAGCACTCATATCCATGATGAAAAACCTTGATCAATACAATACTATAGCGAATACAGGGATTGCCCCAACAAGGGGTTTGATTACGGCAGAGTAATATGAATAGAAGTTGACCACAAAGAATAAAAGAGAAACCCCTTACCTTGGCTACTGAAAAATCTTATCAACAGATTCGGCTTGTGATTCTTGATGAATCCCTAATGAGAACCCGACGTTAAGAAAAGGCTAGAAGGGTGTGTTAGAACACCAACAGATTTGGCCATAGGAAAAGAAACACCAAAATGAGACTTCCGGCTTTTAGAATGAACAAAATAAAAGGAAGAGAACAAGAATCGATAGCAACGAATTAAGGAAGAAGAACATTACCTTGCAAAACGCACCTCATCGAATGTAGAGGATATTTCAAACAGATGAAATTAACTACTCGCTTCTTAAGATTCGGCTAGAGAATAAGAAATAGGGGGTGCACAATGAGAAAATAAAAGATATGGGAGAAGTGCAGAAAGTATTCGGCTAGAGAGACAGTAGAGGAGTAGAGAGTTTGGCTTTTGAAAAGGGTGAAAGAAAAGAAAAGTGAAAGAGATGAGTAGAAGAGAACCAAAATTCGGCTAAGAGGTAGAAGAGGGTTCGGCTAAAGAAAATAAAAGAATCAAAGGAGAAAAGAAGAAGAAAAAGGGATGCCCGAATGGTCACACTGATTTCGGCTAAGGTCAAAGAAGCAAAAGAGATGAATAGGAGAAATTGGCGGTTTAAGACTGAGTGAGAAGTAGGGAACCGAATGAGAGAAAAAGAGAGAACTTAAGAAGACTTTTGCACAAATCGGCACTCACCCTTAATGACTGAAGATGCCAAAAATGAAAAAATGCCTAAGACCTATGGGAATTTCGGCACACTCACCTCCTAGCAACTAAACCGAAATCCCCCCTCAAGCTCCCCACATTCGGCCAACAACTCCACCATCACCAGATCCCTTAATTTGCTCCTATTTTCACTCCCCAACACCCATTCAAATTGGTTTGACCAATTCAAATTCCTTCAAGCACTCTTGTCTATCCATTTGAATACATTGACCCATTCAACTATCACCCTTGAAGAGTCCCTGCCGAATCCATCTTCTCTCCTTCCTGGCGCCAAAAATAAAGCTTTATAATAAGGATTATGGGATTCGGACTCCTCCCCTTCTGCTCCTACAAGTGACGCCACCTCCACTTGGACACAAGCTCCTTTGTGTCAACAACCACACGCAAATAAACTTAAGACCTGCTCCTACTAGCTTCCCCCCTAAAGTGCCCAAAACCAAAATTTTACCAAGGCTCTGGCTTGAACCCGAGCCTCACCAGGACCCCCAAACACATTTAAATAACAAGAAGAATAACCAACACACAGAAAAGCCTAACATGCAGAACCCCTAATTCTAGGATGTTACAGTTCTACCCCCTTAAAGAAATTTCAGCCTCGAAATTTACCTGATCAAAAGAGGTGAGGGTATTGATGTCGCATCACATCCTCTGGCTCCCACGTGGCTTCCTATGAACCGTGATTCCGCCAAAGAACTTTAACCAACAGAACTGTCTTCCTTCTTAACACTTTAACATCTCGATCTAAGATCTGAACGGGCTCTTCTTCAAAAGAAAAATCAGGTCTTACTTCAATTTCTTCTACTGGCACTATGTGAGATGGATCCGAATGGTAGCGCCTTAACATCAAAACGTGAAATACATCATGTATCTGACTCAATTCCGGGGGTAACTCGAGCTGATAAGCTACTGGTCCCATACGTTTCAACACTCGATAAGGCCCGATGAACCTGGGGCTCAACTTGCCCTTTCGTCCAAACCTTAAAACCTTCTTCCAAGGCAAAACTTTCAGAAAAACCTGATCACCCTCTGCAAATTCTATTTCCTTACGCTTCAGATCTGCATAAGATTTCTGCCTGTCGGATGCTTCCTTCAACCGAGTCCGAATCAACTTAACCTTTTCCTCTGTCTCTGAAACCAATTCCGGACCCAACAACTGTCGCTCACCCAACTCTGTCTAGCAGGTAGGAGTACGACACTTACGACCATACAACGCTTCGTAGGGTGCCATCTGAATACTGGATTGATAGCTGTTGTTGTAAGCGAATTCTGCCACCAGTAAGGAATCCTCCCAATTACCCCTGAAGTCGATAACACAGCCTCTCAACATGTCTTCCAGAATCTGAATTACCATCTCTGACTGACCATCAGTCTGTGGATGAAACGCTATGCTAAAATCCAGTCTTGTACCCAACGCTTTATGCAACGCCTTCCAGAACCGCGATGTAAACCTGGGGTCTCTATTTGATATGATAGACACTGGTACCCCATGTAACCTCACAATCTACGCATGCATGCAGCGGCTTGGCTAATACGTAGTGAGTAATCAACACGAACCGGTATGAAGTGTGCGGACTTCGTCAACCGATCGACAATCACCCACACTGAATCCTTTCTAGTAGGCGTAAGAGGTAGCCCACTAACAAAGTCCATAGTTATCCTCTCCCACTTCCAAAGTGAAATTTTCACTGGCTGCAGTAGCCCCGAAGGCAACCGATGTTCCGCCTTCACTGCGACACGTCAAGCACTTACCCACAAACTCAGAACTTCTTGCTTCAATCGCCACCAAAACACATTCACGCAAATCTCGATACATTTTACTCCCACTGGGATGCATAGCGTATGGACTACTATGCGCTTCTTGCAGAATCCTCTGTCTTAACTCGGAATCCTTCGACATACAAGCCATTCCACGAAAGCACAATACCCCATCACTGTTCAAACTAAAGTCTTCTGTCTCACCACCTCCCACTTGCTGAAATCTAGCACTTAACGATTCATCTGACAACTGCTTCTCTTTAATCTGACTTACCCATGAAGGCTTCACTTGAAGTTCAGCTAACAAGCTCCCATCATCATACAAACTGAGATGAGCAAACATTGCCCTCAAATCAGATATCACCTTACGACACAATGCATCCGCCACTACGTTAGCTTTACCTGGGTGATACTCAATCGAGCAATCGTAGTCTTTCAACAATTCAATCCACCTCCGCTGCCTTAAGTTCAACTCCTTTTGGGTAAGGAGATATTTCAGGCTATTATGATCTGTGTAGATAATAGACTTCTCCCCATACATATAATGTCTCCAAATCTTCAGAGCGAAAACTACCGCAGCTAACTCCAGATCATGAGTGGGATAGTTCACTTCATGCGGTCTTAGTTGCTGAGACGCATACGCTACTACTTTCCCTTCTTGCATCAACACACATCCTAACCCTATGTGCGACGCATCACAGTAGATGAAAAACTCCTTTCCAGCCTCAGGCTGAATCAACACTGGTGCCTCCGTTAGAATCTTCTTCAACTTCTCAAAGCTTTCTTGCTGCTTATCTATCCATACAAACGGTACCCTTTTTCATAACAACTTGGTTAAAGGTGCAGCGATCAACGAGAATCCCTCAACAAACCTTATGTAATATTCAGCTAACCCAAGGAACTTCGAATTTTTGCTATAGACTTCGGTGGTTTCCAGTCCAAAATAGCCTCAATCTTTTAGGGATCAACCCTAATCCCCTCGGCAGACACAACATGCCCCAGAAAAGTAACTTCCCTCAACCAAAATTCACACTTGCTGAATTTGGCATACAGTTGCTTCTCTCTCAAAATCTGCAGAACAATCCGAAGATGTGAATCATGCTCCTCTTCCCTCCTTGAGTATACCAAGATATCATCTATGAATACCACGACCAATCGGTCCAAATAGGGTTGGAATACCCGGTTCATCATATCCATAAATGCGGCTGGTGCATTCATCAATCTGAACGGCATCACTAAGAACTCGTAGTGACCATAACGAGTTCGAAAAGCAGTCTTATGAATATCCGCCTCCTTGACCTTAAGCTGATGATAACCTGACCTCAAGTCTATCTTCAAGAAGACCGAAGCACCTCGCAGCTGATCGAACACGTCGTCAATCCTTGGCAACGGGTACTTGTTCTTAATCGTCAACTTGTTCAATTGCCTGTAGTCAATGCACATACGCATCGACCCATCCTTTTTCTTGATGAACAACACCGGCGCTCCCCACGAAGGCACACTTGGTCGGATAAAACTACGGTCCAACAATTCCTACATCTGAGCTTTAAGTTCCACCAGCTCCTTCGACGCCATCCTATACGGGGAAACGGACACCGGAGCTATTCCTAGAAGAAGATCAATGCCGAACTCCACCTCGCGATCTGGAGGTAACCCTAGAAGCTCTTCTGGAAAAACATCTGAGAATTCTCTCACTATTCTAACATCTCTTACAGACAACTCATTGGCTTCCAAAGCACTAATGAAAGCTAAGAAAGCCTCACACCCTTTTCTCACCATCCTTTCAGCCTTTAAAGCAGACACCACATTGGACAGGTAATTCCTTCTCTCACCTATTTCCAACACCTCCTTATCCTCGAGAGTCTTCAAAATCATGCGCTTAGCAGCACAATCCAAATTTGCACAATACTTAACTAACCAGTCCAAGCCTAAAATCAAATCGAACTCGCCGAACGGCAATTCCATCAAGTCGGCTGGGAAGACTACCCCTTGTACTTCTAAAGGCACACTCCTAAATAATTTGTCCACCACTACAGATTCTCCTAAAGGGCTAATCACAGTCATTTCTCTGGAAGCAACCTCAGATTCTATGTTCAAAGTTCCAGACACAGTACTAGCAACATATGAATGTGTAGACCCAATATCTATCAGTGCTGTAAAGGGCAAACCAAAAATAAGAAACGTACCGGTTATGATGTCCGGTGCATCGCCATCCTCTCGGTGTCTAGCTGCATAAACCAACCCAGGCTGTCTCGCATCTGTATTCCCAGCACCTCTGCCCGGTGCTCCTCGCCCTCGACCAAAACCATTTCCTCCTCTGGCCGGACCATGACCTCTCGATGGTTGCTGCCCACCTCCTCTAGGTTGTACATATCTCTGACCTACTGGTCGTGCCCTGTTCGACTCTTGTGGACAGTCCCTGACCAGATGATCTATGGATCCACACCTGTAACATCCTTTACTCTTTGCCCAACACTCCCCTGAATGGAAATTCCCACATCTAGCACACTGTTGAGACTGTCCAACAGCAATAGGCTTTCTAACTCGACTCGGCCCATCAAACCTAGGCCTCTTTTGGAAACCTCCAGCAGATCATGCCGACATAAAATTCCTTTTATTCCTACCCCTATCTTTATCCTGATTCTGCCTTTCAGACCGCTTCACCTCTTCGGCTATCTTAGCCTTCTCCACCAGAATAGCAAAATCTCTCTCCGTTGAGGAGCTATCAGCACTGTAACTCGCCCCTCAGACCATCCTTAAATCGGACACAGCGCTCGTAATCTGTTGCAATAATGCCCTGGGCATAACGGCTTAGACGTAGGAATTCTGCCTCATATTTAGCCACTGACTTATTCCCCTGGACCAAGTTCGAAAATGCCTTTCACGGCGCCCACGTAACTTGCCCTAACGCATTTTCCACGAACGTTGATTTAAAGAAGTCCCAGGTAATACGATCCGCTGATGTACCATCTCTAACCGTGAGCCACCATTGGTATGCCTCATCTCGAAGGAGGGTCACTACTCCTTTAAACTTTTCCTCCGCGGTACAATCAAGATCGTCCATGATTCATTCAATCGCATCCAGCCAGTACTCAGCTACGTTAGGAGCCACACCAGAAATGTCCCTAAACATCTCAGCCCCATTAGCTCGGAGTCGCTCAGAAATAGATTTTCGAGATACTGATCCTGTGCTTGCTCCAGCAACCCGCTCCAGAACACGCAACATAACTTGAGACACAGCATGGTCTCCACCAGTCTGATCCTAAAATCCTGCCTCAGCAATTGGTGATGCTAGCACTTCACCTTCCGGCCCATGCCCTGATTCTGAGGGTTCAGCCTCAACACCCCGGCCCCTACCCCGGCCGCGCATACCACTTCTACGTCCTCTAGCGCTCATAATTATGAAGTCGACTTAATCTGATTAAAAGTTTTATGGATTAGTATGTCTTCCACTATTTATTAACGGATAGCTCATGTAGATAGTATTAAAAGTAATTTTCGCCAATCGCATACCTAAGGGTCTCAGTTTCTAAAGTTGTATCTCTTAAAACTAGCAATCACAGCATAACACAATATAATCTTTCATACAATTCAATCAATAGTCAAAAAGACTTACCATATGGATTTGATGCCGGAGACTCGGGTGCCATGCTTCAAGAAAACATGTATTTTTCTTAACCATATTGCAAACCAACTTTTGAAAACATTTTCGAACCCCAAACCCACAGCCGAGTTTTGCAACCTAGGCTCTGATACCACAACTGTAACACCCTAAACCCGGTCAACACGTTACGATCAAATCTGGTATGTTACAGAAAAAGAAGTTTTGAAATTTTTCAACAGAACATCGAAATTTGGAAACTTTTCGTTTAGTGATTTTAAAAATGTGACATTTGAAAATAATGTTGAGGTTTTACGAAAATCTCTGAATTAATTAGTTATTCGCATGTCATCTTCTTGTTATCACCTTTTTAGAAAAATGATGGTTTATGGTTTTATTTTAGAAAAACTCCATATTTGACAATTCATAAGATATGCAATAACCAATTAAAGCAAAAACCCAAATTAAAGTTATGGAGGCCTTATTACATTGCAAAATCCCCCCAAAAAAATAAGTTTAATTAGGAAAACGAAAGTGTACGAGAAAAATCATGCATGGCCACCCCAAAGTCCGCCTCCGCTCCCAATTCCACGATCTAGGGATTACATGCAAAGTTAAGCAGAGGGGTGAGTCACCGAGACTCAGTGTGTAATTCCCCTTATAATGCAATTGATCTTTAAGACCACAGATGCACATTGGGCCTTAGCCCACAAAATATGGCATATTAAGAATGTATGCAATGCAGCCTAGCCCAATCCTAGTTTTCCATCCTCTAGGTCTCCTGAGTCAGCCAAACACCCGTGGCATCAAGCCATTTGTGGTCCTGCATCATCGTGGTCCTGCATCACTTGTGACCGAGTCGCGAGTAATATATATACGTGAGGCCAACCCATCGTGGTCCCGCATCACGCGTGACGATCTCTGATAAGTATACATGGGGCCAACCCACTGTGGTCCCAGACCACTGAGATAAGTCACTGATAACCATATGTATACGTGGTTGCAAACCACCGTGGTCCCAGACCACTGTGACATAGTCACTGAATAAAATATGTGGGGCCAACCCACCGTGGTCCTAGACCACTGTGACAGTCACAGAATCACACTTCCCCTTTCAACCTTTTCCCAAAACCCATGCAACATATTATCATACTGAGATGAATGCAACATACTTTCAATGTACAGCACATAATTAATTCATACATGCATATATTCGAAAGTAACATCATAGCAGAACTTACCCGGTGTCTCCAACCTTACCTACGAGGGTATCTCGACTATCTATACAGTCGTTTTGGCTTTCAGCCAACACAATTATTAATGTAATTTAATAAAGTAAAGTGTGAGCATTACACACCTGATAACGTGTAAGACTATACACTCTAACTTGTCAACACTTTCACTAGAAGAAACAACCGCGATTTATCTATCCCAGGTAGATGTCGGCTCTCTTCCACAACCCGGTGGAAAATCACGAACTGCCGACACAGTACGTCGTTTGAACGACGGATTAGAGACTATGAGTCCACCCCCCTCAGACTCCTTAGATGCACCCTCCTTAGATCGGCTATCAGTCATATCCATGATGAAAAACCTTGATCAATACAATACTATAGCGAATACAGGGATTGCCCCAACAAGGGGTTTGATTACGGCAGAGTAATATGAATAGAAGTTGATCACAAAGAATAAAAGAGAAACCCCTTACCTTGGCTACCAAAAAATCTTATCAACAGATTCGGTTTGTGATTCTTGATGAATCCCTAATGAGAACCCGATGTTAAGAAAAGGCTAGAAGGGTGTGTTAGAACACCAACAGATTCGGCCATAGGAAAAGAAACACCAAAATGAGACTTTCGACTTTTAGAACGAACAAACTAAAAGGAAGAGAACAAGAATCGATAGCAACGAATTAAGGAAGAAGAACATTACCTTGCAAAATGCAACTACTGAATGTAGAGGATATTTCGGCAGACAGAAATTAACTACTCTGCTTCTTAAGATTCAGCTAGAGAACAAGAAATAGGGGTGCACAATGAGAAAATAAAAGATATGGGAGAAGTGCGAGAAAGTATTCGGCTAGGAGAGCAGTAGAGGAGTAGAGAGTTTCGACTTTTGAAAAGGGTGAAAGAAAAGAAAAGTGAAAGAGATGAGTAGAAGAGAACCAAAATTCGGCTAAGAGGTAGAAGAGGGTTCGGCTAAAGAAAACAAAAGAATCAAAGGAGAAAAGAAGAAGAAAAAGGGATGCCCGAATGGTCACACTGATTTCGGCTAAGGTCAAAGAAGCAAAAGAGATGAATACGAGAAGCTGGCAGTTTCGGCACAGTGAAAAGTAGGGAACCAAATGAGAGAAACAGAGAGAACTCAAGATGACTTTTGCACAAATCGGTACTCACCCTTAATCACCCTAATTCTAGGATGTTACATTTCTTTTGATAACAAATGTCTTCCATTTTCTGATCCCGATCAAATAAAATTACTAACTCACTAAATTCCATTGCACACACAAGCATTTTAACTCATTATTCAATCCATCTTCAAGACGAATACACAATTCCAATCCAATCGGCATCATCATGTGAATATATTTACTGAGCTGAACAAACTCTCATTTGTATTCTGCAACTGATCTGTTTCCCTAGCTTTAACTCAAGAAATTTCTTTTTCTTCTTGTCTAAATATCATTTGCTAACATACTTCTTTCGAAATTCAATTCGAAAGAAATCTTAGTTAATTCGTTCTTTTGATACCATAATAATTAAATTCGACTACATATGAAAAGCCTCCTCCTTTTAATAGTGACATGACACATCATAGAAAATCTTCAGAAAGATATAACATTTTATCTAAACCCTCTGTGTTTGCTAACCAGTACTCGGCTCTAGCTGAATCATTACTTACTTTACCTCTAAACTCTTCAATCCTGTATTTTCAAATTTTATCAATAGAAATCCTATGAATATTTTATTGTAGGACTTTGAGGATGATGGGGTTGGAGGTCGTAGAGCCACAAAATTGATTTTCACATACATAATAAAAATATTATTCATTAATAATAAAAGTACTGCAAACCTTTTCTCTAGACTTCTTGAATTTCAACACATTATGAGCAGCCCCATGATCGGAGGCTTGGGCATTGCTCTCAGCTTCATCAAAATTAGCTGGGTTTGAAGACATCTTTAATTTATGTGAAAAATAAAATCCACCAAAGTCAGGAGACATCACACTATCACAAGTTATAAAATTACATGTATTCAAGATTACATACATGCTACGTTCAGCCCGAGAACCGACTAAATTGTAGCTTTGATACCATTAAATATAACACCGCTAACCCATATTCATGGCTGGATTAGGGTTACAAAGCATTAGCGTACAAATCAGAACATTTAACATCATAACAAAAAAAATTTATATGTTAATATCAATAATTAAGAACTTAATATAATCATAATAAACATACACATTTAGGCCATTTGAAACAAAACAGAAATATTTGGAAAAACATGAAAATTTGGGAAACCAGGGGTCACACAGCCATGTGGTCAGGTCGTGTGACATAGTCCAGACCGTGTGGACATTCGAAGTCTGGACATATGGCCGTGTACCAACTTGTATGTCCACCCATATGGGTAATCGAAATAGGGTCACACGACCGTGTCGCGGGCCATGTGTCAAACTGTATGTGCATTTGATGTTGGGTCACACGGTCATGTTGTAGGTCGTGTGCCAAACTGTGTTACAAATTGACTTGAGACACATGGCCATGTCGTAGGCCATATCTCAGCCGTGTGAAACCTACACCTAAAAATAATAATGACACACACGGCCGTGTGACAGCCTGTGTCTCAGGTCGTGTGTAGCATAAGTTACCCCTAAAGCAAGCCATTTAAAATCCTATTCTTGCAAATCAAAACTCACCATTCCCACATACATTCATGTAGCCAAAACACACTCAAAACATAACAACTCAACCACCTGCAAGTTTCAACAAATATGCCATTCAAAGGCATCACATTTGATACACCTAATCTAGTTCAATCCAACATCATAAGTTTATTCATTTAACATACCTTAAACATACCAAATAACCATATCAAAAACATATCAAACAACCATTTTCTTCCTACTTTCAAAAGACCATGCACAATTATTAAACATCATATATATACATTTCATTTACAAGCCATCAACAAAAGATATAAAATACAAATGAACTTGGCATCATTATAAAACAAACCAATTACCTATTACATGCCATTTATAACCACTTGTCAAAACTATCAAAATGGTCAATGCATCATGTGATCGTGCTTCGACGTGTTTCCAACCAATCGAGTTTTTCGATAATCTACAAAACAAAGAAAACAACTAAGTAAGCAACTAGTGCTTAGTAAGCTTGCATAAATCTTAAACGTAAACTTACCGATTAGACTCAATTTATGTAATTCATAAATAATTCCTTTGACATGCTTAAGAGATTATCCATTTCCTATTACAACACCAACCTCACAAGTTAGGGAGTTCAATAATGAAACCTCAAAAATTCATCCATATTGTAACCTCCCTAACCCGACCTAAATGTTATGGCTAGATTGAGAAGGCTACATTAGCCACCGAAATGGCTAAACTAACTTACGTTACTTTTGAAGATTTTAAAGTAGCTCATTTTAGAGAAAAACCATATTTGCACTTTGAGTTAATTTAAAAGAGTTCATTTATTAGATAATATATACTTAAGACTCATTTTATTATTGATAGTGTTGTTTAAGAAAAAAATCGTTTGCTAGTGACTCTTCTTTGTAAAAACTCGATGTTAAACCAATGCAGCAAAAAAAACCTTTTTTCAAGTCATTTTGGAAACTTGGTTGCCTTATCAATTTGTTTTTCAAAAATGGTTCATTTGCAATGCAGCGAAAATTAGGGAACAATGTAAAATTTTACTTAAGCCCGATATCATGCATTTTTTGGTTATTATGCTTGAGTAATCCATGCATGCAAAAATCCCAAAAAGTAAAGTTATCAAGCCACAAACCAGAAATAATTAAAAATTACAAACCAAAACCAATAGAGACTGATTAATACTTATTCAAAATAGTCCGAGGTCCAAGGTGATTTTCCGAATGCCGAGTTCGGTCCTAATTTCGAGGTTTATCTGAAAAGTTAAACACTATTGCGGGTGAGCCTATGAAAGCTTAATGTGAGTGGAACAGTTATTTAAATAGACATAAATATAGAATACAGTGAAAAATATTAGCTTTAACAGAAGAACACAGAACCATCATTGAAATTTTATATAATTACATAACCATTATCAAATTGATGCCAAACGGTGTATGAGCATGGGGCATCATTCATTCGAGTAACAATCATTAATTTTGATACCATTCAATACAACACAATACAATATGTAGCATAAATCAATAACATTCGAATATGTTGTGAGCATGATGCACTGCAAAAAGGTTCCTAACCATACAATCCGGTACACACCACGAGTTCCCCAGAACCCATCTGTAACACCCCTCACCCTTATTCAATGCTAGAATAGGGTTATGGAGCATTACCAAACTTATAACACAATTACACATATATTTACTCATACATATCCAAATTTCATTCAAATATCAATCTACACATTCATATCGTCCCCAATACGAGCCTACGAGGCCCTAATCATGCATTAGGAATGGTTCGGGACTAAACCATAACTTTGGAAACTTTTTGAACATTTATAAAATTTTCTAAAAAGTAGGGGACACACGCCCGTGTAGCCCGGCCGTGTGTCTCACACGGCCAATAGACACACCCATGTCACAGGCTGTGTTGACATTCGAAATGGGAGCACATGACCTTGTCCCAGCCTGTGTCCGACCCCGTGTAACTCTCTGACTTGGGTCACACGGCCAACACACATGCCCGTGTGCCCTAAAAATGGCCATACACGCTCGTGTGCCAGGCCG
The DNA here is from genome assembly GCA_025698515.1 of Gossypium sturtianum. Taxonomy (NCBI): domain Eukaryota; kingdom Viridiplantae; phylum Streptophyta; class Magnoliopsida; order Malvales; family Malvaceae; genus Gossypium; species Gossypium sturtianum. The sequence goes on along the minus strand of CM046951.1, from coordinate 74,727,393 downwards.
TGTGCTAGGCCATGTCAAACCTGTAGGGTATACTAACTTATGCCACACGGCCAAGTCACACGCCTGTAACACCCCTTACCCGGGTTCTATGCCGGGAACCAGGCCCGAGGCGTTACCAAACTCAAACCACTTAATCGCCACTTAGGCTCAACGTCATTACTCACTATAACCTTATTCTCGACTTGCGAGGCCTCACTCATACACACGAGTGCTCTCGAGACTAATCCGGAACTTTTACGATCCTTAAAATTTTTCTCTTTTACAAAGGTCTCACACGCCCGTGCATGGACACTCACGCCCATGTTCCCTAGCCGTGCTAAAAACTCGAGCATTCTGCCAATTGCCCCACGGCCATGGCACGCCCGTGCTCCCCAACCGTGGTGAACACTGACTTCCCTCGCACGGCCTAGAGTCTAGACATACGCCCGTGTGGCTAGCCTGTGGCCAACACTGATTAATCCCACACGCCCTAGGCACACGCCTGTGTGACTACTCTGTGGTCTATTCTGTTTTAAAATATTAACATGCAGGGGACGCACGGCCACAACACACGCCCGTAGGCTGACCGTGTGTCACACATGGCATAGACACACGCCCGTGTGTCTATCCACATGGTCAAGAACAAGACTAAGTGTCAAGTTCTTTTCACCCTTCTAACATACACAACATATACTCATCTAACACCATCATAATCAACTCAAATTGAAGTGCATTCTCACATAGAAAACTACATCTTTCTTCCATATAATGTAATAGCCAACAACCATGGCATTATACAAAATAAGCTATCCATCTAAAGGCCAACACATCTTAGCCATTTACAACAAAATCCACTAACTTGTCTAGCCCCTATACATGCCATATACAAAACATTAAGTTTCATGTACCAAAGTGTGCTGATATGTGGGCTATCTTCTGATGATCCTCGTATCTCGATTCAACGCTTTTAATTTATAAGACAAGGGAAAAGAAAGAGAGTAAGCTTTGAGCTTAGTAAGTTTACACATAAACAATTAAGCAACATAGTATAAGCTAAGCAACCATTAGCATTATACCAACAAGTAATTCACAACTATGCTTACTCTTTCTATCCCTTACCACATTTCCAACACATCATGAGTCACATACTCATAACCATCAAAATGCACCCCTGCATTCTATGTCACATTTACACAATATACAACACATCATTATTTCTCGTAATACATCCACACAGTTCATCCACATAACTAATCCACACAGCTATTCACACGGTTAGTTCACATAACTAATCCACACAGCTATTACACACAGCTAATACACACGGTTAATCCACACATCTATTATCTCAGTGGTTTCGCACTTAGCACACCATAATTGATTAATAAGGTGGTATCGCACTTAGCCTACCACAAAGGTATTCATAGTGATTCAGCACATAGCTCACCAAACGATATACCTCACGATAGCATTGCACATAGTTAGCTCATCGTCAATATGCATTAGGATGGTATCGCACTTAGCCCACCATCTAGCATTATCACAACACATGCACAAGTCTACTTACTTAATCATTCTCGATCATACATTCATTCCACATTTTCTACTACATTCATCCCACATAGGTTCTCAAATATGCTACACACTAGTTAACATTAACAAATTGTAAGTATGAATGCATTATTTATGCATAGACTTACCTCGATACTCAAAAGTATTGAAATGTGCAATTTAGTCCACCACCTTGCTTTTGCCTCAGTTTCGATCGGGCTTTGTCTTTCTTGATCTATAATGAATAAATCAGCTTATTCAATACACACATTGACTAAATTGACCCACATCTCATACTTTAGCAAAATTACTATTTTGCCCCTAAACTTTCTCATATTTACACTTTAGTCCCAAAGATTCGTAAAGTGATTTTTATTCAACTTTCTACTCTTTCATGCTTAGCCTAACCACTTACTCAACTAAAGCATTCATCAAATCTCACTAAATCACACATGTATGACCAAACTAAAGTTTTTCACAAACTAGTCCCTACATGCATTTTCATGGAAAATCACTTAACAAAAGATGTTTCTACTACATCAAGCTTTCCTAATCTTCCATAAACAACAAAATACATGCATGTCATACATATGTACATTTTTTAACATCCATAATAGCTCACCAAATAGCTAAAAATAGCTTACTCATGCTACTAGGACTTCAAAAATACGAAGAATATCAAAATGGGGCTTAAGAGCACTTACTAGCAAGCTTGAAAAATTGAAAGAGCCCTAACAATGGCTTCTCTAATTTTCGGCAGCTTGGGGGAGAAGATGAGTGAATTTTTATCATCTTTTCACCTATTTAATCACTTATTTGATAAATGACCAAAATGCCCTTTTTGATAAACTTCAAATTTTGACTCATCCATGACCATTTTTGTCCAAAAATTAGAATTTGGGTAAATTTCTATTTAAGGACTTGTAATTAATAATCTAAAGCTATTTCACACAAATAGCTTCTAGAAACACACATTTTGCAACTTTTGCAATTTAGTCCTTTTGGACAATTCAACCACAATTTCACAAAATTGTTTCATGAAACTTTCACACTAGCATGCATACATAATATAAACCTCAAAAACTCATTCATAACCCTCAGATTTGTGGTCTCGCACCACCATTTCGACTAGGCCCTAAACCGGGATGTTACAACTCTCCCCCCCTTTAGAGATTTTCGTCCCCGAAAATCTTACCAGTAAAGAGGTTTGGATGTTGCTCTCTCATAGCTTCTTCCGATTCCCACGTAGCCTCTTCCACACCATGTTTATGCCATAACACTTTCACTAGTGCTATGCTCTTATTTCTCAACTGTTTCACTTCTCGAGCCAAGATCTTAATCGGCTCCTCTTCATAAGACATATCCGGTCTTATCTCAATTGCCGTTGACGGAATCACATGTGAAGGATCGGAGTGATACCGTCGTAACATCGACACATGGAACATGTTATGAATCTTTTCCGACTCTACCGACAAAGCCAACCAGTAAGCTACAGGTCCAATTCTATCTGTAATCTCATATGGCTCTATGAACCTTGGACTCAATTTCCCTTTTCGTCCAAATCTCATGATTTTCTTTCATTGGGACACTTTTAAAAACACTTTTTCACCCACTTCAAACTCAATCTCTTTTCTTTTCAAATCCGTGTACGACTTCTGTCGGTCCAAAGCAGCTTTCAGACTATTACGGATTACTTTCACTTTCTCTTCAGTCTCTTTTACAAGATTGATCCCATGGATCCGCTTCTCACTAAGCTCGGTCCAATACAAAGGAGTCCGACACTTACGGCCATACAAAGCCTCATATGGTGCCATCGTATACTCGATCGATAAGTTGTTGTTAGGCGTAATTCGACCAAAGGTAGATATCTCTCCCAACTACCTTCGAATTCTAGCACACAGCATCGAAGCATATCTTCAAGAACTTGAATCACTCTTTCAGACTGACCATCAGATTGCGGATGGAACGCAGTACTGAAATTCAATCTCGTACCCATGGTTTCTTGTAACTTCTTCCAAAACCTCGAAGTAAACCTCGGATCTCTATCCGATATAATAGACACAGGTACCCCATGCAATCTCACTATATCTGCCACGTACAACTCAGCTAACTTATCCTGTGAATAATCAACGCGTACTGGAATAAAGTGAGCCGACTTCGTCAATCTATCCACAACAACCCACACAGCATCTCTCTTTCTCGGAGTCGTCGGCAACCCCATTACAAAATCCATGGTAACTCGATCCCACTTCCATTCGGGAACCATCACTGGCTGAAGCAATCCCGAAGGCACTTGATGCCCAGCTTTCACTTGTTGGCAAATCAGACACTTAGTCACAAACTCTGAAATATCTCTTTTCATACCATGCCACCAATACAACTTCTTCAAGTCGTTGTACATTTTCATACTGCCCGGATGTGCTGACAAGCACCCACTGTGGGCTTCAAGCAAAACCTTTCGAATCAACTCCTCATTTTTAGGAACACAAATTCTGTCACGATACATCAGACAACCATTCAAATCCACTCGAAAATCAGAATCACTTTCTGATCCGCACTTGGTATCTTAGCTTGCATCCCGCTGTCATTTCTCTGAGCCTCACATATTTGTTGAACAAATAGTGGCCTAGCTCTCAACTCTACCAAAATAGCACCATCATCAGACAATGTTAAACTCGCTCTCATAACTCTTAGAGCATACAGGGATTTCCTACTTAAGGCATCCGCAACCACATTCGCTTTTCCGGGTGGTAATCAATGACTAACTCATAGTCTTTCAACAATTCAAGCCCGCGTCTCTGCCTCTGCATTCTGCACCCTTCCGATCCATCAAATACTTTAAACTCTTGTGATCCATAAAGATTCGGCACTCTTCGCCATACAAATAATGTCGCTAAATCTTTAACGCAAACACAATCGCAGCTAACTCCAAATCGTGAGTCGGATAATTCTTCTCGTGCGGTTTTAACTGCCTCGAGGCGTAAGAGATTACCTTACCCTCTTGCATCAACACGCAACCGATACCATTAAACGACGCATCACTATAAACCACGAACTCCTTCCCCGATTCTGGTTGAACCAAAACCGGTGCCTCAGTCAACATTGTTTTCAGTCTCTCGAAGCTCTGTTGACATGTCTCAGTCCATTCAAACTTGACATCCTTATGCAATAGCTTCGTCATCGGGGTGGCAATCATAGGGAACCCCTTTACGAAACATCTGTAATATCCCGCTAATCCCAAGAAACTTCTGATTTCTAACACGTTCCTCGGTGGTTTCCAATCCATAACAGCCGATATCTTACTTGGGTCAACTCTGACACCATCACCTGACACCATGTGTCCTAGGAATCCGACCTCTCAGAACCAAAACTCACTCTTGCTAAACTTAGCATACAACTGCTTATCTCTCAAAGTTTGCAAGATAATTCTCAAGCGCTCTTCATGATCGTTCTCATCCCGAGAATAGATCAATATGTCGTCAATAAAGGCAACCACAAACTTGTCCACATATGGTCTGAAAATACGGTTCATCAGATCCATAAAAATCGCAGGTGCATTCGTCAAACCAAACGGCATAACCAAAAACTCATAATGGCCATACCTTGTCCGAAATGTAGTTTTCAACACATCTTGCTCTTTCACTGAAGTGATAATAACTGGACCTCAAGTCTATCTTAGAGAACACTTGTAGCTCCCTTGGCTTGATCGAAAAGATCATCAATCCTTGGTAAAGGATACTTATTCTTAATCGTCACTTTGTTAAGTTGTCTATAGTCTATACACAACCTCATAGACCCATCTTTCTTCTTCACAAACAATACCGGAGCTCCCCACTACGAGTAGCTCGGTCTTGCAAAACCTTTATCTGTCAACTCTTGTAATCGAACCTTCAGATTCTTTCAACTCTACGGGTGCCATTGCATGCGGAGCAATCGAAATAGGTGCCATTCGGAACCAACTCAATTCCAAACTCCAACTCTCTCACTTTGGAGGTAATCAGGGTAACTCTTAGGAAATACATGCGGGTACTCACATACCACCGGCATCTGCTTTCAAACTCTATTCCAACCTCTTGAGTATTCAACACGAACGCAAGATAGGACTCACACCTTTTCTCGAAACATTTCTCGGCTACTAAGGAAGAAATCATCACGGTGTAGACTGGTATCGATCCACGATTCAACCCGAACCACATCTCCACTCTCACATTTCAATTCAATGTACTTACTACCACAGTTCACTAAAACTCTATGGGTAGTCAACCAATCCATGCCTAGGATTAAATCGAACTCATCAAACGGCAACAACATAAGGTTTGCCAGAAAATAATGATTCTCAATCAACAAAGGACAATTCTCACACACTTTGTCCACTAACACATACTTTCCTAACGGGTTTGACACCTTAATCACAATGTCTGTAGACTCAACGGTCATACTCAAACTAGATGCTAATCTCATGCAAATATAAGAGTGAGTAGACCCTGGATCTATTAAAGCAATAACAAGGGTGTCAAAGAGAGAAAAAATACCTGTTATCACATTAGAGGAGGATGCCTCTTCGCGAGCGCGAATGGCATACGTCCTCGTAGGTGCCCGACCCTCTGGTCTCACAGCAGAATCTCTGGGCGCACCTCTACCACTAGCCCTACCTCTTGGGTTCCTTGGTGGTCTACCCCTCGTAGACACATCACTAGGTCTCACTTCTTGTTTCTCTTCCTTATCATCCCTCTCAAGACAGCTACGGATAAAGTGGTCAGGGGAACCACACTTATAACATTTCCAACTGTTTCCCCAACACTCTCCGGTGTGATACCTACCACAACTAGGACACTCTGGTTTACTCTTTATATTGCCTACACATTCCATCGAGGGGGCTTGGACTCTCGAACCCGAACGAGTATTGCCCAAGTCTCGATGCGAATAACCCACTGGTGCCGTCGTCCGAGGATTCACTTCCTTGGATCTTTTCGACTGGGCTTGATACAACTTGCCCATCGGCCTCTTTCTAGCATCCCGGGCTTTACTCACAGCCCTCTTCTTTTCTGAACTCGGCTCTTTGGCCTTACTTGCCCTCTCAACTAATAGCACAAATTCTTTCAACTCCAAAATGCCCACTAGGAGTTTGATATCCTCATTCAGCCCATCTTCGAACCTCTTGCACAAGATGGTCTTTGTCGACACACATTCTTGAGCGTATTTGCTAAGCCTAACAAACTCACGCACGTATTCAGCTACTGTCATCCTTTCTTGCTTCAGCTCAAGGAATTCTTTCCTTTTTTGTTCAGTAAACCTCTGGCTTATATACTTCTTCCGGAACTCTTCCAGAAAGAAGTCCCACGTCACCCGCTCTTTTGGGACCACTAATGTCAGCGTCTTCCACCAATGGTATGCTGAATCTCTCAGCAACGATACGGCAGACTTCAAACTCTCCTCAGGTGTACTTAAGAGCTCATCGAACACCCTCATCGAGTTCTCTAACCAGAACTCTGCCCTCTTAGGGTCGTCATCTACCTTAGCTCTAAACTCCTCAGCCCCGTGTTTCCTAATCTTATCCACCGGGGGTTTCGATATCCTCACTACATCCATACCTTGAGGAGCCACTGGATTTGGCTAAGGTATAGGAGGAGGTGGAGGAGGTTGAGCGTTAGGGTTCACTCGAACGTAGTCCGAGTACCAATCACTCATCATATGGAGAAAGGCTTCTCGTGCCTCTTCCCCTTGACCCCTGACCTCGGGTCCACTCTCAACGGGCGCGGTCCCTTGGGCAGGAGCCGGCGCGTTACTCGCTGCTTCATCAGTAGTCAATGGATCGGAATCCATATACTATATAAAACAAGTTTTAAATCATCAGAAACCACCACATTATCATTGTACACTTATGGCATGTATAGCTAGACTCTTACACCCACTACGGTAGCCCTAAAAACGGCTAAACCATAGCTCTGATACCACTAAATGTAACACCCCTTACCCAGGTTTTACGCCGGGAACCGGGACCGAGGCGTTACCAAACTCAAACCACTTAATCGCCACTTAGGCTCAACGTCATTACTCACTATAACCTTATTCTCGACTTACGAGGCCTCACTCATACACATGAGGGCTCTCGAGACTAATCCGGAACTTTTACGATCCTTAAAATTTTTCTCTTTTATAAAGGTCTCACACGCCCGTGCAAGATTAGACACGCCCGTGCATGGACACACACGCCCATGTTCCCTAGCCATGTGAAAAACTCGAGTATTCTGCCAATTGCCACACGGCCATGGCACGCCCGTGCTCCCCAACCGTGGTGAACACTGACTTCCCTCGCACGGCCTAGAGTCTAGACACACGCCTGTGTGGCTAGCCCGTGGCCAACACTGATTAATCCCACATGCCCTAGGTACACGCCCGTGTGACTACTCCGTGGTCTATTCTGTTTTAAAATATTAACATGCGGGGACTTGCGGCCACAAAGACACGCCCGTGGGCTGACCGTGTGTCACACATGGCCTAGACACACGCCCGTGTGTCTATCCACATGGTCAAGAGTAAGACTAAGTGTCAAGTTCTTTTCACCCTTCTAACATACACAACATATACTCATCTAACACCATCATAATCAACTCAAATTGAAGTGCATTCTCACATAGAAAACTACATCTTTCTTCCATATAATGTAATAGCCAACAACCATGGCATTATAAAAAATAAGCTATCCATCTAAAGGCCAACACATCTTAGCCATTAACAACAAAATCCACTAACTTGTCTAGCCCCTATACATGCCATATACAAAACATTAAGTTTCATGTACCAAAGTGTGCTGATATGTGGGCTATCTTCTGATGATCCTCGTATCTCGATTCAATGCTTTTAATCTATAAGACAAGGGAAAAGAAAGAGAGTAAGCTTTGAGCTTAGTAAGTTTACACATAAACAATTAAGCAACATAGTATAAGCTAAGCAACCATTAGCATTATACCAACAAGTAATTCACAACTATGCTTACTCTTTCTATCCCTTACCACATTTCCAACACATCATGAGTCACATACTCATAACCATCAAAATGCACCCCTGCATTCTATGTCACATTTACACAATATACAACACATCATTATTTCTCGTAATACATCCACACAGTTTATCCACATAACTAATCCACACAGCTATTCACATAGTTAGTTCACATAACTAATCCACACAGCTATTACACACAGCTAATACACACAGTTAATCCACACAGCTATTATCTCGGTGGTTTCGCACTTAGCACACCACAATTGATTAATAAGGTGGTATCGCACTTAGCCTACCACAAAGGTATTCATAGTGATTCAGCACATAGCTCACCAAACAATATACCTCACGATAGCATCGCACATAGTTAGCTCATCGTCAATATGCATTAGGATGGTATCGCACTTAGCCCGCCATCTAGCATTATCACAACACATGCACAAGTCTACTTACTTAATCATTCTCGATCATACATTCATTCCACATTTTCTACTACATTCATCCCACATAGGTTCTCAAATATGCTACACACTAGCTAACATTAACAAATTGTAAGTATGAATGCATTATTTATGCATAGACTTACCTCGATACTCAAAAGTATTGAAATGTGCAATTTAGTCCACCACCTTGCTTTTGCCTCGGTTTCGATCTGGGCTTTGCCTTTCTTGATCTATAATGAATAAATCATCTTATTCAATACACACATTGACTAAATTGACCCACATCTCATACTTTAGCAAAATTACTATTTTGCCCCTAAACTTTCTTATATTTACACTTTAGTCCCAAAGGCTCGTAAAGTGGTTTTTATTCAACCTTCTACTCTTTCATGCTTAGCCGAACCACTTAATCAACTAAAGCATTCATCAAATCTCACTAAATCACACATGTATGACCAAACTAAAGTTTTTCACAAACTAGTCCCTACATGCATTTTCATGGAAAATCACTTAACAAAAGATGTTTCTACTACATCAAGCTTTCATAATCTTCCATAAAACAACAAAATACATGCATGTCATACATATGTACATTTTTGAACATCCATAATAGCTCACCAAATAGCTAAAAATAGCTTACTCATGCTACTAGGACTTCAAAAATATGAAGAGTATCAAAATCGGGCTTAAGAGCACTTACTAGCAAGCTTGAAAAATTGAAAGAGCCCTAACAATGGCTTCTCTAATTTTCGGCAGCTTGGGGGAGAAGATGAGTGAATTTTTATCATCTTTTCACCTATTTAATCACTTATTTGATAAATGACCAAAATGCCCTTTTTGATAAACTTCAAATTTTGACTCATCCATGTCCATTTTTGTCCAAAAATTAGAATTTGGGTAAATTGCTATTTAAGGACTTGTAATTAATAATCTAAAGCTATTTCACACAAATAGCTTCTAGAAACACACATTTTGCAACTTTTGCAATTTAGTCCTTTTGGACAATTCAACCACAATTTCACAAAATTGTTTCATGAAACTTTCACACTAGCATGCATACATAATATAAACCTCAAAAACTCATTCATAACCCTCAAATTTGTGGTCTCGCACCACCATTCCGACTAGGCCCTAAACCGGGATGTTACAACGCCAGTGTGTGAGGCCGTGTGGAGCATTCTGACTTGATTTCTAAGTCAACACCAAGGGACACACGGTCGTGTAAGTGACCATGCATCACACACGGCTGAGACACACGCCCGTGTGGACAAAAATAGGCTATTTGCCAAGCCATTTTGCCATCCAACTTGCACAACCCTATACCAAATCAAATTGCACAATTCATGGTTTAAAATAGGCATCTAAATCAACCAATTCAAACATATTTCATGCATATTGTTTGCTCCTATTCTTCATACATACAAACCAAAAAACATGTTATATTACTTATACCAATTTCACATTTATAATTCAACTAATTATACACTTCTAAACATAAATCATTATGCACCAAAATCATAAGCATGTAACAACTCTATATCAACCATTTGGCATTCTCAATATCAACTATCAATAAACATTACAAAACCAACCTCAATCCTATAACATAAGCCATATGCACACTTATATATATACATGATTCAATCATACCAAAATAAGCCAACTTATATGGCAATATACCAAACCAAACTTAGAATATTTACAAGCCAATCAAATTGCTACATTTATCATCAATTCATAAACCAAAATGAACAAAGTCTCTATACATGCCATATACTCAAAACATAAGCTTAAAAGTACCAAATTGGTAGTTAGATAGTGTGACGAAATCTCCGACGATCCCCGAATCTGAACTAGCTTTAAATTCACTATAAAACATAGAAAAATAAACAAAGTAAGCTATAAAGCTTAATAAGCTCGTATGAATTAAACTCAATCTTAACACAAATATACAACTATCAAATTTGAACATATCAACATATAATTCATTTAACTAACAAACCTTTCACATTTTCAATCATAATCTCTTGTATGAACTTCACAACTTCTTCGATTTAAACTTATACAATTCATGTACGTACATGTACCATCTCGTATCAATCTCATATTCAACCACGTGTTTCATTTACCCGTTGAACCATTTGGAATACTATCGGATACATGGGAAACTCACACCCGAAGTGCCACATATATAGTCGAAGCAATCTCAACCACATATCACATAAATGCTCACTCTCAAGCTATCAACGGGCCTGCTCACACAAGCTGTAGGTTAAGACGTAGTTACACGGTGTTGCTCACACAAGCTGTCAAGTAACCGCAACACATGCCGATATACTCAACCACTGGTAGGACGTACAGGACCAGCACCCAGATCACATAATCACATCAATCCCCTAATGACATGTCACTAGTATTGATGTGTCTCTAACTAACTATGACCACAATAAAGGCAAGCGCACCTATCGTTAAATAGTATAGTTATGGTAAGATCAAAAATATCGTATCCACAAGGACCAAGAGTACTAGTAATTACTATCTTCCTATTATCTAGCCTAAGAATTGGAGTGGTTTCTTTTAAACTAAAATTAATTAAAAGCACGACAGAGAACGAATTAGGAAAATACTTTTACACAACTTTATGAGAAAGGCAATACCCAATGAAGAATCCACCTAGACTTCACTTATTACTTCTGATTCATACGATTTATTCACTTGACTTAATCCATAGAAATCCCTGATTTATGTTAATATCTCTTTCAAGACTAAAACCAAATGACTCTAGGTTGATTAATTGAAATCTCTTTCTACTTAAAACCCCTATTGTCGCATTAACTCGATCTGTGGATTCCCTTATTAGATTTGACTCTAATCCGACAGATTTATGTCGCCCTATTTCTAGGGTTGCAATCAACTCCGCTTAACTGTGTTGATCTACTCTTAAACAGGGACTTTTGCTCCTCTGAATAAGCACATTTGACTTGAATCAATAACCTGAATTATCAAAACAAGAATAAGAACTCACAATTAAGAATAAGAACAAGTATTTATCTTATAAATCATATAGTAATAAGATCCGTCTTAGGTTTCATCCCCTCAGGTATTTAAGGGATTTAGTTCATACTGATAGAGAGAAACATCTTAAAATAAGGAAAACAACAAAACATAAGAAAACACAAAATACTTCAAGAGAAATTGATAGGAGATCTTCAGTCTTGATGGAGATCCTTCTTCCGAGCTGCTCCCGATGGCTGTCTTCGAGTATTTTCTGCCTTCTACTCTGTGTGTCTTTTTAGGTCCTCCCCTAGGGTGTTTATATAGGCTTTAGAGCACCTTTCTTGGCCCTCAAGTAGTCTTTTCCGAATAGAATTAAACTTAGGTTCGGCAGGGACACGCCCGTGTGACACGCCCGTGTATGATAGCTTAGGTTGTGTTCGATTATGCTCGTCACACACAGCCGTGTGGTCTTCCCGTGTGAGGTAGTCCAGGCAGTGTTGATTTTCGAGGTAGGCCTATTTTGTCCCTTTTTGGCCCGTTTCTCGTTCTTTTCGACTCCCTAAGCTCTCTTGAGTGTAAAACATGAAATTCAAGGATTAGGAGCATCGAATTCATCAAATCTAATGAAAATTCATCCAAAAATAAGACAAGCATGGGGTCAAAATATTTATAAATTGTGGTTTACCAAATATCCCAACACTTAAGCCTTTGGTTGTCCTCAAGCAAAATCCTCAACTCACAATTAAAATTAACTTCCTCAATTCATAATTCTCATCAATAATGTCTCATAATAATTCACAGATAATTTATACATTGATAACTTAACTAAAAGAGTTATAAAGATTCAAACAATCCAAGTCACAATTTTTATAGCACGAAAACCTAGGTGTTTCCCCTTATCTAAATAATTACCTTTGATTCAAAACTGACAAGAATTGACATCCTCACTAAAGGTTCACTCAAATCACTCAAAGTGTTTAAGGTTCAAATTATGCACTCAAAAGTCAAACATGAAAAGTTATTACCATAAGCTTGCATGAAAATCAAATCTCCACCACTATAGAATGAGATGATACACAAATCAAAAGGTATTTGAAAAGGGTTGTAATGGGGCTTGGTTTAGAGGTGTGGATAAAGGCTGAATTAGAGAGTTAAAATCGATATTGAATTGACAATTCACCTAACTAGAAAAAAATAAACTAATACTGAATAGTTACAATAATAACACGAGCTTCTTCTCAAAATGTGAAATTAACCGTTTAAGCTCAAATAACAAAGAACTAGTAATGAATTATATATATATATATTTTAAAGAATAAGAACAAGTAAGAATTTAACGACTGAAATATAGAACATAGTTAGGCAACTGATCAGATCAAATCTCGATAAAAAGTGGTTAATACAATAAGAGAAAATTCTCAATGAATCAAAAAGAATGGGTCTTGGTTTAATATTAAGGGTAAATCAATAAACAGTTTATTAGGATCAAAGGGGTTCACTAGGGGTTAATTATGAAGGTAGGCTTTTTAGGGTAAGTGGGTTAAAACCTAGCTACCTTTATCATCTCAATGCATCAAATCAAGGATGTGGTCTCGACATGCATAATCGAAGCAAGTTCTAGAATAACAAATCAATATTGACACACTCATAACCAACAATAAAGTGTGCAAGAAAAGAATATGCTCTAAAAGGCTCAAAATCTCACAAGAATTATGGTTTTGATGTCAACCTTGCAAATTTCAAACTTCAAAGTAATATTTAAATTTAGGGAAACCACCTAATAAAGTTTTAATTCTAAAAATAGACTTATCATGCTTGATTTTCTAATGTCTTAAAGTTTAAACCATCAATGCACAATTACCTATGACTTAATCCAAAACATATCAATAAAAATCATAAGTCGATAGAAGTTCCATTCTAATAGTAAGATGAGAAAATTACTTAAGAACAAGACATAATTCAGGGATTTTTCTGATAATCAATTAAATAACCTCCCCACACTTAATACGTACATTGTCCTCAATGTACAAAGATAGATAATAGCAATATAGTAAGAATATCATAAGATAGGGAGAGAAGTGAAACTTCCTGAATTTTGGATAGAATCCGTGAAAAGACGCCTGATGAACTAGGTAGAGGTGAAGGTGAGGGAGGATACTCCGGTAACACCTTGAACCTTTTGAAATCAATTTAATGAGGCAGACGGCATGAACTGGTCTATGAGGAAGTGGTGGCATATCTGTTGTAAAGTGGTCGCGCACGTGGAGACCACACTAGGATCCCTCCGTTTTTTCGAAGCGGGGATGGCGGCCTTAGTCTTGCCTCGAGTATTAGTCATTGTGCCTAAAAATGATTTGCAAATAAATAATTCAAGCATCACCACAAGTAATATTGAAATAGTTCTAAATAACAGGATATTCCTAACATAGTGAATTTAAAAGTTAAGCAAAAAGCAGTATTTTTAAACTAACTTATGGTACCCTAAGCTAGATCTAAATGGAATGAATAATAAGAACAAAATAATAAAGATAATAAAAGTAAATAATAAAATATGAATTCAAAATAAAGGGGAAAAAGAGTGAGCAATGGTGGCAAGGATGGTGGCTGGTGTGGTGATGGTGTAAAGAAAGAATAAGAGAAAGGGGAAAGGGGAGGGAGAGAGAAAGAGGGAAAGAAGAAGGAATGGGAAGATTTTTGGGTTAAGGGAGAAAGAAAAAGGAGGAAGGAGGAAGGAGGTTGATCGGTGGTGGCCGGAAGTGGGAAGGGGCGGCTAGGGTTTGGTGGGAGAAGATTTGGGGAAGGAAGTGAATAGGAGAAGGGGGTTTAAATAGGGATTGGGGCACACGGTCGAGGCCCACGCCCGTGTGCCCTGTGTTTAGCCCGTGTGTTTCGTAAATGTAGGTTTAAGGTGTGTCTGAGTCTGGACCCACGCCCGTGTATAGGTTCCTACGCTCGTGTTAATTAATCAGCGTCGACCACGGCCCATAGGCACGGGCGTGTCGCACGCCTGTGTGACTTACTCAGTTTCAACCATGGCTTCTTGACATGGGCGTGTCGCACGCTTGTGTCACTTACTCAGTATCGACCACAGTTGCATCGCACAGTCATGGCATTTTGTCGTAGCCCGTGTTCTTTAGTCAGTTTCGACCACAACCGCATCACACGGCCGTGGCATTTTATCATAGCCCGTGTTTTGGGGAAAATTTTCATCTTGTTTCCCCACGGTCTCTACCACGCCAATGTCTTTTCCCGTGGTGTCCACACAGCCACAGCCACGCCCGTGTGCAAGGCCATGTGGTAAGGTAATCTACGCTTATTAATCTGGTTAATTTTTAGTTAGGTGCTAAAAATCAAAAATATGGTCATTAATGAGGTTAGTGCTCGGGTTGCCTCCCGAGAAGCGCTTATTTAGAGTCTAAGCTCGACTCACCCTTCATTCCCATAATCATGGTGGTTCGAGGAGTTGAAACTCCTCATTCCTGCTATCAATTTTGTTAAAATAAGGTTTTAGACGAGTACTATTTACCTTGAAAGTGCCAAATTTGGAATGAGTTACCTTGACTGTACCGTATGGGAAAATATTAAGTACTGTGAAAGGGGTTGTTCCATTAGGTTCAGAAGTGGCAACACGAGGATCTGCATTATCCATTAGAACTCGGTCTCCAACCTTAGTTTGACTCGTTTTATTTTTAGGCTCGTCATGGTTCTGCTTTGGTTCATCATGTACTTTCAATCTCTCCTTAAAATGTGTTCACCATTCATCTAGTTCCTCGATCTGAAGCCTTCGTTCCTCATGAATAGTTCTGTTCTCAATATGAGAGCTAGACCATGGCTCTGTCATCTTTTTCCGAGGAATTTCCTACAAAGAAGATTTAACATTAAGTTCACTTACATTAACAAGATTTGTATCATCTTGATCACTAGATATTCTGACAGAATCAAGTGCTTGGAGTTTGATCATGTCATCACCTACACAAAGTATTAATTCCCCTGTACCAACATCAATAATCGTCCTAGCAGTTGCTAAAAAGGGTCGTCCTAAAATTAAAGGGACGTCACTATTCTAATCCATGTCTAAAACAACAAAGTCTACTGGGAATATGAATTTATCAATTTTGACTAGCACATCTTCAATTATACCCCTAGGAAATCTAATGGTTTTATCAGCCAATTGAATGCTCATCCTAGTTTGTTTGGGTTTCCCGAGACCTAGCTTTTTAAACATTTTATAAGGCATAACATTGATACTTGCCCCTAAATCAGCTAAAGCGTTATTAACAGATAAACCACCAATAAAGCAAAGAATCATAAAACTCTCTAGATCTTTTAATTTGTGGGGTAGTTTATTCTGTAAAATTGTTGAGCAAACTGAATTCAGCTCCACATGCGATGCATCGTCTAACTTCTGTTTGTTTTCCAAAATCTTTTTTAAAAATTTTACTGAATTAGGCATCTGCGAAAGAGCTTCAATGAACGGTAAGTTAATATGTAATTTTTTTAAAAGTTTAAGAAATTTACTGAATTGTTCATCTGTGCGGTCTTTCTTCATCGCATTGGGGTATGGCACACGAGGTTTGTACTCTGTACTTACCAGTTTTGGTTTATTCTGGCTTAACTCAACCTTACCTTTATCTACCACGTTTTCTTGCCTCGGGTTTGGTTCGTCTAACCCTTCACTATCATGAGCAGTAATGGCATGAAGTTGCTCTTTTGGGTTAGTTTCAGTGTTGCTTGGCAGGCTGCCTTGTGGTCGTTCAGAGATCAGCTTGGCAAGCTGACCTATTTGGTTTTCGAGCCCTTGAATCGATGCCTGTTGGTTTAAGTGCGGTTTTGGTGTTCTGGAAGCGCGTTTCTGACACCGAGATGAATTTAGTAAGCATCTTCTCAAGGTTCAGCTTCTTCTCCTGTGGGTAGGGTTGTTGTCTCTGAATTCCTTGACCACCCCATGAGAAGTTTGGGTGGTTCCTCCAACCTGGATTGTAAGTGTTATTGTAAGGGTTATTCTGAGGTCTAGAATTTTTACCCATATAGTTCATCTGTTCGCTTTCTATGCCAGGGTTGTAGGATGGATATTCTGTATTGTTCATTCCTCCTCCATTCGTATCACACTGCATCACTGGATGTACCTGCGAAGAACCACAAAAACCATCAATCTTTTTATTTAAAAGCTCTATCTGGTTTGATAACATGGTGACTGCGTCGAGGTTGAAAACACTGGCGTATTTTGTCAGATTTGTTCTCATGACTTTCCACTGATAGTTATTCAGTGACATCTCCTCTATAAACTCATAAGCTGCTTCAGGGGTTTTGTTATTTAGTGTACCGTCGGCGGCTGCATCATTGAATTGTCTAGTTGAGGGGTTCATACCATTGTAAAAGGTTTGAACCTGTAGCCATAATGGCAACCCATGGTGAGGGCATCTTCTTAGTAGATCCTTGTATCTCTCCCATGCATCGTAAAGTGTTTCTAAATCCATCTGCACAAAAGAAGAGACATCATTCCTCAACTTAGCCATTTTAGCCAGCGGAAAATATTTGAGTAAAAATTTCTCGGTTATCTGTTCTGATGTAGTGATTGAACCTCGTGGTAATGAGTTCAACCACTGTTTAGCTTTATTCCTTAATGAAAAGGGAAATAACCAAAGGCAAATGGCATCATCAGAAACGCCATTAATCTTGAAAGTGTCGCAGAATTCTAGAAAATTTGCCAAGTGATTGTTTGGATCCTCATCCTGCAAACCATCAAACTGAACAAACTGCTGAATCATCTGAATAGTGTTAGGTTTCAGTTCAAAATTATTTGCAACAACAGCAGGTCTAACAATACTTGATTCAGTCCCTATTAAAGTAGGCTTAGCATAATCATACATAGTACGAGGAGCAGGACTTTCAGCAACCACCGGGGGTAGCGGATTATTATCAGCCATCTCATCGGTAGTATTAGTATTGTCCTCTTGCTCTTCCTCTATGTATTGTATACTTCGCCTTATCTCCCTACGATTTTTGTGAGCTGTGCCTTCTATATCACTGTCGTAAAGCAAAGGTCCTGACGGGTTTCTTCTAGTCATAAACTAGAGACACCTGCCAGAAACAAATAAAAAGAAAAATTAGAAAAGTAACTATAACATAAAAAAAATTGCAATAAAAAAATGGCTAAAGTAATAAAAATTTAGTGTTCCTAATATCTTAGTCCCCGGCAACGGCGCCAAAAACTTGATGTGTCTCTAACTAACTATGAACACAATAAAGGAAAGCGCACCTATCGTTTAATAGTAAAGTTATGGTAAGACCGAAAATATCGTATCCACAAGGACCAAGAGTACTAGTACTTACTATCTTCCTATTATCTAGCCTAAGAATTGGAGTGGTTTCTTTTAAACTAAAATTAATTAAAAGCACGATAGAGAATGAATTGGGAAAATAATTTTAGAAAAAGGCAATACCCAAGGAAGAATCCACCTAGACTTCACTTACGATTTGTTCACTTGACATAATCCGTAGAAATCCCTGATTTATGTTAATATCTCTTTCAAGACTAAAAACAACTGACTCTAGGTTGATTAATTGAAATCTCTTCCTAATTAAAACCCCTATTGTTGCATTAACTCGATCTGTGGATTCCCTTATTAGATTTGACTCTAATCCGGCAGATTTATGTCGCCCTATTTCTAGGGTTGCAATCAACTCTGCTTAATTGTGTTGATCTACTCTTAAACAGGGACTTTTGCTCCTCTAAATAAGCACATTTGACTTGAACCAATAACCTGAATTACCGAAACAAGAATAAGAACTCACAATTAAGAATAAGAACAAGTATTTATCTTATAAATCAAATAGTAATAAGATCCGTCTTAGGTTTCATCCCCTCAGGTATTTAAGGGATTTAGTTCATACTGATAGAGAGAAACATCTTAAAATAAGGAAAAGAACAAAACATAAGAAAACCCAAAAACTTCAAGAGAAATTGATAGGAGATCTTCAGTCTTGATGGAGATCTTTCTTCCGAGCTGCTCCAGATGTCTGTCTTCGAGTATTTTCTGCCTTCTACTCTGCGTGTCTTTCTAGGTCCTCCCCTAGGGTGTTTATATAGGCTTTGGAGCACCTTTCTTGGCCCTCAAGTAGTCTTTTCCGAATAGAATTAAACTTGGGTTCGGCAGGGACACGCCCGTGTGACACGTCCATGTACGATAGCTTAGGCCGTGTTCGATTCTGCTCGTCACACACGGCCGTGTGGTCTACCCGTGTGAGGTAGTCCAGGCCGTGTTAATTTTTGAGGTAGGACTATTTTGTCCCTTTTTGGCCCGTTTCTCATTCTTTTCGACTCCCTAAGCTCTCTTGAGTGTAAAACATGAAAGTCAAGGATTAGGAGCATCGAATTCATCAAATCTAATGAAAATTCATCCAAAAATAAGCCAAGCATGCGGTCAAAATATGTATAAATTATGGTTTATCAAGTATCCAAATCTATTCCTAAGGTTCAACTGGGAATTTCAATGCCGAATCGTCATCAGATCATTGTCGAATATGTCCGTAGTCTCATATTCACAGTTCATACAATATCAAAGCAATTAAAACATAATTATATCAATGCTTATTACATACGAACTTTCCTCGAATGTAAAAATGGCTAAATTGGTCGATTAGTCGAGAACTTTATTTTTCCCTCGATCTAGATCCGAGTTTCACTTTTCTTGATCTATATGTAATCAAAATCAACTTATTTAATCATCTCTCTATTCAACTTAGTCCAAAATTCACTTTAAGGCAGTTTTACACAATTACGCCTAATGTTTCACATCTTTTTCAATTTAGTCCTTATTTCATAAAAACACAAATTCATGCAATTTAATACTAACCCATGCTAGTCGAATTTCTCTATTACTCATATCAGCCCATATTTTTCAATTATTTCACATTTTAACCACAAATTTTTCACATTTCACAATTTAATCCCTAATTTGCATTTTCACTAAAAATCACTTTATAAAACTTGTATAATTCACAACCAACATTCATAATCTATCATCAAACATCAAAACACACATGTATTCATCAATGGTATCATTCAAAATCTTTAACAGTTTTGCAAAATAGTCCCTAGGCTAGCTAGACCTAGCTGTAACGATCTCAAAAACGTAGAAATCATTAAAATCGGGACAAAAAATCGTACCTTAATTGATCAAAAATAGCTTGGCCGAATGAACCCTAAAAGAATGGCTTTTCTTCCCTTTAAAAATTGGTAGAGACGAAGAATAAAAGATGGTAGTCATGTTATTTTTATTTAATTTTGTCTTTATTAACTAAATTACTAATTTACCCTTTATTATAATTCATTAAAATTCATTTAATCATGTCCATCTTTGTCCACTCACACTAATCATGGACTAATTACAACATAAGGACCTCTAATTTATGATTCCTTAGCTATTTAATACCTTTAACTAATAGAACATCACTTTTGCACTTTACACGATTTAGTCCTTTTTATCAAATTAAGCGCTCAAATGATAAAATTTCTAAATGAAACTTTCACACAATCATATATTCATGCCATAAACCTTAAAATAATAATAAAATAAATATTTTGACATTTGTGGTCTCGAAACCATTGTTCTGATTTGACTAAAAACGGGTTGTTACAACTCTCCCCCCTTAGGGATTTTCATCCCCGAAAATCTTACCAATGAATAGGTTAGGGTACTTTTTTCTCATAGCTTCCTCGGGTTCCCACGTAGCCTCTTCAACCCCATGACGTCGCCAAAGTACTTTCACGAGAGCTATTCTTTTATTTCTCAATTGTTTAATCTCTTGAGCTAAAATTAGGATCGGTTGTTCGTTATAAGTCATGTCAGGTTGAATTTCAGTCTCTGCCGGAGAAATTACATGTGATGGATCCGATCTATATCAACGCAACATCGACACATGAAACACGTTGTGGATCTTTTCTAATTCTGATGGTAAAGCTTGCCGATATGCCACTAGACCTATTCTTTTAATGATCTCATACGGCCCGATGAATCGCAGACACAGTTTACCTTTACGACCAAATCAAAGGATTTTCTTCCACGGAGACACTTTCAGAAATACTTTATCACCAATCTGAAATTCAATATCTTTTCGTTTCAAATCCGCGTACGATTTCTGTCGATCTGAATCTGCTTTCAAATTGTCACAAATTACTTTCACTTTTTCTTCAGTCTTTCTAATTAGATCAACTTCGTGAATCTTTTTCTCACTCAGGTCGGTCCAGTATAGTGGAGTTCGACATTTGCGACCATACAAAGCTTCGTACGATGCCATCTTTATGCTCGATTAAAAATTGTTGTTATATGCAAATTCAACTAACGACAAATATTTCTCCCAATTACCTTCAAACTCCAACACACAACAACGAAGCATATCTTCGAGAATCTGTATTACTCTCTCAGACTGACCATCGGTTTGCGGATGAAATGTTGTACTAAAATTCAACTTCGTACCTAGAGCTTCTTGCAATTTCTTCCAAAATCGCGATGTAAACCTAGGATCTCCATCCGAAATAATTGAAACTGGCACCCCGTGCAATCTAACGATCTAAGATATGTACAATTCAGCCAATCTATCAAGCGAATAATCAGTACGTACCGGAATGAAATGTGCTGATTTCGTTAGTCGATCTACGACAACCCAGATAGCATCTTTCTTTTTTGGAGACAGAGGCAAACCCTATACGAAATCCATCGTAACTCTATCCCACTTCCACTTTGGTATCATCACCAGTTGTAGCAATCCTGTAGGCACTTGATGCTCAGTATTAACTTGCTGACACACTAAACATCTCGATACAAATTTTGAAATGTCTCGTTTCATTCCCGACCACCAATACAGTTGTTTCAAATCATTGTACATTTTGGTACTCCCCGGGTGAACAGATAGATAACCGCTATGTGCTTCGTGTAAAATTTTCTGAATGAGTTCAGGATTCTTTGGTACACAAATTCTACCTCGGAACATTAAGCAATCATCGAATCCGATCTGATATTCTGAATCACTAGTCGACTCACACTGCATTCTTTTAGCTTGTAACTCGATATCACACTTTTAAGCTTCACAAATTTGCTAAAGAAAAATTGGTTTAGCTTTTAATTCGGCTAATATCGAACCATCATCTGAAAAAGTCAGTCTTGTATTCATCGCTCTCAAAGAAAATATCAATTTTCTACTCAAAGCATCCGCAACTACATTCGCTTTCCCTGGATGATAATCAATCACCAACTCATAATCTTTCAATAGCTCGAGCCATCTTCGTTGTCACAAATTTAGATCTTTCTGAGTCATTAAATAATTTAAACTTTTGTGACCGGTAAAGATATGGCATTTTCAACGTACAAATGATGTCGCCAAATTTTCAATGCGAAAACAATAGCGGCCAACTCTAAATCGTGCATCGGGTAATTCTTTTCATGCGGTTTCGATTGTCTGGAGGCATAAGCTATAACTTTTCCTTCTTGCATCAAAACGCAACCCAAACCATTCAATGACGCGTCGCTGTAAATCACGAATTCTTTACCCGAATCAGGTTGAACCAAAATTGGTGCTTCGGTTAACAATACCTTCAACTGATCAAAACTCTGTTGACATTTATCGAACCACACAAACTTCACATCTTTCTGTAGCAATCTGATCATCGGTGTAGTAATCATCGAGAATCCTTTACAAAACATCTATAATAACCAGCTAACCCCAGAAAGCTTCTCTGGAAAGCTTCTAACTTCGGATACATTTCTCGATGGTTTCTAATCAATAACTGCTGAAATCTTGCTCGAATCAACTCTTAAACCTTCTACTAAAACAATGTGCCCCAAAAATCTGACTTCTCGGAGCCAAAATTCACATTTGCTAATTTTAGCGAACAGTTGCTTATCTCTCAAAGTTTGTAACACAATTCTCAAATGCTCAGCATGTTCAGACTCATCTCGTGAATAGATTAGAATGTCGTCAATGAACACAACAACGAATCTGTCTAGATACGGTTTAAAAATCTGATTCATCAAATCCATAAAGACTGCAGGAGCATTAGTCAATCCGAAAGGCATAACAAGAAATTCATAATGTCTGTACCTCGTTCTAAATGCAATTTTCGGCACATTTGAGTCTTTAACTCGCAACTGATAATAGTCAGATCTCAAATCAATATTTGAAAACACTGTTGCGCCTTTAAACTGATCAAATAAATCATCTATTCTTAGAAACGGATACTTATTCTTTATTGTAACCTTGTTGAGCTGTCTATAGTCAATACACATTCTCATTGACCCATCTTTCTTCTTTACGAACAATACTGGCACACCCTTGGGCGAAAAACTAGGTCGTGCAAAACCTCTATCTATTAACTCTTGCAACTAAGATTTTAACTCTTTCAACTCTATCGAAGCCATTCTATACGGAGCTATAGATAACGGTCAAGTTCTCGGTACTAACTCAATAGCAAATTCAACCTCTCTGATTGGTGGCAACCCCGGTAATTCTTCAGGAAACACATTCAGATATTCACAAACAACTGGCACTGATTCAATCTTAGATTCATACACTTTTGCATCTAAAACATAAGCAAGACAAGCTTTGAACCTTTTCTCACACATTTCTGAGCTGACATAGACGAAATCACTACAGGCAGTTTACTCGATTCATCTGATTCAATTCAAATGCTTTCATTATTCTGACATTTCAATTCAATAGTCAATCGTCTACAATTCACTATAGCATCATGCAACATCAACCAATCCATACCCAGAATTACATCGAACTCATCAAATGACAAAAATTAGACAGAAAATAGTAGCCCCGAGTCATTAAAGGACAGTTCTTGCATATTTTATCAACTAGAACATACTTGCCTAAGGGGTTCGATACTTTAATCACAAACTCGGTAGACTCAAAAAGCAAACTCTTATTAGACACCAAATTCATACATATATACGAATGAGTCGATTCAGGATCAATCAATGCAATAACATTAGTGTCGTAAAGAGAAAATGTACCGGTGATAACATCTGGTGATGACACATCTTCGCGAGCACGAATAGCGTAAGCTCTAGCAGGTGCTCTGGCCTCAGATCTCACTGTAGAATCTCTCGTAGCACCACGACTACCACTCTCATTTCCCGCATTTCTTGGTAGCCTCTGTCTAGTAGCTGTATTGCTTGATCTTATATTCTGAGATTTATCTTTTTCATTTAACTCAGGACAATCTTGAATAAAGTGATCTTGTGAACCACATTTGAAACAAGCCCGATAATTCATTCTACATTCACCAGGATGTCGTCTAATGCATTGTTGACATTTAGTTCTATAATTTCTCACACTGCTAATAAACCATAATTTACACATATTTTAACCCCATGCTTGGCTTAATTTTGGATGATTTATCTCTTGAATTGTGGAATTTGATGCTCCTAATCCTTTAATTTCATGTTTTATACTTAGGAGAGCATAGGAGGGTGAAAAGAACGAGAAATGGGCCAACGTAAGAAATCAACACGGCCTGGAGTTCACCACACGGCCGTGCCACTTTAGCAGACTCGAACACGGCCCTGGGCTCGATTCACACGGGCGTGTCCCTGCCGTGACCCATTTTAATTCCATTCAGAATAGGATACTTGTGGGCCAAGTAAGGAATCCCGAAAGCCTATATAAACACCCTAGAGGGCAACCTAAAAAGGAAGTTCGACAGAAGGCTTCTATCAAGGCTGTTGACGAAGAGCGAAGCCAGAGAAGGCTTAATATAGGGAATTACTCGAAGAAAGCCAGTTGATCCATCTCAGAAGCCGGAATCACGCTGAAGACTAAGGATTTTCCCTTCAACTTCCTTAAGGGGGTTTTTAGGGTTTCTCTTTATGTTTTGTTATTTAATTCCTTCTGAGGTGTATTTTTTATAAACATGAACTAAACCCCTCAAATACCTGAGGGGGATGAAACCTGAGACGGATCTTGTTATTATTTTCTGAACTGTATGATAAATACTTGATTTTTTCTTAATTATGTGTTCTTAATTCTTGCTTTAATATTTCAGGATATTGATTCAAGTAATGATGTGCTTATTAGGAAGAGCAAAAGTCCCTATTTAAGAGTAGATCTAGCATAATTAAGCGGAGTTGATCGCACTCCTAGAGATAGGATGACAAAAATTTGCCGGATTAAGGTCAAACCTAATATGGGAGTCCATAAATCGAGTTAATGCAACACTAGGGGTTTTAATATAAATTAATCAACCTAGGGTTAGACGTTAGTAGCCTCGAAAGAGGTATTAATATAAATTAGGGAATCTTACGGATCAAGTCAAGTGAATAAATCGTCTGGTTCAGAGTTAAATAACAAATGAAGTCTAGGTGGATTCTTCCTCGGGTATTGTCTTAATCAATTGATTTTCCAAAACATATTTTCCCAATACATTCTCCGTGTCTTGGCATCCTTAGCTTAGTAATTAGTTAGATAAATATCAATCCCCTTTATTTTAGGCATAATAAAAAGAAAGTCAGTACTAGTAATTTTGGTTCCTTTGGGTTCGACATTCCGGTCTTGCCACTAAGCTATACTACTGTTCGATAGGTGCGCTTGCATCAATCGTGGTGATAGTTAGTTTCTAGGCTCGATCATTCATTATATAAATATTAAAACTCTCAGACACGATCAAGTTTTTGGCGCCATTGCCGGGGAACTAATATATTAGGAATTCTAAATTTTTATTACTTTAGCCATTCTTATTTTTATTTGCAATTAAATTTTTATTTTAACCTTGCTAATTTTTCTTTTATTTGCTTCTGGCAGGTAAATCTAGTTTATGACTAGAAGATACCCGTCAAGACCATTACTTTTTGACAGTGAGATTGAAAGTACAATTCACAGAAATCAAAGAGAAATAAGGCGAAGCCTACAATACATAGCAGAAGAGTAAGAAGACGAAACCAACACTACCGAAGAGATGGCTGATAATAATCTGTTACCTCCTGTGGTTGCCGCAAACCCGGTGAATCAAAATCCTGCTCCTCGTACTATGTATGATTATGCTAAACCTAATTTAACAGGAACTGAATCAATTATTGTTAGGCCTGCTATTGCTGCAAATAATTTTGAACTAAAACCTAACACTATACAGATGATTCAATAGTTTGTTCAGTTTGATGGTTTTCAGGATGAGGATCCAAACAATCACTTAGTGAATTTTCTAGAATTATGCGACACTTTCAAAATTAATGGCGTTTCTGATGATCCCATTCGCCTTAGGTTGTTTCCCTTCTCGTTGAGAAACAAAGCTAAACAGTGGTTGAACTCGTTACCACGAGGATCAATCACTACATGGGATCAAATGACCGAAAAATTTTTATTAAAATATTTTTCGCCGGCTAAAACGGCTAAGTTGAGGAATGATATCTCTTCTTTTGTGCAGATGGATTTAGAGATACTTTATGACGCATGGTAGAGATACAAGGATTTATTAAGAAGGTGCCCTCACCATGGGTTGCCTTTGTAGCTTCAAGTTCAAACCTTTTACAATGGTGTGAACCCCTCAACTAGGTAGTTAATTGATTTAGCCGCCGGCGGTACACTAAACAATAAAACACCTGAGGCTGCTTACGAGTTTATAGAAGAGATGTCACTGAATAACTATCAGTGGCAAGTCATGAGAACAAAGCCGACAAAAGCCACCAGTGTTTTCAACCTCGACGCAGTGACCATGCTATCAAATCAGGTAGAACTTTTAAGTAAAAAGATTGATGGTTTGTGTGGTTCTTCATAGGTACATCCAGTGATGCAGTGCGATACAAATGGAGGAGGGTCGAACAATACAGAATACCCACCCTACAACCCTGGCACAGAAAGCGAATAGATGAACTATATGGGTAATAATTCTATACCTCAAAATAACACTTATAGTAACACTTATAATCCAGGTTGGAGGAACCACCCAAACTTCTCATGGGGTGGTCAAGGAAATCAGAGACAACAACCCTCTCCAGGCTTTCAACAGCAACCCTACCCACAAGAGAAGAAGTCAAACCTTGAGCAGATGCTAACAAAATTTATCGCGGTGTCAGAAACCCGTTTCCAAAACACCGAAACAGGACTTAAAAATTAACAAGCATCAATTCAAGGGCTCGAGAACCAAATAGGTCAGCTTGCTAGGCTGATCTCAGAACGACCACAAGGAAACTTGCCAAGCAACACTGAAACTAACCCAAAGGAGCAACTTCAAGCCGTTACTACTCACGATAGTGAAGGGTTAGATGAGCCAAAACTGAGGCAAGAGAATGCGGTAGAGGAAGGTAAGGTTGAGATAAGCCATGAAAAACCAAAACTGGTAAGTACAGAATACCAACCTCGTATGTCATATCCCAATGCGACAAAGAAAGACCGCACAGATGAACAATTTGATAAATTTCTTAAACTTTTAAAAAAATTACATATTAACTTACCGTTTATTGAAGCTCTTTCGTAGATGCCTAATTTAGTAAAATTTTTAAAAGAGATTTTGGCAAACAAACGGAAGGTAGACGATGCGTCGCATGTGGAGCTAAATGCAGTTTGCTCAGCAATTTTACAGAATAAACTGCCCCGCAAATTAAAAGATCCAGGGAGTTTTACGATTCCTTGCTTAATTGGTGGTTTATCTATTAATAACGCTTTAGCTGATTTTGGGGCAAGCATAAATGTTATGCCTTATAAAATGTTTAAACAGCTAGGTCTAGGGAAACCCAAACAAACTAGGATGAGCATTCAATTAGCTGATAAGACCATTAGAGTTCTTAGGAGTATAATCGAAGATGTACTAGTAAAAATTGATAAATTCATATTCCCAGTAGACTTTGTCGTTTTAGACATAGATGAGGACAATAATATTCCTTTAATTTTAGGATGACCCTTTTTAGCAACTGCTAAAACTCAAATTGATGGTGGTACAGGGGAACTCATACTTCGTGTAGGTGACGAAACGATCACTCTTCAGGCTCTTGACTCGACGAGGACATCGAGTAATAAAGGTGAAAACATAACTTCTATTATTGACCATTTGGTTCAACCTTCTTTTCAGGAAGCACCACAAAATTACACATCTGAGCCACATCCTAGACCTCGTGCCAACAAGGAAATAACTCATGAGGAACGAAGGCTTCAGATCGATGACCTAGACGAGTGGAAGACACATTTCAAGGAGAAACTAAAAATACACGAAGCAAAAACGAGGCAACTCCATGTCAAACTTAAAGATGGGACATACCAATTTTAGATCGGGGATCAAGTATTGTTGGATAAGACAGACCCTCGAATCGCCATTTCAGACCTTAAGGAAGAGATCCCTTTCACAGTACTAAATGTCTTCCCATACGGAACAAACGAGGTAACTAATCCTAAGTTTGACACTTTTAAGGTAAACACCACTCGACTCAAACTATATATCGATAATTGAATTGATAGCAGGAGAGAGGAGTGTCAACTCCTCAAACCACCATGAGTATGCGAATGAGAGGTAAGTCTAGCTTAAGACTCTAAACAAGCGCTTTTCGGGAGGAACCCGAGCACTAACCCTACTAGTTAGTTTGTTTTCACTTTCGTTCATGTTTTAGGCGCAGTTTTACCTACCACACGGCCTTGCACACGGGTGTGGTCGTGGCCGTGTGGACACCACGAGGAGGCACACCAGCGTGACGGAGACCGTGCGGGTCAAGGACAAAAATTTCCCCAAAACACGGGCTGCAATAAAATGCCATGGCCGTGCAATACAACCGTGGTTGACACTGACTAACGAACACGGGCGTGCGACACGCCCGTGCCTATAGACCATGGTCGATACTGATTAACTAACACAGGCGTGTGATCCTCTACACGGGCATGGGAGGACTTTGTTTTTTTCTTTTATTTTAAATTTTAAACTTTTTCTCTTTATTTTTCTTTTCTTAAATTTTTATTTGTATATTTTGATTTCTTTATATCTCTGGCTGTCTATTATCGACGACCATTAATAAAACTCCCTAAAAATTTATTGATGACTCCGCAGTTTCAAATGGTTCAAGGTGCTACTAAGGAACGACAAAACTACCGGAGTATTCTCCCCCACCTTCACCTCTGCCTAGTTCATCAGGCTTCTTTTCACTTTCTAAGGATTTCACCCATAATTCAGGAAGTTTCACTTCTCTCCCTCTCTTACGATATTCTTATTATCTTATCATTATCTATTTTTGTACATTGAGGACAATGTACATCTTAAGTGTGGGGGGTTAATTATAGTAATATTAGAAAATCCCTGAACCATGTTTGTTCTTAAGTAATTTCCTCATATTACTATTAGAATGAAATTTCTATTAACTTATGATTTTTATTGATATGTTTTGGATTAAGTCATAGGTAATTGTGCATTGATGGTTTAAACTTTAAGACATTAGAGAATCAAGCATGATAAGTCTATTTTCAGAATTAAAAATCTATTAGGTTGTTTCCCTAAATTTAAATATTACGTTGAAGTTTGAAATTTGCAAGGTTGACATCAAAAACCATAATTTTTGTGAGATTTTGAGCCTTTAGAGCAGGCATTTTTCGTGCTCACTTTATTGATTATGAGTGTGTCAATATTGATTTGTTATTCTAGAACTTGCTTCAATTATACATGTCGAGACCACACCTTTGATTTGATATACTGAGATGATAAAGGCTTATAGGTTTTAACCCACTTATTCCACTAAAAGCCTACCTTCATAATTAACCCCTTTGAGCCTAACAAACCTTTTCTTGATTTACCCTTAATATTAACCCAAAAACTCACTGTTTTCGATTCATTAAGAATTATCCCTTTTAAATTAACCTCTTTTTGTCGAGATTTGATTTGAGTAGTTGCCTAACTATGTTCTTTATTTCAGTCGTTAAATTCTCTTATTATTATAAGTTCCTATTCTTTAAAAAAAAAAGTGGAAAAATATATTATTACTAGTTCATTGTTATTTGAGCTTAAGCAGTTAATTTCACATTTTGAGAAGAAGCTCGCGTTATTGTTGTTAAATTTTTCAATTGATGTAATTATTCAGCATTAGTTTATTTTTCTAGTTAGGTAAATTGTCAAATCAAGCTCGATTTTAACCCTCTAATTCAGCCTTTATCCACACCTTTAACCAAAGCCCCATTACAACCCTTTTTAAAGACCTTTTGATTTGTGTATCATCTCATTTTATAGTGGTGGAGATCTGATTTTCATGCAAGCCTATGGTAATAAACTTTCATGTTTGACTTTTGAGCGCTTTATCTTGATCCTTAAACACTTTGAGTGATTTGAGTGAATCCTTAGTGAGGATGTCAATCCTTGTCAGTTTTGAATCAAAGGTAATTATTTAGATAAGGGGAAACACCTATGTTTTCGTACTAAAAAAACTTTGACTTAGATTGTTTGAATCTTTAGAACCCTTTTAGTTAAATTATCAATGTATGAATTACCTGTGAATTATGATGAAACATTATTGATAAGGATTATGAGTTAAGGAAGTTTAATTTTAATTGTGAGTTGAGAATTTTACTTGAGGACAAGCAAATGCTTAAGTGTGGGGGTATTTGATAAACCATAATTTACACATATTTTAAACCCATGCTTGGCTTAATTTTGGATGATTTATCCCTTGAATTGTGGAATTTGATGCTCCTAATCCTTTAATTTCCTATTTTATACTTAAGAGGGTGAAAACAACGATAAACGGGCCAAAAATGGAGAAAATGGGCCAAAGTAAGAAATCAACACGTCCTGGAGTTCACCAAATGGCCGTGCCACTTTAGCAGACTCGAACACAGCCCTGGGCTCGATTCACGCGGGCGTTTCACACGGGCGTGTCCCTGCCGTGACCCGTTTTAATTCCACTCGAAATAGGATGCTTGTGGGCCAAGTAAGGCATCCCGAAAGCCTATATAAACACCCTAGAGGGCAACCTAAAAGGGAAGTTCGATGAAGGCTTCTATCGTCAGGCTTTTGACGAAGAGCGGCTTGAGAGAAGGTGAATATAGGGAATTACTCGAAGAAAGCGGTTGATCCATCTCGAAGCCGGAATCACGCTCAAGGCGAGGATTTTCCTTCAATTTCTTCGGGGGCTTTTAGGGTTTTTCTTTATGTATTGTTATTTAATTTCTTCTGAGATGTATTCTTTTATAAACATGAACTAAACCCCTCAAATACCTGAGGGGGATGAAACCTGAAACGCATCTTGTTATTGTTTTCTGAACTATATGATAAATACTTGTTTTGTTCTTAATTATGTGTTTTTAATTCTTGCTTTAATATTTCAGGATATTGATTCAAGTATTGATGTGCTTATTCGGAGGAGCAAAAGTCCTTATTTAAGAGTAGATCTAGCATAATTAAGCGGAGTTGATCGCACTCCTAGAGATAGGATGACGAAAATTTGCCGGATTAGGGTCAAACCTAATATGGGAGTCCATAAATCGAGTTAATGCAACACTAGGGGCTTTAATTAGAAAGATATTTCAATTAATCAATGATAAACCGTAAAAGTAACATATTTTAAGCCCACATTTAATATGCTTTTGGATGATTTAAGCCCTAATTTATGTAAAAAGGTGCTCTTAATCCTTTCTTTTCATGTCTTATACTCAGGAAAGCACCCGATGACGAAAAGAACGAAAAAACGGGCTTAAAATGCAGACCAAATTGGGCCAAGCCATGAAATCAAGACGGCACGGACTTCAAGCCACACGGTGCGTACCACCATTCCTACTAGAACACGGCCTTACCACGACTTACACGGCCGTGCCTCATTCAAACGATGTCGAACACGGCCGAAGACAATTCACACGGGCGTGTGCCATGGCCGTGTCCCCTGCATGGGAAAGAGGAATTTTACTCGGATTTTGATACTTGGAGACAAAGAAAGGCATTCCAAAGCCTATTCAAACACCCTAGTAGGAACTCTACTTGAATTAGGATACTTTGGGGCCAAGTAAGGCATCTCAAAGTCTATATAAACACCCAAGGGGGCAACTTGTCAAGGGAGTTCGGCAGAAGCCTTCTGCCAGGGCTTTTGTCTAGGGGCGTCGTGCTAAGCGAGAGAAGGCAGATTTGTGGGGATTCACTCAGGGATAGCCAGTTGATCCATCTCAAGAAACCGGAATTCTACTCAAGACGGCGGATCTCTCCTTCAATTTCTTCAGGGGGTTTTAGGGATTTCTTATGTTTTGTTTTATCTTTTCTCTTGAGATGTTTTCCTTTATTGTTATGAACTAAACCCTTCGGATAATTCGAAGGGATGAAACCTATGATGAATCTTGTTATTTGATTATTTGAATTATATGATAAATACTTAGTTTGTTCTTAATTATGAGAGCTTAATCCAAATTTAATGTGCTTAGGTGGAGGAGGAATAGACCACGCGCCAAGAGTAGATCCAACATAATTAAGCGGAGTTGATCGCACGCCTAAAGATAGGGTGACGAGATTTTGTCGGATTAGGGTGAAACCTAATATGGGAATCCATAGATCGATTTCATTGCTATTCTAGGGGTTATTATAAGAGAACGAGAGTT
Source organism: Gossypium sturtianum (assembly GCA_025698515.1). Classification (NCBI taxonomy): domain Eukaryota; kingdom Viridiplantae; phylum Streptophyta; class Magnoliopsida; order Malvales; family Malvaceae; genus Gossypium; species Gossypium sturtianum. The sequence continues at coordinate 74,694,871 of CM046951.1, read as the reverse complement.
CCACTAATTAACCTAGGGTTAGACGTTATTTGCCTCGAGAGAGGGTTTAATATACGTTAGGGAGTCTTACGGATCAAACTAAGTAAATAAATCATATGGTTAAATGTTAGATAACAAGTGAAGTCTAGGTGGATTCTTCCTAGGGTATCGTCTAAATCAACTGAGTTTTTCCAAAGTTATTTTCTAAATTCATTCTTCTTTGTCTTAGAGTCTTTAGTTTAGTAGTTAATTAATTTAGAGTAATAAACAAACTTCACTTATTTTAGGCTAAATAATAAAAAGAAAGTTAGTATTAGTACTTTTAGTTCCTTTGGGTTCGATAATCCGGTCTTGCCTAAACTATACTATTGTTCGATAGGTGCACTTGCCTTTAATCGTTGTCAGAGTTAGTTTCCAGGTTCGATCATTCTTTTATAAATTTTAAAACTCTGATTTACAGCGATCAATCAACCTAGGGTTAGACGTTAGTAGCCTCGAAAGAGGTATTAATATAAATTAGGGAATCCTACGGATCAAGTCAAGTGAATAAATCGTCTGGTTCAGAGTTAAATAACAAGTGAAGTCTAGGTGGATTCTTCCTCGGGTATTGTCTTAATCAATTGTTTTTCCCAAAAGTATTTTCCCAATTCATTCTCTGTGTCTTGGCATCCTTAGCTTAGTAATTAGTTAGATAAATATCAATCCCCTTTATTTTAGGCTAGATAATAAAAAGAAAGTCAGTACTAGTAATTTTGGTTCCTTTGGGTTCGACATTCCGGTCTTGCCACTAAGCTATACTACTGTTCGATAGGTGCGCTTGCCTCAATCGTGGTGATAGTTAGTTTCTAGGCTCGAACATTCATTAAATAAATATTAAAACTCTCAGACACAACCAACTGCCATTACTCGATACCGATGTAGCTTGAGCTTTAAGACTTGAGTATTGTTTTCCTCGATCTCTGTTCGAATACCCGATTGAAGTATTTGGTCGAGTGTATGAATCTCTAGATTTCTTTGACAAAGATTGGTACGGTTTACTCATCGATCTTTTTCTCGAGTCTCTAACCTCTGAATCTGCTTTTCTCTTTTCTTTGCTAAGCTCCTTGGCTTTGCAAGATCTATCAACCAGGACAATAAATTCTATTAATTCTAGGATTCCAACTAGAAGTTTAATATCTTCGTTCAACCCGTCAACAAACTGTTTACACATAATTTCTTTGGTAGAAACATATTCCCGAGCATACTTACTCAACCACACAAATTCTCTTTCGTACTCAGTCACAGTCATATGACCCTGTTTCAGTTCTAAAAATTCTTTGTGCTTTTGATCGAGAAATCTCTGACTTATATATTTCTTCTAGAACTCCGTCTGAAAGAATTCCTAGGTAACTCTCTTTCTCGGTACTACAGACACCAAAATATTCCACCATTGATATGCAGTGTCCCTCAAAAGTGATACAACACATTTTAAACACTCACCTGGTGTGCAAGAAAGTTCATCAAATACCCGAATAGTATTTTCAAGCCAAAATTCAGCTCTCTCGGGATCATCATCAACGGTAGCTCTGAACTCTTCGGCCCCGTACTTTCGAATCTTATCAACTGGAGGCTTATTCAGTCGTTGAAGTTCTACAACTTGAGGAGCTACGGGAATCGATTGGGGATTAGGTGGGGGTGGAGGTTGTTGAGCAGCCGGATTCATCCAGACATATTATGTGAACCATTCGTTCATCATTTGGAAAAAGGCTTCTTTAGCCTCTCCTTTGTGACTACTCGATACATTTCTAGATTCAGACGGTGCTGCTCCTTGAGCAGAAGCTGGCGCATTACTCTCAACATCATCAGCTACAGCTGATTGGGATCCATTTACTATATGAAAACACAGTTTAAATTATAAGGAGTTATCACACTATCACAGGTTATATGTGGCATGTATAGCTAGACTCTCACACACACTACGTTTGTCCTAGAATCGACTAAACCGTAGCTCTGATACCAATAAATGTAACACCCCTCACCCGTATTCAACGCCGAAATAGGGTTACGGAGTATTACTAGACTTATAACACAATTACACATACATTTACTCAAACATTACCAAATTTCATTCAAATATCAATCTACACATTCATATCGTCCATAATACGAGCCTACGAGGCCCTAATCATGCATTAGGAGTGGTTCGGGATTAAATCGATAACTTTAAAAACTTTTTGAATATTTATAATTTTTTTACAAAAACAGGGGACACACGCCCGTGTGGCCTGGTCGTCTGTCTCAAAAGGCCAACAGACATGCCTGTGTCACAGGCTGTGTGGACATTTGAAATGGGAGCACATGGCGGTGTCCTAGCTCGTGTCTGACCCCGTGTAACTCTCTGACTTGGGTCACACGACCAACGCATGCCCGTGTGGCTAGCCCGTGTGCCATAAAAATGGCCAACCACGCCCGTGTGCCAGGCCGTGTGCTAGGTTGTGTCAAACCTATAGGGTATACTAACTTATGCCACACGGCCAAGTCATGCGCCCGTGTGTGAGGTCGTGTGGAGCATACTGACTTGATTTCTGATTCAACACCAAGGGACACACGGCCGTGTAAGTGACCGTGTTTCACACACGGCTGAGACACACCCCCGTGTCTCTGCCCGTGTGGAAAAAAATAGGCTACTTGCCAAGCCATTTTGCCACCCAACTTGCACAAACCTATACCAAATCAAATTGCACATATCATGGTTTAAAATAGGCATCTAAATCTACAAATTCAAACATATTTCATGCAAATTCTATACTCCTATTCTCTATACACACAAACCATAAAACATGTTATATTATTTATACCAATTTCACATTTATAATTCAACTAATTATACACTTCTAAACATAAATCATTATGCACCAAAATCATAAGCATGTAACTACTTTATATCAACCATTTGGCATTCTCAATACCAACTATCAATAAACAATACAAAACCAACCTCAATCCTATAACACAAGCCATATGCACACTTATATATATACATGATTCAATCATACCAAAATAAGCCAACTTATATGGCAATATAACAAACCAAACTTAGAATATTTACAAGTCAACTCAAATGGTTACATTCATCATCAATTCATGAACCAAAATGACCAAAGTCTCTATACATGCCATATACTCAAAACATAAGCTTAAAAGTACCAAATCGATAGTTAGACAGTGTGACGAAATCTCCGACGATCCCCGAATCTGAGCTAGCTTTAAATTCACTATAAAACATAGAAAAATAAACAAAGTAAGCTATAAAGCTTAGTAAGCTCGTATGAATTAAACTCATTCTTAACACAAATATACAACTATTAAATTTTAACATATCAACATATAATTCATTTAACTAACAAACCTTTCACATTTCAATCATAATCTCGTGTATGAACTTCACAACTTCTTCTATTTAAACTTATACAATTCATGTACGTACCTGTACCATCTCGTATCAATCTCATATTAAAATACGTCTTTCATTTACCCATTGAACCATTTGGAATACTATCGGATACATGGGAAACTCGCACCCGAAGTGCCACAGATATAGCCGAAGCTATCTCAACCACATATCACATAAATGCTCACTCTCGAGCTATCAACGGGCCTGCTCACACAAACTGTCAAGCAACCGCAACACATGCCGGTATACTCAGCCACCTGTAGGACGTACAGGACCAGCACCCAGATCACATAATCACATCAATCCCCTAATGACATGTCACTAGTATCCAAATCCATTCCTAAGGTTCAACCGAGAATTTCAATGCCGAATCGTCATCAAATCATTGTCGAATATGTCCGTAGTCTCGTATTCACAGTTCATACAATACCAAAGCAATTAAAACATAATTATATCAATGCTTATTACATACGAACTTACCTCGGATGTAAAAACGGCTAAATTGGTCGATTAGTCCAGAACTTTGTTTTTCCCTCGATTTAGATCCGAGTTTTGCTTTTCTTGATCTATATGTAATCAAAATTAACTTATTTAATCATCTCTCTATTCAACTTAGTCCAAAATTCACTTTAAGACATTTTTACATAATTACCCCTAATGTTTCACATCTTTTCCAATTTAGTCCTTATTTCATAAAAACACAAATTCATGCAATTTATTACTAACCCATGCTAGCCGAATTTCTCTAGTACTCATATCAGCCCATATTTTTCAATTATTTCACATTTTAACCACAAAGTTTTCACATTTCACAATTTAATCCCTAATTTGCATTATCACTAAAAATCACTTTATAAAACTTGTGTAATTCACAACAAACATTCATAATCTATCATCAAACATCAAAACACACATGTATTCATCAATGGTATCATTCAAAATCTTTAACAATTTTGCAAAATAGTCCCTGGGCTAGCTAGACATAGCTGCAACGATTTCAAAAACGTAGAAATCATTAAAAACGGGACAAAAATCATACCTTAATTGATCAAAAATAGCTTGGTTGAATGAACCCTAAAATAATGGCTTTTCTTCCCTTTAAAAATCGGTGGAGATGAAGAATAAAAGATGATAGTCATGTTATTTTTATTTAATTTTGTCTTTATTAACTAAATTACTAATTTACCCTTTATTATAATTCATTAAAATTCATTTAATCATGTCCATCTTTGTCCACTCACACTAATCATGGTCTAATTACAACATAAGGACCTCTAATTTATGATTCCTTAGCTATTTAATACCTTGAACTAATAGAACATCACTTTTGTACTTTACGCGATTTAGTCCTTTTTATCAAATTAAGCTCTCAAATGATAAAATTTCTAAACTAAAATTTCACACAATCATATATTCATGCCGCAGACCTTAAAATAATAATAAAATAAATATTTTAACTTCAAATTTGTGGTCTCGAAACCACTGTTCGGATTTGACTAAAAACGGGCTGTTACACCATCTACCAAACTCCAACAAATGTGAGCATAGCTCAATGTGGTAAAACCACCGAATAATCAATAATGCAGAAAATATGTCGGATATCAAATAGTGTGATACAATCACCAATAACATATAATATACGATAAAATTGTCAATCCTCTTAGTACTCCAGGTGCAGTGCACAGACTACATATAAATACGGACTTAATATGCCGTTGGTACTCCACGGAACTCCTCTGTCAACCACTAGATATCCCATCCCAATGCAAATGCAATATGTCACACAAACTCATACATAATCATATCTCAATACTTTTCACATTTATTTGACATGTTCAACATGCCCTCAATAATCACATACTTTCTGTAAATGGAAATAGTGTTCCAACTTTCAAATTACCATTTAGATGATATCATTCAACATTACACAATTTCACATACTTTTACAATTTTTCCAATGTGCATGTATAGCAACATTTCCAATATAACATAGCAACTTATCCATATAATTATACCATGCATAAACTCATATCTCAAGAAATCATGCTATATATACAATTAATCTCATACCAAATAACACAATCATGCATAACAATACCATTCACACAGTCACACAGTCATACAGTTAAACAAGCAACTTTGCTAACATATCAATCATTTAGGGCTTGAAACGTACCTGGTTCGACCACTTACAAAATTAATTATTTGGCTATTAAGATGATCCAATCAACAAGCTAAATCATCAAATATATCAAAAAAAAATTATCATTTTTAACTAAGTTTTTGAGTTTAGGACCCACACCTTATTTTACGTTTTTCGCAGCACACTAGTGAACCTTTCGATTTCCTTAATAAACCTTAAAACAAACCTAAATTAAAAATAAGTATAAATTAAATTAATCCACCTCTTAAACAGCCCCCTAAACATCCACTTATGTTTTCAAATCAATCGTCACAATTACAACTATTTTACGAATCCAAACTAGTTAGATTTCTTACACTGTTTTGATGCGAATCGTACGCGCAAACGTCTTTCGAATTTACGGTTGATTTGGGCGTTCGAGATAACACCTAACACATTTACATACTGGAAAATAAGTAGCCAATATTGATTAAAATCCTTCATTTAATCAATCCATAACCTTTACCTAACAACTATGTCGAAACAACAAACTAGTTTACATGTAATCACACTTATGCTTCCCGATTTGTGAGATCCGAATGACCAGTTAATCAAGAACATTTTTCCCTAATTGACATGTGATTAAAGGCTGATTAGTAGGGCTTAAGAACTCAAATTAATGCTGGAAATATATGGGCAAGAACCAAGAAATAAAACAGCCCCCTTTCTTGTACATAAGTGCATGCACCACCACCCGCAGTGGCCAAATTCGGGGCTAATTTAAAAACGATTTAAAGATCCATTAAAAATCTATAAAAATACCTTTAAAATATTTAAAATTACCTTAAATTAAAGATTTGGAAATTTAGGTTTTTAATCAACAAGATTAATCAACAAATTGAAGAAAAAAATATCTTACAGAAGCTAGTTGAGAGAAACGGCAACGGCACTTTCTTGGCAATGTTTGAGATCGATTTTAGAGTTAAAGATTTCAGATTTGGGGTTGATTTTAATGAGGAAAAATACCAGAAAGATGGTGGAGAAGATGTTAACAAATCTTGAGACAAAAAGAAAAATAAAGAGATGGTAAAACTAGGTGTAGGCTACGGCAACAATGGAGGAAGAAAGAAAAAATTTGAAGATCAAGGAGGAGAGAAGAGGGAGGAACGGCTAGGGTGAGTAAAATTAGAATAAAGGCTGATTATTTTGTGTAAAATTAACATTTATAGGTAGGGTTACAAGGGTATGGATGGCACACACATTAAAAACAAGGGATTTTGTAATAATAATAAAAAAGTTATTTTGCATGGGAAAGGATTCGAAGTTGGGACCTCAATTTAATTTTAATGCTTTTGCATTTATCAATTAATCACTAAGATATTTGCTTATTTTTCAAATAATTTTGTAATATTTATTTTAAAAACAAGGCGTGTCACATACTAGGGTTTGAGGCAAAATTAGCAAAATAATAAAAATGGCGAGAGAGAAGATATTTGAACTTGGGTTTCAAGGAACGATTCACTAACACTTATCCAACAAACCAATACCTCGTTTATTCCTAAAAACGCATAGGTAATCTCAAAAATTAGGGCATGACCACTCTCTCTTGATTCCCAAACCAATTCTACTAACCCCCAATTTTTGGGATTTACACATATCAAGGAACATATAATGGAAGCAAATCTATAAGCATAACATTCCTCACATCTCTAATATGTAACATTCATACCTTCAAAAATTTTATGTCAAAACTTTCCATTCCATCTATGATAGTTTCATAACATTTTCTATAATTAATTTCATTCGTTTAAGCCTTTATTACCCATTCACATCATGGAAATAATTTTACTATATAAATCATTCATTCACATAATTCAATTGTTATCTTTTCAATCCAAATACTTACGTTACATTTTTCATTTTGTATTCTCAATAACATAGTAATTTATATGCATACCTTTTCACTTTAACCCTTAATTGACTGTTGAACCAAATAGAATAACATTAGATACTTGGGAACCATGCTCACACAAAGTGTGTCTGTAAATGTAACTGAAACTTTTTTTGTAATGCTCACACGAGCTGTGAAATGGGCCTGCTCACATGATTTGTGGGTTGGAATGTTAGCTACCTGATGCTACTCACACGAGCTGTGGAGAATCCGCAACAAATGCAAGACCTCAGCCATCAGTAGGACATTCAGGACCAGCACCCGAAATCATATAATCCCTAACGACATGTCATTTGTATCCTAAGTATTCACAAGGTTCAAACTGGACCACTTTACACATCCAAAGTCTTAATTTGCATTTCATTATATCCTTTTCAAATATACATTTCCTTCATCATAATATCATTTTGAATAGCTCATCCAAACTAAAGTATTATATCACCCAAATTGATTAGCATCCTATTTTGATCCATATTATCAAAATATTATACAATTATTAATCTAATCTATTTGCAACATAATTATTTATTAACATTACATACAAAATAGTACATAATAATTTAGTCCTTATACGAACTTGCTTCGAGTGAAACAGTTATTAAAATAGAGTCGACAACTAGCCAAAACTATAGCTTTTCCTCAATTTAAATTCAATTACGGCGTTTCTTGATCTAAATAATAATTCATCCCAATTAATAAATTTCTAGAATTCTAACAACTAGTTTTATGCAATTAAACCCTTCCTTTATTAATTTACAAATTTACCCCCAATATTTTAACTTTTATACAATTTAGTCCCTAAACCTGAAACTTGCAAATTTACCATTTTTAGCTAAAATTCATGTTAGCTAATTTTTACCTAGTCTTATAAAAGTCCATATTTATCATCAAATCACAATATTTTCCTTGAATTTTTATTATTTCAACAATTTAATCCTTAAACATTAAAATCGTTAAAAATCACTTAACAAAATACCTATATTTAACTACCAACTTTAATAATCTATCAATTAAAATAAAAAACACTTCAAACTCATTCATGGAAAGTCCCTATAATTTTAATAACTTTACGAATTGACCCCCAAACTAGCTAGATTAAGCTAAAACAAGCTCAAAAACATAAAAATTACTAAAAATGGGGCAAAATTACGTATCGCACATACAAGACAAAGCTTTTCCAAAACTTCACACCCTTAGCTATGGAGTATTCAATTCTCCAACAAAGAAAAGAAGAAGATGATGATTCCATTATTTTATCACCTTTTGTTTTGTAATTTTCAAATTACCAAATTAACCTTTTAAATTAAACCAAATATAACATCCTGAAATTCGGGATTTTCTGTTTTGCATTATGATATGTGTTAGGCTAGTTAAGAATGTTAGTTGTATATGTTTAGGGGCCCTAAGAAGGCTTGGGTTTGAGCTGGGCCTTGGGAAAATTTTTGTGTTTAAGCACTTAAGGGGGAGAAGGTAAGTGGCGTCAAGACTTAAGGAAATAAGTGTGTATTTTGCTAGCAAAAGAAGAGCTAGTAGCAAGGTGGTGAGGCGTCACATGAAGGGGGCTTAAGGGGTGGAGTTCGAATCCCACCTATTGCAACTTTTGGATTTAACTTTTGTGCTAATCAAGTGAAAGATGGTAAGATTCGGCCATGACTCTAAAGAAGGAAAGGAAGATTCATTCAAATCCATTTGATTGAGATGATGAAGAAGAGATTAAGGTGATGGAGAGGAGATTGACGAGGGAATTAAGGAGAAATAAAGGATAGTGATGAGGGGGATATGTTGGCCGAATTTTGGGAGGTGTATGGGGAAAGAAATTTGGTCAACTATGATCTTTTTGGTGTAAGGGGCATACGGTTTTTGTAGGGGGTAAAGAGTCGAAATTCTCAAAATAGTTTTGCAAGTTTTGAGTATGAAGTGTTTTTCCTCTTGTTAACATTTTTTGCTTTTCTTTTCCAAACTTTTCCCTTAGTTGCCGAAACACTCAAGCCATTTTTGGCTCATCTTTTCTTTGGTGTTAGCCGAAACTCTCTGACACTTCTTTTTCTATTTTTTCTTCACTTTTCTCACCGTTTCTTCTATATTTCTCTCTTTTTCTTTAGTCGACAATATTTGGTGGCCGAATCTTCCTTGTTTCCATCTCTCCAAATAGCCGAACCCTCTTAACCCTTTATCTCTTCTCCATTTTTGCGTGTTGGGCACTTTCTTCCTTGGTTGAATCGGGTAAGTAGATTCATTCTTTCCTCTCATCTTCTTTTCTCTATGACCGAATGTTGACCCTCATCATTCGGTTGTTTCATTTTATCTCTAAAACCAAATTACCATCTCCTCCTACTCCCTCATCTCATGTTCTCCTTTTTGTAGTGATCTTGTGGGGTGCCGAATCTCACATTTTTTGTTGACTTAACCGTAGCCACAAATCGAATTTGTGGAAGTCGGGTTCATCATCGACCAAGGTAAGGAGTTTCTTCTTGGTCCATTCGATATCTACGCGGTTATTTTATTAAACGGATCGATAGATTTGACTAATCGATTATTCTTGTAACACCCCATACCCGAGTCCGAGGCTAAGATCGGATACGAGACATTACTATGCTTGAACTTTCTTAAACATGTACTTACGGGCTATAAAATTTCGTTTCGAATTAAAAATTTCTCTTTCTTAGTCAAATCAGACGTTTCATGGGCCTACGAGGCCTCTGACTTACGTCCCGAAACTTTCAGAACTCATCTGGAAACTTTCTCTCGAAACAGGGGTCACACGTCCGTGTGACTTATGACACGCCCGTGCACCCCTAAAACATGCCCGTGTCTTTCAAGCGTAGAGGATACTGGCAAATTACACACGGCCTGGACACGTCCGTGGTCCTGGCCTGTGTGCCAAACCTTGGCATTCTGACTTATTCACACGATATGTACACACGCCCGTGTGCGTCAGCCGTGTGACAATTGAATTTCTAAGTGTCAAGTGCAGACTTCACACGGCCTTGGCACACGCCCATGTACCAACCGTGTGTATCACACGGCCTGAACAAACGGCCGTGTGACCAGCTCGTGGACTAATCTGACTTCAGATACTAAGGTGCAGGAGACACACGGCCTAGACACACGCCCGTGTGTCTACCTGTGTGGGCACTTAGAGGCTATCTTACCAAGCCTTTTACCACTATCGTTTGCATACATTCATATACTACTTCAAAACATTCTCAAATCATCATTTAAAACACATGAATTAACACATTTAATCATTAAAGAGATAAAATCTTTATCCCATACACTAGGGAGAACTACTCCCAATACAATTACAACCAATTTAAGCCATCATCTACGGTCATACACAACCAACTCTAGATTCTCTTAGGCCAATACAATTTGGCTACATTGGTTAGAACTTAATCAACTCTAAAAGAATCCCTATACATGCCATGACTCATAAAGATTTGATACCTCATACCAAGGGTCTGCTCGATAGTGTGAAAACATCTCCGGCGGCCTCCAATCCGAGCTAAGTAATGAAACCTATAAGAGATGAGAAAAGTAAAGGAGTAAACAAAAATGCTTAGTAAGCTCATCTGCATAATCTGTCAAATATTGATATTCATTGAATGTACATAATTACAAAGTATCATGGAGAGTGTCTCTCATAAACTCATGGTTACTTGCTCAAATATTCTTGAAACTTACTCATTCGATCTCTTACCACATTCTTACCATGTCACAAGCCAATTACTCGTTCAATTAGCATACTTTCCTGCACTGATCACCACATGATCATATAAAACAATACATCAAGCATTTTCAATAAGCCGCTCATGTTACTAATATCTCGGTGGTTTCGCACTTAGCCAACCATTGAATCTCTAATAGGGTGGTATCGCACACAGCCCACCAATCATTTATACTTATGGTGATTTCGCACTTAGCACACCAATCGTTTATACTTACGGTGGTTTCTCACTTAGCACACCAATCGTTTATAAGTGATGGTATCGCACACCGCCCATCGATTACTAATTAATCAGGTGGTAACGCACATAGCCCACCGATATTAATATAATTGATGGTATCGCACCCAGCCCATCACTACCATTAATAAGGTGATATCGCACATAGCTCACCGTTATTTTACATTCATGGATAGTAATCCACAAGTATATCTCTATTTCAAATGTTCATCCGAGAACATCCTCACATACTTCTATTCTTACTTAACTTTCTACGATACTCGTTCGCATTCACACAGTGCATCAATAAATCTATCTCATGCAACTAAGGTGCAATAATAACACATATCCCACTAGGGGTTCATCATATATTGAATTCATCTCCATTCAATTCTAACACATACTTGTGCTTCTTGTGGTACAACCACATACATTCAACATATCTGTTGAATCATTCAAATTGTTAACTAACTCTCCTGAGTCTCATACACATAGTTCCCATTGAAATTATACCCCAATAAGGTCCTACATACATTAACATGTCGATGCCATGTCCCTGACATGGTCCTATACGAACTCTTACACCTAGGCCATATTCCAATATGGTCTTACTCGAGACTTTAACCATCATCATATTATGCTAAACACATCTCAATTCTATTGACATTTCATCAAAAGATATTTCATGCATTCATATGGTAAATATACATTCCCTACCACATTGGAATGTTAAATTAACTCGTATGTAATTACAACGTATGAACATGAACTTACCTCGATGCCAAAAGGGCCAAAAAGGGACCTTTTTGCCCACATTTCTCTTTTCATCCGTTCTAGGTCCGAAACTCATTTTCTTTGATCTAGAACAACAAAATTTACTGATTTAATCACTTATAAATCATATTACACCATAATATACACTTTAGGCAAAAATGACTATTTTGCCCCTACACTTTGGTAAAATTATGATTTTGCCCCTAGGCTCGTAAATAAATTTTCATCACATTTTCTTGTTAAACAAGCCTAGATGAACATTTAATCCTCTTACAACTATCCACAATTCCAACTATTTCATGCCTTAATGAACAAATTACAACTTTTGCATTTTAGTGCCAAATAGGTGTTTTCATGACAACACCTTTCACAAAAGTTGTTTCTCATCATCCTATCATTCATTTTCTTCCATAAAACTCATCAAACAACATGAACTCTATCATGGAAAGTCCCTATACTTTCAACCATATTGCAAACTAGTCCCCTCTTTAGAAAGCTTAAGCTTTAGGGACTCCAAAAGTACAATTTTCTTCAAGAAATACCATCAAAATCACTTACTTGAGTGGAGAATTGCTTGCTGAAATTTTAAGCTTCAAAAACCCCTCCCATGACTGCTATTTTCGGCGGAGGAAGAGAAGAAATAAAAAAAAGATGATAGCTTTTCTTTTTGTCATATTTTATTCATCTTTTCTCACCAAATTTAACTAAGCATTAAATGCTCTTGTCTCCCATACCACATGGCCGACCATCACACTCCAAAATGGCCTATTTGCACATTTGAGACCTCCAATTTATAAACCATAGCTTTTTGGTACCTCTAGCAATTAAAATAGAACTTTTGCACTTTATGCGATTTAGTCCTTTTTCACAATTTAGCTAGAAATCGCTAAAATTAAGGCACCAAAATTTTCATGCATCCTTATAAACATGTTATAATACATAACATATCATGAAAATAATTTTCTCTAACCTCGAATTAATGATTCTGAGATCACTGTTCCGACTAGCCCCTAAATAGGGCTGTTACAATTCTCCCCTCCTTAGGAATTTTCGTCCCCGAAAATTTTATCAGGAGGAGTTGCTATCAGCATTCTTAAAACATTTCCATCTACTCTTCAAAATCACGAATCCACTTATCCTCAAGTTTCTCTTGCCAACAACTCTTAAGCTGTGATACATAAGGTCAAAACGTAACTTGAGACCTAAGTTATTCTTCCTCTGGGTATATACTATATTCAGTAATCCACCAATTTGGAACTCTGTACATGTCCAAATGATCGTTCGGATCTTTACTGGTTGATTCATTACAATACGAATGGCATCCCCCTCTTTGGGAATCTTGTCAAACTAAATTTGAAATCTATAAGGTTTTATCTCGCTTTCTCATTAAAGCATTCACCGAATGTAATGGTTTTGACTTGTACGCTTTGGAAACTCAGCTTTTAGTGGTTAACTACTTCTGACCATAACTCCATCATATCGTGAAATGTACTCTACTATCAAGACATTTATCCACATAACTGTACTTCCTTATTCTTGCTTTATTAGATATGCTGCTACAAAATCTCATACCAAAGCTCTGTATAAGTTCTGGATTCATCATCAACAATGAAAAACTTATACAACCTGTATTTACCATCTCAAATAAACTCATTCAGAGCTTATTTAAAATACCATTTACTATATCTCTTCTGAACCCTTTTTGTTCTGAAAAGAAGACTCGCTCTAGTCATTAACCTTGCTGAAACTAAGATGTTACCAACTAGGGTCAACCGAGTAACTAACTCGCATTGCTTAACATGGATCTTTTCATAACATCTAACTCACAACACGCGGACACAAAAGTGATTGTCTCGGATCACCAACTGTCAACTCTTTCTCTTGATTCAGATCGATCTCGCATTACTAGAACTTTCAAATAAATAAATCCTTTCAATAGCTTACAACTCAACTATCATGGTTTGAACATTTCGATTAGAATATCTTTATATTATGCTCCCTACTCACGTATACACAGAATTTTATTCTCTTTATTGATTCATGCGTGAATATACACAGAACTTGAATCATATCTCAATACCTTAATCTACTCTTTTCTCCATACTGAGAACATATTTTAAGCAAACTCTCATCTGAGTTTCTCTTGCTATGCCAATCTAGAACCTTTACGATCGTCATATCTCTCGATAGCAGGGACATCTCGATCGAATTCATTAACTCTATTCGGCTTACCCGAAAACCCATCACACAACGTGAAACTTGTGATTTCACCTCTTATACACGAATCATCACCAATTTCCTCCTCAAGGTACCCAATTAAGGTTACGAGGAGATAAAGGAAATGTCGATTTTAATTAACTAAATCGACAACCGTTTTGTCTGATTTTTACTATCAGCTAACATTCTCACACAATCACAATTCATGAAAAGAACAACTACATCATCCCTGAAGGGAAACATAATACTAAAGGAGGTCATTATAATCCCATCCATGGAATTAACTAACCATGCACAAACCACAGGCTTCGAGCCAACTTACTCATACCTGCTATTTATTTAGCACATATCGTGCCACACATCGTACTAGTTTCTTCGTGATTCATTCACGAATATCTGCATTCACTCCTTCACATGACTTTAGTACTAATCTCATTTATACTTCTAGACTCATCTATTTGTCCCATTGATCACTAGGGATAGTCAAAGACGCAAATTCGTCGTCATTCATGTAGGCACGAAACCAATGCCACACCCCCGGGGTGGTCTTATATGGAGTCACCTCTAAATGCCAATGCCATATTCTAGATAAGGTCTTATATGGACTTCCACATCAAGTATCGATGCCATGTTCTGAATATGGTCTTACACGATTCTCATATTCATTACTGATGCCATATTCTAGATATGGTCTTATACGGAATCATAACTTGATGCCGAGGCCATACCTCGAACATGATCTTATATGGGACCTTGTCTATCTCATATCTCGATGATAGCCTCATCATTTTAGTCCTCTAGGACTTCAACCTCATGTTTAACAACAGTTACTCTATTTAGTAGAGTATTATGTATCGATGTGATACAAAGCATTCTCAAAATGCTAACATAAAACATCGTGCATTAATCACATATAAACTTACTCAATTTAACTCTCATAACATCTCATCATAATTCAAAAAGTGGTAAGGGAGTGAGGTTGCAAAGTCCCTTAGCCTAACTCTCGTGACTACATACATATGATTTACTACTCATTGTCAAGGAAATATCATCATAGTCACACAACTCTCGCCTCGTGCAAGTTTTCATACTTACTCATGTTACAATGGTTTCTATCACCCATAATTTCAACAGTGACTTCACTTACTCAGGTTCCACCTTAATGTCTACTCAAGTACTCAACATTAAGATCTAATTCCTCTTACTATTTCTTATTAATCTGGAGAATGTCTTACGGGTTTTGAGTACGTCGTTTACTTGATTGCCATTGTCCAACTATGGTCTTACTCGTATCACAACATCATAGCCCAGCTATTGCTTTACATGTCGTCACGATGCCATAGCCTCACTATGGTTTTACATGAAATCTCATATCAACACCAATGTCATATCCCAGATACGGTCTTACATGGAAACTCATATCGATGTCGATGCCATATCCCAGATATGGTCTTACACAAAATCTTATACCAAAGCCAGGTCTCAGACGTGGTCTCACACGGGATTACTATTTGATGCCGATGCCATATCCCAGATATGGTCTTATACGGGATCATGTATCGATGCCAATGCCATGCCCCAGACATGGTCTTATATGGGATCACATATACCTCCATGGTCCAACCATGGTCTTATTCATCATTTTATCATTAAACGACCGTACTCATCTCCTCGTGATTCTACTTAGTCAAACTTTTCAGTTTTAACTTCCACACCATAATATGTGTGGCTTCATAATGAGTCATAAAACAAAACATCATGCATTCTCTACTTTAATGATCACATGTGAGATTTAACCATGTGGACATATTTATCATAAACAATGGCATCACAAATCTCAAATGCTTACTTACTCTTACTGCTTCTCACATACATCATGGTACTTACTAGTCCTATGTTTGTAAGGTAAATAAGGTACTTGTAACACTTGATCACATAGATCAGTATACTTTACTATAACAAGCATAATCTCTTATTCATCATTCATAACAAGAATAATACTCATTTTCAACTTGATAATAACTTTGCTTACTCAACTTTCTTGCTATCTCACTTTAACTTTACTCATTTGCCCGATGAATTTCTGTGAATAACCGAGGATACTAAATCTCTTCACATGAACTTGATGCCAAAGCCAGATCCTAGATACGGTCTTACATGGAATATCTCATCTTGGTTTCGAGGCCATGTCTTGACATGGACTTATACGAAGTCTTTCTTATTCTCACCAATGCCATGCCTTGCCTTAGACTTACATGATAACTTGTTCAATGCCAAGCTTGCCTTGGACTTACATGATAACTTGCTTGATTGCCGATGCCATGCCTTGGCTTGGTCTTATACGGACTTTCTAATCTCATGTGGTAGATCGAGTATCCTGGGAATTCCATCTTCAATCGGGACATGCTCGTATTTAATCTCATTGATTTCTTTGTTTAGCAAAACATTAAGCATTCCATGATAATAATGTACATTATACTAAGCAATTCAATTATAGAAATCATAAAGCTTACAAATCACACAAACTTATTGAAATTAGCTCGATTGGGAATCATCTCTGTCTTAACAAAACAATTTTGTTAGAGCCGGGAGACATCACACTATCATTATCCACATATGGCATGTATAGCTAGACTCTTACTCGTGCTAGGTTAGTCCGAGAACTGACTAAACCATGCTCTGATACCACTAAATGTAACACCCCATACCCGAGTCTGAGGCTAAGACCGGATACGAGACATTACTATGCTTGAACTTTCTTAAACATGTACTTACGGGCTATAAAATTTCGTTTTGAATTAAAAACTTCTCTTTCTTAGTCCAATCAGACGTTTCATGGGCCTACGAGGCCTCTGACTTACGTCCCGAAACTTTCAGAACTCATCTGGAAACTTTCTCTCGAAACAGGGGTCACACGTCCGTGTGACTTATGACACGCCCGTGCACCCCTAAAACATGCCCGTGTCTTTCAAGCGTAGAGGATACTGGAAAATTACACACGGCCTGGACACGCCCGTGGTCCTGGCCTGTGTGCCAAACCTGGCATTCGACTTATTCACACGATATGTACACACACGTGCAAAGGCCACCGTGACAATTGAATTTCTAAGTGTCAAGTGCAGACTTCACACGGCCTTGGCACACGCCCATGTACCAACCGTGTGTATCACACGGCCTGAACAAACGGCCGTGTGACTAGCTCGTGGACTAATCTGACTTCAGATACTAAGGTGCAGGAGACACACGGCCTAGACACACGCCCGTGTGTCTATCCGTGTGGGCACTTAGAGGCTATCTTACCAAGCCTTTTACCACTATCGTTTGCATACATTCATATACTAATTCAAAACATTCTCAAATTGTCATTTAAAACACATGAATTAACACATTTAATCATTAAAGAGATAAAGTCTTTATCCCATACACTAGGGAGAACTACTCCCAATACAATTACAACCAATTTAAGCCATCATCTACGGTCATACACAACCAACTCTAGATTCTCTTAGGCCAATACAATTTGGCTACATTGGTTAGAACTTAATCAACTCTAAAAGAATCCCTATACATGCCATGACTCATAAAGATTTGATACCTCATACCAAGGGTCTGCTCGATAGTTTGAAAACATCTCCGGCGGCCTCCAATCCGAGCTAAGTAATGAAACCTATAAGAGAAAAGTAAAGGAGTAAACAAAAATGCTTAGTAAGCTCATCTGCATAATCTGTCAAATATTGATATTCATTGAATGTACATAATTATAAAGTATCATGGAGAGTGTCTCTCATAAACTCATGGTTACTTGCTCAAATATTCCTGAAACTTACTCATTCGATCTCTTACCACATTCTTACCATGTCACAAGCCAATTACTCGTTCAATTAGCATACTTTCCTGCACCGATCACCACATGATCATATAAAACAATACATCAAGCATTTTCAATAAGCCGCTCATGCTACTAATATCTCGGTGGTTTCGTACTTAGCCCGCCATTGAATCTCTAATAGGGTGGTATCGCACACATCCCACCAATCATTTATACTTATGGTGATTTTGCACTTAGCACACCAATCGTTTATACTT
The DNA here is from genome assembly GCA_025698515.1 of Gossypium sturtianum. Lineage (NCBI taxonomy): Eukaryota > Viridiplantae > Streptophyta > Magnoliopsida > Malvales > Malvaceae > Gossypium > Gossypium sturtianum. Next base: position 74,676,365 of record CM046951.1, on the reverse strand, counting down.
ACGGTGGTTTCTCACTTAGCACACCAATCGTTTATAAACGATGGTATCGCACACAGCCCATCGATTACTAATTAATCAGGTGGTAACGCACATAGCCCACCGATATTAATATAATTGATGGTATCGCACCCAGCCCATCACTACCATCAATAAGGTGATATCGCACATAGCTCACCGTTATTTTACATTCATGGATAGTAACCCACAAGTATATATCTATTTCAAATGTTCATCCGAGAACATCCTCACATACTTCTATTCTTACTTAACTTTCTACGATACTCGTTCGCATTCACACAGTGCATCAATAAATCCATCTCATGCAACTAAGGTGCAATAATAACACATATCCCACTAGGGGTTCATCATATATTGAATTCATCTCCATTCAATTCTAACACATACTTGTGCTTCTCGTGGTACAACCACATACATTCAACATATCTGTTGAATCATTCAAATTATTAACTAACTATCTTGAGTCTCATACACATAGTTCCTATTGACATTATACCCCAATAAGGTCCTACATACATTAACATGTCGATGCCATGTCCCTGACCTGGTCCTATATGAACTCTTACACCGAGGCCATATTCCAATATGGTCTTACTCGAGACTTTAACCATCATCATATCATGCTAAACACATCTCAATTCTATTGACATTTCATCAAAAGATATTTCATGCATTCATATGGTAAATGTAAATTCCCTACCACATTGTAATGTTAAATTAACTCGTATGTAATTACAACGTTTGAACATGAACTTACCTCGATGCCGAAAGGGCCAAAAAGGGACCTTTTTGCCCACATTTCTCTTTTCATCCGTTCTAGGTCCGAAACTCATTTTCTTTGATCTAGAACAACAAAATTTACTGATTTAATCACTTATAAATCATATTACACCATAATATACACTTTAGGCAAAAATGACTATTTTGCCCCTACACTTTGGTAAAATTATGATTTTGCCCCTAGGCTCGTAAATAAATTTTCATCACATTTTCTTGTTAAACAAGCCTAGATGAACATTTAATCCTCTTACAACTATCCACAATTCCAACTATTTCATGCCTTAATGAACAAATTACAACTTTTGCATTTTAGTGCCAAATAGGTGTTTTCATGACAACACCTTTCACAAAAGTTGTTTCTCATCATCCTATCATTCATTTTCTTCCATAAAACTCATCAAACAACATGAACTCTATCATGTCAAGTCCCTAGACTTTCAACCATATTGCAAACTAGTCCCCTCTTTAGAAAGCTTAAGCTTTGGGGACTCCAAAAGTACAATTTTCTTCAAGAAATACCATCAAAATCACTTACTTGAGTGGAGAATTGCTTGCTAAAATTTTAAGCTTCAAAAAACCCTCCCATGGCTACTATTTTCGATGGAGGAAGAGAAGAAATAAAAAAAAAAGATGATAGCTTTTCTTTTTGTCATATTTTATTCATCTTTTCTTACCAAATTTGACTAAGCATTAAATGTTCTTGTCTCCCATACCACATGGCCAGCCATCACACTCCAAAATGGCTTATTTGCACATTTGGGACCTCCAATTTATAAACAATAGCTTTTTGGTACCTCTAGCAAATAAAATAGAACTTTCGCACTTTATGCGATTTAGTCCTTTTTCACAATTTAGCTAGAAATCGCTAAAATTAAGGCACCAAAATTTTCATGCATCTTTATAAACATGTTATAATACATAAAATATCATGAAAATAATTTTCTCTAACCTCGAATTAGTGATTCTGAGATCACTATTTTGACTAGCCCCTAAATTGGGCTGTTACAATTCTAGGGACTAAATCACTCGTTCTCCTCTACTCGTTGATCCTTCGGAGGTAGTGGTAAGCCGAAACCCTCTCCTTAGACAACTACTTCTCTCATTGTAATATTAGTCTGACCGAGACTCTTCTAATGGAGGCAAGTGGTAGCGATACTAAAAAATTGATAGGAGGACAAAAAGGGAGTGGACTTGCAATCTCTACTCCCAAGTTCAAACGAAGGGCAGTATCGGTAGTTTGGGATTTCCCACCGGGTTGTGGAAGGGAGCCAGAATTCGGTGAGAATAGGCAGATTGTGGTTGTTCGCGGTGGTGAGGGTAAGTGTGATAAACTGATTGTTTAGAGATGGATTAAGAAACTCTTTTCGTTAGTTAATCGAGTGTTATGGTATCATAAGTGCCGACGACCAAGAAGGTTTAGTGCTCTATGTAATCAGGTGTGTAATCTCACACTGAAATCCTGTAGATTCGTTATTCACCATCATGTTGTTAAAAAAAATGATCGTTGTTGCTTACAAATCTAATAACCGTAATATGGCTTGAATCGAGTAACTTGCTTAAACAACATTAATCCTGAGATCGGTCAAAATCGGTATTAACTTGATTAATTACGAAAATGCCCTTAAAGGCTGAATTACTAAAATGCCCTCCATGGGCCGATTTATCGAAATGCCTTAAATGGCCGAATTGCTTGAACGCCCTTAAAGGGGTTGATTTACCAAAATGCCCTCGATGGGTCGAATTATTAAAGTGCCCATAGTGGGCCGAATTGCCAAAGTGCTTTAATGGACCGATTCACCGAAATATTTCATTAGTTTAATAGTTTTTATATATATATTTGGATATTTTTTTTGCATGATGGATCTTTACATAATGCATTGGGTGGGAAAAATTGTATGGAGAGCAGTGTAGCCTGGTTGCATAGCCACAATTCGTTTATTATTGTCCTTAATTATGGTTTTGGTGGCTTGACCATAAAAATACTATACGATAGCAGCTCAACTGCAAATCGGTGTGAGCGGCGGGGTGGGTTGACTTGATCCCCACAGGTGTGATTGGCTGGTCGGGGGTGTGATGGATGGATGGGTTGGGTTGCATTCATTTCATTTAAATACTGTTATGTAAATGGGCTTAGGCCCAAAATGTTACTATGCAGGTTCAGGCCCAGTGGATGACGGTAAGGGGATTATACACTGAGTTCTTGTAACTCACTCCTTTTTCTTAATCCTTGCAGGTAATGCTCAGTAATGAGGACTTGGGGCCATGGATGACTTGGTGGAGGCCATACTATAGGAATGATGTTTTCAAACATTAGTAAATTTCTTTTCCGCTTTATTTCGTTACTTTTACTAGTTTGGGTTTAAAGTTGTAATAAGGCCTCTGATATTTTTATTTTGCTTTATGTTTTGATGTACTTATTATTTTCCATGAATTATTTTAAACGGGGATTTTTCTGAGATCTTAAAGAACGGTTTTCCAAAATTGATTAACAAACGGATTTCATAACAAATATGTACAGATAATTTAACTTGGATTTTCTTTCGAATTATCAACATCATTTTCAAAAGTCACAGTTTTTAAAGTTCACTAGTTTGATTTTTGATTCACCAATCAACCTCTCGAGATTAGTAAGAATCATAAGTTCTTTAAACACTTTCTTCATTTGACATGCCAGATCTGGTCATACCGCATGGGCCGAGTTTGGGGTGTTACATTTTATGGTATCAGAGCCCGGTTGCAAAACTCGGCTGTGGTTTGGGTTCAAAAATATTTTCTAAAACTGCTTGAAATTTGAATTATAAATACATGCCTTAGAGGAAGTATGGCACCTCGGGTATCCGGCACCAAGTCAGTAAGTCTTTGTTTTCATTTTATGATTATTGTGGTATGACTGTAGTAAGAAATCTTCACATGACAGGAATACTCTAGAACTATTGGCTTTAGGAGCGTAAATCGTAGAGATTGAGACTTTAGGATACGTTTTTGAAAAAACAACTTTACTTTTATACTTCATAAAACATTGTTTAATAAACCTTTGAATAAGCATACTGATCCATAAGACTTTTAATCAGATTAAATCGACTTAGTGAACATGAGCGCTAGAGGACGTGGACGCGGTAGACGTGGCCATGGTAGAGGCCGAGGTGCTAGAGTTGTATCTGAGGTATCGGGATATATGCCAGAAATGGATGCACCAGCTTCGCCGATGGATCAAATCGGGTCACATGATCGAATGGGAGGGGATGACGCCTGTTCCAAGCGATGTTGCGGAGTACTCGGAAAGGGTCTTTGGGGCTAGAATCGGGTCGGTAGCCCGTGGGTCGATATCTGAGCAACTTAGATCGAATGGGGCCGAAGTTTTTAGGGGTACTTCGGGTGTAGCCCCAAGTGTAGCAGAGTACTGGCTTGAGGCGGTGGAGCGGATTATGGACGATCTAGATTGTACAGCTGAGCAGAAACTGAAAGGGGTTGTGTCATTACTGAGAGACGAGGCGTATCAGTGGTGGGTCACTGTTCGGGAAGGTACTCAGGCTAAACGTATTACCTAGGATTTCTTTAAGACATCATTCCAGGGAAAATATGTCAGTGCTAGCTATGTAGATGCCCGAAGAAAGGAATTCTTGAATCTGGTCCAAGGAGGTAGATCTGTGGCAGCATACGAGGCGGAGTTCCTGCGTCTGAGTCGGTATGCCCGGGGTATAGTGCCGACTGATTACAAACGCTGTGTGCATTTTGAGGATGGGTTGCGCGATGAGTTGCGGGTACTGATAGCCCCACAAGAGGAGAGGAATTTTGCTACACTTGTGGAAAAAGCTAAGATTGCTGAAGAAGTAAAACACTCGGAACGGTAAAATCGAGACAAGGATAGGGGTAGGAACAAGAGAGACTCTGGATATTCAGGTCCTGCTAGAGGGTTTCAGAAAAGGCCCAGGAATGAGGGGCCGGTTTGAGTGGGTGCTCTAGCTACTATCAATCAATTACAGCCTTGTGTGGATTGTGGGTGGATTGTGGGAAACTTCACTCGGGTGAGTGCTGGAAGAGAACTGGCGGTTGTTTCAAATGTGGATCCAAAGACCATCGGTTTAGGGATTGCCCTCGAGAACCTGTTCAGACTCAGGTAGTTCGTAACAGATTTACGCAGCCAACAGGGGGCGCTCAGCAGCCTCCGAGAGGCCGTGGGCCAGGTCGAGGTGGTAATGGTGTAGGACGAGGTCAGGGTGCACCGGGTAGAGGTATCGGTAACAGGGGTAACACGGAGGAGAGACAGCCAGGTTTGATCTATGCGGTCAGACGTCGAGAGGAGGGCGACGAATCGGACGTCATAACCGGTACATTTTTCATATCTGATGTATCTTTTACCGGTCTGATAGATATTTGATCCACCCATTCGTATATTGCATGTGTTGTGTCTGGAACTTTGAATATTAGATTTGAGAATACTGCAAGAGAAACAACTGTGATTAGCCCTTTAGGACAGTCGGTGGTAGTAAATAAGTTGTTTAGGGATGTGCCCTTAGAAGTTCAGGGGGTAGTTTTTCTGGCAGATTTGATGGAACTGTCGTTCGGGGAGTTCGACCTTATATTGGGCATGGACTGGCTGGTTAAGCACCATGCGAACTTGGACTGTGCTGCAAAGCGGATGGTACTAAGAACTTTAGAGAATAAGGAAGTGATGATGATAGGTGAAAGAAGGAATTATCTGTCTAATGTGGTATCTGCTTTAAAGGCGGAAAGGTTGGTACGAAAGGGGTGTGAAGCGTTCTTAGCCTTCATCAGTGCTTTGGATGCCAAAGAGTTGTCGGTAAAGAGTGTTAGAACGGTGAAAGAGTTTTCAGACGTCTTTCCCGATGAGCTTCCAAGATTGCCTCCGGATCGGGAGGTGGAATTTGGCATAGAGCTGTTGCCAGGAATGGCTCTGGTGTCCATAGCCCCTTACAGAATGGCGCCGAAGGAGCTAGTGGAACTTAAAGCTTAGATCCAGGAGCTGATGGATTGTGGGTTTATTCGACCAAGTGTGTCACCGTGGGGAGCACCAGTGTTATTCATTAAGAAGAAGGATGGGTCGATGCGTATGTGCATCGATTATAGACAATTGAACAAATTAATAATCAAGAACAAGTATCCGTTACCGAGGATCAATGATCTGTTCGATCAGCTGCGAGGAGCTTCGGTCTTTTTGAAGATAGACTTGAGATCAGGGTATCACCAGTTAAAAGTCAAGGAGGAGGATATTCACAAGACTGTGTTCCGAACTCGTTATGGGCATTACGAGTTTTTGGTGATGCCGTTTGGGTTGACAAATGCACCAGTTGCATTTATGGACATGATGAACCGAGTCTTCCAACCCTATCTAGACCGGTTTGTGGTGGTGTTCATAGATGACATCTTGGTGTACTCAAAGACTGAAGAGGAGCATGATTCGCATTTACGGGTTGTATTATAGATATTAAGGGAGAAGTAACTGTATGCCAAATTCAGTAAGTGTGAATTTTGGCTGAGGGAAGTGACCTTTTTGGGGCATGTTGTGTCTGCAGAGGGAATTAGAGTTGATCCCCGTAAGATCGAAATGTGATTGGACCGAAGCCACCAAGTCGCGATGTAAATTCGTGAGTTTTCTAGGTTTGGCTAGGTATTACAGGCGGTTCATTGAGGGGTTTTCGTTGATTTTTGCACCTCTAACTAAGCTGTTGCGTAAGGGAGTATCGTTTGTGTGGTCAGATAAGCAGCAAGAGAGCTTTGAGAAATTGAAGAAGATTCTGGCAAAAGCGCCAGTATTGATTCAGCCTGAGGCCGGTAAAGAGTTTATTGTTTATTGTGATGCGTCACACACGGGCTTGGGATGTGTGTTGATGCAAGAGGGGAAAGTGGTGGCTTATGCATCTCGTCAATTAAGACCGCATGAGGCGAACTATCCCACTCATGATTTGGAGCTAGCTGCAGTGGTGTTTGCTCTGAAAATATGGAGACACTATCTGTACGGGGAGAAGTCGATTATTTACATGGACCATAAGAGTCTGAAGTACCTCCTTACCCAGAAGGAGTTGAATTTAAGACAACGGAGGTGGATAGAATTGTTGAAAGATTATGACTGCTCAATTGAGTATCACCCAGGTAAAGCTAACGTAGTGGCAGATGCGTTGAGTCGTAAGGTGATATCAGATTTGAGAGCGATGTTTGCTCATCTCAACTTTTATGAAGATGGTAGTCTGTTAGCTAAACTTTAAGTGAAGCCTGAATGGGTAGGTCAGATTAAGGAAAAGCAGTTGTCGGATGAAGTGTTGGGTTCTCGACTTCAGCAAGTGGAAAGTGGTGAGATAGGGGACTTTGGATTAAATAGTGATGGAGTATTGTGTTTACGCGGAAGAGTTTGTATCTTTGAGGATTTCAATCGAGGCATATGATTCTGCGGGAGGCGCATAGTAGCTTGTATGCTATGCACCCTGGGGGAAACAAGATGTATCAAGACCTCTGTGAGTAGTATTGGTGGCTGGGTTTGAAGCGGGAGGTTACTGACTTCGTGAGCAAGTGTTTGACATGTCGCAAGTGAAGCGGAGCATCAAGCGCCTTGTGGTTGCTACAACCAAAGTGAAAATCCCACTATGGAAATGGGAAAGGATAACGATGGATTTTGTTAGTGGGTTACCCTTAACGCCTACTAAGAAAGATTCAAGATGGGTGATAGTGGATCGGTTAACGAAGATTGCTCATTTCCTACCGCTCGCATGCGGATTATTCATTGCGAAGTTGGCCAAGTTGTATGTAGCGAGAGATCGTGAGGTTGCATGGGGTACCGGCGTGTCATCATATCGCATGAGGATCCTAGGTTCACATCACGGTTTTGGAAGGCTCTACATGAAGCTTTGGGAACAAGGCTAGATTTCAAAGACCTGATGTTCCATCCGCAGATCGATGGTCATCGGAAAGAGTAATCCGCATTTTAGAAGACATGTTAAGGGTTTTGTGTGATCGATTTCGTGGGTAGTTGGGAAGATTTTCTACCATTGGTAGAGTTTGCTTACAACAATAGCTATCAATCCAAAGCATCCATATGGCACCTACTACGGCGTTGTATGGTCGTAGGTGTCGTGACTCCTACCGCTAGACCGAAATGGGAGAGCGACAGATTATTGGGTCCAGAGTTAATCTCGAGACGGAGGAAAAAGTTAAGGTAATTCGGGCTCGATTAAAATAAGCCTCTGATGCATGTAAATCGTATGCGATCTAAAGCGGAAGGAGATAGAGTTTTGATAGGAGATCGGGTCTTTTGAAGGTCTCTCCTTGGAAAAAAGTCTTAAGATTTGGACGGAAGGGTAAGTTGAGCCCCAGATTTATCGGTCCCTACCGAATATTGAAGCGTGTAGGGCCAGTAGCTTATCAGCTCGAGTTACTTCCAGAGTTAAGTCAGATCCATAATGTATTTCATGTCTCGATGTTAAGGCGTTATAGTTCAGATCCGTCTCATGTTGTGCCAGTGGAGGAAATCGAGATAAGACCTGACTTGTCTTTTGAAGAAGAGCCAGTGCAGATTCTAGATTGGGATATAAAGGTGCTGAGAAGGAAATTGGTTCCGTTGGTCAAAGTATTATGGCGTAATCACAGGTCAGAGGAAGCCACATGGGAGCCAGAGGACACGATCCGGCAACAATACCCTCATCTCTTTTAATCAGGTAAATTTTGAGGTCGAAATTTCTTTAAGGGGGTAGAATTGTAACATCCTGAAATTCGGGATTTTCTGTTTTGCATTATGATATGTGTTAGGCTAGTTAAGAATGTTAGTTGTATATGTTTAGGGGCCCTAAGAAGGCTTGGGGTTGAGCTGGGCCTTGGGAAACTTTTTGTGTTTAAGCACTTAAGGGGGAGAAGGTAAGTGGCGTCAAGACTTAAGGAAATAAGTGTGTATTTTGCTAGCACAAGAGGAGCTAGTAGCAAGGTGGTGAGGCGTCACATGAAGGGGGCTTAAGGGGTGGAGTTTAAATCCCACCTATTGCAACTTTTGGATTTAATTTTTGTGCTAATCAAGTGAAAGATGGTAAGATTCGGCCATGACTCTAAAGAAGGAAAGGAAGATTCATTCAAATCCATTTTATTGAGATGATGGAGAAGAGATTGAGGTGATGGAGAGGAGATTGAGGAGGGAATTAAGGAGAAATAAAGGATAGTGATGAGGGGGATATGTTGGCCGAATTTTGGGAGGTGTATAGGGAAAGAAATTTGTTCAACTATGATCTTTTTGGTGTAAGGGGCATACGGTTTTGGTAGGGGGTAAAGGGCTGAAATTCTCAAAATAGTTTTGCAAGTTTTGAGCATGAAGAGTTTTTCCTCTTGTTAACATTTTGTGCTTTTCTTTTCCAAACTTTTCCCTTACTTGCCGAAACACTCAAGCCATTTTTGGCTCATCTTTTCTTTGGTGTTAGCTGAAACTCTCTGACACTTCTTTTTCTATCTTTTCTTCTCTTTTCTCACCGTTTCTTCTATCTTTCTCTCTTTTTCTTTAGTCGACAATATTTGGTGGCCGAATCTTCCTTGTTTCCATCTCTCCAAATAGCCGAACCCTCTTAACCCTTTATCTCTTCTCCATTTTTGCGTGTTGGGCACTTTCTTCCTTGGTTGAATCGGGTAAGTAGATTCATTCTCTCCTCTCATCTTCTTTTCTCTATGACCGAATGTTGACCCTTATCATTCGGTTGTTTCATTTTATCTCTAAAACCAAATTACCATCTCCTCCTACTCCCTCATCTCGTGTTCTCCTTTTTGTAGTGATCTTGTAGGGTGCCGAATCTCACATTTTTTGTTGACTTAACCGTAGCCATAAATCGAATTTGTGGAAGTCGGGTTCATCATCGATCAAGGTAAGGAGTTTTTTCTTGGTCCATTCGATATCTACGTGGTTATTTTGTTAAACGGATCGATAGATTTGACTAATCGATTATTCTAGAGACTAAATCACTCGTTCTCATCTACTCGTTGATCCTTCGTAGGTAGTGGTAAGCCGAAACCCTCTCCTTAGACAACTACTTCTCTCATTGTAATATTATTATGACCGAGACTCTTCCAATGGAGGCAAGTGGTAGCGATACTAAAAAATCGATAGGAGGACGAAAAGGGAGTGGACTTGCAATCTCTACTCCCAATGTCAAACGAAGGGCAGTATCGGCAATTCGGGATTTCCCACCGGGTTGTGGAAGGGAGCCAGCATTCGGTGAGAATAGGCAGATTGTGGTTGTTCGCGGTGGTGAGGGTAAGTGTGATAAACCGATTGTTTAGAAATGGATTAAGAAACTCTTTTCGTTAGTTAATCGAGTGTTATGGTATCATAGGTGCCGACGATCAAGAAGGTTTAGTGCTCTACGTAATCAGGTGTGTAATATCACACTGAAATCTCGTAGTTCGTTATTCACCATCATGTTGTTAAAAAAAATGATCGTTGTTGCTTACAAATTTAATAACCGTAATATGGCTTGAATCGAGTAACTTGCTTAAACAACATTAATCCTAAGATCGGTCAAAATCGGTATTAACTTGATTAATTACGAAAATGCCCTTAAAGGCCGAATTACTAAAATGCCCTCCATGGGCCGATTTATCGAAATGCCTTAACGGGCCGAATTGCTTTAACGCCCTTAAAGGGGTTGATTTACCAAAATGCCCTCGATGGGTCGAATTATTAAAGTGCCCATAGTGGGCCGAATTGCCAAAGTGGTTTAATGGGCCGATTCACCGAAATATTTCATTAGTTTAATAGTTGTTATATATATATATTTGGATATTTTTTTTGCATGATGCATCTTTACATAATGCATGGGGTGGGAAAATTTGTATGGAGAGTAGTGTAGCCTGGTGGCATAGCCACAATTCGTTTATTATTGTGCTTAATTATGATTTCGGTGGCTTGACCACAAAAATACTATACGATAGCAGCTCGACTGCAAATCGGTGTGAATGGCGGGGTGGGTTGACTTGATCCCCACAGGTGTGATTGGCTGGTCAGGGGTGTGATGGATGGATGGGTTGGGTTGCATTCATTTCATTTAAATATTGTTATGTAAATGGGCTTAGGCCCAAAATGTTGCTATGCGGGTTCAGGCCCAGTGGATGACGGTAAGGGGATTATACACTGAGTTCTTGTAACTCACTCCTTTTTCTTAATCCTTGCAGGTAATGCTCAGTAATGAGGACTTGGGGCCATGGATGACTCGGTGGAGGCCATACTTTAGGAATGATGTTTTCGAACATTAGTAAATTTCTTTTCCGCTTTATTTCGTTACTTTTACTATTTTGGGTTTAAAGTTGTAATAAGGCCTCTGATATTTTTATTTTGCTTTATGTTTTGATGTACTTATTATTTTCCATGAATTGTTTTAAACGGGGATTTTTCTGAGATCTTAAACAACGGTTTTCCAAAATTGATTAACAAACGGATTTCATAACAAATATGTACAGATAATTTAACTTGGATTTTCCTTCGAATTATCAACATCATTTTCAAAAGTCACGGTTTTTAAAGTTCACTAGTTTGATTTTCGATTCACCAATCAACCTCTCGAGATTAGTAAGAATCATAAGTTCTTTACACACTTTCTTCATGTGACATGCCAGATCCGGTCATACCGCATGGGCCGGGTTTGGGGTGTTACACCAAATTTCTTCAAATGTCGAGCCATAATCGTCCACTATATTTAAAATAGGTATAATTATTACTTAAGACCCTTATTTCATGTTTTTACACCTATTTAATGCAAATAAGATTATAGTTATTAACTTTCGTAGCTTTTACAATTTAGTCCTTTTTATCTAATTAATTATTTAAACATTAAAATTTCTTAACCAAATTTTAATATCATCCTAATAACACTCTTTAAATATTTAATAAAATATTTATGGGCTCATTTTATAGAAACGAGGTCGCGATACCTCTTCTAAAACTAGTTGGCTTTAGGGATATATCACTTGAACCTAATTATTTGTTCAAATAACATAAATTATCAAATCAAAATTTATTATAATACTATATTTGACTCGTAAATATTAAATAATAATATTTACGGGCTCGCTCATCAAATTTGTGGACCCGAAACCACTATTTCCGACACTACTGAAAAACGAGTTGTTACACTTACCTTGGTCAAATTTTTAGTTAGTTTTGCGATGCATCAGGGAATAACCCAACAAATATGGAACACTAGAAAAATTAGATAAAATTGCATTGATATTTATTTTTCTTGTTATTTTTATTAGTAATCGTATTATCAACTACTTTTTGGACTAACATAATACGTATGGTGATTTTATTTTAATTTTTATTACTTATTTATAAATTTTTTTATCGTGCTAATATTTTTTTTCATAATAATTAATATATTTTAAAATAAATTTAATTATGTAACTGTGTAAATACAATTTTATTATGAAACATGGCATAGAAAATTACAATGTAATTACACTGTGTCAACCAAACACGTCTAAGGAATTACAATTCTTTATAATTACAATATTGCATTATTATTACTCTAATAATTATACTTTCATTCAATTACTCTATGCTGTCCAAAGGAATACTTAATAATTTCTTGGAAAATAATTCATAACTTACTAATCTACTGCAACCAAACAAGTAAAAGTTATAAATTTTGTTTGGTATATTAATTAAAATTAAATAATAAATATAATTAGATTATTTGATAAAGGATAATCTTAAATAAAATATAATAAAATAAAAAAGAATATAATTTATTCTATATTTTATATGTTTTGCCTATCTACTAATCATTGTCAATACTTTTTTGTAGAAAAATTCTATTTGATAACTTTCATTGTGGGTTATTAAATGTGTTCAAAAAATTAAATTGCAAAAAATATTAATTTTCAATTGATTGAATTGACCTAAATCAAATTAAAATAAAGGATAAGCTACACAACTTTTAGGGCGTTTTCATTTTGGGAGACTAAAATGAAATTCTTGCAATTTTGTCACTCAACTATTAATACGCTTTCATTTTAGTCACTTAAGTGTTAAATCTATAATGGTAGTTAATTATACACAACGCCACATCACGTTTAAACTTTCATTTTGATCGCTCCCAAAAATAACTTTTTTACGTATTGATCGTGGTAAAAAAAAATTAAAGATTAAAGTTAAAAAATGGTAGAAACTAAAATAATGATTAAATTTTTTTTTCAAATTGTACTTGTATACTATCTTGTCAAATGATCTATTTTTTCTATTCTCAATATTAAAAATTTAAATTTTAAAACATCAAAATCAATTAAATCAATTATTGAAAAATTTTATCCCTTGATAGTGTCAACCGAATTGTTACTATAATATTTAAATTAATTTAATTTAATTAATTTAATCTCCTTTTAAAATTTTAAATTTTATTTTATGTTTCCAAATTAAAATCAACTCAAATAACGCATTTTTAATGATTGTCTACGAAACACAAATTTCTTTTGATTATATGATCTTGAATCTTTCATGCTAAGCTAAGATTAAAGAAAATTCCTTGCAATTAATTTAATTAATTAATTTTATCTTCCATGCCAAACAAAACTCTGGAAGTTTAATTTAATGTAATTGTTTAATTTAATGTAATTGTTTTTTCCTTTGCTTTTAGCTTAACATGGAAGGTTTGAAATTATACAATCAAAAAGAATTTAAGTTTTGTAGGCAATTATTAAATATGAGTTATTTGAGTTGATTTCCTTAAGCATAATTCGGAAATAAATAAAAAATTTAAAATTTATAAGGGGATTAAATTAAATAATTTCAGTATTATAGTAACAAATCGATTGATATTTTCAAGTAAATAAAAATTTTCAACAATTTATTTGATTTATTTTGATTTTTTGAAAATTAAAATTGTAATTAAAAAATTAAATTTTTTGGCAATGGGATAAACAAGTACAATTTAACAATTGTGTATTATTTTAATTTCTATCGCCTTTTTACAATGCTTGATTTTTTTTACCCCAATCAATACCTAAAAAAATATAATTTTTGAGTGACTAAATGAAAGCAATCTACAAGTTGGGTAACCAAAATGAAAGTGTAAATACGATGTGGTGTGTACAATTAATCGACATTAGAGATTTAACGCTTGGGTGACTAAAATGAAAGTGCTCTAAAAGTTGAGTGGCGAAATTACAAGGATTTCATTTTGTGTGACCAAAATGAAGGCGCCCTAAAAGTTTGGTGACCAACTAGGTAATTTATCCTAAAAAAAATTATAATATTATAATATTTTTAAATTATCAAATTATCAAATATTTATACTTAAAATTATAAACATTATTCTTTAGAAGCTGTAACGCCCCGAATTTTGGGCCTAGTAGAGTTGGGCCCATTGGGCTTTGGGTTTCATAAATTTTTTTTTAAGTGAGCAAGAAAATGACAAATGACATGACGGCTTTAAAGGTTTAATGAATTTGGAGTGTGTAGGTGTGTTGGAGAAGCTCTGGGTTCGAGTTTTGTGGTGGAGGATTCTTAATTTAATTAATTAAGGAATCAGGGTTGTGAGTAGTGGGCTTTTAAATAAAAATAAGTGAAAAATGGCACAAAGAAGCTTGTGGTGAAGTGGCTAAGTGACGCCACTAGGGTGTAGAGAGGTGGCGACATATGCATGCAGAGATGCAGGGAGGTCTAAGGTTCGAGTGCTAGCTTAGTTTTATTTTAGAATTTAATTTTAGGCTTCTAGAAGGCTGGAAGTGGCGTGTAGAGGGACTCTAAGGAGAAGTGATCAGTAGAGGGAATTTAGGAGAAGGATAAGGGAGATATCATGGAGAAAAATTAGGATATGAGCAGTGGATGAAGTGGTGCCGAATTGGACTTTAGGGGTGGCTAAGTTTCGACTATAGGCTATATAAATGTGTGTGTGCCGAATCTGGGGTCCTAGGTAATGCCAAATTTTCCATTCTTTTTCTTTCTTTTCTTCCCCTCAACCGGTTCCTCCCATAGCCAAACTCTCCCATTGCCGAAATCTCCTAAAGCCGAATTCCTTTGTGTCGAATTCTCTCATAGCCAAACTCTTCTATAGCTGAATTACAACCATCTTTTCTCTTGCCGAAATTCCTAATAGTGCCGAATCTTGGTGGTTGTTCCTCCATCACAAATCGATTGTTACCTACTCTCAGTCAAGTGTTGAAAGCCGAATCTAGTTTATAGCTATCTAGGCCGCAGGATCGAAAGGGGATTTGGTAAGTATTCGGTTAACCTCTTTTGTACGTTTTGCTAAAAGCTGAAAGGCTATCTAACTGTCCTGTCGTTAATTCTGTGATAACAAGGATAAGGTTCAAAGATCGCAAGCGTGGTATGATCGTTAGCAAGGGTACGTGTACTCAACTCGATTGTGGTTTAAGTGAATGGCCGAATGTGAGTTTGATCTATAGGGGTGACTTGTGTGGATTATGAGTCACTCGAATCTTGATGGTGTGTGTGTGAGTGCGGATCTAGGGATACTCCTCGATTAGTAGCTAAGGAAGGGCTATTAGAACTCGGTGGCACACGGTAAGGTTACTGTAAGGTTTGGCTTTTGGTAGATATTTTGTTTAAGTATGGGTGATTGATTGAAGGTTGGTTGGTTGTAGGTTCAAGACCAAGGATAGTATAGCACGTCTTGAAGAACTGTGTGTGTACAAACACTACACACACATGATATCGGCAATGTCTCGAAAGCCGAAAAAAAGTAAAGTGGCTAAATGGGCTGGTGGGCCCAGAGGCTAAGTTGGATGAAATTGATTGATTTGATTATATGAATTGAGTTAGGCATGCATGTTACATGATCTGGAATTGTTTTGGGCCTAACAGGCCATATGAATGAGATTTGGGTCTAATGGGCCATAAGGATGTGAATTGGGCATAATGGGTTATATGAACGTGAAATGGGCTTAATGGGCTTTATGAAGACGTAGACAAGTATGCTAGGGTTTAATGGACTTTAGGCCTAGTTCTGAACAACTCTCAAACTGCATAAAACTTAATTCTAATAATTAAACATGTCCGTGGACAAGTCATTTGGGTTAGAGTGTGGCAACGGACATATGCATGTCTAGGAGTGGATCTAGGGACGACTTGGTACTTAAGCGGTCCCTAGTGGCCCACCACCCTCTTCTCTCGAATCCTACACGGTGCATAGTGTCTATTCACTTTAGCCGCGAGGACTTGTTTATGGGCCAAAGTTCATAACTAAAACCCGAGAGGGACCAAATACCCCTGATTTGAAATTTACCAAAATATCCTTAGATTTGAAAAATTACTAAAATACCCCTAAGTGTCGAATGTGTGAGAATGTTTATGTTGCATTCATGAAATATATGTTGCACTTGGGAGGGTTTGATGATACGGAGGAAGATTTGAGGATCGCATAGTCGCTGACGATCGTGGATCCACCGGTGGCTTTAAGCCCATTATAGCGACTTTGCCGCAACGCTTGAGTAGTGCCTTGCTGTGCTACCTTTGGTGTGTAGGGATGGGTGGGTTGATATTTATATCACAGGTGTGTGTAGGGTTGGAAGGAAATGGTGTGCGTGGTTGGATTTGGGATGGGTGCATTGCATTCATGTGATATTGATGTGATATGAGGTCGTTATGGGCTAAGGCCCAAGACCACTGTTTTTGATAGGGCTTAGACCCAATGTGATAATTGTATAGGGTCGTACACACTGAGTTTCGAAACTCACCCCTTTTTATTAAATGTTTCAGGCGATCCTCAGTAAACGACTCGACGTGGGAGAGGACTCGGAGACGGCCACACTACAAGATACTTAGAAGTTTTATTTATTTGTCTCAAAAGAACATGATTTTAAGTACTTTATTTTTGTTGGATGTAATAAGGCCTTGTACTCTGATTTGACTTTAGATTTTGGGTTTTGTTGTTTCAACTGTTTCCTTAATTATTAAACCTGAGTAAATTTCATATGTTTAAACTTGGTTTTCGAAATACTTAAAATAATAAAATGGGCTTTTATCATTACTTAACAAGACTCAAGGATTTTGGGCTTTTGGGTCTTAAATTTTTACTTAGCAAAATCATTTTGAGTTATGCCTTTGATGTGACATCCCCGGATTCGGCCATAACATCTGGGCCGGGTCTAGGGGTGTTACAGAAGCGTTACTTGGATATTGGAGGCACAACAAGTAGCTATAGATTCAATTCAACTTGTTGATACACAGTATCAATGGAGTTGGATAAGGTGGAGAGTGTTGGAAAAAATCCGGTTTGAAAACGGTTTTCTTGCACAGCGAAGAATTGAAATTTTGAAAATAGACTCGGTTTGTGATATTTATAACAATAAACCTTAATCGAATTCGTACCTGTGTTTTTGGATAAATGAGCCTTGATGTTTTCCGGCGTTCAACCAAACGATCTTCTCCGCTATTCTCGTACCATGAACTGCTTCGAGTGTGGGCTCAAACCAATTAAATCAAAACACAAAACTAGAAAAAGTTTCCCTTTTGGGGTGAAAACAAAAATTCTTTCTTCTTTAATAGAAACCGGTAGAATTGTTATTTTGGAAAAACATATATGTAACAGTTGAGAATAAATTCTCTCTATTTTTCGGTAGAATAACAATTTCTTAAAGTTGTGTTCATAGCTTTTCCGGAGACATCTATTTATAGGAAGAGAAGGTAGAACCCTTGTAGAGTTGTAAAAGTTTATTTCCACTAGAAAAATGATATCCTAGTTTAACTAGGATATAGAGGCGGCAACCCTAGTTAATGATACTAGGGTTTTGTCGTCCCACCTCCTTATATGAGGGGTTTTGGGCCTCTCTCACATTAAGTCCAGTTACGAGTACTTCCTGGGCCTTTTTGACCCAATACGCTGTAATATGATTCAACTTGATTCAGTTCTTTTGTTCCCCAAAATAAACTTTGATATTTACATATTAAATAATTTTCTCATCCAAAATTTACCCCAATAATTTTTTTACAATTTTACCCTCGATAAAATTTTGACGATTTTACCCCCGATAAAATTTGGAGAAAATTCATTCAATATGTCACAACTCAACATGTTCACTATGACCAAATAGTTTATTTTCATTTCGGGCATTAAAATAGTCAGAAAAACAAAAACTCATTCTTCCATCATTATTAAATAATCCTATATAGGATTGCAAATTTCCGTTTTCATTTTTATTTCCATTTTCTGAAACCTACATTCATTTCCAAATGATTTCATTTCTCCATTTCGGAGAAAACCATTATTATTCCTAAATGTTTCACATTTCTCTTTTTCTATTCATTATGTTCATTTTTATTCAAACACGCAATTCATTTCTGGTTTCAACGAGTGAGCGGAGGGACCGTGTAACACCATATACTTGCCCTAGATGTTATGACCAGACTGTCAAAGTTACATTGCTAGATTGAAACTTCGACCACTTGTTTTCGAATCAAATCTTATTTTATAAATCGAAAGTTTGGAATTATAAAACTAGATTTATATCTTTGGTAAAATTGTTTGTCACAAAAACATATGAGAGCGTCTTGAAATATTTGCTTACAAAACTAATTTAATAAAACCATCTCGCTTCAACTACTTGTTTTGTAAAATACTTTATACCGGTTAAATCTTTGCAGCAGAAAATCTCTTAAAGTTGTTTATCATTGAAAAATGTTTATTTGATTCGTTTCGTCAGAAATCATTCGAATTTAAAAAAACTTATTGATTAATTAAAAACATTTAACGAGTTTCAAACCAAAGTTAATATTCGAAAAATAAAACAGTCTGACAGTCCGTAAAATCCAAAACAGAAGTTTCTAAAAGAATTAAAAATAGTGAACCGAACCGAGCTCCTAACTGCCTCCAAATCCTAAGTTTAAAGATCACCTAAAAAAATATTAAACAAACAAAGTGAGCTAAAGCCCAGTGTGTGCCTCGGCCCACAAGCAAAATCACACCAAAACATGCTTATATGCATATATTAGAACAGACAGATCAGATATCTCACATGCATGGATGCACATATCAGACCATAATTAATCCTACCCCCATTCGCTACACACCACTCCGTCCAACCAATCACAGCAAATAGGGCTACAAGAACCCATCCAACCATCACACCAGAATGTGGTCATATGCCACTGAGAAAGTTTGCAACTGTACTACCAGAATACACATATATTGTGGAAATACCGCTAGAATTACAGTAAAACTGTCAGATCACACTTCCTCCATCACATATCATATCCTACCCCAAATGCACATGTAAAAATATACCACATCTCATGTTACAAATGATCATAGCGAAAACAGATTTATGATAGGCTTACATAAATGTGATCAAAACAGATTATGGCACATAGCCTACACAGAGTTTTACTAATTAGAGTCATGCTTGATTGAAATACAAATGCTTAATTTTTATGGATTTCATGCTTATAGAGTAACTACAAATCTGATTTCAAATTCTTATTTATGGCCCAAACTAAGCCCAACAAATCGACCAAAATGGGCCCACACCCCTGTGTGGCCCACACGGTCTACCACACGGCCAACCACACAGTCGTGTGACCCACATGGTCTACCACACAACCGTGTGACCCACACGGTCAGGCACATGGCTGTGTGACCCACACGGTTTGCCACACAGCCGTGTGATGCAGTCTGCCAGCTTCAAATTTTTCATGAAATTCAATATTTTCGTGACTGTTTTAAGTGTTTTCGGGTTAGAAACACACACCTAATCGGAACTGGAATGTCGGCAGAATAACAACACCAGATTCTACATAATGACATCAACAACAACCAATTAACAAACATTACAATCAATAGTCCCTTACTCGACTGTCGAATTAACCAACAACAAAAGGGCATTCGGCTCTTGTCAAAACTCACCACTAGCCCCTATCTAAAGGATTCAACCACTTACCTTGCAAACCCTAAACTGCGCCTAAGCCATTTGAGAAGTTAATGTCTAACAATATTCACTTAGGAAAACCCAAGACAATTAACATTGAATGTTTATGAACACCTTAAATCTCCTAACATTAACATAAAACATAATTAAACCATCTTACCACCGAAGAACACACTTACAAGACTTACAAAAAAACGAAAACACGAATTCCTCACTCAAAACACAGCACCACCGCAAAAAAACTCCAGAAACAATAACTGAGAAATAACAAATAGAGGATCAAAGATTGTATATGCTCTTATGAAAAACCAAACCAAAATAGAAGGAAAAAGAATAGGAAAAATTCGGTAGAGAATATTTTAGTTAACAAAACAAAAGAAATTGAAAGAGACATAGACATGGGAAAAAAAAAGAAGGGAGAGAAAAATTGGACTTGGAAAAATTGAAACAGTAGAATAGGAAGAACATGGAAAAATTAGACAGTAAAAGTGGGGATGGATTTTAGGGATATTTTTATTTTTTTAATATTTTCAAATAAAAAGTTAAATCTGATATAATCTCAACCTACCAGATTAATTAGCAATTGAATTAAAATGAAACTCTAACCCCTTGGGTGGGCAGAACTAGGCAAAAATTTATTTCGTTTCATACACAGAGGATTCAAAAACGGGACCTCTGGGTAAGCTAAAGCCTTACCACTAAACCAATAGGCTCATTTTTGCAAACAAACTGACAAGAATAGATTATAACTTACATGGAAATAGCTAGAAAAAGGAATAAAAATAAAAATAATACAAAATTTTCAAAGGAAAAGGTTTGAGCACAGGACCTCACGCACACCTCCAAGACCCTTAACCACTTAAACAAATTAAGTCACTTAACATATTTTAGCAATTCAAACTTAGAAATTGGGGTGTTACAACTCTCCCATCCTTAAAGAAAATTCGTCCTCGAAAATTACCTAATTCAAAAATATAGGGATACTACTGACGGATCGAATCTTTCGGCTCCGAAGTGGTTTCCTCAGTACCATGCTTCCACCACAGAACCTTAATTAAAGGAGTATTTTTCCTCCGCAGAACTTTCACCTTGCAATCCAAAATCTGAACCGACTCCTCCTCAAAAGATAAATTCGGCCTCAATTCAATCTCCTCAACTGAAATCACATGAGATGGATCAAACTGGTAACGCCTCAACATCGAGACATGAAAGACATAATGAATATGATTTAACTCTGGAGGTAGCTCTAACTAATAAGCAACCGGCCCAACACACCTTAGAATCTGATAAGGCCCAATAAACCAAGGGCTCAACTTGCCCTTAAGGTCGAACATTAAAACCTTCTTCCATGGAGAAACCTTAAGAAAAACCTGATCCCCTACATCAAACTCTATATCTTTTCTCTTAAGATCCATGTAGGATTTCTATCTGTCAAAAGTTGCCTTAAGTCGATCCTGAATCAATCTAACCTTATCCTTAGTCTCAGCAACCATATCCGAACCCATAATCTTCCTCTCCCCTAGCTCGGTCCAACATAGCGAAGTGCGACACTTATGACTATACATAGCCTCTTATGGTGCCATCTGAATACTAGATTGAAAGCTATTATTATAAGCAAATTTAGTCAGTGGCAAGAACTCCTCCCAACTACCACAGAAATCAACTACACAACTTTGTAGCATATCCTTTAATACTTGAGTTCACCTCTCGGACTACCCATCAATCTATGGATGGAATGTAGTACTGAAGTCAAACCAAGTATGTAACACCCCTTACCCTTGTTTGATGTCGGAACAGGGTACGAGGCGTTACCTAACTTAAACACATACTAATATACATTTCCGGTCATAAAAGTTTGTTTAAATTTAAAACTTTTCAAACTTTGTCTTTAGAAAAACTTTGGAAAATGTCACTAATAACAGGGGCACATGCCCGTGTGACTTAATAACATGGCCATGTTAAAGGACCGTGTAACTCACACGGCCTCAACATATAGGGACACACCCGTGTCCCGTGTCTGTGTGGATTTATTTCTCAATTCAAACCTACAGGGGTTTTCACATGGCCTGGCACACGCCCGTGTCCATGGCCCGTGTCCCTCACACGGCCATGACACGCCCGTGTCTCGGGCCGTGTGCAAAAACCTTGACATTCTATTTTTGACGTCAGCAGCAATTTAGGGTCACACGGCCAAGGCACACGCCCGTGTAGAAATTCTAAATTTCACGTTCAAGGTGCAGACTTTACACGGCTTGGGCACATACCCATGTCCTATGGCTGTGTCTTCTACACGGTTGAGACACACGACCGTGCCTCAGCCCGTGTGGTTACTACTAGGCATTCTGTTTTACCAAATTAAGGTGCAGAGGAACACGCGGCCAGACTACACGCCCATGGGGCAGACCGTGTGTCACACACGGCCTAGACACATGCCCGTGTGTCTACCCGTGTGGACAAAAACAAGGCTAGTTACCAAGCCCTTTCTGCCACCCTTACTTGCACCAACATAAGACACATCAAATAACCTACTCATTCATGCATTAACCTACCAAACACTCAACCATGCATTTTGCACATTCATGAAAAACATCATCATTTTCATATATCAATAATGAGTAATAGCCATCATCCATGGCCTTATACAAAATGAATCAATCTTCAAGACAAGCCAACACATTTGGCCAAAACAATATGACACTTGACAAAGACCAAGTCACTATACATGCCATACTCAAAATGATAAATCTAACTATACCAAATGTTCAGATTGATAGTGTGATCGAGCCTTCGACGTCCTTTGACCCCAGAGCTAGCTTGGCGATACTATAAGAAAATGGAAAGGAAAGGGAGTAAGCATAAAGCTTGGTAAGTCGCATGAAATAATTAACAACAATTACCATACATTATTATACTCATAACATAGTATAAACTTGCACTTAATTCTCAAATGATTTAAGGCATAACTTACTCATTTTCATCCTTACTAAACACACAACATAAATCGAGCTTATTTCTCATGAATTTCGTGTAGGTACCTGTATCACTTACAACATAGTCGTAACTTTTCTTACTTTTGACACAAGCTTTAAATTACCCGTTGAACCAGTTGGAATACCAAAGGATACTCGACAAGCCTCACACAAGAGAGTACGATGCCGATGCCATGTCCCAGACATGGTCTTACACTGGCTCACATATCGAGGCCGATGCCATGTCCCAGACATGGTCTTACACTAGCTCTCGTCTCAATGTCGATGCCATGTCCCAGACATGGTCTTACACTGGCTCTCGTATTGTGGCCGACGCCATGTCCCAGACATGGTCTTACACTAGCACACATATCATCGCCGATGCCATGTCCTAGATATGGTCTTACATTGGCTTTCATAATATGGCCGATGCCATGTCCCAGACATGGTCTTACACTAGCACACATATCAACCAAATGTCATGGCTTGGATATCCAATCTATTCCTAAGGTTCAATCGAGAGTATACCACATCAAATTTCGTCATGCATATTTATAACAATAATCAAACATTTTATGCAATATCAATTGTTTAATGCATAATAACAATAGAGTTGTATTATTTATGTACAATTTACCTCGATATACAAAATATGGGCGACTAGTTCGATTTAGTCCACTATTTTGGTTTCCCCCGGTCTAAGTTCGGATCCCGTTTTTCTTGATCTAAAATGACAAAATTTACTCATTTAATCACCACATTAATCAAAACACTTCAAAATTTCTACTTTGGTAAAATTTCCGTTTTGCCCCTAGACTTTCACAAAATTATGATTCTGCTCCTAGGCTCGTAAAATGATTTTCATCAAATTCTTTTCATTAACCATGCCTAGCCGAATCTATTTTAAGCTTATAGAAACTCACAATTCTAATTATTTCACACATTTACTACCCATTTTATAACTTTTACAAAATAGTCCTTTTAGGTGTTTTCATGAAAAATCCTTTCACAAAAGTTGTTTATTAAACAACCAAGATTCATTTTCTTCCATAAAAATTAAGCAAAAAAAATTAATGGTCCCATGGAAAAACCCTATACTTTCAACCATTTTGCAATATAGTCCCTTCATTAACTAGATTAAGCTATAAGGGTTTCAAAAACACAAAAATCATCAAAAATGACCATCAAGATGACTTACTTGCAAGGATTAAAGGTTTCTGAAATTTTCAAGCTTCCATGGCCCTTTTCTTGAGTGAAAACCAGTGGAGAAGAAAGAGAGAATGAAAAAGATGAAAACTTTCTTTTATTTTATCAATTAAGTCAGCTAATGCCACCAAACCTCTAACTTTTCAATTTCTTTGTCTCCATGTTCAGCCACTAATCACTTTGGGGTCTATTTATTCAATAAGGACCTCTAATTTAATGTTCCATAGCTAATTAACACCCTTAGCTATTAAAACAAAACTTCCGCCTTTTGTGCGATTCAGTCCTTTTTCAAAATTAAGCAAGCAATCGCTAAAATTAATTCACCAAAATTTTCAAACACTCATATAATCATGCTATAACAAATAAAATAATATATATAAAAAATAATTTCTCCAACCCTCGAATTTGTGGTCTCGAAACTACTATTCTGACTAGCCCCAAAATCGGGCTGTTACAAAGTACCTAGAGCCTCATGTAGTTTCTTCCAAAATCGAGATGTGAAACGAGAGTCTCAATCGGATATAATCGATATAAGAACCCCATGAAGTCTAACAATCTTAGAGATATATAAGTTAGCTAACTTCTGCAATGAGCAAGCAGTCCGAACTGGAAGGAAGTGAGCAGACTTGGTCAAATGATCCATAATGACCCAAATAGAATCCTTCTTTACCCGTTCCCAGTTCCACTGCGGAATCTTGACAGGTTGTAACAAACCAGAAGGAAGTTGGTGCTCAGTCTTAACCTGCAGGCATGTCAGACACCGGGATACATAATTTGTCACCTCACATTTCAAACTAGGCCACCAATACATCTCTCGAAGATCACGGTACATTTTATTACCGCTGGGATGCATAACATAAGGGCTACTATGCACTTCCCGCAAAATAGATTGCCTCAACTCTCTATCATTTAGCACACAAAATTGACCTCAGAATCGGCCTCAACTCGAGCCCTCTATGGCGTCTACCACACCCTCGAGTACCACGTCCACTTGTTCCATGAGAACTCATTATCTCTTATCTACAATTTCAAAATTTTATGAATTAGCTTAAGTTTATTATAAAATCTTAAGTTTTAGTAGTAACAACTAATCTAAAGTAGAGAATATTTTATTTCTACAGTCTCTCAAGTCGAACAATTTTACTAAAGTGACTAAAGTAAAAGTACTAAAGTAACTAAAGTAAGTGTAATTAAAGTACAAAGTTCCTTACTTAGATCGACGCGGGAGTCTTGGTTTCACTTTTTATAAACCCAAATATCAAATTTAATAAGAATTTTGAATAATTTAAAACAATTCTTTATAAGAAAACTTTTGAACCCAAAAATTATAACTCGAGTTTTGAACCTAGCTCTGATACCACCAAATATAACACCCTATATCCGGCTAGACATTATGGTATGATCATGAAGGTTTCATTGCTAAATTGAAACTTCAACCACTTGCTTTCGAATTAAATCTTATTTTATAAATCGAAAGTTTGGAATTATAAAACTAGCTTTATATCTTTGGTAAAATTGTTTGTCACAAAAACATGTGCATGGAGAATTTACAATACATACATATTAATTTGTATAAGCATCATCAATTAAAAGTACTTGTTTTCTACACAATAATTAGATAAAATAGCTGTGATTTTTTTTACCTTTTATACACCCTAAATTATAAAAATACCATTCATATTCAACTAAAATTAAACATATTGAATCCTTTTACATTCAAAAGAGATAAAAGGAGAGTAATTTTTTTAAAGAATAATAGATATTGTGAAATCAATATCAAGTTATAAATAGAATATATATGATTTTATAAAATACGTAAAAATTGCTTAAAATATATTATGTCAAAAATAAATTTTATCAATTAATTTATAATATATATTTTTCAAAATTTTCTCAATATTTATACAATTTTAAAATTTTATATTGTACAATATATAGTTTTTTTACAATATGAGAATATAGTTTTTAAATAGTATACATTATAGAATATTTTATACAGTTTTTAGAATACATTATTTTATATTATTTGTGAAAAGTACAATTTTTAAAATAAAATTTATAAAAATATTAATATATACAATCAACTGATGCATCGCATAGAATAAAAATTTTTATATATATATATATATATACACGTGACTACAAAGTATATAAAAACACAATCTAAAACTTTCAAATATAAATTTAACTTACGAAAATTTAAAAAAAGAAATCTAAATTTCCAAATAATAATAAGATTGGACTATTATGCAAAATAAAATGATTGGAAATATATAATTGTTTGAAATACGGAAAGCAAATATATATTTATTAATTGTAGAATATTTTTATTTATAGTAAATATTATTAAATATAAGGAATAAGTAACTTATAGAGGATTTTAGTTACCAAGTTGGAAAAACATATTTGTTATAATTGATTATTATTATTTCATCGTTACAATTATAAATTTATATGAAAATGAGTTATTAATTTAAATTTTAATTGATATAGTTTCTATATAATACCATAAAAATAATAATTTAATAAAAATCAAACTAAATCCGTATTTCCATATAGAGACGAGTTGATACAAAAATTTAAAATAGCCTCACCTTAATTTAAGGAAAATAAATAAAATCTCCTTTAATTTCTCCTAAATCCAATCACTCTAAAATACCGTATTTGTCATCTATGGTTAAACTTGAGTATTCATACTATTTATTATATTTAGGTTAAAATCTGCTCCTAGTCCCTGTGCTTTTTACACATTTAAAATTTAGCCTTTCTACTTTTCAAATTTGAAAATTCATGTCAATTGCTAAAACCCTATTGTTAAATTTGCTAGTATGACATTTTGAAATGAAATAAATACTCGCTCAGTAGCCATGTAAAAAAAACTATTGAATTGAACATGAATTTAACAGAACTTTTTAAGATTTAATTACAATTTAACCACGGAAGTATACACCTTTGGTATCTAAAGTATTAATTTCCTCTATTTTTTGGGGTCCATTTTGTAACAGACGTTAAAAAAAAAAAAAAAAATAGGAAACTTTGGTTAATGAAAAGCACCACATAACATGTTTTGACCAATGAAAAAAATGTCACATGGGAATTAAGTTTATTTAAAAGAAAATTATTAAATTTAAATTAAAAATAGAAAATTATAATTTTAAATATTTAAATATTAAATAACATTTTTGACTTTAACCGACTATTGATCGAGTGTTGACCAACCACGTGGCACTATTAGAACATGTTACTTGTCCTTTTTCTAATTTTTTAGTATTATATATATTATATTGATTACAAATATAAAAATATATAAAGAATTTTTAAATTTTTTAAAATATTTTTATAAAATAATAAAATATATAATTGTAAAATTTAAAAATTCAAAATAATATATAAAAATTTAAAAATTATTTAAATTTCAAGTAATTGCAAGAAAAAAAAACTTGAAATTTAAATACCTTTTTAGAATTTGAGAATTATATAAAAATAACCTTTTTAATTTTTAATTTTTTTTACATTTTTTGCAATAATATTATTAATTTCAACTATTTTCTTTTCAATTATCGTATTTTTCTTTTTTTATATAATTTATATTTTTTTAGATTATATATATTTATTTCCATTTTATATTTTTATGTATATATACATTTAATAAAAGAAAATATTTATTTTTTTACATAAAGATGCCATGTGACGCTTTGTGATTGTGTATAATAATATTTTTAACTTCTGTAAAAAAATGGACTAAAAAAATATAACAGAGACATACTTTAGATACCAAATTGAGAATTCGAGTGTACTTTAGGTACCAAATTAGGACAAAAAGAAGTTTAGATATCAAAGTGAGAAAATGAGAATACTTCAGAAGCCAAATAGTGATTTTAGCCAATTTTTAGCTTTGTCAACAATTGAACATGTATTTTTAAATTAGAAAAATAAATGGACTAAATTTCTTAAAATAAAAATAGAAGGATTAAATTTAAAAAGTATATAAAGATTTAGAACCTATCTTAACTTTATATTTAAATTATTTTATAATTATATATTTTTGATAAATTAATAATTTATAATTAATTAGAATTAAAATAAATTCAATAGAATACCTAATAGATTAAAAATCAGAATATCTTCAAATAAAACTCTCATTTAAACATATCATTACTTAAACTTAAAATAATATAGAAGAAAATTCACATCTAAAATTTACTTAGAATCAAACTCAAACTTTTACCCTCAAAATTTCAAAAACTCATTATATTCAAAGCTTCATTCAAAAGTTATATATATATATATATATATATATTAAAGGATTAGTATTTAATATAAAAAATATATTCTTTTATTCCATAAATAATTTTTAAAAAACTGTTAATGTACTTTTTAATATTTTAGTGTAATGCTTATCAACTCCAAACCTTGCACTAGAGTATCAAATAATATTTCTATATATAATATTACCAAATATATAGTGTATACTACCATATATATATATACATACATATATGTATATGTGAATATCCATAATTATAACCATCCCTTTCAAATCTCTGGCTGATTCTTCACACGAAAAATGCGGAACATATTCTTGAAAAAAATTCATATCTGCTTCACAAAGCAGAAATCGGAGCCTCAGTCTCCGATCAGACCACCACCACCTACTAAACAACACATCGCCATTTCACCAACCTTCAATGATACCGGAAACTACTCGGAATCCGACGCCGATTCGCAGCCTGATTTGGCCGCAGCATTCGCTTCCCAACGATTTTTCTTCTCTTCTCCAGGCCGTTCCAACTCCATCATCGAGTCACTTAAGACGACACCACCACCACCACCACCAGCATTGTTGGATGGTACGGTTGCGATCAAGAAATACTCGCGGGATCCATACAAAGATTTCACGTTTTCGATGAGAGAAATGATCAAAGCAAGAAATATAAGTGACGTGAAGAAAGATTGGGAGTTCCTCCATGAACTTCTCATTTGTTACCTTAGTTTAAACCCTAAAAATACCCATGACATTATCATTAGAGTTTTTGCTGATATTGTTGTTCGCTTACTTTCATCATCTTTGTGTAACCCTAGAATCTGAAAGCCGCCGCCATTGCTGATACTCTCTTTTCTCTTTCAAGTTTTTGGCAAAAAAATGGTAACATTGGCTGTTGTTTTTATTTTTAGGATTAATTTTCTTGGGAATTAACATATTTTCATTTCCTTTTGTTTTAGTTGTTTTTGTTGCAAATGATTGATGATCGGAAATAATTCATTATTATGAATTACGCCTATATAATTCATTATAAATCATATCTTTTATTAGTTAACTTATATTGTTTTTTTTTAAATATTTTTATAAAGTAAATAAAAATTTCATCAGCTTCGTTTAATAATTACATAAACTTTTAATAAATT
Organism: Gossypium sturtianum; assembly: GCA_025698515.1. Classification (NCBI taxonomy): domain Eukaryota; kingdom Viridiplantae; phylum Streptophyta; class Magnoliopsida; order Malvales; family Malvaceae; genus Gossypium; species Gossypium sturtianum. The sequence goes on along the minus strand of CM046951.1, from coordinate 74,647,125 downwards.
TATTTTTACATATTTTTTCTCTCATATGATAACAATTTAATATAAATAATTTTTACGAGTTGAACATGATTTTTTACTAAATTTTTAACAATTATAAATAATACATGTTCAACTAACTATAATTAGAATAAAATTAAATAAGAAGCATGAATAGGTTGAAAACTAAAATAGATTTTTGACATAAAATAGAAAAAATAAATCGATCATAATAAGACTTAAACTTAGAAGCAAAGAGAAAATTCACACATCATACTTAAATTAGTTATTATGATAAATCTAAACCTATTTGTTATCCAATGACTAAAATAACATTGTGACATCATTAAATTCTCTAAATCTTATGATAAAAAAACGATTTCTGTAAGTCAATGAGAAATTGACAATATTATTGACAAAAACTAGAGTCATGAGTATTTAAATATTCAAAGTTAGAGTCTTATCGTACATAATTAATTTATAATCACTAGTTTCACCGTACGCAATTGAGATATTTATAAGTTTTAATGATTATAATCTGATTTTTCATTTGTACTGTTTTGGTTCTAGTTTATACAGTCACTACTTGTATTTGTAATTTTGTTGCTTGTGGTCAGTACTATATTTATGCTTGTAAGCTAAAAAAAGAAAAGAAAAAGTATTCCTATAGTGCAATTTAGATATTTAATTATAAGGGAATGCAAAATATGGATAATAAATAAGGATATAATTTGCTGTTTTGTGATTATTCATTGTATATAGTAGTAAAACAAAAGGACAGAGAATGCAAACCCAACCAAATTTTACATATCAATATCTCCTCCACTTCAAATTCAAAGTGAAGTGTTTTTTGTTTCTTTGCCAATAGATTGACTTTTAATTAAAACTAAATCTATTAATGCGCCGCGGGTTGATTTAACAAGTATATCTTTTAGGTTGTATAGAAATCCCTTCAAAATAAAAAACAAATCAATTAAATCCTTTAATTTAATTCGCATTACAGTTAATTAAAATAATAATTAAACACTTTCATTAACAATTTTTATCATTATTCACATTCACTTTTAAAATCAATTACAAGATTAATATGTAACAATCCTTAACATAAAATTTTATTTTCTTTCATAAAAATATAAAAAAATCATAGATTTTATATAAACTTATAAAACTTATAAATAAATCATAAAAACTTATAAAAAGTTCTGATAAATTATAAAAATAATAAAACATATGAAACATATAAAATATATTTAAAATTTATATAAACTTTTAAAAATTATAAAAAAAATCATAAATATTATAAACACTTATAAAATTCAAAAAATTCTAATGATTTATAAAAATATAAAATTTATAAAATTATTTAAAAAACCATTTATTACTTCCTCATTTGGAAATTAAACCCTTAACATTAAAATCCATTTATTGCTTGCTCATGTTTTTTTATAAATTTATTTGTTTTTATAATATTTATTATGATTTTTTTTATAAATTTCTATAACTTTTATAAGTTTAAATAATATTTTTAATGCTTTTTTTATATTTTATGATTTTTTATGAGAAAATGAAAAATTAAATTGAGGGCTACCAGGTGTTGCTATTCAATTGTCGTTTTAATTGATTAAGGTCAACATAATTAAAGACAAAAACTATTACCAAAAGGATTTAATTGATATTTTTATTAATGTCAAAAGTTTAATTGAAATGCAAATTGAGTTAAGGGATTTAAGCCATTTTCATACCTATAATTTATATAATTATAAATCAGAAATCGTTATTTAATAATAAAAGATTCAAAATATTTTAATTAAAGAATATTTAGATTGGATTAGATTGATCCGAATTACTAAAAATCTTATCAAAGAATCGCTCCGAGATTAAAGTGATGTGACCAGTTTTTTTCTTCTTTGGTTTTAGTATTAAGGGGAATGAAGTGTTGCGATCTAATTTTAATCTTACGGAGATTAAACCCAAGTTGGAGATTTGGTGGCAAAGGGTAAATTTAAAGACTTTTTCAATCACATCCCGAAAAAGAAATTTAAGTTTAAAGGAAAATAATCCCTTAGATTAGGGGTAAATGACTAATATATACCAATTTTTAAAAAAATTCACGGAAATGGGCCGAAAATTTAATTATTTACGAAAAAGGGCTATTTCCCCCCAAAACGCGTCCACGTCAGCGCGTTTTCAGGGGATGCAGTAGGAAAACATGTCCACGAGGGAGCGTTTTCTGCCACATCAGCAAAAAACGCTTCCTTGAGGGCGCGCTTCGCTGATGTGGTGAAAACGCTCCCCCAAGGACGCGTTTTAGCCCGTGTTTTTTTAAAAAAAAAATTATTCTCGAATTTTTTAAAAATTTACGAGAATAAACCTTTATAAAGGCTCAAAGTGACAACACCATTTTTTTTAAGGTGTCATCAATTAATAAAGAAATATAACTTACAAAGGAAATCTTTATATAGACCCAAAGTCTCATTTCCCTTGTTTTCTTGAGCAATGTGAGATATGAGATATGTCTATATATAGACTCATGAACAGTTTTGCAGCTTGTTCCTAAACAATGTGGGATTCCTTCCTCTTTTAATTAACAATATGAGATTAAAGGCTACACTATAAATCTCTAGTTGGTAATATATTTCAATCTGAACAATTGCTACATGCCCTCATTTTTACTTTTATTTTATCATGGTTTAAAGCAGTAACACAAACAGTTTCTCACTCCATCCTCTTCTATCAATTTCCCAAGCTGAAAAGATTTCCAAGCAAGACGATATACTAAGAGCTTAGAAATGTGAAATCTTTGGCTAAAGTGGGAGAAGATGACCCGTTTTCCCCTTCTTTAATATTTCAGTTTTCTCTTTGTGGCTAAAATTGATAAGCACAAAATTAAAAATATTTCCTAGTATAAACACACCATCTTGAATGTTTATTATATTATTGATTTTGTAGTTTTAAATATATATTTTTTATTATGATAAAGATTTATCACATTTTTAAATAAAAATTATATTTTTATTAAAATGTTTGTTTAATTAAATTTATTAAATGAATTTAGATTTTGTCAATAAAAACTTTATTGAATGAATTAATATCCTAATACATAAAAACTTATAAATTAGAATTTAGATTTTGTCAAAAAAAACTTTATTAAATGAATTAATATCATAATACATAAAACGGTTAAAATTTATATTGAATTATCTTATATTTAAAGTATTATTTTTATTAACTACGCAAGAATTACATTATTTTCGTTTTAAATATCATATGTTATATAATTTTATTTTGTATATAGTACATTTATATAATATAAGCTAATATATTATATTATGTATATATTATCTACGAATTAATATAGTTATATTTATTATTAAAAATATAAAAATGACGAGTAGGGAGTATTAATTTACAATATGTCAAAATTCTTGTCCTATAAAAATACTTTAAAATTATTAAGAATTATTTTATTATTATAATATTTTGAATATCAAATTAATTGATATATTTTAATTATGCTTACTAATTAATATTTTAAATAATGTTACTTTGCATTAGTTACTTTGCATTTCATCTCATGTTGTCAGTTAAAAGAGGAAGGAATCCCACATTGTTTAGGAACAAGCTGCAAAACTGTTCATGAGTTTATATATAGACATATCTCATATCTCACATTGCTCAAGAAAACAAGGGAAATTTGATTTTGGGTCTATACAAAGATTTTCTTTGTAAGTTATATTTCCATATTAATTGATGACACTTTAAAAAAAATGGTGTTGTCACTTTGAGCCTTTATAAAGGCTTATTCTCGTAAATTTTTAAAAAATTCGAGAATAGTTTTTTTTTTAAAAAAAACACGGGTTAAAACGCGTCCTTGGGGGAGTGTTTTTGCCACATCAGCAAAGCGCGCCCTCAAGGAAGCGTTTTTTGCTGATGTGGCAGAAAACGCTCCCTCGTGGACGCGCGTTTTCTCACTGCATCCCCGAAACGCACGACGCGACGCGTTTGTGGGGGAAATGACCCTTTTCTGTAAATAATTAAATTTTCGGTCTATTTCCATAATTTTTTTTTAATTTTGGTATATTTTAGTAAATTACCCTAGATTGGGACTATTTTAGTCTACAACTACGGCGATTTTACATGGAGAAATGATTCAGTGATAAAAATCTCCATGAATAATACCATTATCTAAAAAGAATTATCCATATTTGATTTGAGCTCAGCCCCAACCAACTGTAAATCCTTAATTATAAAATGGAAATTAATAGTTTTTAATTAGTATTTATATACACACCTTAGCTAAATGCAGATAGTCATGATCTTAGCTAAAACTTTGAATAGTTATAATAGATGGCTAAAGTTTTCACCAAAAACAAAAATCCGCTAAAATTAACCTTTAATGTTTATATATATATTTTTTTTTTATCCTTTTTTTTAGTTTAAGTTTGACTCTCAATTTTTTTTAATACAAATACTTAGAACTACCCATAATCCATCTCCAACCCTTAAATAGGAGGATAAATATGCTTCAACGCACTTGAACTCACGTCTTCCTGCATAGGCAATAATGCCAATACCAACTGAGTTAAGACTCTCAACTTTTCAAAAAGAGTCAAATTGAAACATTTTTTTAATGATGTTGGTGTGACAATTACGTGGCAGTCTACATGTACTTTATGCCGGCATGATACTTTTTGTCTTACGTCAACAAATAATATAAAATTATAAAATATTCAAAAAATAAAATATTCAAAATATATGTATATATATATAAATAGTTCATAAAAATTCAAAAAAATTTAGCAAGAAGTACACGAGGATTGGCATGCAAGCTACCATGTTAAAAAATACAATGTTTTAAACAATATTTTCCTTAAAAAAAAATAACATTTTGACTCTTTTTGAAAACTTGATGGGTTAAATTTGACTCTTCTTAAAAGATTAAAGGTCAAATTTAGCTAACAAAAAGAATAAGGGCCAAAATGACAAAAGATATAAATATTAAGGACTAAATTAAAAAAAAGAATAAGGCAAAATGAAAACATAGTTTCATTGATTGAAATTAGATTATTTATAGTGCAATACTCGATTAACAAGAATTCAAAATAAGTCAAAACACAATAAATGATAATAATCAACTAACAAAATATCATAACAAATGAAGTTTAAAATTTAAAAATTTTGACAAAGTCATATACTGTAATGCCCCCTCAAGTTGGGATTGATTGGAACAATTCCCAACCTGACAAAGGATTTATCAAAGGTAGTAGCTGTAAGCGATTTCGTGAGAATATCTACAACTTGGTTTGCAGCAAGAAGATGCGCAATACTGATGCAGTTCAGTTGAACTTGTTCACGAACAAAATGAAAATCAATTGCAATATGCTTCATCCTGCTATGAAAGAATGGATTTTCACAAAGATAAACAATCCCAACATTATCACCAAGTATCCGAGGAGCACTAGTAAGCTTATAACGAAGTTCCTATAACAAATTTGTGATCTAATTGGTCTCTGCAAGGAACAACTACTTTGTACTCAGCCTCTATAGATGATCGACAGTCATATCATTGTCTTTTAGAAGACCATGAAATGGGTGTATTCCCAAGATAAACCACATAATGGTAAAAGCACAATCATTGGGATCACCTACCCAATTAGAATGAGAATAGACAAGCAAGTTACTATAAGGTCATTGGAAATGTTAAGACCATAATTACAAGTACTATTAAGATATCGAATAACTGTCTTTATAGCTTTCCAATGACATTCTTTAGGAGAATGAATGTATTGAGAGATTTCTTTTTTACTGTAAAACCAATGTCAGGTCTAGTAAATGAAAGATATTGAAGCTTGCCAAGGATGCGTCAATAATGAGAAGTTGCAGGGGCGAAGTCAGAATAATTTTTTAGGGGGGCGGATGAAATTTTAATTTTTTATAGTTTATATCTTTATAATTTGTAAATGATTAAATTGAATTTTTATAATTTTAGGGGGGGCCAAAGTGTAATTTTACCTTTACTAATTTAAAATTTTTAAAAAAATTTAAAGGCCTAAATAATAATTTTACATTTTAGGGGGGGCCGGGGCCATGCCAGCCCCCCTCTGGCTTCGCCCCTGAACAGTTGCACCAGGAGTTGTAAAAATTATGGTGGAGCTCATAGGAATGGTTGTAGGCTTACTTGAAACCATATGAAATTCATTGAGAATATCTTGAATATACTTTTTTTGGGATAAAATAATCCCAGTAGAGGAGTAAATTACCTCAACTCCTAAGAAGTATGAAAGACACCCAGACCTTTGAGGGAAAATCAACAAGCAAGACCATCAATAATAGATTTGACACCCTAGAAAAGCCCACAACAGCTAGATAATTCTAAAGTTTAGTGTACCAAACATAAGGAGTCTATTTAAGGCCATAAATTTCTTTCTTTAGCTTGCATACATAAGAAGGGTGAGTGGAATCTTTCCTTAATATGATCTTGAAGGAAGACATTGTTAACATCAAGTTGATTAATAGGCCACCCATATTGAGTCGCAATAGTTAAGACTAATCTAATTTTTGTGGGCTTTACAACAGGGCTAAAGGTAGGACCATAATCAAGACATGGTCTTTGAGTGAAGCCCTTCTCCACAAGTCTTACCTTATACTTGTCAAGTGTGCCATCTTATTTGTATTTAATGGGAAAGAACCACTTACAGTCTATTATGTTCTGAAAGGGATCATTAGGGACCAATTCCAAATTTGCATTTCTCATACGAACTTCATATTCAGATTTCATAGCATCAACCCAATGCAGATATTTTTTGGCTTGGTTTCTATGTTGAAGGGGAGTAGGAAGGTATTGTGGGAATGATATAATCAACATAAGCTTTGGCTTTTGAACGTGTAATCAAGGAATGGGTAGATTTGGCTCGATGTAACTTTGGGTTGGTATTACTGTGGTGGTAAATGCAACGACTTGATTTTTATCGGTGTTAGAAAAGTTAGTTCGAGACTGAATTTGTTAAGTCGAGCCATTCAAAAAGTTAAACCAAGAAGTTCACAAGTTGAATATGGGATTAAGAAATAAAGTCAATTAGTGATTAAAAGATTAAGTATATAGCATAGGGACCAAATTGTAAGGTGATTAAACTAATAAGATTTGATCAAGAATTGAGTAGGTTACTATTTAATGGAGCCTCATTATCTAATTTACCATGATTATACATAGCTTAGTGGATTAGCATGGTTTTGACCATTGATTCCCACTAAACCATAATTAAAGTGATAAGAGCCATTGATTTATTTTAATTTTATTTGTTAATTAATATTAAATTGAATGAATACAATATAGTAGGAAAGAGAAAAGCCATTAAAATATTGGGTTTCATTTGCATTCTTATATTCTCTCCCATCGAAGAAAGAAAGAAAGGAAAATTGGCTTTCGTTCTTCCTCCATTATTGTAGCTTTCAATAAAAAATTGGTAAGGTTTTTCTTCTTAATTTGTGAAAGAACTTCGATAAAGAATGTTAGATACTAGAAGCCCACTTATTAGATTACTGAACTAATGAAGTTTTGATGTGGAAAATTGTTGAATATCAAGAGAGAGAGAGATGAGAACTTTGGATGAAATTGTTATATATTGATAGCTTTAGGTCCCTAGAGTGTAAATATGAGGTCGGATCATGATTTTTATGGGGTGGATTATAAAAAACCAACATTTCAGATATTAGGATGTTAAACTAGGCCTTATTGGATAATATGTTTTGATATAACTAATTAAAGTGTTTTTGAATAAAAGTTAAGTTGGACAAATTGATAAAATCAAGTTGATTCAATTAAATCAAACATTTTCTATTATGTTTTAACCATTTTCAAACAAGTTAGAATTGCTCCAGGGCAAAAAGTATCGATACTCTTTGTCCAAGTATCGATAATTTACAAGATATCGATACCCCTCTTTAAATCGATACCAAATTGACATTCTGTTTTCAATATTCACAAAAAGTATCAATACCTTTCCAAAAAGTATCGATATTCCTGCTCCAACGGTCATTGAAATTTGCATTCAATACAAAAAATATTGATACCCTTTTAGTAGGTATCGATACTTGTTGCTGCAGGTGCAGTTAATGACCTTGTATTTCATCCCCAACAACTATATTCACTTCTACAACAACCACAATAGTTGGAAATCAATTAGAGGGTATAAATACCATCTTCCAAAGGTATAGCAATGTGAAAAGCTTAAAGATCAATCAAAAGAACCTAAAGCTTAATTGTTTCATACCTTTTCTTGTAAACACTTGTGAGCTTTCATTATATTCATTTAGACCAAGTGTTTTTCTTTGTCTTAGTGCTTAATTGGCAAACATCATGATCTTGTGAGGATTGTTTTCTTTGTTTACTTATTTGTATCTCTTTTGAGAGAGAGTTTATTCTTAAGGTTTGGGTAAAAACCTTAAGGGCGTTGTATATTAAGATTTTGGGGTATAAGTCTTAAGAGAGATTGTAAGGTTAAACCTTGTCCTCAAAGGTTGTCAAATTAGTGAATTTGGGAAAATCCTTAGTTGTGGAAAGCTAAGGTAGTGGAGTAGGCAATTGGGGCTAAACCACTATAAATCCTTGTGTTCTTTGTTGCACAATTTTTGTTGCTTCCACCACAACTTCTCAAAGGCCAATTCAACCTCCTTATCGTCGATCTCAAGTTGATCCTTCCGAGCTAACATAGGATTTTTAGGGGCCAAATTAAATAAATGCATAACATGTTTGATTTGATGTTTTAATGTCTAATTGTGTTATTCTAACATATTCATTGTGTTTAAATTATTTAACAAAGCTAAAGATGAAGCCAGGCCATCGAAATACAAAGAAAAATGTGAAAGTCGTCAAGAATTACCAATATCAGTTTGTACTTTCATAATTTGTCTTTCTTTCATGAATTTAATTAAGTAACTAAGCTTATTGAAGTGTAATGATAAATGACACTTTGAATATGTTTGACAATGCCTTGTTGAATTTTGATATACTTGGCAAGTTTCCACGTATGTATAAATGAATCTCACTATGATATTATGATATTGATTACTATGATGTTATGATGAAAAATATGTGAAATATTATGTTCTTGTTAAATAAATAAATAGAAATTGATACGTGTATGGTTTGATATAATAAGTTGAAGCTATGATTATTATAGGTAATGATAATATGAAATAATGAGATCGCCCTATTAAATGACGCTAGGCATGGTCAGTGTATTGTTGGCATGCCACAGGATTCGTATATGTTGTTAGTATGAGCATTCTGCCACTTCAATGTGATTTATTCTGGCACTTCAATACGATTCATCTGTAGATTGTTAGAGAGATCAATGTATTTATGCCTGATTAGCACTTCAGTGTCATACCCTAGGATTTACGAATCCAAGTAAGGGAGAGATAATGTATGTTAATTATGTTTTGGGCACACTATGATAGCTTAATCAACCACTCGGCTAGTTAGTTGGTGAGTTAGAATGTTGGCGCATATTAGTGTTAAAACATCCACCCGTTTGTGGTACCTAAGGATTTGATCGCAGGATGTTTCCAGGAGAAGAAAGATTACTCCCAAGTAAGTGTGGGCCTATGAAAGGGGTATGTCCCAGAGTTTGTTTGAACCCTAAGAGACTGTTAGATGTATGAAGAAACTGTAGGAGACTTAACTGTCTTTAAGACCACTCCAAACAAGAGTCTCTGCCAAGATATAGTACGTCTGATTTGTATGAGTATTGTTCAAATTGGATCTTATATCAGGTTAATTGGAAGTTGTTGGCATTCTACAACAATAGAAGGCAGAGATCAGAGGAAAGAGAAGAGTAACAAAATGAATGAAAGATTACTTGTACACTAAAAAAAAAACTAAATAAATTCTCATAAGCAACATGGTTGGCCATTTCTCAATAGGAGAAAATTAGATTGATGTGACCTCCCTGTGACTGGTCAACAGTAAGGATAATCTCCGCCGAATTTTCTTTCTCCTACCTTGGAATCGGTAAGGGAATCAGGGGACTGAGAATATATTTATGGGAAGCGAACATTTCAAATGGTTTTGGGGGCTATCGGTTTAATGTTTAGGTTCTTCCTCTTCGATAAGGTCGAACTAAAATAGATGATTAAGCTTTCTAGTAAGTCCTATAACTTTGCACATTATGACTATAGAAGGAAAGAGTGTTACAGGAAGGCCTTGCATTGGGGTCATTTATAGTTGAAATATTAATAAAATGTATGTAATTAGGATTCTAATGAAAATCTTATGATCGTTTAAGCAGTTGCTGCTGCTGGATCAAGAAGAACTATCGAAGCAGAAACTCTGGACCAAGGTAAATGTCGGTCTCTGGTGAGTCTTTAAACCTAACTCCTGCATCTCATGTAATTATGTGAATGCATGTCTCTAAGAGATAACTACAAAGACGTAAATGAGGTGAACAATGTGCAGTATGGTACGACATTGTGTAATATATGGTGTTTCTACTAGCGTGTTTATAGTTCTTATTTTATACTTCCTTGATATATGGGTTCAGTGTCTGACAAATCCGAGTTATGTAAAAAAGTGAGAAAGAGATTTATTGAATAGCCCCTGGTCGAGCAGCTATAATGCTAACTAGACTGGTAGATCATGAAATAAATCTATGGAAAGTCCATGACCATGACATCATATGATAATACGCCAAGAGGGCGTGAAGGTATAAGACCATGTGGGAAAAGCCCCATGGCATCCACTGAGATAGTCCACCTAGATGGTAAACACGAAACTCTCTGAAAAGCCTTTGTGGCGAACTCTCTGAAAAGCCTTGGTGGCGAATCCTCTTGAGAGCCTTTGTGGCTACCTTTTTTTGGAAGCCTTTATGGATTATTACCTCAAAAATATGTAGAGAGAATTCTGTAATGTTCAAGTGGGGAGATGCTAGTCTGCCTTGTGTGAGATCTGAGTATGATTGTGAAGCATTTTCGATAGAATACTCAACAGAGTAACCAGCTGTTGAATATGCCTTAGTGATCTGCCATGACAAGAACTTGGAACAACTAAAATGCTGGTGGTGTAAAAGTCCACCATATCTTAGAACTGTCGAATTCTGTATGAATTTCTATTACGAGAATTAACTTATTATATTCTTCCATTAAGTTTGTTTATATAGGCTGATTCAAAGATATAAGGTAACGGGTATTCTAGTAATTGTTGGAGTATGTGAAGGAATCTCCAAGAGTAGTATCAATTGGATATTGACTTGACAAGTGTATCAAAATACGAACTGCAAAGGAATTGTGTAACACCCTAAACCCGACCTAGACGTTATGATCGAATCCGAAGATGTCAAAAGGTAGGGTTTTGAAAGCGATGTTGTCTTGTCCAATCAAATTATTCACATTTTACTGAAAATACCATCTGATTAATTAAGTAATTCATTAGCCAAAAACTTATTAATGCGGAAGCCTTAAAACTGTTATAATTTAGAAATCCAGTTTGAGTTTTTAGAAAAACCTTTGTTTTCGTCATGCATCGCAACGAAAGAGTTAAAACACAACTAAACCAAGCAAAAACCAACAGTCCACAAAGAGAGTCTCAAAAATTACAACTCTCAGAATTAAATCCCAATTATTAAATACCATAAATTAATAAATCTAAACAGTTTTATGGAAGAGTGGTCACTTCCGAGTCCCTACTGCACCGACCCGCCTAAGACTGTGGATTACCTGACAATACAGATAAACAGATGTGAGTTTATGTAAACTTAGTGTGTAACCTAGCAGAATTAAGCATGCAATCATACAGAATTATATACACAGTTGGAAACCGATACAGATACAGATTCGAGCTCAAGCCCATTTCAGATACAGATACAGTAAACAAAATCAGACTATTAGAATCCTACCCCCATCCTCTACACACCATCTCCGACCATCATGTGGGGTTAAAAACACCCACCCATCCCTACACACCAGGTTGTGCCGTTACGACACGTATCAGATATAGTGCAGCCAAGCTGCCAGATAAGAGGCGATGATCACTATACAGAACACTTCCTCCATCAATACAAAACCCACCCCACAATCATGTACATAATAGATACAGAATAACATAAAGGACATGCTCAACATGCTATGTACAGATATCAAAACAATCAGATATGCATGGCATAATCATACTCCGAATAGATTATCAGTCTATCAGATCTACAGTTTTGGGGTTTGGTTTGCCCTTACCGACCCTACTGTAGGCCCACAGTCGACTGGGATAGCTCGTGCGACCCTAGGAGAAATTTCAAAAATTTGGGCCCATATGCCCATGTGGCCCCACACGCCCAGATTGGCCTTGCTCGTGTGGCCCACACGGCCTGGCCCAAGAATTCACACGCCCATGTGTCATGCCTGTGTGGGCCCACACGCCCAACTCAGCCTAGCTCGTGTGGCCCACATGGCCACACTCGAGCCACCACACGGCTGTGTGCTGCACATGGCCATGCCTTCATCGACCACATGGTCGTGTTCTCGCACACGGCCTACCACACTGGTGACCACACGCCCGTGTGGCGTCGACAGAATAGTTTTTTTGGCTTTTGTCGAAACCTCGTTTTTTATATTTTGGGTGCACACCTGGTAACGATTCGATGTGAAACCACTCCCGAGCCTTCCAAAACCTATAAACAGAGTATATATCATCGATTTAATAAATTGTTTTAACAAACTCCCTACTCGAACCAATACAGAACCGACTTACCACCGATGACAAATTGCTCTCAATGCGCACTAAACCAATGAGATGCAATTTCCTGCTCCACAAACTGCTCCTAAATGGAATTAACACCAATCGATTACTACCAATTGCCATCACCAAAATCCAAAATCAACGATCACAGAAACAAGAACTCACTTACCAACCAATTAGAAACCCAGCAAACCAAAGGCACAATCCGATGATAGAATCACCAACAGATTTGAAGAGAAAGATGAAATAAAAGTTTTATCGGAAGAAGAAAGACACCAGAAACCCAAAGGAAAAGATGAAGAAAACGTCAGATGGGAAGTTTGGAAGATGAGAGAGAAAAAAATTCAAAAAAGAATAAAAAAAGAATAAAATAATATCAAGTTAACTCCCAAATCCCTCAAACCTCTCCCACTAACCCCTCAATCTCATCCACTACAGAATTTAAGCTGAACCAAAACCTTAACGGCCAAACAAGCAAAAATAAACTTCCGTGCTTGCGCAGAGATTCGAACACATGACCTCCAACACACCGACACATTTACCACTTGAACCAGCAGGCTCATTCTGTTATGGATTTACAGGAAATTAAATACAAACCCACTGCTCAGGAATAAGGCTTAGATTTAAAAAATAACCAAAATTTAGCAAGGGTAAGACTTGAACCCAAGACATCTCTCACACACCCAGAACACTTAACCACTGAAGCAGATACACATTTGTGTCAAAATTCTACAGAATAAGATATAAGAAAATTTAGGGTGTTATAACTCTACCCCCTAAAAGAAATTTCGACCTCGAAATTTACCTGATCAGAACAGATGAGGATACTGCTGACACATCGAGTCCTTAGGTTCCCACTTGACTTCCTCAAAACCATGATTCTGCCATAGAACCTTCACTAAAGGGATAGACTTCCTCCTCAGAACCTTAATGTCACGATCTAGAATCTGAACCGGCTCCTCCTCAAAGGTCAAATATGGCCTAACCTCGATCTCCTTAAGAGGAATAATATGAGATGGGTCAGACCGATATTGCCTCAACGTCGAGATGTGAAACACATCGTGGATATGGTCCAACTCTGAAGGTAGCTCCAACTGATATCCTACACGCTTTAGAATCTGATATGGCCCAATAAACCTAGGGCTCAACTTGCCCTTACAGCCAAATCTCAGAACCTTATTCCATGGTAAAACCTTAAGAAAGACGAAGTCCTCCACAGAGTACTCAATATCACGCCTCTTCAGATCTGCATAGGATTTCTGTCTATCAAAAGCTGCCTTCAGATGATCCCAAATCACCCTAACTTTATCCTCAGTCTCATAAACCAAATCTGGACCCAGAACTCGATGTTCACCCAACTCGGTCAAACACAGCAGAGTGTGACACTTACGACCATACACGGCCTCGTAAGGTGCCATCTGGATGCTAGCCTGGAAACTATTATTGTATGCGAACTCTGCTAGTGGCTGATAATCCTCCCAACTACCCCAGAAGTCGATCACACAACTCCTAAGCATATCCTCCAGTGTCTGAATCACCATCTCAGATTGACCATCGGTCTGAAGATGGAACGTAGTACTGAAGTCCAATCTCGAACCCAGAGCCTTGTGTAATTTCTTCCAGAACAGAGAAGTGAAACGAGGATCTCTATCAGAAATGATCGACACCGGAACCCCATGCAGTCTAACTATTTCAGAGATGTAAAGTTTTGTTAACTTCTACAGAGAATACTCCGTCCGAACTGAAATGAAGTGAGCAGACTTAGTCAATCAATCCACGATGACCCAAACATAATCCTTCTTAGTGGGTGTCAAAGGCAACCCACTAACAAAATCTATCATTACTCGTTCCCATTTCCATAAGGGAATCTTAACTGGCTGCAATAATCTTGAAGGCAACTGGTGCTCAGCCTTAGCCTGCTGGCACATCAGACATCGAGCCACAAAATCTGTAACCTCACGCTTCAATCCCGACCACCAGTACAACTCACGAAGATCACGATACATCTTATTACCACCGGGATGCATAACATAAGGGTTACTGTACTCCTCCCTCAGAATTGACTATCTCAGATCAGAATCATTTGGCACACAGATTTGCCCTCAAAAACATAGAACCCTATCATTATTCAACCCAAAATCAGAAGTAGTACTACTCTCAACCTGACGAAACCGCACACCCAGAGTTTTATCCACTAACTGTCTATCTCGAAACTGATCAATCCAAGTCGGCTTAACTTGCAACTCGGCTAACAAACTCCCATCATCAAATAGACTAAGGCGAGTGAACATCGCTCTCAAATCAGTCGTCGCTCTATGACTGAGAGCATCTGCCACCACATTGGCCTTACCAGAATGATATTCAATCATGCAGTCATAATCTTTAAGTAGTTCAATCCATCGTCGCTGCCTAAGGTTCAACTTCTTCTGAGTAAGGAGATACTTGAGGCTTTTGTGATAGGTGTAGATAATACACCTCTCACCATACAGATAGTGTCTCCATATTTTCAATGCAAAGACTACTGTAGCCAAATCAAGATCATGCGTTGGATAGTTCCCTTCGTGTGTCTTAAGCTGACAGGATGCATAAGCCATAACCTTACCATCCTGCATTAGAACGCAACCCAAGCCAATGTGCGACGTATCACTGTATACCACAAACTCCTTTCCAGATTCAAGTCAGACGTATCGGAGCAGAGCACGAGTCAAAAGCAGGACTTGAGCTTTTCAAAGCTCAATTCTTTCGCAGATCGATCCGGATAAAAGGGACACCCTTATGTAGAAGTTTAGTAAGAGGAGCTACAATAAGAGAGAACCCTTCTACAAAACGATGATAATAACCCGCCAGACCCAAAAAACTATGAATTTCAGAAACGTTCTTAGGTTGTTTCTAGTCAATTACAACCTCAACCTTTCGAAGATCAACACGAATCCCCTCAGCAGAAACCACGTGCCCCAGAAAGGTTACCTGTCACAACCAGAATTCACACTTGCTCAACTTAGCGTAGAGCTACTTTTCTCGGAGTATTTGAAGCACAATTCTAAGATACTCATCATGCTCATCCTCAGTCTTAGAGTATACTAGAATATCATCGATGATTACCATGACGAACTGATCCAGATAAGGCTGGAATACTCAGTTTATCGGATCTATAAATGCTGTAGGAGCATTCGTCAGACCAAAAGGCATAACTAGGAACTCGTAATGTCCATAACGAGTCCTAAATGCAGTCTTATGAACATCAGCTTCCTTAACCCTCAACTGATGATACACAGATTGAAGATCAATTTTAGAGAACACCGAAGCCCCTCGGAACTTGTCAAGTAAGTCGTCGATCCTCAAAAGCGGATACTTATTCTTCACGGTCAGTTTATTCAACTACCGATAATCGATGCACATTCTCATGGTCTCATCCTTCTTCTTAACAAATAGAACTGGTGCCTCCCACGGAGACACACTAGGGCGAATGAAACCACGATCCAGAAGTTCTTACAGTTGAGCCTTAAGTTCTGTAAGCTCTTTTAGTGCCATTCAGTAGGGAGCAATGGACACAGAAGCTATACCCGGAAGAAGCTCAATCCCAAACTCGACCTCTCGACTAGGAGGTAAACCCGGTAACTTCTCAGGAAAGACATCTGAAAAATCCCTTATAGTTCTGATATTCTCAACAGAAGAGCCTCTAGAATCAGAAACACTGACATAAGCCAAGTACGCCTCACACCCTTTTCGAACCAGTTTCTCAGCCACAAGAGCGGAGATCACGTTGGATAGATAGTCTCGACGCTTGCCGATTACGACTACTTCCCTATCATCCTTAGTCCTCAATACGACCCTCTTAGTCGCGCAGTCTTAACTAACTCGGTGCTTTACCAACCAATCCATGCCCAGAATTAAGTCAAACTCCCTAAACGGAAGCTCCATCAGATTCGCCAGAAAAACAGTACCTTGTACCTCTAACGAAACATCCCTATAACGTTTACTAACTCAGACAGACTGTCCCAACGGACTCATTACAGTGATCTCACTAGATGTGCTCTCAACAGAAACCCTCAAATTTTCAGATACAGAGCTAGCTACATAGGAGTGCGTAGAACCTATGTCTATAAGAGAAGTATATGGTACATCAGAAATTAAGAACGTACCGGTGATAACATTTGGAGCATCTCTGTCCTCTCGGTGTCGAGCAAAATAGACAAGTGCACGCTGCCTCGCCTTTGTCTTAGTAATACTTCTGCCTGTGCTTTCTACCCACGGCCCAAACCGTTACCACCTCTAGTCGCTCTCTGACCCCTAGGTGGCTCTTGAATCGCGCCCTCCGAGGTCGCATGGAACCAGAGCTTACGCCCGATCATTCGTCCGCTACGGGCAATCTCTAATACAGTGCTCTAGAGATCCACACCTCAAATAAGCCCCAATTGTAACGCCTCAAATTTTGGGCCTAGAAGTTCTGGGTTTTGAGTGTAGTGACAGCGAGGAGGTCGCACACATAAGTTAAGTTGTGCAATTTAGTGTCAGAATGGGCCTGCTGATCTGGTGGTTGAGAGAGTGTTAGGGAACCTCATGGTTCCGGGTTCGAGTCTTAGTGTGAACGTTTTGGTAGGTATTTTATTTTGTTTTGTTTTTAGTTAATTATAATTATTTATTATTATTAAATTATTAGTTTTATGACTAAAGTGGTTTTTAATTTTAATTTTAATTTTATTTTTTGGCTTTTCTATTTTCACGTTCTCCTCTCCTCCCCTCTCTTCTGCTTTCTAAATATTTTTCAAAACGGTTGATTTGTGGATTCGGGAATTTTGTGCCTCTACCGTCTTCTCCGATCGCACACAGGTGTGGGATTCGAACTGTAACTACATTATTTTTTTAATTATTTAATGGCTTTTGCAAACTTATGATTCGGGTGTTCTTGAGTGAATGTTAAACCGAGGATCTTGAGTTATAGTCAATAGAAGTGATGAGAAATCATCACTTTCTGATATATGTTGAAAGGGTGAAGGTTAGGGACGGTTCTGGTGGCCAAAATGGCAGTTCTGAGGCTGATATTGGGTGGTTTTGTGACCTCCTCGACGGCCACACGGGCGTGTGTCGAGGCACACGGTCGTGTGGAATTGGGAATTAGGGTTTTCGTCCAAATTTGGGTGTCACACGGCCTGGACACACGGTCGTGTGGCCGATTGGGGATTTTATCGATATCCGTACGGCCGTGTCCCTAGGACACACTGGCTTGTGGGTTTGGGAATTAGGGATTTCAGGGATTTAGAGATTCCACACGGGCGTGTGTTTCGGGACACACGATCGTGCCTGGTGGTGGGCACACGGGCGTGTGAGACCCTCACACAGCCGTGTCTTTCCTGCACCCTATTTTAGCCAATTTAGACAGTGTGTCACACGGCCTGGTTGCACGGCCGTGTCCCCTACTTCATACGGGCGTGTGCCTCTGCCACACTGCCGTGTACCTCTCTCTATATGGGTGTTTGGACCCCCACACGGCGTAGATTGCTCCACACGGCCGGAGCACACAGGCGTGTGGCCCTGACTCGTCAATTTCTAATTTTAAGTCAAGTTAACTACAATCGTGACTCTGTGTGTTTCAACCCCTGGCTAAGCTTTAGCAAGGGTAATTATGACACTGTTATAACTTCGATTTATGTGTGTTAATGGTGGTTGGTTGTGTGATAAGCTTGAGACTGAACTTGAGTTGTGAATGTGCACATATCTAATTCTGTAACTGACTGATTGGAGGTGAGTGCCTGCTTTTGATTAACTATCTGTAACTGGTATTCTGATTGTGTTCATCTGACTGCATACATATATATGCATTTATACATTTGCATAAAATTATTTTGGGTGGGATGTTGAAGAGAAGGGAGATTTATGACTTGGCAGTTTATCTGCATTTTGATAGCCCCAATTCCCAGAGGGTCGAGGGCGGTCCCAATACCCTGCGGGTCATGGATAATGCGGATGATCATCATTGTCGGGCAACAAGGATGACTTCATAATGATATAGCGATTCTCGCATTGCATCATATCGCATGTAACGTTAGCTACGCCACGCATACCATTATCCGATCGGCAGTTTTATCGCAATCTATCGGTATAGCGGATTACCGTATTGTACTGTACCACATGTACGTTAGCTACGCTACGTACCATTATCTGATTTGGTAGTTCATACTGCATGTCTGTACCACGGTTTACTGCATTGCTCAATACAACTCATAGCTAGCATTGCTGCGTAATATATGAGACTGGAAGTCTATCTGCAAACTAATGGTCCCAATTTCTTGAGGGTCGAGGACAATGCTGATGATCATCGTTGCTGGGCAACCCGGGATGACATCCTATGGAGTATAAGGTTGGATCAGCTTTTCGAGGTCCTACTCGGAGTGCATGGATGGGTAGGTTGATTAAATCCCCACAGTAAGTGTAGGGTTGGACGGAGATGGTGTGTTGGCTAGATGGGTGGGTTATTTTATAACTCATTTGCACTCATATGCATCTGATAGAATCTGTGTGACTGAATGTGATTGTACTATTAGACTGAAATGTCTGATTGATCTGTTGGACTGAATGTAATACTATGACTGAATGTGTTACTGATCGACTGAAAGGCACGTGTGCCTATGCAAATTCAATAGACTTTCTCTATAAATGTTTGACTGAACTGTTATTGTGATTGTGTGACTGACTTGTGAGCTGTTGCTACTGTATTTGAATAGCACGTGAGATTAGGTGTGTCTGTCTACTCCATATGACTGTAAAGTGCATATGGTTTGTGTTTGATGTTGGGCGAACTCGCTTAACTGTTATCTGTCTGTAAGTATGTTCCATTTCAGGACTACTACTGGTTTTCTGTGTCTGATTCCGTAGTTAATCGATTTTGATCTCACACTGAGCTTGAGTAGCTTACCCCTCTTCATTTCCCTTTCAGTCTGATTCTCGGATTACGGATTTGGACTCGATGACGCGGAGGTCTCGGACAGTTTTGGTAGAAATAAGTTATAAGCTTTTATTTTCAGGTTTTAATTGTTATTCGTTTAAGTTCGAATTGTAAAGTTTCACAATACTGTGGTACAGCTCTTGTTAAGCTTTCATTCGTACATTTTATACTATTATACTTACCGATGAATTTTATATGATTAAATGTTTTGATTTGCTTCGGGATAAACATTTTTAGAAATTAGATTTTTAACGACTCGATTTGTAAAATTTTCTCACGATCACTTCGGTGATCAATGTGGCCTCTCGAATTCGGTCTAGACTTCTAGGTCAAGTTTAGGGTGTTACATTTAGTGGTATCAGAGCCAAGTTTGCAAATACTCGGCCTGTGTTCTCTACGTGGACGTGTGCACAAATCTTGATTTTGAAAAGTATTGAAAAGCTGTACCACAGAAAATTGAAATGGATTGAAATTTTGTAAAGTGATTTACGAAAACGGACTGTCTGAGACTCCGATGCTGGTCTAGGTAGAAATTCGAAGTTGTGATACTTGAAATTTAGATTTTGTACTTATTATGTGTTACTTTTTGGAAATGTAGACTTCCTAAGTTAGCGACAGTACTGATATGGATTCCGAAGTTAGGCAGGACTGTAAGGAGTCTTTCGCTTCTCCGAAACGTGAGACTGTTCAGGAGGCAGAAGTCAATGCGGTTCTGCCAACTTCGGGTAGTGATAACCCGGAGCTTGGTAATGAGGCACTGACCCGAGTAGTGAGGGAAGTGCTAGAGGAAGTGTTTGGAGCTAGGATGAGGGAGATTAGTGAGACGCTCCAGGCTAGGTGCGTGGACTGTGGGAAAAAGAGAGATCGTATTTCTCTGAAGTTAGAGCCTCGATCTGTGAAGTATGTTAGGACGCATCCGACTGGTAGTAAAGGTAGTGCCAGTGGTGGCACGAGCGTACCGTCTTGTGAGCACTGTAAGAGGCGCCATGTGGGTGATTGCTGGAGAAAGTCAGGAGCGTGTCTGAGATACGGGTCCACTGAGCATCGGGTTCGAGATTGTCCTCGGCGCTTTTGAGTCAGGTATGGTTAAGTGTGGTTGGATGTGTTTATTTGAGCATTAAAATTGTGTGTATGTGACAACTGTTTGTCTGCTTCAGTGGTTAAGTGTTCTGGGTGTGTCTGAGAGGTTCTAGGTTCAAGTTTACTGTAGTAGTGTTTTGGAATTAGAGTGCGCAGTGGGAGAGTAGTGGTGTAGTTTTGTTATATGACTACTCTGTTAGTTGGAAATTTCGGGGATGAAATTTCTTTAAGAATGGGTGAATTGTAACGCCCCAAATTTTGGGCCTAGAAGTTCTGGGTTTTGAGTGTAGTGACAGCGAGGAGGTCGCACACATAGGTTAAGTTGTGCAATTTAGTGTCAGAATGGGCCTACTGGTCTAGTGGTTGAGAGAGTGTTAGGGAACCTCAGGTTCTAGGTTCGAGTCTTAGTGTGAACGTTTTGGTAGGTATTTTATTTTGTTTTGTTTTTAGTTAATTATAATTATTTATTATTATTAAATTATTAGTTTTATGACTAAAATGGTTTTTAATTCTAATTTTAATTTTAATTTTATTTTTGATTTTTCTGTTTTCACTTTCTCCTCTCCTCCCCTCTCTTCTGCTTTCTAAATATTTCTCAAAACGGTTGATTTGTGGATTTGGGAATTTTGCGCCTCTGCCATCTTCTCCGATCGCAAACAGGTGTGGGATTCGAACTATAACTATATTTTTTTAATTGTTTAATGGTTTTTGCAAACTTATGATTCAGGTGTTCTTGAGTGAATGTTAAACCAAGGATTTTGAGTTCTAGTTGATGGAAGTGATGAGAAATCGTCACTTTCTGATATATGTTGAAAGGGCGAAGGTTAGGGACGATTCTGGTGGCCAAAACGATAGTTTCAGGACTGATATAGGGTGGTTTCGTGACCTCCTCGATGGCCACACGGGCGTGTGTCGAGGCACACAGTCGTATGGAATCGGGAATTAGGGTTTTCGGCCAAATTTGGGTTCCACACAGCCTGGCCACACGGCCGTGTGGCCGATTGGGGATTTTGTCGATATTCGCACGGCCGTGTCCCTAGGACACACTAGTGTGTGGGTTTGGGAATTAGGGATTTCAGGGATTTAGGGATTCCACACGGGCGAGTGTTTCGGGACACATGGCCGTGTGACTGATTTGGGGCCTAGGGATTCCACACGGGCGTGTGTTTTGGGACACACGGCCATGTCCGGTGGTGGGCACACGGCCGTGTGAGACCCTCACATGGCCGTGTCTGTCCTACACCTTATTTTAGCCAATTTGGACAGTGTGTCACACGGCCTGATTGCACGGCCATGTCCCCTACTTCACACGGGCGTGTGGCTCTGCCACACTGCCGTGTACCTCTCTCTACACGGGTGTTTGGACCCCCACACGGCCTGGATTGCTCTACACGGCCGGAGTACATGGGCGTGTGGCCCTGACTCGTCAATTTCTGATTTTAAGTCAAGTTAACTGCAATCGTGACTCTGTGTGTTTCAACCTTTGGCTAAGCTTTAGCAAGGGTAATTATGACTCTGTTCTGACTTCGATTTATGTATGTTAATGGTGGTTGGTTGTGTGATAAGCTTGATACTGAACTTAAGTTGTGAATGTGCACATATATGATTCTGTAACTCACTGATTGGAGGTGAGTGTCTGCTACTGATTAACTATCTGTAACTGGTATTCTGATTGTGTTCATCTGACTGCATACATACATATGCATTCATACATTTGCATAAAATTATTTTGGGTGGGATGTTCAAGAGAAGGGAGATTTACGACTTGGCAGTTTATCTGCATTCTGATAGCCCTAATTCCCAGAGGGTCAAGGGCGGTCCCAATACCCTGCGGGTCGTGGACAATGCAGATGATCATCGTTGTCGGCCAACCCAGGATGACATCATAACGGTATAGCGAATTACCATATTGCACTGTACCGCATGTATGTTAGCTATGCTACGTACCATTATCTGATCTGACAGTTTTACTGTAATCTATCAGTATAGCGGATTACTACATTGCACTGTACCGCATGTACGTTAGCTACGCTACGTACCATTATCTGATCTGGCAGTTCATACTGCTTGTCTGTACCACGGTTTACCGCATTGCACAGTACAACTCATACGCTAGCAGTGATGCGTAATTTATGAGACTGGCAATCTATCTGCACACTGATGGTCCCAATTCCCTGAGGGTCGAGGACAATGCTGATGATCATCGTTGCCAGGCAACCCAGGATGACATCCTATGGAGTATAAGGTTGGATCAGATTTTCGAGGTCCTACTCGGAGTGCAGGGATGGGTGGGTTAATTAAATCCCCACAGTAAGTGTAGGGTTAGACGGAGATGGTGTGTTGGCTGGAGGGGTGGGTTATTTTATAACTCATTTGTACTCATATGCATCTGATAGAATCTGTGTGACTAATTGTGATTGTACTATTAGACTGAAATGTCTGATTGTTCTGTTGGACTGAATGTAATACTATGACTGAATGTGTTACTGATCGATTGAAAGGCGCGTGTGCCTATGCGAATTTGGTAGACTTTCTCTATAAATGTCTAACTGAACTGTTATTGTGATTGTGTGACTAACTTGTGAGCTGTTGCTATTGTATTTGAATAGCACGTGAGATTAGGTGTGTCTGTCTGCTCCATATGACTGTAAAGTACATATGGTGTGTGTTTGATATTGGGCGAACTCGCTTAATTGTTATCTGTCTGTAAGTATGTTCCATTTCAGGACTACTACTGGTTTTCTGTGTCTGATTCCGTAGTTAATTGGTTTTGATCTCACACTGAGCTTGAGTAGCTCACCCCCTCTTCTGTTTCCCTTTCAGCTACAGTTCTGGATTTTGGATGCTGGACTCATTACGCGAAGGTCTCGGACAGTTTAGGTAGAAATAAGTTATAAGCTTTTATTTTCAGGTTTTAATTGTTATTCGTTTAAGTTCGAATTGTAAAGTTTCACAATACCGTGGTATAGGTCTTGTTAAGCTTTCATTCGTACATTTTATATTGTTAAACTTACCGATGAATTTTATATGATTAAATGTTTTGATTTGCTTCGGGATAAACATTTTTGGAAATTAGATTTTGAACGACTCAATTTGTAAAATTTTCTCACGATCACTTCGGTAATCAATGTGGCATCCCAAATTCGGTCTAGACTTCTAGGCCGGGTTTGGGGTGTTACACCCATCCTCCTCCAACACTCGCCCGGATGGCGCCTACTACAGTCACTGCACGGCTGGATCCCAGTAGGAGCAACAGGAACCCCAACTCTAACTGGCCCATCCGATCTGACCTTTTTTTTAGGCCTCTGCACAGAACTTGAGGGCTCCGAATCCATCTTGTTCTTACCCCTCTCTCGATCCTTATTCTAGCGCTCCACACGCTTAACATCATCGGTGATCTTTGCCTTCTTTACCAGAACAGCAAACTCTCGCTCCCTCTGTGGAGCAATCAACACCCTCAGACTGTATCTTAAGCCATCCTCAAATCGGACACACCTCTCGTACTCAGACGCCACCATGCCTCAAGTGTAGCGGCTCAACCTAAAAAATTCAGCCTCATACTCGTCCACAGATCTATCTCCTTGCGTGAGATTCATGAATTCACGTCTATGAGCATCGACATAGCTCGCCCCCACATATTTAATCTAGAAAGTGGTCTTGAAGAAATCCCAACTCAATCGATCAGGCTGAGTACCCTCCTCAACCTTCAGCCACCACTGATAAGCCTCATCGCGAATCAGAGAAGCTGCATCCTTAAGTTTATGCTCGAATGTACAATCCAAGTCATTCATAATCCTCTCTGTGGCTTCCAACCAATACTCGGCCACACTAGGGGCGACTCCAGTAACACCCGTAAATAGCTCAGCACCATTAGATCAGAGTCGGTCAGTTACCGACCCACAGCCCCCAGATCCAAAATGGGGTCTAGTGACCCTCTTCAATATTCTCAGCATGGCCTGTGACAGTGCGTCATCCCCAGCCGAACGGCTCTGAGACCCAGTCTCGGTAGCAGGTGAAACTGGTGTCTCATTCATATCCAGATTTGGCATACTACCTAGAGAGGAAGACTCAGCTCAAGACCCCTACGGCTTCTTCCAAAGCCACGAGTACCACATCTGTGAATTTCACGTGCGCTCATTGTCTAATTCGAGTTTTATCTACATTATAGAGTTTTATGCATCAGTTCAAATATTTATTAACAGATATTTTATGCATAATTTATAAGAAATTCAGAAATGTTTTCAGAAGTTTCAGTCTTCTAACTAATTCAGTACAGTTTCAAAGGGTACTAACTACAGTGTTCCAGAATAGTTCTATCTAAATAGAGAAATAATTACAAGATCGACGCTGGAGACTCGGTGTACCACTTACTTTTTTATATTACTCAAGAAATTTGAAAGCCAATTCTTTTAAAACACAATTTTGGAACTCAAAATTCACAGCTGAGTTTTGCAACTTGGCTTCGATACCACTAAATGTAACACCCCAAACCCAGCCGAGACGTTATGGCCGAATCCAAAGATGTCACAAGGTAGGGTTTTGAAAGCGGTGTTGTCTTGTCCAATCAAATTATTCACATTTTACTGAAAATACCATCTAATTAATTAAGTAATTCATTAGCCAAAAACTTATTAATGCGGAAGCCTTAAAACTGTTATAATTTAGAAATCCAGTTCGAGTTTTTAGAAAAACCTTTGTTTTCGTCATGCATCGCAACAAAAGAGTTCAAACACAACCAAACCAAGCAAAAACCAACAGTCCAGAGAGAGAGTCCCAAAAATTACAACTCTTAGAATTAAATCCCAAATTATTAAATACCATAAATTAATAAATCTAAATAATTTTACAAAAGAGTGGTCACCACCGAGTCCCTGCTGCACTGACTCGCCTAAGACTGTGGATTACCTAACAATACAGACAAACAGATGTGAGTTTACGTAAACTCAGTGTGTAACCCAACAAAATTAAGCATGCAATCATACAGAATTATATACACAGTCAGAAATAGGTACAGATTCAGATTCGGGCTCAAGCCTATTTCAGATACAGATACAGTAAATAGAATCAGACTATCAGAATCCTACCCCCATCCTCTACACACTATCTCCGGCCATCCAAACACACCATGTGGAGTTAAAAACACCCACCCATCCCTACACACCAGGTTGTGCCGTTACGACACGTATCAGATATAGTGCAGCCAAGCTGCCAGATAAGAGATGATGATCGCCATACAGAACACTTCCTCCATCAATACAAAACCCACCCCACAATCATGTACAAAATAATACAGAATAACATAAAGGACATGCTCAACATGCTATGTACATATATTAGAATAATCAGATATGCATGGCATAATCATATTCAGAATAGATTATCAGTCTATCAGATCTACAGTTTTAGGGTTTGGTTAGTCCTTACCGACCCTACTGTAGGCCCACAGTCGATTGGGACAAACCGTGCGATCCTAGGAGAAATTTCAGAAATTTGGGCCCACATGCCCGTGTGGCCCCATACGCCCAGATTAGCCTTGCCCGTGTGGCCCACACGGCCTGGCCCAAGAATCCACATGCCCATGTGTCATGCCCGTGTGGGGCCACACGGCACACGCCCAACTCGGCCTAGCCCGCGTGGCCCACACGGCCACACTCGAGCCACCACACGGTCGTGTGCTGCGCACGACCATGCCTTCGTCGACCACACAGCCGTGTTCTCGTACACGGCCTACCACACGGGTGACCACACGCCCGTGTGGTGTCGACAGAATAGTTTTTTTGCTTTTGCTGAAACCTCATTTTCTGCATTTTGGGTACACACCTGGTAACAATTCGTTGTGAAACCACTCCCGAGCCTTCCAAAACCTATAAACAGAGTATCTATTATCGATTTAGTAAATTGTTTTAACAAACTCCCTACTCGAATTAATACAGAATTGACTTACCACCGATGGAAAATTGCTCCCAATGCGCACTAAACCGACGAGATGCAATTCCCTGCTTCACAAACTGCACCTAAATGGAATTAACACCAATCAATTACTACCAATTGCCATCACCAAAATCCGAAACCAGCGGTCACAGAAACAAGAACTCACTTACCAACCAAGTAGAAACCCAGTAATCCAAAGACACAATCCGACGATAGAATTACCAACATATTTGAAGAGAAAGATGAAATAAAAGCTTTACTGGAAGAAGAAAGACGCCAGAAACCCAAAGGAAAAGATGAAGAAAATGTCAGATGGGAAGTTTTGGAAGATGAGAGAGTAAAAAATTCAAAAAAGAAAATAAAATAATAAAATAATATCAAATTAACTCCCAAATCCCTCAAATCTCTTCCACTAACCCCTTAGTCTCATCCACTATTGAATTTAAGCTGAACCGAAAATTTAATGGTCAAACAAGTAAAAATAAACTCCCATGCTCGCTCAGGGATCGAACACAGGACCTCCAACACACCAACACCTTTACCACTTGAACCAACAGGCTCATTCTGTTATGGATTTATAGGAAATAAAATACAAACCCACTGCTCAGGAATAAGGCTTGGATTTAAAAAATAACCAAAATTAAGCAAGGGTAAGACTTGAACCCAAGTTATCTCTCACACACCCAGAACACTTAACCACTAAAGTGGATACACATTTGTGTCAAAATTCTACAGAATCAGATTTAAGAAAATTTAGGGCGTTACAAATTGTATAATGGGATTCAAAATTTTGGTGTAATGTTTGGGATCCGCCAATCAAGTGAAAGGAGCATAAGATGGTTAAGCACAACGTTTGATGTATGGTTAAGCACAACGTTTGATGTATGGTTATTCACTAACCAAGAATCAGAACTATACCTGCCAGTATCTGAGAGGGAACCTAAACCCATTGAGTCAAAAGAATCTATATCTCCGTTAAAAGGTAAATATGAGTGAGACACACTAAGTTCCTTGGAAACTTATATGCACGTTTTTGGTATGCAAGTATGTGATTTATAGTAATCCGTTGAGAGGGACCAAGCCAGGGATGTGTCATAGTGGTAGATCAAGGGTAATATTATGCATATAGAGGAACCCTTTCTAAAACATGTTTTCAAATGAAAAATAATAATACCCGCCATAATTTGTCTATTTCTTTAAGTAAACTGTTTTAAGATTTTATTTTACCTTTGAAAGTTTTATGAAAAACGGTAAATGTATTATTTAAACCTATTATCTTTGGAAGGAATTTTAATAAATAAGAGGTATATTCAGTATATTTTTTAGTAGATTGAAAATTTTAGTTAAGTGTGTAAGTTATGTGTGGTGTCTTATACTCGGATCCAGTAAATTGGGTCGGGTATAAGGCGTTACATTCAATGCCTATTGTGGAGTTTTAGGGGATTAATCCACGTACTTGTACTTGTGTCTACATACAGTAAATAGGGGTTAATAGTAAATAAAGATATGTTATTCTGATTTTGGTAATGAAAGGTTATTCTGATCCTGATAATCAAATGTCATTTTATCCTGAAAATGATAAGTCATTTTGATTCTGAAAATGACATGTCACTTTGATTTTGATAATAAAATTCCATGATGATCCTATAATCAAATGTCATCCTTATTATAAATAATGATATGTGAAATTTGTAACAACCCATTTTCAGTATAATCGGAATAGTGGTTTCGGGACCACAAATTCGAGCCGAAAAGAAAAACTATTTTAATATTATTGTATGGTCTTCATTATGATATGAATGTCATATGAAAATTTGGATAAGAAAATTTTACCGATTATGTGCTTAATTATGGAATGGACCAAATGGCATAAAATGCAAAAGTTGAATTCTAGCAGCTTAAAGGATCAAATAGCTATGGAATTTAAAAATTGAGGTCCTTATATGGTAATTAGACCATTAAATAAAAGTTAGTAGATATTTTTGGTGATTCATCCAAGGAAAAATTAAAAAAGGCTAAGGACTAAATTGGAAATGAGAAAAATTAAAAGATGATAAATAATTAAATAGAATTAATATCATTTCATATCATCTTCATGCCCAATTTTTCTATGGAAACCCTAGAAAAGAGAAAATAAACTTTCTTAGCTTAATTTGGTAAGTATTCTTGTCCCCTTTTTAGTAATTTTTATATTTTTGAGATCGGGATAGTTTAATTTATCTACTTTGGGGATTAATTTGAAAAGTTATCAAAGTATAGAAATTTTTCCATGGATGAATATGCTGAAATTTTGAAATTTATGGTAGAAAATGAAAGGTTGTTGATAGATAAACAACTTTTACAAAGTGAATTTTAATGAAATTGTGATTTAGAGACTAAATAGTAAAAATGTAAAATTCATGGAAAATTTCTGATTTTTATGAAATATATGTGCTGTAAATGTTATACTAAAATTTTGGTTAGCCTTGGAATAAGGATTAAATTGCATCAATTTCATTTTCCGAGCCTAGGGATGAAATTGGAAATTTTGAAAAGTTTAGGGGCAAAATGGTAATTTTGACTAGAGTGTAAAATGAATTCCACTGAATAATAATTATATTAAATTAATGATTAAATTCATTTATATAGATCCGGGTAACTCAAATTCCAAGGTAGATCGAGGAAAAGAGAAAGTTCCGGATTAGTAGATTCTCTTATACAAACTATAATCGAGGTAAGTTCCTGTAACTTAATTATACATACATGTTAATATGGTTGAATTGAATGTTACATTTGGAATGAATGCAGTATGTGTTTATGCGAATCATATAAAAGTTATAAATACATGAAATGATTATATGATCGGAAATGTTCATAAAGAGTTAAGTTCCGTTTGAATAATGAAATTCGATGGATACGTGTGATTTCCCGTATTTGAAAGTGATTCTGCATGTGTTGCAGACAGGATTTAGCTCGGATGAGTAATCCTGATATAGCCCTCTCGAGTATCCTGATATAAAGTTCCTGCGAGCATCCTGATCAGTAGTGATTTAGCATGTGTTTCACACTACCGCAGCTCTATGTGAGCGTCTTGTTACATGATTTGATCAGTTGTGATCCAGCATATAGTGCGGACACAAACGCAACTCTATGTGAGCTTCCTGATATGAACTCTTAAGAGTTTCTTGACATGGCTCGCTTGAACTCCCTGTTACCTTATCCGGTGCTCCCTGATATTATCTCTTCGGAGATATCTGATAAGTTTTATGAGCTCCCTGATTAAAACTCTTATGAGTTTACTGATTAGCCCGGATAAGTGTCTTGTTACATGATTACATGGCTCATCTGAGGATCCTGATATGTGGCTCGAGAGTGTGCTTCCTGATTAAGTGCCCTATTGGGTACCCCTGATTATGAATTGACGGATTACAGATTTGTACACCTTAAGTGTACTATTTAAGTATCCATCTATATTTCAATAATTCAACGGAGAAAACTCTCGACATGAGAAAAATGATGAGATAAATAGAAATATGCCTTGAATGCTTTTGAATTATTTGATGGTTATATGATGAACTCATCTATGCTTATTTGAATTACAAATGTATTATATGACTAACTTGCTTGCTTGAGTATATGTGTTTAGGTAAACTTGTCAAATTGATGAAAAGCGTGTTAATTGTATGCCTAACATTAATAAATGTGATTGGTAAGTTTTAATTCCTGTTATACGAACTTAGTAAACATTAAATACTTACTAGGTTTTATTTTCTTTGTTTTATAGTGCTCGGAAGCTCGCAAAGGTTGGAGATCGGTTGGAGCATCATCACACTATCCACTAGCTTGTTTTGGTATAAATAGTAAACTTATTTTGATATAATGGCATGTATAGGTTAACTTGGCCTTTGTTGGTTTGTAAATGATGTTTGCAATCTAGCCATTGGAATGGCTAGTAAATGGTTTGTTTTGACATATTTATAAGGTTATATCATGATAAATAATTATGTGACAAGTATGTTTAATATATAAGTTAAAAAAAGGTAAGAAAATAAACATGATTGCAAGTGATGAAATTTGATTTATAATGCTTGAATTGGTTGGTATATACTTGTAAGTTTTGGTGCACGTTGATGACAAGTTTGGGTGAGAAAATAAAACTAGGAAATGGTTTTATTTTGTCGACACGGGTAGACACACGGGCATGTGTCTTGACCGTGTGTGACACACGGCCTGGTACATGGGCATGTGGTTTGGCCATGTGTCCCCTGCATCTTAAATTTGAGAAACAGAATGCTCAGAATTGAGCACACGGGCAGAGACATGGGCGTGTGTCTCAACTGTGTGTGCTACACGGCCCAGAACACGGGCGTGTATCTTGACCGTGTGAAATCTGCACTTAATTTTGGAAAATTAAATTAACTACGCAGCCTAGCACATGGGCGTGTGGCTGGCCGTGTGGCACAACTCAGAGAGTTACACGGGGTCAAACACGGCCTATAGCACAGGCGTGTCCTATGGTCACACGGGCGTGTCCCTTGACCACACGGGCGTGTGTACCCTACATCTAGGAAAAAAATTGGAAATTTTGCGAAAAATTCTTTAAGTTCCTGATTTAGTCCCGACTCGATTCCAATGTTTATATTAGGCCTCGAGGGTCCAATCAAGGGACAATATGATTAGTTTTGGATATGAATAGTAATTGACATGAATTACGTGAATTTATTCTATAAACTCTAGTAATGCTCTGTAACCCTGTTTCAGCGACGGATACGGGTTAGGGGTGTTACATTTATTGGTATTAGAGCTACGATTTAGCCAATTCTCGGACTGAACGTAGCAAGTACAAGTTTAGCTATATATTCCATTATATAATTTATGATAGTGTGATATCTCCTGGCCATTTTAAATGTGTTTTTCATATAGTAATATCATCCAACCAAGCTAGAGCTGAATCCGAGGAAGCTGAGAGCAATGCTTCAGCTTCAGTTCAAAGAGCTGCATCTAGTAGTGGAAGGCCCGTATCTGAGGGCCGAAGTGAGGAGGCAAAACAAGCCTTCTTCCAAATGATGAATGAATGGTTCACTGAGTATTTGAGAACAAATCCTGCTGTACAACAACCTCCCCCTCCTGCTCCTCAACCGGTTCTAGAGATGCCATAGGGTGTTGAACCTGTTAGAACTGGTAAGCCTCCGGTAGATAAAATCCGTAAATATGTGGAAGAGGAATTTAGGGCTACTGCTGATGATGATCCAGAAAGGGCTGAGTTTTGGTCGAAAAATACTATCCGGGTTTTAGATGAATTATCTTGCACACCAGCTGAATGTTTGAAATGTACAGTATCTTTACTGAAAGACACAACTTATCATTGGTGAAATACCATAACTTCTGTTGTACTGAGAGAAAATGTTACATGGGAATTCTTCCAGACTGAATTCAGAAAGAAGTACATTAGTCAGAGATTTCTGGATCAGAAAAAGAAAGAATATTTAGAGCTCAAGTAGGGAAATATCACTGTATCTGAGTACGAGCGAGAATTTGTTCGACTAAGCAAGTATGCCAGAGAATGGGTTCCAACCGAGGCTAATATGTGTAAACAATTAGAAGAGGGATTAAATGAAGATATCAAGCTGTTAATCAAAATCCTTGAATTAAGGGAATTTATGGTTTTGGCTGATCAAGCACACAAAGCTGAAGAATTAAGTAAAGAAAAGAAACAAGCTGAAAGAGAAGCTCGGGTTTCTGGTAAAAGATTTATGAGCAAGTCACAATCGTCTGCTTTAAAGAAATCAAAGAAGTACCATGATCATTTCACCACATCTGCGGGATATTCTGGAAAAGAGCGGGGATATCAACGCTCTAACCCGAGGTCTTCATCTCCATCTATAACCAGTGTTGGAAGTGTCGGTAATCCCAAATCGAAATGTAAATATTGCAATAAATTTCACTTTGGGGAATGTCGTCTGAGAAGTGGAGCCTGCTATAAATGTGGTTCTCTCGATCATTTTCTTAAAGATTGTCTGAAAAGGGTTGAAAAAGATATTGATCAGACTCCAAAGCTGAGTAACCTTATCTCGAGAGGCAGACCACCTCGACACCCCGGGAATGTTAGTGGAAGCCGAAGTGTTATAAAAGATTCAACAGTTAAATCTGAGGCACGAGCACTGGCAAGAACATATGCTATACGTACAAGAGAGGATGCATCTGCACCAGACGTCATTACTGGTACATTTTCTCTACTTGATACTGATATTATTGCTTTGATTGATCCTGGTTCAACGCATTCATATGTATGCACAAAATTAGTAACTGTTAAAAATTTACCTGTTGAGTTCACTGAATTTGTGGTTAAAGTTTCAAATCCCCTAGGTCAATGCGTTATGGTGGATAAAATTTGTAAAAAATTATCAGTTGATGGTAAAGGGTTATTGCTTTTCGGCTGATTTGATGTTATTGCCCTTTGATGAATTTGATGTGATTTTGGGAATGGACTGGCTAACTCAGCATGATGCAGTGGTAAATTGTAAACAGAAATATATTGTGTTGAAATGTTAGAATGGTGAGTTACTCCATGTTGAATCTGATAAATTAGATGGGTTATCTAATGTGATTTCAGCAATATCAGCACAGAAATATGTCAGAAAAGGTTATGATGCTTATCTTGCATATGTGTTGGATACTAAAGTATCTGAGTCGAAGATTCAGTCAATGCCTGTTGTATGTGAATTTCTTGTTATATTTTCGGAAGAATTAACTGGCTTACCACCGGTTAGAGAAGTGGAATTCTTTATAAATCTTGTTCCGGGAACAACACCCATATCCATAGCACCTTATAGAATGGCTCCTACTGAATTAAAAGAGTTGAAAGTACAGTTGCAGGAGTTGATTGATAGAGGCTTTGCTCGACCCAATTTCTCACCTTGGGGTGCACCGGTTCTATTTGTAAAGAAGAAAGATGGATCGTTGAGGCTGTGCATTGATTATAGACAACTTAACAAGGTTACAATAAAGAACAAGTATCCATTGCCTCGTATTGATGATCTGTTTGACCAGTTGAAAGGTGCCACTGTATTTTCAAAGATTGATCTCCGTTTTGGTTATTATCAGCTACGAGTGAAGGAATCAGATGTTCCAAAAGCAGCTTTTAGAACCAGATACGGTCACTATGAGTTTCTTGTGATGCCATTTGGTTTGACAAATGCACCTGCAGTGTTTATGGATCCGACGAACAGGATTTTCAGACCATATCTAGACAGGTTTGTGGTGGTATTTATAGATGATATTATGGTTTATTCTCGAGACAAAAATGAACATGTAGATCATTTGAGAATTGTGTTACAAACACTGCGAGAGAAACAATTATATGCCAAATTCAGTAAATGTGAATTTTGGCTACGAGAAGATGGATTTCTCAGACGTATAGTATCTACAGAAGGTATTCGAGTGGATCTAAACAAAATTTCAGCCGTTGTTAATTGGAAGCCACTAAAGAACGTGTCTGAAGTTAGAAGTTTTCTAGGATTAGCTGGATATTATCGGAGATTTGTAAAAGGGTTCTCGATGATAGCTTCTCCGATGACTCGTTTGTTGCAGAAAGATGTGAAATTTGAGTTGTCTGATAAATGTCAGCAGAGTTTTGATAGGTTGAAAGCCTTATTGACAGAAGCACCTGTATTAGTTCAGCCTAAATCGGGTAAGGAGTTTGTAATTTACAGTGATGCATCGTTGAATGGTCTAGGCTGCGTCTTAATGCAAGAAGGTAAGGTAATAGCCTATGCTTCAAGACAGCTAAAACCACATGAAAGAAATTACCCGATACATGATCTTGAATTGGCAGCAATTGTGTTTGCATTAAAAATATGGCGACATTATCTGTTTGGTGAAAAATGTCACATATTTACTTATCACAAGAGTCTGAAGTATTTGATGTCACAGAAGGATTTGAATTTGAGACAGCGCAGGTGGCTTGAACTGTTAAAAGATTATGATTTGGTTATTGATTATCATCCGGGAAAAGCCAATGTGGTTGCAGATGCTTTGAGCAGAAAATCCCTATTTGCTTTGCGAGCAATGAATACCCGATTGTTGTTATCTGATGATGGTTCAATCATAGCTAAGTTAAAAGCTAGACCAACATTTTTGCAGCAGATTTCTGAAGCTCAAAAAAGTGATGATGAACTACAAGCTAAACGGGTACAATGTGAGTTGAATTCTGTTTCAAAATTTCAGATTGGATCCGATGATTGTTTATTATTTAGAGGCAGAATATGTGTACTAATGAATTCAGAACTTGTATAGAAGATTATGAACGAAGCTCATAATAGTACCATGTTTATTCATCCTGGTAGTAATAAAATGTATAATGATCTGAAAAAGATGTACTGGTGGCTGAGAATGAAATGGGATATTTCTGAATTTGTATCTAAATGTTTGATATGTCAGCAAGTAAAAGCTGAACATCAGGTGCCATTGGGGTTATTACAGCCAATTACGATACCGGAGTGGAAATTGGAAAGAATTACAATGGATTTTGTATCAGGATTACCCCTGTCTCCCAATAAGAAATATGCCATTTGGGCAATTGTTGATCGGTTGACAAAGTTTGCACACTTTATTCCGGTACGTATGGATTATTCTTTAGATAGATTAGCTAAATTATATGTTTCTGAGATTGTCAGATTACATGGAGTGCCGTTCTCCATTATTTCAGACAGAGACCCTCGGTTTACATCCCGATTCTGGAATAAACTGCAAGAAGCCTTGGGTACACAGTTACATTTCAGTACCGCATTCCATCCTCAAACGGATGGACAATCTGAACGTCTTATACAGATTTTAGAAGATATGCTTTGGTGTTGTGTACTAGAATTTGAAGGTAATTGGGAAAAATATTTGCCTTTGGTTGAATTTGCCTACAATAACAGTTATCAGTCTAGTATTAAAATGGCATCGTATGAGGCTTTGCATGGCTGGAATTGTAAAACTCCATTGTATTGGACAAAGCTTAGTGAGAAAAAGATACACGGAGTTGATTTGATCCGTGAAACAGAATTCAGGACAGTTTAAAAGCAACCTCTGATCGTCAAAAGTCCTATGATGATCTTAAACGGAAAGAAATAGAATTTCAGGTCAGCGACAAGGTATTTTTGAAAGTATCACCTTGGAAGAAAGTTCTCCGGTTTGGCTGTAAAGGAAAATTGAGTCCACGGTTCATTGGGCCATATGAAATCACAGAAAGAATTAGACCTGTTGCATATCGGTTAGCCTTTCCACTAGAACTTGATCGGATTCATAATGTTTTTCATGTGTCTATGTTGCGACAGTATCGATCGGATCCTTCACATGTTATTTCTCCGCCAGTGGTAGAGCTTCAACCTGATATGACTTACAGTGAAGACCCAATCAAAATTCTGTCACGTGAAACAAAAGAGTTAAGAAATAAAAAGGTGGCATTGGTAAAAGTTCTCTGGCAAAGACATGGTATAGAATAGGCTACCTGGGAACCAGAGGATACCATTAGGAAGCAATATCCCAATCTCTTTACTGCTAAGATTTTCGAGGATGA
This sequence comes from Gossypium sturtianum, assembly GCA_025698515.1. Lineage (NCBI taxonomy): Eukaryota > Viridiplantae > Streptophyta > Magnoliopsida > Malvales > Malvaceae > Gossypium > Gossypium sturtianum. Next base: position 74,610,930 of record CM046951.1, on the reverse strand, counting down.
AAGTTTTAAGGGGGAGAGTTGCAACAGCCTATTTTCAGTGAAATTAGAATAGTGGTTTCGAGACCACAAATCTGAGCCAAAAAACTGTTTTAATATTATCGCATGGTCTTAATTATGATACGAATGTCATATGAAAATTCTGATAAGAAAATTTTACCGGTTATGTGCTTAATTATGGAAAGGACCAAATTGCATAAAATGTAAAACTTGAATTCTAGTAGCTAGAAGGATCAAATAGCTATGGAATTTAAAATTGAGGTCCTTATATGGTAATTAGACCATTAAATAAAAGTTAGTAGATATTTTTGGTGATTCATCCATGGAAAAATTAAAAAAGGCTAAGGACTAAATTGGAAATGAGAAAAATTAAAAGATGATAAATAATTAAATAGAATTAATATCATTTTATATCGTCTTCATGTCCAATTTTTCTATGGAAACCCTAGGAAAGAGAAAACAAACTTTCTTGGCTTAATTTGGTAAGTATTCTTGTCCCCTTTTTAGTAATTTTTATATTTTTGAGATTGGGATAGTTTAATTTATCTACTTTGGGGATTAATTTGAAAAGTTATCAAAGTATAGAAATTTTTCCATGGATGAATATGCTGAAATTTTGAAATTTATGGTAGAAAATGAAATGTTGTTGATAGATAAACAACTTTTACAAAGTGTATTTTCATGAAATTATGATTTAGAGACTAAATAGTAAAAATGTAAAATTCATGGAAAATTTCTGATTTTTATGAAATATATGTGCTGTAAATGTTATACTAAAATTTTGGTTAGACTTGGAATAAGGATTAAATTGCATGAATTTCATTTTCCGAGCCTAGGGACGAAATTGGAAATTTTGAAAAGTTTAGGGGCAAAATGGTAATTTTGCCTAGAGTGTAAAATGAATTCCATTGAATATAAATTGTATTGAATTGATGATTAAATTCATTTATATAGATTCGAATAACTCAAATTCGAAGGTAGATCGAGGAAAAGAGAAAGTTTCAGATTAGTAGATTCTCTTATACAAACTATAATCGAGGTAAGTTCGTGTAACTTAATTATACATGTTAATATGGTTGAATTGAATGATACATTTGGAATGAATGTAGTATGTGTTTATGCGAATTATATAAAAGTTATAAATACATGAAATGATTACATGATCGGAAATGTTCATAAAGAGTTAAGTTCCATTTGAATAATGAAATTCGATGGATACGTGTGATTTCCCGTATTTGAAAGCGATTCTTCATATGTTGCAGACAGAATTTAGCTCGGACGAGTAATCCTGATATAGACCTCGCGAGTATCCTGATATAAAGTTTTTGCGAGCATCCTGATCGGTAGTGATTTAGCATGTGTTGCACACTACTGCAGCTCTGTGTGAGCGTCCTGTTACATGTTTTGATCGGTTGTGATCCAGGATATAGTGCAGACACAAATGCAGCTCTATGTGAGCGTCTTGATATGAACTCTTAAGTGTTTCTTGACATGGATCGCTTGAACTCCCTATTACCTTATTCGGTGCTCCCTGATATTATCTCTTCGGAGATATCTGATAAGTTTTATGAGCTCCCTGAATAAAACTCTTATGAGTTTACTGATTAGATCGTATAAGTGTCCTGTTACATGATTACATGGCTCATCTGAGCATCCTGATATATGGCTCGAAAGTGTGCTTCTTGATTAAGTGCCCTATTGGGTACTCCTTATTATGAATTGACGGATTACAGATTTGTACACCTTAAGTGTACTATTTGAGTATCCATCGATATTTCAATAATTCAACGGATAAAACTCTCGACATGAGAAAAATGATGAGATAAATAAAAATATGCCTTGAATGCTTTTGAATTATTTGATGAAGGGTTATATGATGAACTCATCTATGCTTATTTGATGTAAAAATGTATTATATGACTAACTTGCTTGATTGAGTATATGTGTTTAGGTAAACTTGTCAAATTGATGAAAAGCATGTTAATTGTATGCCTAACATTAATAAATGTGATTAGTAAGTTTTAATTCCTGTTATACGAACTTACTAAGCATTAAATGCTTACTAGGTTTTATTTTCTCTGTTTTATAATGCTCAGAAGCTTGCGAAGGTTGGAGATCGGTTGGAGCATCATCACACTATCCACTAGCTTGTTTTGGTATAAATAGTAAACTTATTTTTATATAATGGCATTTATAGGTTAACTTGGCCTTTGTTGGTTTGTAATTGATGTTTGTAATCTAGCCATTGGAATGGCTAGTAAATGGTTTGTTTTGACATATTTATAAGGTTATATCATGATAAATAATTATGTGACAAGTATGTTTAATATATGTGTTAAACAAAGGTAAGAAAATAAACATGATTGCAAGTGATGAAATACCATGTTAGATGTTAGAATTGACTTGATTTAATGCTTGAATTGGTTGGTATGTACTTGTAAGTTTTGGTGTAGGTTGATGACAAGTTTGGGTGAGAAAATAAAGCTAGGAAATGGTTTTATTTTGTCCACACGGGTAGATACACTGGTGTGTGTCTTGACCGTGTGTGACACACGGCCTGGCACATGGGCATGTGGTTTGGCCGTGTGTCCCCTGCATCTTAAATTTGAGAAACATAATGCTCAGAATTGAGCACACGGGTAGAGACACAAATGTGTGTCTCAGCCGTGTGTGCTACACGGCTCAAAACACAGGCGTGTATCTTGACCTTGTGAAACCTGCATTTAATTTTGGAAACTTAAATTAACCACACGGCCTAGCACACGGGCGTGTGGCTGGCCGTATGGCACAAGTCAGAGAGTTACACGGGGTTGAACACGGCCTGTAGCACGGGCATGTCCCTTGACCACACGGGCATGTGTGCCCTACATCTAGGAAAAATTTTGGAAATTTCGCAAAAAATTCTTTGAGTTCCCGATTTAGTCCCGACTCGATTCCAATGTTTATATTGGGCCTCGAGGGTCCAATCAAGGGACAATATGATTAGTTTTGGATATGAATAGTAATTGACATGAATTATGTGAAATTATTCTATAAACTCTAGTAATGCTCCGTAACCCTGTTCCGGCGACGGATACGGGTTAGGGGTGTTACAAAATTGGTCATTCAGATAATATCTGTTTTGATAATGAGATGAGCAAAGGAATATGATATCATGTTGTTGATAAAATGCTAGATAGTAAAATTGATTTAATGATTGGATATAAAGTATTAGTAGCATGTTTATGAGTTTGATTTTCTTATGTTTTGAATTCAAATTATGTTAGTACCATTAAGTATACAGTACTCAATGTATGAATTTGTTTGTTTCCGTGAACAAGCTTTAATTAGGTACTTGAGGTGATCGCAAGTTCGACAACATCCAAGCCATCAACTCTCTAACTCATCATTCCTTTGTAATATGCTTATTTTTATAAGTTATATGCGACATGTACCTAAGTCGTTAGGAAGTATTTTGAAGCGCTTATGATGTTTGATTTTTAATTATTATAATGATGCATTTGTTGAATGTTTGGATGATTTTGGTATTACCTATCGAATGGTATACATATATAAGTATCTTTAGTTAAATGATTAATTTCGCACAAGTTGATAGTTGGTTTAATTAGGCTAAGTTTTGATGCATTGAATGCCATGATTTAAGATGTTTGAATGAATTTTTGCATGTTGAATGGGTGTGATTTGGTTTGGTGCAACTTTGGTATGAACTAGGTTGCATTTAGACATCATTTTCATGCTTAAGATATTGTACATTTGGCATTTTACCATTTAGTCTCGAGACAAGGAGGCCATTTTCTTTAGATGCCAAGAACAAAATGACAATTCCAAGTATTTTTAAGCAATGGTCTTGAGACATGTTGAGCATGTCTTAGGACATACACTCCATGTCTCGAGACCATCAATACTTTGTCTCAAGACAAGAACCCCTTTTTTTATCGAGGCATCGAAGTTAGGGGTTTGAAACAAGAGAGATATATCTCAAGACATAAAAGACCAAGTCTCGAGACATGAACTTCTATGTCTTGAGACACATTGTTGAATTTGAAAATTGAGTTTGGATTCGCATCCTAGCTACACATTTGGTCGTGTTCAACTCTAAATCATTTTATAAAAGATTATATAACATTAACTAATCATGTTTATGCATGTAAATAAGAATCTATGGGACTTAATATGATTGTATGCCAATTTATTCATGTAATGAATTAGATAGTCTGAGTTGCTTAGGCAACGTCATCTGACATCACACATTCGGATCCAAGAACCCGGTGGAGTAAAGGGTGTCACAATATATGAAAGTATGAAGGGTGAGTAGTAGTGGGAGCATCAGTGGACTGTTTAGAACCCATTGATTTTTTGTTTTGTAAATTTCAATAATGATATGTTTGTATTTGCTTAAAAGGGGGAGATAAAGTGAAATTATTAAGAACAACAACTTCACAAGAATTCAAATTTGAAGATGTACCTGAATTTGCAGGAGGTAGCGAGTGGTAGGCAACAACAGACGCTCTTAGTGGACAAGCAAGTGGTGGAAGTTTTAGAATAAGATTTGAAGTTGTGTATAATGGTTTTGAGTATTGATCTTTTTCAACATATTCTCAAGAAAGTTCTAAATATTGATTTTATATGGAAAAATATAGATTGATAAGGATAAAAAATTTCAAAAAAATATTACATCCCTTGAAAAATAAACTTTTGACGTTATTAGATCGAAGCAAATATGGTAGTAATTTTTATTAGATAAACCTAAAGAGACACAAAGAGTAGATTTGGAGATGTACTTGAATTCACAATTTGTTCTTTGAAAAGAATTTCAAAAGGACTTTTATTTTTTAAAACCGAAGTAGGTAATCTGTTTATTAAATATGTAGATTATTGGCAAGCAAAACTCCATAAATCGTAGGGTAATGAGGCTTGATGTATCAATGTTTTGGATTTTTTTAACAACATGACGATGTTGTCATTCAACTTAGGCAAATCTTTCAGGTGTATAAGGAGGGAAAAATAAATGTTCAATTCAGTGTGTACTAAAGTATAAGTTCAAGCATTGAAATTCCCCTGCCACCATCTATATAAAAACAAAGAATTTTTGTTTGAAATTTCCTTCCAAGTAAGGGATGTAAACCTTTTACCACATCTTGAGCTATACCTTTGGTTTTTAAGTTATATAGTCACATATATTTAGAAAAATGATCCACGATAATAGCATAATACCATTTTTTTTTTTAATCTTTTGACAGAATAGGTGAAGGTCCCCACAAATCACTATAAATGACTTTAAGTGGACATTGAATTTGTAAAGTTTTTTTTTTTTTTTTGAAAAAGAACCTTGTGCAACTTATTAGAATGACATGAGTTACAAGGAATTAAACTTGTAGAAGATGCAAAAGGAATCGAACAATTATTCAAAAGTTTATTTTAAGTCCTACTATTTGGGTGTCCTACACGTCGATGCCACAAGTCCATCAAAGGGTCCTTTTTCACTCGGAATGTTTGGGGAAGTATGCTTATATTTCCAAGTTATTCATAGACTTGTGCTTAGTCCATCCAACGAGTTAGAACTTTCCCCATTTTTAGATCCTTCACACAAAATCAAAGGGGTTGAATTTAATGGAAGTTTTGCTATCACAGCAAAATTAAGAGACAAAATGGATTTTTCACTTAATATCAAGAGCATAAAAGGTATTTTGTGTTTGAAACTGATGATTGGAAGCAATTATATGAGTATTGCTTGAAAATTGGAATAGTGTGATCATTACCCATTGTGATCTGGACCACGATAGTCTTGTGTAGTAGCTAGTGATTACGCATCAAAAGTAATATGATGAGAAGCTCCCGTGTTTACAACCCAAGGTTCAGGTTGTGAATAGAACTGAGCAACATAATTATCTTGAGGTTGGTAATGATTATGTGATGTTGTGTGACAAACTCTTGCAGAGTGATCAAGACGGCTACAAAGCTGACAACAGACAATATTCTATGAAAACTATTGTGGTGAAAATTGTTGCGAACTTTGATGAGGATTCCATTAATTATTGTTTCATTAGGAGATGGAAAATGCCATAGTTGATTTCCTGGAGATGAATCGTTGAACTTATTTGGTTATCGGTGGCCATTATTGTTGTTGGGCCAAAAATGACCTAAGTTGAGCCATTGGGCAATAGAAATTGTAAATGGAGACTTTCGTTTGCACTTTTCATTTTTGAGAAAAATTCATGATGAAGTAGTTTTTCATGCAATTCTTTATAGGTGATAGTGCTTTTATGAGAACAAATGGCAGTAAATATATCTTTTTATTCAAGGCTAAGACAACTAGCTAAACATTTGTGATCGATTCCCTCTTGGTTGCTAATTTATTGACAATTGATTTAATTTCATAAAGATAATCAGTAACTGACCTCTTTTTTTTAGTGATGCGAGTTAGACAATCTTAAAGGCTGATATTTTTGGTTTGTAATTTACTAATAAATGTTGTGTGTAAAGACCAAGCTTGATCGCAGTGGTAGACAGAGCTACAATGGAGGCAAGTGTAGGAGTAGCAGAGGCCAATGTAGCATTTTGAATAAGTTTGTCTGGACAAAACCACTATTGATATGTGGGATTAGGTGTGATACAGTTTTAATTGGTTGAAGTTTGGGTTGGTGCAGGTGTTGTTTCATCTAGACGACCAAAAAGATTGTGACCATACATTAGCATTTCTACTTTTTCTTTCAAAATTGTGAAATTATTGTTGCCAGTTAATTTGGTCGATAGCTGAAAAGCAAGGTTGAATTGGATAAAGCTATTGGTATTGGTTGTGTTATCGGCATTAATAACTATAGTATCAATCAATTTTATGTGAGGTAGTAGAAAGGAAGAGAAAAGAAGTTGAAAAGAAGAAAAGGAAAAAAAATAGATTTTGCTCGTTTGAGTTTTGAAGGCTCCGATTACCATAAAGACTGAGAATAAGGGAAAATGAAAACATACTTTTATTGATTGAAATTAAAGTATTTGTAGAGCAATAATTAGCTAACAATAATTCAAAATAAGAGTTCAAAATAAATCAAACCACAATAAAAGATAATAACCAACTAACAAAAAATCCTAACAAAAGAAATTTGAAATTTTAAAAATTTCAACAAAATCATGTACTGTTAAATATATCATTATGCCTTTAAAATTTATAGAACGAGTGAATTAATAAACTAATAACCTGCAACAAATAGTTTGAATATTTTGATTAGTAGTTGGAGCAATGCGAACGAAAAGGGAAATAGTGATGAATAAATTTGATAAGACCTATTAGTATTATAATGTAGCGAATCGGAGTGGAGGTTTTCTTATCTAGTGTAATTTACAATTTAAATCACTAAACTTAACTTCAAGTTTCATATACATCATAAACGTTTACTTTAGTCAAATTAAATCATTTATGTTTTATTATTAATAAATTAAATCACTTTTATTAATATCATTAAAATTATTTGGTACATTTTTTTTTTTTTTGCATTTTAGAAAAACAAAAAACCATCATTTGTTTAAGTTGTAAAACGATGAAAACATAGTAAAGAAAATATGTTTAGTTTAAGGATAACAAGAGAAATCACATATAAACAAGCATCCCATGCAATAAAAATTTTAAAATCAAATCAACTTGTGATATGAATTTAAAGATAGCTAGAGAAATTTGCTCACCATGAAATATGGCCTTGTGTTAAATCTTCTTGAAATTTATGATCATTATACTCTGTAAGTATCATAGTTTCCTTGATTTATTATTGTAGATTATACTTGTGTGATTTATGTTTTAGTAATATACTAGGGAAGGACATTGGTTGTGGTAGAGTTATCTTGTAACAATAGTAAGTTATTCAAAATTAGTTAATTTTTCTTTAATGATAATAATTTTAGATCAAATAAATTTTATTACTCATAAGTAACGTCTACTTGAATAAATAAATGGAAAATGTAAACATTTTTTAGTTAGAAACTTTTAGGTCATGAAAGTTAGATCTTCAAAAGCAACATCATTACTTTTTGGGGCACTTTGCCTATGTTCCGCACATATCTAAGTTAACTGATCTCTTAAAAGATCAACGTGGTTTGAAATTTTAGGTTGATAGCATAAAAACTAACCTGTTCGATTTGCTTATATTGTCACTTAATTTTATTTTACTTCTATATGTGTATATATGGACTAAGCACAAATGTTAGGGACTGTTGTTAGAGGCACAAAAGAGATAGTTAATCACAATGTGACAAGGCTTTCACACCTTATGGGTCACCCGCAGACCCAAGTTCTTGTTGAAATCTTCAGTTATTGCTGAAACAACTGTCTATAAGGTAACAAATGGGGTCGAAAGGAAGAAAGAAGGTAGAAAGAAATTATCTAAAGAGGAACATGTACAAGAGTTTTGTAGAGGTTCTAACTAGTTTATGAAAAGTTAATAACATCATATTTTGTCTATTTTTGGTACACCAGTCTCATTCTTTAATTTCTTTTCAATCCTTAGGAACTTTCTATTTGTCATCTCCAACCCTTTTTAATTTTTCATATATTTTCTTAGCTATTGTTTTTTCTACCAAGAATGCAATATTGCTTATTTGGTTCAATTTAAACACTTTAAAATCAAGAGCTTACCCAATTACACTTTTTGAGAATAAGCTGATAAAAAAGTTAAAATTCTTAAAAAGGGACATGAAATGTATATTATGGATACAATTGCAACTTAGTACATTTTGGCTTAATGACTCATCGCTTCGTATCATCATTAGTTTCATAGCCACGTATGCTTAATTATTAGCTTTGTTTATTCAGCCTATGAATCCAAACAAGGACATCCAAGATATTCCGAGATTAACACAAGTTGTAATGAATCGATGGTTAGTTTTAACTCCTAATAGAAGGGTTGGAATGAACCACTTAATAACAGGTCAGGACTATTTGCAACAACATTGAATTGAAGAATCACTACTGCCTATACTCGTGGGTGGGTGCCAATGTTGGAGAACTGTTATAAATGTTCACTTCGATTTTTACCATCTACATTAGTGTTGTAAAAGCATCCATTTTATTAAGGGGATTCATATTGGCACATGAAGTAGTATGGGAAATTAAAACTCTAACTTGCAAATAAGTTGAAAGTTGATTGTGATATGCCCATCACATTTATTGTCCAACACATAGATAAAATTAAACTTGTTCAAATATATTCAAATATATAAGTGCAAGAATATTGCTTGATCAAAGGTTTTCAACAAAGTCTTGCAATGAATTTGTGATTGGTTTAGATGGACCAACTTGTGCCACTTTTTACCAACAAGTGTTAGGTGCAGTGGTAAGACATATTGCACTCTTATGGGAGAATGTATGTTCGAACCTTAGAGACAACATTATCTTTGTAGACCTTAAAACGAACATGGAGGAAACCTTGGTTATACAAAAAAAAAAAAAAAAAAAAAAAACTTGTACCAGTTCTTATAAAAAAATGGTAGTCTTAAGTAATCAAACATACAATAATTTAAGATGTTATACTTCTGTTTTTAAATGATTAAAATTCATACCTGTGAAAGATTTTCATCACCATGAAAACGTTGGTTGTATCTTTGTTGCCCATATATACTACAAGTCGTTTCAAGCCATTTCCTAGATAATTTGGGAATTTACTTTTTTTCTCCTCTTCATGCATTTCAATAATGTTATTTTTTTCTTGATGTTTGGTGTCTCTTCCTTTTAGGCTTAGGAAGTTCAAGTGGAATACTTATATCTCCATGTTGGAGAATGCAACACCCCAAACCCAGTGTCGAAATCATTTTTAAATCGGGTTTTTTAAAAAATGGGGATCGACAAAAACGGGGGTCGCCACCAATCATTTTTACTTAGGTTTGATTGGATCACCTTTTAAAACGTTTTATTTAAAACATTTAATTTTAGTCTACGAAAAACCAGAAAAAAGGTTCGGGAGTCGGTTACGTATGAGGAAGGGTTAGCACCCTCATAACGCCCAAAAATTGGTACCTAATCGATAAAATCATGTCCAAATGTTTGAAACTTAAAAGTATTTAAAAATATGATTTCTAAAAAAACTTCGAACAATTTGATTTAAAATTTGAGAATTCTTCGATCCGAGAGAATATAAACATTACATCCAGCACGATTGGACATGATATTTTTAAACCCTCGTAAATAAAGTCATCTCATAATTTACGAAATTTATTAAAAGGGTATTTAGTTATTTAGCCAAACGGAAAATCAACACCCAGCACGATTGGGCATTATTTCCCGAATTTTTAAATACCAAAATATTGCCTTATTTTAAAAGCTTTTAAAAATATAATGGTTTTGCAAAAATTGACTTTATTTTAAACAATAATCATGCAACAACATTGAATTTATCGAACATAAATATTAAAAGCAATTATAATACATTAACATTTAATATAGACAACTAAAATAACTACATTAGGATAATCATAAAATAATAAAGAAATAAAAGGGTATTACATAGATAAATATATAAAAAAATATGTAAAACAATAAAAAATACTAAATAATAAATATATAACTTAATACATATAAAAGATAATACCTAATAATATATATAATAATTTTGAATAAAGATATTTAAACAAATAATATATATGTAAAAAATGTTATAAAATATAATAAACTTTATACAAAAATAATTTTTTTAGAAAATAATATATGATATGATATAATACTATATAAAATACAAAATATAATATAATAAATAATATATAATATATAAATTATTAAGTAAAACAATATATATAATAATATATGATAAAATAATACATATAATATATATATATATATATATATATATATGAATTTCACAACATTAATAAATATAGGAAAATAATATAAAATATAAAATATAATAAATTAGTTTAATATACTGTATAATAATAAAAATAAAATAAAAGGATAAAAATAAAATAAAACAAAGAAAACAGGGGTCAAATTACAATTAAAACAAATTAAAAGAACCAAATTAAAACACTCATTAAATTACAGGGGTTTAAATGGCAATAATGCCAAATTTCAAAACGGTGCCGTAATAGACTTAACCTTTAATGCAGCCCGAGGATTAAATTGAATAGTAATTAAACTTTTGGGGTTAATTTTTTAAAAAAATGAAAATGTGAATTGGACTAATTTAAAAACAATAAAATTTCGGAAGGACTAAATGGATAAATAGACCATTTAAAGAAAACGCGCGGATCCTGAGGGCCGGGTCGGGTCAACGCGCGGTTCCTAGGGGTCGAAAACGGCGTCGTTCTCTGTTTGCTATAAAAGTCAAAAACAGTTAAAAAAAATCATTTTATTCCATGTTCTAAAAAAACCGAGAGAGCTCTGAAATGCTCTCTGCCCTCTCCAGTCCTATGCGATTTTCGGTAGTCCTTTCGGCGAGGCTCCGGTGTCCGACCGCCATACGCGCTTCCTCCGATGGCGGTCAGAAAACCCAAAAACCTCCTCTTTCGACGCCAAATCAAACGGTAAACTCTTTTCTCTCTTTTTTAGTGAATATGTATACAAAAGCGCATGAACAAAAAATAAAATAAAAATAAATAAGACGGATATAAAAAAAACACCTCTGTTTTTTATTTGCTTGTATATTCTCTCTTTTCGTGTGTATTCTCCGTGCCTCTTGCAAATTTTTACCAGGCTTTTTATAGCCTTCGAAACAAAAAAAGAAAAAAGAAACAAAATCATTGCCATGTTTGTTTTGCTGCCATCCTTCCTTTTTCCTGCAGGTGATCAAGAAGATCTCGGCGATGAGGGCGTTATCCGAGCGCGAATCGCGGCGTGACAAGGGGCGGACTGAAGGATATGAGAGCCGATTGCGGTGCGAATCTGAGGCGCTGGTCTTACGGCGCCTAGGGTTTCCTCAGAAACCCTGGGTCTCTGGGTCTGCTAAAGATTTGGGCCCCTTTGGGCCGTGTGAGCTTGGGTCCTAATTGGGTCTGTTTAGGATCTGGTTTGGGCCAACTGGTATGGTCTGATTTGTGGAGTCTGTAAGTGGGTAGGCTGTTGGGCTTATGCTGGACTTGTAAAAAATGGAAATTATTATTATTTTTTATTTTTCTGAATGGGCCCGAGCAAAATTATGTACCTACAGCTGCCCCTCTTTGCTCATTATCGTGTAACGAGAATAAAGCAAAGACTATAAAATGACCAATTTTGCCTGGTCTTGGCCGAGCCTCGACTTCTTGATCCTCGCTTTCTTCAAATTGCTTCCAACTCTACTGCAACTCCAGAGAGATAAAGCTGAAAGTGCTTTTGATCTGCTTCCTGCTACTTCAGGAAGATAAGATCTTCTGTCATTGATTTGCTCCACTGCAACTTTAGGGAGATAAAATCTTTTGTCTTTAGTCTACTCCGCTGCAACTTCAGGGAAATAAGACTAAAAATGTCTTTTGATCTGCTTCCTGCAACTTCAGGAATGCCAGATCTGCTATCTTCGGTTTTCTCCACTGCAAACTCAGGGATGCCAGACTGGTGGTTAAATTTGTTCCACTACTGCTTAGGGAGACAAGATTTGTCGTTCGATCTTGGTCCACTATTGCTTAGGGAGACAAGATCTACAATCTTTGACCTATTCCACTACTGGTCAGTGAGATAGGGCTGGTGGCTTAAATCTGTTCCACTACTGCTTAGGGAGACAAGATTTGCCGTTCGATCTTGGTCCTCTACTGCTTAGGGCGACAAGATCTACAATCTTTGACCTATTCCACTACTGGTCAGGGAGATAGGGCTGGTGGCTTAAATCTGTTCCACTACTGCTTAGGGAGACAAGATTTGCCGTTCGATCTTGGTCCTCATCGCGCTTAGGCGACAAGATCTACAATCTTTGACCTATTCCACTGCTGGTCAGGGAGATAGGGCTAGTGGCTTAAATCTGTTCCACTACTGCTTAGGGAGACAAGATTTGTCGTTCGATCTTGGTTCCCTACTGCTTAGGGTGACAAGATCTACAATCTTTGACCTATTCCACTCGCCTGGTCGGGAGATAGGATCGATGTCTCCGATCCGCTCCTCGCAACCTCGTGGATTGTCAGATCTGCTATTTTAATCTGCTCCCTGCAAACTCAGGGATACCAGACTAATGTCTTCTACCTTGCTACATAACCTGTAGAATGGGTATATGTTTATGTCCAATATTTAGGATGCTTTGATCAAAATGCATCAGATGCTCCTATTTAGACATGTTATGAAGTTGATTCCTGTTTCAAGGATTAGGATGCAATGACCGAAATGAATCAAATGCTCCTAATGCAATTTACAAAAATGTTATGAGTATGATTCCTATCCTAGGTGTTATTACTCATTTGTTTTTCATTCATGTTCTGCTCAAATAATTTGCCCCAATGTAATTTCTAAGTCAGCCTCGCTTGAACCTTGGGACATGAAGTTGGTATCTCCCACTGCAGCTTCAGGGGAATGACATTTGGTTTCTTTCATATTTCTGTTACCACTCAGAGGTACAGAACTTGTATCAAGTTCAATCTGTTACACCATTCCCTGGGTGTAATGACCAGATATGTGTGTCTGAATGGATGCAGGGTATCCCGACAATGATCCCTTTTTACACTTGGATTGACCTTGTTCTTCATTTTTCGATGTGGTATTACCAACAGAATTGTCTTAGCCAATAAGCATCCGAAGAGATAATTATTTTTCAATGTTTCGAGCCCTTAGGCTTGGTGAGTTCTGAACAATAGTCTTGTTTCAGATTCCTCATATTATTTAGAAGCTTCTAGAGTAATATACGAAACTCCTTTTATGAAAGTGTTTTTAGTCCACTGGTTGTTATTTCAATATAAATGCTTGAAAAAGAACACAAAAATGGACGAGAAAGAAATTAGTCAGGAGCATAGCTCAAAAAAATAATTTAATCAAAGATAACCCAGGCAATAAAAGAAAATTGATTTGGGTGTATCTCAAAAAAGAATAAAGCAATATAAGATAAGGAATTCAAAAATGGGTAAGATAGAAGTTAGGTGCCCCAGATATCGCAGCCTGAGCTTCTTTGTTCCAACTTCTTGAGGACCATTTTAAAATCAATATGTGTTTAGGGGATCAGGAGTACTTTGTCAATGCCCCAAGACGTACCATACTTCCTCCTTGCTAATTCAGACGTAGCAAGACTGTTGTATGCCCCACTTTTGGTCAAAATTTGAGCCGCCCTTTTCGGGTTTTCAACTCAAATCCCATTTGGTCTCAAAGCGCCCTTTTCGGGTTTTCGCCTTGGCCTCTCCTTTTTCTTTTTTTCTTTGAATTTTTTTTGATGAATTTGAGCTCAAGGCGCCCTTTGCGGGTTTTCACCTTGACCCTTCTCTTTTCAGGTAAAATCCTTCTTGACTAAACCTGAATTTGCCGGATTGGGCAAGTCTTCGCCATTCATCTTGGTCAATATCAATGCTCTTCTAGAACAGGCCCTACATAAGTCCTTCCCAGTTTGGCATATCATTTTGCAGAGGAAAAATCTTTTTCAACATCAGGTTCCCCTTGTGGAATTCTCTTGGATGAACCTTTTTGTCGTAAGCTCACATCATCCGACCATGATGGATAACTTTTAACCTCTTCTTCGATTAGGTTCAATTGGCAAAAACGCTTCAATTCCATAATGGGCAAGATATTGCCCCAGTGAAGGTTCTGGCCGACGTTCAATGAGACAGAGGGTAAAAGGTAGCTTCTTATGCCAATCCTTACAAGTCTAAATCACTTTTTTTTTTTTGCAAACTATTTGCTATACGCTGCCTGATCTTTGGAAAAACTGTAAGTTTGACTTTGTATAGTTATACATTCTGTGCTGGCATTTGATCTTTTCCTTTATTCCCTTTTTTTTGTTTTTTTTTGATGAACTTGATGACTTCGACTTTGCAATATTGGCATATGAAGCTACTTCCACCCTCTTAGTGAAGTAGACGACGACCATGACGATAAATTGATGACAACTTGAAACGTTTGACAAGATTGGACCCATCACATCCATGCCCCCTATATAGAAAAGTCTGTGAAGAAAATAGAAGAGTTACATAAATCTTATCTTCTTCACTTCAGTATTTGTGGTATGACTGATGTAATCCCTTCCATGGTAGTCCAACAGTACCCCATCCTCTTGTTTAGCCTGCGTCTTATTGGTCCAGGCATATCTTGATATGATCGTGCGAAAACATTATTGAATTCTTGAAGATAATTCAATAATGTTTCACTTTATTTCTGTGATGAGCTAGGCTACGATCTTCGCTCCTTTCCTAGGCTCGTAATATCCAATGACCCTTTATAGAGTAAGGTTTGTTTTTCATCTTGTTAAACCATTTTCAACAAGTCAAAAGATATGTCACAATCTCTGTCATCTTCAAAGTCCTTAGATCCCCTAGACCCATATCTCATTCAAAAAGGGAGTCAGTAACAACGTCGCTCATGTAATTGATATCTGGGTACCTAGGTATTAAGGCGAACGAATCCAAAGAATAAATAATTCTAAGGATGATTATTTGTATGATATGGTCATGAATAAAGAATGAAAGAATATGATAAAAGAATATACAATATGAAAGGGAAAGAATAAAAGAAGAAATGCATTTCATTGAAATAAAAATTTAGGACACGAGCCTATTTCACAAAAGGGGTTCTTATTGCCTCTAGGCTTAAGGTAACAAGCATGTTTTGCACATTACTCTAGATTAGGCCTAAAGTACAGGGATTTCTTCCACAGTCTCATTATTCAAAACATTCCCAAGTACACAAGGGCTTGTAAACTTCGTTCTCTGATTCCCTCTCCGCTTTCGATTTCTTCAAGGGATCACAACTTTCTTGTCTCCATGATTGGGTAATGGGTTCTCCATACTGGGTGTATCATCAATCTTGACAACTCCCATCTTAAGAAGTCCCTCAACTACTTTTTTAAAGGCAGTGCAATTTTCTATTGAATGCCCCGTTACTCCTGCGTGGTATTCACATTGAGCGTTGGAATCATACCATTTAGGATATAGGGGTTGTAACGGCTGAAGATAATATGGAGACACCACATGCACGTCAAATAAACTTTGATATAGCTCCTTATACATCATCGGGATTGGTGTAAATTGGAGCTTTTCAGAGATTTGCTTTGGAGAAGCCTGATCGTTGGTAGCTACCGTCCTTGGCTGGTTCATTGTAATTTGCTCCGAATGGCTCTTGTTATACCTACCGGTTCTCTTTTCCTTTTTCCTCAGGGCATTTGAGGACCATTCTCCTCTTTCTCTTGTTTCTACCAGAGCAACTGGTTTGGCTTGATCATTGCTTGGGTTAACACCCATTGGAGAGTAAACGATGTCTTCCTCATCATCCTCACTATTGTCCACTAAGCCACTCCTTTTTCCAAGTCCTCCGGCTAGTAACTGGGTTAGCTGGCCTATCATATTCATTTGAAATTCCCGCATTGCTTGTTGAATCTCGGTCAATTGCCCCTGCATCCGTATTTACATTCACTCTATTCTTTCCAACCTTTGCTCCATGTTTTTCAGGTTAACTCTGAAATATTTTTACCCAATTAGGATTCTCTTGTAAAAGTCTAATGCAAATGATGCAATGTTATGTAAATGCATGAATGCAAAGAAAGAGAGGCGTTGATTCTGAATTCAGTTACATTAGAAAAACTTTACTAGAAAATAGATTTCTTTACACAAAACGGATCGCATACATGGCCTTGTCCTTATAGCCCAAGTGAAAACATCAATCACCTTCTTCGCAAAAGTCAAATCTTGCAAACTTCTAATAGATGCCTCATCTAGCTCCTTTTGCTTGATCTGGACCGTGACTCTTGTTCACTTGTTAGCCTCTTCAAGAAAGCCGAGATGTGGTAATCCTCGAATAGTCTTTGTCAACTTGAATCATTGGGTGATAAAGTCTTGCATTCTTTCACGGACTATCAGTCTTCTCTCGTTGTGTTCACTTGGACTGTATTCGGACGACCGTATTATAATCCACGTTGTTAAAAAATCCATTTTCTTATGACCAACTTTTCTATTTAGCAATCGAATTTAAAATCAACACCTCTTTTCTATGATATGAATGCAATGCAATCAAAACAAAAGAAAACCCGTTAGCACAGGAAAAATAAATAACATAGAACCTATCAGGGTGACCACTAGGGTTTGACATGGTTCTACCTAGGGTAAGCCCTTAGGGTTCACTATATGTGGTTTAGTCCTAAAGTTGAGGTACCCGAACCAGCAGATTCATCGATCCTCACCCATTATATGCTCATATGGACCGAGTTCGGTTCAGGGGAATACATTTCCCTATGGCCATGCGGAAGTGAAAACTTCACGAAGACATAGGTACAGATGTATTCCGGAAGCAGTCCACTAGCCCATGCGGAGGTGAAAACCTCACGAAGGCATAGCTTCTCGCTCCCACTTAAGGGTGTGACCACGACGGTCATGCAGTGCAATGCAGAGCAATATATTTAAAACAACATGCAATAAAATGATCATATTTTTAAAATCAGAATTTTAAATTCAAACAAAAGGACATGAAATTATCAATATTACGGCCTGACTCTCTTAGTCCCCAGCGGAGTCGCCAAGCTGTCGAAACCATTTTTAAATCGGGTTTTTTAAAAAATGGGGATCGACAAAAACGAGAGTCGCCACCAATCATTTTTACTTAGGTGTGATTGGATAACCTTTTAAAACGTTTTATTTAAAACATTTAATTTTAGTCTACGAAAAACCAGAAAATAGGTTCGGGAGTCGGTTACGTATGAGGAAGGGTTAGCACCCTCATAACGCCCAAAAGTTGGTACCTAATCGATAAAATCATGTCCAAATGTTTGAAACTTAAAAGTATTTAAAAATATGATTTCTAAAAAAACTTCGAACAATTTGATTTAAAATTTGAGAATTCTTCTATCCGAGAGAATATAAACATTACATCCAGCACGATTGGACATGATATTTTTAAACCCTCGTAATTAAAGTAATCTCATAATTTACGAAATTTATTAAAAGGGTATTTAGTTATTTAGCCAAACGGAAAATCAACACCCAGCACGATTGGGCATTATTTCCCGAATTTCTAAATACCAAAATATTGCCTTATTTTAAAAGCTTTTAAAAATATAATGGTTTTGCAAAAATTGACTTTATTTTAAACAATAATCATGCAACAACATTGAATTTATCGAACATAAATATCAAAAGCAATTATAATACATTAACATTTAATATAGACAACTAAAATAACTACATTAGGGTAATCATAAAATAATAAAGAAATAAAAGGGTATTACATAGATAAATATATAAAAAAATATGTAAAACAATAAAAATACTAAATAATAAATATATAACTTAATACATATAAAAGATAATACCTAATAATATATATAATAATTTTGAATAAAGATATATAAACAAATAATATATATGTAAAAAATGTTATAAAATATAATAAACTTTATACAAAAATAATTTTTTTTAGAAAATAATATATGATATGATATAATACTATATAATATACAAAATATAATATAAGAAATAAAAATAATATATAAATTATTAAGTAAAACAATATATATATAATAATATATGATAAAAAAATACATATAATATATATATATATATATATATATATATATGAATTTCACAACATTAATAAATATAGGAAAATAATATAAAATATATAATATAATAAAATAGTTTAATATACTATATAATAATAAAAATAAAATAAAAGGATAAAAATAAAATAAAACAAAGAAAACATGGGTCAAATTACAATTAAAACAAATTAAAAGAACCAAATTAAAACACTCATTAAATTACAGGGGTTTAAATGGCAATAATGCCAAATTTCAAAACGGTGCCGTAATAGACTTAACCTTTAATGTAGCCCGAGGATTAAATTTAATAGTAATTAAACTTTTGGGGTTAATTTTATAAAAAAATGAAAATGTGAATTGGACTAATTTAAAAACAATAAAATTTTGGAAGGACTAAATGGATAAATAGACCATTTAAAGAAAACACGCGGATCCTGAGGGCCGGGTCGGGTCAATGCGCGGATCCTGGGGGCCGAAAGCGGCGTCGTTCTCTGTTTGCTATAAAAGTCAAAAACAGTTAAAAAAATCATTTTATTCCATGTTCTAAAAAAAACGAGAGAGCTCTGAAATGCTCTCTGCCCTCTCCGGTCCCATGCGATTTTCGGCAGTCCTTTCGGCGAGGCTCCGGTATCCGACCGCCATACGCACCGCCGTACGCGCTTCCTCCGAAGGCGGTCAGAAAACCCAAAAACCTCCTCTTTCGACGCCAAATCAAATGGTAAACTCTTTTCTCTCTCTTTTAGTGAATATGTATACAAAAACGCATGAACAAAAAATAAAATAAAAATAAATAAGACGGATATAAAAAAAACACCTCTGTTTTTTATTTGCTTGTATATTCTCTCTTTTCGTGTGTATTCTCCGTGCCTCTTACAAATTTTTACCAGGGTTTTTATAGCCTCCGAAACAAAAAAAAAAAAGAAACAAAATCATTGCCATGTTTGTTTTGCTGCCGTCCTTCCTTTTTCCTGCAAGTGATCAAGAAGATCTCGGCGATGAGGGCGTTATCCGAGCACGAATTGCAGCGTGACGAGGGGCGGACTGAAGGATGCCAAAGCCGATTACGGCGCGAATCTGAGGCGCTGGTCTTGCGGCGCCTAGGGTTTCCTCAGAAACCCTAGGTCTCTGGGTCTACTAAAGATTTGGGCCCCTTTTGGCCGTGTGAGCTTGGGTCCTAATTGGGTCTGTTTAGGATCTGGTTTGGGCCAACGGGTATGGTCTGATTTGTGGAGTCTATAAGTGGGTAGGCTGTTGGGCTTATGCTGGACTTGTAAAAAATGGACATTATTATTATTTTTTATTTTTCTGAATGGGCCCGGGCAAAATTAGGTACCTACACCCGGCTTAGACGTTATGGCCGGATCTGGAAAAGTCACATGATAGCGTGTTGAAAGCTAAGTTTCTACGATAAAACCATTTCCATTTATTTACTTTTCTTATCTCTTCTTAATTCTAAAATCCTTACTCGTTTAGTCGGCTATTTTAAACATAATTCGTTGCGGAAGCTTTTAAAACCATTTTGAGTAAATCGTGTGTTTAGAGAAAACTTTGCCTTTTTGAAAACTGAGTTTTCCTATGTCTAGCAGTTATAAATCCATAAAAATAAATAAATACCAAATTTAAGCAAAAGTCCCCAAATTACATCCAAATAAACCGCAAAATCGTAAATTATAAATCGTAAAAGTCCAAAAACTGTGGTCACCATCGAGTCCTCCGCCGCACCGAACTGTCTAGGTTTGGGGATTACCTGTGCACATTAAACAGATAGGGGTGATTTTACGTAAACTCGGTGTGTAATCCCAAAGAAAACAAACAACAGTAAACATAGTGCACAGTCAAAAGCAGTATTGGGCCTAAGCCCCTTTCAGTATCAGTTACGGTTTGGCCTTAGCCCAACTCAGTATTAGTATGCACAAGGGCCTTAGCCCATCACAGTATCAGTAACAGATATACAGTATTCAGTAACAAAGTCCTACCCAACTAGCCTCTACACACCATCTCCGTCCAACCCTACACTCCATGTGGGGATTAAATCAAACCACCCATCCCTACACTCTAGGTAGTATCGAATGCGGCACAAAACAGTAGTTTGCAGCTGAGCTGCCAGTATATTAGGCTTAAGAGCCTTTCAGTACACTTCCTCCAAATAAAATCAACCCAACCCCATGCAATGCATGACATGCTATCTCATGATATCAGTACATATAATTAGTAAATGTATACATGCATGTTATCATCATGCTCAATATATATAGCTCGAATCGAGTTATTCCTCCATTGAACAACTAAACCTTACCTTCGATCGAACAACGGTACTTCCCATAGAACTAAGTCTCCGTCAGCGATTTCGAGCCTCAGAATCTTCACCTAATCGGCATTAACGATACTCATCAATGACAAAATTAATGAACGGAAACCAAACCACCTTACCAGAACTTACCGATCAAACGAAAACAAACGTTGCACAACGGAGACGACTTGAACAAGAAATCAAAAAGAAGATAGGGAGAGTGAGTTGGAAAATTTCAGCAGAGAGGGGGAAGAGAGAGCAGATTTTTTTTGCAAAAAGAACTCCAAATGAATATCCTGATAACCCCCTATCACAACTCCCCTTAATTCTCTCCACCAACTCTCCACTACTCAGACGTCTAACACAACTCAAACTCTCACTCTCAGAGCCGAACAAAAATATTGCCTACGCAGGGATTCGAACACAAGACCTTCAGCAGACTGACACTCCACTTAACCACCAGACCAGCAGGCCCATCCTGATATGGTTTTACAAACAATGAAATAAAAGCCTACTGAACAAGAGTGAGGCTTAACTTAGAAAAATTTCAAAATTTGCCAAAGGCATGGCTTGAACTTGGGACCTCTCACACATACCCAGAACACTTAACCACTGAAGCAGATACAAATTTTTTCATGTCTACCCAAAAACAAAAATTAAAATTTTGGGGCGTTATAGAGAAAATCCCATTGATCTTCACTAGCAATTGGGTTAATCATATAAGCACATATTTTCAAACATGTATAAACCTTGTAAGAATCATCCACATAATCTTCTAGATGTTTACTTCGATTGAAGATATAAGAAATTGCATGTGAACATGGTAATCCACTTATATGTCACCTCCTATAAGAGCTTTTCCTTTTATTCATATCAACCAGAAATTGAGTTGATGGACATCTAACTTGAAATGTGTTGCCTCTTAACCAATCTAGTATGTTATTAAAAGACTCAATCTTCAACTCATCAAGTTTCTTTTGTATCTTGGGACAAATTTTCCCACTGAATCTCTTAATTTCATCTGTTCTCTTATAAACTCTTCTCATTAACTTTGAACTAATTGCTTCAAGTATTGGAAGAATGAACTTGTCCCTCACATCCAAAATTAAGTTGTTGAAACACTCACACAAGTTATTCAAAATCATATCACATTTAGAAAAAATTACTAAAATGTGATCTAGACCATTCTTGAGATTGTTTTCCTTTCAAACACTTGTAGGAACTATTACATGTCTTCTCAATCTTTCACGTCAAATAATTAAACTCACCAACATAGCTAGCATGTGTTGTTGCCCAAAAATAACCTTTAAGTGTCTTCTTTGTCACATCCCGAAAAATGGGTTAAAAGAAATTGGGTTAGTGAAATCAAGAATGGTCGCGCCCTAATTTTTGGGTTAAGATTGCGAAATTTTTTTCAAGTAAATCTGGTTTAGTGGTTAAGAGATGTGAGTAGTGTGTGTACGGTTCTAGGTTCGAATCCCTTCCCTTGGGTTTTATTTGTTTTATCTCTATATATGGCTAGTCGTATTGTAACACCCCAAACCCGGCCCAAACGCAACGACCAGATCTGGTATGCTACGGGGTTTATTGTGAAAACTTTGCTTTGAAATGTTTTGAAATCTCAGTTGGTTTGTTGAAGTATTCGTTAAATAAGTGTTATTTAAAGAAAGCCTTTGTAATATTTTTATTTCTTCTATACAAATTACTTGTTTGAAAATCCTTTTCTTTTATTTCTTTTATAAATAAGACTTAGAACATACGTTTATGGATATAAGCATCGTCAAATATAAATCAAAACATTAAACTAGGGAGGCCTTATTACAAAAATAGTCCCAAATTCAAACTTAAAGAAAAACCGAAAAAAAGAAAAATAGTTTAAGAAATTAAATGGCGTGATGGCCCCTCGAGTCCGCCTCGACTCCCATGTCCACGATCTACTGCTTATCTGAAAGAGTAGAGAAAAACGAAAGGGTGAGTCACCAAGACTCAGTGTATAAATCCCGAAACACACAACGACCTGAGGCCCACAAACACATTATAGGCCCTGGCCCATACATAAAGGCAACAATCATAATTATATGATAAATAATAAATGATGAATAGCCCAACCCGTCCTAGAATTCCATCCTCTACACACCAACCTGTACCAACCATGAAACACCCCAAACCCGGCCCACGAGCTTTGACCAGATTTGGTATGTTCCTCAAGTAAACCGGTTCAAAATTCTTTTGTTCTTAGGAAAACTTGTGTGATTTTAAGAAAAATATTGTTTTGGGTTGGGCTTGTGTTGAAAATAGGTTCGTTTTATATTGAAATCCCTTTTATCTTAAGTGACAAAATATTTAGGGTTTAGTTTAAAAGAAATTTTAATTAAATTTTAATAGATAAAATTCATAATCATAATAAATAAAAATAAGTGTAAAGTAATTCAACTATGGCCTTATGGCCTTATTACAAACAAATAATTCCCAAAATAATTCAAAGTACTAAAATAAATTCAAGAGTCCTCAAAAATATAAACTTCATGTTGAGCATGGCCACCACAAGTTCGCTGTCCCGGTCCATCACTATTCATCACCTAAAAATGTTCCCCAACGAGTGAGTCAAACAGACTCAATGTGTACACGACACTAAATCATAATAGAATCGGGCATATCACATATTACACATTCAAAACATAGAATACAGGTTATGATGCATTCCCAAACCCAAACCTAGTTGTCCATCCGCTACACACCCCGCACTGCCGGTCACACACCGTGGGACTACTAAGTCGACCCTCCTTCCGCTACACTCCAAATCTGCGGTCTTAGGTCACCGTGACATCGTGGTCTTAGGTCACCACTTTTAGATTACTGTGGTCTTAGGTCACCACTTTTCGAGATATCACTTGTCTTAGATCACCGTGTTCGTGGTCTTAGGTCACCACATTCACTTCCCCTTTTAAAACAAAACCATATGCCCCATATAATAATATGCATAATATGCCGAGTTCACATTCTTATCATATTCTCATGTTACAAATAACATTTTTCATATTCCTAGTAGAAGTAGGAAAGCGTACTGAGTATTTAGTACCATAACATGGTACCTTAGCCACTTTCATGTTCTTAATATCACATATTTTAATTAAACACAGCCATAAAACATATTAAGAATTAGTGTGGGGTACACACCTGATACACTTAGCGGTTCACTTAAATCCGAAAAACCGATCTATCGCTTTAGATCCTAAATCTCTTGCTGCCGATTTGATAATTAATCAAATCCCGGAAACTTGAATTCTTCCCCTTTGAAATCGGCTAATCACTTAAGGATCTTAAATCCCGAAATTATCCACTGGTTATAGCTTCTGTCGAAATCCCTAAAACCACATGTTAGATCAACTTCTAACCTTTAATCACAATCAATGGCCCTTGGCCGAATGTCAGATATGACTTACCTTGATGGTCAAATCCCGAAGATCTTTTCCTTTATAGTCGACTATGGCAAAAATCCTGAAAGAATCCTTCCAAATTTCGCAAATAAGAATCTCGATGGGATTAGTCCTAGATTTCGACAAATCTAAAAGAAAAGAATAGAAATCAAAACTTGTTCTTACCCTTTCTTGAAGAAATCGACAGCACCTATGCTTGAAGCCCCTCAAAGATTCGGCTTTTGATGGATTGGAAAGAAAAGAGAACGAAGAATAAAGATGGAGGATTCGGCTATGGCTTCTAATGTAGAGGAAAATATTCGGCTAGGTTCCAACAATTACTTAATCTCGACTTGACAAAAGAAAAGAAGAGAAGAGAGCACTAAGAATTCGGCAGAGAAAGGAGGAAGCACAAATTGATGAGTAGCCCTCCTTCCTTCCTTTTATAGCCGAAATTATCATCTAAGGAGTCCCTTACTTGGCCACCACTCCTCTATCTGATAACTTTATCCTTTAATTATCACTTAAAATAAAAGATAATTCAGCAACTATCCTTACTTAGCCGAAATTATTAAACTCAAAGTCCCTTACTTGGCCATCACTTCTCCCTTATTTATCCACTATTTATAAAAT
This sequence comes from Gossypium sturtianum, assembly GCA_025698515.1. Taxonomy (NCBI): domain Eukaryota; kingdom Viridiplantae; phylum Streptophyta; class Magnoliopsida; order Malvales; family Malvaceae; genus Gossypium; species Gossypium sturtianum. The sequence continues at coordinate 74,585,998 of CM046951.1, read as the reverse complement.
AATAAAAGCTCCTAATTTATAGCCATGTGCCGTCCACCTCAGTCTTCTGGAAGCAAAAATAAAACCTCCTTTATTTGCTTCCCAAGTGACTCAAACTCAGGCCCATTCCTCTTGCATATGGCGCCATTTCCATAGGCCCTAAGTGGCATCTTCAGACCACTTTTCCAAGCCTGTTTGTGTGTCAGATTTCACAAAATTTTTCTTTTAAGGCCACCTTGCCTTAATTTCCCCTTTTAAACCTTAAAACTCGTCATTTCTAGGTCATTTCTAAGTTTCCAAAAATTTTCGATCGGCTCTGTAAACTTGACATTTCCTTACATTTCCATGACATTTCCTTACAAGACATTTCCTTACATTTCCAAGACATTTCCAGAAATGTGCACTTTCCTATTTTGAATCATTTCCAAATCATTTCCATACATTTTTAGGTTTCCAAAAATGTTCAAAATTTATTCTTAGTACATAAAACATGTTACTTCGTACAATTAAACCGAAAATGCATAGGCCCTTTCCAGGATGTTACAGTTCTACCCCCCTTAAAATAATTTCGTCCTCGAAATTACTTACTAACGAACAATCGTACGGTCTTAACTCACCGCATTACGCTTATGCTGCGCACTCTGATCTTAATAGAACCATCATACTTTCTAGGCACAGTCTCTAAGTTCACGTCCCCTAGAACTCATTTCTAACGTCGCGATTTAATCTGATTAAAAAGTTTTATGAATTAGTCTTTCTTTCACTTGTTTACCCGCGAAGAAGTTTTATGAAAAAGAATTTAGGAGTGGTTCTTTCGTATTCATACATGCACACAGTCTTTCCATTCATTCATTCATACATCCATCAAACAATTATGAACTCTCGTTCATTCAGAGAAAGGTTGTAGTTTTCATTGTTATTGTTTCTCCACTACCCAGGGGTATTTTCATAATTTTTCAAAAGGAAAAAGTTCCTTGGTGATTTTGTCATAAAGTATTTTGGTATTTTTAAATTTCGGGGTATTTTGAAAAATTTTGAAATCTAGGGGCATTTCGGTGATTTTAGACCTCGGGGGTATTTTGGTGATTTTTTTTCTCCAAGCCGGGGTAAATTTGTAAAATCTTATAAATCAGGGATATTTAAAAATTTGCAAAACTTTGAGGGTTCTTTTTGAGAATTTTACTTTCCAAAACGGTGATGTTGCAAAAATTTTGAAAATCAGGGTCATTTTGGTAATTTTGTGAGTTAAGGGCAATTTCGTAATTTTTCTCCAAATCAAGGTATTTTTGATAATTTGCAAATTAGGGTTTTTGAACATTTTATAAAGTAATGAAAATTTTGATAAGAATTATGGGTATTTTGGGAATTTCATAAACCAAAGGTATTTTTGTAATTTACCACTAGGGGTATTTTTGTAATTTTATAAATCAAAATTTTTTTTGAAAGAATTTTGTAAAAATAGTTCTCACAAATTAAAAGGTAATTTTAAGAGTTTTAAAACTAGGGTTTATAAAAACACGGCTAGTTCCCTTCGGGTTTTAGTCATTGTGTTTAGCCTATGACCGAGTCCTCTTGGTTAGGGTGAACCGAAGCTACGCACCACCCAGATTCCAGTGAAGAGGAGGTGAGTCACTAGGATTTGTTTAAGTACCGGTGCTCTTAGGAGCCCATCCTAGACATGCGCACAATGGTTACCACACCCTAACTAAGCGTCTTAGTCATAGGTTTGTTTAATGGAATTAAGTCTTATGTGTTTGTGTTTGAGTGAACTAGTCCTAGGGTTCAAGTTCCTATCATGCTATTCTACGTTCCATTCCTCTTCTACCCTTCCATAATTCATAACATAAACCACATAATCACACAAATGGTTAGGGGTACTTACAGTGGATCATGGTCGGAGACTTAGGTGCCACGCTTGAAAAACCCGCTCATTTTCAAAAATACTTTCATAAAACTCATTTGGGCTTGATTTGAAAACGTTTTGGGCCTTAGCCCACAGCCGAGAGTTTAAAAGCGGGCTCGATACCAAATCTGAAACACCCCAAACCCGGCCCACGAGCTTTGACCAGATTTGGTATGTTCCTCAAGTAAACCGGTTCAAAATTCTTTTGTTCTTAGGAAAACTTGTGTGATTTTAAGAAAAATATTGTTTTGGGTTGGGCTTGTGTTGAAAAATGAGTTCGTTTTATATTGAAATCCCTTTTATCTTAAGTGACAAAATATTTAGGGTTTAGTTTAAAAGAAATTTTAATTAAATTTTAATAGATAAAATTCATAATCATAATAAATAAAAATAAGTGTAAAGTAATTCAACTATGGCCTTATGGCCTTATTACATCAAATAATTCCCAAAATAATTCAAAGTACTAAAATAAATTCAAGAGTCCTCAAAAATATAAACTTCATGTTGAGCATGGCCACCACAAGTTCTGCAGTCCAGGTCCATCACTTCATTCATCACCTAAAAATGTTCCCCAACAGGGTGAGTCAAACAGACTCAATGTGTATACGACACTAAATCATAATAGAATCAGGCATATCACATATTACACATTCAAAACATAGAATACAGGTTATGATGCATTCCCAAACCCAAACCTAGTTGTCCATCCGCTACACACCCCCGTACCTGCCAGTCACACCGTGGGGACTACTAAGTCGACCCTCCTTCCGCTCTGATCTAAATCTGCGGTCTTAGGTCACCGTGATACCGTGGTCTTAGGTCACCACTTTTAGATTACTTGTGGTCTTAGGTCACCACTTTTCGAGATATCACGGTCTTAGATCACCGTGTTCGTGGTCTTAGGTCACCACATTCACTTCCCCTTTCAAAACAAAACCATATGCCCCATATAATAATATGCATAATATGCCAAAGTTCACATTCTTATCATATTCTCATGTTACAAATAACATTTTTCATATTCCTAGTAGAAGTAGGAAACGTGCACTGAGTATTTAGTACCATAACATGGTACCTTAGCCACTTTCATGTTCTTAATATCACATATTTTAATTAAACATGACCATAAAACATAATAAGAATTAGTGTGGGGTACACACACGATACATAGCGGTTCACTTAAATCCCAAAAAACCGATCTATCGCTTTAGATCCTAAATCCCTTCTTTGCCGATTTGATAATTAATCAAATCCCGAAAACTTGTATTCTTCCCCTTTGGAATCGGCTAATCACTTAAGGATCTTAAATCCCGAAATTATCCATGGTTATAGCTTCACGCCGAAATCCTAAAACCACATGTTAGATCAACTTCTAACCTTTAATCACAATCAATGGCCCTTGGCCGAATGTCAGATATGACTTACCTTGATGGTCAAATCCCGAAGATCTTTTCCTTTATAGTCGACTATGGCAAAAATCCCGAAAGAATCCTTCCAAATTTTGGCAAATAAGAATACTGATGGGATTAGTCCTAGATTTCGACAAATCTAAAAGAAAAGAATAGAAATCAAAACTTGTTCTTACCCTTTCTTGAAGAAATCGACAACACCTATGCTTGAAGCCCCTCAAAGATTCGGCTTTTGATGGATTGGAAAGAAAAGAGAAGGAAGAATAAAGATGGAGGATTCGGCTATGGCTTCTAATGGAGAGGAAAATATTCGGCTAGGTTCCAACAATTACTTAATCTCGACTTGACAAAAGAAAAGAAGAGAAGAGAGCACTAAGAATTCGGCAGAGAAAGAAGGAAGCACAAATTGATGAGTAGCCCTCCTTCCTTCCTTTTATAGCCAAAATTATCATCTAAGGAGTCCCTTACTTGGCCACCACTCCTCTATCTGATAACTTTATCCTTTAATTATCACTTAAAATAAAAGATAATTCAGCAACTATCCTTACTTAGCTGAAATTATTAAACTCAAAGTCCCTTACTTGGCCATCACTTCTCCCTTATTTATCCACTATTTATAAAATAATAAAAGCTCCTAATTTATAGCCATGTGCCGTCCACCTCAGTCTTCTGGAAGCAAAAATAAAACCTCCTTTATTTGCTTCCCAAGTGACTCGAACTCAGGCCCATTCCTCTTGCATATGGCGCCATTTCCATAGGCCCTAAGTGGCATCTTCAGACCACTTTTCCAAGCCTGTTTGTGTGTCAGATTTCACAAACTTTTTCTTTTAAGGCCACCTTGCCTTAATTTCCCCTTTTAAACCTTAAAACTCGTCATTTCTAGGTCATTTCTAAGTTTCCAAAAATTTTCGATCGGCTCTGTAAACTTGACATTTCCTTACATTTCCATGACATTTCCTTACAAGACATTTCCTTACATTTCCAAGACATTTCCAGAAATGTGCACTTTCCTATTTTGAATCATTTCCAAATCATTTCCATACATTTTCAGGTTTCCAAAAATGTTCAAAATTTATTCTTAGTACATAAAACATGTTACTTCGTACAATTAAACCAAAAATGCATAGGCCCTTTCCAGGATGTTACAAACCATCATACCTCGGGGATTTCTACAATCAACCCTCCATCCGCTACACACCATAGTGATAGCCGTACTGCCTATTCCTATTAATCAGGAATCATTAAACGTGGCATAGCCACCGATCACTATGTGACCTAACATTTGAACTTGTGGTTTAACTACCGATCACCAAGTGACCTATTATGCACTTCCCCTTCATTATCATAGTTCCACCCCATGCATACACACATGAAAAATTGAAGACATCATACCACCTTTAAAAAAAACAGGCTTTAATATATATATATAAATATATATATATTTATTGATACACATAAAGATTTCTATGATTACATACCTGGCATCCTTTACAGACCCTTTTTCGGGTTTGATTCGACTGTCTACACAGCCTATTTTCGGCTTTTTAGCCCATTATATATATAATACAGTTAACTAGTGTGTTAGAGATCTACACACCTGTTTACCGATAAAACAATACTTTCTATGTCGACGCTGTCCGTAGCCGACACCACTGCTGTCTGCCTAAGGTGTTGTTCAGAAGCCGGTCCACAACCCGGTGACCAATCCCGAACTGCTGACACCACTCATTTCTTAAACTTAGGGATTGGTTTGACAGATCCAATCCCCTCCTTCGCCTGATCTATATTTGATTCCATCAAAAAGGCCTTATTAATCATAACATATGGTTAAGAATGTGATTTCGATATCGAATCTAACGAGAACCTAAAGAGAATCCCTTACCTTGAAATTCCCGAAAAGTGATATGAGATTCAGGGACTAGTGTTTTCGGCTTTTAGATTTAAGAGATCCACTTCAATTCTCGAATGTCGCCCAACAAGAGAATACATAAAACCATTAAACCATTAGCTTTTCGGCTTTGTCTCCCAAAAACCGAAAGAGAAAGTGAAGAGATAGGAAAATCAGCACTCACCTTAGCACAAAGAATTTGACTACCCCTTAGAGATTCCGGCTTTTGAGAAGATCGGAAGAAGAGATGATAGGAAGAAGTCTATGTAGATTCGGCTTTAGTGAAGAAATTGGCAAAAGGGAATAGGAAGTATTCGGCTATAGAGATGAGAATAGAGTTCAGAGTTTCGGCTTTTGAAAGAAAAGATGTTGAGAAAAATTGGGAGGTTTTGGCTTTTGAAGAAATCAAAAGAAAAGAAATTGCAGAGAATGACTGAGAGTTTCGGCACAGAGAATGAAGAAAAGAATAGGGTTCAAATGCCGAAATTGAAGAGATACTACCCCTATTTATAGAGACTTTCGGCACTTACTTATCAAAACCGAAAGTGCCCTTCTTGCTAACTAACAACTCATCAAATAATAGGGGAAATTTCGGCACCCCTTTGCCATAAAGAAACCGATTTCTTCCCTCCTCTAGGTGATGGAATTTCGGCCAACATTGCACTCAGCAGATAGCTCCTATATTTTCTCCTTTATCTTAATCTATTCATACCTTTAGAAGAGGCCTAAATAACACCACCTCTCCCTACTATTATCTGCATAATATCCATATTATCCCAATCATTTAATCCTCCTATTTTCTAGCCCCATTGCCGTCCCAACTAGCTCCCCTTTAATTGCTGAAAATGGCCCAAATACATGGGCTCCATGCGGCCAACACTTGGGCTCTCTCTCCATCTACTAGTGACCCCACCCTCTAGCTCATTTGCAGCGCCACCTAACATTGGGCCACAAGCCTACTTTGGTATTTTAGACACAGATACCACCTTTTAAACCCTATAGTGCCCAAACAGAGAATTTAACCAAGGCCTCTGCCTAAACCTAAGCCCAATTTGGACTCCTAACACTCAAATTTACACATTAAACGCATAGGCCCATTAATTTTGGATGTTACAGTTCTACCCCCCTTAAAGAAATTTCGTCCTCGAAATTTCTAGCTATAGAAACAATCGCACATCCTAACCTACAACACTACACTCACGCTGCGCACTCTGATTCTAAAACAGTAATACACTTTCTAACTTAAGCTTGGAACCTCTTCACACAACCAAATATCTAATACAGAAGCAAACCCCAAGGCGACACACTTGGTCGAATAAACCCTTTATCCATCAACTCTTGGATCTGTGCCTTCAATTCCACCAACTCCTTCAGTGCCATCCTATACGGAGTAATAAATACTGGTGCTATTCCCGGAAGAAGATCGATACCAAACTCCACTTCACGATCCGGGGGTAATCCCGGGAGCTCTTCTGGGAAAACATCAGGAAATTCCTTCACCGTCCTGACATCTCCGACAGTTAGTTCCTTGGCTTCCAGAGCCCGAACAAACATTAGAATTGCCTCGCATCCTTTCCTCACCATCCTTTCTGCCCTTAGGGCAGACACCACATTTAACAAACAATTCCCCCTTTCACCTATCACCAACACTTCACCGCCATCGGGAGTCTTTAACACCATACGCTTGGTTGCACATTCCAAGTTCGCTTGATACTTCACTAACCAATCCATTCCTAAGATCAAATCGAACTCCCCAAACGGCAGTTCCATCAGATCAGCCCAAAAAGCTACCCCTTGAACTTCGAGTGGGTACGTCCTTATCTGATTTGTTCACAACTACGGTTTATCCTAGAGGGCTTACTACAGTCATCTCCCTAGAAGAAGTCTTATATCCTATGTTCAGAGTTCCCGCTATAGCACTAGCAACATAAGAGTGCGTCGAACCAATATCAATCAAGCCAGTGTAAGGCAAACCAAAAATTAAAAACGTACCGGTTATAACATTCGGTGCGTCAGCCTCCTCTCGACGTCTGGCAGGATAGACTAACCCTGGCTGTCTCGCCTCAGTGTTTCCTGCCCCTTGGCCTGGTGCTCCACGGCCCCGACCAAAACCGTTACCACCTCTGGCTGGACCACGACCTCTCTGTGGCTGCTGACCACCTCTTCCTGGCTATGCATTCCTTTGGCCCGTGGGCCCTTCACTGCCCTGTTGCTGCGGACAGTTTCTAACTTGGTGGTCCGTAGATCCACACCTAAAGCACTTCCCACCGCTCGCCCAACACTCGCCTACATGGAATTTACCACATCGAACACACTTACGTATCGACCAACAAAGCAGCAGGTCTCTCTTCCCGCCTCACTGCCGTCGACCTAGACCGCTTTTGAGTACGCCACCGTGCCACGACGATCTAAAATTCCTCTTACTTCCACCCCTATCTCTATCCCGATTTAGTTTCTCTGTCCGCTTCACCTCCTCAACTATCTTAGCTTTTTCCACAAGCACATCAAATTCCCCCTCCCGCTGTGGAGCTATCAATACACGCAAATCATCCCTCAGACCATCTTCAAATCGAACACAACGTTCATGGTCTGTGGCCACCATTCCACGAGCATAACGGCTAAGGCGTAAGAATTCCGCTTCGTACGCAGCCACCGACCTACTTCCTTGCACCAAATTCAGAAATGCTCTACGCTGCGCATCCACATAACTTGTCCCAATGTATTTACTCTGAAATGCTGTTTTGAAGGAATCCCAAGTGATACGGTCAGCCACCGTACCATCCTTAACCGTAAGCCACCATTGATAAGCTTCGTCCCGCAGGAGGGATACAACCCCTTTCAACTTCTCCTCCACCGTGAAATCCAAATCATCCATTATGCGTTCAACTGCCTCCAACCAATACTCAGCTGAACTCGGGGCTATACCAGAAATTCCCCTAAACACTTTCGCCCCATTGGCTCTAAGTCACTCCAAGCCTGGACTTAGGGCTCCTGTGCCCATGCTCGCCCAAACAACCCTCTCTAGAACCCTTAACATTGCCTGAGATACCGCATCATCTCCGGCCGTTTGGTCCTAAAATTCCTCCCCCACAGCTGGTGGTACCGACATCTCGTTTCCAGATCCATGGCCAGACCCTACTGGTTCTGACACCGTCATCCTACCCCTACCACGACCATGCAACGGACGTTCACGACCTCTTGTACTTATTCTACCGACTCACATTTATCTGGTTAGAAATTTTATGAACTGTTAATTTCTTCCACTGATTAACCACGAACAATCTTATGGACAGTAGTTTTAAGAGTAGTTCTTTCGATTCGCGATTATATCTACAGGTTTCAGTCTCAAGTGTATATCTCCTAGTTCCACACACATTCAACCATCATACATCAACATACAAGTAACATCCATGAACTCATATTCATCACATAAGGATATTTTCGTCATTTCACTACCCAGGGGTACTTTCGTAATTTTATCCTACAGGGTATTTTTGAAATATATATATTATTCTTTTTCAAAAATAGGGTATTTTGGTGATTTTACGAAATAAGGGTATTTTGGTAATTTTGCATTTCGGGGGTATTTTGGTAATTTTCCAAACCAGGGGTATTTTGGTCATTTTTCAAATCAGGGGTAATTTAGTATTTCTTTCACAAACCAGGGGTATTTTGGAAATTTTCAAAATTAGGGTGGCTGGTCCCCTTCGGGTTTTAATTATAAATTTTGGCCCGTCAACAAGTCCTCATGGCGAAGGTGAACAGTTACTACGCACCAGGTAGGATTCTAGCCAAGAGGAGGTGAGTCACTAGGACCGCTTAAGTACCAAGCTCTCCCTGAATCCAATCCTAGACATGCGTATGCCTGTTGCCACACCCTGACCCAGCGACTTATTCACGGGTTTGTTTGGTTGGATTAAATCTTATGAAATTGAAGAGTTGTTTACTCTAGGCCTAAGGTCCATTATTGCCTAACACACTAGTCTACGTCCATCAAGCCCATCAACCCAACATGCATATCACATCAAGAGTTAGAATACTTACCAGCGTGGATCGGGTGCCGGTAGACTCGAAGGCCATATCTCAACCCAAACTTTTCTCAAATTCACATCATTTTCAAATTACTACTAGACCCATTCACAGCCCGAGTTTTGAACTGGGCTCTGATACCAAAATGTAACACCTCAAACCCGACCTAAACGCTACGACCAGATCTGGTATGCTACGGGGTTTATTGTAAAAACTTTGCTTTGAAATGTTTTGAAATCTCAGTTGGTTTGTTGAAGTATTCGTTAAATAAGTGTTATTTAAAGAAAGCCTTTGTAATATTTTTATTTCTTCTATACAAATTACTTGTTTGAAAATCCCTTTTTTTATTTCTTTTATAAATAAGACTTAGAACATACGTTTATGGATATAAGCATCGTCAAATATAAATCAAAACATTAAACTAGGGAGGCCTTATTACAAAAATAGTCCCAAATTCAAACTTAAAGAAAAACCGAAAAAAAGAAAAATAGTTTAAGAAATTAAATGGCGTGATGGCCCCTCGAGTCCGCCTCGGCTCCCATGGCCACGATCTACTGCTCATCTGAAAGAGTAGAGAAAAATGAAAGGGTGAGTCACCAAGACTCAGTGTATAAATTCTGAAACACACAACGACCTGAGGCCCACAAACACATTATAGGCCCTGGCCCATACATAAAGGCAACAATCATAATTACATGATAAATAATAAATGATGAATAGCCCAACCCATCCTAGAATTCCATCCTCTACACACCAACCCGTACCAACCATCACACCTCGGGGATTTCTACAATCAACCCTCCATCCGCTACACACCATAGCGACAGCCGTACTGCCTATTCCTATTAATCAGGAATCATTAAACGTGGCATAGCCACCGATCACTATGTGACCTAACATTTGAACTTGTAGTTTAACCATCAATCACCAAGTGACCTATTATGCACTTCCCCTTCATTATCATAGTTCCACCCCATGCATACACACATGAAAAATTGAAGACATCATACCACCTTTAAAAAAAATAGACTTTTTCATATATATATATATATATATATATATATATATTTATCGATACACATAGAGATTTCTATGATTACGTACCTGGCATCCTTTACAGACCCTTTTTCAGGTTTGATTCGACTGTCTACACAGCCTATTTCCGGCTTTTTAGCCCATTATATATATAATACAGTTAGCTAGTGTGTTAGAGATCTACACACCTGTTTACCGATAAAATGATACTTTCTATGTCGACGCTGTGTCGTAGCGACACCATCTTTGTCTCGCCTAAGGTGTTGTTCAGAAGCCGGTCCACAACCCGGTGGCCAATCTCGAACTGCTGACACTGCTCGTTTCTTAAACTTAGGGATTGGTTTGACAGATCCAATCCCCTCCTTCGCCTGATTGATATTTGATTCCATCAAAAAGGCCTTATTAATCATAACATATGGTTAAGATTGTGATTTCGATATCGAATCTAACGAGAACCTAAAGAGAATCCCCTACCTTGAAATTCCCAAAAAGTGATATGAGATTCAGGGACTAGTGTTTCCGACTTTTAGATCTAAGAGATCCACTTCAATTCCCGAATGTCGCCCAACAAGAGAATACATAAAACCATTAAACCATTAGCTTTTCGGCTTTGTCTCCCAAAAACCGAAAGAGAAAGTGAAGAGATAGGAAAATCAGCACTCACCTTAGCACAAAGAATTCGACTACCCCTTAGAGATTCCGGCTTTTGAGAAGATCAGAAGAAGAGATGATAGGAAAAAGTTTATGTAGATTCGGCTTTAGTAAAGAAATCAGAAAAAGGGAATAGGAAGTATTCGGCTATGGAGATGAGAATAGAGTTCAGAGTTTCTGCTTTTGAAAGAAAAGATGTTGAGAAAAATTGGGAGGTTTTGACTTTTGAAGAAATCAAAAGAAAAGAAATTGCAGAGAATGAATAGTGAGAGTTTTTAAGACAGAGAGAATGAAGAAAAGAATAGGTTCAAATGCCGGAATTGAAGAGATACTACCCCTATTTATAGAGACTTTTCGACACTTACTTATCAAAACCGAAAGTGCCCTTCTTGCTAACTAACAACTCATCAAATAATAGGGAAATTTGGTGCACCCTTTGCCATAAAGAAACCGATTTCTTCCATCCTCTAGGTGATGGAATTTTGGCCAACATCTTGCACTTCGTGCAGATAACTCCTATCTTTTCTCCTTTATCTTAATCTATTCATACCTTTAGAAGAGGCCTAAATAACACCACCTCTCCCTACTATTATCAGCATAATATCCACATTATCCCAATCATTTAATCCTCCTATTTTCTAGCCCCATTGCCGTCCCAACTAGCTCCTCTTTAATTGCCGAAAATGGCCCAAATACATGGGCTCCATGCGGCCAACACTTGGGCTCTCTCTCCATCTACTAGTGACGCCACCCTCTAGCTCCTTTGCAGCGCCACCTAACATTGGGCCACAAGCCCACTTTGGTATTTTAGACATAGATACCACCTTTTAAACCCTATAGTGCCCAAACAGAGAATTTAACCAAGGCCTCTGCCTAAACCTGAGCCCAATTTGGACTTCTAACACTCAAATTTACACATTAAACGCATAGGCCCATTAATTCTGGATGTTACACGTATCTAGCTTATCTTTAATTTTTGTTAGATTATTAGTAAAATGAGCCTGCTGGTTCAGTGGTAAGGCTTCAGTTTACCAGTGGTCCTGTGTTCAAAACCTCCTGTGTGCAAAGTGGAAATTTATTTCGTTTTAAAATCTAAAGAAAAATCTGATGTGGATAAGTGATAAAGTAAGTGTGTAGTTATTAAAAAACACAAATCGAGGGATTATCTCCTAATTTTGCTCCCCTCATTCTACTATCCATATTCTTTCTCCACCTTTCCTATACATGTTTTTTTTCTGATCATTTGTTGTATTGAATGTTGGGAAAAATCCCTTTTTGTTGTTTTCTTCTTCTCTGCTACTTTTCTTCCTTCTTTCATTATATTTTTGCTATCCTAGTGCTTCGGTTTGCTAACCCTTGCTCTTGTAACATCTCTTTATGGTGGTTGTTGTTTGGTAAGTTTTACGTTTTCCATCTAGGAATTTTGTTTTTGATTTTTCTCTAAGGGTGATTGTTGGTTTTTGGTTAATTGGCTAATCGGGTGGTCTATTTGTTCGTGTTTTGTTAGGTGGGGATTTTAAGATGAATGCTCTATCGTGAATTAATCGTTGGGGAATTGTTTCACCTTTGGGGTCTTGGAGTGTGACGTATCATCGTTTTCGAAAAATAGTAAGGTAATCAGCTAATTTAGGACCAGACGACATGCGGGGGCTCGGATTGGTTTTTCACATTAAACTGTCTATTCTGGTTAATGAATTAAGGTTTCTGGACTTTTGATTTTTGGACTATAAGGCTGTTTTTGGTCTTAGTTTCGATTTTTGTATTGTCCGTCAATTTTTGGTATTTGTACTATAAATCTGCAAAATCATACGATTTACCAAATTAGAACTCGATTTTCAAAATTAAGAATCTGAAATATACGCTGCAAAACTAAGTGTTAAGCTAAATGTGTTTTTGTAAAATGTGAAAGTTTGTCACATGATTTTTTCTAAATAACAATATAAGAGTTTTGTCAAAAATTATTATTTTCATTTCACACGACTTCTAAAACGGGATTTTTAATTAGTTTTTTTCAAACGAGTCGGTGTAACTCCTCTAGATTTGGCCATAACGTCTAGGCCGGGTTTTTGGTGTTACATTCTTTCTATGTGCATTAATCTTAGTGAAATTTTAATACATATGTCGAACATAAAACTGATGCTCAAAACCTAGAAATAAGGAGTGCACTATAGGAATAAGACCCTACATGTAAAACAAACATAGTAAACACTAAGATAATATAATAAGGTAAAATAATTTGGGAGAAAATAAATAAAAGATAAAAAAATTCAAAAGTAGTGTAAAAATGTTATTAACCTTTTTCCCATCTAACATAAAAGTCCAAGCATGAAAGTTTTCAATATTTAAATCATTGGCTAACAAATCTTGTTTGTTCTCTCCTTCAACCACTACATTGGTTATCAGATAAATACAATCATTTTCATCTATACCTATTAGTGTAAGCAACTCTCTACTGTATTTACCCTTTAGCCAACATCCATCTATCGAAATAATTGGTCTACAACCAACTAGAGAACCATCCTTCAATGCCTTGATGCATATATAAATTCTTTGAAACAATGAATTCTCTAGATGCAAAATGGTGGTTGATCCATGATTTCTTTTTCTTAGCACTCTGTAATACATTGGTAGCTTAGAGTACCAGTCTTCATCCTTTCCTCTAATAATCTCTAAAGCTTTTAGTTTAGCTCTATATCCCTTCTTCCATTTTATTTCAAAATTCAATTCCTTTCTAACTCTAGCTAAAAATGTATTCACCTTCATTTTAGGGTCACTTTGAAAAGCATCTAAAAACTTATGAGCCAACCATTCAACGGATGCAAATTTATTTTCAAAAACCTTGTTATAGTTATGCTCACTCAACATGCTTTTGATTTGAATAGTCATTTTGTCCGATATTTTTTAAGCCCATTTATGAAAAAAAAAGCAATCATCTTTGCATCTTATATCCACTCTATCTTCATCATTATGCTAAAAATCAATCCTCAACTGGTTAACTAATAAATATTGTCAACAATCATTTTGAACTCATCAAAATCTTTAAACATTATGATAGCAACAAATTTAGATTCTTCATATCCATTTTCGCATCAAATTCAAGATATTCCTTTTTCTTTTGACAACAAAATCACTGCCACTAATAGCATATTCCAAATATAATTTATTAGAATCATCTAAAAAATAACTAACTTTAGAAGAAAACTATTTTCTCGGTGAATCATGTAACCATCTTGTTGGATTTTTTTATCATTCACTTTTCCTTTTCCTTTCTCTGAACCATATACAAAATAAACAATTTTAGAAGTAAACAAATTGCCTATCTTATCTTTAACTTCAACATCAACTAATCCATCATTGCCATCATCTATATCATATTCGCTATCATAAAATCCACCATCTATATTATTTTTTAGATCTTGAGTCATTATAGATTTTGATATATGTTCATTGTAATGTCCCGATAATATATGTGTCTCTGTTTGTTAGATTCTGTAATGCCCCAAAAAGTAGGGGTTTGTAATTTTTCTTAAATTCATGTTGTGCTTGAACGGCTAGCTATTTGAGTGTGTTTGGGGGTCCTAAGGAGGCCTGAGTTCGAGTCTAAGCTTTAGAAAAATTTTAGTTTTTGGCCCTTAAGGGGAGAGGGCTGTTTGCAGTAGGACTTAAGTATATCTGTATGCGTTTAAGTGTCACAAGTGAGCTTGTGGCATGATGGCTGTGGCGTCATTAGGAGGGCAAGGAGAGAGGGGTTCAAATCCCATGATTAACAAAAGGGGACATTTATTTTATGAATTGATGGAACAAGAGGTAGAATTTGGATCAAACTCTATAGAGGTGGTTGAAGACTTGGTCAACAAGTTTGAATGGGAGGCTAGGAGTGATCCAAGGAGGAAATAGTGGAGAAAATCAAGGAAGTGTTGAGAGTGGGAGTGTTGGTCGAAATTGGGAGTGTGGCTAAGTGAGAATTTCGGCTGGAGAGGGGTAATAGGAAGCATTTTCGGCAACTTGAGTGTGGGTGCAAATCGAAAGTTTCTTTGTGTGGTGCTACTTCTTCTTTTGTTCATTTCGGGTTTTCTCTCTGAGGTGACGTCTTAGGCAATTTTTTTTACCATTCGGGTTTTCGTTTCATTGATTATTTCCTCAACTGCTGCCCACTTTCTGCCTACACTTCTTTCCTTCTCTAAGGTTCTTTGGCCGAATTTAACATTCCATTTTCTTTCCACTTTTCTTTCTTTGTTCTCTTCAAGTTAGCCGAATCCATATTTCCCCTCCTTCTCAATGCCACACCTTTTGTTCCCTTGAGTGAGCCGAAGTTAACCTCTACTTCTCTCTAGTTTACTTGCATCTCTGAGGGTCGTACGTGTTCAACTCCTTTTTGCTCAAAGGAATCTGTCTTTGCCAAATCTGAGGGTAAGTAGTACTAACCGTTTTCTAGTTTTTCTCCCTACTACCGAATCTTTCCTTCTTCTTAAGTTTGATGTGGGTTGGTGATAGGGTCACTCGAGGAGTAGGAAGGGACAAGCGCTCGGAAGCAATCGATTCGTACTCTTAGCCTTGAGCAAGTAAGCACTTTCGCTTTGTTTTTTGTCAAGGGTGGATGTTAACCACATCTTTATTCAAACTCTTTTATTAAGAGTGCTTTGTATCGCAAGATATTTTCAGGGATTCCTAAGCTTCACTGAAATTCAGAAAGAGCTTAGTAAAACCCGGTGAAACAAGGTAGGTGTTAATGGAGTTTCGGTTTTGTTGTGTAATGGGAGGATAACCCTCTTAATCGTTTGACTAACTGTTGATCTTGTCTAACATAGGATCGGTGCTAAGGGATTGGTGGCACGTTCGTAATCAAGGTGTGTAATCGTACACTCGTTACATACTAGTCATGCGCAAATTTGTTGTTCTTACTTTTGTGCTACGGTATATCGATAAAAGCCAAAAAGTCGTATTTCCGGCATTTGAAGGCTCTCGAGCGTGCGAACGCTCGTAGAGATGAATCGAGCCACAATCGTTGGCAATAGATCGATAGGAGTGCCACAAACCTTCTCGTGGGCTTAGGCCGTAATGGGCCGTAGTAGGTCGAGTGGGCCCAATGGGCTAATGGGCCTGTAAGAACCCAATTTGGCCCGGGCCCGTGTAAACCAGAATAAACCCAAAAACAAAAAAAATAATAAAAATAAATAAATAAATAAAACCAAATGTTTATTTGTACAGTCCATTTACATAGCCCAATCCACAGGCCCAAAACCATTACCCTGTTACACCCCATTGACCCAGTACCTAAAACAGCCTACCCGAAATAGACCCAATGAGACCACGACCCCTCGGACCCAAAACAAAAACGGCCCAAAAGGGCCCAAATGTTAAACAGAAACAGGGAATCTAGGGTTTCTGGGAAACCCTAGGCGCCGCAAGCCTCGCACCCAGCCCCTTGCGCCGCAAGCCTCGCACCCAGTTGCGCCGAAATCCACGCAAGCCACGCCGTCATCAACGCGCGAACAGCCCCCCACCATCACCGAGATCCTCGTCGATTACCTGCACAAGAAAGGAAAACGCAGCAGCAAAAATGGAAGAATATATGTAATTCCTTTTTTATTTCTTTATTTTGGGGTTATAAAAACCCCAAATAAATCTGTAAAATAGACAGATACAGACATGAAAAAACACACATATAGAGAGATACAAACAGAGACAAAAAATATATTGAAACAGTATACAAAGATTTTTCTTTAGTAGAGGTGATTTTCTACTTTTATTCGCGTCATTTTTCATTCGATTCATGCATGTTTATTATAAAAATACTATAATAAAAAGGGGATGCCAGTTTACCTTTTGATGGCGCTAAAAACCGAGGATTTAGCCTCCGGCCACCTGCCACGGAGGCGCGTGAAGCGCGTGCGGCATGTGACCCATGATCCTGACGACCGAACTCCAATAGAGGAGAGGAGGGATCGAGAGAGTTTTTAGAATTTTTTTTAAAAAAACAGAGGCTAAATGAGTTTTTGGTCTGAAAATTGACCTATATAGCATTTTAAAAACGACGCTGTTTTCGCTTAAGTCAATAAGCGTTAAAATGACATTGTTTTAAAGAGGATCTGCACGTTGACCCGAAAACCCGGGTAGGACCCGCGTGTTTTTATTAAATGGGCTAATTGCCTCTTTGGTCCTTTCGCTATTTTAGTTTTTTTAAATTAAGTCCAATTTGAATTTTTATTTTTTATTAAATTAGCCCTAAAATTTATATTTTGTTTCAATTAAGTCATTGGGCTACTTAAAGATCAAAATCAGAACGGCGTCATTTTGGAAAGAAGGCATAATTGCCATATTAATCCCTGCAGTGTGGCGCGCGTTTCGATTTAATCCTTCTATATTTATTTTTATTTGCTATTTGATCCTTATTTCTCCATTTATTTTTTTAAACCTTTTTATTTTATTTTATTTTTTAAAAAATTATCCTAATACTATATTGAACTATTTTATTATTTGTATATTAATCTATTAATAGTATAAATTCATATGTATTTTTATCTCTATATATATATATAATTATTACTATGTATTATTTTATTTGGTTTAATATTATTTATATTGTATATTCTTTTTTATTTTGTATATTATATAGTATTATATCATATATTATTTTTAAAATTTTATTTTGTATAAAATCTATTTTATATAAAATATTTTATTTATATTGTTTATTACATATGTAATTTTTATGATTAGTATATTATATATATGTTTTTATTTAAAATTATTGTATATTATTTACTAATTATTTTTATTATATATAATCATTTATATATGTATTAAATTATTAAATTATGTTATTTGTTATAAGTACTTTTACATTTTTTTTATATTGTTTATATATATATTAAATCATTTTAAAAATCGTCATATTCTTTTATTTTTTATTCAATGTTCAAATATATCACTCCCTTTTCATTTGATTTTGTTATTTCGTGTGGATCTTAATTATTGCTACTTATTTTATATCCCATGTTTGTTTATTTATGTTTCTTTAATTGTTTATTATTGCTTAAACATAATTCTTTATTTATTTATTCATGTTATATTATTCTTTAATTATTTATTGTTACTATAATTTGTAGTGATATTGAATTGCTATTAAATACGTATGTTGTAATATCTTACTCAAACCATTGTTTTATAAAAACAACCTTTTTTGACGCATTTTATTCAAATAGTTTTTTTTTTTAAAATACGGTGATATCTGTAACACCCCAAACCCGGCCTAGACATTATGGCCGGATCTATCATGTCACATCGAAAGGTAGTTGAAAAGCTAAGCGTTCGTTGAAAATGTTGAATCTCTTTTGAAAACTCCGAGTTTCGATGTTTGTTTGTAAAAACCTGATTTACTTAATGTCCATTTTTATAAAGTTGTAATTATTTTGAAAAATTGTTTTTGTTGTGAAAGTCGATCTTTAATAGTTGCGAAAACGTAATATTTTGAAAAACGGTTATTAACATTTTGGAAAACTCAGTATTCAAACATCTAACAATTTAAATATAGCCGATTTGAAAGTTAAAAGAAAAATAAAATCCAGAGGCCTTATTACAAAATATTAACCCAAAGTAATTAATCTTAAAATAAGGTAAAAACTGAATTTACTGAAGTTCGTGAGAAATAACTCCGATGTATGGCCACCACCGAGTCCTCCGCGGCTCCAAATCCTCTATCGCTGGGGATTACCTACAAGGTTAAAAGAAGGGGGTGAGTTACGAGAACTCAATGTATAATCCCCTAAACGGTCACTATCTGGGCTCGAGCCCATACAGCATCAATATGGGCCTAAGCCCCAATATCATGATAATGCAGATAATGTAATGCAACCCAACCCAATCCAACCAATCACACCC
This sequence comes from Gossypium sturtianum, assembly GCA_025698515.1. Taxonomy (NCBI): domain Eukaryota; kingdom Viridiplantae; phylum Streptophyta; class Magnoliopsida; order Malvales; family Malvaceae; genus Gossypium; species Gossypium sturtianum. The sequence continues at coordinate 74,567,223 of CM046951.1, read as the reverse complement.
CCATACCAACCAATCGTCACCTATGGGGATCAAGTCAACCCACCCCGCCAATCACACCAATATTGCAGACAAGCTGCTAATCACAATATTTGTGGCGGAGCCACCAGAGTAATAGTATATATATGTGGCATAACCACTAAAACAGTATGTGGCAGAGCCACTAGGCCACACTTCTCTTCAGTCATTAAACCCGCCCCATGCAACATGATAAAATGCAATTTATCAAGGGTATAAAAGTGTAAATAAAATCATATTCACGATGTTCAACCATAATCAAGGGTATAACGGTCGTTTTTACCCCTTTGGGGGTATTTCAGTAATTTTACCCATCGAGGGTATTTCGGTAATTTCGCAACCCAGAGGTATTTCGGTAGCTTACCCTTAAGGGTAATTCGATAATTTACACATTTAACGGCCTTCTCGAAGGCCTACTGTCGCCTCGAGTGACTCAGGACCCCTTCTTGGGTTTCTACGGTACTATTGGGCCTGAAATCCATTTTAGGCCCCTAACGGGCCCACACGCTCGTGTGGCCCATTTGACACATCTTCGGTCTCGGATTCACAGACTTTGCAGTCGCATCAATCGTTCAGTATTTCTCCATCAATTTTGCCCCTGTGGGCCCGTAAGCTCATTAGGCCCATTTAGCCCGTTTCAGTTCGATCAGGCCCGTTACAGCCTTAGTCTCGCGAGAGTGCTCACGACACTCTCAATGATCCATCGTCATCATTCGTGTCTCGGTTTACCACCACGAGCGTTCGCATGCTCGAGTGGTCACAGTTGCCGACTTTTCGGCTTTTGGCCGATTCACAACACGTCACATGCATTCATCAAGATAGGTGTGAGATTACACACCTGTTTACAGATTATGAATCACGTTACTCCTCAAAGCACCTAAGAACAATGAATGGCTATCAGTTAATCTTCCTATTCGCAAACCCCAAACTTTGAATACTTACCCAAAATTTGAATACTTACCCACAAACCCCAAGGGTATTTCGGTAGCTTACCCTCAATGGTATTTCGGTAATTTTGCAACCCAGGGGTATTTCGGTAATTTACCCACCAAGGGTAATTAGGTAATTTACACATTTAATGGCCTTCCCGAAGGCCTACTATCGCCTCGAGCGACTCGAGACCCCTTCTTGGGTTTCTACAATACTATTGGGCCTGAAATCCATTTCAGGCCCCAAACGGGCCCGCACGCTCGTGTGGCCCATTTGACACATCGTCGGTCTCTGATTCGCAGACTTCGCAGTCGCATCAATCGTTCAGTATTTCTCCATCGATTTTGCCCCTGTGGGCCTGTAAGCCCATTGGGCCCATTTAGCCCATTTTAGTTTGATCAGGCCCGTTACAGCCTTAGTCTCGCGAGAGTGCTCGCGACACTCTCAACGATCTATCGTCATCATTCGTGTCTCGATTTACCACCACAAGCATTCGCATGCTCGAGTGGTCACAGTTGCCGGCTTTTCGGCTTTTGGCCGATTCATAACACGTCACATGCATTCATCAAGATATGTGTGAGATTACACACCTGTTTACGGATTACAGATCACGTTACTTCTCGAAGCACCTAAGAACAATGAATGGCTATCAGTTAATCTTCCTATTCGCAAACCCCAAACTTTGAATACTTAAGAGAAGAAAAAGAAAAAAAATATTGGCTTAGCTTACCAATGAATATTAGCCTACCTTCTAAAGAGGGTATTCGGTCCACCTTCTACTGATCAAAGATCCGTGCCCCTAAAGAAAAGATTGTATTAGAACGTTATTCAAGATGGTAATAAGAGAAACGGCCTTTCGGCCCTAACGAATTCAATCAAGATAAGAGAACTATCACCCCTAGTCGGCCATGTCCACCACTCACCAACAAGAAGACGAGATCCTGAAGCAGATTGAACCAACAAGATTCGAGTTTGCACCCTAGAGGATTCGGCCCTTACCAAAAGAGAACAAGAGAGGTTCAAAATAGAAGCGAGTGGTTAAGTTCAGCTTAGTCAAGAGGTGAGAGTTTCGGCTTTAGTAAAGTGAAAAAAGAAGAGAAAGAAAGAAATAAAGGGAAAAGAAACATTACCTTGTGATCACAGAAGAACCGAATAGACAAGGTAGATTCGGCAAACAAAAGAACACCAAGCTTCAGGCTACTAAGTGTTCGGCTATTGGAAAAAGAAAAGAGGAACGAATTCAAATTGGAGAAGAGAGGAGACTCAGCTTATGGAGAAAAAGAGTAGAAAAGAATAGAGAAAAGGAATTTGGTAAGCAAAAAATTGCAAAGAAAGAAAATCGACCTAAAATGCCTAAGGAGAAATGCCCCAAAATGCAAAAGTGCTAAGAGTGACTAGAGAAATTAGGCACTAACTCTTCAATAATAAAAAATGCCTCTCTAGGACCCCCAAACACAGCCAAATATCAAGCTCAACACATGCAATAGTGCAAAAATGCCAGACCCTCAATTTTAGGATGTTACAATATCTAATATTTGGGGACTTTGAGAAGAATTGTGCCCTAACTCACTGGGTTTCGATTTTTATCGTTGAACTTAAAATATTAAGTATCCATTTGCTTTTAAAATTGAAATTTATAAATTTTCTAAATCAAAACTTATTCCCGGGAATTCAAAATGTTATATCCTAACTTATTGGATATGATGTTTTGTGTCTCGAGATAAGAATTTTCTAAATAAAGGTGAGCCTAGTTTCGAGGGCATGAGATGTTATATCCTAACTTACTGGGTATACCATTTTATTTCTTTGAGATAGGTAAGTCTTAGTTTTCTCTCTAATAAAAGGATCATATTTTAAAATTTTTCAAATTCTCAACATTAGGACATGATTTTATCGATTAGGTACCAATTTTTTGGGCGTTATGAGGGTGCTAACCCTTCCTCATACGTAACCGACTCCCGAACCAGTTTTCTTGTATTTCGTGGGCCAAAATCAATGTTTTGAAATAAATCGTTTTATAAGGTGATCCAATCACACCTAAGTAAAAAAGATCGGTGGTGACTCCATTTTCATTTTTTAAAGTCGTTCCCTATTTTTTTATAAAACTTTTAAAAATGGTTTTGACAGCTTGGCGACTCCACTGGGGACAATAAGAGAGTCAAGCCGTAAAGTCGATAATTTCATGTCCTTTTGTCTGAATTTAAAATTCTGATTTTTTTTTATAAAAAAAGCATGATTCTTTTATTGCATGTGGTTCTAATTTTTAATATATCTCTGCATTGCACTACATGACCGTTGTGGTCGCGCCTTTAAGTGGGAGCGAGAAGCTATGCCTTCGTGAGGTTTTCACCTCCGCATGGGCTGATGGATTGCTTTCGGGATACATCTGTACCTATGTCTTCGTGAAGTTTTCACTTCTGCATGGCCATAGGAAAATGTATTCCCCTGAATCGAGCTCGGTCCGTATGAGCCTATAATGGGTGAGGATCGAGGAATCTGCTGGTTCAGGTACCTCAACTTTAGAACTAAACCGCATATAGTAAACCCTAAGAGCCCACCTTAGGTAGAACTATGTCAAACCTTAGTAGTTACCCAGATAGGTGTTCGTTTATTTTACTTGCTTTATATTCTGCGGTACTAACTCGTTGTGTTTTATTTTTTGTGCATGTCATTTCATATTTTAAGAGGTATCGATTCACGGTCAGTTTCTAAGTTAGAAAGCTGGTTATGGAGAACGAATTCCTTGATAAAGTGGAAGACAATGCAACCGTCCGCTTATAGTTAGAGCAAAGGCAATTAGAGAAAGGGGATAGCTTAGCTGAGGGATATATGTTGGAACTACGGGATTTTGCTTGTATCAGTTTCGTACAAAATGAGCTCTAGGAGTTGAAAGAAATATGGACCTAGTGGGATGATGAGGCAAAGCAGCTGTTCTATCGTAATTATGGTGATTTACCTTACTTGCTCGACATCAAGTTAGATAAGTATCTGTTCCGGGCTATAACTCAGTTTTGGAATTCTGCTTATAGCTGTTTCTCTTTCGGGAAAGTAGATTTAGTGCCCACGGTGGAGGAGTATACGACCTTGCTTCGCTGTTCGAGGATCCAAGTCGATAAAGCTTATTCTAGGGCTTCTAATGTCCCAAGTTTTGTGAAGAAATTAATGAATATCACGGGGATGAATGAGCAGTGGGTCTCAGCCAGAATTCAGGAGAAAGGTGAGGGTAAATGTGTGCCTTGGGTGAGTTTGAGGGACCTGATCCTAACACATCCAGATGTGAAGAAGAAGATTGACGTCTTTGCCTTGTGTATTTATGGTTTGGTAATTTTCCCTAAAGTTCTCAGACATGTAGATGAAGCAGTTACTGATTTATTCGATAGACTTGACAAAGGGGTCACGCCTGTGCCTGCGATCTTAGCCGAGACGTTCAGATCTTTGAATGCATGTCGGAGAGCAGGTGAAGGCAGGTTCATTGGATGCGCGCAGTTGTTGTTGGCTTGGTTCCACAGTCATTTTTGGAAGGTAGAGAAAGTTTCTTATCGGGCTTTCTCAAAGAATTACTCTCCGTTGAAAGAGATAGTGGCTACTCCAAGGAGAGAAGACGTATCTGAGGAAAGCTGGATGGCGCTCCTTCAAAATATTCAAGAAGAAGACATCGAGTGGAGGGCTCCTTGGATGATTCTCGACGAGATCCTTTGTCGGTGTGGGAGTTTTGACTGGGTTCCTTTACTTGGAATATGGGCAGCGTATTGAGGCAATATGGGTCAAGACAGTTTGTGCCAACGACATATGGGCTAGCTCAATGTGAGTTCTCATACAGAGGGGAAAGCTATAAGAAGAGGGTTAAGGAGATTTCTGGTGCTTAGAATCAGATTCGTAGGATGAAGAGATTATCTGCAGGCCTAATGATGACCTCAGAATACAGTGGATGGAGGATTAGAAGGACTAATGATAACATCCCCAATGTAACACCCCTTACCCGGGTTCTACGCCGGGAACCAGGCCCGAGGCGTTACTGAACTCAGCCTACTTAATCGCCACTTAGGCTCAACGTCATTACTGTCTATAACCTCATTCTCGACTTACGAGGCCTCACTCATACACACGAGGGCTCTCGAGACTAATCCGGAACTTTTACAAGCCTTAAAATTGTTCTCTTTTATATAGGTCTCACACGCCCTTGCAAGATTAGACACGCCCGTGCATGGACACACAGGCCCATGTCCCCAAACCGTGCCTAAAAACCCAACATTCTGCCAATGCCCCACGGCCAAGGCACACGCCCGTGCTTACCACCCATGGTGCACACTGACTTCACACACACGGCCTCAAAGCCTAGTCACACGCCCGTGTGGCTAGCCCGTGGACTCCACGATTTAAAATGTTAACTTGCGAGGATGCACACGTACACAGTGACACGCCCGTGGGCTGACCGTGTGTCACACATGGCCTAGACACATGCCCGTGTGTCTATCTACATGGTCAAGAACAAGACTAAGTGTCAAGTTCTTTTCACCCTTCTAACATACACAACATATACTCATCTAACACCATCATCATCAACTCAAATTGAAGTGCATTCTCACATAGAAAACTACATCTTTCTTTCATATAATGTAATAACCAACAACCATGGCATTATACAAAATAAGCTATCCATCTAAAGGCCAAAACATCTTAGCCATTTACAACAAAATCCACTAACTTGTCTAGCCCCTATACATGCCATATACAAAACATTAAGTTTCATGTACCAAAGTGTGCTAATATGTGGGCTATCTTCTGATGATCCTCGTATCTCGATTCAACGCTTTTAATCCATAAGACAAGGGAAAAGAAAGAGAGTAAGCTTTGAGCTTAGTAAGTTTACACATAAACAATTAAGCAACACAGTATAAGCTAAGCAACCATTAGCATTATACCAACAAGTAATTCACAACTATGCTTACTCTTTCTATCCCTTGCCACATTTCCAACACATCATGAGTCACATACTCATAACCATCAAAATGCACCCCTGCATTCTATGTCACATTTACACAATATACAACACATCATTATTTCTCGTAATAAATCCACACAGTTTATCCACATAACTTATCCACACAGTCTATCCACACAGCTAGTTCACATAACTAATCCACACAGCTAATACACACAGTTAATCCACACAGCCAATATCTCAGTGGTTTCGCAATTAGCACACCACAATTGATTAATAAGGTGGTATCGCACTTAGCCTACCACAAAGGTATTCATAGTGATTCAACACATAGCTCACCAAACGATATACCTCACGATAGCATCGCACATAGCTAGCTCATCATCAATATGCATTAGGATGGTATCGCACTTAGCCCACCATCTAGCATTATCACAACACATGCACAAGTCTACTTACTTAATCATTCTCGATCATACATTCATTCCACATTTTCTACTACATTCATCCCACATAGGTTCTCAAATATGCTACACACTAGATAGCATTAACAAATTGTAAGTATGAATGCATTATTTATGCATAGACTTACCTCGATACTCAAAAGTATGGAAATATGCAATTTAGTCCACCACCTTGCTTTTGCCTCTGTTTCGATCCGAGCTTCGTCTTTCTTGATCTATAATGAATAATTCAGCTTATTCAATACACACACATTGACTAAATTGACCCACATTTCATACTTTAGCAAAATTACTATTTTGCCCCTAAACTTCTTCATATTTACACTTTAGCCCCAAGGCTCGTAAAGTGATTTTTATTCAACTTTCTATCCTTTCATGCTTAGCCGAACAACTTACTCAACTAAAGCATTCATTAAATCTCACTAAATCACACATGTATGACCAAACTAAAGTTTTTCACAATCAAGTCCCTACATGTACTTTCATGGAAAATCACTTAACAAAAGATGTTTCTACTACATCAAGCTTTCATAATCTTCCATAAAACATCAAAATACATGCATTTCATTCATGACCACATTTTTGAACATCCATTATAGCTCATCAAATAGCTAAAAATAGCTTACTCATGCTACAGGGACTTCAAAAATACAAAGAATATCAAAACCGGGCTTAAGAGCACTTACTAGCAAGCTTGAAAAATTGAAAGAACCCTAACAATGGCTTCTCAAATTTTCGGCAGCTAAAGGGGAAGAAGATGAATGAAATTGTCATCTTTTCACCTATTTTAATCACTTATTTGATAAATGACCAAAATGCCCTTTTTGATAAACTTCAAATTTTGACTCATCCATGCCCATTTTTGTCCAAAAATTAGAATTTGGGTAAATTGCTATTTAAGGACCTCTAATTAATAATCTAAAGCTATTTCTCACAAATAGCTTCTAGAAACACACATTTTGCAACTTTTGCAATTTAGTCCTTTTGGACAATTCAACCACAATTTCATAAAATTGCTTCATGAAACTTTCACACTAGCATGCATACATAATATAAACCTCAAAAACTCATTCATAACCCTCGGATTTGTGGTCTCGAACCACTATTTTGACTAGGCCCTAAACCGGGATGTTACAACTTTCCCCCCTTTAGAGATTTTCGCCCCTGAAAATCTTACTAGAAAAGAGGTTTGGATGTTGCTCTCTCATAGCTTCTTCCGTTTCCTACGTAGCCTTTTCCATGCCGTGTTTCTGCCATAACACTTTCACTAGTGCTATGCTCTTATTTCTCAACTGTTTCACATCTCGAGCCAAGATCTTAATCAGCTCCTCTTCATAAGACATATTCGGTCTTATCTCAATTTCCGTTGAAGGAATCACATATGAAGGATCGGAGTGATACCGTCGCAACATCGACACATGGAACACATTATGAATCTTTTCCAACTCTACCGGCAAAGCCAACTGGTATGCTACAGGCCCAACTCTATCTGTAATCTCATACAGCCCTATGAACCTTGGACTCAATTTCCCTTTTCGTCCAAATCTCATAATCTTCTTCTACGGTGATACTTTCAAAAATACTTTGTCGCCTACCTCAAACTCAATTTCTTTTCTTTTCAAATCCGCATACGACTTCTGTCGGTCCGAAGCAGCTTTCAGACTATTACGGATTACTTTCACTTTCTCTTCGGTCTCTTTTACTAGATCAACCCCATGGATCCGCTTCTCGCTAAGCTCGGTCCAATACAAAGGATTCCGACACTTACGGCCATACAAAGCCTCATACGGTGCCATCTGTATACTCGACTGATAACTATTGTTATAGGCGAATTCGACCAAAGGTAGATATCTCTCCCAACTACCTTCGAATTCTAACACACAACATCGAAGCATAACTTCAAGAACTTGAATCACTCTTTCAGACTGACCATCGGATTACGGATGGAACGCAGTACTGAAATTCAATCTCGTACCCATGGCCTCTTGCAACTTCTTCCAAAATCTCGAAGTAAACCTCGGATCTCTATCCGATATAATAGACACAGGTACACCATGTAATCTCACTATCTCGGCCACGTACAACTCAGCTAACTTATCCAGTGAATAATCAACACGTACTGGAATAAAGTGAGCCGACTTCGTCAATCTATCCACAACAACCCACACAGCATCTCTCTTTCTCGGAGTCATCGGCAACCCCATTACAAAATTCATGGTAACCCGATCCCATTTCCATTCGGGTACCATTACTGGCTAAAGAAATCCCAAAGGCACTTGATGCTCAGCTTTCACTTGTTGGCAAATCAGACACTTTGCCACAAACTCTGAAATATCTCTTTTCATACCCGGCCACCAATACAACTTCCTCAAGTCGTTGTACATTTTCGTACTGCCCGGATGTACTGACAAACACCCACTGTGGGCTTCATGCAAAACCTTTCGAATTAACTCCTCATTTTTAGGAACACAAATTCTGTTGCGATAAAGCAAACAACCATTCAAACCCATTTGAAAATCAGAATCATATTCTGACCCTCACTTAGCTATCTTAGCTTGCATCTCGCTGTCATTTCTCTGAGCCTCACATATTTGTTGAACAAATAGTGGCCTAGCTCACAACTCTGCAAAAATAGCACCATCATCAGACGATGCTAAAGTCGCTCTCATAACTCTTAGAGCATACATGGATTTCCTACTCAAGGCATCCGCAACCACATTCGCTTTTCCCGGGTGGTAATCAATGACTAACTTATAGTCTTTCAACAACTCAAGCCACCGTCTCTGTCTCAGATTCATATCCTTCTGATCCATCAAATACTTTAAACTCTTGTGATCCGTAAAGATTCGGCACTTTTCACCATACAAATAATGTCGCCAAATCTTTAACGCAAACACAATCCCAGCCAACTCCAAATCATGAGTCGGATAATTCTTCTCGTGCGGTTTTAACTACCTCGAGGCGTAAGCGATTACCTTACCCTCTTGCATCAACACGCAACCGAGACCATTAAACGACGCATCACTATAAACCACAAACTCCTCCGATTCTGGTTGAACCAAAACTGCGCCTCGATCAACATTGTTTTGGTCTCGAAGCTTTGTTGACATGTCTCGATCCATTCAAACTTGACATCCTTATGCAATAGCCTTCATCGGGTAGCAATCACAGAGAACCCCTTTACGAAAGCGTCGTAATATCCCGCTAATCCCAAGAAACTTACGATTTTCGACACGTTCCTCGGCGGTTTCCAATCCATAACGGCCGATATCTTCCTGGTCAACTCTCGACACCACCACACGACACCATGTGTCCTAGGAATCCGACCTCTCGAGCCAAAACTCACTCTTGCTAAACTTAGCATACAACTGCTTATCTCTCAAAGTTTGCAAGACAATTCTCAAGTGCTCTTCATGATCGTTCTCATCCCAAGAATAGATCAATATGTCGTCAATAAAGACAACCACAAACTTGTCCACATATGGTCTGAAAACACGGTTCATCAGATCCATAAAAATCGCAGGTGCATTCGTCAAACCAAACGGCATAACCAAAAACTCATAATGGCCATACCTTGTCCGAAATGCAGTTTTCAACACATCTTGCTCTTTCACTCTGAGCTGATAATAACCAGACCTCAAGTCTATCTTGGAGAACACTGTAGCTCCCTTCAGTTGATCAAAAAGATCATCAATCCTTGGTAAAGGATACTTATTCTTAACCGTCACTTTGTTAAGCTGCCTATAGTCTATACACAATCTCATAGACCCATCTTTCTTCTTCACAAACAATACCGGAGCACCCCACGGCGAGTAGCTCGGTCTTGCAAAACCCTTATCTGTCAACTCTTGCAACTGAACCTTCAGTTCCTTCAACTCTACAGGTGCCATTCTGTACGGAGCAATCGAAATAGGTGCCGTTCCTGGAACCAACTCAATTCCAAGCTCAACCTCTCTCACTGGAGGTCAGGGTAACTCTTCGAGAAATACATCTGGGTACTCACATACCACTGGCACTTTTTAAACTCTACTCCAACCTCTTGAGTATTCAACACAAACGCAAGATAGGACTCACATCCTTTTCTCAAACATTTCTCAGGCACCAAGGAAGAAATTATCACGGGTAGACTGTCCAATCCACCTGATTCAACCCGAACCACATCTCCACTCTCACATTTTAGTTCAATAAACTTACTACCACAGTTCACTAAGACATTATGGGTAGTCAACCAATCCATGCCTAGGATTAAATCAAACTCATCAAACGACAACAACATAAGGTTTACTGGAAAACAATGATTCTTAATCAATAAAGGACAATTCTTACACACTTTGTCCACTAACACATGCTTTCCTAACGGGTTTGACACCTTAACCACTATGTCCGTAGACTCAACGGTCATACTCAAACTAGATGCTAATATCATGCAAATATAAGAATGAGTAGACCCTGGATCTATTAAAGTAATAACAAAGGTGTCATAGAGAGAAAAAGTACCCGTTATCACATCAGGGGAGGATGCTTCTTCGCGAGCGCGAATAGCATACGTTCTCGCAGGTGCCCGACCCTCTGGTCTCACAGCAGAATCTCTGGGTGCACCTCTACCACTAGCCCCACCTCTTGGGTTCCTTGGTGGTCTACCCCTCGTAGACACATCACTAGGTCTCACTTCCTGCTTCTCTTCCTTATCATCCCTCTCGGGACAGCTACGGATAAACTGGTCAGGGAACCACACTTATAACATTTCCGATTGTTTCCCCAACACTCTCCGGTGTGATACCTACCACAACTAGGACACTCCGATTTACTCTTTGTATTGCCCATACTTTCCATCGAGAGGGCTTGGGCTCTCGAACCCGAGCGAGTATTGCCCAAGTGTCGATGCGAATAACCCACTGGTGCTGTCGTCCGAGGATTCACTTCCTTGGATCTTTTCGACTGGGCTTGGTATGACTTGCCCATCGGCCTCTTTCTAGCATCTCGGGCTTCACTCACAGCCCTCCTCTTTTCTGAACTCAGCTCTTCGGCCTTACTTGCCCTCTCAACTAATACCACAAATTCTTTCAACTCCAAAATGCCCACTAGGAGTTTGATATCCTCATTCAGCCCATCTTCGAACCTCTTGCACAAGATGGTCTCTGTCGACACACATTCTTGAGCGTATTTGCTAAGCCTAACAAACTCACGCTCGTATTCTGCTACTGTCATCCTTCCTTGCTTCAGCTCAAGGAATTCTTTTCTTTTTCGGTCAATAAACCTCTTGCTTATATACTTCTTCTGGAACTCTTCCAGAAAGAAATCCCACGTCACCCGCTCTTTCGAGACTACCAACGTCAGCGTCTTCCACCAATGGTATGCCGAATCTCTAAGCAACGATATGGCACACTTCAAACTCTCCTCAGGTGTACATGAGAGCTCATCGAACACCCTCATCAAGTTCTCCAACCAAAACTCCATCCTCTCTGGGTCATCATCTACCTTAGCTCTAAACTCCTCAGCCCCGTGTTTCCTAATCTTATCCACCGGGGGTTTTGATATCCTCACCACATCCATACCTTGGGGAGCCACAGGATTTGGCTGAGGTATAGGAGGAGGTGCAGGAGGTTGAGCATTAGGGTTCGCTCAAACATAATCTGAGTACCAATTACTCATCATTTGGAGAAAGGCTTCCCGTGCCTCTTCCCCTTGACCCCTGACCTCGGGTCGACTCTCAACGGGCACGGTCCCTTGCGTAGGAGTCGGTGCGTTACTCGCTGCTTCATCAGTAGTCAATGGATCGGAATCCATATACTATAATAAACAAGATTTAAATCATCAGAAACCACCACATTATCATTTTACACTTATGGCATGTACAGCTAGACTCTTACACCCGCTACAGTAGTCCTAGAAACGGCTAAACAATAGCTCTGATACCACTAAATGTAACACTCCTTACCCGGGTTCTACGCCAGGAACCGGGCCCGAGGTATTACCGAACTCAACCTACTTAATTGCCACTTAGGCTCAACGTCATTACTCTCTATAACCTCATTCTCGACTTACGAGGCCTTACTCATACACACGAGGGCTCTCGAGACTAATCCGGAACTTTTACGATCCTTAAAATTTTTCACTTTTATACAGTTCTCACACGCCCGTGCATGGACACACACGCCCATGTCCCCAAACCGTGCCTAAAAACCCAACATTCTGCCAATGCCCCACGGCCAAGGCACACGCCCGTGCTTACCACCCGTGGTGCACACTGACTTCACTCACACGGCCTCAAAGCCTAGTCACATGCCCGTATGGCTAGCCCGTGGACTATCCTGATTTAAAATGTTAACATGCAGGGGACGCACGGCCACAGCACACGCCCGTGGGCTGACCGTGTGTCACACATGGCCTAGACACACGCCCGTGTGTCTATCCACATGGTCAAGAACAAGACTAAGTGTCAAGTTCTTTTCACCCTTCTAACATACTCAACATATACTCATCTAACACCATCATCATCAACTCAAATTAAAGTGCATTCTCACCTAGAAAACTACATCTTCCTTTCATATAATGTAATAGCCAACAACCATAGAATTATACAAAATAAGCTATCCATCTAAAGGCCAACACATCTTAGCCATTTACAACAAAATCCACTAACTTGTCTAGCCCCTATACATGCCATATACATAACATTAATTTTCATGTACCAAAGTGTGCTGATATGTGGGCTATCTTCTGATGATCCTCGTATCTCGATTCAACGCTTTTAATCTATAAGACAAGGGAAAAGAAAGAGAGTAAGCTTTGAGCTTAGTAAGTTTACACATAAACAATTAAGCAACGTAGTATAAGCTAAGCAACCATTAGCATTATACCAACAAGTAATTCACAACTATGCTTACTCTTTTTATCCCTTACCACATTTCCAACACATCATGAGTCACATACTCATAACCATCAAAATGCACCCCTGCATTCTATGTCACATTTACACAATATACAACACATCATTATTTCTCGTAATAAATCCACACAATTTATCCACATAACTTATCCACACAGTCTATCCACACAGTTTATCCACATAACTTATCCACAAAGTCTATCCACACAGTTTATCCACATAACTTATCCACACAGTCTATCCACACAGCTAGTTTACATAACTAATCCACATAGCTAATACACACAGTTAATCCACACAGCCAATATCTCAGTGGTTTCGCTCTTAGCACACCACAATTGATTAATAAGGTGGTATCGCACTTAGCCTACCACAAAGGTATTCATAGTGATTCAGCACATAGCTCACCAAACGATAGCATCGCACATAGCTAGCTCATCGTCAATATGCATTAGGATGGTATCACACTTAGCCCACCATCTAGCATTATCACAACATATGCACAAGTCTACTTACTTAATCATTCTCGATCATACATTCATTCCACATTTTCTACTACATTCATCCCACATAGGTTCTCAAATATGCTACACACTAGCTAGCATTAACAAATTGTAAGTATGAATGCATTATTTATGCATAGACTTACCTCGATACTCAAAAGTATGGAAATATGCAATTTAGTCCACCACCTTGCTTTTACCTCGGTTTCGATCCGAGCTTCGTCTTTCTTGATCTATAATGAATAATTCAGCTTATTCAATACACACACATTGACTAAATTGACCCACATTCCATACTTTAGCAAAATTACTATTTTGCCCCTAAACTTCCTTATATTTACACTTTAGCCCCAAGGCTTGTAAAGTGATTTTTATTCAACTTTCTATCCTTTCATGCTTAGCCGAACCACTTACTCAACTAAAGCATTCATCAAATCTCACTAAATCACACATGTATGACCAAACTAAAGTTTTTCACAATCGTCCCTACATGCATTTTCATGGAAAATCACTTAACAAAAGATGTTTCTACTATATCAAGCTTTCATAATCTTCCATAAAACATCAAAATACATGCATTTCATTCATGACCACATTTTTGAACATCCATTATAGCTCATCAAATAGCTAAAAATAGCTTACTCATGCTACCGAGACTTAAAAAATACAAAGATTATCAAAACCGGGCTTAAGAGCACTTACTAGCAAGCCTGAAAAATTGAAAGAACCCTAACAATGGCTTCTCAAATTTTTCGTGACTAAAGGGAAGAAGATGAATGAATTTGTCATCTTTTCACCTATTTTAATCACTTATTTGATAAATAACCAAAATGCCCTTTTTGATAAACTTCAAATTTTGACTCATCCATGCCCATTTTTGTCCAAAAATTAGAATTTGGGTAAATTTCTATTTAAGGACCTCTAATTAATAATCTAAAGCTATTTCACACAAATAGCTTCTAGAAACACACATTTTGCAACTTTTGCAATTTAGTCCTTTTGGATAATTCAACCACAATTTCACAAAATTGCTTTATGAAACTTTCACACTAGCATGCATACATAATATAAACCTCAAAAACTCATTCATAACCCTCAAATTTGTGGTCTCAAACCACTATTTCGACTAGGCCCTATACCGAGATGTTACACCCAAGCTGAATCCAGAAGGTGCCCGATCAAGAGAAGAATGCTTACAAGTGGTCCCATCAGAGTTAGAGATCGTGAAACAAGATTTCGAAAGGATGAGTTCAGAGTTTGGAAAGAGAATAGAGAAGTTGGAAGAGGAAAAAAATGTACCTAAAATTAGATGTCGATGTTCAGAAATCAAAGGCCGAAAAAGTGAGAAAATAAACGAGGAAGATTGAGGAAGATCGAGATAGTTTGAAGATGGAATATAAGAAGCTTTGCTTATCGATGAAAAATGCCAGATTGGGGAAGACTTCAGAACAGTGGCAACTTAAGGTTCAAGAGGAAAAGGCCAAAGCGGATCATTGGGAGAAGAATTTCCTAGAGAAGCGGATGCAAAATGAGGCCCTAGAAAGGATGTTAGCAAAAAGCCAAAAGGAAAAGAGTGGATTAAAAGCTAGAGTGGTTGAATTGGGACGGTCTCTTCACCACCACCGAAGCCATAATTCTGCGAACAAGCTGAAGTCGAGTCTGAACAAGATCGAAGAAATGAAGGGCAAGATTGAAAGATGAGAATCGGCATTGCAAGATTATGAACTCCAGATCGAGCATCTTGAAGCAAGAGAAGGGTATTGGAAGGAAGAGCTCCACCATTCCCATGATCCAGTTAGAAGTCGGGATTATCTCATGAGTGAAGCAATAGTTCAGATTCGAGAGGTAGCTGATCACCTACAGACTTTGGTGACACAGGCTGATATATTGAGCATGAAGTGTGAGCTACAGCCGGATCGTGATCAAGAGCTAACCTCTTTGTTTGGGAAAATAAAAACTTTGGGCCTTAGGGCGAAAGCATATTTGTAGTCTGTTTTATGTAAAGGATTTTGTTTTCTAATAAAGTTTTCTAAAATTAAGTTAAATATGAATCGATGCCTTCTTTTTGCATTCATGCATTTGCATTACATTGCATCATTTTGCATTAGGCTTTTACAAAAGAACCCTAATTAGGTAAAAATATTTCAGTTAACCTGGAAAACATGGAACAAAGGTTGGAGAGAATAGAGCAAATACAAATACAGATGTAAGGGCAATTGACCAAGATTCAACAAGAAATGCAGGAACAAATGCTAGAATTTCAAAAGAATATGATAGGCCAGCTAGCCCAGTTACTAGCCGGAGGACTTGAAAAAAGGAGTGACCCAGTGGTCAACAGTGTGGATGAGGATGAAGACATCGTTTATTCCCCAATAGGTGTCCCGACTCAACTAGACACACATTCGTATGGGGTGCCCGTCATTATTGGACCCCAATGTCAGACTAATACTTCGGCCCTATTGAACTTTCCGATAGGTTCAGGTTTTAACCTGGATGATGATCAAGCCAAACCGGTTGTACTGGCAGAAACAAAAGGAAAAGGAGAGTGTACTTTAAAAGCCCTAAAGAAAAAGGAAAATAAAGCGAATAGTATGAGAAGGTATAACAAGGGCCATTTAGAGCCGATCACAGTAAGCTAGCCAAGGACAGTAACTACCAGCCATTAGGTCTCCCCAATGCAAGAACCCAATTCAAGACCGAACTCAGAGAAACCTCAGTTCGCACCCATTCCAATCATGTATAGGGAGTTGTACCGAATTCTTTTTGACGCACATGTCATATCCCCTTTTTATATAGAGCCAATATGACCCCCATACCCCAAATGGTACGACGTAAATGGCCAATGCGAATACTATGGGGGAATCACAGGGCATTCGATCGAGAACTGCGTCACTTTTAAAAAGATAATCGAAAGACTCATCAAATTGGGTGTCGTAAAATTCGATGATCCCTCTGGTGTAGAAAATTTGTTACCCAATCTTTCTATTAAAGGGGTAAACGTTGTGAGTTCCACGATAGATAGGGGCAGAAGATCCAAGAATGCATCGAGCTCAGGGTCTTAGTGCAAGGCCTGATGGATAATAAATTGAAGAGATCAAAAGACCCGGAGGGAACATTCGGAAGTCTGAACACTAATGACATATCTGAATCGGGGAATAAAAGTTTCCAAAGCCCTTACATACTTGGGAAGATTTTAGACAATGGGACTATGGAAGGGATCCCTGTATTTTTAGAGCTAATCTAGAGTAATGTTCAGAACATGCTTGTTGCTTTAAGCCTAGAGGCAATAAGAATCCTTTTTTGAAATAGGCTTATGTCCAAAATTTTTATTTCAATAAAATGCATCTTTTTGAGCAAATATTTTTTTTTTCATTCTTTACATTTCATACTATACATTCTTTTGTTTTTTTAGAATATTCTTTCATTCTTTATTCATGACCATACCATACAAATAATCATCCTTAGAATCATTTATTCTTTGGATTTTTTGCCTTCGTACCTAGGTACCCAGATATCAACGACATGAGCGACATTGTTACTGATCCCCTTTTTGAATGAAATATGGGTCTAGGGGATCTCAGGACTTTGAAGATGACAGAGATTGTAACATATCTTCTGATTTATTAAGAATGGTAGAACATGATGAAACACAGACCTTACTTTACAAAAGGTCAGTAGACATTATGAGAGGTGAAGATTGTAGACTAACTCACCACAGAGATAAGGCAAGACATCATTGAGTTATTTTCAAAAATTCAAAGATGTTTTTGCACGATCATATCAAGACACGCTTGGGAAAATCTTAAAAGAGGTCTATAAGGGTGTTTAGAGAACATGCTAATGGTTATACAATAGGCAAGCTAATCATAAGGTTTGGGTACTGTTAATCTACATAGAAGGGAATGGTATCAGCTGTAACACCCCATACCCAAGTTCGAGGCTTAGACCGGATACGAGATATTACTATGCTTTAACTTGCTTAATCATGCACTTACGGGCTGTAAAATTTTGTTTTGAGTTAAAAACTTTTCTTTCTCAGTCTAATCATACATTTCATGGGCCTACGAGGCCTTATACGCGTATATAAAAACTTTCGGAACTTAATCGGAAACGTTTCTTTAAAGCAGAGGTCACACGCCCATGTGGTTTGGGACACGCCCATGCACCCCTTTACACACCCATGTCTTCCGACCGTGGTCGACACTGACTAATTACACATGGCTTGGACACGCCCGTGGACTTAGACCGTGTACTATACCTTGATATACTGACTTATTACACACGGTCGGGGCACACGCCCATGTTCTAACCGTGTGTCATGCACGGCTTCAACATACGGTCGTGGGATTAATCCGTGCCCTATTCTGACTTATGAGACTAAGGTGCAGGTTACGCACGGCCTAGACACACGCCCGTGTGTCTAACCGTGTGGGCACTTAGAAGCTATCTACCAAGCCTTTTCTTACTCTAAATTACATACATTCATATACTTCTTCAAAACATTCTCAAAACATCAATTGAAACACTTAAATTAACACGTTTGGTTCATGAAAATAAAGTTTTCCTCTCATACACTTGGGTGAATTGTTCCCACAACATTTACAACAACTTAAACCATCATAAATGGCTATACACAACCATACTATGAATACTCTTTGGCCAACAGCATTTGGTAGCACAATTGGACTTCATCAACTTTAAAGGAATCCCTATACATGCCATGACTCTTAAGGACCCGAATAGGGGTCTCAAAAGTACAAAAATTAACATCTAAACCCATCAAAATCACTTACTTGAGTGAAGAGAAGATTGCTGAAATTTTCAAGCTTTCAAAGCCCTCCCATGGCTGATATTTTTGGTTGAAAGAGAAGAAATAAAAAGATGATAGCTTTTTTGCTTATTTCATCTTATTTTATTTCTTTTTAAACACCTAACATGACCACATTTAATGTTCTTGTCCCCTTAGCTTACTATGGCCGAGCAACTCACTTAGACAAGGCCAAATTGCTCATTTGGGACCTCCAATTACTAAGCCATAGCTATTTGGTACCTTTAGCCTATAGAATGGAACTTTCGCACTATATGCGATTTAGTCTTTTTTCACAATTTAGCTAGAAATCGCTAAAATTAAGGCACCAAAATTTTCATGCATCCTCATAAACATGTTATAACTCATAACATAACATGAAAATAAATTTCTCTAACCTCAAAATAGTGATTCCGTGATCACTATTCTGACTAGCCCTTAAATCGGGCTGTTACATCAGCTATGCCATATTCATGTGCCTTCTCCAGTTCTTCACAAATTGTCCATATGTGGGGCATGGATGTGATGGGGCCAATCTCATCAAAAGCTCTTAGCCAATATCGATTCATCATCGTGGTCCTCGTTTATTTCACTAAGAGGGTGGAAGTAGCTTCATATGCCAATGTTACAAGGTCGAAGTCATTAAATTCTAAAAAAAAAAGAAGATCAGGCGCCGGCAAAGAATGCCAAAAAAAGACAATGTCAAGTGTTTGTAGTCTGTTCAAAGATCAGACGTCATATCATAGAGCAAAAAAGGCAGCCAAAAAGAAAAATAAAAAAATAAAAAAAATAAAATAAAGATTGTAGAAAAGATGACCGAGACTTGTAAAGATTGGCATAAAGAAGTTACTATTTATCTTCTATCGAACGTTGGCCAGGATTTTTGCTGGGGCAGCATCTTACCCATTGGTTTATGAAATGGAAGCATTGTTGCCAATTGAACCTAATCGAAGAAAAGGTTAAAAGTTATCCATCACGGTCAGATGATGCGAGATTAAGACAAAGAGGTTCATCCTAGAGAATTCCACAAGGGGAACCTGATGTTGAAACAGATCTTTCTTATACAAAAAGATTTCAGAAGAAAGCAGATGCCAAACTGGGAAGGACCTTATGTAGCAAAAAAGGTCTTATTCTAGAGGAGCATTGATATTGACCAAGACAGATGGTGAAGACTTGCCCAATTTGGCGAATTCAGGTTCAGACAAGAAGTATTTTGCCTGAAAGAGGAAAGACCAAGGTGAAAACCCGCAAAGGGCGCCTTGAGATTTTTTTTTTTAAAAAAAGAGGAGAGGCCAAGGCGAAAACCCGCAAAGGGCGCTTTGAGACCAAAGGGGTTTTTAGCTGAAAACTCGAAAAGGGCGGCTTAAATTTTGATCAAAATTGAGGCATACAGTAGTCTTGCTACGTTTGAATTAACAATGAGGAAGTATGTTACGTCTTGGGGCATCGACGAAGTACTCCGGATCCCCTAAACACATATTGAGCTTAAAATGGTCCTCAAGAGGTTTGAACAGAGAAGCTTAGGCTGTGATATCTGGGGCACCTAGTTTCCCATCTTACCCATTCTGAATTTGTTATCTTTAATTCGTTTCAAAATATACTACCAATAAATTTCCTTCTAGATTGCATTTGTTATCTTTGCTTAACTTATTTGTTCCGAGCTATGCTTCTAATTTCCTTCTTGTCCATTGTTATGATCTTTTTCAAGCATTTTGCATTGAAATAACGATTAGTGGACTAATAATACTTTCATAAAAGGAGTTTCGCATATTACTCTGAAAGCTTCTAAATAATATGAGAATCTGAAATAGGACTATTGTTTAGAACTCGCCAAGCCTAAGGGTTGGAAATATTGAAAAATGATTATCTCTTCAGATTTTATTGGATAACACATTTCATCGATGATACCATCTTGACAAATGATGAGCAATGTCACCCCAAGTGTACAAGGAGATCATTCTTGGGAAAATAAAATGATACATTGCATTCATGCAAATATCAGGCATATACATCTGGTCATTACACCCAGCGAGTGGTGTAATTGATAAAATTAATCCCATACCTCAGAGTTGCAGCAGGATGGAAGAAACCAAAGTTGCAGTGGGAGGTACAAACTTTATGTCCCAAAAGGTACAGTGGAAGGGACTCTGAAATTACAGTGGGGCAAGCTTGCTGAGTAGAATATGATCGTTTCTTTGGGTTTTCTGTCAAAGATACCAGCTGAACGAGAAAGCAGGGTAACGCATCAGCGATAGAACCTTGATGAACTATGAGCAGTGACAACCCAAAAAGGGATCATTCTCATGCATACACTTCCAATTAGAAGCATTTGATTCATTCCGATCATTGTATCCTAATCGTTGTACATAAAAAAAAGAAAAAAAAAGAAAAAAGAAGAAGATCATTCTCATGACATTCTGCATTCATGCAAATGTCATCCTTAATATCATTTAGTTAGGAGCATTAGATTCATTCCGATCATTGCATCCTAATCAGGAATCATTTTCATGACATGTTGCGTTCATAACATATGTGGCTAGGAGCATTTGATTCATTTTGATCATAGCATCCTAATCATTCGGCATAAATATATGCATATGGAACCGAGTCTACAGGACATGTCCCTCAGAGGACGGTGTAGCAACATCGGTGAATCCACAGATCTTATCTCCCTAAGCAGTAGTGGAGCATATCAAATTTGGCGAATCCTATCTCCATGTATCGGCAATAGAGCAGATTTTAGCCATTGGTCTAATCTCCTTGATGTAGCAAAGGAGCAGACTAAAAAGTTCAGATTTTGTTCCCTCGAGAGGGTAGTGGAGCAGACTGAAGATTGAAGTCTTCCTGAGATAGTAAGGAAGCAAATTGGAAAGTTCAGATTTTGTTCCCTAGAGATGGTAGTGGAGCAGACTGAAGATTGAAGTCTTCCTGAGATAGTAAGGAAGCAAATTGGAAAGTTCAGATTTTGTTCCCTAGATAAGGTAGTGGAGCAAACTGAAGATTGAGGTCTTCCTGAGATAGTAAGGAAGCAAATTGGAAAGTTCAGATTTTGTTCCCTAGAGATGGTAGTGGAGCAGACTAAAGATTGAAGTCTTCCTGAGATAGTAAGGAAGCAAATTGGAAAGTTCAGATTTTGTTCCCTAGAGATGATAGTGGAGTAGACTGAATATTAAAGTCTTCCTGAGATAGTAAGGAAGCAAATTGGAAAGTTCAGATTTTGTTCCCTAGAAATGGTAGTGGAGCAGACTGAAGATTGAAGTCTTCCTGAGATAGTAAGGAAGCAGACTGAAAAGTTCAGATTTTGTCCTCTTGAGATAGTAGTGGGGCAGACTGAAGATTGTAGATCTGGCATTCCTGAGATTGCAGTGAAGCAGATCGAAGATACTAATCTGGCATCCCTGAGTTTACAGTGGAGCAGATTGAAGATAACAGATCTGGCATTCCTGAGTTTGCAGCGAAGCAGATCGAAGATATTAGTCTGGCATTCCTGAGTTTGCAGGAAGTAGATTAAAAATAGTAGATCTGCCGTTCCTAAGATTGCAGTGCAGTAGATCGAAGATACTAATCTGGCATCCCTGAGTTTGCAGTGGAGCAGATTAAAAAGATAGTGGATACTGCCTTCCTGAAGTTGCAGTGAAGCAGATTGGAGCCATCAGACTTATTGAAATCAAGATGAAGTTCCAATATCGTTGAAGTTGCAGTGGAGTTGGAAGCCATTTGAAGAAGACGAGGACCAAGAAGTCAAGGCTCGGCAAATACCGGGAAAATTGGTCCTTTTATAGTCTTTGCTCTATTCTCGTTACACGACAATGAGCAAAGAGGGGCAGCTATAAGAACCCAATTTGGCCCGGGCCCGTGTAAACCAGAATAAAACCTAAAAACAAAAAAAATAATAAAAAATAAAAAAAAAATGTTTATTTGTACAGTCCATTTACATAGCCCAATCCACAGGCCCAAAACCATTACCCTGTTACACCCTATTGACCCAGTACCTAAAACAGCCTACCCGAAATAGACCCAACAGACCCTGACCCCTCAGACCCAAAACAAAAACGGCCCAAAAGGGCCCAAATGTTAAACAGAAACAGGGAACCTAGGGTTTCTGGGAAACCCTAGGCGCCGCAAGCCTCGCACCTAGCCCCTTGCGCCGCAAGCCTCTTACCCAGTCGCGCCGCAATCCACGCGAGCCACGCCGTCATCAACGCACGAATAGCCCCCCACCATCACCGAGATCCTCATCGATTACCTGCACAAGAAAGGAAAACGCAGCAGCAAAAATGGCAGAATATATGTAATTCCTTTTTTATTTCTTTATTTTGGGGTTATAAAAACCCCAAATAAATCTGTAAAATAGACAGATACAGACATGAAAAAACACACATATAGAGAAATACAAACAGAGACAAAAAATATATTGAAACAGAATACAGAGATTTTTCATTAGTAGAGGTGATTTTCTACTTTTATTCGCGTCATTTTTCATTCGATTCATGCATGTTTATTAGAAAAATACTATAATAAAAAGGGGATGCCAGTTTACCTTTTGATGGCGCTAAAAATCGAGGATTTAGCCTCCGGCCACCGGCCACGGAGACGCGTGAAGCGCGTGCGGCATGTGACCCATGATCCCGACGACCGAACTCCAGCAGAGGAGAAGAGGGATCGAGAGAGTTTTTAGATTTTTTTAAAAAAAAACAGAGGCTAAATGAGTTTTTGGTCTGAAAATTGACCTATATAGCATTTTAAAAACGACACCGTTTTCACTTAAGTCAATAAGCGTTAAAACGACGTCATTTTAAGGAGGATCCGCGCGTTGACCCGAAAACCCTGGTAGGATCCGCGTGTTTTTATTAAATGGGCTAATTGCCTCTTTGGTCCTTCCGCTATTTTAGTTTTTTTAAATTAAGTCCAATTTGAATTTTTATTTTTTATTAAATTAGCCCTAAACTTTATATTTTGTTTCAATTAAGTCCTTGGGCTACTTAAAGATCAAAATCAGAACGGCGCCGTTTTGGAAAGAAGGCATAATTGCCATATTAATCCCTGTAGTATGGCGCGCGTTTCGATTTAATCCTTCTATATTTATTTTTATTTGCTATTTGATCCTTATTTCTCCATTTATTTTTTAAACCTTTTTATTTTATTTTTTTTAAATTATCCTAATATTATATTGAACTATTTTATATATTTTATTATTTGTATATTAATCTATTAATAGTATAAATTCATATGTATTTTTATCTCTATATATATGTAATTATTACTATGTATTATTTTATTTGGTTTAATATTATTTATATTGTATATTCTTTTTAGTTTGTATATTATATAGTATTATATCATATATTATTTTTAAAATTTTATTTTGTATAAAATCTATTTTATATAACATATTTTATTTATATTGTTTATTACATATGTAATTTTTATGATTAGTATATTATATATATGTTTTTATTTAAAATTATTATATATTATTTACTAATTATTTTTATTATATATAATCATTTATATATGTATTAAATTATTAAATTATGTTATTTGTTATAAGTACTTTTACTTTTTTTTATATATTGTTTATATATATATTAAATCATTTTAAAAATCGTCATATTCTTTTATTTTTTATTCAATGTTTAAATATATCACTCCCTTTTCATTTGATTTTGTTATTTCGTGTGGATCTTAATTATCGCTACTTATTTTATATCCCATGTTTATTTATTTATGTTTCTTTAATTGTTTATTATTGCTTAAACATAATTCTTTATTTATTTATTCATGTTATATTATTCTTTAATTATTTATTGTTACTATAATTTGTAGTGATATTGAATTGCTATTAAATATGTATGTTGTAATATCTTACTCAAACCATTGTTTTATAAAAACACCCTTTTTTTGACGCATTTTATTCAAATAGTTTTTTTTTTAAAAAAATACGGTGATATCTAATATTTGGGGACTTTGAGAAGAATTGTGCCCTAACTCACTGGGTTTCGATTTTTATCGTTGAACTTAAAATATTAAGTATCCCTTTGCTTTTAAATTTGAAATTTATAAATTTTCTAAATCAAAACTTATTCTCGGGAATTCAAAATGTTATATCCTAACTTATTGGATATGATGTTTTGTGTCTCGAGATAAGAATTTTCTAAATAAAGGTGAGCCTAGTTTCGAGGCCATGAGATGTTATATCCTAACTTACTGGGTATACCATTTTATTTCTTTGAGATAGGTAAGTCTTAGTTTTCTCTCTAATAAAAGGATCATATTTTAAAATTTTTCAAATTCTCAACATTAGGACATGATTTTATCGATTAGGTACAAACTTTTTGGGCGTTATGAGGGTGCTAACCCTTCCTCATACGTAACTGACTCCCGAACCCGTTTTCTTGTATTTCGTGGGCCAAAATCAATGTTTTGAAATAAAACGTTTTGTAAGATGATCCAATCACACCTAAGTAAAAAAGATCGGTGGCGACTTCATTTTCGTTTTTTAAAGTCGATCCCCATTTTTTATAAAACTTTTAAAAATGGTTTCGACAGGGCCCACAGGGGCGAAATCCATGGTAAGTGCCGGATAATAGATGTGTCTACGAGGTTCGCAGAATCGTAGCCGAAAATGGGCTGAATGGGCCACACGAGTGTGTGGGCCCACTTGGGCCGAAAATTGGGCTTTGGCCTAATTGCACCGTTTTGATAAAAAAGAGCATTCGTGTCGCTCGAGGCGACTCTAGGCCTCTGGATAGGCCGTTATATTAGTAAAATTACCCAAATACCCTCTATGGGAAAAGTTACCGAAATACCCTCTATGGGTAAAGTTACCGAAATACCCTCTATGGGTAAAGTTACCGAAATACCCTCGATGGGTAAAATTACTGAGATGCCCTTAAGGGGTGAAGTGACCATTTTACCCTAACCGATTAAATGACCGTTGTACCCTTGTGGTAGTATCAGTGTCGTATGTGTTGATTGTATGATTGATTATGTTTGAGATGCACTGCATACATGGATTAGTTATGACATGACATACTGTATTGGGGTGGGTTTTCTGATTTGGAGGAAGTACCGTTATAGTGGCATCGCCACGTATTCTGATTCTAGTGGCTCAACCACGTATATCGTTGTTAGCAGCTAGGCTGCATTATTGGAGAGTTGGCTGGGTGGGTCAACATGGTCCCCACATGGAGAGCTGGTTGGTATTATTGGAGAGTTGGTTGGGTGGGTTGACTTGGTCCCCACATGGAGAGATGGTTGGTACGGGTGGTGATTTGGTTTTAAGGGTTGGGTTACATGTCCGTTTGCATTGATATGATTTAGGGCTTAGGCCCGCATCATTATCGAATAGGGCTTAGGCCCTGGATCGTCACCGTATGGGCTCGAGGCCTGCATGTGACCGTAATGGGGATTACACTTTGAGTTCTCGTAACTCACCCTTTTCTTTAAGCGTGCGAGGTAATCCCCACCTTAGAGGATTTGGAGGCTGCGAGGACTCGGAGGTGGCCACACGTCCGATTGGCTTTAAAGTTAAACCTAGCAACTTTATTTTATTTTAGATTAATTTATTAGGTTAATAATTTTGTAATAAGGCCATTTGGGATTTTTAACTTTTATATGGTACTTCTTTAAAATTTCAAACTCATAGTCTACTAAACATGGGATTTTAAAACAATAACTACTGTTTTCAAAATATCACGTTTTGAATTAAACTTCCGCAACAAAAAAGGCTTTAAAAATAATAATATTCTGCGAGAGAATGTCTTTGTGTAAATCGTGTTTTAATAAGTAAACAACGAAATCTGAGGTTTTAAATGGTAGAAAGTTTTAAATTGTAAGAAGGGTTTTTGATGAAAGCATAGTTTTCAACCATCACTTTGATGTGACACGCTAGATCTGGTCATAACGTCTAGGCTAAGTTTGGGGTCTTACATTTAGTGGTATCAGAGCCAGGTTGCAAAACTCGGCTGTGGAATGGGTTTTGAAAATTTTTCTTAGTTTGTTTAAATGTGGTTTGGAAAGAAATGATGTTACGGGAAGTGTGGTACACCGAGTCTCTGGCACCAAATCTGTAAGTTCTCTGACACTGTACCCTGTTATATACTGAAATGGCTATACTGAGAAACTGCTAGGGATAGTAGTAGTACACCGAAACTCCTTAGTTAGGGAAATTGAGACTATAGGAGACTGAAAATTTTAGTAAACTCGATCTGCGAAAACAACTCTAATTACTGTTTTTCATAAAATATTTGTTAATAATTATGAGAACTATAAGCTGATTCTGTAACACCCCAAACTCGGTCTATGCATTAAGACCAGACTTGGTATGCTACACAAATCGAATATACATCTAGTCATATAATGATTTAAAGAAAACAGGTCTTCAAAAACTATTTTGGAGATGGAGTTTATCAAAAACCGAGGTTAATTTAAAATCTATGATTTTAGAACATAAGAGTTTATAATTTGATCTCAGAGAATTAATTGGTTAAATATTTAAATAAATTTAAAAAAAATTCTAAAGGACTTTGGAAACGAAATTTATAAAAGAGTTTTCACTAAAATTTTTACGAGATAGTGATATTTAAGAAACCCCTTTTTTATACGTAATTTAAAGAAAACATTTATAAACTTAAAATAGTCCACTTTAAGTATCTAAAACATATTAAAATCCATCCACGAATTAAAATCCATAAAAACCATACTAGAGGCCTTATTACATCGCCAAAATGATAATTAAGTAATAATACTAAAGAGTAGTTTAAAATTCATAAAAACCATCGTTTGAAGTATGGCCTCCACGAAGTCATCCTCGGCCCAAGCCTCCATCAATTATCATTACCTGAGAAGGGTAAGAAAACGGGGTGAGTTACTTAGAACTCAGTGTGTAACCCACTTACCGTGTCCACTGGACCAAAACCATATAAGCATTTAATTGGGCTTGAGCCCATATACAAATATAACAATATAGCAATCATAAAATGCACGTGATATGCAATTCCCAACCAAGCCTAAATTTCCATCCGCTACACACCACCCGTACCAACCAAAGACACACTGTGGGGATCAAGTCAACCCACCCCGCCAAACACACCGATCGCAGCATAAAGCCATTTAAAATGTTTGTGGTTGAGCCACCAACTAGATTTTGTGGCGAGCCACCGAACTAGATTTTGTGGCGAGCCACCCGAACTAGATTTTGGTAGAACCACCAGAACTTCTCTTCAATTTAATCCCAACCCATGCAATCATGTATACATAAACAAAGTTTAAAAATTTACATATGATAATTTCAACATAAGGCCCATACTACAAGTTAGCCCATTTCTCAATTTGGCCCATATGGTAATTTATCAAATCGGCTCCTTAAGCAATTTAGCAATTCGGCCCATTAATCAATCTAGCAATTTGGCCCATTAATCAATCTAGCAAATTCGGCCCATTAATCAATCTAGCAAATTGGCCCATTAAGCGATCTAGCAATTTGGCCCATTAAGCGATCTAGCAAATTGGCCCATTAATCACATGAGGCCCAAAAATTACTTTTTATCAAATTAGCCCATTGAGGCGATTAAAGTAATTTCCACGACTTTAATACCGATTTCATGCACTTACACAAAAAGTGTTAATATATTGTATTTTCGATTTTACAAACTTTACGATTTTTATTCTAATGCTTACGATATAACATCTAACCCATGAGATAAGTGTGAAATTACACACACGATTACGGTGAGAACTATACTTTCCCGCTCGTCGATACCTATATATATGTCACGCTTGATTAGAACACTAATATTTAATATAAATCCATACTAAAGATAAGCGATCTAGATCTTTACCCTCGGAATCTCGAACAACTACTATTTGGCGATTCTCCCGGTTGACGATTCACAACCCAGTGGGAAATCTCGAATGACTAATGGCTCTCGAACTACGAACAACCGAATAATTGATTTTCACGGGATTTGGTCCACAACCCGATGGAAAATCCCGGATTAAAAACAAATTTCTTCGCTTAAATCTAGAGGGAATAGCGAAACCGCCCCTCTTTCGAACACTATTCACCACCCTTTTTGACCCTATCTTGTTTGCCTACATTGACAAAAGATTATTAGCCCAACATATATATATCGAAATTTAAGACTATAGGTTTTAAGGGTGAAATCGGCTTACCACAAAAATATCTTTGCGTTCGCGGAATGAAAATCGAGCGATAACGTTCCTAAGATAAAATTGATTAGTAACCCATCTTTGACGAAATAACGAGTAATATGGAAGTCCTTGGTAGAAACCCTTACCTTAACACTTTGAATCAAATCCTAGCGATTCACGATGATTACGAATACTTCGAGTTTCGGCCTTCACTTTATCACTATAAAGATGAAAAGATTATTTAAGAGAAAGGAATAGAGGATGCTATTTCGGTCAAAAGACCCTCCCAACTAAAATGTGTATTCGGCTAAAGAAAAGAAAAGAATAAAGATTCGAAAAGGGTCCTTACCGATTGATTAAAACGAGGGTTGAAAGAATGATTAACAAGAACAATATATGTGAAGAGGAGATTCGGCTATAAAGAAAAATTTGAAGAAATGGTGTTAGCACCATTCGGCCATGGGGAAAAAGAGAAGAAAGAAAATGTGTTTGTGATCTTGAACAATAATGGAGAAAGAAAGAAATAGAGGATGAGAGGTTTTGGGACAAGAGCATTCGGCAATGGAGAAGAAAAGAAAAGAGAAAAAATGACCTTTGTATTTTTGGTGTTTCGGCAATAGTGAAACAAGACTTGAGAGGTTAGGCAAAAATGTGACCAAATGGTCAAAAAGAATGACCAAAAGAAAGTGAAACAAAGATGTTCACCAAAGCCTAAAGTGCATTCGACAATGAAAGAAAAAGATGAAAAGAAATGTGTTTTGGGAGAAACAAAAATGACCAAAATGAGAGTAAACATTAGCTACACATCCTTACCAAAGCCTACCTCAAAAATTCGGCCACCCCCTAGCCCCCAAAACCGTCCAAGTACATTGGCCAAAAGTCAAAGTTTTAGCCACCCAAAAGTTTCCAAAACATCACCCTTGTTTCATGCCTTGTGTTCCCCCTACATGCCATATTCTCATGATTCCCTACCTTAAGTTCATTCTTACCATATCTTTTAGCCACTATACCATAAAATAAAAGTCTAACTTACCAAAAATATAATGCTTGGCCGACATTTGCTAGGGGATTCGAACCTCTTCCCTCAAGCAACACTCATGGCGCCAACTCCACTTTACTACTAGCTCATCTTATGCTAACTTTTGTCACTTAATTTCCTTAAACATCAAGGTTACTTGTTCCACTTCAATAAAGTACTCATTACTAAAATTTATTCTAATTCCGAATAAATCCCGAGCCTTCTCAAGACTATATTAAACACACAAATTGAATCATTCACAAGCTAAGCACAAAAATTATGCAACATATCGATACTCAATTTTTAGGATGTTACAATTCTACCCCCTAAAAGAAAATTTCGTCCTCAAAATTTACCTGGTTAAAAGAAGTGAGGATATTGTTACCGAATTGCATCCTCAGGCTCCCACATAGCTTCCTCCGCTCCATGATTACGCCATAGAACCTTAACCAACGGTACCGACTTCTTTCTTAGCACCTTAACATCTCGATCTAAAATTTTCACCGGTTCCTCCTCAAAAGACAAGTCCGGCCTTATCTCCACTTCTTCTACCGGTACTATGTGAGACGGATCCGATTTATAATGCCTCAGCATAGAAACATGGAAAACACTATGAATCTGACTCAACTCCGGAGGTAATTCAAGCTGATAGGCCACTGGTCCTACACGCTTCAACACACGGTACAGTCCAATGAACCTAGGGCTCAACTTGCTCTTCCTTCCAAACCTGAAAATTTTCTTCCAAGGTGAGACTTTCAGAAAAACCTGATCTCCCACGGCAAACTCAATATTCTTGCACTTCAGATCTGCATACGACTTTTGTCTATCTGAAGCTTCCTTTAACCGTGCTCGAATCACCTTTACCTTTTCTTCCGTCTCGGATATCAATTCAGGACCCAACAAACCGTCGTTTCCCAATTCGGTCCAACAAGTAGGTCACGACGACACTTACGCATCATATAATGCTTCATAGGGTACCATCGGATCTTTGGATTGGTAGCTGTTATTATATCTGCTAAGTCTCGCCAGCGGTAGAAAATCCTCCCAACTACCTCTGAAGTCGATCACACAACCCCGTAACATGTCTTCCAAAATCTGAATTACTCTTTCTGATTGACCATCTGACTGAGGATGAAAAGCCGTACTAAATTTTAACTTTGTTCCCAAAGCCTCATGCAAAGCTTTCCAAAACTGTGATGTAAACCTAGGGTCCCTGTCCGATATGATAGACACTGGTACCCCATGCAACCTCACGATCTCAGATACATACAGCTTAGCCAACTTCTGCAGTGAGTAATCCGTGCGAACTGGTAGAAAATGAGCAGTCTTCGTTAATCGATCTACTACCACCCAAACGGAATCCTTTTTAGTAGGTGTTAAGGGTAACCCACTAACAAAGTCCATTGTTATCCGCTCCTATTTCCATAGAGGAATCTTTACCAGTTGCAATAAGCCCGACGGTAATTGATGTTCCGCCTTCACTTGTTGACAAGTCAAGCACTTACCCACAAAATCAGTAACCTCTCGCTTCAACCCTGGCCACCAATACTGCTCACGGAGATCTCGATACATCTTATTTCCTCCAGGGTGCATAGCATAAGGGCTACTATGCACCTCACACAAAATTATTTGTCTCAAATCCGAATCCATGGGCATACAAACTCTTCCACGAAAACACAGCACTCCATCCTTATTCTTTCCAAAGTCCCCTATTACGCCACTTTCAACTTGTTGCATTAACGGACCCAACTTTTCATCTGATAACTGCTTTTCCTTGATCTGTTCTAACCACAGGGGCTTCACCTGAAGTTCTACTAGCAGACTGCCATCTTCATACAAACTGAGATGAGCAAACATTGCTCTTAACTCCGCTACTACCTTACGACTCAACGCGTCTGCCACCACGTTAGCCTTTCCAGGATGATACTCAATTGAGAAATCATAGTCCTTTAATAGCTCCACCCACCTTCGTTGTCTCAAGTTCAACTCCTTCTGGGTAAGAAGGTACTTAAGACTCTTATGGTCCGTAAAAATTATAGACTTCTCACCGTAGAGATAGTGCCTCCAAATCTTTAAAGCAAACACTACCGCAGCCAACTCCAAGTCATGAGTAGGATAGTTAACTTCGTACGGCCTTAACTGACGAGAAGCATAAGCCACCACTTTTCCACCTTGCATTAGTATACATCCTAAACCCGTGTGTGATGCATCACAATAAACGATAAACTATTTTCCAGCCTCAGGTTGAATCAGTACTGGCGCTTCCATTAAAATATTCTTCAGTTTCTCGAAACTTTCTTATTGTTTATCGGTCCACACATACGGTACTCCCTTTCGCAACAGCTTAGTTAGGGGTGCAGCAATTAATGAAAACCCCTCAACAAAGCGTCTATAATAACCAGCCAAACCTAAGAAACTCCGAATCTCAGCCACTGACTTAGGTGGTTTCCAATCCAACACCGCCTCTACCTTCCGAGGATCAATTCTGATTCCCTCGGCTGACACAACGTGCCCCAAGAAAGTCACCTCCTTCAGCCAAAATTCACACTTACTGAATTTGGCATAAAGTTGCTTGTCTTGTAGTATTTGCAATACTGTGCGTAAATGTGAGTCATGCTCTTCTTCATTCCTCAAATATACCAAGATATCATCTATGAACACCACCACGAACCGGTCTAGATAGGGTTGAAAGACTCGGTTCATCATGTCCATAAATGCAGCTGGTGTATTGGTCAAACCAAACGGCATCACCAAAAACTCATAATGTCCATAACGAGTTCGGAATGCCGTCTTATGAATATCTGCCTCCTTAACCTTGAGTTGATGATAACCCGATCTCAAATCAATCTTGGAGAAAACTGAAGCTCCTCTCAATTGATCAAACAGGTCGTCGATTCTCAGCAATGGATACCTATTCTTGATCGTCAATTTATTCAACTGCCTATAATCCTTCTTCTTGACGAGCAAAACCGGTGCTCCCCACGGAGACACACTCGGTCGAATAAATCCCCGATCCAACAATTCTTGAATTTGAGCTTTAAGCTCCGCTAACTCCTTCGGCGCCATTCTATAAGGAGCAATGGACACCGGAGCCGTTCTGGGCAACAGCTCACTGCCAAATTCTACTTTCCGATCTGGATGTAGACCCGGAAGTTCTTCAGAAAAGACATCTGGAAATTCTTTCACCGTTCTCACACCTTCCACTGATAATTCCTTGGCATCCAAGGCACTAATGAAGGCTAGGAACGCTATATACCCTTTTCACACCAACTTTTCTGCCTTTAAAGCAGATACCACATTTGCCAAAAAGTTCCTTCGTTCGCCTATCATTACTACTTCCTTATCAACCCAAGTCTTGATTGACATTCGCTTTTCAACACAATCCAATTGCGCCCGGTGCTTCACCAACCAATCCATGCCCAAAATAAGATCGAACTCGCCGAAAGACAATTCCATCAAATCTGTTAAAAATATCTCTCTTTGAATTTCCAAAGGCACGTCTCTATACAATTTATTAACGATTACGGACTGTCCTAAAGGACTAATTACCGTCATCTCTCTATCGGTAATCTCAAATCTAATGTTCAGGTTTCCAGCTATGGCACTAGCAACATACGAGTGGGTAGACCTGATATCTATCAAAGCAGTAACAGGTACATCAAAGATGAAGAACATACCAGTTATCACATCAGGTGCATCGCCATCTTCACGACGCCTGACTGCATAGACCAACCCCGGCTGTCTTGCCTCCGCGTTACCTCTAAAGCCATTACCTTGACTCGGTGCACCTTGACCACGTCCAGTACCATTACCAGCACGACCTGATCCATGGCCTCTCGGTGGCTGCTGAGTGCCTCTAGCTGGCTATGCATCAAAGTTACGAGCTTCCTGAGTCGGAGTAGTCCGTCGAGGGAAATTCCTATATTGATGATCCTTGGAATCACATTTATAACAACCATCAGTTTTCTTCCAGCATTCCCCGGGGTGTCATTTTCCCACAGTCAAGACTGGGCCTCGACTACGATTGGTAGTCACAGGTGCTCTAGCTTGAGCTGGCTCATCATTTCGAGGCCTCTTTTGGAACCTTGTTGAAGAACCCGAGTACTTAAAGTCCCTCTTGCCTCTGACTCTTTCCCGATTTTGGTGTTCTGAGTTTTTAGCCTCTTCGGCTATCTTGGCTTTCTACACAAGCGTGGCGAAAATTCTTACTTGCTGTGGGGCTATCGTACTCGCAACTCATCATTAAGCCCATCTTCAAAGCGTACACAGCGCTCATGATCCGTTGGCACTATTGTCCAAGCATAACGACTCAAGCGTAGAAATTCTCCCTCGTAAGCTACCACCGTCTTATTTCCTTGAACCAGATTCAGGAATTCCTTCCTTCGGGTATCCATATAACTTGTCCCTACATACTCCCCTTGGAAAGTAGCTTTGAAGAAATCCCAAGTAACAAATGCAGCCTCGGTGCCTTCTTGAACAGTAAGCCACCATTGGTACGCTTCATCCCTTAGCAAGGACACCGCTCCTCTCAGTTTCTGTTCGACGGTGCACTCCAGATCATCCATAATCCGCTCTACAGCCTTGAGCCAATATTCCGCAACATTTGGAGCCACACCAGATACACCTCTAAAAACCTTGGCACCACTTGATTTAAGTCGTTCCGATATTGATCCACGAGCTGCTAACCCAGTTCTAGTCCCAGCAACCCTTTCTAGAACTCGCAACATTGCTTGAGTCAAAGCATTGTCCTCTCTCGTATGGTCATGTGATCCAGTCTCACTCCCGGGTGATGCTGGTTTGTCTATTTCCGGCATACGACCTGGCGTTTCAGACGCAACCCTAGCACCTCATCCTCTACCACGGCCACGTCTACCGCGTCCCCGTCCACGTCCTCTAGAGCTCATACCAACTATTTCGGTTAAATCTGATTACAAGTTTTATGAATCAGAAAACTATTTCAGTGTTTATTAACGATATTTTATGAGATATAAGATATAGAGTTGTTTTCGCAACCACATCCTATAGTCTCAATCTCTACAGTTTCAACACCTAAAACTAGAAGTTCTAGAGTGTTCCTATGATCATATCACAACAATAAACATTCAATATACAAAT
Organism: Gossypium sturtianum; assembly: GCA_025698515.1. Taxonomy (NCBI): domain Eukaryota; kingdom Viridiplantae; phylum Streptophyta; class Magnoliopsida; order Malvales; family Malvaceae; genus Gossypium; species Gossypium sturtianum. The sequence goes on along the minus strand of CM046951.1, from coordinate 74,532,385 downwards.
ACTTACTTGACTTGGTGCCGGATGCTCGTGGTGCCATACTACCTTTAGAACATAAATTCTAGAAATTCAAGCAATTTTAAACAAAATTATTGTTGAACCCAAACCACAGCCGAGTTTTGAAACTGGCTCTGATACTATAAAATGTAACACCCCAAATCTTGTCTATACGTTAAGACCAGACTTGGTATGCTACACAAATCGAATATACATCTAGTCATCTAATGATTTAAAGAAAACAGGTCTTCAAAAACTATTTTGGAGATGGAGTTTATCAAAAATCGAGGTTAATTTAAGTTCTATGATTTTAGAACATAAGAGTTTATAATTTGATCTCAGAGAATTAATTGGTTAAATTTTTAAATAATTTTAAAAAAAATTCAAAAGGACATTGGAAACGAAATTTATAAAAGAGTTTTCACCGAAATTTTTACGAGATAGTGATATTTAAGAAACCCCTTTTTTATACGTAATTTAAAAAAAACATTTATAAACTTAAAATAGTCCACTTTAAGTATCTAAAACATATTAAAATCCATCCACGAATTAAAATCCATAAAAACCATACTAGAGGCCTTATTACATCGCCAAAATAATAATTAAGTAATAATACTAAAGAGTAGTTTAAAATTCATAAAAACCATCGTTTGAAGTATGGCCTCCACGAAGTCATCCACGCCCAAGCCTCCATCAATTATCATTACGAGAAGGGTAAGAAAGCGGGTGAGTTACTTAGAACTCGATTGTGTAACCCACTTACCGTGTCCATTGGGCCAAAACCATATAAGCATTTAATTGGGCTTGAGCCCATATACAAATATAACAATATAGCAATCATAAAATGCACGTGATATGCAATTCCTAACCAAGCCTAAATTTCCATCCGCTACACACCACCCGTACCAACCAAAGACACACTGTGGGGATCAAGTCAACCCACCCCGCCAAACACACCGATCGCATGGGCATAAAGCCATTTAAAATGTTTGTGGTGAGCCACCGAACTAGATTTTGTGGTGAGCCACCCGAACTAGATTTTGGTAGAACCACCAGAACTTCTCTTCAATTTAATCCCAACCCATGCAATCATGTATACATAAACAAAGCTTAAAAATTTACATATGATAATTTCAACATAAGGCCCATACTACAAGTTGGCCCATTTCTCAATTTGGCCCATATGGTAATTTATCAAATCGGCTCCTTAAGCAATTTAGCAATTCGGCCCATTAATCAATCTAGCAATTTGGCCCATTAATCAATCTAGCAAATTCGGCCCATTAATCAATCTAGCAAATTTGGCCCATTAATCAATCTAGCAAATTGGCCAATTAAGCGATCTAGCAATTTGGCCCATTAAGCGATCTAGCAAATTGGCCCATTAATCACATGAGGCCCAAAAATTACTTTTTATCAAATTAGCCCATTGAGGGTGATTCCATAATTTCCACGACTTTAATACCGATTTCATGCACTTACACAAAAAGTGTTAATATATCTTGTATTTTCGATTTTACCAACTTTACGATTTTTATTCTAATGCTTACGATATAACATCTAACCCATGAGATAAGTGTGAAATTACACACTGATTACGGTGAGAACTATACTTTCCCAATGTCGATACCTATATATATGTCACGCTTGATTAGAACACTAATATTTAATATAAATCCATACTAAAGATAAGCGATCTAGATCTTTACCCTCCTAATCTCGAACAACTACTATTTGGCGGTTCTCCCGGTTGACGGTTTACAACCGGTGGGAAATCTCGAACGATTAATGGCTTGAACTACGAACAACCGAATAATTGATTTTCACCGGATGCAGTCTACAACCCGGTGGAAAATCCGGACATCAAAACGAATTTCTTCGCTTAAATCTAGAGGGAATAGCGAAACCGCCCCTCTTCCAAACACTATTCACCACCCTTTTGACCCCATCTTGTTTGCCTCCATTGAAAAAGATTATTAGCCCAACATATATATATCGAAATTTAAGACTATGGGTTTTAAGGGTGAAATCGGCTTACCACAAAAATATCTTTGCATTCGCGGAATGAAAATCGAGCGATAACGTTCCTAAGATAAAATTAATTAGTAACCCATCTTTGACGAAATAACGAGTAATATGGAAGTCCTTGATAGAAACCCTTACCTTAACACTTTGAATCGAATCCTAGCGATTCACGATGATTACTGAATACTCCGAAGTTTGGCCTTCACTTTATCACTATAAAGACGAAAAGATTATTTAAGAGAAAGGAATAGAGGATGCTATTTCGGTCAAAAGACCCTCCCAACTAAAATGTGTATTTGGCTAAAGAAAAGAAGAGAATAAAGATTCGAAAAGGGTCCTTACCGATTGATTAAAACGAGGGTTGAAAGAATGATTAACAAGAACAATATATGTGAAGAGGAGATTCGGCTATGAAGAAAAATTTGAAGAAATGGTGTTAGCACCATTCAGCCATGGGGAAAAAGAGAAGAAAGAAAATGTGTTTGTGATCTTGAACAATAATGGAGAAAGAAAGAAATAGAGGATGAGAGGTTTTGGGACAAGAGCATTCGGCAATGGAGAAGAAAAGAAAAAGAGAAAAAAAATGACCTTTCTATTTTGGTGTTTTCGGCAATAGTGAAACAAGACTTGAGAGGTTAGGCAAAAATGTGACCAAATGGTCAAAAAGAATGACCAAAAGAAAGTGAAACAAAGATGTTCACCAAAGCCTAAAGTGCATTCGGCAATGAAAGAAAAAGATGAAAAGAAATGTGTTTTGGGAGAAACAAAAATGACCAAAATGAGAGTAAACATTAGCTACACATCCTTACCAAAGCCTACCTCAAAAATTCGGCCACCCCCTAGCCCCCAAAACCGTCCAAGTACATTGGCCAAAAGTCAAAGTTTTAGCCACCCAAAAGTTTCCAAAACATCACCCTTGTTTCATGCCTTGTGTTCCCCCTACATGCCATATTCTCATGATTCCCTACCTTAAGTTCATTCTTACCATATCTTTTAGCCACCATACCATAAAATAAAAGTCTAACTTACCAAAAATATAATGCTTGGTCGACATTTGCTAGGAATCAGCAAAAATTAAAGTCATAAAATACATAGTAGGGGATTCAAACCTCTTCCCTCAAGCAACACTCATGGCGCCAACTCCACTTTACTACTAGCTCATCTTATGCTAACTTTTGTCACTTAATTTCCTTAAACATCAAGGTTACTTGTTCCACTTCAATAAAGTACTCATTACTAAAATTTATTCTAATTCCGAATAAATCCCGCGCCTTCTCAAGACTATATTAAACACACAAATTGAATCATTCACAAGCTAAGCACCAAAATTATGCAACATATCGATACTCAATTTTTAGGATGTTACAGATTCAAAAAACTCCTAAATCAGATAAATACGCTAAATCGATATGAGCTCAAGAGGTCGCGGAAGGGGTACGCGTGGCCATGGTAGAGGCCGAGGTGCTAGGGCTGGATCGTCAGCATCAGGACACATGCCGGATAGGGAAGCACCAACCTCACCAGTGACTGAGACGGGGTCTCATGATTGAGCCGGTGGGGACAATGCCCTGTCCTAAGCGATGTTACAAGTTCTGGAAAGGGTTGCTGGAGCAAGTACTTGTCAGTGGGCCGAGGGTCAATCTCTGAACGACTCCGGTGGAATGGGGAGGAAATTTTCAGAGGCATTTCTGGGGTAGCTCCGAATGTAGTAGAATATTGGTTGGAGGCTTTCGAGCGAATAATGGATGATCTCGATTATACGGTGGAGCAAAAACTGAAGGGAGCAGTGTCTTTACTGCGATATGAGGCATATCAATGGTGGCTTACCGTGAGAGAAGGCACGCAGGCCGACCGTTTGACATGGGACTTCTTTAAGACGGCCTTCCAAGGAAAATATATCGGGGCAAGTTATGTAGATGCCCGGAGGAAGGAATTTTTGAGTCTGGTTCAGGGAAATAAGCCTGTAGCAGAGTATGAGGTAGAGTTTCTGCGAATTGAGCTGGTATGCTCGGGGCATAGTCGCGACTGAGTATGAGCGATGCGTGCGGTTCAAGGATGGTCTCTGGGATGAGTTGCGGGTACTGATAGCCCCGCAGAGGGAAAGGGACTTTGCTGCCCTGATTGAGAAGGCAAATATTGCCGAGGATGTGAAACGCTCTGAGCGTCAAAACCGTGAGAATGAAAAAAGAAGAAGTAAGAGGGATTTTGGGCCCTCAAGTTCTTCTGGTGGGCCTAAGAAGAGGCCAATGTTTGATGGGCTGGCCCGAGCTGGGGCTCCAGTTGTTGCTGGTAGACCACAGCCTTGCATTGAGTGTAGGAGACCTCATTTGGGAGGGTGCTGGAAAAGAATTGGGGGTGTTTCAGATGTGGGTCCAAGGATCACCAGTTTAGATACTGTCCTCGGGGCCCCGTTCAGATGCAAGCGGTAGGTCAGGGCTATGTGCAGCCAGGGAGAGGTGGTCAGCAGCCACCGAGAGGTCGTGGTCCATCCAGAGGGGGAAATGGGTTTGGATGAGGTCGTGGAGCACCGGGCAGAGGTGCTGGTAACATAGAGGCGAGACAGCCAGAGTTGGTTTATGCTGCTCGACGCCGAGAGGATGACAACGCTCCTGATGTCATAACTGGTACGTTCCTCATTCATAATGTACCATATACCGCTTTAATTGATATTGGGTATACGCACTCGTATGTTGCATGTACTGTGTTTGGAACTTTGGGCATACAGTTTGAAATTATTGATAGGGAAATGTCGTGATTAGTCCACTGGGACAGTCGGTTAGAGTGATAAACTGTTTAGAGATGTGCCCCTAGAGGTCCAAGGGGTTGTCTTTCCGGTGAATTTGATGGAACTGTCGTTTAGCGAGTTCGATCTCATTTTGGGCATGGATTGGTTGGTGAAACACGGCGCAAATTTGGATTGCGCTGCTAAGCGTATGGTATTAAAGTCTTCAGAGGTTGAGGAAGTGGTCGTAATAGGGGAGCGAAAGGATTATTTATCCAACGTGATTTCAGCACTAAGGGCCGAGAAACTAGTTCGCAAAGGTTGCGAGGCGTTCCTAGCGTATGTCAGCGTATATGATGATAAGGGTCTGTCTGTTGAGAATGTCAGAACTATAAAAGAGTTTCCAGATGTGTTCCCCAAAGAGCTTCCAGGATTGCCTCCTAATCATGAGGTCGAATTCGGCATTGAGCTCCTACCGAGAACGGGTCCGGTGTCCATCGCCCCTAATAGGATGGCGCCAAAGGAGCTGGGGGAATTAAAGGCTCAAATCCAAGAGTTACTGGACCGAGGATTTATCCAACCGAGTGTGTCTCCTTGGGGAGCACCAGTATTGTTTGTGAAGAAGAAGGATGGGTCAATGAGCATGTGTATTGATTATCGTCAATTGAATAAACTGACGATTAAGGACAAGTACACATTACCAAGGATAGACGATCTGTTTGACCAGCTACGAGGAGCTTCAGTTTTCTCGAAGATAGATCTAAGATCGGGGTATCATCAGCTAAGGGTTAAGGAGGTATATGTGTACAAGACTGCATTCCAGACTCGTTATGGACATTACGAGTTTCTAGTCATGCCGTTTGGGTTAACGAATGCACCAGCTACTTTCATGGATATGATGAACCGGTTCTTCCAACCCTATTTAGACTGGTTCGTGGTGGTGTTGATAGATGATATTTTGGTGTATTCGAGAACTGAGGAGGAGCATGATTCACATCTCTGAATTTTCCTACAAATACTGAGAGAAAAGTAGCTTTATGCCAAGTTCAGTAAGTGTGAGTTTTGGCTGCGAGAGGTGACATTTTTGGGTCATGTGGTGTCTTTCGAGGGGATTAGGGTTGATCCTCGGAAAGTTGAGGCCGTATTAGACTGGAAGCCACCAAAGACTGTATCGAATATTCGAAGTTTTTTGGGTCTGGCTGGGTATTATCGATGGTTTGTTGAGGGATTTTCACTAATTGTTGCACCTCTAACCAAGTTACTGCGTAAAGGGGTACCATTTAATTGGACTGATAAACTGCAGAAGAGTTTTGAGAAACTAAAGAAGATTCTGACTGAAGCCCCAGTATTAATACAGCCAGAGGTTGGAAAGGAATTCATTGTCTACTGTGATGCGTCGCACACGAGTTATGGTTGTGTGCTGATGTAGGAGGGTAAGGAGGTGGCTTATGCGTCTCGTCAGCTAAGGCCACACGAGGTGAATTACCCCACTCATGACTTGGAACTAGCTGCGGTGGTGTTCGCACTAAAGATTTGGAGATATTACTTGTACAGGGAGAAGTGTAACATCCCGAAATTGGGCCTAGTAGGATTGGGCCCAATGGGCCTTGTTTTTAAAATTTTTGAGAACGGCATTAATGCAAGTTAGACTTATTAGGTAAGTTATTTTGGAAGGTTAGAGGGCTTCTATGAAGTCCCGGGATCAAATATTAGCTTTGGGGAAATTTTGGTTTTAGGTGAAAAAAAAACCTGGAAGTTGGCAGGTAGGCCTTAAGAATAAAATGTGGGGAAAAATGACACAAGTGGAGGTGTGGTGTAGTGGCAAAGTGACGCCACTTAAGGAACAAGAGGGTGACGCCATAAGGAAGGAAGGAGGTCCAAGGTTCAAGTCTTGGCTTTTGCATTTTGGTTTTCTTTTTTGGACCTCGGAATTTGGCTATAGATTTATATTTAGTTGCGCATGGTTTAAGACACAAGAGGAGCTTGTGGCCAAGTGGCTAGCAAACGTGGATTATGTTGCAAAGGAGCCAGGTTCGAATCTCATGAAAAGCAAGGGAGTATTTATTTTGCATGATGCGGACGGGAAGAGTTTGATTGAATTTAAACTCTCGACGAAGGGATCCCACATCGGAAAGATACAAAGAAGGAAGGTGAAGAGCTAGCTATATAAAGAGCATTCGGGAGGAGGGTTGACACACCTTGGAAGGCGTTTGGGCACGAGGAGTGGTCGAACGCGGATTAACACGAGTCCTATCGGTGTGTAACTCTCTACTCTAGTCAGAGCGGCAATGCCGAAGTGCCGATCACGGCAATAGTAGCCACACGAGCGTGCGAGCGCGCGTGTGGGGCTTCGACGCGATAGTTGAGGCCATCGATGTAGTATTCTTGTGGGTTGGGGCTGCTTGGGCCGCGATGGGTCGAAGGGGGCCCAATATAGTAAATTGTATGATGGTGTAGTATATAGAGAACTAGACTAGGTGAATCTCATAAACGTGGCTAGATTTGTGTTAGGTGGGCACACGAGCGTGTGGGCGAGATGGGCTTGAAATTGGGCTTTAGGCCCAATAGTCCATTTCGACCAGAAATGGTAGTTGGGTCGCTCGGGGCGACACTGGGCCTTTGGAAAGGCCATTGTAGGTGCGAAATTACTGAAATACCCTTAGTGGGTAAATTACCAAAACACCCCTGAAGGGTATATTACGAAAATACCCTTAGTGGGTAAATTACTGAAATACCACTGAAGGGTAAATTATGAAAATGCCCTTGGTGGGTAAATTACCGATATACCCTTGGTGGGTAAATTACAAAAATGCCCTTGGTAGGTAAAATTACGGTTATACCCTTAGAGGTTTATTAGGGTGATTATGTTGTTTTATGTCTATCTGATTATGATGGTAATTCATGTTATACTTATATTTGATATATGTCTAGCATACATGACATGCATACACGAATTATTATGTCATATTGCATGGGTATGATGAGAGGAGGGGAATATGATATCCGTGTCTTTGGGACACCGGTGGTTTAGCACCACCGGTGGTTTGGTACCACTGATTGATTATTGTGACTTTGGGTCACAGAGGTTTGGCACCTCGTCTCGCCCCAGTGGCTTAGCACCACAGTGGGTTGGCCCCACAGCTGATTATACGGGATTGACGCCAGTGATTTGGTATCACACGATGGGTTGGCCCCATCATTGGATTCGTGACTTTGGTCACCAGTGATTTGGTATCACATTTGTGTCTTTGGGACACCAGAGGTTTGGCACCTCATAGCGTCTCGTCCCAGTGGTTTGGTACCACAGTGGGTTGGCCCCACAGATAATACAACGGGATTGACGCCAGTGATTTGGTATCACACGATGGGTTGGCCCCATCATTGGATTATTCGTGACTTTGGGTCACCAGTGGTTTGGCACCACAATTATGGATATCGTGACTTTGGGTCACCAGTGGTTTGGCACCACCAGTGGTTTGGTACCACACGGGGTAGAGAAAGGAGCATTGGATGGCTAGGTTTGGGTGCATGATATGCATATTTTCATATGAAATTGTGTAAGGGCACATTGGATGGGGATTTACACACCGAGTCTCGATGACTCACCCCATAGTTAAATTTACAGTAATCATTAGATCATGGATTTGGGAGCCGAGGTAGACTCGTGGAGGCCATACATATGTTTACTCGTAAATTCATTTCTTTTATTTGGACTTATTTTTATTTGAGTTTTTGTTATGTAATAAGGCCTTGGGTATTTTATTTGGTTTCAGCTTTCAATTTGTTTATTGCTTGTTATTAAATGATCAATATGGGATTTTCCTAAAATGATAATAAACCATTTCTTATTCAAAATTACTTAATCTCGATTTCTCACCACAACTATAAAGAATATGAGTTTTTAACGAATGCACGCTTTTTAGACATTCATTTCATGTGACATGCCGATCGGTCGTAATGTTTAGGCCGAGTTTGGGGTGTTACAATTATGGTATCGAGCCTAGGTTCAAAAACTCTTTTGTGGGTTTGGGTTCAAAAATGTTTTCAAAAGATGGTTTGGAAAATGGTTTAGAAAAATATATATCTGTTCTTTTTGTTGAAATATGGCACCCGAGTCTCCTGCACCAATCCGCACTATAAGTTTCTCGATACTTTTCTTTGTTATATCTTTGTATTTTGAACATCTATTTCGTGTGTGTTTGGGTTGGATGTGATGTTGGATATAGAGTTAATTTGCGTCTGAAATATTTATCCGCTTTAATGGTTAGTTTTTTTAGTATGTGTAGGATTTCTAAATTCTAGTTAAAAGTATATTAGGGTTATTGGAATCGAGAGTGTGACATGAGCACACGTTGTAGGTTAGGTGGTACGAATGTTCTGTAGTTGGAAATTCGAGGACGAAATTTCTTTAAGGGGGTAGATTTGTAACATCCCGAAATTGGGCCTAGTAGGATTGGGCCCAATGGGCCTTGTTTTAAAAATTTTTGAGAACGGCATTAATGCAAGTTAGACTTATTAGGTAAGTTATTTTGGAAGGTTAGAGGGCTTCTATGAAGTCCCGGGATCAAATATTAGCTTTGGGGAAATTTTGGTTTTAGGTGAAAAAAAACACTGGAAGTTGGCGAGTAGGCCTTAAGAATAAAATGTGGGGAAAAATGACAGAAGTGGAGGTGTGGTGTAGTGGCAAAGTGACGCCACTTAAGGAACAAGGGGGTGACGCCATAAGGAAGGAAGGAGGTCCAAGGTTCAAGTCTTGGCTTTTGCATTTTGGTTTTCTTTTTTGGACCTCAGAATTTGGCTATAGATTTATATTTAGTTGCGCATGGTTTAAGACACAAGAGGAGCTTGCCAAGTGGCTAGCAGGCGTGGATTATGTTGCAAGGAGCACAGGTTCGAATCTCATGAAAAGCAAGGGAGTATTTATTTTGCGGTCTGGACGGGAAGAGTTTGATTGAATTTAAACTCTCTTGTGAAGGGATCCCACATCGGAAAGATACAAAGAAGGAAGGTAAAGAGCTAGCTATATAAAGAGCATTCCAGAGGAGGGTTGACACACCTTGGAAGGCGTTTGGGCACAGGAGTGGTGGGCGCAGATTAACACGAGTCCTATCGGTGTGTAACTCTCTCTACTCTAGTGTAGAGCGCAAGAATGCGAGAAGTGCCGATCACGGCAATAGTAGCCACACGAGCGCGCGAGCGCGCGTGTGGGGCTTCGACGCGATAGTTGAGGCCATCGATGTAGTATTCTTGTGGGTTGGGGTCGCTTGGGCGCGATGGGTCGAAGGGGCCCAATGGCCCGTGGGCCCAATATAGTAAATTGTATGATGGTGTAGTATATAGAGAACTAGACTAGGTGAATCTCATAAACGTGGCTAGATTTGTGTTAGGTGGGCCACACGAGCGTGTGAGCCCGAATGGGCGAAATTGGGCTTTAGGCCCAATAGTCCATTTTGACCGAGAAATGGTAGTTGGGTCGCTCGGGCGACATTTGGGCCTTTGGAAAGGCCATTGTAGGTCGAATGCTTGAAATACCCTTAGTGGGTAAATTACCAAAATACCACTGAAGGGTATATTACTAAAAAATACCCTTAGTGGGTAAATTCTTGAAATACCACTGAAGGGTAAATTATGAAAATGCCCTTGGTGGGTAAATTACCGATATACCCTTGGTGGGTAAATTACAAAAATGCCCTTGGTAGGTAAAATTACGGTTATACCCTTAGAGGTTTATTAGGGTGATTATGTTGTTTTATGTCTATCTCGATTATGATGGTAATTCATGTTATACTTATATTTGATATATGTCTAGCATACATGACATAACGCATACACGAATTATTATGTCATATTGCATGGGTATGATGAGAGAGGGGAATATGATATCCGTGTCTTTGGGACACCAGTGGTTTGGCACCACCGGTGGTTTGGTACCACAGATTGATTATTGTGACTTTGGGTCACAGAGGTTTGGCACCTCGCCTCGTCCCAGTGGCTTAGCACCACGATGGGTTGGCCCCACGGTGATTATCTGGGATTGACGCCCGGTGATTTGGTATCACACGATGGGTTGGCCCCATCATTGGATTCGTGACTTTGGTCACGGTGATTTGGTATTACATTTGTGTCTTTGGGACACCGAGAGGTTTGGCACCTCATAGCGTCTCGTCCCGGTGGTTTGGTACCACGATGGGTTGGCCCCACGATAATACAACGGGATTGACGCCGCGGTGATTTGGTATCACACGATGGGTTGGCCCCATCATTGGATTATTCGTGACTTTGGGTCACCAGTGGTTTGGCACCACAATTATGGATATCGTGACTTTGGGTCACCAGTGGTTTGGCACCACCAGTGGTTTGGTACCACACGGGGTAGAGAAAGGAGCATTGGATGGCTAGGTTTGGGTGCATGATATGCATATTTTCATATGAAATTGTGTAAGGCACATTGGATGGGGATTTACACACCGAGTCTCGATGACTCACCCCTTGTTAAATTTTACTGGTAATCATTAGATCGCGGATTTGGGAGCTGAGGTGGACTCGTGGAGGCCATACATATGTTTACTCGTAAATTCATTTCTTTTATTTGGACTTATTTTTATTTGAGTTTTTGTTATGTAATAAGGCCTTGGGTATTTTATTTGGTTTCACTTTCAATTTGTTTATTGCTTGTTATTAAATGATCAATATGGGATTTTCCTAAAATGATAATAAACCATTTCTTATTCAAAATTACTTAATCTCGATTTCTCACCACAACTATAAAGAATATGAGCTTTTAACGAATGCACAGCTTTTTAGACATTCATTTCATGTGACATGCCGATTCGATCGTAACGTTTTAGGCCGAGTTTGGGGTGTTACAATTATGGTATCGAGCCTAGGTTCAAAAACTCTACTGTGGGTTTGGGTTCAAAAATGTTTTCAAAAGATGGTTTGGAAAATGGTTTAGAAAAATATATATCTGTTCTTTTTGTTGAAATATGGCACTTGAGTCTCGGCACCAATCCGCACTGTAAGTTTCCTGATACTTTTCTTTGTTATATGCTGTATTTTGAACATCTATTCTGTGTGTTTGGGTTGGATGTGATGTTCGGATATAGAGTTAATTGCGTACGAAATATTTGTCTGCTTTAATGGTTAGTTTTTTTTTAGTATATGTAGGATTTCTAAATTCTAGTTAAAAGTATATTAGGGTTATTGGAATCAGAGTGCGCAGCATGAGCACAGCGTTGTAGGTTAGGTGGTACGAATGTTCCTGTAGTTGGAAATTTCGAGGACAAAATTTCTTTAAGGAGGGTAGATTTGTAACATCCCGAAATTGGGCCTAGTAGGATTGGGCCCAATGGGCCTTGTTTTAAAAATTTTTGAGAACGGCATTAATGCAAGTTAGACTTATTAGGTAAGTTATTTTGGAAGGTTAGAGGGCTTCTATGAAGTCCCGGGATCAAATATTAGCTTTGGGGAAATTTTGGTTTTAGGTGAAAAAAACACGGAAGTTGGCGGGTAGGCCTTAAGAATAAAATGTGGGGAAAATGACAGTGGAGGTGTGGTGTAGTGGCAAAGTGGCGCCACTTAAGGAACAAAGGGGTGACGCCATAAGGAAGGAAGGAGGTCCAAGGTTCAAGTCTTGGCTTTTGCATTTTGGTTTTTCTTTTTGGACCTCAGAATTTGGCTATAGATTTATATTTAGTTGCGCATGGTTTAAGACACAAGAGGAGCTTGTGGCCAAGTGGCTAGCAGCGTGGATTATGTTGCAAGGGAGCACAGGTTCGAATCTCATGAAAAGCAAGGGAGTATTTATTTTTATGATGCAGACGGGAAGAGTTTGATTGAATTTAAACTCTCTTGTGAAGGATCCCACATCGGAAAGATACAAAGAAGGAAGGTGAAGAGCTAGCTATATAAAGAGCATTCCGGGAGGAGGTTGACACACCTTGGAAGGCGTTTGGGCACAGGAGTGGTCGGAGCGCGGATTAACACGAGCAGTCCTATCGGTGTGTAACTCTCTCTACTCTAGGCAGAGGCGGCAAATGCCGGCGCCGATCACGGCAATAGTAGTTACACGAGCGTGCGGCGCGCGTGTGGGGCTTCGGACGCGATAGTTGAGGCCATCAGTAGTATTCTTGTGGGTTGGGGCTACTTGGGCCGCGATGGGTCGAAGGGGGCCCAATGGGCCCGTGGGCCCAATATAGTAAATTGTATGATGGTGTAGTATATAGAGAACTAGACTAGGTGAATCTCATAAACGTGGCTAGATTTGTGTTAGGTGGGCCACACGAGCGTGTGAGCCCAAATGGGCCGAAATTGGGCTTTAGGCCCAATAGTCCATTTCGACCAGAAATGGTAGTTGGGTCGCTCGGGGCGACACTGGGCCTTTGGAAAGGCCATTGTAGGTGCGAAATTACTGAAATACCCTTAGTGGGTAAATTACCAAAATACCCCTGAAGGGTATATTACGAAAATACCCTTAGTGGGTAAATTACTGAAATACCACTGAAGGGTAAATTATGAAAATGCCCTTGGTGGGTAAATTACCGATATACCCTTGGTGGGTAAATTACAAAAATGCCCTTGGTAGGTAAAATTACGGTTATACCCTTAGAGGTTTATTAGGGTGATTATGTTGTTTTATGTCTATCGATTATGATGGTAATTCATGTTATACTTATATTTGATATATGTCTAGCATACATGACATCTGCATACACGAATTATTATGTCATATTGCATGGGTATGATGAGAGGAGGGGGAATTTGATATCCGTGTCTTTGGGACACCAAAGTGGTTTGGCACCACCAGTGGTTTGGTACCACAGATTGATTATTGTGACTTTGGGTCACCAGAGGTTTGGCACCTCTCGGCCTCGTCCCAGTGGCTTAGCACCACGGTGGGTTGGCCCCACGGTGATTATACGGGATTGACGCCGGTGATTGGTATCACCACGATGGGTTGGCCCCATCATTGGATTCGTGACTTTGGTCACCAGTGATTTGGTATCACATTTGTGTCTTTGGGACACCAGAGGTTTGGCACCTCATAGTGTCTCGACCCAGTGGTTTGGTACCACAGTGGGTTGGCCCCACAGATAATACAACGGGATTGACGCCAGTGATTTGGTATCACACGATGGGTTGGCCCCATCATTGGATTATTCGTGACTTTGGGTCACCAGTGGTTTGGCACCACAATTATGGATATCGTGACTTTGGGTCACCAGTGGTTTGGCACCACCAGTGGTTTGGTACCACACGGGGTAGAGAAAGGAGCATTGGATGGCTAGGTTTGGGTGCATGATATGCATATTTTCATATGAAATTGTGTAAGGGCCTGTTGGATGGGGATTTACACACTGAGTCTCGATGACTCACCCCTTAGTTAAATTTTACAGGTAATCATTAGATCACTTGATTTGGGAGCCGAGGTGGACTCGTGGAGGCCATACATATGTTTACTAAGTAAATTCATTTCTTTTATTTGGACTTATTTTTATTTGAGTTTTTGTTATGTAATAAGGCCTTGGGTATTTTATTTGGTTTCAGCTTTCAATTTGTTTATTGCTTGTTATTAAATGATCAATATGGGATTTTCCTAAAATGATAATAAACCATTTCTTATTCAAAATTACTTAATCTCGATTTCTCACCACAACTATAAAGAATATGAGCTTTTTAACGAATGCACAGTTTTTAGACATTCATTTCATGTGACATGCCAGATTCGGTCGTAACGTTTAGGCCGAGTTTGGGGTGTTACAAGAAGTCGATCATCTATACCGACCATAAAAGTCTCAAGTACCTCCTTACTCAGAAGGAGTTGAATCTTAGGCAATGAAGATGGATAGAGTTGCTTAAGGATTATGATTGCTCGATTGAGTACCATCCAGGAAAAGATAACGTGGTAGCGGATGCACTGAGTCGTAAGGTGGTATCTAATCTAAGAGCGATGTTTGCTCGTCTCAACCTGTTTGAGGATGGTAGTCTATTAGCTGAGCTTCAGGTAAAACCGACTTGGATTGATCAAATTAAAGAGAAGCAGTTGCTGGATGAGTCATTGGTTCCTCGTTTCCAACTGGTGAAGAAGGGAGAGACTGTGGATTTTGGGCTGAATAGTGAGGGAGTATTATGCTTCTGTGGGAGAGTCTGTATACCGAGGGATTCTAAGTTAAGACAGTCTATACTGCGGGAGGCGCATAGTAGCCCATACGCTATGCATCCTGGTGGAAACAAGTTATACCGAGATCTACGTGAACTGTACTGGTGGCCAAGACTTAAGCGTGAGGTTACCGATTTTGTAAGTAAGTGTTTGACATGCCAGCAAGTGAAGGCGGAGCATCAATCGCTTATACGGACTCGCTGCAACTGTTAAAATTCCACTCTGGAAGTGGGAGAGGGTAACCATGGATTTTGTTAGTGGGCTACCCCTGACGCCTGCTAAGAAAGATTCAGTATGGGTAATTGTTGATCGGTTGACTAAATCTGCCCACTTCATATCGGTCCACACTGATTATTCGTTGCAGAAGTTGGCCAAGTTATACGTGGCTGAGATTGTGAGGTTACACGGGGTACCGGTGTCTATCATTTCAGACATGGGGTACCCCTCATCTCTTCGGATCTGGTAAATTTTGAGGCCAAAATTTCTTTAAGGGGGTAAAGTTGTAACGCCCTAAAAGTTAGGGGTTTGTAATTTTGCTGAAATTCATGCTGTGCTTGAACGGCTAGCTATTTGAGTGTGTTTGGGGGTCCTAAGAAGGCCTGGGTTCGAGTCTGAGCTTTAGAAAAATTTTAGTTTTTGGCCATTAAGGGGAGAGGGTTGTTTGCAGTAGGATTTAAGTATATTTGTGTGCGTTTAAGTTTCACAAGTGAGCTTGTGGCATGATGGATGTGGTGTCATTAGGAAGGAAATGAGAGAGGGGTTCGAATCCCATGACTAACAAAAGGGGACATTTATTTTATGAATTGATGGAGCAAGAGGTAGAGTTTGGATCAAACTCTACAGAGGTGGTTAAAGACTTGGTCAACAAGTTTGAATGGGAGGCTAGGAGTGATCCAAGGAGGAAATAGTGGAGAAAATCAAGGAAGTGATGAGAGTGGGAGTGTTGGCTGAAATTGGGAGTGTGGCTAAGTGAGAATTTCGGCTGGAGAGGGGTAATAGGAAGCATTTTTGACAACTTGAGTGTGGGTGCAAACTGAAAGTTTCTTTGTGTGGTGCTACTTCTCCTTTTGTTCATTTCGAGTTTTCTCTCTGAGGTGACGTCTTAGGCAATTTTTTTTACCATTCGGGTTTTCGTTTCATTGATTATTTCCTCAACTGCTGCCCACTTTCTGCTAACACTTCTTTCCTTCTCTAAGGTTCTTTGGCCGAATTTAACATTCCCTTTTCTTTCTTTGTGCTTTTCAAGTTAGCCGAATCCATATTTCCCCTCCTTCTGAACGCCACACCTTTTGTTCCCTTGAGTGAGCCGAAGTTAACCTCTACTTCTCTCTAGTTTACTTGCATCTCTGAGGGCCATACGTGTTCAACTCCTTTTTGCTAAAAGGAATCTGTCTTTGCTGAATCTGAGGGTAAGTAGTACTAACCGTTTTCTAGTTTTTCTCCCTACTACCGAATCTTCCCTTCTTCTTAAGTTTGATGTGGGTTTGTGATAGGGTCACTCGAGGAGTAGGAAGGGACAAGCGCTTGGGAGCAATCGTTTCGTACTCTCAGCCTTGAGCAAGTAAGCACTTTCGCTTTGTTTTTGTCAAGGGTGGATGTTAACCACATCTTTATTCAGACTCTTTTAATAAGGGTGCTTTGTATCCCAAGATATTTTTAGGGATTCCTAAGCTTCACTGAAATTCGGAAAGAGCTTAGCAAAACCCGGTGAAACAAGGTAGGTGTTAATGAGGTTTCAGTTTTGTTGTGTAATGGGAGGATAACCCTCTTAATTATTTGACTAACTGTTGATCTTGCCTAACATAGGATCGGTGCAAAGGGATTGGCGACACGTTCGTAATCAAGGTGTGTAATCGTACACCCGTTACATACTGCTCATGCGCAGATTATTGTTGTTCTTACTTCTGTGCTACGGTATATCGATAAAAGCCGAAAAGCCGTATTTCCGGCATTTGAAGGCTCTCGAGCGTGTGAATGCTCGTAGAGATGAATCGATCCACAATCATTGGGGATAGAACGATAGGAGTGCCACGAACCTTCTCGTGGGCTTAGGCCGTAATGGGCCTAGTTGGGCCGTAGTAGGCCGAGTGGGCCCAATGGGTTGATGGGCCCATAGGGGCAAAATCCATGGTAAGTTTCGGATAATAGATGTGTCGGCGAGGTTCGCAAAATCGTAGCCGAAAATGGGCTGAATGGGCCATACGAGTGTGTGGGCCCACTTGGGCCAAAAATTGGGCTTTGGCCCAATTGCACCGTTTCGATCAAAAAGAGCATCCGTGTCTCTCGAGGCGACTGTAGGCCTCCTAAAAGGCCGTTATAGGAGTAAAATTACCCAAATACCCTCTATAGGTAAACTTACCAAAATACCCTCTATGGGTAAAGTTACCAAAATACCCTCTATGGGTAAAGTTACCAAAATACCCTCGATGGGTAAAATTACCGAGATGCCCTTAAGGGGTGAATTGACCGTTTTACCCTAACCGATTAAATGACTGTTGTACCCTTGTGGTAGTATCAGTGTTGTATGTGTTGATTGTATGATTGATTATGTTTTAGATGCACTGCATACATGGATTAGTTACGACATGACATACTGCATTGGGGTGGGTTTTCTGATTTGGAGGAAGTACCTTTATAGTGGCATCGCCATGTATTCTAATTCTAGTGGCTCAGCCACGTATATCGTTGTTAGCAGCTAGGCTGCATTATTGGAGAGTTGGCTGGGTGGGTCAACATGGTCCCCACATAGAGAGCTGGTTTGTATTATTGGAGAGTTGGCTGGGTGGGTTGACTTGGTCCCCACATGAAGAGATGGTTGGTACGGGTGGTGATTTGGTTTTAAGGGTTGGGTTACATGTCCGTTTGCATTGATATGATTTAGGGCTTAGGCCTAGACTGTTACCGAATAGGGCTTAGGCCCAGACAGATACCGTATGGGCTCGGGCCCAGACTGTGACCGTAATAGGGGATTACACACTGAGTTCTTGTAACTCACCCTTTTCTTTAACTGTGCAAGTAATCCCCAGCCTTAGAGGATTTGGAGCTGCAGGGGACTCGGAGGTGGCCACACGTCCGATTGGCTTTAAAGTTAAACCTAGCAACTTTATTTTATTTTAGATTAATTTATTGGGTTAATAATTTTGTAATAAGGCCATTTGGGATTTTAAACTTTTATATGGTACTTCTTTAAAATTTCAAACTCATAGTCTACTAAACATGGGATTTTAAAACAATAACTACTGTTTTCAAAATATCACGTATTCGCAACTGTTTTGAATTAAACTTCTGCAACAAACAAGGCTTTAAAAATAATAATATTCTGCGAGAGAATGTCTTTGTGTAAATCGTGTTTTAATAAGTAAACAACGAAATTTGAGGTTTTAAATGGTAGAAAGTTTTAAATTATAAGAAGGGTTTTCGATGAAAGCATAGTTTTCAACCATCACTTTGATGTGACACGCTAGATCTGGTCATAACGTCTAGGCCAGGTTTGGGGTGTTACAGATTCTGTCATAAATTAATATCTGTTCCAATGGTTAGGGGTCGCCAATCTGTGTCTGAAGACTTGGGTTCAAGTCTTGGCGTGAGCAAAAAGGGGGTTTTACTTTTGTAATTTCAGTCAAGGGTGCATGGGGTAGAGTTGGTTTGAAAGTGAAACACTAGGTAGTTATCAAGTTGTTAGGGGATTTTATTTTATTTTATTTTTAGTTTCTCTGATTTTTCTTCTTTTTCCCAACAAAATTCACGTTCAAATTTTCTTTTCTTTTCCCCAACAATTTCTCCTTTGAGTTTTCCCAAAACCCATTATCCACTCTACCAAATCCTGTTTGCTAATCTTTTCCTTTGTGTTCACTTATTTTGTTCCGTTCATTCTTCAACCTAAATCTTAAATTTAATGTTTTCATTCTTGGGTTAAGTTCTTGGAATATTTGGGTTACTCCTTACGCCTTTAAATTCTATTTTCGTTTTGGAGTGGTGATTATCTCAAGTGTTCGATAGGTAATGTTGCAATTTCGGGTGTGTTTGGCTTTAGGGGTAATTTTGAGTTGTAGAATCGATACTATTATCATTTTTTTCTTCTCTCTTATTATATTCTTGGGTTTGTTGATAGTAGAGGATCGTGAGGATCGGAATTCCCTCATTGTGGATTATTGGTGTTAGAAATTATTTTGGAAGTTCGGGGTAAGTGTTCGAATACTTGGGTTTTTCATTGTGGGTAAGTGGATTATGTAACACCCTTAACCTGTATCCGTCGCCGGATTAAGGTTACAAGGCATTACCAGACATAGCACAGGTCATAAAAAATATTTACTATTCATATGAATATAACCGAATCCATTATAAGTAATGATGTACTATCATAATATGCTTTAAACATTAACGTAAATATCTTAAATCCATATAGCCAAAGTCACATATAAGCATTTTTCATCAAATTGCAATAGTTACTATTCATTTGGTCAATTAAGTTACAATAGCCGAATATGCACATGCTTATAATCATTTTTCTAAAATAAATTATCAATTATCAAAACCAAATATACATATATACTAAAACCTTACTTAACCGAATCTAGGGTATACCAAATTCAATACAAATTTCCGAAAGCATCCAACCATATTATAGATCACAACTCTTATAATTAACATAGCCAAATTATCAAAAACCATATATATATCTTACAAATAACCTAAAACATATAAAACCAAACTCACTACACACACATATGTGTATCATGAGCAATTTTGCACAACCAAAATATATAACCTTTAACGCTATTCATACCTATCATGAAAATTATTTACCACATCATACAAACACCATGGTCAAAATTACACAACTATGATTCAACTCAATGATCAATCAAGCCACATATTCAAACACCAAGTATAAACATAACAGGATTTGTACTTTCATAATAAGTTAACACCATGGCCGAATTCACATAAGACCAAAATACCATAATTTAGCCATTTTCGAATGGCATATAAATATATACACACACCATTTGAAATGAACTCAAAAAGTAACATAGCCTATACATGCCATAAACTTTAAGTTTATCATAAAAATGGTACAAAAATATTGATGATAGTGTGACGAGCTTTAACAACGATCCCCGAGCACGCAACGATCACCCAAAGGAAATCTAAAACACGAGAGCAACCAAGAACCAATTAAGCTTTAACAGCTTAGTAAGTTATAAGCAATTACAAAACTACAATACATTATACCATTATAATAGTAAATTTTTACATTTTAACCTTAAGACCGAACATACACATATTCAAAAATAGATTTCATATCGATTTATATATCACTTTCTCATCCCAAAACAAATACATATACATTTTTCTTAATTACATATGCATCTATCATTTACTAAATTTCTACTTACATTTCAAACCCTCATTAATCACATATTGATATGCAAAATACATAATTTCATTTCAACCGCCAATACTTACTTTACTATCCTTATAATATCTATCATCACATACCTGATCATTTTATTTTGCTTAACACTTTCAATAACCGACATCCTTGAAGTATCAATATATCCGCACACTCAGTGCCAAACCCTGTAACGTATCGCACACTTAGTGCCGTCACATTAACATCTTGCACAATTAGTGCCAAATTCTCGTAACGTATCACACACTTAGTGCCGTCACATTTAACATTTCACACACTTAGTGCTAATTGACCGATTTGGCACACTTAGTGCTCGGTATTTAAATTCGCACACTTAGTGCATTACTTGAACTTGTTATTCGTTTAAATAAATACATATATAAAACTTAAACCTCAATTATATATATATACATATATACATATTAGCTCATTTCATTTCCATATCAACATCACATTCGGCTATATCATTGACATATAAGTATACATCACATTCGACTATATTCATCTCCGAAATCAATATCACACATAGCTATATCATTAACATTTATGTATACATCACATTCGACTATATTCATCTCCCAACCAATATCACATTTGGCAATATCAACATTGTACATATTTACCTTTATTAAATACATGTGCATCATTATAGATAAATTCAACTCAACTCAATTTCTTAAAACTTACCTCGGATATCGACGGACTATATTTTCCGACTATTCGCTTAACTTTGCCCTTCCCTGATCCAATCCAAATCCTTTTTGTTCTCGATCTAATAAATTTCAAATTTAGCTAAATCAATTATAATTCCATGGAATTTAGTCCAATTACACATAAATGGGCTAATTACCATTTTGCCCTTGATATTTTACTCTTTTTACAAATTAGTCCTTTTTGCACAAAACACAAATTACACAAAATTTGACCGCACTTCTTTAGGGCCGAATATTCATAGTCCTATTACAAGCTCATACATTTCATTTATTTCACATTTTGACCCCTCAATTTATAAATTTCACAATTTAATCCTATTTAGGCATTTCTACCAAAAATGCCTTAATTAAACTTAACAATCTAACAACCAATATTTATTTTCCATCACTAAACACAAATTTCATCAAGCTATCAACAATGGCATTTCATGAATACATCATCAAATTCAAAAATTCTAACTTGGGCTAGCTAGTATTCAAAGCAACGATCTCAAAAACGTAAAAATTATCAAAAGTCGGACTCAAATCACTTACCTATTTGAGCTTGCAAGGGCCGAATTTTTCCAAGCTTCTTTTCTCTCTTTTTCTCTCTTAGTTTCGGTCACTTGAGAAAGATGAACACTTTCTCTTTCATTTTTATTTTTTTATTTAATTATAATACATTAACATATATTAAAATTATAACAAAATATCATAAAAATGTAATAAACAATTCATGTTACTATTACATGCATTTTGGCCGGCCACTTATGTTAATTTATGGCCAAATTACCTTATCAACTCTTCAATTTATAAAACCATTATCAATTCGGTACTTACACCTTTATCCACCAAATTTTTTTTATGCAATTAAGTCCCCTTTTTCAATTAAGCATCAAAACAATCAAATTTTAAAACGAAATTTTCACACCAACAAATTCACACATTCAGAAGACAGAAACTAATATTTAAAAATTGTTCTGACTTGGATTCATGGTCTCAAAACCATCGTTCTGATTAGGGTCAAAATCGGACTGTTACAACTCTCCCCTCTTAGAGATTTTCGTCCCCGAAAATCTTACCGGTGAATAGGTTTGGATAACGTTCTTTCATTGAATTCTCAAGCTCCCAAGTTACTTCCTCGATTCCGTGCTTAAGACAAAGCACTTTTACCAACGATATTTTCTTGTTTCGCAACTCTTTCACTTCACGAGCCAGAATACGGATCGGTTCTTCCTCATAAGTTAAATCCGATTGTATATTAACCTCTGATGGACTAATCACATGAGAAGGGTCAGATCTATACTGTCGGAGCATCGACACATGAAAAACATTGTGGATCTTTTCTAATTCGGGTGGCAATAATAATCTATACGCAACCGGCCCAATCCGCTCCAAAACCTCATATGGTCCGATAAATCTTTGACTCAATTTGCCTTTGTGACCAAATCTGAGTATTTTCTTCCACGGCGAGACTTTCAAAAACACTCGATCACCAATCTGATACTCTATATCTTTACGTTTTAAGTCCGCATATGATTTCTGACGATCTGACGCTGCTTTCAAACTTTCACAGATCACTTTCACTTTCTGTTCAGTTTCTTTAACCAAATCAACTCCGTATATCTTGTTTTCACTGAGCTCAGTCCAATATAAAGGTGTACGACATTTTCGACCATACAAAGCTTCATAAGGTGCCATTTTGATACTCGATTGAAAGCTATTGTTGTATGCAAATTCAATCAAAGGCAAGTATCGTTCCCACGTACCCTCGAACTCGAGAACACAACATCTCAACATATCCTCAAGTATTTGAATAATTCTCTCGGATTGACCATCCGTCTGAGGGTGAAAAGCTGTGCTAAAATGCAATTTAGTACCTAATGCATATTGCAGTTTCTTCCAAAACTGCGATGTGATCCTCGGATCTCTATCCGAAACAATAGAAATAGGTACTCCATGTAATCGTACAATCTGAGAAATGTACAATTCAGCTAGCTTTTCGAAGCGAGTAATGCATGCGGACCGGAATAAAGTGAGCCGACTTCGTCAATCTATCAACAATAACCTGCATTGCATCTTTCTTACTCAGTGTCAACGGTAATCCAGATATGAAATCCATCGTGACTCGATCCCATTTCCATTCGGGTATCATAATCAGCTAAAGTAATCCAGATGGCACCTGATGTTCGGCTTTTACTTGCTGACATATCAAACATTTCGATACGAAATCTGAAATATCTCGTTTCATACCGTGCCACCAGTAATGCTGTCTCAAATCATTATACATTTTCGTGCTACCCGGGTGAATAAAAAATTTACTATTATGAGCTTCATTACAAATCATTCGAATCAACTCAGGATCCTTTGGTACACATATTCGGTTTCTAAACCGCAAACATCCCTCAGCATCAGTCTGAAATTCTGAGTCAGCATTTAAACCACAGTGATTCCTTTTTGTAATCAAGTTATCATCAACCTTCTGAGCTTCACAAATCTCCTGAACAAATAACAGTCTCGCTTTCAATTCTGCTATAATCACACCATCGTCAGTCATAGCCATATCTGCGTTCATCGCACGTAGAGCAAACAGTGATTTTCGGCTTAGGGCATCGACAACCACATTAGCCTTTCCCGGGTGATGATCAATCACAAGCTCGTAGTCTTTTAATAATTCTAACCATCGTCGTTTTCTCAGATTCAGATCCTTCTTAGTCATTAAGTACTTTAGGCTTTTATGATCAGAATAGACATGGCATTTTTCACCAAATAGATAGTGGCGCCATATCTTCAGAGCAAAAACTATAGCGGCTAATTCGAGATCGTGCGTTGGATAGTTCTTTTCGTGTGACTTTAACTGTCTCGAGGTGTAGGCTACAACCTTACCCTCCTGCATCAAAACACATCCCAAACCATTCAAGGATACATCACTGAAGATAACGAACTCTTTACCCGACTCTGGCTGAACAAGCACTGGAGCTTCAGTCAATAAAGTTTTCAATTGATCGAAACTCTTCTGGCACCTTTCCGTCCACTCGAATCTAACATCTTTATGAAGTAGCTTCGTCATCGGAGTTGCAATCATTGAGAAACCTTTCACGAAGCGTCTATAATAACCGACAAGTCCTAGAAAACTCTGAACTTCAGAAATATTCTGCGGTGGTTTCCAATCAAGTATAGCCGAAATCTTACTCGGATCAACCTGAATACCTGATGCCGAAATAACATGCCCCAGGAAGCTAACTTCACTTAACCAAAACTCACATTTACTTAATTTCGCGTACAACTACTTATCACGCAAAATTTGTAACACAAGTCTCAAGTGTTCACCATGCTCGGCTTCGTCGCGCGAATAGATCAGAATGTCATCTATAAACACAACTACAAACCGATCCAAATACGGTCTAAATACCCGATTCATCAAATCCATGAAAACAGCAGGGGCATTAGTGAGTCCGAATGGCATCACTAAAAACTCTTAATGGCCGTATCTCGTTCGGAAAGCAGTCTTAGGCACATTAGAGTCTCTGAGTGTCGCTTCTACCTCCCACATTTCGGGGTGGTCTACCTCTAGCTGCAGCACCGCTCGATCTCACACTCTAAGCATTATCCTTCTCAGCTAACTCCGGGCAATCTTGAATGAAATGATCCTGCGAACCACACTTGTAGAAAGCTCGGTTGTTGGACTTGCCCCAACATTCACCAAAATATCGCCTACCACATTGCTGACACTCAGGTTTATTAGGTCGAGTATTGCCAACACTAGCTATTGAGGTGGCTTGTGAACTCACTGGTGGTCGCTCTCGTATAGAAAACCCAGCATTAGTCTTGGATCGACTACTGTCATTTCTGAACTTCTTCGATGCCGATTGAGAAGTTTTACCCACTGATCTCTTACAGAAGTCTCTAGCTTCGAACTCAGCTTTTCGTTTCTCTTTTCCTAGCTCTTCGGCTTTGCAGGCTCGCTCAATGAGTACCACGAACTCATTTATTTCAAGTATACCAACGAACAATTTTATGTCTTCGTTCAATCCTTCTTCAAAATCTTTTACACATAGTAGCCTCAGATGAAACACACTCGCGGGATATCGACTGAGTCTCACAAACTCGCGTTCATACTCAGATACGGTCATACGACCCTGTTTAAGCTCAAGGAATTCCTTGCGTTTTTTATCGATGAATCACTAGCTAATATATTTCTTGCGGAACTCTGTCTGAAAGAAATCCCAATTGACCCGCTCCTTCGGAACAATTGAAACAAGAGTGTTCGACCAATAATAGGCAGAATCTCGTAATAAAGATATAGCACATTTCAGGCACTCATCAGGCGTACAAGATAGTTCATCGAAAACACAAATTGTATTATCGAGCCAAAATTTAGCTCTCTCAGCATCATCATCCGCTACAGCTCTAAACTCTTGAGTTCCGTATTTTCTAATTCTGTCAACAGGAGGCTTATTTAATCTCTCAGGATTAATGATCGGAGGTACCACAGGTACTACAGGTGGATTATTAGTGTTCAGGGGTTGTTGAATAGCCGGATTTGTCTGGATATACTGATTAAACCAATCATTCATTATACTAAAGAAGGCTTGCTTGGCCCCCTCATCTTGGTTACTCGTAGCTGGTCGAGATTCAACCAGCGCGGTCCCTTACGCGGGAGTAGGCGCCACACTCTCGACATCATCAGCCATTGCTCGTTCGGGATCAGGATCCATTTACTATTACGAAAGAGAGAAAACATATTGCATTTTTAGAAGTCATCACACTATCATAGTAAAGAGGTTATGGCATGTATAGCTAGACTCATACGCGCTACATTAGTCCAAGAACTGACTAAACCGTAGCTCTGATACCAATCAAATGTAACACCCTTAACCTGTATCCGTCGTCGGAATAAGGTTACAAGGCATTACCAGACATAGCACAAGTCATAAAAAATATTTACTACTCATATGACTATAACCGAATCCATTATAAGTAATGATGTACTATCATAATATGCTTTAAACATTAACGTAAATATCTTAAATCCATATAGCCAAAGTCACATATAAGCATTTTTCATCAAATCGCAAAAGTTACTATTCATTTGGTCAATTAAGTTACAATAGCCGAATATGCACATGCTTATAATCATTTTCTAAACACTTGAGAAAGATGAACACTTTCTCTTTCATTTTTATTTTTTTATTCAATTATAATACATTAACATATATTAAAATTATAACAAAATATCATAAAAATATAATAAACAATTCATGTTACTATTACATGCATTTTGGCCAGCCACTTATGTTAATTTATGGCCAAATTACCTTATCAACTCTTCAATTTATAAAACCATTATCAATTCGGTACTTACACCTTTATCCACCAAATTTTCTTTTTATGCAACTAAGTCCCCTTTTTCAATTAAGCATCAAAACAATCAAATTTTAAAACGAAATTTTCACACCAACAAATTCACACATTCAAAACATAGAAACTAATATTTAAAAATTTTTCTGACTCGGATTCATGGTCTCGAAACCACCGTTTCGATTAGGGTCAAAATTTTTCTGACTCGGATTCATGGTCTCGAAACATAGAGCGTTTATTATCTATTTTAGGTACTAGTGGTCTCGTAGTTGTTTTTGTATCAGAATTGAATCAGGTGTGTAACGAGAAACCCAAAAAATTGTAAATGACAGAAGTCAAAATTGGGGTATGTCGACGCTACACGGCCGTGCTTGAGGCCATGAGGTAGGTCGTGTGTGACACACAATCATGTGTGAGGCCGTGTGTCACATACAGCTAGGCTATTTTGGGCTGTGTGGGCCACACAGGTAAGGCCATTTTGGGCGTGTGGGCCCAAATTTCAAAATTTTTCCCTAGGGTTGTACATGTCGTCCCAATCAACTGTGGGCCTTCCGTGGGGTTGATATGTGTTTAGACAGGCTCTAAAGTATGAAATCTAATAATCTATTTGTATGGGATATG
Source organism: Gossypium sturtianum (assembly GCA_025698515.1). Taxonomy (NCBI): domain Eukaryota; kingdom Viridiplantae; phylum Streptophyta; class Magnoliopsida; order Malvales; family Malvaceae; genus Gossypium; species Gossypium sturtianum. The sequence continues at coordinate 74,505,395 of CM046951.1, read as the reverse complement.
ACGTAAACAACACCTAAATGCATGTAATGTAATGTGAAATGTCTGGTCTGCTATGTATATGCATATTTAATATCTGTTATACTAGCATGCTTGATATATTAATTCTGGTATCTATTAATTCTGTCATATATGGTATTCTGTTTGTATTTGGCTATGGGGTGGGATTTGTGTTATATGGAAGAAGTATTCTGTGTGAGGCGATATCTCGCCAGTATACTGGCAGCACTGCTGCAATTATTCTGAAAAGTGTCGTATGGACACTATATGGTGTGTAGGGTTAGGTGGGTGTTTTATACCCCACATGGTGTGTTGGGATGGATGAAGTTGGTGTGTAGAGGATGGGGGTAGGATTATGCACATTTGTATCTGTACGATTTTGTTATAATTCTGATTTTGTAAAAGAATTATGTCTGTATATGTCCTGTCATGTGATTGAATCTGAACTTATGATTCTGTTGAGTTACACACTTAATTATGTCTAGAGGATGAAGTTAGCTGTTCTTGTCTTTGCCTTAAAGATTTGGAGGCACTATTTGTATGGTGAGAGGTGTACGATTTATACCGATCGCAAGAGCCTTAAGTATCTCCTTACCCAGAAGGAGTTGAACCTTAGGCAGCGTAGGTGTACTATTTAGACCGCAGCCTTGCGTTGAGTGTGGGAGACCTCATTTGGAAGGGTGCAGGAAAAGAACTGGGGGTGTTTCAGATGTGGGTCCAAGGATCACCAGTTTAGATACTGTCCTCGGGGCCCCGTTCAGATGCAAGCGGTAGGTCAGGGCTATGTGCAACCAGGGAGAGGTGGTCAGCAGCCACCGAGAGGCCGTGGTCCATCCAGAGGGGGAAATAGGTTTGGATGAGGTCGTGGAGCACCGGGCAGAGGTGCTGGTAACACAGAGGCGAGACAGCCAGCGTTGGTTTATGCTACTCGACGCCGAGAGGATGGCGATGCTCCTGACGTCATAACTGGTACGTTCCTCATTCATAATGTACCATATACCGATTTAATTGATATTGGGTCTACGCACTCGTATGTTGCATGTACTGTGTCTGGAACTTTGGGCATACAGTTTGAAATTATTGATAGGGAAATGTCGGTGATTAGTCCATTGGGACAGTCAATTAGAGTGAATAAACAGTTTAGAGATGTGCCCCTAGAGGACTAAGGGGTTGTCTTTCCAGTGGATTTGATGGAACTGCCGTTTAGCGAGTTGGTTGGTGAAACACCGCGCAAATTTGGATTGCGCTGCTAAGCGTATGGTATTAAAGTCTTCGGAGGTTGAGGAAGTGGTCGTGGAAGGGGAGCGAAGGGATTATTTATCCAATGTGATCTCAGCAGTAAGGGCCGAGAAACTGGTTCGCAAAGGTTGCGAGGCGTTCCTAGCGTATATCAGCGTATCTGATGATAAGGGTCCGTCTGTTGAGAATGTCAGAACTGTAAAAGAGTTTCTAGATGTGTTCCCCGAAGAGCTTCCAGGATTGCCTCCTAATCATGAGGTCGAATTCGGCATTGAGCTCCTACTGGGAACGGCTCCAGTGTCCATCGCCCCTTATAGGATGGCGCCGAAGGAGCTGGGGGAATTAAAGGCTCAAATCCAAGAGTTACTGGACCGAGGATTTATCCGACCGAGTGTGTCTCCTTGGAGAGCACCAGTATTATTTGTGAAGAAGAAGGATGGGTCAATGAGCATGTGTATTGATTATCGTCAATTGAATAAACTGACGATTAAGGACAAGTACCCATTACCAAGGATAGACGATCTGTTTGACCAGCTGCGAGGAGCTTCAGTTTTCTCCAAGATAGATCTAAGATCGGGGTATCATCAGCTAAGGGTTAAGGAGGCAGATGTGTACAAGACTGCATTCCAAGCTCGTTATGGACATTACGAGTTTCTGGTCATGCCGTTTGGGTTAATGAATGCACCAGCTGCTTTCATGGATATGATGAACCGGTTCTTCCAACCCTATTTAGATCTGTTCGTGGTGGTGTTTATAGATGATATACTAGTGTATTCGAGAACCGAGGTGGAGCATGATTCATATCTCTGAATTATCGTGCAAATACTGAGAGAAAAGTAGCTTTATGCCAAGTTCAGTAAGTGTGAGTTTTGGCTGTGAGAGGTGATATTTTTGGGTCATGTGGTGTCTGCCGAGGGGATTAGGGTTGATCCTCAGAAAGTTGAGGCCGTATTAGACTGAAAGCCACCAAAAATTGTATCAGAGATTTGAAGTTTTCTGGGTCTGGCTGGGTATTACCGACGGTTTGTTGAGGGATTTTCACTAATTGCTGCACCTCTAACCAAGTTACTGCGTAAAGGGGTACCATTTAATTGGACTAATAAACAACAGGAGAGTTTTGAGAAATCAAGAAGATTAGTGATCAAGCCCCCAGATAATCTGACCCGGAGGTCGGAAAGGAATTCATTGTCTAATGTGATACGTCGCACACGGGTTTTGGTTGTGTGCTGATACAGGAGGGTAAGGAGGTAACTTATGCGTCTCGTCAGCTCAGGCCACACGAGGTGAATTACCCCACTCATGACTTGGAACTAGCTACGGTGGTGTTCGCACTAAAGATTTGGAGACATTACTTGTACGGGGAGAAGTCGATCATCTATACCAACCATAAAAGTCTCAAGTACCTCCTTACTCAGAAGGAGTTGAATCTTAGGCAACGAAGATGGATAGAGTTGCTTAAGGATTATGATTGCTTGATTGAGTACCATCCAGGAAAAGCTAACGTGGTAGCGGATGCACTGAGTCGTAAGGTGGTATCTGATCTAAGAGCGATGTTTGCTCGTCTCAACCTGTTTGAGGATGGTAGTCTGTTAGCTGAGCTTCAGGTAAAACCGACTTGGATTGATCAAATTAAAGAGAAGCAGTTGCTGGATGAGTCGTTGCTTCCTCGTTTACAACTGGTGAAGAAGGGAGAGATTGTGGATTTTGGGCTGAATAGTGAGGGAGTATTATGCTTCCGTGGGAGAGTCTGTGTACCGAGGGATTCTGAGTCAAGACAGTCTATACTGCGGGAGGCGCATAGTAGCCCATACGCTATGCATCCTGGTGGAAACAAGTTATACCAAGATCTACGTGAACTGTACTTGTGGCCAGGACTTAAGCGTGAGGTTACCGATTTTGTAAGTAAGTGTTTGACATGCCAGCAAGTGAAGGCGGAGCATCAACTGCCTTCTGGACTACTGCAACCTGCTAAAATTCCACTCTAGAAGTGGGAGAGGGTAACCATGGATTTTGTTAGTGGTCTACCCCTGACGCCTACTAAGAAAGATTTGGTATGGGTAATTGTTGATCGGTTGACTAAATCTACCCACTTCATATCAGTCCGCACTGATTATGCATTGCAGAAGTTGGCCAAGTTATACGTGGCTGAGATTGTGAGGTTACATGAGGTACCGATGTCTATCATTTCAGACAGGGACCCTAGATTCACATCACGATTCTGAAGAGTGTTACACGAAGCTTTGGGTACAAGGTTGGATTTCAGCATGGCATTTCATCTGCAGACTGATGGTCAGTCAGAGAGGGTAATTCAGATTTTCGAAGACATGTTGAGAAGCTGTGTAATTGATTTCAAGGGCAGTTGGGAAGACTATCTGCCATTAGTGGAATTTGCTTACAACAACAGCTACCAATCCAGTATTCAGATGGCACCGTACGAGGCGTTATACGGTCGTAGGTGTCGTACCCCTACTTGTTGGACAGAATTGGGTGAGCGACGATTGTTGGGTCCAGAACTAGTTTTTGAAATCGAGGAGAAAGTAAAATTGATCTGAGGTCGGTTAAAAAAAGCATCTGATAGGCAAAAGTCATACGCTGATTTAAAGCGTAAAGAGATTGAGTACTCGGTGGGAGATTTTGTCTTCTTGAAAGTCTCACCATGGAAAAAGATTCTAAGATTTGGGCAGAAGGGCAAGCTGAGCCCTAGATTTTATCAGACCTTACCGGATTTCAAAGCGTGTGGGACCGGTCGCTTATCAGGTGGAACTACCTCCTGAGTTAAATCGTATACATAACGTGTTTCACGTCTCTATGCTAAGGCGATACCGTTCTGATCCCTCACATATAGTGCCGGTAGAGGAGATCGAGGTAAGACCTGATCTGACTTTTGAGGAAGAACCGGTGCAGATACTGGATCGTGATGTTAAGGTGATGAGGAGGAAATTTGTTCCATTAGTCAAGGTGCTGTGGCGTAATCACGGTTCAGAGGAAGCCACGTGGGAGCCTGAGGAGGCAATGCAAAAGCAATACCCTCATCTCTTCTGATCTGGTAAATTTCGAGGCCGAAATTTCTTTAAGGGGGGTAGAGTTGTAACGTCCCAAAAGTTAGGGGTTTGTAATTTTGCTTAAATTCATGTTGTGCTTGAACGGCTAGCTATTTGAGTGTGTTTGGGGGTCCTCAGGAGGCCTGGGTTCGAGTCTGAGCTTTAGAAAAATTTTAGTTTTTGGCCCTTGGGGGGAGAGGGTCATTTGTGATGGGACTTAAGTATATCTCGTAATGCGTTTAAGTTTCACAAGTGAGCTTGTGGCATGATAGCTGTGGCGTCATTAGGAGGGAAAGGAGAGAGGGGTTCGAATCCCATGACTAACAAAAGGGGACATTTATTTTATGAATTGATGGAGCAAGAGGTAGAGTTTGGATCAAACTCTACGGAGGTGGTTGAAGACTTGGTCAACAAGTTTGAATGGGAGGCTAGGAGTGATCCAAGGAGGAAATAGTGGAGAAAATCAAGGAAGTGATGAGAGTGGGAGTGTTGGCCGAAATTGGGAGTGTGGCTAAGTGAGAATTTCGGCTGGAGAGGGGTAATAGGAAGCATTTTCGACAACTTGAGTGTGGGTGCAAACCGAAAGTTTCTTTGTGTGGTGCTACTTCTCCTTTTGTTCATTTCGGGTTTTCTCTCTGAGGTGACGTCTTAGGCAATTTTTTTTACCATTTGGGTTTTCGTTTCATTGATTATTTCCTAAACTGCTGCCCACTTTCTGCCAACACTTCTTTCCTTCTCTAAGGTTCTTTGGCCAAATTTAACATTCCCTTTTCTTTCCACTTTTCTTTCTTTGTTCTCTTCAAGTTAGCCGAATCCATATTTCCCCTCTTTCTCAACGCCACACCTTTTGTTCCCTTGAGTGAGCCGAAGTTAACCTCTACTTCTCTCTAGTTTACTTGCATCTCTGAGGGACGTACGTGTTCAACTCCTTTTTGCTAAAAGGAATCTATCTTTGTCGAATCTGAGGGTAAGTAGTACTAACTGTTTTCTAGTTTTTCTCCCTACTACTGAATCTTCCCTTCTTCTTAAGTTTGATGTGGGTTGGTGATAGGGTCACTCGAGGAGTAGGAAGGGACAAGCGCTCGGAAGCAATCGATTCGTACTCTCAGCCTTGAGCAAGTAAGCGCTTTCGCTTTGTTTTTGTCAAGGGTGGATGTTAACCACATCTTTATTCAAACTCTTTTAATAAGGGTGCTTTGTATCGCAAGATATTTTCAGGGATTCTTAAGCTTCACTGAAATTCGAAAAGAGCTTAGCAAAACCCGGTGAAACAAGGTAGGTGTTAATGAGGTTTCGGTTTTGTTGTGTAATGGGAGGATAACCCTTTTTATCGTTTGACTAACTGTTGATCTTGTCTAACATAGGATCGGTGCAAAGGGATTGGCGGCACGTTCGTAATCAAGGTGTGTAATCGTACACCCGTTACATACTGCTCATGAGCAGATTATTATTGTTCTTACTTCTAAGCTACGGTATATCGATAAAAGCCAAAAAGCTGTATTTCTGGCATTTGAAGGCTCTCGAGCGTGCGAATGCTCGTAGAGATGAATCGATCCACAATCGTTAGCGATAGACTGATAGGAGTGCCACGAACCTTCTCGTGGGCATAGGCCGTAATGGGCCTGGTTGGGCCGTAGTAGGCCGAGTGGGCCCAATGGGCTAATGGGCCCACAGGGGCAAAATCCATGGTAAGTGCCGGATAATAGATGTGTCTACGAGGTTCGCAAAATCGTAGCCGAAAATGGGCTGAATGGGCCACAAGATTGTGGGGGCCCACTTGGGCTGAAAATTGGGCTTTGGCCCAATTGCATCGTTTCGATCAAAAAGAGCATCCGTTTCGCTCGAGGCAACTGTAGGCCTCCAGAAAGGCCGTTATAGGAGTAAAATTACCCAAATACCCTCTATGGGTAAAGTTACTGAAATACCCTCTATGGGTAAAGTTACCAAAATACCCTCTATGGGTAAAGTTACCGAAATACCCTCGATGGGTAAAATTACCGAGATGCCCTTAAGGGGTGAAGTGACCGTTTTACCCTAACCAATTAAATGACCGTTGTACCCTTGTGGTTGTATCAGTGTTGTATGTGTTGATTGTATGATTGATTATGTTTGAGATGCACTGCATACATGGATTAGTTATGACATGACATACTGCACTTGGGTGGGTTTTTTTATTTGGAGGAAGTACCATTATAGTGGCATCGCCACGTATTCTAATTCTAGTGGCTCAGCCACGTATATCGTTGTTAGCAGCTAGGCTGCATTATTGGAGAGTTGGCTGGATGGGTCGACATGGTCCCCACAAGGAGAGCTGGTTGGTATTATTGGAGAGTTGGCTGGGTGGGTTGACTTGGTCCCCACATGGAGAGATGGTTGGTACGGGTGGTGATTTGGTTTTAAGGGTTGGGTTACATGTCTATTTGCATTGATATGATTTAGGGCTTAGGCCCAGACTGTTACCGAATAGGGCTTAGGCCTAGACTGATACCGTATGGGCTCGGGCCCAGACTGTGACCGTAATAAGGGATTACACACTGAGTTCTTGTAACTCACCCTTTTCTTTAACTGTGCAGTTAATCCCCAGCCTTAGAGGATTTGGAGCTGCGAGGGACTCGGAGGTGGCCACACGTCCGATTGGCTTTAAAGTTAAACCTAGCAACTTTATTTTATTTTAGATTAATTTATTGGGTTGATAATTTTGTAATAAGGCCATTTGGGATTTTTAACTTTTATATGGTACTTCTTTAAAATTTCAAACTCATAGTCTACTAAACATGGGATTTTAAAACAATAACTACTGTTTTCAAAATATCACGTATTCGCAACTGTTTTAAATTAAACTTCCGCAACAAACAAGGCTTTAAAAATAATAATATTCTGCGAGAGAATGTCTTTGTGTAAATCGTGTTTTAATAAGTAAACAACGAAATCTGAGGTTTTAAATGGTAGAAAGTTTTAAATTGTAAGAAGGGTTTTCGATGAAAGCATAGTTTTCAACCATCACTTTGATGTGACACGCTAGATCCGGTCATAACGTTTAGGCCAGGTTTGGGGTGTTACAGATTCTGTCATAAATTAATATCTGTTCCTGTGGTTAGGGGTCGCCAATGTGTGTCTGAAGACTTGGGTTCAAGTCTTGGCATGAGCAAAAAGGGGGTTTTGCTTTTGTAATTTCAGTCAAGGGTGCATGGGGTAGAGTTGGTTTGAAAGTGAAACACTAGGTAGTTATCAAGTTGTTAGGGGATTTTATTTTATTTTATTATTAGTTTCTTTGATTTTCTTCTTTTTCCCAACAAAATCCACGTTCAAATTTTCTTTTCTTTTCCCCAACAATTTCACCTTTGAGTTTTCCCAAAACCCATTATTCACTCTACCAAATCCTGTTTGCTAATCTGTTCCTTTGTGTTCACTTATTTTGTTTCGTTCATTCTTCAACCTAAATCTTAAATTTAATGTTTTCATTCTTGGGTTAAGTTCTTGGAATATTTGGGTTACTCCTTACGCCTTTAAATTCTATTTTCGTTTTGGAGTGGTGATTATCTCAAGTGTTCGACAGGTAATGTTGCAATTTCGGGTGTGTTTGGCTTTAGGGGTAATTTTGAGTTGTAGAATCGATACTATTATCATTTTTTTCTTCTCTCTTATTATATTCTTGGGTTTGTTGATAGCAGAGGATCGTGAGGATCGGAATTCCCTCATTGTGGATTAGTGGTGTTAGAAATTATTTTGAAAGTTTGGGGTAAGTGTTCGAATACTTGGGTTTTTCATTGTGGGTAAGTGGATTATGTAACACCCTTAACCTGTATCCGTCGCCGGATTAAGGTTACAATGCATTACCAGACATAGCACAAGTCATAAAAAATATTTACTATTCATATGAATATAACCGAATCCATTATAAGTAATGATGTACTATCATAATATGCTTTAAACATTAACGTAAATTTCTTAAATCCATATAGCCAAAGTCACATATAAGCATTTTTCATCAAATCGCAAAAGTTACTATTCATTTGGTCAATTAAGTTACAATAGCCGAATATGCACATGCTTATAATCATTTTTCTAAAACAAATTATCAATTACCAAAACCAAATATACATACATACTAAAACCTTACTTAACCGAATCTAGGATATACCAAATTCAATACAAATTTCCGAAAGAATCCAACCATATTATAGATCACAACTCTTATAATTAACATAGCCAAATTATCAAAAACCATATATATATATATATCTTACAAATAACCTAAAACATATAAAACCAAACTCATTACACACACATATGTGTATCATGAGCAATTTTGCACAACCAAAATATATAACCTTTAACGCTATTCATACCTATCATGAAAATTATTTACCACATCATACAAACACCATGGTCGAAATTACACAACTATGATTCAACTCAATGATCAATCAAGCCACATATTCAAACACCAAGTATAAACATAACAGGATTTGTACTTTCATAATAAGTTAACACCATGGCCGAATTCACATAAGACCAAAATACCACAATTTAGCCATCTTCGCATGGCATATAAATATATACACACACCATTCGAAATGAACTCAAAAAGTAACATAGCCTTCACATGACATAAACTTTAAGTTTATCATAAAAAAAGGTACCAAAATATTGATGATTGTGTGACAAGCTTTAATGACGATCCCCGAGCACGCAATGATCACCCAAAGGAAATCTAAAACACGAGAGCAACCAAGAACAAATTAAGCTTTAACAGCTTAGTAAGTTATAAGCAATTACAAAACTACAATACATTATACCATTATAATAGTAAATTTTTACATTTTAACCATAAGACCGAACATACACATATTCAAAAATAGATTTCATATCGATTTATATATCACTTTCTCATCCCAAAACAAATACATATACATTTTTCTTAATTACATATGCATCTATCATTTACTGAATTTCTACTTACATTTCAAACCCTCATTAATCACATATTGATATGCAAAATACATAATTTCATTTCAACCGCCAATACTTACTTTACTATCCTTATAATATCTATCATCACATACCTGATCATTTTATTTTGCTTAACACTTTCAATAACCGACATCCTTGAAGTATCAATATATCCGCACACTCAGTGCCAAACCCTGTAACGTATCGCACACTTAGTGCCGTCACATTAACATCTCGCACAATTAGTGCCAAATTCTCATAATGTATCACACACTTAGTGCCGTCACATTTAACATTTCGCACACTTAGTGCTAAGTGACCGATTTCGCACACTTAGTGCTCGGTATTTAAATTCGCACACTTAGTGCATTACTTGAACTTGTTATTCATTTAAATATATACATATATAAAACTTAAACCTCAATTATATATATATACATATATACATATTAGCTCATTTCATTTCCATATCAACATCACATTTGGCTATATCATTGACATATAAGTATACATCACATTCGACTATATTCATCTCCGAAATCAATATCACACATAGCTATATCATTAACATTTATATATACATCACATTCGACTATATTCATCTCCCAACCAATATCACATTCGGCAATATCAACATTGTACATATTTACCTTTATTAAATACATGTGCATCATTATAGATAAATTCAACTCAACTCAATTGCTTAAAACTTACCTCGGATATCGACGGACTATGTTTTCCGACTATTCGCTTAACTTTGCCTTTCCCCGATCCAATCCCGATCCTTTTTGTTCTTGATCTAATAAATTTCAAATTTAGCTAAATCAATTATAATTCCATTGAATTTAGTCCAATTACACATAAATGGGCTAATTACCATTTTGCCCCTGATATTTTACTCTTTTTACAAATTAGTCCTTTTTGCACAAAACACAAATTACACAAAATTTGACCACACTTCTTTAGAGCTGAATATTCATAGTCCTATTACAAGCTCATACATTTCATTTATTTCACATTTTGACCCCTCAATTTATAAATTTCACAATTTAATCCTATTTAGGCATTTCTACCAAAAATGCCTTAATTAAACTTAACAATCTAACAACCAATATTTATTTTCCATTACTAAACACAAATTTCATCAAGCTATCAACAATGGCATTTCATGAATACATCATCAAATTCAAAAACATTCTAACTTGAACTAGCTAGTATTCAAAGCAACGATCTCAAAAACGTAAAAATTATCAAAAATCGGACTTAAATCACTTACCTATTTGAGCTTGCAAGGGCCGAATGTTTCCAAGCTTCTTTTCTCTCTTAGTTTCGGTCACTTGAGAAAGATGAACACTTCCTCTTTCATTTTTATTTTTTTTATTCAATTATAATACATTAACATATATTAAAATTATAACAAAATATCATAAAAATATAATAAACAATTCATGTTACTATTACATGCATTTTGGCCGGCCACTTATGTTAATTTATGGCCAAATTATCTTATCAACTCTTCAATTTATAAAACCATTATCAATTCGGTAGTTACACCTTTATCCACCAAATTTTCTTTTTATGCAATTAAGTCCCCTTTTTCAATTAAGCATCAAAATAATCAAATTTTAAAACGAAATTTTCACACCAACAAATCCACACATTCAGAACACAAAAACTAATATTTAAAAATTTTTCTGACTCGGATTCATGGTCTCGAAACCACCGTTCCGATTAGGGTCAAAATCAGACTGTTACAACTCCCCCCCTTTAGAGATTTTCATCCCCGAAAATCTTACCGGTGAATAGGTTTGGATAACATTCTTTCATTGAATTATCAAGCTCCCAAGTTGCTTCCTCGATTTCGTGCTTAAGCCAAAGCACTTTTACCAACGATATTTTCTTATTTCGCAACTCTTTCACTTCATGAGCCAGAATAAGGATCGGTTCTTCCTCATAAGTTAAATCCGACTGTATATTAACCTCTGATGGACTAATCACATGAGAAGGGTCAGATCTATACCGTCGGAGCATCGACACATGAAAAACATTGTGGATCTTTTCTAATTCGGGTGGCAATAATAATCTATACGCAACCGGCTCAATCCGCTCCAAAACCTCATATGGTCCAATAAATCTTTGACTCAATTTGCCTTTGCGACCAAATCTGAGTATTTTCTTCCACGGTGAGACTTTCAAAAACACTCGATCACCAATCTGATACTCTATATCTTTACGTTTTAAGTCCGCATATGATTTCTGACGATCTGACGCTGCTTTCAAACTTTCACGGATCACTTTCACTTTTTGTTCAGTTTCTTTAACAAAATCAACTCCGTATATCTTGTTTTCACTGAGCTTAGTCCAATATAAAGGTGTACGACATTTTTGACCATACAAAGCTTCATAAGGTGCCATTTTGATACTCGATTGAAAGCTATTTTTGTATGCAAATTCAATCAAAGGCAAGTATCGTTCCCACGTACCCTCGAACTCGAGAACACAACATCTCAACATATCCTCAAGTATTTGAATAATTCTCTCGGATTGACCATCCGTCTGAGGGTGAAAAGCTGTGCTAAAATGCAATTTAGTACCTAATGCATATTGCAGTTTCTTCCAAAACTGCGATGTGATCCTCGGATCTCTATCCGAAACAATAGAAATAGGTACTCCATGTAATCGTACAATCTGAGAAATGTACAATTCAGCTAGCTTTTCGAGCGAGTAATCTGTACGGACCGGAATAAAGTGAGCCGACTTCGTCAATCTATCAACAATAACCCAGATTGCATCTTTCTTACTCAGTGTCAACGGTAATCCAGATATGAAATCCATCGTGACTCGATCCCATTTCCATTCAGGTATCATAATCGGCTAAAGTAATCTAGATGGCACCTGATGTTCGGCTTTTACTTGCTGACATATCAAACATTTTGATACGAAATCTGAAATATCTCGTTTCATCTTTGTGCCAAGAATCTTTGTCTCAAATCATTATACATTTTTGTGCTACCCGGGTGAATAGAAAATTTACTATTATGAGCTTCATTACAAATCATTCGAATCAACTCAGGATCCTTTGGTACACATATTCGATTTTTGAACCGCAAACATCCCTCAACATCAGTCTGAAATTCTGAGTCAGCATTCGAACCACAGTGATTCCTTTTTGCAATCAAGTTATCATCAACCTTCTGAGCTTCGCAAATCTGCTGAACAAATAACGGTCTCGCTTTCAATTTTGCTATAATCGCACCATCGTCAGTCATAGCCATATCTGCGTTCATCGCACGTAGAGCAAACAGTGATTTTTGGCTTAGGGCATCGGCAACCACATTAGCCTTTCCCGGGTGATAATCAATCACAAACTCGTAGTCTTTTAATAATTCCAACCATCGTCGTTGTCTCAGATTCAGATCCTTCTGAGTCATTAAGTACTTTAGGCTTTTATGATCGGAATAGACATGGAATTTTTCACCGAATAGATAATGGCGCCATATCTTCAGAGCAAAAACTATAGCGGCTAATTCGAGATCGTGCGTCGGATAGTTCTTTTCGTGCGGCTTTAACTGTCTCCAGGTGTAGGCTACAACCTTACCCTCCTGCATCAAAACACAGCCCAAACCATTCAAGGATACATCACTAAAGATAACAAACTCTTTACCCGACTCTGGCTGAACAAGCACTGGAGCTTCAGTCAATAAAGTTTTCAATTGATCGAAACTCTTCTGGCACCTTTCCGTCCACTCGAATCTAACATCTTTCTGAAGTAGCTTCTTCATTGGAGTTGCAATCATTGAGAAACCTTTCACGAAGCGTCTATAATAACCGGTAAGTCCTAGAAAACTTTGAACTTCAGAAATATTCCGCGGGGGTTTCCAATCAAGTATAGCCGAAATCTTACTCGGATCAACCTGAATACCTGATGCCGAAATAACATGCCCCAGGAAGCTAACTTCACTTAACCAAAACTCACATTTATTGAATTTCGCGTACAACTACTTATCACGCAAAATTTGTAACACAAGTCTCAAGTGTTCAGCATGCTCGGTTTCGTCGCATGAATAGATCAGAATGTCATCTATAAACACAAATACAAACCGATCCAAATATGGTTTGAATACCCGATTCATCAAATCCATGAAAATAGCAGGGGCATTAGTGAGTCCGAACGGCATCACTAAAAACTTGTAATGACCGTATCTCGTTCGGAAAGCAGTCTTAGGCACATCAGAGTCTTAGACTCGCAACTGATAATAACCTGATCTTAAATCGATCTTCGAAAATACTGAGGCCCCCTTTAGTTGATCGAATAAGTCATCAATGCGTGGCAATGGGTATTTATTCTTTATGGTCACTTTATTGAGCTGTCGGTAGTCGATGCACATTCTCAAAGTTCCATCTTTCTTTTTCACGAATAACACTGGCGCACCCCAGGGAGAGAAACTCGGTCGAGCAAAACCTCTATCTGTCAGCTCTTGTAACTGAGCTTTCAACTCTTTTAATTCAGTCAGTGCCATTCTATACAGAGATATCGAGATCGGAGTCGTCCCTGGCACTAACTCAATACCAAACTCTACCTCCTGAACAGGTGGCAAACTCGGCAATTCTTTCGGAAACACATCCGGATACTCACAAACAACTGGTACAGATTCAATCTTCTTTTCAGTCACTTTACTATCAATTACATAAGCAAAGTAAGCTTCGCAACCCTTTCTCATAAGCTTCCGAGCCAACATCGAAGATATTACTGCTGGTAACCCATTTAAATCAGTAGATTCAATTCAAATTATCTCATTATTCTGGCACCGCAAATCAATAGTCTTTCGTCTGCAATTCACTACAGCATCGTGCACGGTTAACCAATCCATACCGAGAATGATATCAAACTCATCGAATGGTAGCAACATCAAATCAACCAGAAAACACGAATTCTGAATCATCAGAGGGCAATTCTTGCACACTTTATCAACTAGCACACACCGGCCCAGGGGATTCAAAACCCGAATCACAAACTCAGTAGACTCAACAGGTAAAGTCTTACTTGATACTAATGTTTCACACACATGGGAATGGGTTGAACCGGGATCAATCTAAACAATTACACTAGTATTAAAGAGAGTAAATATACCAGTGATAACATCTGGAGATGAAGCCTCCTCTCGGGCACGGATAGCATAGGCTCTGGCAGGCACACGAGCCTCTGATCGAGTAACTGTATCCAAAGTCCCTCTCTGAGTGCCGCTTCTACCTCTCACATTTTGGGGTGGTCTACCTCTAGCTGCAGCACCGCTCGATCTCACATTCTAAGCATTATCCTTCTTGGCTAACTCCGGGCAATCCCGAATGAAATGATTCTGTGAACCACACTTGTAGCAAGTTCAGTTGTTGGACTTGCCCCAACATTCACCAAAATGTCACCTACCACACTGCTGACACTCAGGTTTATTAGGTCGAGTATTGCCAACACTAGCTATTGAGGTGGCTTGTGAACTCACTGGTGGTCGCTCTCGTATAGAAAACCCAACATTAGTCTTGGATCGGCTACTGTCATTTCTGAACTTCTTCAATGCCGATTGAGAAGTTTTACCCGCTGATCTCTTACGGAAGTCTCTAGCTTCGAACTCAGCTTTTCATTTCTCTTTTCCTAGCTCTTTGGCTTTGCAGGCTCGCTCAACGAGTACCACGAACTCTTTTATTTCAAGTATACCAACGAGTAATTTTATGTCTTCGTTTAACCCTTCTTCAAATCTTTTACACATAGTAGCCTCAGATGAAACACACTTACGGGTATATCGACTGAGTCTCACAAACTCGCGTTCATACTCAGATACGGTCATACGACCCTGTTTAAGCTCAAAAAATTCCTTGTGTTTTTGATCGATGAATCGCTGGCTAATATATTTCTTGCGGAACTCTGTCTGAAAGAAATCCCAATTGACCCGCTCTTTCGGAACAACTGAAACCAGAGTGTTCCACCAATAATAGGAAGAATCTCGTAATAAAGATATAGCACATTTCAGGCACTCATCAGGCTTACAAGATAGTTCATCGAAAACACAAATTGTATTATCGAGCCAAAATTCAGCTCTCTCAGCATCATCATCCGCTACGGCTCTAAACTCTTGAGCTCTGTATTTTCTAATTCTGTCAATAGGAGGCTTATTTAATCTCTCAAGATTAATGATCGGAGGTACCACAGGTACTACAGGTGGATTATTAGGGTTCGGGGGTTGTTGAATAGCCAGATTTGTCTAGATATACTGATTAAACCAATCATTCATTATACTAAAGAAAGCTTGCTTGGCCCCCTCATCTTGGTTACTCGTAGCTGGTCGAGATTCAACCGGCGCGGTCCCTTACGCGGGAGCAGGCGCCACACTCTCGACATCATCAGCCATTGCTCGTTCGGGATCAGGATCCATTTACTATTACGAAAGAGAGAAAACATATTGCATTATCAGAAGTCATCACACTATCATAGTAAAGAGGTTATGACATGTATAGCTACACTCATACGCGCTACATTAGTCCGAGAACTGACTAAACCGTAGCTCTGATACCAATCAAATGTAACACCCTTAACCTGTATCCGTCGCCGGATAAAGGTTACAAGGCATTACCAGACATAGCACAGGTCATAACAAATATTTACTATTCATATGAATATAACCGAATCCATTATAAGTAATGACATACTATCATAATATGCTTTAAACATTAACATAAATATCTTAAATCCATATAGCCAAAGTCACATATAAGCATTTTTCATCAAATTGCAAAAGTTACTATTCATTTGGTCAACTAAGTTACAATAGCCGAATATGCACATGCTTATAATCATTTTTCTAAACACTTGAGAAAGATAAACACTTTCTCTTTCATTTTTATTTTTTTATTCAATTATAATACATTAACATATATTAAAATTATAACAAAATATCATAAAAATATAATAAACAATTCATGTTACTATTACATGCATTTTGGCCGGCCACTTATGTTAATTTATGGCCAAATTACCTTATCAACTCTTCAATTTATAAAACCATTATCAATTCAGTACTTACACCTTTATCCACCAAATTTTCTTTTTATGCAATTAAGTCCCCTTTTTCAATTAAGCATCAAAATAATCAAATTTTAAAACGAAATTTTCACACCAACAAATTCACACATTCAAAACACAAAAACTAATATTTAAAAATTTTTCTGACTCGGATTCATGGTCTCGAAACCAGCATTTCGATTAGGGTTAAAATCAGACTGTTACAGATTATTTGGTTGAATTGGGGAAACGTGGCTAATTGGAGCATTTATTATCTATTTTAGGTACTAGTGGTCTCGTAGTTGTTTTCATATCAGAATTGAATCAGGTGTGTAACGAGAAACCCAAAAAATAGCAAATGGCAGAAGCCAAAATTGGGGTATGTCGACGCCACACGGCCGTGCTTGAGGCCGTGAGGTAGGTCGTGTGTGACACACAATCATGTGTGAGGCCATGTGTCACACACAGCTAGGCTATTTTGGGCCGTGTGGGCCACACGAGTAAGGCCATTTTGGGCGTGTGGGCCCAAATTTCAAAATTTTTCCCTAGGGTCGTACATGTCGTCTCGATCAACTGTGGGCCTTCCGTGGGGTTGATATGTGTTTAGACAGGCTCTAAAGTATGAAATCTGATAATCTATTTGTATGGGATATGACGTAAACAACACCTAAATGCATGTAATGTAATGTGAAATGTCTGATCTGCTATGTATATGCATATTTAATATCTGTTATACTAGCATGCTTGATATATTAATTCTGGTATCTATTAATTCTGTCATATCTGGTATTCTGTTTGTATCTAACTATGGGGTGGGATTTGTGTTATGTGGAGGAAGTATTCTGTGTGAGGCGATATCTCACCAGTATACTGGCAGCACTGCTGCAATTATTCTGAAAAGTGTCGTATGGACACTATGTGGTGTGTAGGGTTGGGTGGGTGTTTTATACCCCACGTGGTGTGTTGGGATGGATGAAGTTGGTGTGTAGAGGATGGGGGTAGGATTATGCACATTTGTATCTGTACGATTTTGTTATAATTCTAATTTTGTAAAAGAATTATGTCTGTATATGTTCTGTCATGTGATTGAAACTGAACTTATGATTCTGTTGAGTTACACACTTAATTATGTCTAGAGGATGAAGTTAGATGTTCTTGTCTTTGCCTTAAAGATTTGGAGGTACTATTTGTATGGTGAGAGGTGTACTATTTATATCGATCACAAGAGCCTTAAGTATCTCCTTACCCAGAAGGAGTTGAACCTTAGATAGCGTAGGTGGATTGAACTGCTTAAGGATTACGACTGCACGATCGAGTATCACTCTGGTAAGGCTAATATGGTGGCCGATGCTCTTATTCATAGGGCTATGTCTGATTTGAAGGCTACGTTTTCTCGCCTAAGTTTGTTTGATGATGGGAGTCTGTTAGCCGAGTTGCAAGTTAAGCTAACTTGGATTGATCAGATTCAGGATAAATAGTTGGGGGATGATTTTCTGGTTCTACGATTTCATCAAGTAGAGGATGGTAGTACTTCTGGTTTTGGGCTAAATAGTGATGGGGTTCTGTGTTTTAGAGGACGGGTTTGTGTACCGAATGACTTTAATTTGAGACAGTTTATTCTAAAGGAAGTGCATATTAGCCCTTATGCTATGCGTCCCGGTGGAAATAAGATGTATCGAGATCTTCGTGAATTATACTGGCGGCCTGGTTTGAAATGGGAAGTTACAAACTTTGTTTCTCGTTGTCTGATGTGCCAGCAGTTAAGGCTGAGCACCAATTGCCTTCGGGTTTGCTTCAATCCATTAAGATTCCTATGTGGAAATGAGAACGTGTGACTATGGACTTCGTTATTGGGTTGCCCTTAACACCTACTAAGATGGATTTTGTATAGGTCATCGTGGATCAGTTGACCAAGTCTTCCCACTTCATACCTATTCGGACAGATTATTCTCTTCAGAAGTTGGCCAAGCTATACATTTTTTAGATTGTAAGACTTTGTGGGGTTCCAGTTTTGATTATTTCGGATAGAGATCCTCACTTTACTTCTCAATCTTGGATAAAACTTCATGAGGCTCTGGGTTTGAGATTGGACTTCAGTACTGCGTTCCATCCTCAGACAGATGGTCAATCTGAGAAGGTGATTTAGATACTGGAGGATATGCTTCGGAGTTGTGTGATTGATTTTTGAGGTAGTTGGGAGGATTTTCTACCATTAGCCGAGTTCACCTACAATAACAGCTTTCAGTCTAGTATTTAGATGACACCTTACGAGGCTCTATACAGTCGTAAGTGTTGTACCCCTCTATGTTGGACTGAGTTGGGTGAGCGATGGGTTTTGGGCCCAGAGTTGGTTTCTGAGACTGAAGACAAAGTCAGACTGATTCAGGATCATCTTAAGGCAGCTTCTAACAGATAGAAGTCTTATGCAGATCTGAAAATGAGGGATATTGAGTACCCTGTGGGGGATTATGTGTTCTTCAAGGTATCGCCATAGAAGAAGGTTATGCAGTTTGGACGTAAGGGCAAGTTGAGCCTTAGGTGTATTGGGCCGTATCGGATTCTGAAGCGTATGGGACTGGTTGCTTATCAGTTAGAGTTACCTCCAAAGTTAGACCGTATACATGATGTGTTCCATGTCTTTATGTTGAGACTGTATCGGTCGGACCTATCTCATATTGTTTCTGTTGAGGAGATTGAGGTTAGTCTAGATTTGACATTTGAGGAGGAGCCGATTCAGATTCTAGATCGAGATGTTAAGGTCTTAAGGAGGAAATTTATTCCATTAGTGAAGGTTCTATGGCGGAATTATGGCACTGAAGAAGCCACGTGAGAACCTGAGGACTCGATTCATCAACAGTATCCGCATCTGTTTGAGTTAGGTAAATTTTGAGGTTGAAATTTCTTTTAAGGGGTAGAGTTGTAACGTCCTGAAAATATATAGGTCTTTATTTGTTAGATTCTGTCCAAAATTAATATCTGTTCTAGGGTTAGGGGTCGTCAACCTGTGTCTGAAGACTTGGGTTCATGTCTTGGCGTGAGCAAAAATGGGGTTCTATTTTTGCAATTTCGGTCAAGGGTGCATGGGGTGGAGTTGGTTTGAAAGTCAAACATTGGGTAGTTATCAAGTTGTGGGATAAGGTTGTTAGGGGATTTTATTTTATTTTATTTTTACTTCATCTGATTTTTCTACTTTTTCCCAACAAAATCCATATTTAAATTTTCTTTTCTTTTCCCCAACAATTTCAATTTGAGTTTTCCCAAAACCCATTATTCATTCTACCAAATCCTGTTTGCTAATCTGTTCCTTTGTGTTCACTTATTTTGTTTCATTCATTCTTCAACCTCTATTTTTAATTTAATGTTTTCATTCTTATGTTAAGTTTCTGGAATATTTAGGTTACTCCTTCGGCCTTTAAATTATATTTTCGTTTTGGAATGGTGATTATCGCAAGTGTTCAACAGGTAATGTTGCAATTTCAGGTGTGTTGGGCTTTAGGGGTAATTTTGAGGTTCGCTGTAGAATCGGTACTATTATCATTTTTTTATTCTCTCTTATTATATTCTTGGGTTTGTTGACAGTAGAGGATCGTGAGGATCGGAATTCCCTCATTGTAGATTAGTGGTGTTAGAAATTGTTTTGGAAGTTTGGGTAAGTGTTTGAACGCTTGGGTTTTTCTTTGTGGGTAAGTGGATTATTTGGTTAAATTGGGGAAACGTGGCTAATTGGAGCGTTTATTGTCGAGTTTAGGTACTGGTGGTCTCGTAGTTGCTTCCGTATCAGAATCGATTTAGGTGTGTAACAAGAAACCCAAAAAACAACGAACGACGAAAGCCGAAATTAGAGCCTGTTGACGCCACACAGCCGTGTGTCGCACACGGCCTAGGTCATTTTGGGCAGTGTGGGCCACACGGGCAATTCCATTTTGGGCATGTGGGCTACACGGATGTGTGGGCCCAAATTTTAGAATTTTTCCCTAGGGTCGTACATGTCATCCCGATCGACTGTGGGCCTTTTGTAGGGCCGATATGTGTTTAGACAAGCTCTAAAGTATGAAATCTGATAATCTATTTGTATAGAATATGACGTAAACAACACCTAAATGCATGTAATGTAATGTGAAATGTCTGATCTGCTATGTATATGCATGTTTAATATCTGTTATACGAGCATGATTGATATATTAATTCTGGTATCTGTTAATTCCGTCATATCTAGTAATCTGTTTGTATCTGACTATGGGGCGGGATATGTGTTATGTAAAGGAAGTATTCCGTGTGAGGAGATATCTCAGCAATATACTGGCAGCACTGCTGCGATTATTCTGAAAAGTGTCTTATAGACACTATACGGTGTGTAGGGCTGGGTGGGTGTTTTATACCCCACGTGGTGTGTTGGGATGGGCGGAGTTGGTGTATAGAGGATGGGGGTAGGATTATGCATATTTGTATCTATACGATTCTATTATAATTTTGATTTTGTAAAAGATTTATGTCTGTATCTGGTCTGCCATGTGATTGAATTTGAATTTATGCTTCTGTTGAGTTACACACTGAGTTATAAAACTCATTCTCTATTTGTCTGATAATTTCAGGTAACCTTTAAACTTAGACGTGTCGGTGCGACGGGAGCTCGGTTGTGTCCACGATGCCATAAAACTAATTTTACTTTAATTTGGCTTACTTAAATTTCAGTTTTGAAAGTTTTGTATAATTTAGACTCTCCAGACTTTTGGGACTGTTTTTGGTTTCGAATTTTTATTTTGGTTTTCTAGCATAATGATTGATAAAATGGTTTTATGAAAACGAATTTTTTTTTGAAAATAACGGTTTTCAAGGAAACAAATTGATTTACCAAAATATAACGTTTTAAGAAACTCCGCTGTGAAATATTCGATTTAATTGAAAGACGTAAACGAACAACGATTTTAAATTAAATAAGTATATCAACACGTTTTCCAAATAAATCGGGCTTACTAAGTAACAACGATTTACAATGATTTCAAATAAAAAGGAAGTCAGATTTATAGTGTTTCTTCGTAACACTTTCGAATTCGGCCGTAACGTCTAGGCCGGGTTTGGGGTGTTACATTCATAATATGTTTAGACTACTAGATTATATAGTGCATATAATCCAATTATTATAGCATCATCTTCTTCTATACTAACTAATCCATCAGTTAAGCCTTCTTTTGGTATCCTTCAATGATTTTTGATACATCCATTACAGCCTAATTGTAACACCCCTTACCCGACTCGATCGTCGGGTCCAAGCTACAGGTTGCTACATTCGTTGTTGGAGCAACTACAATCATATTCACAATAAAATAATCATTTTCACATGTATTCAAACATTAATCACATTCATTTTAGGTTCAACAAACAATTCCAAGTCTTAATCAAACATACGAAAGCTCTTTTGACAACCCTAGCATGAAATAAGACCAAATTACAAAGTTTTAGAAATTCAAGGCCGACGTCGTAACGTCAAATGTTGGATCTAGTGCCTGAGTGTAGTATATTCGTTTGTAAACTTGTAAATATTTCTAACAGATTGGTTAATAAAACAAATTCATTGATTACATTAATATACTTTGTATAATTGTCCTCACATGGTTTTTGCACGCAAAGCAAAATGGAAGCAAATATTGCTCGTTGGTTGTCTAATGTTTAACTAATACTAAGTGGTATTATGTGGTCGGATCGTAGTACGGAAAGACAGCTTCTATTAGTAGACAAACCTAAACATGTCTTTAGTCAAATCAGAAATGAGAAAACCGATTAAAAGATTAATATGTTGTCTATCAAGTCTAATTGGGCATATGACTTGTCTTGGACATAGATGTGACTGGCAGTACATTGGACATGACCCAAGCAGAATAGATCTTGAATCCGTTTATGAATTTATTCACTTGTGACATTCATAGTGTGACATACCTAAATCCTGAGTGGATGGCGGACTATGTATGCGAGACTCGTACACTTTGATGTAAGTAAAAACTTTAGTTCAAACAGATAAGGAACCGAAAGTTGGTGTGTTGGGTGTACGACTTTTGTAGTATGTAACGTCATTCACAACAGTGGAATTCATAGCCCTAAACATGGGCAAATTATATCCTCTCATTGGCATTACATGGTTGATGAAAAGTAAACATGATCACGAGTCGTCCGTCTTTGTGATGGATGACTTGGTCACTATTTGATAGTGATTGACTTTTCATGAAGAAAGATGTAATAGTTACCATGAGATAAAATATGATTATATTGGGAGATTAGATATTATCCCAAAGAGATCAATGATATTCTATGAGGGTAACACACTTATGACAAGGTCATTAGACGAGCACTGAGTAGTTGCTTTCGTAATGGTATGTCGTTGAGGAGAGCTCAGTCACAATACTATAGTAGAATTAATACTTCATGACTAAATAAATTTATAATTAATAGGCGAGAAGTGAAAACTTAATTATGACTTGATTCTCGTAATTTTGATTTCATTCTTCCTATCAAGATCACAAAATTCTTTAGCAATAGAAAAACTAATTTCCCTAATAATTTACCCAAATCAAATATTTGAGAAAACCGTAAATCCTTGATGAGTAAAAATCTTGAGTCAAATTTACTATAAACAAATTTAACAGTGATAATACAAGTGACCTAATTTATTAATAATAAAAGTTAAATATCTAATTTGAATAAATTAAAGTTTTATTAACTTTATGGATGTAGGTTATCTATATATAAAAAAATCCCCTTGAGAGGACGCAGTGACAGTTGTTTTTTTTTCCCATCATTTTAACGTATGATTTATTTTTAGTTTTTGTGATTCTATGTTAAAATTTGAAAGTTAATTTTTATGCTTTAATTTGATTTAGTTTGATTCATTCAATTTTATAATGTCATTAGTTGGTATAAATAGAGGTGAGTGTTCGATCAAATCAAATCAAAGCAAATGAAAAAATTTCGAGTTAATTGAGTTAACGAATCCTATTTTATCATCCTGACTTGATTAAAAATTTTCACGAATCGAGTCGAGTGAGATGGAATTCAAATAGAATCAAATCAAATCGAATATATTTGTTCGAGTTTAATTTAAAAATGACTTTGGATTCTTGTAACCACTATCACCCACCGTAATCAAATTTGTTATTAACTTTCATCTCCTTATAATTTATTTATTAATCTTTTATATACGGGTTAGTTTATTTGCTTGCTTAGTTGCTTCAATTATTTTCTGATTTTTGTCACTGTGTATTTTGAAATTTAAAAATATATTAAATATAAAAATTGTGATTTTTTAATAAAAGTTATCCTAAAAATAAAATGTGAAATTGATACCAACATAAAATTTTAACATGAATATTTTATGGCATCATCAATAATTCAATTTTAACAGAAATTTATAAAGATTTAATATAATTAAATAATTCAATAATATAAATAGTATAAAATGTGAAATTTAATTTAATAATATAAATAGTAGATATAAATAAAATTATTACTATTTAGGTTTATGGATTTTTTTAGATGATTTTTTATTGGGGGTAAAGGGTGAAAAGTAAAAGTTTATGGGGAAAATAGAAAGTTTTTAGGGTTAGGGAATAAAATTTTGGGGGGAAAGTAATTAAGGAGAAAATATTCAAAAAAAAAAAATTGGAGAGAAAATGGGTTTGGGGTAGATGGGAAGGTGGGATGGGAGGGAGTAAAAATTATTGGGGAAAGTTAAAAAAGTTTGGGGGTTTGGGATAAAAATATAAAATATTATAGTTTGGTATTCGGCATATTCAAATTATTTGAGTTATTCGAATTCAAAAATTAAACTTAATTTGAACTTTAAATTCGGAAAAAGAAATTTGAGTTGATTCGAATAACTCGATTTGTTTAACTCAAAATTCAAATTTTTTTTCGATTTTTTCGAGTCGAATCGAATTTTGCTCCCCTAGGCATAAATAATTTTTGTTTATAAGGTAATGGTTGAATTTCACTTTTGTGCCTCTACTATGTTTAAATTTGAGATTTAGTCCTTACACTTTAATGAGACATAATTTAATTATCTTACTTCTATAATGTAATTTGTTAGTCCAAATAGTTAATATCAGTAACTACTTGAATTAGAATGCTAAAGTGAATTTCACTTAAAATATCATTCTAACACGAAAATTATATATTTCAACAAGATGAGTTAGAATTTGTGGTTTTAAGAAAAAAAAACATCCATGTAAGCATTTTTAACCAAAATAGTTAAGGGTGTTAATTATTTGTATTAACCAATATATAAAAGTAGAGATACTAAATTATGTCAATTTAAAATATAGTGGTTAAATCTCAAATTTACCCACAATATAGAGACCATAACAATAATTTGATTTAAAACAATTTATACTTAAAAGGCAATAATCCGAAGACAACATATGCTTTTATTTATATAAATATATATAGTCATTAAATGTTTAATAAAAAATTAAATACTCGACACCCTTCGATGTATTATTTTGAGGGTTTATATATTGCATATGCGAATATTTAAGTTAAGGGTGTTAATTATTTGTATTAACCAATATATAAAAGTAGAGATACTAAATTATGTCAATTTAAAATATAGTGGTTAAATCTCAAATTTACCCACAATATAGAGACCATAACAATAATTTGATTTAAAACAATTTATACTTAAAAGGCAATAATCCGAAGACAACATATGCTTTTATTTATATAAATATATATAGTCATTAAATGTTTAATAAAAAATTAAATATTCGACACCCTTCGATGTATTATTTTGAGGGTTTATATATTACATATGCGAATATTTAAGTTTTTTTTTATTAATTTATAATTTATGTGAATATGAATCAAAGAATGATTGGTGACCTTAATTCGAACATTTTGTATATTTAAATTAATTACTAAAATTTGAATTACCCATAAGAAAAAAGTTTTGATGTTCAAATTGAGTATCCATTTTATATATTTATAGTTATTGTTTAAACTTAAATTCTTATTTTTCAAAAGTAATTTAAAAATTTATCATATTTTCAAGAATTTAATTAATGAAATATTTTATTTTTAATTGTATAAGTGTAGCAAATTGGGGTGACATTATGATAATATTATTAAATGTAAAGTTTATTTTTATTTTTTATGTATATATAAAAAAATGTAAGAATTATATATTTGATAGCGGGAATAAAAATGAATGAATGAAATTTATTAAATCATTTAAAACTAATAATGGTTTAAAAATTAATTTAGTAAAATTGAAATTATATTTATAATTTTAAAAATAAAAAATAAAAATAGTTATATAGATTTAATGATTAATATTTTTATTAATTGTATTATAGTTTATAATATTGTTTTTGCTTTAATTGTTTTAGTTTCTAAAATAATATTTTAAAGGGATTGATTTATAAGGCAATTCTTAAGTTAGAAGTTGATTTAGGATTGATAATGACTAAAAAGAACTTAGATATTAATTTATTGATTATTTAATTATTATTTTTAAAATGATGTATTTAAAAATATTTATCAGCAAGGTATTGTATGAATCAATTTAATATTTGTACTCAACTTAGAAAAAAACTAAAAGTTTAATTTATTAATTATTTTTAGTTTTTTTTTTAAGTTTATTTTTTTTTTCAAATTCTATTTAAGCAGTTTATATGCATGTTACATCGCCATTCTATTAAAATTTGTATTAAATTTGTCGATTGAGTCTTAGCTCAATTGACATGCACATTAGTGCCAATTGAAGAGGATGGGGTTTTGAGTGTGCTGAAGCATATTATCCTCCTATTTATGGGTTGAGGAGAGACTATGGGTAATTCTAGGCATTATGTCAAAACGAACATATACGATCAGAACCTATAATGAGAATATTCAAAATAATTATTTTAAATCCATTGGAACTTTTTTTAAAAAAATTATTTTAATAATGTTATAAATATTACTTTATTATGAATGTCCATAACTCTCAAAGTTGTAACCTCCATTGTAGTAACCCCAATGGAATTATTAGGGTTTTATATTATAATTAAACCTCAATTTATTCTTTGTAACTTAATGGATTGTATTATGTTAGAAGGTCTATAAATAGAGGTATGTACAAGGTGTCGAAACCATTTTTATGTTTTTTTTTTAAAAAAAACGGGGATCTACTTTAAAAAACGAAAACGGGAATCACCACTGATCTTTTTTTTTGCTTTGGTGTGATCGGATCACCTTATAAAATATTTTTGTTTTATTTAAAATATTGATTTTAGCCTACGAAATTCAAGAAAACGGGTTCGGGAGTCGGTTACGTACGAGGAAGGGTTAGCACCCTCGTAACGCCCAAAAATTGGTACCTAATTGATAAACTCATGTCCTAATGTCGAAAATTTGAAAAATTTAAAATACGATCCTTTTTATTTGAAAGAAAACTTGAATAAATCAAATTGTACGCCAAGACCAACTTATCTCAAAGAAATAAAATGTCACACCCAATGAGTTAGGATGCAACATTTCAAGACTTCGAAACTAAGCTTGCCTTTATTTGTAGAAAATTCTTACCTCGTGACAACAAAACATCATATCTAATAAGTTAGGACACAACATCTCGAATTCTTGAGAATAATTTTTGATTTGAAACTTATGGGTTCCGATTTCAAAAAGGGATACTTGATTTCTTAAGTTCAACGAGAAAAATCGAAACCCAGTGAGTTAGGGTACAATTTTTCTCGAAGCCCCCAAATATTAAGTATCACCGTATTTTAAAAAAAAAAACTTTTGAATAAAATGTGACAATTTAGCAAAATGTATTTTTATTCAAAACAATGATTCGAGTAAAATATTGCATTAATACATTACAAAATATAAATACCAAAAACAATTTACGAAAATTGCATGATGTACTAACATTAAATACTAACATAGATAATTAAGAGGAAGAATAACGTAAAATAGCAAATGATACAGGCAATAAAATGATTATACTAAGGCAGACATAAAAATTATAAGCAAATAAAAGAACATGAATAAACAAGTAAAGATATAAAGTAGTAAATAACAAAAAAAATATGCGAAAAATAAAAAAAAAACTATGAAATGAATATGAAACTTTACATACAAGATCAAGTATAAAAGTGAAATAACAATATAAGATAAATAACATATATCAAATAATAAATAGATACTACAACAAAATTTTCTTTAAAAAACATGTATGTAAAAAAAAAATATGGCAAGATCTAAAATGGAGATATATATATATATATATATACTTAATAAAATAAATATATGTTTTAAATAAATAATATATAAAGAACTTTGAATATAAAAAATATGTATAAGGAATAACTTATAATAGATATATAATATAACAATTTAATATATATATATATATATATAATATTTATATTTAAAATAAACCATACATAGAAAACTTTACATTAATAATAAATCAATTTAAATAATATACAATATACAAAATTTAAAATAAAGATAATATAGAATTTAATAGAATAACCTATAAAAAAATGAAATAATTTGATATAATGCTAAAGTAATTAAAAATAAGGAAAAAAAATAAAAGAGGATTGAAAATCAAGGAAACAGGGATTAAATCAAAATAAAAATAAAATCCGGAGTAAAAATGTAAAAGAACCAGATTAGAACGCACGTCACACTGTAGGGACCTATTTGGCAATTATGCCTTATCTCCTAAACGACGCCGTTCCATCTTCTGCCTTAAAATGGCCTTAAGGACCAAATTGAAACAAAGGCCATAATTCTGGGCCAAATTGAAAATAAAGGAAAAATGCAAATTGGACATGATTACAAAATTGCAATAATGCGGAAGGGCCTATAAAGCAATTAGGCCTTCTAACAAAAACACGCGGATCCTCCCCAGGTATCGGGTCAACACGCGGATCTTGGCCCTTAAACGACATCGTTTTAGTGCTTATTAACTTAAGCAAAAACGGCGTCGTTTCTATATGGCTATATAAATCATTTTTATAAAAAAAAATCATTTGGATCTATTTTTTAAAAAAAAATTCCAAAAATCCTCTCGATTCCTCCCTTCCTCCGTCTGGATTCCGGTCATCGGACCTACGGGCCATCGCCACACGCGCCATACGCGCCACCGTAAACGCCGCCATATACGGCGGCCGGAGGCCAAAGACTTCCATTTTTCAACACAAATCGAGAGGTAAATTCTTTTTACTTATTTCTAGTAGTATTTAAAAAAAATGATTTGTATGACTTTGTATATATCGAAAATAAAATAAAAAAACTAAACAAAATAAAAATATCGAAAATCACCTTTGACTTTTTGAAGATTTTGTATTCTTATTTCTGTATTCTTTGTATCTATGCGTGTCCTTTTTTAAAGATTACATTAGGGTTTTTATAGCCCCAAAAATAAATCGAAAAATAAATACAAAGATACTGTCTTGCTATACTTGCTATTTCTGTCTGTGTTCTTTCCTTGTTTTGCAGGTGAACGGCGAGAAACACGGCGGTGAGGAGCGCTATCCGTGCACTGATTGCGGCGTAACCAAAGGGGCCTGTGTTGGGAGCTGCGGCGTCTAGGGTTTCAGAAACCCTAGTCTTTTGATTCTATTTGGGTATTGGGCCCTTTGGGCCCCGTAGGTTTGGGTCTTGTTGGGTTTGGGTGTAATGGGGTATTGGGTAGTCTATTTGGGCTATAAATGGACTGTAAACATTATTATTTTTTATGGCATGGGCCCGGGCACAAATGGGCTATTACAACTGCCCCTCTTTGCTCATTGTCGTGTGACGAGAATAGAGCAAAGACGATAAAATGAACAATTTTGCCCAGTCTTGCCGAGTTTTGACTTCTTGGTCCTCGTCTTTTCCAAATGGCTTCCAACCCAACTGCAACTTCAGAGGTATTGGAATTTCAACTTAACTTTACTTCTCTGCAACTACTGCAACTTCAGAAGTATTGGACTATCTATTCTACTGCTCTTTCAGGGAAATAAGTCTGACGGCTTCAATCTGCTTCACTGCAACTTCAGGGAAATAAGATTTGCCATAAGATTTGCTTTCTTCAATCTGCTCCACTACCACTTCAGAGAGGCAAGGCTAGTGTCTTGCTTCGCTGCAATTTTAGGAAGACAAGATCTGCAATCTTTAGTCTGTCCGCTGCAAGCTCAGAGAGGTCAGGCTAATGTCTTCGATTTGCTTCACTGCAATTTCAGGAAGACAAGATCTGCAATTTTTAGTCTGCTCCACCGGAAACTCAGGGAGACAAGGCTGTTGTCTTCAATCTGCTTCACTGCAAACTCAGGAAGGCTGCTATCTTCAGTCTGCTCCACTGCAAACTCAGGGATGCCAGACTGGTATCTTCGATCCGCTTCGCTGCAAACTCAGGAAGACAAAATCTGCTATCTTTGGTCTGCTCCACTGCGAACTCAGGGATGCCAGACTAGTGTCTTCGATCCGCTTCACTGCAAACTCAGGAAGACAAGATCTGCTATCTTCAATCTGCTCCACTGCAAACTCAAGGATGCCAGACTAGTATCTTCGATCGGCTTCACTGCAAACTCAGGTAGACAAGATCTGCTATCTTTTAGTCTGCTCCACTGCAAACTCAGGGATGCCAGACTAGTATCTTCGATCCGCTTCACTGCAATCTCAGGAAGACAAGATCTGTGAATTCACCGATGTTGCGACACCGTCCTCTGGGGGACCTATCCTGTAAAATCGATTTTATATGTTTATGCTTATGCAAAATGGTTAGGATGCTATGACCTGAACAAATCAACTGCCCTTAACCGAATGACATATGTACGAATGCAAAATGTCATGAGGACGATCCTTTTTAATAATTAGGATGTCACCACTTGTTGCTCATCAGGGCTCTATCATTAACGTAGTACACTGTCTTCCTACTCGGTTGGCCTTTGACAGAAAACCCAAAAACATTTTTGCTCAACTGATTTGCCCCACTAACTTCAGGGTCCTTTCCATTGTACCTCAAAGACATAAGGCTTGTACCATTTTCAAACCATCTCACCGCGGTTCAGGATTATAGGATTTGAAACTTTTTTGATCCGTTCCCACTACAATTCAATGGTATAGGACTTGTATCTTTTTCAATTCATCCCACTGTAACTTTGGGGTATAGGATCTGTAACTTGTTCCATCTACTGATCACTCCCCAGTGACCCGACCAGATGTGTATGCATGATACTCGCATGGATGCAGAATGTCATTTTTTCTTTTCGAGAATGATTCCTTCTACGCTTGGGTTGTCATTGCTTATTTTCTGCCGGATTTGTAGCACCGATGCAATATCTAGTCTTTTGATCAACCAATGTCCTTGACAAAAAATCTGAAGAGATAAACTCACTTTGGGCTCAAATATTTCCAACCCTTAAGCTTGGTGAGTTCTAAACAATAGTCCTGTTTCAGGTTCTTATACTATTTAAAAGCTTCCAGAGTAATATGCGAAACTCCTTTTATGAAAGTATTATTAGTCTATTAATCGTTATTTCAATATAAAATGCTTGAAAAAGATCACAACAATGGAAGAGAAAGAAATTAATCAGGAGCATAGCTCGAAATAAATAAGTTAATCAAAGATAACCAAGGCAATAAAAGAAAATTGATTGGGGTGTATCTTGAAAAGAATAAAGTAATCAAAGATAGCCAATGCCATAAAAGAAAATTGATTGGGGTGTATCTTGAAAAGAATAAAGTAATCAAAGATAGCAAATTCAGAACGGGTAAGATAGAAGCTAGGTGCCCCAGATATCGCAGCCTGAGCTTCTCTGTACAAACTTCTTGAGGACCATTTTGAGCTCAATACGTGTTTAGAGGATCCGGAGTACTTTGTCAATGCCCCAAGACGTAGCATACTTTCTCATTGTTAATTCAGGCATAGCAAGACTACCACATACCCTATCTTTGATCAAAATTTGAGCCGCCCTTTTCGGGTTTTCGGCTCAAAACCCCTTTGGTCACAAGTCGCCCTTTGCGGGTTTTCGCCTTGGCCTCTCTTTTTTTTTTTTTGAATTTGATCTCAAGGCGCCATTTGCGGTTTTTCACCTTGGCCTTTCCCCTTTCAGGTAAAATACTTCTTGACTGAACCTGAATTCGCCGAATTAGGCAAGTATTCGCCATCCGTCTCAGTCAATATCAATGCTCCTCTAGAACAGGCCCTTTTTTACTACATAGGTCATTCCCAGTTTGGCATCTGCTTTCCTCTGAAATCCTTTTGTATAAGAAAGATCTTTTTCAACATCAGGTTCCCCTCGTGGAATTCTCTAGGATAAACCTCTTTGTCGTAAGCTTGCATCATCTGACCGTGATGGATAACTTTTAACCTTTTCTTTGATTAGGTTCAATTGGCAAAAATGCTTTCATTCCATAAACCAATGGGTAAGATGTTCCCCCGACAAAGGTTCTGGCCAACGTTCGATAATCATAGAGGATAAATAGTAACTTCTTTATACCAATCTTTACAAGTCTCGGTCATCTTTCCTACAATCATTGTTTTATTTTTTATTTTTTTTTTCTTTTTGGCTGCCTTTGTTGCTCTATGATATGGCGTCTGATCTTTGAACAGACTACAAACTTTTGACATTGTCCTTTTTGGCATTCTTTGTCGACTTTGATCTTTTTTTTTTATCTTTATCGACCTTGTAAAATTGACATGTGAAGCTACTTTCTCCTTCTTAGTGAAGTAATCGACGACCACCAAGATAAATCAATGTATACTATAAATTTTGCCAAGATTGGCCTGCCCCACATAGAGAAAGTCTGTGAAGAAATTAATGAGGCATATGAATCTTGTCTCCTTAAATACGGCATAACTGATGCCATCCCCTTCTATGTAGATTAGCAGTACCCAAACCTCATGATTAGCTTGGCTATTGTAAAACCATTAGCATGTGTCCTTCTGACATCTTTATGGACCTCTTTTAAGATTTCAACGTACCCACGTCTCAGTAGCCCAGGCATGTCCTGATATGATCGTGCAAAAACATCTTTGACTTCTTGAAAATAACTCAATGATGTCTCGCCTTATTTCTGTGGTGAGCTAGGCTACAATCTTCACCTCTTTTCTAGGCTCATAATATCCACTGACCCTTTGTAGAGTAGGGTCTATTTTTCATCTTGTTCTACCATTCTTAACAAATCAGAAGATAGGTTACAATCTCTGTCATCTTCAAAGTCTTGAGATCCCTCTAGACACATATCTTACTCGAAATGAGACTCGAGTCGATGAGCGTTGTTGCTCACATCGTTGATATCTGGAGACCTATTGTAGGTTCGAAGGAAGATTCCAAAGAATAAATGATTCAAAGAATGATTATTTGTATGGTCATGAATGAAGAATGAAAGAATACTTGAAAGACAGTCCAAAGAACAAACAAAAGAAAAAAACTAAGAACAATTGTTTGTACAGTATGAAATGGAAATAATAAAAGAATATTTGCTCAAAAAGATGCATTTTATTAAAATAAAAATTCCGGACACAAGCCTACTTCACAAAAGGGTTCTTATTGCCTCTAGGCTTAAGGCAACAAGCGTGTTTTGAATATTACTCTAGATTAGCTCTAAAAATACAGGGATCTCTTCCACAGTCCCATTATTCAAAACACTCCCAAGTATGCAAGGGCTTGGAAACTTCATTCCCCGGTTCCCTCTTCTCTTTTGACTTCTTCAAGGATTCGTAACTTTCTTGTCTCCTCCTTCAATTATCGCATTTACTGCCTCGTCAAAGTGATCAGGTTCCGATGAAACGTAGGACTTCACAATTCCCATTTTAATGAACCTTTCGACCAACTTTTTAAACGTAGTACAGTTTTCAATTGAGTGACCCGTTATTCCCGTGTGGTACTCGCATTGGGCATTCTCATTATACAATTTTAGGAACGGAGGTTGCACGGGTTCTAAGTAGAACGGAGACACCACATGCGCATCAAATAAATTCTGATACAGCTCATTGTATGTCATCGGGATGAGTGTGAGTTGGAGCCTTTCTGGACTTGGCCTCAAGTTAGATTCCTACTTTGAAGAGACTTGATAGCTAGTGGTTATAGCCCTCGACTGGCCTACGGTGACTGATTTGGGATGCATGCTAAGGATACTCACTTCATTTTCCTTATTTCTCGGGGCTGATCTTTTAGCGCTTTCTCCCGTGTCTATCCTCCCACTCCTTACCGCATTTTCAATCATCTCACGGGACATTACTATATCTGAAAAGCTTATGGTGGCGCTTCCCAACATATGGTTAATGAATGGGGCTTTTAGAGTATTGATGAAAAGCATCATGGTTTCCTTTTCTAAAAGCGGCGGCTGAACGTGTATGGCAACTTCCCTCCATCTTTGCGCATACTGCCTGAAGCTTTCATTTGATTTCTTCTCCATGTTTTGCAAGGTGATTCTATCAAGCATCATGTCTGTCACATGATTCTATTATTTCATAAATGCTTGTGCTAGGTCTCTCCAGGAATTAATCCTAGCACGGCTCAATTGGTTGTACCACCTGGACGCTGCCCCCACCAAGCTATCTTAGAAACAATGGATCAACAGTTGATCATTATTAACATACCCAGTCATCCGTCTACAGAACATAGTAATATGGGCTTCAGGACAGATAGTCCCATTGTACTTCTCAAATTCTGGCATTTTGAGCTTGTGAGGAAGCACCAAATCTTGAACCAAGCTCAAGTCTTTAGCATCAATTCCATGGTGATTATCAGCGTTTTCCAAGGCTTGAACTTTTCTTCTAACCATCTACAACGGTCCTCTAACTGCCTTGGTAATTTAATTCTCGTCCCTTCCCTCACCGCTATATCTAAATCAGGGATAACAGGATTAGCAGGGTTATCTTCTGGGTTAGATCCTGAACCAACTTGGAAATTCATGGGCACCCCAGTATCATCTCGAGGATATGCTCCAGGTTGTGTTTGTGCATGCGGTGGGGTAAAAACCTGATGATAATCCTCATTATCTTCTCCAGTATTAGTCATGGGACCTTTTCCCTTGTCCATTGCCCCATTCATTAGCTGAGTCATTTAAGCCACCATATTTCTTTGGGCTTCCATCATTTGTTCCCTCATATCTTGTTAGATCTTTGCCAACTGCTCTTGCAGCTGGTCTTGCATGTCTCTCTGAAACTGTTCGAGTCTTTGATCTATATTTTTTGTCATAGCAAGTGTATCGTAACGGTGTTTAGTTTCTAGATTAACTTTTCTTTCTCTCTCTCTCTCTGTAATAACTTCAACTAATTAGGGTCTTTCTATGGATTTAAATGCATATGATGCGATGTAATGCAAATGCATGAATGCAAAAAGGAATAGAGGCGTTGATTCTGAATTTAATTCCATTAGAACAACTTTTCTAGAAAATAAATTCCTTTACATAAAAACGAATATTTATACAGCCTTTCCCTCATATTCCAAGCGAAGACATTGATCCCTTTCTTCTTATCTGGATATTAAGGTCCAATCTCGCGAACTTTCTAATATATGTCTCTACTAGCTCTTTTTACTTGATCTGGGCCGCGACTCACTGTTCACTTATTTCCACAATGCTCGTTAGCCTCTTCAAGAAAGCCGAGACATGGTGATTCTCGAATAGTCTTTGTCGGCTTGAATCCTTGGGCAAAAAGTCTTGTATTTCTTCACGGACTATCAGTCTTCTCTCGTTGTGTTTACTTGGACCATATTCGGACGACCGTATTATAATCCACTTTATCAAGAAATCCATTTTCTCATGACAAACTCTTCTATTTAGCAATCGAATTTGAATCAATACCTCTTTTCTATGATGTGAATGAAATGCAACCAAAACAAAAAAAAAAACACGTTAGCACAGGAGAAATAAACAACATAGAACACCTATCTGGGTGACTACTGGGGTTTGGCATGGTTCTACCTAGGGTAGGCTCCTAGGTCTCTCTATATGCGGTTTAGTTCTAAAGAAAAGGTACCTGAACCAGCAGATTCCTCAATCTTCACCCATTATAGGCTCATACAGATCGAGTTCAGTTCAGGGGAATACATTTCCCTATGGCCATGCGAAAGTGAAAACCTCACGAAGACATAGGTACAGATGTATCCCGGAAGCAATCCACTAGCCCATGCGGAGGTGAAAACCTCCCGAAGGCATAGTTTCTCACTCCCACTTAAAGGTGCAACCACAACGGTCATGCAATGCAATGTGCGCAAGAAAATAACAATCATATGCAATGACACAAACAAATGTAACAAAAGGATCGTAATTTTCAAATTTTCAAATCGAATTTTCAAATTTCCGACAAAGGACAGAAAATAATCAATTTTACGGCTTGACTTTCTTGGTGTCCCCAGCTGAGTCGCCAAGCTGTCGAAACAATTTTTAAGTTTTTTTTAAAAAATGGGGATTGACTTTAAAAAACGAAAACGGGAGTCGCCATCGATCTTTTTTTTTTTTGCTTTGGTGTGATCGGATCACCTTATAAAACATTTTTGTTTTATTTAAAATATTTATTTTGGCCTACGAAATTCAAGAAAACGGGTTCGGGAGTCGGTTACGTATGAGGAAGGGTTAGCACCCTCGTAACGCCCAAAAATTGGTACCTAATTGATAAACTCATGTCCTAATGTCGAAATTTTGAAAAATTTAAAATACGATCCTTTTTATTTGAAAGAAAACTTGAATAAATCAAATTGTACGCCAAGACCCTCTTATCTCAAAGAAATAAAATGTCACACCCAATTAGTTACGATGCAACATTTCAAGACTTCGATACTAAGCTTGCCTTTATTTGTAGAAAATTCTTACCTCGTGACAACAAAACATCATATCCAATAAGTTAGGACACAACATCTCAAATTCCCGAGAATAAGTTTTGATTTGAAACTTATGGGTTTCGATTTCAAAAAGGGATACTTGATTTCTTAAGTTCAACGAGAAAAATCGAAACCCAGTGAGTTAGGGTACAATTTTTCTTGAAGCCCCCAAATATTAAGTATCGCCGCATTTTTTAAAAAAAAAACTTTTGAATAAAATGCGACAATTTAGCAAAATGTATTTTTATTCAAAACAATGATTCGAGTAAAATATTGCATTAATACATTATAAAACATAAATACCAAAAATAATTTACGAAAATTGCATGATGTACTAACATTAAATACTAACATAGATAATTAAGAGGAAGAATAACGTAAAATAGAAAATGATACAGGCAATAAAATGATTATACTAAGGCAGACATAAAAATTATAAGCAAATAAAAGAACATGAATAAACAAATAAAGATATAAAGTAGTAAATAACAAAAAAAAATATGCGAAAAATAAAAAAAAACTATGAAATGAATATGAAACTTTACATACAAGATCAAGTATAAAAGTAAAATAACAATATAAGATAAATAACATATATCAAATAATAAATAGATACTACAACAAAATTTTCTTTAAAAAACATGTATGTAAAAAAAAATAATATGGCAAGATCTAAAATGGATATATATATATATATATATATACATAATAAAATAAATATATGTTTTAAATAAATAATATATAAAGAACTTTGAATATAAAAATATGTATAAGGGATAACTCATAATAGATATAAAATATAACAATTTAATATATATATATATATATATATATATATATATATATATATAATATTTATATTTAAAATAAACCATACATAGAAAACTTTACATTAATAATAAATCAATTTAAATAATATACAATATACAAATTTTAAAATAAAGATAATATAAAATTTAATAGAATAACCTATAAAAAATGAAATAATTTGATATAATGCTAAATAATTAAAAATAAGGAAAAAAAATAAAAGAGGATTGAAAATTTAGGAAACAGGGATTAAATCAAAATAAAAATAAAATCCGGAGTAAAAATGTAAAAGGACCAGATTAGAACGCACGTCACACTGTAGGGACCTATTTGGCAACTATGCCTTATCTCCTAAACGACGCCGTTCCATCTTCTGCCTTAAAATGGCCTTAAGGACCAAATTGAAACAAAGGCCATAATTCTGGGCCAAATTGAAAAATAAAGGAAAAATGCAAATTGGACATAATTACAAAATTGTAATAATGAAGAAGGGCCTATAAAGCAATTAGACCTTTTAACAAAAACACGCGGATCCTCCCTAGGTATCGGGTCAACACACGGATCTTGCCCCTTAAACGACGTCGTTTTAGTGCTTATTAACTTAAGCAAAAACGGCGTCGTTTCTATGTTGCTATATAAATCGTTTTTATAAAAAAAATTCATTTGGATCTATTTTTAAAAAAAAAAATTCCGAAAATCCTCTCGATTCCTCCCTTCCTCCGTCTGGATTCCGGTCATCGGACCTACGGACCATCGCCACACGCGCCATACGCGCCACTGTAAACACTGCCATATACGGAGGCCAGAGACTTCTGTTTTTCAACACAAATCGAGAGGTAAATTCTTTTTACTTATTTCTAGTAGTATTTAAAAAAAAACGATTTGTATGACTTTGTATATATCGAAAAAAAAAACTACACAAAATAAAAATGTCAAAAATCACCTCCGACTTTTTGAAGATTTTGTATTCTTATTTCTGAATTCTTTGTATCTATGCGTGTCCTTTTTTACAGATTACATTAGGGTTTTTATAGCCCCAAAAATAAATCGAAAAATAAATACAAAGATACTGTCTTGCTATACTTGCTGTTTCTGTCTGCGTTCTTTCCTTGTTTTGCAGGTGAACGGCGAGAAACACGGCGGTGAGGAGCACTATTCGTGCGTTGATTGTGGCGCGACCAAAGGGGCCTGTGTTGGGAGCTGCGGCGCCTAGGGTTTCAGAAACCGTAGGCTTCTGATTCTATTTGAGTATTGGGCCCTTTGGGCCCCGTAGGTTTGGGTCTTGTTGGGTTTGGGTGTGATGGGGTATTGGGTAGTCTATTTGGGCTGTAAATGGACTGTAAACATTATTATTTTTTTATGGCATGGGCCCGGGCACAAATGGGCTATTACACAAGGCTTGTAGAGATACACAAGGAATGAAATAAAAAGTTCACTCGTTTATCTTTCTATTGTATTACCTCTTTGTATTGATATTTTCTCTTTAGTTTGTTGTTTCCTTCTATTATTTTATAACACGTTATTAGCATGAGCTTGCTTGATAGTATTCAATATTCTGTTGGAAAACAAGTAATCTAGACGTACAACGTCCTTGTTGAAGCAACAATCCTAAGGTATGTGATTTTCTATGCGAGCTTGAAATATTTTGAGATTTCAATATTCTTAATGAAAAAAGAAAGTTAAAAATGATGCTCATTTTTTTTTCGTATTTAAGTATGAATTTATATTTTATATATTTCATGATATGCTTATTTATGATCTAAGACTTTGAATAAGATTGAAGTATCAACAAATTGAATATTTTTGCTTAAATATGTATATCTTTCATAACATATGTCATTGATATGATTAAAAAATAGCAGTCATTTTTAAAAATTTTATTTTATTTGGTGACCTTTACCAAATGTACTATGTTACCTATTAGATTATTTAAAATAGAGCCACACATGATTTGTGAGTATAAACAAATTTTGCTTTCTATATAGATAAAGCAAAAACCATTGTTTTTCTCCAACATCATCTACATGAAGGATTAAAAGTGGAATATCTAATTGCGAAAGATCCTTTTGACTCTAAAATTGCATAATAATTTGAAAGAATGATTTGATCAATTGAAAACGAATACTTTCTAACACTTGTTATGATTGAAATATCTAATGTGCTCATACAATAGCAATATTGTGAAAAGGGCTTTAAAAAGTAATTTGAAACCGTCACATCCCAAAAATGGGGTTAGAAGAATCAAGGTTTGTGAAATCGAGAGTGGTCACGCCCTGATTTATGAGGTTATCATTGTGCGTTCATTAAATAAGAAAGTTATTGGCCTAATGGTTAAGTGATTAGTGAACTAGTCCATGAAACCTAGGTTCAAATCCCTTCCATTGCATCAATTTTATTTTGTACAATTTTGCTCGAAACCCTAGCAAGTGTCACGCCTCGTTTTAAGAATACATGTTGTAAGAATTTAAACAAAATTGAGTATCTGGCCTAGTGGTTAAGTATTGTAGCTATCGCTAGAGATCTTAGGTTCGAGCTCCCTTCCTCCCATTTTATTATTTTTGGCAACCTAGGGTAAAGTCACCCCAAAATATATATACGATTAAAAATATTGAAAAAAAAAGAAAATAATATTAGGCTTAATGGTTAAGAGTTGGAGGATCCACCCTAGAGACCCAAGTTCGAGCCTTTCCTATCATATTTTTATTATTTTCGGAAATCTAGTTGCCACACCTCAAAATATATATATACGGTTAGGTGTTTAGATTAAGCAATAAATGAGCTTAAGGCTTAGTGGTTAAGTGTTAGTGTCCGTTCCTAGAAGTCCCAAGTTCGAGCCCTCCTTTGCCTTTTTATTTTGTAATTTCATCACATACGTCCGAAAATATATATATCCAATTAAGTGTCTAAACTAAATAAGAAATGAGCAACGGGCTCAATGGTTAAAGCCTTAGTACTCCTAGAGATCCTAGGTTCGAGCTGTCTCCTCCTCCCACCTTCATTTCAATTTCAATTTCAAGTTCGGCAAAACTTGGGAAAATTGCATGTGTCACCCCCAGGATTTACACACCCAAGTAATTTAACCAACTCTTTCCAAATTAAAAATTCATATATTTCCCTTCCTCAAAATTCCAATAGAATTAGAATTCCACAATATTTTTTTCTCTTCTTTTTCTAATTAGATTTCCATATCCCTTTTCAAATCCTAATAGAATTTGCTCTCCATCTTTCTATTCCTTCTCTTTTTATTTTCTTTCCTTTTTCTTTACATCATATTTTCATCCTAATTATTGTTGATTATTTTTCTTTCCCGAATCAAATCAACCTTCATTCAATCGTTCTTTCTATCGATTTTGTAATTTTTTTCATCGACATCCCTATTCTTGTCAAGAATCGATAAGTACAAATTGTTTCGAAGTTTAGATCCCAAATTTTCATAGTATTTCTATCCAATGCTAATCTTATGTTCGATTAAACAATCTTCTACGGTTCTTGCCAAATCTTTCTTAATATTTTCGAATCTCGAAATCAATTGTTAATTCACGTGTAAATGTAATTTGGAGGACCAAATTTAGGTGAAACAGATCAAAATCGGGCGTGAGGAACGTCGATTGGAGTCCTGGAGAAAGGTGTGTGTTCTTTATCAAGTGAATCAAGGCAAACGGTGTGCAGGTTTAGGGCCACACGATCTCCCACACGGGCGTGTGGACTACACAGGTAGACCACATGACCACCACACGACCATGTGCTACTATTACGTTAGGGTACTTCATTTTACACACGACCAAGAACCTTCTACACGGCCTTCCACACAGTCGTGTAACCCTTACACACGTCCTTTAGCATCTCATACGGTTGTGTGACCCCGATTTTATAATTTTGCCCAAAAATTTTGGGAGTTGTTTTATTTACTCCATGTATATTCCCAAAACTATTTTTAGAGTTTTATTTCACCCAATTGAATCTCTAATAATATGTATATCGCAATCCATGATCTGAGTGACTAAATTACTACTGTTATATGCATGATATGTGTAAAATACATGCCTATTGTATTCGTATTACTGATTGCATGTTCAACATGTCTTTTGATACCATTGAATCGAATACATGATAAGCATGTCTTTTGCTACTTTATTGATTTGATATAAGCATGTTTATTGCTATAGTATTGATATGTTACAAGCATGTCCCTTGCTACCGTATTGATCTGTTATAAGCATGTCATATAGCATTGCATGGGGTGGGATGATATGAAAGGAGAAACGGTGAATAGTTTATCTAGATCGATGAATGGTTTATCCACACCATACTAGCATTTTGTCTACAAACTTTTTATCAAAAACTCTGGTGGTTCATCC
The DNA here is from genome assembly GCA_025698515.1 of Gossypium sturtianum. Taxonomy (NCBI): domain Eukaryota; kingdom Viridiplantae; phylum Streptophyta; class Magnoliopsida; order Malvales; family Malvaceae; genus Gossypium; species Gossypium sturtianum. The sequence goes on along the minus strand of CM046951.1, from coordinate 74,464,156 downwards.
ACTATTTTTATTACTAGCAGTTCATCTCTAATGACCAGTGGTTCATCCACAACGTGGTGCAAGGTAAAGAAGTTTTGGGGAACTCCTACTGTGGTGTGTAGCGGAGTTGGGTAGGAACTATTTTGATAAATTGAAACTCTATTGCTATTTACGAGCATGTGCATACATAAACTGTGAGTTCTAAAATATTATGATATTGATGTGTTGATCTAAAGAATCGATACTCTGAATAAGTGATTATTCTGAGAATTGTTTCTTTGTATGCGACATCCACTGTTTGCACTGATTTTCTTGTGATAGGACTCACACTAAGCTTTAGAAGATCACCCCACTTTAATTTCCATCTTTTCAAATAACCCATAAGGTTAGGGCACGAACTCGGCATCTAGAAGGTCTCGGCTCGGATAGTTATTTTTTAGAAATATTTTAAGACTTATTATTATCATTTCTGTTATTTGAAACTATATTGTTTTATTTGAATTGTGGCATGGGACTTAAGTTTTGGGTTTATTTGGCATGCATGACATTTATTTTGATTTAGGTAATTGAAATATGAATTATTAATTAATAATGCATAAAATTCTGGTTTTTCTTCACTAAAACTATTTTGAATATCACTTTTTCGCTGCATTTTTATGTAAATGAGTTTTGAAAAATCATATAAACTAAAAATCATTTTTTTTTTTGCAAAATTAATCATTAAAATAAATTGGTTTTTGAAAGATATTGTACCTTTTGAAAACACACTAAGTTATTCTACTAAAGTAAGCAAATGTTTTAATGAGTCTATTTTATAATCTCCAACAGTTTTACCGGTTCATTTTGGTGACCAATGTAATCTTCTAAATTCGGGCTTAACGTCTAGGCTAGATTGGGGAGGTTACATTTGGTGGTATCAGAGCCTAGATTTATAAGACTTGGACTATGAAATTTTGAATGAAGTATGCATGCATGCATTAAAATAGGGTATTTTGGGAAAATCCATGTCACAAACCTTTGAAAAATGATTTTCTTCAAAAAGAAATTAAATCAAAGACTCTGATGTAGAGCTTGACTTAATTACTATTATTTCTAGAAACTACAGTCAAACATTAGACTGTAAACACTCAGAAAAAATCTAATGCTTGAACTTTTATTTTAAAACTGTAGACTTTAGAAAACAAAAATACTTAAAGTAAATAGTGTTTATATTAAAACTGGGAATTCGGGGTAGATGAAACTGATAGTGTAACATCCCAAAATTTGAGTTCTTGATTTCTTAAAATTTTGCCAAGTAAATTTATCTAGTTCAGTGGTTAGGTGTGTTGTGCGTGTGTTAGAGGTTCTGGGTTTGATTCCTTCTCTTTGAATTTTTTTTTTCTATTTTTGCTCCTATCTTTATCCTGGAACTTTTGACTTAAATTTTATTGTCGCGCAAGTTTTAACAAGAATGAGTTTGCTGGATCAATGGTAAGGCTTCAACTTACCCTTTGGTCCTGTGTTCAAATCCTTGCATGAGCAAAATGGAATTACTTTTGCTTTTTTTTTTGGGTTCCGCCTAGGTGGAAGAAGTTGGATGGGATTTCTTAAGGAGTGTTGTTAGAATGTGTATCTAATTTAGTGGGTGTTGTGGGGTAGTGGGTAGACTTATATTTCTTTTAATATTTTTATTTTGAATTTTATCTAAATATTTTTCCAAAAAGTTTACCCACTTTTTTCGTTTCCCTCTAGCCCTCTTATCACGATTTTTCCCCTTCTTTTCTTCTTTTTTTTTTTGGTTTCCACGTTCTTCTTTCTTTGCATCTTCTCTACTTGGTCTTAATTTTGCTTTTTTGCTCTTTTGTTCTATGTATCGACACACTATTAAACTTTCGTTAGACCATGTGTAAGTGCTTAGTACTAAGTTTTTATGAAGGGTTTTGATGGATGTTTTGGTTATTTCTTGCAGCAAGGACATAATCGTTGTGAAATCTTTTGTTTTAGGTGAAGATCTCAAGACTAACGTTGCTCAAACGAATTAATTTTTGTTGGAAGTTGTTGTATGGATTGGGTAAGTGGTCGATGGTTTGGTCCTTATGTTCATTTTAGCGCTTTAGTTTGGGATTTCATTACTGATTTTAACGTTTGGAATATTGATTTTAGGTTCAGGTGTTCTTGTTTGAGAATTTACATCGAAACTAATTTATGTGTGTGTTTCTGACTCGAAACCTCCATGTTTAGCACGGAAAAATCTGGAAAAAAAAGCAAAACTCGAAATTATTTTTCGTCACACGAACGTGTGGTTGGCTTTGTGGTTGGCTATGTGCACCATATGAGCATGTGGATGGCCGTGTGCCAAGCTGTGAGGAGTACACAAGCGTGTGTGATTACACAGGCAATTCAGGTAGACCGTGTGTGATCACACAGGCATGTGTGATCACACGGGAAAATCAGGTAGGGCATGTGGGCCACACGGTCTCGCCATTTGGGCAGTGTTGGCCACACGGGCATATGGGCATGGAACAATGGAAAAAAATGTGCAAGTGTACACAATCGCAACAAGTAATAAAGTGACAAGTAAATGTCGAGTTATCGTACCCACAGGGACTGTAAAAAGGAATATTTATGAAATTAATTTTAAAAAAATTTGGTGATGGAAAATATTTTGGTTCAAAGATGATTAAAAACTAAGGTTTAAAAACTAAGTAAAAAAAAATTAAAATTAAAAAGGTTCTAATGCACGATTTCAAATAAGGTTTATTCAAGATGATATAATTGTGTTGGATTAATTATATTCCTTTAACGTAGAATTATTAAACTTATGTTTATACTGCTACAAACAAATTCACGGCAACTCGGTAATTTGCTAACTACTGTTCATACATACTTATTAAATTAATCAATCTGTAACGTCCAAAAAATTAGGGGTTGTAAATTTTTGCATAATTTCATGTTGTGACTGCTCAGCTGGTTATTTGAGTGTGTTTGGGGGTTCTAGGGAGGCCTGGGTTCGAGTCTGAGCCTTGGAAAAATTTTAGTTTTTGGCCCTTTAGTGGGAGAGGGCTGTGGGAAGCAGGACTTAAGTAAATTTGTGTGTGCTACTAACACAAGTTGAGCCTGTGGTGTAGTGGTCTGGCGTCAAGTGGAGAGCAAGGAGGGGAAGGGTTCGAATCCCACAAGTTGCAAATAAAGGCTTTTATTTTGTGACTTAAGAGGGGAGGAAGCAGAGTTTGGATCAAACTCTTCAAAGGGAGTTGGAGACAGGTCAATGAGTTTGAATGGGAGGCTAGGAGTGATTCAAGGAGGGTATAGTGGAGAAAATCAAGGGATGGAGGAGAGTGGGAGAGTTGGCCGAATGTGGGATTGTGGTTAAGGGGAAGATTTCAGCTAAGGGGTGGCTTTGGGGAGTCAATTTCGGCAGCTTTGAATTTTTGTAGAAACCGAAACTTCTTTGTGCTACTACCTTTTATTTTTTTTTATTCTTTTGGAGCTTGTTTCATTTAGGCATTTCGGCTGAGAGTCTTTTGGAAAACATTTCGGGATTTCTCTTTGGCTGCATTCCGTTCACTTTCTCCTTCTCGTCTACTTACCTTTTGTACATTTTCATTATTTCTTCTTCTTCTTTTGCTAAAAGCCGAAACATTTGGTTGGCCGAATCACTACCCTTCTTTTCATTTCTCTTCGCACCTTGTTCATCTCTTGTCTTCTCTCTAGCCGAATACATATTTCCTTTTCTTTTATTCTTCAACTAGATTCTTTTCTTTTCCCCTACGGTTCTGCAAAGAGTGTGATAATCGGTACGTTATAGTTCTTCTTGTCAGCGACTCTGTTCCCATTTGGTTTCTTCTTTAATAACCATATGTTCTTTATTACACTCTGTGGCTAAAAATACGTTTCTTTCTATGTTTTGGCCATCGTCGGGTTTAGGGATTTCTATAAGGCGAAGGGGAGCAAGTGGTTTGTATTAATCAAACCTTTATTGTGGATTCATCGTTCAAGGGAGGTTAGAACGTTGTCATAATACTTGGTTTGGCCGAATGTGCCATGTGTTTGTGTTGAGTGGTATGCGGATTCTAGTCACACTTATGGGTTTTATTTGGTTCAGATTCTTGTTAAGGACGTGGAGCCAATCAATCGTGCTTAGTAATCTTGGTGTTTAGGGCCGTTTGCTCAAACAAGGTAAGGAGAACGTTTTGGGGTCTAGTTCTTTAAGTGATTAGTCTTAAGAAACGTTTAGCTAATAAGGTAATCTGATGATGTGTAGGTTGGATACGAAAGGCTAATCGTGCATCTCGCTAAGGTGTGTAACCTCACACCCTTCCTTGTTTATTATGTGCTGTTCTATGAATCGGCCAAAAGCTGAAATACCGACAAGCCGAGATATCGGTAACTATGATCACTCGAGCGTGCGAGCGCTCATAGAGATAAACCGAACCACTAGGAATGGCGATAGACCGTTGAGAGTGTCACGAACTCTCTCGTGGAACTGAGGCCGTAACGGGCCTTGTTGAGCGGAAGCGGGTTTAGTGGTCCCAATGGGTTAATGGGCCCACATGAGCGAAATCGTTGGTAAGTACCGAATGACTGCTGTGACTGCGAAGTCAGCAGAACCGAGATCGAAACGAGCTAAATGGGCCACACGAGCGTGTGGGCCCGTTTGGGGCAGGTGGATTTTAGGCCCAATTACAGTAGAGACCCAAAGGGAACTGTGTGTGGCTCGGGCGGCATGATGAGCCTCCGAAAAGGCCGTTAGATGACTAAATTATCGAAATACCCTTAGTGGGTAAATTATCGAATTACCCTTAGTGAGTAAATTACTGAAATACCCTTAGTGGGTAAATTACTGAAATACCCTTAATAGGTGAAATTACCGAATTACCCTTAGTGGGTAAATTATTGAAATACCCTTAGTGGGTAAATTACAGAAATACCTTTAGTGGGTAAATTACCGAAATACCATTAATGGGTGAAATTACCGAATTACCCTTAGTGGGTAAATTACCGAAATACCCTCGATGGGTAAATTACCGAAATACCCCCGAGGGGTGAAATTATCGTTTTACCCCTAAGTGACAAAATGACCGTTATACCCTAAATGGTAGTTAAATATCGTTTATATGATTTTATATATCTGTTTATAATCGTAATACACTGCATTCATAACATACTGCATTGGGTTGGGTTTGTTGATTGGAGGAAGTACCGTTCTAGTGGCACCGCCACATACCGATATAGTGGCTTCGCCACTTATTCTTAATTTAGTGGCTCAGCCACATATATTATTATTAGCAGCTTGACTGCATTATTAGAGAGTTTTGGTTGGATGGTTTGACATGGTCCCCACATGGTGTGTTGGTTGGTACGGGTGGAGAGTTAGTTGGCTGGATAGGATTGGGGCGGGCACATATCCATTTGCATTGGGATGATTTGGGGCTTAGGCCCAGCTTGTTACCGAATAGGGCTTAGGCCCAGACTGACACCGTATGGGCTCAGGCCCAGATTATAACCGTTATAGGGAATTACACATTGAGTTTTTGTAACTCACCCCTTTCTTTTAACTGTGCAGGTAATCCCCAGCGTTAGAGGATTTGGAGCTACGGAGGACTCGGAGGTGGCTATATGCTAGATTTGTTAATAAACGGAACCTAGTAAATGCTTGGGTTTAATTTATTTTTATATTATTTTTGGGTTGATAATTTATGTAATATGACCATTGGGATTTTCTTTTAACTTTCATTTTGGTAACTCTTTTAATTATGAACTACCAAACAGTTAAACACGGGTTTTTAAAATAATAACCGTTGTTTTCAAACATCACGTTTTCGTAACTTTGGAAGTCAGTCTTCCGCAACAAACGATGTTTTGAAAATAATATTAGGTTTCAAGGAAAATAACCTTAAGGAAAACTCGTTTTAATAAGCAACGAAATTCAGGGTTTTTCAAACGGTAAAAAGTTTTAAATCGAGGAAGGGTTTTCAAATGATCGAGTAGTTTTAAATAACCATTTTATGTAACATGTCAGATTCGGCCATAACGTCTAGGCTGGGTTTGGGGTGTCACATTTTATGGTATCAGAGCCAGGTTGCAAAACTCGGCTGTGGAGCAAAACTCGGCTGTGGAATGGGTTTCGAAAATTTTCTACTCTGCTTAAATTTTTAACTTGGGAAATGTTAGTGTTATTGAAAGTATGGCACACCGAGTCTCCGGCACCAAATTCGTAAGTTTCCTGACCTTATACTCTGTTATATGCTATAATGACTGTATTGAGAAACTACAAGGGATAGTAGTAGTATACTGAACTCTTTAGTTGGAGAAACTGAGACTATAAGAGATTGAAACTTTAGTAAACTCGATCTGCGAAAATAACTCTTATTACTATTTTTCATAAGACATCTGTTAATAATCATGAGAACTATAAGCTGATGCATAAAACTCTTAAAGAGATTAATACGATACACCGATATGAGTTCAAGAGGTCGTAGAAGGGGTACACGTGGCCGTGGTAGAGGCCGGGGTGCTAGGGCTGGGTCCTCAGCATCAGGACACATGCCCGAAAGGGAGGCACCGGCATCACCGGTGACCGAAACGGGGTCTCATGACCGAGCTGGTGGGGATGATGCTCTGTCCCAAGTGATGCTACGGGTTTTGAAAGGGTTACTGGAGCGAGTACTGGGTCGGTGGCTCAAGGGTCGATTTCTGAGCGACTCCGGTCAAACGGGGCAGAAATCTTCAGGGGCATCTCTGGTGTAGCCCCGAGTGTAGCAGAGTATTGGTTAGAGGAGGTAGAGCAAATCATGGATGACCTTGACTGCACGGTAGAACGATAACTGAAAGGAGCGGTGTCCTTACTGCGGAACGAGGCATATCAATGGTGGCTTACCGTGAGGGAAGGCACATAGGCCGACCGATTAACATGGGATTTCATTAAGACGACCTTTGAAGGAAAATATGTTGGGGCAAGTTATGTGGATGCCCGGAGAAAGGAATTTCTGAATCTGGTTCAGAGGAACAAGTCCGTAGCAGAGTATGAGGCAGAGTGTCTGCAGTTGAGCCAGTATGCTCGGGGGATAGTCATGACTGAATACGAGCGCTGCGTACGGTTTGAGGATGGTCTTCAAGATGAGTTACGAGTGCTGATAGCCCCGCAGAGGGAGAGGGATTTTGCTCCCTTGATTGAAAAGGCAAAGATTGCCGAGGACGTGAAACGCTCTGAGCGTCAAAATCGTGAGAAGGAAATGGGCAGAAATAAGAGGAATTTTGGGCCTTCAAGTTCTTCAGGTGGGTTGCATAAGAGGCCTAGGTTTGTTGGGTCAGCTCGAGTTAGGGTTCAAGTTGTTTCTGGTCGACCGCGGCCTTCCGTTGAGTGTGGAAGACCTCATTCGGGAGAGTGTTGGAGAAGAACTGGGGGTGTTTCAGGTGTGGGTCCAAGGATCATCAGTTCAGAAACTGTCCTTGGGAGCCTGTTTAGACGCAAGCAGCCGGTCAGGGTTATGTTTAGTTAGGGAGAGGTGGTCAGCAGCCATCGAGAGGTCGTGGTCCACTCAGAGGGGGAAATGGGTTAGGACGAGGTCGTGGAGCATCAGGCAGAGGTGCTGGTAATGCAGAGGTGAGACAGCCAGGGTTGGTTTATGCTGCTCGGCATCGAGAGGATGGTGACGCACCTGACATCATAACTGGTACGTTCCTCATTCATAATGTACCATGTATTGCTTTAATTGATATTGGGTCGACTTTTTCGTATGTTGCATGTATCGTGGTCCGGAACTTTGGGTATACAATTCGAACTTGCTGATAAAGAGATGTTGGTGATTAGTTCTTTAGGACAGTCTGTTGTAGTGAATAATCTGTTTAGAGATGTGCCTCTAGAGGTTCAAGGGGTTGTTTTTCCGATAGATTTGATGGAACTGCCGTTTGGTGAGTTTGATCTCATTCTGGGCATGAATTGGTTAGTGAAACACCGTGCAAATTTGGATTGTGCTGCTAAGCGCATGGTATTGAAGTCCTCAGAGGATGAGGAAGTGATTGTGATAGGGGAGCGAAGGGATTATCTAGCCAATGTAATCTCAGCATTAAGGGTCGAGAAGCTGGTTCGCAAAGGTTGCGAGGCGTTCCTAGCTTATGTCAGCACGTCTGATGCTAAGGGTTTGTCTGTTGGGGATGTCAGGACTGTAAAGGAATTTTCAGATGTATTCCCTGAAGAGCTTCCGGGGTTGCCTCCAAACCGCGAGGTTGAATTCGGCATTAAGCTTTTACCAGGAACGGCTCCAGTGTCCATCGCCCCTTACAGGATGGCACCGAAGGAGCTGGTTGAATTAAAGGCTCAAATCCAAGAACTACTAGATCGAGGATTCATCCAACTGAGTGTATCTTCGTGGGGAGCACCGGTATTGTTCGTGAAAAAGAAGGATGGGTCAATGCGCATGTGTATTGACTACCATCAGTTGAACAAGCTAACGATTAAGAACAAGTACCCGCTACCAAGGATAGACGATCTGTTTGATCAGCTGCGAGGAGCTTTGGTTTTCTCTAAGATAGATCTAAGTTTGGGGTACCATCAGTTAAGGGTTAAGGAGGCAGATGTGTTCAAGACAACGTTTAGGACTCGTTATGGACACTACGAGTTTCTGGTCATGCCGTTTGGGTTAACGAATGCACCAGCTGCTTTCATGGATATGATGAACCGGGTTTTCCAACCCTATCTAGACCGGTTCGTGGTGATGTTTATAGATGATATTCTGGTATATTCAAGAACCGAGGAGGAGCATGATTCACATATTCGGGTTGTGCTGCAAATACTGAGAGAAAAGAAGCTTTATGCCAAATTCAGCAAGTGTGAGTTTTGGCTGCGTGAGGTGACATTTTTGGGTCATGTTGTGTCTGCCGAGGGGACTAGGGTTGATCCTCGGAAGGTTGAGGTAGTATTAGATTGGAAGTCACCGAAGTCGGTATCTGAGATTCGAAGTTTTCTGGGTTTGGCCGGGTATTACTGACGGTTTGTTGAGGGTTTTTCACTGATTGCTGCACCCCTAACTAAGTTACTGCGTAAGGGAGTACCATTTGTTTGGACTAATAAATAGTAGGAGAGTTTTGAGAAGTTAAAAAAGATTCTAACTAAAGCCCCAGTATTGATACAGCCTGAGGCTAGAAAAGAATTCGTTGTCTACTATGATGCGTCGCACACGGGTTTGGGTTGTGTGCTAATGTAGGAGGGGAAGGTGGTGGCGTATGCGTCTCGTCAGCTTAGGCCGCACGAGGTGAACTACTCCACTCATGACTTGGAGTTAGCTGCGGTGGTGTTCGTACTAAAGATTTGGAGACATTACTTGTACGGGGAGAAGTCGATCATCTATACCGACCATAAGAGTCTCAAGTACCTCCTTACCTAGAAGGAGTTGAATCTTAGGCAACGAAGGTGGATAGAGCTGCTGAAGGATTATGATTGCTCGATCGAGTATCATCTGGGCAAAGCTAATGTAGTAGTGGATGCATTGAGTCGTAAGGTTGTATCCGAGCTAAGGGCAATGTTTGCTCGTCTCAGCATGTTTGAGGATGGTAGTCTGTTAGCAGAACTTCAAGTGAAACCGACTTGGATTAGTCAAATTAAAGAGAAGCAGATGTTGGATCAGTCGTTGGTTTCTCGTTTCCAACAGGTGAAGAAGGGAGAGACTGTGGATTTTGAGCTGAATAATGAAGGGGCATTATGCTTCCGTGGAAGACTTTGTGTACCGATGGATTCTGAGTTAAGGCAGTCTATTTTGCGGGAGGCACATAGTAGCCCATACGCTATGCATCCCGGTGGAAACAAATTATATCGAGATCTGCATGAACTGTACTGGTGGCCAGGACTTAAGCGTGAGGTTACCGACTTTGTAAGTAAGTGTTTGACATGCCAGCAAGTGAAGACTGAGCATCAAGCGCATACGGATTATGCAGCTTTGTTAAAATCCCACTCTGGAAGTGGGAGAGGATAACCATGGATTTTGTTAGTGGGCTACCCCTGACGCCTACTAAGAAAGATTCGGTATGGGTAATTGTTGATCGATTGACTAAATCTGCCCATTTCATACCAGTTCGCACTAATTACTTGTTGCAAAAGTTGGCAAAGTTGTATGTGGCGGGAATTGTGAGGTTACATGGGGTACCAGTGTCTGTTGTAACACCCCATACCCGAGTCCGAGACCAAGACTGGATACGAGACATTACCATGCTTGAACTCACTTAAACATGTACTTACAGGCTATAAAATTTTGTTCCGAATTAAAAACTTCTCTTTCTCAGTCTATTCATACCTTTCATGAGCCTACGAGGCCTTAAACACTTATCTAAAAACTTTCGAAACTTATTCAGAAACTTTTCTTTAGAGCAGAGGTTACACGCCCATGTTGTATGGGACACGCTCGTGCACCCCTAAAACATGCCCGTGTCTTTCACCCGTGGTGGATACTGGCAAAATACACACGGCCTGGACACGCCCGTGGTCCCAAACCGTGCCTTAAAACCCCAGCATTCTGCCAAATGCCCCACGGCCAAGGCACACGCCCGTGTGGCTAGTCCATGGTCTATTCTGACTTAATATACAATGGTGCAGGGTGCACACAGCCTAGACACACGCCCGTGTGTCCATCCGTGTGGGCACTTAGAGGCTATTTACCAAGCCAATTGCCACCCTGAAATCAAGACCAAACTCAAGCTCAATTCAGCAACTCAAGTATTACATCTTTCATGAACAATACCACGTGCTTCATTGATATCAATAACATACATACTTAGTCAACCTTGGCCAATCACTTAGCCCTTTACAAAAGAATAATAAACTTGATAGCCCATACTTTTGCCTTTTCTAAGACATATACTCAAAATGAAATGTTTCCTATACATGCCATACTTAATATAGTTTCAACTTGGCTATACCAAAATGAGGATTGATAGTGTGCTTCGAGCTCCGACTTCAACGATCCACAAGTTAGCTTGGCGGAACTACATAGAAAGAAAGAATAAAAGACGTAAGCATTTAGCTTAGTAAGTTTGCATAATGCTCATAGCAACATACTTGCTTAATATAAACCATTTGACATAAACAATGGTATCATAAATTTCAGCTATAAAGCTTACTTACTCATACTTGATTATTACAAATCTCATGATACTTACTAGTCTCATACTTGTGAGGTAAACAAGGTACCTGTATCACTTGATCACATTGATCAGCATACTTTAGCATGATAATCATAAACTCTAACTTATCATTCATAACATGAATAATACTCATTCTCAACTTGATGATAACTTTGCTTACTTACTTTCTTGTTATCCCATTTAAACTTTACTTGTTTGCCCAATGAATTTCTATGAATAACCGAGGATACTGAATCAATTCTCACACGTTCGATGCCAAAGCAATATCCTAGATACAGTCTTACATGGAATCTCTCATCTTGGTTTCGAGGCCATGTCTTGACATGGACTTATACAAAGTCTTTCTCGTGAGTTCCCTTGGGAACTTACCATTGCCATGTCTTGACATGGTCTTACTTGGTACCTTTACTCATGAACTGGTCAATGCTGAGCCTTGGCTTGGACTTACATGAAATATTCCTTGTTACTCACCAATTCCATGCCTTGGCTTGGACTTACATAGGATCTCTATCTCTTGATAGCTTTTCAATGCCAAGACTTGTCTTGGACTTACATGACATCTTTACTTGGAGACTCACCAATGCCATGCCTCGGCTTGGGCTTATATGGGTCTTCATCTCATAATAGCTCTTCAATGCCAAGACTTGTCTTGGTCTTACATGATAACTTGTCTGATTGCCGATGCCATGCCTCGGCTTGGACTTATACGGACTTTCTCATTTCATGTGATAGATCGAGTATCCTAAGCTATTCATCTTCAATCAGGGCTTTCTCATGCTTGATCTCATTGATTACTTTGTTTAATATAACATTAAACATTTTCATGATAATATTATACATTATACTAAGCAATTCAATGATATTAATCATAAAGCTTAGAAATCATACAAACTTACTTCGATATACAAAAATGTATGTAGATATGCAATTTAGTCCTCGACTTTGTTCTTGCCTCGATTTTGATCTGGGCTTCGTTTTTCTTGATCTATAATCACAAATAGATCATTTAATACTCACATTGACTAAAATGACTCTTAACACATACTTTGGCAAAATTACTATTTTGCCCTTATACTTTCTCATATTTGCACTTTTGCCCCAAGGCTCGCAAAATGAATCTCACTCAACTTTCTTAACCTTCATGCTTAGCTGATTCGTTTTATCTACTATAGCAATCATCAATTCCCACTATTTCTAATAGGTATGACCAATTCCATAACTTTTACAAACTAGTCCTTACTAGCATTTTTCATGAAATTCACTTAGAAAAAGATGTTTATCTAACATCAAACCCTCATAAACTTCCATAAAATATCATTTTACAAGCATGTCACTCTTGGGTAGATTTTTGAACATGCATCTTAGCTCATTTTATAGCTAAAAATAGCTAATTCATAATACGAGAACTTCAAAAACACGAAGAATATTAAAAACGGGGCTAAGATGAACTTACTAGCAAGCTTGAAAAAAATGAAGAACCCTAGCTATGGAGTCTCCAAATTTTCGGCACAAGAGGAAGAAGATGAATGCAATTTTTATCATCTTTTTCCTATTTTAATCATTTATTAGACAAATGACCAAAATGCCCTTCTCTTTAAAAATTTCCCTTTTACTAACTCATGTCCATTTTTTTCCAAAACTTATAATTTGGGCAAATTTCTATTTAAGGACTCATAATTAATATTCTAAAGCTATTTCATACAAAAAGCTTCTAGAAACTCATATTTTGCAACTTTTGCAATTTAGTCCTATTTGATCATTCCATGTCAATTTCACAAAATTTCTACATGGAACTTTAATACTATCATGCAAACATGTCATAAACATTAAGAACTCAATTTACTAACTCAGATTTTTGGTCTCGCACCACTATTCTGACTAGGCCCTGAATCGGGATGTTACATCTATCATCTCGGACAGGGACCCTATATTCACATCACGATTTTGGAGAGTGTTACACGAAGCTTTGGGTACAAGGCTAGATTTCAGCACGACATTTCATCCTCAGACTGATGGGCAGTCAGAAAGGGTAATTCAGATTTTGGAAGACATGTTAAGAAGCTGTGTGATTGACTTCAAGGTCAGTTAGGAAAACTATTTACTGTTGGCAGAATTTGCTTACAACAATAGCTACCAATCCAGCATTCAGATGGCACCGTACGAGGCGTTATATGGTCGTAGGTGTCGTACCCCTACTTTTTGGACAGAATTAGGTGAGCGGCGACTGTTGGGTCCAGATTTAATTTCTGAAACTGAGGAGAAAGTGAAATTGATTTGGGGTCGATTAAAGGAAGCATCTGATAGGCAGAAGTCATACACCGATTTAAAGCACAAAGAGATCGAGTACTCAATGGGAGATTTTGTCTTTTTGAAAGTCTCACCTTGGAAGAAGATTTTGAGATTTGGACGGAAAGGCAAGCTGAGCCCTAGATTTATCGAACCTTACCGGATAGTAAAGCGTGTGGGACCGGTCGCTTATCAGCTAGAAATGCCTCTTGAGTTAGATCGAATACATGATGTATTCCACGTTTCTATGCTGAGGCACTACCATTCGGATCCTTCTCATATAGTGCCGGTGGAGGAGATCGAGGTAAGACTTGATCCGACATTTGAAGAAGAACCGGTGCAGGTTCTGGATCATGATGTTAAAGTGCTGAGAAGGAAATCTATTCCATTAGTCAAGGTATTGTGGCGTAATCACGGTTCAGAGGAAGCCACGCGGGAACCTGAAGAGGCGATGCGTCAGCAATACCCTCACCTCTTCTAATCAGGTAAATTTTGAGGCTGAAATTTCTTTAAGGGGGTAGAGTTGTAACGTCCCAAAAATTAGGGGTTGTAAATTTTTGCATAATCTCATGTTGTGACTGCTCAGCTGGTTATTTGAGTGTGTTTGGGGGTTCTAGGGAGGCCTGGGTTCGAGTCTGAGCCTTGGAAAAATTTTAGTTTTTGGCCCTTTAGTGGGAGAGGGCTGTGGGAAGCAGGACTTAAGTAAATTTGTGTGTGCTACTAACACAAGTTGAGCACTGTGGTGTAGTGGTGCAAGCGTCAAGTGGAGAGCAAGGAGGGAAGGGTTCGAATCCCACAAGTTGCAAATAAAGGCTTTTATTTTGTGACTTAAGAGGGGAGGAAGCAGAGTTTGGATCAAACTCTTCAAAGGGAGTTGGAGACTGGGTCAACAGGTTTGAATGGGAGGCTAGGAGTGATTCAAGGAGGGTATAGTGGAGAAAATCAAGGGATGGAGGAGAGTGGGAGAGTTGGCCGAATGTGGGATTGTGGTTAAGGGGAAGATTTCAGCTAAGGGGTAGCTTTGGGGAGTCAATTTCGGCAGCTTTGAATTTTTGTAGAAACCGAAACTTCTTTGTGCTACTACCTTTTATTTTTTTTTTATTCTTTTGGAGCTTGTTTCATTTAGGCATTTCGGCTGAGAGTCTTTTGGAAAACATTTCGGGATTTCTCTTTGGCTGCATTTTGTTCACTTTCTCCTTCTCGTCTACTTACCGTTCGTACATTTTTGTTAATTCTTCTTCTTCTTTTCCTAAAAGCCAAAACATTTGGTTGGCCGAATCACTACCCTTCTTCTCAATTCTCTTCACACCTTGTTCATCCCTTGTCTTCTCTCTAGCCGAATACATATTTCCTTTTCTTTTATTCTTCAACTAGATTCTTTTATTTTCCCTTACGGTTCTGCAAAGAGTGTGACAATCGGTAAGTTATAGTTCTTCTTGTCAGCGACTCTGTTCCCATTTGGTTTCTTCTTTAATAACCATATGTTCTTTCTTACATTCTGTGGCTAAAAATATGTTTCTTTCTGTGTTTTGGCCATCGTCGGGTTTAGGGATTTCTATAAGGCAAAGGGGAGCAAGTGGTTTGTATTAATCAAACCTTTATTGTGGATTCATCGTTCAATGGAGGCAAGAACGTTGTCATAATACTTGGTTTGGCCGAATGTGCCATGTGTTTGTGTTTAGTGGTATGCGGATTCTAGTCACACTTATGGGTTTTATTTGGTACAGATTCTTGTTAAGGACGTGGAGCCAATCAATCGTGCTTAGTAATCTTGGTGTTTAGGGCCGTTTGCTCAAACAAGGTAAGGAGAACGTTTTGGGGTCTAGTTCTTTAAGTGATTAGTCTTAAGCAACGTTTAGCTAATAAGGTAATCTGATGATGTGTAGGTTGGATACGAAGGGCTAATCGTGCATCTCGCTAAGGTGTGTAATCTTACACCCTTGCTTGTTTATTATGCGCTGTTCTATGAATCGGCCAAAAGCCGAAATACCGACAAGCCGAGATATCGGCAACTATGATCACTCGAGCGTGCGAGTGCTCATAGAGATAAATCGAGCCACTAGGGATGGCGATAGACCGTTGAGAGTGTCACGAACTCTCTCGTGGAATTGAGGCCGTAACGGGCCTTGTTGAGCCGAAACGGGCTTAATGGGCCCAATGGGTTAACGGGCCCACATGGGCAAAATCATTTGTAAGTACTAAATGACTGCTGCAATTGCGAAGTCAGCAGATTCGAGATCAAAACGAGCTAAATGGGCCACACGAGCATGTGGGCCCGTTTGGGTCAAAATTTGATTTTAGGCCCAATTACACCGTAGAGACCCAAAAAGGAACCTGTGTCGCTCGGGGCGACAATAGGCCTCCAAAAAGGCCGTTAGATGACTGAATTACCGAAATACCCTTAGTGGATAAATTACTGAATTACCCTTAGTGGGTAAATTACCGAAATACCCTTAGTGGGTAAATTACCGAAATACCCTTAATGGGTGAAATTACCGAATTACCCTTAGTGGGTAAATTACCGAAATACCTTTAGTGGGTAAATTACCAAAATACCCTTAGTGGGTAAATTACCGAAATACCTTTAATGGATGAAATTACCGAATTACCCTTAGTGGGTAAATTATCGAAATACCCTCGATGGGTAAATTATTGAAATACCCCCGAGGGGTGAAATTACTATTTTACCCCTAAGTGACGAAATGACCGTTATACCCTAAATGGTAGTTAAATATTCTTTATATTATTTTATATATCTGTTTATAATCGTAATACATTGCATTCATAACATACTGCATTGGGTTGGGTTTGTTGATTGGAGGAAGTACCGTTCTAGTGGCTCTGCCACAGACCGTTCTAGTGGCACCGCCACATACCGATATAGTGGCTTCGCCACATGTTCTTAATTTAGTGGCTCAGCCACATATACCGTTATTAGTTTTGGCTGGGTGGGTTGACATGGTCCCCACATGGTGTGTTGGTTGGTACGAGTGGAGAGTTAGTTGGCTGGATAGGATTGGGGCGGGCACATATCTATTTGCATTGGGATGATTTGGGGCTTAGGCCAAGCTTGTTACCGAATAGGGTTTAGGCCCAGACCGACACCGTATGGGCTCGGGCCCAGATTATAACCGTTATAGGGAATTACACACTGAGTTCTTGTAACTCACCCCTTTCTATTAACCGTGCAGGTAATCCCTAGCGTTAGAGGATTTGGAGATGCAAAGGACTCGGAGGTGGCCATACATTGGATTTGTTAATAAGTGAAACCTAGTAAATGCTTGGGTTTAATTTAATTTTACATTATTTTTGGGTTGATAATTTATGTAATATGGCGGTTGGGATTTTCTTTTAACTTTCATTTTGGTAACTCTTTTAATTATGAACTGCCAAATAGTTAAACACGTGTTTTTAAAATAATAACCGCTGTTTTCAAACATCACGTTTTCGTAACTTTGGAAGTCAGTCTTCCGCAACAAACGACGTTTTGAAAATA
The DNA here is from genome assembly GCA_025698515.1 of Gossypium sturtianum. Classification (NCBI taxonomy): domain Eukaryota; kingdom Viridiplantae; phylum Streptophyta; class Magnoliopsida; order Malvales; family Malvaceae; genus Gossypium; species Gossypium sturtianum. The sequence goes on along the minus strand of CM046951.1, from coordinate 74,447,280 downwards.
ATATTAGGTTGTAAGGAAAATAACCTTAAGGAAAACTCGTTTTAATAAGCAACGAAATTCAGGGTTTTTCAAACGGTAAAAAGTTTTAAATCGAGGAAGGGTTTTCAAATGATCGAGTAGTTTTAAATAACCGTTTGATGTAACATGTCAAATTCGGCCATAAAGTCTAGGCCGGGTTTGGGGTGTCAAACAATCTCTTGAACATTTTTCAATGTCAATCCAAGCGATTAATCAATCTTCACAAGCATATAAAAGATCAAGTGAGGTAATAAAGTATTTCTACCTTGAAACAGTTTAATCACAATAATCTTGCAAGTTATGCAAGGCATATGTATCACCGAATACAATGCTAATTTAAACTTCAGCTACCTTAGAAGAATAAACATGCACTGATTAAGTATTGTGTCAATTAATTACAATTTCAATATGATTAAATAATTAATCCATTAGTTATCTAACAATTAATATTGCAAGAATAACTTAGACATGCTTTTACTTAATCAAGCATCTTACCGAGGCCTATAACAACACAAACACAATTTTAATAATTCAAGCAGGCAAAATATAATCAACCCAACACGGATTAAATTCAAGCTAAATTGATTAAAATAAACATTTCAACAGCATAAATATTCATAAACATGTTTGTCAAAACAACATCGCAATTTAAAGAGATAGGGAACAAGAAGCAAATTCGGTGTTTCTCAGCGGCTTGACTGATTGCTCCGTTCTTCGTTCTCCGTTGTCCTCGGCTATCAAGGTGGCTTATGAACACTTTAATTTCTACTCAACAATGGCTGATGAGGATCTCTTTCCCAAGAGAGGAAATCGGCACTTGAACAAAAGGGGAAATGGAAAGGAAAAGTTGAGAGAAAGTGAGAGAGGAGAAGAGAGAATGAGAGTGTGAGGGATGAGTTGAATGATCAGCAATGGGTGGCTTTTATAGCTGATTGTGGCTGCTAAAAATAGAAAATTCCATCAGCCAAAGAGACCCCCCTTGGCCGGCCACACACATGGCAAAGTTGAGAGATTCAACTTTGCTAAAAATAGCCTGGGGCAAATCCATAAAGCCACATTTTTTGGAGGGGTTTGAATGCAAGGTTGAAAGTTCTTCAAGGGATTCTTTGCAAGCTTATTTAGTCAGCTAAAATGCTTATTTGGGTCAGCATATGGATGGTTCTGTGCAGCCCAATTGGTGGCTGGTTCGAAATTCGGTTCAACCAGTGCGGTTCAACTGAACCCTTTTTTTTCCATAATTAATTAATAATAATTTATTTAGCCCAAATTAAATTGGGAATAAATTAAAATTAATTATATTATGAATTAACAAACATTTTTGGACCATCTTAAGTTGGAAATAAATTTACCTCGATACTTCAAATTGCTTCTCGGGTTTATTCTTGAGCAAGGTTCTCTAGAGCCAATTTTAAAGCTCTTTGTGCGAATCACGCCGAAAATAGTCAAAATTAATCAAAATTAACTATAACATTAATTAAAATTCATCATGTTCATATTTTTAAAACAATTTAATCATTTTATAATATTTAATTATTTTTCGACAAGAATTTAACCGAAATACCATGATTTTAAGTTAAAAAGGGCATGTAAAAACACGTAAATTTTCGTGTTTCCACACCCCCAAACTTAATTCATTGCTCGTCCCGAGTAATGCACAAATTTGAAAAGAATTTTCTCGGAAACACATTTGAAAAACTCCTTCAAAATAACATTCTTCCGAAAATCATGAAATCAATATACTTACGCTCAAAAACAAGAAATTTGATAATTATGCTACTGAAGTATATATATCATTCAAATTAATCTCAACAATTACTACAATAGCAAAATTAGACTAAATGTTTTTTAATAAAGACATGTTAATCCCTACCAATTTGATTTTAATCCCTTATTCAAAATTAAACTGCAATCATTAAGCTTAACTGATGTCTTCATACGTTGAACAGTGCAATTTCTCTCCACTAATGTAGGTAACATTGGAACTTTGAATCAATAGGTCTTTAACAAGGTTGTAACGTGGCTGGGCTTAGGGGTAGGTAAAAGATAGATACTTTTAGGTTAAAACAACCCTAGACTCAGCTTGTATCAGACTTTTCGAAATAATTACCTTCAATACATCAACTTTCTTCCCTTTTCACATGCTCTTTAGTGCAATTTACTTCAAGTACATAAGCTTTTTTTTTATTTTTTTTCAAGTATTTTACTGCATGTACAACAGTTTTTAGAGCATTTCATACTTCTTTGCAACTCCCCCAAACTTATTTTCAAAGAATACTCTGAATAGTACCGAGTCTAGTGTTTGGGACATTTTTAAGATAATTAAGAGAAGTGATGGCTAACTTTGTAAGGGTTCAAATAAAATTAGGCCATAAATTCTCAAAGTTGGGTTTCAAAGGATAAAAATTTCATCATGGTTGGCTTAAAAGGCTCAAACGGTCCAAACAATAGTTGCCTAAATCATTTTCATCGTTCCATGCTTCCTAGGATTTCGCCTCAAGAAACTACTAAGTCAATTCTAAAGACTTAAACTTTCATGCATGCCTAACTTTCCTAAAGAACTAAAATTTTATGGTATGATTTGCATGCTTTATTAGAAATTCATTTCATGTCATTGTTAAGATAACATAACAATTTATTGAAATAATCAAACTTTATTCATACTTAAATTTAGCATACTTAACAAAATTCAAATTTATTGAACAAAAAAATATCATATTCATAATTAAAAGAAAAATTTTATTCTGAGTGGAAATAATTTCAATTTTCGGTCCCCCCAACTTAAAATGATCAATGTCCTCATTGTTTAAAGTGAATAGATACTATACACCAGGTAGGATTCCAGAAAAGAGGAGGTGAGTCAATTTGACTGCTTAAGTACCAAGCTCTTCCTAGATCCAATCCTAGACATGTATATACCTATTGCCACACTTTAGACTTTACTACTTGTTCATATTTACTTTTGATTCCCATCTCTTATTTTATTGTGCAGAATTTAAAAAAAATCCCTAATTAATCCTAATCCTAAATTAACATAAGAAGAAAAATAAAGTCAAGATCCCTCCCTTTTATTTATTTGTAGATCCTTCCAAATTGGACTCATCTTTTGCTCCATCATTATTGCCTTTGCATGAATTGCTTCGCTCCCTCTTCGATAATGGACTCCATGGTTCAAATATGAAATCTGGAAATTCAGGCACAAAAATAAATGGATCATTGTATATTTTCTTAAGAGCACTTCTCATCGAGTCATCCCTTATTTTTTAGTATCTCCAGTAAGCTTGCTACTGCCATTGCATATGTTGCATTAGGTCCATCAATTTTGATAACTCATCTCGAAGATCTGGGCTAGGAGGTGGAGCTCTAAATATTGAAGTTTCGATATCAAGTTCAGCTTCTGGTTCCATTGGTTTTGCCTCATTAGGGACTTCAGTTGATTGCTCTGGCGAGATCTCTGTGGGGTCATCTTCTGCTTCTTCGGGATCCTCACTCTCTTCAACTCATTGTTGTAGAACAGAATCTCTAGCTACTCGGTAGAGGTCCCAATCGATGATTGTGCCCTGACTATACCCTGTCTCTTTTTTACGTTCGCAAGAATTTTTGCTTTTAAGCACAGAATTGTTATCGTAAAGGGGAAATAGGCTGGGCCAGAACGTCTAACGACACAATTTCGCATTTCTCTTAGGATGATTTTTCCCACATCAATGGTCTTTCCAGTTAGAATTGAGTATAATAAGACCATTCGCTCTAATGAGATTGTAGTCCCATGCGAACTAGGCATAAGGCTGAAACGGATGAAATAGAACCATAGCTTCGTAAATGGTGTCAAATATTCTTTTCGACACGTGTGGATTCCTTGCTTTGACACGGTTCACTTAGAACCTGGAACTGTAAGTTCCTTGAGAATTTCTTACAAATTTTCAGGCTTAATGTTGCTCAACAAAGAAGAATATTCATCGTTTTCGAAATTAGGTAATTCAAAGAACTCATTAATAGCATTTGAATTTATTGGTACCTTGATTCCGCAAACTAGGACTTCGGTCAATTCGCTTGAGGTTAAGTTCGCATAGAATTCACGAACTAGTTCCTCATCTACACTTGGTCTCTTTTCACAAAATAGTTCCCAATTGAGGGCTTCAGCAACTTGACGAATACGTGCCATAAAGTCTCTATAGTTGCTTTCCTTCAATATGAAGCCCTTCTCTGGATGCATCTGTTGATTTTTGAAGATACTTTCGTATCTTAATTTGGCTTCTTCACAGTGTAACTTATTTTGCGTTTCATCGATTTGGGCGGAGGCACGAGTTCTCTTGCGAGGCATGATTAACCTGGACATAAGATGGAAAATTATTTTCTCAAAAATTTAATTAATAAAAATTATTAATAATTCAATAATTTGAAAAATTAAATAATTAAATAAAATTAAAAATCAAGGGAAGATTCTGTCTTACCACCCTTTTTTAAGAACTCCTAAAAAAGATAATTAAAAGCAAAAGTGGTTGATTTAAGGTAGGTTGGAGGATTTGACTAAGGATGGGTGAAGGTGTGCCGATCAAGTGCTTGAAGGGTGACTAGGCACGTGGCTGATGGTGTGGGAGCAGGAAACAATGTTCGGCAGGGGTTGATTCGGCAAGCAGTAGCGTGCGGGACCTTCCTCAATCTAGCCTGGTGGTGCCTTTGGGACGTATCACGGTGCTAAGTGCGGAGTGCGGGCGCGGCACAGGCATTTCTTTGGGCAAGAGCGGCCTTGCGCGCGTGGATGGGCGCTGGAATAGGTCTGAGCGTAGGTTCTTTGGGCGTCTTTGGAGTGGGCCTTTGGCCGAAGTCTTTGGAGTTAGGCTTGCGGCACTTTTGGGGTTTTGGTTCTTTGGGGGTTTGAAGATGGATGAATGGAGGGAGAAAGGTTGATGGTATTTATAGAGGGAGAAATAAGATTTGTAGTAGAATTCTTAGAAAAGTTTAATGAAAAAAAATTCTTAAGTTCTAATTCTACTCAAAGTAAATAAGAATTAATAATTAAATATATGCATATGAAATTATCAACTGTTATTAAATTATTAAGATAAACATAAAATATAATCAAAATAAAATTAATCCTAATTCTAAGCTAAGTTGATAAAAATTAATATATAAATTATAACTAATATAATTATATATTAAAGTTTATCAAATTATTAATAATATTAAAGATATTTATTCTAGATGCTTTTTGAAAATATTCACAAAGAAAGGCACCTAGTTTTTTTTTATTTACGAAAAGAGCGACTAAATTTTAAAAACAATTCAATTAAGTCTCTGGACTTAATGAAAATTTAAAATTGAGTTGCAAATTAAAACTTGGATAAAAATTGACCCTTTTATTTGAAAAAAACTAAAAATTTATTTTTCCATTTAGGGGATAATTTCTTAGAAAATTATATCAAAATAAATTCCCTGGAAAGATTGGAGGGGTCACAAACGGTCCCGCTTAAGTTCCAATCTCCTAGACAGAATTTATTTAAACATACTAAACTTGAAAATATACCCTAAATCGTTTATTCAAAAGGACAAACAAAAAATTAAGTATCCGATAAAATGAACGAGATTTTATCCCGTTCAATTTTATCTCCCCAATAATGTTTCAGGCGCTGAGCATTAACTCAGAAATTACCTCCCTTACCTTGGACTTCAACAACTCCGTATGGATAGACTTGGTGAATCGTAAATGGATCGGACCAACGCGATTTTAGCTTACCTGGAAAGAACTTCAATCTGGAATTGAACAACAAGACTTGCTGACCTGCTTCAAATTCTCGAACTCGAATGTGGTTGTCATGCCATTTCTTGAGTCTTTCTTTAAGTAATTTAGCATTTTCATATGAGAACATTCGGAACTCTTCTAACTCATTGAGTTGGAACATCCGTTTCTCTTTTGCGAGCTTAGGATCCAAATTAAGCTGCTGAAGAGCCCAGCTTTGTGCTCTAACTCTAATGGTAGATGACAGGCTTTCCCAAAAACCAACCTATAGGGTGACATCCTTAAAGGTGTCTTGTATGCTGTTCTGTAAGCCCATAAATCATCATCTAATCTTGTGGACAAATCTCATCGTTTCGGGCAGACTACCTTCTCAAGTATGCCTTTGATCTCCTTATTTGCCAGTTCAGCTTGCCCATTCGCTTGCGGATGGTAAGCTCTTGCAACCTTGTGTTTCACTCCGTGCTTGTCTAATAACCATTTTAGCCACTTGTTCACAAAGTGGGATCCTTCATCACTGATGATAGCTCTTGGGGTTCCAAACCTTGTGAACACATGCTTCTGCAGAAACTTCATCACAACCTTAGAATCATTTGTCGGATATGCCTCAGCCTCGACCCACTTAGACACATAGTCTATTGCTACTAGTATGTACTTATGACCACAAGATGGAAGAAAAGGACCAAGAAAGTCAATACCCCATACATCGAACAGCTCTACCTCAATGATGTTTGTTCGAGGCATCTCATTTCTGTTGGTGACATTTCCAACCCTTTGACATCGATCACAGCTCTTCACGTAAGCATATGCATCCTTGAATAGTGTTGGCCAAAAGAATCTGGCTTGCAATACTTTGGCCGCTGTACGTGTACCTCTGAAGTGTCCCCCACTTGGAGCTGAGTGACAGTGGTATAAAATCTTTGGTATTTCATCTTCTGCCACGCATCTCCTGATCATCTGATCTGCACACTTTTTAAACACATATGGCTCTTCCCAGAAATAGTACTTCACATCGTGAAGAAACTTTTTCCTTTGTTGATACGTCTTATCAATTGGCATCAAACCACAAGCTAAATGAACTATCTGAGATGGGATAGATGATACCCGTATCTAACCACTTGATGATATCTTTCTTCACTACGTCTTTCATGATGGGGTTCAGTCTCCGTTGTCCATCGATCGTCCCTTTTTTGCCATCTTCCAGGATAATCTTGTGCATGCATACAGATGGACTAATACCGCGAATATCGGCTATGGTCCATCCGATGGCATTCTTGAATTGTTTCAAAACTAAGATAAGTTTCTCTTCTTACTTAGTGGTCAATTCTGCTGAAACAATCACAGGCAGAGTAGAAGCGTTACCTAAATAAATGTATTTTAAATGAGAAGGTAATACCTTGAGTTCTAATTTAGGTGGCTCCTCGATCGAAGCTTTTGGTTGGGAATAGTCTCTCTTTTCAAACCCAAAGATTCAAAATGGGATTGCGGATTAAATCCCCTTTGATTATCTTCTAGCAAAGCTAAGTATTCATCCTCCTCTTCATCATTTTGGGGATCCAATGTCAAAATTCTTCCCAGTGGGTCCTCAACACAGTTGAGTTCCTTCTCCACTACTAAATCCTCTAAATTGGACACTACATAGAAATCATCAATTGTGTTAGGAAATCGCATAGACTTAAAGACGTTAAATGTTACCTGATCATCCTGAACACGCATAGTGAGCTCGCCCTTCTGCACATCAATAAGGGTCCTTCCAGTTGCTAGGAATGACCTTCCTAGGATGATTGGTACTTCTTTGTCTGCTTCAAAATCTAGAATTACAAAGTCAGTAGGAAAGATAAACTTATCTACACGTACCAATACGTCCTCAATTTTTCCTTCTGGATGTGCTAAGGATCGATCTGCTAGTTGAAGCGTAACTGTAGTTGGTCTAACTTCTCCTATCCCCAACTTCCTAAATATTGACATAGGCATCAAGTTGATACTTGCACCTAAGTCACATAATGCCTTACCACAATATGTTGCTCCAATGTTGCACGGTATGGTAAAACATCTAGGATCCTTCAATTTTGGGGGTAGTTTGTCTTGAAGATATGCACTGTATTCCTTCGTCAGAGCTATCGTCTCAAATTCTCCAAGTCTTTGTTTCTTAGACAAGATATCTTTCATGAACTTGACGTAGTTCGGCATTTGCTCAAGTGCTTCAACCAACGGGATGTTGATGTGAAGTTGCTTGAGTACGTCAAGGAACTTCTTGAATTGAATCTCCTGCTTCTACTTCTGAAGTCTTTGAGGGTAGGGTGGTGGTGGTTTCATTACTGGAACTGGTTCTGGTTGATTCACCTTTGGTGGCAATTCTGCATCTAACAAAGTTGTTAGTTGATCAGAATTAGCTGGTCCTGAGGTTACTTTGTTGGGTTTTATAGATTCGAGTTCTGGTGAAACTGGGATTTCAACACTTGGTTGAACTTCTGAATCTTGATCTTTAGCTGGCTCCTTTTCAACTTCGACAGTGTTGGGCTCTACTGTCTTTCCACTCCTCAATGTCAACGCTTTACAATGTTCCTTCCACAGATTTCTTAGATTCTCTGTGTCACTAGGTATAGCACCTTGTGGTTGGTTCCTGAGTTCAGTAGCAAGTTGGCCCACTTGATTCTCCAAATTCCTTAAAGTGGCATCGTTTTTCACCATGTATGCCTTCAATAGATTCTCTAAGCTATTGGATGGTTTCGCTTGGGTTAGTTTCTGAACTTGTTAGGGGAAGCTAGGCAGCTGAATTGGTCTAGGTTGGGCATAAGTGTTACTGGTTCCAGCCCCTTGGTTACTCTAGGAAAAATTCGGGTGATTTCGCCACGATGAGATATAAAAGTTGGATTGCAGTCCTTGCCTACCTCGATTTTGGTTCTGGTTACCCATGTAATATACGGATTCAGGGTTCGATGGACATTCTTCAAACAAATGTCCTTCCCCACAATACATACAGGCTATATTTTCAAATTGGTTAGGTGGTTGGGCTGCAAAACTGTTAGACCCATTAGTGGTAAGATTCTTAAGCATTGAGGGTATTGAAGATACCTGAGATGCGAGTGAAGTGAGAGCGTCCACTTCATGTATTCCAGTGACTCGTCTTCCTGACGCTGCTCGATTGGTTGGCCATTGATAATTGTTGCTGGCAATTCTTTCGATAATTTTGTAAGCCTCATTATAAGACTTAGAAAGGAGAGCACCATTAGCAGAGGCGTCCACTACCATCCTCGTGTGAGCGTTGAGACCATTATAGAATGTCTCAAGTTGAATGCAATGTGGGATTCCATGATGAGGGAACTTTCGTAATAACTATTTGTACCTTTCCCATGCCTCATACAGGGACTCATCATCCAATTGTTGGAAGGTAGTGATCTCAATCCTTAACTTGGCATTCTTGCTTGGCGGGAAATACTTCATGAGGAATCTCTCTGCTGACTCTTCCCATGTGGAAATTGAGTTCAGTGGAAATGAGTTCAACCAGGCTCGAGCTCTGTCCCTTAGCGAATATGGGAACAACTTTAATCGTAATGCATCTTCGGGTACTCCGGCTAATTTGAAAGAATCACTCACTTCCATAAATAATCTTAAGTGAAGATGAGGATCTTTAGTAGGCATTCCACTGAATTGGCCTGATGCGAAGCATCGGAACATGACCGGCTTCACTGAATTATTGTGCCTCGATTTCTGGTCTCCTAATACTCGGATTAAGATCATTAAATACTGGCACAGCATACTGTCGTAAAGCTCTATCCCTATCATCAGCAATAAGGATAGGATTCTGAGCAAGGTTTGCTCCGTTTCCTTGATTCATATTCTCGAAGTTCATCTCTTCGGTCCTTCTCTGGTTCGCTTGTCTTCTTCGCTGTCGAAAGGTTCGTTCTATTTCAGGGTCCACAGGGAGTAAGTCGATAATCTGGTCAATACTCATAAACACCTAAAATAATCACAGAATAATTAAGTAAGTAAAAATTTAAATAGGAAAATAAATAAACCAAAGTGTAAAAAAAGATTCACAAATAATGGCTTTTTTTTAAAACAGTCCCCGGCAACGGCGCCAAAACCTTGGAACGATGGAAAAAAATGTGCAAGTGTACACAATCGTAACAAGTAATAAAGTGACAAGTAAATGTCGAGTTATCATACCCACAGGGACTGTAAAAAGGAATATTTATGAAATTAATTTTAAAACACTTTGGTGATGGAAAATATTTTGGTTCAAAGATGATTAAAAATTAAGGTTTAAAAACTAAGTAACAAAAATTAAAATTAAAAAGGTTCTAATGCACGATTTCAAATAAGGTTTAATCAAGATGATATAATTGTGTTGGATTAATTACATTCCTTTAACGTAGAATTATTAAACTTATGTTTATACTGCTACGAACAAATTCACGGCAACTCAGTAATTTGCTAACTACTGTTCATACATGCTTATTAAATTAATTAATCTCTTGAACATTTTTCAATGTCAATCCAAGTGATTAATCAATCTTCACAAGCATATAAAAGATCAAGTGAGGTAACATAGTATTTCTACCTTGAAACAGTTTAATCACAATAATCTTGCAAGTTATGCAAGGCATATGTATCGCCGAATACAATGTTAATTTAAACTTGAGCTACCTTAGAAGAATAAACATGCATTGATTAAGTATTGTGTCAATTAATAACAATTTCAATATGATTAAATAATTAATTCATTAGTTATCTAACAATTAATATTGCAAGAATAACTTAGGCATGATTTTACTTAATCAAGCATCTTACCGAGGCCTATAATAACACAAACACAATTTCAATAATTCAAGCAGGCAAAATATAATTAACCCAACACGGATTAAATTCAAGCTAAATTGATTAAAATAACCATTTCAAAAGCATAAATATTCATAAGCATGTTTGTCAAAACAACAACGCAATTTAAAGAGATAGGGAACAAGAAGCAAATCCGGTGTTTCTCCGCGGCTTGACTGATTACTCCGTTCTTCATTCTCTGTTGTCCTCGGCTATCAAGGTGGCTTATGAACACTTTAATTGCTGCTCAACAATGGCTGATGGGGATCTCTTTCCCAAGATAAGAAATCGGTGCTTGAACAAAAGGGGAAATGGAAAGGAAAAATTGAGAGAAAGTGAGAGAGGAGAAGAGAGAATGAGAGTGTGAGGGATGAGTTGAATGATCAGCAATGGGTGGCTTTTATAGCTAGTTGTGGCTGCTAAAAATAGCAAATTCCATCAGCCAAAGAGACCCCCTTGTAACGCCCCAAAATTTAGGGGTTGTAATTTTTGCTTAATTGTATGTTGTGCTTGCTCAGCTGGTTAATTGAGGGTATTTGGGGGTTCTAGGGAGGCCTGGGTTCGAGTCTGAGCCTTAGGAAAATTTTGGTTTTTGACCCTAAAGTGAAGATGGTTGGCAGTTTTAGGGCTTAAGTAATTTTGTGTGTGTTTTAGTAGCACAACTTGAGCATGTGGCTTAGTGGTGTGGTGTCAAGGGGAGAGCAAGGAAAGGAGGGGTTCGAATCCCACAGTTTGCAATTGGAGGATTTTATTTTGTGGCTTGAGAGTGGAGGAAGAAGAGTTTGGATCAAACTCTTCAAGTGTAGTTGGAGACTTGGTCAACAAGTTCGAATGGGAGGCTAGGAGTGATTCAATGGGAAGATAGTGGAGAAAATCAAGGAGGGGAGGAGAGTAGGAGAGTTGGCCGAATGTGGGAGTGTGCCTAAGGGGGATATTTCGACTAGGGGGTGGATTAGAAAGCATTTTTGGCAGCTTAGGTGTGAGTGCAAACCGAAAGTCTCTTTGTGTAGTGCGGCTTCTTCTTTTGTTCTTTTCGGGATTTCTCCTTGGAAGCATTTCGTGCACTTTTCCTTCTCTTCTCCTTCATACCTCTCGTGCTTTTTTTCCTTTTCTTTTGCTAATAGCCTAAACACTTGTTTGGCCGAATCTTCTTCTTCCCATCTCTCTTCACATTTCATCCGTTTCTTTTCTCCCCTCTAGGCTGTATAGCCACACTTCTTCCTATTTGATTTCCCTTTAGCCGAACATCAATTCTTCTGAAAACTTTGGTCCTCTTTCTGCTGGCTGAACTTGGTAAGCCTAACCTTTCTAATCTCTTTACCCCGAATCTTTTATTCCTTGGTGGTTGAAGCCGGATTCTATTGACAAACAACTGACGTTTGTCATCGACTTTGGTTTTGAGACCCGCTTTCAGTAGCCAACGAATAGGACTGATTACCGTTACACTGTAGGAGGTCACATCTTGTGGGGCATCGAGGAGTGTCTCAATCGGCAATCCATAGCAGGTGTGTAATCTCACACCACTGTTTATTCTGATATGCGATGTTCTATGAATCGGCTAAAAGCCGAAATACCAAAAAGTCAGAGTATCGGCAACTGAGAGCTCTCGAGTGTGAGAGCGCTCGTAGAGTTACACCGAGTCAATAGTGTTGGCGATAGACTATGGGGAGTGACTCAAACTCTGTTTCGCGGAACTGAAGCTGTAATGGGCCTTGTTGAGTCGAAGTGGGCTATGTGGGCCCAATGGGTTAATGGACCCACAAGGATGAAATCCGTGGTAAGTGCCGGACGATTATTACGGCTGCGAAGTCCACAGATCCGAGATAATAAATGGGTTGTTTGGGCCACACGAGCGTGTGGGCCCGTTTGGGCTGAAATTAGATTTTAGGCCCAATTGCACCGTTTTGACCCGAAATGGAATCTGTGTCGCTCGAGGCGACAGTTGGCCTCTGGAAAGGCCATAGATGAGTAAATTATTGAACTACCCTTGGTGGGTAAATTACCGAATTACCCTTGGTGGGTAAATTACCAAAATACCCTTGGTGGGTAAAATTACCGAAATACCCCGAGGGGTGAAATTACCGTTTTACCCTTAGTGGTAGGATCATCGATGTATGAATAGTAACTGTATGATTGATGTTGATGATGATGCACTGCTTACTTAATTTAATTATGACATGGCATACTGCATGGGTTGGGTTATTGATTTGGAGGAAGCACTATACTGGTGGCTCTGCCACGTTATACTGATTTAGTGGTTTCTACCATGTTATACTGATTTAGTGGTTTTTGCCATGTTATACTGATTTAGTGGCTCAGCCACGTATACTGTTATTAGCAGCTAGTCTGCGTTATTGGTGTGCTAGTTGGGTGGGTTGACTTGGTCCCCACAGGTGTGTTGGTTGGTACGGGTGGTGTGTTGGTTGGACTGGGTTGGGTACATATTTGTTATGCATATCATAGGGCTTCGGCCCAGACTGTTACTGAGTAGGGCTTCGGCCCAGGCTGTTATTAAATAGGACTTCGGTCTAGACCATTACTGATTATGGCTTAGGCCCAGATTGATACTGTATGGGCTTGGGCCCAAACTGTGGGTGTAATAAGGGGATTACACACTGAGTTCTCGTAACTCACCCTTTCTCTCTAACTGTGCAGGCAATCCCCAGCCTTAGAGGATTTGGAGCTGCGAGGGACTCGGAGGTGGCCACACGTCCTGTAGGTTCTTGGGGTTAATTTAGCTACTTTATTTTACTTTACTTTACTTTAATTTTTGGGTTAATAATTTTGTAATAAGGCCATTGGAATTGTTTTTAACTATTATTTTGTATTTCTTTACAAACTGCTAATTTTTTAAACACGGGTTTTAAAATAATAACTACTGTTTTTAAAATATCACGTTTCCATAACTGTTTAAACTAGACTTCCGTAACCGACAAGGTTTTAAAAACAAAATAATAGATGCATAATAATATATTTGAAAAGGAATGATTTCTAGTAAAGCTAGTTTTGTTAATAAGCAACGAAAATCCAGATTTTTAAATGGTAGAAAGTTTTGATTCGTAGATGAATTTTCCAACGAACACAAAAGTTTTCAAACAACACCTGATGTGGCACACTAGATTCGGTCATAACGTCTAGGCCGGGTGTGGGGTGTTACATTTATTGGTATCAGAGCGAGGTTGCAAAACTCGGCTGTGGAATGGGTTTTGAAAATTTTCCAAATCTGTTTAAATTTTGGTTTAGAAAAGTAGTGATGTTACTGAAAGTGTGGCACACCGAGTCTCTGACACCAAATCCGTAAGTTTCTTTACTCTATACTTTATTATATGCTGAAATGGATGTACTAAGAAACTAATAAGAACAGTAGTAGTATACTGAAACTCCTTAGCTGTAGAAATCGAGACTATAGGAGACTGAAACTGTAGTAAATGCGACCTGCAAAAATAATCCTAATTACTTCTTTTCATAAGATATCTGTTAATAATTATGTGAACTATAAGCTGATTCATAAAATTTTTTAATCAGAAAATTCACTACATCGATATGAGCACAAGAGGTCGTAGAAGGGGTACACATGGCCGTGGTAGAGGCCGAGGTGCTAGGGCTGGGTCCTCAGCATCAGGACATATGCCTGAAAGGGAAGCACTGGCATCACCAGTGACTGAGACGGGGTCTCATGACTGAGCAGGTCGGGATGATGCCCTGTCCCAAGCAATGCTACGGGTTCTGGAAAGGGTTGCTGGAGCGAGTACCGGGTCAGTGGCCCGAGGGTCAATTTCTGAGCGACTCCGGTCAAATGGGGCAAAAATCTTCAGGGGCATCTCTGGTGTTACCCTGAATGTAACAGAATACTAGTTGGAGGCGGTAGAGCAAATAATGGATGATCTGGACTGCACGGTAGAGCAAAAACTGAAGGGAGCAGTGTCCTTACTGCGAGATGAGGCATACCAATGGTGGCTTACCGTGAGGGAAGGCACGCAGGCTGACCGTGTGACTTGGGACTTCTTTAAGGCGACCTTCCAAGGAAAATATGTCGGGGCAAGTTATGTGGATGCCTGGAGAAATGAATTTCTGAATCTGGTTCAGGGGAATAAGTCTATAGCGGAGTATGAGGCAGAGTTCCTGCGATTGAGCCCAGTATGCTCGGGGCATCGTTGCGACTGAGTATGAGCGCTGCATGCGGTTCGAGGATGGTCTCCGGGATGAGTTGCCGGTACTGATAGCCTCGCCGAGGGAAAGAGACTTCGCTGCCCTGGTTGAGAAGGCTAAGATTGTCGAGGATGTGAAACGCTCAGAGCGTCAGAATCGTGAGCAGGATAGGGGAAGAAGTAAGAGGAATTTTGGGCCTTCAAGTTCTTCTGGTGGGCCTAAGAAGAGGCCTAGGTTTGATGGGCCAGCCCGAGCTGGGGTTCCTAATGTTGCAATCAGACCGCAGCCTTGCGCTGAGTGTGGGAGATCTCATTTGGGAGAGTGCTGGAAAAAAACTGGGGCGTGTTTCAGATGTGGCTCCAGGGATCATCAGGTTAGAGACTGTACTCAGAGGCCCGTTCAGATGCAAACTGGAAGCCAGGGTTATGTGCAGCTAGGGAGAGGTGGTCAGCAGCCACTGAGAGGCCGTGGTCCAGCCAGAGGGGAAATAGGTTTGGACGAGGTCGAGGAGCACCAGGTAGAGGTGCTGGTAACACAGAGGTGAGACAACCAGCGTTGGTATATGCTACTTGGCGTCGAGAAGATGGCGATGCACCTGACGTCATAACTGGTACGTTCCTTGTAACACCCCAAATTTGGGCCTAGAAGAATTGGGCCCAATGGGCCTTGGGAAAGGGAGCGTTTAAAATTTTTGAGATGTAAGTATCACTTAGAATATCATTAAGATAGTATCGGGATTAATTGAAGCCTTAGAGTTAGGGGTGACCTTAGGGAAAAATTTATTTTTCTCACTTAGTGGACCCTAGTCTCAAGCATGAGGCCTCATAAGCAGATTTAGAGAATAGAGGACACAAATAGGCTTGAAGTCCAGTGGTAAGTGGCGTCATATAGGGTTTAAAAGGTGGTATTTGTGTTTAAAAGACCAAAGTGGGCTTGTGGCCCAATATTAGGTGGCGCTGTAAGGGAGCTAGAGGGTGGCGTCACTAGCAGTTGAAGGGGTCCAAGTTTTGGGCCACTTGGAGCCCATGTTTTGGGCTAATTTCGGCAGCCCAAGGAGAGCTAGGGGGACGGCACAAGGCTATTATTTAGGGGATTTTTAATGTATATAATATGTGGATATTAGGCCTATTTTGGAGGAGTTAGTAGATTAAGATAAGGAAGAAAGATAAGAGTTATCATTTGGTTGCAGAGTTGGCCGAAAATCAAACACAGGAGAGGGGGGAGAGAATTGGTTTAGTATGGCAAGGGGTGTGCCGAAAATTTGAAGGCCATCTCACTTGTTTTCTTTTCTCATCTTTTCTCTTCCAAAAGCCGAAAATCACCACCTCCCTCACCTTTTCTTTCTTTTTCTTTGAAACTTTCTTTTAGCCGAATCTTCTGATCCCCATTGTTATTCTTTTCCCATTCACTAAAGGCCGAAACTCCTCATTCAATTCTTCTAAAAATCCGAAAAAACACATCTAGTTCATCTTTTCGGGATTTTCTTAAAAGCCGAAATTCCTAGATCTATACTCTTCTACGCTTCGATCTTCTTCTGGGATTACCGAATCTTTCTGCAATGGGGTAGCTGAAATCATCTGTAGAGGTAAATTTCGATTCGTGTATTCTTTTCCGGCTTTTAGAGATCTTAGCCGAATGGCTATATGGTTAACTAATATGGTGTTTTCTATATCGTTTGTATTAGGGATTTGAAGGGGATTCAATCGCTTAGATTTCTAAGCGAGTTGAGAGCCCTTGGATCGTATCACTTTCGGGATTTCAAGGTAAGGAGATCTCATTAATTTAAGCATATAATTCGGGTAAAACACTAACCCTTGGCCGAATATAGGAGAGGCCTTATCTTCAAGCGTTCTTTTCGACTTTTGAGCAAAGTTGTAGACAAAGAGGCGAGATCCGATTAGCGAGGGTATCGACATAGAGGGTAGTCCTACGTATTAATCAGTGTGTAACATTCTCACACCATTTGGATTGCTTGTTAGTATATGGTTATAAATCTATTATATTCGCTAAATGCGGAAATACTGGCATGGTGTTGAAAACCCGAGGAGGGTAAAGGTGAATCACCGGGTTAGTCATCTCTGTCATTCTAAAGTGAATGTTTCATCGATTTGGTATGATGAACATGTATGCGGTTTACGTGATTGCATGGGGTTGGGTGATTGATAAAAGGGAAGTGTTCTTGTTGTAGTGGCTTTTGCCATGATGCATTGTAGTGGCTAATGCCATGATGCATTGTAGTGGCTAATGCCATGATCTCGTTGTAGTGGCTATTGCCATGATCGACGATGAGCGACTATCTACGGCATGAGCGCCATCGATGGTGTGTAGCGGTGTGGGTTGATTGTAGAAATCCCCAATGGTGTGATTGGCGGTAAGGGTGGTGTGTAGCGGATGGAAACCTAAGGACCAGGTTGGGCTTTTCATATTTTACGATATATTATACTCTGTTATCATTCGTGGGGCTAAGGCCCAATCGATGGTGCACACGAGGTTGCACACCGAGTCTCGCGACTCACCCCATTATTTAACATCTTTCGGGTAGCACCTAGTGCATCGGCCGGGTTGGAGAAGAGCGCAAGGTGGCCATGCAAGGGATTATTTTGATTCAAACAAAAGACTTTACTAGTTTATTTATTTTTAATATTTTTAATTAGTGGGTTTAAATTTCATTGTAATAAGGCCATGGCCCACTAGCTTCATATTTTCGGTTGTTTTGGGCTTTTATTATTATTAGACATTTACATTTTACGTTTTAATTAAGTTAAGGCATGTATCAAATTTCGGTTTTTAATCCACTAAGGCATAAATATAAAATGTATATCTTTTACAAATCATCCAACCATTTAGTTTTCTCGAATAATGTGTTAAACTCAAGAAAAATATTTTTTGAAATTGCGACATCATTTAAAATCTCCCTAAGTGACATGCCAGATTCGATCATAGTGTTTGGGCCGAGTTTGGGGTGTTACAAATTGGTATCAGAGCCAAGTTCAAAACTCAGCTTTGGGGTTTTGGGCTCAAAACATTTTCTAAAGTTGGGTTTTTGAAAACATGCATGTTTATAAATAACACAAGAGGGTTTTCTCGGCATGGCACCTGCGTCACCAGCCCAAGTCCGCCAGGTAAGTATTCAGAACTCACTGTGTGTTATATATATATGTGGGCTTGATGGGATTTAAGGGACGTAGGTTATTTTAATTAGAGCTTGATGGACCTTAGGCCTAGTTAAATGACTCTCAATTGCATAAGAATTAATCCAACCGAACAAACCTGTAGACAAGTCGCAAGACTAGGGTGTGGCAATGAGCATGCGCATGTCTAGGATTGGATCCGAAAGAGCACAGTACTTAGCGATCCTAGTGACTTACCTCATCTTATTTGGAATCCTACAGTGGTGCGTAGTTTATTCACCCTAGCCACGAGGATTTGTTGTGGGCCAAAATCTATAACTAAAACCCAAAAGGGACCAACCACTGATTTTCACAAAATTGCGAGATGTCCCTAGTTTAAAAAAATTTTTTGAAACACCTGGTTGGCAAAATTACCAAAATACCCCATTTTCAAATTACCAAAATACCCCGAAATGTAAAAATTACCTTATTTCACAAAGGAACCCTATTTTGGAAAATTACGAAAATACCCACAGAGGATAAATTACTAAAATACCCCAGGTAGTGAAGCGATGAAGACACCCCTACATGATGAATGTAAGTTCGTGGATGCTACTTGTATGTGGATGGTTGATGATTGAACGTATGTGCTTCTTAGGACTAGAAGATGTGAACTTGAGACTGAAACTTGTGGATGTGATTCCGAATTCGAAAGAACTACTCTTAAACTACTGTTCATAAGACTGTTCGTGGTTAATCAGTGGAAGAAAACTATTAATTCATAAAAATTTCTAATCAGATAAACGTCAATCGGAAGAATGAGTACAAGGGGACGAGGACGCTCTAGATGCGAATACCGGTGCGTACTCTACCACAGCATACTAAGTGTTTCTTTTGGCTTTAGAATTAGAGTGCGCATCGAAAACATAGTGGTGAGACTTGGGTAGTACGATTAATAGTTAGTTGGAAATTTCGAGGATGAAATTTATTTAAGGAGTGTAGAATTGTAACACCCCGAATTTGGGCCTAGAAGAATTGGGCCCAATGGGCCTTGGGAATGGGAGCGTTTAAAATTTTTGAGAAGTAAGTATCACTTAGAATATCATTAAGATAGTATCGGGATTAATTAAAGCCTTAGAGTTAGGGGTGACCTTAGGGAAAATTTTATTTTTCTCACTTAATGGACCCTAGTCTCAAGCATGAGGCCTCATAAGCAGATTTAGAGAAGAGATGACACAAATGGGCTTGAAGTCCAGTGGTAAGTGGCGTCATATAGGGTTTAAAAGGTGGTATTTGTGTTTAAAAGACCAAAGTGGGCTTGTGGCCCAATATTAGGTGGTGCTGCAAGGGAGCTAGAGGGTGGCGTCACTAGCAGTTGAAGGGGTCCAAGTTTTGGGCCACTTGGAGCCTATGTTTTGGGCTAATTTTGACAGCCCAAGGAGAGCTAGGGGGACAGCACAAGGCTATTATTTAGGGGATTTTTAATGTATATAATATGTGGATATTAGGCCTATTTTGGAGGAGTTAGTAGATTAAGATAAGGAAGAAAGATAGGAGTTATCATTTGGTTGCAGAGTTGGCCGAAAATCAAACACGGGAGAGGGGAGAGAATTGGTTTAGTATGGCAGGGGTGTGCCGAAATTTGAAGGCCATCTCACTTGTTTTCTTTTCTCATCTTTTCTCTTCCAAAAGCCGAAAATCACCACCTCCCTCACCTTTTCTTTCTTTTTCTTTGAAACTTCCTTTTAGCCGAATCTTCTGATCCCCATTGTTATTCTTCTCCCATTCACTAAAGGTCAAAAATCCTTATTCAATTCTTCTAAAAACCCGAAAAAACACATCTAGTTCATCTTTTTTGGATTTTCTTAAAAGCTAAAATTCCTAGATCTATACTCTTCTACGCTTCGATCTTCCTCTGGGATTGCCGAATCTTTCTGCAAGGGGTTAGCTGAAATCATCTGTAGAGGTAAATGTCGATTCGTGTATTCTTTTCTGGCTTTTAGAGATCTTAGCCGAATGGCTATATGGTTAACTAATTGGATGTTTTCTATCGTTTGCGGCATTCCGGGATTTGAAGGGGATTCAATCGCTTAGATTTCTAAGCCAGAGTTCAGTAGCCCTTAGATCGTATCACTTTCGAGATTTCAAGGTAAGGAGATATGTTAATTTAAGCATATAATTCGGGTAAAACACTAACCCTTGGCGAATATAGAGAGGCCTTATCTTCGCGTTCTTAGGCTTTTGAGCAAAGTTGTAGACAAAGGGCGATGGAGATCCGATTAGCGAGGGTATCGACATAGAGGGTAGTCCTACGTATTAATCAGTGTGTAACATTCTCACACCATTTGGATTGCTTTTTAGTATATGGTTATAAATCATTATATATTCGCTAAATGCCAAAATCTTGGCATGGTCGTTGAAAACCCGAGGAGGGTAAAGGCGAATCACCGGGTTAGTGATCTCTGTCATTCTAAAGTGAATGTTTCATCGATTTGGTATGATGAACATGTATGCCGGTTTTCGTGATTGCATGGGGTTGGGTGATTGATAAAAGGGAAGTGTTCTGTTGTAGTGGCTTTTGCCATGATGCATTGTAGTGGCTATTGCCATGATCGACGATGAGCGACTATCTGCAGCATGACTGCCATCGATGGTGTGTAGCGGTGTGGGTTGATTGTAGAAATCCCCAATGGTGTGATTGGCAGGTAAGGGTGGTGTGTAGCGGATGGAAACCTAAGATTGAGTTGGGCTTTTCATATTTTCTGATATACCATACTCTGTTATCTATTCTGTGGGGCTAAGGCCCAATCTGATGGTGCACGAGGGTTGCACACTGAATCTCACGACTCACCCCATTATTTAACATCTTTCAGGTAGCACCTAGTGCATCGGACCGGGTTGGAGAAGAGCGCAAGGTGGCCATGCACGGGATTATTTTGATTCAGCAAAAGACTTTACTAGTTTATTTATTTTTAATATTTTTAATTAGTGGGTTTAAATTTCATTGTAATAAGGCCATGGGCCACTAGCTTTATATTTTCGGTTGTTTTGGGCTTTTATTATTATTAGACATTTACGTTTTACGTTTTAATTAAGTTAAGGCATGTATCAAATTTCGGTTTTTAATCCACTAAGGCATAAATATAAAATGTATATCTTTTACAAATCATCCAGCCATTTAGTTTTCTCGAATAATGTGTTAAACTCAAGAGAAATATTTTCTGAAATTACGACATCTTTTAAAATCTCCTTAAGTGACATGCCAGATCCGGTCATGGAGTTTGGGCCGGGTTTGGGGTGTTACATTCCTCATTCACGATGTGCCATTTACAGCTTTAATTGACATTGGGTCTACGCACTCGTATGTTGCATGTACTGTGTCAGGAACATTGGGCATACAGTTTGAACTTCCTGATAGGGAGCTGTCAGTGATTAGTCCACTGGGACAGTCGGTTAGAGTGAATAAAGTATTTAGATATGTGCCTCTAGAGGTCCAAGAGGTTGTCTTTCCAATGAATTTGATGGAACTGCCGTTTGGCGAGTTCGATCTCATTTTGGGTCATGTCGTGTCTGCCAAAGGAATTAGGGTTGATCCCCGAAAAGTTGAGGCCGTATTAGATTGGAAGCCACCGAAGTCGGTATCTGAGATTCGAAGTTTTCTGGGTCTGGCTGGGTATTACAGACAATTTGTTGAGGGGTTTTCACTGATTGTTGCACCCCTAACTAACTTACTGCGCAAGGGAGTACCGTTTGTTTGGGCTGACAAACAGCAGGAGAGTTTTGAGAAACTAAAGAAGATTCTGACTGAAGCCCCAGTATTAATTCAGCCAGAGGCTGGAAAGGAATTCGTTGTCTACTGTGTTGCGTCACACACGGGCTTGGGTTGTGTGCTGATACAAGAGGGGAAGGTGGTGGCTTATGCGTCCCGTCAGCTTAAGCCGCACGAGGTGAATTATCCTACTCATGACCTAGAATTAGCTGCAGTGGTATTCACACTAAAGATTTGGAGACACTACTTGTACGGGGAGAGGTCGATCATTTATACCGACCATAAAAGTCTCAAGTACCTCCTTACTCAGAAGGAGTTGAACCTTAGGCAACGAAGATGGAGAGAGTTGCTTAAGGATTATGATTGCTCGATTGAGTACCATCAGGGAAAAGCTAACGTGGTAGCAGATGCACTGAGCCGTAAGGTTGTGTCTGATTTAAGAGCAATGTTTGCTCGTCTCAGCCTATTTGAGGATGGTAGTCTGTTAGCTGAAATTCAAGTGAAACCAACGTGGGTAGTTCAAATTAAAGAGAAACAGATGTTGGATGAGTCGTTGGTTCCTCGGTTCCAACAGGTGAAGAAGGGAGAGACTGTGGATTTTGGGCTGAATAGTGGAGTATTATGCTTCCGTGAAAGAGTTTGTGTACCGAGGAACTCTGAGTTAAGGCAGTCAATTCTGCGAGAGGCGTATAGTAGCCCATACGCTATGCATCCTGGTGGAAACAAGTTATACCGAGATCTACGTGAACTGTACTGGTGGCCAGGACTTAAGCGTGTGGTTACTGATTTTGTCAGTAAGTGTTTGACATGCCAGCAAGTGAAGCCTGAGCATCAACTGCCTTCGGAATTGCTACAACCTGTTAAGATTCCACTCTGGAAGTGGGAGAGGGTAATCATGGATTTTGTTAGTGGGCTACCCCTGACGCCTACTAAGAAAGATTCGGTATGGGTTATTGTTGATCGACTGACTAAGTCTGCCCACTTTATACCGGTTCACACTAATTACTCGTTGTAGAAGTTGGCCAAGTTGTACGTGGCGTAAATTGTGAGGTTACATGGGGTACCAGTTTCTATCATCTCGGACAGGGACCCCAAATTCACATCTCGATTCTGGAGAGTGTTACACGAAGCTTTGGGTACAAGGTTGGATTTCAGCACAGTATTTCATCCGCAGACTGATGGTCAGTCAGAGAGGGTAATACAAATTTTGGAGGACATGTTGAGGAGCTGTGTGATTGATTTCAAGGGCAGTTTGGAAGACTATCTGCAATTAGCGAAATTTGCTTATAACAACAGCTACCAATCCAGTATTCAGATGGCACCATACGAGGTGTTGTATGGTCGTAGGTGTCGTACCCCTACTTGTTGGAAGAAATTAGGGGAGCGATGACTGTTGGGTCCAGAACTAGTCTCTGAAACCGAGGAAAAAGTGAAATTGATCCGTAATCAGTTAAAAGAAGCAGCTGATAGATAAAAATCGTAGCTGACCTAAAGCGTAAAGAGATAGAGTACTCTGTGGGGGATTATGTCTTCTTGAAGGTCTCACCTTGGAAAAAGATTTTGAGATTTGGACGGAAGGGCAAGCTGAGCCCCAGATTCATCGGACCTTACCGGATATTAAAGCGTGTAGAACCGGTAGCCTATCAGCTTGAGCTGCCTTCTGAGTTAAACCGGATACATGATGTGTTCCACGTCTCTATGTTGAGGCGATATCGTTCTGATCCCTCACATATAGTGCTGGTAGAGGAGATGGAGGTGAGATCTGATCTGACTTTTGAGGAAGAACCGGTGCAGATACTGGATCGTGATGTTAGGGTACTGGGGAGGAAATCTGCTCCACTAGTCAAGGTGCTGTGGCATAATCACGGTTCAGAAGAAGCCACGTGGGAGCCTGAGGAGGCGATGCGACATCAATACCCTCATCTCTTCTAGCCAGGTAAATTTTAAGGTCGAATTTTCTTTAAGGGGGTAGAGTTGTAACGCCCCAAAAGTTAGGGGTTGTAAGTTTTGCTTAATTGTATGTTGTGCTTGCTCAGCTGGTTAATTGGGGGTATTTGGGGGTTCTAGGGAGGCACAGGTTCTAGTCCGAGCCTTGGGAAAATTTTGGTTTTTGACCCTAAAGTGAAGAGGGTTGGCAGTTGTAGGGCTTAAGTAAATTTGTGTATGTTTTAGTAGCACAACTTGAGCATGTGGCTTAGTGGTGTGGCGTCAAGGGGAGAGCAAGGAAGGGGGGTTCGAATCCCACAGTTTGTAATTGGAGGATTTTATTTTTTGACTTGAGAGTGGAGGAAGCAGAGTTTGGATCAAACTCTTCAAGTGGAGTTGGAGACTTGGTCAATAAGTTCGAATGGGAGGCTAGGAGTGATTCAAGGGGAAGATAGTGGAGAAAATCAAGGAAGGGAGGAGAGTGGGAGAGTTGGCTGAATGTGGGAGTGTGCCTAAGGGGGAGATTTTGGCTAGGGGGTGGATTGGAAAGCATTTTCGGCAGCTTGGGTGTGAGTGCAAACTGAAAGTCTCTTTGTGTAGTGCGACTTCTTCTTTTGTTCTTTTCGGGATTTCTCCTTTGAAGCATTTCGTGCACTTTTCCTTCTCTTCTCCTTCTTACCTCTCGTGCTTTCTTTCCTTTTCTTTTGCTAATAGCCTAAACACTTATTTGGCCGAATCTTCTTCTTCCTATCTCTCTTCACATTTCGTCTGTTTCTTTTCTCCCCTCTAGGCCGTATAGCCACACTTCTTCCTATTTGATTTCCCTTTAGCCGAACATCAATTCTTCTGAAAACTTTGGTCCTCTTTCTGCTGGCCGAACTTGGTAAGCCTAACCTTCCTAATCTCTTTACCCCGAATCTTTTATTCCTTGGTGGTTGGGGCCGGATTCTATTGACAAACAACTGACGTTTTTCGTCGACTTTTGTTTTGGGACCCGCTTTCAGTAGCCAACGAATAGGGTCGATTACTGTTGCACTGTAGGAGGTCACGTCTTGTGGGGCATCGAGGAGTGTCTCAATCGGAAATCCATAGTAGGTGTGTAATCTCACACCACTGTTTATTCTGATATGCGATGTTCTGTGAATCGGCTAAAAGCCAAAAGACCGAAAAAGTCAGAGTATCGGCAACTGAGACCTCTCGAGTGTGCGAGTGCTCGTAGAGTTAAATCGAGTCAATAGTGTTGGCGATAGACTGTGGGGAGTGACTCGAACTCTCTCTCGCAGAACTGAGGCTGTAATGGGCCTTGTTGAGCCGAAGTGGACTATGTGGGCCCAATGGGTTAATGGGCCCACAGGGGCAAAATCTGTGGTATGTTCCGGATGATTGTTGCGGCTGTGAAGTCCGCAGATCCAAGACCAAAAATGGGTTGTTTGGGCCACACGAGCATCTGGGCCCGTTTGGGCCGAAATTAGATTTTAGGCCCAATTGCACCGTTTTGACCCGAATGGAACCTGTGTCGCTCGAGGCGACAGTTGGCCTCCGGAAAGGCCGTAGATGAGTAAATTATCGAATTACCCTTGGTGGGTAAATTACCGAACTACCCTTGGTGGGTAAATTACCGAATTACCCTTGGTGGGTAAATTACCGAATTACCCTTGGTGGGTAAATTAACGAAATACCCTTGGTGGGTAAAATTACCGAAAAATCCCTGAGGGGTGAAATTACCTTTTTACCCTTAGTGGTAGGATCATCGATGTATGAGTAGTAACTGTGTGATTGATGTTGATGATGATGCACTGCTTACTTAATTTAATTATGACATGGCATACTGCATGCGTTGGGTTATTGATTTGGAGGAAGCACTGTACTGGTGGCTCTGCCACGTTATACTGATTTAGTGGTTTCTACCACGTTATACTGATTTAGTGGTTTTACGCCATGTTATCTCGATTTAGTCGTTCGACCACGTATATCGTTATTAGCGGCTAGTCTGCGTTATTGTGTGTCTTTGGTTGGGTAGGTTGACTTGGTCCCCACAGTGTGTGTGTTGGTTGGTACGGGTGGTGTGTTGGTTGGGTGGGTTGGGTACATATTTGTTATGCATATCATAGGGCTTCGCCTGCATCATATCGAGTAGGGCTTTGGCCTGACTGTTATTGAATAGGGCTTGGCCCGGGCATTCTTGATTAGGGCTTAGGCCCAGATTGATACTGTATGGGCTTGGGCCCAAACTGTGGGCGTAATAAGGGGATTATACACTGAGTTCTCGTAACTCACCCTTTCTCTCTAACTGTGCAGGTAATCCCCAGCCTTAGAGGATTTGGAGCTGCGAGGGACTCGGAGGTGGCCACACGTCCTGTAGGTTCTTGGGGTTAATTTAGCTACTTTATTTTACTTTAATTTTTGGGTTAATAATTTTGCAATAAGGCCATTGGAATTGTTTTTAACTATTATTTGGTATTTCTTTACAAACTGCTAATTTTTTAAACACGGGTTTTAAAAAAATAACTACTGTTTTTAAAATATCACGTTTCCGCAACTGTTTAAACCAGACTTCCGTAACCGACAAGGTTTTAAAAACAAAATAATAGATGCGTAATAATATATTTGAAAAGGAATGTTTTAGAGTAAAACTAGTTTTGTTAATAAGCAACGAAAATCGGGATTTTTAAATGGTAGAAAGTTTTGATTCATAGTTGAGTTTTCCAACGAACACAAAGTTTTCAAACAACACCTGATGTGGCACGCCCACACACATGGCAAAGTTGAGAGATTCAACTTTGCTAAAAATAGCCTGGGGCAAATCCATAAAGCCACATTTTCTGAAGGGGTTTGAATGCAAGGTTGAAAGTTCTTCAAGGGCTTCTTTGCAAGCTTATTTAGTCAGCTAAAATGCTGAGCAGCCCAATTGGTGGCTGGTTCGAAATTCGGTTCAACCAGTGCGATTCAACTGGACCCTTTTTTTTCCATAATTAATTAATAATAATTTATTTAGCCCAAATTAAATTGGGAATAAATTAAAATTAATTATATTATAAATTAACACACATTTTTGGACCATCTTAAGCTAGAAATAAATTTTCCTCGATACTTCAAATTACTTCTCGGGTTTATTCTTCGAGCAGTGTCTGCCGAGCCAATTTTCGCTCTTTGTGCGAATCTGTCAAAAATAGTCAAAATTAATCAAAATTAACTATAAAATTAATTAAAATTCATCATGTTCTTATTTTTAACACAATTTAATTATTTTATAATATTTAATTATTTTTCGACAATAATTTAATGAAAATAGCATGATTTTAAGTTAAAAAGGGCATGTAAAAACACGTAAATTTTTGTGTTTCCAGGGCACATTTTTTGGTAATTGTCACCTAGGGTTGTTTTAATTTGTAATTCATAATTAGACCCTCTGTGGGGTTCATACTACTTAAATAAGACTTGAAATATGATATATGTTAACATGCTTCTGTACGTGACACAATTAAGGTATGTGAGTTATACATGTATGATCTATGTTCTGAATTTCTGAAAGCATGATTACGTATGAAAAGCATGCATGATACCTGTATATAGAATATTTGTTAGTATGTAGATGTGCATTGGGGTTGGGATATGGTATGACGGAGGAAGTGTTGACAGTTTAATTATCTGCCTTTTCTAGTGGTTTAACACCACATATATCTATTATGGTGGCTCAGCCATATATATTTGTTTCTTGTAATTTACTGCATATTATGATCTGGCAGATTGATTATAGTGTTTCTGAAAGTGACATATGCTCACTTAACGGTGTGTGATGTTGGATGGGTACTTGATACCCTAATTGGTGTGTAAGAATGGATAGAGATGGTGTGTAGCGGATGGGGTAGGATTTATATATGCATCTTAATATGTGTTAGCTTTTGAAAATGATTATGCATCTGATCTGATAATGGAAATACAACTAAATCTGTATTTGAGCATAAATTCAAAACATTTTTTGTAATTTCTATGTATTTGATTTGTTGATTGTGATATGGTGCACACTGAGCTTGTAAGCTCACTTTTCGTTTGTTTTCCTTTTCAGGTAATCAGCAGCCTTAGGGTTGATTGGCGTAGCGGGAGCTCGGATTTAAAACAGTGTTTTCTTTAATTCTGATAAGTTTAAGAATTATTTTCAAGTGGATTTTTTTAAATTGGACTTTCTGGGACTATTACTGGTTTTAGATTTATTATTTGTTTTGGGAACTATTTAAGATACAATTTGAATGTTTAATTTTAAAACTGCAAAGTATTGAATTTCAAAAACAAAGTCGCAGTTTCAAAACTATGCTTAATTAAGATTTCCACTATAAGAAAATTAAGTGAATGAATATGCGTTTTTTAAAATAAGTTATAAACACTTAATAATATTTCTTCTCTAAAGATTTTGAAAAGGGGCAAGTCAAGAGTAATTTTGAAATGTTTTTTAACTTAAATAAATGATTTGAAGCGAACATATGTAACTCCTCAGAACTCGGCCATAACGTTAGGTCAGGTATGGGGTGTTACAAATAGTGAAGTTACTATAGTTAGTCCCTATTATTAACACCCAATTCGTCTTATCTAATTCTACTTTAAAACGTAATTATAAATTTTATTATAATGCAATTAGGTTTATTATTAACTTGACAAAAGTCAACCTTTACATAACAGCTTGTTTTCTAGTGGTGTAAGAAATAGTGGTTTCGAAACCATAATTTTGAATTGTGAGTCCATAGATATTAAGTATTTAATATTTACGAGGTCATCAATGTTGTATTAAAATTTAGTTTAGAAATTTTAACGTTTAGATAGTTAATTAAAGAAAAAGGACTAAATTATAAAAAGTGTAAAAATCTATTGTTATTAATGTTTTAGTGCCAATTGGGTGTTTAAGTAAAATAGGATGGTTTACTATGGCAATTAAGTCTTTTCCTATTCAGTGGACGGTAGGTAGGCAAAAATTTGATTAAAAATGTATTAGTTAATGGTATTTTTGTAATTAAATTAAAATATTAAAAAAATGAAAATGGTAAGAAATTATCATCTTCTTCATTTGTTTAGGTTGAAACCAAAACACCATTGTTTTTGGAGGAAAAAGTTTCGGCCTTGCTCATTTCTTTGTATGTAAGTCCATTTATCACCCATTTTTCATGAATTTTATGTTTTTGAGATTGTTTTAGATTAATCTAGCTAACCTGGGGGTTAATTTGTGAAACTAGTAAATGTTTTGGAAGATATCATTGAAGAGTTTGATGTGTTTTTGAAGTTAAATGGTAGATCATTAAGCTTGGTTGTTAAATAAAGTTATTTTGTAAAGTACTTTTGTATAGCTTTAAGTTTAAGGATTTGATTAAAAGCATGTGAAAATTGAAAGGGTTTTCTTAAAAAAATTTGGAATTTAAATGTTGTTTTTATATGGTTAAAGTTTCGGCAAAAATCAGGTTTATGAATTAATTGTCAAAATAGGCTCATTCTAATATTAAGGACAAAATTGAAAAAAGTGTAAAAGTTGAGGGAAAAATTGTAGAAATAAATTTAAAGGTAACATGCATAGAAATGGGTTTGATAGTGTATTTGAATTTGATAAATTGAATTTAATCATTATATAGATCAAAAATTGAATCATACGGAGGATAACCGGGAAAAAAAGGAAGGTTGTCAATTAGTCTCTAAATTTAGCCATTTCTGCATTTTGGCCTTGGTAAGTTCATACGGTTTAATTTGGTATAATGAGTAATTATATATGAATTGTGGTATGTTAATATATATGTATATATATGTATTTGAATTGTTGCAAAATTGGCACAAGGTGAGAAAGTGAATTGAATTGTAAAATGTTATATGTTTACTTGTATTGAGCCTGGATGAACATAGGATAGGATACAATTGGCATGCCAATAGGTTATATTATACACGGTATGGGGTTGACTTGCAATGAGATGATGGCTTTTGATTTGTTTTTTTTTCAACTAAATATGTAACAGTCTGGTTTAGGCCCTAGTCGAAATAGTGGTTTCGAGACCACAAATTCGAGTCAAAAAAATATTTTAATATTATTTTTCCGTGCTTGCAGTATATGATTAAGCATGTGTGAAAGTTTCGTGAGATAATTTATCTGTTTGTGTGTTTAATTTGAGAAAAGGATTAAATGGCATAAAATGCAAAATTAGCATGCCATGTGTTAAAAGTACCTATGTGCTATGTCTTTATTAATATGAAGTCCTTATGATGTTATTATGCCATTTTTAAGTTAGTGGACAATTATGTCCATAGATTAAATGTTTTTCATTAATATATCATTAAGGGTAAAATGGTAAAGTGTTAATTAAGTTTAATTTAATAAAACAAAAGTATGAAAATGGCCATTCTTATCATCTTTTGTGCCGAAAATACAAGAAAAAGAAAAGAAGAAAGCTAAGCTAGGTTTCAGCTTTGTTCATCTTGATTCAAGGTTAGTTTTTGTTCGGTTTTTGATAATTTCTACGTTTTTGTAATCGTTGCTTCGAATACTTCAAAACCCATGCCTTAATTTTGTGAATTGATGATAATTTTGAAATGTGCCATTGATGAATTCATGAGTTTTGTGATGTTTGAGGATGAAATATGAAAGATATGTGATAGGTTAACATAGTTTGTCTTTGGACATTTGATGAATTTGAGTAATTTGGACTAAATTGAGAAAATAATATTTTGAGGTACTAAAATGTGAAATAAATGAAAAATATGGGCCATTAGGGTCCTATAGAGAATTCGGCTAAGCATGGGTTGAATTGAATTAGGTGTATTTTGTGACTTTGTGAAATAAGGACTAAAATGTCAAAATGTGAAAATATGAGGGCTAATTTGTAAATTGCCCTAAATGTGTGTTCTTGGATTGAATTGAATGAATTGGTGAATAAAAGAGTTAAACTTGAATATGTATAGATCAAGAACCGAAGAAAACGGATTTAGACCGTGGAAAGTCGAAAGTGATCGAATAGTCGAATCCGTCACTTTATCCGAATCTGAGGTAAGTTCATATACGAGTAAACATATTTAAGTTGAATTATTTATGTTCATTTGATATTGAATTGTGATGAATGGCTTTGGATGAAATACGTGAGAAATCCGAGAACGTATCGACAATGTATCAATATCCGAAAAGTCCCGTACGAACCTTAGGAATAGGTAGGATTCATATGTCATGACATAGGTTTCTGATATGTGATATCGTGTAAGACCACGTCTGGGACGTTGGCGTCGATTTGAGATTTACGTGTAAGATCATGTCTGGGACATTGGCATCGTATTTGATTCGTGTAAGACCCTGTCTGGGACAGTGGCATCAAAATTTGGTTTCATGTAAGACCACGTCTGGGACGTTGGCATTGTAAGATTATTCTGAGTATTCTGAGTATCCTATTTGATTCTGAATGGTTCAACGGGCAATTTCGAGAAATGAAATACTATGTGAAATATGTAACCATCTCAGGTACGTTTAAGCTGTACTCTATGTTTGAGTATGAAAGGTAAGTATATGTGAATTTTCTAATGAGAAATATGTGCACAGAAATGTTGAGATATAATGTGAAATATGTATAAATTTGATATGATCCAAAGAAATGTATAGAGATGAGAATTGTTGATAAGCAAATGGTTAAATACCATTGAGCTAGAAAGGAGAAATATGAATAAGCTATTGAGATATGTTAAGTTCTTGTATTTGAAATGGTTATAAATGCTTATTATGTTAAGTTTATTTGTATATGGCTTAATAAGCTTTTGAAAGCTTACTCTGTGTATGTTTGCATTGTTTTATAGATCGTTAAAGCTACAGAAGGCTCGGGGATCGTCGAGGATCGTCACCACTGTAACACCCCATACCCGAGTCCGAGGCTCAGACAGGATACAAGACATTACTATGCTTGAACTTGCTTAATCATGACATTACGGGCTATAAAATTTGAAACACCCCAAACCCGGCCCACGAGCCCAGACCGGATCTGGTATGTTCCTCGAGTAGAACGTTTCATATTCATGTTTATTACTTTGGAAAATTTGGGTGGTTTTAAAAAAAAAATGCCGAGTTGTTTTGGAGTTAATCTTTAATTCGAAAAATCGTTTGTGTTTAGGTGTCTAAACATTTAAAATTTATTTTTAAGAAAAGTTGCTTAAACTTTAAATGGATAAAATTCGTATCATAATAAAACAAATAAAAATGCATGCATAAAAATTCGTATCATAATAAGTCACCACATTCAGATTACGTGACCTAAGTCACCAGATATTGGGGTAAAAACCACCAGATCACTTCCCCTTTTCATATAACCCATATGCCCCATGTCATACAAAATATGCAATTTCATGCCATACCTCTTATTTCACATTTGTTACAATTTCACATGTGTGTCATATACAGTGTTCATAAACATTATTAACATAGTAGTAGTAGTATGTTAACGTACCTGAATACTCTGTACCATTGAATGATACCTTTAGCCATATTTTCATATTTCCATTAACACATTCATAATAATAATACCATAGATCTATTAGGAATTAGTGTAGGGCTACACACCTGGTTACTATCGTATTCACTGAATCCCAAAAGTCTACCGAAACAGATTGAACTCTTCCCTAAAAATCAAAGTTAGAATCGGCCAATCACTAACACTTAAAATGGCCTTGGCCGAATATTGATACTCTCTTACCTTGCGGATCTAAATCCCGAAAATTGTCACTTGGCTATGAAGATGTCGAAATCCTACATGGTACATGTTAGGGTCAGCCTATTGCACAAGATCTATGAAAATGGCCCTTGGCCGAATACCACACATGGCTTACCTTGGATCTTTGAAATCCCGAATGATCTCCTTAGAAGTCGACTACAATGGAAATCCCGAAACTCACCTTCCAAGTTTCGGCCAAAGAAAATAAAAGAGATCATTCTCCCTAACGTCGTCTTAATCGAAGGTATATAAAATTAAATGACAAAGAACTCCTTACCAACTTAGTCGAATATCCTTGCTTGACAATCGGCTATGGCTAAGAAAACTTACTTTCGGCTTTTGATTGAATAGTAAGGGGTTATGGATTCGGTTTTATGGACAGTAGGGAGATTCGGCTTCAACAAGAATTAAAAGGAAGAGTATGGGACTTAGGGAGAATCGGTTATGATGAGTTTTGAGAGAGAGATATTCGGCCCCTAATGAAAAGAAAAAGAGAATGTAATTTGAGAAGTTTTGGCTTATGGAAGTGAGTAGCAGAAAGGAAGAAAAGAAAACGAACACAAGTAGATTTCTTTGGGATTTTTGGCACACATGAAAAGATGAGAAAAAGAATGAATTTCGGCACACCCTTCCTACTATACCAAAGCCGAAAATACCATCCTCCAATGCCCCATATTCGGTCAACTCTTCCTCCCCTATCAACTCCTTCTTTTTCTCCTAAAATTTCTCTTCTTTACCCATTCAAAAAAAAAAAATAATTTGAATAATCAACAATTATCCTTTGCCCCTAGCCAAAATTTAAAAAGAATTTAATCACATCTAAAGCTCCTCCCTCAGTCTCCCAATGCCGTCCATTACTGCTCCCTGTTGCCGCAAAATAAAAGCCCCCTTTTTGCTTCCCTTGTGATTCGAACCTAGGCCCTTTTAACTGCTTGTGGCGTCACTTACAGAGGCTTTAAGTGGCGCCTCCTTGCCACTTTAACAAGCTGATTTTTGTGTCCTATTTCCCCTACTAATTTTCTTAAGGCCTATCAAGCTTAGCTCCTCTTTAAAATGTAAAATTCAATATTTTCTAAGGCATTCACCTACACTCTTAAGGTTCTAAAAATTCATAAAACATATTTACAACACACACTGTAACACCCCAAACCCGGCCCATGAGCCATGACCGGATCTGGTATGTCACGGAGTAAAAACGTTTTGAAAGATTTTGATTAACAGGTGGAAATCTGAAAATATTGTTTATAAAATGGTGTCTATAAAAAAACATTTGGTGGGGTTGATTTTATAAACATGGTTGAGTTGAAACCCTTTTTCCTTTGAAAACATTTGATCATTTTAATTTTAGAAAACATCGGAGTTATAGTTAACTTGGTAAATTTTGTTACCCGACGATAACATCTTTGAAAACTCGTAAAGGTACTTATTTCGAAAACGTTCTTTTAACCGATTTATTTAACAATTTATAAATTCATTAGTAATATGGTAGAAGTAAAGTAAAAACAACTACTTAAACATCAAAATAACAACTAGCGGCCTTATTACAATCAAAACCAAAATTTAGTAAATAATAAACTTTAAGCGTGCTAAATATAAATTC
This sequence comes from Gossypium sturtianum, assembly GCA_025698515.1. NCBI lineage: Eukaryota > Viridiplantae > Streptophyta > Magnoliopsida > Malvales > Malvaceae > Gossypium > Gossypium sturtianum. The sequence continues at coordinate 74,413,445 of CM046951.1, read as the reverse complement.
AAATCCAAGGAACAAGCATGGCCGCCTCGAGTCCTCTCCGCTCCGTCTCGCGATCTACTCACACTGCAAAATGATATGGGAAGGGGTGAGTCACCAAGACTCAGTGTATAAATCCCCAACCCGGTAGTGCAAACTCATACACAAAATATTAGCAAGACATGCAAAACATGCAACCCAAACTAGCCATCCATACTCCTTTAACTACCCCGTGTGGTCAAAACCACTGGTGGTCAAAACCACTGGTGACCGGAGTCACAAATCAAGTGATGGGGCCAACCCATCGTGTGGTCAAAACCACTGATGACCGTAGGTCACAATTATCAATATGTGGTCAAAACCACTAGTGGTACCAAACCACTGGGACTTAGTCACGATTTATATCAACGGTGTGGTCAAAACCACTGGTGACCGAAGTCACAATTAAACTGATGGGGCCAACCCATCTTGTGGTCAAAACCACTGGTGACAGTCCATAGAGAATATTCCCCCTCCTCTCTTCAATCCCATTACCAAACATGCTCATATCATGCTCAACATATCATCATAAATCATGCATACAAATCATGGCATAGCATATTACCCATCATGTCATTCTTATTACATATTTAAAGTCACAAGGGACTTACAGAAATCCATGCTCATGCCCACTGGGGCAAATCACTATCACAACAGATTATTTGTAACATAATAAGCAATGCTAACTAATAAAGTGTGTAAGAGTTTTACACACCTGTTTAACCGAAGATCTAAAGAGAAATCCCGAATCTATACGATATCAGAAAATCCCGAAATGTATTCTCGTATTGCTCCAAAGCAAATTGAAATCCCGGAAGCCTCCATTTTCCTTTACTGATTAGCCCCTTGTTGAGATCCCTTGAAGAATCAAATCCCGAAATGCTCCTTAGTGTCGGCTCTATTGTTTCCTTGAAGAGACTAAAAGTGAAGAGATTTCGGCTATGGCTCCCAAGTGTTGATGAAGATATTCGGCTAACACCAAATGGGAGATGAATTTTTGAGTAGGATGGGGGTGATAGGTTCGGCCAAATAGAATAAAAGAAGAAAGGGGTTTGAAGAATTTTGGGCAATGTGGACAAGAGAGAATTCGGCCAAGAAAATTGGGAAGAAAAGAAGAGCAAAAATTAAATGAATTTCGGCACCCCCCTTATTACTCAAAACCGATTAAGCAAGCCCCTAATGGCCGTCTCCCTAATGTGATAATTATCACCCATTTGAAATAAAATAAAACAATGTTTTATCCTTTATCCCATCACTTAGCCACCTCTTCAAATAAATTAAAAAAAAAATAAAAGAAATAAAATAATATTTATTCCATACTTCCAGCCGAATTCAACAACAAAAACAAGTTCTATCCTTATCTAACTAAAAGTCCCACGTGCAGGCCATTAGCTCTTCTCCTTCACGCCAGCATGCAAAAACAAAACACCCATTTCCTACTCACGCCACTCGAACCTAGGACCAGCTGGAACTGCTTACAAGTAACGCCCCAGGCCACTTTGCCAAGGCGTTTATTTGTGATATAAACCCCCTACAATTTGTTTTAAGGGCTCCTTCCTACGCTCCCCATTGTCTTAACGCTTAAAGGCAAAAATAAAACATACCTCGCCTCCATCGTGACTCGAACTCGAGTCCTCCCTCCTGCTTGGGGCGGCGTTCACCAAGGCCCTAAGTGGCGCCCCCAAGCCACTTTGCCAGGCCGACTTTCATGTCCACCAACCTTGCCATTTATTTTTAAGGCCTTCCTAGCCCAATTTCACTTGTTGACTTGAAAAAGGAAAAATAAAACACTCCCATGCCATCACCCAGACTCAAACCTCCCTGCTCAAGGCGTCATTTGCCCAAGCCTTAAGTGGCGTCCTTAAGCCACTTTACCAAGCCCCTTTTTCATGTCCAAAAACTCCCAAATTTTTCCTTAAAGCCTCCTTCACCCAGCTCCCCCTTTTATACTTAAAATCCAACATTTTCCCAAAGCTTTCCCCATCATCCTTGGGTTCTAAAACTCCTAAAACATCACCAAACACACTTAAAGCCTACTAATACTTGAGTTATGCTCCAAACGCATAACCCTTAATCTAGGATGTTACAGTTCTACCCTCCTTAAAAATAATTTAGTCCTCAAAATTGCTTGGCTAAATGCACTCCTACTCGCCACACTACGCTTATGCTGCGCACTCTAATCTTAATAAAACCATCATACTTCCTAGGCACAATCTCTAAATTCACATCCAGGGTTTCAGGCACTTCGCTAGCAATGCAAGAAAACTCTACAATAATCAAAGCAATTAAGGGTATTCCAGAAATAAGGAACGTACCAGTTGTCATATCTGGCACATCTTCCTCCTCGCGACGGCCAACTGCATAGACCAACCTTGGTTGCCTCGCCTCTGCACCTTGGCACCTCGGCCACGCGCTGTTACCATTACCATTACCCCTAGCCGCACCTTGTCCCCTCACGAGGTTCTTTGGCCATCCCTCCCGAATTGACCACATCCTTGACCCTCGGCTTGAGTCCTAGCCGACTTCCTCGAACAATCCCTTACCCGGTGCTCCATTGATCCACACTCAAAGCACCCTCGATTACCATTCCAACACTCCCGAGTGGGATTTCCCGCATCTACACACACGGTGTGCCCACCGAGTAGGCTTTGCGACTTTTACGATTCCCAAATCTAGCCCTCTTACGCGTGAACCTTCAATGGACCACAAGACCCAAAATTCCTTTTATCCTTACTCTGTCCCGATTCCGCCTAACAGATTTGTCTTACCCCTTCAAAGCAACCTTAGTCTTCTCCACTAGAACCGCGAACTCTCGTTCCTGGTGTGGAGCTATCATCATCCTCAACTCATCTCTCAGCCCATCCTCGAATCTGACACAGCGTTCATGCTCAGTACCCACAATACCACGAGCATACCTACTCAACCGGAGAAATTCGGCCTCATACTCCGCCACCGTCTTATTACCCTAAACCAGGTTCAAGAAAGCCTTCCGCTGCGCATCCACATAGCTAGCTCCTATGTATTTCTTTTGGTAGGCCGCCTTAAAGATTTCCCATGTGAGGTCCTCCGCCATCGCTCCATCCCTTACGGTGAGCCACCACTGGTATGACTCATCCCGTAGAAGAGAGATTATACCCTTCAGCTTTTCCTCAGCTGACAAATCCAGGTCATCCATGATCCTCTTGGTTGATTCCAACCAATACTCCGCCGTACTGGGTGCTACACCTGATACACCTTGAAACACCTCAGCTCCATTGGCTCGGAGTCGCTCGGGTACCGACCACGAGCTCCCAAATTTCCTCCCGCACCAGACCACCAACTCCAAAACTCGCGAAGACTGACTTGCGACACAACATCATCATCCCCGTGCGAGTTTCTTTGCTCAACACTAACGGTGGGGTGGTGGTGGTGATGGCATCTCATTATCGGACCCCTTGTCCCGACGACCTAACGGGTTTCGACACGATTATCCTTCCTCTACCTCGTCCACGGCGACCACGTCCTCTAGAGCTCATTTCTAACGTCAGAATCTGATTAAGAAGTTTTATGAATTAGTACTTTTATTTCACTAGATTACCCGTGAAGAAATTTTATGAAAAGAGTTTTAAGAGTGGTTCTTTCGTTCATTCAAAGTTTCAAGTTTCCTATCCTAATTCACAGAAAATTTCATCCATTCCATAGTATCTCCCATCCACCTTCACTCTTCGGACATTTCTGTCCGTTCCTATCCCAGGGGTTTTTCGTCATTTGCCCTCTACAGGTATTTTAGTAATTTGTCAAAATAAAGTTCCTTGGTGATTTTGTCAATAAAGGTATTTTGGTAATTCTGAAATCCCGGAGTGTTTCGGTAATTTTGAAACTCGAGGGTATTTCGGTAATAAACCAGGGTAAATTTGTAAAGTTTAATAGTTCAGGGGTATTTCAAAATTTGCGAAACTTGGGGGTTCTTTTTGAGAATTTGTTTTCCAATTCGGTAATGTTGCAAAAATTTTGGAAATCGGGGTCATTTTGGTAATTTTGTAAGTTAGGGGCAATTTCGTAATTTTCCAAAATCATGGCATTTTGATATTTGCAAAACGGAAGTTTCCAATATTTTTGTAAAGTAGAAATATTTTAACAAAAATCGAGGTTATTTTTTGAAAATCTTAAAAACTAAAGGCATTTTAGAAATTTACAATCACAGGGGCATTTTTGTAATTTTTTTCCACTAAGGGTGTTTTTGTAATTTTCATAAATCGAAAATTTGTCGAAAAATTTTGTAAAATAGTTCTCCCAAGTTTAAATGGTAATTTTAAGAGTTTTAAAACTAGGGTTTTTACAAAATTACGGCTAGTTCTCTTTCGGGTTTTAGTTATTGTGTTTAGCCTATGAATAAGTCCTCATGGTTAGAGTGAACCGAAGCTACGCACTGTAGGATTCTGCGAAGAGGAGGTGAGTCACTAGGACTGCAAGTACCTGTGCTCTTAGGATCCAATCCTAGACATGCGCACAAGGGTTACCACACCCTAACTCGGCGACTTAATCATGGGTTTGTTTAATTAGGCATTTAAAATATTATGTGATTGTTGGGGTAACTAGTCCTAGGGTTCAAATACCTATCATACTATCTACGTTCCATTCCTACCCCTACTGAGATAGTAATTCACACAGAGTTAGAAGTACTTACAGGCGGATTGGTGCAGGAGACTCGATGCCATCTTTGTTCAAAACAAAACCATTTTCATAATATTTCACCAAGGCCTACCAAAACATTTTGGGCCTTGGGCCCCCACAATGAGAGTTTTGAGCAGGGCTCGATACCAATTTGTAACACCCCAAACCCGGCCCATGAGCCATGACCGGATCTCGGTATGTCACGGAGTAAAAAGCGTTTTGAAAGATTTTGATTAACGGTGGAAATCTGAAAATTTTGTTTATAAAGCGGTGTCTATAAAAAAACATTTGGTGGGGTTGATTTTATAAACATGGTTGAGTTGAAACCCTTTTTCCTTTGAAAACATTTGATCATTTTAATTTTAGAAAACATCAGAGTTATAGTTAACTTGGTAAATTTTGTTACCCGATGATAACATCTTTGAAAACTCGTAAAGGTACTTATTTTGAAAACGTTCTTTTAACCGATTTATTTAACAATTTATAAATTCATTAGTAATATGGTAGAAGTAAAGTAAAAACAACTACTTAAACATCAAAATAACAACTAGCGGCCTTATTACAATCCAAACCAAAATTTAGTAAATAATAAACTTTAAGCGTGCTAAATATAAATTCAAATCCAAGGAACAAGCATGGCGCCTCGAGTCCTCTCAGGCTCTGCCTCTCGCAATCTACTCACAAGCAAAATGATATGGGAAGGGTGAGTCACCAAGACTCGAGTGTATAAATCCCCAAACCGGTAGTGCAAACTCATACACAAAATATTAGCAAGACATGCAAAACATGCAACCCAAACTAGCCATCCATACTCCTTTAACTACCCCGTGTGGTCAAAACCTTTGGTGGTCAAAACCACCGGGTGACCAGGAGTCACAAATCAAGTGATGGGGCCAACCCATCGTGTGGTCAAAACCACCGATGACCGTAGGTCACAATTATCAATATGTGGTCAAAACCCTTTGGTGGTACCAAACCACCGGGACTTAGTCACGATTTATATCAACGGTGTGGTCAAAACCACTTTGGTGACCGAAGTCACAATTAAACCGATGGGGCCAACCCATCTTGTGGTCAAAACCACCGTGACAGATCCATAGAGAATATTCCCCTCCTCTCTTCAATCCCATTACCAAACATGCTCATATCATGCTCAACATATCATCATAAATCATGCATACAAATCATGGCATAGCATATTACCCATCATGTCATTCTTATTACATATTTAAAGTCACAAGGGACTTACCCGAAATCCATGCTCATGCCCACAGGGCAAATCACTATCACAACAGCTTATTTGTAACATAATAAGCAATGCTAACTAATAAAGTGTGTAAGAGTTTTACACACTGTTTAATAGAAGATCTAAGGTGAAATCCCGAATCTATACGATATCACAAAATCCCGAAACATATTCCCGTATTGCTCCAAAGCAAATTGAAATCCCGGAAGCCTCTGTTTTCCTTTACAGATTAGCCCCTTGTTGAGATCCCTTGAAGAATCAAATCCCGAAATGCTCCTTAGTGTCGGCTCTATTGTTTCCTTGAAGAGACTAAAAGTGAAGAGATTTCGGCTATGGCTCCCAAGTGTTGATGAAGATATTCGGCTAACACCAAATGGGAGATGAATTTTTGAGTAGGATGGGGGTGATAGGTTCGGCCAAATAGAATAAAAGAAGAAAGGGGTTTGAAGAATTTTGGGCAATGTGGACAAGAGAGAATTCGGCTAAGAAAATTGGGAAGAAAAGAAGAGCAAAAATTAAATGAATTTTGGCACCCCCCTTATTACTCAAAACCGATTAAGCAAGCCCCTAAAGAGTCCCTATTTTGGCCGTATCCCTAATGTGATAATTATCACCCATTTGAAATAAAATAAAACAATGTTTTATCCTTTATCCCATCACTTAGGCACCTCTTCAAATAAATTAAAAAAAATAAAAGAAATAAAATAATATTTATTCCATACTTCCAATTAATTCAACAACAAAAACAAGTTCTATCCTTATCTAACTAAAAGTCCCACGTGCAGGGCCATTAGCTCTTCTCCTTCACGCCAAAGATGCAAAAACAAAACACCCATTTGCTGCTCACGCCACTCGAACCTAGGACCGGTGAATCGCACAAGTAACGCCTGGCCACTTTGCCAAGGCGTTTATTTGTGATATAAACCCCTACAATTTGTTTTAAGGGCTCCTTCCACGCTCCCCATTGTCTTAACGCTTAAAGGCAAAAATAAAACATACCTCGCCTCCATCGTGACTCGAACTCGAGTCCTCCCTCCCGCTGCAGGCGGCGTTCACCAAGGCCCTAAGTGGCGCCCCAAGCCACTTTGCCGGTGACTTTCATGTCCAACAACCTTGCCATTTATTTTTAAGGCCTTCCTAGCCCAATTTCACTTGTTGACGCGAAAAGGAAAAATAAAACACTCCCATGCCATCACCCAGACTCAAACCTCCCTGCTCAAGGCGTCATTTGCCCAAGCCTTAAGTGGCGTCCTTAAGCCACTTTACCAAGCCCCTTTTTCATGTCCAAAAACTCCCAAATTTTTCCTTAAAGCCTCCTTCACCCAGCTCCCCCTTTTATACTTAAAATCCAACATTTTCCCAAAGCTTTCCCCTTCATCCTTGGGTTCTAAAACTCCTAAAACATCACCAAACACACTTAAAGCCTACTAATACTTGAGTTATGCTCCAAACGCATAACCCCTAATCTAGGATGTTACACACACAGGCATGCTACTTCACATAATTAAGCAATAATGCACAAGCCCAAAATCTCGGATATTATAGTTCTACCCCCCTTAATATAATTTCGTCCTCAAAATTACCTGGCTAAAATAGGTGAAGGTATTGCTGTCGCATTGCTTCTTCCGGCTCCCAAGAAGCTTCTTCCAATCCATGATTACGCCATGACACTTTGACTAAAGGAACTGATTTCCTTCGTAATACCTTCACATCTCGTTCCAAGATCTGAATCGGCTCTTCCTCATAGGAAAAATCTGGCCTTAGCTCCACCTCCTCAACTGGCACCACATGAGATGGATCCGATCGATAACGACGTAGCATAGAAACATGGAATACATCGTGCATCTGCTGCAATTCCGAAGGCAACTCTAACTGGTATGCCACTGGACCAACTCGCTTCAATACCCGATAAGGTCCTATAAACCTTGGACTTAATTTCCCTTTGCAACCAAATCTCATCACCTTCTTCCACGACGACACCTTAAGAAACACTTGATCTCCTACATCAAATTCTATTTCCTTTCGCTTAAGATCCGTATACGACTTCTGCCTGTCAGATGCCTCCTTTAATCGTGCCCGAATTAACTTAACCTTTTCTTCGGATTCTGCCACAATCTCTGGACCCAAAACTTGACGTTCTCCTAATTCCGTCCAACACGTAGGAGTGTGGCACCTCCGTCCATCTGATGCTTCATACGGTGCCATCCGAATCACGGCTTGATAGTTTGTTATTATATGCAAATTCGCTAAAGGCAAGTATTCTTCCCAACTTCCTCTAAAGTCTATTACACAGCCCCTCAACATGTCTTCCAACACTTGGATCACGACCGTTTGACTGTGGATGAAATGCCGTACTGAAGTCTAGTCTGGTGCCCAAAGCTTGATGTAGTGCTTTCCAGAACCGAGACGTAAACCTTGGATCCCTATCTAAGATAATCGACATTGTCACTCCATGCAACCTCACAATTTCTGCCACATATAACTTCGCCAACTTCTGTAAAGAATAATCAACCCGCACTGGAATGAAATGCACGGACTTTATCAATCGATCCAGTATCACCCATACCGAGTCCTTCTTAGTAGGCGTAAGGGGAAGCCCACTAACGAAGTCCATGGTAATTCTCTCCCACTTCCACTACGGAATCTTTATCGGCTGAAGCAATCCTGACGGAACTTGGTGTTCAGCCTTAACTTGCTGACACGTTAAGCACTTTCCTACAAATTCAGTAACTTCCCTCTTAAGACTAGGCCACCAAAACTGTTCCCTTATATCTCTATACATCTTACTACCTCCAGGATGCATAGCATAGGGGCTACTATGCGATTCCCGAAGAATCCTCTGCCTTAACTCCTTGTTCTTCGGCATACAGACCTTACCCTTGAAACACAATACTCCCTCGTCATTAATACTATAATCTTCCAACTCTCCACTCAGCACTTGCCGTAGCTTAGCACTTAGATCATCATCCCTTAACTGACCTTCATTCACCTCATTCCACCATGTCGGTTTAACTTGCAACTCTGCCAATAAATTTCCATCATCATACAAGCTAAGATATGCAAACATTGCCCTCAGATCCGACACTACTTTCTGACTTAGGGCATCTGCCACTACATTCGCCTTGCCTGGATGATACTCTATAGAACAATCGTAGTCTTTCAATAAATCCACCCACCTTCGCTGTCTCAGATTCAGCTCTTTCTGAGTCAACAAATACTTAAGGCTCTTGTGGTTTGTGTAAATTACTGACTTTTCTCCATATAGATAGTGCCTCCATACCTTAAGAGCAAAGACTACCGCCGCTAATTCCAAATCATGCGTCGGGTAGTTAACCTCATGCGGCCTTAATTGTCGAGACGCATAAGCGACTACCTTCCCGTCTTGCATCAATACGCATCCTAATCCTGTATGAGAAGCGTCACAATACACCACGAAATCCTTTCTGCCGCCTCCTACATATCAAAGCCGGAGCTTGGTCAAAACCCTCTTAAGTTTCTCAAAACTCTCCTGTTGCTTATCTGTCCATACGAAAGGTACTTCCTTTCTCAACAACCGTCAAAGGTGCGACTATTGATGAGAGAACCCTTCTACAAACCTTCACGTAGTAGCTTGCCAATCCCAAGAAACTACGAACCTCCGCCTACGAGACTTAGGTGGTTTCCAATCCAACACCGCCTCAATCTTCCTAGGATCCACTCTTATCCCTTCTGCGCGGACACTACATGCCCTAAGAATGCGACCTCCTTCAGCCAAAATTCACACTTGCTGAATTTGGCATAAAGCTTCTTCTCCTTAACACTTGCAACACAACCCGGAGATGCTCATCATGCTCCTCTTGGACTTGGAATATACTAAGATGTCATCTATGAACACAACAACGCGAACCTATCCAAGTAAGGTTGAAAACCCGGTTCATCATATCCATGAGCGTGGGTTGGGGCATTCGTCAATTCGAACGGCATTACTAAGAACTCATAATGCCCGTATCTTGTTGGAAGGCTATCTTATGGATATCCGCTTCCTTCACCTTAAGTCGATGATATCCGGACCTTAGATCTATCTTCGAGAATATCTGCTGCCCCTTCGGTTGATCGAACAAGTCGTCTATCCTCAAAGAACGGGTACTTGTTCTTGATGGTCACTTATTCAATCGGCGATAATCTATGCACATACGCATAGTTCCATCCTTCTTCTTCACAAACAAGACCAGGTGCTCCCCATGGAGACACACGGGTCGGATAAACCCACGATCAAGCAACTTTTGGATTTGAGCCTTGAGCTCAACCAATTCCTTTGGTGCCATTACATGACGGGCGATTGACACGGAGCCGCATTCCGTAGCAAGTCAATTCTAAACTCCACCTCCTATCCGAGGGTATTCTGTAATTCCTCGGAAATACATCCACAAATTCCCTTACCGTTCTAACCCCTTCCACACTTGTTTCCTTAGTGTCCAAGGCACTGACCCACATCAGAAAAACCAGACATCTTTTCCTTACCATCTTCTCCGCCTTAAGGGCGGATACTACATTCGACAAATAGTTCCGTCTTTCGCCCATCACCACAACTTCCTTATCGTCGGGAGTTCTCAATGACATGCGTTTAGCGGTGCAATCCACATTCGCACGGTACTTCACTAACCAATCCATGCCTAAGATTAGATCAAATTCCCCGAATGGTAGTTCCACTAAGTCACCGGGGGCAAGCTGCGTCCCTGAACTTCTAAAGGCACTTCCTTAAAGAGTTTATCTACTATCACGATGCGCTTCCTAAAGGACTAAATGAGTCATCTTCCTAAATACAGATCTCAAAGTTCACATGCAAAGTTTCGGATACTTCACTAGCAACATAGGAATGAGTTGACCCTATGTCTATCAAAGCAATAAAGGGTAACTCGAAATAAGGAACGTGCCGTTATAACATCGGGTGCATCGCTGTCTTCCCTCCGACGAACCGCATATACCGCCCTGTTTGTCTAGCCTCAAAGCATTACCAACACCTCGCACGGTGTTCCACATCCTCTTTCGGCACCGTTTCTTACGCCAATCGGACCACGACCCAGGCCGAAATTGCTTGTCCCCTCTTCCACTGATTAGAACCACGACTGTTGGTCGACTCCCATCTATCTTAATAGGACAGTCCTTAATCATGTGTTCCTTAGACCCACACTTAAAGCATCCTCCCGTCTTCTTCCAACACTCTCCTAGGTGCCTCTTCCCACACTGATCACAAGTACGATACTGCCCTCCTATCACAACTTGCTGACCTCGCGGCCCATCAACTCTAGGCCTCTTCTGCGCATTCCCAGATGACCCTGACAATCCAAACCCTCTCTTATGCCAGTTCCGATCTGTATTCTACCTTACAGATTCTTTAACCCCTTCGGCTACCTTAGCCTTTTCCACCAACACTGCAAATTCCCGCTCCTGCTGCGGAGCTATCAACAACCTTAGATCATCCCTAAGTCTATCCTCAAACCGGACACATCGTTCATGCTCTGTAGCCACGACACCTCGAGCATACCGGCTCAACCTTAAGAATTCTGCCTCGTACTCCGCTACGGACTTGTTCCCTTGAACCAACCCCAGAAATGCCTTCCTCTGAGCATCAGTATAACTAGTTCCAACATACTTCTTCTGATATGCCGCCTTAACATACTCCCAAGTGAGATCCTCAGCTGTAGCACCATCCCGAACTGTGAGCCACCACTGATATGCCTCATCGCGAAGTAGCGACACCATTCCCTTCAGCTTCTCTTCAGTAGTTAGATCCAACTCATCCATAATTCGCTCTATCGCTTCCATCCAATATTCAGCCGTACTGGGTGCCACATCAGATATGCCACGGAATACTTCAGCTCCATTTGCTCGGAGTCGCTCGGGTACAGATTTTCGAGCTCCCCCACCTCCACCGCTCCGACCACCATCTCAAGAACCCACAAAGGCGCTCGCTGCGATCTTTGCATCATCCCCCCGTCGATCTTGCTTTGCTCAACACCAACAGCTGGTGGTGGGGGTGGTGGTACCTCATTTTCGGACCCTTGTCTAGACCTAACGGGTTCTGATACGATCATTCTCGCCTCTACCACGTCCCCGCACATTACGACCACGCCCCTAAAACTCATTTCTACGATCGCATTTTAAATCGATTTAAGGAATTTTATGCATTAGTATTTGTTCCATCGATTATCAGTGAAGAAATTTTTTGAAAAGGAGCTTAGTAGTAGTGCTTTTAATCATTCTGAGGTTTCCATTTCAAGTCTTCTATCCTAGTTCAGAGAAAGATGCACCTTCATTGAGTAGTATCTACTACACTCATTCATCACTTGTACATTTTTGTCCGTTTTAATCCCGTGGGTATTTTAAGTAATTTGTCCTATAGGGGTATTTTGGTAAATTTCCAAACCAGGGTATCTTGATGTTTTGCAAAATAGGGGTTTTGGTATTTTTGTAAAGTAAGAATATTTTAGAAAAATTGAGGGTAGTGTGGTAATTTCATAAACCAAGGGTATTTTAGTAAATTTTTGTAAATCGGGAATATTTGGAAAAATTTTGTAAAAGAGTTTTTACAAATCAAAGGGGTAATTTGGTGCTTTTAAAACTAAGGTTTTTATAAAAATATGGCTAGTCCCTTATGGGTTTTATTTATTGAGTTTAGCTTTGTGAATGAGTCCTCTTGGTTAGGGTGAACAGTTACTACGCACAGGTAGGATTCGAGTGAAAAGGAGGTGAGTCACTAGGATTGCTTAAATACCAGGCTCTTCTGAATCCAATCCTAGACATGCGCACAATGGTTGCCACACCCTAACTTTCGCGACTAAGTCATGATTTGTTTAGTTAGGCCCTAAATTTTATGTAGTTCTTGTGTTGGGGTAAACTAATCCTAGGGTTCCATAACTTAATATACTAATCTACGTTCCCGTTATACCCCTATACAAATCATACATTAATTCACACAACGGTTAGGGGTACTTACCTGGTGGACTTCGGGCCGGAGACTTAGGTGCCATGCCAGAAAAACCTACTCAATTCCAAAAATTTTCACAAAAACTTATTTGGGCTTGATTTTGAAAATGTTATGGGCTTTAAACCCAAGGCCGAGAGTTTAAAACTGGGCTCTGATACCAAACTGAAACACCCCAAACCCGGCCCACGAGCCCAGACCGAATTTGGTATGTTCCTCGAGTAGAACGTTTCATATTCATGTTTATTACTTTGGAAAATTTGGGTGGTTTTAAAAAAAATGCCGAGTTGTTTTGGAGTTAATCTTTAATTCGAAAAATCGTTTTTGTTTAGGTGTCTAAACATTTAAAATTTATTTTTAAGAAAAGTTGCTTAAACTTTAAATGGATAAAATTCGTATCATAATAAAACAAATAAAAATGCATGCATAATCAGTTTATAGCTGTGGCCTTATTACATCAAAGCAAAACCCGAAATAAATCCAAAATACTTAGAAATAAAAAGTCCAAAATTAAAATAAAGTCAGAGTTGAACATGGCCACCACTAAGCTCCTGCCGACCCGGTCCGTTCATCGAGTATCACTGAAAAATATCCCACAGCGGGGTGAGTCAAGCAGACTCGGTGTGTATAACCAACACCAATCCCAACGATTTAGGCACATCAAATCATACACATATAACGAATATAAATAATGATTCAATCCCGAACCCAAACCTAGATAACCATCCGCTACACATCACCCGTACCAACCATCACACCGTGGGGACTACTAAGTCGACCCTCTATTCGCTACACATCATCGAAGGCAGTCGCTGCAGACGATGTGCTCATCGCCCTTATAAATTTTGTGGCATAGCCACCAGATAATTAAATGTGACATAAGTCACCACATAGTAATTTGTGACATAAGTCACCACATTCAGATTACGTGACCTAAGTCACCAGATATTGGGGTAAAAACCACCAGATCACTTCCCCTTTTCATATAACCCATATGCCCCATGTCATACAAAATATGCAATTTCATGCCATATCTCTTATTTCACATTTGTTACAATTTCACATGTGTGTCATATACAGTGTTCATAAACATTATTAACATAGTAGTAGTAGTATGTTAACGTACCTGAATACTCTGTACCATTGAATGATACCTTTAGCCATATTTTCATATTTCCATTAACACATTCATAATAATAATACCATAGATCTATTAGGAATTAGTGTAGGGCTACACACTGGTTACTATCGTATATTCTTTGAATCCCAAAAGTCTCACCAAAGCATTGAACTCTTCCTAAAAATCAAAGTTAGAATCGGTCAATCACTAACACTTAAAATGGCCTTGGCCGAATATTGATACTCTCTTACCTTGCGGATCTAAATCCCGAAAATCGTCACTTGGCTATGAAGATGTCGAAATCCTACATGGTACATGTTAGGGTCAGCCTATTGCACAAGATCTATGAAAATGGCCCTTGGCCGAATACCACACATGGCTTACCTGGGATCTTTGAAATCCTGAATGATCTCCCTAGAAGTCGACTACAATGGAAATCCCGAAACTCACCTTCTAAGTTTCAGCCAAAGAAAATAAAAGAGATCAGTCTCCCTAACGTCGTCTTAATCGAAGGTATAGAAAATTAAATGACAAAGAACTCCTTACCAACTTAGTCGAATATCCTTGCTTGAAAATCGGATATGGCTAAGAAAACTTACTTTCGGCTTTTGATTGAATAGTAAGGGGTTATGGATTCGGTTTGATGGACAGTAGGGAGATTCGGCTTCAACAAGAATTAAAAGGAAGAGTATGGGACTTAGGGAGAATCGGTTATGATGAGTTTTGAGAGAGAGATATTCGGCCCCTAATGAAAAGAAAAAGAGAATGTAATTTGAGAAGTTTAGAAACATGGAAGTGAGTAGCGAGAAAGAAAGAAAAGAAAACGAACACAAGTAGATTTCTTTGGCATTTTCGGCACACATGAAAAGATGAGAAAAAGAATGAATTTCGGCACACCCTTCCTACTATACCAAAGCCGAAAATACCATCCTCCAATGCCCCATATTCGGCCAACTCTTCCTCCCCTATCAACTCCTTCTTTTTCTCCTAAAATTTCTCTTCGTTACCTATTCAAAAGAAAATAATTTGAATAATCAACAATTATCCTTTGCCCCTAGCCGAAATTTAAAAAGAATTTAATCACATCTAAAGCTCCTCCCTCAGTCTCCCAATGCCGTCCATTACTGCTCCCTATTGCCGCAAAATAAAAGCCCCCTTTTTACTTCCCTTGTGATTCGAACCTAGGCCCTTTTAACTGCTTGTGGCGTCACTTACAGAGGCTTTAAGTGGCGCCTCCTTGCCACTTTAACAAGCTAATTTTTGTGTCCTATTTCCCCTACTAATTTTCTTAAGGCCTATCAAGCTTAGCTCCTCTTTAAAACGTAAAATTCAATATTTTCTAAGGCATTCACCTACACTCTTAAGGTTCTAAAAATTCCTAAAACATATTTACAACACACACAGGCATGCTACTTCACATAATTAAGCAATAATGCACAAGCCCAAAATCCCGGATATTACAAAATATCATTCCAAAATTAAAACTTCTCATTCTTAAACAACTCGTACATTTCATGGGCCTACAAGGCCTTAAACTCGTGCCGATAAACTTTCGGAACCCAATCAAAAAACTTTTCTTTGAAATAGGGGTCACACGCCCGTGTAAGATCAGACATGCCCGTAGATAGACATACATGCCCGTGTAAGATCAGACATGCCCGTAGATAGACATACACGCCCATGTCCCCAGACCGTGCCTAAAAACTCAGTATTCTGCCAATTTAGCCACGGCCAAGACACACCCATGGACTTAGACCGTGTACTATATCTTGATATAGTGACTTATTTCACACGGCCATAGCACGCCTGTGGACTTAGACCGTGTACTACAACTTGATATTATGACTTAAGATGCAAAGGTGCAGGTTACGCACGGCCTAGACACACGCCCGTGTGTCAAACCGTGTGGGCACTTAGAGGCTATTTACCAAGCCAATTGCCACCCTGAAATTAAGATCCAATTCATACTCATTTAAACAACTCAATACTACATCATTCATAAATAATTCTACATGCTTCATTGATAACTATAAACATACACACTTGGCCAATCACTTAGCCATATACAAAAGAATAAAAAACTTAATAGCCTATACTTTGGCTCTTCTTAAAACATTTACTCAAAATGTAATGCTTCCTATACATGCCATACTTAATAAAACAACTTGGCTATACCAAAATAGCGATTGATAGTGTGCTCCGAGCTCCGATGACGGTGATCCTCGATATTAGCTTGGCGGGACTACATGGAAAGAAAGAAAGAAAGACATAAGCGTTTAGCTTAGTAAGTTTGCATAATGCACATAGCAACATTCTTACTTAATATAGACCATTTGATATAAACAATGGTATCATAAATTTAGCCATAAAGCTTACTTACTCATACTTGATTCTTACATATCTCATACTTGATAGGCAAACAAAGTACCTGTATCACCTGATCACTTTGATCAGCATACTTGAACATAATACTCATAATTTCTAATTCATCATTCATAACATGAATAATACTCATTTTCACTTAATAATAACTTTGCTTACTTAGCTTTCTTATTATCACAATGGAGCTTAACTCGTTTGCCCGATGAATTTATATGAATAACCGAGGATACTAAATCTCATCTTAGTTTCGAGGCCATGTCTTGACATGGACTTATACGAAGTCTTTCTCATGAGTTCCCTTGGAAACTTACCAGTGCCATGTCTTGACATGGTCTTACTTGGTATCTTTGCTCATGAACTGGTCAATGCAGAGCCTTGGCTTGGACTTACTTGAAATCTCTTTCTCTTGATAGCTTTTCAATGCCAAGCTTGCCTTGGACTTACATGATAACTTCTCAATGCCAAGCTTGCCTTAGACTTACATGATAACTTCTCAATGCCAAGCTTGCCTTGGACTTACATGATAACTTCTCAATGCCAAGCTTGCCTTGTACTTACATGATAACTTGCTTGCTTGCCGATGCCATGCCTCGGCTTGGTCTTATACGGACTTTCTTATTTCATGTGGTAGATCGAGTATCCTAAGCTATTCAACTTCAATCGGGCTTTCTCATGCTTGATCTCATTAATTTCTTTGTTTAACATAACATTAAACATTTTCATAATAATATTGTACATTATACTAAGCAATTCAATGATATAAATCATAAAGCTTAGAAATCATACAAACTTACCTCAATATACAAAATGTTGCTAGGTATGCAATTTAGTCCTCGACCTTGTTCTTGCCTCGGTTTCGATCCGAGCTTCATTTTTCTTGATCTATAGTCATAAATAGATCACTTAATACTCACATTGACTAAATTGACTCTTTACTCATATTTTGGCAAAATTACTATTTTGCCCCTATACTTTCTCATATTTGCACTTTTGCCCCAAGGCTCGTAAAATAATTCTCATTCAATTTTCTTAGACTTTATGCTTAGCTGATTCATTTTATCTACTATGACAATCCTCAATTCTCACTATTTCTACTATGTATGAACAATCTCATAACTTTTACAAACTAGTCACTATGCTCATTTTTCATGAAATTCACTTAGAAAAAGATGTTTATCTAACATCAAACTCTCATAAACTTCCATAAAACATCATTTAACAAGCATATCATTCATGGGTAGATTTTTGAACATGCATCTTAGCTCACTTTATAGCTAAAAATAGCTAATTCATAATACGAGAACTTCAAAAATACGAAGAATATTAAAAACGAGGCTAAGATGAACTTACTAGCAAGCTTGAAAGATGAACAAACCCTAGCAATGGGTTCTTTGAAATTTTCGGCAATGAGGAAGTAGATGATAGTGATTTTTGTCATCTTTTTCCTTTATTAATCATTTAATAGACAAAAGACTAAAATGCCCTTCTCTTAAAAATTCTCTATTTTACTAACTCATGTCCAATTTTGTCCAAATATTATGATTTAGGAAAATTGCTATTTAAGGACTTATAATTGCTATTCTAAAGCTATTTCATACAAAATGCTTCTAGAAACTCATATTTTGCAACTTTTGCAATTTGGTCCTTTTTGACCATTCAACCTCAATTTGGCAAAATTGCTTCATGAAACTTTCACACTAACATGCAAACATGGCATGAACCTTAAAAACTCATAAATTTACCTTGGATTCGTGGTCTCGCACCACTATTCCAACTAGGCCCTAAATCGGGCTGTTACAATTCTCCCCCCTTAGGGATTTTCGTCCTCGAGAATTTTACCAGCAAATAGGTTTGGATACTGGTTTCTCATACTCTCTTCTGGTTCCCATGTGGCTTCTTCTATTCCATGTCTTTGCCACAATACTTTCACTAAGGCAATACTTTTCTTTCTTAGCTGCTTAACTTCTCGAGCTAAAATCTTGACTGGTTCTTCACCATAAGTCTTGTCGGGATGAATCTCTATCTCTGACTGGGGAATTACATGTGAAGGGTTTGATCGGTAGCATCTCAACATTGACACGTGAAACACAGCATGTATCTTTTCTAACTCTGATGGAAAAGCCAATCTATAAGCTACAGGCCCAACTTTCTCGGTAATATCATACGGTCCAATAAAATGTGGACTCAACTTACCTTTCCGGCCAAATCTGAGAACTTTTCTCTAGGGTGACACTTTCAAGAAAACTTTATCTCTGACTTGATACTCTATCTCTTTTCTCTTTAAGTCCGAATAGGACTTCTGTCTGTCTGATGCAGCTTTTAAACTTTCTCGTATCACTTTCACTTTCTCTTCAGTTTCTCTAACCAAATCAACCTCGTGAATTTGGTTTTCTTTAAGATCAGTCCAATATAGAGGCATTCGGCACTTACGCCCATATAAAGCTTCATAAGGCGCCATCTTTAAGCTCGACTGAAAACTATTATTGTAGGCAAACTCTACTAATGGGAGAAACTTTTCCCAACTGCCTCGAAATTTAAGAATACAACATCTGAGCATATCCTCGAGTACTTGAATTAACCTCTCTGCTGACCGTCAGTTTGAGGATGAAAAGCGGTACTAAAATTCAACTTTGTACCCAAGGCCTCTTGTAACTTCTTCCCAAAACCTGGATGTGAATCTCGAATCTCTATCCGATATGATTGACAAGGGAACTCCATGAAGTCTTACTATTTCTGAAACATACAAGTTTGCCAACTTGTCGAGGGAGTAATCCACCCGAATAGGTATAAAATGGGTTGATTTCGTGAGTCTATCAACTACAACCCATACGGCATCTTTCTTGCTCGGAGACAATGGTAAACCCGTTACAAAATCCATAGTAATACAGTCCCATTTCCACTCTGGAACTAAAATGGGTTGAAGCAAACCCGAAGGTACTTGGTGTTCAGCCTTTACTTGTTGACAAATCAAGCATTTGGAAACAAATTCTGAAATATCTTTCTTCATTCTCGGCCACCAATACTGTTGCTTCAAGTCATTATACATCTTGGTACTACCCGGATGTACAGATAAACATCCATTATGGGCCTCATACAAAATTCTCTGAATAAGCTCTTCTTTTCTTGGTACACAAACTCTGCCTTCGAACATCAGACTTCCATTGGGACTAATCCGGAAGTCCGACTCAACATCTGTCTCGCACTGATCTTTCTGAACTTGCAATTCACTATCCTCTTTTTGAGCTTCAATGATCTCTTGGAGGAATATTGGTCTAGCTCTCAACTCAGCTAGAATAGAACCATCGTCGGACAAAGTCATCCGTGAATTCATTGCCCTTAATGCAAATAAGGATTTTCTGCTCAAAGCATCGGCGACCACATTCACCTTCCCGGGATGGTAATCAATGACCATCTCATAATCTTTTATGAACTCTAACCATCTCCGTTGTCTTAAGTTCAACTCTTTCTGCGTCATCAAGTACTTCAAACTTTTATGAGCAGTGTAAATCTGACATTTCTCACCATATAGGTGATGTCTCCATATCTTCAATGCGAAGACTATGGCAGCCAACTCTAAATCATGCGTCGGATAATTCTCCTCATGAGGCTTCAATTGTCTAGAGGCATAAGAAATAACTTTGCCTTCTTGCATAAGTACACAGCCTAATCCATTTAAGGATGGATCGCTGTAAATCACAAATTCTTTCCTTGTCTCAGGTTGAACCAAAACTGGGGCTTTTGTCAACATCACTCTTAGTTTCTTGAAACTTCGTTGGCATCTTTCAGTCCACTCAAATTTCACATTTTTCTATAACAATTTAGTCATCGGGGTTGCAATAACAGAAAACCCCTTGACGAATCGTCTATAATAGCCGGCTAGGCCTAGAAAGCTTCTAATCTCAGAAATATTCTTCGGTGGATTCCAATTCATTATGACCGAAATCTTACTGGGGTCTACTCGAAATCCTTCTTCCGAGACAATATGTCCCAGAAACCCTACTTCTTTGAGCCAAAATTCGCTTTTACTGAACTTGGCATATAATTGATTTTCTCGTAGAATCTATAAAACTATCCGTAGGTGATCAGCATGCTCATTCTCATCTCGGGAATAAATCAGTATGTCGTCAATGAAAACGACTACAAACTTGTCAAGGTATGGTCTAAACATGCGGTTCATTAAGTCCATGAATACCGCCGGAGCATTGGTCAAACCAAAGGGCATGACTAAAAATTCATAATGCCTATACCTTGTTCGGAAGGCTGTTTTAGGCACATCTGAAGGCTGTTTTAGGCATATCTGATTCTTTTACTCGTAGCTGGTAGTACCCTGATCTCAAGTCTATTTTGGAGAACACAATGGCTCCTTTCAATTGATCGAACAAATCATAAATTCTAGGCAATGGGCACTTGTTCTTTACTGTCACTTTATTAAGTTGACGGTAATCTATGCACAATCTCATAGTGCCATCTTTCTTTTTCACAAATAAAACTGGAGCACCCTAGGGAGAATAACTTGACCTTGCAAAGCCTTTATCTGTCAACTCTTGTAACTTCGACTTCAGCTCCTTCAACTCCGTCGGAGCCATTCTGTAAGGAGTAATAGATATTGGTACAGTACCAGGAGCTAGCTCAATGTTGAACTCAACCTCTCTAGCGGTGGTAGTCCGGCAATTCCTCGGGAAACACATCCACGTACTCACATACTATTGGCACTAACTCAATCTTTAACTCTGTTTCTTTTTCATTCATCACAAAGGCCAAATATACTTCATACCCCTTTCTCATGTATCTCTGTGCCGTCACGTGAGAAATCAATTCTGACAATCTACTCTGTTCATCTGATTCTATGTGAAGGGTGTTCCCATCCTCACATCTCATTTCAATGTATTTCTTCCCACAATTAACTATTACATTATGGGCAGTCAACCAGTCCATACCGAGAATGAGGTCAAACTCGTCAAATGGTAGCAACATAAGGTTTGCTTTAAAACAATGACCTCTAACCATTAATGGGCAATCTTTACATACTTCATCAATTAACACACTCTTGCTTAAAGGATTAGACACTTTAATCACAAATTCTGTAAACTCTACAGGCATACTCATATCGGATACCAATTTCATGTAAATATAAGAGTGTGTGGATCCCGGATCTATTAAAGCAATAACTTTAACATCATGAAGAGAGAAGGTACCCGTGATAACATCATGGGAAGATGCCTCTTTGCGAGCGCGAATGGCATAAGTCCGTGCAGGCGCCCTACCCTCGGGTCTCGCAGCCTGCTCTCTAGGGTTACCTCTTCCACTTCCCTACTTCCGGGGTTTCTCTGTGGCCTTCCTCTGACCATACTCCTGGATCTCGGGTTCTGAGTTCCGTCCTCTTTTATCATCTCTGGACAATCTTTTATATAGTGGTCCTGGGAACCACATCTGAAACATGCATTTTTGTGTGCTCGGCATTCCCCTAAATGGCATTTGCCACAATGTGGGCATTCGGGTCTATCAGATCGAACATTCCCCACACTAGCGACTGAAGTAGTCTATGCTTTATTTCCCGAATACTGTTTACTCTTGTCCTTCCTGGAAAATCCAGTGGTAGTAGCCGATCGGGCAGGGAAATCTCTTGACTTCTTGGATGAAGATTGGAATGACTTGTTCCACTGCCTCTTTCTAGAGTCACGAGACTCCATTTCAGATTTCTTCTTCTCTTTTACTAGTTCTTCGGCTTTACAAGCCCTCTCGACTAGCACAACAAATTCCTTTAATTCCAGGATAGCAACAAACAGTTTGATGTCCACATTTAGCCCATCTTCAAATCTTTTACTCATGATGGCTTGGTGGACACGCATTCTCGAGCGTATTTCTTTGAGTCTTACAAACTCACGCTCGTAGTCGATTCTGGACATCTTACCTTGTTTGATTATAGGAATTCCTTCCTTTTTGGTCCACAAACCTTTGACTGATATACTTTTTCTTAAACTCTTCTTGGAAAAATTCCCACGTGATCTTCTCTCTTGGGACTCTACGATACCAAGGTGTTCCACCATTGATAGGCGAGAATCTCTAAAAGAGAAACTACGCACTTCATGCACTCTTCAGTGTACATGATGACTCATTAAATACGATGGTATTTTCTAACCAAAATTCAGCTCTTTTCGGATCGTCATCTTTTCTAGCTCGAATTCTTCTTGCCCCATGTTTCCTGATCCTATCAACTGGAGGCTTAACTCCTCTTGCCACCTCTATTACTTGAGGGGCAACTGGGATAGGTTGAGGAATAGGCGGGGGTGGAGGGGGTTGTGCATTCGGGTTCGTACGAACGAACTCCGTGTACCATGTGTTCATCATATGGAGGAAGGCTTCTCTAGCCTCTTCTCCTCCTCCTTGACTCACCGTAGTGGGTCTATTCTCGTTCTCATTCGGCACCGTCCCTTCAGCGGGAGCCGGCGTGTTACTTTCTACATCATCCGCCATATCTCTTTCAGGATCCATTTACTATATACATATAAACATAATTTAAGTCGTCAGGAGTCGTCACACTATCATTATAAAAACATTCTTACATATGCCATGTATAGCTAGACTCGTGCTCGTGCTACGTTAGTCCTAGAACCGACTAAACTGTAGCTCTAATACAACTAAATGTAACACCCCATACCCGAGTCCGAGGCTCAGACGGGATACAAGACATTACTATGCTTGAACTTGCTTAATCATGACATTACGGGCTATAAAATTTCGTTCCGAAATTAAAACTTCTCATTCTTAAACAACTTGTACATTTCATGGGCCTACGAGGCCTTAAAATCGTGCTGATAAACTTTCGAAACCCAATCGAAAAAATTTTCTTTGAAACAGCGGTCACACGCCCGTGTAAGATAAGACACGCCCGTGGATAGACATACACGCCCATGTCCCCAGATCGTGCCTAAAAACTCAGTATTCTACCAATTTGCCCACGGCCAAGACACGCCCGTGGACTTAGACCGTGTACTATATCTTGATATACTGACTTATTTCACACGGCCATAGCACGCCCGTGGACTTAGACCGTGTACTACAACTTGATATTCTGACTTAAGATGCAAAGGTGCAGGTTACGCACGGCCTAGACACACGCTCGTGTGTCCAACCGTGTGGGCACTTAGAGGCTATTTACCAAGCCAATTGCCACCCTGAAATTAAGATCCAATTCATACTCATTTCAATAACTCAATACTACATCATTCATGAATAATACTACATGCTTCATTGATAACTATAAACATACACACTTGGCCAATCACTTAGCCATATGAAAAAGAATAACAAACTTAATAGCATATACTTTGGCTCTTCTTAAAACATTTACTCAAAATGTAATGCTTCCTATACATGCCATATATAATAAAACAACTTGGCTATACCAAAATAGCGATTGATAGTGTGCTCCGAGCTCCGATGATGGTGATCCTCGATATTAGCTTGGTGGGACTACATGGAAAGAAAGAAAGAAAGACATAAGCGTTTAGCTTAGTAAGTTTGCATAATGCACATAGCAACATTCTTACTTAATATAGACCATTTGATATAAACAATGGTATCATAAATTCAGCTATAAAGCTTACTTACTCATACTTGATTCTTACATATCTCATACTTGATAGGCAAACAAAGTACCTGTATCACTTGATCACTTTGATCAGCATACTTGAACATAATCCTCATAATTTCTAATTCATCATTCATAACATGAATAATACTCATTTTCACTTAATAATAACTTTGCGTACTTAGCTTTCTTGTTATCACAATGGAGCTTCACTCATTTGCCCGATGAATTTATATGAATAACCGACGATACTAAATCTCATCTTAGTTTCGAGGCCATGTCTTGACATGGACTTATACGAAGTCTTTCTCAAGAGTTCCCTTGGGAACTTACAATTGCCATGTCTTGACATGGTCTTACTTGGTATCTTTGCTCATGAACTGGTCAATGCCGAGCCTTCACTTGGACTTACTTGAAATCTCTTTCTCTTGATAGATTTTCAATGCCAAGCTTGCCTTGGACTTACATGTTAACTTCTCAATGCTAAGCTTGCCTTGGACTTACATGATAACTTGCTTGCTTGCTGATGCCATGCCTCGGCTTGGTCTTATACGGACTTTCTTGTTTCATGTGGTAGATCGAGTATCCTAAGCTATTCAACTTCAATCGGGCTTTCTCATGCTTGATCTCATTAATTTCTTTGTTTAACATAACATTAAACATTTTCATAATAACATTGTACATTATACTAAGCAATTCAATGATATAAATCATAAAGCTTAGAAATCATACAAACTTACCTCAATATACAAAATGTAGCTAGGTATGCAATTTAGTCCTCGACCTTGTTCTTGCCTCGGTTTCGATCCGGGCTTCATTTTTCTTGATCTATAGTCATAAATATATCATTTAATACTCACATTGACTAAATTAAATCTTTACTCATATTTTGGCAAAATTACTATTTTGCCCCTATACTTTCTCATATTTGCACTTTTGCCCCAAGGCTTGTAAAATAATTCTCATTCAATTTTCTTAAACTTTATGCTTAGCTGATTCATTTTCTCTACTATGACAATCCTCAATTCTCACTATTTCTACTATGTATGAATAATCTCATAACTTTTACAAACTAGTCCCTATGCTCATTTTTCATGAAATTCACTTAGAAAAAGATGTTTATCTAACATCAAACTCTCATAAACTTCCATAAAACATCATTTAACAAGCATATCATTCATGGGTAGATTTTTGAACATGCATCTTAGCTCACTTTATAGCTAAAAATAGCTAATTCATAATACGAGAACTTCAAAAATACGAAGAATATTAAAAACGGTGCTAAGATGAACTTACTAGCAAGCTTGAAAGATGAACAGACCCTAGCTATGGGTTCTTTGAAATTTTTGGCAATGAGGAAGAAGATGATAGTGATTTTTGTCATCTTTTTTCCTTTATTAATCATTCAATAGACAAATGATTAAAATACCCTTCTCTTAAAAATTCTCTATTTTACTAACTCATGTCCTATTTTGTCCAAATATTATGATTGGGAAAATTTCTATTTAAGGACTTATAATTGCTATTCTAAAGCTATTTCATACAAAATGCTTCTAGAAACTCATATTTTGCAACTTTTGCAATTTAGTCCTTTTTGACCATTCAACCTCAATTTAGCAAAATTGCTTCATGAAACTTTCACACTAACATGAAAACATGGCATGAACCTTAAAAACTCATAAATTTACCTCAGATTCATGGTCTCACACCATTATTCCGACTAGGCCCTAAATCGGGCTGTTACAACCACACTATCAAACTTCATTTTGGTACTTTTTGAAAGTGTAAATGTTAAAATATGGCATGTATAGTCTAGTTGAAATGGTTGATGTTTTGAGTTTTATAAATAGCCATGTGATATGGCTAGGTAAGGAATATGATATGAATGAGTAATTCATGCTAAATGATGCATAGTTTGGTATGGTTTGTTGGTTAATGTTTGAGCTAATGAGATGGTCAAATTTATGATGAGTTTTGTGAAGAAAAGTTGGTATATTATTAATGAGAAGATGTCCTATTGTAATGGTAAGTTGATGGATGAATCATGCTTCGAAATGCTTGTGAATTAGTTGAACTAAATAGCACATAAGATGTTGTGTTTGAAATGTTCTTGAATGGGTAGAAAAGATGGTAAATTTGATATGTTTTGGTTGCCATAAGTGTTTGGATTGATGCTTGTATGTGCTTGTAGGGTTAGCCCAAAGTGTGGGTGGCATTTTGGCCTTGTAAATGGCCTATAATTACCCACACGGTTGAGCACACGGGCGTGTGGCTCGACCGTGTCCTTCGTGGTTGTGATTCAAAACAAGTCAGGCTCGACACGGGCTAGACACACGGGCGTGTGACTGGCCGTGTGATGTAAGTCAGGCTCGACCACGGGTGAGGCACACGGGCGATTCTCAGGCCGTGTGGTCAAGTCAGTATGTATGCCTTGTTTTGCCATGGCTTAGACACACAGGCGTGTCTGAGGCCGTGTGAGGCACACGGCCTGCCCACACGGGCGTGTGATCTCTGTAACTTGAAAAATGTTAAATTTTTAGAAAAATTTTGTATGATCCCGGTTTAGTCCTGACCCATTTCTAATGCATGTTTAAGGTCTCGTAGGCCTCATCAAGGGGCTATTTACTTGTATTCTGCTATGATATGACAATGATATACGTATTGATGTGCAATATTCGTAAAAGTTTCTAATTGACCGGTGATAGTTATGGGTTAGGGGTGTTACATTTGATTGGTATCAGAGCTACGGTTTAGTCGATTCTAGGACTAACATAGCGTGTGAGAGTCTAGCTATACATGCCATATATACGAACTGTGATAGTGTGATGAATCTTGACGTATAAAATGTGATTTTAGTATAGTAAATAGATCCCGAAAGAGCTGTAGCTGACGATGTTGAAAGCAATGCGCATGCTCCCGCTCAAGGGACAGTGCCATCTGATTCGAGACCAGCTACTAGCGGTCAGAAAGGAGAGGCTAAACAAGCCTTCTTCCAAATGATGAATGAGTGGTTCACTCAATACGTAAGAACAAATCCGGATGTTTCACAACCTCTGCCCCCGCCTAATCCCCCTCAGACTTCTATTATACCTCCGGCTGTGAATCTGAATCTGTTGAATAAGCCTCCGGTCGACAAAATCCGTAAATATGGGGCCAAAGAGTTCAGGGCCACTAGTGATGAATATGCTGAGAGAGCTGAGTTTTGGCTCGAGAATATAATCCGAGTGTTTGATAAAATGTCATTGCCTCCTGATGAATGCATAAAATGTGTCGTTTCCCTATTACGAGATGCTGCTTATCAGTGGTGGAAGACTTTGATTTCTGTTGTTCCAAAAGAACATATTACATTGGATTTCTTTCAGTCTGAGTTTCGGAAGAAATATATCAGCCAGAGATTTATAGATCAAAAGTGAAAAGAGTTTATGGAATTGAAATAGGGTCGTATAACTGTCACTGAGTATGAACGAGAATTTGTGAGGTTAAGTCAATATGCTCGGGAATGTGTTTCGACTGAAGCTATAATGTGTAAAAGATTTGAAGATGGCCTAAATGAAGATATCCGATTGCTAGTTGGAATTCTGGAAATATAAGAGTTTGTTGTGCTTGTTGATCGAGCATGTAAAGCTGAAACACTTGGGAAAGATAAAAGAAAAGCTGAGTCTGAAGCTAGAAATGTGAAAAAGAGATTTTCGAGCAAATCATTTCAGTCTGCTTCAAAGAAATTCAGAGATGAGCATAGCCATTCAAAGGCTAATGTGAGACATTCGAACAGAGATCGAGCTAGATTGCAGTCGAACTTCAAAGCTCCAGCTACTTCAGTGGCTAGTGTGGGAAATGTCTGATCCGAGCGACCTGAATGTAAGCACTATGGTAAAATACATCCGGGTAATTGTAGATTGAATGATCGAGTTTGTTTTAGATGTGGATCATTAGATTATTTCATCCAGGACTGCCCTGAATCAGTTGAACAAGAGATTGCATAGAATTCGAAGTCAGATAATGCTTCAGCTAGAGGTAGACCTTCAAGAAACACAAGAAATGTCAGTGGTAGTCAGAGAGCTACGAGAGATACAGTAGCGAGATCTGAAGCTAGGACACCTGCCAGAGCGTACGCCATTCGAGCTCATGAGGAAGATTCATCTCTAGATGTTATTATGGGTACATTTACTCTTTATGATACTTGTATGATTGCATTGATAGACCGAGGGTCTACTCATTCGTATGTATGCATGAACTTGGTATCCAGTAAGACTTTGCCTGTAGAGTCAATTGAATTTGTTATTAGAGTATTGAACCCCTTAGGTAAAAGTGTCTTGGTTGATAAAGTGTGTAAGAACTGTCCGTTGATGTTCCGAGATGTTTGTTTTTTGGCCGATCTGATGCTATTACCTTTTGATGAGTTTGATATAATTTTGGGTATGGATTGGTTAACATTACATGATGCTGTTGTGAATTGCAAACGGAAGACCATTGATTTGAGATGCCAGAATGATGAAATAGTTCGGATTGAGTCAAACGATATGAATGGATTACCAGCTGTAATATCAGTGATGAAAGCTCAGAGTTATGTGAAAAAGGGTTGCGAAGCCTATTTTGCTTATGTAATTGATTCGAGAGCGGTTGAAAAGAAAGTTGAATATGTGCCAATTGTTTTTGAATTCCCTGACGTGTTCCCTGAAGAATTAATGGGATTACCTCCGATACGCGAAGTTGAATTTGGTATTGATCTATTACCGGGAATGACTCCTATTTCGATAGCTCCGTATAGAATGGCACCGACAGAATTGAAAGAGTTGAAGTCACAGTTGCAAGAGTTGACCGATAGAGGATTTGCAAGACCAAGTTTCTCACCTTGGGGAGCTCCTATTTTATTTGTGAAGAAGAAAGATGGCACAATGAGAATGTGAATTGATTACCGTCAGTTGAACAAAGTGACTATAAAGAACAAATATCCTCTACCGAGAATTGATGATTTGTTTGATCAGCTTAAAGGAGCCACTGTGTTTTCAAAGATAGATATGAGATCGGGATATTACCAGTTGCGAGTAAAAGATTCAGATATTTTGAAAACTACTTTTAGAACGAGGTACGGGCATTATTAATTTTTAGTTATGCCTTTCAGACTAACCAATGCTCCTACTGTCTTTATGGATTTGATGAACAGAATTTCAGACTGTATTTAGATCGATTTGTTGTTGTATTCATTGATGACATTTTGATTTATTCGTGTGATGAAAGTGAGCATGCTGAACATCTGAGAATTGTGTTACAAACTTTGCGAGATAAGCAATTGTATGCGAAGTTCAGTAAATGTGAGTTCTGGTTGCGTGAAGTTAGTTTTCTGGGACATATAGTATTAACATACGGTCTATGGGTTGATCCGAGCAAGATTTCAGCTATTTTGGAGTGGAATCCTCCGAGAAATGTGTCCGAAGTCCGTAGTTTTCTTGGACTGGCTCGTTATTATCGAAGGTTTATAAAAGGCTTTTCAATAATTGTTACTCCGTTGACTAGATTGCTTCAGAAAGATGTGAAGTTTGAATAGTCCGATAAATGTCAGAAAAGTTTCGATCAGTTGAAAGCCCTTTTGACTGAAGCTCCAGTTTTGATAAAGCCAGAATCGGGTAAAGAGTTCGTGATTTATAGTGATGCTTCGTTGAATTGTCTGGGATGCGTTCTGATGCAGGATGGCAAAGTTATAGCTTATGCCTCGAGACAACTAAAGCCGCATGAAAAGAATTATCTGACACATGACCTTGAACTAGCTGCAATTGTGTTTGCCTTAAAGATTTGGCGTCATTATCTCTTTGGTGAAAAATGCCATGTGTTTTCGGATCATAAAAGTCTAAAATATTTAATGACTCAGAAAGACTTGAATTTGCGACAGAGAAGATGGTTAGAACTGTTGAAAGATTACGAGTTGGTGATAGACTATCATCCGGATAAGGCAAATATTGTTGTTGATGCACTGAGTCGAAAATTACTGTTTGTATTGGTGCTATGAATGCTTATTTAGACTTGTCTGATGATGGTTCGGTTTTAACTGAGTTGAAAGCAAAACCGTTATTTTTACAGCAAATATGTGATTCTCAGAAAGTTGATAATGAAATGTTAGCGAAACGAGCTCAGTGTGATTCGAACTCTGATTCTAAATTTTGAGTTGATGTTGATGATTGCTTGAGATTTCGAGATCAGAATTGTGTTCTGAGAAACCCAGAGTTGATTCAGTTGATCATGAATGAAGCACATAATAGTCGCTTATCTATTCATCCGGGAAGTACAAAGATGTATCATGATTTGAAGCAACATTATTGGTGGTCTGGTATGAAACGAGACATTTAAGACTTTGTTTCAAAATGTTTAGTCTGTCAGCAAGTTAAAGCTGAACATCAGGTGCCATCTGGTTTGTTAGAACCGATAATGATTCCTGAGTGGAAATGGGATAGAGTGACAATGGATTTTGTTTCAGGGTTGCCTTTGACTCCGAAAAAAAAAGATGCAATTTGGGTCGCAGTTGACAGATTGACGAAATCAGCCCATTTCATTCCGGTACGATCTGATTACTCACATGATAAATTAGCTGAGCTATATATTTCTGATATTGTGAGATTGCACGGGGTGCCACTATCTATTGTATCTGACAGATATCCAAAATTTACTTCACGATTCTGGAAGAAACTGCAAGAAGCCTTAGGTACTAAATTGCATTTCAGTACAGCTTTTCACCCACAGATGGATGGTCAATCCGAGTGGATTATTAAGATTCTCGAGGATATGTTGAGATGTTGCATTCTTGAGTTTGATGGTACGTGGGAACAATATTTACCATTGATTGAGTTCGTATACAATAATAGTTTTCAGTCGAGCATCAAAATGGCACCATATGAGGCTTTGTACGGGCGCAAATGTCGTACACCTTTGTATTGGACCGAGCTTAGTGAAAATAAAATACACGGGGTTGATTTGATTAAAGAAACATAACAGAAAGTGAAAGTGATTCGTGATAGTGTTAAAGCAGCGTCAGATCGTCAAAAATCCTATGCAGATTTGAAACGAAAAGATATCGAGTTTGAGATTAGTGATAAAGTATTTTTGAAAGTGTCTCTGTGAAAGAAAATACTCTGATTTGGACGTAAAGGCAAATTGAGTCCAAGATTTATCGGGTCGTATGAGATCATAGAGCGTATTGGACCTGTTGCATACCGATTGATGTTGCCACGGGAACTAGAAAAGATTCTTAACGTGTTCCACGTGTCAATGCTTAGACGATACAGATCTGACCCAGCACATATGATTTCTCCGTAGGAGATAGAAATCCGATCTGATATGACTTACGAAGAAGAACCGATTCGTATCTTGGCTCGTGAGATTAAAGAGTTGAGAAATAAGAAGATTCCGTTAGTAAAAATGCTATGGCATTGACACGGAGTGGAAGAGGCTACGTGGGAGCCTGAAGATACTATGAGACAACAATATCCGAACCTGTTTAACGGTAGGATTTTCGGGGATCGAAAATCCCTAAGGGGGGAGAATTGTTACAGTCCGGTTTAGACCCTAGTCG
The DNA here is from genome assembly GCA_025698515.1 of Gossypium sturtianum. Taxonomy (NCBI): domain Eukaryota; kingdom Viridiplantae; phylum Streptophyta; class Magnoliopsida; order Malvales; family Malvaceae; genus Gossypium; species Gossypium sturtianum. The sequence continues at coordinate 74,381,913 of CM046951.1, read as the reverse complement.
GAATAGTGGTTTCGGGACAACAAATTTGAGTCAGAAAAATATTTTAATATTATTTTTCCGTGCTTGCAGTATATGATTAAGCATGTGTGAAAGTTTCGTGAGATAATTTATTTGTTTGTGTGTTTAATTTGAGAAAATGATTAAATTGAATAAAATGCAAAATTAGCATGCCATGTGTTAAAAGTACCTATGTGCTATGTCTTTATTAATATGAAGTCCTTATGATGTTATTATGCCATTTTTAAGTTAGTGGACAATTATGTCCATAGATTAAATATTTTTCATTAATATATCATTAAGGGTAAAATGGTAAAGTGTTAATTAAGTTTAATTTAATAAAACAAAAGTATGAAAATGGTCATTCTTATCATCTTTTGTGTCGAAAATACAATAAAAAGAAAAGAAGAAAGCTAAGCTAGGTTTCGGCTTTGTTCATCTTGATTCAAGGTTAGTTTTTGTTCGGTTTTTGATAATTTCTACGTTTTTGTAATCATTGCTTCAAATACTTCAAAACCCATGCCTTAATTTTGTGAATTGATGATAACGTTGAAATGTGCCATTGATGAATTCATGAGTTTTGTGATGTTTGAGGATGAAATATGAAAGATATGTGATAGGTTAACATAGTTTGTCTTTGGACATTTGATGAATTTGAGTAATTTGGACTAAATTGAGAAAATAATATTTTGAGGGACTAAAATGTGAAATAAATGAAAAATATGGGCTACTAGGGGCCTATAGAGAATTTGGCTAAGCATGGGTTGAATTGAATTAGGTGTATTTTGTGACTTTGTGAAATAAGGACTAAAATGTCAAAATGTGAAAATATGAGGGTGAATTTGTAAATTGCCCTAAATGTGTGTTCTTGGATTGAATTGAATGAATTGGTGAATAAAAGAGTTAAATTTGAATACGTATAGATCAAGAATCGAAGAAAATGGATTTAGACCGCGAAAAGTCGAAAGTGATCGAATAGTCAAATCCGTCTATTTATCCAAATCCGAGGTAAGTTCATATACGAATAAACGTATTTCAGTTGAATTATTTATGTTCATTTGATATTGAATTGTGATGAATGGCTTTGGACGAAATACGTGAGAAATCCGAGAAAGTATCGACAATGTATCAATACCCGAAAAGTCTCGTACGAACCTTAGGAATAGGTAGGATTCATATGTCATGACATAAGTTTCTGATATGTGATGTCGTGTAAGACCACGTCTGGGACATTGGCACCGATTTGAGATTTACGTGTAAGACCATGTCTGGGACATTGGCGTTGTATTTGATTCGTGTAAGACCCTATCTGGGACAGTGGCATTAAAATTTGGTTTCATGTAAGACCACGTCTGGGACGTTGGCATTGTACGATTATTCCTAGTATTCCGAGTATCCTATTTGATTCTGAATGGTTCAACGGGCAATTTCGAGAAATGAAATACTATGTGAAATGTGTAACCGTCTTAGGTACGTTTGAGATGTACTCTATATTTGAGTATGAAAGGTAAGTATATGTGAATTTGCTAATGAGAAATATGTGTACAGAAATGTTGAGATATAATGTGAAATATGTATAAATGTGATATGATCCAAAGAAATGTATAGAGATGAGAATTGTTGATAAGCAAATGGTTAGATACCATTGAGCTAGAAAGGAGAAATATGAATAAGCTATTGAGATATGTTAAGTTCTTGTATTTGAAATGGTTATAAATGCTTATTATGTTAATTTTATTTGTATATGGCTTACTAAGCTTTTGAAAGCTTACTCTGTGTCTGTTTGCATTGTTTTATAGATCGTTAAAGCTATGGAAGGCTCGGGGATCGTTAAGGATCGTCACCACACTATCAAACTTCATTTCGGTACCTTTTGAAAGTGTAAATGTTTAAATATGGCATGTATAGTCTAGTTGAAATGGTTGATGTTTTGAGTTGTATAAATAGCCATGTGATATTGTAACACCCTGGTTTAGGGGCTATGCAGGTTGGGTATAATTCGTGTTCTAGCAGGTTTTGGGTATGCTTAGATGTGTTTGAGAGGTGTTGGGAATGCTCGGATTAAAGGGGAGGACTTTGGAAAATTTTAGTTTTTAAGTGCTAAAAGGGGAGCTTGGCTGATGTGGTCTTAAGAGAAATTTTTGTGGGATTAAGGCACAAAAGATGGGGTGGTGGAGGGCAGGGAGACGCCACTAAGAGCTTGAAGAAGTGACGTCTCAGGTACAAGGGAAGGGGCCAGTGTTCGAGCTGCGGAGGTAGCATCTTGGGTTTGTTTTTGCGTCATGAGAGAGGGGGAGATGTTGGATTCGGTTTGGGCGCTTAAAAGATGGAGAAGACTTGGTCTTTGCTTTTGAAATTTGGCTAGGTGGAGGTTTGACTCATTCAAACTTTTTTTTGAATGGATGTTGGGGAGGAATTGTAGGAGGAAATAATGGGATTTGAAGGGGAGTTGAGTGTTTGGCCGAATTTTGTTTCTTTTAGGGGGGAGCTTGGCCGAATAGTATAAATAGGGGGAGGGGTGCTCACCTTTTAGTTTTTTCCCCACTTGATTTCTTGCCGAAAGTTTCTCCATTGTTCTCCCACTCTCCTAAACCGAAACCTCCATTTCTAGTTTCCCTTTTTCTTTTCCTTAAAGACCCTTAGCCGAACCACCCACTCTTGCATCCCTCTTCTTCCATTTTGACCGAAAGTACACCCCCACACTTTTCTTTCCCTCTTCTCAAACCTCCTTGGCCGAAACTACTATTCCCTCTCCTTGATTTTCTTGTTAGCCGAATCCACACCACCTTTGTGCCGAATTTTCCTTCCCTCAATTTGGTAGTACTATTGGCCGAATGTTAGCATAGACCTTTTCGGGTTCCATAGCAATCGATTTTGGTAATGTTTTGTTTTAATAAGCTATGTATTTAGTATTTGTTTTAACCTAAGGTTTTGATGCCAAGGCCGGTTGTAGGGGAGGAGAGCCTAGCGCAGGAGATCTTTTCGGGATTCATTTAGTCAGCTTTTGCAGAGGCATTAAGTAGCATTTCGGGTTTTGATTGGTTGTGCTAGAAGGTGCGTAATCATCGCACTATTTCCTTCGGTTAACTGCTTGCTAATGCTTATGTCTATGAATGATGTGGGGTTAGGTGGTGAATACCACATTTTTGGGTAATCGGATATCAGGTGAGTAAGTTGTGATATGATATTACTGTGATGTGTATATATATATATATGATGTGGTGATGATGTGAGATATATACTCATTTTATATGCTGACTTAACATGTAGCATTTACATATTTGCATGGGACTTGGGTTTGATTCAATGAAGGAAGAGGGTACATATGATGTACGTGGTCTAATGTTAGCCTCGGCTACATTAGCGCTTGATGGTTAGCTGTGTGCTACCTCAAGGGAGGTGTTTGCTCGGTGCCCATCTCGGCGGTGGATGGCAATGTGCATCACCGTAGACAGATATTGAGGTTGAGATCATTTTGGTTGATCGGTGGCTCAGCCACGGCCTTGTGCAGAGTTGCCAAGGTAATGTTTTGGATCACGAGGTGATCAGTGGTGGTTTATCCACGGCCTTAGGCAGGGAGTCTGCTAAGGTTGGCGTACAGTTGGATAGTAGGTTGGGTTGAAGTGCATCTTTGCATGATTTGTTTTGAGGATTGTGTGGGTATGGGCCAAGCCCATACGTGTGGGAAATTTGTGTTGTGGTTATGCACTGAGTCTGTGGACTCACCCAATTATTTTCCTAACATTTCAGGTGATTCATGAGATGGACCAGGGATCGGAGAGGATACATGGTGGCCCATGCCGAAGGAGATGTTTTTGGCTATATTAAATATTAAGTATTTCATTCAAATAATGGTTGTAATAAGGATTTATTTTATTATTTTGGTATCATTTTATTATTAACTCTATTATGGTTTGTTTAAATTGAAACACTATGTGAAGATGGTTATATTTTTATAACTTACTTATTCAAATATGGAATTATTAAACATGTGGCTATAATTTCAAAAGAACATGGTTTCCAAGAGCAAATAAATTTTTACTATTTTATTCTAAGTCTAAAAAATTTTCACTAACATAACCAGATTCGGTCGTAGTGAATGGGCCGGGTTTGGGGATGTTCTGATTTAATATCGAGCCAAGTTCAAAACTCGGCTTTGAGGGTTTGGGCCAAAAACATTTTCAAAATGGGCTTTTCAAAATATGGGTTTTTTTAGGATATTCGGCATGGCACTGTACCTCACCAGAAGTCACACTGTAAGTACTTGGACTTTCTTGAAGTGATTTGTTTGTATGACTTATTATGGGCTTAGTTTGGGCTCGTAGATTAGAATACTAGGATCTGTTGGACCCTAGGAATAGTCTACTCAAACATATGCATAAAACTTAAGGCTACTAAACAAACCTGTGAAGTTAGTCGTCGAGTTAAGGTGTGGCAACCACTGTACGCATGTCTAGGAATGGTATTCGATGAAGAGCTTGGTATTTAAGCGGTCCTAGCGACTCACCTCCTCTTTACTTGAATCCTACAGTGCGTAGCTACGGTTCACCTTAACCAAGAGGACTTGTTCATAGGCTAAGCTGATTATTAAAACCCGAAAGGGATTTGGCCTGATTGTTTTAAATTCCCTATATTAAAATTATCAACTTTACCCTTTTGGTCTATAAACCCTAAATCTAATTTTGAAGGACGTTTTTTTTATTTATAAAATTACCAAAATGCCCATGATTTCCAAAATTACAAAAATAACCCTGATTTCTGAAATTTGTGCGATACCTCTGGTTTGAAAAACAAAATTTTCAAGATGACCCCTGTGATTTTGTAAATTTTGAAATATCTTTAAGTTGGAAAACTATTTTTCAAAATTGACCCTGAGTTATTACCGGTATACCTCTTATAGGAAAATGACGAAATTACCCCTAGGTAGGGAATGAAACTTGATTGCTCGAAAGAACTACTCTTGGAAACTTCATTGCATAATATTGCTCATGGATAAAACAGTGAAACAAGAATTTCTAATGCATAAAACTTTCTAAACAGACTAAATCGAGGCGCTTGATATGAGTTCTAGAGGTTGTGGTCTGAACCATGGAGGGAATGGTTCCGGCCAAGGTCGTGGAGCAGTAGACCGCGGTAATGGTAGCACTGAGGCACGACAGCCAGGTTTGGTTTATGCAGTCCGTCGGAGGGAGGATAAGGATGTGCCTGATGTGTCAGCTGGTAAGTTCCTTATGTTTGGAATATGTTTTGTTGTTTTGTTCGTTTTGGTGACTGTTTGTTTGGTTGCTCGTAAAATATTGGGACTTTGGGTATGAACTTAGAATCTGTGCCTAGAAGTATGTTAGCTCTTTAAGATCAGAGTGCGCAGCCATAGCGTAGTGGGAGGAATTGAGCTGTTAGTTTAGACAAGTAATTTCGGGGACGAAATTATTTTAAGGAGGGTAGAATTGTAACACCCTGGTTTAGGGGCTATGCAGGTTGGGTATAATTCGTGTTCTAGCAGGTTTTGGGTATGCTTAGATGTGTTTGAGAGGTGTTGGGAATGCTCGGATTAAAGGGGAGGACTTTGGAAAATTTTAGTTTTAAGTGCTAAAAGGAGCTTGGTGATGTGGTCTTAAGAGAAATTTTTGTGGGATTAAGGCACAAAAGATGGGCTGGTGGAGTGGCAAAGGAGACGCCACTAAGAGCTTGAAGAAGTGACGTCTCGGGTGCAAGGAAGAGGCGGTGTTCGAGCTGCGGAGGTAGCATCTTGGGTTTGTTTTTGCGTCATGAGAGAGGGGAGATGTTGGATTCGGTTTGGGCGCTTAAAAGATGGAGAAGACTTGGTCTTTGCTTTTGAAATTCAGCTAGGTGGAGGTTTGACTCATTCAAACTTTTTTTTGAATGGATGTTGGGGAGGAATTGTAGGAGGAAATAATAGGATTTGAAGGGGAGTTGAGTGTTTGGCCGAATTTTGTTTCTTTTAGGGGGGAGCTTGGCCGAATAGTATAAATAGGGGAGGGTGCTCACCTTTTAGTTTTTTCCCACTTGATTTCTTTAGAAAGTTTCTCCATTGTTCTCCCACTCTCCTAAACCGAAACCTCCATTTCTAGTTTCCCTTTTCTTTTCCTTAAAGACCCTTAGCCGAACCACCCACTCTTGCATCCTCTTCTTCCATTTTGACCAGAAAGTACACCCCCACACTTTTCTTTCCCTCTTCTCAAACCTCCTTGGCCGAAACTACTATTCCCTCTCCTTGATTTTCTTGTTAGCCGAATCCACACCACCTTTGTGCCGAATTTTCCTTCCCTCAATTTGGTAGTACTATTGGCCGAATGTTAGCATAGAACTTTTCGGGTTCCATAGCAATCGATTTTGGTAAGGCTTTGTTTTAATAAGCTATGTATTTAGTATTCGTTTTAACCTAAGGTTTTGATGCCAAGGCCGGTTGTAGGGGAGGAGAGCCTAGCGCAGGAGATCTTTTCGGGATTCATTTAGTCAGCTTTTACAGAGGCATTAAGTAGCATTTCGGGTTTTGATTGGTTGTTCTAGAAGGTGCGTAATCATCGCACTATTTCCTTCGGTTAACTGCTTGCTAATGCTTATGTCTATGAATGATGTGGGGTTAGGTGGTGAATACCACATTTTGGGTAATCGGATATCAGGTGAGTAAGTTGTGATATGATATTACTGTGATGTGTATATATATATATGATGTGGTGATGATGTGAGATATATACTCATTTTATATGCTGACTTAACATGTAGCATTTACATATTTGCATGGGACTTGGGTTTGATTCAATGAAGGAAGAGGGTACATATGATGTGCGTGGTCTAATGTTAGCCTCGGCTACATTAGCGCTTGATGGTTAGGCGTGTGCTACCTCAAGGGAGGTGTTGGCTCGGTGCCCATCTCGGCGGTGGATGGCTATGTGCATCACCGTGAGACAGATATTGAGGTTGAGATCATTTTGGTTGATCGGTGGCTCACCCACGGCCTTGTGCAGAGTTACCAAGGTAATGTTTTGGATCACGAGGTGATCGGTGGTGGTTTATCCACGGCCTTAGGCGAGGAGTCCGCTAAGGTTGGCGTGCGGTTGGATAGTAGGTTGGGTTGAAGTGCATCTTTGCATGATTTGTTTTGAGGATTGTGTGGGTATGGGCCAAGCCCATCGTGTGGGAAATTTGTGTTGTGGTTATGCACTGAGTCCTGTGGACTCACCCAATTATTTTCCTAACATTTCGGGTGATTCATGAGATGGACAGGGATCGAGAGAGGATACATGGTGGCCCATGCCGAAGGAGATGTTTTTGGCTATATTAAATATTAAGTATTTCATTCAAATAATGGTTGTAATAAGGATTTATTTTATTATTTTGGTATCATTTTATTATTAACTCTATTATGGTTTGTTTAAATTGAAACACTATGTGAAGATGGTTATATTTTTATAACTTACTTATTCAAATATGGAATTATTAAACATGTGGCTATAATTTCAAAAGAACATGGTTTCCAGGAGCAAATAAATTTTTACTATTTTATTCTAAGTCTAAAATATTTTCACTAACATAACCAGATTCGGTCGTAGTGAATGGGCCGGGTTTGGGGATGTTACAGATATGGCTAGGTAAGGAATATGATATGAATGAGTAATTCATTCTAAATGATGCATAGTTTGGTATGGTTTGTTGGTTAATGTTTGAGCTAATGAGATGGTCAAATTTATGATAAGTTTTGTTATGAAAAGTTGGTATATTATTGATGAGAAGATGTCCTATTGTAATGGTAAGTTGATGGATGAATCATGCTTCGAAATGCTTGTGAATTAGTTGAACTAAATAGCACATAAGATGTTGTGTTTGAAATGTTCTTGAATGGGTAGAAAATATGGTAAATTTGATATGTTTTGGTTGCCATAAGTGTTTGGATTGATGCTTGTATGTGCTTGTAGGGTTAGCCCAAAGTGTGGGTGGCATTTTGGCCTTGTAAATGGCCTATAATTGCCCACATGGTTGAGCACACGGGCGTGTGGCTCGACCCTGTCCTTCGTGGTTGTTATTCAAAACAAGTCAGGCTCGACCACGGGCTAGACACACGAGCATGTGACTTGCCGTGTGATGCAAGTCAGGCTCGACCACGGGTGAGGCACACGGGCGTGTCTCAGGTCGTGTGGTCAAGTCAGTATGTATGCCTTGTGAAACACCCCAAACTTGGCCCACGAGCCCAGACCGGATCTGGTATGTTCCTCGAGTTGAACGTTTTAATTTCATGTTTATTACTTGGAAAATTTGGGGTGGTTTTATAAAAATACCGAGTTGTTTTGGGGTTAATCTTTAATTTGATAAGAATCGTGTCATAATAAAATAATTAAAAGTGCATGCATAAACAGTTCATATTAACGGCCTTATTACATCAAAAATTAAACCCCAATTAAATCCAAAATACTTAAAATGAAACAAGTCCAAAATAAAGTCCCGAACTGAGCATGGCCACCACTAAGCTCCTGCCGACCCGGTCCATCACTGAGCGTCACCTGAAAAATATTCCCCAACGGGGTGAGTCAAACAGACTCAATGTGTAACCAACACTAAATCCCAATAGTTTAGGCATATCAGTTCATACATGTTCATATAGTTAAATAAATATATAATGATGCAAACCCTAACCCAAACCTAGTTATCATCTGCTACACATCACCCGTACCAACCTGCACACCGTGGGGACTACTAAGTCAACCCTCCATCCGCTACACATCATCGAAGGCAGTTGCTGTAGTCGACGAGCTCATCGCCCTTATAAATTCGTGGCAGAGCCACCACATAATAAGTTGTGACATAAGTCACCACATTCAAATTATGTGACTGAAGTCACCTCATTCATATATTGTGACCGAAGTCACCACATTCACATATTGGGGTATAAAACCGCCAATCACTTCCCCTTTCATAATCACCCATATGCCCATGTCATGCATTTCATGCAAGATCATGCCTTATTTCACATTCTTATCACAGTTCACATAGGTGCCATATCACATATCCATAATAAGATAACTATAGTAGTAGTAAATTAACGTACCTGAGTACTTTGTACCATTGCATGGTACCTTTGGCCACATTCATATTATTGTAAACACACATAATTAATTTAAGCCGTAATCTAATAAGGTTTAGTGTGGGGTATACACTTGATATACTTATCGAGTTTACTGAAATCTTGAAACCCGATCTATCGCTTTAGATCTTTAATTCCTATATCCAGCCAATACTTGTATTTTAGCAAAAGCCTATTCGGCTATTCAATCAGATCCCGAAGGATTATTACAACCAAAACCTTACCTTGCTACCGATTTGAATATTAATCAAATCCCGAAACTTGTAGTCTTTCCTCCTTGCATTCAATCACTTGACTAGGTTAGTTTTCGGCTTTTTAATAAAATAAGGAATAGATCTAGGTTGCTAAATAGGCCTTGGCCGAATGTACATATGTACTCACCTTGCGATTCTAAAATCCCAAAAGATTTCTCCCTTGTTAGTCGACAATAGCAGAATCCAGAAACCTCCTTTATTATTCGGCCAAGAGACAACAAGAGGATTAATTCCTAAATTTCGGCTAAAAGAGATTGAACATCAAAATCCATTGCTCTTACCTTAATACCACAGTCGACGGCACCCTTGCTTAAAACCACAACAATTCGGCTTTTGAGGCTTAAGAGCAATCGGTTATGGCCACAAAATGAAGGGTTCGGCACTTGAAAGATTTGTGAACAGAAAAAGTAAATGATGGGATGTGGTGCGATTTATCTTGATGAAAAAGGAGATTCGGCTTGAACACAAGAAACAAAAGATGGAAGGTTTGAGGGGTTGCGGCAATGGTGATCCTTGGGGAGGGGTTTTGGCTAGAACAGATTAGAAGAAGGAGAAGAGAAAGAGTGATAGTTTTGGAGAGAAAAGAGTAATCGAAAGAGGCCAAAGTGTTTATGAAATTCGGCTATCCTACCCCCTTACTATCTTTAATGAAAATCACCTCAAAATAATCCCCTTGGCCGGCCACACACATCCCCTTATCAGCTTCCACAGTTTTCTCCTTTATCACCTTGTTTAAAATTAATAAAAATAATCCATCATTTATCCACCATTTATCTCTTAAAAATAAAAGGATTTAAGCTCCTAAAATATAGCCTAAATGCCGTCCATTGCTGCTTATCTCTGCTGCAAAATAAAACTTTTATTTTGCTCCCCTTGTAGCTCGAACCTTGGCCCTGCACACATGCTTGTGGCGTTACTTACCTAGGCTTTAAGTGGCACCTCAAAGCCACTTAAACAAGCCCATTTTTGTGTCATATTTCCCCTACATTTTCTCTTACGGCCTTATCAAGCTTAGCTCCCCTTTTAGACTTAAATTCTAATAATTTCTAAGGCATTTAGCTACATACTAAGGTTCAAGAAATTCATAGAACACATTCAAACACACATAAGCATGCTACTTCACCTAATTAAGCAAAAATGCATAGGCCATAATTCCCGGATATTACACCTTGTTTTTCTACGGCTTAGACACACGGGCGTGTCTGAGGCCGTGTGAGGCACACGGCCTGCCTACACGGGCGTGTGACCTCTGTAACTTGAAAATTGTTAAATTTTTAGAAAAATTTTGTATGATCCCTGTTTAGTCCCAACCCATTTCTAATGCATGTTTAAGGTCTCGTAGGCCTCATTAAAGGGCTATTTACTTGTATTCTACTATGATATGACAATGATATACGTATTGATGTGTAATGTTCGTAAAATTTTTTGATTATCCGGTAATGCCTCTTAACCCTAGACCAGCGATGGTTACGGGTTAGGGGTGTTACAAAATATATCGGTGTCCAGCATTTGTTGCAGACTATCGTGTTATATTTACAATGATTCTAATGTGTTACCGGGGGCAGATGTTAGCTTACAGGCTTGGCACTTGGTGCCCAGGTGTGTTCTTGGTTGGTTTGGTTCATTTGAGCATTCTGGCATGTTCTAGATGGTTAACGGCATATCCATATCTATTTATATCATTCATCGGGCTAAAAATTTTATGGTTAGATGACATGATATTGATATGTATTTGATTTTCAGTTATGATGTTTTAATGGTTAATTGTATAAGTGTTCATGGTTTCCGATAATATGTAGTGACTTGATAATGGTTGAAACTATATAAATGTGATGATTATATGACTCATATTTACAAAACTCACCTATTGAATTGCTGTGGTTGATAGGGTTAAAGTTAATATTAGCTAGTGATTTTGTTAAGTTACTAAAATATGATTATGTGGTAATTTACAATGTTTCAACCTATGAACTTACTAAGCTCGTAAAAGTTTACTCGATTTTTTCCCTATTTTCTTGTAGATATCATTTTGTGGAATCGGGCGATCGAATCAACTTGAAGCTCACAATATCCAGATATCTATCAGTAGATTTTAACATGTTTACCTTTGAGTTATATGGCATGTAACAGGTGTGTCTTGTATATGTTTGAGATACTTATTACAAGTGGTGCATATTATACTTGTGTGATGTTGTTTAAGTTGGATTTTAGTTTACTTGCGTACATGCCTTTGGTTTTGGTTTGTACATGCATTTATAAATATGTCTTTGGTTACCTGTACATGCCTCAAGGAAGTGTTTGAAATATGGTAAATTAAAATGTGAATGGATTGAATGAATTGGTAGGTTTAGCATATGTTTAATGTATGGACTTGTGATATTTGAATGCAAGTAGTTTGGTTTGTAATGTGGATTTGGTTTGATAATTGAATTGTGGTGTCAATGAGGACACATTGGTTAGACACCTAAGTTGTATGTTTTGGTATATTTTAAGCTTGTTTGAATATGTTTTAAAGGTATGGAAATGACTGGTTTTGAGTTAGCTATGTACCTAAGGTTTGGATGAAAGTTTTCCTTGTTTTGTAAGCTTTTTAAGGTGCAGACGGCCTGGGACACGAGCTGCCACACGGCCGTGTCTTATTTATTTTAGGTGCAGGATTATCCCCAAGTCCACAGAGAGTTACATGGCCTGGGGACATGGTCGTGTGACCTTACTTTGATTTGTACACGGGCTGCAACACAACCGTGAGCCTTATTTCGAATTGTACACGGTTTGACCACACGGTCTCGACTCTATCACACGGCCATGTGACCTAATCTGCTGTAGTTTAGTATAGCAGATTAAACTAGTTTTCACACTTTAGGAGCTTGAACATAAGCATTTTAGTTAAGTTTTAATTATGTTTTCGTAAGTTTAGTTAAAATAAATAAAGTGTGTAATTTGAGTCTTTTAATTACCTTAGGGGCTAAATGAAGCCTAAGGGTGAGCTAATATACTTTGTGAGCGTGCAGGAGACCACTAGAAGGCGTTCTAAACTCGATATTGGTCATTGCATTGCAACATGGAGTATTGAATATCGCAACATAGGGAGAAGAATTGAAGAATTCCAAAACTGCCTTTAGTGTCGCGACACACCCTAAAGATATCCTGAAGATGAGCACACTGCCCTCGATGTCGCGACAAAGGACCTTGTGTGTCACGAAATCACCTCTGTACCTAAAATAATTACGAGCCATGGGTGTTTTGGTCCGCACAATCAAATGTTAAGCACGAGAATGGCAGCTGACCTAAGGTTAAGGATGACAGCCACTCTAAAGTCTATAAATAGGCTCATTTAACACATGTTATAGACAACTTCCATATTGTATAATTTTCTTCTTAGATTTAGTCTTTAGTTTTTCTCTTTTCTTAGGTTTTAGGTTTATTTCGGTTTTGTTATTTGTTCTTGTGAAAGAAATCAGATCTGTGAAACATAATCAAACTCTGTGAGGATTCTACACTCAATTCTAATACAAATGAGGCTTCTTCTAAACTTTATACTCTTTAATTATTATTCATGTTTATTCTTTCTTTCAAGTTTATATTGTTTATGAGATCCATGAGGAACTAATCCTCCTGTGAGCGATCCTCAGAGTACTCATCTACTCCGTTGTAACTATATTACAACCTGACTCATATACTTGCGGATACCACCTTTTCATATATTTTGGGCAGGATTCTACTCTAGACGTTGGTATGTCTGGAGGCGGTCATGACCCCTGTTTCCAAAATTTTAAATTTTTTCTAAAATTTTCTGTTTTGTTTCAAATTAGTCACTGATTGTTCTCAAACTATTTTTAAGGCCCCGTAAGCTCAATTTAAGACTCGTAAATGCATTTATGCTATGAATGAAATTTAGAATTGAATGTTATTATTTAAATTAATAAATAAATGGTTTGAAGATGTTAATTGTTTGATATGTGTTGTAATGCTCTGTAACCCTAATTTGGCGACAGATATGGGTTAAGGGTGTTACACATTAAGTTGATAACAAATAGGTTTTAACATATTTTTAAAGGGTTTAATCTTTTTAGCTCTATGAAATATGTTAATAATAGATCTTAAATTGAACACTTTTTTTTTTTAAAAGGAGGGTAATTTTTTTCAAATTTGTTTAACTTGACTATTAATTTATTCATTACCCTTTCTTGAAAAAAGAACATGATTAATTTAATCTTGTTTTCTAAAGTTATTCATTGATAATCATTTATTAATTTTCATTTTGAAAAAGCTTAATCTTAGAAATAAGTTTGATTTAATTCTAAATTGAAATATTTGATTTAGCGGTGATTTTTTTTAAATTTTAGTAATTATAGTTATTAGCCTAAAATGAAATATTTTTTGATTTAATATGTTTTTTATTAGACGAGCTAACTTAAAAAAATCTAAATTAACGTAGTATAATTTTAATAACAAGAGAGATAATTAAAATAATTGTAGGTAGTAGTCAGTTTTACTTGCGTCTTCATTGTATTAGACTTAATAATGAATTAGGGGGAAAAGCCTTTATAATGAATTTTAAAAAGTTGGGTAAACTGTGAAATTGACAATATGAAGCATCAATTTTTAATCCATGGATTATTGGACCATTAGAGCAATCATCGTTTCATTTAGCTATTATATACATGACCAAATTTTTTCTGAATAATTTATGCACTAACCATACAACTTTTCTACCATTAAAAGTTATCGTGCACTAATCAGTTTCTCATGACTACTCTATTTCAAGCATATTTTAATTAATGCTAGTATTAATAAAATTTAAAAATCTTCTCATGTTGGACTCAAGTTTCATTTGTTCCGATTTCATCTATTGTGAATTTTTTTATTATTTAGAAAACGGTATTATATATTATCAATATAAATAGATAACAAGTAATCTAAGAAAATTTAAATTCCTGATAGAATTTTATTCAAACCTAATTTGAACATTTAATAGTCGATTTGCATCCTAACATTATAATAACAATCTCATCCACACAGTTTTTTGAATTGATTTTCAGTCCTTTTGATAAGAAATGACAAGGATGAATGCGAAATCAGATAGTAAAGTTTGTTCAAGTCGCGGATTTGACTTAAGGCTTTAGACATTCGGAATGAAACTTAGATTTTGACACAACCTGAAACGCAAACTAATCCAAGTAAGATAAAACAATTAAAATAAATAACTAAGATAAAAAATAGAATAATAAATCAAAGATTAGAACAATAAGAAAGAAAATAAAGAAGATATATAGAAAAGATAGAACATGGCGTGTGGAAGTCCTACGAAGCCTTGGAAACAAGAAGAATCCACAACTCCCTTCAAGCGGCTCTAATTTCCCCTCCAAGAAAGAGAACTTGGCAAGAAAAATTTTGAAGATGATCCCCACAATCTGAAAAGATTGTTAAAACTCTTCTAAAAGAAACTCAAGAGAAATTCTTGAAAGGAAAAACACAAAGAGAATTTATTAACTCAAAAGAGAAGTTGAATAATAATGATTTTTAATTTTGTGTACAATGGAAAGGCCTTTATATAGGCTAGCTAAATAAATCTAAATAAAACCCTTAAGTATTCTAGAACTCTAATTAACCTAAACAAGAAGTAGTTTTAAACTAAACTTTATTATTGACATAAAACTCCTAAATAACTTAAAATACTTCATAATTATAAAAAATTTGGAATAAAATAATAATATAATAATAACAGCACCCAATATTATTTAAACTCGAATTAAAAGCCCGGAACTCGTAATTCCCGTCATAATATCATCTAGAAATTCTGTTCACGTAGTTTTCACTAAAATGATCGTAACTTGAGTTCCTAAACTCAAAATTGAGTGATTCAAAGTTCCTTTTGAAGCTACAAGATAGAGCTTCGAACGCTATGAAGACATCCTAATCCATAAATGCTTGTATCCCATACAAATATTTGTCGCAAGTTGACTAATCTTTTTAGCTTGAAAATTGACAGCGTGGTTGGGCCTTGAGGTAGTGTAAGCCCATCACATCCATGGGTCTGAAACTGGGTCTTGAGACTCACATCACCTTTATCCTTGCAAAACCTTGAATGTAATTGAATTGCCTATGCTCTCTTTTCATTTATTATTTACATTATCATGTTATTTTTTTTTAGGCAAAATGTATTAATCTTGCTAGTTCTTCATGAAACTATAATAATTAGGAGGATTTCATATCTAAGTTGATGCAACATATGTACTTTTCTTGTATATTGCATTTGGTAGTTTTTTAGGCCTTACACAATGTTAGAGTTGAGTGACCCAAATTCTAAGAGATTGCTTGTAAGTAAAGTTAAACAAAATATATTTTCTTTCTAAAAGATTTAGTATTTATTAGTATAATATATTTAGCATTTATTAGCATAATATATTTGACATTGATTAAAATTAGGTTTTTTCAACTTATAAATAGATGTAGTCGAAACTCCTCTTGTATCATTCGAATTCGACATTAGTAAATTTTCTTCTCATCTGTTCATGATTTTTTCCCGAAAGGGTTTCCATATAAAATCTGTGTATTGTATTTTTATTTATTTTCTTTTCGATCTTTTTACATTGCCATTATTGACGTTCAAATTTTAACAAATTGGTATCAGAGCCACTCGTCGTGCCTCTTGAGCAATGGTGGGGCAAACCTCAGTGAGGACGTTGAGTTCCTAAGGGGGTGAACCCGAGCTATATAAAGTGGTAGCAACACTTACGTGGTAAGAGGCCTTTTGAGGGTGTATGGGCACTCCCAAGAACAAAGTCATAAGGGTCATGTGCGCCTAAAGCAAACAATATCTTACTAGGTCGGGTGCTGGCTATGACATTTATTGGTATCAGATTATTGTGTTTACTAAAGTTCTATGAGCACTGCATTTTTGGGAAGTAAAAGAGAGTTCGATTCACCAGAAGAATCCATAACACAAAGGGAATGCTGAATTATATTCATTCTGATCTTTGGGGACCATTTAAAGTGCCTTCGAGGGGTGGCGCTAATTATATGCTGACGATCATTAATGATTTTTCAGAAAGGTTTGGAATTCTTCCCGAAGAAAAAAAGTGATGTATTTTCCATGTTTAAGGCTTGGGAAACTATGGCCGAAAAGCAAACAGGAAAACAAATAAAACACCTCCACACAGATAATGACTTGGAATTTTGTTCTGATGAGTTTAATAAATTGTGCAAATCAGAAGGGATCGTGAGACACTTGATAGTTTGTCATACTCCACAGCAAAACAACGTTGCAAAACGAATGAATAGAACAATCATGGAAAAGATTCGATGTATGTTGTCGAATGCTTATTTACCGAAGTCGTTTTGGGCCAAAATGGCCTCTACTGCATGTTTTCTGATTAACCTGTCTCCATCTATTGCTATTGTGAAAAAAAACTCCATTGCTATTAATACTTGAAGCATAAAACTTTAGTTTCATGGGAAACCATTAGATATAAATATGAGTTTGTTCAAGTGTTTTTATTAATTAATATATTTATACATATAGGTAATTATCATTATTGTCGATATTAACGTATCAAATATCATTGGAGTTCCTAAAGAATTTCCAAGAGAAATAATTATTCGATAGATAAACTTTATAATGAAAGTATATCTAAAAATGAAATTTTGTCTCGACCTGAAGATCGAGTGTTCAAAAAGGAAAAATTATTACACAATGATATTATAAAGAACTACTATTGAGTATCCAACAGTGTTTATATAATCAAAATTAACCAGGCTAATTTTTCATGTAGATTGGAGATAATGAAAAGGAATACAAATGGTCAAACAATAATGTTATAAAACGATGGTCCTGAAGTACCTTTTCTTTATGTGCCCAATGCACTCATTGTGTTGGTAATAGTGATGATACAATATGTCATTCATTAAAAAGTTGTTGGCGACATCTAAAGTATGAGAATGCAATTGAATTTTATTCCTATATTGGTATACATCAACAGAATTTATTGTATATGTTGATGATTTACTATTGATAAATAATATTAAATGTTTTAATATTAAGTTATAAAATGATGTTCAAATAAGGGGGAGTAAAATACGCAGTGTACTCATTTTTCCTTTACAAAATTTTATCTCATTGGGTTTTACGGATAAGGCTTTTAATGAGGCAGGTTTGTCAATGCGTATAAATATGAATATTGTACTCTTTTTCCTTCATTAAGAATTTTTTCCTACTGGGTTTTTTCTAGTAAGGTTTTAACGAGGTATATTCATTCTTTGTTAATGGACATCCAAGGGGGAGTGTTATAAATATTACTTTATTATGGATGTTCATAATCTCAAAGTTGTAACCTCCATTGTAGTAACCCCCAATGGAAATATGAGGGTTTTATATTGTAATTAAACCTCTATTTATTCTTTGTAACTTAAGGTATTCTATTGTATTAGAAGGTTTATAAATAGAGGCATGTACAAGGCTTGTAGTGATACACAATTAATGAAATAAAAAGTTTTCTCGTTTATCTTTCTACTATATTACTTCTTTGTATTGATATTTTCTCTTTAATTTGTTTTTTTCCTTTCATTATCTCATAACAAATAACCAAATCTTTTATTTGTATTATTCACAATTGAACGGTTTTTAATTATTTTATATTATGTTTAAATTTTGCATTTAAAGTAGTTGGTACAACTTTTTTCTTAATTTTACTTGATCTCTCGAAAAAAATGTCTTTAATATTTTTTCAAATGGAATTTTTTAAATGAGTTGGTTTATTCATGTAACACCTAAAAACCCAGCCTAAAAGTTTCGATTGGATTCTGGAGGTTACATTGGCCATCGAAATGGCCCTAAATCAAACACCGATTGAATTTGTCAAAAACCTTTCCTAGAACCATATTTACTCACATTTGACTAAAACCATAATTGAGCTTTGTTTACAATTTTGCAAACTCATTTATTTGAAACTGAAATCAAGCTTTATTTATAGTTCGCAAAAGTTAAATCTATTCACCGCTTACAAATTATTTGTGATCGTGTCCAAACTAACTATGACAACGAATAAGGCAATTGCACCTATCATTCGGTAGTACAGCTATGGCAAGACCAGAAATATCATTCCTCAAGGACCAAGAGTACTAGTAGTTACTATCTTTTTATTATCTAGCTTAAGTATTAAGGGAATTGATGTTTAATTAACTAATTACTAAACTAAGGATGCTAAGACACAGAGAGTGAATTGGGAAAATACTTTGGGAAAAACCAGTTGATTAAGACAATACCCGAGGAAGAATCCACCTAGACTTCACTTGTTATTTAACTCTGAATCGGATGATTTATTCACTTGACTTGATCCGTAGTATTCCCTAATTTATATTATTACCACTTTCGAGGCTTCTAACGTCTAAACCTAGGTTGATTAATTGAAATCTCTTTCTAATTAAAACCCCTAGTGTTGCATTAACTCGATCTATGGACTCCCATATTAGGTTTGACCCTAATCTGGCAGATTTTCGTCATCCTATTTCTATGGTTGCGATCAACTCCGCTTAACTATGCCAGATCTACTCTTAAACAGGGACTTTTGCTCCACTGCCTAAGCACATCAATACTTGAATCAATATCCTGAAATCTTAAAACAAGAATTAAGAACACATAATTAAGAACAAGTCAAGTATTTATCATACAGTTAAGAAAATAATAACAAGATCCGTCTTAGGTTTCATCCCCCTCAGGTATTAGAGGGGTTTAGTTCATGTTTAATAAAGAATACATCTCAAAGAAAGTAAATAACAAAACATAAGAAAAACCCTAAAACCCCCTGAAGGAAATTGAAGGGAAGATCTTCCGTCTTGAGTGTGATTCTGGCTTCTGGGATGAATCAACTTGCTGTCTTCGAGTAATTTCCTTGTGTTCAGCCCTCTCTGGCTTCCCCCGCTTTTAGGTCATACTTAGGGTGTTTATATAGACTTTGGAATGTCTTTCTTCGCCCCTAAGTATCCTTTTCCGAGTAGAATTACAACGGGTCACTACAGAGACACGCCCGTGGAGCACGCCCGTGTGAATCGAGCCCAGGCCGTGTTCAGGGCTGCTAAGGTGGCACGGCCGTGTGGTTACCTCCAGGCCGTGTGGACTTCTTACTTTGGCCTATTTTCTCCGTTTTTGGCCCGTTTCTCATTCTTTTCTTCCTCCAATGCTCTCCTAAGTATAAAACATGAAATTAAAGGATTAGGAGCATCAAATTCCACAATTCAAGGGATTAAATCATCCGAAAGTATGCTAAATGTGGGATTAAAATATGTATATATTACGGTTTATCAAATACCCCCACACTTAAGCATTTGCTGGTCCTTAAGCAAAATTCTCAACTCACAATTAAAATCGAATTTCCTCAATTCATAACCTTCATTAATAATGTTTCATCATAATTCATAGGTAATTCATACATTGATAATTTAACCAGAAGGTTCCTAAAGATTCAAACAATCAAAGTCATAGTTTTTATAGTACGAAAAATAGGTGTTTCCCCTTACCTAAATAATCACCTTTAATTCAAAATCAACAAGAATTGACATCCTCACTAAGGGTTCACTCAAATCACTCAAGGTGTTTAAGGTTAAAAAATAAGCACTCAATAGTCAAACATGAAAAGTTGATCCCATAGGCTTGCCTGAAAATCAAATCTCCGCCACTGTAAAATGAGATGATACACAAATCAAAAGATCTTTTATGGGTTGTAACGGGGCTTGGGTTAAAGGTGTGGATAAAGGCTGAATTAGAGTGTTAGTATCGAGACTAAATTGATAAATTTCCTAACTAGAAAAATAACTAAAACTTCAATAATTACATCAATTAAGAATTCATCACTAATAATACGAGCTTCTTCTCAAAATGTACAATTAACTGCTTAATCTCCAATAACAAAGAAGTAATAATGAATAGATTCCCAGAATTTTTTTTTATTTTTTTTAAGAACACATCACATACAATAATAATAATATAGAATTTAATAACTGAAATAAAGAAAATAGTTAAGCAACCAATCAAATCAAATCTCGATATAAGGGTGGTCAAGAGAATTGGTGATAACAAATACAAAGTGGGTTTTGGGTTAATATTAATTTGTGAGTCAAGAAATGGTTTGTTAGTCTCAAAGGGGTTCACTAGGGGTTAATTAGGAAGGTAGCCTTTTTATGGAGTAAGTGGGTTAAAACCTAGGTGCCTTTATCATCTCAGTATATCAAATCAAAAGTGTGGTCTTGACATGTATAATCGAAGCAAGTTCTAGAATAACAAATCAATGTTGACAGACTCATAATCAATAAAGTGAGCACGAAAAATATATGCTCTAAAAGGCTCAAGATCTCACAAAAATTATGGGCTTTTGATGTAAACCTCGTAGATTTCAACTTCAAGGTAATCATTAGATTTAGGTAGACAACCTATCAACTTTTTAATTCTAAAAATAAACTCATCATGCTTGATTCTCTAGTCTCCTAAAGTTTAAATCATTACTGCACAATAAACTATGACTTAATCCAAAACATGTCAATGAAAATCATAAATCAAAAGAAATTTCATTCTAACAGTAATATGAGAAGATTATTTAAGACAAGATAACATTCAGGGATTTGAGAATAATGTAAAAAGTTAGGAACTTTTCACGATAAAATTCACCCCCTACACTTAAGATGTGCATTGTCCTCAATGTACAAATAAAGATAATAACAATGTAGTAATAGATCATAAGAGAGGGAGAGAGGTGAAACTTCCTGGATTTCAGATGGATTTCTTGAGTTGGAAGTGTGGAAACTTGATTCGGAGGTGAAAGATAAGTTGGAGGAGGCATTTCTGGTGATGGTATGGTGGCCGCCAATAGTCACTGCACTAGATGAAGAATTGGGAAACTTGTGAAGAAATAGCCAGGAAATAATAAGAACAATTCAAAATATACTAAATATGTATTTAAAGATAAGAAAGATAAAGAAAAGGAAAATAAAGGAGAAGAGAAAAGAAAAAGAAAAAATAAATGGACTCAAATGTCCTTGGCTTGTCAAGTCGATGAAGCGGCCGGCATGAACTTATATAGATCGGTCTCACACGGGGAGACTGTGCTAGGGTCCTTTCGCTTCTTCGACATGGGGATGGTGGTGAGGATGGTGAAAAAGAACTATGGTGTTTAGGGTTGAGAGAAAAGTGTTTGGTGGAGAAGATGAATAGTGAGGGGTTTATATAGAAACAGGGGTACACGGGCGTGTCACACACCCGTGTGAGTCGTTTTGAGTCTGTGTGCTTTGAAAATTAGGGTTTTGGTACGCCTGGGTTCGCGGCCCACGTCCGTGTGTCGTGGGCATGTCGTCCCACACGGCCGTGTAGTACAGCTGTGCCGAGCTTTGTTCGCTTCTCCCACGCTCGTTTTATTCTTCCCAACGCTCGTGTTAATTCAACTGGTTTGGCCACGGTTATAAGGCACGGGCGTGTCGCACTCCCGTGTCATTTACTCAGTTTTAACCACGACCGAATCATACGGCCGTGGTGTTCGTAGCCCGTGTTTTGGGAATTTTTCGCCCTTGGTCCGCACGGCCTCCGCCACGCCAATATGCATACTCGTGGTGTCCACACGGCCACGGCCACACCCACGTGCAAGGCCGTGTGGAGGTGAAACCTATACTTCAAAGCATAAATGAAACTAAAAACAAACTAATTAGCATGGTTAGAGCTCGGGTTGCCTCCCGATAAGCACTTGTTTAAAGTCCTAAGCTAGATTTACCTTTCATTCATAAAATCATGGTGGTTTGAGGAGTTGAAACTCCTCTTTCCTGCTATCAATTCTAACAATATATGGTTCTAGTCGAGTAGTGTTTACCTTAAAAGTGCTGAACTTAGGATTAGTTACCTCGACTGTTCCGTATGGGAAGACATTCAGTACCGTAAAAGGGGTCTCTTCATTAAGGTCTGGAACGGTGATTCGAGGGTCTATCTTTTCCAACAATACTTGATCTCCTATTTTGAAGTGATTTGATATTCATAGTTTCTCATTGAAATGTGTCTTCCACTCGTCTAGTTCCTCGACCTGAAGCCTTCATTCCTCATGAATTACTTCTTTATTGGCACGGGGTCTAGGATCAGGTTCAGTTATATGTTTTTGTGGTGCTTCCTGTAAAGAAGGTGGAACCAATTGGTTATCAATATAATTTATGTTCTCTTCTTTTTCACTTGACGTCCTAGCCGAGCCAAGAGCCTGAAGAGTGATTGTTTCGTCACCTACACAAAGTGTGAGCTCACCTGTACCAACGTCAATTTTAGTTCTAGCAGTTGCTAAAAAGGGTCTTCCTAAAATTAAAGGAATGTTGTTGTCCTCATCCATGTCTAAAACGACAAAGTCTACTGGGAATATAAATTTATCAACTTTCACTAGCACATCTTCGATTATACCACTAGGAACTCTAATGGTTTTATCAGCTAATTGAATGCTCATCCTAGTTTGTTTGGGTTTCCCTAGACCTAGTTGTTTAAACAGTTTATAAGGCATGACGTTGATGCTTGCCCCTAGATCTGCTAAAGCATTATCAATAGATAAACTACCAATTAAACAAGGAATCGTAAAACTCCTTGTTTTAATTTCCATGGTAGTTTGTTTTGTAGAATTGCTGAGCACACTGCGTTTAGCTCCACATGCGACGCCTTGTCTAACCTCTGTTTGTTTGTCAAAAGCTCTTTTAAAAATTTCCTTGAATCTAGCATCTGCGAGAGAGCTTCAAGAAACGGTAAGTTAATATGTAATTTCTTTAAGAGTTTAAGAAATTTACCAAATTGTTCCTATGTCTGGTCTTTCTTCATTGCATTGGGATATGGCACTCAAGGTGTATACTCTTTAATGACAGGTTTCTGTGTATCGTGGCTTACCTCAACCTTACCTTTATTTACCACGGGTTCTTTCCTTGGCTCAGATTCGGATTCTACTAACCCTTCACTATCGTGATCACTAATGGCATGAATTTGCTCCTTTGGGTTAGTTTCAGTGTTGCTTGGCAAGCAACCTTGCGGTCGTTCTGAGATTAGCTTAGCTAGCTGACCTAACTAGTTTTCGATCCCTTGAATCGATGCCTGCTAATTTTTTAGCATTGTCTCGTTGGTTTGAAAACGGGTTTCTGACACCACGATAAATTTTGTTAGCATCTCCTCAAGGTTCGGTTTTTTCTCTTGTGGGATGGGTTATTGTTGAAAGCCTGGAGGGGGTTGTTGTCTTTGATTTCCTTGACCTCCCCATGAGAAATTTGGATGGTTCCTCCACCCTTGATTATAAGTGTTACTATAAGGGTTATTTTGAGGTCTAGAATTGTTACCCATATAGTTCATCTGTTCGTTTTCTATGCCAGGGTTGTAGGGTGGGTATTCTGTATTGTTCGACCCTCCTCCATTTGTATCGCACTGCATCACTGGATGTACTAGCGAGGAACCACACAAACCATCAATTTTCTTACTTAAGAGTTCTACCTAATTTGATAGCATGGTTACTGCGTCGAGGTTGAAAACACTGGCGGCTTTTGTTGGCTTTGTTCTCATAACTTGCCACTGATAATTATTCAGTGACATTTCTTCAATGAATTCATAAGCAGCCTCAGGTGTTTTATTGTTTAGTGTACCGCCGGCGGATGCATCAATCAACTGCCTAGTCGAGGGGTTCACACCGTTGTAAAAGGTTTGAACTTGTAGCCATAATGGTAACCCATGATGAGGGCACCTTCTCAATAAATCCTTATATCTCACCCATGCATCGTAAAGTGTCTCTAAATCCATCTTCACAAAAGAAGAGATATCATTCCTCAACTTAGTCGTTTTAGCCGGCGAAAAATATTTTAACAAAAATTTTTCGGTCATTTGCTCCCATGTAGTGATTGATCCTCGTGAAAGAGAATTCAACCATTGTTTGGCTTTATTTTTTAAATAAAAGGGAAATAACCGAAGGCGAATGGCATCATCAGAAATGCCATTAATTTTAAACGTATCGCATAATTCCAAAAAGTTCGCTAAGTGTGTGTTAGGATCCTCATCCTGCAAACCATCAAACTGAACAAACTATTGTATCATCTGTATAGTGTTAGGTTTCAATTCGAAATTATTTGCAGCAATAGTAGGTCTAACAATACTTGATTCAGTACCGGCTAAACTAGGCTTAGCATAATCATACATAGTGCGAGGAGCAGGGTTTTCGGCAACCACAGGAGGAAGTGGATTATTCTGGGGATCAGCCATCGGTTCTGTGTTATTAGTATCGTCCTCTTGCTCTTCTTGTATGTATTGTAGGCTTCGTCTTATCTCTCTTCGGTTTCTGCGAGCGGTGCATTCTATATCACTATCATAAAATAGAGGTCCTGACGGGTTTCTTCTAGTCATAAACTAGAATACCTGCCAGAAGCAAGGAAAAAGAAAAATTAGCAAAGTAGAAATAAAATAAAAATTAATTGCAAAAATAAAAATGGCTAAAGTAATAAAAACCAAGTGTTCCTAATATCTTAGTCCCCGGCAACGGCGCCAAAAACTTGATCGTGACCAAACTAACTATGACAACAAATAAGGAAAGCGCACCTATCGTTCGGTAGTATAGCTATGGCAAGACCGGAAATATCGTACCCTCAAGGACCAAGAGTACTAGTAGTTACTATCTTTTTATTATCTAGCCTAAGTATTAAGGGAATTGATGTTTAATTAACTAATTACTAAACTAAGGATGCTAAGACACAGAGAGTGAATTGAGAAAATACTTTGGGAAAAACCAGTTGATTAAGACAATACCCGAGGAAGAATCCACCTAGACTTCACTTGTTATTTAACTCTGAACCGGACGATTTATTCACTTGACTTGATCCCTAGGATTCCCTAATTTATATTAATACCTCTTTTGATGCTACTAACGTCTAACCCTAGGTTGATTAATTGAAATCTCTTTCTAATTAAAACCCCTAGTGTTGCATTAACTCGATCTATGGACTCCCATATTAGGTTTGACCCTAATCCGGCAGATTTTTGTCATCCTATTTCTAGGGTTGCGATCAACTCCGCTTAACTATGCTAGATCTACTCTTAAACAGGGACTTTTGCTCTACTGCCTAAGCACATCAATACTTGAATCAATATCCTGAAATATTAAAACAAGAATTAAGAACACGTAATTAAGAACAAATCAAGTATTTATCATACAGTTCAGAAAATAATAACAAGATCCGTCTTAGGTTTCATCCCCTTCAGGTATTAGAGGGGTTTAATTCATGTTTAATAAAGAATACATCTCAGAAGAAAGTAAATAACAAAACATAAGAAAAACCCTAAAACCCCCTGAAGGAAATTGAAGGGAAGATCTTCCATCTTGAGTGTGATTCTGGCTTCTGGGATGAATCAACTGGCTGTCTTCGAGTAATTTCCCTGTGTTCAGCCTTCTCTGGGTTCCCCCGCTTTTAGTTCATACTTAGGGTGTTTATATAGACTTCGAAATGTCTTTCTTCGCCCCCTAAGTATCCTTTTTCGAGTAGAATTACAATGGGTCACGGCAGAGACACACCCGTGGAGCACGCCCGTGTGAATCGAGCCCAGGCCGTGTTCAGGACTGCTAAGGTGGCACGGCCGTGTGGTTACCTCTAGGCCGTGTGGATTTCTTACATTGGCCTATTTTCTCCTTTTTTAGCCCGTTTCTCGTTCTTTTCTTCCTCCAATGCTCTCCTAACTATAAAACATGAAATTAAAGGATTATGAGCATCAAATTCCACAATTCAAGGGATTAAATCATCCGAAAGTATGCTAAATGTGGGATTAAAATATGTATATATTACGGTTTATCAATTTGTAACTAAATTCCAAACTTCACGTATTAATTTTGTAACAAAAACGAATTAGCAATTTTGTAATATGAACTTCAACCCAAATTATGCAATGCAAAAATAAAAATTAATGAAAGACCAAAGTCAAAACTCATACCATAGTCCATAAAGTTTACTTACAGACCGAATGAAATTAGTTTATCAAAATTGATGAAAAACTTTATTAAATCAAACCAAAAAGTGTCATTTTCGAGATCAATAAATGTAACACCCCTCACCCATATTCAACGCTGGAATAGGGTTACGAAGCATTACCGGACTTACGAAACAATTAAACAACTATTTAACCTACATTTACTCAATTCAATCATTCATTATTCAACCTCAATCAATTTGTCCCTATTAAGAGCCTACGAGGCCTTAAACATGCTTTGGAAGTGGCTCGGGACTAAACCGATAACTCAGGAAATTTTTGTGAAACTTAGAAAATTTTGCTTCAAACAGGGGACACACACCCGTGTGGCTAGGCCGTGTGTCTCACACGGCCACCAGACATGCCTGTGTCACAGGCTGTGTGAAAACAGGGGGTACATATTGACTTGGGTCACACGGCCAACCACACGCCCGTGTGTCTAGCCCGTGTGCCCTTCGAAGTGGCCACACACGCCCGTGTGCCAGGCCGTGTGTTAGGCCGTGCCAGACCTGTAGGTTATATTGACTTATGCAACACGGCCATGTCACATGCCCGTGTTCTAATTAGGAGGTATATTAACTTGTACCACAGGGC
The DNA here is from genome assembly GCA_025698515.1 of Gossypium sturtianum. Classification (NCBI taxonomy): domain Eukaryota; kingdom Viridiplantae; phylum Streptophyta; class Magnoliopsida; order Malvales; family Malvaceae; genus Gossypium; species Gossypium sturtianum. The sequence goes on along the minus strand of CM046951.1, from coordinate 74,354,978 downwards.
CGATCACACGCCCATGTGTGAGACCGTGTGGAGCATAATGACTTCATTTCAATTTCAACACCAGGGGACACACGACCGTGTATCATGATCGTGTGTCACACACGGCTGAGACACACACCCGTGTCTCTGCCCGTGTGGACAAAAATAGGCTATTTACCAAGCCAAATTGCCATCCAAACTCATGCACACCTATACCAATTTAAATGTCACCAAAACATAACACTTATAAGCATTTAAAACAACCTCAATCAAACATCTTTCATACCATTTCAATACTAACAAATATAACACATACTATATCCCAACATGTCTTCCAAAACATACCAATATTCACATTCTCAATTCATCGATATGAACTCATCCAAACATACATTTATTTACCTAATATCACCAACATATCATTCATCAAACATGGGCTCTTTATGTAACACCCCATACCCGAGTTCGAGGCTCAGACCGGATACGAGACATTACTATGCTTGACTTACTTAATCATGACATTACGGGCTATAAAATTTCGTTCCGAAATTAAAACTTCTCATTCTTAAACAAATCGTACATTTCATGGGCCTACGATGCCTTAAACTCGTACTGGTAAACTTTCAGAACCTTATCAAAAAACTTTTCTTTGAAATAGGGGTTACACGCCCGTGTAATATAAGACACGCCCGTGCATAGGCATACATGCCCATGTCCTCAGACCGTGCCCTAAAACTCAGTATTCTGCCAATTTCCACACGGCCATGACACGCCCTTGGACTTAGACCGTGTACTACATCTTGATATACTGACTTATTTCACACGACCAGGCACACGCCCATGTTCTAACCGTGTGTTATGCACGACCTTAACACACGACCGTGGGATTAGTCCATGGCCTATTCTTACTTATAAGACTAAGGTGCAGTTTATGCACGGCCTAGACACACGCCCGTGTGTCCAACCGTGTGGGCACTTAGAGGCTATTTACCAAGCCAATTGCCACCCTGAAATTAAGATCCAATTCATACTCATTTCAACAACTCAATACTACATCATTCTTGAATAATACTACATGCTTCATTGATAATTATAAACATACACACTTGGCCAATCACTTAGCCATATACAAAAGAATAACAAACTTAATAGCCTATACTTTGGCTCTTCTTAAAACATTTACTCAAAATGTAATGCTACCTATACATGCCATACTTAATAAAACAACTTGGCTATACCAAAATAGAGATTGATAGTGTGCTCCGAGCTCCGATGACTGTGATCCTCGATATTAGCTTGGCGGGACTACATGGAAAGAAAGAATGAAAGACATAAGCATTTAGCTTAGTAAGTTTGCATAATACACATAGCAACATTCTTACTTACTATAGACCATTTGATATAAACAATGGAATCGTAAATTCAGCTATATAAAGCTTACTTACTCATACTTGATTCTTACATAACTCATGAAACTTATTAGTCTCATACTTGATAGGCAAACAAAGTACCTGTATCACTAGATCACATTGATCAACATACTTGAACATAATACTCATAATTTCTAATTCATCATTCATAACATGAATAATATTCTTTTTCACTTGATAATAACCTTACTTAGCTTTCTTGTTATCTCTTTGGAGCTTAACTCGTTTGCCCGATGAATTTATATGAATAACCGAGGATACTAAGTCTCATCTAAATTTCGAGGCCATGACTTAACATGGACTTATACGAAGTCTTTCTTGTTCTCACCAATGCCATGCCTTAACTTGGACTTATATGGGATCTGTAACATCCTAAATTAGGGGTTGTGTGTAATTTAATTAATTTCCCATGTGGGTGCCTGAAGAATAAATATTATGATTTATTTGGCATGTTTTAAGACCTAAAAATAATCCCGAGCTAAGCCTGACTTAGTATTAAAATTTATTTTTATTGTGTTTAAAGGAGGGAAGCTAGGCGAGTTAGGGGTTATAAGTAATTTAGGTGGGTTTATGCCGCAAGAAATGGGTTGGTAGAAGTGGCGTGAGTGCGCCTAAAAGATTGCTAGGGTCTCAAGTTCGAATCGCAAAGGCGCAGTTTGGTTTCACTTTTTGCGTCAATTAAGGGAATTGGGCAGGTATGCTTTAAAAATAAATAGCCGGGAAATAGACATGAAAGTGTAGTTGGCAAAGTCGCTCCATGCGCTGCTTAAGAGCTGGAAGTGGCGCTAAAGAGGGCCTGGGTTCGAGGCCAGGCGGCAACAAGGGTGTTTTAATTTTTGGGTTTTTGGGCGCTAGGCCTAGGAAGGCCTTATAATTAAATCAGGGGGCTAATTGACATGAAAGGCAGGTGGAAGAGTTGGTTTGGGGCGCATCATGCAGCAAGGGACCTAGCTGGTCCTAGGTTCGAGTAGTTGGGGCCGAGGTTTGTGTTTTAATTTTTTTATGCGGTCTTTGGGCTCAAGTTGGAAGGCCTTATATAAAAATATTGCGGTTATTTGACACGAAAGTTAAATGGGAGAGTTGGATCTGGCGCTTAGTGGGGAGGCGCCGCTTGGGGTCGCTGGATCGAACCCCGTGAGAGCAAAGACCTTGATTTTATTTTTCCTTCCCTCTCTTCTTTGGCATGAAGAGGGTAGAGTTAGCGATTTAGGACTCTTAAATTGATTAGAGATAAGGCATATTTTTTTATTTTGTTGCTTAATATTCGGCTGGAAATTGATGAGCACATGGGTCCTCTTTAATGTGTATTTTAAATTGAAGAGGTGATGAAGGGATAAGGATATTATTTGGTTTAATTGCTTTTTAATTGATTAATTCCAAGGAGAAAATTTAGGCCTTTAATTTATTCTATTATTTTGAATAGTTTAAATTTAGTGGCCAAGAGAAATTGTAGGTAGTTGTTGAATTTTAAACTCTTAGTGGACGGCAGGTATAGGGACATTAGTGCCGAATTTGCTTAGCCAATTACTTGGTAATTTCGGCTAAAGCAATTATATTTTTTTAAGTCTTTTCTTTTCACTCCCTTTTCAATCTCTATCAAAACCGACGGCACCATTAATCCTTTACCTTTCTTTCTTTGTTTCAAAAACTCTCTCTACTTCTCCTTGCCGAATCCCCATTCTTAATTCCCCTTTTCTTTTACTTCTTGTTTTGGCTGAATATTGAACAAGGGTGGAGGCTTTCTTTTAAATCGATTTTTGGAAGGGGCAAATTAAGACTTCGAGATTTGTTTGGAAATCAAATCCGTTCAAGGACAAGAGATCTAGCATCGTAGATCGGCTTTTCGGGATCTAGGAATTACGATAGTAACCGGTGTGTAAGATCTCTATACACACTTTATTAATTTACATGCTGTTATTATTTGCCTTAGATCTTTTGGTTGTGGTTAGTTTGTGGCATAATCATGGATTTCAGGTAAGTCCCCTAACTTGTAATTTTTATATGTTTGCATGCCATCACATGATGTTTAATACTATGACATGATACATGAAATTTGATGTGTAAGCATGTGATGGTGGGATTGATGAGAGGAGGGGGATGAACTATGGGTATCGTCGGTGGTTTTGACCACAAGATGGGTTGGCCCCATCAGACTATTTTGTGACCTATGGTCATCAGTGGTTTTGACCACAACGATTAATTATTTGCGACTAAGTCCCAAAGTGGTTTGGTACCACCAAATGGTTTTGACCACACTTGATATTTTGTGACCTATGGTCATCAAGTGGTTTTGACCACACGATGGGTTGGCCCCATCATTTAAATTGTGACTTTAAGTCATCATCGATTGGTTTTGACCACACGGGGTAGAAAAGGAGTATGGATGGCTAGTTGGGTTGCATGAGCATGTTTATTAATGAATTGTGTATGAGATATATTTTCCGGGTGGGGGATTTACACACTGAGTCTTGGTGACTCACCCCTTCCCTTAACATTTTGCAGATGGGTAGATCGCGGAGATGGAGCTGGATGGACTCGAGGTGGCCATGCAGTGGAAATTTTAATTAGACGAACTTGGACTTTGTTTTATTTTATTTAATGTTGGTTTATTTTAATTAAGTTGTAATAAGGCCTCCTAGAATTATTTTATTATTGTTACATGCTTTGAATATTTGTTTAAACTATTTAATTATGTTAAAAATGAATTCACATGTTTTTCCCAATCAAACGTAAAATGTTTTAAAAATGCCATCGGGCACATTTGCAATCCATAAACAACCCGACTTAATAAATATTTCTAAGCAACACTAAGTATGGTTTTTAACAAGAGACTTGAAAACACAAGGTTTTCGACAAAACTTAAATCGGTTTTAAAATGGTTCTCAAATTGTTTTTCTCAGTAGCAAACCAAATTCGGTCGTAGCGTTTGGGCCGAGTTTGGGGTGTTACAAAATGGTATCGAGCCGGTTCAAAGCTCGGTACTGTGAGGGGCGAAGGCCCAAAAATGTTTTAGTAGGCCTTATGGAATGATTTTAGGTGTTTGAACAAAGATGGCCCGAGTCTCCGGCACCAATCCGCCTGTAAGTACTCCTAACTTCAGTATGAATTATTTTTCAGTAGAAGGGTAGGAAGCATGGAACGTAGATAGTATGATAAGTGCTTTAAACTTTAGGACTAGTTACCCTAAACAAGGACATAAGACTTTAAAAGCCTAATTAAACAAACCTACGACCAAGTCACCGAGTTAGGGTGTGGTAACCCTTGTGCGCATGTCTAGGATTGGATCCGGAAGAGCTTGGTACTTAGCGGTCCTCGTGACTCACCTCCTCTTCGCGGGATTCCTACCTGGTGCGTAGCTTCGGTTCACCCTAACCAAGAGGACTCGGTCTTAGGCTAAACACGCTAAATAAAACCCGAAAGGGATTAGCCATGTTTTAAGGAAAACTCTAGTTTTAAAATCACTAAAATATCTCTTCTAAATAGTAGGACAAATTTATTTTTGGAAAATTTTCAAAATATTCTCGATTTATCAAAATTACCAAAATGCCCCTAGTGGAAAAATTACGAAAATGCCCTTTGTTTTAGAATTTACCATATTACCCCGATTTCAATAAATTCTCAAAATTTGTATTTCAAAATAATATACGACTTTTGAAATTTACAAAATTATCCACGATTGACAAATTTATCAAACTACCCACAGGGTAGGGAATGATCGAGAAATGTCCAAAGTAGTGAAGTGAATGTTGTGGATGAATGTGAATGTGATTCTCTCGAATTAGAATAGTGAATTTGAACTGGAAACTTTGATTGATCGAAAGAACAACACGAAAACTTCGTTTTCAAAAAGCTTTCGCGGATTAACAAAGTGGAACAAAAGTACTAATGCATAAAACTCTTTAATCGATTAAATCGCGACGTTAGAAATGAGTTCTAGGGGATGTGTTAGATTTGTTAAGATCAGAGTGCGTAGTATAAGCGTAGTACGGTGAGTTAGGATGTACGATTATTCGTTAGTAAGTAATTTCGAGGACGAAATTATTTTTAGGGGTAGAATTGTAACATCCTAAATTAGGGGTTGTGTGTAATTTAATTAATTTCCCATGTGGGTGCCTCAAGAATAAATATTATGATTTATTTGGCATGTTTTAAGACCTAAAAATAATCCCGAGCTAAGCGACTTAGTATTAAAATTTATTTTTATTGTGTTTAAAGGAGGAAGCTAGGCGAGTTAGGGGTTATAAGTAATTTAGGTGGGTTTATGCCGCAAGAAATGGGTTGGTAGAAGTGGCGTGGTGCGCCTAAAAGATTGCTAGGGTCTCAAGTTCGAATCGCAAAGCAAGCGATTTGGTTTCACTTTTTGCGTCAATTAAGGGAATTGGGCTGTATGCTTTAAAAATAAATAGCCGGGGAAATGGACATGAAAGTGTAGTTGGCAAAGTCGCTCCATGCGCTGCTTAAGAGCTGGAAGTGGCGCTAAAGAGGGCCTGGTTCGAGGCCAGCGGCAACAAGGGTGTTTTAATTTTTGGGTTTTTGGGCGCTAGGCCTAGGAAGGCCTTATAATTAAATCGGGGGCTAATTGACATGAAAGGCGGTGGAAGAGTTGGTTTGGGGCGCATCATGCGACAAGGGACCTAGTTGGTCCTAGGTTCGAGTAGTTGGGGCCGAGGTTTGTGTTTTAATTTTTTTATGCGAGTCTTTGGGCTCAAGTTGGAAGGCCTTATATAAAAATATTGCGGTTATTTGACACGAAAGTTAAATGGGAGAGTTGGACTGGGCGCTTAGGGGAGAGGCGGCGCTTGGGGTCGCTGGATCGAACCCCGGGAGCAAGACCTTGATTTTATTTTTCCTTCCCTCTGCTGCTTGGCATGAAGAGGGTAGAGTTAGCGATTTAGGACTCTTAAATTGATTAGAGATAAGGCATATTTTTTTATTTTGTTGCTTAATATTCTACTGGAAATTGATGAGCACATGGGTCCTCTTTAATGTGTATTTTAAATTGAAGAGGTGATGAAGGGATAAGGATATTATTTGGTTTAATTGCTTTTTAATTGATTAATTCCAAGGAGAAAATTTAGGCCTTTAATTTATTCTATTATTTTGAATAGTTTAAATTTAGTGGCCAAGAGAAATTGTAGGTAGTTGTTGAATTTTAAACTCTTAGTGGACGGCAGGTATAGGGACATTAGTGCCGAATTTGCTTAGCCAATTACTTGGTAATTTCGGCTAAAGCAATTATATTTTTTTTTAAGTCTTTTCTTTTCACTCCCTTTTCAATCTCTATCAAAACCGACGGCACCATTAATCCTTTACCTTTCTTTCTTTGTTTCAAAAACTCTCTCTACTTCTCCTTGCCGAATCCCCATTCTTAATTCCCCTTTTCTTTTACTTCTTGTTTTGGCTGAATATTGAACAAGGGTGGAGGCTTTCTTTTAAATCGATTTTTGGAAGGGGCAAATTAAGACTTCGAGATTTGTTTGGAAATCAAATCCGTTCAAGGACAAGAGATCTAGCATCGTAGATCGGCTTTTCGGGATCTAGGAATTACGATAGTAACCGGTGTGTAAGATCTCTATACACACTTTATTAATTTACATGCTGTTATTATTTGCCTTAGATCTTTTGGTTGTGGTTAGTTTGTGGCATAATCATGGATTTCAGGTAAGTCCCCTAACTTGTAATTTTTATATGTTTGCATGCCATCACATGATGTTTAATACTATGACATGATACATGAAATTTGATGTGTAAGCATGTGATGGTGGGATTGATGAGAGGAGGGGGATGAACTATGGACTGTCGTCAGTGGTTTTGACCACAAGATGGGTTGGCCCCATCAGACTATTTTGTGACCTATGGTCATCAGTGGTTTTGACCACAACGATTAATTATTTGCGACTAAGTCCCAGTGGTTTGGTACCACCAGTGGTTTTGACCACACTTGATATTTTGTGACCTATGGTCATCAGTGGTTTTGACCACACGATGGGTTGGCCCCATCATTTAAATTGTGACTTTAAGTCATCAGTGGTTTTGACCACACGGGGTAGAAAAGGAGTATGGATGGCTAGTTGGGTTGCATGAGCATGTTTATTAATGAATTGTGTATGAGATATATTTTCCGGGTGGGGGATTTACACACTGAGTCTTGGTGACTCACCCTTCCCTTAACATTTTGCGAGATGGGTAGATCGCGGAGATGGAGTGGATGGACTCGAGGTGGCCATGCGGTGGAAATTTTAATTAGACGAACTTGGACTTTGTTTTATTTTATTTAATGTTGGTTTATTTTAATTAAGTTGTAATAAGGCCTCCTAGAATTATTTTATTATTGTTACATGCTTTGAATATTTGTTTAAACTATTTAATTATGTTAAAAATGAATTCACATGTTTTTCCCAATCAAACGTAAAATGTTTTAAAAATGCCATCGGGCACATTTGCAATCCATAAACAACCCGACTTAATAAATATTTCTAAGCAACACTAAGTATGGTTTTTAACAAGAGACTTGAAAACACAAGGTTTTCGACAAAACTTAAATCGGTTTTAAAATGGTTCTCAAATTGTTTTCTCTGTAGCAAACCAAATTCGGTCGTAGCGTTTGGGCCGGGTTTGGGGTGTTACAGGATCTCTTTCTCTTGATAACTTTTCAATGCCAAGCTTGCCTTGGTCTTACATGATAACTTATTCAATGCCAAGCTTGCCTTGGACTTACATGATAACTTGTTCAATGCCAAGCTTGCCTTGGACTTACATGATAACTTACTCAATGCCAAGCTTGCCTTGGACTTACATGATAACTTGTTCAATGCCAAGCTTGCCTTGGACTTACATGATAACTTGTTCAATGCCAATCTTGCCTTGGACTTACATGATAACTTGTTCAATGCCAAGCTTGCCTTGGACTTACATGATAACTTGTTCAATGCCAAGCTTGCCTTAGACTTACATGATAACTTGTTCAATGCCAAGCTTGCCTTGGACTTACATGATAACTTGCTTGCTTGCCGATGCCATGCCTCGGCTTGGTCTTATACGGACTTTCTTGTTTCATGCGGTAGATCGAGTATCCTAAGTTATTCAACTCCAATCGGGGCTTTCTCATGCTTAATCTCATTAATTTCTTTGTTTAACATAACATTAAACATTTTCATAATAACATTGTATATTATACTAAGCAATTCAATGATATAAATCATAAAGCTTAGAAATCATACAAACTTACCTCAATATACAAAATGTAGCTAGGTATGTAATTTAGTCCTCGACCTTGTTCTTGCCTCGATTTCAATTCGGGCTTCATTTTTCTTGATCTATAGTCATAAATAGATCATTTAATATTCACATGGACTAAATTGACCCTTTACTCATACTTGGGCAAAATTACTATTTTGCCCCTATACTTTCTCATATTTGCACTTTTGCCCCAAGGCTCGTAAAATAATTTTCATTCAACTTTCTTAAGCTACATGCTTAGCTGATTCATTTTCCCTACTATAGCAATCATCAATTCTCATTATTTCTAGTAGGTATGACTAATTTCATAACTATTACAAACTAGTCCATACTATCATATTTCATGAAATTCATTAAGGAAAAGATGTTTATCTAACATCAAACTCTCATAACCTTCCATAAAACATCATTTAACAAGCATGTCATTCATAGATGAAATTTTTTAACATGCATCTTAGCTTATTTTGTAGCTAAAAATAGCCAATTCATAATACGAGGACTTCAAAAACACGAAGAATATTAAAAACGGGGCTAAGATGAACTTACTAGCAAGCTTGAAAAAAATGAAGAACCCTAGCTATGGAGTCTTCAAATTTTCGGCAATGGAAGGAAGAAGATGAATGAAATTTTATCATCTTTTTCCTATTTTAATCACTTATTAGACAAATGACCAAAATGCCCTTCTCTTTAAAAATTTCTATTTTACTAACTCATGTCCATTTTTGTCCAAAATTTATAATTTGGGCAAATTGCTATTTAAGGACTCATAATTAATATTTTAAAGCTATTTCGTACAAAATACTTCTAGAAACTCACATTTTACAACTTTTGCAATTTGGTCCTTTTTGACAATTCAACTTCAATTTAGCAAAATTGCTTCATGAAACTTTCACACTAACATGCAAACATGGCATGAACCTTAAAAACTCATAAATTCACCTCGGATTCGTGGTCTCGCACCACTATTCTGACTAGGCCCTAAATCAGGCTGTTACAATTCTCCCTCCTTAGGGATTTTCGTCCTCGAAAATCTTACCAGCAAAAAGGTTTGGATACTGGTTTCTCATACTCTCTTCTGGTTCCCACGTGGCTTCTTCTATTCCATGTCTTTGCCACAATACTTTCACTAAGGCAATACTTTTCTTTCTTAGCTGCTTCACTTCCCGAGCTAATATCTTGAGTGGTTCTTCACCATAAGTCATGTCGGGATGAATCTCTACCTCTGATCGGGAACTACATGCGAAGGGTCCGATCGGTAGCGTCTTAACATTGACACGTGAAACACATCATGTATCTTTTCTAACTCTGATGGCAAAGCCAATCTGTAAGCTACAGGCCCAACTTTCTCAAGAATCTCATACGGTCCAATAAAACGTGGACTCAACTTGCCTTTCGGCCAAATCGAGAACTTTTCTCCAAGGTGACACTTTCAAGAAAACTTTATCTCCGACTTGATACTCTATCTCTTTTTTCTTTAAGTCCGAATAGGACTTCTGTCTGTCTGATGCAGCTTTTAAACATTCTCGTATGACTTTCACTTGCTCTTCAGCTTCTCTAACCAAATCAACCCCATGAATTTGGTTTTCTTTAAGTTCAGTCCAATATAAAGCGTTCGCACTTACGCCCATATAAAGCCTCTCGAAGGCGCCATCTTTAAGCTCGATTGAAAACTATTATTGTAGGCAAACTCTACTAATGGGAGAAACTTTTCTGAACTGCCTCGGAATTCAAGAATACAACATCTGAGCATATCCTCAAGTACTTGAATTAACCTCTCGGATTGACCGTCAGTTTGAGGATGAAAAGCAGTACTAAAGTTCAACTTTGTACCCAAGGCCTCTTGTAACTTCTTCCAAAACCTAGATGTGAATCTCGGATCTCTATCCGATATGATTGACAAAGGAACTCCATGAAGTCTTACTATTTTCGAAACATACAAGTTTGCCAACTTGTCTAGTGAGTAATCAACTCAAATGCAGGTATAAAATGGCTGACTTCGTAAGTCTATCAACCACAACCCATCTGAAGATCGTTCTTGCTCGGAGACAATAGTAAACCCGTTACAAAATCTATAGTAATACGGTCCCATTTCCACTGGAACTAAAATGGGTTGAAGCAAGCCCGAAGGTACTTGGTGTTCAGCCTTCACTTACTGACAAAAGAAGCATTTGGAAACAAATACTGAAAATCTTTCTTCATTCTCGGCCATCAATACTGTTGCTTCAAGTCATTATACATCTTGGTACTACCCGGATGTACAGATAAACATCCATTATGGGCCTCATGCAAAATTCTCTGAATAAGTTCTTCTTTTCTCGGTACACAGACTCTGTCTTTGAACATCAGACTTCCATTGGGACTAATCTGGAAGTCAGACTCAACATCTATCTCGTACTGATCTCTCTGAACTTGCAATTCACTATACTTATTTTGAGCTTCAATGATCTCTTGGAGGAATATTGGTCTAGCTCTCAACTCAGCTAGAATAGAACCATCGTCAGACAAAGTCATCCGTGAATTCATTGCCCTTAATGCAAATAAGGATTTTCTGCTCAAAGCGTCGGCGACCACATTCGCCTTCCCCGGAAATATCGTATCCTCAAGGACCAAGAGTACTAGTAGTTACTATCTTTTTATTATCTAGCCTAAGTATTAAGGGAATTGATGTTTAATTAACTAATTACTAAACTAAGGATGCTAAGAAACAGAGAGTGAGTTGAGAAAATACTTTGGGAAAAACCAGATGATTAAGACAATACCTGAGGAAGAATCCACCTAGACTCCACTTGTTATTTAACTCTGAACCGGACGATTTATTCACTTGACTTGATCCGTAGGATTCCCTAATTTATATTAATACCTCTTTCGAGGCTACTAACATCTAACCTAGGTTGATTAATTGAAATCTCTTTCTAATTAAAACCCCTAGTGTTGCATTAACTCGATCTATGGACCCCCATATTAGGTTTGACCCTAATCCGGCAGATTTTCGTCATCCTATTTCTAGGGTTGCGATCAACTCCGCTTAACTATGCTAGATCTACTCTTAAACAGGGACTTTTGCTCCACTGCCTAAGCACATCAATACTTGAATCAATATCCTAAAATATTAAAACAAGAATTAAGAACACATAATTAAGAACAAATAAAGTATTTATCGTATAGTTCAGAAAATAATAACAAGATCCGTCTTAGGTTTCATCCCCCTCAGGTATTAGAGGGGTTTAGTTCATGTTTAATAAAGAATACATCTCAGAATAAAGTAAATAACAAAACATAAGAAAAACCCTAAAACCCCCTGAAGGAAATTGAAGGGAAGATCTTCCGTCTTGAGTGTGATTTCGGCTTCTGGGATGAATCAACTGGCTGTCTTCGAGTAATTTCCCTGTGTTCAGCCCTCTCTGGCTTCCCCCACTTTTAGGTCATACTTAGGGTGTTTATATAGACTTCAGAATGTCTTTCTTCGCCCCTAAGTATTCTTTTTCCGAGTAGAATTACAACGGGTCACGCCGAGACACGCCCGTGCGGAGCACGCCTGGGTGTGAATCGAGCCAGCCGTGTACAGGGGCTCGCTAAGGTGGCACGACCGTGTGGTTACCTCCAGGCCGTGTGGATTTCTTACTTTGGCCTATTTTCTCCGTTTTTGGCCCGTTTCTTGTAACACCCAAAACTCGGCCCAAACACCATGACCGGATCTGGCATGTCACTTAGGGAGATTTTAAAAGATGTCGCAATTTTGGAAAATATTTTTCTTGAGTTTAACACTTTATTCGAGAAAACTAAATGGTTGGATGATTTGTAAAAGATATACATTTTATATTTATGCCTTAGTGGATTAAAAACCGAAATTTGATACATGCCCTAGCTTAATTAAAATGTAAAATGTAAATGTCTAATAATAATAAAAGCCCAAAACAAACGAAAATATGAAGCTAGTGGCCCATGGCCTTATTACAATGAAATTTAAACCCACTAATTAAAAATATTAAAAATAAATAAACTAGTAAAGTCTTTTGCTGAATCAAAATAATCCCTCGCATGGCCACCTTGCGCTCTTCTCCAACCCGGTCCGATGCACTAGGTGCTACCTGAAAGATGTTAAATAATGGGGTGAGTCGCGAGACTCGGTGTGCAACCCTCGTGCACCATCGATTGGGCCTTAGCCCCACGAACAGATAAGCAGTATAATATATAAGAAAATATGCAAAGCCCAACCCAATCCTAGGTTTCTATCCGCTACACACCACCCTTACCTGCCAATCACACCATTGGGGATTTCTACAATCAACCCACACTGCTACACACCATCGATGGCAGTCATGCTGCAGATAGCTGCTCATCGTCAGATCATGGCAATAGCCACTATGACAGATCATGGCATTAGCCACTACAACAGATCATGGCAAAAGCCACTACAACAGATCATGGCAAAAGCCACTACAACAGAACACTTCCCTTTTCATCAATCACCCAACCCCATGCAATCACAGAAACCGGCATACATGTTCATCATACCAAATCGATAGAACATTCACTTTAGAATGACAGAGATCACTAACCTGGTGATTCGCCTTTACCCTCCTCGGGTTTTCAACAGCCATGCCGGTATTTCGGCATTTAGCAAAATATAACAGATTTATAAACATATATTAACAAGCAATCCAAATGGTGTGAGAATGTTACACACTTGATTAATACATAGGACTACCCTCTATTTCGATACCCTCGCTAATCGGATCTACTGCCCTTTGTCATCAACTTTGCTCAAAAGCCAGAAGAACGCGAAGATAAGGCCTCTCCTATATTCGGCCAAGGGTTAGTGTTTTACCTGAATTATATGCTTAAATTAATAGATCTCCTTACCTTGAAATCCCAAAAGTGATACGATCCAAGGGCTACAGAACTCTAGCTTAGAAATCTAAGCGATTGAATCCCCTTCAAATCCCGGAATGCCGCAAACGATAGAAAACACCCAATTAGTTAACCATATAGCCATTCGGCTAAGATCTATAAAAGCCGAAAAAGAATACACAAATTGACATTTACCTCTACAGATGATTTCGGCTACCACCTTGCAGAAAGATTCGACAATCCCAGAAGAAGATCGAAGCGTAGAAGAGTATAGATCTAGGAATTTCGGCTTTTAAGAAAATCCCAAAAAGATGAACTAGATGTGTTTTTCCGGCTTTTTAGAAGAATTGAATGAGGAGTTTTGGCTTTTAGTGAATGGGAGAAGAATAACAATGGCGATCAGAAGATTCGGCTAAAAGGAAGTTTCAAAGAAAAAAAAAAGAAAAGGTGAGGGAGGTGGTGATTTTCAGCTTTTGGAAGAGAAAAGATGAGAAAAGAAAACAATTGAGATGGCCTTCAAATTTTCGGCACACCCCTTGCCATACTAAACCAATTCTCTTCCCCCTCTCCTGTGTTTGATTTTCGGCCAACTCTGCAACCAAATGATAACTCCTATCTTTCTTCCTTATCTTAATCTACTAACTCCTCCAAAATAGGCCTAATATCCACATATTATATACATTAAAAATCCCCTAAATAATAGCCTTGTGTCATCCCCCCTAGCTCTTCTTGGGCTACCAAAATTAGCCCAATTTCTTGGGCTCCAAGCGGCCATACTGAGGCCCCCTTCTTTGCCTATTGGCGCCACTTATAGCTCCCTCCTCCTGCGCCTCTTGTTCCTGGGCCACAAGCCCATTACGCCTATTTCACTCTCAATACTTTATTTAAACCCCATAGTCCCTAAACAAAATATTTAGCCAAGACCTCGGCCCATTCCCGAGCCCAATTTGAACCCCTAACTCTTAAATTAACACATTAACATATAACACACCAAAATGCACAGGCCCATTAATTCGGGATGTTACAGTTCTACCCCCTTTAAAATAAATTTCGGCCTCGAAATTTACCTGCTAACTATTAATTGTACTACCCAAGTCTCACCACTATGCTTTCGCTGCGCACTCTAATTCTAAAAGTCAAAAGAAACACTTAGTATACTATGGTAGAGTACGCACCGGTATTCGCATCTAGAGCGTCCTCGTCCCCTTGGCGACGTGCTGCATAGACCAAAGTTGGCTGCCTCGCCTCAGCATAACCTACACCTTCACGACCATGTCCTGTGCCATTGCCACCATTGACTTGACCACGGCCCCTTGGTGGTTGTTGACCACCTCTTCCTGGCTGTGCATTCCCTTAGACCGTGGGCCCTTCACTGCCCCGTTGCTGCAGACAGTTTCTAACTTGGTGGTCTGTAGATCCACACCTAAAGCACTTCCCACTGCCTGCCCAACACTCGCCTACATGTAATTTACCACATCGAACACACTCCTGTGTCTGACCAAAAGCAGCAGGTCTCTCTTCCCGCCTCGGCCCGTCTGACCTAGGCCTTTTTTGAGTATGCCCAGCTGCCTCTAACGATCCAAAATTCCTCTTACTTCCATCCCTATCTCTATCCCGATTTAGTTTCTCTGTCCGCTTCACCTCCTCAGATATTTTAGCTTTCTCAACTAGGACGGCAAAGTCCCTTTCTCGCTGCGGTGCTACCAACACTCTCAACTCATCCCACAATCCATCATCGAACCGTACACAACGCTCATAGTCAGTCGCTACAATTCCTCGAGCGTAACGGCTCAAACGCAGAAATTCCGCCTCATACTCGGACACAGATTTACTTCCCTGCACCAAATTCAGAAATGCCTTCCTCTGTGCATCCACATAGCTGGCCCTAACGTACTTTCCCTGAAATGAGTCCTTAAAGAAATCCCAGTCAATCTGGTCTGCGGCAGTACCCTCCTTTACCGTGAGCCACCACTGGTAAGCCTCGTCTCGCAGAAGAGACACGGCCCCTTTCAACTTCTCCTCCACCATGAAGTCGAGGTCATCTATTATGCGCTCACTCGCTTCTAACCAATACTCAGCTGTGTTAGGGGCTACACCAGAAATACCCCTAAACATATCTGCTCCGTTGGCTCGAAGTCGTTCTGACACAAATTTCTGAGCTCCTGTGCCCATACCTGCCCCAGCAACCCTCCCTAGAACCCTTAACAATGCCTAAGATACCGCATCATCTCCGGCCGCCTGGTCCCGAAATTCTCCCTCCACAGCTGGCATATTTGGCATCTCATTTCCTGACCCGTGGCCAGACCCTGCTGGCTCTGACACGGTCATCTTACCCCTACCACGACCACACGGTGGACGTCCTCGACCCCTTGTACTCATTCTTCCGACTGACGTTTATCTGATTAGAAATTTTTATGAATTAATAGTTTTCTTCCACTGATTAACCACGAGCAGTCTTATGAGCGATGAGTTTAAGAGTAGTTCTTTCGAATTCGGAATCACATCCACAAGTTTCAGTCTCAAGTTCACATCTTCTAGTCCTAAGAAGCACATACGTTCAATCATCAACCATCCACATACAAGTAGCATCCACGAACTTACATTCATCATGTAGGGGTGTCTTCATCGTTTCACTACCCTGTGGGTATTTTAAGTAATTTATCCTACAAGGGTATTTTCGTAATTTTCCAAAATAGGGTTCCTTTGTGAAATAAGGTAATTTTGCATTTCGGGGGTATTTTGGTAATTTTGCCAACCGAGGTGTTTTGAATTTTTTTTAAAACTAGGGACATCTCAGTAATTTTTTGAAAATCAGGTGGCTGGTCCCTTTCGGGTTTTAGTTATAGATTTTGGCCCGTCAACAAATCCTCGTGGCTAGGGTGAACAGTCACTACGCACCAGGTAGGATTCCAGCGATAAGGAGGTGAGTCACTAGGACTGCTTAAGTACCAGGCTCTTCCGGATCCAATCCTAGACATGCGCATGCCTGTTGCCACACCCTAGTCTTGCGACTTGTCTACAGGTTTGTTCGGTTGGATTAAGTCTTATGCAATTGAGAGTTGTTTAACTAGGCCTAAGGTCCATCAAGCTCTAATTAAAATAATCTACGTCCCATAAAGCCCATCAAGCCCACATATATATATAACACACAGTGAGTTCTGAATACTTACCTGGCGGACTTGGGCTGGAGACGCAGGTGCCATGCCGAGAAAACCCTCCAGTGTTATTTATAAACATGCATGTTTCCAAAACCCATCTTTAGAAAACGTTTTGAGCCAAAAATCCCCAAAGCCGAGTTTTAAACCGGGCTCTGATACCAATTTGTAACACCCCAAACTCGACCCAAACACCATGACTGGATCTGGCATGTCACTTAAGGAGATTTTAAAAGATGTCGCAATTTTGGAAAATATTTTTCTTGAGTTTAACACTTTATTCGAGAAAACTAAATGGTTGGATGATTTGTAAAAGATATACATTTTATATTTATGCCTTAGTGGATTAAAAACCGAAATTTGATACATGCCCTAACTTAATTAAAACGTAAATGTCTAATAATAATAAAAGCCCAAAACAAACAAAAATATGAAGCTAGTGGCCCATGGCCTTATTACAATGAAATTTAAACCCACTAATTAAAAATATTAAAAATAAATAAACTAGTAAAGTCTTTTGCTGAATCAAAATAATCCCTCGCATGGCCACCTTGCGCTCTTTTCCAACCCCGTCCGATGCACTAGGTGCTACCTGAAAGATGTTAAATAATGGGGTGAGTCGCGAGACTCAGTGTGCAACCCTCGTGCACCATCAGATTGGGCCTTAGCCCCACGTAAGCAGTATAACAAAGTATAATATATCAAGAAATATGCAAAAGCCCAACCCAATCCTAGGTTTCCATCCGCTACACACCACCCTTACCTGCCAATCACACCATTGGGGATTTCTACAATCAACCCACACCGCTACACACCATCGATGGCAGTCATGCTGCAGATAGCTGCTCATCGTCAGATCATGGCAATAGCCACTACGACAGATCATGGCATTAGCCACTACAACAGATCATGGCAAAAGCCACTACAACAGATCATGGTAAAAGCCACTACAACAGAACACTTCCCCTTTCATCAATCACCCAACCCCATGCAATCACAGAAACCAGCATACATGTTCATCATACCAAATCAACAGAAACATTCACTTTAGAATGACGGAGATCACTAACCTGGTGATTCGCCTTTACCCTCCTCGGGTTTTCAACAGCCATGCCGGTATTTCGGCATTTAGTAGAATATAACAGATTTATAAACATATACTAACAAGCAATCCAAATGGTGTGAGAATGTTACACACCTGATTAATACGTAAGACTACCCTCTATGTCGATACCCTTGCTAATCAGATCTACTCCCCTTCGTTTAAAACTTTGCTCAAAAGCCGGAAGAACGCGAAGATAAGGCCTCTCCTATATTCGGCCAAGGGTTAGTGTTTTACCCGAATTATATGCTTAAATTAACAGATCTCCTTACCTTGAAATCCTCGAAAGTGATACGATCCAAGGACATCGAACTCGGCTTAGAAATCTAAGCGATTGAATCCCCTTCAAATCCCGGAATGCCGCAAACGATAGAAAACACCCGATTAGTTAACCATATAGCCATTTGGCTAAGATCTCTAAAAGCCGGAAAAGAATACACAAATCGACATTTACCTCTACAGATGATTTCTGCTACCCCCTTGCAGAAAGATTCGACAATCTCAGAAGAAGATCGAAGCGTAGAAGAGTATAGATCTAGGAATTTTGGCTTTTAAGAAAATCCCGAAAACATGAACTAGATGTGTTTTTTCGGCTTTTTAGAAGAATTGAATGAGGAGTTTTGGCTTTTAGTGAATGGGAGAAGAATAACAATGGGGATTAGAAGATTCGGCTAAAAGGAAGTTTCAAAGAAAAAGAAAGAAAAGGTGAGGGAGGTGGTGATTTTCGACTTTTAGAAGAGAAAAGATGAGAAAAGAAAACAACTGAGATGGCCTTCAAATTTTCGGCACACCTCTTGCCATACTAAACCAATTCTCTTCCCCCTCTCCTGTGTTTGATTTTCAGCCAACTCTGCAACCAAATGATAACTCCTATCTTTCTTCCTTATCTTAATCTACTAATTCCTCCAAAATAGGCCTAATATCCACATATTATATACATTAAAAATCCCCTAAATAATAGCCTTGTGCCGTCCCCCCTAGCTCTCCTTGGGCTGCCGAAATTAGCCCAATTTCTTGGGCTCCAAGCGGCCATACTGAGGCCCCCTTCTTTGCCTATTTGCGCCACTTATATCTCCCTCCTACTACGCCTCTTGTTCCTGGGCCACAAGCCCATTATGCCTATTTCACTCTCAATACTTTATTTAAACCCCATAGTCCCTAAACAAAATATTTAGCCAAGACCTCGGCCCATTCCCGAGCCCAATTTGAACCCCTAACTCTTAAATTACCACATTAACATATAACACACCAAAATGCACAGGCCCATTAATTCGAGATGTTACATTTCTCGTTCTTTTCTTCCTCCGATGCTCTCCTAAGTATAAAACATGAAATTAAAGGATTAGGAGCATCAAATTCCACAATTCAAGGGATTAAATCATCCGAAAGTATGCTAAATGTGGGATTAAAATATGTATATATTACGGTTTATCAAATACCCCCACACTTAAGCATTTTTTGGTCCTCAAGCAAAATTCTCAACTCACAATTAAAATCGAATTTCCTCAATTCATAACCTTCATCAATAATGTTTCATCATAATTCATAGGTAATTCATACATTGATAATTTAACCAGAAGGTTCCTAAAGATTCAAACAATCAAAGTCATAGTTTTTATAGTACGAAAAATAGGTGTTTCCCCTTACCTAAATAATCACCTTTAATTCAAAATCAACAAGAATTGACATCCTCACTAAGGGTTCACTCAAATCACTCAAGTTGTTTAAGGTTCAAAAATAAGCACTCAAGAGTCAAACATAAAAAGTTAATCCCATAGGCTTGCCTGAAAATCAAATCTCCACCACTGTAAAATGAGATGATACACAAATCAAAAGGTCTTTTATGGGTTGTAACGGGGCTTGGGTTAAAGGTGTTGATAAAGGCTGAATTAGAGTGTTAGTATCGAGACTGAATTGATAAATTACCTAACTAGAAAAAAACTAAAACTTCAATAATTACATCAATTAAGAATTCATCACTAATAATACGAGCTTCTTCTCAAAATGTACAATTAACTGCTTAATCTCCAATAACAAAGAAGTAATAATGAATAGATTCCCAAAATTTTTTTATTTTTTTAAGAACACATCACATACAATAATAATATAGAATTTAATAACTGAAACAAAGAAAATAGTTAAGCAACCAATCAAATCAAATCTCGATATAAGGGTAGTCAAGAGAATTGGTGATAACAAATACAAAGTGGGTTTTGGGTTAATATTAATGGGTGAGTCAAGAAATGGTTTGTTAGTCTCAAAGGGGTTCACTAGGGGTTAATTATGAAGGTAGGCTTTTTATGGAGTAAGTGGGTTAAAACCTAGGTGCCTTTATCATCTCAGTATATCAAATCAAAAGTGTGGTCTTGACATGTATAATCGAAGCAAGTTCTAGAATAACAAATCAATGGTGACACACTCATAATCAATAAAGTGAGGACGAAAAATATATGCTCTCAAAGGCTTAAGATCTCACAAAAATTATGGGATTTTGATGTCAACCTCGTAGATTTCAACTTCAAGGTAATCATTAGATTCAGGTAGACAACCTATCAACTTTTTAATTCTAAAAATAAACTCATCATGCTTGATTCTCTAGTCTCCTAAAGTTTAAATCATCACTGCACAATTAACTATGACTTAATCAAAAACATATCAATGAAAATCATAAATCAAAAGAAATTTCATTCTAACAGTAATATGAGAAGATTATTTAAGACAAGATATCATTCAGGGATTTGAGAATAATGCAAAAAGTTAGGAACTTTTCACGATAAAATTCACCCCCTACACTTAAGATGTACATTGTCCTCAATGTACAAATAAAGATAATAACCATGTAGTAATAGATCATAATAGAGGGAGAGAGGTGAAACTTCCTGGATTTCAGATGGATTTCTTGAGTTGGAAGTGTGGAAACTTGATTTGGAGGTGAAAGATAAGTTGGAGGAGGCGTTTCTGGTGATGGTATAGTGGCCGCCAACAGTCATTGCACTAGATGAAGAAATTGGGCAACTTGTGAAGAAATAGCCAGGAAATAATAAGAACAATTCAAAATATACTAAATATGTATTTAAAGATAAGAAAGACAAAGAAAAGAAAAATAAAGGAGAAGAGAAAAGAAAAAGAAAAAATAAATGGACTCAAATGTCCTTGGCTTGTCGAGTCGATGAAGCGGCCAGCATGAACTTATGTAGATCGGTCTCGCACGGGGAGACTGTGCTAGGGTCCTTTCGCTTCTTCGACATGGGGATGGTGGTGAGGATGGTGAAAAAGAACTATGGTGTTTAGGGTTGAGAGAAAAGTGTTTGGTGGAGAAGATGAATAGTGAGGGGTTTATATAGAAACAGGGGTACACGGGCGTGTCACACACCCGTGTGAGTCGCTTTGAGTCCGTGTGCTTCAAAAATTAGGGTTTTGGTATGCCTGGGTTCGCGGCCCATGTCCATGTGTCGTGGGCGTGTTATCCCACTCGGCCATGTCGTATAGTCGTGCCGAGCTTTGTTCGCTTCTCCCACGCTCGTTTTATTCTTCCCCATGCTCGTGTTAATTCAACTGGGTTAGCCACGGTTATAAGGCACGGGCGTGTCGCACTCCTGTGTCGTTTACTCAGTTTTGACCACAGCCAAATCGTACAGCCGTGGTGTTTTTTCGTAGCCTATGTTGTGGGAATTTTTCATCCTTGGTCCGCACAGCCTCCGCCACGCCAATATGCATACTTGTGGTGTCCACACGGCCACGGCCACGCCCGTGTGCAACGCTGTGTGGAGGTGAAAACTATACTATAAAGCATAAATGAAAGTAAAAACAAACTAATTAGCATGGTTAGAGCTCGGGTTGCCTCCCGAGAAGCCCTTGTTTAAAGTCCTAAGCTAGATTTACCTTTCATTCGCAAAATCACGGTGGTTTGAGGAGTTGAAACTCCTCTTTCCTGCTATCAATTCTAACAATATATGGTTCGAGTCGAGTAGTGTTTAACTTAAAAGTGTCAAACTTAGGATTAGTTACCTCGACTGTTCCGTATGGGAAGACATTCAGTACCGTAAAATGGGTCTCTTCATTAAGGTCTGGAACGGTGATTCGAGGGTCTGTCTTTTCCAACAATACTTGATCTCCTATTTTGATGTGATTTGTTGTTCTTAGTTTCTCCTTGAAATTTGTCTTCCACTCGTCTATTTCCTCGACCTGAAGCCTTCGTTCCTCATGAATTACTTCTTTATTGGCACGGGGTCTAGGATCAGGTTCAGTTATATGTTTTCGTGGTGCTTCTTGTAAAGAAGGTGGAACCAATTGGTTATCAATAGAATTTATGTTCTCACCTTTTTCACTTGACGTCCTAGCCAAGTCAAGAGCCTGAAGAGTGATCGTTTCGTCACCTACACAAAGTGTGAGCTCACCTGTACCAACGTCAATTTTAGTTCTAGCAGTTGCTAAAAAGGGTCTTCCTAAAATTAAAGGAACGTTGTTGTCCTCATCCATGTCTAAAACAAAAAAGTCTACTGGGAATATAAATTTATCAACTTTCACTAGCACATCTTCGATTATACCCCTAGGAACTCTAATGGTTTTATCAGCTAATTGAATGCTCATCCTAGTTTGTTTGTGTTTCCCTAGACCTAGTTGTTTAAATAGTTTATAAGGCATGACGTTGATGCTTGCCCCTAGATCTGCTAAAGCATTATCAATAGATAAACTACCAATTAAACAAGGAATCGTAAAACTCCTTGGATCTTTTAATTTCTGTGGTAGTTTGTTTTGTAGAATTACTGAGCACACTGCGTTTAGCTCCACATGCGACGCCTTGTCTAACCTCTATTTGTTTGTCAAAAGCTCTTTTAAAAATTTCCTTGAATCTGGCATCTGTGAGAGAGCTTCAAGAAACGGTAAGTTAATATGTAATTTCTTTAAGATTTTAAGAAATTTACCAAATTGTTCCTCTATGTGGTCTTTCTTCATCGCATTGGGATATGGCACTCGAGGTGTATACTCTTTAATGATAGGTTTCTGTGTATCATGGCTTACCTCAACCTTACCTTTATTTACCACGGGTTCTTGCCTTGGCTCTGATTTGGATTCTACTAACCCTTCACTATCG
Organism: Gossypium sturtianum; assembly: GCA_025698515.1. Classification (NCBI taxonomy): domain Eukaryota; kingdom Viridiplantae; phylum Streptophyta; class Magnoliopsida; order Malvales; family Malvaceae; genus Gossypium; species Gossypium sturtianum. Next base: position 74,332,127 of record CM046951.1, on the reverse strand, counting down.
TGATCAGTAATGGCATGGATTTGCTCCTTTGGGTTAGTTTTACTGTTGCTTGGCAAGCAACCTTGCGGTCGTTCTAAGATTAGCTTAGCTAGCTGACCTAACTAGTTCTCGATCCCTTGAATCGATGCCTGCTGATTTTTTTAGCATTGTCTCGTTGGTTTGAAAACGGGTTTCTGACACCGCGATAAATTTTGTTAGCATCTCCTCAAGGTTCGACTTTTTCTCTTATGGGATGGGTTGTTGTTGAAAGCCTGGAGGGGGTTATTGTCTTTGATTTCCTTGACCTCCCCATGAGAAATTTGGATGGTTCCTCCACCCTGGATTATAAGTGTTACTATAAGGGTTATTTTGAGGTCTAGAATTGTTACCCATGTAGTTCATCTATTCGTTTTCTATGCCAGGGTTGTAGGGTAGGTATTCTTTATTGTTCGACCCTCCTCCATTTGTATCGGACTGCATCACTGGATGTACCTGCGAGGAACCACACAAACCATCAATTTTCTTACTTAAGAGTTCTACCTGATTTGATAGCATGGTTACTGCGTCGAGGTTGAAAACACTGGCGGCTTTTGTTGGCTTTGTTCTCATAACTTGCCACTGATAATTATTCAGTGACATTTCTTCAATGAATTCATAAGCAGCCTCAGGTGTTTTATTGTTTACTGTACTACCGGCGGATGCATCAATCAACTGCCTAGTCGAGGGGTTCACACCGTTGTAAAAGGTTTGAACCTGTAGCCATAATGGTAACCCATGATGAGGGCACCTTCTCAATAAATCCTTATATCTCTCCCATGCATCGTAAAGTGTCTTTAAATCCATCTGCACAAAATAAGAGATATCATTCCTCAACTTAGCCGTTTTAGCCGACGAAAAATATTTTAACAAAAAATTTTCGGTCATTTGCTCCCATGTAGTGATTGATCCTCGTGCAAGAGAATTCAACCACTATTTGGCTTTATTCCTTAAAGAAAAGGGAAATAATCGAAGGCGAATGGCATCATCAGAAACGCCATTAATTTTAAACGTATCGCATAATTCCAAAAAGTTCGCTAAGTGTGTGTTAGGATCCTCATCCTGCAAACCATCAAACTGAACAAACTGTTGTATCATCTGTATAGTGTTAGGTTTCAATTGAAATTATTTGTAGCAATAGTAGGTCTAACAATACTTGATTCAGTACCGGCTAAACTAGGCTTAGCATAATCATACATAGTACGAGGAGCAGGGTTTTCGGCAACCATAGGAGGAAGTGGATTATTCTAGGGATCAGCCATCTCTTCGTGTTATTAGTAGCGTCCTCTTGCTCTTCTTGTATGTATTGTAGACTTCGCCTTATCTCTCTTTGGTTTTTGCGAACGGTTCCTTCTATATCACTATCATAAAGTAGAGGTCCTGACGGGTTTCTTCTAGTCATAAACTAGAATACTTGCCAAAAGCAAGGAAAAAGAAAAATTAGCAAAGTAGAAATAAAATAAAAATTAATTGCAAAGATAAAAATGACTAAAGTAATAAAAATCAAGTGTTCCTAATATCTTAGTCCCCGGTAACGGCGCCAAAAACTTGATCGTGTCCAAACTAACTATGACAACGAATAAGGAAAGCGCACCTATCGTTCGGTAGTATAGCTATGGAAAGACCGGAAATATCGTACCCTCAAGGACCAAGAGTACTAGTAGTTACTATCTTTTTATTATCTAGCCTAAGTATTAAGGGAATTGATGTTTAATTAACTAATTACTAAACTAAGGATGCTAAGACACAGAGAGTGAATTGAGAAAATACTTTGGGAAAAACCAGTTGATTAAAACAATACCCGAGGAAGAATCCACCTAGACTTCACTTGTTATTTAACTCTGAACCGGACGATTTATTCACTTGACTTGATCCCTAGGATTCCCTAATTTATATTAATACCTCTTTTGATGCTACTAACGTCTAACCCTAGGTTGATTAATTGAAATCTCTTTCTAATTAAAACCCCTAGTGTTGCATTAACTCGATCTATGGACTCCCATATTAGGTTTGACCCTAATCCGGCAGATTTTTGTCATCCTATTTCTAGGGTTGCGATCAACTCCGCTTAACTATGCTAGATCTACTCTTAAACAGGGACTTTTGCTCTACTGCCTAAGCACATCAATACTTGAATCAATATCCTGAAATATTAAAACAAGAATTAAGAACACGTAATTAAGAACAAATCAAGTATTTATCATACGATTGTAAAATAATAACAAGATCCGTCTTAGGTTTCATCCCCTCAGGTATTAGAGGGGTTTAATTCATGTTTAATAAAGAATACATCTCAGAAGAAAGTAAATAACAAAACATAAGAAAAACCCTAAAACCCCCTGAAGGAAATTGAAGGGAAGATCTTCCATCTTGAGTGTGATTCTGGCTTCTGGGATGAATCAACTGGCTATCTTCGAGTAATTTCCCTGTGTTCAGGCTTCTCTGGGTTCCCCCGCTTTTAGTTCATACTTAGGGTGTTTATATAGACTTCGAAATGTCTTTCTTCGCCCCCTAAGTATCCTTTTTCGAGTAGAATTACAACGGGTCACGGCAGAGACACACCCGTGGAGCACGCCCGTGTGAATCGAGCCCAGGCCGTGTTTGGGACTGCTAAGGTGGCACGGCCGTGTGGTTACCTCTAGGCCGTGTGGATTTCTTACATTGGCCTATTTTCTCCTTTTTTAGCCCGTTTCTCGTTCTTTTCTTCCTCCAATGCTCTCCTAACTATAAAACATGAAATTAAAGGATTAGGAGCATCAAATTCCACAATTCAAGGGATTAAATCATCCGAAAGTATGCTAAATGTGGGATTAAAATATGTATATATTACGGTTTATCAATTTGTAACTAAATTCCAAACTTCACGTATTAATTTTGTAACAAAAACGAATTAGCAATTTTGTAATATGAACTTCAACCCAAATTATGCAATGCAAAAATAAAAATTAATGAAAGACCAAAGTCAAAACTCATACCATAGTCCATAGAGTTTACTTACAGGCATCAATGAAATTAGTTTATCAAAATTGATGAAAAACTTTATTAAATCAAACCAAAAGTGTCATTTCCGAGATCAATAAATGTAACACCCCTCACCCATATTCAACGCTAGGAATAGGGTTACGAAGCATTACTAGGACTTACGAAACAATTAAACAACTATTTAACATACATTTACTCAATTCAATCATTCATTATTCAACCTCAATCAATTTGTCCCTATTAAGAGCCTACGAGGCCTTAAACATGCTTTGGAAGTGGCTCGGGACTAAACCGATAACTCGGGAAATTTTTGTGAAACTTAGAAAATTTTGCTTCAAAGCAGAGGGACACACACCGTGTGGCTAGGCCGTGTGTCTCACACGGCCACCAGACATGCCTGTGTCACAGGCTGTGTGAAAACAGGGGGTACATATTGACTTGGGTCACACGGCCAACCACACGCCCGTGTGTCTAGCCCGTGTGCCCTTCGAAGTGGCCACACACGCCCGTGTGCCGTGCCGTGTGTTAGGCGTCTGACTGTGAGGTTATATTGACTTATGCAACACGGCCATGTCACATGCCCGTGTTCTAATTAGGAGGTATATTAACTTGTACCACAGGGCCGATCACACGCCCATGTGTGAGACCGTGTGGAGCATAATGACTTCATTTCAATTTCAACACCAGGGGACACACGACCGTGTATCATGATCGTGTGTCACACACGGCTGAGACACACACCCGTGTCTCTGCCCGTGTGGACAAAAATAGGCTATTTACCAAGCCAAATTGCCATCCAAACTCATGCACACCTATACCAATTTCAATGTCACCAAAACATAACACTTATAAGCATTTAAAACAACCTCAATCAAACATCTTTCATACCATTTCAATACTAACAAATATAACACATACTATATCCCAACATGTCTTCCAAAACATACCAATATTCACATTCTCAATTCATCGATATGAACTCATCCAAACATACATTTATTTACCTAATATCACCAACATATCATTCATCAAACATGGGCTCTTTATGTAACACCCCATACCCGAGTTCGAGGCTCGGACCGGATACGAGACATTACTATGCTTGACTTACTTAATCATGACATTACGGGCTATAAAATTTTCGTTCCGAAATTAAAACTTCTCATTCTTAAACAAATCGTGACGTTTCATGGGCCTACGATGCCTTAAACTCGATCTTGGTAAACTTTCGAACCTTATCAAAAACTTTTCTTTGAAACAGGGGTTACACGCCGTGTAATATAAGACACGCCGTGCATAGGCATACATGCCCATGTCCTCGCATCGTGCCCTAAAACTCGCAGATTCTACGCCAATTTCCACACGGCCATGACACGCCCTTGGACTTAGACCGTGTACTACATCTTGATATACTGACTTATTTCACACGACCAGGCACACGCCCATGTTCTAACCGTGTGTTATGCACGACCTTAACACACGACCGTGGGATTAGTTCATGGCCTATTCTTACTTATAAGACTAAGGTGCAGTTTATGCACGGCCTAGACACACGCCCGTGTGTCCAACCGTGTGGGCACTTAGAGGCTATTTACCAAGCCAATTGCCACCCTGAAATTAAGATCCAATTCATACTCATTTCAACAACTCAATACTACATCATTCTTGAATAATACTACATGCTTCATTGATAATTATAAACATACACACTTGGCCAATCACTTAGCCATATACAAAAGAATAACAAACTTAATAGCCTATACTTTGGCTCTTCTTAAAACATTTACTCAAAATGTAATGCTACCTATACATGCCATACTTAATAAAACAACTTGGCTATACCAAAATAGAGATTGATAGTGTGCTCCGAGCTCCGATGACGGTGATCCTCGATATTAGCTTGGCGGGACTACATGGAAAGAAAGAATGAAAGACATAAGCATTTAGCTTAGTAAGTTTGCATAATACACATAGCAACATTCTTACTTACTATAGACCATTTGATATAAACAATGGAATCGTAAATTCAGCTATATAAAGCTTACTTACTCATACTTGATTCTTACATAACTCATGAAACTTATTAGTCTCATACTTGATAGGCAAACAAAGTACCTGTGTCACTAGATCACATTGATCAACATACTTGAACATAATACTCATAATTTCTAATTCATCATTCATAACATGAATAATATTCTTTTTCACTTGATAATAACCTTACTTAGCATTCTTGTTATCTCTTTGGAGCTTAACTCGTTTGCCCGATGAATTTATATGAATAACCGAGGATACTAAGTCTCATCTAAATTTCGAGGCCATGACTTAACATGGACTTATACGAAGTCTTTCTTGTTCTCACCAATGCCATGCCTTAACTTGGACTTATATGGGATCTCTTTCTCTTGATAACTTTTCAATGCCAAGCTTGCCTTGGTCTTACATGATAACTTATTCAATGCCAAGCTTGCCTTGGACTTACATGATAACTTGTTCAATGCCAAGCTTGCCTTGGACTTACATGATAACTTACTCAATGCCAAGCTTGCCTTGGACTTACATGTTAACTTGTTCAATGCCAAGCTTGCCTTGGACTTACATGATAACTTGTTCAATGCCAATCTTGCCTTGGACTTACATGATAACTTGTTCAATGCCAAGCTTGCCTTGGACTTACATGATAACTTGTTCAATGCCAAGCTTGCCTTAGACTTACATGATAACTTGTTCAATGCCAAGCTTGCCTTGGACTTACATGATAACTTGCTTGCTTGCCGATGCCATGCCTCGGCTTGGTCTTATACGGACTTTCTTGTTTCATGCGGTAGATCGAGTATCCTAAGTTATTCAACTCCAATCGGGGCTTTCTCATGCTTGATCTCATTAATTTCTTTGTTTAACATAACATTAAACATTTTCATAATAACATTGTATATTATACTAAGCAATTCAATGATATAAATCATAAAGCTTAGAAATCATACAAACTTACCTCAATATACAAAATGTAGCTAGGTATGTAATTTAGTCCTCGACCTTGTTCTTGCCTCGGTTTCAATTCGGGCTTCATTTTTCTTGATCTATAGTCATAAATAGATCATTTAATATTCACATGGACTAAATTGACCCTTTACTCATACTTGGGCAAAATTACTATTTTGCCCCTATACTTTCTCATATTTGCACTTTTGCCCCAAGGCTCGTAAAATAATTTTCATTCAACTTTCTTAAGCTACATGCTTAGCTGATTCATTTTCCCTACTATAGCAATCATCAATTCTCATTATTTCTAGTAGGTATGACTAATTTCATAACTATTACAAACTAGTCCATACTGTCATATTTCATGAAATTCATTAAGGAAAAGATGTTTATCTAACATCAAACTCTCATAACCTTCCATAAAACATCATTTAACAAGCATGTCATTCATAGATGAAATTTTTTAACATGCATCTTAGCTTATTTTGTAGCTAAAAATAGCCAATTCATAATACGAGGACTTCAAAACACGAAGAATATTAAAAGCGGGGCTAAGATGAACTTACTAGCAAGCTTGAAAAAATGAAGAACCCTAGCTATGGAGTCTTCAAATTTTCGGCAATGGAAGGAAGAAGATGAATGAAATTTTATCATCTTTTTCCTATTTTAATCACTTATTAGACAAATGACCAAAATGCCCTTCTCTTTAAAAATTTCTATTTTACTAACTCATGTCCATTTTTGTCCAAAATTTATAATTTGGGCAAATTGCTATTTAAGGACTCATAATTAATATTTTAAAGCTATTTCGTACAAAATGCTTCTAGAAACTCACATTTTACAACTTTTGCAATTTGGTCCTTTTTGACAATTCAACTTCAATTTAGCAAAATTGCTTCATGAAACTTTCACACTAACATGCAAACATGGCATGAACCTTAAAAACTCATAAATTCACCTCGGATTCGTGGTCTCGCACCACTATTCTGACTAGGCCCTAAATTGGGTCATTACAATTCTCCTCCTTAGGGATTTTCGTCCTCGAAAATCTTACCAAAGAAAAAGGTTTGGATCTTTGGTTTCTCATACTCTCTTACGGTTCCCACGTGGCTTCTTCTATTCCATGTCTTTGCCACAATACTTTCACTAAGGCAATACTTTTCTTTCTTAGTCGCTTCACTTCCCGAGCTAATATCTTGATCGGTTCTTCACCATAAGTCATGTCGGGATGAATCTCTACCGATTGGGAACTACATGCGAAGGGTCCGATCGGTAGCGTCTTAACATTGACACGTGAAACACATCATGTATCTTTTCTAACTCGATGGCAAAGCCAATCTGTAAGCTACAGCCCAACTTTCTCGGTAATCTCATACGGTCCAATAAAACGTGGACTCAACTTGCCTTTCCGGCCAAATCGAGAACTTTTCTCCAAGGTGACACTTTCAAGAAAACTTTATCTCCGACTTGATACTCTATCTCTTTTTCTTTAAGTCCGAATAGGGCTTCACATGCATCTGATGCGACTTTTAAACATTCTCGTATGACTTTCACTTGCTCTTCAGCTTCTCTAACCAAATCAACCCCATGAATTTGGTTTTCTTTAAGTTCAGTCCGATATAAAGGCGTTCGGCACTTACGCCCATATAAAGCCTCGTAAGGCGCCATCTTAAAGCTCGACTGAAAACTATTATTGTAGGCAAACTCTACTAATGGGAGAAACTTTTCTGAACTGCCTCGGAATTCAAGAATACAACATCTGAGCATATCCTCAAGTACTTGAATTAACCTCTCGGATTGACCGTCAGTTTGAGGATGAAAAGCAGTACTAAAGTTCAACTTTGTACCCAAGGCCTCTTGTAACTTCTTCCAAAACCTAGATGTGAATCTCGGATCTCTATCCGATATGATTGACAAGGGAACTCCATGAAGTCTTACTATTTCTGAAACATACAAGTTTGCCAACTTGTCTAGTGAGTAATCAACTCGTACAGGTATAAAATGGGCTGACTTCGTAAGTCTATCAACCACAACCCATACAGCATCGTTCTTGCTCGGAGACAATAGTAAACCCGTTACAAAATCCATAGTAATACGGTCCCATTTCCACTCTGGAACTAAAATGGGTTGAAGCAAGCCCGAAGGTACTTGGTGTTCAGCCTTCACTTACTGACAAAAGAAGCATTTGGAAACAAATATTGAAAATCTTTCTTCATTCTCGGCATCAATACTGTTGCTTCAAGTCATTATACATCTTGGTACTACCCGGATGTACAGATAAACATCCATTATGGGCCTCATGCAAAATTCTCTGAATAAGTTCTTCTTTTCTCGGTACACAGACTCTGTCTTTGAACATCAGACTTCCATTGGGACTAATCTGGAAGTCAGACTCAACATCTATCTCGTACTGATCTCTCTGAACTTGCAATTCACTATCCTCTTTTTGAGCTTCAATGATCTCTTGGAGGAATATTGGTCTAGCTCTCAACTCAGCTAGAATAGAACCATCGTCAGACAAAGTCATCCGTGAATTCATTGCCCTTAATGCAAATAAGGATTTTCTGCTCAAAGCGTCGGCGACCACATTCGCCTTCCCCGAATGGTAATCAATGATCATCTCATAATCTTTTATCAACTCTAACCATCTCCGTTTTCTTAAGTTCAACTCTTTCTGTGTCATCAAGTATTTCAAACTTTTGTGATCAGTGAAAATTTGAAATTTCTCACCATATAGGTGATGTCTCCATATCTTCAATTCGAAGACTATGGCAGCCAATTCTAAATCATGCATCGGATAATTCTTCTCATGAGGCTTCAACTGTCTGGAGGTATAAGCAATAACTTTGCCTTCTTGCATGAGTACAAAGCCTAATCCATCTAAGGATGCATCGCTGTAAATTACAAATTCTTTCCCTGTCTCAGGTTGAACCAAAGCGGGGCTTCACAACATCTTTTGGTTTCTCGAAACTTTGTTGGCATCTTTCAGTCCACTCAAACTTCACATTTTTCTGTAATAATTTAGTCATTGGGGTTGCAATAACAGAAAACCCCTAAACGAATCATCTATAATAGCCGGCTAGGCCTAGAAAGCTTCTAATTTCAAAGATATTCCTCGATAGATTCCAATCCATTATGGCCGAAATCTTACTGGGGTTTACTCGAACTCCTTCTTTCGAGACAATATGTCCTAGAAACCCTACTTCCTTGAGCCAAAATTCACTTTTATTGAACTTGGCATATAATTGATTTTCTCGTAGAATCTGTAAAACTGTCTGTAGGTGCTCAGCATGCTCATTCTCATCTCGGGAATAAATCAGTATGTCGTCAATGAAAACGACTACAAACTTGTCAAGGTATGGTCTAAACATGCGGTTCATTAAGTCCACGAATACCGCTGGAGCATTGGTCAAACCAAAGGGCATGACTAAAAATTCATAATGCCCATACCTTGTTCGGAAGGTTGTTTTAGGCACATCTGATTCTTTTACTCGTAGCTGGTAGTACCCTGATCTCAAGCTTATTTTGGAGAACATAGCGGCTCCTTTCAACTGATCGAAAAAATCATCGATTCTAGGCAATGGGTACTTATTCTTTACTGTCACTTTATTAAGTTGACGGTAATCTATGCACAATCTCATAGTGCCATCTTTCTTTTTCACAAATAAAACCGGAGCACCCCAGGGAGAACAACTTGACTTTGCAAAGCCTTTATCAGTCAACTCTTGTAACTGCGACTTCAGCTCCTTCAACTCCGACGGAGCCATTCTGTAAGGAGTAATAGATATTGGTACAGTACTAGGAGCTAGTTCAATGCTGAACTCAACCTCTCTAACTGGTGGTAGTCCTGGCAATTCCTCAGGAAACACATCCACGTACTCACATACTATTGGCACTGACTCAATCCTTAACTCTGTTTCTTTTTCATTCAACACAAAGGCCAAATATGCTTCATACCCCTTTCTCATGTATCTCTGTGCCGTCACGTGAGAAATCAATTCTGACAATCTATTTTGTTCATCTGATTCTATGTGAAGGGTGTTCCCATCCTCACATCTCATTTCAATGTATTTCTTCCCACAATTAACTATTACATTATGGGCAGTCAACCAGTCCATACCGAGAATGAGGTCAAACTCGTCAAATGGTAGCAACATAAGGTTTGCTTTAAAACAATAACCTTTAATCATTAATGGACATTCTCTACATACTTCATTCACTAACACATTCTTGCCTAAAGGATTAGACACTCTAATCACCAATTCTGTAAACTCTATAGGCATACTCAAATCGGATACAAATTTCATGCAAATGTAAGAGTGTGTAGATCTGGGATCTATTAAAGCAACAACTTTAACATCATGAAGAGAAAAGGTACCCGTGATAACATCATGGGAAGATGCCTCTTCGCGAGTGCGAATGGCATAAGTCTGTGCAGGCGCCCTACCCTCGGGTCACACAGCCTGCTCTCTAGGGTTACCTCTTCCACTTGCCCCACTTCTGGGGTTTCTCTGCGGCCTTCCTCTGACCATACTCCCGGATCTTGGGTTCTGAGTTTTGTCCTCTTTCATCATCTCTGGACAATCTTTTATGTAGTGGTCCTGGGAACCACATCTGAAACAGGCATTTTCTTGTGCTCGACATTCTCCTAAATGACGTCTGCCATAATGTGGGCATTCGGGTCTATCAGATCGAACATTCCCCACACTAGCGACTGATGTAGTCTGTGCTTTATTTCTCGAATACTGTTTACTCTTGTCCTTCCTGGAAAATCCAGTGGAAGTAGCCGATCGGGCAGGGAAATCTCTTGACTTCTTGGATGGAGATTGGAATGACTTGTTCCACTGCCTCTTTTTCGAGTCACGGGACTCCATTTCATATTTCTTCTTCTCTTTTACTAGTTCTTCGGCTTTACAAGCCCTCTCGACTAGCACAACAAATTCCTTCAATTTTAGGACAGTAACAAACAGTTTGATGTCCTCATTTAGCCCATCTTCAAATCTCTTACTCATGATGGCCTCAGTGGATACACATTCTCGAGCGTATTTGCCGATTCTTACAAACTCACGCTCGTAGTCGACATGCACATCTTGCCTTGTTTGATTCTAGGAATTCCTTCCTTTTACGGTCCACAAACCTTTTGGTGATATACTTTTTCTTGAACTCTTCTTGGAAAAATTCCCACGAGATCTTCTCTCTTGGGACTACTGATACCAAGGTGTTCCACCAGTGATAGGCAGAATCTCTTAAAAGAGAAACTACGCACTTCATGCACTCTTCAAGTGTACATGATAGCTCATTAAATACCCTGATGGCATTTTCTAACCAGAATTCATCTCTTTCCGGATCATCATCTTTTCTAGCCCGGAATTCTTCTGCCCCATGTTTCCTGATTCTATCAACCGAAGGCTTCTCTCCTCTTACCACCTCTACTCTTGAGGGGTTATTAGGATAGGTTGAGGAATAGGTGGGGGTGGAGGGGGTTGTGCATTCAGGTTCGTACGAACGAACTCCGTGTACCATGTGTTCATCATATGGAGGAAGGCTTCTCTAGCCTCTTCTCCTCCTCCTTGACTCACCCTAGCGGGTCTATTCTCGTTCTCATTCGGCACCGTCCCTTCAGCGGGAGCCGGCGCATTACTTTCTACGTCATCCGCCATATCTCTTTCAGGACCATTTACTATATATATAAACATAATTTAAGTCGTCAAGAGTCGTCACACTATCATTATAAAAACATTCTTACATATGGCATGTATAGCTAGACTCGTGCTCATGCTATGTTAGTCCTAGAACCGACTAAATCGTAGCTCTGATACCACTAAATGTAACACCCCATACCCGAGTCCGAGGCTCAGACCGAATACGAGACATTACTATGCTTGACTTACTTAATCATGACATTACGGGCTATAAAATTTTGTTCCGAAATTAAAACTTCTCATTCTTAAACAATTCGTACATTTCATGGGCCTACGAGGCCTTAAACTCGTACTGGTAAACTTTCGGAACCTTATCGAAAAACTTTTCTTTGAAACAGGGGTTACACGCCCGTGTAATATAAGACACGCCCGTGCATAGGCATACATGCCCATGTCCTCAGACCGTGCCCTAAAACTCAGTATTCTGCCAATTTGCACACGACCATGACACGCCCGTAGACTTAGACCGTGTACTACATCTTGATATACTGACTTACTTCACACGACCGGGCACACGCCCATGTTCTAACCGTGTGTCATGCACGACCTTAACACACGGTCGTGGGATTAGTCCGTGGCCTATTCTTACATATAAGACTAAGGTGAAGTTTACGCACGGCCTAGACACACGCCCGTGTGTCCAACCGTGTGGGCACTTAGAGGCTATTTACCAAGCCAATTGCCACCTTGAACTTAAGATCCAATTCATACTCATTTCAACAACTCAATACTACATCATTCTTGAATAATACTACATGCTTCATTGATAATTATAAACATACACACTTGGCCAATCACTTAGCCATATACAAAAGAATAACAAACTTAATAGCCTATACTTTGGCTCTTCTTAAAACATTTACTCAAAATGTAATGCTACCTATACATGCCATACTTAATAAAACAACTTGGCTATACCAAAATAGAGATTGATAGTGTGCTCCGAGCTCCGATGACGGTGATCCTCGATATTAGCTTGGCGGGACTACATGGAAAGAAAGAATGAAAGACATAAGCATTTAGCTTAGTAAGTTTGCATAATACACATAGCAACATTCTTACTTACTATATACCATTTGATATAAACAATGGCATCATAAATTCAGCTATATAAAGCTTACTTACTCATACTTGATTCTTACATAACTCATGAAACTTATTAGTCTCATACTTGATAGGCAAACAAAGTACCTGTATCACTAGATCACATTGATCAGCATACTTGAACATAATACTCATAATTTCTAATTCATCATTCATAACATGAATAATATTCTTTTTCACTTGATAATAACCTTACTTAGCTTTCTTGTTATCTCTTTGGAGCTTAACTCGTTTGCCCGATGAATTTATATGAATAACCGAGGATACTAAATCTCATCTAAATTTCGAGGCCATGACTTAACATTGACTTATACGAAGTCTTTCTTGTTCTCACCAATGCCATGCCTTAACTTGGACTTATATGGGATCTCTTTCTCTTGATAACTTTTCAATGCCAAGCTTGCCTTGTTCTTACATGATAACTTATTCAATGCCAAGCTTGCCTTGGACTTACATGATAACTTGTTCAATGCCAAGCTTGCCTTGGACTTACATGATAACTTGTTCAATGCCAAGCTTGCCTTGGACTTACATGATAACTTACTCAATGCCAAGCTTGCCTTGGACTTACATGATAACTTGTTCAATGCCAAGCTTGCCTTCGACTTACATGATAACTTGTTCAATGCCAAGCTTGCCTTGGACTTACATGGTAACTTGTTCAATGCCAAGCTTGCCTTGGACTTACATGATAACTTGTTCAATGCCAAGCTTGCCTTGGACTTACATGATAACTTGTTCAATGCCAAGCTTGCCTTGGACTTACATGATAACTTACTCAATGCCAAGCTTGCCTTGGACTTACATGATAACTTGTTCAATGCCAAGCTTGCCTTCGACTTACATGATAACTTGTTCAATGCCAAGCTTGCCTTGGACTTACATGATAACTTGTTCAATGCCAAGCTTGCCTTGGACTTACATGATAACTTGTTCAATGCCAAGCTTGCCTTAGACTTACATGATAACTTGTTCAATGCCAAGCTTGCCTTGGACTTACATGATAACTTGCTTGCTTGCCGATGCCATGCCTCGGCTTGGTCTTATACGGACTTTCTTATTTCATGTGGTAGATCGAGTATCCTAAGTTATTCAACTCCAATCGGGGCTTTCTCATGCTTGATCTCATTAATTTCTTTGTTTAACATAACATTAAACATTTTCATAATAACATTGTATATTATACTAAGCAATTCAATGATATAAATCATAAAGCTTAGAAATCATACAAACTTACCTCAATATACAAAATGTAGCTAGGTATGCAATTTAGTCCTCGACCTTGTTCTTGCCACGGTTTCGATCCGGGCTTCATTTTTCTTGATCTATAGTCATAAATAGATCATTTAATATTCACATTGACTAAATTGACCCTTTACTCATACTTGGGCAAAATTACTATTTTGCCCCTATACTTTCTCATATTTGCACTTTTGCCCCAAGGCTCGTAAAATAATTTTCATTCAACTTTCTTAAGCTACATGCTTAGCTGATTCATTTTCCCTACTATAGCAATCATCAATTCTCATTATTTCTAGTAGGTATGACTAATTTCATAACTATTACAAACTAGTCCATACTATCATATTTCATGAAATTCATTAAGGAAAAGATGTTTATCTAACATCAAACTCTCATAATCTTCCATAAAACATCATTTAACAAGCATTTCATTCATAGATGAAATTTTTGAACATGCATCTTAGCTTATTTTGTAGCTAAAAATAGCTATTTCATAATACGAGGACTTCAAAAACACGAAGAATATTAAAAATGAGGCTAAGATGAACTTACTGGCAAGCTTGAAAAAAATGAAGAACCCTAGCTATGGAGTCTTCAAATTTTCGGCAATGGAAGGAAGAAGATGAATGAAATTTTATCATCTTTTTCCTATTTTAATCACTTATTTGACAAATGACCAAAATGTCCTTCTCTTTAAAAATTTCTATTTTACTAACTCATGTCCATTTTTGTCCAAAATTTATAATTTGGGCAAATTGCTATTTAAGGACTCATAATTAATATTCTAAAGCTATTTCGTACAAAATGCTTCTAGAAACTCACATTTTACAACTTTTGCAATTTGGTCCTTTTTGACAATTCAACTTCAATTTAGCAAAATTGCTTCATGAAACTTTCACACTAACATGCAAACATGGCATGAACCTTAAAAACTCATAAATTCACCTCGGATTCGTGGTCTCGCACCACTATTCTGACTAGGCCCTAAATCGGGCTGTTACATTCATACTCCAAATACTATTTTAAAATCTACCCATCACAATTAGCATTTATAGGATAATTTCCAAACTCAAAATAAAGGTCATGTGCACACTTATACATCATCAAAATCATCAATATAGCCAACTCACATGGCTATATATACAAACCAAAGTATAGGCATTCATAGGCCAATTCAAATGGCAAAATTCATTACCAAAATACTTCTCAAAATGACCATATTCCTATACATGCCATATGACCAAACCATAAGCTCAAAAGTACAAAATTGATGGTTGGATAGTGTGACGATATCTCCGACGGTCCCCGAATCCGAGCTAGCTTCGATATCACTATAAAACACAGGAAAATAAACAAAGTAAGCTATAAAGCTTAGTAAGCTCGTATAAGATAAATTTAAAGCAATCACTTAATATAATTCAATAATTTCAATATGTCAATATGCAACCTTCCTTAACTATCAAACCTTTCAAGTGCTCATTCACAAAACCATATACATTCGTCATCATTTCTCCCATTCAAAGCTAAAATTGTTTATACACATACCTGTAGCATCTCGTACCAATCTCGTCTTTTATTTACCAGTTGAACCGTTCGGAATAGAAGTCGGATACTCAAGATCTCACTCGATAAGTACCTATACCATGGCCCGAAGCCAAATCAAGGTAACTTATCCGAAATTCTTATATCATGGACCGAATCCAAATTGGTTTATCTGGCACACATAGTGCTAAATTATGGACCGAAGCCAACTCAAGTATACCTAATGACATGTCACTAGCATCATTAAACTATTCTTAAGGTTCAATCGGGATTTTCGAATGTCGAATCGTCGTCGAATCACTATCGTTCATATCAACAGTCTCACATTTGCAATTCATACAATATCAAAGCATATAAAATACATTTATATTGAAGTTTATCACATACGAACTTACCTCAAAGGTGGAAACGATGAAATAAGTTGAGTAGTCGATAACTTTCGTTTTTCCCCGATCTAGATCTGAATTCCACTTTTCTTGATCTAAATGTATTCAAAATTAACTTATTCAATCATCTATTCATTCAATTTATTCCAAAACATACTTTAAAACACATATACACTTTTACCCCACATATTTCACATTTTCACAATTTAGTCTTTATTTCATAAAATCACAATTTAATGAAATTCCCAATAAACCCATGCTAGACGAATTACCATAATGCCCCTAGAAGCCCATGATTTTTATTTATTTCACATTTTAACCACACATTTTTTCACATTTCTCAATTTAGCCCTTAATTTGCATTTTTACTAAAAAACAATTTATAAAACTTGTATAATTCACAACAAACTTTCATAATCTATCATCAAACATCAAAACACATATGTATTCATCAATGGCATCATTCAAAATCTTTAAAAGTTTTGCAAATTAGTCCCTGGGCTAGCTAGAATTCGAAGCAACGATCACAAAACATAGAAATTATTAAAAACAGGACAAAATACATACCAAAATAACCAAGTGAAGTTGCCGAAATTTTGAAAGCTTGAAAATGGTTTTCTTTCCCTTATACAATCGGTTGGAGAAGGTGATGATCATATAAAATGGTTTCTGTTTTATTTATTTTCATTAATTAATCAAATTACCTTTTTAACCTTAATAACCTTTAATAGCTACACCAAATACCACTCCACTATCATCCACTAACTCTCAAATGGGTTAATTACCACTTAAGGACCTTTACTTTAAGGTTATATAGCTATTAAACACTTTTAACTAATAGAATGATACTTTTACACTTTACGCGATTTAGTCCTTTTTACCTAATTGAGCATTCAAATGCTAAAATTTCTTAACGAAAATTTCACACCATCATATATTCATGCTGCAAACAATAAAATAATAATAAAATAAATATTTCAACCTCAGATTTGTGCCCAAAACCACTATTCTAATTTGACCAAAATCGGGTTGTTACATACGGTTTGTTGAGTCCAACACCTAAACACGAGGGTTACCTGAAAAGAAGAAAAACTAAGGGAGTGAGCTACAAAGCTCAATGTGAGACTTAAACAAATGTAATTATACAAAGTCGAATAGTTAACTAAAATTTACAATTACCAAAATCAATTCAAAAGTAGAGATCATATCAGATTGGCATATCATATTATTGTAACACTTAACAAATATGCAAAACATATTCACGTGGAATGTAACACCTCAAACCCGACCTAGACGTTACGACTGGATCTGACGTGTCACATCAAAGTGACGTTTGTAAATCGGCAAGTTCGAAAAAACTCGATACAAAACATTTATTCTCTGTGATACTTTTAGGATAGTATTTTCGTAAACACATTATTTCCTTATTAATCAAAGCATTTATTAAATAAAATTAAATACCACAGAAGCTCGTTTGAGTTGTATTTTTATTTCTTTTAAGGTCTGAAAATCGTAATTTCCTTTAAAAATCATTGTCGTTTTTAAAACTCGCGTTTCCTAGTCTAGTAGGTAGTAGTGAAAAGAAAATACCAATTAAAAGATAAAAATCCCAAATGGCCTTATTACAGAATCATTAGCCCAATATATTAAAATTAAATTAAATAAAATAACTAAGTTTACAAGTAAAACATATCGAGCGTGTGGCCACCTCCTAGTCCCTCGCGGCTCCAAATCGTCTAAGACTGGGGATTACCTGCACAGTTAAAGAAAAGGGTGAGTTACGAGAACTCAGTGTGTAATCCCTCATTACGGTAACAGTCTGGGCTAAGCCCTAAATCATGTCAATGCAAACAGAATGCAGCCCAACCCAGTCCAACCATCACACCACCCGTACCAACCCTACACACCATGTAGGGACCAAGTCGACCCACTTAACCCTACACACCAATAACGCAGCCGAGCTGCTAATATCAATGCAGTAATGCTGCTAATAACAGTAAACGTGGCTGAGGCACTAGAATCAGTATACGTGGCAAAGCCACTAAATCAGTAAATCGTGGCATAGCCACCAAGATAAAGATTTCCCAAAATACAAAACCCAACCCAATGCAGCATGTCATGTCATATATAACCCATGTATGCAGTATATCACAATCAAAATCAATCATACAGAATACACATACATCACTTATACTACCCCTAAGGGTATACGGTCATTTGGTCAGTTGGGGGTAAAACGGTAATTCACCCCTCGGGGGTATTCCAGTAATTTCCACCTACTGAGGGTATTTCAGTAATTTCACCCACTGAAGGTATTTCAGTAATTTCACCCACTGAGGGTATTTTAGTAATTTCACCATTAACGGCCTCTTCAGAGGCCTACAGTCGCCTCGAGCGACATAGATACCCTTTCTGGTCAAAACGGTGCAATTGGGCTCAAAACCCAATTTTCGTCCTAAGTGGGCCCACACGCTCGTGTTGCCTACACAACCCAATATCAGTCGCGGCTATGCGAACCTTGCAGCCTAATTTAATGCCATCCTTTTATCAGGGTCTTTGTCCATGTGGGGCCCATTAGGCCCCGTGGCCCATCGAGGCCCATTACGACCTAACTCACGGCAATGCTCGTGGCGGCCTATACGAATCTAACACCAATGATTGTGGCTCAATTTATCCCCAAGAGCGTTCGTTCGCTCAAGGGCCTTCAGATGCCAGAGTTGCGACTATTCAGCTTTAGCCGATAAACAGTAGCACAAAAGGTATGAAACATCGTTATCCAAGTTTGAACGATACAGTAAAGGGGTGTTCGATTACACACCTTGATTACGAACGTGCCACAATATCCCTTAGCACCGATTTTATGTTGGGTAAGATTAACAGTTAGTCAATCGATCAAAAGAGTTATCCTCCTAATACCCCATAAACTGAAACCACACTTACTCATACCTTGATTACCAAGTTTGCTAAGTCCTCTCCAAATATCAACGAAGAACAAGAACCCCTGAATGGATTCTACGTACAATACACACTTATTAAAAGAGTTTGAATAAATATGTGGTTAACATCCACCCTTGACAAAAACAAAACCCTCAGGCAAGGTCAATCCTAAAACCAAACACAAGGCGTGAATGCATACTTGATCAAGGCTAAGAGTATCGTAACGATTGCTTCCGGACGCTTGCCCCTTTTACGCTTCGAGAGTACCTAAATACCAATCAACGTTAGACTCCAGAAGAAAGGGGAGATTGGGCAAAGTAGAGGAAAGAATAGTACTACACGACAAATAACTAAAAGAAAGTCAATATTTACTTACTCTCAAATTCGGCAAGAATAGCTTTCTTCGAGTAGCAGGAAAAGATGGCCTCAAAGATACAAATATACTAGAAGGAAAGAAGAGATTAACTTCGGCTTACACAACTTAAAGAACAAGAGGAGAACTGTTGAGAACAAGGGAGAAAGATGGATTCAGCTATCTTGACAGGAACAGAAAAGAAGAATGAGAGGGAAGGAGAAAGTTGGGTTCGGCCAAGAAGACTAAAAGAAGAAAGAACGTTTCGGTGGGGAGTGGGCAGCCGTTGGGTAATAGAGAACAAGAAGAAGACCTGAAAGGTAACAATGTTGCTTGAGACGCCACCACAGAAAGAAGACCTGAAATGAACAAAAAAACAAACTTGAAAGGCAAAAAGGGATTTCGGTTTCTACTCACACTCAAGGTTGCCGAAATGCCCCCAAATGACCCTCAGAGCAGCGAAATCTCTCACTTAGCCACACTCCCAAATTCGCCAACTCTCCCACACATATCACTTCCTTGATTTCCTCCACCAACAACTCCTAGAATTGCTCCCATCCTTCCATTTGAAATTTTTGACCAAGTCTTCATCTTCCCTTGTAGAGTTTGATCCCAACTCTACTTCTTTCACTCTCAATATACAAAATAAAAGTCCCCAATTGCTGTTTGTGGGATTCGAACCCCACTCCTCCTTGTTATCCCATTGACGCCACACCACTAAGTCCCAACAGGCTCTTTGTGTCACCAAACACACATAAATACACTTAAGTCCCACTTCTAACAGCCCTCTCCTCTTAAGGGCCAAAAACTAAAATTTTTCCAAAGCTCAGACTCGAACCCAGGCCACCTTAGAACACCCAAATACACTCAAATAGCTAGCTATTCATGCACAACATGGAAATTAAGCAAAATTACTAACCCCTCACTTTTGGGGCGTTACATGGAATTTCTCAAACATACAAAATCCAAGATCATTTCATAATCAAACAGTCTTATATGAATTATTTACTCAAAAACAGAACAAAAGCAATTCATATGCAAATGCACTAGTCCCAATACCAACCTATCTAGCCTCTACACACCGCCTTTAGCCATCCGTTACACACCAGTTAGGGTATACTAAACCCTTTCCAACCTCTACACACCAATATTTGGGTTATAGTGGACCCATCCAACTGAACACACCTTATTGTGGTCATTTGCCACTCAAGTTATTAAGCAGTCAAGCTACTAATGTGATTGCAGTTTTACCTCTATATTTTAATAATGTAGTTAATACTACCAAATCAATCTTCATTCTCTTCAAACAAATCCCAGACCCCAAATGCCGATGCAAAACTTATCATACATATAGAATTACTGAATCGGACATGCTCATTCTCAATTTTCATAATCAATAAACATATTAGTAAACAGTTTAGATTAGTAGAGTCAGAATCAAACCTGCTCATAATCATTTACAAAACAACAAAAATAATAACACACACCATTATCACTCATCACATCCAATCATATCATAATCCAAGTTAACTTACCTTATCATCCAAGCATTTATGTGTCTAACAAAATTTAACTTATGAATACATATACGTTAATAAATTCAATCACTAAAACTCACTTTATAGAACTTCTCCAAATTGAAGAAATGTCCCAAACACTTCTACAGAAGCCTAAACGAGAAAAGGATTACTCAAGGACCAAAATGAGTGAAATTACAAATAGATGATAAAAACTGCAAAATAGGACCACATGGCCGTGTGGGAGGGTCCAAATCATGTGACAAGCCTACACGGCCGTAAGAATAAGAGACACACCCATGTGACCGAGGCACACGATCGTGTGGCTGAGACACACGCCTGTGTGACTGCGATACACGGCCGTGTGGGCAGACTGTGTAACTCTCTATGCCCGTGTGACAAAATTATACAATTTTAAAAGTAGGGAAGACACGACTGTGTAGCTGAATGACACGCTCGTGTGACTGGGGAAGATGCCCGTGTGTGATCGAAAAAAATCCCCAAACAGAGGTCACACAGCCGTGTGGTCGGCCCGTGTGACCCACTCCAAGCCACGTGACAAACAAACTACATAATCTTCAAAAACAGCACACAGCCATGTGGACCGCTCGTGTGCAGCACACGCCTGTGTGGTTCAAAAACCACAACCAAATCTACTGCAAAATACAAATTTCAACATCAATCCAATGCCTAATTAAAAATGTTTTAGAACACACACCTTAAAAACGTGATTCCTAGCCCAAAGATCGACTGATTCACCTCTAATCTACCATCCTGAAACCTCAATATCACAACCATACTAAACCTATAAGAATTTGGATCGAAGCCATACAAACAAATCAATGAAACCTATCAATACCCAAAACAATACACTTACTCTACTCCAATTCAAATCTGATTTGAACAAAAATGCGAGAACACAGACGAACCTCCAAGGGAACGACAATTCAACAACGATGTTGAAATCAAAAAGAGAAGAGACAAAATCAAAATGAAGAACAAAAGAGAATGATAGAAAGAAAATCATAATCTAAATTCTTGGAAGAGGGAGAGAGACTGACGTGAAAGAGAGAGTGGAAAACGTGAGAAACTTTTGTGATTTTTGTTTTTTTTTCAAAAATCAAAAACTAAAACAAATATAATCTAAATAAAATAAAATAAAACAAACTTTGACCCATCAGTTTCTTTTTTAAAGGTGAAACCCAAAAACAAAAACATTCCCCACAAAGCACACTAAAGAATTCAAACACAGGACCTAAGGATAAATTAACAACCACCTTACCATCGAACCAACAATCTCAATCTACTCTTAAAACGCAAAAACTAACTTAACAGTCCATCACACCCACTGACTCACCCTAACAACCTTGATCATTCTAACCCGAATTTTGGGGTGTTACAATTCATGTATTCGATAAAACAATTTAAAATCCATAATTTAAAAAGACTAAATTAGGAGTGAGCAAATTTCGATTCAACTAAAAAAAAAAGTTTGAATTTCGAATTATTTGAATCGAATTAATCGAATTAATTGAATCAACTCGATTTTTTTTTAATTTCGAATTTGAATTGAGTTGAATTTTTGAATTCAAATAGCCCGAATAATTCGAATAAACCAAATACCAAACCCTTTTACTTCCCCCAAACTCCCAAAACTTCTTTTCCTTTTACTTTCCCTCAAAACTTTTACTTCCCCCCAAACCCCAAAAACTTTTTTCTCTCGAATTTATGTCAACTATTTATATTATTGAATTGTTTAATCATGTTGAATCTTTATCAATTTCTATTAAAATTGAATTATTGATGATGCCATAAATTATTCGTATTAAAATTTTCTGTTAGTATCAATTTCACATTTTATCTTAAAATAATTTTTTATTAAAAAATCACATTTTTTACATTTAATATTTTTTTTAATTTCAAAATACATGGTGACAAGAATCAGAAGATAATTAAAACAACTAAGCAAGCAAAGAAGCTAACTCGTATACAAAAGATTAGTAAATAAATTATGAGGTGATGAAAGTTAATAACAAATTTGATTACGGTGGGTGGCAGTGGCTACAAAGACCCAAAGTCATTTTTTAATTAAACTCAAACAAATATGTTCGATTCGAATTCCATCTTACTCGACTCAATTCGAGAAAACCTCAAATCGAGTTAGGATGATAAAATAAGATTTGCTAACTCGATTAACTCAAAAAAAAATTTCATTCGACTCGATTCAACGCTCACACCTAGATTAAACCATATATTGACTCTCAAATGATTGAAAATTTATATGCTATTTTTAAAAATTATAATATATTAATTTCATAATTATATTAATATTAATAATATAACCATTTTAAAAAATTATTTTAATGAACTTTAAACCCGAGCGAATGCGGTAATTGTTTTACATTCGAGTTATCTTGATTTTATATATGTTATAGAAATAAATATATATTTATATATTGTTTGTGAACATAATTTTAATATATATAGTTCTTTAATACGTGTAAAATATAAAATATATATATAAATATATTAGATTTTATCATGTAGGTTAAAGCAAATCATAATATTAAAATTATATTTATAAAAAATTAATAATTAAATTATTGATAAAATATTAAAGTGCTTAAGATTAAAATCTTTTAGGCTTAGGTTAAATTGTGTTTTTAGTTGTTTTATTTAAATATTTTATATAAAAATAGTAAAAGATAATATTACCTTTAAAAAAATATTTATTACTTTATAAAAATAAATTGTTTTTGATAATTTCATAACCGGGTTGAAACCCGATAAGGAGCAACACCAATTTAATAAAACACTTAAATACATATGTTAAAGCGGTGGTTATTATTCTTTATTTTGGCAACATACTCAAACAACACGTATGTCAAAGCCACAACCTTCATTCCTTCAATCTATGGCTCTTTTTGTTACCAGTATTATTCATTTTGGCAACGTGTTCAAACAAACTCCCATCGAAACAACCCCTCACAGCTTCTTTTGACAGATAACCATTTTCATCTTTTGCAAGTCTATACAAAAGTATCCATTCTCCCTTTGCTATTATCCTGCAAACCAATTCCATTTTTCTTTTAATTGAATAAAAAACACATGAGATTCAAAGAAAAGGGTGATTGAAAATACCAGCCAATGAAGTCATATGCATTTCGATTAGCTTCAGTCATATGCCATAGTTCTCCAAATGTTAACTTGTCGGGCACAGTTCGAGCATACTTGCTGAAAATACTTTCAAAGTTCATTGGCATAAACCTAAAAAGATCACATTCATTTGCATGTGAAAGATTAAAATAATTTTTTATTTGATATTTTTAATGATTCAAATATGATATGCTAATTACCTTCCTTCAGTGTCATATGTTGAAGAGTCACTTCCATGCTTGCATTTATGTATTCTATCTATGTATAAAGGGAAATGTAAATTTGGTAGCCATCCCTATCAAATTTGTGAATGCAATATCAGCAACCTTATAGGGGTATATATATACTCTTCATTATTTTGTGCCTTGGTGGGTGAAGTTTAAATTGAAATATTAATATTTTTTTATGTTTGTCCAGATCTAACCCAACTTAAAATTTAAGAGTAGAATTTTGTTCATGTTCAAATTTATTCTTTAATATTATATGATATAAATTATATAATATGTAAAAATAACATAAAGCAATATATTATAAATGTACAAAATGGGTTTGGCTCAGATCTTGAATGGTGGAGTCTAAGTCCAATTCATATTTTAAATGGGTTTTCTTTTTATTGAAGAGTATATTTCAGATCTCATACTTTTATTTAAATCCTTTCACATTTTAGACGGGTCTTTGGACTTATGCAAGTAACTTGATACTTTAATAAATTTACTAGTACCTGATGCACATAAAACTATGGGTGAAGGTGACAAAATGAGTTTAGACCGGAAAAACCAATGAAAAAACTTAAGCTCAAACCAATTAAATTATAATTTGACCAAAAAGTCAAAACCCGAAAAAAAAAAACTTGAACTTGAGATTAACGCAAACCAAATTTAATGTTAAAATTAATAAATAATCAAAGGATAATTAATTTTTCTATAAAAACTTTAATTATTAATATTATTTTATTTTTTTAATAAATTAATTAAATATTAATATATTTTATATATATGTTAAAATAAATAGTACTTTTCTAAAAGAAAAACAACAAGTTATATCATGATTATCTTAAAAAATTATGATATAATTATTTTAAAAATTACATTTTAGAATTTAATATGATTAATTCATAATATATTTAAATTTTTATTTTATATAACAAGTTAATGTTATATAATTTTGAAATTACAATAACTTTAAATATATATAACTAAAAATATAATATTATAAAAAAATTACTAAATAATAATAAACTAATAATTTATATGGATAGATAAACATTTAAATTATTCTAAATTATGGCACATCTATGATATGGGTGAAAATAAATTTATCTAATAATTTTATAAAAAGTTAGAAAAAAAAAACAAACGTGGGTTTAATTGAAATTTTAAAGTTGAGTTTATAAATGCAATGAGATTTTAAGTTTAAATCCCATTATGTATATGTATTTTTCTATATTAAAATATAAAAAATGATAATAAACTCAAAATAATATTTGTTACTTTATAGAAATAGAGAATTTTTGAATAATTTTACAACTAAATCGAGACCTGATTAATAAATAACTTACTCAACAAAACACTTAAATCTATGTATAAATAAATAAATATAATTGCATCAATTGAAAATTAATACCAACTAATTGACTCGAAAAAACCCGAGGTCGATATAAACAAGAAACTCAAACCTAAAAAATTACAAATTTGAAAAGAAAAATGTGCAAACATGCGAGTAACTCACATATTCAGATACAAGTATAGGTAAGTGTATATTTTACATAAGGGAATAAAAGTGAGCAGAATAACTTACAGGGAGAGTCCGGTAACTACATGCCCCATTGATGAGGATTGCAGCAAGAAAGCTTTCGAATCGACCGAAACCAAGATTTCTCATACCTGCTTGTTTTCACCATAAATTTTGTCAAACTTTGTAAAACATAAAAAACTAAAATGAATTGTAGAAAAAAGAACCTCTGTAGGTTTCCCGGGGGTAAACAATTCCATCTTTGTCTTGATCAAAAAAGGAAGCATGTTGCTGAAGAACACTCATTCCATTGTTGTCGTGTCCTGGTACTGTTCCATGTGGATTTTCCACACTTGAAGTGTTCAATGCCCTTGCCAAATCTGATCCAACATTTCATACATGTTTGTCAAAAAAAAAAAAAAAAACATCATATGGAGCTGTTGGAACGAAGAAATGAAAAAAGAGTTACAGGGTTTGGGTATTTTATCTTCAAGGTCTGCTCGAACCTTCCTTTCACTTGTCAAAGGAGCTTTGGGTGCCTCTGTTGCAATATCCATTTCTTCGTTCTTCTTTTTTGAGATTGTATGGTTTGTTATAAACCGTGAAGGTCTCCTTATATAGAAAGTCTTCTCAGAATACCCCACCCTACTATTCTAATCATTAATTATATAAATAAATGATACTTTTGAACTTTGAAGCAGGTTAAAGGGTTTTGCCTACCAATTCCTTAATCTATTCTTTTTAAAATTTTAACAACATACTTTTAATGGAAAAGTTTGCTCAACGATTGTTGATATTCACCCATTAAATTTAATTATAATTTTTTTTTGGGGTGCAATTATGACTGAAATTGAAAATATTTATGGAAAAGATGAACGTTTCATAATTTGGGATTCAATAATAATAAGATTATAATAAATCTGATAATAGATTATTTTATTAGTAGTAGTAGTAGTCGGTGTATCTATTTTCTTCCAAAGGAAAAAAAATTGATTTTGAAATATTGAAGTGGGTTTTTAAAGGGGACAAGCAATCGGGGAAATCCTCTTTACATCTGGATTTCTCCATTCTTGTTATTATTTTCCTTTTACATGCATTATCCCTATTTTATAATCTTTGTATTTAAGTGTATCCATTGCTGACCTTAACTCTATTAAAGAAAACAGGTAATTGGAAGCAATCTACCCTAATTTAAATCTATTAAATAAAACAGGTAATTGGAAGCAATCGAACCTAATTTAAAATCAATTTGCCCACTACCCGCATTGGTAACTACCATTGAATCAAATAATACTAAATAAAGGGGAAAAAAAGGTAATTGAGAGGAGCCTACGTAGAAGCCATGAAAGTTAGCGTGTTCAAATACCGTAAAACTTATCCCCATTCCAAATTTAAATCTCAATTAGCACTAATCATGAAACAATAATCTTGTCGTTTTTATCAATCAGTTCTCTGAATAGACCTTTCAACCAAATGGCCTCTTTCACAACCTCTGTGATAGTCATATATTCTATCTCTGTAGTTGATAATACCACAGTGGCCTGAAGAGTGGCTTTCCAACTAATTGTACAATTGTCGAAAGTGAACAGATAACCTATGAGAGATCTTCTTTTGTCTAAGTCTCCAGCATAATTTTAATCTACATAACTAACTAGACCTTCTGAACATCTTCTGAATTCCAAACAAGTCTTGGAAGTTCCCCTCAAATATCTTAGAATCCACTTAACAACTTGCCAGTTTAATTTGTCGAGTTTGGTCATATATCTACTTACTACACTAACAACATGTGAAATATCAAGATGAATACAAACCATTGCATACATTAGACTTCTGGCTACACTGGAATAAGAAACCTAGGACATGTATCTTTCTTCGTCTTCAGTTTGTGGTGAATCTAAAGTCGAAAGTCTGAAGTGTGTAGCTAATGGTGTATTAACTCGTTTACAATCTTACATTTCAAACCGCTCGAGAATTCTTTCTATGTATCTCTGTTGTGACAGAAATAGCTTCCCGGAGTGTCGATCTCTCAAAATTTTCATCCCTAAAATTTTCTTGACTGCACCAAGATCCTTCATCTCGAACTTGGAATTAAGTATGGTTTTAAATCGGTTTATTTCTAATAAACCATTAGTCGCTATTAACATATCATCAACATAAAGCAACAAAGTATATAAACGATCTATCATAAGACAATGTAAGTATACACAGTTATCATACTTACTTCATACAAAACTTATGCTTATCATGAAGGAGCCGAACTTTTTGTACCACTACCAAAGAGACTGTTTCAGGTCGTATAATGATTTCTAAAGAAGACAAACATGATCTACCTTGCATTCAATCCTCAAGCCTTCAGGTTGCTGTATATCAATGTCCTCATCCAAATCCCCGTGAAAGAATGCAATATTTACATCTAACCGCTCTAACTGGAGATTGTATAATGCAACAAGAGCTACCAGTGCCTGAATGGATGTATGCTTCACAACTAGAGAGAAAACATCTCCCTCCACTTGATTGTATCCCTTTGCGACCAACATCTCCTTATATCTAGTGTCATCTCGACCGGATCCTTCCTTCTTTTTGAACACCCACTTGCAATCAACTATTTTATTTTCGATGGGTTGTTTACAAGCTACCACGTCTCATTCTTTTGGAGAGACTCTATTTATTCTTTTATGGAAACAAGTCACTCACTAGAATCAGAAACCTGAACTACCTCTAAATAATTTGAATGGTCGACTAAATCGATGCTCTTTGCAACACTTAAAGCATATGCCACTAGATTTCCTTCCCAGTAATTTTGCGGTGGCCTGATCTCTCGCCTTTTTCTATCCTGAATTAACTTATAATCTTGAAGGGTGTAACAGCCCGATTTTAGGCCTAGTCGGAACAGTAGTTTTGGGGCCACAAATCCGACGAGGAAAAATCTTATTTTATTATATTTTTATGGTCTACGATTTCACGAGAAGATTTTGTGAAAATTTTGTTCGAAAATTTTGACGTTTGGGCACTCAATTTAGTCAAAAGGACTAAATTATAAAATGTGTAAAAGTTGAGTTCCACATGTTAGAAGTGTCCAATTTCTACGAAATTTTAAATTGGAGGTCCTTAAATGGAAATTAGACCATTGGTTAAATTGTTGGACAAAAATGGACATTAGATAAGTGAAATAGGATATTTTTAAGTTAGGGGTATTTTGGTAATTTGGTAATTAAATGGACTAAAAGACAAAATAAAAGCCAAAAACCTTTGTCCATCTTCTTCCTTGGCCGAGTTTAGCATGGGGGAAGCCATGGATAGGGTTTTCAAGCTTTCAAGCTCAATAGTAAGTGCAACCAAGCCCCGTTTTTAATGTTCTTTACATTTTTGAGATCCCCGTAATTCGATTTAGCTATTTCTACCATTATTTTGAGCTAGGGTTTGTGTTTAAAAATTTACCCATGGATTACATGCATGTCATTTGATGTCTAATGGTATAATATGAATGCTTGGTGTATAGTAAACGACTTTTACTAAGTGATTTTCGATGGAATCGCATAAAAGGACTAATTTGTAAAAAGTTGAAAAATGTATGAAAAATGTGTGAAAGAATGCAAATTGTGGACTGCTATAGCTATGAAAATGGTTCAGCTAGGCCTAAAATACAAGGAAATAGAATAAAAATCATTTTACGAGCCTAGGGGCAAAAGTGTAAATATGACAAGGTTTAGGGGCAAAACGTAATTTTTCCATAGTATGATTTTTGGGTCAAAATGAATAATTTGACTAATAAGTAAGCTAAATGTGATATTATAGATCAAAGAAAATGAGGTTCGGACTTAGAACGAGGGGAAAAACGAGTAACTGACGGTTAGGTCCCTTCTTGCCATTTTGGTATCGAGGTAAGTTTGAGGGAAATTAAAGCAACATAATGTTTTTATATTTTTAATTTCTAGATATTATGTGAAATGAATATTATTTCTATGAAATCGACTAATGATGCCTCGATGAGAGTATGATGAAAATATGTTAAGTTGAAGTCTCAGTTGAACATTCGGAATAGCAAGGATACTAATGTCACAACATAAGATAAGTGTAACATCCCGATTCAGGGCCTAGTCAGAATAGTGGTGCGAGACCACAAACTCGAGTCAGTAAAAAATTAAGTTCTTAAGGTTTATGACATGTTTGCATCATAGTACTAAAGTTCCATGTAGAAATTTTGTGAAATTGACATGGAATGATGAAAAAGGACTAAATTGCAAAAGTTGCAAAATATGAGTTTCTAGAAGCTTTTTGTATCAAATAGCTTTAGAATATTAATTAGAACTCCTTAAATAGCAATTTTCCCAAATTATAAGTTTTGGACAAAAATGGACATGAGTTAGTAAAATAGAAATTTTTAAAGAGAAGGGCATTTTAGTCATTTACCATTTAAATGATTAAAATGGGAAAAAGATGATAAAAATTTCGTTCATCTTCTTCCTCATTGCCAAAATTTCCCAAAAACCCATAGCTAGGGTTTGTTCATCTTTCAAGCTTGCTAGTAAGTTCATCTTAGCCCCGTTTTTAATATTCTTTGTGTTTTTGAAGTTCTCGTATTATGAATTAGCTATTTTTAGCTATAAAATAAGCTAAGATGCATGTTCAAAAAATCTACCCAAGAGTGAAATACTTGTAAAATGATATTTTATGGAAGTTTATGAGAGTTTGATGTTAGATAAACATCTTTTTCTAAGTGAATTTCATGAAAAATGCTAGTAAGGACTAGTTTGTAAAAATTATGAAATTGGTCATACCTCTTAGAAATAATGGGAATTGATGATTGCTATAGTAGATAAAATGAATCAGCTAAGCATGAAGTTTGATAAAGTTGAATGAGATTCATTTTACGAGCCTTTGGGCAAAAGTGCAAATATGAGAAAGTATAGGGGCAAAATAATAATTTTGCCAAGGTATGAGTTAAGAGTCAATTTAGTCAATGTGAGTATTAAATGATCTATTTATGATTTTAGATCAAGAAAAACGAAGCCCGGATCAAAACCGAGGCAAGAACAAAGTCAAGGACTAAATTGCATACCTACATACATTTTGTATATCGAAGTAAGTTTGTATGATTTCTAAGCTTTATGATTTATGTCATTGGATTGCTTACTATAATGTACAATATTATTATGAAAATGTTTAATGTTATGTTAAACAAAAAAATTAATGAGATCAAGCATGAAAAATCCCCGATTGAAGTTAAATAGCTTAGGATACTCGATCTACCACATGAAATGAGAAAGTCCGTATAAGACCAAGCCGAGGCATGGCATCGGCAATCAAGCAAGTTATCATGTAAGACCAAGACAAGTCTTGGCATTGAAGAGTTATTATGAGATGAAGACCCATGTAAGTCCAAGCCAAGGCATGGCATTGGTGAGTCTCCAAGCAAAGATGTCATGTAAGTCCAAGGCAAGCTTGGCATTGAAAAGTTATCATGTAAGTCCAAGGCAAGCTTGGCATTGAAAAGCTATCAAGAGAAAGAGATTTCATGTAAGCCCAAGCCAAGGCTCGGCATTGACCAGTTCATGAGCAAAGATACCAAGTAAGACCATGTCAAGACATGGCAATGGTAAGTTCCCAAAGGAACTCACGAGAAAGACTTCGTATAAGTCCATGTCAAGACATGGCCTCAAAACCAAGATGAGACATTCCATGTAAGACCGTATCTAGGATATGGCTTTGGCATTGAGTTATGTGAGATGAGATTTAGTATCCTCGGTTATTCATATAAATTCATCGGGCAAACGAGCTAAGTTCAAATGAGATAACCAGAAAGCTAAGTAAGCAAAGTTATTATCAAGTGAAAATGAGTATTATTCATGTTATGAATGATAAATTAGAGATTATGATTATTATGTCAAAGTATGCTGATCAATGTGATCAAGTGATACAGGTACCTTGTTTACCTCACAAGTATGAGACTAGTAAGTATCATGAGATATGTAAGAATCAAGTATGAGCAAGTAAGCATTATAGCTGAAATTATGATACCACTGTTTATGTCAAATGGTTTAATTTAAGCAAGTATGTTGTTATGTGCATTATATGCAAACTTACTAAGCTAAATGCTTGCGTCTTTCACTCTTTCTTTCCATGTAGTCCAGCCAAGCTACTCCCGTGGATCATCGTCATCAGAGCTCGGAGCACACTATCAATCGCTATTTTGGTATAGCCAAGTTGTTTTATTAAGTATGGCATGTATAGGAAACACTTCATTTGAGTATATGTTTTAAGAAGAGCCATAGTATAGGCTATCTTGTTCATTATCCTTTTTGTATATGGCTAGAGAAATTGGCCAACTTTGACTAAGTGTGTATGTTTATAGATATCAATGAAAGATTTAGTAATTTGAGTAATTGAGTTGAGTATGAATGTGATCTCGATTTCAGGGTGGCAATTGGCTTGGTAAATAGCCTCTAAGTGCCCACACGGTTGGTTACACGGGCGTGTGTCTAGGCCGTGCGTACCCTGCACTTTTATACTTCAAGTCAGGATAGGCCACGAGCAGATCACACGGCCGTTGGTTCAGGCCGTGTAACACACACGGTTGGCACATGGGCGTGTGCCAAGACCGTGTGAAGTCTGCACTTTTCACTTAGAAATTTAATTGTCACACGGCTGATATACACAGGCGTGTTTACAGACCGTATGGATAAGTCAGAATACTTAGGTTTGGCACATGGGCCAGGGTCACGGGCATGTCCAGGCCGTATGTAACAAGTCAGTGTCGACCACGGGTGGAAGATACGGGCATGTCTAGGAGTACACGGGCGTGTTTCAAGTTGCACGGGCGTGTGGTCCCTGCTTTGAGTAAAAGTTTTCAGATGAGTTTCGAAAGTTCCCAGATACGTGTATAAGGCCTCGTAGGCCTATGAAATGTATGATTAGACTGAGAAAGAGAAGTTTTTAATTCGGGACAAAATTTTATAGCCCTTAAGTACATGTTTAAGTGAGTTCAAGCATGGTAATGTCTCGTATCCAGTCTTGGTCTTGGACTCGGGTATGGGGTGTTACATTTAGTGGTATCAGATGTAACACCCCAAACCCGGGCTAGACGTTACGACCAGATCTGGCATGTCACATGGAAAGGTTGTTAAAGAAACTTTGTGATCGTTTAAAAATTCCGAGTTTTGTTATCTATTGCTTGTGATTCGCTTGTTAATATTTTGAAAAAAAAAGATTTGGTTATAAAGTATTTTAGAAAAAAGTCTATATTTAACATTTCATAATATAAAATAACCGCACTAAATCAAAAACCAAATTAAATCCCGGAGACCTTATTACATAACAAATTCCCAAATTTAAAAACGGTAAATAAAGAAAAGTTTTGATTGAATTAAGCCCGTGCATGGCCACCTCGAGTCCACTCCGGCCCAATCCACTGAACTAAGAATCACCTGCAAATATTTAAGCAACAAGAGTGAGTCATAAAGACTCAGTGTGCAATTAACCCCCCACAAACCACAAGTGGGCCTAAGCCCCATATCACAATTGGCCAAAGCCCAATCAATATAGCATATCGAAATAGTCAATGCGATGACCCAACCCATCCTAATATTCCATCCTCTACACTCCGCTCCATATATCCATCCTCAACACTCCTGTGGGGATTTCTACAATCAACCCTCCATCCTCTACACTCCTCTTTTGCAGCTATGCTGACAGTCATACTGCTCAAAGTCGATATAATGTGGTCTAGCCACCGATAAATATGTGACCAAGTCACCGATATACATTAAGGCACCGAGCCATCGAAATAGTGGGACAGAGTCACCGATATACACTTCCCCTTCATATCATTATCATTTCCCAAATCCCATGCACATGCAAACATAGTGTAATGAGCATATCATATAATGTCATACAATTATTATTTAGAGCACATGCACAATCATGCTAACGACGATATTTATAAGACTTAATCGAAGAACAACTAACATGGTGTTACGATTTTACCCTTCATGGGTAACTCAATAGCCCTTACCGAGTTTTCAGCTTTCACACAGTTCACATAAACATTTTATAAAAACAAGGAAAGTATGGTAATTACACACCTGTATACGAGGAGAACTAAACTCTCAATATTATCGACACTCTCGGAAGAGGGAACAACCGTAATCTATCGGTCCTGATTCGAAGCTGGTCCACAACCAGGTGGAAAGTCTCGTACTGCCGATACCGCACGTTTTTTGAACTTAGGGGTAGGGACTACGAGTCCAACCCCCTCCTTTACTTGGCTGGTATTCGAATCCATGAAAAAGGGTCTTGGTCAGAAGACCGGGTTAAGGCATTGAAGAAGGTGAAAGGGAAAATAGATACTCCAAACGAAGAAGTTCTTACCTAGATCGACAAAAATCGAAAGCTAATAGACTTGGATTAAGGAATCGCTGGAGCCCCTACACAATCACCAAATTAGAATCGGTTCCCCAATATAGACAACAAGAAGTGGCCTTTCGGCCTAACAAAACCACATGAAGCCTTACTACCCATTCGGCCATCGATCACTTACCAATAATCTTCCAACCATTGACCAGACGCAGAAAAGAATACAAAAATGAAGCCCCTACTACATTTGGCCAAAACTCCCAAAGTACCAAGGTTAACGCCTTCGGTTGTACAATCAGTAAGAGAAAAGAAAGAATCGAAAGAGAAGAAGAATACTTACCACAAAACAAGAAAGAACCAATTGAGAGGGTTGGGAGAATGAGTGTTGGCAATCCATTGAAACAAGAACAAATGAAGAGAAAAGAACAGTCAGAGATTTGGCTATAGAAAAAGAATGAAAGCAAAACTCAAAGAGGAGAGAAGGGGAAATAGGTTTCGGCTTTGAGTAGAAGAAATAGAATAAGAAAACAATGAAGTGGAGAAGGTGATAGAAGGGTTCGGCTAAGGGGATATGAAATGTAAAATGAGTATGAACAAAAGAAAAAGAGAGGGTTAAAGTTTTGGCTTTTGGTTGAAAGAAGAAAGAATGCCAAAAGTGAGATTCCCAATAGATGATTTCGGTTTGGTAAATGAGAGAAGAAAAACAAATGCTCACCGATTGCAAAAGAGAGTAAAAGACTTCTAGGGTTGATTTGCTATCACTCCTCTCACAAAGACCTTTGGAAGAAACGGCTCTCACACACGCACACCTAAAATCGAAAGTGCACAAAAAATGAGAACTAAAAAAAAACTCCTAAGACGTCCGGCACTTAACCACAAAAAGGCATACGGTTCACTTCAGCTCCACACATCCACAATGCCGAAATTTACTAACCCATACTCCCCTAGCCGAAACTCAATTCCACCAAAGCCCCAAATTCGGCCAACTCTAGCACCCCCAACACCTTCCACGATTTTCTCCTATTTTCCCTCTCCATCACCCATTCAATTTAGTTTGAATGATTCAAACTCCACCTTTCACTCTTGGCCACACTTTCAAATCATTTGACTCATTCCACCCTCATCTATGAAGAGCCCTTGCCGAAACCACCACTTAAGCTCCCTATGCGCAAAAATAAAACTCCAGAATACTATCAATGCAACTCGAACTCCTTCCCCCTGCAGCTCCCGTATGACGCCACTTCCAAACACTCAAGGTGGCATCTCCTTGCCACTTCACCACCTCTTTTCTTGTGTCAACAAACCCAAATATTTATTCCTAAGACAAGCCTCTCCTAGCTCCCCCCTAAAGAGCCTAAAAAGAAAATTTTCACCAAGGCTTCAGCTTAACCCCGAGCCTTCCCAGGGCCCCCAAACACACCCAAACAACAAGCAAAGCGTACCAAACACACAAAAACATAGTAAATGCAAAGCCTCTAATTCCCGGATGTTACAGTTCTACCCCCCTTAAAGAACTTTCGACCTCGAAATTTACCTGGTCAAAAGAGATGAGGGTATTGCTGTCGCACTGCATCCTCAGGTTCTCACGTAGCTTCTTCTGTACCATGATTTTGCCACAAGACTTTGACCAAAGGAACTAATTTCCTTCTCAGTACCTTAACGTATCGATCTAAGATCTACACAGGTTCCTCCTCAAAGGACAGGTCTGGTCTTACCTCAATCTCCTCTACTGGCACAATATGAGATGAATCCTGTAACATCCTTAAATCAGGGTCTCTGCATTTTATGTGTTACATGTGTTAGCATGTTTGTTGCGCTAGTTTAGGGTGTCTTGGGGTACAGGCATGAGCTCGGGGTAGGCCCGAGTCATGGTAAAAATTTTTGTTTTGGGTACTTGGAAGGGGGAGTTGAGGGAGTCAGGTGATAAGAGGAGCTGTTGGAGTGTCTTGACACAAATAACCCAGTGGTAAAGTGGCAAGGGAGGCGCCACTCAGGCACAAGGGAAGTGACACCACATGCAGGAAGGAGAGCCTAGGTTCGAGCAGCAAAATTCCCTTTCTGCTTGTTGTTTTTGACGCCAAAGCTAAGGAGGTAGTGTGCTCAGGATGGACTCTCTTGGATAAGGATGGAAGAGGTCAACAAATTTGAACAGATGAAGGAGAGGAAATTGTGGAGTTTAAACTTTTCAAACACATTTGAATGTGTGGCCATGAGAATTTTGAGGAATCAGGCAAGGGAGTTTAGTGTTGGCCGAATGCCAAACACTAAGGGTGATGGAAGAAGTCGGTTGAGGTAGCTAAGGGTATGCCGAATGTCATTAGTAGTTTGGGAGAGTAATTTCGACAAGTGGAGAAAACTTTCTTCTTCTTCTTTCATTTAGGGTCAAAACCGAAACCTCACCTGCATCATTTTCTTTTTCTACTTTCAGCAATTGGGGTGCTTGGCTGAATCAATCTTGCTATTTCCTTGAAGAGCCGAAACTATGCTTTTATTCTCTTTTCTTTCTTTTCGAGTCATTCATTCTTAGCCGAACCTACTACTACTACTTCTTCTCTTTTCTTCGGACTATTTTTTTTCTCTCCTATCCCTTGATCATAGCCGAAACACCTTACCATTCTTCTCCTCTAGTCCTTGTCAACCCTTCCTTGTTTGGGGTAGATTGTTCTTTATTCTCTCAAATATTTCTTAAAGCCGAAACTGTCTTCTTTTCTCTATTTCTTTGGTTCGTGATCAAGCTTCAACAACATTCACTTTGGTAAGTTTTGCTTTAGCCGAATCACTTCAATCTTGTAATCTCTTGGGTTGTATTTTTTATTCTTATATCTTTTCCCTAACTTGCCAAATTTCTTCATCTTCAAGGCTTGTGCCGATTTCTTAAGGGGCTAGTCAGATCTCTTGGTCAGGTTAGTATCGATCGCTTCGGGCCTTTATCTTTTCCTTTCAGGTTCTCTTGACTAAGCCGAATGGCTATTTGTGTAATAATGCTATATTGGTCGATTATAGGAAGGGAGTGGTCAAGCATTTGGATTCCCGGGGGTTGCGCAGTTCGCGGTTTAGCTCTCAACTATTTGGGATCTGACGATCTAGGTAAAGATCTACTCTTTCGGGTTAACTTTATTTTAAGTTAGTTGCTGTGTTAATCCGATTTAGTGACAAGGGTATTATGGATTCGAAGGTTAATCAAGCAGTAAGTGGGGCTAGATCCGAGACCCCAGCCCCTAAGTTCAAGAAGAGGGCGGTCTCAGCGGTTCGTGACTGGCCACAGGGGTGTGGGCCGGCATCCAAGCAGGAGAGTAGACAAATCGCGGTAGTGTCGATTAACAATAGTATCGACGTGGAGAGTGTAGTTTTGCGCGTGATCAGGTGTGTATCTCTTACACACTTCATAAGTAATGTGCTAATTATGTTTACCGTTAAAAGCCGAAATAACTTTTGAAATCGGTGTGTTACCCTTGTGGGTATGAGCGTGGACTCCGGGTAAGTCCCTTGTTGATTGATTATCGATATATGCAGTTATACCATTTGTTTATGCTATGCTAGGTGATATTTGCATTATAAACATGTCAATATGCCATGGAAAATGTGTTCATGATGATGGGTATGTTGAGAGGAGGGGGAAGGATGATTTAGACTGTCACTAGTGGTTTTGACCACACAGTGGGTTGGCCCCGCTTTCCATATGATTTGTGACTAAGTCTCAGTGGTTTTGACCACCAGTGGTTTTGTCCACACATGGATTATTGTGACTCATCCCAGTGGGTTGGTACCACAGTGGGTTGGCCCCACATAATTGATTACGGGATTGTCATCAGTGGTTTTGACCACACGGTGGGTTGGCCCCACCATATGATTTGTGACTACGGTCACCAGTGGTTTTGACCACACTTATATGATTTGTGACTACGGTCACCAGTGGTTTTGACCACCAGTGGTTTTGACTACACGGGGTAGACACAGGAGTTCGGATGGTTAGGTTGGGTTTGCATGATTTGCATATTAACTTATGAATTGTGTAAGTGCCTTGTTATTATCGGGATGGGGATTATGCACTGAGTCTCGGTGACTCACCCCTTCTCTTACTTTTTACAGATGAGGCATAGATCGCGGATGTGGAGCCGGGTGGACTCGAGGTGGCCATGCGCTATATATTTTTCGGGTTTTATTTCAACTACTATTTTGGGTTAATTTACTTTTAAATCTAGTTTTGGGTTTGTAATAAGGCCGCTGAAATTTATTATTTTGGGTTTTGTTTTTCTGCTTTTATGTTTATCATATTACGCTTAAGTTACATAACATAGCATGCTCAAATAACCTGTAAAATCAACGTTTTCGAAAATTATACATCTTATCGGGATTTTCCAAACTTTACCATCGGGTAATAATAAACAAATGAGGACAACAAACTAACTCAGACTTCTCCAAATTAAGTTTTTCTCTATGTTCAAATACAAGACGGTTTCAACTTTACTATTTTAAACTCCTCGAGATTTCATGGAATCAAAGCGGTTTTCCAAAACAAGGATCGATAAACGATTTTTTTCTCAAAAGAGTTTTTTCTTTTTACCCTGTGTCATGCCGGATTCGGTCGTAGCGTGTTGACCGGGTTTAGGGTGTTACAATTTTGGTATCAGAGCCAAGTTCAAAAGGTCGACTGTGGGCCCAAGGCCCAAAATGATTTTAGAATAGGTTATGAAAGGTTTTTTCTGATTGGGAAAGCATGGCACCGAGTCTCCCAGACCGATCCGCCTGTAAGTAACCCCTAACTATTGTTTATATGCTTGTAATGATGATGCTATGACTAATAGGGAATCACTTTAGAGACTGGAACCTTAGGATTGTGTGTGAACCTACGAAAACAATCCCCGTACTAAACTATTCATAAGACTATGCTTTAATAACAGTGGAATAGGTCTAACGTATAAAAATTTTAAGCCAGATCAATTTGTGAACGATAGTCATGAGTGCACGAGGACGTAGGCGTAATACACGTGGACGAGGTAAAGGTAGGATGACAGTGTCAGAACCGGTAGGGTCTGGACATGGGTCGAAAAACGAGGTACCACCACCGCCAGCTATGGGCGCAGAATTTTAGGATCAGACGGGTGGTGATGACGCAGTGTCACAGGCAATGCTGTGGGTTCTGGAGAGAGTCACGGGTGCAGGCGTTGGAATGGGAGCTAGGAAATCCGTGTCCGAACGACTCCGGGTTAATGGCGCAGAGGTATTCAGAGGTGTATCTGGTGTGGCTCCCAATACGGTGGAGTATTGGCTGGAGGCGACAGAACGTATCATGGATGACCTGGATTTTACGACTGAGGAGAAGCTGAAGGGTATAGCATCTCTTCTCCGAGATGAGTCATATTAGTGGTGGCTCACGGTTAGGGATGGAGCGATGGCGGACGACATCACTTGGGATTTCTTTAGGGCAGCCTATCAGAAAAAGTACATCGGGGCTAGTTATATCGATGCACAGCGTAAGGCGTTCCTGAATTTGGTTCAGGGAAATAAGTCAGTATCGGAATACGAGGCAAAATTTCTTTGGTTAAGTCGATATGCACGGGGTGTTGTGGGCACGGAACAGGAGCACTGTGTCAGATTTGAGGATGGGTTGAGAGATGAGCTATGGATATTGATTGCTCCACAGTAGGAGAGAGAATTTGTAGTATTAGTAGAGAAGGCTAAAGTTGCTGAGGAAGTGAAACAGACAGTGAGACGGAACCAGGATAGGAGTTGGAATAAGAGGAGTTTTAGGTCATCAGGATCTGCCGGGAATCAGCAGAAAAGGGCTAGATATGGTGGGCCGAATCAAGCTGCGAGGCCTGTTGCTGCTGCTACTCAGTGGCTGCCACGGTGTGCTCAATCTGGAAAGTCTCACACGGGGGAATGTTGGACCGGAAACAGAGGGTGCTTCGAGTGTGGGTCAATGGGGCATCGGGTAAGGGATTGTCCGCAGAGGTCAGCTAGGTTTCAGTCT
Organism: Gossypium sturtianum; assembly: GCA_025698515.1. NCBI lineage: Eukaryota > Viridiplantae > Streptophyta > Magnoliopsida > Malvales > Malvaceae > Gossypium > Gossypium sturtianum. The sequence goes on along the minus strand of CM046951.1, from coordinate 74,292,153 downwards.
GAGGGTCAGGGCCGTACACAGTTCAGGAGGGATGGTCAGCAGCCATAGAGGGGTCGCGGTTCGGCCAGGGGAGGTAATGCTTCTGGACGAGGCCGCGGAGCACCAGGCAGAGGTGCTGGGAGCACAGAGGCGAGACAGCCTGGGTTGGTCTACGCAGCAAGGCGTCGAGAGGAGGGCGACACACCGGATGTCATAACCGGTACATTCTTAATTTTTGGACTGCCTTATATTGCTTTGATAGATGTTGGTTCGACGCACTCGTTTGTTGCCAGTAGTATAGTGGAAACTATGAACTTAGACTTTGATATTACTTCTAGGGAGATGACAGTAATAAGCCCTCTAGGTCACTCAGTAGAAGTAAATAAGATATAGGATGTACCCCTAGAACTTCAAGGGGTACTGTTCTTGGCTGACCTGATGGAACTGCCATTCGGGGAGTTCAATCTGATTCTCGGGATGGATTGGCTAGTGAAGTACCAGGCAAGTTTGGATTGCGCAACTAAGCGCATGGTTTTGAGGACATTTGAAGGTGAAGAGGTGGTAATGATAGGTAGTAGAAGTGATTATCTATCTAATGTGGTATCTGCTCTGAAGGCCGAGAAAATGGTAAGGAAGGGTTGTGAAGCGTTCATGGTGCATGTGTGTGCTTTGGAGGCCAAGGAATCAGTTGTGGGGAATGTCCGAATGGTGAAGGAATTTGCCGATGTATTCCCAGAAGAACTCCCGGGTCTGCCTCCGGACCGTGAAGTTGAGTTTGGTATAGATTTGTTACCCGAAACCGCGCCAGTGTCTATTGCCCCATATAGGATGGCGCCGAAGGAATTAATGGAGCTAAAGGCACAAATTCAGGAATTGTTGGACCGGGGTTTCATTCGGCCAAGTGTATCACATTGGGGAGCACCTGTGCTCTTTGTTAAGAAGAAAGACGGCACAATAAGGATGTGTATAGACTACCGCCAGCTAAATAAGTTGACAATTAAGAACAAGTATCCGTTGCCAAGAATAGACGACCTGTTTGATCATCTTAAGGGTGCATCGATTTTCTCTAAGATAGATCTTAGGTCGGGGTATCATCAACTCAAAGTGAAGGAGGCTGATATTCATAAAACGACGTTTCACACTCGTTATGGGCACTACGAGTTTTTGGTAATGCCGTTCGGGTTGACCAATGCACCGGCAGCGTTTATGGACATGATGAATCGGGTGTTTCAGCTATACTTGGACCGGTTCATCATGGTATTTATAGACGACATTTTGGTATACTCGAAATTTGAGGAGGAACATGATGCGCATCTACGGGTGGTTCTACAGATTCTGAGGGAGAAGCAACTATTCGCCAAGTTTAGTAAGTGCGAGTTCTGGCTTAAGGAGGTAACTTTCTTGGGTCATGTCTTTACACTGTGAGGATTAGAGTGGACCCTCAGAAGATTGAGGCGGTGTTAGATTGGAAACCACCTAAGTCGGTAGCGGAAATTTGGAGTTTTCTGGGGTTGGCAGGATATTACAGAAGATTTGTGGAAGGGTTTTCTTTGATTGCAGTGCCGTTGACCAACTTGTTGAGAAAAGAGGTTCCATTTGTGTGGACAATTAGACAGCAGGAAAGTTTCGACAAGTTAAAGAGAATTCTGACAGAAGCTCCAGTTTTGATACAGCCTGAAGTGGGGAAAGAGTTTACGATTTATTGTGATGCATTGCATACTGGTTTAGAATGTGTACTGATGCAAGACGAGAAAGTGGTGGCGTATGCGTCTCGGTAGTTGAGACCTCACGAAGGCAATTACCCGACACATGATCTGGAGTTGGCTGCAGTGGTTTTCGCCCTGAAGATTTGGAGGCATTACTTGTATGGGGAGAATTCAATAGTCTACACAGATCACAAGAGTCTGAAGTGCCTCTTGACTCAGAAGGATTTGAATTTGAGGCAGCGGAGGTGGATCGAGTTGTTAAAGGACTATGACTGCTCGATTGAATACCATTCGGGTAAGGCTAACGTAGTAGCTGACGCGTTGAGTCGTAAGGTGGTAACGGACCTGAGAGCGATGTTTGCTCACCTTAGTCTGTATGACGACGGGAGTCTATTGGCAGAATTGCAAGTAAAGCCGACTTGGGTAGATCAGGTTAAGGAGAGACAGCTGGTGGATGAGGTTCTGAATGCTCGGGGGTTACAAGTGCAAAGTGGTGAATTAGAGGGTTCTGACTTGGGCGGTGATGGAGTCTTTGTGTATTTTCAAGGAAAGTATGTATGCCAAAGGACGTTGAGTTGAGACAGCGGATTCTTCAGGAAGCTCATAGCAGCCCATACGCTATGCATCTTGGAGGTAGCAAGATGTATCGGGATTTGCGAGAATAGTTCTGGTGGCCGGGTCTTAGGCGGGAAGTAACTGAGTTTGTGAGTAAGTGCCTGACGTGCCAGCAAGTTAAAGCTGAGCACCAATTACCATCGGGTTTGTTGCAGCCGGTAAAAATTTTGCAGTGGAAGTGGGAAAGGATTACGATGGATTTCGTCAGTGGGCTACCCCTTACGCCTAGCAAGAAGGATTCAGTCTGGGTAATTGTTGATCGTCTGACAAATTCGGCCCATTTCATACGATTCGGGTTGATTATTCACCGCAAAGGTGGCTAAGTTGTATGTAGCAGAGATAGTGCGATTACATGGGGTGCCGGTGTCGATTATTTCAGATAGGGATCCCAGATTCACGTCAAGGTTCTGGAAAGCATTGCATCAGGCATTGGGTACGAGGTTGGACTTCAGCACGGCTTTTCATCCGCATTCGGATGGACAGTCAGAAAGGGTAATTCAAATCCTAGAAGATATGTTAAGGGGTTGTGTTCTGGATTTCAGCGGTAGTTGGGAGAAATATCTACCATTGGCGGAGTTCGCGTACAACAACAGTTATCAAGTGAGTATCCATATGGCACCATATGAGGCATTATATGGACGGAAGTGCCGTACTCCTACGTGTTAGACAGAACTGGGTGAATGGCAGATGTTGGGTCCAGAGTTGGTTGCTGAAATAGAGGATAAGGTTAAGGTGATTCGGGCTCGTCTAAAGGAAGCGTCGGACAGGCAGAAGTCTTATGCCGATCTCAAGCGTAGGGATATAGAGTTCGCAGTGGGTGACAAGGTCTTTCTGAAGGTATCGCCGTGGAAGAAAGTGTTGAGGTTTGGTCGGTAGGACAAGCTAAGCCCTAGATTTATCGGGCCGTATACGGTGTTGAAGCGAGTGGGACCAGTAGCTTACCAGCTTGAGTTACCGTCAGAGTTAAGTCAGATTCATGATGTATTTCATGTCTCCATGCTTAGGCGCTATCGATCAGATCCGTCGCATATTGTGTCAGTGGAGGAGATAGAGGTGAGCTCAGACTTGTCTTTCGAGGAGGAACCAGTGCGGATTTTGGAGCGGGATGTCAAAGTTCTGCGTAAGAAGTCAGTTCCTTTGGTGAAAGTATTATGGCGGAACCATGGTACGGAAGAGGCCACGTGGGAACCAGAGGATGTGATGCGGCAGCAATACCCTCAACTCTTTTGACCAGGTAATTTCAAGGCCGAAATTATTTTTAAGGGGGGTAGAACTGTAACATCCTTAAATCGGGGTCTCTGCATTTTGTGTGTTGCATGTGTTAGCATGTTTGTTGCGCTAGTTTAGGGTGTCTTGGGGTCCAGGCATGAGCTCGAGGTAGGCCCGAGTCATGGTAAAAAATTTTATTTTGGGTACTTGGAAGGGGGAGTTGAGGGAGTCAGGTGATAAGAGGAGCTGTTGGAGTGTCTTGACACAAATAACTTGATGGTAAAGTGGCAAGGAGGCGCCACTCGAGGCACAAGGGAAGTGACGCCACATGCAGGAAGGAGAGCCTAGGTTCGAGCAGCAAAATTCCCTTTCTGCTTGTTGTTTTTGACGCCAAAGCTAAGGAGGTAGTGTGCTCAGGATGGACTCTCTTGGATAAGGATGGAAGAGGTCAACAAATTTGAACAGATGAAGGAGAGAAAATTTTGGAGTTTGAACTTTTCAAACTCGTTTGAATGTGTGGCCATGAGAATTTTGAGCAATCAGGTAAGGGAGTTTAGTGTTGGCCGAATGCCAAACACTAAGGGTGATGGAAGAAGTCGGTTGAGGTAGCTAAGGGTATGCCGAATGTCATTAGTAGTTTGGGAGAGCAATTTCGGCAAGTGGAGAAAACTTTCTTCTTCTTCTCTTCTTTCATTTAGGTCAAAACCGAAACCTCACTGCATCATTTTCTTTTTCTACTTTCAGCAATTGGGGTGCTTGGCCGAATCAATCTTGCTATTTCCTTGAAGAGCCGAAACTCTCCTTTTATTCTCTTTTCTTTCTTTTCGAGTCATTCATTCTTAGCCGAACCTACTACTACTTCTTCTTCTCTTTTCTTCGGACTATTTTTTTTCTCTCCTATCCCTTGATCATAGCCGAAACACCTTACCATTCTTCTCCTCTAGTCCTTGTCAACCCTTCCTTGTTTGGGGTAGATTGTTCTTTATTCTCTCAAATATTTCTTAAAGCCGAAACTGTCTTCTTTTCTCTATTTCTTTGGTTCGTGATCAAGCTTCAACAACATTCACTTTGGTAAGTTTTGCTTTAGCCGAATCACTTCAATCTTGTAATCTCTTGGGTTGTCTTTTTTATTCTTATATCTTTTCCCTAACTTGCCAAATTTCTTCATCTTCAAGGCTTGTGCCGATTTCTTAGGGGGCTAGTCGGATCTCTTGGTCAGGTTAGTATCGATCGCTTCGGGCCTTTATCTTTTCCTTTCAGGTTCTCTTGACTAAGCCGAATGGCTATTTGTGTAATAATGTTATATTGGCCGATTATAGGAAAGGAGTGGTCAAGCATTTGGATTCCCGGGGGTTGCACGGTTCGCGGTTTAGCTCTCAACTATTCAGGATCTGACGATCTAGGTAAAGATCTACTCTTTCGGGTTAACTTTATTTTAAGTTAGTTGCTGTGTTAATCTGATTTAATGACAAGGGTATTATGGATTCGAAGGCTAATCAAGCAGTAAGTGGGGATAGATCCGAGACCCCAGCCCCTAAGTTCAAGAAGAGGGCGGTCTCAGCGGTTTGTGACTGGCCACCGGGGTGTGGGCCGGCATCCGAGCAGGAGAGTAGACAAATCACGGTAGTGTCGATTAACGACAGTATCGACGTGGAGAGTGTAGTTTTACGCGTGATCAGGTGTGTATCTCTTACACACTTCATAAGTAATGTGCTAATTATGTTTACTGTTAAAAGCCGAAATAACTTTTGAAATCGGTGTGTTACCCTTGTGGGTATGAGCGTGGACTCCGGGTAAGTCCCTTGTTGATTGATTATCGATATATGCAGTTATACCATTTGTTTATGCTATGCTATGTGATATTTGCATTATAAACATGTTAATATGCCATGGAAAATGTGTTCATGATGATGGGTATGTTGAGAGGATGGGGAAGGATGATTTAGACTGTCACCAGTGGTTTTGACCACACAGTGGATTGGCCCCGCTTTCCATATGATTTGTGACTAAGTCTCAGTGGTTTTGACCACCAGTGGTTTTGACCACACATGGATTATTGTGACTCATCCCAGTGGGTTGGTACCACAGTGGGTTGGCCCCACATAATTGATTACGGGATTGTCATCAGTGGTTTTGACCACACGGTGGGTTGGCCCCACCATATGATTTGTGACTACGGTCACCAGTGGTTTTGACCACACTTATATGATTTGTGACTACAGCCACCAGTGGTTTTGACCACCAGTGGTTTTGACCACTAGTGGTTTTGACCACACGGGGTAGACACAGGAGTTCGGATGGTTAGGTTGGGTTTGCATGATTTGCATATTGACTTATGAATTGTGTAAGTGCCTTGTTATTATCGGGATGGGGATTTATGCACCGAGTCTCGGTGACTCACCCCTTCTCTTACTTTTTGCGAGATGAGGCATAGATCGCGGATGTGGGCCGGGTGGACTCGAGGTGGCCATGCGCTATATATTTTTGGGTTTTATTTCAACTACTATTTTGGGTTAATTTACTTTTAAATCTGGTTTTGGATTTGTAATAAGGTCATTGAAATTTATTATTTTGGGTTTTGTTTTTACGCTTTTATGTTTATCATATTACGCTTAAGTTACATAACATAGCATGCTCAAATAACTCAAAATCAACGTTTTGAAAATTATACATCTTATCGGGATTTTCCAAACTTTACCATCGGGTAATAATAAACAAATGAGGACAACAAACTAACTCAGACTTCTCCAAATTAAGTTTTTCTCTATGTTCAAATACAAGACGGTTTCAACTTTACTATTTTAAACTCCCTCAGGATTTCATGGAATCAAACGGTTTTCTAAAACAAGGATCGACAAACAATTTTTTTTTCTCAAAAGAGTTTTTTTCTTTTTACCCTGTGACATGCTGGATTCGGTCGTAGCGTGTTGATCGGGTTTGGGGTGTTACAGATCTGAATGGTAGCACCTCAACATCGAGACGTGGAACACATCATGTATCTGTTTCAATTTTGAAGGCAACTCAAGCTGATACGCCACTGGTCCCACACGTTTTAATACCCGATAAGGCCCGATGAACCTGGGACTTAGCTTGCCCTTCTGTCCAAACCTCATAACTTTTTTCCACGGTGAGACTTTCAAGAAGACTTCATCACCCACTGCAAATTCCATATCCTTACGCTTCAGATCAGCGTAAGATTTCTGTTTGTCAGAAGCCTCCTTCAACCGAGTTCGAATCAACTTAACTTTCTCCTCTATCTCCGAAACCAATTCTGAACCCAACATCTGACGCTGACCCAACTCTGTCCAGCAAGTAGGAGTACGACACCTCTGTCCATAAAACGCTTCATAGGGCGCCATCTGAATACTAGACTGGTAGCTATTATTGTATGCGAATTCTGCCAACTGTAGAAACTCTTCCCAACTACCCCTGAAGTCAACGACACAGCCTCTCAACATATCTTCCAAGATCTGAATTACCCTCTCAGACTGACCATCAGACTGTGGATGAAATGTTGTGCTGAAGTCTAGTCTTGTACCCAATGCTTGATGCAGCGCTTTCCAAAAACGCGATGTAAACCTAGGGTCTCTATCCGATATAATCGATACTGGTACCCCATGCAACCTCACAATCTCTGCCACATACAGCTTAACTAACTTCTGCAGTGGATAGTCGATACGAACAGGTATGAAATGAGAGGACTTCGTCAACCGATCTACAATCACCCATACCGAATCCTTCTTAGTAGACGTAAGAGGTAGTCCACTAACAAAGTCTATCATTATCCTCTCCCACTTCCACTGTGGAATCTTCACCGACTGTAATAACCCCGAAGGCAACTGATGTTCTGCTTTCACCTACTGACACGTCAAGCATTTACCTACAAACTCGGTAATTTCTCGCTTCAACATAGGCCACCAAAACTGCTCACGCAGATCCCGATACATCTTATTCCCACCAGGATGCATAGTGTAAGGGCTACTACGCGCCTCCTGAAGAATCATCTGTCTTAACCCAACATCCTTCGGCATGCAAACCCTCTTACGGAAACACAGAACCCCATCACTGTTCAAACCAAAATCCTCTACCCCACCATTCTGTACCTGCAGAAGTCGAGCACTCAAGTCATCATCCAATAACTGCTTTTCCTTAATCTAACTAACCCACGTCGGCTTTACTTGAAGTTTAGCTAGCACACTCCCATCATCATACAAGCTGAGATGGGCAAACATCGCCCTCAAATCCAATATCACTTTCTGACTTAACGCATCCGCCACCACGTTAGCTTTTCCCGGATGATACTCGATTAAGCAGTCGTAATCCTTTAATAGTTCAATCCACCTCCGCAAATTTAACTCCTTCTGAGTAAGGAGATACTTTAAACTCTTGTGATCGGTGTAGATAATGGATTTCTCTCCATACAGGTAATGTCTCCAGATCTTCAGAGCAAACACTACCGCAGCCAACTCCAGATCATGCGTGGGATAGTTAATCTCATGCGGCCTTAACTGCCGAGATGCATACGCAACTACCTTCCCGTCTTGCATTAACACGCACCCTAACCCCGTGTGTAAAGCATCACAATAGACAACAAACTCTTTCCCAGCCTCAGGCTGAATCAAAATTGGAGCCTCCGTCAAGATCTTTTTCAGCTTCTCAAAGCTTTCCTACTGCTTCTCAGCCCAAACGAAAGGTACCCCTTTTCGCAACAACTTAGTTAAGGGTGCCACAATCAAAGAGAATCCCTCCACAAACCTTCTATAATACCCGGCCAGACCCAAGAAACTTTGAATCTCTGCTACTGACTTCGGCGACTTCCAATCTAAATCAGCTTCAATCTTTTAGGGATCCACCCTAATTCCTTCCGCGGAAACAACATGCCCTAAGAAAGTTACTTCCTTCAGCCAAAACTCACACTTGCTGAATTTGGCATACAGTTCCTTTTCTCTCAATACTTGTAGAACAATTCGAAGGTGTGCATCATGCTCCTCCTCCGTTCTTGAGTAGACCAGAATATCGTCTATGAACACCACAACAAATCGGTCTAAATAGGGTTGGAATACCCGATTCATCATGTCCATAAATGCAGCTGGTGCATTCGTCAATCCAAACGGCATCACCAAGAACTCATAGTGTCTATAACGAGTTCGAAACGCCGTCTTATGAATGTCTGCCTCCTTAACTTTAAGCTGATGGTAACCTGACCTCAGATCTATCTTCGAAAAGACTGAAGCCCCTTTTAGCTGATTGAATAGATCGTCAATCCTTGGCAGCGGGTACTTGTTCTTAATCGTCAACTTATTCAATTGGCGGTAGTCAATGCACATACGCATTGACCCGTCCTTTTTCTTCACGAACAGCACTGGCGCTCCCCACGAAGATACACTTGGTCGAATGAACCCATGATCCAACAGCTCTTGGATCTGAGCCTTAAGTTCTACCAACTCTTTTGGTGCCATCAAATATGGAGCGATAGACACCGGAGCCGTACCAGGAAGTAATTCAATTCCAAATTCTACCTCACGATCTGGAGGCAACCCCGGAAGCTCTTCAGGAAAGACGTCTACGAATTCCTTCACTGTTCTCAATCCTTCTACAGATACCTCCTTCGCATCCGAAGCACTGATAAAAGCTAGGAATGCCTTGCACCCTTTCCAAACCATCTTAACAGCCCTTAATGCAGATACCACGTTAGACAGATAATCCCTTCTTACTCCTATCACAACCACCTCTCTATCCTCTGAGGTTCTCAACACCATTCGCTTATTTGCACAATCCAAATTAGCACGATGCTTAACCAGCCAATCCATGCCTAAGATAAGGTCGAGTTCTCTGAATGGTAATTCCATCAAGTCTGCCGGGAATACTATTCCTTGAATTTCTAAAGGCACCTCCTTAAACATCTTGTTCACTACTATGGATTGTCCTAAAGGGCTAACCACAGTCATCTCTCGGGTAGCAATCTTAGATTCTATACTTAAAGTCTCAGATACAGTGCAAGCAACATAAGAATGGGTCGATCCAATATCAATCAAAGTAAGAAATGGCTTATCGGCTCTAAGAAATATACCGGTTATGATGTTCGATGCGTCGCCATCCTCTCACCGCCATGCTGCATAGACTAAACCCGGCTGTCTTGCATCTGTACCACTGACACCCTTGCCCGGTGCTCCACGACCCCAACCAAAACCATTTCCCCCTCTGATCGGACCACGACCTCTCGGCATCTGCTGTCCACCCCTTCCTAGCTGCACATAACCCTGACCTACCGTCCGTGCCCTGGTCATTTCTTGCGGACAATTCCTTATTAAATGATCCTTTGACCCACACTTGAAACATCCCCTATCTCTTCCCCAGCACTCTCCCACATGTGATCTCCCACATTGAGCACACTATCGAAACTGTCCAACAGCAACTGGCATTGCAACTCGACCCAACCCATCAACCCTAGGCCTCTTCTGGAAACCCCCAGATGACCCTGGCGATCCATAACTCCTCTTATTTTTACCTCTATCCTTATCCCTATTTTGCCTCTCAGTCTGTTTTACCTCATCTGCTATTTTAGCCTTTTCAACCAGGATAGCAAAATCCCTCTCCCGCTGTGGAGCTATTAACACTCTCAACTCGTCTCGCAGCCCATCTTCGAACCGTACGCAACGCTCGTAATCTGTTGCGACTATCCCTCGGGCGTAATGACTCAATCGCAGAAATTCCGCCTCATACTCAGCCACAAATTTACCCCCTTGTACAAGATTCAAAAATGCTTCCCTCTGAGCATCCACATAACTTGCCCCAACATATTTCTTTTGAAATGCAGTTTTGAAGAAATCCCAGTCAATGCAATCCACTGGAGTACCCTCTCTTACTGTGAGCCACCATTGATATGCCTCGTCCTGCAGAAGAGACACCGCTCCTTTCAATTTCTCCTTCATCGTGCAGTCTAGATAATCCATAATTCGCTCGACGGCCTCCAGCCAGTACTCAGCTACATTTGGGGCCACACCAGAAATACCCCTAAACATTTCAGCCTCGTTTGCTCGAAGTCGCTCAGGAATAGACTTCCGAGGTACTATCCCAGAGCTCGCCCCAGCCACTCGCTCTAAAACCCTCAACATCGCTTGAGACAGGGCATCATCTCCACCAGTTCTATCTTGAGACCCTGCTTCTGCCACAGGTGACGCTGGCGCTTCACCTTCATGCTCATGCCTAGCTTCCGAAAACTCAGCCTCTATACCCCGACCTCTACCACGGCCGCGTGCCATACGTCCTCGTCCTCTAGCACTCATGTCTAATGTTTCATCTTAATCTGATTACAAATTTTATGCATTAGCTTTTCTTTTCGTTGTTTATTAACGAGTAGTTTTATGAGAATAGAGTTATAAGTAGTTTTCCACAAAAACACATGCATACCTAAACGTTTCCATTTCTAAAGTAGAGTTGCTTGATTCTAAATTTCATAGCACGACATATCTACTTCATGCAATTCACCCAACTCAATCAGAAAACTTACCGTATGGACTTGGTGCCAGAGGCTCGGGTGCCATACTTTCAGAAAACATGTACCTATATATATTTTCTTTCTAAACCATCTTTAAACACAATTTGGAAAATGTTTTAGACCCAAAAATCCATAGCCGAGTTTTGCAACCCAGGCTCTGATACCACAATTGCAACACCCCAAACCCGGCCTGGACGTTACGACCAGATCTGGCATGTCACATGGAAAGGTTGTTAAAGAAACTTTGTGATCGTTTAAAAATTTTGAGTTTTGTTATCTATTGCTTGTGATTCGCTTGTTAATATTTTGAAAAAAAAAAGATTTGGTTATAAAGTATTTTAGAAAAAGTCTGTATTTAACATTTCATAATATAAAATAACCACACTAAATCAAAAACCAAATTAAATCCCGGAGACCTTATTACATAACAAATTCCTAAATTTAAAAACGGTAAATAAAGCAAAGTTTTGATTGAATTAAACCCATGCATGGCCACCTCGAGTACACTCTGGCCCAATCCACTGAACTAAGAATCACCTACAAATATTTAAGCAACAAGAGTGAGTCATAAAGACTCAGTGTGCAATTAGCCCCCCACAAACCACAAGTGGGCCTAAGCCCCATATCACAATTGGCCAAAGCCCAATCAATATAGCATATCGAAATAGTCAATGTGATGACCCAATCCATCCTAATATTCCATCCTTTACACTCCGCTCCATATATCCATCCTCAACACTCCTGTGGGGATTTCTACAATCAACCCTCCATCCTCTACACTCCTTTTTGGAAGCCATGCTGATAGTCATGCTGCTCAAAGTCGATATAATGTGGTCTAGCCATCGATAAATATGTGACCAAGTCACCGATATACATTAAGGCACCGAGCCATGGAAATAGTGTGACAGAGTCACCGATATACACTTCCCCTTCATATCATTATCATTTCCTAAATCCCATGCACATGCAAACATAGTGTAATGAGCATATCATATAATGTCATACAATTATTATTTAGAGCACATGCATAATCATGCTAACGACAATATTTATAAGACTTAATCGAAGAACAACTAACCTGGTGTTACGATTTTACCATTCATGGGTAACTCAATAGCCCTTACCGAGTTTTCGGCTTTCACACAGTTCACATAAACATTTTATACAAACAAGGAAAGTGTGGTAATTACACACTTGTATACGAGGAGAACTAAACTCTCAATATTATCGACACTCTCGGAAGAGGGAACAACCGCAATCATCGATCCCGATTGAAGTGGTCCACAACCAGGTGGAAAGTCTCGTACTGCCGATACCGCATGTTTTTTAAACTTAGGGGTAGGGACTACGAGTCCAACCCCTTCCTTTACTTGGCTGGTATTCGAATCCATGAAAAAGGATCTTAGTCAGAAGACCGGGTTAAGGCATTGAAGAAGGTGAAAGGGAAAATAGATACTCCAAACGAAGAAGTTGTTACCTAGATCGACAAAAATCGGAAGCTAATAGACTTGGATTAAGGAATCACTGGAGCCCCTACACAATCACAAAATTAGAATCGGTTTCCCAATATAGAAAACAAGAAGTGGCCTTTCGGCCTAACAAAACCACATGAAGCCTTACTACCCATTCGGCCATCGATCACTTACCAATAATCTTCCAACCGTTGACCAGATGTAGAAAAGAATACAAAAATAAAGCCCCTACTACATTCGGCCAAAACACCCAAAGTGCCAAGGTTAATGCCTTCGGTTGTACAATCAGCAAGAGAAAAGAAAGAATCGAAAAAGAAGAAGAATACTTACCACAAAACAAGAAAGAACTGATTAAGAGGGTTGGGAGAATGAGTGTTGGAAATCCACTGAAACAAGAACGAATGAAGAGAAAAGAACAGTCAGAGATTCGACTATAGAAAAAGAATGAAAGCAAAACTCAAAGAGGAGAGAAGGGGAAATAGGTTTCGGCTTTGAGTAGAAGAAATAGAAGAAGAAAAAAATAAAGTGGAGAAGGTGATAGAAGGGTTCGGCTAAGGGGTTATGAAATGTAAAATGAGTATGAACAAAAGAAAAACAGAGGGTTAAAGTTTTGGCTTTTGGTTGAAAAAAGAAAGAATGCCAAAAGTGAGATTCCCAAGAGATGGTTTCGGTTTGGTAAATGAGAGAAGAAAAACAAATGCTCACCGATTGCAAAAGAGAGTAAAAGACTTCTAGGGTTGATTTGCTATCACTCCTCTCACAAAGACCTTTGGAAGAAACGGCTCTCACACACGCACACCTAAAACCGAAAGTGCACAAAAAATGAGAACTAAAAAAATCTCCTAAGATTTCCGGCACTTAACCACACAAAGGCATACGGTTCACTTCAGCTCCACACATCCACAATGCCGAAATTTACTAACCCATACTCCCCTAGCCGAAACTCAATTCCACCAAAGCCCCAAATTCGGCCAACTCTAGCACCCCCAACACCTTCCACGATTTTCTCCTATTTTCCCTCTCCATCACCCATTCAATTTAGTTTGAATGATTCAAACTCCACCTTTCACTTTTGGCCACACTTTCAAATCATTTGACTCATTCCACCCTCATCTATGAAGAGCCCTTGCCGAAACCACCACTTAAGCTCCTCATGCGCAAAAATAAAACTCCAGAATACTGTCAATACAACTCAAACTCCTTCCATCTACAGCTCCCATATGACGCCACTTCCAAACACTCAAGGTGGCGTCTCCTTGCCACTTCACCACCTCTTTTCTTGTGTCAACAAACCCAAATATTTATTCTTAAGACAAGCCTCTCCTAGCTCCCCCCTAAAGAGCCTAAAAAAAAATTTTCACCAAGGCTTCAGCTTAACCCTGAGCCTTCCCGGGCCCCCCAAACACACCCAAACAACAAGCAAAGCGTACCAAAAACACACAAAAACATAGTAAATACAAAGCCCCTAATTTCCTGATGTTACATTAGAGCTACGGTTTACTCGGTTCTAGGACTAACGTAGCACAAGCACGAGTCTAGCTATACATGTCATACGTAAGAATGTTTTTATAATGATAGTGTGACGACTCCTGACGACTTAAATTATGTTTATACATTTAGTAAATGGATCCCGATAGAGCTGTGGTGGATGACGTAGAAAGTAACGCGCTGGCTCCCACCGAAGGGACGATGTCGAACGAGAATGAGAATCGACCCACTACGATAAGTCAAGAAGGGGGAGAAGAGGCTAGAGAAGCCTTCCTCCATATGATGAATACATGGTACAGGGAGTTCGTTCGTACGAACCCGAATGCCCAACCCCCTCCACCCCCACCTATTCCCCAACCTATCCCAGTAGCCCCTCAAGTAGTAGAGGTAGTAAGAGGAGAGAAGCCTCCGGTTGATAGAATCAGGAAACATGGGGTAGAAGAATTCTGGGCTAGAAAAGATGATGATCCGAAAAAGGCTGAGTTCTGGATAGAAAATACTATCAGGGTATTTAATGAGTTGTCGCACACCGAGGAATGTATGAAGTGTGTAGTCTCTCTTTAAGAGATTCTCGCTACCAATGGTGGAACACCCTTGTGTCGGTGGTACCGAGGGAAAGGATCACATGGGAATTTTTCCAAGAAGAATTCAAGAAAAAGTATATCATCAAAGGTTTGTGGACCGTAAAAGGAAGGAATTCCTAGAAGCGAGGCAAGGCAAGATGTTAGTGATCGACTATGAACGTGAGTTTGTACGACTCGATGAAATGCACGCTCGCGAATGCGTGTCCCACCGAGGCCATCATGAGTAAAATATTTGAAGACGGGTTGAATGAGGACATCAAACTGTTTGTTGCTGTCCGAGAACTAAAGGAATTTGTTGTGCTAGTAGAGAGGGCTTGTAAAGCCGAGGAATTAGTAAAAGAGAAAAGAAAGTCTGAAATGGAGTCTTGTGACTCTAGGAAAAGACAGTGGAATAAGTTATTCCAATCTTCATCCAAGAAGTTAAGAGATTTCCCTACCCGATCTGCTACTTCCACTGGGTTTTCAAGGAAAGACAAGAGTAAGCAATATTCAGGGAATAAAGCACAGACTACTTCAGTTGCAAGTGTTGGGAATATTAGATTTGATAGACCCGAATGCCCACAATGTGGCAAATGTCATCTTGGAGAATGTCGAGCACATGAAAATGCATGCTTTAGATGTGGTTCCTAAGACCACTATATAAAAGATTGTCCAGAGACGACAAAAGAAGAAAGAACTCAGAACCCAAGATCCGAGAATATGGTCAGAGAAAGACCGCAAAGGAACCCAGGAAGTGGGGTAAGTGGGAGAGGTAACCCTAAAGAGCAGGCTGCAAGACCCGAGGGTAGAGCGCCTGCGAGGACTTATGCCATTCGCGCTCGCGAAGAGGCATCATCTCCTGATGTTATTATGGGTACCTTTTCTCTTCATGATGTTAAAGTTATTGCTTTAATAGATCCCAGATCCACACACTCTTACATTTCTATGAAACTAGTATCCAGTATGAAAATGCCTATAGATTCTACAGAATTTGCGATTAAAGTGTCAAATCCTTTAGGCAAGAGTGTGTTAGTGAATGAAGTATGTAGAGAATGTCCATTAATGATTAGAGGTCATTACTTTAAAGCAAACCTTATGTTGCTACCATTTGATGAGTTTGACATCATTCTTGGTATGGATTGGTTGACCACCCATAATGTAATAGTTAATTGTGGGAAGAAATATATCGAGATGAGATGTGAGAATGGGGATACTCTCCATATAGAATCAGATGAGCAAAGTAAATCACCAGCAGTGATTTCTCATATGATGACATAGAGATATGTAAGAAAGGGGTACGAAGTATATTTGGCCTTTGTGATGAATGATAAAGAAACAGAGTTAAAGATTTAGTCAGTACCGATAGTATGCGAATACGTGGATGTTTTTCCCGAAGAATTACCAGGACTACCACCTGTTAGAGAGGTTGAGTTCAGCATTGAGCTAGCTCCCGGTACTGTACCAATATCTATTACTCCTTACAGAATGGCTCCAATGGAGTTGAAGGAGCTGAAGTCACAGTTGCAAGAGTTGACAGACAAAGGCTTTGCAAGATCAAGTTGTTCACCATGGGGTGCTCCGGTTTTATTCTTGAAAAAGAAATATGGCAATATGAGATTGTGCATAGATTACTGTCAGCTTAATAAAGTGACAGTGAAGAATAAGTACCCATTGCCTAGGATCGATGATTTGTTCGATCAAATGAAAGGAGCCACTGTGTTCTCCAAAATAGACTTGAGATCAGGGTACTACCAGTTGAGAGTTAAGGAATCAGATGTATCCAAGACCGATTTTCAAACAAGGTATGGACATTATGAATTTTTAGTCATGCCCTTTGGTTTGACCAATGCTCCTGCGGTATTCATGGACCTAATGAACCGCATTTTTAGACCATACCTTGATAGGTTTGTAGTCGTTTTCATTGACGACATACTGATTTATTCCTGAGATGAGAATGAGCATGCTGAGCACCTACGAACAGTTTTACAGATTCTACGAGAAAATCAATTATATGCCAAGTTCAGTAAAAGTGAATTTTGGCTCAAGGAAGTAGGATTTTTGGGACATATTGTCTCGGGAGCAGGAGTTCGAGTAGATCCGAGTAAGATCTCGGCTATTATGGACTGGAAACCACTGAGGAACATCTCTGAGATTAGAAGTTTTCTAGGCCTAGTTGGCTATTACGGACGATTTGTCAAGGGGTTTTCTATGATTGCAACCCCGGTGACTAAATTGTTACATAAAAATGTGAAGTTTGAGTGGATAGAAAAATGCCAACAAAGTTTCGAGAAACTGAAAGCGACGTTGATGAAGCTCGGCTCTGGTACAACCTGAGACAGGGAAAGAATTTATGATTTACAGCAATGCATCCTTAAACGGATTAGGCTGTGTACTTATGCAAGAAGGCAAAGTGATTGCTTACGCCTCAAGACAGTTGAAGCCACATGAGAAGAATTATCCGACCCACGATCTAGAGTTGGCTGCCATAGTCTTCGCATTGAAGATATGGAGACACCACCTATATGGTGAGAGATGTCGGATCTTCACCGATCACAAAAGTTTAAAGTATTTGATGATGCAAAAAGAGTTGAACTAAAGCCAGCAGAGATGGTTAGAGTTAATAAAATATTATGAGTTAGTCATTGACTACCATCCTGGAAAGGCAAATGTGGTCGCCGATGCTTTGAACAGGAAGTCCCTTTTTTGGATTAAGGACAATGAATTTACGGATGACTTTATCCACTGATGGTTCTATTCTAGCTGAGTTGAAAGCTAGACCAGTATTCCTCCAAGAGATTTTTGAGGCTCAGAAAGAAGATAACGAGTTGCAAGCCAAAAGAGCTCAGTGCGAGTCAGATGTTGAGTCCGATTTCTGGATTAGTCCCAATGGGAGTTTGATGTTCAAAGATAGAGTTTGTGTACCGAGGAAAAAAGAGCTTATTCAGAGAATTTTGCATGAGGCACATAACAGATGTTTATCTGTACATCTGGGTAGTACCAAGATGTTTAATGACTTGAAGCAATGATATTGGTGGCGAGAATGAAGAAATATATTTTGAGTTTGTTTCCAAATGCTTGATTTATCGCAAGTAAAAATTTGAACACCAAGTACCTTCGGGTTTGCTTCAACCCATTTTAGTTCCAGAGTGGAAATGGGACCGTATTACTATGGATTTTGTAACGGGTTTACCATTATCTCCGAGCAAGAAAGATGCTGTATGGGTTGTAGTTGATAGACTCACGAAGTTAGCCCATTTTATACCTGTTCGAGTGGATTACTCCCTCGACAAGTTGGCAAACTTGTATATTTCAGAAATAATGAGACTTCATGGAGTTCCTTTGTCAATCATATCGGATAGAGATCCGAGATTCACATCCAGATTTTGGAAGAAGTTACAGGAGGCCTTGGGTACAAAGTTGAACTTTAGTACCGCTTTTTATCCTCAAACTGACGGTCAGTCGGAAAGGTTAATTCAAGTACTTTAGGACATGGTC
This sequence comes from Gossypium sturtianum, assembly GCA_025698515.1. Lineage (NCBI taxonomy): Eukaryota > Viridiplantae > Streptophyta > Magnoliopsida > Malvales > Malvaceae > Gossypium > Gossypium sturtianum. The sequence goes on along the minus strand of CM046951.1, from coordinate 74,274,128 downwards.
AGATGTTGTATTCTTGAACTCCGAGGTATTTGGGAAATGTTTCTCCCATTGGTAGAGTTTGCCTACAATAATAGTTTTCAGTCGAGTTTAAAGATGGTGCCCTATGAGGCTTTATATGGACGTAAGTGCCGAACGCCTCTATATTGTACTGAACTTAAAGAAAACCAAATTCACGGGGTTGATTTAGTTAGAAAAGCTGAAGAGAAAGTGAAAGTTATACGAGAATGTTTAAAAGCTGCATCAGACAGGCAAAAGTCCTATTCAGACTTAAAGAGAAAAGAGATAGAGTATCAAGTCGGAGATAAAGTTTTCTTGAAAGTGTCACCATGGAGAAAAGTTCTCGGATTTGGCCGGAAAGGCAAGTTGAGTCCACGTTTTATTGGACCGTATAAGATTACCGAGAAAGTTGGACCGGTAGCTTACAGATTGGCTCTGCCATCAGAGTTAGAAAAGATACATGATGTGTTTCACGTGTCAATGTTGAGACGCTACCGATCAGATCCTTCACATGTAATTACCCCGTCAGAGATAGAGATTCATCCCGACATGACTTATGGTGAAGAACCAGTTAAGATTTTAGCTCGGGAAGTCAAGCAGCTAAAGAATAAAAGTATTGTCTTGGTAAAAGTATTGTGGCAAAGACATGGAATAGAAGAAGCTACGTGGGAACCAGAAGAGAGCATGAGAAACCAATACCCAAACCTGTTTGCTGGTAAGATTTTCGAGGACGAAAATTCCTAAGAGGGGGAGAATTGTAACATCCCGATTCAGGGCCTAGTCAAAATAGTGGTGCGAGACCACAAACCCGAGTCAGTAAAAAATTGAGTTCTTAAGGTTTATGACATGTTTGCATCATAGTACTAAAGTTCCATGTAGAAATTTTGTGAAATTGACATGGAATGATGAAAAAGGACTAAATTGCAAAAGTTGCAAAATATGAGTTTCTAGAAGCTTTTTGTATCAAATAGCTTTAGAATATTAATTAGAAGTCCTTAAATAGCAATTTTCTCAAATTATAAGTTTTGGACAAAAATGGACATGAGTTAGTAAAATAGAAATTTTTAAAGAGAAGGGCATTTTAGTCATTTACCATTTAAATGATTAAAATGGGAAAAAGATGATAAAAATTTCATTCATCTTCTTCCTCATTGCCAAAATTTCCCAAGAACCCATAGCTAGGGTTTGTTCATCTTTCAAGCTTGCTAGTAAGTTCATCTTAGCCCCGTTTTTAATATTTTTTGTGTTTTTGAAGTTCTCGTATTATGAATTAGCTATTTTTAGCTATAAAATAAGCTAATATGCATGTTCAAAAAATCTACCCAAGAGTGACATGCTTGTAAAATGATATTTTATGGAATTTTATGAGTGTTTGATGTTAGATAAACATCTTTTTCTAAGTGAATTTCATGAAAAATGCTAGTAAGGACTAGTTTGTAAAAATTATGAAATTGGTCATACCTATTAGAAATAATGGGAATTGATGATTGCTATAGTAGAGAAAATGAATCAGCTAAGCATGAAGTTTCAGAAAGTTGAATGAGATTCATTTTACGAGCCTTTGGGCAAAAGTGCAAATATGAGAAAGTATAGGGGTAAAATAGTAATTTTGCCAAGGTATGAGTTAAGAGTCAATTTAGTCAATGTGAGTATTAAACGATCTATTTATGATTTTAGATCAAGAAAAATAAATCTCGAATCGAAACCGAGGCAAGAACAAAGTCGAGGACTAAATTGCATACCTACAAACATTTTGTATATCGAAGTAAGTTTGTATGATTTCTAAGCTTTATGATTTATGTCATTGGATTGCTTACTATAATGTACAATATTATTATGAAAATGTTTAATGTTATGTTAAAAAAAGAAATTAATGAGATCAAGCATGAAAAATCCCCGATTGAAGTTGAATAGCTTAGGATACTCGATCTACCACATGAAATGAGAAAGTCCGTATAAGACCAAGCCGAGGCATGGCATCGGCAATCAACCAAATTATCATGTAAGACCAAGACAAGTCTTGGCATTGAAGATTTATTATGAGATGAAGACCCATGTAAGTCCAAGCCAAGGCATGGCATTGGTGAGTCTCCAAGCAAAGATGTCATGTAAGTCCAAGGCAAGCTTGGCATTGAAAAGCTATCAAGAGAAAGAGATTTCATGTAAGCCCAAGCCAAGGCTCGGCATTGACCAGTTCATGAGCAAAGATACCAAGTAAGACCATGTCAAGACATGGCAATGGTAAGTTCCCAAAGGAACTCACGAGAAAGACTTCGTATAAGTCCATGTCAAGACATGGCCTTGAAACCAAGATGAGACATTCCATGTAAGACCGTATCTAGGATATGGCTTTGGCATTGAGTTATGTGAGATGAGATTTAGTATCCTTGGTTATTCATATAAATTCATCGGGCAAACGAGCTAAGTTCAAATGAGATAACCAAAAGCTAAGTAAACAAAGTTATTATCAAGTGAAAATGAGTATTATTCATGTTATGAATGATAAATTAGAGATTATGATTATTATGTCAAAGTATGCTGATCAATGTGATCAAGTGATACAGGTACCTTGTTTACCTCACAAGTATGAGACTAGTAAGTATCATGAGATATGTAAGAATCAAGTATGAGCAAGTAAGCATTATAGCTGAAATTATGATACCATTGTTTATGTCAAATGGTTTAATTTAAGCAAGTATGTTGTTATGTGCATTATATGCAAACTTACTAAGCTAAATGCTTGCGTCTTTCACTCTTTCTTTCCATGTAGTCCCGCCAAGCTACTCTCGTGGATCATCGTCATCGGAGCTCGGAGCACACTATCAATCACTATTTTGGTATAGCCAAGTTGTTTTATTAAGTATGGCATGTATAGGAAACACTTCATTTGAGTATACGTTTTAAGAATAGCCATAGTATAGGCTATCTTGTTCATTATCCTTTTTGTATATGGCTAGAGAAATTGGCCAACTTTGACTAAGTGTGTATGTTTATAGATATCAATGAAAGATGTAGTAATTTGAGTAATTGAATTGAGTATGAATGTGATCTCGATTTCAGGGTGGCAATTGGCTTGGTAAATAGACTCTAGGTGCCCACACGGTTGGATACACGGGCGTGTGTCTATGCCGTGCGTACCCTGCACTTTTATACTTGAAGTCAGGATAGGCCACGAGCAGATCACACGGCCTTTGGTTCAGGCCGTGTAACACACACGGTTGGCACATGGGCGTGTGCCAAGACCGTGTGAAGTCTGCAATTTTCACTTAGAAATTTAATTGTCACGCGACTGATATACACGGGCGTGTTTACAGACCGTGTGGATAAGTCAGAATACTTAGGTTTGGCACACTGGCCAGGGTCACGGGCGTGTCCAGGCCGTGTGTAACAAGTCAGTGTTGACCACGGGTGGAAAATACGGGCATGTCCAAGATGTAACATCCTAGATTAGGGGTTATGCGTTTGGAGCATAACTCAAGTGTTAGTAGGTTTTAAGTGTGGTTGGTGATGTTTTAAGGGTTTTTAAAACTCTAGGATTAAAAAGGGAATGTATTGGAAATTTTTGAAATTTTAAGTAAAAAGGGGAAATTGGGCTAAGGAGGCCTTAAAGAAAATTTTAGGAGTTTATGGACATGAACTGGGGCTTAGTAAAGTGGCTTGGGACGCTGCTTTAGGGGCCTTGGATGCTTGCGCAGGAGGGAAGAGGTTCGAGTAACGTGGGGTGCATTAGAGGCTTCTGTTTTTGCGTCAAAAAGGGAACAAGACAAAGAGGCCTTAAAAGAAATTGTGTGGGGTTTAGGACATAAGAAAGCGGTTGGCAGAGTGGCTTGAGGCGCCAAGGTGCAAGGGGGCTTCAGAAGGGAAGGGGTTCGAGCGGTAGGAATCGCACTTGGGAGTTTTATTTTTTTGGCGTTAAAGGGGAGTAAGGCCAGGGAAGCCTTAAAGGAAAATCTTAGGCGTGGTTGGACATGAAAGGATGCCTTGGTAAAGTGGCTTCCATGCGCCACTTAAGCGCTGGAAGTGATGCCAGAGTAGGTCTCGTGTTGAGCGACGTGGGCGGCAGGGAAGGATGTTTTATTTTTGTTTTGGCGTTAAGGCAAGGGAAGCTAAGGAAGGAGGTCTTAAAAGAATTTGGGGTAGTCTATGTCACAAAAACGCCTTGGTGAGTGGCACTGGGCGTTGCTTGTAAGCCTTCTCCAAGCAGGTCCTATGTTCGAACCATGGGGCGCGAGTTGGTGTTTTATTTTTTTAAATCTTTGGAGTGAAGGGAGAGGGAGAAGGTGGACGGCATGTGGACTCCAATAAGATAAGGATAATGCTTGGTGTTTTTTTTAATTTTGGCTGAAGAATAGAAGATAATTGTTAGGTTATTTTATTATTATTTTTAGATTGAAAGGATAAGAGATTAAATGGGATATTAGCAGGGGATAATTGATGTTTTTTTTATTCATTTGAATATGCGGCAATGAGTTAAAATAGGAGAAAAAAATGAGGGATATGGCTAGTAAAGATGTGGTGGCCGAATAGGGTGTCTTTGGTTGTTGGAATTCGATCATGTGGGGAGGATAAAAGCTTTGTTTTATTGAGTTTAAATTAATAAGATAGGGGATAAAAGCTGTTGTATTTTATTTATTTTTGGGATTTGATAAAGAGATAAAGTGGCCGAATGGATGGGGGACTCTCTAGCTTGGGAATTTTCGGCTTTGAAGTTTATAAGAAGGGTGTGCCGAATTTTTGTTCTCTTTTTCCTCTTTGTGTGCCATCCCTTGTGCAAAGCCACTTGTGTTTCATTCTTTTTCTATTTGTTCTTGGCCGAATCTATATCCCTTTCCCAATTCCTTTCTTTTATTTTTGTTAGCCGAATCTTCCCTTTTGCCACCATTGCCGTATTACTCAACCACCAACCTTTTTTCTGTTCTTTTCTGTACTTTGGCGAATATCAAGATTGGCATAAATCTTTTTGGGATTCCTTCTCCAATCGGTTCTCAAAGGGGAAGGAGGACAATCTAACGCTGTGGATATTCGGGATTTGGGTGATCGATCTAGGTGTAGCCGATTACAAGTGGTGTGTGTGGCGGGATTTGTTTGGAAATCAAATCCGTTCAAGGGTCAAGATCTAGCATCGTAGATCGCTTCTCGAGATCTAGGAATTACGATAGTAATGTGTGTAAGATCTCTATACACACTTCATTAATTTACATGTCATTATTATTTGCCTTAGATCTTTTGGTTGTGGTTAGTTTGTGGCATAATCATGGATTTCAAGTAAGTCCCCTAACTTGTAATTTTTATATGTTTGCATGCCATCACATGATGTTTAATACTATGACATGATATATGAAATTTGATGTGTAAGCATGTGATGGTGGGATTGATGAGAGGAGGGGATGAACTATGGACTGTCGTCGTGGTTTTGACCACAAGATGGGTTGGCCCCATCGATTATTGTAACCTATGGTCATCAGTGGTTTTGACCCCAACGATTGATTATTTGCGACTAAGTCCCGGTGGTTTGGTACCACCAAATGGTTTTGACCACATTTGATATATTGTGACCTATGGTCATCGGTGGTTTTGACCACACGATGGGTTGGCCCCATCATCTGATTTGTGACTCTAAGTCATCAGTGGTTTTGACCACCAGTGGTTTTGACCACACGGGGTAGAAAAGGAGTATGGATGGTTAGGTTGGGTTGCATGTGCATGTTTATTAATGACTTGTGTATGAGTTATCTTACTGGGTGGGGATTACACACCGAGTCTTGGTGACTCACCCCTTCCCTTAACATTTTGCAGATGGGTAGATCGCGGAGATGGAGCTGGATGGACTCGAGGTGGCCATGCAGTGGAAATTTTAATTAGACGAACTTGGACTTTGTTTTATTTTATTTAATGTTGGTTTATTTTAATTAAGTTGTAGTAAGGCCTAGAGATAATTTTATTATTCTATGTTTGGATTAATTTGTTAAACTATTTTCTAACATTAAATTAAGTACACGTGGTTTCTAAAATTTTAAATCGCAAAAAAAAATGTTTTATCGTGCCATCGGGCACATCTGAATCGGCTACAATCTGGCTTAATAAATATTTTAAAATAAACCTAAGTATGGATTTTATACACCTCAAATGTTTCAAAAAAACAACTATCTTTTACCAAAAAGATAATTCGACTTAAAAGGATTTTCAAAGATGTTTTCTCTGTAGCACACCAAATTCGGTCGTAGTGTTTGGGCCGGGTTTGGGGTGTTACAAATTGGTATCAGAGCCCAGTTCAAAGCTCGGCTGTGGGGGCCCAAGGCCCAAAAATATTTTGGTAGGCCTTTTTGAATTGTTTTTGGGTTTTGAACAAAGATGGCACCGAGTCTCCCAGCACCTATCCGCCTGTAAGTACTCCTAACTTCTGTATGATTTATTTTCTGTAGAAGGGTAGGAAGCACGGAACGTAGATAGTGATAGGTACTTTAAACTTTAGGACTAGTTACCCCAAACAGAGTACATAAGACTTTAAGTGCCTAATTAAACAAACCTACGACCAAGTCATCGAGTTAGGGTGTGGTAACCCTGGTGCGCATGTCTAGGATTGGATCCGGAAGAGCTTGGTATTTAAGCAGTCCTCGTGACTCACCTCCTCTTCGCGGGATTCCTACCTGGTGCGAAGCTTCGGTTCACCCTAACCAAGAGGACTCGGTCATAGGCCAAACACAATAAATAATACCCTGACTTTAGAAATTACGAAAACACCCCTGTAGGAAAAAGACGAAACTACCCCTAGGGTAGGGAATGATCAGAAATGTCCAAAGTAGTGAAGTGGATGTTGTGGATGAGTGTGAATGTGATTCTCTGAATTAGAATAGTGAATTTGAACTGAAACTTTGATTGATCGAAAGAACAACTTCGAAAACTTCATTTCATAAACTGTTCATGATTAACAAAGTGGAACAAAAGTACTAATGCATAAAACTCTTTAATCGATTAAATCGCGACGTTAGAAATGAGTTCTAGGGGATGTGTTAGATTTGTTAAGATCAGTGCGTGACATAAGCGTAGTACGGTGAGTTAGGATGTACGATTATTCGTTAGTAAGTAATTTCGAGGACGAAATTATTTTTAAGGAGGGTAGAACTCGTAACATCCTAGATTAGGGGTTATGCGTTTGGAGCATAACTCAAGTGTTAGTAGGTTTTAAGTGTGGTTGGTGATGTTTTAAGGGTTTTAAAACTCTAGGATTAAAAAGGGAATGTATTGGAAATTTTTGAAATTTTAAGTAAAAGGGGAAATTGGGCTAAGGAGGCCTTAAAGAAAATTTTAGGAGTTTATGGACATGAACTGGGCTTAGTAAAGTGGCTTGGGACGCCGCTTTAGGGGCCTTGGATGCTTCTTGCAGGAGGGAAGAGGTTCGAGTAACGTGGGGTGCATTAGAGGCTTCTGCTTTTTTGCGTCAAAAGGAACAAGACAAAGAGGCCTTAAAAGAAATTGTGTGGGGTTTAGGACATAAGAAAGCGGTTGGCGAGTGGCTTGAGGCGCCAAGGTGCAAGGGGGCTTCAGAAGCGAAGGGGTTCGAGCGGTAGGAATCGCACTTGGGAGTTTTATTTTTTTGGCGTTAAAGGGGAGTAAGGCCAGGGAAGCCTTAAAGGAAAATCTTAGGCGTGGTTGGACATGAAAGGATGCCTTGGTAAAGTGGCTTCCATGCGCCACTTAAGGGCTGGAAGTGATGCCCGGAGTAGGTCTCGTGTTCGAGCGACGTGGGCAGCAGGGAAGGATGTTTTATTTTTGTTTTGGCGTTAAGGCAAGGGGAAGCTAAGGAAGGAGGTCTTAAAAGAAGTTGGGGCGAGTCTATGTCACAGAAAACGCCTTGGCTGAGTGGCCTGGGGCGTTGCTTGTAAGCCTTCTCCAGCAGGTCCTATGTTCGAACCATGGGGGCAAAAGTAGTTGGTGTTTTATTTTTTTAATGCTTTGGAGTGAAGGGAGAGGGAGAAGGTGGACGACATGTGGACTCCAATAAGATAAGGATAATGCTTGGTGTTTTTTTAATTTTGGTGAAGAATAGAAGATAATTGTTAGGTTATTTTATTATTTTTTAGATTGAAAGGATAAGAGATTAAATGGGATATTAGCGAGGGGATAATTGATGTTTTTTTTATTCATTTGAATATGCGGCAAGGAGTTAAAATAGGAGAAAAAATGAGGGATATGGCTAGTAAAGATGTGGTGGCGAATAGGGTGTCTTTGGTTGTTGGAATTCGATCATGTGGGGAGGATAAAAGCTTTGTTTTATTGAGTTTAAATTAATAAGATAGGGGATAAAGGCTGTGGTATTTTATTTATTTTTGGGATTTGATAAAGAGATAAAGTGGCCGAATGGATGGGGACTCTCTAGCTTGGGAATTTTCTGGCTTTGAAGTTTATAAGAAGGTGTGTGCGAATTTTTGTTCTCTTTTTCCTCTTTGTGTGCCATCCCTTGTGCAAAGCCACTTGTGTTTCATTCTTTTTCTATTTGTTCTTGGCCGAATCTATATCCCTTTCCCAATTCCTTTCTTTTATTTTTGTTAGCCGAATCTTCCCTTTTGCCACCATTGCCGTATTACTCAACCACCAACCTTTTTCTGTTTTTTTTCAGTACTTTGGCCGAATATCAAGATTGGCATAAATCTTTTTGGGATTCCTTCTCCAATCGGTTCTCAAAGGGAAGGAGGACTATCTAATATTGTGGATATTCGGGATTTGGGTGATCGATCTAGGTGTAGCCGATTACAAGTGGTGTGTGTGGCTTCGGATTTGTTTGGAAATCAAATCCGTTCAAGGGTCAAGATCTAGCATCGTAGATCGGCTTCTCGAGATCTAGGAATTACGATAGTAACAGTGTGTAAGATTTTTTTTAACAACTCATTAAATTTACATGCTGTTATTATTTGCCTTAGATCTTTTGGTTGTGGTTAGTTTGTGGCATAATCATGGATTTCTGGTAAGTCCCCTAACTTGTAATTTTTATATGTTTGCATGCCATCGCATGATGTTTAATACTATGACATGATATATGAAATTTGATGTGTAAGCATGTGATGGTGGGATTGATGAGAGGAGGGGGATGAACTATGGACTGTCGTCAGTGGTTTTGACCACAAGATGGGTTGGCCCCATCAGATTATTGTGACCTATGGTCATCAGTGGTTTTGACCCCAACGATTGATTATTTGCGACTAAGTCCCAGTGGTTTGGTACCACCAGTGGTTTTGACCACATTTGATATATTGTGACCTATGGTCATCAGTGGTTTTGACCACATGATGGGTTGGCCCCATCATCTGATTTGTGACTCTAAGTCATCAGTGGTTTTGACCACCAGTGGTTTTGACCACACGGGGTAGAAAAGGAGTATGGATGGTTAGGTTGGGTTGCATGTGCATGTTTATTAATGACTTGTGTATGAGTTATCTTACCGGGTGGGGGATTACACACTGAGTCTTGGTGACTCACCCCCTTCCCTTAACATTTTGCAGATGGGTAGATCGCGGAGATGGAGCTGGATGGACTCGAGGTGGCCATGCAGTGGAAATTTTAATTAGACGAACTTGGACTTTGTTTTATTTTATTTAATGTTGGTTTATTTTAATTAAGTTGTAGTAAGGCCTAGACATAATTTTATTATTCTATGTTTGGATTAATTTGTTAAACTATTTTCTAACATTAAATTAAGTACACGTGGTTTCTAAAATTTTAAATCGCAAAAAAAAATGTTTTATCGTGCCATCGGGCACATCTGAATCGGCTACAATCTGGCTTAATAAATATTTTAAAATAAACCTAAGTATGGATTTTATACACCTCAAATGTTTCAAAAAAAACAACTATCTTTTACCAAAAAGATAATTCGACTTAAAAGGATTTTCAAAGATGTTTTCTCTGTAGCACACCAAATTCGGTCGTAGTGTTTGGGCCGGGTTTGGGGTGTTACACAAGAGTACACGGGTGTGTTTCAAGTTGCACGGGCGTGTGGTCCCTGCTTTGAGTAAAAGTTTTCAAATGAGTTCCGAAAGTTCCCGGATATGTGTATAAGGCCTCGTAGGCCTATGAAATGTATGATTAGACTGAGAAAGAGAAGTTTTTAATTCGGGACAAAATTTTATAGCCTGTAAGTACATGTTTAAGTGAGTTCAAGCATGGTAATGTCTCGTATCCAGTCTTGGTCTCGGACTCGGGTATGGGGTGTTACAATAAGGAAGGTCCCGTATAAGACCATGTCTGGGACATGGCATCAGCACCGAATGTAGGTCCCGTATAAGACCCTGTCTGGGACATGGCATCGGCACCAAATGAAGGAGGTCCTGTATAAGACCATGTCTGGGACATGGCCTCGGTACCAAAGAAAGATCTTGTGTAAGACCATGTCTGGGACATGGCATCGACATCTATATACGATCTCGTATAAGACCATGTCTGGGACATGGCATCGACATAGAGATATGAGATCCCATGTAAGACCATATTTGGGATATGGCATCGGCATCGAGATGTGATCCCATGTAAGACCATATTTGGGATTTGGCATTGGCATCGTGATACATGTATGATGAGATTGAGTATCCTTTGATATTCTGAGTAGTTCGACGGGCAAAGAGCTAAGTTTATGCATTAATGAAAAAGAGCTAAGTTTATGCATCAATGACAAAGAGCTATGTTTATACATCAACGACAAAGAGCTAAGTTTATGCATCAATGACAAAGAGCTAAGTCCATGCTTATGATGTACGAATATGTGGGAAATGTGGATTGTGATCATGTGTGAGGCTTTTAAGCCAAATTAAATTGAGAAATGAAATGTTCAAGTTTTTTTTGTTGATGTATAAGTTAAATTGGCCAATGAGTGGCTTGTAAATATTTGATGATGACTAGCTATTGACATGGCTAACAATGGATATGCTTTACTGTTATAAGTGTGTAAATGAGAATTAATACAAAGAAAACATGATAGAGTAAAATTAGCAATAAAACAGTTTGGACAACAGCAGTTGAATCACTTTGAAAATTCACCAAAAATGGTGGAAATTGAATTATAAGTTTAATAAGATATTAAATTAAATCTTATTGAGCCTATTTTTCATAAAAGAGACGGTGTAAGCAAAAGAATTTCAGATTATGAGATATTTGAATTTTTATAAGATAGGGTCAGAATGATTTTGGAATCCCCTGTTTTGATTTTGGAAATTCATTAAAAATTTTACAAAACTAAAAAAGGGATAAAATTTATATTCTTGAATTTTTTAATGAGTCTATTTTCAATAGAAAAAAAACGGGAACGTCTTTCGAGTTCTTTTCAATGAGAAAATATTTTTTTAGTGAAGAGGGGCCAGAACTGTCAGACAGCAAAACAGGAGAAACTTTAAAGAATAAACTGTGCTGATTAGCTAAACCAAAAATTTTGGAAATCTTATAGTAAGAAGATATGTGAGTCTAGTTTCAAGGAAAATTAGTGGATCTTAATTTGGAGTTCCGTAGCTTCGGATAAAAATATTTTAGTGACTGTAACTCGATTAGACAACTCAAGATGAACATAAGTGAATTGAGAAATTTTATGCAATAATGATGGCATTATCTTGAGAACTCAAAATAAGGATTGTTAAAAGCATGGTAATAAATTGTTTATTATTTACATACATACTTACTAAGCTTTATAGCTTACTCCCTTCCTTTCTCATATCATGTAGGGTTTTATACTAGCTCGAGTTGGAGATCGCCGGAGATGCTATCACACTATCAAGCTATCATGTTGGGTATAAGGGAATGCAAAACCTTTTGAGTCTATGGCATGTATAGGGACTTAGTCAATTGTGTATGTGTCATTTGATTTGGCCAAATGTGTTGGTTCATATTGGTTAATGAGTTGTAATGCCTATTGATACGTGTGTGCTTATACTAAAGGTTTTATGTGATGTGGTTATGTGTGTTTGGAATGGATGGATTGAAGTTGTGTTTAAGTATGTGCAAATGACGGTGCCAAATGGTCTGTAAAATAGCCATTTTCTTGGCCACACGGGCAGAGACACGGCCGTGTGTCTCAGCCATGTGGAGAACACGACCTCGGGACATGGGCGTGTGCCCAGGGTGTGTGAAGTCTGCATTTACTTTTCAGAATTTAATTCGCCACACGGCCTAAGCACACGGGCGTGTGACATGGCCGTGTGACCCAGTTTTGTTGATGACGTCATAAACAGAGAGTCACACGGGCTGAAGACATGAGCGTGTGTGACCATACGCCCTACCCACATGGGCGTGTCCCAAGCCACACGAACGTGTGACCCCTGTTTTGATGAAAAAATTTCTAAGTCTTCTTAAAGTTTCCTAAGTTCTCGGTTTAGTCTCGAATAGTTCCCAATGTATGTTTTGGGCCTTGTGGGCCCATATAAGGGGCGATTTGCATGTGAATGAGGAATGTTAAATTGAATGAAATTCTATAGCCGGTTTTGTATAAAGGTTTTTGTTTAAGTTCGGAAATACCTCGTATCCTGTCCTGGCATCGGATACGGGTAAGGGGTGTTACAAAGGGTCTCTGATTGGGATGGAAAGGCTTCTGAAACCTTCTAATGCATCAAAGAAATGACGGTTTCATTATTTCTGCATGACGTTAAAACGTGGCAATTCTCTTTGTCAAGACATCACCCATGTTCGTTGTGACGTTACGACGTAGGGCTTTATGACGTCGTGACATCACCGTCTGTTTTCGTCTTTTGGCTCCACCTTGCTCGAAACACTTGGTCTTTTTATGGTGTTTTGACTCGATGAACCCCTTTTTCACAGAATCATCAATGTTTCATCAAACGTAACATCTCTAATAATAATGATCTTACTCGTTTATAGGCACCATAACTTGTAACCTTTTATCCCGACAGTAAAATCCAAAAAAATACTGTAACACCCCTAACCCGTATCCGTCGCCGAAACATGGTTATGGAGCATTACCGGAGTTTACAGTTCAATTACAGTTAATTCATGTCATTTACGATTCATTTCAAGAAATTAATCACAATCAATCATAATGTCCCTCATATGGGTCCTCGAGGCCCAAAATACATATTAGAACTGAGTCGGGACTATACCGGGATCACAAATTTTTTTTGTGAAATCTCAAAATTTTTCTTAGGTGCAGGGGACACATGCCCGTGTGGCCAGGCCGTGTGGCTCACACGGCCAATGACACGCCCGTGTCTCAGGCCATGTGGGCATTTGATGTGAGGCACAAGGCCGTGTTCCAGCCCATATCCTTACCCGTGTAACTCTCTGACTTGGGTCACACGGCCAGCCACACGCCCGTGTGCTAGACCGTGTGGACAATTTAATTTTTGAAAATTAGGTGCAGGGGTTACACGGCCAGGACACATGCCCATGTGCTGGGCCGTGTGTTTCACACGGTTGAGACACACGCCCGCTCTACTCGTGTGCTCAATTTTGAGCATTCTGTTTCTCTAATTTTAAGATGCAGGGGACACACGCCCAAACCACACGCCTGTGCGCATGGCCGTGTGTCACACACGGTTGAGACACACGCCCGTTTGTCTGCCCGTGTGGACAGAATAAGGCCATTTTCCAAGCCTTATTTCTCACCCTTTTTACCTTGCACCAACATCAACACTTCAATATATTCACCAACCAATTCAAGGCATATAAATCAATCTAATGATCAAGTTTTATGCATGACACATTTACTCATGCTTTCAAGTATCATCTTTACATTAAAATTATATACTTACCCAAACTTAATTGCATCTAATATATTAAACCAAACATATTCATATACTAAATATAATAAAACTCATGCATAAGTATGCATTAAATTTACTATCACTAGCCATTCCAATGGCTAGTTACAACCAACACATTTACATACCCTCATTTATTATCATTAGCCTATACATGCCATTACACCAAGGTAAGATTCCTATTTATAAAAAAATGAGCTGGAGGATAGTGTGATGATGCTCCGACCGATCTCCAACCTTTACGAGCTTCTGAGTACTATAAACTAGAGGAAAGAGAACCTAGTAAGTGTTTGATGCTTAGTAAGTTCGTATAACAGGAATTTCACTTACCAATCATGTTCATTTTAAATAAGCATATCAATAACATGCATCCCAACAAAATTAGCCATTTGCCAAATCACATACACTCAATCAAACAAGTTAGTCATAAATTTTCTAAATATTTTTCAAATAATAATGATGATGAGCTCATCAGGTAATAACTTTCATATACATAATCCTTTCATATCGTATTTTCACATAACTCATACATTTCCATAACAAGTCATCTCAAGTTCAGTGTAGACATGTTAAAACTTTACCCGTTGAATTTATTTGAAATATCGATGGATACATCAGTAGTACAATCAAAGTGTACAAAACTATAAATCCGTCAATTCGTATTCAGGGGTACCCGATTAGGGCACATAATCTGTAACACCCCTTACCCATATTCAACGCCGAAATAGGGTTATAGAGCATTACCAAACTTTTAACATATATAACAGTATTTTTCTCATACATTCAACCATTTCATACAATCATCATTCAATTTGTCCCTTACAATAGCTTACGAGGCCTTAAACATGCTTTAGGAGCGGTTCGGGACTAAACCGAAAACTTATAAACTTCTAAAAACTTTGAAAATTTTTCTCAATACAGAGGACACACGCTCGTGTGACCAGGCCGTGTGTCTCACACGGCCACCAGACACGCCCGTGTCTCTAGCCGTGTGAAAACAGGGTGTACATACTTACTTGGGTCACACTGCCAACCACACGCCCGTGTGTCTAGCCCATGTGCTGTTCGAATTGGCCACACATGGCCGTCGCCGTGCCAAAACTGTAGGGTATACTGACTTATGTAACACGGCCAAGTCACACGCCCATGTGCTAGGTTGTGTGCCAATTAGGGGGCATACTAACTTGTACCACACGGCCAGTCACACGCCCGTGTGTGAGACCGTGTGGAGCATACTGACTTGGTTCTAATATCAACACCAGGGGACACACGACCATGTAACATGACCGTGTGTCGCACACGGCTGAGACACACACCCGTGTCTCTGCCCGTGTGGACAAAAATAGGCTATTTGTAAAACCATCTTGCCACCCTATTTATACATGCATGTACAAGCATAGATTGCAACATTTTATAACCCAATAGGCAGCCAATCCACAACATTTCATACACATTTTATACCAATTCAACATAGTATTCAAATACCTAATTTATATTATGCATTTTCCATTCATATGCCTACTACTTATCAAAACATCATTTGCATATTTCCATTGCATCTACTACTTGCCAAAACATACCATATTTGAACACTTATACACAGCCAAAACATTATACTAAGTTAAGCAAAATCACATGGCTTAAACTTATACCACAACATGTACCAAAATCACTATCTCAAGTAACCATAACTAACATCTTTATAAATAGCATATACATGCCATATTTACAAATATCCAAGAGTTCAAAAGTACCAACAGCAACTGGATAGTGTGATGCGCAACTCTAACTTTATCCGGATTGAGCGAGCTATTGAACCTCTATAAAACATGGAAAAGAAACAGATAAGCTTTAAAGCTTAGTAAGCCCATATAATTAAAAATTAAACTTACCATTTATACATAATCAAGACAATAAATAAGGTATATTCAATTCAATTTCCAAATGCCTAAACACAAGCATTCATTAACAAGTTAGTCACATAAGTACATGTAATCATCCATTATCCCAATTTAGTACTCAATACATTGTAGCATATCAAATTCATATATCATGTACATCATTTGTAACCTTTCATTCTCAGTCATATAAACAGTAATTCATTCGATAACAGTAACTCATCCGTATAAACAATACTTTACCATATCATAGAATTTATGCCCGTTGAACCTATTAGAATATCGAGGGATACTCGGGTGATATACATAACATATAAATCAGTAATTCGTCAATTCATTATCATTTTCGCTCTTTCGAGCTATGATCAATAAGCTCCTCCTGAGCTGATGAATAGTAATCTCTTATGAGCTAATAAATCAGTAAGCTCATACGAGCTGCGGTGAGTCCACAACACATGCAGGATCTCGACCTAAACAGTAACCCTAGTGACATGTCACTCGTATCGTACGAATTCCTACTGTTCAAACGGGGCTCGGTAACCATCAAACCATATCAATAAGGCATTTAAATTTCAAGTAGATCATTTACTCAATTACATACATTCATTTCAAATAATTACAAATATTTAAAAGTTTGATTCTAATTATACGAACTTACCTTGTATCGCTCGGATAACAAATATCAGCTATTCGTCCACTTTTCTTTTTCCCCTATCTAATTCCGATCTCGGCTTATCTTGATCTATATATATTTCAAAATTAACACATTCAGTATTCGATCTATTCAATATAGTCCAAAAATCACCTTATGGCAAGATTACACTTTTGCCCCTACTATTTTGACACTTTTACAATTTAGTCCTTAGCTCGTAAAAATGCAAATTCATGCAATTAGACCCTTAACTATGCTAGCCGAATTTTAATGGAGTCCCTATTAGCCCATATCTTTTATTTATTCACACTTTTACCCACATAATTTTACAATTTCACAAATTAATCCCTTTTTGACATTTTTGTCAAAAATCACTTTAAAAAAACTATTAATCTAACATTAAACCTTCCAAATCTATCATAATTTATCAAATTACTCAAGCATTCAACAATGGCAACATGATAAATCTTTAACAATTTCAAAATCTAAGGTACGGGCTAGCAAGAATACGAAGCAACAATCTCAAAAACGTAAAAATTATTAAAAACCGAGCTAAAACCATACCTTAATCTAGCTTCCAAAGTGACCGAATGGAAAAACCTAAAATATCTTTATTTTCTCTTCAATTTTCGGCAACAAAGATGAAGAAAGATGAATAAAATGACTTTGTTTTTTTTTTAATATAACCTTATTAAACATATTACCAAATTAAGCTTATTAATATCACTTAAAAATCACTTAATGCTTGTCCATCTTTGTCCACTCACAATTAAAATGGTCTAATTACAAGATAAGGACCTCCTCTTTTAAGTTCCATAGCTATTAGATACTTTTAGCTAATAGAACTCCACTTTTACACTTTACGTGATTTAGTCCTTTTTACCGAATTAATCATTCAAACAGTAAAATTTCTTTACGAAATTTTTACGCAATAATTCTGTCATGTTGTAAACTTTAATAAAATAATAAAATAAATATTTTGACCTCAAATTTGTGGTCCCAAAACCACTGTTCTGATTTGACAAAAAATGGGCTGTTACATAATCAGGAAGCACTCTCTCTCAAGCCATATAACAGGATACTCATGTGAGCCATGTATCAGGAAGCTTATCCGGGCTAAATAGGAAACTCATAAGATTTTTAATCAGGAAGCTCATTGAGCTTAACAGGTAACTCTGAAGAGTTATTATCAGGGAGCTCCGAATAGCCATTTAACAGGAAGTTCAAGCGAGCTATAACAGGACGTTCATAAAGAGCTGCGTTTGTGTCCGCATCACATGCAGGATCACAACCGATCATAAAATAGGAAGCTCACAAAGAGCTGCTGTAGTTCGCAACACATGCAGAATCACTACCGATCAGGATGCTCGCAGGAACCATATAATAGGAATGATCAAGAAAGCTTTTAACAGGATGCTCGTCCGAGCTATAATGTCCACAACATATGCAAGATTATAATCAATAAAGGAAAATATTGTATCCATCGCATTTCATTATTCAAACGGGACTTATCATTTATCAAGCAATATTAAGCATGTGATTAATTTCATACATTAAACATTTATACAATTCATAAAAATACAACATTCAATTCAAACATATTAATATACATAATTAAGTTATACGAACTTACCTCGACACTTGTTCGTGTGTGAAAATCTACTAATCCAACACATTTTTTTTCCTCGATCTATATAAATGAATTTAGCATCAATTTAATTCACTTTATACTCAATTGAATTCAATTCACATTTTAGGCAAAATTACCATTTTGCCCCTATATTTTCATAAATGACAATTTCGTCTTTAATCTCGGAAAATGAAATTCATGCAATTTAATCCTTATTTCAAGCCTAACCCAATTTTACATGTTACAATAACAGCCCATGAATTTCACAAATATCAAAATTTTTCCATGGGTTTTACTATTTTTCAATTTGGTCCCTAAATCATAATTTCATCAAAATTATCTTTGTAAAAGTTATTTATCTATTAACAACCTTTCATTTTCTACCATAAATTTCAAAATTTCAGCATTTACATCCATGGCAAAATTTCTATACTTTGATATCTTTACAAATTAATCCCCAAAATAGATAGATTAAGCTATTCTGATCTCAAAAATATAAAAATTACTAAAAATGGGACAAGATTACTTACCCAATTAAGCTTTTTTGATTTCCTTTCACTTTCCTAGGGTTTCCATGTATTTTGGGGAAGAAGATGTGCAACAGCTCGTTTTTAGTCAAATCGGAACAGTGGTTTCAAGACAACAAATATGAAGTCAAAATATTTATTTTATTATTATTTAAATGTTTACAGCATGATAGAATGTATGTGTGAAAATTTCGTGAAGTAATTTTATCGTTTGATTGGTCAATTTGATAAAAAGGACTAAATCGCGTAAAGTGTAAAACTTGAGTTCTATTAGCTAAAGGTGTCTAATAGCTATAGAACCTTAAAGTTAAGGTTCTTATGTGGTAATTAGACCATTTTAATTATGATTGGACAATTATGGGTATATATTAAGTTATTTTTAAAGGTTATCATTAAGGTTATATAGGTAATTTATGAATTAAAGATAAAATAAGTAAAATAAAACAAAATTTCAACCCATTATCTTCATCTTCAACTAAAATTTAGCTAAGGAACCACCATTTTTAGGGATTTGAAGGTTCAGCAAAGTCCTTGTGTGTATGTAAGTCTATCTTTGCTTGGTTTTTAATGATTTTTACGTTTTTGAGATTGTTGCTTCGTATTCTAGCTAGCCCGTACCCTAGATTTCGAAACTATTAAAGATTTATCATGTTGCCATTGTTGAATGCTTGAGTAATTTGATAATTTATGATAGATTTGGAAGGTTTAGTGTTAGATTAATAACTTTTGTAAAGTGATTTTTGACAAAAATGTCAAAAAGGGATTAAATTGAGAAAATGTGAAATGTGGTGGTTAAAAGTATGAATAAATTGAAAATATGGGCTGCTAGTAACATGTATTAAATTTGGCTAAGCATGGGTTTGTACTAAATTACATGAATTTGCAATTTTATGTGATAAAGACTAAATTGTAAAAGATGTGAAATATTAGGGGCAATTGTGTAAAAATGCCTTAAAGTGAAATTTGGACTAAATTGAATTGACCGAATGCTGAATGTGATAAATTTGATAATATATAGATCAAGATAAGCTGAGATCGGGTTTAGATCAGGGAAAAGGAAAAGTGGACGAATAGTCGATAATTTCCATCCGAATAACTCGAGGTAAGTTCGTATAATTAGAATTGAATCTTTAAATACTTGTAAATTATTTGAAATGAAAGTATAATTGAGTAAATGGTATTATTGAGTTCGAATGCCTAATTGATGAGAATTATTGAATATCGAGTCCCGTTTGAACCGTAGAAAGTCGTAGGATACGAGTGACATGTCACTAGGGTTACCGTTTTAGTCGAGATCCTGCATGTGTTGCGGACTCACCATAGCTCGTATGAGCTTACCGATATATCAGCTCGTAAGAGCTTATTATTTTTAGCTCGTCAGAGCTTACCGTTTTTAGCTCGTCAGAGCTTACCGTTTCAGCTCAATAGAGCTTACTGTCTATCAACTCAGGAGGAGCTTACTGATAATAGCTCGAAAGAGCGAAAATGATAATAAATTGACTGATTACTGATTTATACATGTAATGTGTATCACCCGAGTATCCCTCGATATTCTAATAGGTTCAACAGGCATAAATTCTGTTATTGGTTATGTGTAAAAGCTATGTGTTTATATGGATAAATTACTATTTATATGAATTTGATATTATACAATGTATTGAGTATTAAACTGAGATAATGGATGATTATATGCACTTATGTGACTAACTTGTTGATGAATGCTTATGTTTAGGTATTTGGTAATTGAATTGAGTACACTTTATTTACTGTCTTGATTATGTATAAATGGTAAGTTTAATTCTGAATTATACGGGCTTACTAAGCTATAAAGCTTACTCTGTTTCTTTTCTGTGTTTTACAGAGGTTCGATAGCTCGCTTGATTCGGGTAAAGTCAGAGATACGCATCACACTATCCAATTGTCGATTGGTACCTTTGAACTCATGGATATATGTAAATATGGCATGTATAGGCTAGTTATAAAGATGATAGTTATGGTTACTTGAGCTAGTGATTTTGGTACATGTTGTGGTATAAGATAAAGCCATTTGATTTGGCTTAACTTGGTATAATGCTTTGGTTGCGTATAAGTATTCAAATATGTGTATGAAATGTTATGGATTAGTTGCCTATTGAGTTATAAAATGTTGCAAATTATGCTTGTGTAGGTATGTAAAAAGAGGGTGGCAAAATGGCTTTGCAAATAGCCTATTTTTGTCCACACGGGCAGAGACACGAGCGTGTGTCTCAGCCGTGTGTGACACACAGTCAAATTACATGTCCGTGTGTCCCTTGATGTTGAAATTGAAATGAAGTCAGTATACTCTACACGGTCTCACACACGGGCGTGTGATCGGCCGTGTGGCACAAGTCAGTATACCCACTAATTGGCACACGGCCTAGCACATGGGCGTGTGACTTGGCCGTGTTGCATAAGTCAGTATACCCTATAGGTTTGACACGGCCTAGCACACGGCCTGGCACACGGGCATGTGTGGCCACTTCGAAGGGCACACGGGCTAGACACATGGGCGTGTGGTTGGCCGTGTGACCCAAGTCAGTAACCTCACTTGTTTGGACACGGGGTAGGACACGGGCTAGGACACGGGCTAGGACACGACCATGTGCTTCCATTTCAAATGTCCACACGGCCTGTGACACGGGCGTGTCTAATGGTCGTGTGAGACACACGGCCTGGTCACACGGGCGTGTGTCGCCTGTTTTAGAGAAAAAAATTATAAGTGTTAAAAAATTTCCCGAGTTATCGGTTTAGTCCCAAACCACTCCCAATGAATGTTTAGGGCCTCGTAGGCTCGTATTAGTGACAAAGTGATTGAGATTGAATGATGATTACATGTATCGATTAAACGTGTAACAACCCGAATTAGACCCTAGTCAGAATAGTGGTTTTGAGAACACAAATTCGAGGTCAGAATAATATTTTAATATTATTTTTGGTGTTGATTATATGTGATATAGCCTGTATGAAAATTTTGTGTGGTATTTTTATCGACTATGTGTCAAATTGTGAGAAAAAGACTTAATCGCATAAAGTGAAAAATGTTGTGTGCTGATTGTTAAGTGCTTAATTGTTATTGTCTTTATAATGGGGAGGCCTTATGTGGCAATTAGCCCATTTTATAGTTAGTGGGTGGTGGATGGACATTTATAGCCAATTATAATGTATGTTATAATGTTTTAAGTGATTGGTAAAATAGTAAATAGGCATTAATATGTGAATTAAATAAAACAAAACCAAATTGTTTCTCATCTTTTATCCATCTTTGCCGAAAATCATAAGAAAAAGAAAAGAAGAAGACTACTCTAGGGTTCGGCCATTGTTGTCCTTGATTGAGGTATGCTTTAAGCTCGGTTTTTGATAATTTCTACGTTTTCGTAATCGTTACTTTGTGCTCTTCAAAACCCATGTTTAAATTTTGTGAATTGATGATGTCTTTGAAATGTACCATTGATGGACATGTGAGTTCTTGAATGTTTGATGGTGGAAAATGAAAACTTAGTGTTGGGTTAACATAGTTTATGTTTGGATTTTTGATGAAATTGAGTAATTTGGGTTAAATTGTGAAAATGATAAATTGAAGGACAAAATGTGAAATAAATGAAATGTGTGGGCTTGTATGAACACAAGGAAAATTCGGCTAGGCTTGTGTGAGGAGAAATTATGTGAATTTGATGATTTTATGAATTAAGGACTAAAGTGTCAAAATGTGAAAATGTGAGGGCTATTTTGTAAAATGCCCTCAATATGTGTGTTTGGACTAAAATGAATGATCTGGTGATTGAATGGATTGAATTTTAATGTGTATAGACCAAGAAAGGAGAGGTTCAGATCGAGATCAAGGCAAAGATAAAGTGCTCGATTGATCGACTGTTGCGATAGTTCAACGTCCGAGGTAAGTTCGGACATAATACGAACATCTAGTTATGTTAAATGCTATGAAATGAATGTTATAATGATATTGAAATGTGGATGTTATTTGAGAGTTGAGTTTGAGTTATGTGGCACTAAGTGTGCGCATTCAGAAACATGATCGAAATGATCAGCACTGTGTGTGCGAAATAATATAAGCTTCGACTTCGTGGTTGGCACTGTGTGTGCGATACCGATTGAAGAATGGTTTGATGTAAATGCACTATGTGTACGATGATAATTAAGCTTCGGCTAAATATCGGGGCACTAAGTGTGCGATTGAATCAAAGAAGAGACGGAAGTTGATCGAAAGAGAAAAGTGAGTATTGAGTAGCAATATAATTAACTACTAGGTGTTGGCTAGGGTACACTCAGAACCTAAGTGGTTGATGAATCTATGAATGAGATTACGAAATGTTAAATGAGCAATTTAGTGTTGGATGGTATGATATATATGTATATGTGAAATAATCTATGTAGTGGTTTGTTTGATTTAAATGTGTTATGGTACGAACTTACTAAGCTTTGGAAAGCTTACTGTGTGATTTGTTTCTCTGCTTTGCAGTGTCAGTAAAGCTAGCTCGGATCCGGGGATCACCAGCATTCTCTATCACACTATCGGCAATCTATTTTGGTACTTTTGAGAAAGATGTACATAGTTGAAATATGGCATGTATAGGCTAGTTTTGTAAGACATGTTTGAGATGTGTAAAAAGCCATGTGATGTGGCTAGATAAATGTTGGTAAAATGCATGTGTGGCTTTGATATATGGTGCATATTTGGTATAGCTTGTGAGTAAACAAAATGTCTTATGAATGGTAATCTTAGTGATGGTATGATGCTAGTATGATTTAGTAAATTTGGGGATGAATCATGATTGATATTGAATGTATTCAAGTTGTGTAATTTAGTTCCTAAGTTGACATGTTAGAAATGAGATGATATGAGAGGATATGTTGATCATTTGACATGAAAATTGGTTGCCAATTTGTGTGTGGAAGTATGCTTAAATGTGCTTGTAGGTTTGACCCTTGTGTGGGTGGCAAATTGGTCTTGCAAATGGCCTGTTTTGCCTATACGGTTATGACACACGGGCGTGTCTAATGACTGTAGGGTAAAGTTAGTAGCTAGCTAGTTACACACGGCTATGGCACACGGGCTGTAACACCCCTTACCCATATTCAACGCTGAAACCGGGCACGAGGCGTTACCGAATTAAATACCTCAAGATCGCCACTTAGGCACAACATGACCACTCTCTTTGGCCATCCCAACAACCTCAATCCCGACCTACGAGGCCTCTCTCAAACACACGAGGGCTCTCGAGACCATATCGAAAACTCTTACGATCTTAAAATTTTTCCATCTATACAGGGCTCACACGCCCATGTAAGATTTGGCACGCCCGTGGATGTCACACACGCCCATGGTCACTACCCGTGCATGAAAACTCAAGCATTCTTCCAATGCCCCACGGTTAGGGCACACGCCCGTGCCTTCCACCAGTGGCGCACACTGACTACCTTAACACGGCCTGGAGTCTAGACACATGCCCGTGTGGCTAGCCCGTGGCCAACACTAATTAATCCCACACGCCCTAGACACACGCCCGTGTGGCTAGTCCGTGGTCTATTCTGATTTACAATACTAACATGCAGGGGACACACGGAGGAGTCACACGCCCGTGGGCTGGCCGTGTGTCACACATGGCCTAGACACACGCCCGTGTGTCTATCCACATGGACAAGAACAAAGCTATTTGCCAAGTTCTTTTCACCCTTCTAGCATACACGATCATGCACTCATTCAACACATCCATAATCAACTCACAATTTTACAATCTCACTTGGATAACTACATATTTTCATATAATAAAGTAGCCAACAACTATGGCATTATACAAAATAGATTATCCATTTAAAGGCAAACTCATCATAGCCATATACAACAAAATTCACTAACTTGTCTAGCCCCTATACATGCCATATACAAAACATTGAGTCTAATGTACCAGAGTTTGCTGATAGTGTGGGCGATCTTCCAATTGATCCTCGTATCTCGATTCAACACTTTTGCTCTATAAGACAAGGGAAAAGAAAGATAGTAAGCTTCGAGCTTAGTAAGTTCACACATAAACAATTAAGCACCTTAGTATAAGCTAAACAACAATTAGCATTATACTAACATATAATGTACAACTATGCTTACTCTTTCTATCCCTTACCACATTTCCAACACACCATGAGTCACTTACTCATAACCATTGACATGCACCCCTACATTCAATATCACATTTGCACAATATACACCACATCATTATTTCTCGATAATACATCCACACAGCTAATCCACACAGCTAATCTCTCGGTGGTTTCGTACTTAGCCCACCACAATCAATTAATAAGGTAGCATCGCACTTAGCCTACCAACAAGGTATTCATAGTGGTTTCGCACATAGCCCACTAGATAATATACCTAACGATAGCATCGCACATAGCCAGCTCATCGTCAATATGCATTAGGATTAGGGGTGAGCGTTCGATCGAATCGAATCGAATCGAATAAAAAAATTTTGAGTTAATCGAGTTGACGAATCATATTTTATCATCCTAATTTGATTTGAAATTTTCTCGAATCAAGTCGAGTGAGATGGAATTCGAATCGAATCGAATCAAATATATTTGTTCGAGTTAAATTTTAAAAAATAATTTTGGGTCCTTGTAACCATTGTCACCCATCGTAATAAAATTTGTCCACATTGACCAAATTTTTTATTAACTTTCATCACCAAATAATTTATTTATTAATCTTTTATATACGGGTTAGCTTCTTTGCTTGCTTAGTTGTTTTAAAGATAAAATGTGAAATTGATACCAATATAAAATTTTAACACGAATATTTTATGGCATAATTAATAATTCAATTTTAATATAAATATTCAATATGACTAAACAATTCAATAATATAAATAATATAAAATGTGAAATTTAATTTAATAATATAAATAGTAGATATACATAAAATTATTACTATTTATGTTTAGTGATTTTTTTGGATAATTTTGATTTTTTATTTGAGAGTAAAGGGTGATAAGTAAAAGTTTAGGGAAAAATAAAAAGTTTTGGAGAATAAAAGTTTGAGGAAAGTAAATAGGGGAGTAAAATTTTGAAGGAGAATATTAAAAAAATTGGAGGAGATGGGTTTGGGGTAGATGGGAGGTGAGATGGGAAGGAGTAAAAGCTTTAGGGGAAAAGTGGGAGGAGTAAAAATTTTGGGGAAAATAAAAGTTTTTAGGGTTTTGGGGAGTAAAATTTTAAGAAAAAGTAAATGGGAGAGTAAAATTTTGGTGGGAAATAGATTTTGGGTAGATTGGGGGGTTGGGATGGGAGGGGAGTAAAAGTTTTGGGGGGGAAGTGGGAAGGAGTAAAAGTTTTGAGGGAAAAGTAAAAAGGTTTGGGAGTTTGGGGTAAAAATGTAAAATATTATAGTTTGATATTCGAATTAGTCGAATTATTCGAATTTGAAAACTCAACTCGATTCGAACTCGAAGTTCGAAAAAAAATTGAGTTGACTCGAATAACTCGATTAACTCGAATAACTCGATTCGTTTAACTCGAAATTCGAATTTTTTTTCTATTTTTTCGAGTCGAATCGAGTTTTGCTCACCCCTAATTAGGATGGTATCGCACTTAGCCCACCATTTAGCATTATCACAACACATTCACAATTCTACTTACTTAATCATTCATCCATTCATTTCACTTGAACCATATAGGTTCTCAATCATTCTCAACCATGCTATAAACTAGTTAGCATTAACAAATTGTAAGTATGAATGCATTGTTTGTGCATAGACTTACCTCGATACACATAAGTATAGAAACGTGCAATTTAGTCCACCACTTTGCTTTTGCCTCGGTTTCGATCCGGGCTTCGTCTTTCTTGATCTATAATGATAATTCAACTCATCAATATACACATTGACTAAATTGACTCACATATCATACTTTGGCAAAATTACCTTTTTTGCCCCTAAACTTTCTCATATTTACGATATTGCCCCAAGGCTCGTAAAATGATTATTATTCAACTTTCTAGCCTTTCATGCTTAGCCGAATCACTTACTCAACTAAACAAATCATCAATTCTCACTACATCACACATGTATGACCAAACTTAAGACTTTCACAAACTAGTCCCTACATGCATTTTCTATGGAAACTCATTTAGCAAAAGATGTTTCTACTACATCAAGCTTTCATAATCTTCTATAAAACATCAAAATACATGCATGTCATACATGGCCACATTTTTGAACATCCATCATAGCTCATCAAATAGCTAAAAATAGCTTACTCACGCTACAAGGACTTCAAAAATACAAAGAATATCAAAAACGAGGCTAGATGCACTTACTAGCAAGCTTGAAAAATTTAAAGAACCCTAACAATGACTCTTGAAAATTTCGGCAGCCTTGGAGAAGAAGATGAATGAATTTTGTCATCTTTTCTCCTATTTTAATCACTTAATTGATAAATGACCAAAATGCCCTTTTTGATAAACTTTCTATTTTAACTCATCCATGCCCAATTTTTTCCAAATATTAGAAATTGGAAAAATTGCTATTTAAGGACCTCTAATTAATATTCTAAAGCTATTTCACACAAATATCTTCTAGAATCTCACATTTTGCAACTTTTTCAATTTAGTCCTTTTGGACAATTCAACCGCAATTTCACAAAATTGCTTCATGAAACTTTCACACTAGCATGCATACATAGCATAAACCTCAAAAACTCATTCATATACCTCGGATTTGTGGTCTCGCACCACTATTTTGACTAGGCCCTAAATCGGGATGTTACAACTCTCCCCCCTTTAGAGATTTTTACCCCCGAAAATCTTACCAGTAAAGAGGTTTGGATACTGCTCTCTCATAGCTTCTTCTGTTTCCCACGTAGCCTCTTCCACACCGTGTTTCTGCCATAACACTTTCACTAGTGCTATGCTCTTATTTCTCAACTGTTTCACTTCTCGAGCCAAGATCTTAATCGGCTCTTCATCATAACACATATTCGGTCTTATCTCAATTTCCGTCAAAGGAATCACATGTGAAGGATCGGAGCGATACCGTCGCAACATCGACACATGGAACACATTATGAATCTTTTCCAACTCTACCAGCAAAGCCAATAGGTATGCTACTGGCCCAACTGTCTGTAATCTCATACGGCCCTATGAATCTTGGACTCAATTTTCCTTTTCCTCCAAATCTCATAATCTTCTTCCATGGGGACACTTTCAAAAACACTTTGTCGCCCACTTCAAACTCAATTTCTTTTCTTTTCAGATCCGCGTACGACTTCTGTCGATCCGAAGCAACTTTCAGACTATTACGGATTATTTTCAATTTCTCCTCGGTCTCTTTTACTAGATCGACCCCATGGATCCTCTTCTCACTAAGCTTGATCCAATACAAAGGAGTCCTACACTTACGACCATACAGGGCGTCATACGGAGCCATCCGTATACTTGACTGATAACTGTTGTTGTAAGCAAATTCGACTAAAGGTAGATATCTCTCCCAACTACCTTCGAATTCTAACACACAGCATCGAAGCATATCTTCGAGAACTTGAATCACTCTTTCAGACTGACCATCGATTTGCGGATGGAACGCATTACTAAAATTCAACTTCGTTCCCAAAGCCTCTTGCAACCTCTTCCAAAACCTCGAAGTGAACTTCGGATCCCTATCCGATATTATAGACACAGGTACACCATGTAACCTCACTATCTCTGCAACATACAACTCAGCTAACTTATCCAGTGAATAATCAACACGTACTGGAATAAAGTGAGCCAACTTCGCTAGTCTATCCACAACTACCCACACAGCATCTCTCTTTTTTGGAGTCATCGGCAACCCCGTCACAAAATCCATGGTAACCCGATCCCACTTCCATTCAGGTACCAACACTGGCTGAAGCAATCCCGAAGGCACTTGATGCTCAGCTTTCACTTGTTGACAAATCAAACACTTTGTCACGAACTCTAAAATATCTCTTTTCATACCCGACCACCAATAAGACTTCTTCAAGTCATTATACATTTTTGTACTGCTCGGATGTACTGACAAACATCCACTGTGGGCCTCATGCAAAACCTTTTGGATTAACTCCTCATCTCTAGGTACACAAATTCTGTCACGGTACAACAAACAACCATCCGAACCCACTCGAAAATCAGAATCACTTCCTAATTCACACTTAGCTCTCTTAGCTTGCATCTCTTTGCCATTTCTCTGAGCCTCACATATCTGTTGAACAAATAGTGGCTTAACTTGCAACTCTGCCAGAATAGCACCATCATCAGACAATGCTAAACTCGCCCTCATAACTCTTAGAGCATACAAGGATTTCCTACCCAGGGCATCCGCAACAACATTCGCTTTTCCCGGGTGGTAATCAATGACTAACTCATAGTCTTTCAACAACTCAAGCCACCGTCTCTGTCGCAAATTTAGATCCTTCTGATCTATCAAATATCTCAAACTCTTGTGATCCGTAAAGATTCGGCACTTCTCACCATATAAGTAATGTCGCTAAATATTTAACGCGAAAACAATCGCAGCCAACTCTAAATCATGAGTCAGATAATTCTTCTTGTGCGGTTTCAACTGTCTCGAGGCGTAAGCGACTAACTTACCCTCTTGCATCAACACGCAACCGAGACCATTAAACGACGCGTCATTGTAAACCACAAACTCTTTTCCCGATTCTGGTTGAACCAAAACCGATGCCTCAATCAATAATGTCTTCAGTCTCTCGAAACTCTGTTGACATGTCTCAGTCCATTCAAACTTGACATCTTTGTGCAATAGTTTCGTCATCGGGGTAGCAATCACAGAGAACCCTTTTACGAAACGTCTATAATATCCTGCTAATCCCAAGAAACTTCTGATTTCTGACACGTTCCTCGGCAGTTTCCAATCCACAACAGTCGATATCTTACTCGGGTCAACTCTAACACCATCACCCGACACAATGTGTCCTAGGAATCTGACCTCACGGTGCCAAAACTCACTCTTGCTAAACTTAGCGTACAACTGCTTATCTTTTAAAGTTTGCAAGACAATTCTCAAATGTTCTTCATGGTCGTTCTCATCCCGAGAATAGATCAATATGTCGTCAATGAAGACAACTACAAACTTGTCCACATATGGTTTGAAAACACGGTTCATCAGATCCATAAAAATCGACGGTGCATTCGTCAAACCAAATGGCATAACCAAAAACTCATAATGGCCATACCTTGTTCGAAATGCAGTTTTCAACACATCCCGCTCTTTCACTCTCAATCGATAATAACTGGACCTCGTGTCTATCTTGGAGAACATCTTGTAGCTCCCTTGGTTGATCAAAAGATCATCAATCCTTGGTAAAGGATACTTATTCTTAACCGTCACTTTGTTAAGCTGTCTATAGTCTATACAGAACCTCATAGACCCATCTTTATTCTTCACAAACAATACCGGAGCACCCTACGGTGAGTAGCTCGGTCTTGCAAAACCTTTATCTGTCAACTCTTGCAACTGAACCTTCAGTTCTTTCAACTCTAAAGGTGCCATCCTATACGGAGCAATCGAAATAGGTACCGTTCTCGGAACTAACTCAATCCCAAACTCAACCTCTCTCACTGGGGGTAATACGGGTAACTCTTGGGAATACATCAGGATACTCACAAACCATCGGCAGCCTTTGTTTCAAACTCTACTCCAACCTCTCGAGTATTCAACACAAAAGCAAGATAGGATTCACACCCTTTTCTCAAGCATTTATCAGCCACTAAGGTAGAAATCATCACTGGTAGACTATCCGATCCACCTGATTCACCCGAACCACATCTCCACTCTAACATTTCAAATCAATAAACTTATTACCACAGTTCACTAAGACACTATGGGTAGTCAACCAATCCATGCCTAGGATTAAATCAAACTCATCAAACGGCAACAATATTAGGTTTGCCAGAAAGCAATGACTCTCAATCATCAAAGGACAATTCTTACACACCTTGTCCACTAACACATGCTTACCTAACGGGTTTGACACCTTAACCACAAAGTCCGTAGACTCAACAGTCATACTCAAACTAGATGCCAATCTCATGCAAATATAAGAGTGAGTAGACCCTGGATCTATTAAAGCAATAACAAGGGTGTTAAAGAGAGAAAAAGTACCTGTTATCACATCAGGAGAGGATACCTCTTCTCGAGCGCAAATGGCATACGTCCTCGTAGGTGCCCGACCCTCCGGTCTCACAGCAGAGTCTCTAGATGCACCTCTACCACTATTCTCGCCTCTCGAGTTCCTTGGCGGTCTACCCCTTGCAGACACATCATTGGATCTCATCTCTTGCTTCTCTTCCTTATCATCCCTCTCGGGGAAATTTCAGATAAAATGGTCGGGGGAACCATACTTATATCAGTTTCGACTGTTACCCCAACACTCTCCGGTGTGATGTCTACCACAACTTGGACACTCCGATTTACTCTTCGGATTGCCCACACTTTCCATCGAGGTAGCTTGGACTCTCGAACCCGAACGAGTATTGCCCAAGTCTCGATGCGAATAACCCACTGGTGCTGTCGTCCTAGGACTCACTTTCTTGGACCTTTTCGACTGGGGTTGATACGACTTGCCCATCGGCCTCTTTCTAGCATCTCGGGCTTCATTCACAGCCCTTTTCTTTTCTGTACTCAACTCTTCGGCCTTACTTTCCCTTTCAACCAACACTACAAATTCTTTCAACTCCAAAATGCCCACTAGGAGTTTGATGTCCTCATTCAGCCCGTCTTTGAACCTCTTACACAATATGGTCTCTGTCGACACACATTCTTGAGTTTATTTGCTAAGCCTAACAAACTCACGCTCATATTCCGCTACTGACTTTCTTCCTTACTTCAACTCAAGGAATTCCTTCCTTTTCTGATCAGTAAACCTCTGGCATATATACTTCTTCCGGAACTCTTCCAGAAAGAAGTCCCACGTCACCCGCTCTCTCGGGACCACTGACGTCAATGTCTTCCACCAATGGTATGCCGAGTCCCTCAGCAAGGATACGACACACTTCAAGCTCTCTTCAGGTGTACAAGAGAGTTCATCGAATACTCTCATCGAGTTCTCTAACGAACTCTGCTTCTCGAGGGTCATCATCAACCTTAGCTCTAAACTCCTCAAAGTGTTTTCTAATCTTATCTACCGGGGGTTTCGATATCCTCACTACATCAATACCTTGAGGAGCCACAGGAATTGGCTGAGGTATAGGAGGAGGAGGTGGAGGAGGTTGAGCATTAGGGTTCACTCGAACATAATCCGAGTACCAATTGCTCATCATCTAGAGAAAGGCTTCCCGAGCCCTTTCCCCTTGACCCCTAGCCTCGGGTCCACTTTGAACAGGCACGATTCCTTACGCAGGAGCCGGCGCATTACTAGCTGCTTCATCAGCAGTCAATGGATCGGAATCCATATTCTATATAAAACAAGATTTAAAATAATAAGAAGTCACCACACTATCATTGTACACTTATGGTATGTATAGCTAGACTCTTACACCCGCTACAATAGTCCTAGAACCGACTAAACCATACCTCTGATACCACTAAATGTAACACACCTTACCCGTATTCAACACAGAAACTGGGCACGAGGCATTACCGAATTAAAGACCTCAAGATCGCCACTTAGGCACAACATGACCACTCTCTTTGGCCATCCCAACAACCTCAATCCTGACCTACGAGGCCTCTCTCAAACACACGAGGGCTTTCGAGACCATATCAAAAACTCTTACGATCTTAAAATTTTTCCATCTATACGTGGCTCCTGCGGCTCGTGTAAGATTTGGCACGCTTTGTGGATGTCACAGCCCATGGTCACTACCCGTGCATGAAAACTCAAGCATTCTGCCAATGCCCCACGGTTAGGGCACACGCCCGTGCCTTCCACCCGTGGTGCACACTGAGTACCTTAACACGGCCTAGAGTCTAGACACATGCCCGTGTGGCTAGCCCGTGGCCAACACTGATTAATCCTACACGCCCTAGACACACGCCCGTGTGGCTAGTCCGTGGACTATTCTGATTTAAAATACTAACATGCAGGGGACACGCGGCGGAGTCACACGCCCGTGGGCTGGCCATGTGTCACACATGGCCTAGACACATGCCCGTGTGTCTATCCACATGGACAAGAACTAAGCTATTTTCCAAGTTCTTTTCACCCTTCTAGCATACACGATCATGCACTCATTCAACACATCCATAATAAACTCACAATCTTACAATCTCACTTGGATAACTACATCTTTTCATATAATAAAGTAGCCAACAATTATGGCATTTTACAAAATAGATTATCCATTTAAAGGCCAACTCATCATAGCCATATACAACGAAATTCACTAACTTGTCTAGCCCCTATACATGCCATATACAAAACATTGAGTCTAATTGAAACATCCCATACCCGAATCCGAGGCTTAGATTGGATACGAGATATTACTATGCTTTAACTGCTTAATCATACACTTACAGGCTGTAAAATTTCGTTTCAAATTAAAAACTTCTCTTTCTTAGTCAAGACATTTGTATCGTGGGCCTACGAGGCCTTAAGCTTGCGTTTGGAAACTTTTACGAGTTAAAAGAAACTTTTCTTTGAAGCGGGGCCACACGCCGGGTGTAGAATGAGACACGCCCAGTGTATAGACACACACGCCCATGTTCAACAAGCGTGCTTAAAACCCAAGCATTACGCCAAACACCCCACGGTTAAGGCACACGCCCATGCGATTTGGGACACGCCGTGCACCCTTTACATGCCCATGTCTTTCCGACCGTGGTCGACGACGACTAATTACACACGGCCTTGACATGCCCGTGGACTTAAACCGTGTACTATACCTTGATATACTGACTTATTACACACGGCCGGGGCACACGCCCATGTTCTAACCGTGTGTCATGCACGGCTTCAACACACGGCCGTGGGATTAACCCGTGGCCTATTCTGACTTATAAGACTAGGGTGCGAGTTACGCGACGGCCCTGACACACGCCCGTGTGTCTAACCGTGTGGGCACTTAGAAGCTATCTACCAATCCTTTTCTTACTCTCAATTGCATACATTCATATACTTGGGAGAATTATTCCCACAACATTTACAACAACTTAAACCATCATAAATGGCTATACACAACCATACTATGAATACTCTTTGGCCAACAACATTTGGCTACCACAATTAGACTTCATCAACCTTAAACGAATCCCTATACATGCCATGACTCTTAAAAACTTGATACCTCATACCGTGTGTCTGGTCAATAGTGTAAAAACATCTCCGGCGGTCTCCAATCCAAGCTAAGTAATAAAACCTATAAGAGATGAGAAAAGTAAAGGACTAAGCAATAATGCTTAGTAAGTTCATCTGTATAATTTGACCAATATTGTTATTCACTGAATATACATAACCCCAAGGCAATATGTTGAGTTTTTCTCATCAACTCATGGTTACTTACTCAACCATTCTTGAAACTTACTCATTCAATCTCTTACCATATTCTTACCATATCACAAACCAATTCGCTCGTTTAATTAGCATACGTTCCTGCACTGATCGTCACAAGATCATATATAACAACACATCAAGCATTTTCAATAAGCCGCTCATGCTACTAATATCTCGGTGGTTTCGCACTTAGCCCACCATTGAATCTCTAATAGGGAGGTATCGCATATAGCCCACCAATCATTTATAAGTGATGGTATCACATATAGCCCATCAATCAATAATCAATAAGGTGATATCGCACGTAGCTTACTATTATTTACATTCATGGATAATAATTCACAAGTATATCTCTATTTCAAATGTTCATTCAAGAACATCCTCACATGTTCCCATTTTTACTTAACTTTCTACGATACTCGTTCTCATTCACACAGTACATCAAATACACATACCCCACTAGGGGTTCACCATTTATTGAATTCATCTCAATTCAATTCTACACATACTTGTACTACTCATGGTACCACCACATACATTCACATATACATTGAATCATTCGAATTGTTAAATAACTCTCTTGAGTCTCATGCACATAGTTCTCGTTGTCACGCTACCCCAATTGGGTTTTACATACTCTAACATATCGATTCCGTGTCCCTGACATGTCTTATACGAATTCTTACACCGAGGCCATATCCCAATATGGTCTTACTCGAGCCTTTAACCATCGTCTTATCGTGCTATACACCTTTCCCATTACTCTAAATTCAATTCCATTGACATCTCATCAAGAGACATTTCATACATTCATATAATAATGTACATTCCATGCAACATTGGAATACTACATAAGCTCATACGTAATTTCAACATTTGCACATGAACTTACCTCGATGTCGAAATAGCCGAAAAGGACTTTTTGCCCACATTTCTCTTTTCATCCGTTCTAGGTCTGAAACTCATTTTCTTTGATCTAAAACAATGAAATTTACTCATTTAATCACTTAATGATCGTATTACAACATAATCTCTACTTAGGAAAAAATGACCATTTTGCCCCTATACTTTGGCAAAATTACGATTTTGCCCCTAGGCTCGTAAATAAATTTTCATCACATTTACTTGTTAAAAAATCCTAGCTGAACATTTAATCCTCTTACAACTATTCTCAATTCCATCAATTTCATGCCTTAATGAACAAATTACAACTTTTGCATTTTAGTCCCAAATAGGTGTTTTCATGACAATACCTTTCACAAAAGTTGTTTCTCATCATCCTATCATTCATTTTCTTTCATAAAACTCATCAAACAGCATAAAATCTCTCATGGCAAGTCCCTAGACTTTCAACCATATTGCAAACTAGTCCCCTCTTTAGAAAGCTTAAGCTTTAGGGGTCTCAAAAGTACAAAAATTAACATCTAAAGCCATCAAAATCACTTACTTGAGTGAAGAGAAGCTTGCTGAAATTTTCAAGCTTTCAAAGCCCTCCCATGGCTGATATTTTCGGTTGAAAGAGAAGAAATAAAAAGATGATAGCTTTTTGGCTTATTTCATCTTATTTTATTTCTTTTTAAACACCTAACATGACCACATTTAATGTTCTTGTCCCCTTAGCTTACTATGGCCGGCCAACTCACTTAGACTAGGCCAAATTGCTCATTTGGGACCCCCAATTACTAAGCCATAGCTATTTGGTACCTTTAACCTATAGAATGGAACTTTCGCACTCTATGCGATTTAGTCCTTTTTCACAATTTAGCTAGAAATTGCTAAAATTAAGGCACCAAAATTTTTATATATCCTCATAAACATGTTGTAACTCATAACATAACATGAAAATAATTTTCTCTAACCTCGAATTAGTGATTCTGAGATCACTGTTCTGGCTAGCCCCTAAATCGGGCTGTTAAAATTCTCCCCCCTTAGGGATTTTCGTCCCCGAAAATCTTATCAGAAGGGTTAGCTACCAACATTCTTAAAATGTTTCCATCCAATCTTCAAAATCGCAAATCCACTTATCCTCAAATTCCTCTTGCCGATAACTCTTAAGCTGTGATACATAAGATCGAAACGTAACTTGAGACCTAGGTTATTCTTCCTCTGGGGCTTATACTATATCCGTAAATCCACTAATTTGGAACTCGTGACGTGCCCAAATGATTGTTCGAATCTTCTTTGGTTGATTCACTACAATTCGAATGACATCCCCTTCTTAGGGAATCTTGTCAAACTGAATTTGAAATCTATAAGGTTTTACCTCACTTTCTCATTAAAGCATTTACCGACTTTAATAGTCATGACTTATACGCTTTGAAAACTCAGCTTTTAGTGGTCAACTATTTCTGACCATAATCTCAATCATATCGTGAAATGTACTCTATCGTCAAAACATTTATGCACATAACTGCATTTCCTTATTTTTGCATTAGTAGATATGCTACTACTAAATCTCATACCAAAACTCTTGTATAAGTTCTGAATTCATCATCATTCACTTCCTATCTCGAGGAAGCACCAACAACATAAACCTTATCCAACATGGATAACTTTCATTCAGACATCTGTACTATGTCTACTATCTGAGTAGTATCACAATAACTATACCCACCATTGTAATAGCTCAAACCGTTTCACTATTTCGTTTTCAAAATCTTCTGTAGCATATGATACTCTTTCATCATTAAAAAAAAATTCAGAAAATACACATCGATGATCCCATGGATCAATACATAATATCTAACTCACAACACAGACACAAAAGTGATCGTCTCTAGATCACCAACCTGTCAACTCTTTCTCTCGATTCAGACTGATCTCAGTACTAGAACTTTCAAATAAATAGTTCTTTCAATAGCTTTCAACTCAACCATCACGGTTTGAACATTTCGATGAGAATATCTTTATA
Source organism: Gossypium sturtianum (assembly GCA_025698515.1). Lineage (NCBI taxonomy): Eukaryota > Viridiplantae > Streptophyta > Magnoliopsida > Malvales > Malvaceae > Gossypium > Gossypium sturtianum. Next base: position 74,237,261 of record CM046951.1, on the reverse strand, counting down.
TCATGCTCCCTACTCACGTACACACAGAATTTTATTCTCTTTACTGATTCATGCGTGAATATACACAGAACTTGAATCATATCTCAATACATTAATCTACTCTTTTCTCCATACTGAGAACATATTTTGAGCACACTCCCATCTGAATTTCTCTTGCTATGCTAATCTAAAACCTTTGCTATCTTCATATCTCACGATAGCAGGGTCATCTTGGTCAAATTCATTAACTCTTTTTGTCTTACCCAAAAACCCATCACACAATGTGAAACTTGTGATTTCACCTCTTATACACGAATCATCACCAACTTCCTCCTCAAGGTACCCAATTAAGGTTACGAGGAGATAGAGGAACGTCGATTTCAAATAACTAAATCGAAAACCGTTTAGTCTACTTTTTTCGTCAGTTAACATCCTCACACAATCACAATTTCATGAAAAGAACGACTACATCATCCCTGAAGGGAAACAGATGTTTACACAAGATACTCAAGGAGATTTTTATAATCCCTTCATAACATCAACTAACCATGCACAAACTACAGGCTTTGAGCCAACTTATTCAAACTTGCCATTTATTTAGCACATACCGTGCCATACATCGTACTCATTTATTATTATTATTTGACTCGTTCACGAGTGCCTGTGTTCACTTATTTACACGGCTTTGGTACAACTTTCATTTCTACCTCTAGACTCATCTATCTATCCCATTGATTACTAGGGATAATCAAAGGCGCCTATTCATCGTCATTCATGCAGGTACGAAACCAATGCCACATCCCCGAGGTGGTCTTATATGGAGTCACTTCTAAATGCAAATGCCATATCCCGGATAAGGTCTTATATGGACTTCCACATCAAATATCGTTACCATATTCTGAATATGGTCTTATACGGGATCTCAACTCGGTGCCGAAGCCATGTCCCGATCATGGTCTTATACGGGACCTTATCTCTTTCATATATCAATGATAACCCTTTTTATTATAGTCCCCAAGGACTTCAACCTCATTTTCAAAAACAATTAATCTATATAGTAGAGTATCATGTATCAATGTGATACAAAGCATTCTCAATTATACTAACATAATTATTGCATTAATCGAATGCAAACTTACTCAACTTAACTCTCATAACATCTCATCATAATCCAACAGTGGTAAGGGGGTGAGGTCATAGCGTCCCATAACTTGACTCTCGTGACCACATACATATAATTTATCATTCATCATCAATGGAATATCATCATAGTCACACAACTGACTCCAAGTGAGTTTTCACATTTTTCATGCCACAATTGTTTTTATTACTCGTACTTTCGAACAATGACTTTACTTACTCAAGTTCCACATTAATATCTATTTGAGCATTCAACATTTGATTCTACATCCTCTTACTATTTCTTATCGACTTAGAGAATGTCTTATAGGTTTTGAGTACGTCGTTTACTTGATCGCCATAGTCCAACTATGGTCTTACTCGTATCACAACATCATAGTCCAGCTATTGTTTTACATGTCGTCACGATGCCATATCCTCGCTATGGTCTCATACCGAAGCCAGGTCCCAGACGTGGTCTCACACGGGATTACTATTTGATGCCGATGCCATATCCCAGATATGGTCTTGTACGTGATCTCAAAACAAATATCGATGCCACATCCTAGATATGGTCTTACCCGATTAACTTTTTCAATACCGAAGCCATATCCCTGATATGGTCTTATACGGGATCTTGTAACTCGATGTCGATGCCATATCCCAGATATGGTCTTATACGAGATCATACTTAGATGTCGATGCCATGTCCGGACATGGTCTTATACTAGATCTTTCTTTGGTCTTTGAAGCCATGTCCCGGACATGGTCTTACACTAACACACGTATCAACGCCGATGCCATGTTCCAAACATGGTCTTACATCGCCCTCATAATGTGGCCGATGCCATGTCGGACATGGTCTTACACTAGCACACGTATCATCACCAATGCCATGTCCGGCACATGGTCTTATATGGGATTTCCTCTAGGTGCCAACGCCATATCCCGGATATGGTCTTACATGGGATGACATGTACCGCCATGGTCTTATTCATCATTTTATCATTGGACGATCGTACTCATATCCTGCATTTTACTCTTACTGCTTTTCACATACATCATGGCACTTACTAGTCTCATGCTTGTAAGGTAAACAAGGTACCTGTAACACTTGATCACATATATCAGTATACCTTACTATAATAAACATAATCTCAGCATCATTATTCATAACATGTATTATACTTGTTAGTCAGCCTTAACTAGCATGGCATAATATCAACTTTGCTACTAACTTTCTTGCTATCTCATTTAAGCTTTACTTGTGTGCCCGATGAATTTCCATGAATAATCGAGGATACTAAATTTCATCTCACATGCTCGATGCCAAAGCCATATCCTAGATACGGTCTTACATGGAATCTCTCTTCTTGGTTTCGAGGCCGTGTCTTGACATGGGATTATACGAAGTCTTTCTCGTTCTCACCAATGCCATGCCTTGGCTTGGACTTACATGATAACTTGTTCAATGCCAAGCTTGCCTTGGACTTACATGATAACTTGTTCAATGCAAAGCTTGCCTTGGACTTAAATGATAACTTGTTCAAAGCCAAGCTTTCCTTAGACTTACATGATAACTTGTTCAATGACGATGCCATGCCTCGGCTTGGTCTTATACGGACTTTCTCATTTCATGTGGTATATCGAGTATCCTGGGAAATTTCATCTTCAATCGGGACTTGCTCGTATTTATTCTCATTTATTTCTTTATTTAGCAAAACATTAATCATTCCATGATAATAATGTACATTATACTAAGCAATTTAATGATAGAAATTATAAAGCTTAGAAATCATACAAACTTACTGAAATTAGCTCGGTTGGGAATCATCACTGTCTTAACAAAATAATTTCGTTAAAGCCGGGAGACATCACACTATCACGATCCACATACGGCATGTATAGCTAGATTCTTACTCACGCTAGGTTAGTCCTAGAACCGACTAAACCATAGCTCTGATACCACTAAATGTAACACCCCATACCCGAATCCGAGGCTTAGATCGGATATGAGATATTACTATGCTTTAACTGCTTAATCATACACTTACGGGCTGTAAAATTTCGTTTCAAATTAAAAACTTCTCTTTCTTAGTCAAGACATTCGTATCGTGGGCCTACGAGGCCTTAAGCTTACATTTGGAAACTTTTACGAGTTAAAAGAAACTTTTCTTTGAAACAGGGGCCACACGCCCGTGTAGAATGAGACACGCCCGTGTGTAGACACACACGCCCATGTTCAACAACCATGCTTAAAAACCCAAGCATTCTGCCAAATGCCCCACGGTTAAGGAACACGCCCATGCGGTTTGGGACACGCCCGTGCACCCCTTTACACGCCCATGTCTTTCGACCGTGGTCGACACTGACTAATTACACACGACCTTGACACGCCCGTGGACTTAGGCCGTGTACTATACCTTTATATCTTGACTTATTACACACGGTAGGGCACACGCCCATGTTCTAACCGTGTGTCATGCGGCTTCAACACACGGCCGTGGGATTAACCCGTGGCCTATTCTGACTTATGAGACTAAGGTGCAGGTTACGCACGGCCTAGACAAACGCCCGTGTGTCTAACCGTGTGGGCACTTAGAAGCTATCTACCAATCCTTTTCTTACTCTCAATTGCATACATTCATATACTTCTTCAAAACATTCTCAAAACATCAATTGAAACACATAAATTAACACGTTTGGTTCATGAAAATAAAGTTTTCCTCTCATACACTTGGGAGAATTGTTCCCACAACATTTACAACAACTTAAACCATCATAAATGGCTATACACAACCATACTATGAATACTCTTTGGCCAACAACATTTGGCTACCACAATTAGACTTCATCAACCTTAAACGAATCCCTATACATGCCATGACTCTTAAAAACTTGATACCTTATACCGTGTGTCTGGTCGATAGTGTGAAAACATCTCCGGCGGTCTCCAACCCGAGCTAAGTAATAAAACCTATAAGAGATGAGAAAAGTAAAGGAGTAAGCAATAATGCTTAGTAAGTTCATCTGTATAATTTGACAAATATTGATATTCACTGAATATACATAACCCCAAGGCAATATGTTGAGTTTTTCTCATCAACTCATGGTTACTTACTCAACCATTCTTGAAACTTACTCATTCAATCTCTTACCACATTCTTACCATATCACAAACCAATTCGCTCGTTTAATTAGCATACGTTCCTGCACTGATCGTCACAAGATCATATATAACAACACATCAAGCATTTTCAATAAGTCGCTCATGCTACTAATATCTCGGTGGTTTCGCACTTAGCCCACCATTGAATCTCTAATAGGGAGGTATCACATATAGCCCACCAATCATTTATAAGTGATGGTATCACACATAGCCCATCAATCAATAATCACTAAGGTGATATCGCACGTAGCTTATTGTTATTTACATTCATGGATAATAATTCACAAGTATATCTCTATTTCAAATGTTCATTCAAGAACATCCTCACATGTTCCCATTTTTACTTAACTTTCTACGATACTCGTTCTCATTCACACAGTACATCAAATATACATACCCCACTAGGGGTTCACCATTTATTGAATTCATCTCAATTCAATTCTACACATACTTGTACTACTCATGGTACCACCACATACATTCACATATACATTGAATCATTCGAATTGTTAAATAACTCTCTTGAGTCTCATGCACATAGTTCTCGTTGTCACGCTACCCCAATTGGGTTTTACATACTCTAACATATCGATGTCGTGTCCCTGACATGGTCTTATACAAATTCTTACACCGAGGCCATATCCCAATATGGTCTTACTCGAGCCTTTAACCATCATCCTATCGTGCTATACACCTTTCCCATTAGTCTAAATTCAATTCCATTGACATCTCATCAAGAGACATTTCATACATTCATATAATAATGTACATTCCATGCAACATTGGAATACTACATAAGCTCATACGTAATTTCAACATTTGCACATGAACTTACCTCGATGTCGTAAGAGCCGAAAAGGACTTTTTGCCCACATTTCTCTTTTCATCTGTTCTAGATCCGAAACTCATTTTCTTTGATCTAAAATAATGAAATTTACTCATTTAATCACTTAATGATCGTATTACAACATAATCTCTACTTAGGAAAAAATGACCATTTTGCCCCTATACTTTGGCAAAATTACAATTTTACCCCTAGGCTCGTAAATAAATTTTCATCATATTTTCTTTTTAAACAAGCCTAGCTGAACATTTAATCCTCTTACAACTATTCTCAATTCCATCAATTTCATGCCTTAATGAACAAATTACAACTTTTGCATTTTAGTCCCAAATAGGTGTTTTCATGACAACACCTTTCACAAAAGTTGTTTCTCATCATCCTATCATTCATTTTCTTTCATAAAACTCATCAAAAAACATAAACTCTCTCATGGAAAGTCCCTAGACTTTCAACCATATTGCAAACTAGTCCCCTCTTTAGAAAGCTTAAGCTTTAGGGGTCTCAAAAGTACTAAAATTAACATCTAAAGCCATCAAAATCACTTACTTGAGTGAAGAGAAGCTTGCTGAAATTTTCAAGCTTTCAAAGCCCTCCCATGGCTGATATTTTTGGTTGAAAGAGAAGAAATAAAAAGATGATAGCTTTTTGGCTTATTTCATCTTATTTTATTTCTTTTTAAACACCTAACATGACCACATTTAATGTTCTTGTCCCCTTAGCTTACTATGGCCGGCCAACTCACTTAGACTAGGCCAAATTGCTCATTTGGGACCCCCAATTACTAATCCATAGCTATTTGGTACCTTTAACCTATAGAATGGAACTTTCGCACTCTATGCGATTTAGTCCTTTTTCACAATTTAGCTAGAAATCGCTAAAATTAAGGCACCAAATTTTTTATGCATCCTCATAAACATGTTGTAACTCATAACATAACATGAAAATAACTTTCTCTAACCTCGAATTAGTGATTCCGAGATCACTGTTTCGACTAGCCCCTAAATCGGGCTGTTACACTAATGTACCAGAGTGTGCTAATAGTGTGGGCGATCTCCCAATTGATCCTCGCATCACGATTCAACACTTTTGCTCTATAAGATAAGGGAAAAGGAAGAGAGTAAGCTTCGAGCTTAGTAAGTTCACACATAAACAATTAAGCACCATAGTACAAGCTAAACAACAATTAGCATTATACTAACATATAATGTACAACTATGCTTACTCTTTCTATCCCTTACCACATTTCCAACACACCATGAGTCACTTACTCACAACCATTGACATGCACCCCTGCATTTAATATCACATTTGCACAATATACAACACATCATTATTTCTTGATAATACATCCACACAGCTAATCCACACAGCTAATCTCTCGGTGGTTTCGCACCTAGCCCACCATAATCAATTAATAAGGTAGTATCGCACTTAGCCTACCAACAAGGTATTCATAGTGGTTTCGCACATAGCCCACTAGATAATATACCTAACGATAGCATCGCACATAGCCAGCTCATCATCAGTATGCATTAGGATGGTATCGCACTTAGCCCACCATTTAGCATTATCACAACACATTCACAATTCTACTTACTTAATCATTCATCCATTCATTTCACTTGAACCATATAGGTTCTCAATCATTCTCAACCATGTTATAAACTAGCTAGCATTAACAAATTGTAAGTATGAATGCATTGTTTGTGCATAGACTTACCTCGATACACATAAGTATAGAAACGTGCAATTTAGTCCACCACTTTGCTTTTGCCTCGATTTCGATCCGGGCTTCGTCTTTCTTGATCTATAATGATAATTCAACTCATCAATATACACATTGACTAAATTGACTCACATCTCATACTTTGGCAAAATTACCTTTTTTTGCCCCTAAACTTTCTCATATTTACAATATTGCCCCAAGGCTCGTAAAATGATTATTATTCAACTTTCTAACCTTTCATGCTTAGCCGAATCACTTACTCAACTAAAGCAATCATCAATTCTCACTACATCACACATGTATGACCAAACTTAAGACTTTCACAAACTAGTCCCTACATGCATTTTCTATGGAAACTCATTTAGCAAAAGATGTTTCTACTACATCAAGCTTTCATAATCTTCCATAAAACATCAAAATACATGCATGTCATACATGCCACATTTTTGAACATCCATCATAGCTCATCAAATAGCTAAAAATAGCTTACTCATGCTACAAGGACTTCAAAAATACAAAGAATATCAAAAACGAGGCTAGATGCACTTACTAGCAAGCTTGAAAAATTTGAAGAACCCTAACAATGGCTCTTGAAAATTTCGGCAGCCTTGGAGAAGAAGATGAATGAATTTTGTCATCTTTTCTCCTATTTTAATCACTTAATTGATAAATGACCAAAATGCCCTTTTTGATAAACTTTCTATTTTAACTCATCCATGCCCAATTTTGTCCAAATATTAGAAATTGGAAAAATTGCTATTTAAGGACCTCTAATTAATATTCTAAAGCTATTTCACACAAATAGCTTCTAGAATCTCACATTTTGCAACTTTTGCAATTTAGTCCTTTTGGACAATTCAACCGCAATTTCACAAAATTGCTTCATGAAACTTTCACACTAGCATGCATACATAGCATAAACCTCAAAAAATCATTCATATACCTCAGATTTGTGGTCTCGCACCACTATTCTGACTAGGCCCTAAATCGGGATGTTACACGAGCGTGCCTAGTCGCCGTGTGAATAAGTCAGTATGTGTCCTTAGAGTACACGACTTTAGCATATAAGCGTGCTGAGTGGCCGTGAGGGTAAAGTTAGATTCTACCACGGCCAAAGTACACGAGCGTGCTTGGTGGCCGTGGATGTAAAGTCAGATTTTACCACGGGAGGACTGCGGGGTGTCTAGTAGTAGCCGGGAGGCACACGGCCCGCGCCTACACGGGCGTGTAACCCCTGAAACTTAGAAAAGTTTTAAATTTCCATGAAATTTTGTATGTGTTCCAGTTTAGTCCCGACCCGGTTTATAAGTATGTTTTAGGTCTCGATGACTTACTAAAGGGACATTATGTTTGAGGTTGATATGAAATTGTAAGACATTTCTGTAAATGTTTCTGATCTGTTTGGTAACACCGTTAACCCTAGTCCAGCGACGGATACGGGTTAGGGGTGTTACAAAACGTGTGAGAAAAGTATGTTTAAATGTGTTATATGTCTGGTAATACTCCGTAACCCTATTCCGGCGTTGAATACAGGTAAGGGGTGTTACAAGATGATAATTATAATATGTTATTTCTATTTAATTATTATATCATCCTTTATTTTTCCTACTTTCCAATTTGATCCTTTTCTTTTTCTAATTTTCCATGGATGATTCACCAAAAATATCTACTAACTTTTCTTAATGGTCTAATTACCATATAAGGACCTCAAATTTTGAATTCCATAGCTATTTGATACTTATAGCTACTAGAAATCAACTTTTGCATTTTATGCAATTTGGTCCTTTCCATAATTAAGCATGAAATCGGTAAAATTTTCTTAATGAAATTTTCATACGTCATTTCTATCATAATGCAATTCATGCAATAATATTAAAATAAATTTTATTTTGAACTCGAATTTGTGGTTCTGAAACCACTGTTTCGATTTCACTGAAAATGGGTTGTTACAAATACACTTCACCGCCCTTGGTTTAAGCTTTCCTTGGCTAACTTGAGCATAAGCAGGACAATCGAGTACTCTAAAATTAGAGTAAATAGGAGGATTACCTGACCAAATCTCTTTGAGAACCTATCCATCTAATGCTCGATGTGGAGATCGGTTCACCAAATAACTTGCAAGATTAACTGCTTTAGCCCAAAAATCCTTTTTTAAGCCTGTATTGGAAATCATACATCAGACTTTCTCAAGTAAAGTTATGTTCATTCGTTCGGCTATTCCATTCTGTTGCAGGGTGCCTACCACTGTGCGGTGTCTCTCGATTCCTTCCTGTTTGTAGAAATCGTTGAATAGAACTCAAGCTCATTATTCATTCTAAACCACTTTACAGACTTCCAATTTGTTTCTCTAGGGTCTTCCGCTACTTAAAGATCCCGAAGACTTCATTCTTGTGCTTCAGAAGATATACCTAAACTTTTCTGAAGTGGTAATCGATAAAATTTAGAAGATTTATGCTACCTCCTTTGGGGACGACTTGAGTCAGACCCCATAAATCAGAATGAATGTAATCAAGGGTCCCTTTAGTCCGATGCACTACCGAATTGAATATGACTCGATTCTGCTTCCTATAAATGCAATGACCATAGAAATATAACTTTCCAACTCCAGTGCTTGCGAGAAGACCTCTTTTTCTCAAAACGGTCATACATTTTTCACTCTTATGACTGAGTAGCAAGTGCCACAACTGGGTTGATTCAAAATCCGTAAAGAGGGAAATTTTACATGTCGTCACAACATCAGGAGAGTCCTCGTTGAGACATGGCAATGATCTCACCTCTACTTCCTTAATTGTTGCTAAACCAAACACCGTTGCACCTTGCGGAATGTAAAGGCTTCCAACTTTTTGTCGTCTCATCAAAACAAGGGCTCTATGAGATACTTTTAAGTCATTTGACTCAGTAACGATCTTGCAACCATTCTATTCTAGAATACCCAAAGATACGAGATTTTTCTTTAAATATGGTACATGCCTGACATCTAACAATGTTCTAATTATCCCGCCATGCATCCTAATCTGAATGGTACCAATGTCGATTATTTTATAGGGTGACTTATTTCCCATAAGCACAAATTCACCTTCATTTGAATTGTATGTGGAGAATTAATCCTTGTTGGGAGACATATGGTAGGAACACCGTGAACCCAAGATCTACTCGTGTGTGAACTTAGACCTTTTGGTCAATGACACCAACAACAAATCATCACCTCTGTCCTCAACTACATTAGCATCGGCTGCATCAGTTTTTTGTTTCCCCCTCTCAACATTTTTGGCGGCCCTCTTATTTTTATTCTAAAGTTTTTACTATTATACCTCAATGTGACCCATCTTTTTGCAATAGTCATATTGTTTGTCGCAGTTTCTAGAGTCTTACCCTTGATCTTCTTTGACCCGAATCCTTAGATTGTCACCTTCCACTAACAAAAAAATCGAGGCTTTGCCCATATGACTTGTCCTTCGAGCCTAACTCATTCTTGGGTTTATCCTTGCTCAAAAGGTTTCCCTTCACGTCCTCAAACAAAAGTTTCTCTCTATTATAAATTAGGGTTTCCCTGAAAGTTTTGTATGAAGGGAGCAAAAAACAAAGTAATAACATAGCCTGGTCTTCGTCATCTATGTTGGCCTCGACATTCTTCAGGTCATTTAGGAGAGTTACAAATTCACTAATGTGAGCCCTAATAGACTCACCTTCGCCATATAGAACGTGTATAATCATTGTTTCAATACCGAGTGATTTGCAAATGACTTTGTCATATAAAGAGCTTCTAATTTTCTCTATAAGGTTTTTGTCATTTTCTCCATAAGTATCTCCTACAATACATTGCTAGTGAGTCACAACTAAACTGTTGACAATGCCTTCTCATCAAGCTCCTCCCATTTTTTCTGATTCACATCCACGAGCCTTTACCCTATAACAACCTTCTTCAGATCATTCTAAACCAGAATTGTCGTCATCCGAACTTGCCACAAACTGAAATTTGTGATCCCATCAAACTTTTCAATATCGTACCTCATGTTCATCTCTGAACGGGTTGAATGTGAAAATTGAACCAAGCTCTGATACTAGTTTTATTGGTTGGACCTAAATTTTGCAACGAACACGAACAAAAACTAAGAAAATTGGAACAAATATTTACGTGAACAAACCCCTTCGAAGAGGGTAAAAAAAAAATGGGCAGAGAAAACTTCACTAAAATGGAAAAAAAAAACCCGAAAGGGGAGTCCAAGATGGAGAAACAAACAAACTCGAACTCAAAATTACAAAATTCTATCAAATTCCCACAAACTCTCTTAATTTTGTTATTGTTATTCTAAACTATAAAGGGTTGCTAAAAGCCCTATTTATAGGCTGAAATTTGTGTGAAAATATGACTAAAACATTCCTAAAATAATAAAAGTTAGACTGGGAAAAGATAACAGAGTTTAACTAGGAGAAAAAACCTAGTTAAGTGGGGAGCACGTCGCCATGTCGTGTTCGACTCGTCGAGACGCCATGCATCACATTGTTGGGATGATGGGTTTTTCTCGTCGGGACGTGGTGTGTTGCGTCACCAGGACGTCGGCTCTTCCTTGTCACGACGTCACCAACTGTTTCATCCGAAATGCGAGACACACTCTACAAAAGGAAAAACTTAATTAGGCTCACGAAGAATTTGAATCAAGTATTACAACACTCGAATTTAGCTCAACTAATAGTTCAAGCTTTGCTTGATAATTAACAAATCAAATTTGAAATTTTTTTATTTGAACTTTAATTACATATGAACTTTAAATGAATGTATAATTTGATATATGAATTTTCATTTTGTACAATTATATACATGAAATTTTAATTGTGGTTCAAATGTATACGTGAAATTTTAATTTTAATTCAATTATACGTTTTAAAGAAATATATGCATCAATTTACTTTTATACTGGATAAATATAATTATTTTTGTGTATGCAACATGTAAACTTAAACTGATGTTATATCAATAGTTGTGTTAATAGTTTATGGAAATTAGATCAAATTAAAATGTTCTGTACAAAATTTCACAAAATCTTAATTCATATATAAAATTACACATTAAACTAAAATTCATGTGTAGTTTTAAAGTTTACCTCTTTTAAACAAATCATAGAGTTGATAAGTAAGGCTTTTAAAACTTAAATTCCGTATTGACAATCAATTAGGGATAAGTTTAATAGTAAGTATAAATTAATGGGAAATATTTTTTATAAATACATTTATATTGTAATTATTCAATATTACATATAAAAAATAATATGAAGTTAAATGAGCAAATGAAAAACATAATGATAATTATCAATATTTATATTACTATATATATAAAGGTACATAACATGCCAAATGTCAATTGTTTTTTATATGAAAAGTTAATCCCCAAATATCAATTCTAATCTCTCTATTTTTATGCAGTGGTTCATATTTCAGTAGTGTCAGAAATAGTGATTTTGGAATTTTATTTTCGATGTTCGAGCCCATAAAGATTAATATTTAATATTTACAATGTTAGTATAAAAATATATTAAAGTTTGGTTGTAACACCTCAAACCCGGCCTAAACGTTATGGCCAAATCTGACGATGTCACATGATAGGGTGTTTGAAAACCATGTCATCGCGATAAAACCGTTTTCATTTAATTACTTTTCCTTATCTCTTATTAGTTCCAAAATTTGTTTTACTCGTTTAATAAATTGTTTAAAACGTGACTCGTTGCGAAAGCTTTAAAAAATCATTTATTTTATGAAAAACTGAGTTAATTAAGTAATTTCATCCATTTCAGGAAAACCCTTTTGTTTTAGAGAAAACCGTTTGTTCGTTGAGTTTGTGCAGTTATAAAATCCATGAAAATCAAAATAAAGAAAAAGTCCAAGGAAAATCCCAATTTACATCAAGAAAAATTTACCCAACAATAATAGTAAAAATAATATAACCAGAAATCAAAACAGAGAGTTTTATTAACCGTGGTCACCACTGAGTCCTCCGCCGCACCGCTCCGTCTAAGCTTGGGGATTACCTAATCACATTAAATAGAAAGGGTGATTTTACGTAAACTCAGTGTGTAATCCCCACAGAAAACATGCATCTGATCAATTAGTAGTATGCATGAGTCAAATGCGATGCAGGGCCTAAGCCCATTCTGATTTTAGTAGAAGTTTGGGCCTTAGCCCATTTCAGTTCAGTATCAGATATGCATTAGGGCTTTAGCCCATCACGAGAATGATAATGCAAGCGATATTCGATAAATAGAGTCCTACCCACCAGCCTCTACACACCATCTCCGTCCATCCCTACACTCCATGTGGGGTTTATAACACCCACCCATCCCTACACTCCAAGTCGTACCGAATGCGACACATATAAGTAAATTTGAAGCCAAGCTGCCAGATAATAGGCTTAAGAGCCTTTCAGTACACTTCCTCAAATCATAATCATCCCCACCCCATGCAGTGCAACATACAGTATATAATGCATTTATGCAACTATCAGTCATTCATATATAATTATCAGTGACCATGCATAAATTGTCATGCTCAATACATGCATTACATACATTACATACAATCAAATCACACATCTTGGGGTCTAAGTAATGCTTACCGACCGTACAGTAGGTTCACAGTTGACTTGGGCGACCCGTGCAACCCTAAGAAACATTTCAGAAAAAATTGGCTCACACGCCCATGTAGCCTGCCCGTGTGGGCCCACACGCTCGTGTGGCCCACATGGCCCAGTTTGGCCTTGCCGTGTGAATCACATGGCCTGGCCCAAAATCCCACACGCCCGTGTGGACCTACACACCCTTGTAGCCCACGCGGCCCAAATCGGTCTAGCCCGTGTGTCGCACATGGCCTACCCGGCCATCACACGGCCGTGTCTTTGCACGCACGGCTGTCCTCGTCGATCACACGCTCGTGTTATGGCACACGGGCTACCACACGAGCAATCACACGCCCGTGTGGCATCGGTAGTGCTGAGACCCTATTTTTTGCATTTTATGGTACACACCTGGTTTCGGCTGATGCTACAACGATCCTCGAGCACTCCAGAACCAAAAATCGTCATCCTAACACCCAATTTCAGTAACATTAACAAAACCTAAACGAGATTGCAATGAGACGTTCATCCTTTAACTATCAAAACCCATACCTTCGATCGAAGCGAGAATCACATACGCTTAACTCGCCGAATGGGAGCGATGCTCAGTCCCTTGATTACTTCCTAGACATCAAAAGGAACCCCTCTTAGAAAGAATTCAGAAAGCATTTAGAAAAGCAAGCACTAGAACTTACCAACTTACCGTTAACGCACGAACGATATGGGGACGATGGAATACCGATTCAGTTATCAAAAAGAAAGCAAAAAGAGGGAAAAAACAAAAGAATTGGGAAAGACGAAAATAGCTAAAGGATATCGGAAGAGAAGAGTAGGGGAGACGTCAGAAAAGAAAAAAAGGTGGAATAGATAGGAAGAGAATGCTGAAAATTTCCCTAAAGGAATCCCAACTAAACCAATAACTTCCACATCCCTCGATTTTCTCCCACTTACCCCTCCATCACAACCATTTCAGAATTCCAGTTTCAATCGAACTCATCCACACGCCACACGCACCATGAAAAAATAATTCCCTTGCTCGCGCAGGGATTCGAACACAAGACCTCCATCCCCCCAGCACTCCACTTATCCACCAGACCAGCAGGCCCATTCTGATGTAAACTTACAAACAATTACTTAAAAGCCTACTAGCAAGAAATAAGGGTTAAGTCAGAAAAATACTAAAATTTGCCAAAGTCAGGGCTTGAACTTAGGACCTCACACACACACCCAGAACACTTAACCACTAAAGCAGATACACAGTTGTCACATTTTCACAATAACAAAAATAAGAATTTTGGGTCGTTACAACTCTACCCCCTAAAAGAAAATTTCATCCTCGAAATTTACCTGATCAGAACAGATGAGGATACTGCTGACGCATTGCATCCTCAGGCTCCCACGTGGCCTCCTCAGTGCTATGATTCTGCCACAGCACCTTCACTAATGGAATAAACTTCCTCCGAAGAACCTTTACATCGCGATCCAGAATCTAAACTGGTTCCTCCTCGAAGGTCAGATCTGGCCTAACCTCAATTTCCTCAACAGGGACGATATGTGTAGGATCAGAGCGGTACCGCCTCAACATTGAGATGTGGAATACATCATGAATACAGTCTAGCTCTGGAGGTAACTCCAACTGATAAGCGACCGGTCCCACTCACTCCAGAATCTGATAAGGCCCAATAAAACTAGGGCTTAGCTTGCCCTTATGACCGAACCTCAAAATCTTTTTTCATAGGGAGACCTTAAGAAACACAAAGTCCCCCACAGAATACTTAATCTCACGCCTTTTCAAATCTGCGTAAGACTTTTGTCTGTCCGATGCCGCTTTCAATCGATCCCGAATCAATCTGACCTTGTCCTCAGTCTCAGAAACCAACTTAGGACCCAGAACACGTCGTTCACTCAACTCAGTCCAACACAAGGAAGTGCGACACTTACGGCCATACAGAGCCTCGTAAGGTGCCACCTGAATGCTAGACTGGAAACTGTTATTATAAGCAAACTCTGCTAGCGGCAGATACTCCTCTCAACTACCTCAGAAATCGATAGCACAGCTCCTCAACATATCCTCCAGTATCTGAATCACCCTCTCCGATTGACCATCAGTCTGAGGATGAAATGCAATACCGAAGTCCAACCTTGAACCCAGAGCCTCATGTAGCTTCTTCCAAAATCGAGATGTGAAGCGAGGATCCCTATCAAAGATAATCAAAATTGGTACCCCATGTAGTCTCACTATCTCAGAAATACAAAGCTTTGCCAGCTTCTGCAGTGAATAATTTGTCCTAACCAGTATGAAGTGTGCAGACTTGGTCAATCGATCCATGATGACCCACACTGAATCCTTCTTAGAGGGTGTTAAAAGCAATCGTTACTCATTCCCATTTCCATAACGGAATCTTAACCGGCTGCAGCAAACCCGAAGGCAACTGATGCTCAGCCTTAACCTGCTGGCATGTCAGACATCTAGCCACAAAATTAGTAACCTCTCACTTCAATCCTGGCCACCAATACAACTCTCGAAGATCTTGGTACATCTTATTTCCTCCAGGGTGCATA
Organism: Gossypium sturtianum; assembly: GCA_025698515.1. Classification (NCBI taxonomy): domain Eukaryota; kingdom Viridiplantae; phylum Streptophyta; class Magnoliopsida; order Malvales; family Malvaceae; genus Gossypium; species Gossypium sturtianum. Next base: position 74,221,258 of record CM046951.1, on the reverse strand, counting down.
ACATAAGGGCTACTAAGCGCCTCTCTCAGTATAGACTGTCTTAAATCAGAATCATTCGACACACATATTCGGCCTCGGAAATAGAGTACCCTATCATTATTCAGCCCAAAGTCTGTAGTGCTGCCACTCTCAATCTGTCGGAACCGAAGACCCAAAGATTCATCCTCCAGCTGTTTACCCTTAATCTGCTCGATCCAAGTTGGTTTGACTTGCAGCTCAGCCAACAAACTCCCATCGTCGAACAGGCTAAGTCGAGCGAACATCGCTCCCAGATCAGTCATAGCCCTATGGCTCAATGCATCGGCCACCACATTAGCCTTGCCCGGATGGTACTTAATGGTACAATCGTAATCCTTAAGTAGCTCAACCCATCTATGCTGCCTAAGATTTAGCTCCTTCTGCGTAAGGAGGTACTTGAGGCTTTTGTGATCAGTATAGATGATAAACTTCTCACCATACAGGTAGTGGCTCCAAATTTTCAATGAAAAGACTACGGCATCCAAATCCAAATCGTGCGTCGGATAGTTTGCCTCATGTGTCTTTAGCTGACGAGACGCATATGCTACCACCCTACCATCTAACATCAACACACATCCCAAACCGACATGTGATGCATCACTATAAACCATGAACTCCTTTCCAGGTTCAGGCTATATCAGAACAGGAGCCTCAGTTAGAACTGTCTTAAGCTTCTCGAAGCTTTCTTGCTGCGCCCCATACCAGATAAACTGTACACCCTTACGTAGCAGCTTAGTTAATGGTGCTGCAATCAATGAGAAGCCTTCCACAAACCGCCGATAATAACCTGCCAACCCTAGAAAACTGCGGATCTCAGACACATTCTTAGGCTGCTTGCAATCCAATACAGACTCAATCTTTCAAGGATCGACTCGAATCCCCTCAGCAGACACCACATGACCCAGAAATGTTACTTCACGTAACCAGAACTCGCACTTGCTGAACTTAGCATAGAGTTGCTTTTCCCTTAAAGTCTGAAAAACCACTCTGAGGTGCTCGTCATGCTCATCCTCAATCCTCGAATAAATCAATATGTCATCGATGAACACCACTACAAACTGATCCAAGTAGGGCTGAAACACTAGGTTTATCAGGTCCATAAAAGTTGTCGGTACATTAGTCAGTCCAAATGGCATCACTAGGAACTCGTAGTGACCATAATGAGTCCTAAACGCTGTCTTATGTACGTCAGCCTCCTTAACCCTCAACTAATGATACCTAGACTAGAGATCAATCTTAGAGAATACCGAAGCTCCTTAAAACTGGTCAAACAGGTCATCGTTCCTCGGTAACAGATACTTATTCTTAATGGTCAGCTTGTTCAACTGTTGGTAGTCGATGCACATCCTCATGGTCCTATCCTTTTTCTTAACGAACAGAACTGGTGCCATACGATAGGGAGCGATAGACACCGAAGCTGTACCAGGGAAAAGCTCAATCCCAAACTCTACTTCCCGATGAGGAGGTAAACCTGGTAGCTCTTCAGGGAAGACGTCCGAAAAATCCTTTACAGTAGAGTCCCCAGAAACGAAAACACTTACGTAGGCCAAGTATGCCTCACATCCCTTGCGAACTAGTTTCTCAGCCACTAGTGCAGAAATCACATTAGATAGGTAGTTTCGACGTTCTCCAATCATGACTACCTCATCATCCTCCTCAGTTCTCAAGACGACCCTCTTGGTCGGAAAATTTAAGTTTACATGATGCTTGACCAACCAGTCCATCCCCAGAATCAGATCAAACTCCCTAAACGGAAGCTCCATTAAATCGGCCAAAAAGATCGCCCCTTGAACCTCTAACGGTACATTTCTGAATAACTTATTAACCCTTATAGACTGCCCCAACGGACTCAGTATAGTAACCTCACTCGTGGTGCTCTCCACCGAAATCCCCAAGTTTCTAGATATGTTATTAGCTACATAGGAATGTGTGGAACTTATGTCTATCAATGCAAGATAAGGTACATCATAAATTAAGAACGTACCTGTGATGACGTTTGGAGCATCTCTATCCTCTCGACGACGTGCAGCATAAACAAGAGCAGGCTGGCTCGCCTCATTCTGTCCAGCACCTCTACCCGATGCTCTTTGTCCACGACCCATGCCATTACCACCCCTAGCCTGACCACGGCCTCTCAGTGGCTACTGTGCTACCCTTTGTGGCTGTGCAGTACCAGTACCCTGAGCTTGCATCTGATCAGCCCTCAACGGACACTCCCTATTACGGTGATCCAATGATCCACACCTCAGACACGCCCCAATCCTCCTCTAACACTTGCCCTGGTGGCGTCTACGACAATCTACGCATAGCTACAGTCCAGTGACAGTAACAGGGGGCCCAGCTCTAATTGGCCCATCAGATCTGGCCTTTTTCTTAGGCCTCTATACAAAACTCGAGGGCTCCAAATCCCTCTTTTTCTTACCCCTCTCGCGATCCATGTTTTGGCGCTCAGTGCCCTTAACATCATCGGGGATCTTCGCCTTCTCGACCAGAACAGAAAAATCTCGCTCCCTCTGCGGAGCTATGAGAACTCTCAAATTATCCCTGAGGCCATCCTCAAAGCGGACACACCTCTCGTACTCTGATGCCACCATACCTCACGCATAGCAGCTCAATCTTAGGAACTCAGCCACTGATCGATCCCCCTGAGTAAGATTAAGAAACTCTCTCCTACACACGTCCACATAACTGGCTCCCACAAATTACCCTTGGAAGGCAGTCTTAAAGAATTCCCATGTCAGACGTTTGGGCTGAGTACCCTCCTTAACAGTCAGCCACCACTGATAAGCCTCGTCTCGAAACAGAGAGACCGCACCCTTCAGTTTCTGCTCAGGGGTGCAATCCAGGTCATCCGTAATCCGCTCCGTAGCCTCTACCCAGTACTCGGCCACATTAGGGGCGACTCCAGTGACACCCCTAAAAATTTCAGCTCCATTGGACCGGAGTCATTCCGTAATCGACCCACGGCCACAAGATCCAGTATTAGGCACAGTGACCCTCTCTAGTATCCTTAGCATAGCCTGGGATAGTGCGTCGTCCCCAGCCATACGGCCCTGAGACCCAGTCTCGGTAGCAGGTGACACTGGCGTCTCACTCATCTCCATATTCGGTATACTACCCAGGGAAGAGGACTCAGCTCGAACCCCTCTACGGCCCCTACCTCGGCCTCTAGTACCACGTCCACGAATACCTCTTGCGCTCATTGTAGATTCGGGATTTTATCTACATTAACAGTTTTATGATCAGTTACAGTTTCGATATTTATTAGCAGATGTTTTATGTAAACAGTTTCAGTAATTCAGAGTTGTTTTCATAAATCGCAGTCTCTATACGTTTTGCTACAATCTTAGTTTTACTACAGTTTCAGTATACACTGCCTAGAGTGCTTTCACAGTATACTACCTACAATAGTTTTAGAATATAGTATCTACAGTTTTTTTAGTTTAAACTATCACAGTTTCAGAATACTTACAAGATCGGCACTGGAGACTCGGTGCACCACATACTAAGTCAAAACATTTCAAATAATTTCGAGATTAACTCTTTAAAAACCAATTTTTGAGACCCAAAATCCACAGCCAAGTTTTGTAATCTGACTCTGATACCACTAAATGTAACACCCCAAACTCGGCCTAGACATTATGGCCGAATCTGACGATGTCACAAGATAGGGTGTTTGAAAACCATGTCATCGCGATAACACCGTTTTCATTTAATTACTTTTCCTTATCTCTTATTAGTTCCAAAATTTATTTTACTCGTTTAACCAATTGTTTAAAACGTGACTCGTTGCGAAATCTTTAAAAAATCATTTATTTTATGAAAAACCGAGTTAATTAAGTAATTCCATCCATTTTAGGAAAACCCCTTTTGTTTTAGAGAAAACCGTTTATTCGTTGAGTTTGTGCAGTTATCACATCCATGAAAATCACAATAAAGAAAAAGTCCAAGGAAAATCCCAAATTACATCAAGAAAAATTTACCCAACAATAATAGTAAAAAAAATATATCCAGAAATCAAAACAGAGAGTTTTATTAACCGTGGTCACCGCTGAGTCCTCTACCGCACCGCTCTGTCTAAGCTTGGGAATTAGCTTATCACATTAAACAGAAGGGGTGAGTTTACGTAAACTCAGTGTGTAATCCCCATAGAAAACATGCATACTGATCAATTAGCGAAGAAACATCCAACACTGATCAGGGCCTAAGCCCATTCTGATTTGAGAGAAGTTTGGGCCTTAGCCCATTTCAGTTTAGTATCAAATATGCATTAGGGCTTTAGCCCATCACAGTAATAGTAATGCAAACAGTAATCAGTCAATAGAGTCCTACCCACCAGCCTCTACACACCATCTCCGTCCATCCTTACACTCCATGTGAGGTTTATAACACCCACCCATCCCTACACTCCAAGTCGTACCGAATGCTACAGATATCAGTAAATTTGCAGCCGAGTTGCCAGATAATAGGCTTAAGAGCCTTTCAGTACACTTCCTCCAATCATAATCAACCCCACCCCATGCAATGCAACATACAGTATATCATGCTTTTATGCAACTATCAGTCATTCATATATAATTATCAGTGACCATGCATAAATTATCATGCTCAATACATGCATTACATACAGTCAGATCACACATCTTGGGGTCGAAGTAATGCTTACTGACCTTACAGTAGGTTCACAGTCGACTTGGGCGACCCGCGCAACCCTAAGAAACATTTCAGTGAAAATGGGCTCACACGCCCATGTGGCCTGCCCGTGGCCCAAAATCCCACACGCCCGTGTGGACTACCCGTGTGAACCCACACGCCCGTGTGGCCCACATGGCCCAAATCGGTCTAGCCCGTGTGTTGCACACGGCCTACCTGGCCATCACATGGACGTGTCTTGCGCGCACGGCCTGGCCTTGTCGATCACACGCCCGTGTTATGGCACACGGCCTACCACACGGGCAACCACACGCCCGTGTGGCGTCGACAGTGGGGTTTTCGGCTTTTTTCGAAACCCTATTTTTTGCGTTTTCGGGTACACACCTGGTTTCAACTGATGCTACAACTATCCTCGAGCACTCCAGAACCTAAAAATTGTCATCCCAACAACCAATTTCAATAACATTAACAAAGGCTAAACGAGATTGCAATGAGATGTTCATCCTTTAACTATCGAAACCCATACCTTCGATCAAAACGAGAATCCCACATGTTTAACTCGCCGAATGGGAGCGATGTTTAATCCCTTGATTACTTCCTAGACATCAAAAGGAACTCCTCTTAGAAAGAATTCAGAAAGCGTTTAGAAAAGCAAGCACTGGAACTTACCAACCTACCATTAGTGCACGAACGATATGAGGATGACGGAATACCGATTCGGTTATCAAAAAGAAAGCAAAAAAAGGGAAAAAAATAAAAGAATCGGGAAATACGATAATAGCTAAAGGAAATCGGTGGATAAGGGTAGGGGAGACGTCAGAAAAGAAAAAAATGGTGGAATAGAGAGGAAGAGAATACCGAAAATTTCCCCAAAGGAATCCCACCTAAACCAATAACTTCCACATCCCTCGATTTTCTCCCACTTACCCCTCCATCACAACCACTTTAGAATTCCAATTTTAATGGAACTCATCCACACGCCACACACCCCATACAAAAATAATTCCCTTACTCGCGCAGGGATTCGAACACAAGACCTCCATCCCCCCAGCATTCCACTTATCCACCAAACCAGTAGGCCCATTCTGATGTAAACTTACAAACAATTACTTAAAAGCCTACTAGCCAGAAATAAGGGTTAAGTCAAAAAAATACTAAAATTTGCCAAAGTCAGGGCTTGAACTTAGGACCTCTCACACACACCCAGAACACTTAACCACTAAAGCAGATACACAGTTGTCACATTTTCACAATAACAAAAATAAGAATTTTGGGGCGTTACATTGGTTCCTTAATTTTGTCGAATTGATAGTTAATTAAGTTATAAGGATGGTAACTCAAAATTATATATACATTTACAACACCTTCTAATTAATAATTCATGTAAATTTTGAGTATTTTGATAGCAAATATTGTAATTTTATTACAAATTTGTAAATTAGGACAAAATTAAAGATAAATTTGTAATCTTACTTATTTACATGCTAGTTTGACATATTTTTGCCGATTTGACGTAATTTGGTGCAATAGCAGAAAAATTAGTCTTGAAGCCACATGTTCGATGTTCAATGCTGTAGCATTTCTTATAGCAAAGGCCATACAGACGTGGTGTAACAACCCTGACCCGGCCTAGACATTATGGCTGAATCTGGCGATGTCACATGGAGGGATTTTGAAAACGGAATCGACTCATTAACCCATTAACAAATCATAACTTGCATACATTTATCAATTATTGGAAACTTTAATTAACTGATTCATTTGCCAAAACTTATTAAAGCGGAAGCCTTAATTGTTTAAGTTTGAAATCGCAGTCGTGTTCTTAGGAAAACCAGTGTTTGCGTAGAAATCGTCTTTTTTAATAAATCATTTTAACAAAATAATTAACTAGTCAAATAACCTAAAAATACCAGTTAAAAACCAAACAGTTTAAAACAGTCCAGAGAGTCCCAGAGAATACAACTCTCAAATCATAATGCCAAACTTAAATAAAACCGTAAACGAAATGAAACAGTTATGGTGAGGGGTTACCGTCGAGTCCTCCGCTACACCGATCCGCCTAACTCTGTGGATTACCTGTACAGAATAAACAGAAAAGGGTGAGTTTACGTAAACTCAGTGTGTAACCCCACAGAATTAAGCATGCACACACATACAGAGTATCACAAATCAGAAAAATTCAAATCCGAGCCTGGGCCCCTGTCAGATACAGATACAGATTTGGGCCAAGACCCATTTCAGATGCAAATATAGATATGCAAATCAAATATCAGAATCCTACCCCCATCCTCTACATTCCATCTCCGACAATCCCTACACACCATGTGGGGTTTAAAACACCCACCCAGCCCTACACACCACATTGTACCAAAGCGGCACATAACATATGTAATGCAGCCATGCTGCCAGATAACAGGCAAAACCGCCTTTCAGAACACTTCCTCTATTATAACAATCCCACCCCAAAAAATAGTAACGAAAACAGAACATACATAAAGTATTACAAATAGTACATGCTTAACATGCGTATATCAACAGATAGCAGATATGCATGGCATAGACAAGCTCGGAACAGTACATCAGTCTAACAGAATAGTTTTAGGGTCTAATAGCCTTTACCGACCCCTCGGTAGGTCCACATTCGATTAGGACGACCCGTGCAACCCTACAAAAAATTTTAGTATAATGGGCCCACATGCCCGTGTGGCTGCCTGTGTGGGCCCACACGCCCAAATTGGCCTCGCCAGTGTGGCGTGCCCGTGTGGGCCCACACGCCCAATTTGGCCTAGCCCATGTGACTCACACGGCCACACTCCGGCCATCACACGGTCGTGTCCTGCGCAAAGCCTAAGCTTCGTCGATCACACGGTCGTGTTCTCACACACGGCGATAGATTGCAATTTCAGCTTTCACCGAATCCCATTTTTCTGCGTTTCGGGTACACACCTGGTATTGGTTCGATGCAAAAACACTCCCGAACAGACTAGCACCTAAAATCAATACCACAAACCTCCTAATATAAGTCATAATTCTCGATTAAACAGAAATCACGAAACCGAAAATATTTCAAATCAAACATTTAACACTTACACAACAACCCCGAACAATTCGGTTACGATTCTGAACGATGAGAGCCCCTATCTTCTTGATTCATTGTTGCCAAAATAGACAATGAGTCTCCAAACGACAATTGGAAAACAAGATTACAAAAAGAACATTTACCCCCACTTACCGAACAACTAAACAGAGGGTGCGCAAAAAGGAGACAATTAAAACAGAAATCAAAACGAAAAGGAAAAGAGGAGGCAGAATTTCGGCAGAAAGAGGAGAAAAGAACAGTCGTTCAAAAGTTGAGAGAAAAATTCGAAAAAGAAAAGAAAATCAAGATGTGACCGAAAATCCATTGTTTTTCTCCCACTAACCCCACTACATACAACTACCTCAGAAGTTAGGCTCCATTGAAACTCTCAACACAACACTGAGCAAAAAATGAATACCCACGCTCATGCTGGAATTTGAACACAGAACCTTCAACCCACAAGCTCCTTACCACTTGAACCAGCAGGCTCATTCTCATATGGTTTTCCAATTAATTCAATATAAGCCCACTGAGCAAGTAAAAGGATTAAGTCAGAAAAATTCCAAAGTTTACCAAATACAAGGCTTAAACTTGGGACCTCTCACACACTCACAGAACACATAACCACTGAAACAGATACACTGTTGTGTCACATTTTCACAAAAGCAGAGATAAGAATTTTGGGCCGTTACACGTGGGTTGATGGCTGATCAACATGGAGCGTCCTAAAATTATTTATTAGACTTCCAAATTCAATTTGACCCATTTCGTAGTTTGATCACCGGAGTGGACAAGCCTGTTGCTTAATTTGAAGCCCAAACCGTCTACTAAGGGAGGAAAAGAGCCCAATTCGGCTATGGAAGCCCAACCGTCCATTGAATAATTAAATTAGGCACCCAAAACTTGTTAAAAAATTACAAATTAGTCATAACAACTTCTCCATGTGACCATTCACATCATTTGCATTATTTAAATAATTCTAAGCTAGGAAGGAGAATTATTTTAACACATGCATGCTATTGTGATTTCTCTTAAAGGCTTGCATACTTATTTCTTTCTTTATTTAATTTAATTTAAAGCATACTTAAGCTAGTTTAATATAATTAAAACCCATCACTTTAATTTATTTTCATCACCAATTTTCTTAGTAATTAGTTTTACAATACTTGATTCATATAAACAGTCCATGTGGAGACGATAACTCTTACTCACTACTTTATTATTTGTAACACCCCAAACCCGGCCTAGACGTTACGACCGGTTATGGCATGTCACATGGATAGGTTGTTTAAAGACCGCGTTCTCCTTAAAAATTTCGTATTCTTTTTGAAAACTTCGAGCTTTGTTGTTTGTGAAATACAAGTTGCTTTAACGGTGTTATTGGAAAAAACGTTGTTATTACTACTATTGAAAACTTTTCTTATAACCGAAATCAAATTCAGTGATTTGCTAAAATGTGATATTTTGAAAACCGTAATTGAAATTTTAAGAGAAATCCCAAGTTTAATCATTTATAGATTGAAAATAACCGAAATTAAAGTTAAAAAGAAAAATTAAGTCCAATGGCCGTATTACAAAACATTAAACCCAAATTTAAAATAATTCTCAAATTAAAGTGAAACGAAATTTTACTAAAGTTCCGATGTATGGCCACCACAGAGTCCTCCGCAGCTTCAAATCCTCAGTGCTGGGGATCACCTGCAACATTAAAGCAGAGGGGTGAGTTACGAGAACTCAGTGTATAATCCCCTAATCGGTCAGTAACTGGGCCCGAGCCCGCACAGAAACAGACTGGGCCTTAGCCCTATTAGCATGGTAAAGTAGATAATGCATGCAACCCAACCTAATAATCCATCCGCTACACACCACTCGTACCAACCCAACACACCTGTGGGGATTTCTAAATTGACCCGTCCATCCGCTACACACCTCGATGGCAGATCAGCTGCTCATCATAGAATTTGTGGCAAAGCCACCAGAATAACAGAATATATGTGGCATAGCCACAAGACAGAAATGTGGCAGAGCCACCAGAATCAGAATATGGCAGAGCCACCAGAATAGACTTCCTCCGATCATCAATATCCCAACCCCATGCAGAATGTCATGTATGCAAAGCATATATCAAATAGGATGTATGACATGAATTACCATTATAACCAGATAAACAAAATACATACAATCATGCTAATCAACCCTTGAGGGTATAACAGAAATTTTACCCACCGAGGGTATTTCAATAATTTACCCACCAAGGGTATTTCAGTAGTTTACCCTCTAGGGGTATTTTGGTAATTTACCCTCCAAGGGTATTTCGGTAATTTTATCATCTAATGGCCTTTCCAAAGGCCTAGTGTCACCTCGAGCGACCCAGGACCCTTTTTGCGTCTCTACAGAACTATTGGGCCTAAAATCCATTTTAGGCCCAAACGGGCCCACACGCTCGTGTGGCCCAAAACGCTTGGTTTCAATTTCGGATTTGCAGTTTTCGTGTTTGGATTTATCTTTAGACAGTTTTTTAACAGTTTGGCCCAAATGGGTCGGATAGCCCATTGGGCCCATTTGGCCCGTTTTGGCTCGATTAGGCCCGTTACAGCCTCAGTTTTGCGGGAGTGCTCGTGACACTCTCAGCGACTTAACGTCATCATTCGTATCTCGATTTACCACTACGAGTGTTCACACATTCGTGTGGTCATAGATGCCGATTTTTGGCTTTTCGGCTTTCGGCCGAATTACAGAACATCTCATGCAAACGTTCAGATAGGTGTGAGATTACACACCTGATTACGCTGAGAACTACACACTCACGATCGTCGTCACCTATTCCAAATATAACACACAATTAAAAAAAGAATTGGAAGTCTTAAATTTGAACACCTAACTATACATTTTACTAACACTTACCCTCACTAGAGCGAGCAACCGCGATTTGTCTATCCAAACCAGATGCCGATGCCCTTCCGCAACCGGGTGGAAAGTCCCGAACCGCCGACACCCTACGCCGCTTAAACTTGGGAGCAGGGGCTACGAATCCACTTCCAATAGGCACTCTTCCTACTTCCCTCACAGCCTGGCTATTATTTGCCTCCAGGAAGAGCTAAACCCACAATCACCACACCAAAGGGTTACCATACGGCCAACAAGAGCATGAACAAAAAGGAGTAATCGACTTTTAGAGAAAAAGAGAATAAGAGAGATCAGTTAAAAAGAAAAGGATATAATCACTTACCGATAATCGAATGTTGAATGATCAAAGAAAAAGATAAGCTTGAACCCTAATGAGTTTCAGCCCTCACCAAACGGAACACGAATGTCTCAGGTTGGAGAAAAGTTAATAGATTCAGCCTTGATCAGGGATGAGCCGAATGGGAAAGAAGGTTTCGGTACAAAGAGTAGCACCACGAACTAATGATGAACGAAGAAGAGAAGTGAAAGTTCGGCCCTTGGAAGAGAAAAACGACAAATGTGATAGAAAGAGGGGAGGAAGATTTGTTGGTACGGCTTAGGGGTAAACAAGAGGAACGAGTGATAAGAAGAAAATAGATGAAGGCAAGACTTACCAATTCGGCACCTAACAGGAGAAAGAAGGAGGAATAAGATGAGAAAATGAGATGCAAACAATGGGAATTCGGCCAGGGTCAGAGAAAAAGAAAGAAGCAACAAGTTTTCAAAAAGAAGAAGCGGCCTGAATAGTTACCAAATACCAAAATGCCAACACTTCTCTAAGAATAATTTTTTGCAAAAATTTGACACTTCCCTCACCTAAAACCGAATGTGCCAATCCCCCAAAAGACCTCTCATGACCGAAATTGCCTAACCCCACTTACCCAAATTCGGCCACCACTTGCACACTCCTCTATCCCTTGATTTCCTCCACCATTTCCTCCTAACTTTGCTCTCCATCACCCATTCAAACAATTTGACCAAGTCTCCCCATCCACCATGTAGAGTTCTACTCCAACTCCACGTCTTCTCCTCCATGAGCACAAAAATAAAACTCCCTTATGCTGCATGTGGGATTCGAACACTAGCTCACTTTGCTTTCCTACTGACGCCATAGCCACCTTGCCACTAGAATTCTTGTCTCTCCTAAATGCACCCAATTATTCTTAAGTCCTACCGCCATCAGCCCTGTCCACTAAAAGGCCAAAAATGAAAATTTTTCCTATAGCTTAGCTTGAACCCGGGACTTCATAGTAACCCCGTAACCTTTCAAAATCATCTTCCTAACCGGTCTAACTTGAGATAATGTCGTTCTCATAATCCCAAAAAAAATTTAAAAAGCTCCTACGCTCGAGGCCCAATAGGCCCAATTCTCCTAGGCCCAAATTCGAGGCGTTACAATTTGTCAACAATTGTGTATACTTGCACATCAATCGAATATTCTAAGATGAGTTTTTGGCATAATTGTTGGGCACTATTATTTTAGTCAATTATTTGTGGAATTAATTGTCTTGCAATTTGGTTCAATTTTATCTTATTTTTACTTTAATAGTTTTCGTTGTTATTCAGGTGATAGTGGATGCTCTACAACATGTTCAAGGAGGAGCATTTGCTTATAATGCTCACAATTTGATCAATTTTTCCAATGATAGAAATTGCATCATTCGAAAATATGTTGTTCCTCTCTTCAATGAGCTCAATCTAGGTATTGTTAGACCCGAAATTGAGGCACTACAATTTGAACTAAAGCCATTCATGTTCCAAGTGTTGCAAATTGTGGGTCAAATTAGTGGGATGCCTACTGAAGATCCACATCTTCATCTTCGCTTGTTCATGGAAGTAAGTGACTCGTTCAAATTGATCGGAGTTACAGAAGATGATTTGATACTGAAATTATTCTCATACTCATTGGGAGATAAATCATGAGTGTGGTTGAAATCTCTACCATCCGGTTCCATAAGTAAATGGTAAGAATTGGCCGAATAATTCTTGATGAAGTATGTCCCTCCCAATAAGAATGCCAAACTTCAGAATGAGATCACCACATTCCAGCAATTCAGCGAAGAATCTTTACACGAGGCATGGTAGCGGTTCAAAAAGTTACTGTGAAGGTGCCCTCACCATGGTATTCCTTATTGCATTCAAATGGAGACTTTCTATACTGGTCTTACTGCACATTGGTGGTAGATGCCTCTACAAATAGAGCAATTCTTTCTAAGTCTTACAATAAAGTTGATGCACTTATATCTTTAGCAGCTCAAGTATCTCCAATGTTTTCTATGCATAAGAACTTTACTAATAATGGTTTCAATGGTAATATGACAGGACAACAGCCAATTCAATTTGAGAACATTTCATGTGTGTTTTGTGGGTACAACCATGTGCTCAAAAATTTCCTATCAAATTCAAAGTCTGTCTACTACAAAGGGAATAAAAATTAGAATAGGAATGGTCGAGGTATGCATTTTAACTTTTATAATTCTTCATGGCATAACCATCCTAACTTTTTATGGAGTAATCAAGGCTCAGGTCCTAGTAACTATTATATGCCATCCCAAATGAATAATCTGTCGAGATTTACTCAACAAGTTCAAAAACCTTCACAAGTCAAATCTTCCAATGGTTTGGAGAACTTGTTGAAGGCATATATGGAAAGGAATGATGCAACCTTGAGGAATTTGGAAACCAAGTGGGACAACTAACCAATATGCTCAGAAGCAGACCTCAAGGTGGTTTCCCTAGCGACACAAAAATTCCAAAAAGCATAGGAAAGGAACATTGCAAAGCTATCACCTTGAGGAGTGGGAAGACTTTGGAACCCAAAGTTATTGAAACTGGAGGTAAACCTGTTGTTACTCGGAACAAGGAGGAAATTCAATTGAATGTTGGAATTTCTATAGTACACAAGTTTGTTCCCACAACTGTAACTTTGCACTTGAGACCCAGGAAGCAGCCTTACTGCAACAAAATAGATAGGTCAAGATCAAAACCCCACCACCTCTATATCCTCAGCAGTTCTAGAAGCAACATTAGGGTTGTAACAACCCAAACTAGGCCTAGACGTTGTGGTCGGATTATGAAGGTTACATTGCTAGATAAAATAAAACTATTACTTATTTTGGAGAAAAACCAAATCCAGTGGGTTGAAAATTCCATCGCCTCACTCTTTTGTAAAACATACTGACCATTTCAATAGTTTAAGCTAATTCACCTATAATCATAGCGTACCAAAATTATTTTTAGTGAAATCCTTAAATTTAGTTTGCAGCGGCAAATACTTAAAACTTATAGTTTGAAAAAAAAATGGAGTTCATTTTAGTTGCCCTAAGTTGAATTGTTAACCATTTTGAGCTTTAGCATAGTAAACCATTTAGTCCTAATGATCTAAACAAATCATAAAATGTCCAAAATTTAAACAAACCATAATAAAGTCCAAAATGTTCAATTTAAATCAAATAGAAAAAAAACATGAAATACTAAATCAAAATGTGAAGTCCAAGTTTTCTGTGACGTCGCCCAATGTTAAGTCGGAGGATTACCTGAAACAAATCATACAGGAGTGTAAGCTTATAGCCCAATGTGTGATTTGGCCCATAATTCCAAAACATGCATTTTCATATTCATCAATATTATATCAGAATATAACATATTTCAAATAATTCATATCTTATCAAAATCCATGCAGATATTAACTTATCATACTGTAGCATAACATACTAAATCAGATCGTCCATATCATATTAAATCATATTATGCAAATCATACCCTACCCCAATTCGCTACACAGCATCTCCATCCAGCCAATCACACCATATTGGACTACACGAGTCCATCCATCCAATCACACCAATATGTGGCGGTATGTCACTTATATAATTGCAGTGGAGCTGCTATACATATAGTGTTGCGGTCTAACTTTCATATTTGCAGTAAGTAATGCCATATACACTTCCTCCGTCAAAACATATCCCACCTTACACATATACATATCATATACATATTTTATACATATCATAATCATAAATAGATGACATACATACACATATGGCATATATTACATGACATGCTTTCATACATAGTTCAGTTTTCTCATAACATAACTTATAGTTTAATTTTGGCTTAACATATTAATCAAGCTTTTAGAGCTACTCGTACATAATTAAGTAATAAACTTTCAGTTTTTTGACCCTTACAATGTCCTCAGACCCAACTATCGAATTCCCTAAACAACCCTTAATCGGGCCCTAAAATTGGCCAAAAAGGCCCACACGGCCTGGCACATGCCAATGTGGAAATTGGGCAGTCTCAAAACAACCTCTATTTTGAGTTTTCAGTAGAATTTCAATGGAATTTTAGGGTTGTTTTCACACACCTGATTACGTAAGCGACCAACTCCACTACTAGGAACCCACAAACCTACAATTTCCAACAAAACGCTCCAATAAATTCATCAAAAATCAATCAATTCGACACATTAACACCCAAAATTCCAGCCTCCATAACAAAATCTGCATACTTACCACATCGGAAACAGTGACTAAAACTAAGTCTACTCAGCTGGAGGATTAGGATTTTCACAACATTCGCCTAAATCAAAACCACGAAAACACCAATTTTAATAAACAATACACATATCAATTAAACCCACTCAAACAAACAACCTCAAACACAACATCCTTCAACAACACAACAAATACTTAAATGAAACTTACCTCGCACAAGAACACGTCCATCCCAAGACGAAAACCCACAACTACTCAAGAAAGATCGAAAGAAAATCCAAAGACTAGAGAAGAAAAAGAGAATATAAAAATAATAAAAGAAGATGATTAAGACAGCAAGGAACAGACGTGCAAGCAAGAAAGGGAAAAAAAGAAAAACAAACGTGGGTGGTTACAAAATTGAAAAATAAAAGGGATTTTGATCAAAGTTAAATTAAATAGAACAAATAAGATTTATCACCAGATTTTTAATAGAATTCCACTCAAATTCAACTTCTCACATATAACAAGCAATAAAAATAATCCATACGCTCACACTAAGACTTGATCACGGGACCCTGAAGTATGCTAAAGCTTAACCACTGAACCACTAAGCTCATCATTGTCCCACTCCAACATAGATATTAATTTAATCCATAAAACTCAAGCCCAACTTAAAACCAAAAATTAATAGGAGAAAATCCAAAACTTAGGAATTGAACTTGGGTCCTAAAGCATACTCCAAAGGCACCACAATACCAAATCAAAATTTTTGCAAACAATCACATTCCTAAAATCAAAATTTTGGGGCCGTTACAAAGATACTCAATTTAAGGAAATTTTTTATGATAAGTTGACTTTTAGTGTCTTCAATGCTATTAAATCCCCAGATGTAGTCAAAGAATGCTCTACTATTTCCAAGATAAAATCATTGGCTTCTACAAAATTGTAACTCAATTCTCTAGATGATCCGTTAGAGTGTATTCTACTAGCGAACTTGCCAAGTGGTGATGAAGATAAGAAATGTTTGGCTTTGTTAGAAGCTAATTCAAAGGGATTCACTCAAGAAGTTCCACTCGAATTATTAGAGTTATCATCTCGGGAGTATAAACGACCAAAGGCACTGATTGAAGAGCCAGTTGGATTGCAACTGAGATTTTGTCTCCTCACTTGAAATATGATTATCTGGGTCTATCTTCGACTTTACCTGTCATTATTTCAGTTGAGTTCACCAAGAATCAAGAAGAAGAGTCACTTGTGGTTTTGAAAAGGCACAATAAGGATATCAAATGGATTATTTCATATATTCGAGTCATAGGTTGGAGGATTTGCATGAATTACAAGAAGTTAAATGAGGCCACTAGGAAATATCATTTCTGGTTTCCTTTCCCTAATCAAATGTTGGATAAATTTGTTGGGAAAGAGTATGATTACTTCCTAGATGAGTATGGTTGGTACGACAGATGGCCCTTTGACATCGTTTCAGTCAATGACAATTCTGAATAAAATTGAAGGGGTTCTCTTAACTTTTCTCTATCATTATTTTATATTTTTAGTTGTCATTTATTTCATTTTTTTCTCTACTGCTATTTTACATTTTTAGTTCAATAAATATTAGGTTGCAATTATAAATAAAATTAAGTAGACTTGCACATTATTTTTAAATTCTCGAAAAAAATAAAAAGTGTGGTAATGGGAATGTGCATGTCTAGGATTGGCTCTGTCAACGAAATACTTTGTATTTAAGTAGTCAAAATTGACTCACCTCCCTTTCCTGGGACCCTACATAGTGCACAGTTCACATTGACTTCTCTAATTTTTGCCCCTTCTATTTTATGTTTTAAACAATGAGGACGTTGTTTCTCTTTAAGTGTGGGGGACTAAAAATTAGAATTTTTCTGAGATATTTTACGAAAGGCCATAAATTAGAATTTTTCTGAAATTTTTGACGAAATTTAATTTTTTCCATCAAGTTATGTTTAAGTAGAATACCATTCAAAAATATTAATTTTTGCTTAAATATGTTAGCTTTAGTATGTATAAAATTTTATTATTTCAATTATTTTTATGCTAGCTTAATTATGACAAAAAAATGTTGAACTTAGTTATTGAATATAAGTCAAACCATGAAAATATTGAACTCCTTAGAAAAACTAAGTACGCATGATAACTTAAGTCTTCAGAATTAACTTAGTAATTTCCTTGAGGCGAAATCCTAAGAGGCATCGTAATTTAAAAGTGATTTAGGAAAATATTTGTTGGACCTTTCGAGTCTTTCAAGCCAACCTTAGTAAATATTTATCCTTTAAACCATGCTTTGAGCTATCTAGCCTGATTTTTCTTTTGAACCTTACATTAATAAGTCATTTATTCCTTTAAATTATTCTTTACTTGTCCCAAATCTTAGACTCAATGCATCTAGAATATTTTTGCGATTAAATTTAGAGGAGTTAGAGAGAAGTACTGGAATGCTCAAAATGTGGATTTGTATGCTCAAGAAAGCATCAGTGATTGCTTTAAAAAATCCAATTGTTGAAAAAAGATGTACAGTGAGCATATGTACTCAAACACAAAAGAGTTGGTATTCTTGGGGATAATTGTATTTGGAAGGTCCGAGGTAAACTGAGTCTATGGTTTTAGCCTAAAAATTTTCTATCTTTTTCCTACCTTGACCCAGGCCATGTTCAAATCATATTAAAGACCTATTGATTTAAATTTATGTTCCGACTACATTAGTGGATAGGAATTACCAAGTTCAACATATGAAGCCATCATTAAACTTTAGGATTGCTACTTAGTTTAATCAAGGGAAATAAATTTTGATTGGGAAGTAGTAGCACACATTTGTTAAGGGAAGATATTTAGTACATATTTTTGTTTGAATATTAATCTTTGAAAATAATTGAGTGATATAAGTACTCAAGTTGCATGTTTTCAAACTTTTTCTTTTTTAGCACAATTTTGCCAAACACAAGACTATAAGAAGGATTGATTTCATTTGAAGGGATTTTTGCAAAACTAACCCCTTGAGTTCTAATATAAGTTGGCATTACTCGGGACGAGCAACGAATTGAGTTTGGTAGTGTGATCACTCAAAATTATATAAACATTTACAGCACCTTCTTATTAATAATTCATGTAATTCGGAGTATTTTGATAGAAAATATTGTAGTTTTATTACAAGTTTGTAAAGTAGGACAAAATTAAAGATAATTTTGTAATCTGACTTATTTACATGGTAATGTGACAATTTTTTGCTGATTTTATGTAGTTTGGTGCAATAAGAGAAAAGTTAGTCTTGAAGCTCACCTGTTCAATGTTCGATGCTATAACATTTCCTGCAACAAAGGTCATGCAGACGTGGGTTGATGGTTAACCTGCATGGGGAATCCTAAAATTATTTATTGGACTTCCAAAGTCAATTTGACCCAGCTCGTAATTAGAGTGGACAAGCTTACTGCTTAATTTAAAGCTCGTACCGTCCACTAAGGGAGGAAAAAAGCCCAATTTGGCTATAGAAGCCCAACTGTCCATAAAATAATTAAAGTAGGCACACAAAACTTGTTAAAATTTAAAAATCAGCCACAATAACTTCCCCATGTGACCGTCCAACACCTTCCCATGAATCAAGTTTTGACTAGCTAAATTTAGCAAAGTCATCCTCAATTCAAGGGGTCGGCCATGCATGAGAGAAAAAAAGGGGATTGATGTAACAATCTGATTTTGGGGCTAGTCGGAATAGTGGTTTCGAGACCACAAATTCGAGGTTGGAGAAATTATTTTTTTATATTATTTTTTGTGTTATAGCATGATTATATGAGTGTTTGAAAATTTTGGTGAATTAATTTTAGCGATTGCTTGCTTAATTTTGAAAAAGGACTGAATCGCACAAAAGGCGGAAGCTTTATTTTAATAGCTAAGGGTGTTAATTAGCTATGGAACATTAAAATTAGAAGTCCTTATTGAATAAATAGACCCCAAAGTGATTAGTGGCTGAACATGGAGACAAAGAAATTGAAAAGTCAAAGGTTTGGTGGCATTAGGTGACTTAATTGATAAAATAAAAGAAAGTTTTCATCTTTTTCATTCTCTCTTTCTTCTCCACCAATTTTCACTCAATAAAAGGGCCATGGAAGCTTGAAAATTTCAGCAACCTTTTATCCTTGCAAGTAAGTCATCTTGATGGTCATTTTTTATGATTTTTTGTGTTTTTGAAACCCTTATAGCTTAATCTAGTTAATGAGGGGACTATTTTGCAAAATGGTTGAAAGTCTAGGGTTTTTCCATGGTAGAATTAATGATGTTTCCTGAATTTTTAGGGAGAAAATGAATCTTGGTTGTTTAATAAACAACTTTTGTGAAAGGATTTTCCATGAAAACACCTAAAAGGACTATTTTGTAAAAGTTATAAAATGGGTAGTAAATGTGTGAAATAATTGGAATTGTGAGTTTCTATAAGCTTAAAATAGATTCGGCTAAGCATGGTTAATGAGGAAATTTGATGAAAATCATTTTACGAGCCTAGGGGCAAAATCATAATTTTGTGAAAGTCTAGGGGCAAAACGAAAATTTTGCCAAAGTAGAAATTTTGAAATGTTTTGATTAATATGGTGAATAAATTAGTAATTTTTTTCATTTTAGATCAAGAAAAATAGGATCCGGACTTAGACCGGGGGAAAACCAAAATAGTGGACTAAATCGAACTAGTCACCCATATTTTGTATACCGAGGTAAGTTGTACGTAAATAATACAACTCTATTGTTATTATGCATTAAACAATTGATATTGCATAAAATTTTTGATTATTGTTATAAATATGCATGACGAAATTTGATGTGATATACTCCCGGTTGAACCTTAGGAATAGATTGGATATCCAAGCCATGACATTTGGTTGATATGTGTGCTAGTGTAAGACCATGTCTGGGACATGGCATCGGCCACATTATGAAAGCTAGTGTAAGACCATGTATGGGACATGGCATAGGCCTCGATATGTGAGCCAGTGTAAGACCATGTCTGGGACATGGCATCGGCATTGAGACGAGAGCTAGTGTAAGACCATGTCTGGAACATGGCATCGGCCTTGATATGTGAGCCAGTGTAAGACCATGTCTGGGACATGGCATTGGCATTAAGACGATAGCTAGTGTAAGACCAAGTCTGGGACATGGCATCGGCCTCGATATGTGAGCCAGTGTAAGACCATGTCTGGAACATGGCATCGGCATTGAGATGAGAGCTAGTGTAAGACCATGTCTGGGACATGGCATCGGCATCATACTCTCTTGTGTGAGGCTTGTCGAGTATCTTTTGGTATTCCAACTGGTTCAACGGGTAATTTAAAGCTTGTGTCAAAAGTAAGAAAAGTTATGACTATGTTGTAAGTTATACAGGTACCTACACGAAGTTCATGAGAAATGAGCTCGATTTATGTTGTGTGTTTTGTAACACCCCTTACCCGTATTCGACACCGGAACCTGATACGAGGCATTACCGATCTTAACCTACTTAAATCATACAAAATCGACCATAAATTTCTTTTGAACTTTAAAACTCTTCATTCATAATCATATAGTCCCTATTGCGGGCCTACGAGACCCGAAACAAACAAATAAAGCGAATCGGGATGGAACCGGAAACTTACAAACACTTAGAAATTTTTTACTCAAAATAGGGCCACACGCCCGTGTGGAAAGGAACACGCCCGTGTAGGCAGGCCGTGTGGTCACACACGCCCATGTCCCTAGTCCGTGCGGATTTTATTTTTCATTTCGAACCTACAGGGTTTTCACACGACCTGGCACACGCCCGTGTCTATGGCCCGTGTCCCTCACACGGCCATGACACACCCGTGTCTTATCCCGTGTGTGAAATCCTTGACATTCTATTTATGATGTCATCAAACATTTAGGGTCACACGCCCGTGTGTTAGCCCGTGTGACAAACTGAATTTTTCGCAAATTAGATGCAGGGGACACACGGCCAAGCTACACGCCTATGAGGCAGACCGTGTGGACAATTATAAGGCTATTTACCAAGCCATTTGCCACCCTGAAAAGCAACCACACTTATACCATTTCCAGCAACACATAACATAACAATAATGCACCTCTAAAATTCACAATTAAGACATCCACCCCATAATTTCATACTGCGTTCATCATACATATACTTCACACTTTACTCATTCAATTGCACAAGCTTTCACTTCTTGAATTTCATCATCATTGAATAGATATAACTTAACAAGTATTGGCCAATTCCAATGGCCAATTACAAAATGAAATAAGTAACATTAATAGCCAACACCTTGGCTAACCAATATGACATACAACAAAATGACCAAGTTCATATACATGCCATAATTCAATGTAAATCTCAATATATACCAAAATGTGTGGATAGTGTGGGTGATCCTCCGACGGTCTCCGTATCCCGAGCTGGCTTGACGACTCTATAAAACAAGGGAAAAGAGAAGGGAGTAAGCTTTAAGCTTAGTAAGTCTATATGTAAACAATGAAACATCACCACCTAATTATCAATCAAGAACATTACATACTAATCAAAACAATTTAGATCCTTGTAGTTGCACTTCATTTCAAACTTTCCACATTCCAAATACATATCATTAATATTGCTCACAAATACATGCATCTATAACCCTGCACTTGTCACCACATTGTCACGTATAACTTCACTTAATCAAATTTTCCCGATGAACACTTCGGAATAATACCAGATACATATACACACGATGGCATCGAACACAGCCCACCAATAACAGTAAATACGATGGTATCACACACAGCCCACCCATAATAGTGATTAAGGTGGTATCGCACACAGCCCACCAATAACAATAAATACAGTGTTCATCCGTACCCTTTTTCCTATTCCGAAGGTTCATCCGGGAATTTCCTCACTTTTCAACGTTTCAATAAATATCAATAATATGCACTCACAATTCACATAAGACATTAATATGTAAAAACATAAACAAAAAGGATGTATCATTTACATATAAACTTACCTCGATACAAAATGTGTTAATTTGCAATTTAGTCCGAAACCTTACCTTTTCCCCGGTCAAGGTCGATTCCATGTTATTCTTGATCTATAATGGCACATTTAGTTTATTTAATATACACATTATTCCATTCAGTCCAAAATCTTTCTATGGCAAAATCTACAATTTAGCCCCTAACTTTCTCAATTTTTACACTTTAGTCCCTAGGCTCGTAAAATGAAATGTGTTCATTTTTCACACACCCAAGCCTAGCCGATTCATATTCTCTCTTATAGCAGCCCAAAATTTTAACTATTTTACATTTTATACACATATTATTTCATCTTTTGCAAATAAGTCCTTTTTATCAATTTCACCAAAAATCATCTAGCAAAAGTTATTTATCACACTCCAAACTTTCATATTCTACCACTAGACATCAAAATACATGTATGTCATCCATGGGTAAAATTATAAACACAAGCTCTAGCTCAAAATAGTGGTAGAAATAGCTAGATCGAGCTACGAGGATTTCAAAAATACGAAGAATATCAAAAACGGGGCTAAGAGGTACTTACAATCAAGCTTGAAAGTGAAACAAAAACCCTAGCTATGGCACCTTGCAAATTTTGGCACTTAGGGAAGAAGATGGACAACATTTTAGCCTTATTTTCCCATTTATTTCTTTTATTAACCAAATGACCAAATTGCCCTCTATTAAATCCTTTAGATATTTTATCCCTCTATGGGAATTTTGTGTCCAAGCTATAATATAATGGTATAATTACCAACTAAGGACTCCCAATTTGAAAACCCATCTCAATCAAGTACCTATATGGATTATAATACACACTTTTCACCCTTTGCAATTTAGTCCAACTTATCAAATTGGACATTCAAACAATAAAATTTTTCAACCTACATTTCACATAATCATTCAATTACTCATTAAAAACTAAAACTCAATTGGAATAAATATTTTGACCTCGGATTCATGCTTTCGAAACCACTGTTCCATTTAGGCCCTAATTCGGGCTGCTACATGTTTAGTAAGGATGAAAATGAGTAAGTTATGCCTTAAAATCATTTGAGAATTATGTGCAAGTTTATACTATGTTATGAGTATAAAAATGTATGGTAATTGTTGTTAATTATTTACATGCGACTTACTAAGCTTTATGCTTACTCCATTTCCGTTCCATTTTCCTATAGTATCGCCAAGCTAGCTAGGGGATCAAAGGACGTCGGAGGCTCGATCACACTATCAATCTGAACATTTGGTATAGTTAGATTTATCATTTTGAGTATGGCATGTATAGGTACTTGGCCTTTGTCAAGGGTCATATTGTTTTGGCCAAATGTGTTGGCTTGTCTTGAAGATTGATTCATTTTGTATAAGGCCATGGATGATGGCTATTACTCATTATTGATATATGAAAATGGTGATGTTTTTCAAGAATGTGCAAAATGCATGGTTGAGTATTTGGTAGGTTAATGCATGAATGAGTAGGTTATTTAATGTGGCTTATGTTGGTGCAAGTAAGGGTGGCAGAAAGGGCTTGGTAAATAGCTTTGTTTTTGTCCACACAGGTAGACACACGGGCGTGTGTCTAGGCCGTGTGTGACACACGGTCTGCCCCATGGGCGTGTAGTCTGGCTGTGTGTTCCCCTGCACCTTAATTTGGTAAAATAGAATGCCCAATAGTAACCACACGGGCTGAGGCACGGCCGTGTGTCTCAACCGTGTAGAAGACACGGCCATAGGACATGGGCATGTGCCCAAGCTGTGTAAAGTCTGCACCTTGAACGTGAAATTTAGAATTTCTACACGGCCTAGCACACGGGCGTGTGCCTTGGCCGTGTGACCCTAAATTGTTGCTGACGTCAGAAATAGAATGTCAAGGTTTTTGCACATAGGCCGAGACACGGGCGTGTCATGACCGTGTGAGGGACACGGGCCATGGACACGGGCGTGTGCCAGGCCGTGTGAAAACCCCTGTAGGTTTAAATTGAGAAATAAATCCACACGGACACGGGACACGGGTGTGTCCCTATATGCTGAGGCCGTGTGAGTTACACGATCCTTCAACATGACCATATTATTAAGTCACACGGGCGTGTCGGTAATCCACACGGGCGTGTGCCCTTGTTATTAGTGACATTTTCCAAAGTTTTTCTAAAGAACTCGGTTTGGTCCCGAACCGTTTCTAAAGTGTGTTTTGGGCCTCGTGGGCTCATATTAGGGATTTTAAGACAAAGTTTGAAAATTTTTTTAAATTTGAACGAACTTTTATGATCAGAAATATATATTCGTATGTGTTTGAGTTAGGTAACGCCTCATACCCTGTTTCAGCGTCGAACACGGGTAAGGGGTGTTACATTTAGTGGTATCAGAGCTATGGTTTAGTCGATTCTCGGACTAACCTAGCATGTGTACGAGTCTAGCTATACATGCCATATATGAATTATGATAGTGTGACGACTCCTGACAATTTAAAATGTGTTTTTTATATAGTAAATGGATCCTGACGGAGCAGTGGCGGATGATATTGAAAGTAATGTGTCGAATCCCGCAGAAGGGACTGTGCCAGTCGAAAGTGGGACCGTGACACTAAGTCAGGGCGGAGGGGCTAGAAAAGCCTTCCCCCATATGATGAATGTCTGGTATTCGGAGTTTGTTCGTGCAAACCCAAACGCTACACCTCCTCCACCCCCTCCAATTCCCCAGCCTGCCCCTACAACTCCCCAAGTAGTGGAAATGATTAGAAGGGAAAAACCTCCGGTAGACAAAATTCGAAAGTAAGGGGCCGAAGAATTTTGAGTGAATATAGATGATGACCCAGAAAGGGCAGAGTTCTGGCTAGAAAATACCATTATGGTATTCGATGAATTGTCTTACACACCTGAGGAGTGCATGAAGTGTGTTGTGTCACTCCTGCGAGACTCAGCCTACCAATGGTGGAACACCCTTTTGTCAGTTGTACCGAGGGAGAGGATAACTTGGGAATTCTTCCAGGAAGAGTTTCGTAAAAAGTATATTAGCCAGAGTTTTATCGATCAGAAAAGAAAGGAATTCCTTAAGCTAAAACAAGGTCGAATGGCGGTAACCGAGTATGAGCGTGAGTTTGTAAGGCTCAGTAAATACGCTCGGGAGTGCGTATCCACCGAAGCCATCATGTGTAAGAGGTTTGAGAACAGATTAAATGAAGACATCCGACTATTAGTTGGCATCCTGGAATAAAAGGAGTTTGTGGTTCTTGTTGAGAGAGCATGCAAGGCCGAAGAATTGGCCAAAGAGAAAAGAAAAGCTAGAATCGACTCTCGTGACTCAAAGAAAAGACAGTTGGGAAAATCATTTCAGTCCTCATCCAAGAAATCGAGAGAGTTTACTACTCGATCCAATGCTTCAGTTGGATTCTCGAACAGAAATAGGAGTAAGCAGTATTCGGTTTCTAAGGCTCAGACCACTTCTATTGCGAGTGTTGGTAGTGCTCGACCAAATAAACCGGAGTGTTCGCAGTGTGGTAGACGACATTTCGGTGAGTGTCGAGGAAATGAAAGAGGCTATTTCAAGTGTTTTTCACTAGACCACTTCATTCGAAACTATCCTGAGATGGATGAGAAAGACAGAAAGCAAGATGTGCGAGCGAGTAATGCTCCTTCTAGAGGTAAACCACAAAAAAACCTGGTAAGTGGGGCTAGCAGTAGAGGTGCGCCTAGAGATTCCACTGTGAGATCAGATGGTAAAGCTCCTGCAAGGACTTATGCCATTCGCACTCGCGAAGAGGCTTCATCCCCAGAAGTGATTAAGGGTACTTTTTCTCTTTATGATATCTCTGTTGTTGCTTTGATTGATCCGGGGTCTACCCATTCGTATGCTTGTGTGAAATTGGTGTCTAGAATGAATATGCCTGTTGAGTCTACAGAATTTGTGATTAAAGTGTCAAACCCATTAGGCAAGCATGTGTTAGTTGATCGAATATGTAGAAATTGTCTCTTGACAATTAGAGGTTATTGTTTTCCGGCTAACCTCATTTTGTTGCCGTTTGATGAATTTGACGTGATTCTTGGCATGGATTGGTTAACTGCTCATGATGTGATAGTAAATTATGGAAGAAAATTTATTGAACTGAAAAGTGAAAATAGGGATATTATTCGGGTTGAATCAGGTGAACTGGATAGCTTACCTGTACTGATTTTTTCTATGACTGCTGAGAAATACATGAGAAAAGGGTATGAGTCCTATCTTGCATTTGTGTTGAATACCCAAGATTCGAAAGTAAAGATTGAGTCCGTACCTGTGGTATGTGAGTACCTGGATGTGTTTCCGGAAGAGTTGCCCGGATTGCCTCCAACTAGGGAAGTTGAGTTTGGTATCGAGTTAGTCCCTGGTACGGCACCTATTTTGGTTGCCCCGTATAGGATGGCACCTTTGGAGTTAAAAGAGTTGAAGGTTCAGCTACAAGAGTTAACGGATAAGGGTTTTGTGAGACCGAGTTATTCTCCTTGTGGTGCTCCGGTACTTTTTGTAAAAAAGAAAGACGGGTCGATGAGATTATGTATAGAGTACCGACAACTCAACAAGGTTACAGTTAAGAACAAGTATCCTTTTCCAAGGATCAACGACTTGTTTGACCAATTGAAATGAGCCACAGTGTTTTCTAAGATAGACCTGAGGTCCCGTTATTACCAGCTGAGAGATAAGGAACAAGATGTACCGAAAACTGCGTTTCGGACGAGGTACGGGCACTATGAGTTTCTGGTCATGGCTTTGGCTTAACAAATGCTCTCGCCGTGTTTATGGATTTAATGAATCGTATTTTCTGACCGTACTTGGATAAGTTTGTTGTTGTTTTTATCGATGATATATTAATTTATTCTCGTGATGAGAGTGAGCACGAGAAGCATTTAAGAACTATTTTGCAGAATTTAAGAGATAAGCAGTTGTATGCTAAGTTTAGCAAAAGTGAATTTTGGCTTCGAGAAGTCAGATTCTTGGGACACATCGTGTCGGGCGATGGAATTAGAGTTGACCCGAGTAAGATATCAGCTATCGTTAATTGGAAACCGCCAAGGAATGTGCTAAAGATTAGAAGCTTTTTGAGCTTAGCGGGATACTATAGACGATTTGTTAAAGGATTCTCCCTGATTGCTACACCAATGACGAGGTTGTTACAGAAATATGTCAAGTTCAAATGGACAGAGAAGTGCCAACAGAGTTTTGAGAATAAAAGCATTGTTGACTGAAGCCCCAGTTTTAGTGCAACCGGAACCGGGGAAGGAACTTGTGGTGTATAGCGATGCATCCTTAAATGAATTGGGGTGTGTGCTTATGCAAAAAGGCAAGGTAATAGCATATGCCTCGAGACAACTGAAGCCACATGATAAAAATTATCCGACTCACAACTTAGAGTTAGCCGCCATAGTGTTCGCACTGAAGATTTGGAGACGCCATTTATATGGCGAGAGATGCCGAGTGTTCACTGACCATAAAAGTCTAAAGTATTTGATGACTCAAAAGGAGTTAAACCTACAGCAACGGAGATGGTTAGAATTGATAAAGGATTATCGACTATCACCCGGGGAAGGCGAACGTGGTTGCTGATGCTTTGAGTATGAAGTCATTGTTTGCCTTGAGGGCTATGAACACTCAGTTGTTAGTAACCGACGATGGTTTGATTTTAGCCGAGTTGAGAGCGAAACCAAAGTTTTTACAAGAGATCTGCGAAGCTCAGAAAGGTAATAAAGAATTGCAAGCTAAGAAAACTTAGTGTGAGACGGGTATAGAATCAGACTTTCGGATTGGTTCAAATGGCTGTTTAATGTTTCGAGACAGAATTTGTGTACCCAAAGATGGTGAGCTTATTTGGAAAATTCTGCATGAGGCACATAACAGTTGTATGTCTATCCATCCGGGTAGTGTGAAAATGTATAATGACTTGAAGAAAATGTATTGGTGGTCGAGAATGAAAAGAGACATTCAGAGTTTGTCTCTAAGTGTTTAATTTGTCAGCAAGTGAAAGCCGAACACCAAGTACCTTCGGGTTTACTTCAGCCCGTGATGGTCCTCGAGTGGAAATAGGACCGTATTACCATGGATTTTGTGTCTGGATTGCCGTTGACGCCAAAGAAGAAAGATGTTGTTTGGGTTGTGGTTGATAGGCTAACTAAGTCGGCTCATTTTATACCGGTGCGTACCGATTATCCACTTGAGAAATTGGCCGATTTGTATGTTTCTGAAATTGTGAGACTTCACGGAGTACCTTTATCGATCATTTCAGATAGAGATTCGAGGTTCACATCACGGTTTTGGAAAAAATTGCAAGAAGCGTCGGGGACAAAACTGAATTTTAGTACTGGTTTCCACCCGCAATCCGACGGTCAGTCGGAAAGAGTAATCCAGATTCTTGAAGATATGTTGCGGTGTTGTGTTCTTGAGTTCCAAGGCAGTTGGGAAAGGTACTTATCGTTGGTGGAGTTTGCCTACAACAATAGTTATCAGTCGAGTTTGAAAATGGTGCCTTATGAGGCTTTGTATGGGCATAAGTGCTGAATGCCCTTGTATTGGACCGAACTCAAAGAAAATCAGATTCACGGGGTTGACTTAGTCAAAGAGACCAAAGAGAAAGTAAAGGTAATTCGTGACTGTTTGAAGGCCGCTTCGGATAGACAAAAATCCTATGCGGATTTGAAACGAAAAGAAATTGAGTTTCAAGTTAGTGATAAGGTGTTCTTGAAAGTATCTCCGTGGAAGAAAGTCCTCAGATTTGGTAAGAAAGGCAAATTAAGTCCACGTTTTATTGGACTTTATGAGCTTTACCGTCTGAATTAGAGAAGATCCATGAGGTTTTCCATGTGTCTATGTTGCGCCGTTATCATTCTGATCCTTCACACGTTATTTCACCAGCAGAGGTTGAAATTTGACCGGATATGACCTATGGTGAAGAGCCGGTTAAGATTTTAGATCGAGAGGTCAAGCAATTGAGAAATCAAAGTATAGCACTCGTGAAAGTACTATGGCATAGACATGGGGTTGAAGAGGCTACATGGGAGCCCGAGGAGACTATGAGAGAGCAATACCCAAACCTTTTCACTGGCAAGATTTTCGGGGACGAAAATACCTAAAGGGGGAGAATTGTAACAGCCCGATTTTGGGGCTAGTCAGAATAGTGGTTTCGAGACCACAAATTCGAGGTTGGAGAAATTATTTTTTTATATATTATTTTATGTTTTATAGCATGATTATACGAGTGTTTGAAAATTTTAGTGAATTAATTTTAGCGATTGCTTGCTTAATTTTGAAAAAGGACTGAATAGCACAAAAGGCGAAAGTTTTGTTTTAATAGCTAAGGGTGTTAATTAGCTATGGAACATTAAAATTAGAAGTCCTTATTGAATAAATAGACCCCAAAGTGATTAGTGGCTGAACATGGAGACAAAGAAATTTAAAAGTCAAAAGTTTGGTGGCATTAGGTGACTTAATTGATAAAATAAAAAAAGTTTTCATCTTTTTCATTCTCTCTTTCTTCTCCACCGATTTTCACTCAAGAAAAGGGTCATGAAAGCTTGAAAATTTCAGCAACCTTTTATCCTTGCAAGTAAGTCATCTTGATGGTCATTTTTGATGATTTTTGTGTTTTTGAAACCCTTATAGCTTAATCTAGTTAATGAGGGGACTATTTTGCAAAATGGTTGAACGTCTAGGGTTTTTCCATGGGAGAATTAATGTTGTTTGCTGAATTTTTATGGAAGAAAATGAATCTTGGTTGTTTAATAAACAACTTTTGTGAAAGGATTTTTCATGAAAACACCTAAAAGGACTATTTTGTAAAAGTTACAAAATGGGCAGTAAATGTGTGAAATAATTGGAATTGTGAGTTGCTATAAGCTTAAAATAGATTCAGCTAAGCATGGTTAATGAGGAAATTTGATGAAAATCTTTTTACGAGCCTAGGGGTAAAATCATAATTTTGTGAAAGTCTAGGGGCAAAATGGAAATTTTACCAAAGTAGAAATTTTGAAATGTTTTGATTAATGTGGCGATTAAATGAGTAAATTTTTTCATTTTAGATCAAGAAAAATGAGATCCGAACTTAGACCGGGGGAAAACCAAAACAGTGGACTAAATCGAACTAGTCACCCATATTTTGTATACCGAGGTGAGTTGTACGTAAATAATACAACTCTATTGTTATTATGCATTAAAAAATTGATATTGCATAAAATGTTTGATTATTGTTATAAATATGCATGACGAAATTTGATGTGATATACTCCCGGTTGAACCTTAGGAATAGATTGGATATCCAAGCCATGACATTTGGTTGATATGTGTGCTAGTGTAAGACCATGTCTGAGACATGGCATCAGCCACATTATGAAAGCCAATGTAAGACCATGTCTGGGACATGGCATCAGCCTCGATATGTGAGCCAATGTAAGACCATGTCTGGGACATGGCATCGGCCTCGATATGTGAGCCAGTGTAAGACCATGTCTGGGACATGGCATCGGCATTGAGACGAGAGCTAGTGTAAGACCATGTCTGGGACATGGCATCGACCTCGATATGTGAGCCAGTGGAAGACCATGTTTGGGACATGGCATCAGCCTCGATATGTGAGCCAGTGTAATACCATGTCTTGGACATGGCATCGGCATTGTACTCTCTTGTGTGAGGCTTGTCGAGTATCCTTTGGTATTCCAACTGGTTCAACGGGCAATTTAAAGCTTGTGTCAAAAGTAAGAAAAGTTACAACTATGTTTTAAGTGATACAGGTGCCTACACGAAATTCATGAGAAATGAGCTCGATTTATGTTGTGTGTTTAGTAAGGATGAAAATGAGTAAGTTATGCCTTAAAATCATTTGAGAATTATGTGCAAGTTTATACTATGTTATGAGTATAATAATGTATGGTAATTATTTTTAGTTATTTACATGCGACTTACTAAGCTTTATGCTTACTCCCTTTCCTTTCCATTTTCTTATATTATCGCCAAGCTAGCTCGGGGATCAAAGGACGTCGAAGGCTCGATCACACTATCAATCTGAACATTTGGTATAGTTAGATTTATCATTTTGAGTATGGCATGTATAGGGACTTTGTCTTTGTCAAGTGTCATATTGTTTTGGCCAAATGTGTTGGCTTGTCTTGAAGATTGATTCATTTTGTATAAGGCCATGGATGATGGCTATTACTTATTATTGATATATGAAAATGATGATGTTTTTCATAAATGTGCAAAATGCATGGTTGAGTATTTGGTAGGTTAATGCATGAATGAGTAGGTTATTTGATGTGGCTTATGTTGGTGCAAGTAAGGGTGGCAGAAAGGGCTTGGTAAATAGCTTTGTTTTTGTCCACACAGGTAGACACACGAGCGTGTGTCTAGGCCGTGTGTGACACACGGTCTGCCCCATGGGCGTGTAGTCCGGCCATGTGTTCCCCTGCACCTTAATTTGGTAAAACAGAATGCCCAATAGTAACCACATAATGAGGCACGGCCGCAGTGTCTCAAGCAGTGTAGAAGACACGACCATAGGATATGGGCATGTGCCCAGGCCGTGTAAAGTCTGCACCTTGAACGTAAAATTTAGAATTTCTACACGGCCTAGCACACGGGCGTGTGCCTTGGCCGTGTGACCCTAAATTGTTGCTAACGTTAGAAATAGACTGTCAAGTTTTTTGCACACGGGCTGAGACACGGGCGTGTCATGGCCGTGTGAGGGACACGGGCGTGTGCCAGGCTGTGTGAAAACCCCTGTAGGTTCGAGTTGAGAAATAAATCCACACGGACATAGGACACGGGTGTGTCCCTATATGCTGAGGCCGTGTGAGTTACACGGTCCTTCAACATGACCATGTTATTAAGTCACACAGGCGTGTCGCCCATCCACACTGGCGTGTGCCCCTGTTATTAGTGACATTTTCCAAAGTTTTTCTAAAGAACTCGGTTTGGTCCCGAACCGTTTCTAAAGTGTGTTTTGGGCCTCGTAGGCTCATATTAGAGATTTTAAGACAAAGTTTGAAAAGTTTTTAAATTTGAACAAACTTTTATGATCGGAAATGTATGTTCATATGTGTTTGAGTTAGGTAACGCCTCATACCCTGTTCCGGCGTCGAACACGGGGAAGGGGTGTTACAATTGACATGCTATTTTTAGTAAACTCAAAAGGCTCCTCACAAGTATAAATACCCCTAGCCATTCACCCATTTCATTCATCCCTCAATCATCTTCTTTTCTCTCTTTTCCATTTTCCATTCCTCAAGAGAGTTTTGTAAGGCTTTGAAAGGCAGCCCCATTCAGCCATTTTAGAAGCAATTCAGCTTGGTTGTCACGGCAAGTAGTGAAGAACAAAATAGGAGCAACGTGAGCTGTGCCCTGGAGAACCACAGGAAATAGCTTGTTTTTCTTTTCCCTTTACTCTTTTATTTTTTGTTCAATTCAAGAAACATGATTGTAACTGAGTTTTATGTTTTTAATATAATCATGGTTGCTTAATTCTTTCAGTGCTAGAATGATTTAAATTCCATAGCTTAGATTATTTTTTAACACCCCGAACCCGGCCTAGAAGTTAAGCCTGAATCTGGGGTGCCACATAGAAGTAAAAACTTGCTTGAGAAATACAGCCTCTTTGTTAAAAACCCAAAACACTTAAGCAATTCATGTCTAATTGAAAATGTAATTATCTTTAAAAACCTTTTCGTTTGCGGAAGCATCTTTGAAATAAACAATTTACGAAAATGTGACTGTAACATCCCAAAAATGGGGTATTTGGAATTTAATTATTTTCTTATTATGAACTGCTGTGATATTATTAATGGAATAATAGAGCTTAATTTAAGGCTTTGAGTGTGCCCGGTTTGATAGAAAAATTTCAGTTTTAACTTTAAAAGTAGGGAGCCTTAACAAGTGGGTGTTATAAGAATAAATGGGGATAATTTGGACATAACATGAGCCTAGAATAAGTGGCAAAGCAAGCCCACTTAAGAGCTAGCATGTGACGCCACTAAGGAGCAAGGGAGAGCCTTGGTTCGAGTCACAAAATCCCTTCCTTTTGCTCTTTATTTGGATCGGCACAAGGAGAGAAATTCTCTCCTTGAATTCTTTTTATTATTATTAATAAGAGATAATATGAGCTTTTAAAATTTGGTTTTTTTTATTTGGATAATAAGGAGGCTATTTTACTCATGGATTATCATGGGATTAATTAGAGATGGCAAGAGGAAAAATAGGTATTTGGGGTATTCAAATTAATTGGAATACTTTCAAGGGAGTTTAGCGAATTTGAACTCCTTGTTGGAAAGGAGTGGACTGCAAGGTGTTGGGGGGATAAGGGCGAATTTGCCTAGTGATTTACTTCACAAAATTCGGCTAGCCTTCACTTCTTTTAGATTTTCTCTCATTCTCCCTCAAGCAAAACATCATTTCCATATAACTTTTCCTTCTTTTTGGCCGAATTCTCTACACCCTCTCCAACCTATTTCCTTTTCTTTTCTTCTCAAAGTCCAGCCTTGATTGATATTGGAATCAACCATAGCCGAACCTACACCTTACCCTTTGCCGAAATCCCTTTTCTCCCTGTTAAACTCTCTCTAGCCGAATATACATCTCATCTTGGTGCCAAGTTTCTTTTCCCTATCTTGAAACACCTTGGCCGAACAATAAAGGTAGGATAGATCTCTTGAATCTTCCTTGGCAAACGATTTAAGAAAGTAAGTATCTAGGCCGAATGCCTATTGTTCTTCTCATTCATATTCATCGACTTTTACAAGAGTAAGTGCTGATTTCGGCAGGAAAGGCTCCTAAACACTTTGTAATCGATTCCTTTTAGGTACTTCGGGATCTCAAAGTAGTGAGATCGGATCTTTCATTCCTTAACAATCGGATTTGGGTAAGTAGTGGTAAGGTTCTATTCTTAGTATTTAATTAGTATTCAATTAAGCCGAAGGCTATTAGTTTTACTTACTAATCAATGGTGATTTGTGAGCGATTTGGGAATCAAGTATTGCGATTAGTATCCAAAAGTGTGAAGGTAAGAATTCGGGTTCACAAGGAACCTCTCAAATTAATGGTTGGCCGATTAGGCCATAGTACTAATATAGGTATTTGGCCGAATATAGGGATCAGCAGATCTAGGGTGGCCAACGTTTCTTTTCGGATTTAGAACATCCAAGGGTGACAGTGTGTGTACATACACACTTATAATTAATTAAATGTACTAAATCATTGTGTGTGCTAACCTAGGATCTGTGTAGATTCGGGATTAATACCATGAATGGTATAAGCAAGGAAACAGTAAGTCCTTGTTGACTATGAAATATTTTAAGATGCTTTTGGGAAGCATGGTGTGTCAGTACACGTTGCTTATTGTTGATGATAAAACCTGTACATGTGATTAAGTACATGGTAGCATAAATTATGTGATATAAATGTTGATGTGGGATTGATGAGTGGAGGGGCGGTGATGTTTCGTCTTGACGAGCACCGTTGTTTTGGTAACACTGCTTTGTGACTATATGTCACCGTGAGGTTTGGTACCTCCGGAGGTTTGGTACCTCATAGCGACTTGTCCCGTGGTTAACACCACCGTGGGTTGGCCCCACTTGAGATATGGGATCGTCTGCGGTGATTTGGTATCACACGATGGGTTGGCCCCATCACCCGATTTGTGTCTACGGACACGGTGCTTTGGTAGCACATCGTGACTATATGTCACCGGTGGTTTGGCACCACCGGTGTTTTGGTAACACATTGTGACTACGGTCACCGGTGGTTTGGTACCACATGGGGTAGACAAAGGCGTTTGGTTGGCTAGGTCGGGTGCATGACTTAGTACATGATGATTGATTATATGTGTGTATGAAATTGTTTAAATACGAGGAAGGGTTACATCTCGAGTCTTGGTGACTCACCTTCTCCTTTAACATTTTCAGGTGGCTCGTAGATGGCGGTTGAGGAGCCGGTTGGACTCGAGGTGGCCATGCAAATGGACTTGCATAAACCGAACTTAAACTTAGTTATTTTATTTTATTGGGTTGTTTTATTTTGGTTGTAATAAGGCCTCCATAAACTTTATTTGTGTTATTTCATATATGTTGGATATTTACTTTAAACTATACTATTAAAACCGAATTAAAATCACATGTTTTCTTAAATTAACACGAAAATGTTTTATCGTGCCATCGGGCACACTTGAAATTTGTATAATAATAGGACTTAATTAAACTTCCAAATTAAATCTAAGTATAGTTTTGGCAAGATAACCAAAAACGAGGGTTTTCAACAAAACTTAAATTGGTTCTAGATGGTGTTCAAAAGTTTTTCTCCGTAGCAAATCAAATTCGGTCGTAATGTTTGGGCCGGGTTTGGGTTGTTACAAAATTGGTATCAGAGCCCAGATCAAAGCTTGGCTATGGGGGCCCAAGGCCCAAAAATGTTTTGGTAGGCCTTATGGAATGATTTTTGGTTTTTGAACAGCATGGCGAGTCTCCGGCACCAATCCGCCGAGGTAAGTATATCTAAACCTCTTGGTGAATTATATTCGTAGAAGGGTAGGAAGCATGGAACGTAGATAGACTTATAGGACTTGGACCCTAAGGTTAGATTACTCAAACACAAACAAAGCATAAGACTTAAGGAACTAAACCAACCTATGACTTAGTCAATGAGCTAGGGTGTGGTAACCCCTCATGCACGCATGTCTAGGATTGGATCCGGAAGAGCACGGTATTTAAGCGGTCCTCGTGACTCACCTCCTCTTCGCAGTATCCTACCAGTGCGTAGCTTCGGTTTACCCTAACTCGTAAGGCTCGGTGGTGTGGTAACCTCTCGTGCGCATGTCTAGAAAGGTTCGGTGAGAGCTTGGTATTTAAGCGGTCCGCGTGACCCACCTCCTCTTCACTCGACTCGCACTGGTGCGTAGCTTTGGTTCACCCCGACCGGGAGGGCTCGGTCATAGGCTAAACACAATGATTAAAACCGAAAGGGAATTAGCCTTGTTTTTTGAAATAGAATGAAACAACAACCCTAATGTTTTCAAAACTTGTGCAATAACTTTCTCAAACCCTAGAACATTACTTTTACAACGCTTTTTCTCGAAAAACTTGACTTGTGAAAAATTTGAAATACCCTTAGGAGTAAAATTACGTAATGCCCTCGACCCATAAAATATTAATTCAATGGTTTTGCCAAGAATTTCAACTATTTTACAAATATTCAACAACTTAGCTTTGGAAATCATCAACAAAATATTTTGGTTCTAGAAAATTACGAAAATGCCCCTGTAGGAAAAAAGCGAAAATACCCCTGGGTTAGAAATGGGCAAAAATGTCCGATGAGCGAATAGGTATGGAAAGTATTAAGGAATGGATGCATGAACTTCTTTGTGTGAACTAGGATAGGAAACTGAAACTTTGTTTGCTCGAAAGAATCTCTGATTAAACCTTATCCATAAAATTTCGTCGCGAGTAATAAAGTGAAACAAATGCTAACGCATATAAAATTTTTCTTAACCGCATTAAAAGCGCGGTAGATAGAATGAGTTCTAGAGGACGTGGACGCCGTGGGACGTGGTAGGGGTAGGATGACGGTGTCTGAACCCGTCAGGTCAGGACAAGGTTCAGAAAATGAGGTACCACTGCCACCACCACCTCCTACTTTTAGAGCTGAGGAGCCGGATCGGCCGGTGGCGGCGGTATCGCAAGTCGCGTGTTGCGAGTTTTGGAGATGGTGGTGGGGGTGGTGGAAATGTGGGAGCTTGGAAATCTGTCCCGAGCGACTCCGATCTAACGGAGCGGAGGTATTCCGAGGTGTGTCGAGTGGCACCAGTCTGTGGAATTGGCTAGAGTCAATGAAAGAATCATGGATGACCTTGACCGACCGAGGAAGAAAAGCTAAAAGAGGCGGTGTCGCTTCTAAAGGATGAAGCGTATCGGTGGTGGCTTACGGTTCGAGATGGGGCTACGCAGATGAATTGACTTGGGAATATTTCGAACCACCTATCGGAAGAAGTATGTGGGTACCAGCTACACCGACGCCAGCAGAGAAAGGCTTTTCGGGATTAGTGCAAGGAACTAAGTCCGTGTCGGAATATGAGGCGGATTTTTTTAAGGTGAGTAGGTATGCGAGAGGCATCGTGTTCATCGAACATGAGCGTGTGTCCGCTTTGAGGACGGACTCGAGATGATTTAAGGTTCTTGATTGCCCCACAAGAGAGTTCGTGAGTTCTCATCCCTAGTGGAGAAGGCTAAGGTAGTGAAGGGATCAAGGAGGCCGTGAGGCAAAGCTATAGTAAGAACAATCGAAGAGAGGATTTGGGTCGGTGGATCAAGCGGTAGTGCTCGGAAGAAGGCTAGGCCAAGTGGGCCCAATCAGGCGGCAAGGCCCACGACTACTAATCAGAGGCCGACTCAGTGTAATCGCTGTGGAAAGACCCATTGGGGAGGTTGTTGGACCGGTGACAAAGGATGTTTTGAGTGTGGGTCTTTGGAGCATCGTGTCGAGATTGTCCCAAAAAGCGGCTAAGAAGCGGCCGAGAGGCGTAACCGTGCTCAGGATAGAAATGTAGGACCACAAAGGGTCGTGGTAATGGCAGAGGAAACAACGGTCCTAACCGAGGTCGTGGAACTCAAGGCAGAGGTTCAGGCAACACAGAGGCTAGGCAGCCTGGCTTAGTTTACGCAGCGAGGTGTCGCGAGGAAGGTGACGCACCGGATGTCATAACCGCATGCGTTTCTAATTTTTGGTTTTCCTTATGTTGCATTGATTGATGTGGGCTCGACGCACTCGTACATTGCTAGTAGTGTGGTAGGAACTATGGACCTAAACTCTGAAACTGCTTCTAGGGAGATGACTGTAGTTAGCCCTTTAGGTCACTCCGTAGTCGTAGATAGACTATATAGAGGCGTACCCCTAGAACTTCAAGGGGTAGTGTTCGTGGCCGATCTGATGGAACTACCGTTTGGGGAGTTCGATTTGATCCTCGGTATGGATTGGTTGGTTAAGTACCAAGCGAATTTGGATTGCGCGGCTAAGCGCATGGTCCTTACGACGGCTGAAGGTGAGGAAGTGGTTATGATAGGAGATAGAAGGAATTACCTATCCAATGTAGTGACTGCCTTGAAGGCTGAAAAGATGGTCAAGAAGGGTTGTGAGGCGTATTTGGTTCAAATCCGTGCTTTGGAAGCTAAGGGGTTAGTAGTTGGAAAGGTCCGAACGGTTGGGGAATTTGGCCGATGTGTTCCCGGAAGAACTTCCGGTCCGCCTCCGGACCGGGAAGTCGAATTCGGTATAGACTTCAGCACCGAGCGGCACTGTGTCTATAGCACCATACCGAATGGCACCAAAGGAATTGGTGGAGCTAAAGGCTCAAATTCAGGAGCTCTTGGATAGAGGGTTCATTCGACCAAGTATATCTCCGTGGGGAGCACCTGTGTTGTTTGTCAAGAAGAAGGACGGTTCTATGCGGATGTGCATCGACTACCGTCAGTTAAACAAGTTAACGATCAAGAACAAATACCCGTTGCCTCGGATCGATGACTTGTTTGATCAACTGAGAGGCGCGTCGGTATTCTCAAAGATAGACCTTAGGCCAGGTTACCATCAACTTAAGGTGAAGGAGGTTGATGTGCACAAGACGGCATTCCGAACTCGGTATGGGCATTTCGAGTTCTTAGTGATGCCATTCGGGTTGACCAATGCACCGGCAGCATTTATGGACTTGATGAATAGAGTATTTTAACAGTACTTGGACCAATTCGTCGTGGTGTTCATCGACGACATATTGGTTTATTCAAAGACAGAAGAGGAGCATGACAAGCATTTACGGATAGTTACGCAAGTATTGAGGAGAAACAATTATATGCCAAATTCGGTAAGTGCGAATTTTGGGTGAGGGAAGTAGCTTTCTTAGGGCACGTGGTTGGCGGAAGGAATTAGAGTTGACCTCGCAAGATTGAAGCAAAGATTGGAGTGGAAACCACCTAGGTCGGGTGGTGAAATACGAAGTTTTCGGGTTTAGCAGGTACTATCGGAGATTCGTGGAGGATTCTCTCTAATAGCAAACACCGTTAACTAAGTTGCTAAGGAAAGGTGTCCCATTTGTATGGACAGAGAAGCGACAAGGAAGCTTTGATAAGTTAAGGAAAATTTTGTGGAAGCTCGGTTTTGGTACGACTGAAGCGGGGAAAGTTATTCACGATCTATTGTGATGCATCTCACACCGGTTTGGGATGTGTGTTGATGCAGATGGGAAGGTAGTAGCCTATGCATCCCGCCGATTAAGACCGCATGAGGTTAACTACCCAACGCACGACTTGGAGTTAGCGGCAATGCGTCTTCGCTCAAGATATGGAGACATTACCGTATGGGGAGAAGTCGATAGTCTACACGGATCACAAAAGCTTGAGGTATCTTCCGACTCGAAGGATCCGAATACGAGACAGCGTCGATGGATTGAACTACTAAAGGACTACGATTGTTCAATCGAGTACCATCCGGTAAGGCTAATGTGGTAGCTGACGCATTGAGCCGGAAGGTTGTAACGGACTTAAGAGCAATGTTCGCTCGGTTGAGTCTATATGATGATGGGAGTCTTTTGGCGGAACTTCAAGTAAAGCCAACATGGATTGAGGAGATTAAGGAAAAGCAGTTAGTGGATGAAGGCTTGAGCGCTAAGAGGGTACAAGTTCGGGATGGTGGTTTGGAAGGGTCTGATCTGTCTAGTGAGGAGTGCTTTGTTTTCAAGGACGAGCTTGTATGCCAAGGGATCTGAAATTAAGGCGTAAAATTCTCCAAGATGCACATAGCAGCCCATACGCTATGCATCCTGGGGAAGCAAGATGTATGGAGATTTGCAAAGCGCTTACAGTGGCCGGGGTTGAAGCGTGAGATAACCGAGTTCGTAGGGGAAGTGTCCGACGTGCCAAAGAGTTAAGGGTGAACATCGATTACCCTCGGGATTACTTCAACCGATAAAGATCCTCAATGGAAATGGGAGAGGATCACCATGGATTTTGTTAGTGGGCTACCCCTTACGCCCACCAAGAAAGATGCGATTTGGGTAATTGTGGATCGCCTGACTAAATCAGCTCACTTCATGCCGGTGAGAATGGATTACTCACTCCAGAAGCTAGCGAAGCTGTATGTGAGTGAGATAGTGAGGTTGCATGGTGTGCCAGTATCGATTATCTTGGATAGGGATCCCAGATTCACGTCAAGGTTCGGAAAGCGTTGCATCAAGCTTTGGGTACACGGTTAGATTTCGAAGACGGCTTTCCATCCACAAATCGACGGACAATCGGAAAGGGTGATACTGATTTTAGAAGACATGTTAAGAGGTTGTGTCTTGGATTTTAGTGGTGGTTGGGAGGAGTACCTACCATTAGCGGAATTCGCTTATAACAATAGTTATCAAGCGAGTATTCAAATGGCTCCATATGAGGCCCTATATGGACGAAAATGCCGTACTCCTACATGTTGGACGGAGTTGGGTGAACGACAAGTTCGGGTCCGAATTGGTAATGCAGAGATCAAGACAAAGTCAAGGTGATTAGGTCTCGTCTCAAAGAAGCATCAGATAGACAGAAGTCTTATGCCGATCTCAAACGCAAGGAAATGGAGTATGCTGTGGGAGACAAGGTCTTTCTGAAGGTGTCGCCTTGGAAAAAGGTGTTGAGATTTGGACGAAAAGGGAAGCTGAGCCCAAGGTTCATCGGGCCATATACAGTTGTAAAGCGAGTAGGACCGGTAGCTTATCAGCTAGAGTTGCCGGCAGAACTGAATCAGATTCATGACGTATTTCATGTATCAATGCTGAGACGGTATCGGTCAGATCCTTCGCACGTTGTGCCAGTAGCAGAGATTGAGGTAAACTCGGATTTATCTTTTGAAGAAGAACCGGTTCAGATTGTAGACCGAGATGTGAAGGTTCTACGTAGGAAGGCAGTGCCTTTAGTGAAAGTGCTATGGCGGAACCATGGAGTGGAAGAAGCTACGTGGGAGCCCGAGGAGGTGATGCGGCAGCAATACCCCCATCTCTTTTGATCAAGGAATTTCGAGGACGAAATTTATTTTAAGGGGGGTAGAACTGTAACATCCCAAAAATGGGGTATTTGGAATTTAATTATTTTCTTATTATGAACTGCTGTGATATTATTAATGGAATAATAGAGCTTAATTTAAGGCTTTGAGTGTGCCCGGTTTGATAGAAAAATTTCAGTTTTAACTTTAAAAGTAGGGAGCCTTAACAAGTGGGTGTTATAAGAATAAATGGGGATAATTTGGACATAACATGAGCCTAGAATAAGTGGCAAAGCAAGCCCACTTAAGAGCTAGCATGTGACGCCACCAAGGAGCAAGGGAGAGCCTTGGTTCGAGTCACAAAATCCCTTCCTTTTTGCTCTTTATTTGGACGGCACAAGGGGAGAGAAATTCTCTCCTTGAATTCTTTTTATTATTATTAATAAGAGATAATATGAGCTTTTAAAATTTGGTTTTTATTTGGATAATAAGGAGGCTATTTTACTCATGGATTATCATGGGATTAATTAGAGATGGCAAGAGGAAAAATAGGTATTTGGGGTATTCAAATTAATTGGAATACTTTCAAGGGAGTTTAGCCGAATTTGAACTCCTTGTTGAAAGGAGTGGACGGCAAGGTGTTGGGGGGGGATAAGGCCGAATTTGCCTAGTGAGTTACTTCACAAAATTCGGCTAGCCTTCACTTCTTTTAGATTTTCTCTCATTCTCCTCAAGCAAAACATCATTTCCATATAACTTTTCCTTCTTTTGGCCGAATTCTCTACACCCTCTCCAACCTATTTCCTTTTCTTTTCTTCTCAAAGTCCAAATTTTTGATTGATATTGGAATCAACCATAGCCAGAACCTACACCTTACCCTTTGCCGAAATCCCTTTTCTCCCTGTTAAACTCTCTCTAGCCGAATATACATCTCATCTTGGTGCCAAGTTTCTTTTCCTATCTTGAAACACCTTGGCCGAACAATAAAGGTAGGATAGATCTCTTGAATCTTCCTTGGCAAACGATTTAAGAAAGTAAGTATCTAGGCCGAATGCCTATTGTTCTTCTCATTCATATTCATCGACTTTTACAAGAGTAAGTGCTGATTTCAGCAGGAAAGGCTCCTAAACACTTTGGTAATCGATTCCTTTTAGGTACTTCGGGATCTCAAAGTAGTGAGATCGGATCTTTCATTCCTTAACAATCGGATTTGGGTAAGTAGTGGTAAGGTTCTATTCTTAGTATTTAATTAGTATTCAATTAAGCCGAAGGCTATTAGTTTTACTTACTAATCAATGGTGATTGACGAGCAGATTTGGGAATCAAGTATTGCGATTAGTATCCAAAAGTGTGAAGGTAAGAATTCGGGTTCACAAGGAACCCTCTCAAATTAACTGGTTGGCCGATTAGGCCATAGTACTAATATGGGTATTTGGCCGAATATAGGGATCAGCAGATCTAGGGTGGCCAACGTTTCTTTTTCGGATTTAGAACATCCAAGGGTGACAGGTGTGTACATACACACTTATAATTAATTAAATGTACTAAACTGTTGTGTGTGCTAACCGGATCTGTGTAGATTCGGGATTAATACCATGAATGGTATAAGCAAGGAAACAGGTAAGTCCTTGTTGACTATGAAATATTTTAAGATGCTTTTGGGAAGCATGGTGTGTCCGTACACGTTGCTTATTCTTGATGATAAAACCTGTACATGTGATTAAGTACATGGTAGCATAAATTATGTGATATAAATGTTGATGTGGGATTGATGAGTGGAGGGGGCGGTGATGTTTTCGCGTCGACGACGAGCACCGGTGTTTTGGTAACACACGCGTGACTATATGTCACCAGAGGTTTGGTACCTCCAGAGGTTTGGTACCTCATAGCGACTTGTCCCCGTGGTTAACACCTCCGTGGGTTGGCCCCACTTGAGATATGGGATCGTCGCGGTGATTTGGTATCACACGATGGGTTGGCCCCATCACCCGATTTGTGTCTACTTTGACACCGGTGCTTTGGTAGCACATCGTGACTATATGTCACCAAAGTGGTTTGGCACCACCGGTGTTTTGGTAACACATTGTGACTACGGTCACCAGTGGTTTGGTACCACATGGGGTAGACAAAGGCGTTTGGTTGGCTAGGTCGGGTGCATGACTTAGTACATGATGATTGATTATATGCTGTGTATGAAATTGTTTAAATACGAGGGAAGGGTTACATACTGAGTCTTGGTGACTCACCTTCTCCTTTAACATTTTTCAGGTGGCTCGTAGATGGCGGTTGAGGAGCCGGTTGGACTCGAGGTGGCCATGCAGTGGACTTGCATAAACTGAACTTAAACTTAGTTATTTTATTTTATTGGGTTGTTTTTATTTTGGTTGTAATAAGGCCTCCATAA
Source organism: Gossypium sturtianum (assembly GCA_025698515.1). Lineage (NCBI taxonomy): Eukaryota > Viridiplantae > Streptophyta > Magnoliopsida > Malvales > Malvaceae > Gossypium > Gossypium sturtianum. The sequence goes on along the minus strand of CM046951.1, from coordinate 74,177,646 downwards.
ACTTTATTTGTGTTATTTCATATATGTTGGATATTTACTTTAAACTATACTATTAAAACTGAATTAAAATCACATGTTTTCTTAAATTAACACGAAAATGTTTTATCGTGCCATCGGGCACACTTGAAATTTGTATAATAACCGGACTTAATTAAACTTCCAAATTAAATCTAAGTATAGTTTTGGCAAGATAACCACAAAACGAGGGGTTTTCAACAAAACTTAAATTGGTTCTAGATGGTGTTCAAAAAGTTTTTCTCCGTAGCAAATCAAATTCGGTCGTAATGTTTGGGCCGGGTTTGGGTTGTTACAGTGACGTTTATAAATAGAGTTGCAGAAGCATTTTGAAAACGTTGCGGAAACGTAGATAAAATACAAGTATTTTTGAGAGGTTGTTGGATAAATCGATAATCGAACTAGTAATCTTTTAAAACCGTGACTTTTGAAAATGTCGTTGATAATTTGAAAAAAATCCGAGTTAAAATTATTTGTAAAAGTTTGTTATGAAATCCTTTTGTTAATCAATTTTGGAAAATCTTTATTTAAGTTTTTAGAAAAATTCTCATTTAAAAACAATTCAAGCAAAATTAAAGTACGTCAAAATAAAGCAAAAATAAATACTCCAGAGGCCTTATTACATCATAAAAAAAAACCAAAATAGTAAAGTGAACGGAAATAGAAATCTAAAGTTCAAAATAAACACCATTTCAAGTATGGCCTCCACCGAGTCATCCATGGGCCCAAGTCCTCGTCACTGAGCATTACCTGCAAGGGTTAATAAAAAGGGGGGTGAGTTACAAGAACTCAGTGTGAAATCCCCTTACCGTCATCCACTGGGCCTGAACCCATATAGCAATATCTTGGGCCTAAGCCCTTTTACATAACAATTCTTAAAATGAAGCAAATGTATGAATGTATGCAATCCCAAACCAAACTAATAATCCATCTGCTACACACCACCCGTACCATCCATCACACCTGTGGGGATCTTTTGTCAACCCACCCCGCCAACACACCAATCGCAGGCAAGTTGCCATTTATAATAATTCGCAGGCAAGACGCCATTTAATTCGCAGGCAAGATGCCATTTCATATTAATTTGCAGGCAAGATGTCATTTCATTATATTTGTGGCAAAGCCACCAGGCTACACTTCTCTTCAACATTTTTCCCATCCCATGCAAATTATGTAAATGCAACATACATAGCAAATCATGATATTTACAAATATAAACAACAATAATTAATTCAGAGATTCATTACAAAAATTTGGCCCATTGTAGCACTTGCAAATCAGCCCATTAAGACCATATATCAAATCGGCCCATTATGGTAATATATCAAATCGGCCCGTTAAGGTAATATAACAAATCGGCCCTTTAGGGGCATTTCCGTAATTTGGCCCATAGGGGCATTTTCGTAATTTGGCCCATAAGGGCATTTTCGTAATTCGGTAATCTTACCCACTAAGAGTAATTTGGTAATCTCGCAACCGAGGGGTATTTCGATAATTTACCCTCTAAGGGTATTATGGTAATTTCGCAACCCCGGACTTAACTACTAATTTGGGCATAAAAATTTGAAACTGTCCATCTGCGTCATACTGACTAAATTTACTATAAATCGAGTTAGAAAACTCGAAATTTAAATCTGTAAATTTTCCTTGAAACTAGACTCATATATATTCTTACTACAATTTTTCCAGAATTTTTGGCTTAGCCGTTTAGTACAGTTTATTCCTTAAAGTTTCCCTTGTTTCACTATCCAACAATTCTGACCTCTCTTACCTTAATTTCAAATATCTCACTGTACGGTTTTCATATACTGCTCCCACTTGTTTCTATTTAAAATAGGTTCTCTAAGGAATCCATACATATAACTTATAACTCATAATTCACTTTGTACAATTTTAACCAATTTTTCCAAGACAGAATAGGGAACCACAAAGTCCATCAGAACCAGTCTCACTAAAATTAAGATATCCCAGAATATATACTTCATCTTCCTCCTCTGTTTCTTTCATATAAATATAGACACAGTAAGATTTAATTAGGTATCATTTTCGCTTTCTAATTCCCTTTATACTATTTTTTTGTGATTTTTCCAAAATCACGTCACTGCTGCTGACCAAACTGTTTCTTTGCAAAATATGGTTACTACTATGAACATACGCACTCCCGAGTGGTCTCGGATGCCGGTTTCCGATTTTCTTTGGTATTTCGACCGAATCATAGAACATATCATACAAACATTCAGAGAGGTAAGAGATTACACACCATTTCAAACATGTATTCGGAAGGGTACGGGATTACACACCTTGATTACAAGTTGTGCTTTCTACCGTTTCAACACCACGAATGTGATCTCCCTCAGTGCACCAAAAATCGATCTTACCCTTTGGCTACTGAAATCCCGTCCTAACAATATTTGGTGAGAGAAAGAGTCGTTAGCAATTATCCCACCTTTGATTAAAATAAATCTTATAACAACGTTCTTACCCCACTTGCTTGACAAGTCGACGATAACGATTTGGTTAATACAAATCACTTGTGCTCCTTCACCTTGTTGAAAGCCCTAAATCCAACGATGGCCATATCACAGAAAAGAATGTAACTCAAACCCAACAAGAGAGAAAGAAGAACACTCGATTATTAAGGAAAAACTCGGATGAAACAAAGTTATCGACAAAGAGAGAACTACTACTTACCGATTCGATTCAAGAAGTGAGTGCTGACACGAACGAGAAAGAAATAACGTAAAAGAGATGAAGAATTCAAAGGTTCAGTTATGGAGGGAAAAATGGTCAAGAAAATTCGGCTATGGTGAAAAGGATTAGAAAAGAAGAGATGCTTGAAGGATTTTGTGAAAAAGAAAAGAAAGAAGAAGAAAGGTGTTTGACTAGCTTCGGTTTTCAAGAAAGATAAGTGAACAAATTTTTGGTCTCAATGGTTTGGGTACATTCGGCAACAAGAAGAAAGAAAAGAAGAGAATAAGCTCACCAATGGCTTGAAGATTCGGCAAGAAGGAAATTTGGAGAGAAAAGAAAAATGACACCAAAGTTGCATATAGGAATTTTGGCCAAAAACAATACCAAAACTTTTACCAATTGCCAAAGACAAAATCCAGCTAAGAGAATGGTAGTTTGGAGAAAATGGCACACTTGATGCTAAAGGAATTTGACTAAAACAAGCACTAAAACTTTACCAAAACACCAAGGAAAATTCGGCTATCCCCCCCTAACACACAAAACCGTCCACATACATGACCATAATGGTCAAGAATTTGCCAACCATACTTTCCATAACATTTCCCTTGAAAAAGGCCACATGTTCCCCTCACTTTCCCCTTTCTCTTGATTTCTTTCCTCACCTTCATCCTTTCCTATTTTCCTTAGCCATCTTGCCAAAAATAAAAAGTCCACCTTGCCTTATTTACATGCTTGGCCGACACTTTGGATGAATAGCACAAAAATAAATCCAAAATTTGCAAAAGATGGGATTTGAACCCCTTTCCTCCATGCTCTCCACTTGATGCCTTAACCTCCTTGCCATATGCTCTCTTATGCTAGCAAAATACACACTTATTACCTTAAGCCTTGATGCCACTTGCCTTTTCCCCTTAAGTGCTCAAATACAAAAATTTACCTATAGCCTTACTTGAACCCGTAACTTCCTAGAAACCTCGTAACTTTCCAAAATCACCTTCCTAATAAGTCCAACTTGAAATAATGTCGTTCTCTTGTTCTCAAAAATTTTAAACACTCCTACGCCCAAGGCCCATTGGGCCCAATCCTACTAGGCCCAATTTCAGGTCGTTACATATTTAATTCTGTTAATGATATTATGTGCCTTGGTTGCTAATTCATTCAGATAAAATCATGCATATGTTACTCGTGCATTATAAATGTAGGGTTGCAATTGAATTAATTATTCAATTAGAACTGGATTGTAATTAATTGACACAATTTCTGAATGGTGCATGTTTGATCTATATTTGAGAAAATTAGGTCGAAATTTGTAATAACTCGAAAGAACCTTATTACCTTGCGTAACCCTAGGATTTATGTGATTAAACTTTTTCAATATAGAAATATTATTGTTATCTCACATAATTTGTTTCTTTTGTTTATTAAAAATACTAAGTTGTTGACATAGACATATGCTAGACTTAATAATTTAATAAGTATGAATTCTTAGACGATGCCTGAAAAGATAACCTTGAAGTCAAGCGATGGTTGTCGCGACGAGCTTAAACTCCATGTTGCCCATATTTTAGTAAACATGTAACTGTTTTCTGTTTATTTGAATGATGAATAAATAAATAAAGTTAATTTCACATTTCACTATTATGTCTTTTTGTATTTATGTCTTCTATATTTTGCATGCATAGTGAAATTTTGACAAGCAAATATTAGCTCATTGATTGTCTAAGTTCAAACTGAAGATAAGTGGCATTGTAAGAACGTTTACATTGCGAGAAAGACAACTTACTTCAATAGATAATCTAAATAAATCTGTAATCTCGTAAAAGAATCGAAGTGAGCATTTGATTCAAATACTAAGAATGAGTATTATATCGTCTAAAATTCCAATTGGGGAGATGGCTAGTCTTGGCTATCGAAGTAGTTGACTTCACGGATAGAGACATAGATGTATTCATTGGTAGAATGATACATTGGACTGGACCCAAGATGAATTAATTCTGAATCCGTTTGTGAATTAATTCACTTGTGACGCTCATGGTGTGATTTACTAAAATCCTGAGTTAATCACTGACCATGCGTATTCAACTCATGTGCTTTGATATAAGTGGAGGCTTATGCTCTAAAGATAATCGAGCCCATAACCGGTATGTTGAGGGTACATGACTTGTGTATGGGATGGCTTTACTAGCAACAGTGGAATTCATAGCTCAATTGAAGAGTTAATGATATCCTCTCATTGGCATTGTGTGGAATGATAAATATGGAATGTGGCCACGAGTTGCTTGTTCTCAAACGAGCAATTTATCACAATCGTTTGTTGACATTGATTATATTAATAATTAAGAAGACACAAAGGTGACTATGAGATAAAATAAGATTGTATTGAGTGAACGGATTTAACTCAAAGGAATCAAGGATATCATATGAGGCTAACACACACATGACGAGGTCAATGGAAAAAGCAGTTGATGAATTGCTTTCCTAAATAGTATACAATAAAGAGTTTTCAATCATGGTACTTTTTGTGGACTGACTCCATAATTAAGTAATTGTAAATTATCGGAATGATGCTTCTAGACATAATTGCAATTACTAGAGCCTAATTGTATTTGTCCGATTGGTCCCTCCACTAGCTCAACAAAAGCTCAATCGGACTACATTTGAATTAGAAGAAAATTTTACGACTTTGAAAATTATTTAATTGAATGGGTTTACTCGATGTGGAATTAAATTAGGTGGTCATGAGAGTTATTCAACTAGAGAATTTGATTAAAGAATTTTCTTGAAAAATTAATTTGGAAAATCTAAGTGATTTTTGGAAAAATTAATTTTGATCAAGTAAAATTAAAATTAATAAAATTAATCAAAATAATATGATATTTTCATAAATTAATTTTCAAGTCAGGCAATTGGCTCAATAAGTAATTGAAATTCAAAATTGGACCTAAGATCGTAAATTGGGCCCAAGAGCTCAAAAATCGAGACCAAAACCCAAAAATTGGTCGAATCGAGCCCGGCATGTGAAATCGGGCCGATGGTCCAACCAGTTGCTAGACTGGACCGGTCGAGTTGTCACTAACTCGGATCGAACCTGCAGTAGTCGAACCAGCTCGGGGTGTCATAAGGGTCTCGTACCTGCATCACTGGTAACGACAGTGCCGACAGCTGCGACGGTGACGTCTTGGTGGCAGGCAACAGTTGATTTTCGGTGGTTGAGCAGTGGAAGAGTTACACTCCTACTGGGACTCTACCAGAGAATTTGATTTCAGATTAACTATTCCAAAAGTAGTATTATTTTACTAGTTTAATATTAAATTTAATTTAATACTTATCTTAATAATATTTTATTAATTTTATATTAAAGTAATTATCTTAATATTAAATTTACTTTAATAAGATTTAATATTAAATTTAATTTAATATTTATCTTAATAAATATTATATTAATTTAATATTAAAATAATTAAGTTTAATCATAGTTGAACTCTCTAAACTCTCCCTATATAAAGAGAGCCTTAGGTCTTTATTTTACACATACTTGAATTCAAGAGAAAGTTGTAGAGAGAAAAATTCTCTAAAGAGATTATTTCAAAAAATTTCTAAAAATATTTTTCTGATTTACAACTTGACCCAAAAATTTAGAAAAATTGCGAAATTACCCCATCGGTAATTTTTGTGGAAAATTTTTTGATTAGAAGCGAGTCCACACTCGACAGACGTGAGCTTGAGGATAGTGGAAAAGACCACTCGGTCAAAGCGCTCATCCTAGATAAATCGAAAAGGTATAATTTTGATTTAGTGTTTATTACTTTAGATATCACAACTAAGATCTTGTTTTGGAAAAAAATTTAAAATTCTATTTTCCCTAAATTTATTTTCTACTGCGTTTTTCAAACCAATTTTTTCCAACAATTGGTATCAGATCCAGGTTGTGTTCTATCTGTAAGTATAAACAGATAATTGTAACGCGTAGGTTTGTGCAAGTGTACACAGTCGTTATCAAGTAATAAGTAAGTAAAAGAGTTATCATCACCATAGGGATTGTACATGCTAATCAATTAATTGTTACATGTTAATAAATTAATTGTAAAATTAGAGTTAATAATCTGGTGATAAAAACACAATATTTTTGAGTGGTGTGATGTAAAAATAATTACTAAATGTAAGATGATGCCTAATGTAATTTTAATCTAAATGCAAAGTATGAAGTGAAATGTATGAAATAAGTTTAGCAGCAAAAACACAAAATTCAATAACCAGCAACATGAATAGGCTAGGATAATTACATCATTCAACTTAATTCATTTTTCTCATGCTTAACAGTGTTCGGAAAATATTCCATGGCAACTCAATCTTTCATGAGTCTTGAAACCAAATTAAGTCCTTCCGAAATCTTTTACTTAGTAAAACATGCATTTTACTAATCATATTAAACTAAAGGTTTCTTAGAATTCATGTGAAGTAATGGGACGGGTTAGGTTTGAAACAATTTAATCACATAAACCTAAAAACTATACAAGATAATAGAGCTCGTTAAAGTTATTAGGAACCTTCAATTTAGACGGGTTTGGATTTAAATTAAGCATGCACTTTTCAACTATTGTGTCCATTAGTTGTCGTCTGGTTAGGATCACTCAGCTAATTCTAATACATCCAATCATGTATGAATGAAATACATACTTGAGTTTAATTGAAAACATGATCGAATGAGGCACAAACACTATAAGCATGTTTTAAACAAATTTCGTTGAATTAATGCAATCATCCTAGCTAAACAAATTTAAGTTACCATTGTTGATGACAAGATAGCAAAGCACATTGCAAACATGATTAAAATCAAAGTAAAAAAGTAAGAAAGAATAAACTATGTTGAATCAGCAGTCTTGCGAACTCTGATTGAAGATGTTTTCCTCCAATCCTCATGCTGCTCCTTTGCTAATGGCTCCTCAATGTGGCCGGCCAAGAGATGATCTTATCAAGGTTTTGCTGGCTAAGAAAAGAAAGAACTATGAGATGCTATGCGTGGGAATAAAGAGAGGAAATGAGAGAATAGAAGAATGATATGAAATGAGAGAAGAGGGATTGAGTAAGGGATGAGAGATATGTGATATGGGAGTGGGTATTTATACTTGAGGTTGATGGGAGAGTTTACTAAAAATAGTGAAAAATACCCCCCCCCCCATTTACTCCTTTCCTTGGTTGGCCACACATTGTGGAAAAGTGTGGATGATGCTTGCTTGATTCAAGCATGAAATCATGCTAGAATCAAGCAAAGGTTGGACGGTTTCAAAGGCAAACTTCATGGGCTCTTTTCCGATTTAATTTCAACTGTAGGGATCTCAAATAAATATCCAAAAACTGATTTTTGGGCAGCCAACATGCTTGTGTCAAATTGGGCTTGTCTTCCCTTTATTTGGACGATTTTGTGACCCATTAAATAATTAAACTTGTCCACCATGTAACATCATTTTTAACTGGGTCAAAGTAACATCTCTATGACCATTGCATAATTTTGCCGTCCAAGTAGAGTAGAATTGCTCATGTCCATGCAAGAATTATAATAAGCTTCATATTATATTAACTTCATGGTTCCCTTCATAACAAAATATAACACATTAATAAATAACATTAAATAATTTAATTTATGCACAAAATTAATACAATAAAGCACATGTTTGCATTTTTATAAATTCATGCCCATCATCGGAATATAAAAAAAAATTACCTAATTAATTAACAAATACTCGAAATTAATATTATTTTTAAATTAAAAGGTGTTATAAACTGCTAAAAAACCTATATAAATTAGAGTTTACAATAATCAAAATAAATTTCTCTTCTTGAATGATTTGACTACATAAAAAGTGACATTCTTTAGATCTTATGCATGTTTTGAGTTATATACGAGAATGGATATGATATTATATATTTGTTATATAATTATTTTTTATTGTCGAGGTTGTGCTTCTTAGGAAATAGACCATGGACTATCATCTCCACATAGGGCTATTTTTTTAAAATTCATAGAATTCTTGTAAGCTAGAAACGGATATAGGACTTAAATGTGATTTTTCCAAAAGGAGTCCATGACGAGTAAAAGATACGATGGCGATTAAAGACCCAAGGAATGTCTTGTGGCGAAAAATTATGTAATTTTATTTTCTAGAAATAGAACCATGGAAACCTTGGCTGGCAATTTTGTTTTAATTACCTATCTCATTATATATTTGTTTTATAATTATTTGTAATATTTAAATTATGTAATATTATAATTGTGATATATATATGAGATGATCCACAGTTGATCGTTTTTAAAATAAGAAGTGTGGTAATGAGAAAATACATGTGCTGTATTGTTTCATTCACTTCTTTAGGTTATTCGATGATTGTGAGAAGTATGGTAATGAGAAGATGCATGTTTAGGATTGGCTCTGGCTAGGAAAGGTTTGATTTTTAAGCAGTCAAATTTTACTCACCTCCTTTTCCTGGGACCCTACCTGGTGCACGATTCACATTCACTTCTTCGGTTTTTCCCTTAAACGAAAAAATGTGGAGAATCAAAATTGTTTGTTTTTATGATTGATTGATTCTTGTGAATGAATGTGAATACTATAAGATTGTCATAGCATGTCATGCATATATTGGAAGCATGTCATTTAGATTAGGTAAGAATGCGACTAGGACTATTGTATGATCATTCTTGAAATTTGGGATAAAAAATCTTGCATGTTTTTAAAATATTAAGTGGGAGGTCATTGAACAAGACCTACGACCTCCATTGATGGTCCTTAAGTGATAGCATGAAAAAGCTTCGAGCTGGTTCCTACCCTGGCTACACCCCAAGGTAAACTTTGTCATGTGGGTTCACTATATGAGATTTCCTTTTAAGGACAACTAATCATTCATGACTTTCAGATAGATTGTCCCAAGATGACTCACAAATGAGAACATGTTCATGATGTGTGTTGAATCAATGGTTACACACTCAAGATCATCTCTTATTAAATAGTTTCCCAAAAAACAAATATTTAAGATAGAGATGATGGCCAAACGTTAAATGATCGTTAATTTGTGTAGAGTCTTGAGAATTAAGATTTACGAACTGATTGGATGTAATTCATATTCTTGCTAGTTAATCATGAAACCCCAACGCGGCATGGTTGATGGGTGTGAGAATGACCGTAGCAACGAAAAAATATTTTTTTCAAGTTTTTAACACAAAACGCATGCATTATACTGCATTCTTGATATGTTGTTGAAATAAAAAATATTTGCTTAATACAAAGATAGTAATTAGTGAATCTTTATTTATTTTTTTTTCAGTTCAAATGTCTCCTACTTCTCTTATTAGTATTCTTATTGAGAATAAATTAAATTGGGATAACTTTCGAGAATGGAAACGAAACTTGATAATAGTTATCAACTATGAGAAACACAAATTCGTTCTTGACGAAACGTGCCCTCCTGAAGCTCAGCCCAAAGCGAGAAATCACTGAAGAGGTCCTGACTCGATTATTCGATGTTATATGTTAGCGAGCATGAGTAATGTGTTGCAAAAGCAACACGAGAATTTTCGTACTGCCAAAGAGATCATGACATATTTGGAGGATTTGCTCGGAGACCAAGTCGGATTAGCTCAACAATCCACTATTGCAAATTTAATGAATTCTCAACAGAAAACCAGCACTCTAATCAAAGAACATTATGGAATTCTTAGCGGAAGCGAAGGACAATGGGACTAAACTAGACGTGAACACTCAAAGTGAAATAGTTTTCAAATCCTCAACAAAGTAGTTTGCTGATTTTATGGTCGCTTATATTAGTTTTGACTTCTAAAAGAAATCAATTTTTTGAGCCTATTCTGCTTCAAAATTACTTTATCATGATGGAAGGCTGACTCTCGTTAAGTATACCCTCTCTAGCCTTCCACTCTTTCAAATGTCATGTTTTAATGCCCCGAAGGCCTTTTGCTTTTCTTTGGTTACGACTACCAAAAGCTTTGATGGAATGAGCAAGGAAATGTCACTTCATGAATTGGGAGTTTATGCAAACCATTGGAATCAGGGCTAGTGACTCTTTTAATCTAGACCTGCTTCCCATGGCGGATTTTAAAAGATAAGAAGAAATTCCTTAATTAATAAAACTATTGTTCCAAAGTACACTCCAAGGAAGAAACTCGCTGGCAAGTTGGTGACGACAAAAATATTCTAGTTCTGAGGAAATTTTTCTATAATTAGACTTAATCCCTAAAACAATGGATCTGAGATCTTGTACGAATCAACTTACAAATCGATGAGTTTTCAAGAATTATTATCCTATATGAATCGCGTGCTAAATTGCTAAGGGTAAAGACAGATTCTAGTAAAGATAACTAATGAGTTGTTAGCCACAAAATAATTGTTGTTAGCAGTAGTACTTCAAGAGTTCAGCTTAACTGAGACTCGTTAATCAAGTTATATAAATAGCAAACTAAACAGAAAAGCAAGTCTTCTCTTGATTAAAATTCAGATCGTTTTCGTATTTCTTGATGTATGATTATGTAAATAGGAGAATCAAAACTAGGTATAACCTTCTTACTCTTGAAGGTCTCTCAACATCCTACTTGGCCAACAAACTTCTGATTTTCTATTAGGGAATGGAAGACTCATTTCAAAATTTATGGAAGATGTGCTTCAATGGATTAACCTTATTCATCCATAATAGCGAAAAGGGTATAAATCACTGATATTCCCTTTCCCTTTTTGCAGTGATAAGGATGAACCCCCAGAACATCTTTTCATGCTGTCCCCTCCCAAGCTGTATGGTTTGGCAGTTCTCTTTGTTGAAAGCAAGGCAAAATGGTATTTGGTGCTGCTTTTATTATTCTCTTTGTTGAAAGCAAGGCAAAATGGTATTTGGTGCTGCTTTTATTATACTTGCCCAAAACTGAAAACCTCATTTGCCATAAATGCATTTTTACTCATCTTCGAAGACCTGAAGAAGCTTAAGACACCTAATATCCAACATTGTTTTCTCACCTTCTGGAGACTGCATCTCATTAGGAATTAATTCTGTTTGACATGCTCCTCACAAATTGTTTCTTTATTGCCTTTCCTGCTTGTAACTATTACCCAAAAAAAAAAAATACCGTACAACTAATGTTGAATATCAAAACATAAACACATGCCGATTTGCTCATAAAACCTCTTTAACATATCTAAAGAAAATTTTCTCTGGAGCCATCAAATATGTTGCGAAAAACAATCCCATGTAGACTAGTTCAAGAACTGGACGATGGCTTTATAACCAAACTATTCTTCCTTCTTTGATACCTTTTTTCTTTAAAGATAAAACTGCTAGAATAACTGAAAAATACCAATAGCATACAATAGATGTAACCAGACAATCCTTGTATCAACGAGGTATATAATTACATTTTCGACAAGAGGGGCAGCTATTTTGATGACAAATAATTTCATCGATTAAACGAGAGACTTGAAAACCACTTTCCAATACCAAGAAATGGTACCGTCAAATATCCATGTACCAGTTATTCCCAAAATCTAATATAACTATAATTGAGAAAACATCCTAGTACCTTTGCAATGTTAAGCCAGAAGCAACTACCTGGGTCCTTTATGCTCTCTCCTACTCTCAATCACAACCTTGTTCCGCATGTCGAAATCAACCTTGTCCAGATCAGCAACTGTTCCGAGGTAGCCATAAAAGATCCTCTTTTTTTCTCCATTCCTCTCATCCACCTTCACAAGATTGGGATTTTTATCATCGTCATCCTTCCCTAAAGTCAAGGGCTGTAGATGGGACCAAGCCTTGCGACCACGGTTTTCCTTCTCAAAGTATTCAGCGAGCCTGACAGCATCGATCAGGCCTGAGTGGTCACTGGCAAACTTGACCACTGTAATACCGAGATGACCTTCTCTACCATACATGGACTTGCACTTGCCACTTCCAAACCCAAGGTCTGAAAGCACAAACATTTATAGTAAAATGAAATATTTCGAAAAATGTTAGATTCATTGAAACTTTGAAGTGCATGGTGAAGCTCATTGAGAATATCACTAGCCCAGGGGTTGATTTGTTGATACATTTTTGCAAGATATTCAGAATCATGATAAAGATTCCTCAGTAACTTTTTAAAACAATATAAGACCCATTGAAAAGTTTTTGCTCTTCACAGTGGCTGCTGACAAGATGCAAAACACTCGCATTGTACTAGTAAAAACAAGTAACAGGCAGGCTCACTTATTGGGATCAATTAAATAAATGAGCCGTCAAGAACCCACTGTCACTGGCAGACAACAAACCAGTAACACAATGACACGTACTCATGCAGCAAATCACCTATATACATGAAATGCACTAGATAAAGAAAACATAGTTGTGAAAAAGATGAGAAACAAATTTATCATACTGCCTGGTAATGACGAGCATAAGCAAATGACAAACATACAGCAATCCAGATTTCAAACTTCTAGGTGATCACAACGAAAATGTATTATAGAAGGAGTTACTTATCAGAGAAAAAGGCAAGTTTGTGAATCACAACAAACAGGTTAAAAGCAATGTAATGAAAGAAAGAGATTTTTAACCATAAAGACAACAATAGAATTTGACTTGTACACATCTGTCTGCCAGAAAAGGATCCCCTTCACTACTAAAAGGAATTATCCATTTCTTTATCCTACAGTGGCACTTCCAACAATTCTACGGTTATCATTTGTTCAAAATTCCTGTCCTCTTATTTTCATATATCTTTATATTCAACCACTAAAATTTCTGCCATAGATCAACTTCGATATTAATCTACCCTAGATAAACAATTTGACATCTCCACTGTTGAGGACCGAATCTTTACCCCTCTGCACCAGTTAAATTGAGAGAGAAGGGTTGTTTCAGAGAGAAGAGAAGGCGGCTCCCATATGCTGCTAGCAGTTATAAATTCTACAATGAATGATCTAAGCAAGCAAAAATCAACAATTTAGTGAATATATTTATCAGTGAGAGGCAAGATGCCAACCTTACTACTAATGGTACCTCATGCAACTAAACAACATTGTAATTGGACCATTAATGAGATTTGGTGTGCTTATGTAAAACCTCCTTGCTGGCCTACCCTTTGGTGTAATTTTATTTCTAAGCTTTTCTATGTATTTGGAAGGTCATCTCCCTGATGTCCGAGTATGTCTCAGACACAAGCATCAGATATAAGTACTTGAAGAAAAATGAAGAGTCAGAGTAATATAGGTCGTTACACAATTATTAGCAATTAAAAAGCTATGTTGCTCGACTCTTCATATTTATTGAAGTACCCGTGTCTAAAACTTGTGTACAACACATGGATATGGAGATATAATTTCCAAGGATCCTCCAAATACATGAAAAAACTTAGAAAAATCTAGCCATACCATGTCGCATGCATACCCATATATGACACTCACACCGAGCAACATAGATAAAAAGAAATACAAGATCTTCCCTGCCACAGGACACACACTTCTGAATGCAATCGATGTGGCAGGCTATTGAAACTCTGAGAGTGCAATAAAAATACTTGAGAATTACTATTTGCAGAAATACATAAGCTTCATGAAGAAACCATGAGCACTAAGTATTTCAGAAAAACCATATGGCGTTTCCTAATTTCTCCTACATTTTGATTAAGTATACAACTAAATGGATGTCAATCTGCAGCAGTTTGAGGAATCATAAAAATATAGAAAAGCTAAACATTGTCCATAATGGAAAACCCGACTTTCTTTAGTGCTCATCTTCTCTAAGCATTTTCTCCAGAAAAGACAAAGAGGCACCTTGGCATTTGCCCCTTGAGCATCATCCTAGCAATATTCCAGTAAATAATAATAACGATATCACAAATCTAAAGCCACCAATTAACTGTTACTAACTGAATATGCCTGAACTAGCAGTCTGACTAGCAACAAAAACCTGCAGCATAACTACTCATGCACAAAGGTTGGAAGTGGACTATGATTAAAAGAAGCAAGGTTACTTGGACTTGAGTGCGAGAGTAGGATATGGGAATGTACCCTACACGGGTATTGTCAGAGAGTTTTATAAGCTTCTCCACGTATATGGAGGTCATATCCTCATATTCATGTGTCAGACAAAGTTTTGGATATGGAAACTTCAACAAAAATGAGAGCAACAAAGAGCAAAAGTGCTTGCACACATCAAGGAATCACAAACAAGCTAAACTACAGTCAACATTATCTAGAAGGTCTCAAGAGAACAAGTAAATTTGGAAAAATGGAACCCGATATAAGCACGACAGACATAAGGCTCCAATTAAATCAGCATCCAAAAATTTCAGCAAAGTAAATCTCCTCAATCTCATCACCTTGGTACCAGCCGAAAAGGCCAACAGCAAAGCAATCTATAACTTTCTTCATTGAAAACAAATTATAGTGAGCGGGTCTCAATGCACTATATTTTAAGAGAGAACTTACCGGACATAATTGAATTTTTTTCCTCCATATTCAATACTTACCACCACAACAACCAGAAGAGCAAACAAATGTTAGGGTGAAACTACTAAGATGGAATTAAGGAATTTCATGATGATAAAATACTTGTTCACTGCATATTGCAACTTCATTGAATACCAAAATGGCGACATTCAGAATCAGACACCAGTCATAAAAATGTAAATCATAAACAGCAAAATGGCAGAATAGTTGACACGAGGCAGAGAGAAAATTAAACCATAATACAAGTAAAATAAGACGGATTCATGGGAAATTATTGATGTTAGAGAATAGTCTCTGGACACCAAATTTTAGAGCTCAGACAAAAAGGTTTTTAAATGACAATTTCGTGATGTTTTCATAGGGAATGTTGAAACCAACATGTGATTTAGCGTACCTTGACCCAAAGCACAAATTTACCATCAAAGATGCCTATATAATAAATAGGCTCACACTCAATGAAATACTAGAAATAACATTTACTCATCTATAAATAACACGGAAGAATGCATAAACAAACTTAGCATTATTTTAAAATAAGCCCAAAACCCAAGTTAGCATGAAGGCAAGCATGACTGAGGAATCCATCACATTAATATCCTTGCTTACCATCTCTTAATAAATTTCATGTTGACTCCAAAAGAGAGGAAGCCAAGCTAGTTTCTTCAAACCAAATGGTTTCACCAGATTATAGGTTTCAATAGGTAAGGTAAAAAAGGTTCAAGGATATTTTATCAAGCCAGGGCTTTGATCTGGATATTAATCAAGACCAGTTTGAGGACTATTTGCCTAGTTTAGTGAAACCAATGTTTTGATCTGGATTGTAATCAAGACAAGTTTGAGGACTACCTGCTCAAGCTACCAAGTCTAGTCCAACTTAACTAATATCAGATAAAGCATAATTCATCCAACAACCATAGCTAAAGCTTTGATAGAAATTGGCCAGAGCATCAGAAATATAGAACCAGCTTGGTTTTCTCCAAAATTGATATTAATGCTCAGGAAAAACTATGATCCACTTATAGATCAGATAATGCAAAATTTGGTCCATTACCAAGTCCATGTCAGACAAACATGAGATCCCATCAGGCTAGATCCACAAAAATTAGCACTTAGCAATAGTGGTTAGAGACTATAAGCATCAACCAGAATGGGATAAAAATGTAAAGGAATTAAAACAAAGAATCGGCACTAAAAAAAATTAAGACCTTAATAAGCGCAACTAAAGGTTCAGGAGTGGCCACAGTGACCATTCAAGCAGGAAACGATGAAGAATAAATGCAAGCATAATCAGAAATATTATCCACAACCAAGAATAACATACGTTTAAATCACACTTATTATTAAAAGGATTGAACAATGGGAAAAATGAAAGAACCAGCAAGCAACAATTGCTGTCTCAACTTCCACTTAATAAGCAAATGCAAAATTAAGGAATCAGCATGCACCAAATTTATCTCAAGTTTCAAAAAAAATTATGGGGGGAAATATATATATATATATAGTATATTTGCTGCTTTGCTGGATAGAGCGCTCCATGAGTTGGAAAGAATACTAAAAATGACCCTCTACTCATAAGTTTATCAGGCCAATAGAGATAGCATAGTTGTGCCCTATCCTTGAAAACTTGTGTAAAACAAAATGGAATTGACTAATCTAACAAGAAGTTTGATTAATGACAAACGATGACCGGTCAATGCACTGACAACATAATTTAAAACTTATAAGGAAAGAGAAGGGGAACTAATTAGATTAAAAATCACCTAAACAAATCACTAGCCACCATACTAAACACTGATAATAATGAAGAATAATGGGGCACATTATACCTCTTAGTTTGCTATCCATTGCTTTGTTCCCCAAACCTTCCATGCGCCCATCTTTACCCTTTCCTGTAATTGTATTATGTACTATCACCACAGGAGGCCACATAATCAAATCCTCTTGGTTTGAGACTGCTTCATCTGCAGGTAAGAACCGATAGGCCTTTGAATTATCAGGAGGCTTTGAGTAGTTCCATCCCATTAGCACACATAGAGCCTTGTGTAAGCCTAAGTGATCCACACGCAAGTCAGCATTATCTGAGTAGTATGTGTGCATTATCAGACCATGCATATCAGAGAAGTCTTTAGAGGACCTGTAATTTTTCATATCAAGTGCATTGAAGAATAAAATTCAGGTCTTCCTTTGAGACATCACTTGAATTAGGCTACAAGATTGAACTAGGGAAATGAACAAAAAATTATTCAGCAGTTTGAAAATAAGTTGTACAAATAAAAGGGGTAAAGTAATGTGCATGGCATAGAGCCAAAATATTGAATTGTCATCCGGGTAGTCTGCAAGCATTGAGATAAAACTTGCGCAAAAGGCAAATTTGAACACTGGATTGCAGTGAACTTATTCCATATGATAGCATAGCCAAACAACCATTTCCTTATTTAAATATCATTAGAAATAAGGGTACTGTCATCACCCAAAAATTATTGTAACCGAGACTGAATAAGAGAGGGGGAGAGGAAAGGGATTGCAGTTGGATATAAATGCACCTCCCAAAAAGCCCCAACTAAAATATAAGGTTGGTTCAAAAGCTGTAGATTTATCAGCAATTACAATAACAGGCAACAGATTATACATGGATTTTGAAGAAATATATAGCTACAACAGGGTGTCAGATCATAACACCAGCACAGACAATAGACTAGACACCCAAAAAAGTTGAATCAAGACCATGAAAAGTTTCTCTTGCACGGAAAAGAAGAGTATCAAAGAAAAAAATAGTATAAGAGATTAGTACTTGCTTCCTCTGATAAGAACCAGATATACTCTTTATATGCCAAGACTTCACTCTCTACTTCATGATAAGAGAATAAAAGCGAGGTTTCCATTTCTAGTGCCATAAGCAATACAAACAGAAAGATCACTCAATAACTTTAAAGAATGGAGGCAAACACAAAAGAAAGCCCTGCATGCTCTATACATGCCTGCATGTGGACATTATACTTGGTGGATAACACAGATAACACCATAAATTAAGATAAGTTTACAGCTAAACTTGAACAAATGAGAGTCACCCCAAGGGCCACTCTACAGAAAAGTAGTCAAATCAAAAGAAGAACAAAAAAATCTAGCCACCATACCACTACATGCTAGGTAAGGCAAGAAAAACAGAGTAACAGACTAATACTTTTAACTTACACTAGCAGCCTTCAGCTTCAGAATTACTAATAACTTAACTTATCAACTACCAAAAGAATGGCTATTACAAATTACCACAATCAGGCCAACCCAGCAATGTCATGCAGGTAAGAAAGAAGTTACAGACCATGGTATATTAGTACTAAGCAGCATAAAATATCGGCCATAAACTACCAACAACTAAGCCACAAGGACTAACGTCTACCAGGAATATCCAGATCAAAGCCTACAAGAACCTAAGGTAATTACAACATGTTGCTATAAAAGAATAGGTAATTATAAAATGCAAAAGGTGCAATTTAGCTCCAACCTACGACAAAATTGTGATGTAAGGTACTTGGAAAGGGATCTGAAATCCCCTTACTTTCCAAAATCAACTAGGGACATGCTTACTACCCAAAAACAGTGACTTGTTGAAACTGCAAATGGTCAGACTCATTAATACTGATGTTAATCCAAAAATCAAATTTACTTTATTGAAAATGAAAATGGAAGGGAATCCAGTATTAAAACCCATCAGAAAAAATAACATAGCCAAATATGAATAAGTAACCGTACAGGACACAGAGGCCAGCAACAGAAAAAAGAGCTACAATAATACAACATATATATAACAGCAATTTTATCTCTGACAAATTTTCCACTGCATGGATAAATAAACTGGTGTCCTTATGTACAACTCCAATCACTATTGCATCGAAGCACTATAGAGAAATATACATCTGGTACAACCTACCCTTCATTTTATGAATAAATTAGGTTTGAGTCAGTAAATAATCAACAATGACGAATAACCAACACAGCAATCCAGCACCAAAGCTTGCTAGCGGAAAGTGCCATTTTTCATTTTTATGATGAAGACATAGACTGACTTGGGTTTGATAAAAAACCGAAATACAAAATAACAAGCAATGGCACATGGGAAGCACTTCTCTGAACCAGTTAGTAAAAGCAAGCAGCCAACAAAACCAAGATTATAGCAAACCAAGATTAACTATGCCACGAACAAAGCAAACCAGCAAAAAGGTAATAGCAAATCCAAGATTTAAGGTCACGCTAAAGGGATCAGATTGCGCACTTACCTAAAACCCTAGAAATGTCAGATTGTTGAAAAATTGTCCAGAAAACCATTTATAAAAGGGAGACAACACTGCCTCAGCATTGCATTACCTCAACTGAATTTAACAATTATTGTAAGCACTATCAGTATTATTTATCCATAACTTATTATTGAAACTCACCAGCTAATCCTTATTAGTAATAGTTTATGCTATAAAACACCTATCAGACGAAGAAAAGGAAACATTGTATTAAAACCCAGACATTATCCAAAAGAATAACACTTGACAAATATTATTCTAGAAAGAAATAGGTAACAACATCAAACACCTGCACTGAAAACGATTTCAGTGCTATGTGCAGTAAATGCAACACAAGTCAACTAAATTCAAGCTCCAAGATATTTGCATCCTTAAGTCAATATCACCTATCAAATACAGCACTCTAGCTTACTATATTAAAATGTTAACAGCCACATAACAAGCAATCTAATCTAACTAGTTGCAACACAGCAAATTAAGAAAGAACTGAAGCATCTAAGCAGTAAAGCATTCTATTCTGATTTCAAATCATAATATGGAACTCAAACAATGAAAAATAGCATTTCAAGAAGTTAATTCCAATTCAGAATCAAACCTAAATTTGGCATTAGACTTGCCACAAGCCAAGCATTGAAGCCGCCCTTGTTTACCATCCTCCAAGTAATTCTTTTTCTGCCCCGTATTCTCAAAAACTGCCTTCACAAAGTGCAAAAACGCCTTCTTTAGAGCACTTTGATCAACCTCCAAATGCTTATGATTAAACCCCGCATTATTATTTTGAAATCCCCCACCAACTCTCATATACTTGGCTGCCCTAGTTTCCTCATTTCCAAGCGGGTTACTTATTCCAGTTAGGCGGTCTGACCCGCCTGGCCCCAAAGTGTAGATCTTTTCCTTCTTCTCCTCTCTTAGGTCTTTTCCTTCATCGCCGTACTTTCTCTTTAACGGGCCAGGCCCGTCACCCGGCGAATTCCAATAATCGCGATTATCGCGGAAGCCCATTGATGGGCTACCGAAGTCACGAGGTCCGAGTATGGGTCGGATCGGAAAGTCCTGGTAATCGGGCGGGAGAGCAAAGTAGGAGCGGACGCTGCCGTCGTAAAGGACGATTGTCCGACGCTCCAGCATGTGGAATCCATACGCCGGTGGAGGCGGAGGGCCCAGGGAGGCAGGATCGGGGAAGGGGAAGGGGGGATGAGCTTGATTGGGGTCGGATTGTGACTTGTTTTGAGCAGCGGAGCTTGGAGGTGGGCCAGTCCTGGTGGATGGGCTGGGTTTGGTGGAGGACTTGTGGTCGCCGGTTGTGGAGGAGGGGTTTTTATTGGCGGTGGAAGAGGAAGATTCCCAGCGGGATTTGCGGTGGTTGTTGGAGGAGGATGACGGTTGTTTTGGCGGATTCGGTCCCGCCATCATTGGAATTTAGTTGGATTTTAAGGCTTTTGGATGCATTTAGGGGAAACACAGGAAGATGGAGCTTTTATTCGCTGTAAAGTTCATCCGTAAATTATTTAGATTTTCAAAAAAAAAAAAAAAAAATTAAAATTTTGCCCTCAACCCCTATAATTTGTCAAAGTTTAAGATTTAATTCAGTACTTGTCAAATAATTTTTTCACCTAATGACATCAAAATTTCAATAACTTATTTAATTGATTTGGATGTTTTGAAATTTAAATTTTCAATATTGAAAGAAAAAGAAAATTAGAACTTTCGACAAAGGCATAAACAAGTACAAATTTGACAATTTTAAATGTATTATTTTAGTTTCTAACGTTTTTTTACTTTAATCCTTAATGTTTTTTACCCCGATCAATATTTAAAAAAAATGATATTTTTTGGGTGAGCAAAATGAAAGGAACCTAGAAGTTGGATGACTAAAATGAAAGTGTGAATATGATGTGGCGTGTACAAGTTAACTGGTGTTAAAGATTTAACGATTGGTTGACTAAAATGAAAGCGCCTTAAAAGTTGAGTGATGAAATTGCAAGGATTTCATTTTGGGTTGTCACACTCAGTTTCCCTTGAAACTCGAAAATTAGGAACCTTTAGGATTTAAATTAAACAAGACTGTAAGCTGGCGGTCTCTACTGAAAATTTTGAGAAATATAGAGGCTAGTTTGAACATAGTTGAGCTTCAAATCTGGTATGGTTATATTAGAACCAACGAGTCTCTTAGTGGGAGACAAAATGGTTGTCACTAGATGGCTCCTAAACGGTTGAAGACCTTGAGAGAAGGGCTATAAATAGTCGGGGAAAGAGACTTTGCCGAGAGACTTCTTCTTCAATATGTTTCATTTTCGTCTATTTCCTTAGTCGCTTCAAAGGAGAGAGTCGTGGAATCTCTGCATGGGGCGATGATCGTAAGATTTGAATAGGAAAAATAGAGCATCTAGTAAGCTGATAAGGTCTTGAACCCTTAAGTGTAAGTAAAATTTAAGAACCAAAGTTTAAGGGTTTCCAGAAACCATTTTAAGGATTTTGCATGTTTCTAGAAAACTAAGTTTAAATTGGGATTGCAAGTTTAACCCATGAATTGGTTGTCTTGCTTAGCTGCTAGGAGAATGTAAGCTTCAGCGTCTAGAGAAGCTAAGTGGATAAGGCGAAGAAGTGTCAAGTGAGTTTCTACACTCAAACCCTGTAATGCTAAGTATGCTGTAAGGTTGCATGAGTCTATGATTATCCGCCATTTTAGTTCGATAGGCAAGATCCATGATATTTCATTCATAAGATGCATGTATTACATACAGAATTATGAAAGGGGATCAATGACGGGTTAGATGAAGTTAGGAATGGGGAAAAGAGAGTGATTTTGTTAGATACCGCTATATGGTGTTTGTTGTGTGCACCCATGATGAGCAAAGCTCCAGGCCTTGTGGAAGGGACACTACGGTGTTCGAGCATTAAGGTTAGGACGGCGAATGGAGGAATTGATGGAATGCTATGAGAAAAGTGAATAATAAATATCATGGCTAGGCCATGGGTCCAATTGAAAACTATACACCTAAAATGAGTAAGACCATAGCTGAAAGATGCTATGGCGTCATTATAAAAATAAGTAAGATCATAGATGAATGATGTTATGGCGTCATAATAAAAATGGGTTAGACTGTAGTTGAAAGACACTATGACATCATATGAAAGCACGCTGGAACGGTAAATAGGACTAAGACCATAGCTAAAAGACACTATAGCATCTTTTGGTAGTCCGTCGAGACGGTAAACACAAGTTATATCATGTAAGACCATAGTTAAAAGATGCGATGACATAGTAGATACTCCGTCGGGACATCAAACACGGCATAGTCCATCGGGACATTAAACACGACATAGTCCGCCAGGATAGTAAACACGGCATTAAAGATGGGGTACACTTTATAAGACCATGGTTCGATTATGGCAGCATAGAGAGTCTGTTGGGACAGTAAACGGGTGGAAAACCGAGTAGTAGTTATGGGATAACCTGCAAACAAGGAAAAAGGGCTAAAAGGAAAATGGAAATATGGGCATGCATTAGTTAACCAACGGGTCGAAAGAATCCATCAATAAAAAGGAAATATAAAGCGGGAAAAGACTACTAGAATAGCAGTTGTGAAAGCTTGTAGAGCATATGAGTGGTAACCTAGTAGAAACTAGTTATGGGAGTTGACTCACTAGCGGTGCCTGGTGTATAGGTGAATGAAAGATGGTTTAACCAAGGATCGTATATAAGGATCTGCCATTAAGGAATACTGGGGATGCTCAGAGAAACCCTATGGGATAATGGCTTGTCATACGTAAGCTGTAACAACCCGATTTTGGGGCTAATCAGAATAGTAGTTTCGGAACCACTAATCCGAGGTTGGAGAAATTATTTTTAATATTATTTTATGTGTTATAGCATGATTATATGAGTGCATGAAAATTTTGGTGAATTAATTTTAGTGATTGTATGCTTAATTGCGAAAAAGAACTAAATTGCATAAAGTGTGAAAGTTTTATTTTACAAGCTAGAGGTGTCAAATAGCTATAGAATATTAAATTGGAGGTCCTTAATGTGCAATTAGGCCATTGGGAGAGTGTTGGCCGGCCATAGGGACAAAGATGAGACATGGTCAATGATTAGGTGGGTTTTGGTGACTTAATTGAATAAAATAAGATAAAACAAAGAAGCTATCATCTTTTCCCAATTTTACTTCTTCTCCCACCGAAAATATCATCAAGAGAAGGGGTTTAGAAGCTTGAAAATTTTTAGCAACTTCAACCTTTACTAATCAAGAAGAACGTGGAATCAACCTTGACCGAGGAAAAGGCAAGGTTTCGGACTAAATTGCAAATTGGCATATTTTGTATCGATGTAAGTTTATGTGTAAATGATACATCCTTATTACATATGTTTTTACTTATTAATGCATTGTGTGAATGCGAATGATTGTTATTGAGATCATTTAAAAATGATAGAAAGTGAGGAAATTCTCGAATAAACCTTCGGGATAAGAAAAATAATACGAATAAAATCCATGAATGAGTAAATATTGGTGGGTTGTGTGCGATACCACCGTAATTATCATTGTTGGTGGGCTGTGTGCGATACCACCGTAATTATCATTGTTGGTGGGCTGTATCTGATACCACCGTAATTATTATTGTTGGTGGGTTGTGTGCGATACCACCGTAATTATTATTGTTGGTGGGCTGTGTGTGATACCACCGTGTGAACTATTGATGGTGGGCTGTGTGCGAAACCCCCAAGTATCTAATATTATTCCAAAGTGTTCATCGAGAAACTTGTTTAAATAAAATTACATGTGGCTTTGTGGTGATAAGTGCAGGGTATAAGTGCATGTAAATGTGAGTAATGTTTTATGATATGTGTTTGGGATGTGGTAAGGTTTGAAATGAGTAAGTATGGTTATGAGGATCTGAATTGTTTTTATTTAGTATGTAATGTTCTTGATTGATAAGTATGTGGTATGATGTTTATTGTTTACATATAGACTTACTAAGTTTAAAGCTTACTCCCTTCTCTTTTCCCTTGTTTTATAGTGTCGAAAAGCCAGCTCGGGATACGGAGATAGTCGGAGGATCACCCACACTATCCACACATTCTGGTATAGTTAGATTTAGCATTTTGAGTATGGCATGTATAGGGACTTAGTCTTAGTTGAATGTTATATTGTTTTGGCCAAATGTGTTGGCTCATTTGAGGATGAATTCTTTTGTATAAGACTATAGTTGATGGCTCTTTCTTATAAATCTATGAAATGATGAGGTTATGCATGAATGTGCAAGTTGCATGGTTGATTAATTGGTTTAATTATGCATGAATGAGTTGGTAGCTTGATGTGGTTTATGTTTGTACAAGTTGGGGTGGCAGAATGTGCTTGGCAAATAGCCTTGTTCTTGTCCACACGAGTAGGCACACGGGCGTGTGTCTAGGCGCCGCGCGACACACCTGGTGCGCCCCATGGGCATGGGCGTGTGGTTTTGGTGTGTGTCCCCCGCATGCTAAGTTGGCAAATCGAGAATGCCCGAGAGTAACCACAGGGCCGAGACACAGCCGTATGTCTCCACCGTGTGGAAGACACGGCTATGGGACATGGGCGTGTGCCCAGGCCATGTAAAGTCTGCACCTGAATTAGGAATTTAATTCGACACACGGTCTAAGGAAACGGGCGTGTGCTTTGGCCGTGTGACATTTATGGGGTGATGACGTCAAAAATAGAATGTCAAGGTTTTGCACACGAGCTAAGACACGGTCGTGTCGTGGCCGTGTGAGAGACACGGGCCAGGGACACGGGTGTGTGTCCAGCTGTGTGAAAACCCCTGTAGGTTCGAAATAAGAAATAAATCTACACGGGTGTGGAACACGGGCATGTGATATTCCACACTGGCATGTCCCTTCCTCCACACGGGTGTGTGGACTGTTTGATGAGAATTTTTTTAAGTCTTTCCAGATATCTTCTAAAGAGTTCGATTTGATTCCAAACCGTTCCTAAAGTGTGTTTTAGGCCTCGTAGGCTTGTGTAAGGGGTGATATGAAGGTTCATGAAAAGTTTTAAATTTGAGTGGAGAAATCATGTCTCGGTTTGTATAATTATTTGCGTATGAGTCTAGTAATACCTCGTACCCTGTTCCGGTGCTGAATACGGGTAAGGGGTGTTACATTTAGTGGTATCAGAGCTATGGTTTAGTCGGTTCTCGGACTACCGTAGCGTGTGTGAGAGTCTAGCTATACATGCCATAAATATATTATGATAGTGTGGTGACCCCTGACAATTTTAAACTGTGTTTTCATATATCAAATGGATCTCGATCGAGCTGCTGCTGATGATGTTGGTAGTAATACGCCGGCTCCCGCCTAGGGGACCGCAGTAGTTGAAAGTAGACCCGAGACTTTGGGTCAAGGAGAAGAGGCTCGGAAAGCCTTTCTCCACATGATGAGTAACTGGTATACTGAATTTGTTCGAGCAAATCCTAATGCTCAACCTTCTCCACCCCCTCCTATACCTCAGCCGGTTCCCGTAGTTCCTCAAGGTATAGATTGGTAAGAATGACTAAACCCCCACTCGATAAGATTCGAAAACAATGGGCCGAGAAATTTAAAGCCAACATAGATGATGACCCCGAGAAAATAGAGTTTTGGCTCGAGAATTCTATGCGGGTGTTTGATGAACTTTTTTGCACGCCCGAGGAATACTTAAAATGTGCGGTATCATTACTGAGGGACTCGGCATACCGCTGGTGGAAAATGTTGGCATCTGTAGTTCCGAGAGAGAGAGTGACATGGGATTTCTTCTTAGAGGAGTTCCGAAAGAAATACATAAGTCAACGGTTTATCAATCAGAAACGGAAGGAGTTCCTCGAGTTAAAGCAAGGCAAATTGTCTGTGGCAGAGTATGAGCGTGAATTTGTCAGACTCAGTAAGTATGCTCAAGAGTGTGTGTCTACTGAAGCTATTATATATAAAAGATTCAAAGATGGGCTAAACGAGGATATCAGATTGTTAGTCGGGATTTTAGAGTTGAAAGAATTCGTGGTATTGGTCGATAGAGCTTGCAAGGCTGAAGAGTTGAATAAGGAAAAGAGAAAAGCTATGATTGAGGCCCGAGATGCAAGGAAGAGGCCGATGAGTAAGTCGTTCCAAACCCAATCAAAGAGGTCCAAAGAAACGAACCCTCGAACGACTGCTTCAGTTGGGTATTCACACTGAGATCGTGGTAACACATATTCGGGCTCTAGAGTTCAAGCCACCTCGATGGCAAGTGTGGGCAATACAAAGTCAAATAAACCTGAGTGTCGAATTGTGGTAGACAACATATTGGGGAGTGTTGGGGAAATAATCGAGCTTGCTACAAATGTGGTTCACTAGACCACTTCATTTGAAACTATCCTAAGATAAATGAGAAAGACATAAAACAAGAAGTGAGAGCGAGTAATGCCCCTTCGAAGGGTAGACCACAGAGGAACCCAGGAAGTGGGGCTAGCAGTAAAGGTGCGCCTAGAGATTCTACTGTGAGATCAGAGGGTAGAGCGCCTGCAAGGACTTATGCCCTATGAGCTCGTGAGGATGCATCATCCCCAGACGTGATTACGGGTATATTTTCTCTTTACGATACTAGTCGTTGCTTTAATTGACCCCGGATCCATTCATTCTTATGTTTGTGTGAATTTGGTAAATAGTAAGAAATTACCTGTTGAATTGACTGAATTTGTGATTAAGGTGTCAAATCCTTTAGGCAAGTACGTGTTAGTAGATAAGGTTTGTAGGAATTGTCCTTTGACGATTCAAGGTCACTGTTTTCTGGCTAATTTAATGTTGTTGCCATTTGACGAGTTTGAGGTTATTTTGGGCATGGATTGGTTGACATTACATGATGCTAAGGTAAATTGTAGACAGAAAACTCTTGAGTTGAAATGTGAAAATGATGAGACTCTTTGGGTTGAAACAGATAACTCAAATAAGATGCCTGTGGTGATTTCGTACATGTCTGCTCAGAAGTGTATGAGAAGAGGGTGTGAAGCATACCTTGCATATGTGTTGAATACTGAGATGAATGAGTCGAAGCTTGAAACTGTGCCAGTAGTTTGTGAGTTTCCAGATGTATTCCCGGAAGAATTACCTGGGTTGCCTCCGGTTAGAGAAATTGAGTTTGCTATCGATCTGGTACTCGGGACGGCACCGATCTCCATTGCTCCGTACAAAATGGCTTCGACTGAATTGAAAGAGTTAAAGGCTTAGCTTCAAGAGTTGACTGATAAGGGATTTGTTAGACCGAGTTTTTCTCCCTGGGGTGCTCCTGTATATTTGTAAAGAAGAAAGACCGAACAATGAGGCTTTGTATTGATTATCATCAGCTTAACAAGGTAACTATAAAGAACAAGTACCCATTGCCGAGAATTGATGATTTGTTCGATCAACTGAAGGGAGCAACCGTGTTCTCCAAGATAGATTTAAGATTCAGTTACTATCAGTTGAGAGTCAAAGAATCCGATGTGTCGAAAATTGCTTTTAGAACGAGGTATGGACACTACAAATTTCTTGTGATGCCTTTTGGTCTAACAAATGCACCAGCTATGTTTATGGATTTGATGAACCAAATTTTTTGGCTGTATTTGGATAAGTTTGTAGTGGTGTTCATAGACGATATATTGATTTATTCCTGAGATGAGGCCGAGCATGCCGAACATTTAAGAACGGTATTACAGACTTTACGATAGGAGAAATTGTTTGCTAAGTTCATTAAATGTGAATTTTGGCTTCGGGAAGTCAGATTTTTGGGACACATAGTTTCAGGTGATGGTATTCGGGTTGATCCGAGCAAAATTTCGGCGATTGTTGAGTGGAGACCACCAAAGAATATATCCGAGGATAGGAGCTTTTTGGGCTTAGCTGGGTATTATCAATATTTTGTCGAGGGATTTTCGATGATTTCTTCCCCAATGACTAAGTTGTTGTAAAAGAATGTTAAGTTTGAATGAACCGATTGATGTCAACAAAGTTTCGAGAAGTTGAAGACACGATTGACTGAAACACCGATTTTAGTACAACCTGAGTCGGGAAAGGAGTTTGTGATCTATAGTGATGCGTCATTGAATGGTCTTGGTTGTGTGCTGATGCAAGAGGGCAAAGTAGTAGCTTATGCCTCGAGACAGTTAAAACCACATGAGAAGAACTATCCGACGCATGATTTGGAATTGGCCGCCGTCATTTTTGCTTTGAAGATTTGGCGTCATTATTTGTATGGTGAAAAATGCCGAATCTTTACTGGTCACAAAATTTTGAAGTACCTGATGAACCAAAAGGACTTGAATTTACGACAACGGAGGTGGTTCGAGTTATTGAAAGATTATGAGCTAGTGATCGATTACCATCCGGGGAAAGCGAATGTGGTTGCGGATGCCTTGAGCAGAAAATCCTTGTATGCTTTGAGAGCTATGAGTATGAGCTTAGCATTGTCTGATGATGGTTCTATATTGGCCGAGTTGAGGGCTAGACTGTTATTTCTTCAGTAGGCTTGTGAAGCTCAAAGGAATGATAGTGAAATGCAAGTTAAAAGAGCTTAGTGTGAATCGAGAAATAACTCTGATTTTCGGGTTGGTTCAGATGATAATTTGATGTTTCGTGATAGAGTTTGTGTACCTAAAGATGATGAGTTGATTTGGAAAATTTTACATGAGGCACACAATGGTTGTTTGTCAGTACATTCGGGCAGCACAAAAATGTATAATGATTTAAAGAAGTTGTATTTGTGGCCGGGTATGAAAAGAGATATCTCTGAGTTTGTTACAAAGTGTTTGATCTGTCAACAAGTGAAGGCCGAGTATCAAGTACCTTCAAGTTTACTTCAGCCAGTGATGGTTCCCGAGTGGAAGTGGGACCGAATCACGATGGATTTTGTAACGGGGCTACCTACGACTCCGAAAAAGAAAGATGCTATGTGGGTCATCGTTGATAGATTAACGAAATCGGCTCACTTTATACCGGTACATGTTGATTACTCACTTGACAAGTTGGCTGAGCTTTATATTGCCAAAATTGTGAGATTACATGGGGTGCCTATGTCCATTATCTCGGATAGAGATCCAAGATTTACTTCGAGGTTTTGGAAAAAGTTACAAGAAGCCTTGGGTACAAAATTGAATTTCAGTACTGCGTTCCATCCGCAAACCGATGGTCAATCCGAAAGAGTGATTCAAGTTCTCGAGGATATGCTCCGATGCTGTGTTTTAGAGTTTGAAGGTTGTTGGGAAAAATATCTACCTTTGGTCAAATTTGCCTACAACAACAAGTATCAGTCGAGTATACAGATGGCACCGTACGAAGCATTATATGGTCACAAGTGTCGGACTCCATTATATTGGACCGAGCTTAGTGAGAAGCAAATTCACGGGGTTGATTTAGTTAGAGAAATCGAAGAGAAAGTGAAAGTAACTCGTGATAGTCTAAAAGCTACTTCAGATCGACAAAAGTCATACGCGGATTTGAAAAGAAAAGAAATTGAGTTTCAGGTGGGCGATAAAGTATTCCTGAAAGTATCCCCGTGGAAGAAAATATTAAGATTTGGTCGGAAGGGCAAATTGAGTCTGCGATTCATAGGGCCATATGAGGTCATTGAAAGGATTGGACCAGTAGCTTACCGGTTAGCTTTGCCGGCGGAATTAGAGAGAATACACAACGTGTTTCATGTGTCGGTGTTGCGACGATATCGTTCCGGTCCTTCGCATGTGATTCCTCCGACCGAAATTGAGATACGATCGGATATGACCTATAAAGAGGAACCAATTAAGATTTTGGCTCGAGAGGTTAAACAGTTGAGGAATAAAAGTATAGCCTTAGTGAAATTGTTGTGGCAAAAACATTGTGTGGAAAAGGCTACATGGGAACAGGAAGAAGCCATGAGAGAACAGTATCTAAACCTCTTTATCGGTAAGAATTTCGGGGACGAAAATCTCTAAATGGGGAGAGTTGTAACAACTCGATTTTAGGGCTAATCAGAATAGTGGTTTCGAAACCACTAATCTGAGGTTGGAGAAATTATTTTTAATATTATTTTATGTGTTATAGCATGATTATATGAGTGCATGAAAATTTTGGTGAATTAATTTTAGTGATTGTATGCTTAATTGCAAAAAAGGACTAAATCGCATAAAGTGTGAAAGTTTTATTTTACAAGCCAGATGTGTCAAATAGCTATAGAATATTAAATTGGAGGTCCTTAATGTGCAATTAGGCCATTGGGAGACTGTTGGCTGGCCATAGGGACAAAGATGAGACATGGTTAATGGTTAGGTGGGTTTTGGTGACTTAATTGAATAAAATAAGATAAAACAAAGAAGCTATCATCTTTTCCCATTTTTACTTCTTCTCCCACCGAAAATATCATCAAGAGAAAGGGTTTAGAAGCTTGAAAATTTTTAGCAACTTCAACTTTTACTAATCAAGAAGAATGTGGAATCAACCTTGACCGAGGAAAAGGCAAGGTTTCGGACTAAATTGCAAATTGGCATATTTTGTATCGAGGTAAGTTTATGTGTAAATGATACATCCTTATTACATATGTTTTTACTTATTAATGCATTGTGTGAATGCGAATGATTGTTATTGAGATCATTTAAAAATGATAGAAAGTGAGGAAATTCTCGAATGAACCTTCGGGATAAGAAAAATGATACGGATAAAATCCATGAATGAGTAAATATTGGTGGGCTGTGTGCGATACCACCGTAATTATCATTTTTGGTGGGCTATGTGCGATACCACCGTAATTATTATTATTGGTGGGCTGTGTGCGATACCACCGTGTGAATTATTGATGGTGGGTTGTATGCGAAACCACCAAGTATCTAATATTATTCCAAAGTGTTCATTGAGAAACTTGTTTAAATAAAATTACATGTGGCTTTGTGGTGATAAGTGCAGGGTATAAGTGCATGTAAATGTGAGCAATGTTTTATGATATGTGTTTGGGATATGGTAAGGTTTGAAATGAGTAAGTATGGTTATGAGGATCTGAATTGTTTTTATTTAGTATGTAATGTTCTTGATTGATAAGTATGTGGTATGATGTTTATTGTTTACATATAGACTTACTAAGCTTAAAGCTTACTCCCTTCTCTTTTCCCTTGTTTTATAGTGTCGAAGAGCCAGCTCGGGATACGGAGATAGTCGGAGGATCACCCACACTATCCACACATTTTGGTATAGTTAGATTTAGCATTTTGAGTATGGCATGTATAGGGACTTAGTCTTAGTTGAATGTCATATTGTTTTGGCCAAATGTTTTGGCTCATTTAAGGATGAATTCTTTTGTAAAAGGCCATAGTTGATGGCTCTTTCTTATTAATCTATGAAATGATGAGGTTATGCATGAATGTGCAAGTTGCATGGTTGATTAATTGGTTTAATTATGCATGAATGAGTTGGTAGCTTAATGTGGTTTATGTTTGTACAAGTTGGGGTGGCAGAATGTGCTTGGCAAATAGCCTTGTTCTTGTCCACACGGGTAGGCACACGGGCGTGTGTCTAGGCCGTGTGCAACACACGGTCTGCCCCATGGGCGTGTGGTTTGGCCGTTTCGTCCCCCTGCATGCTAAGTTGGCAAATCAGAATGCCCAGTAGTAACCACATGGGCTGAGACACAGCCGCGTGTCTCCACCATGTGGAAGACACGGCTATGGGACATGGGCGTGTGTCCAGGCCGTGTGAAGTCTGCACCTTAAATTAGGAATTTAATTCGCCATACGGTCTAAGGAAACGGGCATGTGCCTTGGCCGTGTGACATTTATGGGTGATGACGTCAGAAACAGAATGTCAAGGTTTTTGCACACAGGCTAAGACACGGGCGTGTCGTGGCCGTGTGAGAGACATGGGCCAGGGACACGGGTGTGTGTCCGGCTGTGTGAAAACCCCTGTAGGTTCGAAATGAGAAATAAATCTACACGGGTGTGGAACACAGGTATGTGATATTCCACACGGGCGTGTCCCTTCCTCCACACGGGCCTGTGGACTGTTTGATGATAATTTTTCTAAGTCTTTTCAGAGATCTTCTAAAGAGTTCGATTTGATTCCAAACTATTCCTAAAGTGTGTTTTAGGCCTCGTAGGCTTGTGTAAGGGGTGATATGAAGGTTCATGAAACGTTTTAAATTTGAGTGGAGAAATCATGTCTCGGTTTGTATAATATTTTTCATATAAGTCTGGTAATACCTCGTACCCTATTCCGGCGCTGAATACGGGTAAGGGGTGTTACATAAGCCGGTTAGTCCATAATGAAAAGAGGGGTGAGCTAGAACTCATCAACAAAAAAGGATACGCCGAATGATAGAAATGTCTGTCAAGACTATTCCTCTTCAAAAGAGGAAGTCTTTGGGAAAATACCTGCTAAATGACTAGTCCGTAGGGGGATAACATGATAAAGGATTGTGGGCGCAAATAACCACTCCTACGATAGTCAGTAGGGTACTACAGGATTGAGTGACACACAATAGACGGTATGTTACACATGTTAGAAAAACGGGTTCGGAAAACGCAATGGAAAATAAATTTAGGGAAAAACTATAGTTTTAAAAAAATCTAAAACAAGAACTTGATTGTAATATCTAAAGTAATAAGCACTTAATCAAAATTGTTCCTTTTCAATTTGTCTAGGATGAACGCTTCAATCAAGTAGCCTTTTTCGCTATCCTCAAGCTCACGTCTACCGAGTGTAGGCTTGCTTCGAATCAGAAAATTTTCACAAAAATTACTAGTGGGATAATTTCACAACTTCTGTAAACTTTTGGGCCAAGTTGTAAATAAGAAAAATATCTCTAGAAATTTTTTGAAATAATTTCTTCAGAGAATTTTCTCTCTACAACCTTCTCTTGAATTCAAGTGTGTGTAAATAATAACCCAAGACTCTCTTTATATAAGGAGAGTTTAGAGAATTCAACTATGATTAAACTTAATCACTTTAATATTAAATTTAATCTAATATTTATCTTTAACTTATTAAATTAATAGAATATTTATCTACAAGATAAACATTAAATTAAATTTAATATTAAGATAATCACTTTAATATTAAATTAATTAAATACTATTAAGATAAGTATTAAATTAAATTTAATATTAAATATATTAAAATAATATTATTTTTGGAATAGTTAATCTGAAATCAAATTCTCTGGTAGAGTCCCAGTAAGAGTGTAATTCTTCCACTGCTCAACTACCAAAGACCCACCATCGCCCACCATTTCTCGACCACCAAAATGTAGCCGTCGCAGCCGTCAACACCCCAAGCTGGTTCGGTTTGGGCCAGTGACGGCCCGGTCGATCCGTTCCAGCCACCGATTGGACCGTCGTCTCGGTTTCACATACCAGGCCCGATCAACTAGTTTTTGGGTCTTGGTCTCGGTTTTGAGCTCCCGTGCCCAATTTACGATCTTAGGTCCAATTTTCAAGTTTAATTACCAATTAGGCCAATTGTCTCTCTTGAAAATTAATTTCAAAAAATATCATATTAATTTTAATTAATTTGATTAATTTATTTTACTTAATCAAAATTAATTTTCCCAAAAATCACTTAGATTTTCCAAATTAATTTTTCAAGAAAATTCTTTAATCAAATTCTCTAATTGAACAATTTTTACGATCGCTCAATTTAATTCCACATTGAATAAATTAACTCAATTAAATTATTTTCAAAGTAGTAAATTTTTTTTGATTCAAATGCAGTCTGATCGAGTTTTTGTTGATCTAGCGGAGGGACCAATCAGACATATACAATTAGGCTCTAGTAATTACAATTATATCTAAAAGTATTGTTTCGATAATTCACAATTACTTAATCATTGAGTCAGTCCACAAGAAGTACCATGATTGAAAACTCTTTATTGTATACTATTTACGAAAGCAATTCATCCAACTGCTTTGTCTAATGACCTCGTCATGTGTGTGTTACCCTCATATGATATCCTTAATTCTTTTGAGTTAAATCCATTCACTCAATACAATCCTATTTTATCTCATTGTCACAATTGTGTCTTCTTAATGATTAATATGATCACTGTTAACAAATGACCGTGATAAATTGCTCGTTTGAGAACAAGTAACATGTGGCAACGTTCCATATTTATCAATCCACACAATGTCAATGGGAGGATATTGTTAACTTTTTAATTGAGCTATGAATTCCACTATTTCTAGTAAAGTCATTCCATACACAAGTCATGTACCCAACATACCGGGTATCGGCTCGATCATCTTTAGAGCATAAGCCTCCACTTATATCAAAACACATGAGTTACATATGCATGGTTAGTGACTAACTCAGGATTTAGGTAAATCACACCATGAATGTCATAAGTGAATTAATTCACAAACGGATTTATAATTAATTCATCTTGGGTCCAGTCCAATGTACCATTCTACCAATGACTATATCTATGTCTCTACCAGTGGAGTCAATTGCTCCGATAGCCAAGACTAGCCATCTTCTCAATTGGAATTGTAGACGACATAATAATCCTTCTTAGTATTTGAATTAAATGCTCACTTTGATTCTTTTACGGGATTATGGGCTTATTTTGATTATCTACTAAAGTAAGTTGTCTTTCTCGCAATGTAAACATTCTTACAATGCCACTTATCATCAATTTGAACTTAGACAATCAATGAGCTAATATTTGATTGCCACAATTTTGCTATGCATGCAAAATGTAAAAGACAGAAACACAAAAGAAATAACAGTGAAATGTGAAATTTATTTATTCATCGTTCAAATACATAGAAAACAATTACATGTTTACTACAATATGGGCACATTTCCCAACAAGACATTCAAGCATGGTACTTCAGACAATGTGGATTACAAGGAAGTAATCCAACCTCTATTTTTCCCAAGAGGGGCCTAATCCGCCAAAGGGACGGGGAATCTCGCTATTTATCATAGAAGTTGGGATGATAGAAAGTCTTTCGGGACTAAGGTAAGAGAAGAAGTCCCATAGACTAAACTGATTTGGAATGATTGCTAAGGGGAAGATACCCAAGGACTATTAGTAGGGTAGATCGTAGGACTCCCCTTTAAGAACATGGTGGAAAGAAGATTTCCACTCTAGGAATAAAAGGAAGAAAGGATAGAGTCCGCATAGATGGTGAGACAATCATATAAATTGTCAAGGCTGAACGAAAGTTGATATAATGGCCGGAAGGTAACCAGTTAGTGATCTATCCTCCCATGGATAGGATCAGGAGTAAGATAAAGTTTGATACGACGGATTTAAGAGAATTTACCTGCACAAGTTAGGAGTAATTTGTATTTAGTTCTTTCCATTTAAACCTCTTTAATATGGGTCTATTTTTGTGTAATGAAGAAACTCAATAAATCATTCGAACTTACAAGGGTTTGATCTGTGGTTGCAGAAATTGTAGATTAAGGATTGGTGAGAGACCAAGCCAAACCTTGTTGACTCAAGAAGCTCCGTAGTAAAGTGTTATGCACATAGGAATGGGGTATCGTTAGGAACTTCACCATGGGGTGACTATATTGTAATTAGTTAAATACCTTAGAGTCCGGAGTTTGGACGGTGAACTTTATTTTTTAAAATATTATCACTGTTGTAAGTTTATTTTATAAATAAGTAATACAGTCTGATTTAAAATAATGAGTTCCAATCATGTACACAAATCCGGTTTAATTGTGACGCTCCATACCCGGATTTGATGAACGGGTTGGGCAAGGGTGTTACATGGGTGATCAAAATGAATGCGCCCTAAAATTAGGTGACCATTTAGATAGTTTACCCATACATATAATATAACAAATTACATAGGCTATATATGTGACAAGTGACGCTCTCTTATTTTTTTCAGTATTTAATTTTTGTAATTATAATTAAATATATGTCTCTATAATTATAATTAAATATATACCTTTACCATTAACTATTTTTAAATATATATTTAAAATAGTGTTGTAAAAGAGAGATACGAAAAAAGTCACCATCTCTGCAAAAACAACAGATAAAACTTAAGTTAGACCAAAAGAACTTTAAGGTATGTGGCAAATTATTTATTTAATCAGTTATTAGATTTCATATTCTCATTATTGTGTTTGTATTTTTATATTTTTTTATAATGTATTTAATATGTAATTGTTGGTGAGTGGGGATAACATAAACTTATGAGAAATTAACAAAGTCTTCAAGGTGTGTATTAATGTCACTTTTTTTAAGGTTCTATTCGCCCACCTATATTATGGTGTGCAAAAAAGTTACCGGTAAATGAATATTGAGGATACAATGAAGCCTAATGTCTGTCTACATTTTGCACTGACGGAAATAATCCATTGAGCACTTAGCGGAGCATAGCTGTAACAGCTCGATTTAGGGCCTAGTCAGAATAGTGGTTGCGAGACCACAAATCCGAAGTAGAAATACGTGTTTTGTGATTTTTATGAGGCTTATGATATGGTTGCATAATTGTGTGAAAATTTTATAAGGAAATTTTATTAATTAGTGATCAATTTGTCCGTTAGGACTAAATTGCAAAGATTAGAAAATATGAGATTCTAGAAGATTCAAGTATGAAATAGAATTATAAAAATTATTAGAGGTCCTTAATTAGCAATTAGACCAATATAGATTATGATGGGAAAAAATAGACATGGGAAGGAAAAATCTAAAGAAAAGACCATTAAGGGCATTTTTGTCATTTGGTAAATAAAAGATTAAAACGGGAAAAAGAAGTCAAAATTGTGTCAATCTTCTTCTCCCATGGCCGAAAATCACTAAGGAGCCATATCTAGGGTTTCTTCAACTTCCAAGCTTGATAGTAAGTGCATCCTAGCCCCGTTTTTAATGTTCTTCGTATTTTTGAGATCCTCGTAGCTCGATTTAGCTATTTCTAGCTATATTTTGAGCTAGGGTTTATATTCAAAATTTTACCCATGTAAGACATGCATGTATTTTGATGTTCTAAGGAAGAATATGAAAGTTTTATGTATGATAAACACATTTTTCTAAGTGATTTTCATGAAAAATACATAAAATGACCAAATTGCAAAAGTTATAAAAATGGTCATACATGAGTGAAATAGTGAAAATTAAAAGTTGTTGTAGTTAAGAAAATGATTCGGCTAGGCTTGAAATACAGGAAGTGGAATAAAATTCATTTTACGAGCCTAGGGGCAAAAGTATAATTATGTGAAAGCTTAGGGGTAAAATTGTAATTTTGCCAAAGTATGATTCATGAGTCAATTTTAGTTAATGTGAGTATTAAACGAGTGAAATTGTTATTATAGATCAAGAAACATTAAGCTCAGATCGAAACCGAGGCAGGAACAAAGTGTTGGACTAAATCAAACATCTTCACACATTTTGAGTACCGAGGTAAGTTTGTGTGAATTTATAGCTACATGATGTTATTATGCTTCTAATTACATTATCTTATGAGATATGTATATTAATTCCATGAAGTGATTTACGATGATTCGATGAAATTGAAATGAGAATATATATTAAGTTAAAGTCTTGGTTGAAGATTCGGAATCACGAGGATACTTATGTCACGACATGAGATAAGGAAAGTCTCGTATAAGACCATGTTTGGGACATGGCATCGGCACCGAATGTAGGTCCCGTATAAGACCATGTCTGGGACATGGCATCGACACCGAATGTAGGTCCCGTATAAGACCATGTCTGGGACATGGCATCGACATCGAATAAGGAAGATCCCGTATAAGACCATGTCTGGGACATGGCATCGGCATCGAATAAGGAAGGTCCCATATAAGACCATGTCTGGGACATGGCCTCGGCACCAAAGGAAGATCTCGTGTAAGACCATGTCTGGGACATGGCATCGACATCTATGTACGATCTCGTATAAGACCATGTCTGGGACATGGCATCGACATCGAGTTAAGAGATCCCGTGTAAGACCATATCTGGGATATGGCATCGGCATCAAGAGGTGATCCCGTGTAAGACCATATCTGGGATATGGCATTGGCATTGTGATACATGTTTGATGAGACTAAGTATCCTCCGACATTTCGAGTAGTTCAACGGGCAAAAGAGTTATGTATGTAAAGGTGACAAAGAGTTAAGCTATGCAAAGAAGAAAAAGAGTTACACTCAAAATAAGGATGATAATGATTTAAGTTTATGTTCATGATAGCATAAGTGCTAAATTGTGTGATGAAGTGACACAGGTACCATGAGTAAAATAAGAGTTATGAAACCCTAATGTGATATGTGATGGGTAAGAGTAAGTATGAGTAAGTATGCTTAAGCATTTGAGAGCTTATGATGTTATTGTCTTATGAGATGAATGGATTTTACCATGAATACTTATGTTGTTATATTAATTCATGCAAACTTACTAAGCTATATGCTTACCCCTCTCTTTTTCCTTCTCCTTGTAGTATCGCCAAGCTAGCTCGGGGATCGTAGGACGTCGGAGCTCGGATCACACTATCAACTATTCTTTTGGTATAGTAAAGTTGATTTATTTTGAGTATGGCATGTATAGGAACTTGGTCATTTTGTGTTATGTCATATTTGAAAGCCAAAGTATTGGCTATTAATGTTATACACCCATTTTGTAAATGGCCGTTAGTATTTGGTCAATATTTGTCAAGTTTATTATCTTAATGATGATGAGTTTTATGACGTGAAAGTTCATGCAATTGATGGAGTAAAAGGTGAAGTGTATGAATGATGATAAGGGACTCTTCATAGTGTATATTATTGCCATGTTATGTGTTGCTTGTGTTGGCATGTGAGTGTTTATGTTTCAGGGTGGCAATTGGTTTGGTAAATAGCCTTCTAATTGTCCACACGGATAGACACACGGGCGTGTGTCTAGGCCGTGTGTGACACACGGTCAACCCCATGGGTGTGTTGATAGGCCGTGTGTCCCCTGCATCAAATTTTTGAGAATTCGATTCGCCACACGGGCCAGCACACGGGCGTGTGCCTAGGCCATGTGCTATTAAGGGTATGCTGACGTCATAAATAGAATACCCAGGTTTTTACACACGGGTGAGGACACGGGCGTGTCTAGGCCGTGTGAGGGACACGGGCCACAGACACGGGCGTGTGTCCGGCCGTGTGAAAACCCCTTTAGGTTCGAAATGAAAAATAAATTCTACACGGGCTGGGAACATTGGTGTGTGTGACCATACAGCCTGCCCACACGGGCGTGTTCCATTGTACACGGGCGTGTGGCCCTATTTTAGGTAAAATTTTCTAAGTGCACAGATGTTCTCGATTTAACTCCGAAACCTTCCGTATGTATGTTTAAGGCCTTGTAGGCCCATAATAAGGATGCTATGATTATGAATGAAGAATTTTTAAGTTGAAACAAAATTTTATAGCCCGAAGTTGTATGTTTGAATAAGTTAAGTACGGTAATGCCTCGTACCCTGTCCCGACATCGGATACGGGTAAGGAGTGTTACATTTAGTGGTATCAGAGCTGCGGTTTAGTCGATTCTCGGACTAACGTAGCGTATGCATGAGTCTAGCTATACATGACATATATATGAGTATTTATGTAATGATAGTGTGACGACTCCTGATATTTAAATTGTGTTTTCATATAGTAAATGGATCCCGAAAGAGATGTGGCTGATGATGTAGAAAGTAACGCGCCGGCTCCCGTCGAAAGGACGGTGCTGAACGAAAATGAGAATAGACCTACGACTGTAAGTCAGAAAGGAGGAGAAGAGGCTAGAGAAGCCTTTCTCCACATGATGAATGCATGGTACACGGATTTCGTTCGTGCGAACCCGAATGCACAACCCCCTCCACCCCTACCTATTCCTCAACCTACCCTAGTAGCTCCCCAATTGGTAGAAGTGGTAAGGATAGAAAAGCCTCCGGTTGACAGAATCTGGAAACAAGGAGTCGAGGAATTTCGAGCTAGTAAAGATGATGATCCGAAAAGAGCAGAATTTTGGCTTGAAAATACCATCAGAGTATTTGATGAATTATCCTGCACCCCTGAAGAGTGCATGAAATGTGTAGTGTCTCTTCTGAGAGATTCTGCTTATCAGTGGTAGAACACCCTTGTGTCGGTTGTACCAAGGGAAATGATCACATGGGAGTTTTTCCAAGAAGAATTCCGGAAGAAATACATTAGCCAAAGATTTATTGATAAAAAAAAGGAATTCCTTGAACTGAAACAAGGTAGAATGACAGTAACAGAATATGAGCCTGAATTTGTAAGACTCAGCAAGTACGCTCGGGAGTGTGTGTCCTCTGAAGCCATCATGTGTAAGAGGTTTGAGGACGGATTAAATGAAGATATCAGATTACTTTTGGGTGTCCTTGAGTTGAAGGAATTTGTTGTGCTAGTGGATCGAGCTTGTAAAGTCGAGGAATTGGTGAAAGAGAAAAGGAAAGCTGAGAGTGAGTCTCGTGACTCAAGAAAGAGACAATTGAATAAGTCATTTCAATCCTCGTCTAAGAAGTCGAGAGACTTCCCTACCCGATCAGCTACCTCAGTCGGGTTTTCAAACAGAAGAAAGAGTAAACAGTACTCGGGTATTAAAACTCAGACTACTTCAGTAGCTAGCGTTGGGAACACACGACCAAATAAACCGAAATGTCCACAGTGCAGCAGATGACATCCCGATGAATGCCACCGAGCCCATGAGAGAGCCTGCTTTAAGTGTGGTTCCCAAGATCATTTCATTAGAGAATGCCCTGAGATGGTTGAAAAAGAGAAAATTCAGAGTGCCAGATCAAGAAGTACTACTCGAGGGAGACAACAGAAAAACCCGGGGAATGGAACGAGTAGTAAGAGTGCACCCAGAGAGCAGGCTAAAAAATCTGAGGGTAGAGCGCCTGGGAGGACTTACGCCATTCGCGCTCGCAAAGAGGCGTCATCCCCTGATGTAATTACGGGTACATTTTCTCTCCATGATACTAATGTTGTTGCTTTAATTGATCCGGGATCTACCCACTCATATATTTGCATGAAATTAGTATCTAGTATGAGCATGCCCTAGAGTCTACAGAGTTTGTGATAAAAGTGTCAAAGTCTTTAGGCAAAAGTGTATTAGTTGATAAGGTATGCAAAGACTGCCCATTGATGATTAGAGGTCATTATTTTAAGGCAAATCTTATGCTATTGCCATTTGATGAATTTGATATAATTCTTGGTATGGACTGGTTAACCGCTCATGATGTGACAGTAAATTGTGGAAAGAAATACATTAAATTGAGATGTGGAAATGGGGACACTCTTCGTGTTGAATCAGATGAACAGGACAAGCCGCCTGTAGTGATCTTTCATATGTCTGCCCAGAAGTATGTAAGAAAGGGGTATGAAGCGTATCTTGCCTTTGTGATGAATGCTAAAGAAACTGAGTTAAGAATTGAATCAGTACCGATAGTATACGAGTATCCAGATGTATTCCCAGAGGAATTGCCAGGGTTGCCTCTGGTTAGAGAGGTTGAATTTGGCATTGAGTTAGCCCCTGGTACTGCACCTATATCGATTGCTCCATACAGAATGGCTCCAGCTGAGTTGAAGGAATTCAAGGCACAGTTGCAAGAATTGACGGACAAAGGTTTTGCTAGACCTAGTTATTCTCCGTGGGGTGCTCCAGTATTATTTGTGAAAAAGAAAGATGGTTCCATGATTTTATGTATAGATTACCGGCAGCTTAATAAGGTTACTGTGAAGAATAAGTATCCATTGCCAAGGATCGACGATTTTTTTGAGCAATTGAAGGGAGCCACTGTGTTTTCCAAGATAGACTTGAGGTCCACTTATTACTAATTGAGGGTCAAAGATTCAGATATGCCGAAAACCGCATTTCGGACAAGGTATGGGCACTATGAATTTTTAGTCATGCCTTTCGATTTAACAAATGCCCCTGCCGTGTTTATGGATTTAATGAACCGCATCTTTCGGCCATATTTGGATAAATTTGTTGTGGTTTTTATTGATGATATACTGATATGTTCTCGTAATGAGAATGATAATGCCGAGCACTTAAGGACGATTTTACAGATTTTATGAGATAATCAGTTGTATGCCAAGTTTATCAATAGTGAGTTTTGGCTCAAAGAGGTTGGATTTTTGGGGCACATTGTCTCGGGAGATGGAATCCGAGTACACCCAAGCAAGATTTCAACTATTGTTGATTAGAAACCACCAAGAAATGTTTCAGAGGTTAGAAGTTTTCTGGGCCTAGCTGGCTATTACAGATGATTTGTCAAAGGATTTTCTATGATAGCCACTCGGATAGACAGAAGTCCTATTCAGACTTGAAACGGAAAAAGATCGAGTTTCATGTTGGTGATAAGGTATTCTTGAAAGTGTCACCATGGAAGAAAGTTCTCAGATTTGGCCGGAAAGGCAAATTGAGTCCGCGTTTTATCGGACCGTATGAGATCACCGAGAGGATAGGACCGGCAGCCTATCGATTGGCTTTGCCATATGAATTGGAGAAGATTTATGACGTGTTTCACGTGTCGATGTTGCGACGTTACCGATCAGATCCTTCGCATGTTATTACACTGA
Organism: Gossypium sturtianum; assembly: GCA_025698515.1. Taxonomy (NCBI): domain Eukaryota; kingdom Viridiplantae; phylum Streptophyta; class Magnoliopsida; order Malvales; family Malvaceae; genus Gossypium; species Gossypium sturtianum. Next base: position 74,134,668 of record CM046951.1, on the reverse strand, counting down.
CAGAAGTTGAAATTCAGCCCGATATGACATATGGTGAAGAACAGGTTAAAATTTTAGCACGGGAAGTTAAACAGCTAAGAAATAAAAGTATAGCTCTCATGAAAGTATTATGGCAAAGACATGGGGTAGAAGAGGCTACATGGGAGCCCGATGAGGCTATGAGAAACCAGTACCCAAACCTTTTTACCGGTAAGATTTTCGGGGACAAAAATCCCTAAGGGGGGGAGAATTGTAACAGCCTAATTTAGGGCCTAGTCAGAATAGTGGTTGTGAGACCACAAATCCGAAGTAGAAATACGTATTTTGTGATTTTTATGAGGCTTATGATGTGGTTGCATAATTGTGTGAAAATTTTATAAGGAAATTTTATTAATTGGTGATCAATTTATCCGCTAGGACTAAATTGCAAAGATTAGAAAATATGAGATTCTAGAATATTCAAGTATGAAATAGAATTATAAAAATTATTAGAGGTCCTTAATTATCAATTAGACCAATATAAATTATGATGGACAAAAATACACATGGGAAGGAAAAATCTCAAGAAAGGACCATTAAAGGCATTTTTGTCATTTGGTAAATAAAAGATTAAAAAGGGAAAAAGAAGTCAAAGTTGTGCCCATCTTCTTCTCCCAAGGCCGAAAATCACTAAAGAGCCATAGCTAGGGTTTCTTCAACTTCCAAGCTTGATAGTAAGTGCATCCTAGCCCCGTTTTTAATGTTCTTCGTATTTTTGAGATCCTCGTAGCTCGATTTAGCTATTTTTAGCTATATTTTGAGCTAGGGTTTATATTCAAAATTTAACCATGTAAGACATGCATGTATTTTGATGTTCTAAGGAAGAATATAAAAGTTTGATGTATGATAAACACCTTTTTCTAAGTGATTTTCATGAAAAATACATAAAAGGACCAAATTGCAAAAGTTATAAAAATGGTCATACATGAGTGAAACAGTGAAAATTAAAAGTTGTTATAGTTAAGAAAATGATTCGGCTAGGCTTGAAATACAAGGAAGTGGAATAAAAATCATTTTACGAGCCTAGGGGCAAAAGTGTAATTATGTGAAAGCTTAGGGGCAAAATTGTATTTTACCAAAGTATGATTCATGAGTCAATTTTAGTCAATGTGAGTATTAAACGAGTGAAATTGTTATTATAGATCAAGAAACACGAAGCCCAGACCGAAACCGAGGCAAGAACAAAGTGTTGGACTAAATCGAACATCTTCACACATTTTGAGTACCGAGGTAAGTTTGTGTGAATTTATAGTTACATGATGTTATTATGCTTCTAATTACATTATCTTATGAAATATGTATATTAATTCCATGAAGTGATTTACGATGATTCGATGAAATTGAAATGAGAATATATATTAAGTTAAAGTCCCGGTTGAAGATTCGGAATCACGAGGATACCTATGTCACGACATGAGATAAGGAAGGTCCCGTATAAGACCATGTCTGGGACATGGCATCGGCACCGAATGTAGGTCCCGTATAAGACCATGTCTGGGACATGGCATCGACACCAAATGTAGGTCCCGTATAAGACCATGTCTGGGACATGGCATCGGCATCGAATAAGGAAGGTCCCGTATAAGACCATGTCTGGGACATGGCATCGGCATCGAATAAGGAAGGTCCTGTATAAGACCACATCTTGGACATGGCCTCGGCACCAAAGGAAGATCTCGTGTAATACTATGTCTGGGACATGGCATCGACATCTATGTACGATCTCGTATAAGACCATGTCTGGGACATGGCATCGACATCGAGTTAAGAGATCCCGTGTAAGACCATATCTGGGATATGGCATCGGCATCAAGAGGTGATCCCGTGTAAGACTATATCTGGGATATGGCATTGGCATCGTGATACATGTTTGATGAGACTAAGTATCCTCCGACATTCCGAGTAGTTCAACGGGCAAAAGAGTTATGTATGTAAAGATGACAAAGAGTTAAGCTATGCAAAGAAGAAAAAGAGTTACACTCAAGATAAGGATGATAATGATTTAAGTTTATGTTCATGATAGCATAAGTGCTAAATTGTGTGATGAAGTGACACAGGTACCATGAGTAAAATAAGAGTTATGAAACCCTAATGTGATATGTGATGGGTAAGAGTAAGTATGAGTAAGTATGCTTAAGCATTTGAGAGCTTATGATGTTATTGTCTTATGAGATGAATGGATTTTACCATGAATACTTATGTTGTTATATTAATTCATGCAAACTTACTAAGCTATATGCTTACCCCTCTCTTTTTCCTTCTCCTTGTAGTATCGCCAAGCTAGCTCGGGGATCGTAGGACGTCGGAGCTCGGATCACACTATCAACTATTCTTTTGGTATAGTAAAGTTGATTTATTTTGAGTATGGCATGTATAGGAACTTGGTCATTTTGTGTTATGTCATATTTGAAAGCCAAAGTATTGGCTATTAATGTTATACACCCATTTTGTAAATGGCCGTTAGTATTTGGTCAATATTTGTCAAGTTTATTATCTTAATGATGATGAGTTTTATGACGTGAAAGTTCATGCAATTGATGGAGTAAAAGGTGAAGTGTATGAATGATGATTAGGGACTCTTCATAGTGTATATTATTGCCATGTTATGTGTTGCTTGTGTTGGCATGTGAGTGTTTATGTTTCAGGGTGGCAATTGGTTTGGTAAATAGCCTTCTAATTGTCTACACGGGTAGACACACGGGCGTGTGTCTAGGCCGTGTGTGACACACGGTCAACCCCATGGGTGTGTTGATAGGCCGTGTGTCCCCTGCATCAAATTTGCGAGAATTCGATTCGCCACACAGGCCAGAACACGGGCGTGTGCCTAGGCCGTGTGCTATTAAGGGTATGCTGACGTCATAAACAGAATACCCAGGTTCTCACACATGGGTGAGGACACGGGCGTGTCTAGGCCGTGTGAGGGACACGGGCCACAGACACGGGCGTGTGTCCGGCCGTGTGAAAATCCCTGTAGGTTCGAAATTAAAAACAAATTCCAAATGGACTGGGAACATGGGCGAGTGTGACCACACGGCCTGCCTACACGGGCGTGTTCCATTGCACATGGGCGTGTGACCCTATTTTAGGTAAAATTTTCTAAGTGCATGAAGTTCCCGGTTTAACTCCGAAACTTTCCGTACGTATGTTTAAGGCCTCGTAGGCCCATAATAAGGATGTTATGATTATGAATGAAGAAGTTTTAAGTTGAAACAAAATTTTATAGGCCGAAGTTGTATGTTTGAATAAGTTAAGTACGGTAATACCTCGTACCCTGTCCCAGTGTCGGATACGGGTAAGGGGTGTTACAATAGCAATGATATCAATTTCTATAAAGAATTTCTGCAGTTATTTTTGATAAAACAATCTAGAAATATAAAAAATGGTGGGAGAATAGAAAGAAACTTTTAATGTGTTTTTTTGGGTTGTCATACAAATGAAACTTCACTCATATTTATACGAGGTCTCATGTCTCTTCATAGGGACATAACTACCCAAATGGATAGTCATATCTTTAGCAATAAACATAATTATTCAATAGATATCTATTTGAATAATTATGACTATTTGTTATTAATTAAGTGAAATAACTTTTGATAACTTATAACTTTTCATTTGCAACTATTGGAACACTATATATTTTGGAAATGTTCCAACAGTAATACCGTTTGCAACCATGGAGTTTGGAGATCCCGTTTGTTCAATGACCAAGATGGCAACAAACGGAGTGCCTGCCCAACTGCTGCAACAACAAGATCTAATGGCAATGACTGCTAATGTTGTTGAAGCTATGGTTGAGATATGAGGTCAAATTGAAATTTAGGTTTTTAGGAAAACTTTATGTTTGTGATTAAAATTATATTTGTTGCTGACCTTAATTCGATATTCAAAATTCAATGATTGCTTTAATTTTATCATCTATTTTATTTACCAAATGCAATTGTGTGTTAAACGTGGTAAATAGTAGGGGAGAGCAAAACTCGATTCGATTCGAAAAAATTGATTTTTTTTTAAATTTCGAGTTAATAGAATTGATTTATTCGAATTATTCGAGTCAACTCGAATAAATAATGTGGTACCCCAAACCCGGTCGGGACAGCCCGACCTAAATTTCGTGTAGCAGGCGAAATTTGCCTGGGCCCAAATCAGCAACCAAAAATAAAACCAAATAAAAATAGTCCAGTCCAATTACAAAAAAAAAAGAGAGGCCCAATACACCAATAGCCCAAAACAAAAAAACCCTAACCCAAAGTTACAAGCCCAACATCTAAAACTTTTCAGAAAAAAACCTAACCTAGCCCTAGTGCCGCCTCACCCTACCTAGCACCGCACCTCTGCCACCGCCACTCCTCCACCTGCTCCACCAACTACTCCTGCAAAGAAGGAAGAACACGCATCAAACAGTATACAAATATTAAAAAATATGTAGAAATCGGCTATAAAAGCTGAATCTAAATGTATTTGAAGAGGTTTTTTTTTTGGGAGAAATAACACACAATATTGATAATAATAATAAAAAAGATATCAAAGTGGAAAGAGGTGATTTTTTTATTTCAATTTTTTATTATATAAAAGCATAAAACAAAATAAAAAAGGGGAAATTTTACCCTTTTCTTTTCGCGTTTACGCCGTCGTGGGGGGGGGGGGAGGAGGAGGCCGCAATCTCCGATGAAAGATGTCATTTTTGGGGTTGGGGATTAAAAAAAAAAACCACGGTGGCCAATGGTTGGACCCTTGGCCGGACTTGGAGAGGGGGAGAGAGTTTAAGAAAGTTTTCTTTTTTGGTTTTTTTTTTTTTTGAAAAGGCTGGAATAGAATGAAATATTTTTAAAACAAATTGACTTTTATAGGCCCCTTAAACGGCGTCGTTTAGAGCTGGTCGCAATAGCCCTAAAACGACGTCGTTTCGCTCTAGGATCCGCGCGCCGACCAGACCTGCCAGCAGGATCCGCGTGTTTTCTGAAATAAATGGGCTAATTACTGTTTTGATCCTTCCGTATTTTCATCATTATTCAATTTTTCCCTATTGCTTGATTTTTATTTTAATTTCCCCCTCTTATTTTATTTTTTGTGCAATTTAGTCCCTTGATTTGTCAAGGAAACGATGCGTCTAATTGGATTTGGGATATTTTCCCAGTTAACCCCCCATTCCTTTTGTGCGTTTCATTTTAATCCTTAATTTTGTTTTAATTATTTCATTATTTACATGTTAACCCCTTTTGTTATTTATTTTGTTCAATTTTTCCTTTTAATTTTATTTAAGTTACAATTAAGCCCTGTTTACTTTAATTCTTGTATTTATTTATTTATTTGACTACTTATTCTTTATTCTTTTTATTTTAATCATTTATTTGTTCATTTACTTATTTATTCATATATTATTCATTTATTTATTTATCTTTTATTTTAATCCGGGTATTCATTTACTTATTATTCCTTCATTGTTAATTTTTTATTTTCTTTCATTGATTATTCATTTTATATATGCCTTCATTATTATTATTACTATTTTATTATTATCTATTTATCTATTTATTTATTACCCTTTTTATATTCTCAAAAATCAAGTTATTTATGCTTTTTACTTGTATATTTATTATTATTATTTTAGTAGCTAATTTTGGCCCAATCCAAAAACAAAATTAAAAACCCAAAATAAGCCCAAAAAAAAATATAACAGTCCAAATAAATTACAACATAAAATACAACCCAAAATTAAACCTGAGACCCAACCCGACGGGTAGGAGGATCCGCATGTTTCTTGAAAAAAGGGGTATTTGCGCGCGTGCCCCTCCGTCTTTTTAGACTGTTCTATTTTAGTCATATTTTGCATTTTTCTCTTTTTCAAAATTTGCCCCATTATTTCTGCTTCATTTTTAATTTAATCCGTGCTTCAGCCAAGCGAAAAGCTGCGCATTATGAACTGAGTTATTCACCCATTTGATCCCTGCAAGTTTAGGCGCGTGTTGTTATGGTCCCTGTTCCCCTTTTCTATTTTAGTTATTTGCAATTTTAGCCCTCATTTTTTTATTCTAATTTTAATCCAATCCTCGACCTGCTTAAGGAATTTATTTATTTATTTTTCTTTAAAAATTGTATTATTATTATTATTTGTTTTAAGTTTTTTTTTATATACTACTCTTATTAAACTCCTTTTTTTATATTATTTATTTTATATTTGTAACACCCCCTAACCCTAAACCGTCGCCAAAACAAAGTTACAAAACATTACCGGACATATCAAACAATTTACTAATTACTCATAAATAAAATAACATTTATAGTATAATTTAATAATTAAATTCCTATATTAAACTCTCGAAACCCAAAGCATATTTTAAAAGTAGAATAGAACTTATTCAAACATTCTAAAAAAATTTTCGTAAATTTTTTTTTATTTGTTTCTTTTTCTATAAAAATTTCAGCAACATTTCTACTTATTTTTACCTAAACCCCCTGCAAATTCAAACCGAAACAACCAATACCAAATTTATCATATTATAACTTTATATCATTTTCCTCATCCAAAACATTATAATCATTTATATACAACCAAAGTCATTTAACTTAAATATATATATGTTTATAATTCATATAACTATATAGTACATGCATATAACTATATAGTACATGCCACTTAACAAAAAGAAGAAATTCATCACCAAAATCTTCTTGTTGGAGTCGGGTTTGTTTTGGATGCTGGACCGGATCCGAAACTCTATTGACCTGCGCACGGTTTATTTCATACTCAGTGGTATTACTATAAATCAAAACTATTTAACATTAATAAATTACAAACATCCACCATAAACTTTATAAATCATTTAAACTAATTACATATAATTATATATCACCTTATAAATCTTAAATTCCCATTTCATTTATCACATACTAATTCAATTCATAATTTAACTCATACATTCTTTCACATACCTTTCAATAGAGCCAAATCAATCAATCTCATTTTCAAAGTTCCATTTCAATTATTTACCCTATTAACAATGCCCGGACTCTGACAGATACGCGGATTCCACCCAAACACACCAGAATATCCAACCCAATCACACCAAAATAATATAAATCCTCCATAACACACCAGTATAATATAGCCTCCCAAAACACACAAAGTATATCATATCCTCCCAAACACACCAATAAGGCATTAAATGCCTCTTGGTTAAATCGAAGCATATATAATGAGAATCATCTTCTCGGCCGAGCTACAAATCTCCTCATCACATCACAAATCCAATGGCATGCCATTTGTATCAAATCTAGTCCAACAAGTTAATAGGGTATTATTTTACTTTTCCAATTTCGAATTCATTTCCACAACAATTTCAAATACTTAATCAATTCAAAACATCTATTATATCAATTCACATATAATTCAATATTCACACATATTCTTACTTAATTTCAAATATTATTACTTACCTTATCTTAAATGTCCCATGATTACAAATTCAATATAACATTTAATAAATAGTTTGAGTTATAGTAATACAAACCCGAAATACACGTTTACTCCTCAACGATCTTTTCTTTTCCCTTGAATGCCGATGCCTCGTTTTCCTTGTTAGCTACGAAAATAATAATAACAATTTACATTATTAATTACAGCATTAAATTACAACAAATAATTATCCAATTCCTACCCTTGCCCTTCATTCCACATTCTTTATACACAATTCTATTATTTACTTATAAGTTCTTTCAAGGCTGTCTACCTGAGTCATTGTCACTAAATTATCTATATCTTGAGTTACAGAATTTCAAATTAAGATCCGTAAATTTTATATGAAACTAAACTCACATATCTTCTTTCCATAAAATTTTCAGAATTTTTGATTTATCCAATAAGTACAGTTTATTTTTTAAAATCACCCCTATTTTGTTGTCTGACAGTTCCGACCACTCTTTACTAAAATTTAATTATATTTTTATACAGAATTAAAATGATGTTCTAGTTTGTTTCTTATAAAAATAGACTCATTAAGGAATCTAACCATATAAATTATGTTCCCAAATTATTTTTGTACAATTTTTAATGATTTTTCAAAATAAGAACAGGGGATCTCGAAATCACTCTGAACCAGTCTCACAAAAATCTAAATATCTCAAAATACAGAATTTCTTTTCTTTCTATGTTTCTTTCATATGAAAATAGACTCAATAAGCTTTAATTTCATATCTCACTAAACTTCTACTTCCATTTCTACCATTTTTGGTGATTTTTCAAAGTTACTCTTTTGCTGCTGTCCCAAAACTGTTTACTTGTAGCTTATTTTGCAATTAAATCCTAATTAAGTTTACTTATTTTCTTAACTTAATTCATGCTTTGTTTCTACTTAAATTCCTTCCATATTCAACTTGACTATCTAATATTCATAATAAAACCCTAATTTATAATTTCTTCCAAATTAATCTCTATAATACAAAAATTATAGCTTACTTTACAATTTAATCCTTTTACTAATTCTAACTTAAATTTCATTCAATTTAATCTCTAATTCATCTTTTTCTTCAACATCAACTATACTTGAAAACCTATAAACTCTCAAAAATATCAACTTAGTTTCATCAAAATCTTGCATTAAAGCATCTAAAACATCAATATTAAAAGAATAGGACTTGATTGACTTACCTTTTAAAGCTTAAAACCTTGAATCTTTAGTTTTTCCTTTTTCCTTCTTTTTCTTCTTTCTTTCCTGCTTGTTTCGAAATGCTTCTCTGTTCTTTTCTGTTCTTCTTTTGTTTCTTTTATTTTACTAACTTCACTTTATTTCTTTTATTTTAACTAATAATAATAATATATTATAAATAATATTTTACTTATTATTTAAGTAATGCTTATTTTTATTACAAGTGTACCTATATAATTATTACAATTAAACTTGTCCTTAATCTTTACCATACATTTGTCATTTATTTAGTTTATTTAATATAATATCAATTAATATAATTATTTTAAATTAATTTATTATTATTTATTACTAATATATATATTTTATAATTTAAAATCTAAGTAAAAATTTTAGATTTTTATTTCATTTGCCGCCTAAACTTATGCTAAATGGCTTAATTGTCATTTTAGCCCTTTTTACTTTCTTTTAATCTATAATTAGACTTCTACCTTTATTCAATTTAATCCTTTTCACTAATTTCTCTTAATTAAGCTAAATTCACTAAATAAAAATCTAACTAGACACACTACTAAACTCATAAATATTTCTATTAATTATTTACGAACCCGTTTCACTAAGACGGAGGCCCGATAATGTACTTTTCCGGTGCCCACAGATTTTGGGTCGTTACAATATTCATTTGCTATCATCTTGAAATTTGTTTACAATTGTTTTATTTTAGTTTACTTTTTACTATTTATTTTTTAAACAATATATTATCATTTGATTCATTTGTCTTTGATTATTAATATTAGTATTTAAATAGTGTAAGCTATGTGATTATCATTCTTGTATGTATTATAATTTGCTTATTCGTATTTCCATATCGTTGTTATTATCATCATCGTTATTATTGTTTATATTATTCTTCCATTATCATTATTATTATCCATGCATATTAATATTTTAGATCAATGATACCAATGTTATGTATTATGTGAATTACGTTATCATTACGCCAAATTTGTGTCACATTACCATTATTCGTCGAGTACAACCCCATTCACGCTTTAAATAATTTTTCTTTAAAACATAATCTACCAAACGTATATCATTTTTAAACATTTTATTAATTTTATCCAAAAATAAAAGCTTTTAAAATAAGGCAATATTCTGTGATTGGAAATCCGAGAAATCGTGCCCTAACGTGCTGGGTTTCGGTCTTTCGTTTGGCCAAATCATCGAATATCTTTTTGATATTTTCAATGCATGAGTCTCGGGAATCATGAGATGATCTTGGATTCGAGGATTTAAATTGTCGTGTCCTAACGTGCTGGATGTGATATTTTATTCCTTTGGAGCAAGAGAGTCTTAATATCCAATTCGAGTAAATTCAAATATTTTTAAAAGAGATCGTATTTTTAAAATATTTTTCAAATTCTCAACTTTCGACATTAAGACACTAATTAATCAATTCGGTACCAATTTTGGGCGTGACGAGGGTGCTAATCCTTCCTCGCACGTAACCGACTCCCGAACCCGTATTCTCGAATTTCGTAGACCAAAAACACCGTTTTAGTAAACCAAAATGTTTTATTAAAACAAAGGTGACCCGATCACACCTCATCAAAAAAGATTGGTGACGACTCCCGTTTTTTCGTTTTCATTTTCAAAGCCCTAGTCGATCTCCGTTTTCGAAAAATGGTTTCGACAATTATTATTATCTATTACCATTATTATCATCTATTCATGCATTCATTACAAATTGCACCCTTAATTTCATTCACATTTTAATTTAGTCCTTTATCTTTAATATCTATTCATGTATTTATTACAAGTATTACGTTTGACATTATTATTTAAAACAAATTTTCAAAAATAGGCAATGTTCCGTATTTGGAAGATACAAGAAATCGTACCCTAACTTACGGGGTTTCGATTTTCTCATTGAACTCGAATAACCGAATATCCTTTCAAAATTAAAATACATAAGATTTCAAATAAAAAATAAAGACAAACTTATTCTCAAGGATTCAAAGTGTCGTGTCCTAACTTACGGGATGTGACATTTTGTTGCCTCGAGATGAGAGGGTCTTAAATATACTTTTCGATTTATTCAAGCAATTTTTAGGTAAAATTAACATTAGTCCAAAGAAGGATCGTATTTTAAACTATTTCCAAGTTTTCAACCTTCGACACTAAGACGTGAATTAATCAATTAGGTACCAATTTTGGACGTTACGAGGATGCTAATTCTTCCTCGTACGTAACTGACTCCTAAACCCGTTTTCTGGATTTTTGTAAAAAAAATATTGTTTTAATAAATTGAACATCTTATTAAAACGATCAAACTATGAGGTGACCCGATCACACCTAATAAAAAAGATTGGTAGCGACTCCCATTTTCATTTTTAAATAAAAAGTCGACCTTTTCAAAAAAAAGGTTTCGACATTTCGAACATCACATTAGTCACCAAAGTGACTCTCCATTTAAACCACTACAAAACACACCAACCAACCAATTACACCACACAATTAATCATGTAATATTTAATAAAAACCTAATATCATGCTTCTGTTGCGCTACTCTGATCAACAATCAACAACAAGACTAATTTACAATTTAATATTTAACAGACAATTACCTCGAAAACTTTATTTAAACATACATGCATGCAATAGGGTATTTTTAAAAGGGCTATATTTGTAGGGACTTGAAAAACTGTTTTGTTTAAAAACATATAATTAGATTTAAATCGTAATATAGTAAAATATCGAAAAAAACTCCATTTCACAAGGTTTGAAAATAGTATTATAGGATTATACATATAAGTCTTGTTTCGGAAGATCAATTAAAACATTACGCACAATTTCATAAAATTTGTCATTTAATTAGTTTGTAGGCAACTAACAATTTACGTAATTAGCCCAATTTTACATTCATGCATACTAAACATTCAATTGTTTTCTAAAACACACCTTTAACATCTAGGTTTTACCTCAATGTCCAACGGCTTTTCCACATGCACTTTTGAGTTAGTCGATCAATTAATCAAAGCATTCACCAAGCAATCATAATCTACTATTCAATCATTTATCTAAAGCACTAGTAAAAGTTCCAAATTAAACTAATTAAAGAGTCCATAATGTCCAATTACAACCCGACAATTATAACTAAAACTAATTCTAAAACCCATAATTTAGTCTCACATTACCTTCTTCATTGGGTTTGGGAACACAACGACATACCCAGGTATAGCCTCGATTTGGATCACTTGGATGACTCACTCCCACACCTCTTCACAAGCTAAATCACTGCAATATTATAAAAGAGTGGGTGAGCTTATGAAAGCTCAGTAAGTGCTCAAACATACTACAAATAAACATATCAATTAGGTTAGGTGAAATAAGCATATCACAACTCACACAAGATAACAATTCACATGAATTAAACGATTCACATAGAATAGGCAATTCACATAAAATAACAATTCATATGAAATAACAGTTCATGCATAATAACAATTCATTCAATATAATAATTCATTCATACCACATCATAACTTATATATCTCAAATAATGATAAATTGAATTTTTTGTGATTATGAAATACATAGGGGACTCTATCACCACCTATAAGTGGACTCTATCACCACACATTGAATAAATAGATCTCTTTATAACGCCTCACTTTTGGACTCAAAGAGACCTACGCTATCTCCGATATAAGTGTAGCACGAATGGTTACACTCTCCAACACTCTCGACTCATAGAGCCCTACGCTGTCTCCACTGAATGGAGCTATGCTCAATATTCAATTATCTCTCCAACGTTATCTCCGAGCATAATGCCCATCGCAATAATGCGGGTGAGTGCTCACAATCCTATGGCATGCCAACTATATCCAATGGTTTCATAAGGTCACAATGCCAAAATATCTCTTTAACATATTCACAATATTCAGTATAATAGGGCTCGCAATTAAGCAGAGCTCACACATTATAACACGATTTGCAATAGAGCATGGTTCGCAAATAATATAACTTTCATGCAACATATATTGCACACATAACACAGTTCACATATCATTCATGACATAGCTCACATAAATCATTGTTCGTATATTTTATTTAGCATATGTCATGCAATAGCTTAGCTTACATACAATACAACTCAAAATATCACAATACACAATTTGACAAATTAATACAGTTCGCCTTAATAATATAATTTGCCAAGTTAACATTGTTCACAATATAACACAGTACACAAGTATAATTGGCTCGCACTATAGTTGAACTCGCACCTAACATTTTACGATAATATAATTTTACACTAATCAAAGCTTGAATTAACATAAAGCTCATAATTCACATACTAGTTTGTGCATGCATGGATATACACATTATCAGTAAAATTTGCATATTAAAAAAGTTCACGTTATTTTTTTTATATTAATTTGCAAACATTACAAAACCCATCCACGCATGTATATATATTATATAAAACATGACCCTCAAATGAATATATATATATATATATATATAACAAGACGCATAAATATATCATATATATACTTATCTATTTAAAACCCCTTGTCACATCAAATTTCAGCACATTCCAAGTGCCATATACATGTATATATTATATAAAGCAATTCCCCTACACACATATATAATCATTAAACGCATATATATTATATAATAAGACCCTACACACACATATATATATATATATAGTATATATAACAGAACCATATACGCATATATTTTATATATATAACAAAATCCACGCATATATTGTATATATAACAAAACCCACGCATATATAGGTATTCTACAGGGGCAAAGCTAGAAAACTTTTTTAGGAGACTGAAATTAAATTGTAATTTTTATAATAATAAAAATAGAAAATTTAAAAGATTAAATTAAATTTTTATCATTTTTAAGGGACCAAAATACAATTTTACTTTTACTAATTTAAAATTTTAAAGGACTAATTTTCTATTTTAAGGGGTAGGGTCCTTGCCAGCCCCCTAAATTTGCCCCTAGTATTATGTATATAGCAGTACCCTTTTACTCATATTTATATATTATATTTATAACAAGACCATGGACACATATTTATATTATATATACCTATTTATTAGTACAATAGCTCACACAATTGCTCACACCTACTAATATGCACACACAAGCAACCTTTAAGTGCACAATTTCACACACTTGTCACGTCAAATTCCATAGTTTACAGTTAGGACTTGCTTATTTTATTCCTATAATTACATGCATATTTTAAATTCATGTATTTGGCTTATTAAAATCGCGCAGCATGCATACCCTACACTTAAACAAAATTGCAATGGTTTGCACCAGGAGAAATCAAGGTTCGCATATTAATTGAGTAGGGGTTCGCATATGTTACCTTAGCCTGCATGCTAGAGTTTAAATGCAATAAATCAGACCACTCACCTTAGCAACCATTGCTTCAACTACCATGCTTAAGTAAGTTTCTATTTGCCTTTGTCCATGGTTGTAGAGGCTCCCAAATGAATTGACACTTTTCATACACATCAAACACATTACAAAGGCATTACTAACACCAACAAACATAGTTGTAGAGGCTACCAAATGAATTGACACTTTTCATACACATCAAACACATTACTAAGGCATTACTAACACCAACAAACACCATTGAATCATTCCAAAATCATAGATCAAAGCCTATTAACCTTTATATAAAAAATTTAACTAGTTTTGCCAAAATAGGTGTTTAACCACTCAAATCTCATTTCTAAGTTTGAATTTCAACTTCATACATCCTAAATATAATCTAATTACACATCTAAACCATCAATTTTATCCAATTTCACCGATTTAATTTTTCAGGAAAAATCAAGCTTATGTGATCTTTTTGAAAGGGGAAAACATTCAATTTGTTTAAATTCATTAAAGATTTGTTAAATTAAGATCAAATACCTTTTAATTAGATCAAAATGGGTTAGAAATCACTTTAAAACCAAAGCTTAGCCAAGAAATACGAGATTTACCATTTTCAAGCAAAAAATTAACTTCAAATCAAGTGATATATTGAGATCTTGATTAAATCATTTAAACCTCAAATTGAAATAACAATTCACTTAGTTTAATCATAAAAAGTTAGAATCTCACCTCAATTTTGAAAAATCGATGAGCTGTGGAGCTAATTCAAGCTAAAACGTATGAAGATCTCTTGAGGATTTTAAGGATGAAAACATGAGTGTTCTTCAAAATTGAAAATATATTTTGTGTTTAGAGAGCTTAGGAATAAAAAATGATCAACTAATTTCGGGAGAAAAGTTTTGATTTGGTGTTTGGCAAATTTTTGAAGAAGATGAAGAATGGGAGGGAAGGAGATGTAGGGGCTCTTAAATAGGCAACCCATTTTTAAAAATTGGGCCATTGTCTATTTAACCACCTCCAGTTTCTTCCCTTTTTCAAATAGGTCCTTGCTTTTCAATTAAAACTAAATTCAAAATTATTTTCAAATCAATCCTTGTTTTTAAAATCTGTTTTAACCAAATTAGTTCCCGAACACCTAATTTTAATTTCTTAACCTAAAATTATTAATTCTAATTATTTTAATATTTTATTTAATTAATTCCTAATCCTTTAATTATCTAATTATGATTTTAAGTTTGCTAACCCCCGATTTACTTACCCAATTCTCCTAACCCGATTTTTGGGATGTGACAAGTAATTCGAGTTTCGAGTTCGAATCAAGTTGAATTTTACAATTCGAATAACTCGAATAATTCAAATAATTTGAATAATAGATTGGTGTAAATACCCTTTTGGTCTCTGTCAAGTTTGTAAATGAACAAATTGGTCTCTCTCTCTGAACAAAAGTTACAAAATAATCCAAAATAATTTTCAAAAATTTAAAATATTTATAAAAATTCCAAAATTTATATTTTTAAAAAAATTATAAAACATTCTAAAAATATATATAAAGAAAGTTAAAAAAATTAAAATTTTCTAGAATAATAATTTTGAGGACTTCAATAAGTTAATTAATGATTCAAGTTTATCATACTAAAGTATTTTTTTTTTATTATTTTGCTTTGAAAAAGTTTTCAAATATATATATATATGGTTTCAAATTTATGTGCTTTAACATGAAATTAGTTATACTGTAATAAAATTTTAATTTAACATATTTAATTTTTTAATTTTACTTGAACAATTTCACTCGATTTGACTCGACTCGATTTGAAAATTTTTCAAATCGAGTTAGGATGATAAAATAGGACTCGTCAACTCAAAAAATTTTCACTTGATCCAATCGAACGCTCACTCCTAATATATAGAGTTCAAATTGAAGGATTTTTTCCTAGATACTTTTCAATTTTACCTTGCTTTTTCATTCATATCTTTATTTCCATGTTCAGTGAGATTCTTCTTTTAGTTGCACTTTTTTTTTTCTTTTCCAATTTTGTTATGATTTCTTTTCTTTTTTGCTTTAGAGAAGAGCTTGATCTTTTTCTTTTAGAAGAGAAGAGTAAAATATATTTGATGGTTTGAAATATAATTTTGCAGGAATATCAGCCATGAATGTGTTTCTATTATCATGCCTTCAAATTCAACACATCTATTTGATGATTTTAAATATATATTTTACTTCCAATCGCTTTGATACTTCATGGCCTACCAATGTCTTTATCAAGTTCACCCAAATAAACATCCAAAAAAAAAAAAATTATAATCCAAAATGCAAGCTAATGAAAAGATTTCAACCCTATCGAATCCTACAGATTACTTGGAGTTCGTTGGCAATGATGCACAAGTGATCTTTTATGTAGATATAATTTTATATACTTTGAATTTATTTCAATTATAGGCTAGAAAAGTCAACAATAGCACATCCACCTTTAAAATCGGGGATTTGCATGTTTGCTCTTATTTTGAAAGAAGGCCAAAACAAATTGCAATCATTCCAGATCTCCTAGGTATAGAGCCAACAAGGGCTCATATACATTTATCAATGAGGGGTTTTCAAAGGAGCTTCATCGATGAGTGCTTATTTAAAGCCTACTTAAGACAAACATATGTTATCAACTTCAGTCTAGATAGCTATGATATTATCTTTACTTTTTCTTTCTTTGAGTTGAATATTTGAATCAATAGATACATTTATGCTTTGAGCGTTTCTATGTTTTTTGCGTATCCATTTATTTATGCTTGCCAATCCTTTAATTTCCACTTGAGAAAATGCTACTTCTATTATTTAAGGTAAATAATAATGTGAAAATAAATCATTTAGTATTTTTTAAATTTTAAGGTAAATAATTTAATATGCTTTCATTAAAATTTACCAAATTAATAAAATACTTCCGTTAAAATTTACTCTTATCCAATTTTAATATATATATATATAACACGCAAGTACCAATAATTTTTTTTTACCTTATATAGAATGCTACTTCCGTTATCTAAGATAACCAATATATATAGTTTGTTATTTGTGTTATTTTAATTTCTACTTAGGAAATAAAACGAAAACCATAATTAAAAAAACTAAAATAAATTCATGTTGGATATATAAAAAAATTATATATAATAAATCAAATTGATCTAATTTAAGTTTTAAAATTGAAAATAATAGGAACGGGTAAAATTTTAAATCCTACTTGAATTTAACTAAATTTTCAATTTCAATTGTTAATAAAACTTTTATTTTAAGACACTCTTTTTTTTTTTTTGTAAATAATAGACTGATATTAATGCTGTGTGGCCCACCAATAAAGAACATAAAACGTCAAAATCAAAGACAACAAAGCAAACAAAAGCAGAAAAGTAATAAATAAAGTAGCTGAAAGCAATAATTAAAAGCCTAAAAAAAATAACAAAACCACTAAATGAAAACCACCTGCGCCCACAGCACCATTCAAACCCAATATCAGTCGCAAACGTTTCTTCATCATCTGAGAAGCCAGCAAAAACCGAGAAGAAAACCAAAAGCTTCAGAAAAGGGTGGAAATTCATCGAACCTTCTCCACCATCGAAGCATTACCAGAGAAAACTCCTAGAGCCGAGAATCCCGCATCTCCCACTCCTTCAAAGCCGCTGAGCGATTATGCGGAACCCCGTCGTTCCACATTTCTAAATTCGTGCCTTCTCCTACCTTCCATCGCGATTGTATGGGCGTGTTATTTGCCTTAGGGGACAAAGCGGTAAGAGATTTCATCAAATTCATCTTCCATAGAGAGAATAGAGCGTGTAATCGGTCGGATAATGGACTTGTCTTTCTGTTTCTTGAGAATGCTTTTGATAATCGTTATGAGTCACCTTCCACGCGTTTATCCGTCGGAAGCCCATTGCTCGCCAGATAAGGGCCCTTTCGCATGCCCTCGCCTCGCCACAAACGTATCCGCAAGCGGCTCTAATGCAGATAAGTCTCCGCGCCCACTATTTTTTCCTTCAATTCACAGCTACAACTGGCCGTGATAGCAATTTTTGTATCAATATGAAATGATGCATCAAAGTTGATTTAATAAAATTTGCATGAGGGTTTCCACTTTTGATTCCCCAAATAAGTTGAGGACGGGAGGATATTTCTCTGTTAAGGTTCACTCACGATTGTAACCTTTAAGAAACCCCAAAAATTCTGCCTAGAGAAATGAACTCCTTCATGAATTAATTTATT
Source organism: Gossypium sturtianum (assembly GCA_025698515.1). Taxonomy (NCBI): domain Eukaryota; kingdom Viridiplantae; phylum Streptophyta; class Magnoliopsida; order Malvales; family Malvaceae; genus Gossypium; species Gossypium sturtianum. The sequence goes on along the minus strand of CM046951.1, from coordinate 74,116,338 downwards.
TCTTCGAGTCCATAATCCCCATAAGGAAAGGATCATCACCTGTCGTTGTTGTTCATTGGCAGCAGAGAAGGTATTGATAAAGCAGAGCTTACCACCGGTCAAAGGGTCAAAAGGAGGGACCATGATTTCCAGGGATTTCCAAACATCTTGTGTCATCGTGAGCCACATAAGGTGATCGGTATTCTCGGGCCATTCTTACAAAGAGGGCAAACCACGTCCACACACAATTTCCTGCGAGCCAAGTTACAAAGATGGGGCAATAGATTATTAGTTAACCTCCAGACATGAATTTTAATTTTTGCAGGAATGTTTAAAGTCCATAAACAATTGTAGAATTTAGAATCAATCATATCAGCAGAGGTAGCTATAGAAGAGGTTTGTAAATGTTCTGTATATAAAGCCCTGTAACCACTTTTAACCGTGTATTCGCCCGATCCGTCCCACTTCCACACCCGTACATCACCCGACTGACCTCCTGCAATTGGAATAGCAAGAATGCGACTGACCGTATCAGCATCAAAAATACTATTCAGGATCTCCTCATTCCAGGTAAAGGTGCCACAGTTGAAAAGCTGATTTACAGTAGTCCAGTTTGGAGAAATACACTTTGGCTGAAACTCTATTATTCGCTTGGCGGGTAACCAGGATCATTCCAAATATTGATGTCGAGCCATTTCCAACTCGCCATAACAATCCATTCTCAATCAACTCCCGTGCGCTGCAAATACTCGCCGGGTATAGGATGGGTAAGATCCAATATTAGCGAGATAGAATATCGAGTGAGGATAGTAACGTGCTTTTAAAACTTTAGCTAAAAGGCAATTAGGTGAGTTAAAACACGCCAAATCGCTTTGCTAATAAAGCTTTATTAAACAAAACCAAATCTTTAAACCCCATACCACCCGCATGTTTTGGTTTTTGTATGACTCCCATCCACTCCAATGGATCCCCTTCAACGATTTGTTATTGGTCCACCAAAACTTATTCATAATCCCCTCAGCTTACTTACGACAAAAAGTTTTGGTATAAGGAAACACTTTGCATAACATAAAGGGAATGGCTGCGGGGACCGACTTTATAAAGACTTCCTTTCCACCGAAGAGATAAATAACGCAAGCTCCATCCTTCGATTCTTTTCTGAAACGATCCGAGAAATAAGCAAAAGCCCAGATTTCTTTCGTCCAACCATCATTGGTAGGCCTAGGTATTTCTCTGGATTATTAGCAACCGGACTCTAGCAAATTGACAATATAATCTTTACTCGCTTGTTGCACATTGGCTCCAAAGTAGATAAGAGATTTATCAAAATTCACCCGTTGACCAGAAATCAACTCGTATTCCTTAATAACATCTTTAATTGCTTCCACTCCTTCATTCGAGGCATCACCAAACAAAATACTGTCATCCGCAAAGAACAAATGATTGATTGAGAATCGTTTCTCTACCAATAGGAGCTCCTCGTATCATACCTTTCCTCTTCGCATCCTCAAGCAAAGCAGAAAACCCTCGGCACATAGGAGAAAAAGAAAGGGACTAAGAGGATCCCTTGTCTTAAGCCCCTTGTCGGAGAAAACCATTCATTTATTACACCCATTTATGCTTGTGAGAATAGGATACCGAACAAAGCGCATCGCATGATGAGAATAATCCATTCTTCTTGAAATCCCATATGTTTCAACATTCCCGCCAAAAAGTCCCATTCAACCCGGTCGTCACGCTTTACTCATATCAAGCTTGAGTGCAAAATTCCCTTTTGACCCCTTTTTTCATTTTGAGAGAGTGAAGGACTTCATACGCAATTAGGACATTATCCAGAAATGAGTCTGCCGGGGGACGAAAGCTCATTGCGCTTCATTAATACAAGAGTCCAACATATCACTCATCCGGTTTACCAAAACCTTTGCAATTATCTTATAGAGAATATTACAGAGACTTATAGGTCGAAAGTGAGTCATATTCCTTGGTTTAGCAATTTTTGGAATCAGAACAATACGAGTCTTATTAATGTAGGGCCTATTTCGCAATCACCATTAAAACAGATAAACAAAAGGAAGAAATTTGGGCCCAATAATATGCCAATACCTTTGAAAAAAGATAGCAGGAAAACCATCCACCCCAGGAGCGTGTAGCGGTGCCAGCATCTTAACTGCCTGATCGATCTCGTCAACTGCGAATGTTTTAATCAAATTTGCATTCATACTATCAGTGACTCGTCGTTCAACAAGGCCAAATAACTTTTCATCGGACCCGTATTCGAGGCCGTAAAGTTTGCTAAAATAATCTGAGGCTACATTCAAAATATCCTCCGTCGAAGACGATTTACTCTTGTTCTCATCCTCCAAAGCCAAAATGCGACCACGGGATTGTCTAGAAAGCGCCACCTTATGAAAATAACTTGTGTTGCGATCTCCATTCTTTAACCAATTAACGCGAGCACGTTGTTCCCAAAAGAGTTCCTCTTTTTTCGCTTCCCGATTAAGACCCATACGGACATACGTAATGTCGCGAGAACCTCATCGAAGGGTCTTGGTTATAAAGGTGGTTCAATCTATCTTCCAATATCACTCGATGTTTTCTATCCATTTGATGCTTAACAATGCCCCATTGTTGCAAACGCCTTCCTAAATTCTCCAATTTAACATCAACACTTCCAACGTCTTCACCCCACCAACCTTTAAGCAAATTCTCAAAAGAATCATCAAGACACCACTTAGCCCGAAGCGGAAAGGCTTCATTCGATTCACGACTTCATTATGCGCTTTATGCATGGTGTCAAGGAGGAGGGGACAATGATCGTAAAAGGAGTGCCCCAAATGTTCCACTTTATAATTTGGAAAAAGTTGTATCCAATCACAAGTGGCCATTCCACGATCCAGTCTTTCCGAATATTGGAGGATGCAAACTTACCTCTTTCCCAAGTGAACCACCGTCCAACATAGCCCAAATTATTGAGATTACAGTCTTCAAGCGCCAATCTAAACTCCTGCATCTGTCGTTCCGCTCTCAGCGCCCACCTTTTTTTTCAAAAGAGTTTACAATTTCATTAAAATCTCCCATCACGACCCACGGACTTGATTGGTTACTACTTAAAGATCTAAGCAAATTCCATGATTGATGCGCTTTCGAGCATCGGGATTACCATAAAATCTCGTTAACCGCCAAAGCGTCCCACATTCACGTCACGAATTTCAGCATCAATGTGAAAAGCGGAGTAGCTTTTGAGTCACCAAAGAGTTTCCTTTCCACCCTAGCGATAGTCCCCCACTTGAACCTATTGCACCAACGTCAATACCATTGGTGAAGCCACATTTCAATCTCACCTTCTCCATCCTCTTAACACATAATTTCGTTTCTAAAAGAAACAAAATTTGGGGATTTATGGCTCAGATCTGTTTTGAGCCTTTAAACAGTTCGTGGTCTCCCCAACCCACGAACGTTCCAACTTATTATTTTCATAATGCTCGGCTGCTCTGTCCTCCAGAGCTAGCCGTTAAAACATAAGAGTCACTATCCTTAGTAGAACCCACATGAGCATTCGGTTCCTCCTCTCTCCGTTGCCTCTTTTTTCCATCTGTCAAAGCAAGTGGATCATGTTCATCTAAATTCTGATCCATGGGCCCATTATTCATATTATCTGCTTTCAATGAAACAAGATTCGATTACGCCAAATAACTGCTCATTAATTGGGTGGCGGTCAAACTTCAAATTAGAAGATTGCAGCAGAATATTTTTATTCCTTAAATCTCTCCCAAAATCACGCCTAGATACGAGTCTCGGATTGAGAAAAATTTCCTTTCATCGCCACTTTCCGAAAATTCAGAGCAGAACTGAGAACCGTCCGCCTCCCTTAGCCACCTACTTGCCACCATATTCCGACGTCTTGGTACCGCCCTTAGAGAGAGATCCCAACCAAAAACAATTTTTGAGGGCTCAATACTAAGCCGATAAGGACAGTAGCTTTCACTATGCCCAAGTTTGCCGCAAATGAAACAGAATAAACTCAGCTTTTCATATTTGAAATAAGCATAGACCGTGGTATCGCTGCCAATATTGATCTTCTTTTTGCGTTTTAGAGGAACCAAAACATCCAATTTAACCCGAATGCGCATGTAATTTTTTGAACCTAAACCATTCGGAGAATCATAATCAAGAAACACGCCCAAGAAATCCCCAAATTGCTTTGCCATATTTGCAGCAGAAACGGACTGGGGGTAAATTATGCACTTGGATCCAAAAGTCTGAAAGATTCAAATTGACGGTTGATGGAATTTCCCCATGTTGAATACTTTGCAGAATCAACAAATGATTATTGAAGAACCATGGAGTCCCATTAAGCACCCTTTGCACATCGACTTCATGAAAAAATTGAAATAAATAACGTTTTTCACCCAGATCAGTAATACAAATCCCCCCAAGTGGATGCCAAAGATCAGCCATCGTGTTTCTAAGAGAGGGGAAGTTCACAACACTGTCTGTCAGACAGCGCCCCACAAGACAGAACTTGTATTTATCAGACTCTGCCACCGCTTCCTCTTGGAATGCCTCTTCTTCATCATCCAGTAAACTGAGGCCTGCTAGTACTTCCTCCATCCGAGAAAAGAAAAAATAAGCACTTCCCAGAAAAACAAAGTCCAAAGAAAAACCGACAGAAAAATAAGAACACCGATTCAAAGGAGAAAAAGCGACGAAAACAGTAACCTACGTGCCAAAAGGCAGACAGAGAGAATCATGCCAAAAGGCAGACCAAAATTTATTAAATTCTTGTTTCGTGTGGGACGGTTTTTATTTTAAGACACTCTTATTTAAATTGATTTTGTGATTGATTATTATATATGGTTCAAAATTTGACCTAATAGATTTAACTAGGATTAAGATAAAAATTTCAAAAGTTAAAAAAATACAATAATTAAAATTAATTAAATCAGAGTATAACCACTAATTTCGCCATATTACACTTTTAAAAAATAATGATCTGGATTTTATTTTTCTTTCAATATTTTTTCTTAATAGAAAATGATTCAAATTTTCATAATTTTGTCTGTTTTTCATAATCTATTTAATGTATGGATTAATTTATCTGTTAAATTTTATCTTTTTCATAATGTCACAAAATTAGACGTAGGTACAATTGAAACTGAATTTTTAAATTTGAAAAGTGTAAAAATTAAATTCTAAATTTATAAAAATTACAAAAAACTAAAACATATTTTAACCTAATTAGTAATATGTAACCGTTGACGTTGATCACTTTAATGAATATTAATTTTCCTTTTAAAAAATACTAACTTAACATATCATCTAAAACAAAAGAAATAAAAATGTATTAAAATAATTTTTAAAAACTTAAAAATATATTAAAACATTTTTTTGAAGAAACATGATAAAATACTTTAAATTTAAGAATTTAAAATTTTTGTTAATATAATATACTTTTAATCTAATAAAAAACAATTTAAATTTTAAAAATAATATAAATATAATTTAAAATCTTAGACTTTGATAATATTATACATATTTAAAACAACGTTAAAATATGCTCTAAGTCTTTATATTCTTCGTATATTTAAAATTTAGTCCCTCTACTTTTTTGTTAAGGACTTTTATGCTAATTGGACTTTATTATAATAATAATTATTTATAGGTTTGAGTTTAAAAAAATAAAACAAAATAAAAACTTCTTTAAAATATTTAAAACATTTATTATAAAAAAATTCATAAATAAAAAATTTATGAATTCCATAAACCCTTTTTTCATCTATGTACTTAATCTAGGAAATTGTATATATCATACACAAATAATAATTTAATTTAATACACTATTTTTATCAAATAAAATATTGAATTACAAAACATATAAATGAAATAATTAAATTTTTTTAATTTTTTAATAAAATCAATAATAAAATTTAATTTATGCAAAATTATAAAATAATTTAATATATTTTAATTAGGGGTGAGCAAAATCTGATTTGATTCAAAAAACTTAATAAAAAATTTAAATTTTGAATTAAATAGTTCAAGTTATTTGAGTTAATCAAGTTATTCGGATCAACTCAAATAAAAAATTAAATTTTTTGGTTTAACTTCGAATGTGAATTACACAATTCGAGTTATCCGAAAATCCGAATAAGAAAAGGCAAAACTACGTCATTTTGATAAATATTTACCCATTAAGTTAAAAGACAAAACTATTATATTGTTTATGTAGTTAAATAATCTTGTACTTCGTCTACTAGTTAAATAATTGGTCCATATAAATGTAACATTGAGTAAAATAATAGGATTCGTCAACTCAACTAACTCGAAATTTTTTGACTCGATTCGACTCGACTCGATCGAATACTCACCCCTAATTTTAATTGATACATACAAGTAAACTTGTGCATCATGAGGATAAGAAAACTAGTATATTATTTATAACAAGGTACATGCACTATATTCACGACAAGTGGCGCTTTCTTATTTTTTTCATTTAATTTTTATTTTTTAAAACATAAGGAAAAACAATTCTAAAAAGAATATAAATAAAAATTAGTTTTAGAAAACAAATTTTTGGTAATTATTTTTATTTAAATAATTTTTATTTTTATTTTCTAATTTACATGCTTTAAGAACATATTTTTGAAATAATTCTATGATTTTATTTATGAAAAATTATATGTGTATTTTATTTTTAAAAAAAATTAAAACAAAAACAATTATTTTATCATTTAAAATTACTTTTATTAGATAAAATAAAGAAATTTGGAATAATTTTAGAACAAAAATTATCTCAACAGTTATCTTATAAGATAAAAGAAACAAATTTGAAAATTATCCTAACAATTATCTCTAACTTAGGGTTTGTATATCGATTATAAACATTAACTTAGCATAGTCTCATGCATTACTTTTTTAAAGTAGACATTCTTTTCTTTAGTTCACAATCGTAAAATTATTTTCTTCCTTTTTTTAAGAGAAAGTATACAGGTAAAATACAATATTAACTTATAAATTATTTTTTTTTACTTTTGTAAAATTATATTTCTATACTTCTAAATTATTAATTATCTACTTCGTAGGGATGCCATTTTCTAGTTCTTCAAAAAGAAAATTATTATTTGCATTATCACTGTCGCTAATTGTAGTGATTCCCATGTTGCTTTGACAGTGTCAAAACAACGTTGCTTTCCTCTTCAACAATCACAAAGTGAGGCATCTTATTCTCTATTTCAAAGTTTTTCTAATTTAATTTCACATAGTTCCATTGGATAGGATAAAAAAAAAAAAAAAAACTACTTATATTATTTGATTGCAGCCGGTTCCACCCAATGAACTAATCTGAATCCAAAATGCTGGTGGCAAAATATTTTACTGGGATGGCCCTAGAGTTTGGCATTTTAACCATGTCTAGAACAACTTTTTATGGGGTGAAATTAAATTTTAATTTTTACGATAGTAAAGTTGTAATTTCATCATTTGAATAGCTTATATCTTTATAAAATTTAAGGGCTTAAATAGAAAATTTTCTATTTTAGGGGGGTCGGGGCCCTTGCCAGCCCCCTGGTTACGCCCTTGTCTAGAGCAATCGATAAACTTATATATATTTTTCTTTTTTCTAACCATTTTTTAAGTTCTATCTAATTTTTTTGTTTAATTAATCATCAAATGATATTATTTAAAATTGTTCCTTATACCGAAGTTTGAGGTGACAATAACAGAGAGAAAAAGTGAAGAGTGTTTGATACTGGTGAGCAATGGGTTCTGGGATGTAATGATGAATGATATGACATGTGGGGTGGCGCGTATGTGTTTATGTATTGATAGAATATCATTGGCATCAAGGTTCTCAGGTAATGACAAGACAACGAAAGGTGGCTTAACAAAGTTGGCATTGATTAATCATACTATCAATAATGTCAACGTCATTGTTTAATATAATTTTAATCTTATAAAGTTCATCTTACTTTTTTTTATATCCAAATATTTATTTTTATAGACACCACATCGTAATAGCTTGAACTTATACATTTCTTTTCGTTTTTAAATTATTTGAACCTAAATTTCATATCAAAATTTTGTTTTTGCATAAACTATAACAATAACTTAGTAAATTTTACTACAACTAGGTTAAATTTCAAAAAAAAAACTATTAGAATTGTGTGACCCGAATTCCATCACTTGTTAAAGAAGGAGATCTGTGCCCCCGCAGTACGGACCATGCCGCACAAGTAGAATTCATATATAACTACACTTCTTCTACTTGACATTGATTAGAATAAGGTTTTTCAACATTTAAATAGATGCAGATGAAACTCTTCTTGTATCGTTTTTTCAACATTAATGAATTTCTTTTTCTCTGTTTGTGGTTTGGAAATATATGTGTTCTTATCTTTCTTATTTTTGTGATCATTCTATTGCCATTATCAACATCTATTATAACAAAAACAAATAATTTTTGGGATTAACTCGTGCATAACATACAGTTTATTTAAAATTGTTAATTGTATTACTTAATATTGTTTTCAAGTAAAACTTTGTAATTTATACTAAAAATTTAAATCTAAAATTTCAATAAACTATCTTAATGTACGGTGATCTTATTGTATGGTGATTTAATACAGTTTTATCATTATATTTATGGGTATAAGAAATCATAAATTTTTACACTTAGTAAATTTAAGAAAAAAAATTAATTAAATTTTAATTTAAAATATTCATAATTATCACCATGTAATTAAACAGTAAAATATTAATAATTATCACTTTGTAATTTTTTAAAAATTTACTTATTCTAATTTTTGAAATAAGTAATAATAGTTTGCAATATATTATCTAGAAATATTTTTAAAAATTTTATACAGAACATTATTTATATAATTTTTAAAATTTTAAACAATATTTATGCAATGAGAAAATTTTAATACAATATTGTATATAATATTTTTATAGTATTAAAATATAATATTTAAATAATATACATATACATTATTTTATATTGTTTTTAAAATACATTATTTTATGTTGGACTAAACACGTTAGCGAACAAAAAAATCAATTATAAATAAACACATATAAAATAGTTAATTTATCAAATATGAAAATCAAATAAAACCATAATAAACAATTGAAATAAAGGAGAATTGAGATTTTACGAAACATTAAGGCCTGTGAAACACAGTTTCCTTAATATAGATTCGGCCGCTCCTACGGTACTTGGAGTAACGTTGGTCGAAAGTCTCCTAGGATACAACAACATCAGTGTAACACCCCAAACCCGGCCCAAACACTACGACCGAATTTGGTGTGCTACAGAGAAAACATCTTTGAAAATCCTTTTAAGTCGAATTATCTTTTTTGTAAAAGATGGTTATTTTGTTTGAAACATTTGAGGTGTATAAAATCCATACTTAGGTTTATTTTAAAATATTTATTAAGCCAGATTGTAGCCGATTCAGATGTGCCCGATGGCACGATAAAACATTTTTGCGATTTAAAATTTTAGAAACCACGTGTACTTAATTTAATGTTAGAAAATAGTTTAACAAATTAATCCAAACATAGAATAATAAAATTATGTCTAGGCCTTACTACAACTTAATTAAAATAAACCAACATTAAATAAAATAAAACAAAGTCCAAGTTCGTCTAATTAAAATTTCCTTTGCATGGCCACCTCGAGTCCATCCGGCTCCATCTCCGCGATCTACCCATCTGCAAAATGTTAAGGGAAGGGGTGAGTCACCAAGACTCGATGTGTAATCCCCACCCGGTAAGATAACTCTTACACAAGTCATTAATAAACATGCACATGCAACCCAACCTAACCATCCATACTCCTTTTCTACCCCGTGTGGTCAAAACCCTTTGGTGGTCAAAACCACCGATGACTTAGAGTCACAAATCGGATGATGGGGCCAACCCATCGTGTGGTCAAAACCACTGATGACCATAGGTCACAATATATCAAGTGTGGTCAAAACCATTGGTGGTACCAAAACCACCGGGACTTAGTCGCAAATAATCAATCGTTGTGGTCAAAACCACCGATGACCATAGGTCACAATAATCGATGGGGCCAACCCATCTTGTGGTCAAAACCAGCGACGACAGTCCATAGTTCATCCCCTCCTCTCATCAATCCCACCATCACATTCTTACACATCAAATTTCATATATCATGTCATAGTATTAAACATCATGTGATGGCATGCAAACATATAAAAATTACAAGTTAGGGGACTTACAGAAATCCATGATTATGCCACAAACTAACCACAACCAAAAGATCTAAGGCAAATAATAATAATGACATGTAAATTAATAAAGTGTGTATAGAGATCTTACACACTGTTACTATCGTAATTCCTAGATCTCGAGAAGCCGATCTACGATGCTAGATCTTGACCCTACATTCGGCCAATCACAAATGGAGGGGCTGGAATTTCTTCTCTAAAAGAGGGGGAGGTTCGGCTAACAAGAAGCAGGAGAAGAAGAGAACTTTTGGAAGAATTTTGGCAAGGGAGGCTAGGAGAATTCGGCACTAAGAAAATTAAAGAAGAAAAAGAATATCAAAGATGATTACTCCCCTTATAAAGAATTCAGACTACTAGCTTCCCCTTATCAAATTCCAAAGTTTTCTCCCATTTAATCTTTTTAATCACTTTAATAACTACATAAAATAATCCAATACATTATCTCTTATCACTCTCCTACTTTATCTTAACAAATAACATAAAATAATCCTTCACATTATCTCCTATCAAACTCCTATTTTAACTCTTTATCCCTTTAACAAATAAAATAAATTAATCCCACTATCCTTTATCAAATTCCTATAATAATCTCCTATTATCACTTCATTTAACAACAATTATCCTTCACCAAGTTCCTATTTTATCTCCTAATCACTTATTAAAAATAAAATAAAACACTAATTTATCACCTCATTTATCTCTTATCTACCTATCTAAAATAAATAAAATAAACAAATAAAATAACATTTATCCTACCTTAGTAGAAAATCAATAGGAGAATTAAGCCAAATCCTTATCCAATTGAAATTCCATGTGTAGTCAATTTCTTCTCACCTTTCTTCCTTGGACGCCAAAGCAAAAAAATAAAAACACTTCCCTTTGCTGCCAATAGGACTCGAACATGAGACACTGGAGCCCTTTTGACGCAAAGTCTGCAGCAACGCCAAGCCACTTTGCCAAGGTATTTGTTTGTGATATAAACTCCCCAATTTCTTTTAAACCCTCATTCGCCAGCGCCTTCTTAACGCAAAAATAAAAGCTCCTTCCTGCTTCCTTCGCAACTCGAACTGGGCTCTCTACCCATTGCTTGAGGCGTCACTTGCCCAAGCCTTAAGTAGCGCTCTGCTACCACTTTACCAGGCCAACCCTTGTGGCATAATTCCTCACGAATTTCCCTTAAGGCCTCCTTAGCCTAGTCCTCTTGTCTTAGCTCCAAAAGAAAAATAAAATTACTTACTTGCTGCCGACGTGATTCGAACCAAGGCCCTTGTCACTGCACCTGGCGCTCCACTACCACTTTACCACATGATTTCTTATGGCATTAATTCCCTAAAAATTCGTTTAAAGCCTCTTTAGCCCAGTTCCCCTTTTGGCGCAAAAATAAAAGTCTATTTGCTTCCCAAGTTGCTCGAACCTTTTCCCTCCTGAACTCCCTTTTGACGCAACCTCCCAAGCACCTAAGGTAGTGTCCCAAGCCACTTTACTAAGCCCAAGTTCATGTCCATAACCTCCTACAATTTTCCTTTCATCCTTGGGTTCTAAAAACCCTTAAAACACCTCCAAACATACTTAAAACCTACTAACACTTGAGTTATGCTCCAAACGCATAACCCCTAATCTAGGATGTTACAGTTCTACCCTCTTTAAAAATAATTTCGTCCTCGAAATTACTTACTAACGAATAATCGTACATCCTAACTCACCGCACTACGCTTATGCTGCGCACTCTGATCTTAACAAATCTAACACATCCCCTAGAACTCCTTTCTAACGTCGCGATTTAATCTGATTAAAAAGTTTTATGCATTAGTACTTTTGTTCCACTTTGTTAATCCGCGAACAGTTTTATGAAACGAAGTTTTCAGAAGTTGTTCTTTCGATCAATCAAAGTTTCCAGTTCAAATTCACTATTCTAATTCAGAGAATCACATTCACATTCATCCACAACATTCACTTCACTACTTTGGACATTTCTGATCATTCCCTACCCCAGGGGTAATTTCGGTAGTTTTGAAATCCGAGGGTTTTTTGGAAATTTTGAAATCTGAAGGTATTTTGGTAATTCTACCGAACAAGGTTATTTTGGTAATTCTTCAAACCAGGGTCATTTTGGTCATCTTGCAAAACAAGGGTAATTTGGTAATTTTGCAAGTCAGGGGTATTTTAGTAAATTCCAAATCTGGATATCTTAACATTTTGCAAAAATAGAATTTTCTGGTATTTTTGTAAAGTAGAAATATTTTAAAAAGTCGAGGGAAATATGAAAATTTAGAAACCAAGGGCATTTTAGTAATTTCAACACAGGGGTATTTTCGTAATTGTGCAAATCAGAGATATTTTGGGGAAAAAAAATTTCACAACAATTTAAAGGGTAATTTAGGGATTTTCAAACTAGGAATTTTATAAAACTGCATGGCTAGTCCCTTTCGGGTTTTAATTATCGGGTTTAGCCTATGAACAAGTCCTCTTGGTTAAGGTGAACCGTAGCTACGCACCAGGTAGGATTCGAGTAAAGAGGAGGTGAGTCGCTAGGACTACTTAAATACCAAGCTCTTACTGAATACCACTCCTAGACATGCGTACCATGGTTGCCACACCTTAACTCGGCGACTTACTTCACAGGTTTGTTTAATAATCCTTAAGTCTTATGCATATGTTTGAGTAGACTAGTCCTAGGGTTCAATAGCCCTAATATTCTAATCTACAAGCCCATAAAAACCCATATAGCTCATATACACAATTCACTTCAGAAGTCCTGAAATACTTTACAGTGGACTTGAGTAGGAGGTACAGGTGCCATGCCAAAATAACCTGAAATAAAAGTCTATATTTTGAAAAGCCCATTTTTGAAAACTGTTTTCGGGCCCAAAACCTCAAAGCCGAGTTTTGAACCGGGCTCTGATACCAATTTGTAACACCCCAAACCCGGCCCAAACACTGCGATCGAATTTGGTGTGCTACAGAGAAAACATCTTTGAAAATCCTTTTAAGTCGAATTATCTTTTTGGTAAAAGATGGTTATTTTGTTTGAAACATTTGAGGTGTATAAAATCCATACTTAGGTTTATTTTAAAATATTTATTAAGCCAGATTGTAGCCGATTCAGATGTGCCCGATGGCACGATAAAACATTTTTGCGATTTAAAATTTTAGAAACCACGTGTACTTAATTTAATGTTAGAAAATAGTTTAACAAATTAATCCAAACATAGAATAATAAAATTATGTCTAGGCCTTACTACAACTTAATTAAAATAAACCAACATTAAATAAAATAAAACAAAGTCCAAGTTCGTCTAATTAAAATTTCCACTGCATGGCCACCTCGAGTCCATCCAGCTCCATCTCCGCGATCTACCCATCTGCAAAATGTTAAGGGAAGGGTGAGTCACCAAGACTCGGTGTGTAATCCCCACCCGGTAAGATAACTCTTACACAAGTCATTAATAAACATGCACATGCAACCCAACCTAACCATCCATACTCCTTTTCTACCCCGTGTGGTCAAAACCACCGGTGGTCAAAACCACCGATGACTTAGAGTCACAAATCGGATGATGGGGCCAACCCATCGTGTGGTCAAAACCAGCGATGACCATAGGTCACAATATATCAAGTGTGGTAAAAACCCTTTGGTGGTACCAAACCACTTTGGGACTTAGTCGCAAATAATCAATCGTTGTGGTCAAAACCACCGATGACCATAGGTCACAATAATCTGATGGGGCCAACCCATCTTGTGGTCAAAACCAGCGACGACGATCCATAGTTCATCCCCTCCTCTCATCAATCCCACCATCACATGCTTACACATCAAATTTCATATATCATGTCATAGTATTAAACATCATGTGATGGCATGCAAACATATAAAAATTACAAGTTAGGGGACTTACCTCAAATCCATGATTATGCCACAAACTAACCACAACCAAAAGATCTAAGGCAAATAATAACAGCATGTAAATTAATAAAGTGTGTATAGAGATCTTACACACTGTTACTATCGTAATTCCTAGATCTCGAGAAGCCGATCTACGATGCTAGATCTTGACCCTACATTCGGCCAATCACAAATGGAGGGGCTGGAATTTCTTCTCTAAAAGAGGGGAGGTTCGGCTAACAAGAAGCGGGAAGAAGAGAACTTTTGGAAGAATTTTGGCAAGGAGGCTAGGAGAATTCGGCACTAAGAAAATTAAAGAAGAAAAAGAATATCAAAGATGATTACTCCCCCTTATAAAGAATTCACTACTAGCTTCCCCTTATCAAATTCCAAAGTTTTCTCCCATTTAATCTTTTTAATCACTTTAATAACTACATAAAATAATCCAATACATTATCTCTTATCACTCTCCTACTTTATCTTAACAAATAACATAAAATAATCCTTCACATTATCTCCTATCAAACTCCTATTTTAACTCTTTATCCCTTTAACAAATAAAATAAATTAATCCCACTATCCTTTATCAAATTCCTATAATAATCTCCTATTATCACTTCATTTAACAACAATTATCCTTCACCAAGTTCCTATTTTATCTCCTAATCACTTATTAAAAATAAAATAAAACACTAATTTATCACCTCATTTATCTCTTATCTACCTATCTAAAATAAATAAAATAAACAAATAAAATAACATTTATCCTACCTTAGCCGAAAATCAATAGGAGAATTAAGCCAAATCCTTATCCAATTGAAATTCCATGTGCCGTCTAATTTCTTCTCACCTTTCTTCCTTGACGCCAAAGCAAAAAAATAAAAACACTTCCCTTGTTGCCAATAGGACTCGAACATGAGACACGGAGCCCTTTTTGACGCAAAGTGCGCAGCAACGCCCAAGCCACTTTGCCAAGTATTTGTTTGTGATATAAACTCCCTGAATTTCTTTTAAACCCTCATTCGCTGAGCGCCTTCTTAACGCAAAAATAAAAGCTCCTTCCCGCTTCCTCCTTCGCAACTCGAACCTGGGCTCTCTACCCATTGCTTGAGGCGTCACTTGCCCAAGCCTTAAGTAGCGCTCTGCTACCACTTTACCAGGCCAACCCTTGTGGCATAATTCCTCACGAATTTCCCTTAAGGCCTCCTTAGCCTAGTCCTCTTGTCTTAGCGCCAAAAGAAAAATAAAATTACTTACTTGCTGCCGACGTGATTCAAACCAAGGCAAAGTCATTGCTTTCGCTTCGAGGCAGTTAAAGCCACATGAAAAGAATTATCCGACACATGATCTTGAATTAGCCGCGATTGTATTTGCATTGAAGATTTGGCGTCACTACCTATTTGGTGAGAAATATCATATTTATATAGATCACAAGAGCTTGAAATATCTGATGACTCAGAAAGATTTGAATTTGCGACAGAGAAGATGGCTTGAATTGTTGAAAGACTACGAGCTTGTGATTGATTATCATCCGGGTAAAACTAATATTGTTGCTAATGCTTTGAGTCGAAAGTTTTTATGTGCTTTGTGAGCTATGAGTACTCAGATGGATCTATGTGATGATAATTCAGTTTTGGCTGAGTTGAAGGTTAGTCCGATGTTTATACGTCAGATTTGTGATGCCCAGAAAAGTGATGTTGAAATGACAACAAAACAAACTCAATGTGATTTGAATTCTGATTCAGAATTTCGAGTTGATAATGATGATTGTTTGAGATTCAGAGATTGTATTTGTGTTCCGAGGAATTCAGAGCTGATTCAGATGATTTTGAATGAAGCTCATAATAGTTGTTTGACTGTTCACCCCGGGAGTACAAAAATGTATAACGATTTGAAACAATTTTATTGGTGGCATGGTATGAAACGGGGTATCTCAGAGTTTGTTTCGAGATGCTTGGTTTGTCAGCAAGTCAAAGCTGAACATCAGATTTCATCCGGTTTGTTACAACCAATTATGATTCCTGAGTGGAAATGGGAAAGGATCACGATGGACTTTGTGTCGGGGTTACCTTTATCTCCGGGTAAGAAAGATGCAATCTGGGTGATAGTTGACAGATTTACGAAATCAGCTCATTTTGTTCCTATGAGAACAGATTATTCACTTGATAAGCTAGCCGA
Organism: Gossypium sturtianum; assembly: GCA_025698515.1. Lineage (NCBI taxonomy): Eukaryota > Viridiplantae > Streptophyta > Magnoliopsida > Malvales > Malvaceae > Gossypium > Gossypium sturtianum. Next base: position 74,100,042 of record CM046951.1, on the reverse strand, counting down.
ATTGTATATTTCTAAGATTGTGAGATTGCACGGGGTGCCACTATCTATTGTGTCTGACAGGGATCCGAGATTTACCTCGCAGTTTTTGAAGAAATTACAAGAGGCTCTAGGCACAAAGTTTCACTTCAGTACTGCTTTTCACCTACAGACGGATGGTCAATCCGAGCGGATCATTCAGATTCTCGAAGATATGTTGAGATGCTGCATTCTTGAGTTTGAAAATATGTGGGAAAAACATTTGCCGTTGATTGAATTTGCATACAATAATAGTTTTCAATCTAGTATCAAAATGGCACCATATGAGGCACTTTACGGTCGAAAATGCCGAACTCCATTGTATTGGACTGAGCTGAGTGATAATAAGATTCATGGGGTTGATTTGATAAAAGAAACAGAACAAAAAGTAAAAGTGATTCGTGACAGTCTAAAAGCAACGTCAAATCGTCAGAAGTCTTATGCAGACTTGAAACGAAAAGATATTGAATTTGAGGTCGGTGACAAAGTGTTTTTGAAAGTGTCTCCGTGGAAGAAAATACTTCGATTTGGCCGAAAAGGCAAGCTGAGTCCGAGGTTCATTGGGCCGTATGAGATCATTGAACGAATTGGGCTGGGTTCTTATAGATTGATATTGCCACCTGAATTAGAAAAGATTCATAATGTGTTCCATGTATCGATGATTCGACGATACAGATCTGATCCTTCGCATGTAATTGCTCCTACTGAGATTGAGATTCAGTCAGATTTGTCGTATAGTGAGGAACCGATTAGAATTTTGGCACGTGAGATCAAAGAGTTGAGAAATAAGAGAATTCCCTTAGTGAAAGTATTATGGAACAAACATAGAGTTGAAGAGGCTACGTGGGAGCATGAAGATGTTATGAGAGAGCAATATCTAAACCTATTCACTGATAATATTTTCGGGGAAGAAAATCCCTAAGGGGGGAGAGTTGTAACAACCCGGTTTAGACCCTAATCGGAATTGTGGTTTTGAGACCACGAATCCGAGGTCGAAAAAATATTTTAAGATTATTTTTGGTGTTTATATTATGTGATTAAGCATGTGTGAAAGTTTCGTGTGAAAATTTTATCGATTGAGTGCTTAATTAGCGAAAAGGACTTAATCGCATAAAATGTAAAAGCTGTGTGCTGATTGTTGAAGTGCCTATTTGGCATGGCTTATTAAAATAGGAGTCCTTATGTTGTTATTATACCATGTGATAAATGGATGGACAAAAATGCCTAAGTTAGTGGAAAATTTAAAATGTTTTAACAAAGGGTAAAATGGTAAAATTGGTATTAATGTTAATAAAATTAAAACAAAACAAAATGAAACTCATTTTGTTCATCTTTCCACTGAAAATAAGAACCAAAGAAGAGGGTTTGAAGCTTTGATATATTTGGCTAGGGCTTAGCTTGATTGAGGTAAGTTTTTGACTCGGTTTTTGATAATTTCTAAGTTTTTGTGATCGTTGCTTAGTGTTCTAGCTAACCCATGCTTTAATTTTAGAAATTGATGGTGATTTTTAGAAATTCCATTGATGAATGTTTGAGTTTTGTGATAGTTGATGATGAAATATGAAAGATATGTGGAAGATTAACATGTTTTGTCTTTGAATTTTTGGTGAAATTGAGTAATTTGGACTAAATTGTGAAAATAATATTTTGAGGGACTAAAATGTGAAATAAATGAAATATGTGGGCTTGTATGAACACAAGGAAAATTTGGCTAGGCATGTGTGAAAAGAAATTATGTGAATTTGATGATTTTATGAAATAGGGACTAAAGTGTCGAAATGTGAAAATGTGAGGGCTATTTTGTAAAATGCCCTAAATATATGTGTTTGGATTAAATTGAATGATTTGGTGAATGAATGAGTTAATTTTGAATATGTATAGACCAAGAAAGGAGAAATTCGGATCGAGATCGAGGCAAAGACAAAGTACTCGATTGATCGGCAAGTCTCGGTATTTCGACGTCCGAGGTAAGTTCGGATATAATACAAGTTGTTCAGATATGGTGTGAACCCTTAAGAATCAATATATGTGATGGATACATTTTGTGCATTGTATTTGAACTATTAAATTGAATGTATTATGTTACAAACTTACTAAGCTCTTAAGCTTACTGTGTGAATTGTTTCTCTGTTTTACAGTGTCAGTAAAGCGAGCTTGGATTCAGGGATTGTCAGCGGCTCTATCACACTATTGGCAATCTATTTTGGTACTTTTGAAAGATGTACATATTTGGTATATGGCATGTATAGGCTAGTAGTATGGTACATTTTGAGATGTTGGACCTTGCCATGAGACATGGCTTGGATGTTGGATGATTTTGGTCATTATGTGTAGGTTATGAAATGATGAATGAGGTATGAATTAGTGGGAATGAAAATGGTAGGTTTTATGTTTGAATTGGTTGATGAGAATGATGGAAAAAAAATATAAACTAGTAGTATGAATTATATGATGCTTGGCAATGTGATTTGAGTTGTGAAGATGATGCTTTGGATGGATTTATTTGAATAGAAATTGGGTATGTTTATAGATGGTATAGTTGATAAAGAATTGGAGCATATATTGGTATGTTTTGGTTGCCATTTGTGGTATAAATGCATATGATTTGAGGCTAGTAGGTGATTCAAGGTGTGGGAGGCAAGTTTGGCCTAGACAATGGCCTATAATTGCCCACACGGTTGAGCACACGGGCGTGTGGCTCGACCGTGTTGTTTAAGTTTGCTAAGTGAAACAAGTCAGGCTCGACCACGGGCTGGACACACGGGCGTGTAACTGGCCGTGTGGTGCAAGTCAGTGTCGACCACGGGTGAGGCACACGGGCGTGTCTCAGGCCGTGTGGACAAGTCAGTAGGTATGCCCTGTTTTGCCACGGCTTGGACACATGGGCGTGTCTGAGGCCGTGTGCCTACCCACACGGGCATGTGACCTCTGTAACTTAGAAAAATGTTTGAAATTCAAAAAAATTTGTTTATGTTCGGTCTAGTCCCGGCCCTATTCTAAAGCATGTTTAAGGTCTCGTAGACCTCATTAAGGGACTATATGTTTATATTGTGATATGTATTGATGACGATTGACTTGGTGTCGTAAAATGATATGAAAAGTTTGGAATTGATTAGTAACGCCTCTTAACCCTATTTCGGCGACGGTTCTGGGTTAGAGGTGTTACAATGCCATTAATTAAATGACTTAAGCATATGAACAGGAAAGAACAACATTCTTATTCATAGTTTTGCTTTTACAGAGATAGCATTTAGTTTAATACATATCCCCTTCCTACAAACTTTCCCCTTTACTTATTCATAGTTAGGCACATAATTCCATATCGGACACTTCCTTGGAAATTTCTTCCACAACATTCTTTGGGATCCTACAGTCGAATGACTTGTGCCCCATCTTGTTGCAATTGAAGTATTTTCCTTGAAATTTTTTCTTTTTTAAAACACCACCTTTTGGTCCCAGTTTAGGCCCATTTTGCGATTTTTTCCCTTCTTGAAGTCTCTATTGACTTCTACGACGTTTGCCTTAGAATAATTGTCATTTGCTGCTTTGTTGAGCCTATTTTCCTTACCTCTATTGTCTTAGTCAATCCAAAGTCTAACAATTAGGTCTTCCACTGACATTTCCGTTCTTTTGTACTTTAGGTAATTCTTGAAGTCATTCCAAGCAGGAGGCAACTTCTCAATAATGGTTGCCACTTGGAAGGATTCACTTATTATCATCCCTTCAGCAAGAATTTCGTGAATGATTAGTTGAAGTTCCTGCACTTGATTCACAACTAATTTAGAATTAACCATTACAAAATTCAAGAATTTAGCAACTAAGAACTTTTTAGTTCTAGCATCCTCGGCTTTGTATTTATTGTCCAACGATGTCCATAATTCCTTAGCTATTTTCTTAACACTATACACTCGTACAGTGCATCCGACAATCCATTCAGGATGTAGTTTCGGCATAGGAAATCTGAATGTTTCCAAGCTTCAACGGCAGTGAAAGCAGTAACTTCATCTACCTTGCCCTCTTTAACAGTAGGAGGGTCATCTTTCAAAAGTTTGGCCAAGTTCAACATGGTCAAATAAAACAACATTTTTTGTTGCCAAGTCTTCAAATTCTGTCCCGAGAATTTTGCAGGTTTCTCATTGTGGCTTACAGCAGCCGCCACTGGCAATACTGAGTTTTGGATCGAAGATTGCGTTTGAACCAAAGCTTCAGATTGCGATTTGATTGAATTGGTGGGAGTCTCCATTTTTCTGTTAAGAAACAAAACCAGAATTAGAAAACTTATCAACTTTTGTTAGACTGCAGGAATCTAATAAAACTCGAAAAAAAAGTTTATACGGTCTAATTAAAAATACTATAAAACAATGCATCAGGTAGGTAACCCTAAAAGAGAGGTGGTGCACTCGGCACGCTTAAATACCAAGTCTTTCAAGGAACCAATCCTAGACATGCATTCTCATATTGTCTTTTCAATTCACCATCGATAAATTTCTTTTAATTCAATTTAAAGCCACAATTAAGGCTACCATAAACAGAAAAATTTCCGTTTGATTTGTTAAACAGCAAAATAAAATTCTGAACCAAAATCAAAATTAATTTTGTTAAACGACAGGATTAAATCCCCCAAAAAATTATATCATTAAATCAAAATAAAATCTATTAAACGGCAGGAATAAATCCCGAAATAGAATTATTTGATTATGTCTTTGTTTGGAAACAAAACAATATCGAATAAAATCTTATTAAACGGCGGGAATAAATCCCGAAACAGATTTTATTTATTTTAATTTCTTGTTTTTTTTGGCAAAAAAATCAAAATGTAACAAATCCATTGAACGACTGGAATCAATCCCGAAACGGATTTTATGTTACTCGTTTTTGGAAATAAAACAAAATTTGGAATAAAATCGTTGAATGGCAAGAATCACTCCCGAAACGATTTTTATTTTACTCGTTTTTTTGGAAATAAAACAAATTTGGAATAAAATCATTGAACGGCGGGAATCAATCCCGAAACGATTTTTATTTTACTATTTTTTGGAAATAAAACAATTTTGGAATAAAATCGTTGAACGGCGGGAATCAATCCCAAAATGATTTTTATTTTACTTTTAATTTCCCGTTTGGAAATAAAATCAAATTAATGGAATAGCAGGTGTCGAAACCATTTTTATATTTGGAAAACGGGGGTCGACTTTAAAAAAAAAAAACAGGAGTTGCCACCAATCCTTTTTTTTTACTTAGGTGTGATTGGATCACCTTACAAAACATTTTATTTCAAAACATTGATTTTGTTCCACGAAATACAAGAAAATGGGTTCAGGAGTCGGTTACGTACGAGGAAGGGTTAGCACCCTCGTAACGCCCAAAATTTGGTACCTAATTGATAATCTCATGTCCTAATGTCGAAATTTTCAAAAATTTAAAATACGATCATTTTATTTGAAAGAAAGCCAAGACTTACCTATCTCAAAGAAATAAAAATGCTATACCCAATAAGTTAGGATGTAACATCTCATGACTTCAAAACTAGGCTCGCCTTTATTTGTAGAAAATACCTACCCAGAGACACAAAACATCACATCCAATAAGTTAGGATACAACGTTTTGAATTCTCGAGAATAAGTTTTGATTTGAGGTTTATAAGTTTCAATTTCGAAAGAAAATGAATACTTAATATTTTAAGTTCAACGGAAAAATTGAAACCCAGTGAGTTAGGGCACAATTTTTCTCGAAGCCCCCAAACATTATGTATCACCATATTTAAAAATATTTGAATAAAATGCATCAATTCAAAAGGTATTTTTAAAAAAAAAATGATTTTGGAGTAGGATGTGGCATATATATTACAAAATATCGATTTCAAATAGCAATTCTCCATAATTATGAATCATATTAACAAATAACATTAATATAGATAATTAACGAAAGAATAATATAATACAACGAGAAATAAATAAAAAAAACTATACTAAAGTAATCATAAAATAAATAATAAATAAAAGAGCATGGACAAACAAATATAAATAAACATAAGATATAAAGCAATAAATAACGAAAAAAAAAAAACTCCTGAGTAAATATGAACTTTACATGGTAGATTAAGTGCAAAATAAATCAACGTAAAATGGGAGACATATATAAAATAATAAATAAATATAAAAAAATTATAAAAATGATATGGCAAAATCTAAGAAAAATAGTATATATGTTCTTGAGAAAATAAATATAATGCATTTTGAAATAACTAAATGATTTATAACTTTAAATAAAAAAATATATTTATAATAATCTAATACATATAAAAACTATATATTTAAGAATAAACAATATAAACAATACAAAATCATATACAATATCTAGGATAAAATAATTTAAAAGTTATATATATAATAAAATATAATACCATATAATACACAAAATTTATAATGTATAATATAATAACTAATGTACATGTTTTTTTAAAATAATATATAATATATGAATAGTATTAAACTTAATAAAATAAAATAATAGATAATAATTTAATACATTATAATATTGAAATAATTAAAAATAAGAGTAAAACAAAAAGAATTAAATGAACAAGGATCAAATCAGAAAATAAATAAAAATCAGGAGCAAAATTATAAAAAAAGGATGATATTGAAATATGCGCCAAAATATAAGGATTTATTGGGCAATTATGCCCTATCTCTTAAACGACGCCGTTTTGATATCCGCCTTTAAATAGCCCGAGGGACCAAATTGAAACATAAGAAATAATTTTGGGCCCAATTGTAAGTAAAGAAAAATATAACTGGACATAATTATAAAATAGAAATAATGCGGAGGGGCCAAAAAGGCAATTAGACCTTTTTATAAAAATGCGCGAATCCTCTCCGGGTTTCGGGTCAACGCGCGGATCCTTGCCCTGAACGACGTCGTTTTATGCTTATTAGCTTAAGCAAAAACGATGTCGTTTTAGTATTGCTATATAAGTCAGTTTTAACACCAAAAAATTCATTTAAACCTTATTTTAAAAAAAAATTCAAAAAATTCTCTCAAATCCTCTCGTCACCCGATTGGGTTTCGGTCACCGGACCTAAGGGCCACCGCCTCACGTGCCATCATCGGCTCCGCCAGATACGGCGGCCGGAGGTGGAAAACTTCACTTCTTCCGTGCGAATCGAAAGGTATACTTGTGCCCATTTTTTATTTTAGTAGTATTTTTGTAAAAAAAAATGCATAAATCAAAGGAGAATAAAAGAAAAACGAAAATAGATATTCGGAAGTCACCTCTATATTTGGGTTTTCTCTGTTTTTATTGTATATCTCTGTTTCTTTTTTTTTCTCTCTTTTTTCTACAGATTATTTTGGGGGGTTTTTATAACCCGAAAAAAATAAAAAAAAGGAAATACACAGATTCTGTTTTGCTATTTCTTACCATATCTGCTGTGTTCTCTTTCCCTTTTTGCAGGTCAACGGCGCGGGACGCGGCGGCGATAGGGTGCGACTCGCGCTAAATGCGGCGCGACTGGTGGCTGGTGTTTGGGGCTTGCGGCGCCTAGGGTTTCAGAAACCCTAGGCCTTCTGAAACTTCTTTGTGTTTTGGGCCTCTTTGGGCCGTGTAAGTTTTGGGTTTAATTGGGGTAATGGTTTATTGGGTCGGGTGTAATGGGCCTTTGGTAGTTTATTGGTTTTGGGTGCATCTTCGATTTGTAAAAGGATTTTATTAAACATTATTTTTATTTTTTTTAGTTTTTTCTGAATGGAATGGGCCCGGGCAAAATGGACTTATTACAGCGGGAATCAATCCCGAAACGAATTTTACCTATTTTTAATCTAGAAACAAAATCAAACAAAATCTATTAAATGGTGGGAAAAATCTCGAAACAGATTTTATTATTTTTAATATTTATTTGAAAATAAAAAAATAATAGAACAAAAAAAAGGGAAATTGAACGGCAGGAAAATCCCGAAACAGATTTATAAAAAAAATTAATTTTTGGAAAAATATGTAGATTTTTTTCTTTTTCGCCTTAGTGTTGTGTCGGATTAGAAAATTGCAAATAAGCATATCTGTCTTAAGATTGTTGCACAAAACACGTTAGCGAACAAAAATAATCAATTATAAATAAACACATATAAAATAAAATATGAACAAAATTATTTATAGTTTATCAAATATGAAAATAAAATAAAACCATAATAAACAATTAAAATAAAGGAGAATTGAGATTTTACGAAACATTGAGGCCCGTGAAACATAGTTTCCCTAAGATAGATTCGGCCGCTCCTACGGTACTTGGAGTAACGTTGGTCGAAAGTCTCCTAGGATACAACAACAACAGTGATCGAAGTAGTAGCACCTCTACCACGATCAATCGAACGAACAATGCCTTTTTCTATCACCAGAATATTTAGAAAACACGAAAGATGAAAAATGAGATTTTTGAGAACAACAGAATTTCAGCAAGAGAAATTCTTAGAGAGTATGATAGTGTGCTTAAACCCTTCAGAATCATGACTTTTAATAGGCATGGAGAGTGTTGGAATTTTGGAAAAAATATCCCCAAAATCTGCCATTAAATAAAAAATTTAAACAGATTTATTGGAATCAAATCAATAAGATAAGTTTCCATATATAAGCAGATTTTGTTTGCTGAGGAAAAATAAATTAGTTTTGGGCGAAAATATCCGCAGGCACAGTTGGGCTTGACCGGTCCAAACATTTTGGTCGCCCATGTGTCCCAACCCCGTCGAGTTTGGACCTGCACCCTCCCCTGCGCACGAGGTAATGTTACAAGCTTAATCATTCAATTACCCTTCAAGAGAGTTCACATATATAAACACTTCCCACACTTGGTATTTAACCAATGTGGGATCTAAGCCTTTTATTTTTCCTCAACAATATTTCCAAGTAGCTTACTTTGAGCATCAATTTCTCATTCATCACTTAACCATTTTGAGCATATGATATACCATTGTAAAAGTCTCATAGAGTAGAAAATGAAACCATAAAATTATGATTCAACTCTCTACCTTTACCTATTGAGAATATGCCTCAAAGTTACCATAAAATGCAATTTTTCCAACATTTTACAATACTAGTGAGAATGAACTTTTTCTTCTAAAAAAATTAATTTAATATATTATATTTAACACAAACAACTAACCTGTGGACCGAGAATGAAAATTAGTTATAGTATATTATAAAGTTAGTTATATGTTTAGGGTTTAAGGTTAAGTATCATTAATATAAAAATGTACTTTATAATATCATAATTGTATATGGGTTACATATAATTAATAATCTACTTTAATAATATCATGTTAATTGTATATATTATATCTACCATAAAATTAGTTACAAGGGTAGGGTTTAAGCTCACATATCATTAATATAAAAATGTACATTTTAATAACATAGTTATATATAGGATTACATATCATTAATAATCTACCTTAATTATATAATGCTAATTGTATATATTATAATTTACTATAAAATTTGTGGCACCCCACACTCGACCCGAACAACGAGTTTGAATGTGAGATGTCACATCACACCATCGAAGCAACTTGAATGTCATTTATTCATTAATCGGATTGAAAAATTAAGTTTTAAAACATTTTTACAAAATTATTAAAAATAAAATAAAATTGATTATAGGAATTTGAAATCATTTTGAAATACTTTGAAATTGAGTTATAGGTGTTTGGAGGTGTTCGGACCAAATGTAGGCCTCAAAAGGTAGAAACAACTCAAAATAAGGCACAAACCTTATTCTGGCACTATTGTATCAGTACAAGTGAGGAGATGTACCAATATATCTCCTTGCTACTGTTGGTTTTTGTATTCTGTCACAGTTATTATGATACCGCATGACTCAAGTATCGATATAACTAGTTCCTAGACCAATAATCACCTTGAAACTCACTTATTTTGGCACCTAAAAGCTTGACAAGAAAACATGGACTTAGAAAACTCATAATTCAAGTTTAAAACATCAAAAGTTAAATAAAAAAACACCTCCAAATAAGATAAAATCATAGCATTCAAATCATTACAACAAAACATGTATGACCTACCTTTCAATAACATCAAAACAAATATATACACATAGGGATTGAGTGACAAAGTTCACCAAATAACCTAAAACATGCCCCAAAATGAAACCATCATAAACCAGCTATTCCAAACATGGGTAAGACTAACAAAGCTCCTCAACAACCTAAGTACATGACCTTTTACAATTTAAGTTCAAAAGAAACTTTACAAACATTTTATTGAGTTATGAAATGACTCTTGGATATTGACAGAGTTTTACGATCAATTCATGTACTTAATTGATACCTGCACATGGAAACAAACACGTCCACCCACTTAGCATTGAAAGCTCAATGGTGCTAACGTAATTTGATTTCAATGTATAAAAGTATTAAGCAAATAAGCATACTAATATCAAATTATAACATATCATATAATCACTTCATATTACCAATCAATAATAATAGCATTACATTATTGATCTTTCATATGTATGTAATGATTCATTTTATTATTCGTAGATTAATGTTTCGATGCACCCTTAGGGCATTTGCATCTCATTTTCACATATCGAAATCAAGTTTCATTGTTGTGGTTTAAATCACATTTATTTTTATGTCAAGCCACATAGCATTTTCATGTACCGACCACATAGCACTTTTGTATTTTAATCCATATTAACTGATTTTGAACTCAAGAACGGATATGCAGATTAATTTGTCATTAAACTAGTATATGCACATAAGCGCTAATCGGGTATAAATGCACCGATATCTACAACCTCACCAATTTATGCTCATACCGACTACGTTTTAGAGCTAATGATATGTTCTCAACCCTAGGGTATTTGATAACTACCAGATAAAGTGCGCTTAGCACTAGCTGCACCGAAGTGCCAGAATGTTCCTCCGACATAAACAAATCTTATGGCATGCCAACTATATCCGTAACTCTATCTGAGACCGTTTAATAGGGTAATCTCAACATCATTTAACATGGATACACATATCATTTATCTCTTTCATTATGTTTCCATAATCACAATCACATAACAAATATATATCATCATTACAAGTGTTATTGAAGTTAACTAAACTTCAGCATACAATTCATGCCATAAATCATCAATATCATTTTCATTATAACATTCTACAATATAGTTTCCTTTATATGGACGAAGCCAAGGGCGGGATATTTTTATAAAATATACATGTTTAAAATAGGTTTGACCCATATAGGCCAAGACTATTTTTAAAAAGGTATTTTTAAATTCAGGATAATCTTAATTACCAAAATTTAGGAAAAACAAAATATGTTAAATGTTTAAATTGTAATAGATATTATGATTATTTAAGTTCATATTTTACCTAATTAATATTTTAGATACCATTTATACTTAGATATTGCAATTATCAAACTTTCTTTTTTTACCAAATTAATATTTAGATACTACTTTGTATTAGTTTACCAAAGTAAACTAAAAATGTTACTAAATTTATTATAAAAAATTATAAATTTTATACAAGAAATCAAATTAAAAAAAACTTCGAAAAAATTTGGGGGCCAAACACAAATTTGTCCTTTTGTAAAAAATAGTTATATCAAAATAATTTTTTTAAAACTTAATAGGGCTTAAAAGAAATTATACAAAATTTAGGGGGGTCAAGACCCCTACCAACCCCTGTAAATTTGCCTCTATCCCTTCATGATATCACATATAATTCAGCTCATAATAACATAATAGAATTCATATATGCATAGTTGACAACTTATCATTTATATTCACATTTCAAGAATGATCACCCATTTATTGATCATTTAACATCAAGAACCATGACAAACATTAGCACACATACTATCTAATAATCTATTATCAAATATCAATCCAACCAATACTTACCTATTCTTTCACACTCAAATTAACAAAGCATAGCCATTCATTTCATTTCATCATTTATCATTAATACTCCTATAAGCCTAACTTCGTAATAATTATATGTAAAGGAAGCAAATTATACTAGCACAAATTGAATTCATTACTCGTCGTTCATTTTCTCATTTCCTTTGTCTCTTGACGTTCCGACCTGATCTTACACTATGTTCGATTATCTGAATATTAAAACAAATTAGTCACGCATGTTCAAACATTGAATCCATTGAAACAAAACATAAATCACATAGTCTCTATACTAAATCAACTAGGATTCCAATGTTCGATTTTCATATAACTCAAAAATCTCCTATTCGAATCTAAATTCGACCTTAGTACTATAATCTAGATACCTCAAGCTATCTAAAAATATGATTTTTATTCAAAGTTTTCATCAATTTCTCTCCAAGCTTCATTAAATCTCAACAATGGCCACGAAAACTAACCTTAAAAAAACTTTATTCCAACACAACCCACTACCATCTAAGCTCATTTCCTTCAAAATTCAAGCTCAATAACAACTAAATATACATAAACAGAGCTTCCTGTAACACCCCAAACCCGACCTGGAAGTTTAAGCCAAACTTGGACGAGTTACACCAATACATTGAAAACTGATTTCTTTTCGAGATTTTAATTTTGAAAACTAGAAATTCATTTTTTTTATTTAGGTGATTTTGTAGTTTTGTGTTAGAAATTGACTGATACGAATGAGATTATCAAAAGGAAAGCAAGGCAAATCCAAGAAAATTTACAAACCCAAAAGATAAATTAGCAATTATTTCAGTGTAAAACAATCTGAGCTCCCGTACGCCGTTCGATCCTAAATCAGATGTTTTCCTGAACAGATGAAGGTAAGACAAAGGGTGAGTTACCAAGTACTGCGTATAACCAGACCCAAATACAAATAAGCAGAGCCTACTATATAACTCGTAGTAACGTAAAGAACTTAAGAGTAGTTGTATAACCTGTACAGACAGCTCTAGAGTATCATAGAGATTTAATCAAAGGTAGTACAACAGAACAAAGCAAAACAAAATAGAGTAGAACAAATCCGAATGGTACAGAGCAGAGTAGAACTGAACAAAATAGAACAGAACAGAATGAAGCATAGCAGAACATAACAGAGCACAACAGAGCATGTATGTTTATGTAGATGCAGTATTTTTCAAACAGATCGGAATGCAGATTTATCAGAAACAGTCTTCCCAAACTCCATTACACACCAAAATAGAGTTCTCCCTCAAACTCATCCATCCAAAACACACCAACAAAGTCATCCTGGGTTGCCCAGCAACGATGACCCGCCACTCCAAGTTGCCCGACAATGATGGGTTATCAATATGCAGTTAAACTGCCAATCAAATATATGTGGTCAAGCCACTAATTACGCAGATCATTAACTGCCAGTACAAAATCTTCCTCCTTTAACATCAACCCAAGTCCCATGCATTGTGTCATGGCATGCATATGGAGAATCAGAGTAATGAGCATGTAAGACATGCTATCTTTCAATAATAGAATCAGTAAACATGAGAATCCATGTTTTGTAAAATAGACTTTTGGAACCATAACAGATCATATCAGATTTGTCAAGAAGTCACGTGCACGGTTATAAAACATAATCAGTAACAATCGATCTAACATATTCAGATATCACATATTCTCCATCAATAGAATAACGCAGAGGTGTACCAGCAAACTTAACAATTACACATCGTACCTGGATAATTCGTACACATCAGACAGTAGCACATTACGTTCTGACAGGTTCTATTCATTTAGGTTCAAACAAAATAGACATACATGCAGATCAAACGCCCGTGTCATCTATCTGTAACACCCCGAACCCGCCCTAGAAGTTAGACCCGAATCTGGTGTGTCACATGGAAGTAAAAACTTGTTTGAGAAATACAGCCTCTTTGTTAAAAACCCAAAACACTTAAGCAATTCATGTCTAATTGAAAACGTAATTATCTTTAAAAACCTTTTCGTTTGCGGAAGCATATTTGAAATAAACAATTTACGAAAATGTGACGTTTAGAAATAGAGTTGTAGAAGCATTTTGAAAACGTTGCGGAAACGTAGACAAAATGCAAGTATTTTTGAGAGGTTGTTTGATAAATCGATAATCGAACTAGTAATCTTTTAAAATCGTGACTTTTGAAAATATCGTTGATAATTTGAGAGAAAATTTCCAATGTTAAAAATATTTGTAAAAGTTTGTTATGAAATCCATATGTTAATCAATTTTGGAAAAACCTTTATTTAAGTTTTAGAAAATTCTCGTTTTAAACATTTTAAGCAAAATAATAAGTATATCAACCATAAAGCAAATAATAAAACACTCCAGAGGCCTTATTACAACATAAAAACCCAAAATAGTAAAGTGAACGGAATTAAAAATCTAAAGTTCAAAATAAAACACCGTTTCTGAAGTATGGCTTCCACCGAGTCATCCATGGCCCAAGTCCACATCACTGAGCATTACCTACAAGGGTTAAGAAAAAGGGGGGTGAGTTATAAGAACTCAGTGTGAAACCCCTTACCGTCATCCACTGGGCCTGAACCCATATAGCATTATCTTGGGCCTAAGCCCATTTAAGATAATCTTGGGCTGAAGCCCAATTACAAAACAATATATATATATATATATATATATATATATATATATGAATGCAAAGTATGCAACCCAACCCATCCATCTAATCTCTCCCCGTGCAACGGCCGGTCTCTCTGTGGGGATCAAGGCAACCCACCCCGCTTGATCTCTCCAATTTGCGATTAAGTTGCCATTTATACTATTTGTGGTGAGCCACCAGATTCATATACGGTAAAATGATCGACATGAGTCGTTAATTCATATGTTAGACACATAGCCATTATTAGAATTTGTGGCAATGCCACGGTCTATACTTCTCTTCATTCAAATTTTCCCATCCCATGCAATATGTAAAGATGCATCATACATAATCGTAAAACATCCATATAAAAATAACATCCATTAACCTATTGAATACTTTTTATGAATCAGCCCATTAAAGCAATACGATCATTTGGCCCATAGGGGCATTTCGGTAATTCAGTCCATAAGGACATTTCGGTAAATCAGCCCATTATAACAATCTACCAAATCGGCCCATAGGGGCATTTTGGTAAATCGGTCCATAAGGACATTAAGTAAATCGGCCCATTATAACAATCTATCAAATCGGCCCATTATGGCTATATATCAAATCGGCCCGTTAAGGCAATATAACAATTCGGCCCGTTATAGCAATATAACAATTCGGCCCGTTAAGGCAATATAACAATTCGGCCCTTTAGGGGCATTTTCGTAATTCGATAATCTTACCGACTAAGGGTAATTTGGTAATCTCTCAATCCAGGGGTATTTCGGTAATTTACCCTCTAAGGGTATTATGGTAATTTCGCACCCAGACTTAACTACTAATTTGGGGCATAAAAAAACTGAAATTGTCCATCTGCATCATACTGACTAAATTGACTATAACTTGGGTTAGGAAACTCGAAATTTAAATCCGTAAATTTTCCTTGAAACTAGACTCATATATCTTCTTACTACAATGTTTCCAAAATTTTTGGCTCAACCATTTAGTACAGTTTATTCCTTAAAGTTTCCCTTGTTTCACTGTCCAACGATTCTAACCTCTCTTACCTTATTTTCAAATATCTCACTGTACAGTTTTCATATACTGCTCCCACTTGTTTCTATTGAAAATAGGTTCTCTAAGGAATCCATACATATAACTTATAACTCATAATTCACTTTGTAAAATTTTAACCAATTTTTCCAAGATAGAACAGGGAACCACGAAGTCCATCAGAACCAGTCTCACTAAAATTAAGATATCCCAGAATATAAACTTCCTTTTCCTCCTCTGTTTCTTTCATATAAAAATAGACACAGTAAGCTTTAATTCTATATCTTTTTCTCTTTCTAATTCTGTTTATCCTATTTTTCGTGATTTTTCCAAAATCACATCACTGCTGCTGACCAAACTATTTCTTTGCAAAATATGGTTACTACTATGAACATACGCACCCCCGAGTGGTCTCAGATGCCGGTTTCTAATTTTCTTCGGTATTTCGACCGAATCATAGAACATTTCATACAAAAATCTAGAGAGGTATGAGATTACACACCATTTCAAACATATATTCGGAAGGGTACGGGATTACACACCTTGATTACAAGTTGTGCTTTCTACCGTTTCAACACCACGAATGTGATCTCCCTCAGTGCACCAAAAATCGATCCTACCCTTTGACTACTGAAATCTCTTCCCCACTTGCTTGACGAGTTGACGATAATGATTTGGTTAATATGAATCACTTGTGCTCCTTCACCTTGTTGAAAGCCCTAAATCCAACGATGGCCATATCACAGAAAAGAATGTAACTCGGACCCAACGAGAGAGAAAGAAGAACACTCGATTATTAAGGAAAAACTCGGATGAAACAAAGTTATCGATAAAGAGAGAACTACTACTTACCGATTTTTAGTTTCCTTGTAGTGCCACTCACTTAAATCACTACGAAAAGAGGATGATTTGATCACAAGGTAATGTCGAATTAAGAATAGAGAAAATGTTGATGAAAAGGTCAAAAGAAAAGAATGGATGGAGAGAAGAGTGCTAGATTGTTTCAGCTATCTAAGGGGAGATGAACAAAAAGGTGAGTGATTCGGCCAAACAAAGGAGAAAGATGTACACTCAAAGCTTGAAGATTCGGCAAGAAGGAGAAGGAAATTTGGAGAGAAAAGAAAAATGACACAAAAGTTGCAAATAGGAGTTTTTGGCCAAAACAACACCAAAAATTTTACCAATTGCCAAAGAAAATTCGGCTACCTCCCTCTACACCCAAAACCGTCCACATTCATGACCATAATGGTCAAAAATTGGCCAACCACACTTTCCATAACACTTCCCTTGAAAAAGGCCAAATGTTCCCCTTACTTTCCCCTTTCTCTTGATTTCTTTCCTCACCTTCATCCTTTCCTATTTTCCTTAGCCATCTTGCCAAAAATAAAAAGTCCACCTTGCCTTATTTACATGCTTGGCCGACACTTAGGGAAAGAATGCAAAAATAATAGTCAAAATTTGCACACAATGGGATTTGAACCTCTTCCCTCCAAGTACTTCATGTGGCACCATAACCTTCTTACCAGTTGTTCAATTATGCTAGCACATTACTCATTTAATTCCATAAACATTGAGGTCACTTACTATCTCTCCTTAAAGTGCTTAAACACAAAATTCTTCCTATAACTTAACTTGAACCCGGAACTTCCTAGAAACCTCGTAACTTTCCAAAATCACCTTCCTAATAAGTCCAACTTGAAATAATGCCGTTCTCAAATTCCCATGAATTTTAAAACGCTTCTACGCTCAAGGCCTAATGGGCCCAATAGGTCCAAGCCTACTAGGCCCAATTTTGGAATGTTACAATATCTGTGTGATTCTAAATCCTAAACAGTGAGTTACATGGCCTGGGCACACGCCCATGTCCCTGGCTGTGTGGTCTTAAATCATAAACAGTGAGTTACATGGCCTAGACACACGTCCATGTCCTTGGCCGTGTAGCTCACACGGCCTAGGCACATGTCCATGTCCCTGGCCGTGTGGTCCTAAATCATAAACAATGAGTTACACGGCCTAGACATACACCCATGTCCTTGCCCGTGTGAACCCTGCACTAACATGGCCACACACGACCTGGATACACGCTCGTGTCCCTTGCCTGTGTGTATCAAATTCGATGAACAGTGAGTTACATGGCTTGGCACGCGACCGTGTGGCACACACGGCCTGGGCACATGCCCATGTCTCTGGCCGTGTGGCATCGAGAGCAACATTTTTTGGCATCTAAAATTCACAAAAATAGGGGTTTTCGGTATGCACCTGATATAGATTCGAAGCAGAAAAAACAAGGATGAGGTCTCGTTGGAAACACAAAAATATACACACTTTTTCATGCCCTTTTTAACTCAAATTCATGCAGTTTCGGTAAAATTCTTGTCGAAAAATATATAATTATTATAAAATAATTAAATTGTACTTAAATTATGAACATGTTGAATTTTAATTAATTTTATATCAAATTTTTATTATTTTTTATTATTTTTGACAGATTTGCACAAAGGGCAAAAAACGGCTTGGCAGACACTACTAGCATCGCAAAACTGAGAAGCAATTTTGAAGTTTCAAGGCAAATTAAATTTTTAGCCTAAGATGGTCCAAATTATGTGTATTAATTCATAGTATAATTTATTTTAATTTTAATCCAATTTAATTTAGGTTAAATAAATTATTTTTAATTAATTATGAAAAGGGGCCCAGTTGAGCTGAACCGAGAAAACCGATCCAACCGAGCACTGGGCAGCCCAAAACCATCCCACATGCTGAACCAATCAGCTTGTTTTTCTGATTATTTGGCTTACAAAATAGCCCTTGAAGACTCCTCCAAATTGCATTCAAACCCCTCAACTATTTATGCCTTTCTAGATTTGCCCCTACCTTAAAATAGCAAGTTTGAAACCTTCAAACTTGCCACATGTGTGGCCGGCCATGGGGGGACTCTATGGCTACTGATTTTTGCTAATTTTAGCAGCCATACCAACCTATAAATATCCCCCTTTGCTGCTCACTTCAAACACGTCTCAACCTTTCTCTTCTATTCACTTTTCTCTCATTTTTCTCTCTTTATTCCCTTCCATTATTCTTCATTTTCTTCCCCTATTCCCTTGCCGATTTCACCTCTTGAAAAAGATTCAATCAACCACCATTTGGAGAATAATTCAAGTGTTCGTGGAAGCCTCGGTTCAACAAGAACAGGCAGAGAATGAGGAAGTAGTCAAGCCACGGAGAAAACACTGGATTTGATTCTTGTTCCCTATCCTTTTAATTTTGTTGTTGTTATGATGAACATGTCTAAGAATATTTGTGATGTTGATATGTTTAATTTAATTAATATGGCTTAAATTTAATTCGTGTTACGTTGATTGATTTCGTCTACTTGAGTTATTAAAATTGTGTTTGTGCTGTTATAGGCCTTGGTAAGATGTTTGATTAAGTAAAACCATGACTAAGTTATTCCTGCATTACAATTGTAAGGTAACTAATGAATTAATTATTGAAATGGATTGAAATTGTAATTAATTGACATAATATTTAATCAATGCATGTTTAATCATCTAAGTTAGCTGAGGATTAAATTAACAATGGTATCTAACGATACATTAGCCTTGCATAACTTGTAAGATTATTGTGATTAAATTGTTTCAAGGTAGAAATACATTGTTACCTCATGTAATCTTTTATGTGCTTATGAGATTGAATTAATTGTTTGAATTGGCATAGAGATATGTACAAGAGATTATTTTAATTTCATAAGTATGTATGTGCATTAACACATTTGCTTATTAAAAATTGTTTAATCGATTGAATTGACATAGAGACATAGTCAAGAGATAAATGGATTTTGGTAGGTAAGTATGTTCATAAGTTAGCAAATTACCGAGTTGCCGTGAATTTATTCGTAACAACATGAACATGAGTTTTATAATTCTAAGTTAAGAAATGTAATTAATCTAACACAATTATGTCATTTTGATTAAAACCATCTTTTGAAATCGTGCATTGGAACTTTTATTTTCTATTTATTTATTTTACTTAGTTAAAAATCTTAGTTTTTAATCACCTCCTCAAATCAAAATATTTTTCTTCACCAAAGTGTTTTAAATTGCATTCATAAATAATTCTTTTCACAGTCCCTGTGGGTACGATAACTCGACATTTACTTGTCACTTTATTACTTGTTGCAATTGTGTATACTTGCACATTTTCGTCGTTCCAAGTTTTTGGCGCTGTTGCCGGGGACTGTTCTAAAAAGTCATTATTTCTGAAGTTGTTAATTTTGCATTTTAGTTATTTTCCTATTCAATTTAACTTAATTAATTTTTCTGTGTTTATTTCAGGTGTTTTTGAGTATTGACTGAATTATTGATTTACTCCCTATAGATCCTGAGATTGAAAGAACTTTTCGACATAGAAGAAGACAAGCAAGTCAGAGAATGACCGAAGAGATGAACTTTGAAAATTTGAATCAAGGAAATAGAGCAAGCCCTGCCCAAAATCCTATCCTTATTGCTGATGATAGGGATAGAGCTCTAAGACAGTATGTTGTGCCAGTGTTTTATGATATTAATCCGGGTATTAGGAGACCTAAAATAGAGGCACAATAGTTCGAACTGAAGCCAGTCGTGTTCCCGATACTTCAGACAGTGGGCCAATTTAGTGGAATGCCTATCGAAGATTCTCACCTGCACTTAAAACTGTTCATGGAGGTGAGTGATTCTTTCAAGTTAGCCGGAGTACCCAAAGATGCACTGCGATTGAAGCTGTTCCCATATTCGCTAAGGGACAGAGCTCGAGCCTGGTTGAACTCATTGCCACCAAATTCAATTTCCACATGGCAAGAGTTAGCAGAAAGATTCCTCATGAAGTATTTCCCGCCTAGCAAGAATGCTAAGTTGAGGAACGAGATCACTGCTTTCCAACAAATGGATGACGAGTCCTTGTATGAGGCATGGGAAATGTATAAAGAATTATTATGAAAGTGCCGTCATCACGAAATCCCTCATTGCATCCAATTTGAGACATTATATAATGGTCTGAATGCTCACACGAGGATGGTAGTAGACGCTTCTGCTAATGGTGCTCTCCTTTCTAAGTCTTACAATAAGGCTTATGAAATCATCGTGAGGATTGCCATCAACAATTATCAATGGCCAACCAATCGAGTAGCGTCAGGAAGACAAGTCACTGGAATACATGAATGCGGTGCATATCTTCAAGACAAACTACCCCCAAAGTTGAAAGATCCTGGATGTTTCACCATACCTTGCAACATTGGAGCAACATATTGTGGTAAGGCACTATGTGATCTGGGTGTGAGTATCAACTTGATGCCCATGTCAATATTTAGGAAGTTGGGGATAGGTGAAGTTAGACCTACTATGGTTACACTTCAATTAGCAGATCGATCTTTAGCACATCCAGAAGGAAAAATCGAGGATGTATTGGTACGTGTAGACAAATTTATTTTTCCTGCTGACTTTTTTATTCTAGACTTTGAAGCAGACAAAAAAGTGCTAATCATTCTAGGAAGGCCTTTCCTAGCAACTGGAATGACCCTTATTGATGTGCAGAAGGGAGAGCGTACTATGCGTGTTCAGGACGATCATGTAACATTTAATGTTTTTAAGTCTATGCGGTTTTCTGACACAATTGATGATTGTTCTGTAGTGTCTGATTTAGAGGAATTAATCATGGAAAAGGAACTCAACTATGTTGAGGACCCATTGGAACAAATTTTGATATCAGACCCTCCAAATGATGAAGAGGAGGATGAATACTTAGCTTTGCTAAAAGCTAATCAAAGGGAATTTAATCCGCAATCCCGTTTTGAATCTTTAGAGTTAGAGAATAGGGATTATGCCCAACCAAACGCGTCAATCGAGGAGCCACCTAAATTAGAACTGAAGGTACTTTCCTCTCATTTAAAATATGTTTATTTAGGTAACACTTCTACTTTGCTTGTGATTGTTTCAGCGGAATTAACCGCTGAGCAAGAAGAGAAACTCATCCTAGTATTGAAACAATTCAAGAAGGCTATCGGATGAACCATAGCCGATATTCGCGGCATTAGTCCGTCTGTATGCATACATAAGATCATTCTAGAAGATGGCGAGAAAGGGATGATTAATGGACAACGAAGACTAAACCCCATCATGAAGGACGTGGTAAAAAAAGTAATCATCAAGTTGTTAGATGCGAGTATAATTTACCCCATCTTAGACAGTTCATGGGTAAGTCCGGTCCAGTGCGTGCCAAAGAAAGGAGGTATTACTGTTATTGAAAACGAGAATAATGAGTTGATACTGACTAGAACAGTTATGGGATGGAGAATTTACATCGATTACCGGAAGCTGAACAAGGCGACTAGGAAAGATCACTTTCCTTTGCCCTTTTTGGACTAGATGCTGGATAGACTCGCGGGGCGGGACTGTTACTATTTTCTCGATGGATAATCGGGGTATAATCAGATTACAGTAGCACCGGAAGATCAACACAAGACAACATTCACCTACCCGTACGGTACATTCGCATTTAGACGCATGCCATTTGGTTTATGTAATGCACATGCTACATTTCAAAGATGTATGATGTCTATTTTTACTGATATGGTTGAGAAATACTTGGAAGCCTTTATGGATGATTTTTCAGTACTTGGAAATACATATGATGATTATCTAGCCAATCTAGCCAAGGAACTAACGTGATGCGAAGAAACAAACCTCGTACTCAACTGGGAAAAGTGCCATTTCATGGTACGAGAAGGTATTGTTCTAGGGCATTGGATAACGAGACATGGAATCGAGGTAGATAAAGCAAAGGTAGACGTTATTGAGAAACTGCCACCTCCAAATCTGTAAAGAGTGTTAGGAGCTTTTTGGCCACGCTGGTTTCTATCGAAGATTTATTAAGGACTTCTCCAAAATTGTTAAACACGTATGCAAATTATTAGAGAAGGACACGACGTTTAAATTTGATAAGGAGTGCTTAAGAGCTTTCAAATATTTGAAGAGTCGGTTAGTTTCGGCACCCATAATCGTCACACCAGACTGGGATTTGCCATTTGTATTGATGTGTGATGCAAGTGACTTCGTGATAGGAGCTTTCATGGGCCAGCGAAGGAACAAAGTTTTTCATCCCCTCTACTACGCAAGTTAGACTCTGACAGGCCCTCAACTGAATTATACGGTAACAGAGAAAACGTTACTTGCTATTGTGTTTACTTTTGACAAGTTTCAATCTTATCTTGTAGGTACCAAAGTGACTGTCTGTACGAACCACTCAACAATTAAGTATTTAGTTGCCAAGAAAGATGCTAAGCTGAGACTGATCCGATGGGTACATCTACTTTAAGAGTTTGAACTAGAAATTCAAGATCAAAAGGGAGTAGAAAACCAAGTAGTAGACCACTTGTCTAGATTGGAGCTGCAAGAAGTGAATTCTCCACTTATACCCATTTAGGAGACATTTCCAGATGAACACATACTGAAGGTAAATCATGTCTATAATACCCCTTGGTTTGCTGATATTACTAACTATTTAGCTTGTGGTTTGATGTCGATTGATAAGACGCATCATCAAAAGAAAAAGTTTCTTCATGATGTCAAGTACTATTTCTGGGAAGAACCATACTTTTTTAAAAAGTTTGCAGATCAAATGATCAGGAGATGCGTGGTAGAAGATAAAGTACATAAGATTCTATATCATTGCCACTCAGCTCCGAGTGAGGGACACTTCGGAGGTATACGTACTGCGGCCAAAGTATTGCAAGCCAGATTCTTTTGGCCAACACTATTTAAAGATGCGTATGCTTACGTCAGGAGCTGTGATCAATGTCAAATGGTTGGAAACGTCACAAACATAAATGAGATGCCTCGAAAAAACATCATTGAGGTAGAATTATTCGATGTTTGGGGTATTGACTTTCTCAGTCCTTTCCCTCCGTCTTTTGGTCACAAGTACATAATGGTAGCAGTAGACTACGTGTCTAAGTGGGTTGAGGCCGAGGCATATCCGATGAACAATGCTAAGGTTTTGATGAAGTTTTTGTAGAAGCATGTGTTCACAAGGTTTGGAACCCCAAGAGCTATCATCAGTGATGAAGGGTCTCATTTTGTGAACAAGTGGTTGAAATGGTTACTCGACAAACATGGAGTGAAGCACAAGGTTGCCACAGCTTACCATCCGCAGACGAACGGGCAAGCTGAATTGGAAAATAAAGAGATCAAGGGCATACTCGAGAAGGTAGTTTGCCCAAACCAACGAGACTGGTCCAAAAGATTGGGCGATGCTTTATGGGCCTACAGGACAGCATACAAGACACCTTTAGGGATGTCACCCTATAGGTTGGTCTTTGGGAAAGCCTGTCATCTGCCCTTGGAGTTAGAACACAAAGCTTACTGGGCTCTCCAACAACTCAACTTGGATCTTAAGCTTGCTAAAGTGAAACAGATGCTCCAACTCAATGAGTTAGAAGAGTTCCGAATGTTCTCATACGAGAATGCCAAATTACTCAAGGAAATACTTAAGAGATGGCATGACAAACACATTCAGGTTCGAGAATTGAAGCAGGTCAGCAAGTCTTGTTATTCAGTTCTAGATTAAGGTTCTTTCTAGGTAAGTTAAAATCACGTTGGTCCGGTCCATTTACGATTCACCAAGTTTATCCATATGGAGTTGTCGAACTTCAAAGTAAGGGAGGTAATTTTTGAGTCAATGCTCAGCGCTTAAAACATTACTAGGGAGATAAAATTGAACGGGATCAAATCTCGTTCATTTTATCAGATATTTAATTTTTATTGTTTTTCTTTTTTAATAAATAATTTAGGGTATATTTTCGAGATTAGCATGTTTAAATAAATTCTATCTAGGAGATTGGAACTTAAGCGGGACCGCTTGTGAACCCTCCAATCTTTCCTGGGAATTGATTTTAACATAATCTTCCGAGAAATTATTCCCTAAATGGAAAAATAAATTTTTAATTTTCAAATAAAAGGGTCAATTTTGATCCAAGTTTTAAATTGCAACTCAATTTCAAATTAAGTCTAGGTAATTAATTAAACTATTTTCAAAATTTGGTTTCTCCTTCTGTAAATACTAAAAATTATATGTCTCTTTTTGTAAATATTTTCAAAAGGCATCTAGAATAAATGTTTTTAATTTAATTTAATAAATAAGATGATAATCATTAATATATAATTATATCTATTATAATATATATTAATTATTATCAACTTTGCATAGAATTAGGATTAGTTTAAATTTGATCATATTTTATTTAATAAGTATTTATTTTTAATAAATTAATAGAAAGTAATAATTTAATATGCATTATATTAATTATTAATTTTTGTTTACTCTATGTAGAATTAGAACTTCGAATATCTTAATTATTAATTTGTTCTAAGAATTCCAATTAAACTCCTACTCCTTTCACTAAAAATTTCACCCACCTTTGCCATTTTTTTCACTCATCCCTCCATCAATCCTAGCATCCAAAACCCACCAAGTACCAAATCACCTAGTGCCGAACTCTCTAGCCACAACACCGCCCAGCTTCGCACGTCACCCTCACGCCTAGCAGCAGCCCCATTCACCCAGCAGCCCACGCACACCGTGCGCGCCAACAGCCTACTCCTTGTCGCCGCACCTGCAGCACGTCCAGCTCTAGTAGCTCGTCAAGCCTGCTCGACACACCTGCCTGCTGCCCAATTTCCCACATCCCCACGGCACACGCATGCTCTGTTGCTTGCGCAAGGATCCGCTCGACAGTGTCGCCTGTTGCCCGCGCATCTGCTCACACCGCGCATTGCTACTCGCACCAACACCCTTGCCTATCGCACCACACCATTAAGACACCCTACAACCATCCCTAAACCAACCCCTTTTGCTTTATATTTATTTGCTTTGAGTTCTTAATTTTTATAAAAAGGTGGTAAGACAAAATTTTCTCCTAAATTTTTATTAAATTAATTATTTAATTTTCTAATTTATTAAACTATTAATATTTTATACTAATTAAATTTTTGAGAAAATATTTGTTTCCATCTTATGTTCAGATTAATCATGCCTCGCAAGAGAACTCGTGCCTCTGCCCAAATTGACGAATCACAAAATAAATTCCACTGTGAAGAAGCCAAAGCGAGATACGAAAGCGTTTTCAAGAATCAACAGATGCACCCAAAAAAAGGCTTTACGCTGAAAGAAAGCAACTATATTAATTTCATGGCGCGCATTCTACAAATTGCTGAAGCTCTCAATTGGGAGTTATTTTGTGAGAAAAGACCTAGTGCAGATGAGGAGTTAGTTCATGAATTTTACGCGAATTTGACCTCAAGCGAATTGACGAAAGTTTCTGTTCGCGGAATCAAGGTACCAATAACTTTAAACGCTATTAATGAATTCTTTGAATTACCTGATTTTAAAAATGACGAATATTATTCCTTGATGAGCAATATTGAGTCTGAAAATCTGCAAGAAATTCTCGAGGAACTTACAGTTCCAGGTTCTAAGTGGACTGTATCAAAACAAGGGATTCACACTTGTTGCAGAGAATATTTGACACGACAAGCGAATGTATGGTTCTATTTCATTTGATTTAGCCTTATGCCCATTTCACATGGGACTACAATTTCATTAGAGCAAATGGTCTTATTATACTCGATTTTAATTGGAAAGACCATTGATGTGGGAAAAATCATCCCGAGGGAAATGCGGAATTATGCCGTTAGAGGTTCTTGCCCAGCTTACTTTCCCTTTACGATAACAATTTTGTGCTTGAAAGCTAAAATTCTTACAAACGTAAAGAAGATAGGTTATAGCTAGGGCACAATCACAATTGGGACCTCTATCGAATAGTTGGAGACTCTGTTCTACAGCAATGAGTTGAAGAGAGCGAGGATCGTGAATAAGAAGAAGAAGATCCCACAGAGATCGAACCAATGCAGTTAGCTGAAATCCCTGATAAGGCAGAACCAATGAACTAGTAATCGAACCTGATATCACAGCTTCAATGTTCAGGACTCAATCGCCTCGCCCAGATCTTCGAGATGAGCTGCCAAAATTGATGGACATCATGCAACATATGCAGTGGCAGCAATAGGCTTACTGGAGATATTCAGAAATACGGGATGACTCAATGAGAAGCGCTCTTACGAAAACATACAATGACCCATTTATTTTTGTGCCTAAGTTTCCAGATTTCATATTTGAACCATGGAGTCCACTATCGAAGAGGGAGCGAAGCGATTCATGCAAAAAGAAAGACGATGGAGCAAAAGATGAGTCGAATTCGGATGGATCTGCAAATAAATAAAAAAAGAGGATCTTGACTTTATTTTATTTTCGTTCTTAGGTTATTTAATATGATTAGGTTTTATCAGAAATTTTTATTTTCACATAATAAAACAAAAGGTGGAAATCATAAATAAAAATGAACAAGTTGCAAAGTACAAAGTGTGGCAATAGATATATACATGTCTAGGATTGGATCTAGAGAGAGCTTGGTACTTAAGCAGTCAAATTGACTCACCTCATCTTTCCTAGAATCCTACCTGGTGTATAGTATCTATTCACTTTTAATAATGAGGTCATTGTTCATCTTAAGTAGGGGGACCGAAAAATTGAAATTATTTCCTTTCATAATAATTTTTTTTTCAGTTATGATTAGGTTATATTTTGTTCAAAAATTTGAATTTTTGTTAAGTATGCTAAACTTTAATATGAATAAAGTTCTATTATTTCAATAATTGTTATGTTAACTGAAATATGACATAAATGTATTTTTAATAAAGCATGCAAATCATACCATAAAATTTTAGTTCCTTAGGAAATTTAGGCATGCATGAAAGTTTAAGTCTGTAGAATTGACTTAGTACTTTCTTGAGGCGAAATCCTAGGAAGCATGGAATGTTGAAAATGATTTAGGCAACTTTTGTTTGGACCGTTTGAGCCTTTCAAGCCAACCTTGATGAATTTTTATCCTTTGAAACCCAACTTTGAGACTATATGCCCTAATTTTATTTGAACCTTTGCAATATTTAGCCATCACTTTTCTCTTAATTATCTTTAAATTGTCCCAAACACTAGACTCAGTACTATTCAGGATATTCTTTGAAACAAGTTTAGGGGAGTTGAAAAGAAGTATCAAATGCTCAAAAAAAATTGTAATACATATAGCAAAATGCTCGTGATAAAAAAAGAGAGCATATGTACTCGAAAGAAATAAATGTATAAAAGAGCATGTGAAAGCAAAATAAGTTGGTGTATTGAAGGTAATTATTTCGAAAGTCTAATTCAAACTGAGTCTAGAGTTTTTAGCCTAAATTTATCTATCTTTTACCTACCCCTAGCCTAGCCACGTTACAACCTTTTTAAAGACCTATTGATTCAAGTTTCTATGCTACCTACATTAGTGGAGAGAAATTGCTATGTTCAACATATGAAGGCATAAGTTAAGCTTAATGATTACAGCTTAATATTGAATAAGGTAATAAAATTAAATTGGTAGGGATTTAACATGCCTTTTTGGGAAAGCATTTAGTATATTATTTCTATCATAAGAATAATTGAGATTAATTTGAATGATAAGTATACTTAAGTTGCGTAAATCTCAAATTTTTTGTTCTTGAGCATAAGTATACCAAATTCATAATTTTGGGAAGAATGTTGTTCTGAAGGAATTTTTCAAAGGTGTTTCCAAAAAAATTCTTTTCAAATTGTGCATTACTCGGGACGAGCAATGAATTAAGTTTGGGGGTGTGGAAACACGAAAATATACACACTTTTTCATGCCCTTTTTAACTTAAATTCATGCAATTTCGGTAAAATTCTTATAAAAAAATATATAATTATTATAAAATAATTAAATTGTAATTAAATTATGAACATGTTGAATTTTAATTAAATTTATATCAAATTTTTATTTTTTATTATTTTTGACAGATTTGCACAAAGGACGAAAAACGGCTCGACAGACACTACTAGAAGCGCAAAACCGAGAAGCAATTTTGAAGCATCAAGGCGAATTACTTTTTCAGCCTAAGATGGTCCAAGTTATGTGTATTAATTCATAATATAATTAATTTTAATTTTAATCCAATTTAATTTGGGTTAAATAAATTATTATTAATTAATTATGAAAAGGGGCCCAGTTGCTGAATCGAGAAAACCGATCCAACTGAGCACTGGGCAGCCCAAAACCGTCCCACATACTGACCCAATCAGCTTGTTTGACTGATTATTTGGATTGCAAAATAGACCTTGAAGACTCCTTCAAATTGCATTTAAACCCCTCCACTATTTATGCCTTTCTAGATTTGCCCCTACCGTAAAATAGCAAGTTTGAAACCTTCAAACTTGCCACATGTGTGGCCGGCCATGGGGGGACTCTATGGCTACTGATTTTTGCTAATTTTAATAGCCATACCAACCTATAAATACCCCCCTTTGCTGCTCACTTCAAACACGTCTCAACCTTTCTCTTCTATTCACTTTTCTCTCATTTTTCTCTCTTTATTCCCTTCCATTGTTCTTCATTTTCTTCCCCTATTCCCTTGCCGATTTCACCTCTTGAAAAAGATTCAATCAACCACCATTTGGAGAATAATTCAAGTGTTCGTGGAAGCCTCGGTTCAACAAGAACAAGAAGAGAAGGAGGAGTGGAGCAAACTAGTCAAGCCACAGAGAAAACACCATGGAGTCCACTATTGAAGAGGGAGCGAAGCGATTCATGCAAAAACAAAGACGATGGAGCAAAAGATGAGTCGAATTCGGAGGGATCTACAAATAAATAAAAAGAGAGGATATTGACTTTATTTTATTTTCGTTCTTAGGTTATTTAATAGGATTAGGTTTTATTAGGAATTTTTATTTTCACATAATAAAACAAGAGGTGGAAATCATAAATAAAAATGAACAAGTTGCAAAGTACAAAGTGTGGCAATAGATATATACATGTCTAGGATTGGATCTAGAGAGAGCTTGATACTTAAGCTGTAACACCCCAAACCCGGCCTAGAAGTTAGGCCCAAATCTAGTGTGTCACATGGAAGTAAAAACTTGCTTAGAGAGAGCTTGATACTTAAGCTGTAACACCCCAAACCCGGCCTAGAAGTTAGGCCCAAATCTGGTGTGTCACATGGAAGTAAAAACTTGCTTGAGAAATACAGCCTCTTTGTTAAAACCCAAAACACTTAAGCAATTGATGTCTGCTTGAAAACGTAATTATCTTTAAAAACCTTTTCGTTTGCGGAAGCATATTTGAAATAAACAATTTACGAAAACGTGACGTTTATAAATAGAGTTGCAGAAGCATTTTGAAAACGTTGCGGAAACGTAGATAAAATACAAGTATTTTTGTGAGGTTGTTTGATAAATCGATAATCGAACTAGTAATCTTTTAAAACCGTGACTTTTGAAAATGTCATTGATAAATTTAAAGAAAATCCGAGTTAAGATTATTTGTAAAAGTTTGTTATGAAATCCTTTTGTTAATCAATTTTGGAAAATATTTATTTAAGTTTTTAGAAAAATTCCCATTTAAAAACAATTAAAGCAAAATTAAAGTACGTCAACATAAAGCAAAAATAAATACTCCAGAGGCCTTATTACATCATAAAAACCAAAATTATAAAGTGAACGGAAATAGAAATCTAAAGTTCAAAATAAACACCATTTCTGAAGTATGGCCTCCACCGAGTCATCCATGGCCCCAAGTCCTCGTCACAGAGCATTACCTACAAGGGTTAAGAAAAAGGGGGGTGAGTTACAAGAACTCAGTGTATAATCCCCTTACCGTCATCACTGGGCCTGAACCCATTAGCAATATTTTGGGCTTAAGCCCATTTAACGTACACTTGGACCGAAGCCCATTTACAAAACAATCTTAAAATGAAGCAAATGTATGAATGTATGCAAACCCAAACCATCCTAATAATCCATCCGCTACACACCACCCGTACCATCCATCACACTGTGGGGATCTTTTGTCAACCCACCCCGCCAACACACCAATCGCGAGCATTTAGCCATTTATATCAAATTCGAATTGTGGACAAGCCACCGAATAACAGAATATACGTGGCTTAGCCACCGGACAAAATGTGTGAGTCCCAGAATATGTGCAGAGCCACCAAATTTCACTTCCCGATCATCAATATCCCAATCCCATGCAACTTATGTAAATGCAACATACATCGTAAATCATAATATTTACAATATAACCACGATAATTAATAACTCAGAGATTTATTACAAACAATTTGGCCCATTAACACTTTACAAAATTGGCCCATTAAGCTATTATATCAAATCGGCCCATTAAGCCATATATCATATCGGCCCATTTAGCAATATATCAGATCGGCCCATTAAGCAATATATCAAATCGGCCCATTAAGTAATATATCAAATCGGCCCATTATGGCTATATATCAAATCAGCCCGTTAAGGCAATATAACAAATCAGCCCGTTAAGGCTGTATAACAAATCGGCCCGTTAAGGCAGTATAACAAATCGGCCCGTTAAGGCAGTATAACAAATCGGCCCGTTAAGGCAGTATAAAAAATCGACCCATTAGGGGCATTTCCATAATTCGATAATCTTACCCACTAAGGGTAATTTGGTAACCTCGCAATCCAGGGGTATTTCGATAATTTACCCGCTAAGGGTATTATGGTAATTCCGCAACCTAGACTTAACTACTAATGTGGGGCATAAAAATCGAAACTGTCCATCTGCATCGTACTGACTAAATTGACTATAACTTGAGTTAGAAATCTCAAAATCTAAATCCCTAAATTTTCCTTGAAACTAGACTCATATATCTTCTTACTACTATTTTTCCAAATTTTTTGGCTTAACCATTTAGTACAGTTTATTCCTTAAAGTTTCCCTTGTTTCACTATCCAACGATTCTGACCTCTCTTAACTGAAATTCAAATATCTCACTGTACGGTTTTCATATACTGTTCCCACTTGTTTCTATTGAAAATAGGCTCACTAAGGAATCTATACATATAAACTATAACTCATAATTCACTTTGTACAATTTTAAACGATTTTTCCAAGACAGAACAGAGAACCACGAAGTTGATCAGAACCAGTTTCACTAAAATTAAGATATCACAGAATATACAATTTTTCTTCCTTATCTGTTTCTTTCATATAAAAATAGACACAGTAAGCTTTATTTAGATATCTTTTTCGCTTTCTAATTCCCTTTCTCCTATTTTTCGTGATTTTTCAAAATCAAGTCACTGCTGCTGACCAAACTGTTTCATAGCAAAAATATGGTTACTACTACGAATATACGCACGCCGAGTGGTCACGGATGCCGGTTTCTGGTTTTCCTTCGGTATTTCGACCGAATCACAGAAAATATCATACAAACATTCAGAGAGGTATGAGATTACACACCATTTCAAACATGTATTCGGAAGGGTACGGGATTACACACCTTGATTACGAGTTGTGCTTTCTACCGATTTCAACACCTATAATGATAGTTGATAGAAGGTTAGTCTCAACTTTGATAATCGTAACTAGAAACACTTTATTAGGCTAACTCCACTTACCACGAATGTGATCTCCCTCAGTGCACCAAGAATCGATCCTATCCTTTGACTACTGAAATCTCGTCCTAACAATATTTGGTGAGTGAAAGAGTTGTTAGCAATTATCCCACCTTTGGCCAAAACAAATCTCATAACAACGTTCTTACCCCACTTGCTTGACGAGTCGACGATAATGATTTGGTTAATACAAATCACTTGTGCTCCTTTACCTTGAAGATTTTTAGGACCGATTCCCAACGATTGTACGATAACTTCGGAAGATTCAAAGTTTCAGCCTTCCACTATATCACTATGAAGAAGGAAAATAATCTCGTTTGAGAGAGAATAAGGTGATGGTCTCGGTCAAAATGACCATACCAAACCAAAACAAAGATTCGGTATTAAGAGAAAGAAAATAAGAAATGTTGAGATGAACACTTACCGATTAATCAAGGATTGAGTGTAAATACAGATGAGAAGAAAAGATAGAAAAGAGATGAAGGTTCGGTTATAGAAGAAAATGAATATTGATATTCGGCTATGGAGGATAATCAAACAAGAAAATGTGATTTTATGGTGGTGTCGATTTAGAGAAGAGAAAAGATTAGAGGAATGGTTAAAAGAAAAGGATGGAAGGTTGGATGGATGCTAGGTGATTCGGCTATCAAAGGGAGATGAACCTGTTGCACAAATGTGCTAGGAGGTTTTGGCAAAGAATAAAGAAAGAAGAAAAACTAAAACTCACAAAGAGTAGCAATTTGGAGAAAATGACACTATTGAAGCCAAAGGTATTTTTGACCAAAACAAACACTATAGTTTTACCAAAACACCAAATAAAATTTGGCTACCTCCCTTTTACCACAAAACTGTCCACATTCATGACCATAATGGTCAAAAGTTGGCCAATCACACTTTCCATAACACTTCCCTTGAAAAAGGCCATATGTTCCCCTTACTTTCCCCTTTTTCTTGATTTCTTTCCTCACCTTCATTCTTTCCTATTTTCCTTAGCCATCTTGCCAAAAATAAAAAGTCCACCTTGCCTTATTTACATACTTGGCCGACACTTAGGGAAAGAATACAAAAATAATAGTCAAAATTTGCACACAATGGGATTTGAACCCCTTCCCTCCATGCTCTCCACTTGATGCCATAACCTCCTTGCCATATGCTCATTTATGCTAGCAATTGCTCACTTATTTCCATAAGCCTTGATGCCACTTGCTATCTCTCCTTAAAGTGCTAAAACACAAAATTTTACTAAAGCCCAACTTGAACCCGAAACTTCATAGAACCCCGTAACTTTCTAAAATCACTTTCCTAATAAGTCCAACTTGAAATAATGCCGTTCTCTTATTCTCTAAAATTTTAAAACGCTTTTACGCTCAAGGCCCAATGGGCCCAATAGGTCCAATTCTACTAGGCCCAATTTTGGGAT
This sequence comes from Gossypium sturtianum, assembly GCA_025698515.1. NCBI lineage: Eukaryota > Viridiplantae > Streptophyta > Magnoliopsida > Malvales > Malvaceae > Gossypium > Gossypium sturtianum. The sequence goes on along the minus strand of CM046951.1, from coordinate 74,066,416 downwards.
GTTACATAAGCAGTCAAATTGACTCACCTCCTCTTCTCTAGAATCCTACCTGGTGTATAGTAACTATTCACTGTTAACAATGAGGACATTGTTCATCTTAACTAGGGGGACCGAAAAATTGAAATTATTTCCTTTCAGAAAAAATTTTTCTTTCAGTTATGATTAGGTTATATTTTGTTCCAAAATTTGAAATTTTGTTAAGTATGCTAAACTTCAATAAGAATAAAGTTCGATTATTTCAATAATTATTATGTTAACTGAAATATGAAATAAATGTATTTTTAATAAAGCATGCAAATCATACCATAAAATTTTAGTTCCTTAGGAAAGTTAGGCATGCATGAAAGTTTAAGTCTGTAGAATTGACTTAGTAGTTTCTTGAGGCGAAATCCTAGGAAGCATGGAATGTTGAAAATGATTTAGGCAACTTTTGTTTGGACCATTTGAGATTTTCAAGCCAACCTTGATGAATTTTTATCCTTTGAAACCCAACTTTGAGACTATATGGCCTAATTTTATTTGAACCTTTGCAATATTTAGCCATCACTTTTCTCTTAATTATCTTTAAATTGTCCCAAACACTAGACTTAGTACTATTCAGAATATTCTTTGAAACAAGTTTGGGGGATTTGAAAAGAAGTATCAAATGCTCAAAAAAAATTGTAATACATACAGCAAAATGCTCGTGATGAAAAAGAGAGCATATGTACTCGAAAGAAATAAATGTATAAAAGAGCATGTGAAAGCAAAATAAGTTGGTGTATTGAAGTTAATTATTCCGAAAGTCCGATTCAAACTAAGTCTAGAGTTTTTAGCCTAAATTTATCTATCTTTTACCTACCCCTAGCCTAACCACGTTACAACCTTTTTAAAGACCTATTGATTCAAGTTTCTATGCTACCTACATTAGTGGAGAGAAATTGCTATGTTCAACATATGAAGGCATAAGTTAAGCTTAATGATTACAGCTTAATCTTGAATAAGGGAATAAAATCAAATTGGTAGGGATTTAACATGTCTTTTTTAGAAAGCATTTAGTCTATTATTTCTATCATAAGAATAATTGAGATTAATTTGAATGATAAGTATACTTAAGTAGCGTAAATCTCAAAATTTTTGTTCTTGAGCATAAGTATACCAAATTCATAATTTTGGGAAGAATGTTGTTCTGAAGGAATTTTTCAAAGGTGTTTCCAAAAAAATTCTTTTCAATTTGTGCATTACTCGGGACGAGCAATGAATTAAGTTTGGGGGTGTGGAAACATCAAAATATACACACTTTTTCATGCCCTTTTTAACTCAAAATCATGCAGTTTCGGTCAAATTCTTGTCAAAAAATATATAATTATTATAAAATAATTAAATTGTACTTAAATTATGAACATGTTGAATTTTAATTAATTTTATATCAAATTTTGATTATTTTTTATTATTTTTGACATATTTGCACAAAGGACGAAAAATGACTCGGCAGACACTACTAGAAGGACAAAACCGAGAAGCAATTTTGAAGCATCAAGGCAAATTAAATTTTCAGCCTAAGACGGTCCAAATTATGAGTATTAATTCATAATATAATTAATTTTAATTTTAATCCAATTTAATTTGGGTTAAATAAATTATTGTTAATTAATTATGAAAAGGGGCCCAGTTGAGCTGAATCGAGAAAACCGATCCAATTGAGCACTGGGTAGCCCAAAACCGTCCCACATTGTAACATCCTGAATTTTTAGGCCTATGCATTTAATGAGTGAATATGTGTAATGAGTTAATTTGAGCATTAGGGGTCCAAATTGGGCTCAGGATTAGGCTGAAGCCTTAGTTAAATTTTTGTTTGGGCACTATAGGGTTTAAAAGGTGGTATTTGAGTTTAAAATATCAAAATGGGCTTGTGGCCCAGTGTTCAATGGCGCCACTTAGGGGGCAAGGAGGTGACACCACACAAGGGAGTAAGGGGCCCAAATTTAAGTTACATGGAGCCCAACTCTTTTAATTTAAGTTAGCTAAATTTCAGCATTAGGGTTAGGCAGAGTGGACGGCAACAAGGCTCAAAAATAGGAGGATTTATGTGAATGGGATAATGTAGATAATATAGTTGATAATATGGAAGGAAAAAAAAGGAGAAAAGATAGGAGCTATCTACAAGGCTAGGAGTTGGCCGAAATCCCATCACCTAGAGAAGTGAAGAAATCGGTTTCTTTATGGCAAAGGGGGTGCCGAATTTTCCCTTTTTATTTGATTAATTTTTAGTTATCAGGAAGGGCACTTTCGGTTTTTCATAGGCGAGTGCCGAAATTTCTATAAATAGGGAGGGTTCTCTTCTTTATTTTTCGGCATTTAGGGTTTCCACCTTTTCTTTCTCTTCTTTTTTCTAAAAGCCGAAAACCCCATTATTCTTTTCTCTTCTTTCTCCTAAAAGCCAAAAACTCCATTATTCTCTTCTTTCTTCTAAAAGCCGAAAACCCCATTATTCTTTTCTCTTCTTTCTCCTAAAAGCTGAAAACTCCATTATTCTCTTCTTTCTTCTAAAAGCCGAAAACTCCATTATTCTCTTCTCTTCTTTCTTCTAAAAAGCCGAAAGCCGAAAACTATATTATTTTTTTCTTTTCTTTCTTCTAAAAGCTGAATCTCTATAGATTTCTTCGAATCATCTTCTCTTTTGATCTTCTCAAAAAGATGGAATCTCTAAGGGGAAGTCGAATTCTCTGCATTAAGGTGAGTGCCGATTTTCCTATCTCTTCAATCTCTTTTTCAGTTTTTAAGAGACAAGGCCGAATGGCCACTTGGTTGTTAAGGCTGCCGAATGAAGCTAATATTTCCTCTCTTTTGCGTTTGGGTGGCATTCCGGGATTTAAAGGAAACCTGATCATCTAGATTTAAAAGCCGAAAATCGCTAGTCTCCAATTTCAGGATTTTAAGGTAAGGTGATTTTCCCTAGATTTTCACTAGATTCGTTCATCGCATGCGAGATCTTAACTTTATGATGTGGATTAACGATCATATGTTGTGATAGTAGTTCTGACAAGGACTTGTGATGGAATTAAAAATGGATCAGGCAAAGGAGAGAATCCCTAAGTTTAAGAAACGAGCTGTGTCAGCAGTACGAGATTGGCCACCAGGTTGTGGACCGGCTTCTGAACAACACCTTAGGCAAGTAGTAGTTATATCGACTTCTGATAGTGTCGACATAGAGAGTGTCATTCTAACGGTAATCAGGTGTGTAGATCTCTAACACACAAATAATCTGTATGAATGTATATATATGTTTATGTTATGGGCTAAAAGCCGGATAATAGGCTGTGTAGACAGTCGAATAAAACCCTAAAAAGGTTAGGCAAGGATGCCAGGTACGTAATCATAGAAATCTCTATGTGTATCGAAATATATGAAAGCCTGTATGATGTTTTCTTTATGTGTGTATGCATGGGTGGGATTATGATAATGAAGGGGAAGTGCATGATAGGTCACAATAGTGATCGGTGGTAGAAATCCCACGTTATATAAATGTTAGGTCACATAGTGATCGGTGGCTATGCCACGTTTAATGATTCCTGACTAACAGGAATAGGCAGTACGGTTTTTGTTATGGTGTGTAGCGGATGGAGGGTTGATTGTAGAAATCCCCGAGGTGTGATGGTTGGTACGGGCTGGTGTGTAGAGGATGGAATTCTAGGATGGGTTGGGCTATTCATCATTTACTATTGATCATGTAATTACGATTGTTGCCTCTATGTATGGGCCAAGGCCCATAATGTGTTTGTGGGCCTCAGGTCAGTGTTTTAGGGATTTATACACTGAGTCTTGGTGACTCACCCTATTATTTTTTTCCTAACCTTTCAGATGAGCTGTAGATCGTGGACAAGGGAGCCGAGGCAGACTCGTGGGGCCAACAAGTCTTTTATTTATTAAATTTCCGTTTTATTATAAGTTTTATTATGGAATTATTTGATGTAATAAGGCCTCCATCGCTTAGGTTATCAGTTGATACTTGTCAATGTTTATGTTTTTTTTTTCATTCATGATCAAGGACTTATGATTAAAAGAAATAAAAATGAGATTTTCACAAATTATTTAAAATAACACTTGTTTTGGAAAAAAATAAAATTTCAAAGATTTTCTACCAGTGCCACCTATTTAAAGATTATCTACAAAAACGACTAAGTTTTTCAGAATCATTCCAAGTAAAGTTTTTAACCTTAAAACCGTAGCATACCAGATCTGGTCGTAACGTTTGGGCGGGGTTTAGGGTGTTACATTTTGGTATCAGAGCCTAGTTCAAAACTCGAGCTGTGAAATGGGTCTAGTACTGTTTTAAAGTTGATAAGAATTTGGAAAAGTTTGGGTTGAGAAATGGCCTTCGAGTCTACCGGCACTCGATCCACGCAGGTAAGTATTCTGAACTTTTAGATGTGATATGTATGTTGGGCTTGATGGACGTAGGCTAGTATATTAGACATTGATGGACTTTAGGCTTAGTTTAAACAACTCTCCAAATTCATAAGATTTAATCCAACCAAACAAACCTGTGAACAAGTCGCGAGATTAGGGTGTGGCAACAGGCATACGCATGTCTAGGATTAGATCCGGAAGAGCTTGGTACTTAAGCGATCCTAGTGACTCACCTCCTCTTCATTTGGAATCCTACAGTGCGTAGTATTTGTTCACCTTAGCCACGAGGATTTGTTGACAGGCCAAAATTTATAACTAAAACCCGAAAGGGACCAACCATCCTATTTTGTAAAACTACTAAATTACCCCTAATTTATAAATAACCAAAATATCCTTGATTTGTAAAATTATCGAAATACCCCCGGATTGCAAAATTACCGAAATACCCCCGGATTGCGAAATTACCAAAATACCCTTATTTCGCAAAATCACCAAGAAACCCTATTTTGGAAAATTACAAAAATACCCATGTAGGATAAATTACGAAAATACCCCTGGGTAGTGAAATGACGAAAATACCCTTAGGTGATGAACGTAAGTTCGTGAATGTTACTTGTATGTAGTGGTTGATGATTGTATGTGTGTGCTTCCTAGAACTAGGAGATGTGAACTTGAGACTGAATTGTAGTTATAGTTGCAAATACCGGTGCGTACTCTATCATATTATCCTAAGTGTTTCTTTTGGCTTTAGAATTAGAGTGCGCAGTGAAATCATAGTGGTGAGACTAAGGTAGTATGATTACTAGTTAGTTGGAAATTTTGAGGACGAAATTTTTTTAAGGGGGTAGAACTGTAACATCCTGAATTTTTGGGCCTATGCATTTAATGGGTGAATATGTGTAATGAGTTAATTTGAGCATTAGGGGTCCAAATTGGGCTCGAGATTGGGTGAAGCCTTAGTTAAATTTTTGTTTGGGCACTATAGGGTTTAAAAGGTGGTATCTGAGTTTAAAATATCAAAATGGGCTTGTGGCCCAGTGGTCAGTGGCGCCACATAGGGAGCAAGGAGGTGACGCCATACAAGGGAGTAAGGGGCCCAAATTTAAGTTACATGGAGCCCAACTCTTTTAATTTAAGTTAGCTAAATTTCGGCATTAGGGTTAGGCAGAGTGGACGGTAACAAGGCTCAAAAATAGGAGGATTTATGTGAATGGGATAATGTAGATAATATAGTTGATAATATGGAAGGAAAAAAAAAGGAGAAAAGATAGGAGCTATCTACAAGGCTAGGAGTTGGCCGAAATTCCATCACCTAGAGAAGTGAAGAAATCGGTTTCTTTATGGCAAAGGGGGTGCTGAATTTTCCCTTTTTGTTTGATTAATTTTTAGTTATCAGGAAGGGCACTTTCGGTTTTTCATAGGTGAGTGCCGAAATTTCTATAAATAGGGAGGGTTCTCTTTTTTATTTTTCGGCATTTAGGGTTTCCACCTTTTCTTTCTCTTCTTTCTTCTAAAAGCCGAAAACCCCATTATTCTTTTCACTTCTTTCTCCTAAAAGCCGAAAACTCCATTATTCTCTTCTTTCTTCTAAAAGCCGAAAACCCCATTATTCTTTTCTCTTCTTTCTCCTAAAAGTCGAAAACTCTATTATTCTCTTCTTTCTTCTAAAAGCCGAAAACTCCATTATTCTCTTCTCTTCTTTCTTCTAAAAAGCCGAAAGCCGAAAACTCCATTATTCTTTTCTCTTCTTTCTTCTAAAAGCCGAATCTCTATAGATTTCTTCGAATCATCTTCTCTTCTGATCTTCTCAAAAAGCCAGAATCTCTAAGGGGTAGTCGAATTCTCTACGTTAAGGTGAGTGCCAATTTTCCTATCTCTTCAATCTCTCTTTCGGTTTTTAAGAGACAAGGCCGAATGGCCACTTGGTTGTTAAGGCTGCCGAATGAAGCTAATATTTCCTCTCTTTTACGTTTGGGCGGCATTCCGGGATTTGAAGGAAACCTGATCATCTAGATTTAAAAGACGAAAATCGCTAGTCTCCAATTTCGGTATTTTAAGGTAAGGTGATTTTCCCTAGATTTTCACTAGATTCATTCATCGCATGCAAGATCTTAACTTTATGATGTGGATTAATGATCATATGTTGTGATAGTAGTTCTGACAAGGATTTGTGATGGGATTAAAAATAGATCAGGCAAAGGAGAGAATCCCTAAGTTTAAGAAACGAGCTGTGTCAGCAGTACGGGATTGGCCACCAGGTTGTGGACCGGCTTCTGAACAACACCTTAGGCAAGTAGCAGTTGTATCAACTTCTGATAGTGTCGACATAGAGAGTGTCGTTCTAACGGTAATCAGGTGTGTAGATCTCTAACACACAAATAATCTGTATGAATGTATATATATGTTTATGTTATGGGCTAAAAGCCGGATAATAGGCTGTGTAGACAGTCGAATAAAACCCTAAAAGGGTTAGGCAAGGATGCCAGGTACGTAATCATAGAAATCTCTATGTGTGTCGAAATATATGAAAGCATGTATGATGTTTTCTTTATGTGTGTATGCATGGGGTGGGATTATGATAATGAAGGGAAAGTGCATGATAGGTCACAATAGTGATCGGTGGTAGAAATCCCACGTTATATAAATGTTAGGTCACATAGTGATCGGTGGCTATGCCACGTTTAATGATTCCGACTAACGAGAATAGGCGCGACTGGTTTGTCGTTATGGTGTGTAGCGGATGGAGGGTTGATTGTAGAAATCCTCGAGGTGTGATGGTTGGTACGGGCTGGTGTGTAGAGGATGGAATTCTAGGATGGGTTGGGCTATTCATCATTTACTGTTGATCATGTAATTACGATTGTTGCCTCTATGTATGGGCCAAGGCCCATAATGTGTTTGTGGGCCTCGTGTCGGTGTTTTGGGATTTATACACTTTGAGTCTTGGTGACTCACCCTATTATTTTTTTCCTAACCTTTCGGATGAGCGGTAGATCGTGGACAAGGGAGCGAGGCGGACTCGTGGGGCCAACAAGTCTTTTATTTATTAAATTTCCATTTTATTTTAAGTTTAAATTTTGGAATTATTTGATGTAATAAGGCCTCCATCGCTTAGGTTATCGATTGATACTTGTCAATGTTTATGTTTTTTTCATTCATGATCAAGGACTTATGATTAAAAGAAATAAAAATGGGATTTTCACACATTATTTAAAATAACACTTGTTTTGGAAAAACATAAAATTTCAAAGATTTTCTACCAGTGCAGCTATTTAAAGATTATCTACAAAAACGACTAAGTTTTTCAGAATCATTCCAAGTAAAGTTTTTAACCTTAAAACCGTAGCATACCAGATCTGGTCGTAACGTTTGGGCCGGGTTTGGGGTGTTACACACATGCTGACCCAATCAACTTGTTTGGTTGATTATTTGGATTGCAAAATAGCCCTTGAAGACTCCTTCGAATTACATTCAAACCCCTCCACTATTTATGCCTTTCTAGATTTGCCCCTACCTTAAAATAGCAAGTTTGAAACCTTCAAACTTGCCACATGTGTGGCTGGCCATGGGGAAACTCTATGGCTGCTGATTTTTGCTAATTTTAGCAGTCATCCCAACCTATAAATACCCCTTTTTCTTCTCACTTCAAACACATCTCAACCTTTCTCATCTCTTCATTTTTCTCTCTTCATTCCTTTCCATTATTCTTCATTTTCTTCCCCTATTGCCTTGCCAATTTCACCTCTTGAAAAAGAGTCAATCAACCACCATTTGGAGCAGCATTCAAGTGTTCGTGGAAGCCTCGGTTCAACAAGAACAAGCAGAGAAGGAGGAGTGGAGCAAACTAGTCAAGCCACAGAGAAAACACCGGATTTGATTCTTGTTCCCTATCCTTTTAATTTTGTTGTTGTTATGATGAACATGCCTATGAATATTTGTGATGTTGATATGTTTAATTTTAATTAATATGGCTTAAATTTAATTCTTGTTAGGTTGATTGCATTTCGTCTACATGAGCTATTAAAATTGTGTTTGTGCTGTTATAGGCCTCGGTAAGATGTTTGATCAAGTAAAACCATGACTAAGTTATTCTTGCATTACAATTGTAAGCTAACTAATGAATTAATTATTTAAATAGATTGAAATTGTAATTAATTGACACAATACTTAATCAGTGCATGTTTAATCATCTAAGGTAGCTGAGGATTAAATTAGCAACGATATCTAACTATACATTAGCCTTGCATAACTTGCAAGATTATTGTTATTAAATTGTTTCAAGGTAGAAATACATTGTTACCTCACGTAATCTTTTATGTGCTTATGAGATTGAATTAATTGTTTGAATTGGCATAAAGATATGTACAAGAGGTTATTTTAATTTCATAAGTATGTATGTGCATTAACACATTTGCTTATTAAAATTTGTTGAATCGGTTGAATTGACATAGAGATATAGTTAAGAGATAAATAGATTTTGGTAGGTAAGTATGTTCATAAGTTAGCAAATTACCGAGTTGCTGTGAATTTATTCGTAACAACATGAACATGAGCTTAATAATTCTAAGTTAAGAAATGTAATTAATCTAACACAATTATGTCATCTTGATTAAAATCATCTTTTGAAACCGTGCATTGGAACTTTTATTTTTTATTTATTTATTTTACTTAGTTAAAAATCTTAGTTTTTAATCACCTCCTCAAATCAAAATATTTTTCTTCACCAAAGTGTTTTAAATTGCATTCATAAATAATTTTTTTCACAGTGCTTGTGGATACGATAACTCGACATTTACTTGTCACTTTATTACTTGTTGCGATTGTGTACACTTGCACATTTCCGTCGTTCCACCTGTCCCTAGACAACAAGCAATTGCCCAACAAGCGGTTAAGTCACAATCAAATCGCTAAAAACTAACATTCCAAATTCGAAGTTACGTCGAAGAACTTTTAACACCAAAAATTTAAATCGAACTTACCGGCTAACGAATTGAACTAGAAAAATAAGTCAGATCCTGTACAAAATTAGTGCAACGTAACGTAACAGAAGAAAAGGTCACTTTGAAAGGAAGAAACCAAAACGAAGAACTAAATATCGAGAATGACTAATAGAAGAAACATAGCAGAAAAAGAAAGAACAAAACTGAAAAGAAAAACCCGTCGGAGGTTTCTGGAAGGTTTTAAGTAACCAACTGAAACTAACTACCATACAACGAAATTCAAAATAAAATATTTCCTATTGCTTTCGCCGGGATTCAAACATTGAACCAAGGAGTTTACAAAAGCTTAGCTATTGAACCAGCAGGCTCATTCTTGATATCAATTGACATAATTTAACTTATAAACCCAACGTTCAAAGGTAAGGGTTTAAGCAAAATAACAAAATTTCCAAAAACATGATTTGAACCCAGAACCTCACACACATACCCCGAACACTTTACTATTGAACCAAATCAATTTACTTATCATAAATTTCCAAAATCTAAACTCAAAATCGAGGGATGACCACTCTTGATTTCAAAACCCAATTTCTTCTAACCTTGTTTTTGGGATGTTACACTTTATCTCTCTAGTTTTTTAAGCCTTCAACAATGGTGATTCAAGCTATACCTAAACAAATTTTCTTCATCAAATAAAAGGGTTCAACTAATCAAATATCTAAAGCTAATGATCAAAATCCAAAAGAAAAAGCTTTGTCACCTTGAAATATGGCTCACGGTAATGGAGGGTTTGAACATGTAAGTTTTCTTCCTTCCTTACATGGTTCGAAGAAGATAAACATAAGCACTAAGTCTTCATCTTTTTATTTTATTCATTTTATTCACCTAATGTTTACTATTAAAATAAAGGCTTAAGGGTGTAAAAAGTTCTCAAATATTTTAAAAAATAAGTAATTAAGCCCTTGCTTTTTTTTTTTAACTCAATTGGGTACTTGAACTTTCAAAATGCATCAAAAAGGCCCTCAAACTTTTTCAAAAAAAAGCAATTAAGGTCTTGGTTTTTTTTTTTTGCACTCAATTCGGTACTAGAACTTTCAAAATGCATAAAAAGGCCCTCAAATTTAAAAAAAAAAAACAATTAAGCCCCTACTTTTTTTTTGCACTAAATTAGGTACTTGAGCTGCTAAAATGCATAAAAAAGACCTTTCTACCGTTAACTTTAACGGTTGACCATTAAAGTTAATTGCCCCTAATTTTTTCAGTTAAAGCAACCATATTCACAACCACGGTGTGATGTATGGCAAAAAATGACAAAAAAGAAAAAAAAATAATAAAAGTTATAAAAGTTATTAAATTTTAATAAAAAAATAAAAAATATAAATTTTATTAAAAATTAAAAAAAAATTATAAAAATAGTAAAAATTATAAAATATATAGAATATAGAAAAAAATTATAAAATTTTATAAAGTTGTAAGAAAATTATAAAATTTTATAAAGTCGTAAGAAAATTATAAAAAATGTAACACCCCAAACCCGGCCTAAACGTTACGACCGAATCTGGCATGTCACATGAAAGGAATGTCTAAAAACTGTGCATTCGTTAAAAAGCTCATATTCTTTATAGTTGTGGTGAGAAATCGAGTTTAAGTAATTTTGAATAAGAAGTGGTTTATTATCATTTTAGGAAAATCCCATATTGATCATTTAATAACAAGCAATAAACAAATTGAAAGTGAAACCAAATAAAATACCCAAGGCCTTATTACATAACAAAAACTCAAATAAAAATAAGTCAAATAAAGAAAGCGAATTTACGAGTGAACATATGTATGGCCTCCACGAGTCCACCTCGGCTCCCAAATCCGCGATCTAATGATTACCGCAAAATTTAACTAAGGGGTGAGTCATCGAGACTCGGTGTGTAAATCCCCACCCAATGAGGCCCTTACACAATTTCATATGAAAATATGCATATCATGCACCCAAACCTAGCCATCCGCAACTCCTTTTTCTACCGTGTGGTACCAAACCACTTTGGTGGTGCCAAACCACCGGTGACCCAAAGTCACGATATCCATAATAATTGTGGTGCCAAACCTTTGGTGACCCAAAGTCACGAATAATCCAATGATGGGGCCAACCCATCGTGTGATACCAAATCCTTTGGCGTCAATCCCGTATAATCGGTGTGGGGCCAACCTAATCGTGGTACGGCCACCGGGACGAGACGCTATGAGGTGCCAAACCTCTCGGTGTCCCAAAGACACAATGTGATACCAAATCACCGGTGACCGAAGTCACGAATCCAATGATGGGGCCAACCCATCGTGTGATACCAAATCACTTTGGCGTCAATCGTATAATCAGCGTGGGGCCAACCCTTTCGTGGTGCTAAGCCACTGGGGACGAGACGCCGAGGTGCCAAACCTCCGGTGACCCAAAGTCACAATAATCAATCTGTGGTACCAAACCACCTGGTGGTGCCAAACCACTGGTGTCCCAAAGACACGGATATCATATTCCCCCTCCTCTCATCATACCCATGCAATATGACATAATAATTCGTGTATGCAGTATGTCATGTATGCTAGACATATACCAAATATAAGTATAACATGAATTACCATCATAATCAGATAGACATAAAACAACATAATCACCCTAATCAACCTCTAAGGGTATAACAGTAATTTTACCTACCAAGGGCATTTTAGTAATTTACCCACCAAGGGTATATCGGTAATTTACCCACCAAGGGCATTTTCATAATTTACCCTTGGTGGTATTTGATAATTTACCCACTAAGGGTATTTTGGTAATTTACCCACCAAGGGTATTTTTGGTAATTTACCCACCAAGGGTATTTTGGTAATTTTGCACCTACAATGGCCTTTCCCAAAGGCCCAAATGTCACCGAGCGACTCGGCTACCATTTTTGGTCGTCTTGGGACGATTGGGCCTAAAACTCGATTCCAGCCCATTCAGGCCCCACGCCGTGTGGCCCACCTAGCACAAATCTAGCCATGTATATAAGTTCCACCTAGTCTAGTTCACTATATACTACACAATCGCACAATTTACTCATAAGGGCCCACTTCGGCCCATCGCGGCCCAAGCAGCCCCAACCCACAAGAATACTACTGATGGCCTCAACTATCGCGTCGAAGCCCCACACGTGCGCTTCGCACGCTCGCAGTAACTACTATTGCCGTGGGACCGCACCGGCATTTGCCGCTCTACAACTAGAGTAGAGAGAGTTACACACCTGATAGGACTCTGGTGTTAATCCGCGCTCCGACCACTCCTGTGCCCAAACGCCTTCCAAGGTGTGTCAACCCTCCTCCTGGAATGCTCTTTATATAGCTAGCTCTTCACCTTCCTTCTTTGTATCTTTCCGATGTGGGATCCCTTCGTCAGTAGAGTTTAAATTCAACTGAAACTCTTCCCGTCCAGACCGCAAAATAAATACTCCCTTGCTTCTCATGAGATTCGAACCCAGGCTCCCTTCAATAGTTCAACACGCCACTTGCCACCAAGCCACAAGCTCCTCTTGTGTCTTAAACCATGCGCAACTAAATATAAATCTATAGCCAAATTCTGAGGTCCAAGTAAAAAGAAAACCAAAATGCAAAAGCCAAGACTTGAACCTTGGACCTCCTTCCTTCCTTGTGGCGTCACCCCCTTGTCTCTTATGTGGCGTCACTTTGCCACTACACCACACACTCCACTTGTGTCATTTTTCCCCACATTTTATTCTTAAGGCCTACCCGCCAACTTCCGGTTTTTTTCACCTAAAACCAAAATTTCCCCAAAGCTAATATTTGATCCCGGGACTTCATAGAAGCCCTCTAACCTTCCAAAATAACTTACCTAATAAGTCTAACTTGCATTAATGCCGTTCTCTTGCTCTTTTAAAAAAAATTTTTAAATGCTACTACGCTCAAAGCCCATTGGGCCCAATCCTACTAGGCCCAATTTCGGGATGTTACAAATCTACCCTCCTTAAAGAAATTTCGTCCTCGAAATTTCCAACTACAGGAACATTCGTACCACCTAACCTACAACGCTGTGCTCACGCTGCGCACTCTGATTCCAATAACCCTAATGTACTTTTAACTAGAATTTAGAAATCCTACACATACAAAAAAAAAAAAAAAAACTAACCATTAAAGCAGACAAATATTTCGTACACAATCAACTCTATATCCGAACATCACATCCAACCCAAACACACAGAATAGATATTCAAAATACAAAGCATATAACAAAGAAAAGTATCGTGAAACTTACAGTCATGGATTGGTGCAGGAGACTCGGGTGCCATATTTCAACAAAAGAACAGATATATATATTTTTCTAAACCATTTTCCAAACCATATTTTGAAAACATTTTTGAACCCAAACCCACAGTAGGAGTTTTTGAACCTAGGCTCGATATTAAAATTGTAACACCCCAAACCCGGCCTAAACGTTACTTAAGAATCGGCATGTCACATGAAGGAATGTCTAAAAAGCGTGCATTCGTTAAAAGCTCATATTCTTTATAGTTGTGGTGAGAAATCGAGTTTAAGTAATTTTGAATAAGAAGTGGTTTATTATCATTTTAAGAAAATCCCATATTGATCATTTAATAACAAGCAATAAACAAATTGAAAGCTGAAATCAAATAAAATACCCAAGGCCTTATTACATAACAAAAACTCAAATAAAAATAAGTCAAATAAAAGAAACGAATTTACGAGTGAACATATGTATGGCCTCCACGAGTCCACCTCGGCTCCCAAATCCGCAATCTAATGATTACCGCAAAATTTAACTAAGGGTGAGTCATCGAGACTCGGTGTGTAAATCCCCACCCAATGTGCCCTTACACAATTTCATATGAAAATATGCATATCATGCACCCAAACCTAGCCATCCGCAACTCCTTTTTCTACCCCGTGTGGTACCAAACCACTAGTGGTGCCAAACCACTGGTGACCCAAAGTCACGAATAATCCAATGATGGGGCCAACCCATCGTGTGATACCAAATCACCGGCGTCAATCCCGTATAATCGGTGTGGGGCCAACCCAGCGTGATGCAGAACGGCCACCGGGACGAGACGCTATGAGGTGCCAAACCTCCGGTGTCCCAAAGACACAATGTGATACCAAATCACTTTGGTGACCGAAGTCACGAATCCAATGATGGGGCCAACCCATCGTGTGATACCAAATCACCGGCGTCAATCCCGTATAATCAGCGTGGGGCCAACCCCTTTGTGGTGCTAAGCCACTGGGACGAGAGGCGAGGTGCCAAACCTCCGTGACCCAAAGTCACAATAATCAATCTGTGGTACCAAACCACCTTTGGTGGTGCCAAACCACCGTGGTGTCCCAAAGACACGGATATCATATTCCCCTCCTCTCATCATACCCATGCAATATGACATAATAATTCGTGTATGCAGTATGTCATGTATGCTAGACATATACCAAATATAAGTATAACATGAATTACCATCATAATCAGATAGACATAAAACAACATAATCACCCTAATCAACCTCTAAGGGTATAACCGTAATTTTACCTACCAAGGGCATTTTCATAATTTACCCACCAAGGGTATATCGGTAATTTACCCACCAAGGGCATTTTCATAATTTACCCTTCAGTGGTATTTCAGTAATTTACCCACTAAGGGTATTTTGGTAATTTACCCACCAAGGGTATTTTTGGTAATTTACCCACCAAGGGTATTTTGGTAATTTTGCACCTACAATGGCCTTTCCCAAAGGCCCAAATGTCACCCCGAGCGACTCAGCTACCATTTCCGGTCGTACCGGACGATTGGGCCTAAAACTCGATTCGGCCCATTGTGCCCACACGCGCGTCGTGGCCCACCTAGCACAAATCTAGCCATGTATATAAGTTCCACCTAGTCTAGTTCACTATATACTACACAATCGCACAATTTACTCATAAGGGCCCACTTCGCCCATCGCGCCCAAGGCAGCCCAACCCACAAGAATACTACTTATGGCCTCAACTATCGCGTCGAGCAAGCGCCACACGTGCGCCGCACGCTCGTGTAACTACTATTGCCGTGATCGGCGACGCCGGCATTTGCCGCTCTACAACTAGAGTAGAGAGTTACACACCGATAGGACTCGGTGTTAATCCGCGCCCGACCACTCCTGTGCCCAAACGCCTTCCAAGGTGTGTCAACCCTCCTCTGGAATGCTCTTTATATAGCTAGCTCTTCACCTTCCTTCTTTGTATCTTTCCGATGTGGGATCCCTTCGTCAAGAGAGTTTAAATTCAATGAAACTCTTCCCGTCAGCACCGCAAAATAAATAATACTCCCTTGCTTCTCATGAGATTCGAACCTGTGCTCCCTTCAATAGTTCAACACGCCACTTGCCACCAAGCCACAAGCTCCTCTTGTGTCTTAAACCATGCGCAACTAAATATAAATCTATAGCCAAATTCTAAGGTCCAAGTAAAAAGAAAACCAAAATGCAAAAGCCAAGACTTGAACCTTGGACCTCCTTCCTTCCTTGTGGCGTCACCCCCTTGTCTCTTATGTGGCGTCACTTTGCCACTACACCACACACTCCACTTGTGTCATTTTTCCCCACATTTTATTCTTAAGGCCTACCTGCCAACTTCCAGGGTTTTTTTTTTCACCTAAAACCAAAATTTCCCCAAAGCTAATATTTGATCCCGGGACTTCATAGAAGCCCTCTAACCTTCCAAAATAACTTACCTAATAAGTCTAACTTGCATTAATGCCGTTCTCTTGCTCTTTTAAAAAAAAATTTAAACGCTACTACGCTCAAAGCCCATTGGGCCCAATCCTACTAGGCCCAATTTCGGGATGTTACAAAAAATGTAAAGAAATAAAATTCATAAAAAAAACATAAAAAATATCGTACCAAAGGAAGTATTTTATAATTTTCCATAACTTTTATTGATTTGTTGATAATTTTTTGCCACATGTCACGTTGTGTTGCGACACGTGATGGCTTTAACTGGAAAAAATTGAGGTCATTAACTTTAAAGGTCAACGGTTAAAGTTAATAGCTAAATGGTCTTTTTATAAAATTTTACAATTTTTATAAAATTTTACAATTTTTATAAATTTTTACCATTTTTATAATTTTTTTTCTAATTTTTAATAAAATTTAAATATTTTTATATTTTTTATTAAAATTTAATAATTTTTATTGATTTTTATTTTTTATAATTTTTTGCCACATGTCACGTTGTGGTTGTGACACAGGATGACTTTAACTTAAAGAAATTAGTGGTAGTTAATTTTAACGGTCAACTGTTAAAATTAACAGTCAAAAGGCCTTTTTGATGTATTTTAACAATTCAAATACCCAATTGAGTGCAAAAAAAGCAGGTGCTTAATTATTATTTTTTTTGAAAAGTTTGAGGGCTTTTTTGATGTATTTTGAAAGTTTAAGTTCTCAAGCGAGTTAAAAAAAAGGGGAGCTTAATTGCTTTTTTTTTTTTTTGAAAAAGTTTGAGGCCTTTTTTATGCATTTTGAAAGGTCAAGTCTCCAACTGATTGCAAAAAAAAAAAAAAGGAAAAAAAAGAAATTGATTACTTTATTTTTGAAAAAGTTTGAGGACTTTTTACACATTTTTAAGTCTAAAATAAAATAAGTATATATATAATGGCTAATATTAATTTATGAAATATATTATGGTCATCCACTAACTTTATGCTAATGATGGTTTAATTACCTTTAAGGTCTTGGTTTAATAACATAATAAGGGCGTGCTTAACCTCCCACCTAATTCTATCTAGTTTAATCACCTTTCAATTTAGTCTCTATTATACTTAATACTTTATAATTAATCACTTAGTAATTCTAATTTCTAATTCCGTAATTGTCACATAAAACTCCTCAATTAAAATTTCCAACTAATTCGAATTAAGAAATTCGGCCTCGAAACTAAATTTTTCGACACTAGCAAGAATAAGGTCGTTACAAAATTAGTTACACATTTAAACTTTTTGGATATCATTATTAAAAGAATGTACATTCAAATAGGGATTACTATTCATTGTGGATTTAGAGCGGATGTCTATTATTTGAATCCAAATTCCTACATTTGCAGATTCAAATTCAAATATCTGATTTGAATCTATTGGATGCAAAATTTTTGCTTTCGACAAGGTTTAACCCAGAACCTCATATATATAAAATCTTGCTTTAACCATCAGTACTTACTTTAAACATTAACTATAATTTACACAACTTAAAAAAATAACGTATAAAAACATAATAAAAATATATTCTAAATTTAACTATAATATTTTTTAATCAGAAAAAGATATCTTTTTTATTTTGGTGTAAAAAAAAATATCTTCTTTAACATCTTATTCTTTTAAATCTTATTTAACTTCTAAATCATATTCTTTTGTATACATAATCTTAATCAAACAATAAAATGTCATCATCAGAATCCCTAAATTTGCATTTATCCCTTTTATATTCTCACTTCTTCTCACCTTCCTTTCTTCTCTTTGTTCCATGTCCCACGTCTCCAGCCTAAAATATGTAAATAAATCACAAACGAACAAAAAACCTGGTGTCATGCTATCAAGGCCATGTATCTACAATAACCCAACGTGTTTTCCTTTTATACATAGTATAGATGTGGCACATAATTATATTTAGTAATTATTATATTATAAAACACAGTATACTAACACATTTAACTACATATAATATATTAATTGTTATATATAAGTAAATTATTAATGTATAATTGTTATACAATTATAATATTATAATGTGTATTCTTTTATTAATAATATGCAACCTAAACCTTAAACGTTTAATTAAATTTATGGTAGATTATACTATATGCAATATGTAACCTCTTCAAACCGGCCTAAACGTTAGACCCGAATTTGGAAGATTACATTAGCCACCAAAATGACCCAGTAAGCTATCGGAGTTTTGAAAACATTCATTTTAAAACATTTGTTTATCTGTGGAAGAAAACTTAGTTAATTACAAATTTATTTATTACCTGAAATCTTAATTACAAGTTAGCAGCAAAAAAGTGATATCTATTTGTTTTTAATAAAAATTGGGATTCATGCATACTAATTAATAACCATAACACGATATCCTAAAATTTGAATTTAAATGTCATGAAGAATAAAAACAATCCCAAAACCTAGGTCCTATGCCACAGTTCGAAATAAAATAATACAATTTTTGAATAATAATAAAATAACTCAAATAATGAGCCTATAATAATTTTATAAAATACAAACCGATTCGAGATTCTTTGGCTGTCGTGTCTGCGTTCTAACATGGAGGATTATCTGTAAGGATGAAAATTAAAGGAAGTGAGCTATGAAGCTTAGTGTGAGTTCCATCACAAGATAATCAGTGCAACCAATTAGCATACAAAATCACATCACATGTAATAATTCAAAATAGCAAATTTGGAATATCGGGTTAACATATCAAAATCATACACATATATATACATATATACCACCTTAGAAATCTTAGAATCGTTTGCACGTACTTTGTGAATGCAACACAGTTTCAGTGTTAACAGAAAAAATCCCACCCCACCGCTACACACCATTAGGAGTTCCCTAGAACTCGTCTACCCCTACACACCATGTTGTGGATAAACCACAAAGTTGCAGGTTAATACGCTACCAAATGGTTGTGAATACACACCATGTTTGAAGATAAGAGCTGCCAGATAATAGGTGGGCAAACCACCAGTTTTGCAGGTTAATACATTGTCATATGGTTGTGAATACACAACATAAATGCATATGATGTTAGAGCATGCCTAAAGACCAATCATGAGATGATTGTAACCACATACTCATTTTACCTTGTTTGTTAATATAAGACATTGCCAATGTTATTTAAATTTGTTTTTCTGTGTGTACAAATAAACTGGTTAATAATAAAGTCCTGAGAATAATATGATTATTCTTAAAAGGTCCTTAGTCAAGTATTATTGTGGGCTTGAAAAATAATAATGCATTGAGACTAATGTGTAGTTGATTGATGACAAAGTGTTGTCATTGACATAGGGATGTCAAAATCGATACATGAGTATGTCTTAGAGAACAACATACTGGATTGACCCGCTATGAGTATGGTTCTTGGATTATTATGTAATACTCGCAACATTACTCATAGTGATAACTATGTATATGATCTTCAGACTTGAGATCATCATTGTCCCAACACAGTGAGTTGTATATTTTGACACAATCAAACATTTATACTATAAAAACTGATGTTGGGTATGTTGCAATCTATATAGAGGGATATGGTTGATCAAGATAGGATTTGTCCCTCCTACATAATGGGAGCAATATCTTAGGCCTCTTGATAGAGTGAGACTAGAAATGCATGGCCATGCTTGAATAAGTTGATATGAGATATGACTCTTATTTGTTTATTGTAGTATATTTAGAATATCAAGAAATATGAGATTGGACTATACAAGTGTGACTATTCCACAACTTGTGTCCAATTTAGATTTTAAGAATAAAAAGATATGATACATGAAAAGGCCATCACAAAAAAGTTATGTCGAATCACGACTTCTTATAACTTGGGTAGCAATGATGCATTGCTAGATGTCACTCATTGCTTGTAATATTAGAAACGTTCTAGTATTACTACTAACGTTACAAGAATCTACAGGGTCACACCCTATAGTTGGAGCGAATAGAATCCGAATACATTTGGTGTTTTATTTAGCTATCACATGAATTAAATTAATTATTGAATTAATTTAATTTGATAGTTAAATATTGAACACATTATATATACAAACTTATTGTACACAAATAGAGAACATAAATAAAATTAATATATGAATTTGATTCATACAAAATATTAATTGTATATAGTTTACCGAAATTATTAATATAAATAGTTATAATAATTAATTTCAGTCAAAATATAAAATACATGGAAATTGGTATTGTAACAGCTCGATTTTGGGCCTAGTCAGAACAGTGGTTTTGGGGCCACAAATCTGATGAGAAAAAATCTTATTCTTATTATATTTTTATGGTCTACGATTTCACAGAAAGATTCCGTGAAAATTTCGTTCGAAAATTTTGATGTTTGGGCACTCAATTTAGTCAAAAGGACTAAATTGAAAAAAGTGCAAAAGTTGAGTTCCACATGTTAGAAGTGTCCAATTTCTATGAAATTTTAAATTGGAGGTCCTTAAATGGAAATTAGACCATTGGTTAAATTGTTGGACAAAAATGGACATTAGATAAGTGAAAAAGGATATTTTTAAGTTAGGGGCATTTTGGTTTGGTAATTAAATGGACTAAAAGACAAAATAAAAGCCAAAAACCTTTTTCCATCTTCTTCCTTGGCTGAATTTAGCATGGGGGAAGCCATGGCTAGGGTTTTCAAGCTTTCAAGCTCAATAGTAAGTGCATCCAAGCCCCATTTTTAATGTTCTTTACATTTTTGAGATCCCCGTAACTCGGTTTAGCTATTTCTACCATTATTTTGAGCTAGGGTTTGTGTTTAAAAATTTACCCATGGATGACATGCATGTTCTTTGATGTCTAATGGTAGAATATGAATGCTCGGTGTGTAGTAAACGACTTTTACTAAGTGATTTTCGATCAAATCGTATAAAAGGACTAATTTGTAAAAAGTTGAAAAATGTATGAAAAATGTGTGAATGAATGCAAATTATGGACTGCTATAGTTATGAAAATGGTTCGGCTATGCCTAAAATACAAGGAAATCAAATAAAAATCATTTTATGAGCCTAGGGGCAAAAGTGCAAATATGACAAAGTTTAGGGGCAAAAATGTAATTTTTGCATAGTATGATTTTTGGGTCACAATGAATAATGTGACTAATAAGTAAATGTGATGTTATATATCAAAGAAAACGAGGTTCGGACTTAAAACGGGGGGGAAAACGAGTAACTGACGGTTAGGTCCCTTCTTGCCATTTTGTTATCGAGGTAAGTTTGTGTGAAATTAAAGCTACATAATGTTTTTATATTTTTAATTTCTAGATATTATGTGAAACACCCCACACCCGGCCCACGAGCCTGGACCGGATCTGGTATGTTCCTTAAGTAAACCGGTTCAAAATTCTTTTGTTCTTAGGAAAACTTGTGTGATTTTAAGAAAAATATTGTTTTGGGTTGGGCTTGTGTTGAAAACAGGTTCGTTTTATATTGAAATCCCTTTTATCTTAAGTGACAAAATATTTAGGGTTTAGTTTAAAAGAAATTTTAATAGATAAAATTTATAATCATAATAAATAAAAATAAGTGTAAAGTAATTCAACTATGGCCTTATGGCCTTATTACATCAAATAATTCCCAAAATAATTCAAAGTACTAAAATAAATTCAAGAGTCCTCAAAAATATAAACTTCATGTTGAGCATGGCCACCACAAGTTCTGCCGTCCCGGTCCATCACTGTTCATCACCTAAAAAAAGTTCCCCAACGGGGTGAGTCAAATAGACTCAATGTGTACACGACACTAAATCATAATAGAATCAGGCATATCACATATTACACATTCAAAACATAGAATACAGGTTATGATGCATTCCCAAACCCAAACCTAGTTGTCCATCCGCTACACACCCCCGTACCTGCCAGTCACACCGTGGGGACTACTAAGTCAACCCTCCATCCGCTACACACCATCGAAGGCAGTCGCTGCAGTCGACGTGCTCATCGCCCATATAAAATTTTGTGGCATAGCCACCAGATAATTGTGTCATGAGACACCACATTCAGATAATGTAACCGGTTACCACATTCGGATAATGTGACCGAAGTCACCACATTGGATAGTGAGACCGTAGTCATCACCTTCACTTCCCCTTTTTCATATATCCCGAATGACCCATATTATTCATATCATGCATATCATACTTAAATTCTCATTCTTATAAATTTTCACATGTTATAAATAACATATTTCATAATCCTAGTGGAAGTAGGAAACATACACGAGTACTTTGTACCATATCATGGTACCTTAGCCACTTTCATATTCTTAATATCACATATTTTAATTAAACACATGACCATAAAACATATTAAGAATTAGTGTGGGGTACACACCGATACACTTAGCGATTCACTTAAATCCCGAAAAACCGATCTATCGCTTTAGATCCTTTCTGCCCATTTTATAAATTAACAAAACCCCGGAAACTTGTATTCTTCCCCTTTGAAATCGGCTAATACTTTAAGGATCTTAAATCCGAAATTATCCACTGGTTATAGCTTCTGTCGAAATCCCTAAAACCACATGTTAGATCAACTTCTAACCTTTAATCACAATCAATGGCCCTTGGCCGAATGTCAGATATGACTTACCTTGATGGTCAAATCCCGAAGATCTTTACCTTTATAGTCGACTATGGCAAAAATCCCGAAAGAATCCTTCCAAATTTCGGAAAATAAGAATATTTATGGGATTAGTCCTAGATTTTGACAAATCTAAAAGAAAAGAATAGAAATCGAAACTTGTTCTTACCCTTTCTTGAAGAAATCGACAGCACCTATGCTTGAAGCCCCTCAAAGATTCGGCTTTTGATGGATTGGAAAGAAAAGAGAAGGAAGAATAAATATGGAGGATTCGACTATGGCTTCTAATGGAGAGGAAAATATTCGGCTAGGTTCCAACAATTACTTAATCTCGACTTGACAAAAGAAAAGAAAGAAAAGAAGAGAAGAGAGCACTAAGAATTCGGCAGAGAAAGGAGGAAGCACAAATTGATGAGTAGCCCTCCTTCCTTCCTTTTATAGCTGAAATTATCATCTAAGGAGTCCCTTACTTGGCCACCACTCCTCTATCTGATAACTTTATCCTTTAATTATCACTTAAAATAAAAGATAATTCAGCAACTATCCTTACTTAGCCTCCTTGCTTAGCCGAAATTATTAAACTCAAAGTCCCTTACTTGGCCATCACTTCTCCCTTATTTTCCTCTTTATTTCTTTATTCAAATTAAAATAATTTAATCCAACAATTATCTCTTGAAAATAATGATAAATAAATCCCTTATTTATCCACTATTTATAAAATAATAAAAGCTCCTAATTTATAGCCATGTGCCGTCCACCTCAGTCTTCTGGAAGCAAAAATAAAACCTCCTTTATTTGCTTCCCAAGTGACTCGAACTCAGGCCCATTCCTCTTGCATATGGCGCCATTTCCATAGGCCCTAAGTGGCATCTTGGACCACTTTTCCAAGCCATTTGTGTGTCAAATTTCACAAACTTTTTCTTTTAAGGCCACCTTGCCTTAATTTCCCCTTTTAAACCTTAAAACTCGTCATTTCTAGGTCATTTCTAAGTTTCCAAAAATTTTCGATCGGCTCTGTAAACTTAACATTTCCTTACATTTCCATGACATTTCCTTACAAGACATTTCCTTACATTTCCAAGACATTTCCTTACATTTCCATGACATTTCCTTACAAGACATTTCCTTACATTTCCAAGACATTTCCTTACATTTCCATGACATTTCCTTACAAGACATTTCCTTACATTTCCAAGACATTTCCTTACATTTCCAAGGTTCTAAAAATGTTCACTTTCCTCTTTTAAACTTAACATTTCCATACATTTCCAGGTTTCCAAAAGTGTTCAAAATATATTCATAACACATAAGATATGTCATTTCGTACAATTAAACCAAAAATGCATAGGCCCTTTTCAGGATGTTACAGTTCTACCCTCCTTAAAAATAATTTCGTCCTCGAAATTACTTATTAACGAATAATCGTACATCTTAACTCACCGCACTACGCTTATGCTGCGCACTCTGATCTTAATAGAACCATCATACTTTCTAGGCACAGTCTCTAAGTTCACGTCCCCTAGAACTCATTTCTAACGTTGCGATTTAATCTGATTAAAAAGTTTTATGCATCAGAAATTTTGTTCCACTGATTATTCGCGAACAGTTTTATGAAAAGAGATGTTCAGAAGTAGTTCTTTCGATCAACCAAAGTTTCTAGTTCAAGTTCACTACTCTAACTCAGGGAGTCACATTCACATTCATAAGCAGAGACACATTCATGAAGTCACATTCATTCACAACATCATTCACTACACTTTTATGGTCATTCCATCCATTTCCCTACCCAGGGGTAATTTCGTAATTTTGTCCTACAGGGGTATTTTCGAAATTTGTCAAAATAAGGTTCCTTGGTGATTTTGTCAATAAGGGTATTTTGGTAATTTTGAAATCTCGGGGGTATTTTGAAAAATTTTAAAATTCGGGGGCATTTCAGAAATTTTGGAACTCGGGGGTATTTTGGTAATTAACCAGGGTAAATTTGTAAAGTTTAATAAATCAGGGATATTTCAAAATTTGCAAAACTTTGAGGGTTCTTTTTGAGAATTTTACTTTCCAAAACGGTGATGTTGCAAAAATTTTGAAAATCAGGGTCATTTTGGTAATTTTGTGAGTTAAGGGCAATTTCGTAATTTTTCTCCAAATCAAGGTATTTTTGATAATTTGCAAATTAGGGTTTTGAACATTTTATAAAGTAATGAAAATTTTGATAAGAACTATGGGTATTTTGGGAATTTCATAAACCAAAGGTATTTTTGTAATTTACCACTAGGGGTATTTTTGTAATTTTATAAATCAAAATTTTTTGAAAGAATTTTGTAAAAATAGTTCTCACAAATTAAAAGGTAATTTTAAGAGTTTTAAAACTAGGGTTTATAAAAACACGGCTAGTTCCCTTTCGGGTTTTAGTCATTGTGTTTAGCCTATGACCGAGTCCTCTTGGTTAGGGTGAACAGAAGCTACGCACCTGGCGGGATTCGGTGAAGAGGAGGTGAGTCACTAGGGTGCTTAAGTACCGTGCTCTTAGGATCCAATCCTAGACATGCGCACAATGGTTACCACACCCTAACTCGGCGTCTTAGTCATAGGTTTGTTTAATGGAATTAAGTCTTATGTGTTTGTGTTTGAGTAAACTAGTCCTAGGGTTCAAGTTCCTATCATGCTATTCTACGTTCCATTCATCTTCTACCCTTCCATAATTCATAACATAAACCACATAATCACACAAATGGTTAGGGGTACTTACCTGGTGGATCATGGTCGGAGACTTAGGTGCCATGCCGAGAAAACACCGCTCATTTTCAAAAATACTTTCATAAAACTCATTTGGGCTCGATTTGAAAACGTTTTGGGCCTTAGCCACAAAGCCGAGAGTTTAAAAGCGGGCTCGATACCAAATGAAACACCTACACCACCCCACCCACGAGCCTGGACCGGATCCAGTATGTTCCTTAAGTAAACCGGTTCAAAATTCTTTTGTTCTTAGGAAAACTTGTGTGATTTTAAGAAAAATATTGTTTTGGGTTGGGCTTGTGTTGAAAACAGAGTTCGTTTTATATTGAAATCCCTTTTATCTTAAGTGACAAAATATTTAGGGTTTAGTTTAAAAGAAATTTTAATTAAATTTTAATAGATAAAATTCATAATCATAATAAATAAAAATAAGTGTAAAGTAATTCAACTATGGCCTTATGGCCTTATTACATCAAATAATTCCCAAAATAATTCAAAGTACTAAAATAAATTCAAGAGTCCTCAAAAATATAAACTTCATGTTGAGCATGGCCACCACAAGTTCTCAGTCAGTCGGTCCATCACTGTTCATCACCTAAAAAAAAGTTCCCAACGGGGTGAGTCAAATAGACTCAATGTGTACACGACACTAAATCATAATAGAATCGGGCATATCACATATTACACATTCAAAACATAGAATACAGGTTATGATGCATTCCCAAACCCAAACCTAGTTGTCCATCCGCTACACACCCCGCACACCGCCAACACACCGTGGGGACTACTAAGTCAACCCTCCATCCGCTACACACCATCGAAAGCGATCGGCTGCGATCGACGTGCTCATCGCCCATATAAAATTTTGTGGCATAGCCACAGATAATTGTGTCATGAGACACCACATTGAGATAATGTAACCGGGTTACCACATTCGAGATAATGTGACCGAAGTCACCACATTCGGATAGTGAGACCGTAGTCATCACCTTCACTTCCCCTTTTCATATATCCCGAATGACCCATATTATTCATATCATGCATATCATACTTAAATTCTCATTCTTATAAATTTTCACATGTTATAAATAACATATTTCATAATCCTAGTGGAAGTAGGAAACATACACAGTACTTTGTACCATATCATGGTACCTTAGCCACTTTCATATTCTTAATATCACATATTTTAATTAAACACTGACCATAAAACATATTAAGAATTAGTGTGTGGGGTACACACTGATACACTTAGCGGTTCACTTAAATCCGAAAAACCGATCTATCGCTTTAGATCCTTCTTTGCCGATTTGATAATTAATCAAATCCGGAAACTTGTATTCTTCCCTTTGAAATCGGCTAATCACTTAAGGATCTTAAATCCGAAATTATCCATTGGTTATAGCTTACGCCGAAATCCCTAAAAACCACATGTTAGATCAACTTCTAACCTTTAATCACAATCAATGGCCCTTGGCGAATGTCGAATATGACTTACCTTGATGGTCAAATCCAGAAGATCTTTTCCTTTATAGTCGACTATGGCAAAAATCCGAAAGAATCCTTCCAAACTTTCGGCAAATAAGAATATTGATGGGATTAGTCCTAGATTTCGACAAATCTAAAAGAAAAGAATAGAAATCAAAACTTGTTCTTACCCTTTCTTGAAGAAATCGACAGCACCTATGCTTGAAGCCCCTCAAAGATTCGGCTTTTGATGGATTGGAAAGAAAAGAGAAGGAAGAATAAAGATGGAGGATTCGGCTATGGCTTCTAATGGAGAGGAAAATATTCGGTTAGGTTCCAACAATTACTTAATCTTGACTTGATAAAAGAAAAGAAAGAAAAGAAGAGAAGAGAGCACTAAGAATTCGACAGAGAAAGGAGGAAGCACAAATTGATGAGTAGCCCTCCTTCCTTCCTTTTATAGCTGAAATTATCATCTAAGGAGTCCCTTACTTGGCCGCCACTCCTCTATCTGAGAACTTTATCCTTTAATTATCACTTAAAATAAAAGATAATTCAGCAACTATCCTTACTTAGCCGAAATTATTAAACTCAAAGTCCCTTACTTGGCCATCACTTCTCCCTTATTTTCCTCTTTATTTCTTTATTCAAATTAAAAGAATTTAATCCAACAATTATCTCTTGAAAATAATGATAAATAAATCCCTTATTTATCCACTATTTATAAAATAATAAAAGCTCCTAATTTATAGCCATGTGCCGTCCACCTCAGTCTTCTGGAAGCAAAAATAAAACCTCCTTTATTTGCTTTCCAAGTGACTCGAACTCAGGCCCATTCCTCTTGCATATGGCGCCATTTCCATAGGCCCTAAGTGGCATTTTCAGACCACTTTTCCAAGCCTGTTTGTGTGTCAAATTTCACAAACTTTTTCTTTTAAGGCCACCTTGCCTTAATTTCCCCTTTTAAACCTTAAAACTCGTCATTTCTAGGTCATTTCTAAGTTTCCAAAAATTTTCGATCGGCTCTGTAAACTTAACATTTCCTTACATTTCCATGACATTTCCTTACAAGACATTTCCTTACATTTCCAAGACATTTCCTTACATTTCCATGACATTTCCTTACAAGACATTTCCTTACATTTCCATGACATTTCCTTAAAAGACATTTCCTTACATTTCCAAGACATTTCCTTACATTTCCATGACATTTCCTTACAAGACATTTCCTTACATTTCCAGTGTTCTAAAAATGTTCACTTTCCTCTTTTAAACTTAACATTTCCATACATTTCCAGGTTTCCAAAAGTGTTCAAAACATATTCATAACACATAAGATATGTCATTTCGTACAATTAAACCAAAAATGCATAGGCCCTTTTCAGGATGTTACATTATGTGAAATGAATATTATTTCCATGAAGTTAAATAATGATGCTTCGATGAAATTATAATGAGATCATGATAAGTTGAAGTCCCGGTTGAACATTCGGAATAGCAAGGATACTAATGTCACAACATGAGATAAGGAAGGTCCCGTATAAGACCATGTCTGGGACATGGCCTCGGCACCAAAGAAAGATCTCGTGTAAGACCATGTTTGGGACATGGCATCGACATCTATATACGATCTCGTTGTCGAAACCATTTTTTTAAGTTTTGAAAAAACAGGGATCGACTTTGAAAAATGAAGACGGGAGTCGCCACCGATCTTTTTTTTTTGCTTTGGTGTGATCGGATCACCTTATAAAACAATTTTTGTTTTTATTTAAAATATTGATTTTGGCCTACGAAATTCAAGAAAATAGGTTCGGGAATCAGTTACGTACGAGGAAGGATTAGCACCCTCGTGACGCCCAAAATTGGTACCGGATTGATTAGTTATTGTCCTAATGTCGAAAATTCGAAAAAGTTTTGAAAACATGATTTCTTTAAAAACTTGAACAATTTGAGTTAGAACTTGAGATTCCTTTATACCGAAAGAATGCAAACATCACATCCAGCACGTTAGGACATGATGTTTTAAACCCTCGTAACCAAAATCATCTCATGATTTACAAAATTCATTAAAATGATATTTAGTTATTTACTCAAACGGAAAATCGTACCCAGCACGTTAGGGCACTATTTCCCGAGTTTCTAAACACAAAACATTGCCTTATTTAAGAAAAACTTTTGGATAAAATGTGGTAATTAAAGGAGATAGATATTTTTAAACAAAGATTTTTTTTTAAAAAAAGTAGCATTAAATTATTACAAAAAAGTGCAATTTACTAAAGTTATAGGTCATATTAACAATTAACACTAATATAAACAATTAAGTAAAAGAATGACAAGCAATAATAATAATGTTAAGGTAAACAAAGATAACAGATTTATTCTTAAAAATATGAATGATCAAATAAAAGATAGAAAGGCACAATAAAAATCTATTTTAAAAAAGAAATTAAGGAATAAACATGAAAAATTTTACATAAGATTAAATGTATATATAAAAATAAGGTGAATAATGTATATATAAAAAATACTATAATAATATAAAAAAATATGGCAAATTCTAAAAAAGATAATATCTATATTCATGAGAAAATAAGTAAGATACATTTTTAAATAAATAAATAATATATAACTTTAAATAAAAATATATTTATAATACAATAATCTAATACATATATACATAAAAACTACGTATTTAAAAATAAACAATATAAACAATATAGGTTATACAATATACAAAATTTTATACAATATTAAGGATAAAACAATTTAAATGTTATATATAATATAATATAAAAAAATATAATATAATAACTAATATACAAATTTTAAAATAATATGTAATATATAAATAATATTGAACTTAATAAAAATAACCCAACATAAATAATAAATAGTAATAATTTAATACATATATAATACTAAAATAATTAAAAAATAAGAATAAAAATGAAAATAAAAAGAATTTAAAAATCAAAGAAACAAGGATCAAATCAGAATATAAAAAAAAAAAAAGCTGAAGTAAAATTGTAAAAAGGATGATGTTGGAACGCATGCCAAACTATAGGGACTTATTGGGCAATTATGCCCTACCTCCTAAACGGCGCCGTTCCAAAGTTTGTATTTAAATGGCCAGGGACCAAATCGAGACAGAAGCAAATTTTCAGGGCTTCTTTTGGACATCTTCAATCAATTTGTATAGAATTTGTATAGAATTTGTATCATCTTCAATCAATTTGATCTGTTACACCATTCCTTGGGTGTAATGACCAGATGTATATGCCTGAAATTTACATGAATGCAGAGTATCATTTTTCTTTTCCCAGAAATGATCCACTTTTACACTTGGGTTGACATTGCTCGTTATTTGTCGAGAAGGTATCATTGACGAAATGTCTTATCTTTTTGTTCAACCAATAAAAATCCAAAGAGATAATCATCTTTCAATATTTCCAACCCTTAGGCTTGGTAAGTTCTAAACAATAGTCCTGTTTCAGATTCTCATATTATTTAGAAGCTTCCAGAGTAATATGCGAAACTCCTTTTATGAAAGTATTATTAGTTCATTAATCGTTATTTCAATATAAAATGCTTGAAAAAGATCACAACAATGGACGAGAAAGAAATTAATCAAGAGCATAGCTCGAAACAAATAAGTTAATCAAAGATAACCAAGGCAATAAAAGAAAATTGATTGGGGTAATCAAAGATAACCAAGGCAATAAAAGAAAATTGATTGGGGTGTATCTTGAAAAGAATAAAGTAATCAAAGATAGCCAAGGCCATAAAAGAAAATTTATTGGGGTGTATCTTGAAAAGAATAATGTAATCAAAGATAGCAAATTCAAAATGAGTAAGATAGAAGCTAGGTGCCCCAGATATCGCAGCCTGAGCTTCTCTGTACAAACTTCTTGAGGACCATTTTCAGCTCAATACGTGTTTAGAGGATCCGGAGTACTTTGACAATGCCCCAAGACGTAGCATACTTCCTCATTGTTAATTAAAGCATAGTAAGACTACCACATGCCCTATCTTTGATCAAAATTTGAGCTGCCCTTTTCGGGTTTTCGGCTCAAAACCCCTTTGGTCTCAAAGTGCCTTTTGCGGGTTTTCGCCTTGGCCTCTCCTCTTTTTTTTTTCTTTTTTTTTGAATTTGATCTCAAGGCGCCCTTTGTGGGTTTTCACCTCGGCCTTTCCCCTTTCAGGTAAAATACTTCTTGACTGAACCTGAATTCGCCGAATTGGGCAAGTCTTCGCCATCCGTCTCGGTCAATATCAATGCTCCTCTAGAACAGGCCCTTTTTACTACATAAGGTCCTTCTCAGTTTGGCATCTACTTTTCTCTGAAATCCTTTTGTATAAGAAGAATCTTCCTCAATACCAGGTCCCCATCATGAAATTCCCTTGGGTAGACCATTTTCGACATAAATCAGCATCATCCATTTTTGGTACATTTAACTATGATGAATACTTTCAAGCCCTTTTCTTCAGCCAAGTTCACTGGAGACATTCTACTTCATCCAATTCTTGACTCAATCAAAGCTTGGAGCAAAGGAATCTCGATTTTCATGGGTAAAACCACTTCTATTCCATAAACCAATGGGAAAAGTGTTGCCCAGCGAAAGTCCTGGTCGACGTTTGATAAGCATAGAGAGTAAATGGTAGCTTCTTATGCCAATCTTTACAAGTCTTGGTCACCTTTCATATTTTTTGTTGTTTTTTCTTTTTGTATTTTTTCTTTTGGCAACCTTTGCTGCACTGTGATATGCTGTCTGATCTTTAAACAAACTGTAAACTTTGACGTTGTACAGTTGTCCATTATTAAACATGATCCTTTCTTTTTTTTTTTATGACTATCGACTTTGCAATATTGGCATATGAAGCAACATTCAACCTCTTAGTGAAGTAATCGATGACCACAAAGATAATTCAATGTCAACTAGAAGCTTTTGACGAGATCGAACCCATAACATCCATGCCCTACATATAGTAAAGTCTGTGAAGAAAATGGAGGAGTCACATAAATCTTGTCTTCCTCAATTTGGCATTTACGACATAACTGAAGCAATCTCCCTTTTATGTTGGACCAATAGTACCTGAACCTTATGATTAGCCTGGCTATTGTAGAACCATTATCATGTTCTTTAAACACCCTTATGGACCTCTTTTAAGATTTTCCCAGGCGTGTCTTGATATGATCGTGCGAAAACATTTTTGAATTCTTGAAAATAACTCAATGATGTCTTGCCTTATTTCTATGGTAAACCGGGCTTCGATCTTCACCCCTTTCCTAGGCTCGCAATATCCATTGACCCTATATAAGGTAGGATCTGTTTTTCATCATGTTCTACCATCCTTAACAAATCAGAAGATAGGTTACAATCTTTGTCATCTTCAAGGTCTTGAGATCCCTCTAGACACATATCTTACTTGAAAGGAGACTCTGAGTCAGTAGCAGCGTTGCTCACATCGTTGATATCTGGAGTCCTATTGTAGGTTCGAAGGAAGATTCCAAAGAATAAATGATTCAAAGAATGATTATTTGTATGGTCATGAATGAAAAATGAAATAATACTTGAAAGAAAGTCCAAAGAACAATCAACAGTACAAAAGAAAAAAAACTAAAAACAATTGTTTGTACAGTATGAAATGGAAAAAATAAAAGAATATTTGCTCAAAAATATGCATTTTATTGAAATAAAAATTCCGGACACAAGCCTATTTCACAAAAGGGTTCTTATTGCCTCTAGGCTTAAGGCAACAAGCTTGTTTTGAATATTACTCTAGATTAGCTCTAAAAATACTAGGATCTCTTCCACAGTCCCATTATTCAAAACACTCCAAAGTATACAAGGGCTTGGAAACTTCGTTCCCCGGTTCCCTCTTCGCTTTTGAATTCTTCAAGGAGTTGTAACTTTCTTGTCTCCTCCTTCAATTATCGCATTTACTGCCTCATCAAAGTGATTAGGTTCTGATGAAAAGTCGAAATTCACAATTCCCATTTTAATGAACCTTTCGAACAACTTTTTAAACGTAGTACAATTTTTAATTGAGTGACCCATTATTCCCACGTGGTACTCGCATTGGGCATTCTCATTATACCATTTTGGGAATGGAGGTTGCACGGGTTCTGAGTAGAACGGAGACACCACATGCGCATCAAACAAATTCTGATACAGCTCCTTGTATGTCATCGGGATGGGTGTGAACTGGAGCTTTTCTGTATTTGGCCTCGAATTGGATTCCTGCCTTGAAGAGCCTTGATAGCTAGTGGTTACTTTTGGTTGACTAACAGTAATTGACTTCGAGTACCCTTTGTTATATGTACTCGTATTATTCACCTCGTTCTCCTTTTCCTTGGAGCTGACCTTTTGGTGTTTTCCCCTGTTTCTATCTTACCACCCCTTATGACATTTTCAATCATTTCTCCCACCATTACTATATCCGCAAAGCTCTTTGTAGTACTTCCTATCATGTGAATAATGAATGGGGCCTTTAAGGTATTGATAAAAAGCATTGTAGTTTCCTTTTCTAGGATAGGTGGCTAAACTTGCATGGGAACCTCCCTCCATCTTTGCGCATACTGCCTGAAGCTTTCATTTGACTTCTTCTCCATATTCTGCAAATTGATTCTGTCAGGCGTCATGTCTGTCACGTGATTGTATTGTTTCATAAATGCTTGTGCTAGGTCTCTCCAAGAATTAATCCTAGCTTCGCTCAATTGGTTGTACCACTTGGGCTTTTGCCCCACCAAGCTATCTTGGAAACAATGGATCAACAGTTGATCGTTATTAACATACTCAGTCATCCGTCTGCAGAACATGGTAATATGGGCTTCAGGACAGCTAGTCCCATTGTACTTCTCAAATTCTGGCATTTTGAACTTGTGAGGAAGCACCAAATCTGGAACCAAGCTCATGTCTTTAGCATCAATTCCATGGTGATTATCAGCCTTTTCCAAGGCCTTGAACTTTTCTTCTAACCATTTACAACGGTCCTCTAACTGCCTCGGTAATTCAAATCTCATCCCTTCACTCTCCGCTATATCTAAATCAGGGATGACAGGATTAGCAGGGTTATCTCCTGGGTTAGATCCTGAGCCAACGTGAAAATTCATAGGCACCCCAGTATCGACTTGACCTTGTTGAGGCCTAATTGTAACAGATAGCCTTCGAGGATATGCTTCAGGTTGTGTTTGTGCATGTGGTGGGGTAAAACCCGGAGGATAATCCTTATTATCTTCTCCAGTATTAGTCATGGGACCTTTTTCTTTGTCCATTGCCCCATTCAGTAGCTGAGTCATTTGAGCCACCATATTTCTTTGGGCTTCCATCATTTGTTCCCTCATATCTTGTTGGATCTTTGCCAACTGCTCTTGCAGCTGGTCTTGCGTATCTCTTTGAAATTGTTCAAGTCTTTGATCCATATCTTTCGTCTTAGCGCGAGTACCGTAACTATGTTTAGTTTCCAGATTAACTTTCTCTCTTTCTCTCTTTTTCTGAAATAATTTCAACTAATTAGGGTCCTTCTATGGATTTTAATGCATATGATGCGATGTAATACAAATGCATGAAATGAATGCAAAAAGAAACAGAGGCGTTGATTCTGAATTCAATTCCATTAGAACAACTTTTCTAGAAAATAAATTCCTTTACATAAAACGGATATTTATACGGCCTTTCCCTCATATTCCAAGCAAGGACATTGATCCCTTTCTTCTTATCCGGATATTAAGGTCCAATCTCGCGAACTTTCTAATAAATGTCTTTACTAGCTCTTTTTACTTGATCTGGGCTGCGACTCATTGCTCACTTATTTCCACAATGCTTGTTAGCCTCTTCAAGAACGCCGAGACGTGGTGATTCTCGAATAGTCTTTGTCAGCTTGAATCATTGGGAAATAAAGTCTTGTATTCCTTCACGGACTATCAGTCTTGTAACGACCTGAATTTAGGCCTAGTAGAATTGGGCCCAATGTCCCTTGGGCGTAGTAGCGTTTAAAATTTTTGAGAACAAGAGAACGGCTTGTTGGACCTATTAGGTGAGTGATTTTGGAAGGTTAGGGGGCTTCTATGAAGTCCCGGGATTAAACTTGAGCTTTAGGAAAATTTTGGTTTTAGGTGAAAAAAACCCTGGGAGTTGGTAGGTAGGCTTTAAGAATAAAATGTGGAGAAAAATGACACAAGTGGAGTGTATGGTGTAGTGGCAAAGTGACGCCACATAAGAGACAAGGGGGTGACGCCACAAGGAAGGAAGGAGGTCCAAGGTTCAAGTCTTGGCTCTTGCATTTTGGTTTTCTTTTTAAATGGACTTTAGAATTTGGCTATAGATTTATATTTAGTTGCGTATGGTTTAAGACACAAGAGGAGCTTGTGACTTAGTGGCTAGCGGCATGGATTATGTTACAAGGGAGCCTGAGTTCGAATCTCATGAAAAGCAAGGGAGTATTTATTTTGCGAATTGGACGGCAAGAGTTTAAGTTGGATTTAAACTCTCTTGTGAAAGGATCCCACATCGGAAAGATACATAGAAGGAAGGTGAGAAGCTAGCTATATATAGAGCATTCTATGATAGGAGGAAGGATACCTTGGAGGGCGTTTGGGTATAGGAGTGGTCGGAGCGCGGATTAGCACCAGATTCCTATCAGGTGTGTATTTCTCTCTACTCTAGTTGTAGAGCGGCAAATGCCGAAGTGCCGATCACGACAATAGTAGCCACACGAGCGTGCGAACGCACGTGTGGGGCTTCGACGCGATAGTTGAGACCATCAGTAGTATTCTTGTAGGTTGAGGCTTGCTTGGGCCACGATGGGCGAAGTGGGCCCAATGGGCCCGTGGGCCCAATTGAATAAAATGTATGATGGTGTAGTATATAGTGAACTAGACTAGGTGAATCTCATATACGTGGCTCGATTTGTGTTAGGTAGGCCACACGAGCGTGTGGGCCCGAATAGGCCAAAATCGGGTTTTAGGCCCAATAGTCCGGTACGACCGAAAATGATAGTTGAGTCGCTCGAGGCGACATTAGGCCTTTGGAAAGGCCATTGTAGGTGCGAAATTATTGAAATACCTTTGGTTTACAAAATTACTAAAATACCCTTGGTTTACAAATTACTAAAATACCATTGGTTTACAAAATTACCGAAATACCCTCGATTTGCAAAATTACTGAAATACCCCCGATTTGCAAAATTACGGAAATACCCTCGATTTGTGAAAATTACTGAAATACCCTAGTTTGCGAAATTACTAAAATACCCCGATTTACGAAATTACTAAAATACCTCCGGTTAGTGAAATTACCGAAATACACCCGATTTGTGAAATTACTGAAATACCCCCGGTTTGCGAAATTAGCGAAATACCCCCGATTTGCAAAATTACTGAAATACCCTCGGTTTGCAAAATTATCGTTTTACCCCTAAACGATAAAATGATCGTTGTACCCTCGTGGTAGTACTAGCGTTGTATGTGTTAATTGTATGATTGATTATGTTTGAGATGCGTTGCTTACATGGATTGGTTATGAGTAGAATTACCGAACTACCCCTGTAGGGTAGAATTACCGAAATACCCTTATAGGGTAAAATGACTGATTTGCCCTTATAGGTAAATGATCGACTTATGCAATGAGTGGACTAATTTGGCTGTGGTTGTATGACTGATATGCTTTTATTACATGTTTAAATAATTGTTACTGAGCATGTCCATTTTGCATACACGTGTAATGATTGAGCATGACATACACGACATATTGCATGGGGTTGAGATTATTAATACGGAGGAAGTGCTAATAGGATCGCATGGTCACTTGACGATCGTGGATCCAAGAAGGCTTTATAGGCACCGCGCAGTTTTTTGCACACCAAGCGGCCATGCCGCACCGATAATGTTACTGAGGGCTGTGTGCCATTAATATGGGCTTCGTGCCGTAATTATGGGCTTTGTGCCAATACCAAAGGCTTTGTGCCGATATTATGGCTTTGTGCCAATTGTATTTACCGTGGCTATGTGCCTAACTTATATATCGATGACACTGTGTCGATCATATTTACCCAAGGCTGTGTACCGATTATATTACCATCGCTGATGGCTATGTTCCAAATATAATACAGTCACTGATGGCTTTGTGCCAATTGTAATACCGCTACTGAAGGCTTTTTAGCCACCGAACAGCTATGCTGCACCGATAAGTTAGTGTCGCAACCGGTGCTACACAAGGAGTGTAGGGATGGGTAGGTCGATTAAATCCCCACAGGAGTGTAGGTTGGACAGGAGACGGAATGCAGGGTTGGTATGGGCATTAACGCATTGCATATCTGGATTGTATTACTGAGATGGGCTTAGGCCCCGATTTATATGTATGACATGTGACATTTGACTTGGGTTAAGGCCCAACCGAGGCTATTTTGGGGTAATGCCCAATTACCACCGTTACTTTAATGGGCTTGGGCCCGAATTGTTTTTATGCATGTTCTTACAGATTTTGTTCGTAAGGGGAATTACACACTTTGAGTTTCGTAAACTCACCCTCTTTTAATTTTTCTCAGTAATCCTCGTAGGCGGTTCGACGTCTTTGGAGGACTCGGAGGTGGCCACACTACGAGCAGTTTCGGATTTCCGTATTCCCCTTATTTTTATTTTATTTTGGGTTTATATTTTGTAATAAAGCCTCTCTTAAATTTCGGATTTTAGTTTGGGATTTTTAGTTTATTAAGTTTTAAATCTACCCAACATTTAATCGCGATTTTCCAAAACAATATCTGTTTTCAAAACACTACGCTTTCGTAACTAAGTTGTAAATATCACATTTTCGTAAGTCAATTGTTTTAAATTAAGCTTCCACATCGAACAAGGTTTTGAAGGTAATGACTTCTTAATAAATGTCGATTATTAATAACAATCACAAACTGAGACTTTAGTTTTTAAATATCAAGAAGGGTTTTCAATGAAAATGCGGTTTTTGAAAAACACCTCAATGTGACACGCCAGATTCGGGCCTAACTTCTAGGCCGGGTTTGGGGTGTTACAAGTCTTCTCTCGTTGTGTTTACTTGGACCATATTCAGACGACCGTATTATAATCCACTTTATCAAGAAATCCATTTTCTCATGACAAACTCTTCTATTTAGCAATCGAATTTGAATCAACACCTCTTTTCTATGATGTGAATGCAATGCAATCAAAACAAAAGAGAACAGGTTAGTACAAGAAAAATAAATAACAAAATAGGGCACCTATCTGGGTGACCACTAGGGTTTGGCATAGTTCTATCTAGGGTAAGCCCTTAGGTTTTCTACATGTGGTTTAGCTCTAAAGTTGAGGTACCCAAACCAGCAGATTCCTCGATCCTCACCCATTATAGGCTCATACGGACCGAGTTCAGTTCAGGGGAATACATTTCTCTATGGCTGCACGGAGATGAAAATCTCACGAAGACATAGGTACGGATGTATCCCGAAAGCAATTCACTATCCTACATGGAGGTGAAAACCTCATGAAGGAATAGCTTCTCACTCCCACTTAAAAGGGTGTGACCACAACGGTCATGCAATGCAATGCAGAAATTGTAACATCCCGATTTAGGGCCTAGTCAGAATAGTGGTGCGAGACCACAAATCCAAAGTAGTAAAATGAGTTTTGAGGTTTAAGATATGTTTGCATGATAGTATGAAAGTTTCATGTAGAAATTTTATGAAATTGTCATTGAATGGTCCATTAGGACTAAATTGCAAAAGTTGCAAAATTTGAGATTCTAGAAGCTTTTAGTATGAAATAGCTTTGGAATATTAATTAGAAGTCCTTAAATAGAAACTTTCCCAAATTATAATTTTTGGACAAAAATGGACATGAGTTAGAAATTTTGAAAGTTTAGTGAGAAAGGCATTTTGGTCATTTATCAATTAAATGATTAAAAAGGGAAAAAGATGACAA
Organism: Gossypium sturtianum; assembly: GCA_025698515.1. NCBI lineage: Eukaryota > Viridiplantae > Streptophyta > Magnoliopsida > Malvales > Malvaceae > Gossypium > Gossypium sturtianum. The sequence continues at coordinate 74,027,582 of CM046951.1, read as the reverse complement.
AAATCTTATTCATCTTCTTCCCCTTGTGCCGAAAATTTGAGAGACTCCATAGCTAGGGTTCTTCAATTTTTGAATCTTGCTAGTAAGTGCATCCTAGCCCCGTTTTTAACATTCTTCGTATTTTTGGAGTCATCGTATTATGAATTAGCTATTTATAGCTATAAGTTGAGCTAGAATTCATGTTCATAAATCTACCTATGTATGACATGCTTGTAAAATGATGTTTTATGAAAGATTATGAGAGTTTGATGTTAGATAAACATCTTTTCCTAAATGAATTTCATGAAAAATGCTAGTAAGGACTAGTTTGTAAAAGTTGTGAAATTTGTCATACATGATAGAAATAGTGAGAATTGATTGTTGCTATAGTTAAGAGAATGAATCAGCTAAGCATGAAGTTCACGAAAGTTGAATAAAAATCACTTTACGAGCCTTAGGGTAAAAGTGTAATTATGTGGAAGTTTAGGGGCAAAATTGTAATTTTGCTGAAGTATGAGTTAAGAGTCAATTTAGTCAATGTATGTATTAAATGAGCTAAATTATTATTATAGATCAAGAAAAATGAAGCCCGAATCGAAACCGAGGCAAGAACAAAGTCGAGGACTAAATTGCATTTCTACATACATTTTGTACATTGAGGTAAGTTTGTATGATTTCTAAGCTTTATGATTAATATCATTGAATTGCTTAGTATGATGTAGAATATATCTTAATTCCATGAGATTTTTGATGCTATGCTAAACAAAGAAATTAATGAGATTAAGTATGAGAAAGTCCCGATTGAAGTTGAAATACTTAGGATACTCGATCTATCACATAAGACAAGGAAATCCGTATAAGACCAAGCCAAGGCATGGCATCGGCAATCAAGCAAGTTATCATGTAAGACCAAGACAAGTCTTGGCATTGAAGAGTTATTATGAGATGAAGACCCATATAAGCCCAAGCCAAGGCATGGCATTGGTGAGTCTCCATGTAAAGATGTCATGTAAGTCCAAGACAAGTCTTGGCATTGAAAAACTATCATGAGATAGAGATCCCATGTAAGTCCAAGCCAAGGCATGGCATTGGTGAGTAACAAGGAAGATTTCATGTAAGTCCAAGCCAAGGCTCGGCATTAACCCGTTCATGAGTAAAGATACCAAGTAAGACCATGTCAAGACATGGCAATGGTAAGTTCCTAATGGAACACACAAGGAAGACTTCGTGAAAGTCCATGTCAAGACATGGCATCGATACCAAGTTGAGAGATCCCATGTAAGACCATATCTAGGGTATGGCTTTGGAATTGATATATTTGTGAGATGAGATTCAGTATCCTCGGTTATTCATAGTAATTCATCGGGCAAAAGAGTAAAGAATAAATGAGAAAGCAAGAAAGTTAAGCAAGTAAAGCTATCATCAAAGTATGCTAGTCATAGTGAACTAAGAGTATTATTCATGTTATGAATGATGAAGTTAAGATTATGCTTACCTTAACAAAGTATGCTAATCTATATGATTAAGTGATACAGGTACCTTGTTTACCTTACAAGCACGAGACTAGTAAGTACCGTGATAAGTGTAAGAATTATTAAGAGTAAGTAAGCTCAAGCATGTGAACTTAGCAATGCCTTTGCTTATGATGAATGAGTTTGTTAAGTATATATATATACATTGTTATATGCATTACATGCAAACTTACTAAGCGAAATGCTTACGTCTTTAATTCTTTCTTTCCATGTAGTCCCGCCAAGCTAATCTCGTGGATCATCGTCATCGGAGCTCGGAGCACACTATCAATCGCTATTTTGGTATAACCAAGTTGTTTATATTAAGTATGGCATGTATAGGAAGCATTTCATTTTGAATTATGTTTTAGAATTAGCCAAAGTGTTGGCTATCAAGCTTAGTATTCTTTTTGTATATGACAAAAGAGATGGGTCATGAATGATTAAGTATGTATGTTTTTATCTATTAATGAAGTATGCATCCTTGTTGATGTTAGATGTAATACTTGAGTTATTGAATTGAGTATTGGATTGATCTTGATCTCAGGGTGGCAATTCGCTTGGAAAATAGCCTCTATGTGCCCACACGGATAGACACACGGGCGTGTGTCTAGGTCGTGTGTCCCCTGAACATTAGTGTTTTAAGTCAGAATGTAACACCCCAAACCTGGCCTAGACGTTATGACTGGATCTAGCATGTCACATAGAAGGTTTGTTTAAAAGCTAAGCGACCGTTAAAAATGTTGCATCTCTTTTTAAAACTCCGAGTTTCGTTGTTTGTTTGAAAAAAAATGCGATTTGCTTAATGTTCATTTTTGTAAAGTTGTTATTATTTTTAAAAATTATTTTTGTTGTGAAAATCGAACTTGAATAGCTGTGGAAACGTGATATTTTGAAAAAACGGTTATTAACATTTTAGGAAAACCCAGTATTAAACGTTTAACAATTTAATAATAGCCATAAAGAAAGTTAAAAGAAAAATAAAATCCACTGGCCTTATTACATAATATTAAACCCAAATTAAAATAATCTTAAAATGAAGCAGAACTGAAATTTACTAAAGTTTGGGAGAAATACTCCGATGTATGGCCACCACAGAGTCCTCCGAAGCTCCAAATCCTCTAACGCTGGGGATCACCTGCAAGGTTAAAGCAAAGGGGTGAGTTACGAGAACTCAGTGTGTAATCCCCTAATCGATCATTAACTGGGCTCGAGACCATACGGAAGCAGACTGGGCTGAAGCCCTATCCGGTAACAATCTGGGCCTTAGCCCTATAAACATTATAATGCAAACAGAGTATGCAGTCCAACCCAATCCAACCAAACACCATCGTACCAACCCTACACACTTGTGGGGACCAAGTCAACCCACCCAGCCCTACACACCAAGAATGCAGCTGAGCTGCCAGAATATAAGCGGCTTAAAGCCGTCGGTAGGTCCACAGTCGTCTCGGGCGACCCGTGCAACCCTTACTACCAAATCGGTGGTTCCACAGTCGTCTCGGGCATCCCGTGCGACCTTAACAATCAAATCGGTTGGTCCACAGTCGTCTCGAGTGACCCGTACGACCCTAACAATCAAATCGGTGGCTCCACAGTCATCTCGGGCGACCCGTGCGACCCTAACAGATCAATCACTTCCTCCAATTACAAAATCCCAACCCATGCAGAATGTCATGTATGCAAAGCACATATCAAAATGATGTACGAAATAAATTACCATCATAAACAATTAAACAGGTTACACATACAACACTAGATCTACCACTAAGGGTATAATGGTCAATTTCACCCATTTGGGGGTATTTCAGTAATTTTACCCATCGAGGGTATTTCTATAATTTTGCAACCCAGGGGTATTTCGGTATTTTACCCTCCAAGGGTATTTCTTTAATTTACTCATTAAACGACCTTTCCGAAGGCCTATTGTCGCCTCGAGCGACACGGGACCCCTTTTGGGTCTTTACGGTGCAATTGGGCCAAAAATCCATTTTAGGCCCAAATGCCCCACACATTTGTGTGGCCCATTATGCATGGTTTCGCTCTCAGTTTTGCAAATTTTGCACTCGCATCAATCATTCAATATTTCTCCATCGATTTTGCCCCTGTAGGCCCGTAAGCCTATTGGGCCCATCTAGCCCGTTTCTGTTCGATCAGGTCCGTTACAGCCTCAATTTCACGAGAGTGCTCGTGACACTCTCTACGACCTACTGCCATCACTAGTGGCTCGGTTAAACACCACGAGCGTTCGCATGCTCGAGTGGTCATGGTTGCTGGTTTCCCGGCTTTTCGGCTTTTGGCCGAAATACAAATCAAAAAATGCTTCATCGATGTTTGGTGTGAGACTACACACCTGATTTGGAATATGTATCACGATACTCTGCGAAGCACCTAAGGACATAATCGGCTATCAGTTAGTCTTCTTGTTCGATAATCCCAAAATTGAAATTGATAGCACAATCCACAACACTTACCAAGAACGACGACAACTCCTTGCTATGCTTGAATGTTTGGTTACTCCCTTCGATTACAAACTTGAGTCCCTAATTAAAAGCACGAGTTAGCGATGTTGTTCCAAAACAACAAGAGAATAGCCTTCCGGCCTAAAAGAACCTAAAATAGAGAACAACCATCCTTTCCCCTTATTCAGCCATAGCTATAGATACCAAAGTGCCACAAAATTGGCAGTTGCTCCAAGATTCAGCTTCCACACAAATGAGAGAATAAATGAGACTCTAGATGGAGAAGAGTACTCAGGTTCGGCCTTAGACAAGAAGAAGTATAGTAAGAGATTCGGCTTCACGAGAGAGAAAAAGAGAAACAGGAAGAAAATAAAAGAATAGAAAAACACTACCTTGCAACCACCGAAAAATCGAGTAGGCAAGAAGCTTCGGCAACCACAAGAACCAAGTTTCGACTATGAGATTAACTGAAATGAAGGACCCAAAATGAGAAGAAACAGAGTAAGCCAATTGAAGCTAGAAGAAAAGGGGATATAGGTTTCGGCTAATGAGTAGAAAAGAACAATTGGAAAAGATGAGAGGTTGAACCAAAGTTGCACGAGTGGTCAGATTCCAATAGATTCGGCCAAGTCCCAAAGAGAGAAAAGCAAGAAGAGAGAAAATGTACGAAGAGAAGAAAAAGAAAGTGCCAAAAGGGAAGAACTCGAAAACGCTTGAGTAGAAAATGCCAAAAATGCAAAAGAATGCTTAAGGAAAGAAAAATGCCCAAAACACCAGAAACACTCAAGAAGCAACTAGTGAATTTCGGCACCTCCTCTTCACTAGCCGAAAATATGCCTAAAACCACCCCTTGGCCGAATTTCTCCCCCAACACACACTCTTAAATTCGGCCACTACCACATCTTACTCCAATCCCTTGATTCTCTCCTTATTTTCCTCCCCACATTACTCTCCACCTCCCATTCAAACCATTTGACTGAGTCTCCACTCCTCCCCTGCAGAGTTCTATCTGGACTCTACTTCTTCCACCCACTTAGCACGAAATAAATGCCACCAAAATGCAGCTTGTAAGACTCGAACTCTCCCCCTCCATGCTTCACTTGTGACGCCACACCACTGTGCCACTTACTCACTTATGTTAGCAAACACATCTAATTAAACTTAAGTCCTGCCTGCTACAGTCCTCTCCACTTTAGGGTGAAAATTTTTTTTTTTCCAAGGCTCAACCTCGAACCCAGGCCTCTATAGGACCCCCAAACATACTCATATAACCCGCTGAGCAAGCACAACATACAACTAAGCAGAAATTTATAACCCTTAACTTTTGGGATGTTACAATTCTACCCCCTTAAAGAAATTTCATCCTCGAAATTTCCAACTATCTAATAATCACACAACATAGGTTACACCATTACGCTTCTACTGTACACTCTGATTCCGATTTCAAATTGGGTAAATAGTATACTATGGGTAATGTACGTACCAGTATTCACATCTGGAGCGTCCCCATCTTCTTGGCGATGTGCTGCATAAACTAAAGCTAGCTGCCTCGCCTCCGTATGACTAGTACCTCTGCCTGGAGCTCCACGACCCAAATCGTTTCCCCCTCTGGCCTGGGCACGGCCTCCTAACGGCTGCTGACCACCCCTCAGCGGCTGTACATTACCTCTATTCATTGTTTTCATCCGATCCGGCCTTCTAGGACATTCTCTAACACGGTGCTCCATCAATACACAACCCAAACAAGCTCTCGTCCTTCTCCAACATTCGCCCACATGGCGTCTTCCACAACCAGCGCAAGGTGGCAATCCAAAAGTGCCAAAAGGGGGCCCGACTCATCGCCCATCAACTCGGCTCTTTCTCTGGCCTCTGCTCCGAGCCTGGTGGGCTCTGTATCCCTTCTGTTCTTCCTTTTGTCTTTCTCATGATTCTGGCGCTCTGCGCGGTTTACCTCCTCAGCAATCTTGGCTTTCTCTACTAACGTAGCAAAGTCCCTCTCCCTTTGTAGAGCTATCAACACTCAGAGACTGTCTCTGAGGCCATCCTCAAACCGCACACAGCGCTCGTATTCGGTCGCAACTATGCCCCGAGCGTACTGGCTCAAGCACAAGAACTCTGCCTTATATTCTGCAACGGATGTAATATCCTGAATTAATGGGCCTATGCATTTAATGTGTAAATTTGAGTGTTAGGAGTCCAAGTTGGGCTCAGGTTTGGGCTGAGGCCTTGGTTAAATTCTCTGTTTGGGCACTATAGGGTTTAAAAGACCAAAGTGGGCTTGTGGCCCAATGTTAGGTGGCGCTGCAAGAGAGCTAGAGGGTGGCATCACTCGCAGTTGAAGAGGCCCTCATTTTGGCCGCAAGGAGCCCATGTCTTTGGGCCATTTTCGGCACTTAAAAAGGGAGCAAGGGGGGACGGTAATGGGGATAGAAAATAGGAGGATTAAATGATTTGGATAATGTGGATATTATGCTGATAATAGTAGGGAGAGGTGGTGTTATTTAGGCCTCTTCTAAAGGTATGAATAGATTAAGATGAAGGAGAAAAGATAGGAGCTATCTGCTGAGTGCAGTGTTGGCCGAAATTCTATCACCTAGAGGAGGGAAGAAATCGGTTTCTTTATGGCAAAGGGGTGCCGAAATTTCCCCTATTATTTGATGAGTTGTTAGTTAGCAAGAAGGGCACTTTCGATTTTTGATAAGTAAGTGCCGAAAGTCTCTATAAATAGGGGTAGTATCTCTTCAATTCCGGCATTTAAACCCTATTCTTTTCTTTATTCTCTGTGCCAAAACTCTCAGTCATTCTCTGCAATTTCTTTTCTTTTGATTTCTTCAAAAGCCGAAACCTCCCAATTTTTCTCAACATCTTTTCTTTCAAAAGCCGAAACTCTAAACTCTATTCTCATCTCCATAGCCGAATACTTCCTATTCCCTTTTGCCCATTTCTTCACTAAAGCTGAATCTACATAGACTTCTTCCTATCATCTTTTCTTCTGATCTTCTCAAAAGTCGGAATCTCTAAGGGGTAGTCGAATTCTTTGTGCTAAGGTGAGTGCTGATTTTCCTATCTCTTGACTTTCTCTTTCGGTTTGTGGGAGACAAAGCTGAAAAGCTAATGGTGTTATGTATTCTCTTGTTGGGCGACATTCGGGAATTGAAGTAGATCTCTTAGATCTAAAAGCTGGAAACACTAGTCCCTGAATCTCATATCACTTTTCGGGAATTTCAAGGTAAGGGATTCTCTTTAGGTTCTCGTTAGATTCGATATCAAAATCACAATCTTAACCATATGTTATGATTAATAAGGCCTTTTTGATGGAATCAAATGTCGATCAGGTGAAGGAGGGGATTGGATCTGTCCAACTAATCCCTAAGTTTAAGAAACGAGCAGTGTTAGCAGTTCGGGATTGGCCACCGGGTTGTGGACCGGCTTCTGAGCAACACCTTAGGCAAATAGTGATTGTGTCGGCTACGGATAGCATCGACATAGAAAGTGCCATCTTAACCATAAACAGGTGTGTAGATCTCTAACACACTAGTTGTCTGTAATATGTATGTTGTGGGCTAAAAAGCCGAAAAGAGGCTGTGTAGACAGTCGAATAAAACCCGAAAAGGGTTAGGCAAAGGATGCCAGGTACGTAACCATAGAAATCTCTCTATGGGTATCGATATATATGAAAGCCTGTTCCCTTAAAGATGGTATGATGTTTTCGATTTTTCATGTGTGTATGCATGGGGTGGGATTATGATAATGAAGGGGAAGAGCATGATAGGTCACTTGGTGATCGGTGGTTAAACCACGAATTCAAATGTTAGGTCACATAGTGATCGGTGGCAAAGCCACACTTAAATGATTCCTGATTAATAGGAATAGGCAGTACGGCTGTCGATATGGTGTGTAGTGGTTGGCGGGTTGATTGTAGAAATCCCCGAGGTGTGATGGTTGGTACGGGATGGTGTGTAGAGGATGGACTTTTAGGATGGGTTGGGCCATTTACTATTCATCATTTATTATTTATCATGTAATTATGATTGTTGCCTTATGTATGGGCCAAGGCCCATAATGTGTTTGTGGGCCTCAGGTCGTTGTGTGTTTCGGGATTTATACACTGAGTCTAGGTGACTCACCCTTTCATTTTTCTCTACTCTTTCAGATGAGCAGTAGATCGTGGACATAGGAGCCAAGGCGGACTCGAGGGGCGATCACGCCATTTAATTTCCTAAACTATTTTTTTTCTCGGTTTTTCTTTAAGTTTGAATTTGGGACTATTATTTTGTAATAAGGCCTCCCTAGCTTAGTGTTTTGATTTATATTTGATGACATTTACATTTATAAATGTATGTTTGAAGCTTTATTTATACTATATAAAAAAAAAGGGATTTTCAAACAAGTAATTTGTATAGAAGAAACAAAAATATTGCAAAGGCTTTCTTTAAATAACACTTATTTAACGAATACTTCAACAAACCAACTGAGATTTCAAAACATTTCAAAGCAAAGTTTTCACAATAAACCTCGTAGCATACCAGATCTGGTCGTAGCGTTTGGGCCGGGTTTGGGGTGTTACATTTTGGTATTAGAGCCCAGTTCAAAACTCGGGCTGTGGATGGGTCTAGTAGTGTTTTGAAAATTTGATGAGAATTTGAGAAAATGTCTTGGATGAAGATATGGCCTTCGAGTCTACCAGCACCCGATCCACGCAGGTAAGTATTCTAACTTCTGATATGATATGCATGATTGGGCTTGAGGGGCTTGATGGACGTAGACTAGTATGTTAGGTATTGATGGACCTTAGGCTTAGTTTAAACAACTCTATAAATTCATAAGACTTAATCTATCCAAACAAACTTGTGAACAAATCGCTGGGTTAGGGTGTGGCAACAGGCATACGCATGTCTAGGATTGGATTCAGGGAGAGCTTGGTACTTAAGCGGTCCTAGTGACTCACCTCCTCTTCGCTAGAATCCTACCTGGTGCGTAGTGACTGTTCACCTTAGCCATGAGGACTTGTTGACGGGCCAAAATTTATAATTAAAACCCGAAAGGGACCAGCCACCCTAATTTTGAAAATTTTCCAAAATACCCCTGGGTTGTAGAAAAAAAATACTAAATTACCCCTGATTTGTAAAATAACCAAAATACCCCTGGTTTGGAAAATTACCAAAATACCCCCGAAATGCAAAATTACCAAAATACCCCTATTTCGTAAAATCACCAAGATATCCTATCTTTAAAAAAATTATTTCGAAAATACCCCTGTAGGATAAAATTACGAAAGTACCCCTGGGTAGTGAAATGACGAAAATATCCTTATGTGATGAATGTGAGTTCATGGATGCTACTTGTATGTTGATGTATGATGGTTGAATGTATGTGGTTATTGGAACTAGGAGACAAACTTGAGATTGAAACCTGTAGATATAATTTCGAATTCGAAAGAACTACTCTTAAAACTACTGTTCATAAGATTGTTCGTGGTTAATTAGTGGAAGAAATTAATAATTCATAAAAATTCTAATCAGATAAACACGAGTCGGTAGAATAAGTACAAGAGGTCGTGGACGTCCGCCGCGTGGCCGTGGTAGGGGTAGGATGACGGTGTCAGAACCAGTAGGGTCTGGCCATGGATCTGGAAGCGAGATACCGGTACCACCAGCTGTGGAGGAGGAATTTCAGGACCAGACGGCCGGAGATGATGCGGTATATTAGGCAATGTTAAGAGTTCTAGAGAGGGTTGCTGGGGCAGGCGTGGGTACAGGAGCCCGAAAGTCTGTACCAGAGCGACTTAGAGCCAATGGGGCGGAAGTGTTTAGGGGAATTTCTGGTATAGCCCCGAGTTTAGCTGAGTATTAATTGGAGGCAGTTGAATGCATAAGGGATGATTTGCGTGTATTGATCGCTCCACAGCGGGACAGGGAATTTGCTGTGCTTGTGGAAAAAGCTAAGATAGCTAAGGAGGTAAAGCAGATAGAGAAACTAAATCGGGATAGAGATAGGGGTGGAAGTAAGAGGAACTTTGGATCGTCAGGGGCAGCTGGGCATACTCAGAAAAGGCCTAGGTCGACGGGCCGAGGCGGGAAAGAGAGACTTGTCTTTGTTGGTCGCATTACGAAGTGTGTTCGATGTGGTAAATTCCATGTAGGCGAGTGTTGGGCAGGCAGTGGGAAGTGCTTTAGGTGTGGATCTACGGACCATCAAGTTAGAAACTGTCCGCAGCAATGGGGCAGTGAAGGGCCCACGAGCCAAGGGAATGCACAACCAGGAAGAGGTGGTCAGTAGCCACAGAGAGGTTGTGGTCTAGCCAGAGGTGGTAATGGTTCCGGTCGGGGCCATGGAGCACCAGGCCAAGGGGCAGGAAACACTGAGGTGAAATAGCCAGGGTTAGTCTATGCTGCCAGACGTCGAGAGGAGGCTGACGCACTGGATGTTATAACCGGTACGTTTTTAATTTTTGGTTTGCCTTTCACTACCTTGATTGATATTGGTTCGACGCACTCTTATGTTGCTAGTGCTATAGCGGGAACTCTGAACATAGGATATGAGACTTCTTCTAGGGAGATGACTGTAGTAAGCCCTCTAAGACAAACTGTAGTGGTGAATAAACTGTATAAGGATGTACCCCTGGAAGTTCAAAGGGTAGCTTTTTGGGCTAATCTGATGGAACTGCCGTTTGGGGAGTTCGATTTGATGTTAGGAATGGATTGGTTAGTGAAGTATCAAGCGAACTTGGACTGTGCAGCCATGCGTATGGTGTTAAAGACTCTCGATGGCGGTGAGGTGTTGGTGATAGGTGAAAGGGGGAACTGTTTGTCAAATGTGGTGTCTACCTTAAGGGCAGAAAGGATGGTGAGGAAAGGATGCGAGGCAATTCTAATGGTTTTTCGGGCTCTGGAAGCCAAGGAACTAACTGTCGGAGATGTCAGGACGGTGAAGGAATTTCCTGATATTTTCCCAGAAAAGCTTCCGAGATTACCCCCGGATCGTGAAGTGGAGTTCGATATCGATCTTCTTCCGGGAACAGCGCCAGTATCTATTACTCCGTATAGGATGGCGCCAAAGGAGTTGGTGGAATTGAAAGCGCAGATTCAGGAGTTGCTGGATAGAGGGTTTATCCGACCAAGTGTGTCACCTTGGGGAGCGCCGGTGTTATTTGTTAAGAAGAAGGATGGAACAATGCGTATGTGCATTGACTATCGTCAGTTAAATAAGTTAACCATCAAGAACAAATACCCGTTGCCGAGGATCGATGACTTGTTCGATCAGTTGAAGGGGGCCTCAGTCTTTTCGAAGATAGATCTGAGGTCGGGGTACCATCAGCTTAAGGTCAAGGAGGCGGATATTTATAAGATGGCTTTTAGGACTCGCTACGGTCACTATGAGTTTATGGTGATGCCATTTGGGTTGACCAACTCGCTAGTAGCGTTGATGGACATGATGAAACGAGTGTTCCAACCCTACTTGGATCGGTTTGTCATAGTATTTATAGATGACATCCTGGTTTATTCAGGATCGAAAGAAGAGCATGATTCACATCTACGAGAGGTTTTGTAGATTTTGAGGGAGAAACAGTTGTATGCCAAATTCGGTAAGTGCAAATTTTGGCTAAGTGAAGTTACATTTCTAGGTCATGTTGTGTCGGCAGAGGGGATTAGGGTAGACCCTCGGAAAATTGAGGCGGTGTTGGATTGGAAGCAGCCTAAGTCTGTGGCGGAAATCCGGAGCTTTCTTAGTCTGGCTAGGTACTACCAAAGGTTTGTTGAGGGATTTTCTTTAATTGCGGCACCATTGACTAAGTTGTTACGGAAAGGGGTTTCGTTTATTTGGTCTAGTAAGCAGCAATAGAGTTTCGAGAAGTTAAAAAGGATTTTAACGAAGGCCTCGGTGTTGATTCAGCCAGAGGCTGGAAAAGAATTTGTGATTTACTGTGATGCTTCACACACGGGACTAGGATGTGTGTTGATGTAAGGTGGAAAAGTTGTTGCGTATGCATCTCGACAGTTAAGACCGCACGAAGCAAACTATCCCACACATGACTTGGAATTGGCGGCGGTGGTTTTTGCCTTAAAGATCTGGAGGCATTATCTGTACGGGGAGAAATCTATCATTTATACCGGCCATAAGATCTTGAAATACCTGTTGACCCAGAAGGAGTTGAATCTGAGGCAAAGGAGGTGGATCGAGTTGTTAAAGGATTATGACTGCTCGATCGAGTACCATCCGGGTAAAGCCAATGTGGTGGGGGATGTTCTAAGTCGTAAGGTAATCTCTGACTTGAGAGCAATGTTTGCTCACCTCAGTTTATACGATGATGGAAGTTTATTAGCTAAACTCCAAGTAAAACCCTCATGGGTCAGTCGGGTTAAGGAGAAGCAGCAGACTGATGAGTTGCTAAAGGAGAAGTTTCTGGTAGTATCAAGTGATGGATCGACAGAATTTAGTATTAATGAGGAAGGGCTATTATGTTTTCAAGGGAGAGTGTGTATGCCGAAAGATCCTGAGTTGAGGCATAGGATTTTGCAAGAAGCGCATGGTAGTCCATACGCTATGCACCCGGGAGGGAGTAAGATGTATCTGGATTTACAAGAACAGTTTTGGTGGCCGGGCTTAAAACGAGAGGTGACTGAATTTGTGGGGAAGTGTTTGACCTGTCAGCAGGTGAAGGCGGAACATCAGTTACCACCAGGGTTGTTGCAGCCGGTGAAGATCCCACAATGGAAGTGGGAAAGGATCACAATGGACTTTGTTAGTGGGCTACCCCTCACGCCTACTAAGAAAGATTTGGTTTGGGTGATTGTTGACCGCTTGACGAAGTCTGCTCATTTCATACCAGTACGTGTCGATTACTCTCTGCAAAAATTGGCTAAGCTATACATAGCGGAGGTAGTGAGGTTGCATGGGGTACCAGTATTAATCATATCGGACAGCGACCCTAGGTTCACCTCACGATTTTGGAAGGCGTTGCATCAAGCGTTGGGTACGAAGTTGGATTTCAGTATAACGTTTCATCCTCAGACCGATGGCCAGTCTGAGCGGGTGATGTCAAGGTATTGTGAAGGAAGATGGTTCCGTTGGTTAAGGTTCTATGGCGGAATCACAGTTCTGAGGAGGCTACTTGGGAACCGGAGGAGACGATGCGGCAGCAATACCCTCATCTATTCTGATCAGGTAATTTTGAGGCTGAAATTTCTTTATGGGGGTAGAACTGTAATATCCTGAATTAATGGGCCTATGCGTTTAATGTGTAAATTTGAGTGTTAGGAGTCCAAGTTGGGCTCAGGTTTGGGCTGAGGCCTTGGTTAAATTCTCTGTTTGGGCACTATAGGGTTTAAAAGGTGGTATTTGTGTTTAAAAGACCAAAGTGGGCTTATGGCCCAATGTTAGGTGGCACTGCAAGAGAGCTAGAGGGTGGCGTCATTAGCAGTTAAAGAGGCCCACGTTTTGGCCGCAAAGAGCCCATGTCTTTGGGCCATTTTCGACACTTAAAAAGGGAGCAAGGGGGGACGGCAATGGGGCTAGAAAATAGGAGGATTAAATGATTGGGATAATGTGGATATTATGCTGATAATAGTAGGGAGAGGTGGTGTTATTTAGGCCTCTTCTAAAGGTATGAATAGATTAAGATGAAGGAGAAAAGATAGGAGCTATCTGCTGAGTGCAGTGTTGGCCGAAATTCCATCACCTAGAGGAGGGAAGAAATCGGTTTCTTTATGGCAAAGGGGTGCCAAATTTCCCCTATTATTTGATGAGTTGTTAGTTAGCAAGAAGGGCACTTTCGGTTTTGATAAGTAAGTCTTGCTGAAAGTCTCTATAAATAGGGTAGTATCTCTTCAATTACGGCATTTGAACCCTATTCTTTTCTTCATTCTCTGTGCCGAAACTCTCAGTCATTCTCTGCAATTTCTTTTCTTTTGATTTCTTCAAAAGCCGAAACCTCCCAATTTTTCTCAACATCTTTTATTTCAAAAGCCAAAACTCTGAACTCTATTCTCATCTCCATAGCCGAATACTTCCTATTCCCTTTTGACGATTTCTTCACTAAAGCCGAATATACATAGACTTCTTCCTATCATCTTTTCTTCTGATCTTCTCAAAAGTCGGAATCTCTAAGGGGTAGTCGAATTCTTTGTGCTAAGGTGAGTGCTGATTTTCCTATCTCTTCACTTTCTCTTTCGGTTTTTGGGAGACAAAGCCGAAAAGCTAATGGTTTAATGGTTTTATGTATTCTCTTGTTGGGCGATATTCGGGAATTGAAGTAGATCTCTTAGATCTACAAGCCGGAAACACTAGTCCCTGAATCTCATATCATTTTTTAGGAATTTCGAGGTAAGGGATTCTCTTTAGGTTCTCGTTAGATTCGATATTAAAATCACAATCTTAACCATATGTTATGATTAATATGGTCTTTTTGATGGAATCAAATGTCGATCAGGCGAAGGAAGGGATTGGATCTGTCAAACCAATCCCTAAGTTTAAGAAACGAGCTGTGTCAGCAGTTCGGGATTGGCCACCGGGTTATGGACCGGCTTCTGAACAACACCTTAGGCAAATAGCGGTTGTGTCGGCTGCGGATAGCATCGACATAGAAAGTGTCGTCTTAACCATAAACAGGTGTGTAGATCTCTAACACACTAGTTGTCTGTAATATGTATGTTGTGGGCTAAAAAGCCGGAAAGAGGCTGTGTAGACAGTCGAATAAAACCCGAAAAGGGTTAGGCAAAGGATGCCAGGTACGTAATCATAGAAATCTCTCTATGGGTATCAATACATATGAAAGCCTGTTCCCTTAAAGATGGTATGATGTTTTTGATTTTTCATGTGTGTATGCATAGGGTGGGATTATGATAATGAAGGGGAAGAGCATGATAGGTCACTTGGTGATCGGTGGTTAAACCACGAATTCAAATGTTAGGTCACATAGTGATCAGTGGCAAAGCCACACTTAAATGATTCCTGATTAATAAGAATAGGCAGTACGACTGTCGATATGGTGTGTAGCGGTTGGCGGGTTGATTGTAGAAATCCCCGAGGTGTGATGGTTGGTACGGGATGGTCTGTAGAGGATGGACTTTTAGGATGGGTTGGGCCATTTACTATTCATCATTTATTATTTATCATGTAATTATGATTGTTACCTTATGTATGGGCCAAGGCCCATAATATGTTTGTGGGCCTCAGGTCGTTGTATGTTTCGGGATTTAATTACTGAGTCTAGGTGACTCACCCTTTCATTTTTCTCTACTCTTTCAGATGAGCAGTAGATCGTGGACATGTGAGCTGACGCGGACTCGAGGGGCCATCACGCTATTTAATTTCCTAAACTATTTTTTTTCTCGATTTTTCTTTAAGTTTGAATTTGGGACTATTCTTTTGTAATAAGGCCTCCCTAGCTTAGTGTTTTGATTTATATTTGATGACGTTTACATTTATAAATGTATGTTCGAAGCTTTATTTATACTATATAAAAAAAGGGATTTTCAAACAAGTAATTTGTATAGAAGAAATAAAAATATTGCAAAGGCTTTCTTTAAATAACACTTATTTAACGAATAATTCAACAAACCAACTGAGATTTCAAAACATTTCAAAGCAAAGTTTTCACAATAAACCCCGTAGCATACCAGATCTGGTCGTAGCGTTTGGGCCGGGTTTGGGGTGTCACAACGGACTTATTCCCCTGAACCAGATTCAAGAATTCCTTTCTCCGGGCGTCCACATAACTAGCCCCGACATACTTCCCTTGGAAGGTCATTTTAAAGAAATCCCATGTTATACGATCTGCTTGTGTACCTTCCCTCACAGTGAGCCACCACTGGTATGCCCCATCTCGTAGTAGAGACACTGCTCCTTTCAATTTCTATTCCACTGTGCAGTCTAGGTCATCTATAATTCGCTCCACAGCCTCTAACCAGTACTCCGCTACATTCGGGGCTACACCAGAGATGCCCCTAAAAACTTCGGCCCCATTTGACCGGAGTCGCTCGAAATGGATCCCAAGGCTCACGACCCAAGATTTGCTCCAAAGAACCTGTTCCAAAACTCGCAGCATTGCTTGGGACAAAGCATCGTCCCTTCGGTCCGGTCATGAGACCCGTTTTACGCATCGCAATGCTTTGGTACCTCGCCTTGAGCACATGCCACGACTACGAGGATCCGGCCCAGCACCAAAGCCTCTACTCTACCACGCCACCGCGTGTACCTCGCCCACGCCCTCTTGTGCTCATCTTGTTGAATTGAATTAATCTGATTAAGAATTTTATGAATCAGTCTATAATTTCAATGTTTGTTAACAAGTGTTTTATGGAAAACAGGTATAAGAGTTGTTTTCGCGGGTCGAATTTCCTACTGTTTCAGTCTCTATAGTCTTAATTCCTATAGCTAACAGTTCTAGTGTACTACCACTAACTCTAGTAGTTTGCTCTCTACAGTTATCTCATCATATCATCAGATAAAGTAAGAGGACTTACGAATTTGGTACCGGAGACTCGGGGTGCCATACTTCCAATAAAGAAATATATATTTTCTAAACCATATTTCAAACAAATTTGAAAAACATTTTCGAACCCATTCCACAGCCGAGTTTTGCAACCTGGCTCTGATACCATAAAATGTAACACCCCAAACCCGGCCTAGACGTTATGACCGGATCTAGCATGTCACATAGAAGGGTTGTTTAAAAGCTAAGCGACCGTTAAAAATGTTGCATCTCTTTTTAAAACTCCGAGTTTCGTTGTTTGTTTGAAAAAAACACGATTTGCTTAATGTCCGTTTTTGTAAAGTTGTTAAAACTGTTTTTGTTGTGAAAATCAAACTTGAATAGCTGCAGAAACGTGATATTTTGAAAAAAATGGTTATTAACATTTTAGGAAAACCCAGTATTAAACGTTTAACAATTTAATAATAGCCGAAAAGAAAGTTAAAAGAAAAATAAAATCCACTGGCCTTATTACATAATATTAAACCCAAATTAAAATAACCTTAAAATGAAGTAAAACTGAAATTTACTAAAGTTTGTGAGAAATACTCTGATGTATGGCCACCACGGAGTCCTCCGAAGCTCCAAATCCTCTAACGCTGGGGATCACCTGCAAGGCTAAAGCAGAGGGGTGAGTTATGAGAACTCAGTGTGTAATCCCCTAATCAGTCATTAACTAGGCTCGAGCCCATACGAAAGCAGACTGGGCCGAAGCCCTATTTAGTAACAATATGGGCCTTAGCCCTATAAACATGATAATGCAAACAGAGTATGCAGTCCAACCCAATCCAACTAAGCACCCCCGTACCAACCCTACACACCTGTGGGGACCAAGTCAACCCACCCAGCCCTACACACCAAGTATGCTACCGAGCTTCCAGAATATAAGCGGCTTAAAGCCGTCGGTAGGTCCACAGTCGTCTCAGGTGACCTGTACGACCCTAACTACCAAATCGGTGGGTCCATAGTCATCTCTGGTAACCCGTGCGACCCTAACAATCAAATCGATGGGTCCACAGTCATCTCGGGCGACCTGTGCAACCCTAACAATCAAATCGGTGGGTCCACAGTCGTTTTGGGTGACCTGTGCGACCCTAACAATCAAATCAGTGGGTCTACAGTCGACTCGGGCGACCCGTACGACCCTAACAGATCAATCACTTCCTCCAATTACAAAATCCCAACCCCATGCAGAATGTCATGTATGCAAAGCACATATCAAAATGATGTACGAAATAAATTACCATCATAAACAATTAAACAGGTTACACATACAACACTAGATCTACCACTAGGGGTATAATGGTCAATTTTACCCATTTAGGTGTATTTTAGTAATTTTACCCATCGAGGGTATTTCGGTAATTTCACAACCCAGAGGTATTTCGGTAATTTACCCTCCAATGGTATTTTGGTAATTTTCTCATTAAACGGCCTTTCCGGAGGCCTATTGTCGCCTCGAGCGACACGGGACCCCTTTTGGGTCTTTACGGTGCAATTGGGCCAAAAATCCATTTTAGGCCCAAACGCCCCACACGCTCGTGTGGCCCGTTACGCATGGTTTTTCTCTCAGTTTTGCAAATTTTGCACTCGCATCAATCATTCAGTATTTCTCCATCGATTTTGCCCCTGTGGGCCTGTAAGCCCATTGGGCTCATCTAGCCCGTTTCGGTTTGATCAGGCCCGTTACAGCCTCAATTTCACGAGAGTGCTCGTGACACTCTCTACGACCTACTACCATCACTAGTGGCTCGGTTAAACACCATGAGCGTTCGCACGCTCGACTGGTCACGGTTGTCGGTTTCTTGGCTTTTCGGCTTTTGGCCGAAATACAAATCAAAACATGCTTCATCAATGTTTGGTGTGAGACTACACACCTGATTTGGAATACGTATCACGATACTCTTCAGAGCACCTAAGGACATAATCGGCTAGCAGTTAGTCTTCTTGTTCGATAATCCCAAAATTGAAACTGATAGCACAATCCACAACACTTACCAAGAACGACAGCAACTCCTTGCTATGCTTGAATGTTTGGTTAC
This sequence comes from Gossypium sturtianum, assembly GCA_025698515.1. Lineage (NCBI taxonomy): Eukaryota > Viridiplantae > Streptophyta > Magnoliopsida > Malvales > Malvaceae > Gossypium > Gossypium sturtianum. The sequence continues at coordinate 74,009,116 of CM046951.1, read as the reverse complement.
TCCCTTCGATTACAAACTTGAGTCCCTAATTAAAAGCACGAGTTAGCGATGTTATTCCAAAACAACAAGAGAACAGCCTTCCGGCATAAATGAACCTAAAATAGAGAACAACCATCCTCTCCCCTTATTCGGCCATAGCTATACTTACCAAAGTGCCACAAAATCGGCAGTTGCTCCAAGATTCGGCTTCCACACAAAAGAGAGAACAAACGAGACTCTAGATGGGGAAGAGTACTCAGGTTCGGCCTTAGACAAGAAGAATTAGAGTGAGAGATTCAGCTTCACAAGAGAGAAAATGAGAAACAAGAAGGAAATAAAAGAAGAGAAAAATACTACCTTGCAACCACCGAAAAACTGAGTAGGCAAAGAAGCTTCGGCAACCACAAGAACCAAGTTTCGGCTATGAGATTAACTGAAATGAAAGACCCAAAATGAGAAGAAATGGATTAAAACTAGAAGAAAAGGGGATATAGGTTTCGGCTAATGAGTAGAAAAGAATAATTGGAAAAGATGAGAGGTTGAACCAAAGTTGCACGAGTGGTCAGATTCCAATAGATTCGGCCAAGTCCCAAAGAGAGAAAAGCAAGAAGAGAGAAAATGTACGAAGAAAAGAAAATGAAAGTGCCAAAAGGGAAGAACCCGAAAACGCTTGAGTAGAAAATGCCAAAAATGCAAAAGAATGCTTAAGGAAAGAAAAATGCCAAAAACGCCAAAAACACTCAAGAAGCAACTAGGGAATTTCGGCACCTCCTTTTCACTAGCCGAAAATATGCCTAAAACCACCCCTTGGCCAAATTTATCCCCTAACACACACTCCTAAATTTAGCCACTACCACCTCTCACTCCAATCCCTTGATTCTCTCTTTATTTTCCTCCTCACATTGCTCTCCACCTCCCATTCAAACCATTTGACTGAGTCTCCACTCCTCCCCTGCAGAGTTCTATCTGAACTCTACTTCTTCCACCCACTTAGCATAAAATAAATGCCACCAAAATGTAGCTTGTGAGACTTGAACTCTCCCCCTCCATGCTTCTCTTGTGACGCCACACCACTGTGCCACATAATCACTTGTGTTAGCAAACACATCTAATTAAACTTAAGTCCTGCCTCCTACAGCCCTCTCCACTTTAGGGTCAAAAACCAAAATTTTTCCAAGGCTCAACCTCGAACCCAGGCCTCTATAGGACCCCCAAACATACTCATATAACCCGCTGAGCAAGCACAACATGCAACTAAGCAGAAATTTATAACCCCTAACTTTTGGGATGTTACACAGAATAGACCACATGCTAATCACACGGCCGTTTGTTTAGGCCGTGTGTGACACACGGTTAACACATGGGCGTGTGCCCTGGCCGTGTGAAGTCTGTACCTTGCACTTGTAATTTGAATTGCCACACAGCTGAAGTACACGGGCGTGTGTATGGACCGTGTGGATAAGTCAGAATACCAAAGTTTAACACACGGGCCAAAGCCACGGGAGTGTCAAGGCCGTGTGAAATTAGTCAGTGTCGACCACGGGTGGAAGACACAGGCATGTCTTAGGGGTACACGGGCGTGTCCCAAGTCACATGGGCGTGTGACCCCTGTTTCGAGGAAAAGTTCCCGATTGAGTTCTGAAAGTTTTCAAATAGGTGTTTAAGGCCTCGTAGGCCCATGAAACGTATGTTTTGATTAAGAAAGAGAAGTTTCTATTTCAAAACAAAATTTTACAGCCCGTAAGTATATGTTTACTTAAGTTCAAGTATGGTAACGCCTCGTATTCAGTCTCAGTCTAGGACTTGGGTATGGGGTGTTACATTTAGTGGTATCAGAGCTACGGTTTAGTCGGTTCTAGGACTAACGTAGCACGAGCACGAGTCTAGCTATACATGCCATACGTAAGAATGTTTTTATAATGATAGTGTGATGACTCCTGACGACTTAAATTATGTTTATACATATAGTAAATGGATCCCGAAAGAGCTGTAGCGGATGACGTAGAAAGTAACGCGTCGGCTCCCGCTGAAAGGATGGTGCCTAACGAGAATGAGAATAAACCCACTACGGTGAGTCAGAGAGGAGGAGAAGAGGCTAGAGAAGCCTTCTTCCATATGATGAACATATTGTATACGGAGTTTGTTCGTACAAACCCGAATGCTCAAACCCCTCTACCCCCGCCTATTCCTCAACCTATCCCAGTAGCCCCTCAAGTAGTAGAGGTGGTAAGAGGAGAGAAGCCTTCGGTTGATAGGATCAAGAAACATGGGGCAGAAGAATTTCGAGCTAAAAAGGATGATGATCCAGAAAAGCCCGAGTTCTGGTTAGAGAATACCATCAGGGTATTCAATGAATTGTCATGCACGTCTGAGGAATGCATGAAGTGTTTAGTCTCTCTTTTAAGAGATTCAGCTTACCAATGGTGGAACACCTTAGTCTCAGTGGTACCACGAGAAAAGATCACGTGGGAGTTCTTTCAAGAAGAGTTCAGAAAGAAGTATATCAGTCAAAGATTTGTCGATCAGAAGAGAAAGGAATTTTAAAACTGAAGCAAGGCAAGATGTCCGTAACTGATTATGAGCGTAAGATTATACGACTCAGTAAATATGCTCGAGAGTGTGTATCCACCGAGGCCATCATGAGCAAGAGATTCGAAGATGGACTAAATGAGGACATTAAGTTGTTTGTTGCTGTCCTAGAATTAAAAGAATTTGTTGTGTTAGTGGAGCGGGCTTGTAAAGCTGAAGAGCTAGTAAAAGAGAAGAGAAAATTTGAAATAGAGTCTCGGGACTCGAGAAAGAGACAGTGGAATAAGTCATTCCAACCCTCTTCCAAGAAGTCAAGAGATTTCTCCACCCGATCGGCTTCATCCACAGGGTTTTCAAGTAGAAACAAGGGTAAACAGATTCGGGAAATAAGGCACAGACTACTTCAGTCGCTAGTGTGGGGAACATTTGATCTGATAGACCGGAATGCCCATAGTCCGGTAGACGTCATATTGGTGAGTGTCGAGTGCATGAAAATGCTTGTTTCAGATGTGGTTCTCAGGATCACTTTATAAAAGATTGTCCTGAGATGATGAAAGAAGAGAGAACTCAGAACCCGAGATCTGGGAGTATGGTTAGAGAAAGACCGCAGAAGAACCCGGGTAGTGGAGCAAGTGGTAGAGGTAACCCTAAAGAGCAGGTTGCGAGACCCGAGGGTAGGGAACCTGCAAGGACGTATGCCATTCGCACTCACGAAGAGGCATCTTCTCCTGATGTTATTACGGGCGCCTTTTCTCTTCATGATATTAAAGTTATTGCTTTAATAGATCCCGGATCCACACACTCGTACATTTGCATGAAACTAGTATCCAGTATGAGTATGCCTATAGAGTCTACAGAATTTGTGATTAAAGTGTCTAATCCATTAGGCCAAAGTGTGCTGGTTGATAAAGTATGTAATGATTGCCCATTGGTGATTAGAGGTCATTATTTTAAAGCAAACCTTATGTTTTTACCATTTGATGAGTTTGACATCATTCTTGGTATGGACTGGTTGACCACTCATGATGTAATAGTAAATTGTGGGAAGAAATATATTGAGATGAGATGTGAGATTGGGGACACTCTCCATGTAGAATCAGACGAACAAGGTAGATCGCCGGTAATGATTTATCATATGACGGCATAGAAATACATAAGAAAAGGGTATGAGGCATATTTGGCCTTTGTGATGAATGATAGAGAAACAGATTTCAAGGTTGAGTTTAGCATTGAGTTAGCTCCTGGTGCTGTACCAATATCTATTACTCCTTACAGAATGGCTCCAATGGAGTTGAGAGAGTTGAAGTCATAGTTGCAAGACTTGACAGATAAAGGTTTTGCAAGATCAAGTTGTTCTCCATGGGGTGCTCCAGTTTTATTTGTGAAAAAGAAATATGGCACCATGAGGTTGTGCATAGATTACCGTCAGCTTAATAAAGTGACAGTAAAGAACAAGTACCCATTGCCAAGGATCGATGATTTGTTCGATCAATTGAAGGGGGCCACTATGTTCTCTAAGATAGACTTGAGATCTGGGTACTACCAGTTGAGAGTAAAGGATTCAGATGTATCCAAGACCGCTTTTCGAACGAGGTATGGGCATTATGAATTTTTAGTCATGCCCTTTGGTTTAACCAATGCTCCTGCGATATTCATGGACTTAATGAACCGCATCTTCAGGCCATACCTCGACAAGTTTGTAGTCGTTTTTATCGATGACATATTGATTTATTCCCAAGATGAGAATGAGCATGTTGAGCATCTACGAACGATCTTGCAGACTCTACGAGAAAATCAGCTTTATGCCAAGTTCAGTAAAAGTGAATTTTGGCTCAAGGAAATAGGATTTCTGGGACATATTGTCTCGGGAGATGGAGTCTTAGTAGATCCAAGTAAGATTTAAGCCATAATGGACTGGAATCCACCGAGGAATGTCTCTGAGATTAGAAGTTTTCTAGGCCTAGCTGGCTATTATAGACGATTCGTCAAGGGGTTTTCCATGATTGCAACTCTGATGACGAAATTGTTAAAGAAAAATGTGAAGTTTGAGTGGACAGAAAGATGCCAACAAAGTTTTGAGAAACTAAAGGCATTATTAACAGAAGCACCGGTTTTAGTACAACCCGAGACAGGGAAAGAGTTCGTGATATACAGCGATGCATCCTTAAACAGATTAGGCTGTGCACTTATGCAAGAAGGCAAAGTGATTGCTTATGCCTCAAGACAGCTAAAGCCCCATGAGAAGAATTATCCGACGCACGATTTAGAGTTGGCTGCCATAGTGTTCGCATTGAAGATTTGGAGACACCATTTATATGGTGAAAGATGTCAGATTTTCACCGATCACAAAAGTTTGAAGTACTTGATGACGCAGAAAGAGTTGAATTTAAGGCAACGGAGATGGTTAGAGTTGATAAAAGACTATGAGTAGGTCATTGACTACCATCCCGGGAAGGCGAATGTGGTCACCGACGCTTTGAGTAGAAAGTCCCTATTTGCATTAAGGGCAATGAATTTGTGGATGACCTTATCTGACGGTGGTTCTATTCTAGCTGAGTTGAGAGCTAGACCAATGTTCCTCCAAGAGATCTTTGAGGCTCAGAAAGAGGATAGTGAATTGCAAGCAAAGAAAGTTCAGTGCGAGTCAGATGTTGAGTCCGATTTCCAGATTAGTTCCAACGGAAGTCTGATGTTCAAAGATAGAGTTTGCGTACCGAGAAAAGAAGAGCTTATTCAGAAAATGTTGCATGAGGCACATAACGGATGTTTATCTGTACATCCGGGTAGTACCAAGATGTATAATGACTTGAAGCAACAATATTGGTGGCCAAGAATGAAGAAAGATATTTCAGAGTTTGTTTCCAAATGCATGACTTGTCAGCAAGTAAAGGCTGAACACCAAGTACCTTCGGGTTTGCTTCAACCCATTTCGGTTCTTGAGTGGAAATAGGACCGTATCACCATGGATTTTGTAATGGGTTTACCGTTGTCACCAAGCAAGAAAGATGTTGTATGGGTTGTGGTTGACAAACTTATGAAATTGGCCCATTTCATACCTGTACGAGTGGATTACTCACTCGACAAGTTGGCAAACTTGTATGTTTCAGAAATAGTAAGGCTACATGGAGTTCCTTTATCAATCATATTGGGTAGAGATCCGAGATTCACCTCTAGATTTTGGAAGAAGTTACAAGAGGCCTTGGGTACAAAATTGAGTTTTAGTATAGCTTTTCATCCTCAAACTGACGGTCAGTCAGAGAGGTTAATACAAGTACTCGAAGATATGCTCCGGTGTTGTATTTTTGAATTCCAAGGCAGATGGGAAAAGCTTCTCCCATTCGTAGAATTTGCCTACAATAATAGTTTTAAGTCGAGCTTGAAGATCGCGCCTTATGAGGCTTTATATGGGCGTAAGTGTCGAACGCCTTTATATTGGACTAAACTCAAGGAAAACCAGATTCACGGGGTTGATTTGGTTAGAGAAACCGAACAGAAGGTGAAAGTAATTCGAGAAAGTTTAAAGGCTACTTCTGACAAACAAAAATCCTACTCGGATTTAAAAAGAAAAGAGATAGAGTATCAGGTCGGGGATAAAGTTTTCTTGAAAGTGTCATCATGGAGAAAGGTTCTCAGATTTGGCCGTAAAGGCAAGTTGAGTCCACGTTTTATCGGACCATACGAGATTACTGAGAGAGTTGGGCCGGTAGCTTATCGATTGGTTTTATCATCAAAGTTAGAAAAGATACATGATGTGTTTCACGTGTCCATGTTGCGACGCTACCGATCAGACCCTTCACATATAATTGCCCCGTCAGAGATAGAGATTCATCCCGACATGACTTATGGTGAAGAACCAGTTAAGATTTTAGCTCGGGAAGTCAAACAGCTAAGGAATAAAAGTATTGCCCTAGTGAAAGTGTTGTGGCAAAGACATGGGATAGAGGAAGCTACGTGGGAACCAGAAGAGCGCATGAGAAACCAGTACCCAAACCTATTTGCTGGTAAGATTTTCGAGGATGAAAATTCCTAAGAGGGGGTGAATTGTAACATCTCGATTTAGGGCCTAGTCGAAACAATGGTGCGAGACCACAAATCTGAAGTAGTAAAATGAGTTTTGAGGTTTAAGATATGTTTGCATGATAGTATGAAAGTTTCATGTAGAAATTTTATGAAATTGTCATTGAATGGTCCATTAGGACTAAATTGCAAAAGTTGCAAAATTTGAGATTCTAGAAGCTTTTAGTATGAAATAGCTTTGGAATATTAATTAGAAGTCCTAAATAGTAATTTTCCCAAATTATAATTTTTGGACAAAAATGGACATGAGTTAGAAATTTTGAAAGTTCAGTGAGAAGGGCATTTTGGTCATTTATCAATTAAATGATTAAAAAGGGAAAAAGATGACAAAAATATTATTCATCTTCTTCCCCTTGTGCCGAAAATTTGAGAGACTCCATAGTTAGGGTTCTTCAATTTTTGAAGCTTGCTAGTAAGTGCATCCTAGCCCCGTTTTTAATATTCTTCGTATTTTTAGAGTCATCGTATTATGAATTAGCTATTTATAGCTATAAGTTGAGCTAGAATTCATGTTCATAAATCTATCCATGTATGACATGCTTGTAAAATGATGTTTTATGAAAGATTATGAGAGTTTGATGTTAGATAAACATCTTTTCCTAAATGAATTTCATGGAAAATACTAGTAAGGACTAGTTTATAAAAGTTGTGAAAATTGTCATACATGATAGAAATAGTGAGAATTGATTGTTGCTAAAGTTAAGAGAATGAATCAGCTAAGCATGAAGTTCACGAAAGTTGAATAAAAATCACTTTACGAGCCTTAGGGAAAAAGTGTAATTATGAGGAAGTTTGAGGGCAAAATGGTAATTTTTCTGAAGTATGAGTTAAGAGTCAATTTAGTCAATGTGTGTATTAAATGAGCTAAATTATTATTATAGATCAAGAAAAATGAAGCCCGAATCGAAACCGAGGCAAGAACAAAGTCGAGGACTAAATTGCATTTCTACATACATTTTGTACATTGAGGTAAGTTTGTATGATTTCTAAGCTTTATGATTAATATCATTGAATTGCTTAGTATGATGTAGAATATATCTTAATTCCATGAGATTTTTGATGCTATGCTAAACAAAGAAATCAATGAGATTAAGTATGAGAAAGTCCCGATTGAAGTTGAATTACTTAGGATACTCGATCTATCACATGAGACAAGGAAGCCCGTATAAGACCAAGCCAAGGCATGGCATCGGCAATCAAGCAAGTTATCATGTAAGACCAAGACAAGTCTTAGCATTGAAGAGTTATTATGAGATGAAGACCCATATAAGCCCAAGCCAAGGCATGGCATTGGTGAGTCTCCATGTAAAGATGTCATGTAAGTCCAAGACAAATCTTGGCATTGAAAAACTATCATGAGATAGAGATCCCATGTAAGTCCAAGCCAAGGCATGGCATTGGTGAGTAACAAGGAAGATTTCATGTAAGTCCAAGCCAAGGCTCGGCATTAACTCGTTCATGAGTAAAGATACCAAGTAAGACCAAGTCAAGACATGGCAATGGTAAGTTCCCAATGGAACACACAAGGAAGACTTCGTGTAAGTCCATGTCAAGACATGGCATCGATACCAAGTTGAGAGATCCCATGTAAGACCATATCTAGGGTATGGCTTTGGCATCATATATTTTTGAGATGAGATTCAGTATCCTCGGTTATTCATAGTAATTCATCGGGTAAAAGAGTAAAGAATAAATGAGAAAGCAAGAAAGTTAAGCAAGTAAAGCTATCATCAAAGTATGCTAGTCATAGTGAACTAAGAGTATTATTCATGTTATGAATGATGAAGTTAAGATTATGCTTACCTTAACAAAGTATGCTAATCTATATGATTAAGTGATACAGGTACCTTGTTTACCTTACAAGCATGAGACTAGTAAGTACCATGATAAGTGTAAGAATCATTAAGAGTAAGTAAGCTCAAGCATGTGAACTTAGCAATGCCTTTTCTTATGATGAATGAGTATGTTAAGTATATATATATATACGTTGTTATATGCATTACATGGAAACTTACTAAGCGAAATGCTTACGTCTTTAATTCTTTCTTTCCATGTAGTCTCGCCAAGCTAATCTCGTGGATCATCATCATCGGAGCTCGAAGCACACTATCAATCGCTATTTTGGTATAATCAAGTTGTTTATATTAAGTATGGCATGTATAGGAAGCATTTCATTTTGAATTATGTTTTAGAATTAGCCAAAGTGTTGGCTATCAAGCTTAGTATTCTTTTTGCATATGGCCAAAGAGATGGGTCACGAGTGATTAAGTATGTATGTTTTTATCTATCAATGAAGTATGTATCCTTGTTCATGTTAGATGTAATACTTGAGTTATTGAATTGAGTATTGGATTGATCTTGATCTCAGGGTGGTAATTGGCTTGGAAAATAGCCTCTAGGTGCCCACACGGATAGACACACGGGCGTGTGTCTAGGTCATGTGTCCCCTGCACATTAGTGTTTTAAGTCAGAATAGACCACGGGCTAATCACACAGCCATTCGTTTAGGCCGGTGTGACTGACGGTTAACACATGGGCGTGTGCCCTGGCCGTGTGAAGTCTGCACCTTGCACTTGTAATTTGAATTGCCACACAGCTGAAGTACACGGGCGTGTGTATGGACCGTGTGGATAAGTCAGAATGCCAATGTTTAACACACGGGCCAAAGCCACAGGCGTGTCAAGGCCGTGTGAAATTAGTCACTGTCGACCACGGGTGGAAGACACGGGCATGTCTTAGGGGTACACGGGCGTGTCCCAAGTTACATAGGCGTGTGACCCCTATTTCGAGGAAAAGTTCCTGATTGAGTTCCGAAAGTTTCCGGATAGGTGTTTAAGGCCTCGTAGGCCCATGAAACGTATGTTTTGATTAAGAAAGAGAAGTTTCTATTTCGAAACAAAATTTTATAGCCCGTAAGTATATGTTTACTTAAGTTCAAGTATGGTAACGTCTCGTATTTAGTCTCAGTCTAGGACTTGGGTATGGGGTGTTACAGAAATACTTTACAAGATTAACCAAATGCAAAAAAGAAACATGATTTTTCAAATCAAAATTTTCAAAATTAGGACAGAAAATAATCAACTTTACGGCTTGACTCTCTTCTTGGTGTCCCCGGTGGAGTCGCCAAGCTGTCGAAACCATTTTTTTTGTTTGGAAAACGGGGTCGACTTTAAAAACGTAAATGGAGTCGCCACCAATCCTTTTTGAGGTGTGATCGGGTCACCTTGAGATTTATCGTTAAAATATTTTGATTTATTAAAACGACAGTTTTGGTCTACGAAATTTAGAAAAACGGGTTCGGGAGTCGATTACACACGAGGAAGGATTAGCACCCTCGTGACGCCCAAAATTGGTACCGATTTGATTAATTAATGTCCTTATGTCGAGAATTTGAAAAGATTTTAAGATACAATTCCTTTTAAAGAATGTTTGTATACCCCGTTTTGGAATATTAAGACTCCTTTGTTCCAAAAGGATAAGATATCACATCCAGTACGTTAGGGTGCAATATTATAACCCCCGAAACTAAGATCGTCCCTTAATTTCCCAAAACATGAAATTAAAAGGATATTTAGTTATTTGGACGAATAAAAAACCGAAACCCAGCACGTTAGGGCACAATTTCTCGAACTTCCAAACACGAAATATTGCCTTGTTTTTTGAAATCCTTATCCCGAGATAACAAAACGTCATATCCAGTGAGTTAGGACACGACAATTTTGAATTCTCGAGAATAAGTTTTTATTTAACTTTTAAAAAGAAAGTAATAGGTTCTTTGGACTCGAAGAGAAAAATCGAAACCCAGTAAGTTAGGGTACGGTTTCTTTCTAACCCTAGAACGCGGAGTGTTTGCTTATTTTAAAAATCGGATAAAATGTAAGGCCTTGAATAAAATGTGATATGGCCGTAATAGAATGAAAGACGAATTATAGTAGACATGCATACTAGGGGAGAAATGAGGGAGATACTATAAATTACAATGATAAAAGCAAAAATAAATGAAAATTCAAACAAATAATATGTAATAAAAGAAAAATAGTGACAAAAATGCAATAATAACAATAATAAAATGTATTAATAAACAAATAATAGTAATAATAAAAATAATAGAAAAATTATTTAAAATAAACAATAGTATTAATAATAAAAATAATAGAAAAAAGATAATGATAAATAGTGAAAATAATGATAATGGAAAAAAGTTAAAATAAAAATAATATTAATAATAAAAATAGTAATAATAGTACTAGTGAAAATAAAAATAGTGTTAATAATAAAAATAATAACAATAATATTAATGAATATAATAATAATAAAGTCAATTATAAATAAAATAAAAATAATAGTAGTAGTAATATTAAAATAATAATAATGGTAATGTTAAAAGTAATAATAATAATAATATTAATAAAAATAATAGTGGTAATAACAAGATGATAGTAATAATATTACTAAAATAGTAATAATAATATTAAAAATAATTATAATAATAATAATAAGAATAATAATAACAATATTAATAATAAGAAAAGTAATAATAATAATGATAAATACAATAATAATAATATTAAAAATAATAACAATAATAAAAAAATGACAATAATCGAAAAATAATAAAAGAAAATAAGAAAAAGGACTAAATTAAGCTTAAAATAAAAACTTGGGGCAAATCTGAAAATAAATAAAAGGAAAGGGACCGAATTGTAACACGCCCCAAAGAGATAGGGACTAATTGGGAAATTATTCTCCTAATCCAAAACGCGCGGCATCAAGGGGGACTAAAATGAATCAGCAAGAAAATTACTGGGGCTTATTATAATTAAAAAAACTAAATTAAAAAATAAAAAATGCGGAGGGGCTAAAACGGTATATATCCCATTTTATAGAAACATGCGGATCCTCCCCGGGTCGGGTCAACGCGCGGGCTGAAGGGGTTGAAACAACGTCGTTTCAGGCGTTAGGGAGGCTGCCCAAAACGGCACCGTTCCAACAGGCTATAAAAGCCAAATTTTTTTGTAAAATTTTCATTTCTTCTTTCTATTTAAAAAAAAACAGAAGCTCCCTCTTTATTCTCTCTGCCCCCAGCGATTTCCGGCGAGAACTCGAAAAATGTGAGTTTTTTCCTCCCTTTTTTAATATATTTTAAACCTTTGTATGTAGGGAAAAAAACTAAAATAGAAAAATAAAAAAACAAGAACAGATTCGGGAAAAGAAAAGAAAAGTAAAAAGAAACCTTTGCTGAGTTTCTACTTTCTATTTATTCTCTGTGTGTGTAAAATTGCAGGGTGTATATCTGTATCTAATTAAAAAAAGGTCCCCTCTTTAAAGATTCCATTAGGGTTTTTATAGCCCAAAAAAAATAAATCGAAAAATGAATACAAAGATATTGTCTTGCGTTCTTTCCTTGTTTTGCAGGTGAATGGAGAGTAACATAGCGGTGTTTAGGCGTGACTCGCACTGACTGCGGCGCGACTAGGGGCTGCATTGGGCGCTTGCGGCGCCTAGGGTTCCAAAAAACCCTAGGTTTCTAACTTGCCTGATCACTTGGGCCACTCGGGCTTATTTTAGTTTGGCCTTAATGTTTTGGGCTTGAGGGTAGTTTAATCTTGTAATTTTTTTGTTTTATTGGGCTGTAAATGGACTGGACATTTTGGTTTTAAAATTGTTTTATTTTTTGTTTTTTTATTTTGTATGGGCCCGGGCAAATTGGGCCTATTACATGGTCCACCCAAGGAAATTTCATGATGGGGACCTGGTATTGAGGAAGATCCTTCTTATACAAAAGGATTTCAGAGGAAAGCAGATGCCAAATTGGGAAGGACCTTATGTAGTAAAAAAGGGCCTGTTCTAGAGGAGCATTGATATTGACCGAGACGGATGGCGAAGACTTTCCCAATCCGGCGAATTCAGGTTCAGTCAAGAAGTATTTTACCTGAAAGGGGAAAGGCCAAGGTGAAAACCCGCAAAGGGCGCTTTGAGACCAAAGGGGTTTTGAGCCGAAAACCCAAAAAGGGCGGCTCAAATTTCGATCAAAGATAGGGCATGTGGTAGTCTTGCTAGGCCTGAATTAACAATGAGGAAGTATGCTACGTCTTGGGGCATTGACAAAGTACTCCGGATCCTCTAAACACGTATTGAGCTCAAAATGGTCTTTAAGAAGTTTGTACAGAGAAGCTCAGGCTGCGATATCTGGGGCACCTAGCTTCTATCTTACCCATTTTGAATTTGCTATCTTTGATTACTTTATTCTTTTCAAGAAACACCCCAATCAATTTTCTTTTATGGCATTGGCTATCTTTGATTACTTTATTCTTTTCAAGATACACCCCAATCAATTTTCTTTTATTGCCTTGGTTATCTTTGATTAACTTATTTGTTTCAAGCTATGCTTCTGATTAATTTCTTTCTTGTCCATTGTTGTGATCTTTTTCAAGCATTTTATATTGAAATATCGATTAATGGACTAATAGTACTTTCATAAAAGGAGTTTCGCATATTACTCTGGAAGCTTCTAAATAATATAAGAATCTGAAACAGGACTATTGTTTAGAACTCACCAAGCCTAAGGGTTGGAAATATTGAAAGATGATTATCTCTTTGGATTTTTATTGGTTGAATAAAAAGATAAGACATTTCGTCAGTGATACCTTCTTGGCAAATAACGAGCAATGTCAACCCAAATGTAAAAGTGGATCATTTCTGGGAAAAGAAAAATGATACTCTGCATTCATGCAAATTTCAAGCATATACATCTGGTCATTACACCCAGGGAATGGTGTAACAGATCAAATTGATTGAAGATGATACAAATTCTATACCTCTGAGTGGCAGCAGGATGGATGGAAGAAACCAAATGTTATTCCCCTGAAGTTGTAGTGGGAGGTACAAACTTTATGTCCCAAGGTTCAAGTGGAGTGGACTCAGAATTACCATGGGGAAAATTATTTGAGCAGAATATGATTGATACTTCGAGAGGAACGAGGATGAAGAACAAATGAGTGATGACACCTTAAGTAGGAATCATGTTCATAATATTTCTGCATTCATATATTATAGCGCGTCTAATTAGGAGCATTTGATTCATTTCGATCAGGGCATCCTAATCATTCGGCATAAGCATATACCCATTCTACAAGTCATGTTTTCTATAGGACAATGTAGTAGGGTAGATTGACGCTTTCAGTCTGACCTCCCTAAAGTTGCAGTGGAGTAGACTAAAATAGCAGATCTGGCCTTCCTAAGGTTGCAGTGAAGCATATCGAAGACATCAGCCTTGTCTCCCTGAGTTTGCAGTGGAGCAGGCTAAAAGATAGCAGATCCTGCCTTCCTGAGGTTGCAGTGAAGCGAATCGAAAATAACGATTTGCGATGGAACAGTTGAAGACAATGAGATCTTATCTTCTGAAGGCCGCAGGAAGCGATCGAAGATATTAGCCCGCCTCCCCGGTTGCGTGAGCGCATCAAGACAAGCAGATCTTATTTTCTTGAAGTTGCGAAGAAGCGATCGAAGATATTAGCATGCCTCCACGAAGTTGCAGCAGAAGAGGCATCAAGATAGCAGATCTTGTCTTCTTGAAGCTGCAGGAAGCAGATCGAAGATATTAGCCTACCTCCACGAAGTTGCAATGAGAGCATCAAGACAACAGATCTTATCTTCCGAAGTTGCAGGAAGTAGATCGAAGATATTAGCTTTGCCTCTCCCGAAGTTGCAAATGAGCAGCATCGAAGACAACAGATCTTATCTTCTCGGGTTACTGGTGAAGTAGATCGAAGATATTAGCCTCGCCTCCCTGAGTTTACAACGGAGCGGGCATCAAGACAACAGATCTTATCTTCCCGAGTTTTGCGCAAGCGGATCGAAGATACCTGTCTCGCATCCCTGAGTTTGCAGTGGAGCGGACTAAAGATAGCAGATCTTGTCTTCCTGAGATTGCAGCGAAGCGGATTGAAGATACCCGTCTGGCATCCCTGAGTTTCCAGTTGAACAGACTAAAGATAGCAGATCTAGCCTTCCTGAAGTTGCAGTGAAACAGATCGAAGACATTAGTCTCGTCTTCCTGAGTTTGCAGTGGAGTAGACTAAAGATAGCGGATATTGCCCGGCCCAAATTTTGTTTCAGAAAACACGAGACCTAGGGTTTCTGGAAAACCCTTGCGCTGCAGCTTAGCCACCAGCCTTCATCACCGCCGAGATCTTTGCTATTAACCTGCAAAAGGAAAGAAAAACACAGCAAAAAGCAGAAAATATGGCAAGAAACAGCAGGACAAAATCTTTGTATTTATTTTTGATTTATTTTTAAGGCTATAAAAACCCTAACCTAATCTGTAAAAAGCACCACGCATATACACAAAAAAAGACAGAAATAAGAATACAGAATCTTCATAAACCAAAGGTGATTTTTTGACAATTTTATCTCATTTAGTTTTTTTTTTATTTTCGATATATACGAAGATACACAAATCATTTTTTTTTTCTTCTAACACTACTAGAAATAAGCGAAAAGAATTTATCGTTCAATTTGTGTTGGAAAGTGGAAGTTTCTGGCCTCCGGCCGTCGTATATGGCGGCATTTACGGTGGCGCGTGTGACGGAGGTTCGATGACCGGAATCCGAACGGAAAGGGAGGGTTGAGAGAATTTCTGAAGTTTTTTTTTTAAAGAACAGATTCAAATGATTTTCTTTTATAAAAATGGTTTATATAGCAGTATAGAAACGACGCCGTTTTTGCTTAAGTCAATAAGCGCTAAAATGACGTCGTTTAAAGGGGCAAGATCCGCGTATTGATCTGACCCGGGGAGGACCCGCGTGTTTTTATAAAAGGGGTAATTTTCCTCTTTGGTCCTTCCGTATTATTTCAATTTTATAATTACATCCAATTACATTTTTTCTTTATTTACAATTTGGCCCAGAATTATGGCCTCTGTTTCAATTTGGTCCCTAAGGCCTTTTTAAAGGCAGGTGATGGAACGGCGCCGTTTAGGAGATAGAGCATAATTGCCCATTAAGTCCCTATAGTTTGGCGTGCGTTCCAACATCATCCTTTTTACAATTTTACTTCAGATTTTTTTTATATTCTGATTTAATCTTTGTTTCTTTGATTTTTAAATTCTTTTTTATTTTCTTTTCATTTTTATTCTTATTTTTTATTATCATTTTAGTATTATATATGTATTAAATTATTACTATTTACTATTTATATTAGGTTATTTTATTAAGTTCAATATTATTTATATATTACCTATTATTTTAAAATTTGTATATTAGTTATTATTTTTTTATATATAACATTTAAATTGTTTTATCCTTAATATTGTATACAATCTTGTATATTGTATAACATATATTATTTATATTGTTTATTTTTAAATATGTAGTTTTTATATATATATTAAATTATTGTATCATAAATATATTTTTATTTAAAGTTATATATTATTTATTTAAAAATGTATCTTACTTATTTTCTCATGAATGTATTATTTTTTAGAATTTGCCATATTTTTTATTATTATAATATTTTTTTTCATATACATCATTCACCTTATTTTTATATATTCATTTAATCTTGTGTAAAATTTTCATGCTTATTCTTTAATTTCTTTTTTTTTAAAAAAAATAGATTTTTTATTTGTCTGTTTTCTATCTATTATTTAATCATTCATACCTTTAAGAATAAATTTTTAATCTTTATTTACCTTAGTATAATTGTTATATTGCTTGCATTATTTGCATTATTTATTATGTTATTATTTTTACTTAGTGAAATGCTCTTTGAAATTTATGTTTGGTAATGTGCTAATGCCACATTTCATTCAAATCATTGTTTTAAAAAATGTATTTCATTTTTAATTCCAACTATTTATCCAAAAGTTTTTCTTAAATAAGGCAATGTTTTGTGTTTAGAAATTCGGGAAATAGTGCCCTAGCGTGCTGGGTTTCAATTTTTCGTTTGACTAAATAACTAAATATCCTTTTAATGAATTTTGTAAATCATGAGATGATTTTGGTAACGAGGGTTTAAAACATCATGTCCTAACGTGCTGGATGTGATGTTTGTATTCTTTCGAAACAAAGGAATCTCAAGTTCCAACTCAAATTGTTCAAGTTTTTAAAGAAATCATGTTTTCAAATCTTTTCGAATTTTCGACATTAGGACAATAACTAATCAATCCGGTACCAATTTTGGGCGTTACGAGGGTGCTAATCCTTCCTTGTACGTAACCGATTCTCGAACCCATTTTCTTGAATTTCATAGGCCAAAATCAATATTTTAAATAAAAACAAAAGTTGTTTTATAAGGTGATCCGATCACACCAAAGCAAAAAAGATCGGTGGCGACTCCCGTCTTCGTTTTTCAAAGTCGATCCCCGTTTTTTCAAAAAATACAAAAAATGGTTTCGACACTCGTATAAGACCATATCTGGGATATGGCATCGACATCGAGATATAAGATCCCATGTAAGACCATATCTGGGATATGGCGTCGGCATCGAGATGTGATCCCATGTAAGACCATATCTGGGATATGGCATTGGCATCGTGATACATGTATGACGAGATTGAGTATCCTTTGATATTCCGAGTAGTTCGACGGGAAAAGAGCTAAGTTTATGCATCAATGAAAAAGAGCTAAGTTTATGCATCAATGACAAAGAGTTAAGTCCATGCTTATGATGTAAGAATATGTGGGAAATGTGAATTGTGATCATGTGTGAGGCTTTTAAGCCAAATTAAATTGAGAAATGAAATGTTCAAGTTTTTATTGTTGATGTATAAGTTAAATTGGCCAATGAATGGCTTGTAAATATTTGATGATGACTAGCTATTGGTACGGCTAACTATGGATATGCTTTAGTATTATAAGTGTGTAAATGAGAATTAATACAAAGAAAACATGATAGAGTAAAATTAGCAATAAAACAGTTTGGACAGCAGCAGTTGAATTACTTTGAAAATTCACCAAAAATGGTGGAAATTGAACTAGAAGTTGAATAAGATATGAAATTAAATCTAATTGAGTCTATTTTCGCATAAAAGAGATGGTGTAAGCAAAAGAATTTCAAATTATGAGATATTTGAATTTTTATAAGACATGGTTAGAATGATTTCGGAATCCCCTGTTCTGACTTTGGAAATTCATTAAAAATTTAAAAAAATAATCAAGGGATAAAATTTATATTATTGAATTTCTTAATGAGTCTATTTTCAATAGAAACAAACGGGAACATCTTTTGAGTTCTTTGCAATGAGAAAATAATTTTTTAGTGAAGAGAGGTCAGAACTATCGGACA
Organism: Gossypium sturtianum; assembly: GCA_025698515.1. Lineage (NCBI taxonomy): Eukaryota > Viridiplantae > Streptophyta > Magnoliopsida > Malvales > Malvaceae > Gossypium > Gossypium sturtianum. The sequence goes on along the minus strand of CM046951.1, from coordinate 73,991,241 downwards.
GCGAAATAGGGGAAACTTTAAAGAATAAACTGTACTGATTGGCTGAACCAAAAATTCTGGAAATCTTATGGTAAGAATATATGTGAGTCTAGTTTCAAGTAAAATTAGCGGATCTTAATTTGGAGTTCCGTAGCTCCAGATAAAAATAAATTAGTGACTATAACTTGAGTAGACAACTCAAGATGAACATAAGTGAATTGAGAAATTTTATGCAATAATGATGGCATTATCTTGAGAACTCAAAATAAGGATTGTTAATAGCATGGTAATAAATTTTTTATTATTTACATACATACTTACTATGCTTTATAGCTTACTCCCCTTCCTTCCTCATATCATGTAGGGTTTTATACTAGCTCGGCTTGGAGATCACCGAAGATGCTATCACACTATCAAGCTATCATGTTGGGTATAAGTGAATGCAAAACCTTTTGAGTCTATGGCATGTATAGGGACTTAGTCAATTGAGTATGTGTCATTTGATTTGGCCAAATGTGTTAGTTCATAATGGTAATATGATTCATTTTGTATATAGCCATGAGATGTGGCTCATATTGGTTAATGAGTTGTAATGCCTATTTATATGTGTGTGCTTATTCTAATGGTTTCATGTGATGTGGTTATGTGTTTTTGGTATGGATGGATTGAGGATGTGTTGATGATAATCATGGCATGAAAGTTTGATAAGTTTAAGCTAGGCAAAGTATGGTGCCTCATGCATGAATAAGATTATATGAACTTGCTATGATCATGACTTGTTTGATAATGTTTAAGTGCTCAATTATGCCATGAAAGATGCCATTGAAGTTGTGTTTAAGTATGTCCAAATGAGGGTGCCAAATGGTTTGGTAAATAGCCATTTTCTTGGCCACACGAGCAGAGACATGGCCGTGTGTCTCATCCGTGTGGAGGACACAGCCCCGGGACATGGGCATGTGCCCAGGGCGTGTGAAGTCTGCATCTATCTTTCAGAATTTAATTTGCCATATGGCCTAAGTTCTCGGTTTAGTCCCGAACAGTTCCCAATGATTGTTTTGGGCCTCATGGGCCCATATAAGGGACGATTTGCATGTGAATGAGTGATTTTAAATTGAATGAAATTTTATAGCCTGGTTTTGTATAAATGTTTATGTTTAAGTCTGTTAATGCCTCGTATCCTGTCCTGGCGTCGGGCACGGGTAAGGGGTGTTACAGGTATTATTTAGGAAAGAATATACTTTCTTTTTCCGACTTTTCATTTGCTTCTCTAATAATAAGGTAATAATCTCGTTTTTTTTATGATATGTGATATCAAATAAAATAAAAGGAATATAATCCCTTATTTTGTTAGGATTGCCAAGAAAAACAATATCAAAAGGTCTAGTAGCCATTTTTTTTATTTTTTTTCTCTCTGAAAAAGTTTAAGAGAATTTTGTTGCTAGTTCTTTGACTAGGTGAATTATGTAGAGGCCGAGACGTTATTGTTGTGGCTTGGGATCGACATTGTGCAAGGGATCCTTCAACAACATTGTTCGTTGCTCATTCAGTTTTGAAAAGGTATATTTTCGACCCTTATTTCAACCCAATTCGTTCCTTGTACATGGACCTATAGTTGATGATCACCGAAATATTTTTTCCACTGCGCCACGGGGCGTACTAGCGATCCAACAGATGAGAGCTGCCAGAAAGTATGTGGATAAACCACTAGAGTTGTAGAAAAATAATCTACCAGAACTTCCTCCTTTTCAAAGTGTCCTCCCCATGCAATGCAATATGACATATTTATAACAGATTAGAACGAGATTGAAATTATATGCTTATAATAGATTATTGTGATAGCAGTAAATATGTTCTCAATTAATCACTACAACAACAAAAACATGCTTAATCATGGATTCGAAGTAAAGGTACAAACAAGGCATGCTATACGTATAATCATAAGTACAGATTCAAAAGACATATATGTTATTCATCGTTCATGCATACATATATATACTACTAATAACTCATTCAATCAGATTATGGATTCTAGCTATATTACTTTTATCAAGGACTCTGTTGAATATAATTAAGCACTAAAAATAGTTCGAGGACTAATCTGCACAAAACATAAAATCATGGGCAAAAATTGTAAAAATCTAAAAATAGGAGATACACTGTCGTGTGACTGGACCATGTGGAGGGGTTACACGGCCGTGTGGCCAAGTCGTGTAATAGACTGAGGCCTTGTGGAAATTGCAAAATCAAGGTATAAGGGAGACACGGTAGTGTGGCAGGCCGTGTGAGAATCGAATTTACTATGGTTTTAGGAGTAACATGGCCATATGAGGGGGTTGTGTGGCCCATAAGCCCATTTGGCTAGTCATGTGGCCCTATCCTGAGGCACAGTTTGCTCTAATTTGCTTGTTAAAGGACACACACCTTTCACCGGGATATCAAATGATGTCCTTCATGTTCAAATCTAGCCCGATACACCTGTAACAGGTCTTTCCAACGACATTTATACACGAGTTAAAGCTTGTCTTCAATATTTATCAGGATTTTTCGTGAGTTTCGACAAGAAATCATAATAAATTGAATAATTGAATGAAAGATTAGTGTCGGGACAATGATATTACAATATACAAAATTCGATTGACGAAACGAAGGCACTTACCAATTCTTGGTAAAGTTAGGGATGAAATTGACGGCGATTTGCTAAACTGATAAAACACGAAAGAGTGGAAGTTTATTTGATTCAAGAAACAAAATAATAATCCACAACGATGGAGAGAAAATATTTGCAAATAAGAGGATGGAAAAAGAAAAAGGGAAGAAGAAATAGAGAGGAAAGAAATAAAATTTTGTTTTGGTTTGAAAAGAAATAAGAATACAAATACAATTAGGAAAGGCTTAAATACTTTAGGGTTTTCAAACCTTGAGGGGGCTAGATAGCAATTTACCCTTTTTTTAAAAATAAAAGGGAAATGGGGGAGAAGGGCATGACTTAAACCTAGGACTACAAAGGAGAAGAAGAGTGCTTAACCATTGGGCTGCTACCCATACTTGATTAGTTTTTACTCCATTTAATATTTATTTTAGAGTGATTTTCATCCTTCGTTGTTGAAAATGAAAAGAAAAGAAATGGGAAAGGTGTGGATAGAACCTAACACTTCTAGGGAGTGTGCTAACTACTTAACCATCAAACCAAGGTCATTTCTTGGTCATTTATTTCATCTAACCCTATATATTTTGGGGTGTTACACAATACAACTATGTTATTATTGTTGTATCTAATGCCCTTAGTGTAGTATTTTTGTCTATGTATACTTGTATTTTTTGAACAAATTGGTTTCACAAAATATCAATTGATTACATTAATATCCTCTATATATTGTCTTCAATGGTTTTTCCATGCAAATCAAAATGTAAGCAAATATTAACTCACTGATTATCTAACATTTAACTAATGCTAAAAAGTATTATGTGGTCGGATTGTAATACAAAAAGGCAACTTATATTAGTAGATAATCTAAACATATCATGAGTCTAATAAAAAAAATGAACAAATTGATTGAAAGACTAATATCCAATCTATCAAGTCCAATTAGGGAGGTACCTAGTCTTGGTTAGTTGAGTGGATAACTCCCAGAAGATAGAGACATAGGTGTGATTGATAGTACATTGGACAAGAACCAAGTAGAAAAGATCCTAGATTCATTTATGGATTTATTCGCTTGTGATGTTTATAGTGTGTCATAATTTAATCCTGAGTGGATGATGGACAATGTATGCGCGACTCGTACATTTTGATGTAAATAAAAGCTTGAGTTCAAATAGATAAGGAACCAAAAGCTGGTACATTGGGTATACGATTTGCATGCAAAAACCATTGAAGACAATATATAGAGGATATTAATGTCTTCCATATATTGTCTATATATTGTCTTCCATCATTTGTGTTTGTGATAAACGATTTAATTACTATTCTATAGTAATTGACTTTTCATGATGGAAGACATAATGATTTCCATGAGATAAAATATGTGGCGCCCCAAAACCGACCGGGAGGGTTCGACCCGAATCTGGAACATCACATTGGCCACTTACATGACTCTCTATACCAAACACAAGTCACACCACAAACCTACCAGTCACACCACGCAAATACATGCATAATAAACAATCATTAAGTAAAAATAAGCATACATATCATAGAATCATGCTTTTCTAGCAAAATCATCAAAATACCAACTAGGGGAAAAATTGTCATTTTACATACGACATATGAAACAATTACAACATGTTAAATTAATCATGCATTTAGTCTATAAAGTATTATTTAAAACCATATTTGAATGAATAAACCAGGACTGATAAGTAAAGTATATGTAATTTTAAAATAAAGGTTTGAGGACTAAATTGTAAATTTAGTAAAATACTTTTAAAAACCTTTTTGTTAAATTGGAATTTAAAATTATGAAATTAACCATACAAGACTTAATTATACAAATTTTCAAGTCTTTTCATAACATTTAAGGACTCCAATTGCATAGCATAAGAATTAGGATGCAATTGCAAAAACCACAAAACATGCTAAAAACACTCAGAAAGTCTCATTGTGACCTTACGATTTACCTCATCACAATGTGACTTGGAGATCCTTTCTTGTCCTGACGACGCAATTTTTGGCATCTTGACGAAGATCCCTCGTTGCAACGTCACACGAATGTCGTCGTGACGTCACCTGCAATTTTTATAGAAACAACCTAGAAACCTACATTTGACACTTTAATACTAAATTAGGCATATCATTTCATGTTTTCATGCCAATTTCCCTATTTTAATATATAATATAACATTCATAGATCATATAAATCATGATCAATTACTCTAAATCATGTATTAACATACTTTGACATCTCAAGTAAATTGTTATGCTAGCATGCAATCCTAAAGTCACAATGCAATTACTTAACATGTCAAATTTGCAGCTCATGCATTTCTAAGTGCAAAATAGGTTCATTTCATACAAATTTGACATTTAAAACTTGTCCATATGTTCAACATACCATTTGAGCATCTATAAAAACATTTCACTAGTAGACATACATACCTTTCATCATGCATCTTCAACAAACATGTCATGCATATTCAAGCATTAATTCCAATAAGGCAATCAATCATAAACCAGATATAAAATCCTTAAAACAATCCTTAAAAAGTCCATTTGTAACTGCCCGTCTCCAGTGGTGTTGGAAACAGTGGTTTCAGGATCACGATTCCGACAAGTGAATTAGTATTTTAATATTTATTTAATGTTTACGAGTATTTATTAGGGTTGTATTAAAACTTGGTCAAGAAATTTTAAGGTTTTGATAGATAATTAAGTAAAAAGGACTAATTTTTAAAAGCTTAAAAAGTAAGTTTGTATTAATTAAAGGTGGTATAGGCTTAGAGAAAATAAGTATGTGGACTTATATGGTAAATATACCATTTGATTTTATAGTGGACGGTTTTGGGTGGTTAAATGCATGAAATTTGGTTAATTTTTAAAGGAAAAATTGGTAAATTAGTAAGTTAATAACATAAACTAATAGAAAACACAAGTGGTCATCTTTTTGCTTGACAAATTGAGAGCCGAAAACTCCATGAAAGGGCATTGAAGGTTCGGTCAAACATATTCCTTGCATGCTTGTCTTTTTGAGGTTAGTTTTTAGTGATTTTTATGTTTTTGTTATCGTATTAGCTTAATCTAGCTATCCCGGGGGTCAATTCGTAAAATTGTTAACATTCTAGGGACCTATCATGAATGATGTGAGGGTATTTTGAATTTGGTTGATAGAATATTAAGCCTAGTTGATGAATAAACTCATTTTGTTAAGTGATTTTTAGTGATTTTAAGGTTCATGGATTAAATTGTTTAAATAGTAAAATTCAATGAATATAGGGTTAATTGGTGAAACTATGGGTTGTTTGTGAACATATTAAAAATCCGTTTCCTTGATTCGGATTTTCGAAGTTCATCTCTTCGGTCCTTCTCTAACTTGCTTGTCTTCTTTGCTGTTGAAAAGCTATTTCAATCTCAGGGTCTACAGGGAGTAAATCGATAATTCGGTCAATACTCAAAAACACCTGAAATAAACACAGAAAAATTAATAAAGTTAAAATTAAACTGGAAAATAAACCAAAATGAAAAATTAACAAATTCAGAAATAATGACTTTTTAAAACAGTCCCCGACAACGGCGCAAAAAACTTGGAACGACAGAAATGTGCAAGTGTACACAATCGCAACAAGTAATAAAGTGGCAAGTAAATGTCGAGTTATCGTACCCACAGGGACTGTGAAAAGAATTATTTATGAATGCAATTTTAAAAACACTTTGGTGAAGAAAAATATTTTGATTTGAAGAAGTGATTAAAAACTAGGATTTTAACAAAGTAAAATAAATAAAAATAAAATAAAAGTTCCAATGCGCGATTTCAAAAGATGATTTTAATCAAGATGACATAATTGTGTTAGATTATTTACATTTCATAACTTAAAATTATTAAACTCATGTTCATGTTGTTACGAATAAATTCACGGTAACTCGGTAATTTGCTAACTTATGAACATACTTACCTACCAAAATCCATTTATATCTTGACTATATCTCTATGTCAATTCAACCGATTAAACAAATTTTAATAAGCAAATGTGTTGATGCACATACATATGAAATTAAAATAATCTTTTGTACATATCTATATGCCAATTCAAACAATTAATTCAATCTCATAAGCACATAAAAGATTACGTGAGGTAACAATGTATTTCTACCTTGAAACAGTTTAATCACAATAATCTTGCAAGTTATGCAAGGCTAATGTATCGTTAGATACCGTTGCTACTTTAACCCTCAGCTACCTTAGATGATTAAACATGCACTGATTAAGTATTGTGTCAATTAATTACAATTTCAATCCGTTTAAATAATTAATTCATTAGTTACCTTATAATTACAATGCAAGAATAACTTAGTCACGGTTTTACTCAATCAAACATCTTACCGAGGCCTATAACAACACAAACACAATTTTTGTAACAACCCATTTTTAGTCAAATCAAAATAGTGGTTTTGGGACAACAAATTTGAGGTCAAAATAAATATTTTATTATTATTTTAATATTTACAACATGATATTATGATTGTGTGAAATTTTCGTTAAGAAATTTTATCGTTTGAATGCTTAATTTGATAAAAAGGGCTAAATCGCGTAAAATGTAAAACTTGTGTTCTATTAGTTAAAAGTGTCTAATAGCTATAGAATATTAAAGTAAAGGTCCTTAAGTAGTAATTAGCCCAATTATAAAGTTAGTGGACATTCTTGGACATTATTTATGTGATTTTTAATGTTTAATTAAAGGTTATAATAGTAATTGATAAATAAAGGTTTAATAAGTTTAATAAAACCAAATATTTTAGTCCATCTTTTTCCTCCTAACCAAAATTAGACCTAAAGAAACACCATAGATAAATCTTCAACATTCGGCACCTTCCTTGGCTAGCATGTAAGTGATTTTTGACTCGGTTTTTAATGATTTCTATGTTTTTGAAATCGTTGCAGCCTAATCTAGCTAGCCCAGGGACTAATTTGCAAAACTGGTAAAGGTTTAGGGCTTTCCATTGATGAATTTTGATGTATTTTGATGTTTAATGGTAGAAAATGCATGGTTTTTGTTAGATAAACAACATTTGTTAAGTGATTTTTAGTAAAATGTCTAAATAGGGATTAATTTGTGAAATGTTAAAATTTGGTGGTTAAATTGTGAAATAAATGAAAAATATGGACTCCTAAGGACCTAATTGAAATTCGGCTAGCATGGGTTTTGGTTGAATTGCATGAATTTGTGATTTTATGAAATAAGGACTAAATTGTGAAAATGTGAAATATTAGGGGCAAAAGTGTAAAGTGGCTTTAATATGTATTGTGGACTAAATTGAATGGAGAGATTATTAAATAAGTTAATTTTGATTATATTTAGATCAAGAAAGTCGAAATACGGATTTAGATCGGGGAAAGAACAAAGTTTCAGATTAGTCGACTTAATTCGCCGTTTTTACATTCGAGGTAAGTTCGTATGTAATAAGCATTGTTGTAATTGTATTTTTAATGCTTTGATATTGCATAAATTGTAAATACGACCTTGTGGATATGTTAGACGATAATTTGGCAACGAGAAATCCCGATTGAACCTTAGGAATAGATTAGGATACGAATGACATGTCATTAGGGGTTATTATTGTTTTGGGTGCTGGTTCGTATGTCCTACCGGTGGCTGAGTTATCCAGCATGTGTTGCAGATTCTCGTTAGCTTGTGTGAGTAGCACCGTGTAGCTACGTCAAGACCATCAGCTTGTGTGAGCAGACTCGTTGATAGCTCGAGAGTGAGCATTATTGAGATAGCTTCGACTATGTATTGGCACTTCGGTGCAAGATTTATTGAGATAGCTTCAGCTATATATATATTGGCACTTGGGGTGCGAGATTCCCGAGTATCCTGTATTATTCCAAATGGATCAATGGGTATATCGAAGATATGAAATGGTGAGAATAGATACGTATCAGTACAGGTATGTACGGAAATTGTATATGCATTAAACATATGAAAGAATTGAGCTCATGGTTATATAGATGATTGAATACATAGTAACATTGTGGTTAATTATTTTGTGGTATGTTATATACATATTTTGAATGGTAAATTAAATGGTGAGTTTTGCTTATTATCTTTATACGAGCTTACTAAGCTTTATAGCTTACTTTGTTTACTTTTTCGTGTTTTTTAGTGATTTCAAAGCTAGCTCGGATACGGGAATCATCGGAGACTTCATCACACTATCCTACTATCACTTTGGTACTTTTGAACTTAAGTATTTTGAGTATATGGCATGTATAGGAGTTTGGTCATTTTGGTACATATGTGTTAGCTATGAATTTAGCCATTTGAGTTGGCTTGTAAATGTTTAATATTTGGTTTTGTATATAGCCGTAAGAGTTGGCTTATTCTAGTTGATTTGGTTGTGTAAATGGCTCTTGTTATGTGCTTGATTATGGATATGTTATGCTTGTTGATATTTGGTAATTAGGAGTATTAAATGGTTGAGAATTGAATTTTGGTATGTTTGTGAGATTACTCTAAATGATGCAAAATTTGAAGTGTTCATATTGATGATTTAAGATTATAAGTTTTGGTATGAAATTGTGTAACGCCCCAAATTTGGGCCTAGTAGAATTGGGCCTATTGGGCCTTGGGAATGGGAGCGTTTAAAATTTTTGGGAATAAGAGAACGGCATTAATGCGAGTTGGACCTATTAGGTGAGTAATTTTGGAAGGTTCGGGGGCTTCCATGAAGTCTTGGATTCAAACCTAGGCTTTAGGAAAAATTTTGGTTTTAGGTGAATAAAGCCCTGGGGGTAAGTAAGTAGGCTTTAAGAATAAATTGTGGAAAAAAATGACACAAAATTAGTTGTGGTCTAGTGGCAAATGGCGCCACAGGGGAGATAAGGAAGTGACGCCATAGAGGAAGCAAGGGGTCCAAGGTTCAAGTCTTGGCGCTTGCAATTCATTTTGTTTTTCTTTTAAATGAACTTAGACTTTGGCCCATAGGCTTATATTTAGTTGCGCATGTTCTAAGTCACAAAAGGATCTTGTGTTGTGGTGGCATGTAGCGTCTGGAGCATAGGAGAGGGTAAGGGTTCGAATCTCATGTCAAGCAAGGGAGTGTTTATTTTGTGGATTGGACGGGCAGAGTTTGTGTTGGATTTAAACTCTGCTAAAGGTGGGATCCCACATCGGGAAGCTAGCATGAGGATAGGCAAGAAGCCCACACCCCTTGGGGGGTCAAGGGTGCAATCATTGTTGGCTTCTGCGCAGAATAGTGTTCAGAGCGCAGATTAACTTTAGATTCCTATCAGGTGTGTATTTCGCACAACTCTAGCTGTAGAGCGGCAAATGTCGAAATGCCAGTCACACGGCGATGGTAGCCACATGAGCGTGCGAGCGCACGCGTGGGAGCTTCGACGCGATAGTTGAGGCCACTATGAGTGTTCTTGTGGGTATAGGCTGTTTGGGCCACGATGGGCCGAAAGGGGCCATGTGGGCCTAATGGGCCCGTGGGCCCATTTGAATATATTGTATGACTGTGTAGTAGATATTAGACTGGACTATGTGAATCTCATATCTGTGGTTAGATTTGGGCTAAATAGGCCACACGAGCGTGTGCGCCCATTTGGGTCGAGAATGGGCCCTAGGCCCATTCGCATCGTTATCTCTATTTAGAATACCTTGGTTTACAAAATTACTAAAATACCCTCGGTTTATAAAATTACTGAAATACCCTCGGTTTACAAAATTATTGAAATACCCTCATTTTACAAAATTACTGAAATACCCTCGATTTGCGAAATTACCAAAGTACCCTTAATTTGCAAAATTACCGAAATACCCTCGATTTTCAAAATTACCAAAATACCCTCAGTTTGTGAAATTACCAAAGTACCCCTGATTTACAAAATTACCGAAATACCCTCGGTTTGCAAAATTACCAAAGTACCCCTAATTTGCAAAATTACCAAAATACCCTCAGTTTGGAAAATTATCGAAATACCCCCGATTTGCAAAATTACCAAAATACCCTCAATTTTTGAAATTACCAAAGTACCCCTGATTTGCAAAATTTCCAGAATACCCCGATTTGTAAAATTACCAAAATACCCCCGATTAATGAAATTACTGAAATACCCTCGAATTGTGAAATTACCGAAATACCCTTGATTTGTAAAATTACCAAAATACCCATGATTTGTGAAATACCCCTGTAGGGTAAAATTACCGAAATACCCCTGTAGGGTAGAATTACTGAAATACCCCTGTAGGGTAGAATTACCGAAATACCCCTGTAGGGTAGAATTATTGAAATACCTCTGTAGGGTAGGATTACCGTAATACCCTTGTAAGGGTAAAATGACCGTTTTGCCCCTCAAGGGTAATTGACTCACTTGAGGTAATGATTGGGTGATTTGAAGGTAATTGGATCGTATATGACTTGTGTATGTATGATTGTTTATGGGCATAACATTTCGCATACATGACATACTGCATGGGGTTGGGACATTGATACAGAGGAAGTTCTGATAGGGTCGCACAGGTCGCGTGACGACTATGGATCCAGTATTGATCTGTTAAGGTCACACGGGTCGCATGAGACGACTGTTGACCGACGGATGACTTAAAGCTGCGTAATCTTATTATGGCTTTGTGCCAACCTAAATATGGCTCTGTGCCATCTTGATTATGGCTTTGGGCCAATCATATTTACCCGTGGCTATGTGCCTAACATATATACCGATGACTTTGTGTCGATCATATTTACCCGTGGCTGTGTGCTGGTTATATTACCGTAGCTGATGGCTATGTTCCGATCTTATTACAGTTACCGATGGCTATGTGCCAATTATGATACCGTTATTGAATGCTTAAAGCCGTATAAATACTAGCAGCTAGGCTGCATTATTTGAGAGATTGGCTGGGTAGGTCAAAGTGGTCCCCACATGGAGAGATGGTTGGTACGGGTGGAGAGTTGGCTGGACAGGGTTGGGGTACATGCATGTTTTGCATTTATATGATTTAGGGCTTAGGCCCAGATTGTTACCGAATAGGGCTTAGGCCCAGATTATTACTGAATAGGGCTTAGGCCCAGATTGTTACCGAATAGGGCTTGGGCCCAAACCTTGACCGTAATAGGGGATTACACACTGAGTTTTCGTAAACTCACCCTATTTTTAACTGTGCAGGTAATCCCCAGCTTTAGGAGGATCGGTGCTATGAGGGACTCGGAGATGGCCACACGTCTACAGTTTCTTTATACTTTGGACTATATTTTTGAGAATCTAGTTTGGGTTTTAATTTTTGTAATAAGGCCTTGTAAGTGAAGTTGTGGGTTTTTTTGTTATGGTTTTATAATTGCTAGAAGTAGAACATGATTTTCCAAATTAACTACTGTTTTTCAAAATATCATGCTTCCGCAACTGTTTTAAATTAAGTTTCCGCAACAAGCAAGGTTTTAAAGATAACAATGTTTTACAAGAGAAAGACTTTTAATAAACCACGTTTTGAAACTAAGCAAACGAAACCTAAGGTTTTAAAGGCAGAAAGTTTAAAATTGTAAGAAGGGTTTCTAATGAAAGCATGGTTTTTTTAAAAAAAAAACTCTTCAATGTGACACTTGATTTAGGCCTAACTTCTAGGCCGGGTTTGGGGTGTTACATTTAATGAGATCGAGCAGTTGCAAAACTCGACTTTGGGTTGGGTTTTAAAATTAAATTTCTGAAAGAACTGTTTCAAAAGATTTGAAGTATGTGAAATGTTTTACTGAATATTTTTTTGGAAGTGTGGTTCATCGAGTCTCCGGCACTGAATTCGTAAGTTTTCTAAAAACCGTTGTCTGCTGTTATGCAATAGGAAACACGTGTGATTACCCTAGATATTAGACTGCATCTTGTGATGCTTAAATTTAGATTTTGTATTTATTCTGTGTGATGTTGTGGATATGTAAATTGTATTTGTATGATATCTATCTGCTCTAGTGAATTGGTATTTCGAGTGTGCGTAAGAGGTAATGTTTTGGAAATAGAGTGCTGTGTGAAGCGCTTGTTGTGTAGTTGGGTTGTGTGACTATTCTAAGAGTTGGAAATTTCAAGGATGAAATTTCTTTAGGGGGGTAGAATTGTAACGCCCGAATTTGGGCCTAGTAGAATTGGGCCTATTGGGCCTTGGGAATGGGAACGTTTAAAATTTTTGGGAATAAGAGAATGGCATTAATGCGAGTTGGACCTATTAGGTGAGTGATTTTGGAAGGTTAGGGGGCTTCCATGAAGTCTTGGATTCAAACCTAGGCTTTAGGAAAAATTTTGGTTTTAGGTGAATAAAGCCCTAGGGAAAGTAAGTAGGCATTAAGAATAAATTGTGGAAAGAAATGGCACAAAATGAGTTGTGGTCTAGTGGCAAATTGCACCATAGGGGAGACAAGGAAGTGACGCCATAGAGGAAGCAAGGGGTCCAAGGTTCAAGTCTTGGCGCTTGCAATTCATTTTGTTTTTCTTTTAAATGAACTTAGACTTTGGCCCATAGGCTTATATTTAGTTGTGATGTTCTAAGTGACAAAAGGAGCTTGTGTTGTGGTGGCATGTAGCGTCTGGAGCATAGGAGAGGGCAAGGGTTCGAATCTCATGTCAAGCAAGGGAGTGTTTATTTTACGGATTGGACGGCCAGAGTTTGTGTTGGATTTAAACTCTGCTGAAGGTGGGATCCCACATCGGGAAGCTGGCATGAAGATAGGCAAGAAGCTGGTTTTAAATAGAGCGAACCATGAGGAGAGTAAGCATATCTTGCTTGGCTTATCCCTTTCGCTTTGTGGCGTGCTTGTTTGGGTTAGGCGTTGGATCATTCGTTGATCTGTATGCCGTTGGGTCGCGGTGGTGGTGACCGAAGTTGATCGACACACCTCTTGGGGGTCAAGGGTGCGATCATTGTTAGCTTCTGCACAGAACAGTGTTCAGAGCGCGGATTAACTTCAGATTCCTATCACGTGTGTATTTCGCACTACTCTAGCTGTAGAGCGGCAAATGCCGAAATGCCAGTCACACGGTGATGGTAGCCACACGAGCGTGCGAGCGCACGTGTGGGAGCTTTGACGCGATAGTTGAGGCCACCATGAGTGTTCTTGTGGGTATAAGATGTTTGGGCCACGATGGGCCGAAAGGGGCCATGTGGGCCCAATGGGCCCGTGGGCCCATTTGAATATATTGTATGACTGTGTAGTAGATATTGGACTGGACTATGTGAATCTCATATATGTGGCTAGACTTGGGCTAAATGGGCCACACGAGTGTGTGCACCCATTTGGGCCGAGAATGGGCCCTAGACCCATTCGCATCGTTATATCTGTTTAGAATACCTTGGTTTACAAAATTACTGAAATACCCTCGGTTTACAAAATTACTGAAATACCCTCGGTTTATAAAATTACTGAAATACCATTGATTTACAAAATTAATGAAATACCCTTAGTTTGTAAAATTACTGAAATACCCTCGGTTTGCGAAATTACCAAAGTACCCTTAATTTGCAAAATTACCGAAATACCCTCAGTTTGTGAAATTACCAAAGTACCCTTGATTTGCAAAATAACCAAAATACCCTCGGTTTGCAAAATTACCAAAGTACCCGTAATTTGCAAAATTACTAAAATACCCTCAGTCTGGAAAATTACCGAAATACCCCTGATTTGAAAAATTACCAAAATAACCTCAGTTTGTGAAATTACCAAAGTACCCCTGATTTGCAAAATTACCGGAATACCCCGATTTGTAAAATTACCAAAATATCCCCGATTAATGAAATTACCGAAATACCCACGGATTATGAAATTACCGAAATACCCTTGATTTGTAAAATTACCAAAATACCCTTGATTTTGAAATACCCCTATAGGGTAGAATTACTGAAATACCCCTTAAGGGTAGAATTACTGAAATACCCCTGTAGGGTAGGATTACTGTAATATCCTTGTAAGGTTAAAATGACCGTTTTGCCCCTCGAGGGTAATTGACTCACTTGAGGTACGATTGGACTAATTTAAAGGTAATTGACTGTTGTGACTGTGTATGTATGATTGTTTATGGGCATAACATTTCGCATACATGACATGCTGCATGGGGTTGGGACATTGATACGGAGGAAGTTCTGATAGGGTCGCACGGCTCGCATGACGACTATGGATCCAGTATTGATCTGTTAAGGTCGCACGGGTCGCATGAGCCGACTGTGGACCGACGGATGACTTAAAGCCGTGTAATCTGATTATGGCTCTCTGCCAACCTTAAGATGGCTCTGTGCCATCTTGATTATGGCTTTGTGCCAATCGTATTTACCCATGGCTATGTGCCTAACATATATACCGATAACTTTGTGTCGATCATATTTACCCGTGGCTGTATACCGGTTATATTACCGTAGTTGATGGCTATGTTCTGATCTTATTACAATTATCGATGGCTATGTGCCAATTATGAGACTGTTATTGAAGGCTTAAAGCCGTACAAATACTAGCAGCTAGGCTGCATTATTGGAGAGATTGGCTGGGTGGGTCGACGTGGTCCCCACTTGGAGAGATGGTTGGTACTGGTGGAGAGTTGGCTGGACAGGGTTGGGGTACATGCATGTTTTGCATTGATATGATTTAGGGCTTAGGCCCAGATTGTTATCGAATAGGGCTTAGGCCCAGATTGTTACCGAATAGGGCTTAGGCCCAGATTGTTATCAAACAGGGCTTGGGCCCAGACCATGACCGTAATAGGGGATTACACACTTAGTTTTCGTAAACTCACCCCGTTTTTAACTGTACAGGTAATCCCCAGCTTTAGGAGGATCGGTGCTGTGAGGGACTCGGAGATGGCCACATGTTTACAGTTTCTTTATACTTTGGACTATATTTTTGAGAATCTAGTTTGGGTTTTAATTTTTGTAATAAGGCCTTGTAAGTGAAGTTGTGGGTTTTTTTTGTTATGGTTTTGTAATTGCTAGAAGTAGAACATGGTTTTCCAAATTAACTACTATTTTTCAAAATATCATGCTTCCGCAACTGTTTTAAATTAAGTTTCCGCAACAAGCAAGGTTTTCAAGATAACAATGTTTTACAAGAGAAAGACTTTTAATAAACCACGTTTTGAAACTAAGCAAACGAAACCTAAGGTTTTAAAGGCAGAAAGTTTAAAATTGTAAGAAGGGTTTCTAATGAAAGCATGGTTTTTTTTTTTAAAAAAAAACTCTTCAATGTGACACGCCAGATTTAGGCCTAACTTCTAGGCCGGGTTTGGGGTGTTACATTTAATGAGATCAGAGCCAGGTTGCAAAACTCGACTGTGGGTTGGGTTTTTAAAATTAAATTTCTGAAAGAACTGTTTCAAAAGATTTGAAGTATGTGAAATGTTTTACTGAATATTTTTTTGGAAGTGTGGTTCATCGAGTCTCCGGCACTGAATTCGTAAGTTTTCTAAAAACCGTTGTCTGCTGTTATGCAATAGGAAACACTGTGATTACCCTAGATATTAGACTATACTGTGATGCTTAAATTTAGATTTTGTATTTATTCTGTGTGATGTTGTGGATATGTAAATTGTATTTGTATGATATCTATCTGCTCTAGTGAATTGGTATTTCGAGTGTGCGTAAGAGGTAATGTTTTGGAAATAGAGTGCGCAGCAGAAGCGCAGTTGTGTAGTTGGGTTGTGTGACTATTCTAAGAGTTGGAAATTTCAAGGATGAAATTTCTTTAAGGGGGTAGAATTGTAACGACCCAAATTTGGGCCTAGTAGAATTGGGCCTATTGGGCCTTGGGAATGGGAACGTTTAAAATTTTTGGGAATAAGAGAACGGCATTAATGCGAGTTGGACCTATTAGGTGAGTGATTTTGAAAGGTTAGGGGGCTTCCATGAAGTCTTGGATTCAAACCTAGGCTTTAGGAAAAATTTTGGTTTTAGGTGAATAAAGCCCTAGGGGAAAGTAAGTAGGCTTTAAGAATAAATTGTGGAAAAAAATGACACAAAATGAGTTGTGGTCTAGTGGCAAATGGCGCCACAAGGGGAGACAAGGAAGTGACGCCATAGAGGAAGCAAGGGGTCCAAGGTTCAAGTCTTGGCGCTTGCAATTCATTTTGTTTTTCTTTTAAATGAACTTATACTTTGGCCCATAGGCTTATATTTAGTTGCGCATCTTCTAAGTCACAAAAGGAGCTTGTGTTGTGGTGGCATGTAGCGTCTGGAGCATAGGAGAGGGAAAAGGTTTGAATCTCATGTCAAGCAAGGGTGTGTTTATTTTGTGGATTGGACGGCCAGAGTTTGTGTTGGATTTAAACTCTGCTGAAGGTGGGATCCCACATCGGAAAGCTAGCATGAGGATAGGCAAAAAGTTGGTTTTAAATAGAGCAAACCATGAGGAGAGTAAGCATACCTTGCTTGGCTTATCCCTTTTGCTTTGTGGCGTGCTCGTTTGGGTTAGGCATTGGATCATTTGTTGATCTGTATGCCGTTGGGTCGTGGTGGTGGTGACCGAAGCTGATCGACACACCCATTTGGGGTCAAGGGTGCGATCATTGTTGGCTTCTGCACAGAACAGTGTTCAGAGCGCGGATTAACTTCAGATTCCTATCACGTGTGTATTTCGCACTACTCTAGCTGTAGAGCGGCAAATGCCAAAATGCCGGTCACACGGTGATGGTAGCCACACGAGCGTTCGAGCGCACGTGTGGGAGCTTCGACGCGATAGTTTAGGCCATCATGAGTGTTCTTATGGGTATAAGCTGTTTGGGCCACGATGGGCCAAAAGGGGCCATGTGGGCTCAATGGGCCCGTGGGCCCATTTGAATATATTTTATGACTGTGTAGTAGATATTGGACTGGACTATGTGAATCTCATATCTGTGGCTAGATTTGGGCTAAATGGGCCACACGAGCGTGTGCGCCCATTTGGGCCGAGAATGGGCCCTAGGCCCATTCGCATCGTTATCTCTGTTTAGAATACATTGGTTTACAAAATTACTGAAATACCCTCGGTTTGCAAAAATACTGAAATACACTCGGTTTACAAAATTACTAAAATACCCTTGGTTTATAAAATTACTGAAATACCCTCAGTTTGTAAAATAACTTAAATATCCTCAGTTTGTGAAATTACCAAAGTACCCCTAATTTGCAAAATTATTGAAATACCCTCGATTTGCAAAATTACCGAAATACCCTCAGTTTGCGAAATTACGAAAGTACCTCTGATTTGTAAAATTACCAAAATACCATCGGTTTGCGAAATTACCAAAGTACCTGTAATTTGCAAAATTACCGAAATACCCTCAGTTTGGAAAATTACCAAAATACCCCCGATTTACAAATTTACTAAAATACCCTCAGTTTGCGAAATTACCAAAGTACCCCTGATTTGTAAAATTACCGGAATACCCCAATTTATAAAATTACCAAAATACCCCCGATTAATGAAATTACCGAAATACCCTCGAATTGTGAAATTACTGAAATACCCTTGATTTGTAAAATTACCAAAATACCCCTAATTTGTGAAATACCCCTTAAGGGTAGAATTATCGAAATACCCCTGTTGGGTAGAATTATCGAAATACCCCTGTAGGGTAGAATTACTGAAATACCTCTGTAGGGTAGGATTAACGTAATACCCTTGTAAGGGTAAAATGACCGTTTTACCCCTTGAGGGTAATTGACTCACTTGAGGTACGATTGGACTGATTTGAAGGTAATTGGCTGTTGTGGCTGTGTATGTATGATTGTTTATGGGCATAACATTTCGCATACATGACATACTATATGGGGTTGGGACATTGATACGGAGGAAGTTCTGATAGGGTGGCACGGGTCGCATGATGACTGTGGATCCAGTATTGATCTGTTAAGGTCACACGGGTCGCATGAGACGACTGTGGACCGACGGATGGCTTAAAGCCGCGCAATCTAATTATGGCTCTGTGCTAACCTAAATATGGCTCTGTGCCATCTTGATTATGGCTTTGTGCCAATCGTATTTACCCGTGGCTATGCCTAACATATATACCGATGACTTTGTGTCGATCATATTTACCCGTGGCTGTGTGCCGGTTATATTACCGTAGCTGATGGCTATATGCCGATCTTATTACAGTTACCGATGGCTATGTGCCAATTATGAGACCGTTATTGAAGGCTTAAAGCCGTATAAATACTAGCAGCTAGGCTGCATTATTGGAGAGATTGGCCGGATGGGTTGACGTGGTCCCCACATGGAGAGATGGTTGGTACGGGTGATGAGTTGGCTGGACAGGGTTAGGGTACATGCATGTTTTGCATTGATATGATTTAGGGCTTAGGCCTAGATTATTACCGAATAGGGCTTAGGCCCAGATTGTTACCGAATAAGGCTTAGGCCCAGATTGTTACCGAATAGGGCTTGGGCCCATACCATGACCGTAATAGGGGATTACACACTGAGTTTTTGTAAACTCACCCCGTTTTTAACTGTGTAGGTAATCCCCAGCTTTAGGAGGATCGGTGCTGTGAGGGACTCGGAGATGGCCACACGTCTACAGTTTCTTTATACTTTGGACTATATGTAACATCCCGAAATTGGGCCTAGTAGGATTGGGCCCAATGGGCCTTGTTTTTAAAATTTTTGAGAACGGCATTAATGCAAGTTAGACTTATTAGGTAAGTTATTTTGGAAGGTTAGAGGGCTTCTATGAAGTCCCGGGATCAAATATTAGCTTTGGGGAAATTTTGGTTTTAGGTGAAAAAAAAACCCTAGAAGTTGGCAGGTAGGCCTTAAGAATAAAATGTGGGGAAAAATGACACAAGTGGAGTGTGTGGTGGAGTGGCAAAGTGACGCCACATAAGAGACAAGGGGGTGTTACAATTGTGGTATCAGAGCCTAGGTTCAAAAACTCGGCTGTGGGTTTGGGTTCAAAAAAATGTTTTCAAAAGATGGTTTGGAAAATGGTTTAGAAAAATATATATCTGTTCTTTTTGTTGAAATATGGCACCCGAGTCTCCTGCACCAACTGCATTGTAAGTTTCGATACTTTTCTCGTGTTATATGTTGTATTTTGAATATCTATTACGTGTGTTTGGGTTGGATGTGATGTTCGGATATAGAGTTGATTGCGTTTGAAATATTTATGCGCTTTAATGGTTAGTTTTTTTTTTTTTTAGTATGTGTAGGATTTGAAATTCTAGTTAAAAGTACATTAGGGTTATTGGAATCGAGAGTGCGCAGCGTGAGCATAGCGTTGTAGGTTAGGTGGTACGAATGTTCCTGTAGTTGGAAATTTCGAGGACGAAATTTCTTTAAGGAGGGTAGATTTGTAACATCCCGAAATTGGGCCTAGTAGGATTGGGCCCAATGGGCCTTGTTTTTAAAATTTTTGAGAACGGCATTAATGCAAGTTAGACTTATTAGGTAAGTTATTTTGGAAGGTTAGAGGGCTTCTATGAAGTCCCGGGATCAAATATTAGCTTTGGGGAAATTTTGGTTTTAGGTGAAAAAAAAACCCTAGAAGTTGGCAGGTAGGCCTTAAGAATAAAATGTGGGGAAAAATGACACAAGTGGAGTGTGTGGTGGAGTGGCAAAGTGACGCCACATAAGAGACAAGGGGGTGTTACACTATATTTTTGAGAATCTAGTTTGGGTTCTAATTTTTGTAATAAGGCATTGTAAGTGAAGTTGTGGGTTTTTTTGTTATGGTTTTATAATTGCTATAAGTAGAACATGGTTTTCCAAATTAACTACTATTTTTCAAAATATCATGCTTCCGCAACTATTTTAAATTAAGTTTCCACAACAAGCAAGGTTTTAAAGATAATAATGTTTTACAAGAGAAAGACTTTTAATAAACCACATTTTGAAACTAAGCAAATGAAATATGAGGTTTTAAAGGCAGAAAGTTTTAAATTGTAAGAAGGGTTTCTAATGAAAGCATGGTTTTCAAAAAAAAAAAAAAACTCTTCAATGTGACACGCCAAATTTGGGCCTAACTTCTAGGCCGGGTTTGGGGTGTTACAAATTGAATGGCATATTGTGGTATTGATGTGTTTCGTATTGGTTGATATTGTAATGGTATGAATTATGCTTGAATGAGGTTAATAGAATGCCTATTTTTATGCCATGAATTGTACTATTTGGGTTGATGTAGGTATATGCAAATTGGGTGGCAAAATGGCTTTGTAAATAGCCTATTTTTGTCCACACGGGAAGAGACACGGGTGTGTGTCTCAGCCGTGTGTTACACATGGTTATGTTACACGGCCGTGTGTCCCCTGGTGTTGAATTAAAAATCAAGTCAGTATGCTCCACATGGCTCAGGACACGGGCGTGTGACTTGGCCGTGTGGCGTAAGTCAGTATACCCTACAGGTTTGGCACGGCCTAGCACACGGCCTAACACATGGGCATGTGTGGCCATTTTTAGGGCACACGGGTTAGCCACACGGGCGTGTGTGTTGGCCGTGTGACCCAAGTCAGAGAGTTACATGGGGTCAGAAATGGGCTGGGACACAGCCATGTGATCACATTTCAAATGTCCACACGGCTTGCGACACGGGCATGTCTTTGGCCGTGTGAGACACACTGTCGGGCCACACGGGCGTGTGTCCCCTGTATATTGAAAAAATTTCTAAGTTTTCTAAAAGTTTCATGAATTGTCGGTTTAGTCCCGAACCACTCCTAATGCATGATTTGGGCTTCGTAGGCTCTTAATATGGAAGTTATGGATGATTGTGAATGATGTCTGCTTGAAGTTGAAAAATATATGAGAATTGTGTGTTTAATTGTGTATTAAGTTTGGGAATGCTCCGTAACCCTATTCCGGCATTGAATACAAGTTAGGGGTGTTACAATTTTAATAAATTAAGTAGACAAAATGCAATCAACATAACCCAAATTAAATTTAAGCCATATTAATTAAATTAAACATATCAACATCACAAATATTCATAGACATGTTCATCATAACAACAACAAAATTAAAAAAAGATAGGGAACAAGAATCAAATTCGGTGTTTTCTCTGTGGCTTGGCTAGTTTGCTCCACTCCTCCTTCTCAGCTTGTTCTTGCCGATTCGATGCTTCTATAAACACTTGAATGCTGCTCCAAATGGTGGTTGATTGACTCTTTTTCAAGAGGTGAAATCGGCATGGGAATAGGGGAAGAAAATGAAGAACAATAGAAGGGAATGAAGAGAGAAAAATGAGAGAGAAGTGAAGAGATAAGAAGGGTTGAGATGTGTTTGAAGTGAGCAGACAAGGGGGTATTTATAGGTTGAGAAGACTGCTAAAAATAGCCAAAATCAGTAGCCAAAGACTCCCCCCATGGCCGGCCACACATGTGGCATGTTTGAAGATTTCAAACATGCTATTTTAAGGGAGGGGCAAATCTAAAAAGGCATAAATAGTGGAGGGGTTTGAATGCAATTTGAAGGAGTCTTCAAAGGACATTTTGCAAGCCAAATAATCAGCCAAACAAGCTGATTGGGTCAGCATGCGGGACGGTTTTGGGCTGCCCAGTGCTCGGTTGGATCAATTTTCTCAATTTTTCTCAACTGGGCCACTTTTCATAATTAATTAATAATAATTTATTTAACCCAAATTAAATTGGATTAAAATTAAAATTAATTATATTATGAATTAATACACATAATTTGGACCGTTTTAGGCTGAAAAATTAGTTTACCTTGATGCTTCAAAATTGCTTCTCGGTTTTGCGCTTCTAGTAGTGTCTGCCGAGCCATTTTTTGCCCTTTGTGCAAATCTGTCGAAAATAATCAAAATTAATAAAATTTTGATATAAAATTAAATAAAATTCAACATGTTCATAATTTGAGTGCAATTTAATTATTTTATAATTTTTATATATTTTTCGACAAGAATTTTGCAGAAACTGCATGAATTTGAGTTAAAAAGGACATGAAAAAGTGTATATTTTCGAGTTTCCACAACCCCAAACTTATTTCATTGCTCGTCCCGAGCAATGCACAAATTTGAAAAGAATTTCTCAGAAACACCTTTTAAAAATTACTTTAGAACAACATTCTTCCCAAAATTATGAATTTGGTATACTTATGCTCAAGAACAAGAATTTTGAGGTTTACTCTACATAAGTATAAATATCATTCAAATTAATTGCAATTATTCTTATGATAGCAAAAATAGACTAAATGCTTCCTAATATAGACATGTTAAATCCCTACCAATTTGATTTTATTCCCTTATTCAAGATTAAGCTGCAATCATTAAGTTTAACTTTTACCTTCATATGTTGAACATAGTAATTTCTCTCCAGTAATTTCTCTCCATTAATGTAGGTAGCATACAAACTTGAATCAATAGGTCTTTAAAAAGGTTGTAACGTGGCTAGGCTAGGGGTAGGTAAAATATAGATAAATTTAGGCTAAAACCCTTAGACTCAGCTTCAATTGGACCTTCGAAATAATTACCTTCAATACACCAACTTACTTTGCTTTCACATGCTCTTTTGTACATCTATTTTCTTTCAAGTACATATGCTCTCTTTTTTTGTTCTTTTTCTTTTCTTTTCTTTTTATTCTTTTTTTTTTCATGAGCATTTTACTGTATGTACTACAATTTTTTTGAGCATTTGATACTTCTTTTCAACTCCCCCAAACTTGATTCAAAGAATATTCTGAATAGTATTGAGTCTAGTGTTTGGAACAATTTAAAGATAATTAAGAGAAAAGTGATGGCTAAATATTGCAAAGGTTCAAATAAAATTAGGCCATATAGTCTCAAAGTTGGGCTTCAAAGGATAAAAATTCATCAAGGTTGGCTTGAAAGGCTCAAACGGTCCAAACAAAAGTTGTCTAAATCATTTTCAACATTTCATGCTTCCTAGGATTTCGCCTCAAGAAACTACTATGTCAATTCTAAAGACTTAAACTTTCATGCATGCCTAACTTTCCTAAGGAACTAAAAATTTTATGGTATGATTTGCATGCTTTATTAAAAATAAGTTTATGGCATATTTCAGTTAACATAACAATTATTGAAATAATCGAACTTTATTCATACTGAAGTTTAACATACTTAACAAAATTTCAAATCTTTGAACAAAATATAACCTAATCATAACTAAAAGAAAAATTTATTCTGAGAGGAAATAATTTCAATTTTACGGTCCCCCTACTTAAGATTAACAATGTCCTCATTGTTAAAAGTGAATAGATACTATATACTAGGTAGGATTCTAGAAAAGAGGAGGTGAGTCAATTTGACTACTTAAATACCAAGCTCTCTCTAGATCCAATCCTAGACATGTATATATCTATTGCCACAGTTTGTACTTTGCAACTTGTTCATTTTTATTTATGATTTCCACCTCTTGTTTTATTATGAAAAAATAAAAATTCCTATTAAAACCTAATTATATTAAATAACCTAAGAACGAAAATAAAATAAAGTCAAGATTCTCCCCTTTTATTTATTTGCAGATCCCTCTGAATTCGACTCATCTTTTGCTCCATCGTCTTTGTTTTTGCATGAATTGCTTCGCTCCCTCTTTGATAGTGGACTCCATGGTTCAAATATGAAATCTGGAAACTCAGGCACAAAAATAAACGGGTCATTGTATATTTTCGTAAGAGCGCTTCTCATTGAGTCATCTCGTATTTTTGAATATCTCCAGTAAGCTTGCTGCTGCCACTACATATGTTGCATGATGTCCATCAATTTTGACAGCTCATCTCGAAGATCTGGGCGGGGTGATTGAGTCTTGAACATTGAAGTTGTGATGTCAGGTTCAGTTACTGGTTCGATTGGTTCTGCTTGATCAAGGATTTTAGCTGACTGCATTGGTTCGATCTCTGTGGGATCTTCTTCTTCTTCTTCTTCAGAATCCTCACTCTTTTCAACTCGTTGTTGTAGAATAGAGTCTCCAGCTATTCGGTAGAGGTCCCAATCTGTGATTTTGCCCTAGCTATAACTTGTCTTCTTTACGTTTGCAAGAATTTTAGCTTTCAAGCACAAAATTGTTATCGTAAAGGGAAAGTAAGCTGGGGCAGAACGTCTAGCGGCTCTCTCAGGATGATTTTTCCCACATCAATGGTCATTCCAGTTAAAATCGTCTAATGAAATTGTAGTCCCATGTGAAATGGGCATAAGGCTAAATCAAATGAAATAGAACCATACCTTCGCTAGTGGTGTCAAATATTCTCTGCGACAAGTGTGAATTCCTTGCTTTGACACAGTCCACTTAGAACCTAGAACTGTAAGTTCCTCGAGAATTTCTTGCAGATTTTCAGACTCAATATTGCTCATCAAGGAAGAATATTTGTCATCTTCGAAATTAGGTAATTCAAAGAATTCATTAATAGCTTTTGAGGTTATTTGTACCTTGATTCTGCGAGCAGAAACTTCCGTCAATTCGCTTGAGGTCAAATTCGCGTAAAATTCACGAACTATTTAACGCCTCGAATTTGTGTAACATCCCAAAATTGGGCCTAGTAGGATTGGGCCGATTGGGAATTGGGCTTTAGGAAAATTAGAATATTATTTATTTTTGTGTTGGCTTGGGTATGAATTTTGTGTGATAGCATAGTCTTGTGAAGGCTTGTTTTTATTTAGGAAGTTAGAATAATTTTTAGTTTGGGATATTTAATGAAGTAGGATTAAGTAAGCTTGACACTTAAGTTAATTAAGTGTTCATTTAAAGTATAAGAGGAGTAAGTGGCAAGTTGGTTAAGGAGCTTGAAAGGTAGCTTGAGGTTAGAGGTTCGAGTGGTATGTTTAGCATTTTGAAGGTTTATTTTTGTGTATTAGCATTGATGGCGGTCAAACTTATTTATGATAGGTGGACTAATAACTTTTGGTAAGTTGAATTTATGATTAAGGAAAGCTTAATTTAGGGATAAGAATCTTGAACTTATGGCATGATAAGGGGACAAAGGCATGGAATAGGGAGGATGTTTTGGAAAGTAATCCTAGGCTTTAGTGCATGTATGTGGACGGCATGGGTGTCTAGGTGGGTGGCTGAATTTTGTTAGGTGGTTTAGGGGTGGAATATTTGGCCAATTCCTCTTTTGTGCATCTTTTTGCATTTTGCTTTTCCTCTCCAAAAACTCTTCTTTGGCCGAATGTTTATTGTACATTTTGTGCAAATTTTGCTTTTGTTTTAGCCTTCATTTCATTGAACCAAAAATACTATTTTCTTTCTCTCATCTTTCCACTTGAAACTAAAACTTCATTTTGGCATTTTATGCACTTTTCTTTTTGGTAAACAAAGAGTTGGCCGAATCTTTCAACCCCATTTTCTCTCTTTTCTTCCTTTGATTTGTGCTCAAACACAAATCCCTTTTTCTTTCATTTGGCCGAACCTCTTTCTTCCTCAAATCCTCTTTTCTTTTCTTTCTTCCATTGTTGATTAAACCGAATCCCCATTCACTCATTGTTATTCTCTTTTCTACTTATATTCCCTCACTTTTATTCACATATTTTTCTCCTTTCATTACTATATAGCCGAAATCTTTCCTTCTCCATTAGAGTTACTTTGTTCGAATATCAAGGGAGCACAAGATCCTTTTTGGGATTCTTTTTCAAGCATTAGTAAGAGGGAAGCCATAGCCATTAAGGGAAGCTTTTGGGATTTATTCTCTAAGGAAAGGTGGTAAGTAACATCTGGCTATAGGCTTTGGTTATGAATAGATGTGCAAGCTAATTATTATCAAGTGTTTTGGTAGGAATCTCGATAGGACAAGTGACAAATACGGAATTCGGTGAATTGGAGGAAACAACGTCTCGGGATTTCGCTAGTATATTCGAGAATTGCTAGAAAATAGGTGTGTAAGATCTCTATACACACTTTATTAATTTACGTGCTATTATTATTTGCCTTAGATCTTTTGGTTGTGATTTGCTTATGGCTAAGCATGGAATTGTAAGTCCCTAATTTGTAATTTTTGATATATGATTTGTATGCCATTACATGATGTTAAATGCTATGACATGAAACATGATAATTGATATATAAGCATGTGATGGTGGGATTGATGAGAGGAGGGGATGAATTATGGACTGCGTCGCCGTGGTTTTGACCACAAGATGGGTTGGCCCCATCAGATTATTGTGACCTATGGTCATCGGTGGTTTTGACCACAACGATTGATTAATTGCGACTAAGTCCCGGTGGTTTGGTACCACCGATGGTTTTGACCACATTTGATAAATTGTGACTCATGGTCATCGGTGGTTTTGACCACACGATGGGTTGGCCCCATCATCTGATTTGTGACTCTAAGTCATCAGTGGTTTTGACCACCAGTGGTTTTGACCACACGGGGTAGAAAAGGAGTATGGATGGCTAGTTGGGTTGCATGTGCATGTTTATTAATGACTTGTGTATGAGTTACTTTACCGGGTGGGGATTACACATCGAGTCTTGGTGACTCACCCCTTTCCTTAACATTTTGCAGATGAGTAGATCGCGGAAATGGAGCCGGATGGACTCGAGGTGGCCATGCAGTGGAGTTTTTAATAAATGAATTTTGGGTTTTATTATCTTCCTTTTGGATTTATGTTGTTTAATTGTAATAAGGCCTCCTAGGATTATTTTATTATTCCTGCATGTTTTGAATGTTTTGTTTAAACTATTCGATGATGTTAAAACGGATGCACATGTTTTTTCAAATTAAACGCAAAATGTTTTAAGGTACCATCGGGTACATTTGAAATTTGTAAACAACTCGACTCAACAAATATTTATTAAGTATGGTTTTTAACAAAGAAATTTAATTTAAAAGGCATTTCGACAAATTTTAAAATCAGTCTTAAAATGGTTTTCAAAATGTTTTCTCTGTAGCAAACCAAATTTGGTCGTAATGTTTGGGCCGGGTTTGGGGGTGTTACAAAATTGGTATCAGAGCCCAGTTCAAAGCTCGACTGTGGGGGCCCAAGGCCTAAAATGTTTTAGTAGGCCTTTGAGAAATATTTTTGGTTTTTAATAAGCATGGCACCGAGTCTCCGGCACCAACCTGCCCAAGTAAGTATCTCTGACTTTTTTTGTATGAATTATATTCTGTAGAAGGGTAGGAAGCATGGGACGTAGATAGTGATAGTATTTTAAACTTTAGGACTAGTTTACTCCAAACAAAGACATAAGACTTTAATGGCCTAATTAAAACCAACCCGTGACCAAGTCGCCAGAGTTAGGGTGTGGTAACCTTGGTGCGCATGTCTCAGGATTGGATCGGAAGAGCTTGGTACTTAGCGGTCCTCGTGACTCACCTCCTCTTCGCGAGATTCCTGCAGTGCGTAGCTTCGGTTCACCCTAACCAAGAGGACTCGGTCATAGGCAAAACCCTAAATAAAACCCGAAAGGGACTAGCCATGTTTTAAGAAAAACTTCGGTTTTAAAATCACTAAATTATCTCTTTTAGATAGTAGGACAAATTTATCTTCAAAAATTATCAAATATTCCCGGTTTATCAAAATTACCAAAATGCCCTTAGTGGCAAAATTACGAAAATACCCTTGGTTTCTAAAATTACCATATTACCTCGATTTGATTAAATTTTTATTTTGTTTATGTACGTGAAATTTTGTATTTCAAATAATACCCTGACTTTGGAAAATTTACAAAATTACCCCTGATTGACAAAATTACCAAAATAACCCTGGTTTTCAAAATTTTGCTGTACCTTTAAATTGCGAAATTTACAAGGAATACTCCTCAGTAATAGAAGTTACAAAATGTTTTGATTCATTAAAGTTTTAAAATTTTCTTGATTTATTACAAAAATACCCTGTAGGAAAATGACGAAAATACCCTTGGGTTAGAAACGGACAGAAATGCCCGAAGAGTGAATAAGTATGAAAGGTATAGGGAATGGATGTACTTTTCTGTGTAAACTAGGATAGAAGACTTAAAACTTTGATTGATCGAAAGAATCTCTATTAAATTCTTTTCATAAAATTTCTTAGCGAATAACCAAGTGAAACATGTACTAATTCATAAAATTTCCTAATCAGATTAAAGCACGATAGTTAGAATGAGCTCTCGAGATCGTGGTCGTCATGAACATGGTAAAGGCCGATTGTGCTAGGGTTAGATCGTCGGTACCGAGGCATATTTTTCAAAATGGAGGCGTTAGCATCGCTAGTGCTGTGACGGAGTATCATGATCAAGTTCGGTTTGATGAGCTGACTCAGATAGTTATAGGAATCGGTGAAGCATTTTGAGTTTGGTCTGTAGACTGTAAGAAGTATAGAAATCACGGTTCTCTAGGGTCACAATTTCATTCTGTAAATCGGTATGATCGAACTTATTGGCTTGCGATTACTGTGGAAGGTGTCATCCGGGAGAATATTGGAAGAGGGTTAGAGCATGCTTGAGATGCGGGTCTAGTGAGCATAAGGCTCGGGATTGTTTTCTCACCCTTAAGTCAGGTATGTTTTGATTGGAAGTGATGATTGAGCGTAGGAAAATTTTTGGTATAAGTGGTAGATAATGGTTTGCGATGGTGGATTAGATGTCTGGTTATGGGAAAAAGGATTCAAGATTTTGTTAAAAGTACATTGTGGTTTTATTAAGATCAGAGTGCGCAGCAAGAACTTAGTGTGGCGAGATAGGATGTACGACGGTTAGTTAGTTGGAAATTTCGAGGACGAAATTTCTTTAAGGAGGGTAGAATTGTAACATCCCAAAATTGGGCCTAGTAGGATTGGGCCGATTGGGAATTGGGCTTTAGGAAAATTAGAATATTATTTATTTTTGTGTTGGCTTGGGTATGAATTTTGTGTGATAGCATAGTCTTGTGAAGGCTTGTTTTTATTTAGGAAGTTAGAATAATTTTTAGTTTGGGATATTTAATGAAGTAGGATTAAGTAAGCTTGACACTTAAGTTAATTAAGTGTTCATTTAAAGCATAAGAGGAGTAAGTGGCAAGTTGGTTAAGGAGCTTGAAAGGTAGCTTGAGGTTAGAGGTTCGAGTGGTATGTTTAGCATTTTGAAGGTTTATTTTTGTGTATTAGCATTGATGGCCGGTCAAACTTATTTATGATAGGTGGACTAATAACTTTTGGTAAGTTGAATTTATGATTAAGGAAAGCTTAATTTAGGGGATAAGAATCTTGAACTTATGGCATGATAAGGGGACAAAGGCATGGAATAGGGAGGATGTTTTGGAAAGTAATCCTAGGCTTTAGTGCATGTATGTGGACGGCATGGGTGTCTAGGTGGGTGGCTGAATTTTGTTAGGTGGTTTAGGGGGAATATTTGGCCAATTCCTCTTTTGTGCATCTTTTGCATTTGCTTTTCCTCTCCAAAACTCTTCTTTGGCCGAATGTTTATTGTACATTTTGTGCAAATTTTGCTTTTGTTTTAGCCTTCATTTCATTGAACCAAAAATACTATTTTCTTTCTCTCATCTTTCCACTTGAAACTAAAACTTCATTTTGGCATTTTATGCACTTTTCTTTTGGTAAACAAAGAGTTGGCCGAATCTTTCAACCCCATTTTCTCTCTTTTTTTCCTTTGATTTGTGCTCAAACACAAATCCCTTTTTCTTTCATTTGGCCGAACCTCTTTCTTCCTCAAATCCTCTTTTCTTTTCTTTCTTCCATTGTTGATTAAACCGAATCCCCATTCACTCATTGTTATTCTCTTTTCTACTTATATTCCCTCACTTTTATTCACATATTTTTCTCCTTTCATTACTATATAGCGAAATCTTTCCTTCTCCATTAGAGTTACTTTGTTCGAATATCAAAGGAGCACAAGATCCTTTTGGGATTCTTTTTCAAGCATTAGTAAGAGGAAGCCATAGCCATTAAGGGAAGCTTTTGGGATTTATTCTCCTAAGGAAAGGTGGTAAGTAACATTCGGCTATAGGCTTTGGTTATGAATAGATGTGCAAGCTAATTATTATCAAGTGTTTTGGTAGGAATCTCGATAGGACAAGTGACAAATACGGAATTCGGTGAATTGGAGGAAACAACGTCTCGAGATTTCGCTAGTATATTCGAGAATTGCTAGAAAATAGGTGTGTAAGATCTCTATACACACTTTATTAATTTACGTGCTATTATTATTTGCCTTAGATCTTTTGGTTGTGATTTGCTTATGGCTAAGCATGGAATTGAGTAAGTCCCCTAATTTGTAATTTTTGATATATGATTTGTATGCCATTACATGATGTTAAATGCTATGACATGAAACATGATAATTGATATATAAGCATGTGATGGTGGGATTGATGAGAGGAGGGGATGAATTATGGATCTATCGTCGAGTGGTTTTGACCACAAGATGGGTTGGCCCCATCGATTATTGTGACCTATGGTCATCGGTGGTTTTGACCACAACGATTGATTAATTGCGACTAAGTCCCGGTGGTTTGGTACCACCAAAGTGGTTTTGACCACATTTGATAAATTGTGACTCATGGTCATCGGTGGTTTTGACCACACGATGGGTTGGCCCCATCATCCGATTTGTGACTCTAAGTCATCGGTGGTTTTGACCACCAGTGGTTTTGACCCACGGGGTAGAAAAGGAGTATGGATGGCTAGTTGGGTTGCATGTGCATGTTTATTAATGACTTGTGTATGAGTTACTTTACTGGGTGGGGATTACACACCTGAGTCTTGGTGACTCACCCTTTCCCTTAACATTTTGCAGATGAGTAGATCGCGGAAATGGAGCCGGATGGACTCGAGGTGGCCATGCAGTGGAGTTTTTAATAAATGAATTTTGGGTTTTATTATCTTCCTTTTGGATTTATGTTGTTTAATTGTAATAAGGCCTCCTAGGATTATTTTATTATTGCTGCATGTTTTGAATGTTTTGTTTAAACTATTCGATGATGTTAAAACGGATGCACATGTTTTTTCAAATTAAACGCAAAATGTTTTAAGGTACCATCGGGTACATTTGAAATTTGTAAACAACTCGACTCAACAAATATTTATTAAGTATGGTTTTTAACAAAGAAATTTAATTTAAAAGGCATTTCGACAAATTTTAAAATCAGTCTTAAAATGGTTTTCAAAATGTTTTCTCTGTAGCAAACCAAATTTGGTCGTAATGTTTGGGCCGGGTTTGGGGGTGTTACAATTTGGGCCTAGAAGTATTGGGCCATGAGTATGGGTCCGTAAGGAGGCTGTAAATAGGTATTTAATTGTGCAAGGAAAAGACACAAATAAATAATTTCTTGAGTGGTTAAGGGTCCTGAGAAGTGTTGGAGAAGTCCTGGGTTCAAACCTGGGCTTTACCAAAAATTTTGGTTTTAAGTGAATAAAACCCTGGATGCTTGGATGTAGGCCTTTTAAACTATTGTTTTAAAAAAAATGACACAAGGAAGCATGTGGTCTAGTGGTTGTGGCGTCATTAAGGTTGTAAGGGAGCCTAGGTTCAAGTCTTGGCTCTTGTAATTTATTTTGGTTTTTCTTTTAAAGGAAACTGGACTTTGGCCTATAGACCTTTTTATTAATTGAGGATATTTTGTGACACAACAGAGCTTGTGGTAAGGAGGCAAGTGGCGTGTTGAGCTATTGAGGGGGGCTTGGGTTCGAATCCCCTTGCAAGCAAAATTCAATTATTTTGCTACATGGGGATGGTAAGTGGTTGAATTGGATTGAAACTCTGGAAGGTTGTTGTGGACTTGGTAAAAGGGTGAAGTTTGAATTGGTCATGGAGAAAATGTAGGAGGAAAAAGGGGAATTTGAATTGGATGGTGGAGAGGTTGGAGGAGGGATTTTAGGAGCGGTTTAAGGGTGGTGGATGGTTTGAGTAATTTGGGGAGGAAAATTCGGGATTTTGAAAGGATAGAAGGGTGTGTGCCGAATGAGAATTTTGGCTTATCAGAAATCGGCTTTGAGTAGTCTTTTACTCTCTAATTCGGTGGCTTGAAACATTTTTGGTTATTTTTTCTTTCTTGGAGGCCGATTTGTGCTAAGAGTGTGGGCAGTATCTTTTCATTTTTGGTCATATCGAATACCTTTCGGGTTCTTCTGTTCTCTACTTTGCATTCCTCTGAAAACCTCCTGTCAAACCGATTCTTTTTCTCTTCTCTACCTCTTCACACTTTTGCCGAATATTTCTTTTCTCTCTCAATTGGTTGATGTGTTTTTGGCCAAACACATTGTTATCTCCTCTCTTCTTTCTTTTGGCTTTTCTCATTTCCCTCCTCTTTTGCTAGAGCTGAATAACCTCTGAACTTCTGTGCTAGTCAAATACTTGGTCTCAAGGGAGTGCGATTGTTTCTTCTCGTGCCTCGATTTATGGGTGTGTTGTGGTGGTGGCCAAATACTTCTGTCTCTCAGTATTAATTCCAAAGTTTGGGTAAGTTGTGATACTCCTGGCTCAATTATTGACGTATATGATATTAGTTATTGAGTCGCGATTGGGATGCAGGTAGGTTTTTTTAGGGCTTGAAGTGAAGTATTCTCCTGCGACGGCCTGAGTGAGATTGATTAAGGCGGGTGATAGGTAAGCCTCCGAACAGGAGTTTTGGGTTAAGGTTCTCTTCAATTGATTGATAAGCGACTAACCGAAGTTTCTGATTGTGTTAGGTTGGTGTTCTTGTGGGTTAGTCGCGCACGTTTGCAATCAGGTGTGTATTTTTACCCTGTACCTGATAGTCGACTGATAAGCCGAAGGTGTGTAGAAATACCCTCGATTTGTGAAATTACCAAAATACCCTCTGTTGGATTGCCGGTACCCCCATGGCGCAGCAAAAAAAATAATTCCAGCGACCCAAACCATGGATCCATGTGCAAGGAATGAAATGGGGTGAAATAATGGTTTCGAAATTACCGAAACTTCAATCTGAGTAGACAGCGATGCCTTGGCAACAAGAATCCTGATCTACTATCGAACCAAGCCGCAACCTTTTATGATTTCGACCTCTACGTAATCCACCCAGTTTGACGATGAACGGAAGAAATCTCCAAAACTGTTTTGGAGGTTTCTTTTCTTGACGGCTGCTAGACCTCACAAGCAAAGTTTTTTTTGGTTTTCTTTATCATTTTTTAGGGTTTTTAAAAGATCTCACTTTCTAACTTTTTTATAATTGGTATATATATAATGAATCATAATTCATAAAATTTTTTATCCGAACATAATAATCATAATTTAAAAATAAATAAATAAATATAATAATGTTTTAACCGAAAATTATAATTACATTAATTATAGCAAGGATTTCGGTAAATTATATTTATTTAAATTTATATACGAGCCAAATTCATATATTAATAGAACTATGTTCTCATTACGTGTACAACATCCTTGTACATATAATATGTTCAATATTTGATTGCCCAATTAAATTAATTCTATAATTAATTTAATTCATGTGACAACCAAACACAATACCAACTATGTTTTATTCTGCTCATTTCAACCACAGGGTGTGACCCTGTAGGTTCTTGTAACGTTAGCAGTAACACTAGAACGATTCTAATGTTACAAACAATGAGTGGCATCTAGCAATGCATCATTGCTACCTAAGTTACAAGAAGTCATGATTCGACATAACCTTTTTGTGATTAACCTTTCATGCATTAATCCTTAAGTCCTTTATCTCTAGAATGAACACAAGTCATGGAAAAGTCACACTTGCATAGTCCATCCCATGTTTCTTGATATCTTGAGTAGACTATGATATACATATAAGTATGACATCTCATATCAACTTATTTGAGCATGGCCATGCATTTCAAGTCTCACTCAATCAAGTGGCCTAAGATATTACTCCCATTATGTAGGAGGGACTTATCCTATATTGATCAACCATATCCCTCTACATAGATTGTGGTATATCCAACATCAGCCTTTATAGAACAACCAGTTACGGTGTACGTTTGACTGTATTAAAATATACAACTCACGATGTTGGGATAATGATGATCTCAAGTCTGAGGATCATATACATATTAATCACTATGAGTAATGTTGTGACAATTACATAATAATCCAAGAAACATACTCATAGTGGGTCTGTCCAATATGTTGTTCTCTAACACAAATATTCATGCATTGATTTTGACACTCCATATCAATGACAACTCTTTATCATCAATAAACTACATGTTAGTCTTAATGCATTATTGTTGTCCTAGTCAACAATAATACTTGACTAAGGATCTTTTAAGAATAATCATATTATTCTCAGGACATTATTATAAAACAGTTTATTTGTACACACAGAAAAAAAAACTGAAATAATAATGAAAACGGCTTATATTAATAAACATGGTAAATCAAGTATGTTATTAAAACCATCTCATGATTAATCTTTGGGCATACTCTTACACCCTCGAATTGTGAAATTACCGAAATACCTCGATTTGTGAAATTACCGAAATACCCTCGATTTGTGAAATTACCAAATACCTCGATTTGTGAAATTACCAAAATACCCTCGATTTATGAAATTACCGAAATACCTTCGATTTGTGAAATTATCGAAATACCCTCGAATTATGAAATTATCGAAATACCTCGATTTGTGAAATTACCAAAATACCCTCGATTTGTGAAATTACCGAAATACCCTCAATTTATGAAATTACTGAATTACCCTCGATTTGTGAAATTACCAAAATACCCTCGATTTGTGAAATTACCGAAATACCCTTAATTTGTGAAATTACCGAAATACCCCCGATTTACAAAATTACCAAAATACCCTTGTAGGGTAGAATTACTGAAATACCCCTGTAGGGTAGAATTACCGAAATACCCCTGAAGGGTAGGATTACCAAAATACCCTTATAGGGTAAAATGACTATTTTTCCTTGTGGGTAAATGATTGACTTAGGCTATGAATTTGACTAATTTGATCGTGATCGTATGACTGTGTTTTAACTGACTTGACTGTGGTCGTGTGACTGATATGCTTTAATAAGTGTTTAAATGACTGTTACTGAACATGGCCATTTTGCATACATGTGTAATGATTGAGTATGACATACACGACATTCTGCATTGGGGTTGGGATTCTAATTTGGAGGAAGTACAATACTAGTGGCTCTGCCACATTTTTACTGTTCTAGTGGCTTCACCACGTATTCTGATTTTAGTGGCTGGGCCACGTTTACTGTTGCTAGCAGCTTTGCTGCGTTACTATTAGCAGCTATGCTGCGATATTGGTGTGTTAGCTGGGTGGGTCGACTTAGTCCCCACATGGTGAGTTGGCTGGTACGGGTGGTGTGTTGGCTGGATTGGGCTGGGATGCATCCTCATACTGTGCATATCTATTTATGAGATCTGTCACTATGTTGGGCTTAGGCCACTTGTTCTATTATTGGTTTGGGCTAGGCCCAATTGATTCTGTTATGGGCTGTGGCCCAAATGATATTGTAGTGGGTTTTGGCCCACGTATGCTCTGAGCTGGACTGTACTGTTACTGTTATAAGGCTTTGGCCCAGATTGTTTCGGTTTTGTTTCTGTATACTGTTACTCTAGTAAGGGGATTACACACTGAGTTTTTGTAAACTCACCCTGTTTTTAACTGTGCAGGTAATCCCTAGCGTTAGGAGGATCGGTGCTGCGAGGGACTCGGAGGTGACCACACGACTGCGGCTGTTATGCTTTGGACTTTATATATGTTTTAAATTCCGTTTTGGGTTTTAAATTCTGTAATAAGGCCTCTCTAGATTTAATTCTGAATTTGGGATTTTGTTGCGTTTTATATCTGTTAGACGTAGACGAGTTTTCAACCCAATTACCGTTTTTTTAAAAAACATATGTTTTAAACTGATTTGCCTTATAACACCCCTAACCCATATCCATCGCCGGATTAAGGTTAAAGGTATTACCTGACGAATTGGAAATGTTTACAGACATTTCATAAAACAAGTTATCAATTTCAATCACTATGTCCCTTAAATAGGTCACCGAGACCTTAAGCATGCTTTAGAGAAGGGTCGGGACTAAACCGAACACTTAAGAAAGTTTTCTAAATTTCAAGCATTCTTCAATACTGTTGAGGTCACACACCCGTGCAATCAGCCGTGTGCCTCACACGATCACTAGACACTCCCATGTGTCCAGGCCGTGCCAAAACAGAGCATGTATTCTGACTTCCCCACACGGCCACCAAGCACGCCCGTGTGCTAAGGCCGTGTACTCTTAAGCAATACACTGGCTTATCCCCATGGCCACCAGGCATGCCCGTGTACCATGGCCGTGTACTCTTAGGCTATATACTGACTATATCCCACGGTCACTAGGCACGCTCGTGTGCCATAACCGTGTAGACAAAACAGGCCATTTGCAAGGCCAACTTGCCACCCACACATGGGTCATACCTACAAGCATCAATATAATACCAATTCATGCTTTCAAATATATTCAATCACACCATTTCATGCATTATTCAATCACCAACTAAACCATTTACTACCATGCTCATTATCATCACAACTAAAGCCATTTTAAGTGACAACTATACACTTCAAAACATATATAATTCAAACATCATGTAATCCATATCAAAGTTCAACTTCAAACCACATATTTCCCAATCAACTAAGTCATGAAATATACCATATTCATAGCTCATTCATCAATTCAACATCTTTCAACTTCCAAGCCAAATCACATGGCAAGTATTAAACCTTTCAAAACATATCATAACATCTAGCCTATACATGCCATAGTTCATCTATATACATCTTTCCAAAAGTACCAAAATAAATTACCGATAGTGTGATTGTTATGCTGACGATCCCCGGATCCGAACTAGCCTCCATCGACATCGCAAAGTAGAGAAACAAATCACACTGATAAGCTTTCCAAAGCTTAGTAAGTTCGTAACATAACACATTTAAATCAAACAAACCACCACATAGATTATTTCGCATATACATATATATATATATAGATTATTTCGCATATACATATATATATACATCATATCATCCAAAACTAATATGTTCATTTAACATTTCATAATCTCATTAATAGATTCATCAACCACATAGGTTCCGAGCGTACCTTAGCCAACACCTAGTAATCAATTACATTTGCTACTCAATACTCACTTTCCCCTTTCGATCAACTTCCGTCTCTTCTTCGATTCAATCGCACACTTAGTGCCCAGATATTTAGCCGAAGCTTAATTAACATCGCACACATAGTGCTTTTATATCAAATCGCTCTTCAATCGGTATCGCACACACAGTGCCAACCACAAAGTTGAAGTTTATTTTATTTCGCACACACAGTGCCAACCACAAAGTTGAAGTTTATTTTATTTCGCACACACAGTGCTAAGATATCAATCACGTTTTCGAATACGCACACTTAGTGCCACATAACTCAAACTCAAACTCTCACATAGCATCCACATTTCAATATCATTATAACATTCATTTCATAGCATTTAACATAACTAAATATTCGTATTATGCCCGAACTTACCTCGGACGTTGAACTATCGAAATGGTCGATCAATCGAGCACTTTATCTTTGCCTCGATCTCGATCCGAACCTCTCCACTCTTGGTCTATACACATTCAAATTCAATCCATTCAATTCCCAAATCATTCATTTTAGTCCAAACACACATATTTAGGGCATTTTACAAAATAACCCTCACATTTTCACATTTCGACACTTTAGTCCCTAATTCACAAAATCATCAAATTCACATAATTTGTTTCCACACAATCCTAGCCAAATTTTCCTTGTATTCATACAAGCCCACATATTTCATTTATTTCAAAATTTTTCCCCTCAATTTATACTTTTCTCAATTTAGCCCAACATACTCAATTTCACCAAAAATCCAAATACAAACTATGTTAACCCAACATCAAGTTTTCATATTTCACTATCAACTAGCACATAGCTCAACATTCATCAATGGCTCATCACAAAAACATCATCAATTCACAAAATTACAACATGGGTTAGCTAGAGCACGAAACAACGATCACGAAAACATAGAAATTATAAAAAACCGAAATCAAACATACCTTGAATTGAGCTTAGAAATGGTCGAATGCCCTAGCTCTTTCTTATTTTCTTTTTCTTTTCTTTGTTTCGTTCATAGTAGAAAGATGAACACAAGGTTAATGGCTTTTTAATGCCTTTGTTTTATTATAATAATTTTTAATATATAATATTAATTTTACTTATAAAATTAAACGTATAAAAGCATATAATATATACATGTTGCCGTCCACTACTAAATAAAATGGCCTAATTGCAATATAAATCCTCCATATTATAAAGACAACAACAATTAGGCATATAACAATCAGCACACAACATTTTACACTTTATGCGATTTAGTCCTTTCTCTAATTCGACACACAGTCGAAAAAAATTATCACACAGAATTTTCACACAGGCTATATCACATATTATTCACACAGAAAGTAATATTAAAATATTATTCTGACCTCAGATTTGTGGTCTCGAAAGTACTATTCTGATTAGGGTCTAAACCGGGCTGTTACAATTCTCCCCCCTTAGGGATTTTCGTCCCCGAAAATCTTACCAGTAAATAGATGCGGATATTGCTCTCTCATAACGTTTTCAGACTACCACGTAGCCTTTTCAATTCCGTGTTTGTGACATAATACTTTCACTAAGGAAATTCTTTTGTTTCTCAACTCTTTAGTCTCTCGTGCCAAAATTCGAATCGGTTCCTCACTATACGGCAAGTCTGACTGAATCTCAACCTCAGTAGGAGCAATTACATGAGACGGGTCAGATCTGTACCATCGAAGCAACGACACGTGAAACACGTTATGAATCTTTTCTAACTCTGGTGGTAACATCAATCTATAAGCAACTGACCCAACACGCTCAATGATCTCATACGGTCTGATGAACCTCGGACTCAGTTTGCCTTTCTGGACAAATCGAAATATTTTCTTCCACGGAGATACTTTCAAAAACACTTTATCGCCAACTTCGAATTCAATATCTTTTCGTTTCAAATCTGCATAAGACTTTTGACGATCCGAAGCGCTTTCAAATCGCATCACGTATCACTTTCACTTTGCTCGGTCTCTTTTATAAGATCAACCCCGTGAATCTTATTCTCACTTAGCTCAGTCCAATACAATGGAGTTCGACATTTTCTACCATAAAGAGCCTCATACGGTGCCATTTTGATACTAGGTTTGTAACATCCTAGAATTAGGGGTTCTGCATTTTATGTTTTTCTCGTGTACTTGGCTTGTTCTGCTTGTTATTTAGATGTGCTTGGGGGTCTTGGGGAGGCTCGGGTTCAAGCCAGAGCCTTGGTAAAATTTTGGTTTTTGAGAATAAGGGGGGAGAGCTAGGGGGAAATAGGCTTTAAGGATATTCATTCGCGTTGAAAGACACAAGGTGAGCATGAGGTGGAGTGGTTGTGGTGTCACTAGCAGAGCAAGGGGGAAGGAGTTCAAATCCCATCTGTTACATGGTGGAGCTTTATTTTTATGCTCAAGATGGTGAAGTGTTGGCATTCGGCTGGGACTCTTCTAGGAGAAGTTCGAATGAGTCAAATCATTTGAAATGGATGGATGAGAGGTGTTTGAGGAGTTGAATTGGTCAAACCAATTTGAAAGGGTGATGGGGAGAATTTGGTGGAGCAAAACAAGGGATTTGGTGTGTGGTGGAGGTGTTGGCCGAATGTGGGGGTCTTTGAGGGGGGAATTTCGGTCATGTAAAGGGGTCTTTTGTGAGAGTTTTCAGTTTGGAGTCATGTGAGTGTGTGCCGAAATTGTGGAAGTATTTTCTTAGCTTTTGTGTGTTTGAAGAGCATTCTCTTCTTTTTGGTCAATCGTGTTTCACTTTTAGTTATCTCACTAATTACCGAAACCTTAGTCATTTGGGGGGCTTACTCTTCATTTCTTCATCTCACCGTAAACGTTATCTTTTCTCTTCTTGGTTGTGGACAAACACTAAAAGCTGAATCTCCCTTGTTCATCTTCCACAACTTATTTTCTCACGATAACCGAACCTCTCCTCACTCATATCATTTCTCTTTTCATTTCATATCTCTTTCTCTTCTACACTCTTTACCATAGCCGAATTTCTCTTATCTTCCCTCTCGGTTTTCTCACCATAACTGAAACCTCTTTTCTCCTTCAACTCGTCAGTAAACGCAAGGTAAGAGCAATTCTGTTCATCTTTTTATTTCTCTTTTTGGTCTTGGGTTGCTCTTAGTCGAAGTGGCTATCTCTTTTAATGTTAGATTTCGGCTAATCCCTCCTTTTCTTCTCTCATTATGGAACGTTTACCTGGTGAACCCCATTAGCCAAACATGTTGAAGTCTGAAGGTTGAAGGTTCGTTGATTGCCGAATCTTACCATTCATTCAGGTTCTTAAGCAGTAAGGGCCGAATCTCCTACTTGGGTCTTTCAAAGAGTAGGTAACACTTTCTTTGCCCTTCTTTTAGTTGTGGCCAAATAGTGATGTATTAGCCGGGCACTCATTACCTCGATCTTGCGTGGTGTTGTTTATCTATGTGTAAGGGTTCGATTCTCGATTGATCAAGAACCTGCTAGTGTCGAATCAGGGGAACCAGTCAAGAGGATAGAACTAATCTGCATTGATTTTTAAGGTAAGGAGTCATCTTTCGGATTCTTGGCTATTCTTCCTTTTCGTTGTGAGTCCGCTTAACCAAATTCCCTTATTAGACAACCAACGTTTCTCTCTGAGTACTGATCAAGTCTCTTTATGGATGTGAGTGCTAGCCAATCTAAGGAGGGGAGTAGACTCGTAGCCTCTACTCCTAAGTTCAAACGACGTGTTGTGTCAGCGGTTCGAGACTTTCTGCCGGGTTGTAGTAGAGAGCCGACATCTGCTTGGGATAGGCAAATCGCTGTTATTCCCGCTAGTGAGAGTGTCGACGATCTAGAGTGTTTAGTTCTTCGCGTAATCAAGTGGGTAATGCTTACACCTTTTTTTATTCTTTTACGTTAATAACTGTGTTGGCTGAAAGCCGAAACGACTGTATCGATAGTTGAGATACCCTTGTGGGTAAGGTTGGAGGCACCAGGTAAGTACCTTTATGATTCTATCTTTCAAATAACATGGCGTAAATATATGCATGATTTGATTATCTGTTGTACATTGGGAGTATGATTGCAATCATCATATTATGATAATGTGTTGCATGGGCTTTGGGATATGATATTGAAAGGGGAAGTGTAATTCAGTGACTCTGTCACAGTGGTTTGGCACCACATATATTATCAGTGACTGTCACAGTAGTTTGGTACCACGTGGGTTGGCCCCACATATATATTTATCAGTGACTGTCACAGTGGTTTGGTACCACAGTGGTTTGGCACCACATATACATTTATCAGTGACTCTGTCACAATGGTTTGGTACCACAGTGGTTTGGTACCACAGTGGCTTGGTGCCACAGGTGTTTGGCTGGTTCAGGTGATGTAGAGGGCTACGGCCCAATGTGCATCTGTGGGCTTAAGGCCAGATTGCGTTCGTAAGGGGAATTATACACTGAGTCTTGGTGACTCTGTAACGCCCCGTACCCGAGACTGATGCTAGGGCTGGATACGAGACATTACCATACTTGGATTCACTTAAACATTCTCTTATAGGTGGAAAAAATTCGTTCCGACATAAAAACTTCCCTTTCTTAGTGTAATCATACATTTCACGGGCCTATAAAGCCTTAGGCACATAACCGATAACTTCCATAACTTAATCGAAAACTTTTCTTTGAAGTAGGGTTCACACGCCTATGTGACTTAGAACACGCCCGTGTACCCTTAGACACGCCCATGTCTACAGACCGTGGGGAGTTACTGAATATATTCACACGACCGTGCATGATTAGACACGCCCGTGTATAGACACACACGCCCATGTCCCCAGTCCGTGCCTAAAAACCCAGGCATTCTGCCAATTTGCCCATAGCCAAAGCACGCCCGTGCTGCCCAACCGTGGTCGACACTGATTAAATCCACACGACCTGAACACGCTTGTGTCCTAACCATGTGTCATACACGGCTCATACAAACGGCCGTGGGATATGACCGTGGTATATCCTGACTCATAACATTATGGTGCAGGGTACACACGGCCTAGACACACGCCTGTGCGTCTAACCGTGTGGGCACTTAAAGGCTATATACCATGCCATTTGCCACCCTGAAATCAAGATCGACTCAAACTTAATCCAATGCATCTCATAGACAATACTACATACTTCATTGACTTCAATAAAGATACATACATAGACAATTTTGGCCCATTACCTAGCCAAATACTAAAGAATAATAAAAGAGGCTTACATTTCATTAATTTCATCTTCATTAAAAAACAAAGAGTTTGCCAAATATTTACCTAGCTTAAGAAATTGTTTACAAAATGCCTTACGGTCAACACTTTAACTAACAATTAAAACTTGACAAAATACCCAAGTCCTATACAGGCCATATTCAAAACAAGTCTAAAATTGTTATACCAAAGTGTTGTTGATAGTGTGATCTCCGAATCCCTGCGTCTACGATCTTCGAGTTATCTTGGTAATACTATAAGAAAGAAGGGCAATGGAAAGGAGTAAGCAATAAGCTTAGTAAGTTGCATGATAATAATTAAAAATCATACTCCTCATAAAAGAATAATTCATCCATAGTATTAGATAATTTTATACAAACCAGGACCTCCTGACAATCCTTACTTACAATCGCCCATATCTAACGTTTATCGTAACACATATAGAGCCAATTTCTCATGACTCTTTCAATAACACTTGTATTCATTCACATCTCTACGATAAGTATAAGGTCAATATCACATTCTCTAAGTTGTCTTACGTGAAGTCTCCTCTAGATACCATTGCCATGTCCCGGACATGGTCTTATAAAGAAATTACCTCTATGTGCTAATGCCATATCCCGGATATGGTCTTACGCCAGCTCTTGTCCTAACGCTGATGCCATGTTCCAAACATGGTCTT
The DNA here is from genome assembly GCA_025698515.1 of Gossypium sturtianum. Taxonomy (NCBI): domain Eukaryota; kingdom Viridiplantae; phylum Streptophyta; class Magnoliopsida; order Malvales; family Malvaceae; genus Gossypium; species Gossypium sturtianum. The sequence continues at coordinate 73,947,737 of CM046951.1, read as the reverse complement.
ACACTGGCACTCGTATCAACGCTGATGCCTTGTTCCAAACATGGTCTTACACTGGCACTCATAATGTGGCCGATGCCATGTCCCAGACATGGTCTTACACTGGCACTCGTATCAACGCCGATGCCATGTTCCAAACATGGTCTTACACTGGCACTCATAATGTGGCCGATGCCATGTTCCAAAATGGTCTTACACTGGCACTCGTATCAACGCCAATGCCATGTTCCAAACATGGTCTTACACTGGCACTCATAATGTGGCCGATGCCATGTCCCAGACATGGTCTTACATTGGCACTCGTATCAAAGCCGATGCCATGTTCCAAACATGGTCTTACACTGGCACTCATAATGTGGCCGTTGTCATGTTCCAAACATGGTCTTACACTGGCACTCACATTGGATGATAGTATATTTCGTATACCAAATGGTCCATTAGAACTTCAATATCACATTCATATAAACTTCTCAAATTATCGAAGTATCATGCAACAATAAGACATCAAGCATTCTCAATTATACTAATACAATATTGTATTAAAAATCACACACAACTTACCTCGTTTTCAAAATGAGCTAGTTCTTCGGTTTAGTCCACGATTTTGTCCTGTCCTCGATCGAGGCGAATTCTCGTCTCCTCTTGCTCTATAATAGCAAATTAGCTCATTTTAATCATTACATTAACATAAGCATCTCAATAATTATGCTTAGGGAAAATTACTATTTTACCCCTAGATTTTGGCAAAATAACCATTTTGCCCCTAGGCCCGGAAATTAATCCTAATCACATTTTTATCCTCCACAAGCCTAGGCAAACATTTAATGCTCTTAAAGCTATCATCAAAAATCAATATTCTACATACTTACTACAAAAGTTATAACCTTTTCATTAAGGTCCTATTTGGTGTTTTCATGCTAACACCCTTTTTAAAAGTTGTTCATCTAGTAACTAAAACTCAAGTCCTTCCATAAAAATGCAGCAAATAACTAAGGTAGCCCTCATGGTAGAACTCTAAACCTTTCACAGCATTGCACAATAGTCCCCTCATTTGAAAGCTTAAGCTTTAGGGGCCTCAAAAGTACAATTATTTTCAAGAAAAGTTCACTAGAACACTTACTTGAGTAGATGAGAGCTTGCTGAAATTTTTGAAGGTTTCTACCCCTTCTATGCTGCAAATTTTCTGGAAGATGATAGGAAAAGATGATATCTTTTCTCTCCTTATTTTATTATTACAAGTCAAATTAGTCCACCTACTACTACTAACTTTGACACTAATTAAAAAAATCTTGTCTCCCATGCTTTCTTATGGCCAGCCAAGCCTCTTCCAAAGGCTAAATTGCCTTTTAAAGACCCCCAATTAACATATCATGGCCATTTGGTACTTTTAGCATGTAGAATGGAACTTTCGCACTTTATGCGATTTAGTCCTTTTTCGAAATCACACATGAAATCGCTAAAATGAAAGTACCAAAATTGTCATGTTCATATGCTATTATGTTCTAACTCATAATATATCATGAAAATAATTTCTCTAATCTCAGATTAGTGATCCCGAGATCACTATTCCGACTAGCCCCTAAATCAGGCTGTTACAATTCTCCCCCTTAAGGATTTTCGTCCTCGAAAATCTTACCAGTGAAAAGGTTGGGGTATTGGTTTCTTATCTTCTCCTCAGACTCCCATGTAGCCTCTTCTATTCCATGCCTTTGCCATAGGACTTTCACTAGGGCTATGCTTTTATTTCTTAACTGCTTGACTTCACGAGCCAATATTTTAATTGGTTCTTCACCATAAGTTAAATCTGATTGTATCTCTACCTCTGTCGGCTCTATAACATGTGAAGGGTCTGAACGGTATTGGCGCAACATAGATACATGGAAGACATCATGAATCTTTTCGAACTCAGGTGACAAAGCTAGCTGATAAGCTACCGGTCCTATCCTTTCGATAACTTCATAAGGTCCGATAAAGCGCGGACTCAATTTGCCCTTCCGTCCAAATCTGAGGACTTTCCTCCAAGGTGATACTTTTAGGAACACTTTATCACCAACTTCGTACTCTATCTCTTTCCTCTTTAAATCTGAATAGGACTTTTGTCTATCTGAGGTGGCTTTCAGGCAGTTACGAATCACTTCTACTTTCTCTTCAGTTTCTTTAATAAAATCAACCCCGTATATCTATCTCTCTCTGAGTTCTGACCAATACAAGGGAGTTCGACACTTACATCCATACAATGCTTCATAAGGCGCCATCTTTGAGACTTGGTGAAAATCATATTATAGGCGAATTCCACCAATGGTAAGTATTTCTCCCAACTACCGTGGAATTCCAAAACACAACATCTAAGCATGTCTTCTAGTATCTGAATTATTCTCTCTAACTGCCCGTCGGTTTGGGGATGGAAGGCAGTACTGAAACTCAATTTTGTGCCCAAAGCTTCTTGCAGCTTTTTCCAAAACCGCGACGTAAATCTCGAATCCCTATCTGAAATGATTGACAACGGTACGTCGTGAAGTCTCACTATCTCAGACATGTACAAGTCTGCTAATTTATCGAGTGAGTAGTCGACTCGCACTGGTATAAAGTGGGCTGACTTAGTGAGTCTATCGACCACTACCCAAACCGCATCTTTCTTCTTGGGATTCAATGGTAAGCCCATCACAAAATCCATAGTAATACGGTCCCACTTCCACTCAGGAACCATAATAGGCTGAAGTAAACCCGAAGGTACTTGATGTTCAGCCTTCACTTGTTGGCAAACCAGGCATCTTGTTACAAACTCAGAAATATCTTTCTTCATACCTAGCCACCAGTACCATTTCTTCAAATCTTGGTACATCTTTGTGCTGCCTGGATGCACGTTCAAACATCCGTTATGAGCTTCCTACAAAATTTTGCGAATAAGCTCATCATTCCTGGGTACACAGACTCGATCTCGAAATGTCAAACATCCATCAAGATTTACTCGAAAGTCTGACTCAACGCCCGACTCACATAAAGCTCTTTTGGCTTGCAAACTGTTATCGTCCTTCTGAGCTTCACAAATATCTTGGAGGAACAATGGTTTAGCCCTCAACTCGACTAATAGGGAACCATTATCTAACAAGGTCATCTGGGTGCTCATAGCTTTTAATGCAAACAATGATTTTCTGCTCAAAGCGTCAGCGACTACATTTGCCTTTCCCGGATGATAGTCAATTACTAGTTCATAATCTTTAATCAATTCTAGCCATCTTCGTTGCCTCAAATTTAATTCCTTCTGGGTCATCAAATATTTTAGGCTTTTGTGGTTGGTGAAAATCTAACACCTTTCACCATATAAATGATGCCCCCAAATTTTCAACGCAAACACGATTGCGGCCAACTCTAAATCATGAATCGGGTAGTTCTTCTCGTGCGGCTTCACTGCCTCAGAGGCGATGCGATCACTTTACCCTCTTGCATAAGTACACGCCCTAAACCGTTCGAGAGACACGTCATCGTGTAAACCACGAATTCTCTTCCCGACTCGAGTTGCACTAATACAGAGCCTCGATCCAACAAAGTGTCTTCAATTTCTCGAAACTCTGTTGACACTTTTCCATCCAGTCGAACTTTACATCTTTCTGCAGAAGCCTCATCATTGGTGTAGCTATCATAGAAAATCCTTTGACAAAACGCCTATAATAGCCTGCTAGGCCTAGGAAACTCCTTACTTCAGTTACGCTCCTCGGTGGTTTCCATTCGACAATTGCCGAGATTTTACTTGGGTCGACTCTTATCCCATATCCCGAGACAATATGCCCCAAAAATCCCACTTCCTTGAGCCAAAACTCACTCTTACTGAATTTAGCATAGAATTGTTTCTATCTTAAAACTTGTAGAACTATCTTCAAGTGCTCAGCATGATTATTCTCATCTCGAGAGTAGATCAGTATGTCATCAATGAAGACCACAATGAATCTATCCAAATACGGTCGAAAAATGCGGTTCATCAAATCCATGAAGATAGCGGGGGCATTCGTTAGACCAAAAGGCATGACCAAAAATTCATAGTGGCCGTACCTAGTTCTAAACGCAGTTTTTGGTATGTCCGAGTCCTTGACTCTCAACTGATAATACCTTGACCTCATATCTATCTTAGAAAATACTGTAGCTCCCTTCAACTGATCAAATAGATCGTCAATTCTCGAAAACGGATACTTATTCTTCACAGTCACCTTGTTGAGTTGTCGATAATCTATACATAGTCTCATGGAACCATCTTTCTTCTTCACGAATAGAACGGGAGCGCCCCATGGGGAAAAACTCGGCCTCACAAAACCCTTATCCATTAATTCTTTCAACTATGCTTTTAGCTCTTTTAGTTCGGTTGTAGCCATTCTATACGGAGCAATAGAAATAGGGGCAGTACCCGGAACTAGATCAATTCCAAATTTAATTTCTCTCTCCGGAGGTAGCCCACAGCAACCATTCGGGAAAACATCTAGGTATTCACATACTATGGGTCTTGACTCAATTTTCGAATCAATCTCTTTAGTGTTTAACACAAAGGCAAGATAAGCCTCATACCCCTTCCTTAGATATTTCTGAGCTAACATGGTCGATATCACTATTGGTGAACTATCCAATTTATCTGACTCAACACAAATAAGATTACCGTTTTCATCTCTGAACTCTATATGCTTCCTCCCACAATTCACGATTACATTATGAGTAACTAACCAATCCATCCCGAGAATGACATTAAACTCGTCAAACGGTAATATCATAAGATCGACAGGGAAACAATGACCCTTAATTATCAAAGGACACCCTTTACAAACTCTATCAACCAACACGCACTTACCTAGGGGATTTGACACTCTTATGATGAATTTAGTAGACTCTATAGGCATACTCATGCTAGAGACTAGTTTCATACATATGTACAAGTGGGTAGATCCCGGGTCAATTAAAGCTATAACACGAGTATTATGGAGAGAAAAGATACCCGTGATTACGTCGGGGGAAGACGCTTCTTCACGAGCACATATGGCATAAGTCCTCGCCGGTGCTCTACCCTCAACTGTAGCAGCTCGTTCCTTGGGTGGATTCTTGTTTCCCATCTCACTCCTCGAATTCTTCAATGGTCTTCCCTTAGGGGTACTTCTCGATCTCGCATTCTGAGGCCTTCCCTTCACATCTACCTTGGGGCAGTTTCTAATAAAATGGTCCAAGGATCCACATCTGAAACAACCTTTTTCATTAGCTCGGCACTCACCAAAATGGTGCCCGCCACACTGAGGGCACTCCGGTTTATTTGGACGGACGTTGCCCACACTAGCAACTGATGTAGTTTGCCCTTTTGATCCCGAGAATTGCCTGCCCTTATTTCGGGTTGAAAACCCCGCAGAAGTGACTGATCAAGTAGTGAAATCCCTCACTTTCTTGGATGAGGATAGGTGAGACTTGTTCAATTGTCTCTTCCTCGAGTCACGGGACTCGTATTCTACTCTTCTCTTCTCTTTAGCCAACTCTTCGGCTTTACAGGCCCTATCCACCAACACTACAAACTCCTTTAATTCGAGAACTCCCACGTACAAGTGGATATCTTCATTTAATCTGTCCTCGAACCTCTTGCACATGATGGCTTCGGTAGACACGCACTCTCGTGCATACTTGCTAAGTCTGACAAACTCCCGTTCGTAGTTGGTTACTGACATACGGCCTTGCTTCAACTCCAAGAATTCCTTTCTCTTGTGGTCGATGAATCTTTGGCTGATATACTTCTTCCGATATTCTTCTTAGAAGAATTCCCAGCTAACTCTCTCCCTGGGTACCACCGACACCAAGGTGCTCCACCATCGGTAGGCTGAATCTCTCAGGAGAGATACTGCACACTTTAAGCACTCCTCAGATGTACATGATAACTCATCGAATACCCGAATGGTATTTTTGAGCAAGAATTCTGCTTTCTCTGGGTCATCATCCTTATTCGCCCGAAATTCTTCGGCTCCTTCCTTTCGGATCTTATCTACCGGAGGCCTTTCTCTCCTCGCCACCTCAACCACTTGAGGAGCTACTGGAGCGGGTTGAGGGATAGGTGGGGGCGGAGGGGGCTGAGCATTGGGATTTACTCGGGTATACTCAGTATACCAGTTGCTCATCATGTGGAGAAAAGCTTCTCGAGCCTCATCTCCTTGACCCAAGGTCTCGGGTCTACTATTAACTAGCACGGTCCATTAAGCAGGAGCCGGTGCATTACTCGCAGCATCATTGGCTGCAGTTCGGTCGGGATCAGAATCCCTTTACTTCATAAAACACCAATTTATATGTCAGGAGCCATCACACTATCATTACTCAGACACTCTTACATATGGCATGTATAGCTAGACTCGTACTTATGCTACGTTAGTCCTAGAATTGACTAAACCATAGCTCTGATACCACTAAATGTAATGCCCCGTACCTGAGACTAATGCTAGGGCTGGATACGAGACATTACCATACTTGAATTCACTTAAACATTCTCTTATAGGTGGAAAAATTTCGTTCCGACATAAAAACTTCTCTTTCTTAGTCTAATCATACATTTCACAGGCCTATAAGGCCTTAGGCACATAACCGATAACTTTCATAACTTAATCGAAAACTTTTCTTTGAAGCAAGGTTCACACGCCCATGTGACTTAGAACACGCCCGTGTACCCTTAGACACGCCCATGTCTACAGACCGTGGGGAGTTACTGACTATATTCACACGGCCGTGCATGATTAGACACGCCCGTGTATAGACACACACGCCCATGTCCCCAGTCCGTGCCTAAAAACCCAGGCATTCTGCCAATTTGTCCACAGCCAAAGCACGCCCGTGCTGCCCAACCGTGGTCGACACTGATTAAATCCACACGACCTGAACACGCCCATGTCCTAACTGTGTGTCATACACGGCTCATACAAACGGCCGTGGGATATGACCGTGGTATATCTTGACTCATAACATTATGGTGCAGGGTACACACGGCCTAGACACACGCCCGTGCGTCTAACCGTGTGGGCACTTAAAGGCTATTTACTAAGCCATTTGCCACCCTGAAATCAAGATCGACTCAAACTCAATTCAATGCATCTCATAGACAATACTACATACTTCATTGACTTTAATAAAGATACATACATAGACAATTTGGGCCCATTACCTAGCCAAATACTAAAGAATAATAAAAGAGGCTTACACTTCATTAATTTCATCTTCATTGAAAAACAAAGAGTTTGCCAAATATTTGCCTAGCTCAAGAAATTGTTTACAAAATGCCTTACGGACAACACTTTAACTAACAATTACAACTTGACAAAATACCCAAGTCCTATACATGCCATATTCAAAACAAGTGTAAAATTGTTATACCAAAGTGTTGTTAATAGTGTGATCTCCGAATCCCTGCGTCTACGATCTTCGAGTTATCTTGGTAATACTATAAGAAAGAAGGGCAATGGAAAGGGGTAAGCAATAAGCTTAGTAAGTTGCATGATAATAATTAGAAATCATACTCCTCATAAAAGAATAATTCATCCATAGTATTAGATAATTTTATACAAACCAGGACCTCCTGACAATCCTTACTTACAATCGCCCATATCTAACGTTTATCGCAACACATATAGAGCCAATTTCTCATGACTCATTCAATAACACTTGTATTCATTCACATCTCTACGATAAGTATAAGGTCAATATCATATTCTCTAAGTGGTCTTATGTGAAGTCTCCTCTAGATACCAATGCCATGTCTCAGATATGGTCTTATAGAGAAATTACCTCTATGTGCTAATGCCATATCCCGAATATGGTCTTACGCCAGCTCTTATCCCAACGCCGATGCCATGTTCCAAACATGGTCTTACACTGGCACTCGTATCAACGCTGATGCCTTGTTCCAAACATGCTCTTACACTGGCACTCATAATGTGGCCGATTCCATATCCCAGACATGGTCTTACACTGGCACTCGTATCAATGACGATGCCATGTTCCAAACATGGTCTTACACTGGCACTCATAATGTGGCCGATGCCATGTTCCAAACATGGTCTTACACTAGCACTCGTATCAACGCCGATGCCATGTTCCAAAAATGGTCTTACAGTGGCACTCATAATGTGGCCGATGCCATGTCCTAGACATGGTCTTACATTGGCACTCGTATCAACGCCGATGCCATGTTCCAAACATGGTCTTACATTGGCACTCACATTGGATGATAGTATTTTTCGTATACCTCATGGTCCATTAGAACTTCAATATCACATTCATATAAACTTCTCAAATTATCGAAGTATCATGCATCAATAAGACATCAAGCATTCTCAATTATGCTAATACAATATTGTATTAAAAATCACACACAACTTACCTCATTTTCAAAATGAGCTAGTTCTTCGGTTTAGTCTACGATTTTGTCATTTCCCCGATCGAGGTGAATTCTCGTCTCCTCTTGCTCTATAATATCAAATTAGCTCATTTTAATCATTACATTAACATAAGCATCTCAATAATTATGCTTAGGGAAAATTACTATTTTACCCCTAGATTTTGGCAAAATGACCATTTTGCCCCTAGGCCCTGAAATTAATCCTAATCACATTTTTATCCTCCACAAGCCTAGGCAAACATTTAATGCTCTTAAAGCTATCATCAAAAATCAATATTCTACATACTTACTACAAAAGTTATGACCTTTTCATTAAGGTCCTATTTGGTGTTTTCGTGCTAACACCCTTTTTAAAAGTTGTTCATCTAGTAACTAAAACTCAAGTCCTTCCATAAAAATGCAGCAAATAACTAAGGTAGCTCTCATGGTAGAACTCTAAACCTTTCACAACATTGCACAATAGTCCCCTCATTTGAAAGCTTAAGCTTTAGGGGTCTCAAAAGTACAATTATTTTCAAGAAAAGTTCACTAGAACACTTACTTGAGTAGATGAGAGCTTGCTGAAATTTTTGAAGGTTTCTACCCCTTCTATGCTGCAAATTTTCAGTGGAAGATGATAGGGAAAATATGATATCTTTTCTCTCCTTATTTTATTATTACAAGTCAAATTAGTCCACCTACTACTACTAACTTTGACACTAATTGAAAAAAATCTTGTCTCCCATGCTTTCTTATGGCCGGCCAAGGCTCTTCCAAAGGCTAAATTACCTTTTAAAGACCCCCAATTAACATATCATGGCCATTTGGTACTTTTAGCATGTAGAATGGAACTTTCGCACTTTATGCGATTTAGTCCTTTTTCGAAATCACACATGAAATCGCTAAAATGAAAGTACCAAAATTGTCATGTTCATATGCTATTATGTTCTAACTCATAATATATCATGAAAATAATTTCTCTAATATCGGATTAGTGATCCCGAGATCACTATTCTGACTAGCCCCCAAATTGGGCTGTTACAGACTCACCCCTCTGCTTAATTTTGCAGGTAACCCCTAGCTGCAGATTCAGAGCCGAGGTGGACTTTGACGTGGCCATGCACTACTTCCTTCGTAAATTTCGTTCCTTCAGTTAAACTTACTTTTAATTTAGGAATTTATTATGTAATAAGGCCTCCGAAATTTTATAATTTGGTTTTCAACTTATTACAGTGATTATATTTTAGGGGACATTAAATTTGGGAGTTTTCTAAACAACACGTAAACAAACCTTTTCAAATAATAACATACGGATAATAAGCAAATAAATTATTGAATTCTAAAATTTTCTTAGAACTACACAAACTGTTTTTAAATGTCACGCTTATGTCGGCTTTTGTAAGACAAAATCTATTTTCCACTATTTTGGTTTTCTTTTAATAAAAGTTGGTAAGAAACCCTTGAAACTGAAATAAATTTTCAAGTTAAAAACGCAAAATAAATAGTTTTTGAAATTGAGTAGTTTTCTTTAAAATTTCGAAACTATCTTTCCATGTGACATACCAGGTTCGGTCGTAACGTTTAGACCGGGTTTCGGGTGTTACAATTATGGTATCAGAGCCTAGGTTGTAAAACTCAGCTGTGGAATGGGTTCAAAAATGTTTTCAAAGTTGGTTTGAAATATGGTTTAGAAAAATACATGTTTTCTGGAAGTATGGCACCCGAGTCTCCGGCACCAATCCGTACTGTAAGTCTTCTGACTATTGTTTGATTTCTTATGAAAAGATTATATTATGTTGTGGTTGATAGTTTTAGGAGATTCATTTTTAGAGATTGAGACCTTTAGAAATATGTTTTGTGAAAAACTACTTCTAATTCTATTTTTACAAGAATATTCGGTAATAAACAGTGGAAGATATACTAATTCATAAAATTTTAATCAGATTAAGTCGATTCCGTAATCATGAGCGCTAGAGGACGTGGACATGGTATACACGACCATGGTAGAGGCTGGGGTATTGAGGTTGGACCCTCAGAATCAGCGCATGGGCCGGAAGACGAAGTGCCAGCATCACCAGTAGTGGAAGTGGGATCTCAAGACCGATCTAGTAGGGACGACACTTTGTCTCAAGCTATGCTGCGTGTACTGGAGCGGGTTGCTAGGGCAAGCACGGGATCAGTAGCTCAAAAATCTATTCCTGAGCGACTTCGAGCAAATGGGGCCGAGATATTTAGAGGTATTTCTGGGGTGGCTCCCAACATAGCAGAGTATTGGTTGGAAGCAGTCGAGCGGATTATGGATGATTTGGATTGCACGGCAGAGGAAAAGTTGAAAGGAGTAGTGTCTCTCCTGCGGGATGAGGCATACCAGTGGTGGCTCACGGTAAGGGATGGTACGTCAGTGGATCGTGTTACCTGGGACTTCTTTAAGACAACGTTCGAAGGAAAGTATGTTGGGGCAAGTTATATGGACGCTCAGAGGAAGGTATTTTTAAACTTGGTCCAGGGGAATAAGTCAGTGGCTGAGTATGAGGCGGAGTTCCTGTGTTTAAGCCGCTATGCTCGGGGTATCGTTGCAACCGATTACGAGCGATGTGTTCAGTTTGAGGATGGTCTGAGGGACAAATTGTGAGTACTGATAGCTCCGCAACGGGAAAGAGAGTTTGCTATTCTGGTTGAGAAGGCAAAGATAGCTGAAGAGGTAAAGTGGTCTGAGAGGCAGAATCGGGATAAGGATAGGGGTAGGAATAAGAGGAATTTTGGGTCGTCGGGACCTGCTGGGGGTTTCCAAAAGAGGCCTAGGTCTGAGGGGCCGGGTCGAGTGGCGATGCCTGTTGCCGTTAGTCAGTCTCAACCGTGTGCTCGATGCGAGAATTTCCATTCGGGGGAGTGTTGGGTTAGAAATAGAGGATGCTTCAGGTGTGGATCTATGGATCATCGGGTAAGGGATTGTCCACAAGAGCCAGACAGGGCACGGCCAGTAGGTCAGGGATATGCACAACCCGGAAGAGGTGGGTAGTAGCCGACGAGAGGTTGTGGCCGGCTAGAGGTGGAAATAGATTTGGTCGAGGGCGTGGAGCACCGGGAAGAGGTGCTGGGAGTACAGATGCAAGATAGCCTGGATTGGTTTATGCAGCTAGACATCGAGAGGATGGCGATGCATCGGACGTCATAACCGGTACGTTCCTTATTTTTGGTGTGCCCTTTACAGTTTTGATAGATATTGGGTCTACACATTCTTATGTTGCTAGTACTGTGTCTAGGACTTTGAGTATAGAATCTGAGGTTGCTTCTAGAGAAATGACTGTGATTAGCCCTTTAGGACAATCTGTAGTGGTGAATAAACTCTTTAGGAATGTGCCTTTAGAGGTGCAAGGGATTGTCTTCCCGGCTGACTTGATGGAATTGCCGTTCGGCGAGTTCGACTTGATTTTAGGCATGGACTGGTTATTTAAGTATCGAACAAACTTGGATTGTGCTGCTAAGCGTATGATATTGAAGACTCCCGAGGATAAGGAGATGCTGGTAATAGGTGAGAGAAGGAATTACTTGTCCAATGTGGTGTCTGCATTAAAGGCTGAAAGGATGGTGCAAAAAGGGTGTGAGGCTTTCTTAGCTTTCATCAGTGCTTTGGAGGCTAAAGAATTGTCTGTAAGAGATGTTAGAACCGTGAAAGAGTTCTCGGACGTCTTTCCAGAAGAACTTCCAGGGTTACCTCCGGATCACGAGGTGGAGTTCGGCATTGATCTACTTCCGGGAATAGCTCCGATGTCCGTTGCCCCATATAGGATGGCGCCAAAGGAGCTGGTAGAACTTAAAGCTCAGATTCCAGAATTGTTGGACCGTGGTTTTATCTAGCCAAGTGTGTCACCATGGGGAGCGCCGGTGTTGTTTGTTAAGAAAAAGGACGGGTCGATGCGGATGTGCATTGACTATAGGTAATTGAACAGGTTCACGATTAAGCATAAATACCCGTTGCCAAGGATTGACGACCTATTCGATCAGCTGCGAGGCATTTCAGTCTTCTTGAAGATAGACTTGAGGTCGGGGTATCATCAGTTAAAGGTCAAGGAGGCAGATATTCATAAGACTGCTTTTCGAACTCGTTATAGTCACTACGAGTTCTTGGTGATGCCGTTCGGGTTGACGAATACACCAGCTGCGTTTATGGATATGATGAACCGGGTATTCCAACCCTACCTGGATCAATTTTTCGTAGTGTTCATAGACGATATCTTGGTATATTCGAGAACTAAAGAGGAGCATGATTCGCATCTTTGGATAGTTTTTTACAGATTTTGAGAGAGAAGCAGCTGTATGCCAAATTCAGCAAGTGTGAATTTTGGTTGAGGGAAGTCACCTTTTGGGGGCATGTTGCTTCTGCTGAGGGGATTAGGGTGGATCCCCGAAAGATTGAAGCTGTTTTGGATTGGAAACCACCGAAGTCAGTAGCAGAAATTCGAAGTTTCCTTGGGTTAGCTGGGTACTATAGAAGGTTCGTTGAGGGATTCTCGTTGATTGCTGCACCATTAACCAAGCTATTACGAAAAGGGATACCGTTTGTATGGTCAGATAAACAGCAGGAAAGTTTTGAGAAATTGAAGAAGATTTTGACGGAGGCACCAGTGTTGATTCAGCCTGAGGCTGGAAAGGAATTTGTCGTCTATTGCGATGCGTCGAACACAGGGTTAGGATGTGTGTTGATGCAAGAAGGGAAGGTGATAGCGTATGCGTCTCAGCAATTAAGACCGCATTAGTGAATTATCCCACTCATGATTTGGAGTTAGCGGCGGTAGTGTTCGCTTTGAAGATTTGGAGACACTACTTGTATGAGGAGAAGTCAATTATCTACACCGATCATAAGAGCCTGAAATATCTCCTTACCCAGAAGGAGTTAAATTTAAGGCAGCGGAGGTGGATTGAATTGTTGAAAGACTATGACTGCTCAATTGAGTATCACCCGGGTAAAGCTAATGTAGTGGCGGATGCGTTGAGCCGTAAAGTAATATCAAAATTAAGGGCAATGTTTGCTCATCTCAGTTTGTATGAAGATGGAAGCTTGTTAGCTGAACTTCAAGTGAAGCCTTCATGGGTAAGTCAGATTAAAGAGAAACAGTTGTTAGATGAATTGTTAAGTTCCCAACTTCAGCAAGTTGAAGATGGTGAGATAGAAGATTTTGGTCTGAGCAGTGAAGGGGTATTATGCTTTCGTGGAAAGGTTTGTATGCCGAAGGACTCTGAGTTGAGACAGATGATTCTGCGGGAGGCGCATAGTAGCCCATACGCTATGCATCCCGGTGGGAGTAAGATGTACCGAGATTTGCGTAAACAGTTTTGGTGGCCTAGTCTGAAGCAAGAAGTTACTGAGTTTGTGAGTAAGTGTTTGACGTGTCAACAGGTGAAAGCAGAGCATCAGTTGCCTTCGAGGTTGTTGCAGCCAGTCAAGATTCCATTTTGGAAGTGGGAGAGGATAACGATGGATTTTGTTAGTGGGCTACCTCTTGCGCCTACTAGGAAAGATTCAGTGTGGGTGATTGTTGATCGGTTGACGAAGTCCGCTCACTTCATATCGGTTCGTGTTGATTACTCACTACAGAAGTTAGCCAAGCTGTATGTAGCAGAGATTGTGAGGTTACATGGGGTACCAGTGTCTATCATATCAGACAGAGACCCTAGGTTTACATTGCGATTCTAGAAGGCGTTACATAAAGCGTTGGGTACAAGATTGGATTTTAGCATGGTGTTTCATCCACAGACTGATGGTCAGTCAGAGAGGGTAATTTAGATTCTGGAAGACATGTTGAGAGGATGTGTTATTGACTTTAGGGGCAGTTGGGAGGATTTTCTACCGTTGGCAGATTTTGCGTACAACAATAGCTATCAATCCAGTATTCAGATGGCACCCTACGAAGCGTTGTATGGTCGTAGGTGTCGTACCCCTACCTACTGGACAGAGTTAGGTGAGCGATAGTTGTTGGGTCCGGAATTGGTCTCAGAGACGGAGGGGAAGGTTAAGTTGATTCGGGCTCGGTTGAAGGAAGCTTCCGACAGGCAGAAATCATACGCAGATCTAAAGCGTAAGGAAATAGAGTTCTCAGTGGGTGATCAGGTCTTTCTGAAAGTTTCACCTTGGAAGAAGGTTCTAAGATTTGGACGGAAAGGCAAGTTGAGCCCCAGATTTATCGGGCCTTATCGAGTGATGAAACATGTGGGACCAGTAGCTTATCAGCTTGAGTTACCTCCGGAGTTGAATCGGATACATGATGTATTCCATGTTTCAATGTTAAGGCGCTATCATTCGGATCCATCTCACATAGTGCTAGTGGAGGAAATTGAAGTACGACCTGATCTGTCTTTTGAAGAAAAATCAGTGCAGATCTTAGATCGAGAGGTTAAGGTGTTGAGAAGGAAGTCGGTTCCGTTGGTCAAAGTTTTATGGCGAAATCACGGTGCAGAGGAAGCCACATGGGAGCCAGAAGATGTGATGCGACAGCAATACCCTCACCTCTTTTGACCAGGTAAATTTCGAGGCCGAAATTTCTTTAAGGGGGGTAGAACTGTAACATCCTAGAATTAGGGGTTCGGCATTTTATGTTTTTCTGTGTGCTTGGCTTGTTCTGCTTGTTATTTAGATGTGCTTGGGGGTCCTAGGGAGGCTCGGGTTCAAGCCAGAGCCTTGGTAAAATTTTGGTTTTTGGGAATAAGGGGGGAGAGCTAGGGGGAAGTAGGCTTTAAGGATATTCATTCGCGTTTGAAGACACAAGGTGAGCATGAGGTGGAGTGGTTGTGGCGTCACTAGCAGAGCAAGGGGGAAGGAGTTCGAATCCCATCTATTGCATGGTGGAGCTTTATTTTTATGCTCAAGATGGTGAAGTGTTGGCATTCGGCTGGGACTCTTCTAGGAGGAGTTTGAATGAGTCAAATCATTTGAAATGGATGGATGAGAGGTGCTTGAGGAGTTGAATTGGTCAAACCAATTTGAAAGGGTGATGGGGAGAATTTGGTGGAGCAAAACAAGGGATTTGGTGTGTGGTAGAGGTGTTGGCTGAATGTGGGGGTCTTTGAGGGGAGAATTTTGGTCATGTAAAGGGGTCTTTTGTGAGAGTTTTCAGTTTGGAGTCATGTGAGTGTGTGCCGAAATTGTGGAAGTATTTTTTTAGCTTTTGTGCGTTTGAAGAGCATTTTCTTCTTTTTGGTCAATCGTGTTTCACTTTTATTTGTCTCACTAATTACCGAAACCTTATTCATTTGGGGGGCTTACTCTTCATTTCTTCATCTCACCGTAAACGTTATCTTTTCTCTTCTTGGTTGTGGACAAACACCAAAAGCCGAATCTCCCTTGTTCATCTTCCACAACTTGTTTTCTCACCATAACCGAACCTCTCCTCACTCATATCATTTCTCTTTTCATTTCATATCTCTTTCTCTTCTACACTCTTTACCATAGCTTAATTTCTCTTATCTTCCCTCTCGGTTTTCTCACCATAACCGAAACCTCTTTTCTCCTTCAACTCATCAGTAAAGGCAAGGTAAGGGCAATTCTGTTCATCTTTTTATTTCTCTTTTCGGTCTTGGGTTGCTCTTACCCGAAGTGGCTATCTCTTTTAATGTTAGATTTCGGCTAATCCCTCGTTTTCCTCTCTCATTATGGAACGTTTACCCGGTGAACCCCATTAGCTGAACGTGTTGAAGTATGAAGGTTGAAGGTCCGTTGATTGCCGAATCTTACCATTCATTCAGGTTCTTAAGCAGTAAGGGCCGAATCTCCCACTTGGGTCTTTCAAAGAGTAGGTAACACTTTCTTTGCCCTTCTTTTAGTTGTGGCCGAATAGTGATGTATTAGCCGGACACTCATTACCTCGATCTTGCGTGGTGTTGTTTATCTTTGTGTAAGGGTTCGATTCTTGATTGATCAAGAACCTGCTAGTTCCGAATCAGGGGAACCAGTCAAGAGGATAGAACTAATCTGCATTGATTTTTAAGGTAAGGAGTCATCTTTTCGGATTCTTGGCTATTCTTCCTTTTCGTTGTGGTCTGCCTTAACCAAATTCCCTTATTAGACAACCAACATTTCTCTCTGAGTACTGATCAAGTCTCTTCGTGGATGCGAGTGCTAGCCAATCTAAGGAGGGGAGTGGACTCGTAGCCTCTGCTCCTAAGTTCAAACAACGTGCTGTGTCGGCGGTTCGAGACTTTCCGCCGGGTTGTGGTAAAGAGCCGACATCTGTTTGGGATAGGCAAATCACTGTTATTCCCGCTAGTGAGAGTGTCGACGATCTAGAGTGTTTAGTTCTTCGCGTAATCAGGTGTGTAATGCTTACACCTTCTTTTATTCTTTTACGTTAATAACTGTGTTGGTTTGAAAAGTAAACGATCAGATATCGACAGTTGAGATACCCTTGTGGGTAAGGTTGGAGACACCAGGTAAGTACCTTTTTGATTCTATCTTTCGAATAACATGGCCTAAATATATGCATGATTTGATTATCTGTTGTACATTGGGAGTATGATTGCATTCATCATATTATGATAATGTGTTGCATGGGCTCTGGGATATGATATTGAAAGGGGAAGTGTAATTCAGTGACTCTGTCACAGGGGTTTGGCACCACATATATTATCAGTGACTGTCACAGTGGTTTGGTACCACAGTGGGTTGGCCCCACATATATATTTATCAGTGATTGTCACAGTGGTTTGGTACCACAGTGGTTTGGCACAACATATACATTTATCAGTGACTCTGTCACAGTGGTTTGGTACCACAGTGGCTTGGTGCCACAGGTGTTTGGCTGGTTCAGGTGATGTAGAGGATGGAATACTAGGTTGGGCTAGGCTGCATTGCATACATTTTTTTTAATATACCATGTTGTGATGGCTACGGCCCAATGTGCATCTGTGGGCTTAAGGCCAGATTTTTTTCGTAAGGGGAATTACACACTGAGTCTTGGTGACTCACCCCTCTGCTTAATTTTGCAGGTAACCCCTAGTTGCGGATTCGGAGTCGAGGTGGACTTTGAGGTGGCCATGCACTACATCCTTCGTAAATTTCGTTCCTTCAGTTAAACTTACTTTTAATTTGGGAATTTATTATGTAATAAGGCCTCCGGGATTTTATAATTTGGTTTTCAACTTATTACGGTGATTATATTTTAGCAGACATTAAATTTGGGAGTTTTCTAAACAACACGTAAACAAGCGTTTTCAAATAATAACATGCGGATAATAAGCAAATAAATTATTGAATTCAGAAATTTTCTTAGAACTACACAAACTGTTTTTAAATGTCACGCTTATGTCAGCTTTCGTAACACAAAATCTGTTTTCCACTATTTTGATTTTCTTTTAATAAAAGTTGGTAAGAAACCCTTGAAACTGAAATAAATTTTCAAGTTAAAAACACAAAACGAATAGTTTTTGAAATTGAGTAGTTTTCTTTAAAATTTCGAAACTATCTTTCCATGTGACATACCAGATTCGGTCGTAACGTTTAGACCGGGTTTGGGGTGTTACAAGATTGAAAACTGTTGTTATACACGAATTCAATCAACGGTAAATGTTTTTCCCACGTAGTCTCGAACTCAAGTATACAAAATCTCAACATATCTTCAAGAATCTGAATGATCCGCTCGGATTGTCCATCCGTTTGCGGATGAAAAGCAGTACTGAAATGCATTTTGTGCCTAAAGCCTCTTGCAATTTCTTCCAAAATCGCGAGGTAAATCTCGGATCTCTTTCAGACACAATAAATAGTGGCACCCCGTGCAACCTCACAATCTCAGCAATATACAATTCAGCCAATCTATCAAGTGAAAAGTCTATTCTCACCAGAACAAAATGAGCTAATTTCGTCAATCTGTCAACTATCACCCATACTGCATCTTTCTTTCCTAGAGATAAAGGCAATCCCGACACAAAGTCCATCGTAATTCTCTCCCATTTCCACTCAGGAATCATGATCGGTTGTAACAAACCGGACAGAACCTGATGTTCAGCTTTAACTTGCTGACAAACTAAACATTTCGACACAAAGTCAGAGATGTCCTGTTTCATACCATGCCACCAATATAATTGTTTCAAATCATTGTACATTTTCGTACTTCCCGGGTGAACAGTCAAACGGCTATTATGAGCTTCGTTCAAAATTAGTTGAATCAATTCTGAATTCTTCTGAACACAAATTCGATTTCTAAATCTCAAACAATCATCACGATCAACGCGAAATTCTGAATCACCATTCAATTAACACTGAGTTCGTTTAGCCATCATTTCAACATCACTTGTCTGGGCATCACAAATCTGGCGTACAAACATCGGCTTTACTTCTAACTCGGCTAAAACCACACTATCATCACACAGATCTACCTAAGCATTCATTGCTCGCAAATCACATATAGACTTTCAGCTCAAAGCGTCAGCTACCACATTAGCTTTACCCGGATGATAATCAATCACAAGTTCGTAATCTTTCAACAGTTCTAGCCATCTTCTCTGTCGCAAATTCAAATCTTTCTGAGTCATCAAATATTTCAAACTCTTATGATCTGTATAAATATTACATTTCTCACCAAATAGATAATGACGCCAAATCTTCAACGAAAACACAATCGCGGCCAATTCAAGGTCATGCGTCGGATAATTTCTCTCATGCGGCTTTAACTGACTCAAAGCATAAGCAATAACCTTACCTTCTTGCGTCAGTACACAGCCTAAACCATTCAACGATGCATCGCTATATACTACAAATTCTTTACCCGATTCTGGTTGAACTAACATTGGTGCCTCCGTCAACAATACTTTCAACTGCTCAAAACTCTGATGACACTTTTTCGACCATTCAAATTTAACATCTTTCTGTAGCGACTTTGTTAACAGAGTTGCAATCATCGAGAAGCCTTTCACAAATCGTCTATAATATCCCGCTAGTCCCAGAAAACCACGGACTTCAGACACATTTCTCGGAGGCTTCCATTCCAAAATAGCTAAAATCTTACTCAGATCAACTCGTATTCCCGCAGCTGATACAATATGCCCTAGAAAACCAACTTCATGCAACCAAAATTCACATTTGCTAAACTTAGCATACAATTGTTTCTCACGTAGAGTCTGTAACACAATTATCAAATGTTCGGCATGTTGCGTCTCATCACAAGAATAAATCAAAATATCATCAATGAACACCACAACAAAGCGATCTAAATACGGTCTAAATATCTGATTCATCAGATCCATAAACACTGCAGGAGCATTCGTTAACCCAAAAGGCATCACTAAGAATTAATAATGTCTGTACCTTGTTCTGAAAGTAGTTTTCGGCACATCGGATTCTTTGACTCTCAACTGATAGTAACCCGATCTCAAGTCTATCTTAGAAAACACTGTAGCTCCTCTCAGTTGATCAAACAAATCATCGATACGAGGCAATGTATATTTGTTCTTTATCATCACTTTGTTTAGTTGTCGGTAATCAATACACATTCTCATAGTACCGTCTTTCTTTTTCACAAATAACACAGGAGCACCCCAGGGCGAGAAACTAGGTCTTGCAAACCCTCTATCTGTCAACACTTGCAACTGAGACTTCAACTCTTTCAATTCAGTCGGTGCCATTCTGTACGAAGCTAAAGAGATAGGAGTCATTCTCGGAACTAATTCAATACCGAATTCAACTTCTCTGATTGGAGGTAATCTCGGCAATTCTTCAGGAAGCACATCTGGAAACTCACTAACCACAGGTACAGATTCAACTTTCTTTTCTAACACTTTTGTATCAATCCCATATGCTAGATAAGCTTCACAACCCTTTCTCACATAGTTCAGAGCTTTCATTGCAGATACAACAGCTGGTAACCCTTTCAAATCACTGGATTCAAATTGAACTATCTCACCGTTCTGACTTCTCAATTCGATATTATTTCGTTTATAATTCACAATAGCATTATGCAAAGTGAGCCAATCCATACCCAGAATTATATCAAATTCGTCAAATGGTAGCAACATCAAATTAGCCGAAAAACATATATCACGAAACATCTATGGGCAATTCTTGCACACCTTATTCACCAAGACACACTTGCCTAAAGGGTTCGATACTCTAACCATAAATTCAGTAGACTCAACAGGTAGAGTCTTATTCAATACTAGATTCACACACACATAGGAATGAGTAGATTCTGGATCTATCAATGCATTCACATCAGTATCAAATAGAGTAAAAGTACCAGTGATGACGTCTGGAGATGATGCTTCCTCTCGTGCACGTATAGCATAGGCTCGGGCAAGTGCTCTCGCCTCCGATCTCACAGCTGTATCAATAGTCCCTCTTTGACTTCCACTCACATTCCCAGTGTTTCTGGGTGGTCTACCCTTAGCCATCACATTACTCGATCTCACATTCTAAATATTTTCTTCCTCAACCATCTTTGGGCAGTCTCGAATGAAGTGATCTCGTGATCCACATTTATAGCAAACTCTATTGTTGTACTTGCCCCAGCATTCTCCCACATGTCGTCTTCCACACTGTCTACACTCATGTTTGTTACTTTTGGCACTATCAACACTTGATTCTATTGGAGCTTGAGTTCTCAGACCAACACTTAGTCTTACGCAGTCTCTATTCGGATGTCCAAACGAAGCATTTGATCGATTACTTGCATCTCTAAATCTCTTCGTCGAAGGTTGAGAAAACTTACTCATCGATCTTTTTCTTTCCTCACGAGCTTCAGAATCAGCTTTCTTCTTTTCTTTACTGAGTTCCTCGGCTTTGCATGCTCTTTCGACTAACACAACAAATTCGTTTATATCAAGTATCCCGACCAACAACTTAATATCTTCATTCAGACCTTCTATGAAGCGTTTACACATAGTAGCTTTGGTCGAAACAGATTCCCGTGCATACTGGCTCAATCTCACAAATTCCCGCTCATACTCAGTAACTGACAAACGACCTTGTTTCAGCTCTAGAAACTTTTTACATTTCTGATCAATGAATCGTTGTCTGATATACTTCTTTCTGAACTCGGCTTGAAAGAAATCCCAGGTGATTCTCTCTCTCGGAACCACGGATATTAATGTTTTCCACCAGTTATATGCAGTATCCCTCAACAACAAAACAACACATTTTATACATTCATTAGGAGTCAACGACATCTCATCAAATACTCGAAGGGTATTCTCGAGCCAAAACCCAGCTCTCTCGACATCATCATTGGCTGTGGCCCTGAACTCTTCGGCCCTGTACTTTCGGATCTTATCCATAGGAGGTTTATTCAATCTGATCGGATCTACAACTTGTGGCACAATAGGTACTTGTGGGGGTAGAGGTTGTGGAGCAGCCGTATTCATTCTAACGAATTCCGAAAACCACTCACTCATCATACGGAAGAAGGCTTGCTTAGCCTTTCCTCCCTCACTACTTTCATTCGGCCTAGATGTGGCCGGCGCTATCCCTTGAGCAGGAGCAGGCGCGTTACTCTCTACATCGTCAGCAACTGCTCGATTGGGATCCATTACTATAATAAAACACATTTTCAACTGTCAGTATTCATCACACTATCGCAATTTCATATATGACATGTATAGCTAGACTTACACACGCTACATTAGTCTGAGAATCGACTAAACTGTAGCTATGATACCAAAAAAATGTAACACCCCTAACCCGTATCCGTCACCGAATTAGGGTTAAAGGTATTACCTGACGAATTGGAAATGTTTACAGACATTTCATAAAACAAGTTATCAATTTCAATCACTATGTCCCTTAGATAGGTCACCGAGACCTTAAGCATGCTTTAGAGAAGGGTCGGGACTAAACCGAACACTTAAGAAAGTTTTTAAAATTTCAAGCATTCTTCAATACTGTTGAGGTCACACGCCCGTGCAATCAGGCCGTGTGCCTCACACGATCACTAGACACACCCATGTGTCCAGGCCGTGCCAAAATAGAGCATGTATTCTGACTTCCCCACACGGCCACCAAGCACGCCCGTGTGCTAAGGCCGTGTACTCTTAAGCAATACACTGACTTATCCCCATGGCCACCAGGCACGCTCATTCATAGCTCATGAAATATACCAACCACATCTTTCCCAATCAACTAAGTCATGAAATATACCATATTCATAGCTCATTCATCAGTTCAACATCTTTCAACTTCCAAGCCAAATCACATGACAAGTATTAAACCTTTCAAAACATCTAGCCTATACATGCCATAATTCATCTATATACATCTTTCCAAAAGTACCAAAATAAATTGCCGATAGTGTGATTGTTATGCTGACGATCCCCGGATCCGAGCTAGCTTTCTTCGACATCGCAGCGAGAGAAACAAATCACGATAAGCTTTCCAAAGCTTAGTAAGTTCGTAATATAACACATTTAAATCAAACAAACCACCACATAGATTATTTCGGATATACATATATATACATCATATCATCCAAAACTAATATGTTCATTTAACATTTCATAATCTCATTAATAGATTCATCAACCACATAGGTTCCGAGTGTACCTTAGCCAACACCTAGTAATCAATTACATTTGCTACTTAATACTCACTTTCACCTTTCGATCAACTTCCGTCTCTTCTTCGATTCAATCGCACACTTAGTGCCTAGATATTTAGCCGAAGCTTAATTAACATCGCACACATAGTGCTTTTATATCAAATCGCTCTTCAATCGGTATCGCACACACAGTACCAACCACAAAGTTGAAGTTTAGATTATTTCGCACACACAGTGCTAAGCATCTCAATCACGTTTCCGAATATGCACACTTAGTGCCACATAACTCAAATTCAAACTCTCACATAGCATCCACATTCCAATATCATTATAACATTCATTTCATAGCATTTAACATAACTAAATATTCGTATTATGCCCGAACTTACCTCGAACGTTGAACTATCGAAATGGTCGATCAATCGAGCACTTTATCGTTGCCTCGATCTCGATCCGAACCTCTCCTCTCTTGGTCTATACACATTAAAAGTCAATCCATTCAATTACCAAATCATTCATTTTAGTCCAAACACACATATTTAGGGCATTTTACAAAATAGCCCTCACATTTTCACATTTCGACACTTTAGTCCCTAATTCACAAAATCATCAAATTCACATAATTTCTTTCCACACAAGCCTAGCCAAATTTTCCTTGTGTTCATACAAGCAGACATATTTCATTTATTTCAAAATTTAGCCCCTCAATTTACACTTTTCTCAATTTAACCCAACATACTCAATTTCACAAAAAATCAAAATACAAACTATGTTAACCCAACACCAAGTTTTCATATTTCACTATCAACTAGCACATAGCTCAACATTCATCAATGGCCGAATGCCCTAGCTCTTTCTTATTTTCTTTTTCTTTTCTTTGTTTCGGTTATAGTAGAAAGATGAACACAAGGTTAATGGCTTTTTAATGCCTTTGTTTTATTATAATAATTTTTAATATATAATATTAATTTTACTTATAAAATTAAACATATAAAAGCATATAATATATACATGTTGCCGTCCACTACTAAATAAAATGGCCTAATTGCAATATAAATCCTCCATATTATAAAGGCAACAACAATTAGGCATATAACAACTAGCACACAACATTTTACACTTTATGCGATTTAGTCCTTTCTCTAATTCGGCACAAAGTCGAAAAAAATTATCACACAGAATTTTCACATAGGCTATATCACATATTATTCACACAGAAAATAATATTAAAATATTATTTCGACCTCAAATTTATGGTCTCGAAACCACTATTCTGACTAGGGTCTAAACCGGGCTGTTACATGCCTTAAATTAGCTTCTGCAACTAAAAGAGATTTTTAACGAAGTTAATAACGTTTTTTAAAATTGATTAACTGTTTAATGAAAACATGGTTTTCAAAAAACACTTCAATGTGACACGCCAGATCCGGGCCTAACTTCTGGGCCGGGTTTGGGGTGTTACATTTAGTGGTATCAGAGTCAGGTTGCAAAACTCGGGCTATGAAATGGGCTTTAGATGGCTTTAGTTTTAAAGATGTTTACAAATGATTTTGAAGTAGTTTTGAAAGATTTTTGTGTGGCACACCGAGTCTCCAGCGCTGAATCCGTAAGTTTTCTAAATACTATTGTTTGCTTTTAACTGTTATGCGATAGGAAACACTGTGATTACTTTAGATATAAGACTGTACTGTGATACTCTAGTTAGAGTAAACTAAAAAACCGTAGGAAACTAAGACTGTAGCGAGCACAAGAGGTACTCACGGATGAGGTTCAAGGGGCCGTGATTAGAGTGCGCAGCGGTAGCGTAGTGGTGTAGTCGTTACACGACTATCTTGTTATTTTGGGGATGAAATTTCTTTAAGGAGGGGTGAATTGTAACGCCCCGAATTTTGGCCTAGAAGTATTGGGCCTTGAGTATGGGTCCATAAGGAGGCTGTAAATAGGTATTTAATTGTGCAAGGAAATGACACAAATAAATAACTGCTTGAGTGGTTAAGGGTCCTGAGAAGTGTTGGAGAAGTCTTGGGTTTAAACCCGGGCTTTAGCAAAAATTTTGGTTTTAAGTTAATAAAACCCTAGATGCTTGGATGTAGGCCTTTTAAACTATTGTGTTAAAAAAATGACACAAGGAAGCATGTGGTCTAGTGGTTGTGGCGTCATTAAGGTTGTAAGGGAGCCTAGGTTCAAGTCTTGGCTCTTGCAATTTATTTTGGTTTTTCTTTTAAAGGAACCTGGACTTTGGCCTATAGACCTTTTTATTAATTGAGGATATTTTGTGACACAACAGAGCTTGTGGCAAGGAGGCAAGTGGCTTGTTGAGCTATTGAGGGGGGCTTGGGTTTGAATCCCCTTGCAAGCAAAATACAATTATTTTGCTATATTGGGATGGTAAGTGGTTGAATTGGATTGAAATTCTGGAAGGTTGTTGTGGACTTGGTAAAAGGGTGAAGTTTGAATTGGTCATGGAGAAAATGTAGGGGGAAAAAGGGGAATTTGAATTGGATGGTGGAGAGGCTGGAGGAGGGATTTTAGGAGCGATTTAAGGGTGGTGGATGGTTTGAGTAATTTGGGGAGGAAACTTCAGGATTTTGAAAGGATAGAGGGGTGTGTCCCGAATGAGAATTTTGGCTTATCAGAAATAGGCTTTGTAACAGTCCGATTTATACCCTAGTCAGAACAGTGGTTTTGGGACCACAAATTTGAGTCAAAAAATTATTTTAATATTATTTTCTGTGCCTATGATATGTAATTAAGCATGTGATAAATTTCTGTGAGTTAATTTGCCCATCTGTGTGATTAATTGAGCAAAGGACTAAATTGCATAATTGGTGAAAGTGGCCTTTTATTTGATTGAGTGGTCAAATTGATGTGTCTTTATAAAGATGAGGCCTTATGTTGTAAATTGCCCTTTTAGCAAATGTAGTGGACGGTATTAGGTAATGAAATGATAATATATATGTTTTTATATATTAATTTATTAAGTTAAAATTTATATTATAATATAAGTCATATATTATTATAATGAAAACATTATAATAAAAGAAAGAAATGCTTTATTATTATCATCTTCCATCGAAAACACAAAAGAAAGAAAAGAAGAAAAGCTTTGAAACATTCGACCCTTGTCTCACTTGATTGAGGTATGAGTTTTATTCGGCTTTTGATAATTTTTACGTTTCTGTAATCGTTGCTTCAGCTACTTCAAGACCCATGCTTGAATTTTGAGAATTGATGTATAATTTGTAAAGCGCCATTGATGAGTTCATAAGCTTCGTGAGGTTCTATGATGAAATAAGATATATTTGTAAGTGATTGACATGTTTTGTATTTGAAGTTTTGTTAAATTTGAGTATGTGGGACTCAATTTAGAAAATATTATTTTGGAGGATTAAATTGTGACTTTGATGAAAAGTATGGACTCATATAGTCCCTAGGGAGATTCGGCTATGCATGTGTGTGAACAAATTGTGTATATTTGATGTCTTGAGAAAAATAGATTAAATTGATAAAATGTGCAAATATGAGGGCTAAAGTGTAAATTGCCCTAAATATGTAAATTTGGATTGAATTGAATGAATTGATGAATGAATGGGTTGAATCTGAATATGTATAGATCAAGAACCAACGCAATCGGACTTAGATCGCGGGAAAGCGAAAGTAACCGAGTAGCCATTTCCGTTTCCGTTAAATTGAATTCGAGGTAAGTCATTATGCAAATAAACGTATTTGTATTGAATTGAGTATGTTCTCATAATTATTGATAATAATGAATGTTTATGAGATGATATGTACGTGAATTTTGATAAAAGAACGACATAGTGGCAATGTCCGAGAAGTCCCGTACGAACCTAGGAATAGATAGGATTAGCTATGTCATGACATAGGTATACATTTCGAAATATCATGTAAGACCACGTGCCGGGCGTCGACGCGTTGATATGAGATTTCGTGTAAGACCACGTCTGGGACATTGGCATCGATACAAGATTTACGTGTAAGACCATGTCTGGGACATTGGCATCGTATTGATTTGTGTAAGACCATGCGGGACGGTGGCAATGATATCTCGAGTACACGTAAGACCGCAAATGCGGGGCGTTGGCATTGTACGACTATTCCGAGGTTTCGAGCATCCTATTAGATTCCGAGCGGTTCAACAGGCAAGTTTGTGATACAAAAGGTTACGTGGATTATAAATCCGTTTCAGGTACGTTTAATATGTACACAAGGTGTGTATGAAAGGTAAGTATCTATATGAACTTACTAAAATGAATATGTGCAATGGAATGATGAGATGATATGTGAAATTATGCTGAGATGAACTATGTGTATATCTGGTAATGAGTTGAAGTATGTGATAAATTATGGCTAAACAATTGAGCCAAACTCTGTGTGAGATGTATATGCAATGAGAACCATTATTGTCATTGTATAAATATGCTATGTGCATTTTAAGTTAAGTTTATTTGTATATGACTTACTAAGCTTTTGGAAAGCTTACTCTGTGTGTGTTTTCTCTGTTTTATAGATCGTCAAAGCTACTGAAGGCTCGGGGACAGTCGAGGATCGTCATCACACTACGCAAACTCAATTTGGTATATTTTGGAAATGTATATAGCTAGATATGGCATGTATAAGCTAGTATTTTGGTGTAATTTTGATATATGAACTTAGGCATGTGATTTGGCTAGTTATGTGTTGGTAATATGCTTTAATGAATATGATAAAATGGTGCATGTATTGGTATGGTTGATAGCATATGAAATGGTTAAGTTTATGGTAAATGTATGGATGAATTATGCTTGTGTATATATGAGCTTTAGTCTTGTAAATTGGCATGAATGGAATTGGATTGGAATATAGAAATTGGATGATTATTTTGATATGTTCTTGGTTATCAAATGTACATGAGATGTATTGGTAATTTGCTTGTAGGTATGATGATAAACCATAATATATACATATTTTAATCCCACATTTACCGTACTTTTGGATGATTTATCCCTTGACTTGTGGAATTTGATGCTCCTAATCCTTTAATTTCATGTTTTATACTTAGTGAAGCATAGGAGGATGAAAAGAACGAGAAACAGGCTAAAAATAGACGAAATGGGCCAAAGTAGGAAATCAACACGGCCGTGCCCCTTTAGCAGGCTCGACCACGGCCTGGATTCGATTCACACGGGCGTGTTGCACGGGCGTGTCCCTACCGTGACATAGAGGAATTTTACTTGGAATAGGGTACTTAGAGGCAAAGAAAGACATTCCAAAAGCCTATATAAACACCCTAAAGGCCAACCTTGAGAGGGGCATCCAGCTATGCCAAGGAGCCAAGCCAGAGAGGTCAGAGTTGTGGGATTTACTCGAAGAAAGCCAGTTGATTCATCTCAAGAAGCCAGAATCATACTCAAGACGGTGGATCTCTCCTTCAATTCCTTTAGGGGGTTTTAGGGTTTTCTTATGTTTTGTTTTATCTTTTCTTCTGAGATGTATTCTTTTATTATTATGAACTAAACCCCCCAGATGCTTGAGGGGGATGAAACCTAAGACGGATCTTGTTATTGTTTTCTGAACTATATGATAAATACTTGATTTGTTCTTAACTATGTGTTCTTAATTCTTGTTTTGGTATTTCAGGATATTGATTCAAGTATTGATGTGCTTAGGCAGTGAAGGAATATTCCCTGCTTAAGAGTAGATCTAGCATAGTTAAGCGGAGTTGATCGCAACCCTAGAGATAGGATGACGAAAATCTGCCGGATTAGGGTCAAACCTAATATGGGAGTCCATAGATCGAGTTAATGCAATCCTAGGGGTTTTAATTAGAAAGAGATTTTAATTAATCAACCTAGGTTTAGACGTTAGTAGCCTTGAGAGAGGTATTAATATAAATTAGGGAATCCTACGGATCAAGTCAAGTGAATAAATAAATGCAGTTGAGTTAAATAACAAGTGAAGTCTAGGTGGACTCTTCCTTGGGTATCGTCTTAATCAATTGGTTTTTCCCACAAGTATTTCCCCAATTCATTCTCTGTGTCTTAGCGTCTTTAGCTTAGTAGACAGTTAATTTTAGAATAAACAACAAATCCCTTAATCTTTAGGCTAAATAATAAAAATAAAGTCAGTATTAGTACTTTTGGTTCCTTTGGGTTCGACAATCCGGTCTTGCCACTAAGCTATACTACTGCTTGATAGGTGCACTTGCCTCAATCGTGGTGATAGTTAGTTTCTAGGCAAAATCATTCATTATATAAATATTAAGACTATCGACAACCAACGATCATATGACCCTAATGTGGGTGGCATATTGGCCTTGTAAATGGCCTATTTTGCCACACGGTTGTGACACACGGGCGTGCCTGATGACCGTGGGAGTAAGTTAGTAGCGAGCTAAGGGCACACAGGCATGCCTAGTAGCCGTGTGGAAAAGTCAGTATACATGCCTTGTTTTGGCACGACCAAGACCCATGGGGGTGTCTGGTGTCCGTGGGAGGCACACGGCCAGCCAACACGGGCGTGTGTCCTGCATAACTTAGAAAAGTTTTAAATTTTTGAGAATTTTTGTAAGAGTTCGGTATAGTTCCGGCCCTACTCTAAAGTATGTTTAAGGTCTCATTGACCTATATAAGGGACTCTTTGATGTGAAATGATGTTTTGCAATATGAATTATCTATAAAAGTTTCTGATCTGTCCGGTAATATCTTTAACCCTAATCCGGTGACAAATACGGGTTAGGGGTGTTACATTTGGTTGGTATCAGAGCTATGGTTTAGTCGATTCTCAGACTAACGTAGCGTGTCAGAGTCTAGCTATACATGCCATATTTTTGAACTGTGCTAGTGTGATGAATCCTGATGTATAAAATGTGATTTTTATATAGTAATGGATCCCGAAAGAGCCGTAGCTGACGATGTAGAAAGTAATGCGCCTGCTCCCGCTGAAGGGACAGTGCCCTCTGATCTGAGACCGATTACAAGCGGTCAAGAGGGAGAAGCTGAACAAGCTTTCTTCCAGATGACGAGTGAGTGGTTCACTCAGTTTGTTAGAAATAACCCGACTGTTTTGCAACCTCCGCCCTCGGTTAATCCCCCTCAGACTACAGTTGTGCCACTTGTTATGTATCTAAATCTGTCGAATAAGCCTCTGATTGACAAGATCCAAAAATATGGGGCTAAAGAGTTCAGCGCTACTAATGATGATGATGCTGAAAAGGCCGAATTCTGGTTAGAAAACACAATCTGGGTATTCGATGAAATGTCTTTAACTCCAGATGAAAGTATTAAATGTGTTGTTTCGCTATTATGGGATGCATCCTATCAATGGTGGAAAACCCTAATTTCTGTTATTCCGAAAGAATAGGTGACATGGGACTTCTTTCAAATTGAGTTTTGAAAGAAATATATCAGTGAGAGATTCATCGATCAGAAACGAAAGGAATTTTTGGAACTAAAACAGGGCTGAATGTCTGTTACGAAATACGAACGAGAGTTCGTAAGACTGAGTCAATATGCTCGTGAATGTGTATCCACTGAGGCAACAATGTGCAAAAGATTCGAAGATAGCCTTAATAAAGATATCCGCTTGTTAGTCAGGATTTTAGAGATAAAAGAGTTCGCTGTGCTAGTTGACCGAGCGTGCAAAGCTGAAGCACTCGGGAAAGATAAAAGAAAAGCTGAGTCTGAAGCTAGAGATGTAAGAAAGAGATTTCAGAGTAGATCATTTTAGCCTGCTTCGAAGAAATTTTGAGATGAGCATAGTCGTTCAAAGGCTAATGTGGGACAATCGAATAGAGATCGAGCTAGATCACAGTTGAGCTCTAAAACTCTGACAACTTCAATAGCAAGTGTTGGAAATGTCTGTTCTGAAAGACCAGAGCGTAAGCATTGTGGAAAAAGGCATCCAGGTAGTTGTAGATTGAATGACCGGGCTTGCTTCAGATGTGGATCGTTAGATCATTTTATTCGTGATTGCCCAGAGTTTGTTGAGCCAGAGACCGTTCAGAACCCAAGATCTGATCATGCTCCAGCGAGAGGTAGATCTTCGCGAAATGTCAGAAATGCCAGTAGTGGTAAGAGAACTACGAGAGATACTGTTGTGAGATCTAAAGTTAGAGCGCCTACCAGAGCGTATGCCATCCGGGCTCGTGAGGAAGCTTCGTCTCGATGTTATAATGGGTATATTTTTACTTTTATGATATACGTGATTGCATTGATAGACCACAGTTACGCTCATTCCTATATATGCATGAACTTAGTATTCAGTAAGACTTTGCCTGTAGAGTCTACTAAGTTTGTTATAAAAGTATCGAACCCCTTAGGTAAAAGTGTCATTGTTGACAAAGTATGCAAGAATTGTCCGTTAATGTTTCGAGATATCTGTTTCCTTGCTGATCTGATGCTTTTGCCATTTGATGAGTTTGATATCATTTTGGGTATGGACTGGTTGACATTGCATGATGCTATTGTGAACTGTAAAAGAAAGACTATTGATTTGAGATGTCCGAATGATGAAATAGTCAGAGTTGAGTCTAATGATTTGAACGGATTACCTGCTGTGATATTTGTATTGAAAGCTCAGAGTTATATGAAAAAGGGATATAAATCATATTTTGCTTATGTGATTGATTCGAAAGTGTCTGAAAAGAAAGTTGATTTGGTGCTAGTAGTCTGTGAGTTCTCTGATGTTTTCCCTTAAGAATTGACGGGATTGCCTCCGATTTGTGAAGTTGAATTTAAAATTGAATTTTTGCCTGGTACGACACCTATTTCGATAGCTCCGTATAGAATGGCACCAACAGAGTTGAAAGAGTTAAAGTCACAGTTGCAAGAGTTGACTGACAGAGGGTTTGCTAGACCGAGTTTCTCACTGTGGGGTGCTTCCGTTCTGTTTGTGAAAAAGAAAGATGGCACGATGAGAATGTGCATTGATTACCGCCAGTTGAACAAAGTGACCTTAAAGAACAAATATCCGTTGCCCAGGATTGATGATTTGTTTGATCAGTTAAAAGTAGCTACTGTGTTTTCAAAGATAGATCTAAGATCGGGTTACTACCAGTTGTGAGTAAAAGATTCAGACATTCTAAAAATTGCCTTCAGAACGAGGTACGGGCATTATGAATTTTTAGTTATGCCATTTGGACTAACAAATGCTCCTGTTGTTTTTATGGATCTGATGAACAGAATTTTCAGACCGTACCTAGATCAATTTGTTGTTGTATTCATAGACGACATTCTGATTTATTCACAGGATGAGACTGAACATGCCGAACATCTGAGAATTATGTTGCAAACTCTGAGAGAAAAGCAATTGTATGCGAAATTTAGCAAATGCGAATTCTGGTTGCGTGAAGTTAGTTTTCTGGGACACATTGTATCGGCCTCTGGAATAAGAGTCGACCCGAGCAAGATCTCTGCTATACTGGATTGGAAACCTCCGAAGAATGTATCTGAAATTCGTAGTTTTCTGGGACTTGCTGGTTATTACCGCATATTTGTAAAAGGCTTTTCGACGATAGCTACTCCGTTGACTAAATTGCTTCATAAAGATGTGAAGTTTGAATGGTCCGATAAATGTCAGAAAAGCTTTGATCAGTTGAAAACTCTTTTAACTGAAGCTCCAGTGTTAGTACAACCGAAATCGGGAAAAGAGTTTGTATTATATAGTGATGCTTCGTTGAATGGTCTGGGATGTGTATTGATGCAGGAAGGAAAAGTAATAGCTTATGCCTCAAGACAGTTAAAGCCTCATGAAAGGAATTACTTGACACATGACCTTGAGTTAGCTGCGATTGTGCACGCACTAAAGATTTGGCGCCATTATCTGTTTGGTGAGAAATGTCATGTATTTTCAGATCATAAAAGTTTAAAATATCTGATGACTCTGAAAGATTTGAATCTGCGACAAAGAAGATGGCTAGAGTTGTTGAAAGACTACGAACTTGTAATAGATTATCATCCGGGTAAAGCTAATGTAGTTGCCGATGCATTGAGTCGAAAGTCATTATGTGCATTATGTGCTTTGAATTCTCAGTTAGACCTGTCTGATGATGATTCTGTGTTCGCTGAATTGAAAGCAAAACCGTTGTTTTTACAACAATTAGTTGATGCTCAGAAAGTTGATAATGAAATGTTAGCGAAACGAGCTCAGTGTGATTCAAATTCTGATTCTAAATTCAGGGTTGTTGATGATTGCTTGAGATTTCGAGATCGTATCTGTGTTCTGAGAAACTCTGAGTTGTTACAGCTAATTCTTAGTGAAGCTCATAGTAGTCGCCTATTTGTTCACCCGGGAAGCACTAAAATGTATCACGATTTGAAGCAACACTACTGGTGGTCAGGTATGAAACGAGATATTTTTGATTATGTGTCGAAATGTTTAATTTGTTAGCAAGTAAAAGCTGAACATCAGGTTCCGTCCGACTTGTTACAACCGATTCTGATTCTCGAGTGGAAATGGGATAGAGTGACAATGGACTTTGTTTCTGGACTGCCCTTGACTCCAAGAAAGAAAGATACGATTTGGGTCGTAGTTGATAGATTGACAAAATCTGCCCATTTTATTTCGGTACGATCTGATTTCTCACTTGAAAAGTTAGCTGAACTTTACATTTATGAGATTGTAAGATTGTACGGGGTGCCACTATCCATTGTGTCTAATAGAGATCCGAGGTTAACATCTCGATTCTAGAAGAAATTGCAAGAAGCTTTAGGCACGAAATTGCATTTCAGTACAGCTTTTCATCCGCAAACAGATGGTCAATCTGAGCAGATCATTCAAATTCTTGAGGATATGTTAAGATGTTGCATTCTTGAGTTTACTGGTACGTGGGAACAATATCTGCCATTGATTGAGTTTGCGTATAATAATAGTTTTCAGTCGAGCACTAAAATGGCACCTTATGAATCTTTGTACAGACGTAAATGTCGCACACCTCTGTATTGGACCGAGCTCAGTGAAAATAAGATACATGGGGTTGATTTGATAAAAGATACTGAACAGAAAGTGAAAGTAATCCGAGATAGTCTGAAAGCAGCATCTGATCGCCAGAAGTCATACGCGGATTTAAAAAGAAAAGATATTGAATTTGGGATCGGTGATAAAGTGTTTTTGAAAGTATCCCTGTGGAAGAAAGTACTCCGATTCGGACGTAAAGGCAAGTTGAGTTCGAGGTTCATCGGACCATATAAGGTTATTGAACGAATTGGACCAGTTGCATATAGATTGTCGTTGCCCTCCGAGCTAGAATAGATACATAATGTACTCCATGTTTCGATGCTCCGTAGATACCGTTCTGATCCGTCACATGTGATTACTCCTTCTAAGATTGAAATCCGATCTGATATGACTCATGAAGAGGAACCAATCCGTATCTTAGCTCGTGAAGTGAAAGAATTACGAAACAAGAAAATTTCGTTAGTGAAAGTGTTGTGGCATCGACACGGAATAGAAGAGGCTACGTGGGAGCCTAAAGAATCAATGAAACAGCAATATCTGAATCTGTTTAACGGTAAGATTTTTGAGGATGAAAATCCCTAAGGGGGGGAATTGTAACAGTCCGGTTTATACTCTAGTCGGAACAGTGGTTTCGGGACCACAAATTTGAGTCAGAAAATTATTTTAATATTATTTTCTGTGCCTATGATATGTGATTAAGCATGTGATAAATTTCTGTGAGTTAATTGCCCATCTGTGTGATTAATTGAGCAAAGGACTAAATTGCATAATTGGTGAAAGTGGCCTTTTATTTGATTGAGTGGTCAAATTGATGTGTCTTTATAAAGATGAGGCCTTATGTTGTAAATTGCCCTTTTAGCAAATGTAGTGGAAGGTATTAGGTAATGAAATGATAATATATATGTTTTTATATATTAATTTATTAAGTTAAAATTTATATTATATTATAAGTCATATATTATTATAATGAAAACATTGTAATAAAAGAAAGGAAGGCTTTATTATTATCATCTGCCACCGAAAACACAAAAGAAAGAAAAGACACATAATAAAATTGTGTATATTTGATGTCTTGAGAAAAATAGATTAAATTGATAAAATGTGCACATATGAGGGCTAAAGTGTAAATTTCCCTAAATATGTAAATTTGGATTGAATTGAATGAATTGATGAATGAATGGGTTGAATCTGAATATGTATAGATCAAGAACCAAAGCAATCGGACTTAGATCGCGAGAAAGCGAAAGTAACCGAGTAGCCGTTTCTGTTTCTATTAAATCGAATCCGAGGTAAGTCATTATGCAAATAAACGTATTTGTATTGAATTGAGTATGTTCTCATAATTATTGATAATAATGAATGTTTATGAGATGATGTGTACGTGAATTTCGATAAAAGAACGACATAGTGGCAATGTCCGAGAAGTCCCGTACGAACCTAGGAATAGATAGGATCAGCTATGTCATGACATAGGTATCTGTTCTGAAATATCATGTAAGACCACGTCTGGGACGTCGGCGTTGATATGAGATTTCGTGTAAGACCACATCTGGGACGTTGGCATCGATACGAGATTTACGTGTAAGACCATGTCTGGGACATTGGCATTATATTGATTTGTGTAAGACCCTGTCTGGGATAGTGGCAACGATATCTGAGTACACGTAAGACCTCGTCTGGGACGTTGGCATTGTACGACAATTCCGAGGTTTCTGAGCATCCTATTAGATTTCGAACGGTTCAACGGGCAAGTCTGTGATACGAAAGGTTACGTGGATTATAAATCCGTTTCAGGTACGTTTAATATGTACACAAGGTGTGTATGAAAGGTAAGTATCTATATGAACTTACTAAAATGAATATGTACAATGGAATGATGAGATGATATGCGAAACTATGCTGAGATGAACTATGTGTATATGTGGTAATGAGTTGAAGTATGTGATAAATTATGGCTAAACAATTGAGCCAAACTCTGTGTGAGATGTATATGCTATGAGAACCATTATTGTCATTGTATAAATATGCTATGTCCATTTTAAGTTAAGTTTATTTGTATATGACCTACTAAGCTTTTGGAAAGCTTATTCTGTGTGTGTTTTCTCTATTTTATAGATCGTCAAAGCTACTGAAGGCTCGGGGACAGTCGAGGATCGTCATCACACTACGCAAACTCAATTTGGTATCTTTTGGAAATGTATATAGCTAGATATGGCATGTATAAGCTAGTATTTTGGTGTAAGTTTGATATATGAAATTAGCCATGTGATTTGGCTAGTTATGTGTTGGTAATATGCTTTAATGAATATGATAAAATGGTGCATGTATTGGTATGGTTGATATCATATGAAATGGTTAAGTTTATGGTAAATGTATGGATGAATTATGCTTGTGTATATATGAGTTTTAGTCTTGTAAATTGGCATGAATGGAATTGGAATGGAATGTAGAAATTGGATGATTATTTTGATATGTTCTTGGTTATCAAATGTACATGAGATGTATTGGTAATTTGCTCGTAGGTATGACCCTAATGTGAGTGGCATATTGGCCTTGCAAATGGCCTATTTTGCCACACGGTTGTGGCACTCGGGCGTGCCTGATGACCGTGGGAGTAGGTCAGTAGCGAGCTAAGGGCACACGGCCATGGTACACGGGTGTGCCTAGTAGCCGTGTGGCTTAGTCAGTATATGGCCTAAAAGAACACGGCCATGGTACACGGGCGTGCCTAGTAGCCGTGTGGAAAAGTCAGTATACATGCCCTGTTTTGGCACGGCCAAGACCCATGGGGGTGTCTGGTGTCCGTGGGAGGCACACGGCCAGCCCACACGGGCGTGTGTCCTGCATAACTTAGAAAAGTTTTAAATTTCCGAGAATTTTCGTAAGAGTTCAGTATAGTCCCGGCCCTACTCTAAAGTATGTTTAAGGTCTCACTGACCTATAGAAGGGACTCTTTGATGTGAAATGATGTTTTGCAATATGAATTATCTATAAAAGTTTTCGATCTGTCCGGTAATATCTTTAACCCTAATTCGGTGACGGATACGGGTTAGGGGTGTTACAGGCTTTGAGTAGTCTTTTACTCTCTAATTCGGTGGCTTGAAACATTTTTTGTTATTTTTTTTCTTGGAGGTCGATTTGTGCTAAGAGTGTGGGCAGTATTTTTTCATTTTTGGTCATATCGAATACCTTTCGGGTTCTTCTGATCTCTATTTTGCATTCCTCTGAAAACCTCCTGTCAAACCGATTCTTTTTCTCTTCTCTACCTCTTCACACTTTTGCCGAATATTTCTTTTCTCTCTCAATTGGTGGATGTGTTTTTGGCCAAACACATTGCTATCTCCTCTCTTCTTTCTTTTGGCTTTTCTCATTACCTCCTCTTTTGCTAGAGCCAAATAGCCTCTAAACTTTTGTGCTAGTCGAATACTTGGTCTCAGGGGAGTGCGATTGTTTCTTCTCGTTCCTCGGTTTATGGGTGTGTTGTGGTGTTGGTCAAATACTTCTGTCTCTCAGTCTTAATTCCACAGTTTGGGTAAGTTGCGATACTCCTGGTTCAATTATTGGCGTATATGATATTAGTTATTAAGTCGCGATTGGGATGCAGGTAGTTTTTTTTAAGGCTTGAAGTGAAGTGATCTCCTGCGACAGCCTGAGTGAGATTGATTAAGGCGGGTGATAGGTAAGCCTCCGAATAGGAGTTTTAGGTTAAGGTTCTCTTCAATTGATTGATAAGCGACT
The DNA here is from genome assembly GCA_025698515.1 of Gossypium sturtianum. Classification (NCBI taxonomy): domain Eukaryota; kingdom Viridiplantae; phylum Streptophyta; class Magnoliopsida; order Malvales; family Malvaceae; genus Gossypium; species Gossypium sturtianum. Next base: position 73,910,162 of record CM046951.1, on the reverse strand, counting down.
AATCGAAGTTTCTAATTGTGTTAGGTTGGTGTTCTTGTGGGTTAGTCGTGCACGTTCGCAATCAGGTGTGTATTTTTACCCTGTACCTGATCGTCAGCTGATAAGCCGAAGGTGTGTAGAAATACCCTCGATTTGTGAAATTACCGAAATAGCCTCGAATTATGAAATTACCGAAATACCTCGATTTGTGAAATTATCGAAATACCCTCGATTTGTGAAATTATCGAAATACCTCGATTTGTGAAATTACTGAAATACCCTCGATTTGTGAAATTACTGAAATACCCTTGATTTGTGAAATTACCGAAATACCCTCGAATTGTGAAATTATCGAAATACCATGATTTGTGAAATTACCGAAATACCCTCGATTTGTGAAATTACTGAAATACCCTTAGTTTGCGAAATTACCGAAATACCCCTGTAGGGTAGAATTACTGAAATACCTTTGTAGGGTAGAATTACCGAAATACCCCTGAAGGGTAGGATTACTAAAATACCCTTATAGGGTAAAATGACTATTTTGCCTTGTGGGTAAATGACTGACTTAGGCTATGAATTTGACTAATTTGACCGTGATCGTATGATTGTGTTTTAACTGACTTGACTATGGTCGTGTGACTGATATGCTTTTAATAAGTGTTTAAATGACTGTTACTGAACATGGCCATTTTGCATACATGTGTAATGATTGAGCATGACATACACGACATTCTGCATTGGGGTTGGGATTCTGATTTGGAGGAAGTACTGTACTAGTGGCTCTGCCACGTTTTTACTGTTCTAGTGGCTTCACCACGTATTCTGATTTTAGTGGCTGGGCCACGTTTACTGTTGCTAGAAACTTTGCCGTGTTACTATTAGCAGCTATGCTACGATATTGGTGTGTTGGCTGGGTGGGTCGACTTAGTCCCCACATGGTGTGTTGGCTGGTACGGGTGGTGTGTTGGCTGGATTGGGCTGGGATGCATCCTCATACTGTGCATATCTATTTATGAGATCTGTCATTGTACTGGGGTTAGGCCAATTGTTCTGTTATTGGTATGGGCTAGGCCCAATTGATTCTGTTATGGGCTGTGGCCCAAATGATATTGTAGTGGGTTTTGGCCCACATATGCTCTGAGCTGGACCGTACTGTTACTATTATAGGGCTTTAGCCCATTTATTCAGTTACATTTTACGTATCTCGATTTATTACTCTAGTAAGGGGATTACACACTGAGTTTTCATAAACTCACCCCGTTTTTAACTTTACAGGTAATCCCCAGCGTCAGGAGGATCGGTGCTGCGAGGGACTCGGAGGTGACCACACGACTGCGGCTTTTATGCTTTTGACTTTATATATGTTTTAAATTCCATTTTGGATTTTAAATTCTGTAATAAGGCCTCTCTGGATTTAATTCTGAATTTGGGATTTTGTTACGTTTTATATCTGTTAGACGTAGACGAGTTTTCAACCCAATTACTGTTTTTTTTTTAAAAAACATATGTTTTAAACTGATTTGCCTTAAATTAGCTTCCGCAACTAAACGATATTTTTAACGAAGTTAATAAAGTTTTTTAAAAGTGATTAACTGTTCAATGAAAACATGGTTTTCAAAAAACACTTTAATGTGACACGCTAGATTCGGGCCTAACTTCTGGGCCGGGTTTGGGGTGTTACAAACTAACTCCTCATCTGCACTAGGTCTTTTCTCACAAAATAACTCCCAATTGAGAGCTTCAGCAATTTGTCAAATGCATGCCATGAAATCAATATAGTTGCTTTCTTTCAGCGTAAATCCTTTTTTCTGAGTGCATATGTTGATTCTTGAAAATGCTTTTGTATCTCGCTTTGGTCTCTGCACAGTGGAATTTATTTTGTGATTCGTTAATTTGGACAGAGGCACGGGTTCTCTTGTGAGGCATGATTAATATGAACATAAGATGGAAACAAATATTTTATCAAAAATTTAATTAGTATAAAATATTAATAATTTAATAAATTGGAAAATTAAGTAATTAAATAAAATAAAAATTTAGGAGAAAAATTTGTCTTACCACCTTTTTATAAAAATTAAGAACTCAAAGCAAATAAATATAAAGCAAAAGGGGTCGGTTTAGGGATGGTTGTAAGGTGTCTTGATGGTGTGGTGCGATAGGTAAGGGTGTTGGTGTGAGTAGCATTGAATGACCAGTGTGAGTAGATGCGCGGGCAGCAGGCGGCACTGTTGGGCAGATCCTTACGTGAGCAGTAGGGCATGCGCGTGCCGCGTGGATGCGTGGAAGTGGGCAGCAAGCAGGTGCGTCGACAAGGACCAGGCTACTGACGCGTACAGTGTGCGTGGGGGTTGCTGGGTCTGGACGTGCGGCAGGTGCGGTGACAAGGTGTAACGCCCCAAAATTTAAATTTTTGATTTCGTGTATGTGTGACACACAATGTCTATCTACTTCAGTGGTTATGTGTTCTGGGTGTGTGTGAGAGGTCCCAAGTTCAAACCTTACTTGGGCAAATTTTGGTATTTTTTATAAATAAAGCCTTAACCTTGTGCAAAGGGCTTAAGTTTAATTGTTGGTAAGTTTATATCAGAATGGGCCTGCTGGTTTGGTGGTTAAGTAGAGTGTTGGAGTGTTGGAGGTCCTGTTTTCAATTCTCTTTGATGGCGTGGAGACAGTATTTTTGCTCCAATTTTGGCTAAGAGTTTCTGAGTAGTTGTGTTTTAGTTGGTTAATAGGGAGTGATTTTAGGAGATAATCGGGGAGAGGTTATCAGAAAATAATCTGATTATCTTTTTTGTTGCAAAAAAAAAAAAAAGTAGAGTTTCAGTTTTCTCTCCAATTCCACAAACTTTTTCTGACGTTTTCTTCTTCTTCTTTTTTTCCCTCCTCTGACGATTCTTTCCCCTAGTTGCTGTCGAAATTTCCATTATTTTTTCCCCTTCCGTTTCTTTCTTTTTTTTTCCCAATTGATTCGGTTGTTCATCGTTGGTTACGCGTGTTCGGTAAGTAAAAGTTTTGTCTATTGTTAATCGTTCTTGGTTAATCTCTAAAAGGGGGATTACTTTTTGGTGTTTAGGAGTTAATCAAGGGGCTGGTGGTTTTGAATCAACGCTGTGATTGTGCGAAGTCGTGGTTACTCAAGCGAGGTAAGGGTTTTCCTAGGTTTTTAGTCGAGTTCCTTCCGAAATTGGTTGATTAAAAACGAATTAAGTGATTAATCTGGAGATATGTTGGTCGATTTTTAGGTTCTGGAGGCTTAGGAGTGCTTACGCATCAGAAACAATACCAGGTGTGTACCCAAAACGTAGAAAACGGGATTTGGCGAAAAGCTGAAATTGCTTGCTATCGAGAAATAAGAGAAATAAGAGAAAATGATGAGAAAATGATGCGAAAAATTGTAGAGAAAGGAAATAAGGGTGTTATAAACTTTGAAATCAACATTTTGCACTAAAATAGTTTTGGACAGCAGTAGTAGTCTAACTTTGAAAAATCATCAAAAATAGTGGGAGTTGAGTTAGAGGTTGAATAAAATCTGAAATTAAATTTTATTGAGTCTAGTTTTTCATGGAAGAAACAGTGTAAGCAACGAAATTGTAAATCATGAGATATAATAAATTTTGTGATACAAGGTCAGAATGACTTTGGGTTCCCCTGTACTGACTTAGGAAAATCATCAAAAATTGTAAACAAATAATTAGGGGCTTAAATTTATATGTTTAAATCCTTAATGAGTCTATTTTCAAGATAAACAAACAAAAACATCATCTAAATTCCGTACTAAGAGATAAATAATTTTTAGTAAGGAAAGGATGAAGCTGTCAAACAGCAGAATAGGGATAACTTTAAAGATTTTGCTGTACTTATTTGGTAAACTATAAATTCTAAAAATTTTATGGTAGAAAGGTATTTGAGTCTATTTTCAAAAAAATCAAGTGGATCTTAATTTGGAATTTTTTAACTCAAGATATAAATAATTTAGTGATAATGACTCAAGTAGACAACTTTGAATGAACATATAAGTAAATAGTGAAAACATATATGAGTATTGAGCTAGCATGGGTTACTTTAAAAATGGATCACACGGCCAAGGCCAATTTGCGCCGAGTGGTCTACACGGGCGTGTGGGCCCACACGGGCAGATCACATGGGCGTGTGGGCCCATTTTTATCGAAATGTTTTTAAGGTTGAACGGTTCACCCTAGTCGACTGTGAACCTACTGTAGGGTCAGTAAGCGCTACTTAGACCCCTAAATGTGTGAAATTGACTGAATGATATATGTACTGGGCATGTTAATATCTGAACTGAATATATGTCTTTGAAATTGCATAATAGCATGTCATCCATTGTGTGTTGCATTGCATTGGGTTGGGGTTGTTATTCGGAGGAAGTGTACTGAAAGGCTTTAAGCCTAATTTACTGGTAGCTCTGCTGCAAACTACTGTATTGTGTCGCATTCGGTACTACTTGGAGTGTAGGGATGGGTGGGTTGATTATATCCCCACATGGAGTGTAAGGTTGGACGGAGATGGTGTGTAGAGGTTGGTTGGGTAGGATTTTGCTCTTTGCATAAGCTATTGCTACTAATATCTTGTGATGGTGAGACCCTCTTGCATTTTTGACATCATCTTGAGATGGGCTAAGGCCCAAACACATCACTCGATATTGAAAAGGGCTTAGGCCCAAGATCATTAAGCTGTGCATTGTGAATACTTATTGTTTGTTTGTTTCGTGGGATTACACACTGAGTTTACATAAACTCACCCTTTTTGTTTAATGTGCATAGGTAATCCCCAGATTTAGACGGATCGGTGCGACGGAGGACTCGGTGGTGACCACGATAATTTTTGGACTTCATGGTTTTCAATTTACGATTTATGATTTGATTATTATTGATTATTTGGGTTGTAATTTAAGGACCCTCTGGGACTTTGGTTTTAAATTTGGGTTTTTATTTATTTATTTTACTTTATGGATTTATACCTGTTGGTCAGAGGAAATTCAGTTTTCAAAAAGTTAAAGTAATTTCTAAACGCATGATCACCTAGACTGTTTTATTAAAGCTTCCGCAAAGAGGGATGTTTCAAAACAAATGTTTTAAATGAATAAAGACTTCCTAAGTTCTAACAAAGGTTTACTAAAGATAATAACATGGAATGTTTTCATCGTAACAACGAGATTTCAAAAACACTATCGTGTGACATTTCCAGGTACGGCCATAATGTCTAGGCCGGGTTTGGGGTGTTACACAAGGAGTAGGCTGCTGGCACGCACGGTGTGCATGGGGGCTGCTGGGTGCGTGCGTGGGCTGTTGGCCGAATGGGGCTACTGCTAGGTGTGAGGGTGACGTGCCGAGCTGGGCGGTGTTGTGGCTAGAGAGTTTGACACTAGGTGATTTGGTACTTGGTGGGTTTTGGATGCTAGGATTGATGGAGGGATGAGTGAAAAAAATGGCAAAGGTGGGTGAAATTTATAATGAAAGGAGTAGGAGTTTAATTAGAATTCTTAGAACAAATTAATAATTAAGATATTCCAAGTTCTAATTCTACATAGAGTTAACAACAATTAATAATTAATATAATGCATATTAAATTATTATTTGCTATTAATTTATTAAAAATAAATACTTATTAAATAAAATATGATCAAATTTAAACTAATCCTATTTCTATGCAAAGTTGATAATAATTAGTATATATTATAATAGATATAATTATATATTAATGATTATCATCTTATTTATTAAATTAAAAACATTTATTCTCGATGCCTTTTGAAAACATTTAAAAAAGAGACATCTAATTTTTAGTATTTACAAAAAGAGCAACCAAATTTTGAAAATAGTTCAATTAAGTACCTAGACTAAAAGAAAATTTGAAATTGAGTTGCAATTTAAAACTTGGATCAAAATTGACCATTTTATTTGAAAACTAAAAATTTATTTTGCCATTTAGGGAATAATTTCTCGGAAGATTATGTTAAAATCAATTCCTAGGAAAGATTAGAGGGGTCACAAGCTATCCTGCTTAAGTTCCAAACTCCTAGACAGAATTTATTTAAACATACTAATCCCGAAAATATACCCTAAATCATTAATTAAAGAAAATAAAATCAAGAAAAATTAAATATCTGATAAAATGAATGAGATTTGATCTCGTTCAATTTTATCTCCCCAGTAATGTTTTAAGCGCTGAGCATTGACTCGAAAATTACCTCCCTTACTTTGAAGTTCAACAACTCCATATGGATAAACTTGGTGAATCATAAATGGACCAGACCAACGTGATTTTTACTTATCTGGAAAGAACCTTAATCTGGAATTGAATAACAAGACTTGCTGACCTGCTTCAAATTCTCAAACTCGAATGTGCTTGTCATGCCATCTCTTAAGTCTTTCCTTGAGTAATTTGGCATTCTCGTATGAGAACATTCGAAATTCTTCTAACTCGTTGAGTTGAAGCATCCATTTCTCTTTAGTAGGCTTAAGATCCAAGTTGAGTTGTTAGAGAGCCCAGTAAGCTTTGTGTTCTAACTCCAAGGGTAGATGACAGGCTTTCCCAAAGACCAACCTATAGGGTGACATCCTTAAAGGTGTCTTGTACGCTGTCCTGTAAGCCTATAAAGCATCATCCAGTCTTTTGGACCAATCTCGTCGGTTCGGGCAAACTACCTTCTCGAGTATCCTTTGATCTCTTTGTTTGCCAGTTCAGCTTGCCCATTTGTCTGCGAGTGGTAAGCTGTGGAAACCTTGTGCTTCACTCCATGCTTGTCGAGTAACCATTTCAACCACTTGTTCACAAAATGGGACCCTTCATCACTGGTGATGGCTATTGAGGTTCCAAACCTTGTGAACACATGCTTCTGCAAAAACTTCATCACAACCTTAGCATCGTTCGTTGGATATGCCTCAGCCTCAACCCACTTAGACACGTAGTCTACTGCTACCAATATGTACTTGTGACCAAAAGACGGAGGGAAAGGACCGAGAAAGTTAATACCCCAAACATCGAATAATTCTACCTCAATGATGTTTTTTCGAGGCATTTCATTTCTGTTTGTGACGTTTCCAACCCTTTGACATCGATCACAGCTCCTTACGTAAGCATACACGTCTTTAAATAGTGTTCGCCAAAAGAATCTAACTTGCAATACTTTGGCCGCAGTACGTGTACCTCAGAAGTGTCCCCTACTCAGAGCTGAGTGGCAATGATATAGAATCTTATGTACTTCATCTTCTACCATGCATCTCCTGATCGTTTGATCTGCACACTTTTTAAACAAGTATGGTTCTTTCCAGAAATAGTACTTCACATCATGAAGAAACTTTTTCTTTTAATGATACGTCTTATAAATCGGCATCAAACGACAAGCTAAATAGTTAGCAATATCAACAAACCAAGGGATATTATGGACATGATTTGCCTTTAGTATGTGTTCATCTAGAAATGTCTCCTGAATGGGTATAAGTGAAGAATTCCCTTCTTGCGGCTCCAATCTGGACAAGTGGTCTACTACTTGGTTTTCTACTCCCTTTCGATCTTGAATTTCTAGATCGAACTCTTAAAGTAGAAGTACCCATCGGATCAGTCTTTGCTTAGCGTCTTTCTTGGCAAATAAATACTTAATTGCCGAGTGGTCCATATAGACAGTTACTTTGGTACCTACAAGATAAGATCGAAACTTGTCGAAACCAAACACAATAGCAAGAAACTCTTTCTCCTTTACCGTATAATTTAGTTGAGCTCCTGTCAGAGTCCGACTTGCGTAGTAGATGGGATGAAAAACTTTGTTCCTTCGCTAGCTCATGACAGCTACTATCGCGAAGTCACTTGCGTCACACATCAATTCAAATGGTAAATCCCAGTCTAGTGTGACGATTATGGGTGCCAAAACTAACCGACTCTTCAAATGTTTGGAAGCTCTTAAGAACTCCTCATCAAATTTGAACGTCGTGTCCTTCTCCAATAGTTTTCATAAGGGTTTAGCAATTTTGGAGAAGTCCTTGATAAATCTTCGATAGAAACTGACATGGCCCAAAAAGCTCCTAACAGTCTTTACAGATGTTGGAGGTGGGAGTTTCTTAATAATGTCTACCTTTTCTTTATCTACCTTGATTCCATGTCTCGTTATCCAATTCCCTAGAACAATACCTTCTCGTACCATGAAATGGCACTTTTCCCAGTTGAGTACGAGGTTTGCTTCTTCGTATCACCTTAGTACCTTGGCTAGATTGGCTAGACAATCACAATATGTATATCTGAATACTGAAAAATCATCCATAAAGACTTCCAAGTATTTCTCAACCATATCAGAAAAAAATAGACATCATACATCTTTGCAATGTAGCAGGTGCATTACATAAACTAAATGGCATGTGTCTAAATACGAATGTACCGTACGAGTAGGTGAATATTGTCTTGTCTTGATCTTCCGGTGCTACTATAATATGATTATACCCCAAGGATCCATCGAGAAAATAGTAATAGTCTCGCCCCGCAAGTCTATCTAGCATCTGGTCCACAAAAGGCAAAGGAAAGTGATCTTTCCTAGTCACCTTGTTTAGCTTCTGGTAATCGATGCAAATTCTCCAACCCGTAACCATTCTAGTCGGTATCAACTCATTATTCTCGTTCTCAATGACTGTAATACCTCCTTTCTTTGGCACGCACTAGACCAGACTTACCCATGAACTGTCTGAAATAGGGTAATTTATACCCGCATCTAACCACTTGATGATTTATTCTTTACCATGTCCTTCATGATAGGGTTCAGTATTCATTGTCCATTAATCATCCCTTTTTCACCTTCTTCCAGGATGATCTTGTGCATGCATACAGATGGACTAATGTCGCAAATATCGGCTATGGTCCATCCGATAGCCTTCTTGAATTATTTCAATACTAGGATGAGTTTTTCTTCTTGTTCAATGGTTAATTCTGCTGAAACAATCACAGGCAAAGTAGAAGTGTTACCTAAAGAAACATATTTTAAATGTGAAGGAAGTACCTTGAGTTCTAATTTAGGTGGCTCCTTGATTGACGCTTTTGGTTGGGCATAATCCCTATTCTCTAACTCCAAAGATTCAAAGCTAGATTACAGATTAAATCCCCTTTGATTTGCTTCTAGCAAAGCTAAGTATTCGTCCTCCTCCTCATCATTTAGGTCTGATGTCAAAATTTGCTCCGATGGGTCCTCAACATAGTTGAGTTCCTTTTCCATGATTAAATCCTCTAAATCAAACACTACAGAATAATCATCAATTGTGTTAGGAAATTGCATAGACTTAAAAACATTAAATGTTACCTGATCATCCTGAACACGCATAGTAAGCTCGCCCTTCTGCACATCAATAAGGGTCCTTCTAGTTGCTAGGAAAGGCCTTCCTAGGATGTTGGCACTTCTTTGTCTGCTTCAAAGTCTAGAATAACAAAGTCAGCAGGAAAAAAATTCTACACGTACCAATATGTCTTCAATTTTTCCTTCTGGATGTGCTAAGGATTGATCTGCTAATTGAAGTGTAACCATAGTAGGTCTAACTTCACCTATCCCCAACTTTCTAAATATTGACATGGGCATCAGGTTGATACTCGCACCCAGATCACATAGTGCCTTACCATAATATGTTGCTCCAATGTTGCAAGGTATGGTAAAACATCCAGGATCCTTCAACTTTGAGGGTAGTTTGTCTTGAAGATATGCACTGTATTCCTTTGTCAGAACTACCATATCAAATTCTCTAAGTCTTCTTTTTTTGACAGGATATCCTTCATGAATTTGACGTAGTTCGGCATTTTTTCAAGTGCTTCAACCAACAGGATGTTGATATGAAGTTGCTTGAGTACGTCTAGGAACTTCTTGAATTGAATTTCCTGCTTCTGCTTCTGAATTCTTTGAGGGTAAGGTGGTGGAGCCTTCTTTACTAGAACTGGTTGATTTGTCTTCTGTGGCAATTTTGCATCTAACAAAGTTGTTAGTTAATTAGAATTAGCTGGTTCAAAAGTTACCTTATCGAATTTTGCAGATTTAGGTTCTGGTGAAACTAAATTTCAGCACTCGGTTGAACTTCTTCTGAGTCTTGAGCATCAGCTGGCTCCTTTTCGACTTCAACGGTGTTGGGCTCTAATGTCTTTCCACTCCTCAACGTCAACGCTTTACAATGCTCCTTCCTAGGATTCCTTGGATTCTCCGTATCATTAGGTAAAGCACCTTGTAGTCGGTTTCTGAGTTCAGTTGCAAGCTGGCCCATTTGGTTTTCCAGGTTTTTCAATGTAGCTGCTTGGCTTTGGATTAAGGCATCATTCTTGGCTATGTATGCCTTCAAAAAGTTTTCTAAGCCATTGGATGGTTCAGCTTGAGGTTGTTTCTAAACTTGTTGGGTAAAAATATGTGGCTGGGTCGGTCTAGGTTGGGCGTATGTGTTACTACATCCAGCCTCTTGGTTACTTCGGGAGAAATTAGGGTGGTTTCGCAATGATGGGTTATAGGAATTGGATTGTAGTCCTTGTCTTCCTCGGTTTTGGTTCTGGTTACCCATGTAATACATTGATTCTGGGTTCGATGGACATTCTTCGAACAGATGTCCTTCCCCACAATAGACACAGGCTACATTTTCAAATTGATTCGGTGGCTATGCTGTAAAACTATTAAACCCATTAGTGGTAAAAAATTTTAGCATTGAGGATATCGAGGATACCTGAGATGCGAGTGAGGTTAGAGTGTCTACTTCATGTATTCCAGCAACTCGTCTTCCTGACACTGCTCGATTGGTTGGCCATTGATAATTGTTGTTGGCAATCCTTTCAATGATTTCATAAGCCTCATTGTAAGACTTAGAAAGGAGAGCACCATTAGCAGAAGCATCCACTACCATCATCGTGTGAGCATTTAGACCATTTTAGAACGTCTCAAGTTGGATGAAATGAGGGATTCCGTGATGAGGGCACTTCCGTAATAATTCTTTGTACCTTTCCCATGCCTCATGCAAGGACTCATCATCCATTTGTTGGAAAGCAGTGATCTCGTTCTTCAACTTAGCATTCTTGGTAGGTGGGAAATACTTCATGAGGAATCTTTCTGCTAACTCTTGCCATGTGGAAATTGAATTTGGTGGCAATGAGTTCAACTAGGCTCGAGCTCTATCCCTTAGCGAATATGGGAACAACTTCAATCGTAGTGCATCTTCGGGTGCTCTGGCTAGCTTGAAAGAATCGCTCACCTCTATGAACAGTCTTAAGTGTAGGTGAGGGTCTTCAGTAGGCATTCCAATGAATGGCCCACTGTCTGAAGCATCTGGAACATGACTGGCTTCAGTTTGAACTGTTGTGCCTCGATTTCGGGTCTCCTAATACCCGAATTAAGATCATGAAACACTGGTACGACATACTGTCTTAGAGCTCTATCCCTATCATCAGAAATAATGATAGGATTTTGAGTAGGGTTTGCTCCGTTTCCTTGATTCGAATTTTCGAAGTTCATCTCTTTCGTCTTTCTCTGACTTGCTTGTCTTCTTTGCTGTCAAAAAGTTCTTTCAATCTCAGGGTCTACAGGAAGTAAATCAATAATTCGGTCAATACTCATAAACACCTGAAATAAACACAGAAAAATTAATTAAATTAAAATTGAACAAGAAAATAAACCAAAATGCAAAATTTACAAATTCACAAATAATGACTTTTTAAAACAGTCCCTGGCGACGGTGCCAAAAACTTAGAACGACGAAAATGTGAAAGTGTACACAATCACAACAAGTAATAAAGTGACAAGTAAATGTCGGGTTATCGTACCCACAGGGACTATGAAAAGAATTATTTATGAATGCAATTTTAAAAACACTTTGGTGAAGAAAAATATTTTGATTTGAAGAAGTGATTAAAAACTAGGATTTTAACAAAGTAAAATAAATAAAAATAAAATAAAAGTTCCAATGCATGATTTCAAAAGATGATTTTAATCAAGATGACATAATTGTATTAGATTAATTTCGTTTCTTAACTTAGAATTATTAAACTCATGTTCATGTTGTTACAAATAAATTCATGTCAACTTGGTAATTTGCTAACTTATGAACATACTTACCTACCAAAATCCATTTATCTCTTGACTATATCTCTATGTCAATTCAACTGATTAAACAAATTTTAATAAGCAAATGTGTTGATGCACATACATACTTATGAAATTAAAATAATCTCTTGTACATATCTCTATGCCAATTTAAACAATTAATTCGATCTCATAAGCACATAAAATATTACGTGAGGTAACAACGTATTTCTACCTTGAAACAGTTTAATCACAATAATCTTGCAAGTTATGCAAGGCTACTGTATCGTTAGATACCGTTGCTACTTTAACCCTCAGCTACCTTAGATGATTAAACATGCACTGATTAAGTATCATGTCAATTAATTACAATTTCAATCCATTTAAATAATTAATTCATTAGTTACCTTACAATTGCAATGCAAGAATAACTTAGTCATGGTTTTACTTAATCAAACATCTTACCGAGGCCTGTAACAACACAAACACAATTTTAATAAATTAAGTAGACAAAATGCAATCAACCTAACACAAATTAAATTTAAGCCATATTAATTAAATTAAACATATCAACATCACAAATATTCATAGACATGTTCATCATAACAACAACAAAATTAAAAAGATAGGGAACAAGAATCAAATCCGGTGTTTTCTCCGTGGCTTGACTAGTTTGCTCCACTCCTCTTTCTCTGCTTGTTCTTGCCAAACCGAGGCTTCTACGAACACTTGAATGCTACTCCAAATGGTGGTTGATTGACTCTTTTTCAAGAGGTGAAATCGGCAAGGGAATAGGGGAAGAAAATGAAGAACAATGGAAGGGAATGAAGAGAGAAAACTGAGAGAGAAGTGAAGAGATGAGAAGGGTTGAGATGTGTTTGAAGTGAGCAGACAATGGGGTATTTATAGGTTGATAAGAGTGCTAAAAATAGCCAAAATCATCAGCCAAAGACTCCCCCCATGGCCGGCCACACATGTGGCATGTTTAAAGATTTCAAACATGCTATTTTAAGGTAGGGGCAAATCTAGAAAGACATAAATAGTGGAGGGGTTTGAATGCAATTTGAAGGAGTCTTCAAAGGCCATTTTGCAAGCCAAATAATCAGCCAAACAAGCTGATTGGGTCAGCATGCGGGACGGTTTTGGGCTGCCAGTGCTCGGTTGGATCAGTTTTCTCGGTTCTACTCAATTGGGCCACTTTTCATAATTAATTAATAATAATTTATTTAACCCAAATTAAATTGGATTAAAATTAAAATTAATTATATTATGAATTGATACACATAATTTGGACCGTCTTAGGCTGAAAAATTAATTTGCCTTGATGCTTCAAATTTGCTTCTCAATTTTGCACTTCTAGCAATGTCTGCTGAGCCCTTTTTCGCCCTTTGTGCAAATATGTCAAAAATAATCAAAATTTGATATAAAATTAATTAAAATTCAACATGTTCATAATTTGAGTGCAATTTAATTATTTTATAATTATTATATATTTGTCGACAAGAATTTTACCGAAACTGCATGAATTTGAGTTTAAATGGGCATAAAAAAGTGTGTATGTTTTCGTGTTTCCAATTTTACACTTTTAACCTAATTCTGGTATCCAGTTCGATTATCTGATTCATTAACTCGATTCTACTAACTCGATTTTTGGGATGTGACAAAATAGGATCATATTAGGAGAACAAATTTATCCCAAAGAGATTAAGGATATCCTATAAGGGTAACATACTTATGACAAGGTCATTAGACGATCACTTATTTAGTAGCTTTCGTAATGGTATATAAAAAGATAGAGCTTAGTCACGATAGTTTAGTGGAATGACTGCATGACTAAAGAATGTTATAATTAATAGGTAAAAAGTCAAAAACTAATTATAAATTATTTGAGCCCTAATTATATATATCTAATTGTCCATCTACTAGCTTGAGATAACAAAAAACTAATTGCATATTCAGATTCAGATAATCCAAAAAAAATATGAATCTAAAAATATGAATTCAATTTGGATTTGGATAGATTTTCATATTCAAATTCAAATAATCCAAAAGCCGCAGATATTCAATCTGTTGCCATTCCTATACATAGTTCACAGTGGATATTGGCTTCAAATGCAATTGCACAAGGTTTCGATCCCTAAAGAATTATTTTGAGAGCGTTTTTACCTACCAATGTTCTACAAAAGGTATAACTCTTTACTTAGAGAGTTTGTCAAATGTTGTTCCCATTCGAGAATTTAGCAAAGAGAATACAGAATATGGATTTAGGTTGCAAAATATATGGGTAGGGAATGGATATTAAATGCTATGCAACATGGCCCACCATCATTTAGGCACCTAGACAACCCAATTTTCCATCTTAGACTGAGGTTTCTACACTTTAGGGCCTAATTCAACCATCATATGAACTAGGCTTGCACAAAAAGGACTTAGGAGCCTGTCCAACTTGCATGGGAAACCCATATGAAATCCAGCAAGTGAGGCATCTTGTGGCACTCCACACCCAATCGCTGGATCCGAATGCTAGACATCACATCCGTTGCTAGAGAAACTCAAACTATTTTCAAACATACATCACAGTTAAACTAGTGTACATGGCATAAATAGAAAATTTCATGTTGTATAAACGTATTACATGTATAAAAGTCAAATGGAATCACTTGTAATTGTTAGCTTTGATGCCTTAAGTATAATATTTTTGTCCATGTACACCTGTACTTTTTTTTGAACAAATTGGTTAATAAAATTATTCATGAATTACATTAATATCCTTTGTATAATGTCTTCATGTGGCTTTTGCATGTAAAAAAAGAAGAAGCAAATATTAGCTCACGGGTAGTCTAATGTTTAACTAATACTAAGCAGTATTACGTGATCAGATCGTAATACGAAAAAACAACTTATATTAGTATACAAACCTAAACATGTCCTTAGTCTAATCGAAAATGATCAAACCGATTGAAAGACTAATATGCCATCTATCAAATCCAATTAGAGAGATGCTTTGTCTTGGGTGTCTGAGTGAATGACTTCCAAAATATAGAAACATAGATGTGACTAACTGGACTGACAGTACATTGTACTGGACCTAAGAAGAATAGATCCTAAATTCGTTTATGAATTTATTCACTTGTGACGTTCGTAGTGTGGCATACCTTAATCTTGAGTGGATGATGGAGTATGTATGTGTGACTCGTATAATTTGATGTAAATAAAAGCTTGAGTTTGAATAGATAAGGAACCAAAATTTGGTGCATTTGGTATCTGACTTCTGCAGTATATAGCATCATTCATAATAGTGGAATTCATAGCCCAAGACATGAGAAAATGATATTTTCTCATTAACATTACATGATAGATGAAAAATAAACGTGGCCACGAGTCATTTATCTTTGTGATGAATGAATTAATTACTATTTGATAGTAATTGAATTTTCATGAAGGAAGATCTAATGGTTTGTAACATCCCAAACCCAACCTAGACGTTATGGTCGAATCGGGAAGGCCACATTGGACACCTTAGTGTGGAACCTAACCTAACGATAGTTAAAAATCTTCAAGTATTCCTTTTTATAAAATCGTGGTTTCTATTGCTAACTTTGGAAAATGTCCGTTTACTTAGTCTAGCCATGCTTAGGTCAAATTAGCCAATTAGGTGACTTTTTGTAAAACCTTACTGACGTCATTCCCTTTGAAAAATCATTTTGTTATCTTCTTAGCAGCGGAAATGTACCATTACTAGTCAAATTATTAATTTAGCCATATATCATGCATAGACCATTTCAAAATATTTATAAAAACAGTGTATCTATACCAAATATGCGTGTCATGCATGCATAAAAAACCCTAAAATCTTTAACAATTCCAAACCACTGTTTAAAGAAACTTTACAATCCAAAACCGAGTAATAATAATAAAATAACCAAAAAATATAATTAAATTAAAATAATATGAAGAAGTAAAGTCCGAAGTCTGCCATATGTCTGCATGCCCATTTCGATCCTAAGTTCGATCATTACCTGAGAAGGTGAGATAATGGGGTGAGCTTAACAAGCTCAGTGTGAGACTAAACAAGTATTAAGCATTCATACATGCAATTTCATAGAGGTACCAATAACACAATCAAACATTATCAATAAAATTTCTTAAATGCATATGATCGTGAAAAATGCACATGTGATATCCTACCCATACCATTCGCTACACACCACGAGTTCCCCAAGACCCGTCTGCCAAACTCCAACGTATGTGAGCAATGCTCGATGTGGTAAAACCACCAATAATCAATAATGCAGTGAAACTGCCAAATAAATAATGTGATATAATCACCAATCCCCTCGGTACTCCAAATGCAGTGCACTGACTACAAATATATGCGAACTTAATATGCCACTGGTACTCCACGGAACTCCTCCGTCAACCACAAAATCCCATCCCAATGGACATGCAATATGTCATACAAATTCATACTTAATCATATTGCAATACTTTTCACATTTATTCAACATGTTCAACATGTCCTCAATAATCACATACTTTCAGAAAAAGGAAGTAGTGTTCCAATTTTCAAATTACCAATAAGATGGTATCTATCAATATCATTCAATTCACATACTTTACGAATTTCATTGTGCGCCAATAGCAACCTCACGTATATATATCATAGTAAACATGTCATGCATTTAAATCATGCAAAAACCTAATATCTAAACATTTCATACCATTCAATCAAACATTCTCATATCACATAATATAATTATGCATAGCAATCTCAATTACATATTCATACAGTCAAACTAGCAATTTTGTCAACACATTAGTTTTTTAAGGTTCGAAACGTACTTGGTTCGGCCACTCGCAAAAATAATATTTTGGCTTCTATGCCAAACCAATCAGCAAGCTAATTTATCAAATATAACATAACATTTATCATTAACAAACAAATTTTACAAGTTTAGGACCCACACCTTATTTTTTGCTTTCTCGCAACACCCTAGTGAATCTTCTAATTTTCCTTAATAAACCTTTATACAATCCTAAACCAAAATTAAGTATAAATTCAATCAATTTACCACTTAACCAACTCCCAATGACCCACTTATGGGTCCAAACCAATTGTTGAATTAATAAATATTTTACGAAGTCAACTAGTTCTATTCCTTACTTTGTATCGATGCGAACCGTACGTACGATCGTTCTTTGGTTTTACTGTTGATTCGAGGCGTTTGGGTCAGCACCAAATTCCATAATATACTGGAAAATAAACAGCTAATAATTATTCAATTCCTTCATTTAATCAATCCATAACATTTACCCTACAACTATGTCGAAACAATAATTAACTTTACACTTAACTTCACTTACGCTTCCCGATTTGTGAGTTTCGAATGCCCAAATGATAAAGAACCTTTTTCCCTAATTGACATGGGTTTAATATATAATTAGGAGGTTTAAAGAAATAAAATTAATGCTGGAATTAATTTGGAAGATTTGAGAAACAAAACAGCCCCCTATTCTACACATATGCACATGGTGGCCGAGATTAGGGCTGAATTTAAAAATTGTTTGAGACCTCATTAAAATATGGAAAAATACCTTTAAAAATATTTAAAATCCAATAAATTCCAGATCTGGAAATTTAGGTTTTTAATGGACAATATTAATTAGCAAATTGAAGAGAAAAGAGACCTTACACAAGCTAGTTGTAAGAAACGACAATGGCACTTTCTAGGCGATGTTTGGGATCGATCTTGGAGTTCAAAATTTCAAATTTGGGGCTGATTTAATTGAGGAAAAATTGCAGAAATATAGTAAATGAGATGGTGAAAAATCTTGATGCAAGAAGAAGAAGAAGAAGAAGATGGTAAAAGGGGAGGTGTAGGCAACTGCAACAATGGAGGAAAAAGGGAAAAGAAAAGAAATAAAGATGAAGAGAGAGAGGGGGTTAGGGGGTTAGGGACGACTAAGGTAGAAGAAAAGTGATTAAAAGGCTGATTATTTTGAAAAAAAAATTGTATTTATACCTAGGTTTACTAGGCTTGGATGCCAACATATAAAAAAAACAAGGGAATTTGAAAAAATATAATAATTTATTTTGTAAGAGTTGAGACTTAAACTTGGGAGCTCCAACGACCTTTCAAGCTTTCACATTTAATGAAAAACCATTAGGCCAATTCCCTATTTTTGATATATTTCTAAATTTCATGGAGCTAAATTTGGGATGTTACAGCTTTACCCCCTAGAAGAAGTTTCGTCCTCGAAATTACCTGTTTCGAAGAGATGAGGATACTGAAACCGAATTAAGTCCCCCGGCTCCCAAGTAGCTTCTTTGATGCCATGATTTCTCCATATTATTTTAACTAATGGAATTTGCTTTCGTCTTAGCACTTTGGTCTTACGTTCTAATATTCGAACTGGTTCCTCCTCAAATGATAAATCTGGTCTAACCTCAATCTCCTCAACTGGAATAATATGCGAGGGATCGAATCGATACCGTCTCAACATCGAGACATGAAAAACATCGTGAATACGATCTAACTCTAGTGGCAACTCGAGTTGGTAAGCCACAGGACCAACCCTTTTAAGCACTTGATAGGGACCAATGAATCTAGGGCTTAACTTGCCCTTTTGACCAAATCACAAAACTTTCTTCCATGGAGAGACTTTAAGGAAAACGAAATCCCCTACATTGAACTCAATGTCCTTGCGCTTCAAATCGACATATGACTTCTGTCTATCAGAAGCTGCCTTCAATATTTCTTGAACTAATCAAAATTTATCCTCGGTTTCTGTAACCAGTTCTGGATGAATGAACTTCCTTTCACCCACTTTAGTCCAACATAAAGCGAAGCGGTACTTACGACCATAAAGAGATTCATAAGGTTCCATTTGGATACTTGATTGAAAGATATTATTATAGGAAAATTTTGCCATCGATAAATGCTCCTCCCAACTGCCTTGGAAGTCGATTACACAACTCCTCAACATATCTTCTAATGTCTGAATGACCCTTTCCGACTGACCATCGGATTGTGGATGGAAAGCCGTACTGAAATTAAATAGAGTACCCAAAGCCTCGTGCAACTTCTTCCAAAATCAAGACGTGAATCTAGGATCCCAATCTGAAATAATTGATGCTGGCACACCATACAACCTCACTATCTTAGAAACATAAAGCTTAGCTAACTTCTGGAGAGAGTAATCGGTACGAACAGGAACAAAATGGGCTGACTTAGTCAATCTATCAACCACAACCCAAACTGAATCTTTCTTAGTAGGCATTAAGGGCAACCCACTAACAAAGTCAATTGTCACTATCTCCCACTTCCACTGTGGAATTTGAATCGGTTGGAGCAACCCTGATGGAAGCTGATGTTCAGCTTTAACCTGCTAGCAAGTAAAACATTTAGATACAAATTCGGTCACTTCATGTTTAAGACCCGGTTAACAATACACTTCCCTCAAATCATGATACATTTTAGTACTACCAAGATGCATAGAATAAGGGCTGCTATGTGCTTCTTTAAGTATGGATTGTCTCAAATTCTGATCATTAGGCACACAATATCTCTCTCTAAAGCAAAAAATTCCATCAGAATTAATCTCAAAGTCCTCAGTCGAACCATCCTCAACCTATTTGAACTGAGGTGTTAGAGTTTCATCCAAAATCTGTTTATCCTTGATTTCTTGAACCAACGTAGACTTTACTTGCAATTCAGCCAAGATACCCCCATCATAAAAAAGACTCAAGCGAGCGAACATAGCCCTCAAATCAGACATTGCCTTTTTGCTCAATGTATCAGCCACAACATTGGCTTTTCCAGGGTGATACTGAATCGTGCAGTCATAGTCCTTTAACAACTCAATCCACCTCTTCTGCCTCAAATTAAGTTCCTTCTAGGTGAGGAGATATTTGAGACTCTTGTGATTAGTGTAAATAATACACTTATCACCATACAAGTAGTGTCTCCAAATTCTGAGAGCAAAAACAACAGCTGCCAACTCTAAATCATGAGTGGGGTAATTAAATTCATGTTTCCTAAGTTGTCTTGAGGCATATGCTACAACTTTACCATCTTGCATTAGAACACAACCAAGCCCAACATGCGAATCATCTTTATCCACAACATATTCCTTACCAGATTCCGGTTGAATAAAGACGAAAGCTTATGTCAACAAAGACTTTAACTTTTCGAAATTGGCTTGCTGTTCGTCTCCCCACTTAAATAGAGCATTCTTCCTCAAAAGTTTAGTCAATGGGGCTGCTATCAAGGAAAAACCCTCGACAAACCTTCGATAATACCCAGGAAGACCTAGAAAACTTTGAATTTTCGAAACATACTTCGGTTGCGTCCAATCTAGGATAGTTTGAACCTTTCTGGGATCTATGCAAATACCGTCAGCTGATACAACGTGACCCAAAAGCATCACTTCCTTTAACAAAAATTCACACTTACTAAGTTTGGAAAAAGTTATTTTTCACGGAGTATTTGTAAAACCACTTTTAAATGCTCATCATGCTCAATTTATGACTTGGAGTATGCAAGGATGTCGTCAATGAAAACCACGACAAACTGATCAAGGAAAGGTTGGAAGGCACGATTCATAAGATCCATGAAGGCTGCTGGTGTATTAGTCAACCCAAAAGGCATGACAAGGAACTCGTAATGTCCATAACGAGTCCTAAAAGCAATTTTTGGAATATCAGATTCTTTCACTTTGAGTTGGTAATACCCAGATCTTAAGTCAATTTTGGAAAAGATAGTTGCACCTCTGAACTGATCGAATAGATCTTCAATCCTTAGTAGAGGGTACTTATTCTTGATAGTTAATTTATTCAGTTGCCGATAATCAATGCACAACCATAAGGTTCCATCTTTCTTCTTCACAAATAAAATCGGTGCACCCCATGGCAAAACACTGGTTCTAATAAAACCCCTATCCAATAGTTCTTGCAACTGCACCTTAAATTCCTTAAGCTCTTTTGGTGCCATGCGGTAGGGAGCGATGGACACTAGTGTCGTTCCCAGCAACAACTCAATTCCAAATTCTACTTCCCTCTCCGAAGGTAATCTTGGCAGTTCATTGGGAAATACATCGGGAAATTCCTTCACTGTATGAATACCTTCAACTACAGGGTCAACGAAGCTTGCATCTCAAACATAAGCCAAAAACGTTTTGCAGCCTTTTTGCACCATTTATTCTGCTACTAAAGAGGAGATTACATTGGAAAGATAATTCTGACGTTACCATACCATAATAACTTCTTTCCCAGACTATGTCACCAAAGCCACCCTCTTCAATGCACAATCCAATCGAACTTGATGCTCAACAAACTAGTCCATCCCCAAAATCAAATCGAATTCATTGAAAGGAAGTTCCATCAAATCGGCAAGGAATACCTCTCCTTGAACCTCTAAAGGGCATCTTTTATAAACTTTGTTCACAAGTGTGGAGGATCCTAAGGGACTAACTACAGTTACAATATTTTTAGTTTTCTCCAACCCAATCCCCAATTTTACAGCCACATTACAAGCAACATACGAATGGGTAGATCCTATGTCAATCAAAGCAAAATAAGGTATCGAGTAAATAGTGAGGGTACCTGCTATGACATCAGCCGCATCTCTATCCTCTCAGCGCCTAGCCACATAAACCATGGAAGGTTGTCTCGCCTCAATTCAATTCGCACCTTGATCTGGTGCTCCCTAACCCTGATTACCATTCCCATTTCAGTTCTGATTATGACCCCTCTGAGTACCCTGATTACCTCTCTGATTTTAACCCCCAGATGGGCCTTGATTCTGTGCCAGAGCTTGCACCTGATACTGACGAGGACAATCCCTAATCTTATGCTCCATCAAACCACATACCAAACAAGCACCCATCCTCTTCCAACAATCACCTGGATGGCGCCTCTGACAATACTGACAAACCTGAATCTGCCCTTCTCTAGGGTCCACTGCTTCCCTATTCTGTGGTGGCCTAGCCTCCTTGGCCCACTTAATAGGTCGCAGATTTGGGCCAGTAAATCCCGTTTCTCTTTTGGGTTGATCCATCGATTTCCCTTTCCTATCGCGCTCCACGCATTTAATCTCCTTAATAATCTTGGTCTTCTCGACCAAAACCTCAAACACATGCTCTTGGTGTAGAGCTACTTGAACCTTGAGGTCATGCCGTAGACCTTTCTAAAAATGAAAACTTTTTTCCTACTCAGATGCCACAATACTAGGTGCATAGCGACTAAACCTTAGAAATTTTGCCTCATACTCAGAAACTCTCTTGTCTCCCTGTTTAAGTTCAATAAATTCCAACCATCGGGCCTCCACATAGCGAGGGCCCACATACTTACCCTGAAAAGCCTCCTAAAAACAAGCCCAATCAATGCGCTCTGGCAGCATTCCTCTAACCACCTATTGCCACCATTGATATGCCTCATCTCTCAATAGAGACACGACACCCTTAAGTTTCTGCTTAAGAGTGCATTCTGAATCCTCTAAAATCCGTTTAGTGGTTTCCATCCAGTACTCAGCCATAATAGGAGTAGTTCCAGCAATACCCCTAAAAAATTCTTCCCAACTAGAGCAGAGCCTTTCAGCAATCGTCCCACGACTAACACCTTCTATTGGAGCCCCAGCAACCCTATTTAAAGCCCTCAATAAAGCCTGAGTTACCGGATTATTCCTAACATGGTCATTATTAATATTCCCATTTTCTATATTCCACCCTCAGTAGTGGGTTCATTGTTAACCATATTCTATTCATTATCCAGTTTCAGCCCTAACGATGCAGCTGACTCAACCGTAGCCCTCAGAGGTCGCCTCTTACGTGTAACACCCCAAACCCGGCCTAGACGTTATGACCGGATCCAACGTGTCACAACAAAGTGTTGTTTGAAAACTGACTTGTTGTTGATAGTTCGTTACTGAATTTTTAAATCCCTTTTTGAATTATTGGGGTTGTAAAACCAAAATTGGATATTCTCTTGTTGGTCATATCATTTGTTAATCTGGATTAAATTTCACGGAAGCTTTCCAAAAGTAAACTTTAAGATTTGAAAACGTGATTTTAAGAAAACAATTATTGTTTTAAAATAAAAAATCGTGTTTCCTAGTCTAACATGTAGAAATTAAAAGAAAACGTAAAATAAAAGTTAACCCCAAATGGCCTTATTACAAAAATACCAAACCCAAAATAAACTATTAAAAATAAAATAACTAAGTCTAAGATTAAGACATATCGAGCTTGTGGCCACCTCTCGAGTCCTCATGACTCCAAATCATCTAAGGCCGGGATTACACGCATGATTAAAGAAAAGGGTGAGTTACGAGAACTCAGTGTGTAATCCCTTAGCATAGTGTGATGCAGGCCCAAGCCCTATTCGATGTGAGATCGGCACTGGGCTTTAGCCTTATCTGATATGAGTGGGTCTAAGCCCAAAATCATATCAATGCAGAACAAAGATGCAACCCAACCCAGTCCAGCCAACACACCACCCGTACCAACCAACACACCATGTGGGGACCAAGTCAACCCACCCACCCAGCACACCAATATTGCGGCAAAGATAGGCGCTAATAATAACGACAAAAGCGCTAATAACAGTCAATGTGGCCAAGCCACTAAAATCAGTATACGTGGCGAAGTCACTAAAATGATAAAAACGTGGCAGAGCCACTAGTACAATACTTCCTCCCAAATCAGAAACCCAACCCCAATGCAGAATGTCATGTCATATATATTTCGTGAATGCAGTATGGCACAATCATAATCAATCATATAAGTATCATACACACTACCACTAGAGGTATAATGGTCATTTTTTTGGTTAGGGGTAAAACGATAATTTCACCCCTTATGGGTATTCCAGTAATTTTACCCATTGAGGGTATTTCGGTAGTTTTACCCATCGAGGGTATTTTGGTAATTTTACCCATCGAGGGTATTTCAGTAATTTTACCCATCGAGGCTATTTCGATAATTTTAGTTCTATAACGGCCTTTCCGAAGGCCTACATTCGCCTCGAGTGAAACAGATACCCTCTTTGGTTAAAACGGTACAATTGGGCCCAAAGCCTAATTTTCGGCCCAAGTGGGCCCATACGCTCGTGTGCCCCAATCAGCATAATTTCAGTCGCGGCTATACGAAGCTCGCAGCCAAATCCATTATCTGACACTTACCATGGATTTCGTCCCTGTGGGCCCATTGGGCCCACATGGCCCACTTCGACCCAACAAGGCCCTTTACGACTTAAGCCCATGAGAATGTTCGTGGTAGCCCCAACGGTCTATCGCCAATGATTTGTGGCTCGATTTATCTCTACGGGCACTCGCACGCTCGAGAGCCCTCAGATGCCGAAGTTTCAGCTTATCAGTTTTTCAGCTTTAGCCGATTCACAGTTCATCAGGGTGTTAGGACACACCTTCATTGTAACACCCCATACCCTAGTCCGAGACTAAGACTGGATACGAGACATTACCATGCTCGATCTTATTTAAACATGTACTTATGGGCTATAAAATTTCATTCCGAATTAAAAAACTTCTCTTTCTTAGTCAAATCAGACATTTCATGGGCCTACGAGGCCTCAGACTTATGTCCCGAAACTTTCGGAACTCATCTGGAAACTTTCTCTCCAAACAGGGGTCACACGTCCGTGTGACTTGGGACACGCCCGTGCACCCCTAAAACATGCCCGTGTCTTTCAACTATGGTGGATACTGGCAAATTAAACACGGCCTGGACACACCCGTGGCCCTGGCTCGTGTGCCAAACCTTGGCATTCGACTTATTCACACGGTCTATACACACGCCCGTGTGCATTAGCCGTGTGACAATTCACCATCGAGTGTAAAGTCACGGACTTCACACGCCCGGGGCTGCGCCCATGTGCTGCAACCGTGTGGTACACACGGCCATGTTATTAACCCATGGTCTATCCTGAATTTAAACACTAATGTGCAGGGGACACATGGCTTAGACACACGCCCGTGTGTCCATCCGTGTGGGCACTTAGAGGCTATTTACCAAGCCAACTGCCACCCTGAAATCAAGACCAAACCCATGCTCAATTCAGCAACTCAAGTATTACATCTAACATGAATAAGGATGCATACTTCATTGATAGATTAAAACATACATACATAATCATTCATGACTCATCTCTTTGGCCATATACAAAAAGAATACTAAGCTTGATAACCAACACTTTGGCTAATTTTAAAACATAACTCAAAATGAAATGCTTCCTATACATGCCATACTTAATATAAACACTTGGCTATACCAAAATATCGATTGATAGTGTGCTCCAAACTCCGATGACGATGATCTACGAGATTAGCTAGGCGGGACTACATGGAAAGAAACAATAAAGGACGTAAGCATTTAGCTTAGTAAATTTGCATGTAACTCTCATAGCAATATATTTACTTAACATTAACCATTCATCATAAACAATGGCATTATGAATCTCAAGTATTTAAGCTTACTTACTCTTACTGATTCTTACATATCTCGTGGTACTTACTATTCTCATGCTCGTGCGATAAACAATATACCTGTATCACTTGATCACATAGATCAGTATACTTTACTATGATAAGTATAATCTCAACTTCATCATTTATATCATGAATAATACTTTTAACTAGCATAACTTGATAATAACTTTACTTACTTAACTTTCTTACTATATCATTTGAGCTTTACTCTCTTGCTCGATGAATTTCTATGAATAACCGAGGATACTGAATCTCATCCCACATAACTCGATGCCAAAGCCATATTGTAACATCCCGGTTTAGGGCCTAGTTAGAATAGTGGTTTGAGACCACAAATTCGAGGGTCATGAATGAGTTTTTGAGGCTTATAATATGTATGCATGCTAGTGTGAAAGTTTCATGAAGCAATTTTGTGAAATTGTGGTTGAATTATCCAAAAGGACTAAATTGCAAAAGTTGCAAAATGTGTGTTTCTAGAAGCTATATGTGTGAAATAGCTTTAGATTATTAATTAGAGGTCCTTAAATAGCAATTTATCCAAATTCTAATTTTTGGACAAAAATGGGCATGGATGAGTTAAAATTGAAAGTTTATCAAAAGGGCATTTTGGTCATTTATCAATTAAGTGATTAAAATAGTTGAAAAGATGATAGAAATTCATTCATCTTCTTCCCATAGCTAGAAAATTTGAGAAGCCATTGTTAGTGTTCTTTCAATTTTTCAAGCTTGCTAGTAAGTGCTCCTAAGCACTGGTTTTGATATTCTTCGTATTTTTGAAGTCCGGTAGCATGAGTAAGCTATTTATAGCTATTTGGTGAGCTATCATGGATGTTAAAAAATGTACATATGTATGACATGCATGTATTTTGATGTTTTATGGAAGAATATGAAGGCTTGATGTAGTAGAAACATCTTTTGCTAAGTGATTTTCCATGAAAATGCATGTAGGGACTTAGTTGCGAAAATCTTAAGTTTGGTCATACATGGGTGATTTAGTGAGATTTGATGAATGCTTTAGTTGAGTAAGTGGTTAGGCTAAGCATGAAAGAGAAGAAAGTTGAATAAAAATCTCTTTACGAGCCTTTGGGACTAAAGTGTAAATATGAGAAAGTTTAGGGGCAAAATAGTAATTTTGCTAAAGTATGAGATGTGGGTCAATTTAGTCAATGTGTGTATTGAATAAGCTGATTTATTCATTATAGATCAAGAAAGACGAAGTCCGGATCGAAACTGAGGCAAAAGCAAGGTGGTGGACTAAATTGCACATTTCAATACTTTTGAGTATCGAGGTAAGTCTATGCATAAACGATGCATTCATACTTACAATTTGTAAATGCTATCTAGGGTGTAGCATGAATGAGAATGAATGAGAATGATTGGGAACCTATGTGGTTCAAGTAGAATGAATGCAATATAGATGTGAATGGATGAATAATTGGGTAAATAGACTTGTGCATGTGTTGTGATAATGCTAGATGGTGGGCTAAGTGTGATACCATCCAAATGCAAATTGACGATGAGCTGTCTATGTGCGATGCTATCGTTAGGTATATCATTTAGTGGCTATGTGCGAGATCACGATGATTACCTTTGTGGTAGGCTAAGTGCGATACCACCTTATAAATTGATTGTGGTGTGCTAAGTGCGAAACCCCGAGATATTGGCTGTGTGGATTAATTGTGTATATTAGCTGTGTGTAATAGCTGTATGGATAAGATATGTGGATTAGCTGTGTGGATTAGCTATGTGAGTTAGCTATATGGATGCATTATTGAGCAATAATGACGTGTTGTAAATTGTGTAAATGTGATATTGAATGCAGGGGTGCATTTCAATAATTATAAGCATGTGACTCATGATGTGTTGGTAATATGGTAAGGGATAGAAAGAGTAAGCATAGTTGTATATTATATGTTGGTATAATGCTAATTGTGGTTGGGCTTATACTATGATGCTTAATTGTTTATGTGTAAACTTACTAAGCTCAAAGCTTACTCTCTTTCTTTTCCCTTGTCTTATAGATTAAAAGCGTTGAACCAAGATACGAGGATCATCAGAAGATAGCCCACATATCAGCACACTTTGGTACATGAAACTTAATGTTTTGTATATGGCATGTATAGGGGCTAGATAAGGTAGTAAATTTTTTTGTAAATGGCTAAGATGTGTTGGCCTATAGATGGATAGCTTATTTTGTATAATGCCATGGTTGTTGGCTATTACATTATATGAAAGAAAGATGTAGTTCTATGTGAGAATGCACTTCAATTTGAGTTGATTATGATGGTGTTAGATGAGTATATGTTGTGTATGTTAGAAGGGTGAAAAGAACTTGACACTTAGTCTTGTTCTTGACCATGTGGGTAGACACACGGGCGTGTGTCTAGACCATGTGTGACACACGGTCAGCCCACGGGCGTGTACTGTGGCCGTGCGTCCTATGCATGTTAATATTTGAAAATAGAATAGACCACGAGATAGCCACACGGGCGTGTGTTTAGACTCTAGGCCGTGCGAAGGAAGTCAGTGTTCACCACGGTTGGGGAGCACGGGCGTGCCATGGCCATGGGGCAATTGGCAGAATGCTCGAGTTTTTAGCATGGGTAGGGAACATGGGCTTGTGTGTCTATGCACGGGTGTGTCTAATCTTGCACGGGCGTGTGAGATGTGTATATAAAAGAAAAAAATTTTAAGGATCGTAAAAGTTTCAGATTAGTCTCAAGAGCCCTCGTGTGTATGAGTGAGGCCTCGTAAGTCGAGAATGAGGTTATATCGAGTAATGACGTTGAGCCTAAGTGGACATTAAGTAGTTTGAGTTCGGTAACGCCTCGGGGCCCAATTCCTGGTGTAAAACCCGAGTAAGGGGTGTTACATTTAGTGGTATCAGAGCTATGGTTTAGTCGGTTCTAGGACTACCGTGGCGGGTGTAAGAGTCTAGCTATACATGCCATAAGTGTGTGCGATGATAGTGTGGTGGTTTCGATGATTTTAAATCTTTTTATATAGAATATGGATTCGATCCATTGATTTCTTGATTAAGTAGCTAGTAATGTGCCGGCTCTGCGCAAGGAGTCTGTGGTGAAAAGTGGACCCGAGGCGAGGGGTCAAGGGGAAGAGGCAGGAGAAGCCTTTCTCCATATGATGAGTGATTGGTACTCAGACTACGTTCGAGCGAACCCTAACGCTCAACCTCTTCCACCTCCTCCCATACCTCAGCCAAATCTTGTGGCTCCTCAAGGTATGGATGTAGTGAGGATATCGAAACCCCCGGTGGATAAGATTAGGAAATACGTGGCTGAGAAGTTTAGAGCTAAGGTAGATGATAACCCAGAGAGGGCGGAGTTCTGGTTGGAGAACTCGATGAGGGTGTTCGATGAGCTCTCATGTACACCTGAGGAGAGTTTGAAGTGTGCCGTATTGTTGCTGAGAGATTCGGCGTACCACTGGTGGAAGACGCTGACGTTAGTGGTCCCAAAAGAGCGGGTGACGTGGGACTTCTTTCTGGAAGAGTTCCAAAAGAAGTATATAAGCCAGAGGTTTACTGACTGAAAAAGGAAAGAATGCCTTGAGCTGAAGCAAGGAAGGATGACAGTAGCTGAGTACGAGCGTAAGTTTGTTAGGCTTAGCAAATACGCTCAAGAATGTGTGTCGATAGAGACCATCTTGTGCAAGAGGTTCGAAGATGGGCTGAATTAGGATATCAAACTCCTAGTTGGCATTTTGGAATTGAAAGAATTCGTGGTATTAGTTGAGAGGGAAAGTAAGGCCGAAGGGTTGAGTTCAGATAAGAGGAGGGCTGTGAGTGAAGCCCGAGATGCGAGAAAGAGATCGATGGGTAAGTCGTATCAAGCCCAGTCGAAAAGATCCAAGGAAGTGAATCCTCGGAAGTCAGCCTCAGTGGGGTATTCGCATCGAGACTTGGACAATACTCGTCAGGGTTCGAGAGTCCGAGCTCCCTCGACGGAAAGTGTGGGCAATACAAAGAGTAAACCGGAGTGTCCTAGTTGTGGTAGGTATCACACCGGAGAGTGTTGGGGAAACAGTCAGAAATGTTACAAATGTGGTTCCCCTTACCACTTTATCCGTAACTATCCCGAGAGGGATGATAAGGAAGAGAGGCAAGAAGTGAGACCTAGTGATGTGTCTACGAGGGGTAGACCACCAAGGAACCCAAGAGGTGGGGCAGGTGGTAGAGGTGCGTCCAGAGACTCTGCTGTGAGACCAGAGGGTCGGGCACCTGCGAGGACGTATACTATTCGCACTCGCGAAGAGGCATCCTCCCCTGATGTGATAACGGGTACTTTTTCTCTCTTTGACACCTCTGTTATTGCTTTAATAGATCCAGGGTCTACTCACTCTTATATTCGCATGAGATTAGCATCTAGTTTGAGTATGACCGTTGAGTCTACGGACATTGTGATTAATGTGTCAAACCCGTTAGGAAAGCATGTGTTAGTGGACAAAGTGTGTAAGAATTGTCCTTTGTTGATTGAGAATCATTGTTTTCCGACAAACCTGATGTTGTTGCCGTTTGATGAGTTTGATTTAATCCTAGGCATGGATTGGTTGACTACCCATAGTGTCTTAGTGAACTGTGGTAGTAAGTTTATTGAACTGAAATGTGAGAGTGGAGATGTAGTTCAAATTGAATCAGGTGGATCGAACAGTCTACCCGTGATGATTTCTTCCTTAGTGGCCGAGAAATGTTTAAGAAAAGGGTGTGAGTCCTATCTTGCGTTTGTGTTGAATACTCAAGAGGTTGGAGTAGGGTTTGAAAGCAAAGGCTGCAGTGGTATGTGAGTACCCAGATGTGTTTTCGGAAGAGTTACCCGGATTACCTCTAGTGAGAGAGGTCGAGTTTGGAATTGAGTTGGTTCGGAGAACGGCACCTATTTCAATTGCCTCGTACAGAATGGCACCTGTAGAGTTGAAAGAACTGAAGATTCAGTTACAAGAGTTGACAGATAAGGGTTTTGCAAGACCGAGCTACTCGCCGTGGGGTGCTCCGGTATTGTTTGTGAAGAAAAAAGATGGGTCTATGAGGTTGTGTATAGACTATAGACAACTAAACAAGGTGACGGTTAAGAATAAGTATCCTTTACCAAGGATTGATGATATTTTCGATCAACTGAAGGGAGCTACAGTGTTCTCCAAGATAGACTTGAGGTGCAGTTATTATCACATTTCAGTGAAAGAGCAAGATGTGTTGAAAACTGCATTTTGGACAAGGTATGGCCATTATGAGTTTTTGGTTATGCCATTTGGTTTGACGAATGCACCTGCGATTTTTATGGATCTGATGAACCGTATTTTCAGACCATATGTGGACAAGTTTGTGGTTGTCTTTATTGACGACATATTGATCTATTCTCAGGATGAAAACGATCATGAAGAGCACTTGAGAATTGTCTTGCAAACTTTGAGAGACAAGCAGTTGTATGCTAAGTTTAGCAAGAGTGAGTTTTGGCTCTGAGAGGTCGGATTCCTAGGACACATGGTATCAGGTGATGGTGTCAGAGTTGACCCGAGTAAGATATCGGCTGTTATGGATTGGAAACTGCCGAGGAATGTGTCAGAAATCAGAAAATTGTTGGGATTAGCGGGATATTACAGACGTTTCGTAAAGGGGTTCTCTATGATTGCTACCCTGATGACGAAGCTATTGCATAAAGATGTCAAGTTTGAATGGACTGAGACATGTCAATAGAGCTTCGAGAGACTGGAAACAATGTTGACTGAGGCACCAGTTTTGGTTCAACCAGAATCGGGGAAGGAGTTCGTGGTATATAGTGATGCGTCGTTTAATGGTCTCGGTTGTGTGTTGATGTAAGAGGGTAAGGTAGTCGCTTACGCCTTGAGGCAGTTAAAACCGCACGAGAAGAATTATCCGACTCACGATTTGGAGTTGACTGCGAGTGTGTTTGCGTTAAAGATTTGGTGACATTATTTGTATGGCGAAAAGTGCCGAATCTTTACGGATCACAAGAGTTTAAAGTATTTGATGGATCAGAAGGATCTGAATCTGAGACAGAGACGGTGGCTTGAATTGTTGAAAGACTATGAGTTAGTCATTGATTACCACTTGGGAAAAGCGAATGTGGTTGTGGATGCCTTGAGTGGGAAATCCCTGTACGCTCTAAGAGTTATGAGAGCGAGTTTAGCATTGTCTGATGATGGTGCTATTTTGGCAGAGTTGAGAGCTAAGCCACTATTTGTTCAACAAATATGTGAAGCTCAGAGAAATGACAGCAAGATGCAAGCTATGATAGCTAAGTGCGGATCAGAAAGTGATTCTGATTTTCGAATGAATTTGAATGGTTGTCTGATGTATCGTGACAGAATTTGTGTTCCTAAAAATGAGGACTTGATTCGAAAGGTTTTGTATGAGGCCCACAGTGGATGCTTGTCAGTACATTCGGGCAGTACGAAAATGTACAATGATTTGATAATGTTGTATTTGTGGCCGGGTATGAAAAGAGATATTTCAGAGTTTGTGACTAAGTGTCTGATTTGCCAACAAGTGAACGCTAAGCATCAAGTGCCTTCGGGATTGCTTCAGCCAGTGATGGTTCCCGAATGGAAGTGGGATCGGGTTACCATGGATTTTGTGATGGGGTTGCCGACGACTCCGAGAAAGAGAGATCTTTGTGTGGGTTGTTGTGGATAGATTGACGAAGTCGGCTCACTTTATTCCGATGACGTGTTGATTATTCTTTGGATAAGTTAAATGAGTGAGTTATGCGTAGCGAGAGATAGTGAGATTGCATGGTGTACCGTGTCTATTATATCGGATAGAGATTCGGGGTTTACTTCGAGATTTTGGAAGAAGTTGTAAGAGGCCATGGGTACGAGATTGAATTTCAGTACTGCGTTCCATCCGCAATCCGATGGTCGATCTGAAAGAGTGATTCAAGTTCTTGAAGATATGCTTCGATCTTTGTGTGCTAGAATTGAAGGTAGTTGGGAGAGATATCTACCTTTGGTCGAATTCGCCTATAACAATAGTTATCAGTCGAGTATACAGATGGCACCGTATGAGGCTTTGTATGGCCGTAAGTGTCGGACTCCTTTGTATTGGACCGAGCTTAGCGAGAAACAGATCCATGGGGTCGATCTAGTAAAAGAGACCGAAGAGAAAGTGAAAGTAATCCGTACTAGTCTGAAAGCTGCTTCGGACCGACAGAAGTCGTATGCGGATTTGAAAAGAAAAGAAATAGAGCTCGAGGTAGGCGACAAAGCATTTTTGAAAGTATCACCGTGGAAGAAGATTATGAGATTTGGACAAAAAGGGAAATTGAGTCCAAGGTTCATAGGGCCGTATGAGATTACTGCATGCACTGGGCACGTAGCTTACCGGTTGGCTTTGCCGGTAGAGTTAGAAAAGATTCATAACGTGTTCCATGTGTCGATGTTGCGATGGTATCGCTCCGATCCTTCACATGTGATTCCTTCAACGAAAATTGAGATAAGACCGGATATGTCTTATGAAGAGGAGCCGATTAAGATCTTGGCTCGAGAAGTGAAACAGTTGAGAAATAAGAGCATAGTACTAGTGAAAGTGTTATGGCAGAAACATGGTGTGGAAGAGGCTATGTGGGAAATGGAAGAAGCTATGAGAGAGCAACATCCAAACCTCTTTACAAGTAAGATTTTCGGGGACGAAAATCTCTAAAGGGGGGAGAGTTCTAACATCCCGATTTAGGGCCTAGTCAGAATAGTGGTTCGAGACCACAAATCTGAGGGTCATGAATGAGTTTTTGAGGCTTATAATATGTATGCATGCTAGTGTGAAAGTTTCATGAAGCAATTTTGTGAAATTGTGGTTGAATTGTCCAAAAGGACTAAATTGCAAAAGTTGCAAAATGTGTGTTTCTAGAAGCTATATGTGTGAAATAGCTTTAGATTATTAATTAGAGGTCCTTAAATAGCAATTTATCCAAATTCTAATTTTTGGACAAAAATGGGCATGGATGAGTTAAAATTGAAAGTTTATCAAAAAGGGCATTTTGGTCATTTATCAATTAAGTGATTAAAATAGGTGAAAAGATGATAGAAATTCATTCATCTTCTTCCCATAGCTGCCGAAAATTTGAGAAGCCATTGTTAGGGTTCTTTCAATTTTTCAAGCTTGCTAGTAAGTGCTCCTAAGCCCGATTTTTGATATTCTTCGTATTTTTGAAGTCCCGGTAGCATGAGTAAGCTATTTATAGCAATTAAGCGGTTTGAGTTCGGTAACACCTCGGGCCTGGTTCCTGGCGTAGAACCCGGGTAAGGGGTGTTACACATATCCTCGATATAGTCTTACATGGGATCTCTCATCTTGGTATTGATGCCATGTCTTGACATGGACTTACTCAAAGTCTTCCTTGTGTGTTCCCTTGGGAACTTACCATTGCCATGTCTTGAGATGGTCTTACTTGGTATCTTTACTCATGAACTGGTCAATGCCCAGCCTTGGCTTGGACTTACATGAATTCTTTCTTGTTACTCACCAATGCCATGCCTTGGCTTGGACTTACATGGAATCTCTACCTCATGATAGCTTTTCAATGCCAAGACTTGTCTTGGACTTACATGACATCTTTGCATGGAGACTCACCAATACCATGCCTTGGCTTGGGCTTACATGGGTCTTCATCTCATAATAACTCTTCAATGCCAAGACTTGTCTTGGACTTACATGATAACTTGCTTGATTGCTGATGCCATGCCTTGGCTTGGTCTTATATGGACTTTCTTATTTCGTGTGGTAGATCGAGTATCCTAAGTAATTCAACTTCAATCGGGACTTTCTCATGCTTAATCTCATTAATTTCTTTATTTAACATAGCAATAAGCATTTATATGGTAATAATGTACAATATATTAAGCAATTCAATGATAATAATCATAAAGCTTAGAAATCATACAAACTTACCTCAATATACAAAATGTATGTAGATATGCAATTTAGTCCTCGACTTTGTTCTTGCCTCGGTTTCGATCCGGGCTTCATTTTTCTTGATCTATAATAATAATTAGATCATTTAATACTCACATTGACTAAACTGACTCTTAACTCATACTTTGGCAAAATTACTATTTTGCCCCTAAACTTTCTCTTATTTGCACTTTTGCCCCTAGGCTCGTAAAATGATTCTCATTTAACTTTCTTAAACATCATGCTTAGCTGATTCAATTTCTCTACTATAACAATCATCAATTCTCACTATTTCTAATAGGTATGACCAATTTCGTAACTATTACAAATTAGTCCATACTATCATTTTTCATGAAATTCACTAAGGAAAAGATGTTTATCTAACATCAAACTCTCATAAACTTCCATAAAATATCAGTTTACATGCATGATACACATGGGTAGATTTTTGAACATGCTTCTTAGCTCATCTTATAGCTAAAAATAGCTAATTCATAATACGAGGACTCCAAAAATACGAAGAATATTAAAAACGGGGCTAGGATGACTTACTTGCAAGCTTCAAAAATTTGAAGAACCCTAGCTATGGAGTCTCCCAATTTTTGGCACAAGGAAGAAGATGAATGAAATTTTTATCATCTTTTTCCTATTTTAATCATTTAATTGGTAAATGACCAAAATGCCCTTCTCTTTAAAAAATTACAAATTACTAACTCATGTCCATTTTTGTCCAAAACTTATAATTTGGGAAAATTTCTATTTAAGGACTTCTAATTTATATTCTAAAGCTATTTCATACAAAAAGCTTCTAGAAACTCATATTTTGCAACTTTTGCAATTTAGTCCTATTTGATCATTCCATGTCAATTTCACAAAATTTCTACATGGAACTTTAATACTATCATGCAAACATGTCATAAACCTTAAGAACTCAATTTACTAACTCTGGTCTCGCACCACTATTCTGACTAGGCCCTGAATCGGGATGTTACAATTCTCCCCCTCTTAGGAATTTTTGTCCTCGAAAATCTTACCAGCAAATAGGTTTGGGTACTAGTTTCTCATGCCCTCTTCTGGTTCCCACGTAGCTTCTTCTATCCCATGTCTTTGCCACAATACTTTTACCAGGGCAATACTTTTATTCCTTAGCTGCTTGACTTCCCGAGCTAAAACTTTAATTGGTTCTTCACCATAAGTCATGTCAGGATGAATCTCTATCTCTGACGGGGTAATTACATGTGAAGGATCTGATCGGTAGCGTCTCAACATTGACACGTGAAACACATCGTGAATCTTTTCTAACTCTGATGCCAAAGCCAATAGATAAGCTACCTGCCCAACTCTTTCAGTAATCTCGTATGGTCCGATAAAACGTGGACTTAACTTGCCTTTACGGCCAAATTTGAGAACCTTTTTCCATGGTGACACTTTCAAGAAAACTTTATCCCCGACTTGGTGATCTATCTCTTTCCTTCTTAAATCCGAATAGGATTTTTGTCTGTCTGAAGCAGCTTTTAAACTTTCTCGTATCACTTTCACTTTCCCCTCAGTTTCTCTAACCAAATCAACCCCGTGAATTTGGCTTTCCTTGAATTCAGTCCAATATAGAGGCGTTCGGCACTTACGCCCATATAAAGCCTCATAAGGCGCCATCTTTAAACTCGACTAAAAACTATTATTGTAGGCAAATTCTACCAATGGGAGAAACTTTTCCCAACTACCTCGAAATTCAAGAATACAACATCTGAGCATATCCTCGAGCACTTGAATTAACCTCTCCGACTGACCGTCAGTTTGAGGATGAAAAGCGGTACTAAAGTTAACTTTGTACCCAAGGCCTCTTGTAACTTCTTCCAAAATCTGGATGTAAATCTCGGATCTCTATCCGAGATGATTGACAATGGAACACCGTGAAGCCTTACTATTTCTGAAACGTACAAGTTTGCCAACTTGTCTAGTGAGTAATTAACTCGTACAGGTATAAAATGGGCTAACTTCGTAAGCCTATCAACCACGACCCATTCAACATCTTTCTTGCTCGGAGACAACGGTAAACCCGTTACAAAATCAATAGTAATACGGTCCCATTTCCACTCTGAAACCAAAATGGGTTGAAGCAAACCCGAAGGTACTTGGTGTTCAGCCTTTAATTGCTAACAAATCAAGCATTTGGAAACGAACTCTGAAATATCTTTCTTCATTCTCGGCCACCAATATTGTTGCTTCAAGTCATTATACATCTTGGTACCACCTAGATGTACAGATAAACATCCATTATGGGCTTCACGCAAAATTCCCTAAAAAAGCTCTTCCTTTCTCGGTACACAAACTCTATCTTTGAACATCAGACTTCCATTGGGACTAATACAGAAATCAGACTCAACATCTGTCTCGCACTGAGCTCTCTTGACTTGCAATCCACTATCTTCTTTTTGAGCTTCAATGATCTCTTGGAGGAAAATTGGTCTAGCTCTCAACACAGCTAGAATAGAACCATCGTTGGATAAAGTCATCCGTGAATTCATTGCCCTTAATGCAAATAGGGACTTTCTACTCAAAACGTCGGCGACCACATTCTCCTTCCTGGGATGGTAGTCAATGACCAATTCATAGTCTTTTATCAACTCTTACCATCTCCGCTGCCTTAAGTTCAACTCTTTCTATGTCATCAAGTACTTCAAACTTTTGTGGTCGATGAAGATCCGACATCTCTCACCATATAGGTGGTGTCTCCATATCTTCAATGTGAAGACTATGGCAGCCAACTCTAGATCGTGGGTCGGATAATTCTTCTCATGTGGCTTCAACTGTCTTGAGGCGTAAGCAATCACTTTGCCTTCTTGCATAAGTACACAGCCTAATCCATTTAAGGATGCATCGCTGTAAATCACAAATTCTTTCTCTGTCTCAGGTTGTACTAAAATTTGAGCTTCTGTCAACATCGCTTTTAGTTTCTCGAAACTTTGTTGGCACCTTTCTGTCCACTCAAACTTCACATTTTTTTGTAACAATTTAGTCATCGGGGTTGCAATCATAGAAAACCCCTTGACGAATTGTCTATAATAGCCAGCTAGGCCTAGAAAACTTCTAACATCAGAGACATTTCTCGGTGGATTCCAGTCCATTATGGCTGAAATCTTACTTGGATCTACTCGGACTCCATCTCCTGAGACAATATGTCCCAGAAATCCTACTTCCTTGAGCCAAAATTCACTTTTACTGAACTTGGCATATAATTGATTTTCTCGAAGAGTCTGTAAAACTGTTCGTAGGTTCTCAGCATGCTCATTCTCATCTCGGGAATAAATTAGTATGTCGTCAATGAAAACGACTACAAACTTGTCGAGATATGGTCTAAAAATGCGGTTCATTAAGTCCATGAATACCGCAGGAGCATTGGTCAAACCAAAAGGCATGACTAAAAATTCATAATGCCCATACCTTGTTCGATGGACACATCTGATTCCTTTACTCTCAGCTGGTAGTACCCCGATCTCAAGTCTATCTTAGAGAACACAGTGGCTCCCTTCAATTGATCGAACAAATCATCGATCCTTGGCAATGGGTACTTGTTCTTTACTGTCACTTTATTAAGTTGACGGTAATCTATGCACAATCTCATGGTGCCATCTTTCTTTTTCACAAATAAAACCGGAGCACCCCATGGAGAATAACTTGATCTCGCAAAACCTTTATCTGTCAACTCTTGCAACTGTGAATTCAACTCTCTCAACTCCGTTGGAGCCATTCTGTAAGGAGTAATAGATATTGGTACAGTATCGGGAGCCAGCTCAATGCTGAACTCAACCTCTCTAACTGGTGGTAATCCTTGTAATTCTTCGGGAAAAATATCCACATACTCACATACTATCGGTACTGACCCAATCTTTAACTCTGTTTCTCTATCATTCATCACAAAGGCCAAATATGCCTCATACCCTTTTCTTACGTATCTCTGTGCCGTCATATGAGAAATCATTATCGGTGACCTACCTTGTTCATCCGATTTTACATGGAGAATGTCCCCATTCCAACATTTCATCTCAATGTACTTTTTCCCACAATTTACTATTACATCATGGGCAGTCAACCAGTCCATACCAAGAATGATGTCAAACTCATCAATGGTAGCAGCATAAGATTTGCTTTAAAGTAATGACCTCTAATCATTAATGGACAATATTTACATACTTCATCAACTAACACACTCTTGCCTAAAGGATTAGACACCTTAATTGTAAATTATGTAGAATCTATAGGCATATTCATACTGGATACTAGTTTCATACAAATGTAAGAGTGTGTGGATCCGGGATCTATTAAAGCAATAACTTTGATATCATAAAGAGAAAAGGTACCCGTAAAAACATCAGGAGAAGATGCCTCTTCGCGAGCGCGAATGGCATAAGTCCTTGCAGGCGCCCTACCCTCGGGTCTCGCAGCCTGCTCTCTAGGGTTACCTCTTCCACTTGCCCCACTTCCTGGGTTCCTCTGCGGTCTTCCTCTGACCAAACTCCCGGATCTCGGGTTCTGAGCTCTATCTTCTTTCATTGTCTCTGGACAATCTTTTATGTAGTGGTCCTGGGAACCACATCTGAAACATGCATTTTCATGTGCTCGACATTCTCCAAGATGATGTCTGCCACACTGTGGGCATTCGGGTCTATCCAATCAGATGTTCCCCACACTAGCAACTGAGGTCGTCTGTGCCTTACTTCCCGAATATTGCTTACTCTTGTCCTTCCTTGAAAACCCAGTGGAAGTAGCCGATCGGGTGGAGAAATTCTTGACTTCTTGGATGAGGATTGGAATGACTTATTCCACTGTCTCTTTTTAGAGTCACGAGACTCTACTTCATATTTTCTCTTCTCCTTTACTAGTTCTTTGGCTTTATAAGCCCTCTCTACTAGCACAACGAATTCTTTTAGTTCTAGGATAGCAACAAACAATTTGATGTCCTCATTTAGCCCATCTTAAAATCTCTTACTCATGATGGCCTCGATGGACACACATTCTTGAGCGTATTTGCTGAGCTGTACAAACTCACGCTCATAATCAGTCACAAACATCTTGCATTGCTTTAACTCTAGAAATTCCTTTCTTTTCTGGTCCACGAACCTTTGACTAATATACTTTTTCTTGAACTCTTCTTGGAAAAATTCCCATATGATCTTTTCCCTCGGTACCACCGACACAAGGGTGTTCCACCATTGGTAAGCAGAATCTCTTAAAAGAGAGACTACACACTTCATGCATTCCTCAGGTGTGCATGACAACTCATTATATACCCTGATAGTATTTTCTATCCAGAACTCAGCCTTTTCCGGATCATCATCTTTTCTAGCCCAGAATTCTTCTGCCCTATGTTTCCTAATCCTATCAACCGGAGGCTTCTCTCTTCTTACCACCTCTACTACTTGAGGGGCTACTGGGATAGGTTGAGGAATAGGTGGGGGTGGAGGGGGTTGTGCATTCGGGTTCGTACGAACGAACTCCGTATACCATGTGTTCATCATGTGGAGGAAGGCTTCTCTAGCCTCTTCTCCTCCTTCTTGACTCACCGTAGTGGGTCTATTCTCATTCTCGTTTGGCACCATCTCTTCAGCGGGAGCCGGCGCGTTACTTTCTATGTCATCCGCCACAGCTCTATCGGGATCCATTTACTAAATGTATAAACGTAATTTAAGTCGTCAGGAGTCGTCACACTATCATTATAAAAACATTCTTACGTATGGCATATAGCTAGACTCGTGCTCGTGCTACATTAGTCCTAGAACCGACTAAGCCTTAGCTCTGATACCACTAAATGTAACACCCCATACTCGAGTCTGAGTCTAAGACTAGATACGAGACATTATCATGCTCGATCTCATTTAAACATGTACATACGGGCTATAAAATTTCGTTCCAAATTAAAATCTTCTCTTTCTTAGTCAAATCAGACATTTCATGGGCCTACGAGGCCTCAGACTTATGTCCCAAAACTTTCGGAACTCATCAGGAAACTTTCTCTCCAAACAGGGGTCACACGTCCGTGTGACATGGGACACGCCCGTGCACCCCTAAAACATGCCCGTGTCTTTCACCCATGGTGGATACTGGCAAATTACACACGGCCTGGACACGCCCGTGGCCCTGGCCCGTATGCCAAACCTTGGCATTCTGACTTATTCACACGGTCTATACACATGCTCGTGTGCATTAGCTGTGTGACAATTCAATTACTGAGTGTAAAATGCAGACTTCACACGCCCATGTGCTAACCGTGTGGTACACACGGCCTAAA
This sequence comes from Gossypium sturtianum, assembly GCA_025698515.1. NCBI lineage: Eukaryota > Viridiplantae > Streptophyta > Magnoliopsida > Malvales > Malvaceae > Gossypium > Gossypium sturtianum. Next base: position 73,869,435 of record CM046951.1, on the reverse strand, counting down.
CACACGACCGTGTTATTAACCCGTGGTCTATCCTGACTTTAAACACTAATGTGCAGGGGACACACGGCTTAGACACACACCCGTGTGTCCATCCGTGTGGGCACTTAGAGGCTATTTACCAAGCCAACTACCACCCTGAAATCAAGACCAAACCCATGCTCAATTCAGCAACTCAAGTATTACATCTAACATGAATAAGGATGCATACTTCATTGATAGATTAAAACATACATACATAATCATTCATGACTCATCTCTTTGGCCATATACAAAAAGAATACTAAGCTTGATAACCAACACTTTGGCTAATTTTAAAACATAACTCAAAATGAAATGCTTCCTATACATGCCATACTTAATATAAACACTTGGCTATACCAAAATATCGATTGATAGTGTGCTCCGAACTCCGATGATGATGATCCACGAGATTAGCTAGGTGGGACTACATGGAAAGAAAGAATAAAGGACGTAAGCATTTAGCTTAGTAAATTTGCATGTAACTCTCTGATCCACGAGATTAGCTAGGCGGGACTACATGGAAAGAAAGAATAAAGGACGTAAGCATTTAGCTTAGTAAATTTGCATGTAACTCTCATAGCAATATATTTGCTTAACATTAACCATTCATCATAAACAATGGCATTATGAATCTCAAGTACTTAAGCTTACTTACTCTTACTGATTCTTACATATCTCATGGTACTTACTATTCTCATGCTCGTACGGTAAATAATATACCTGTATCACTTGATCACTTAGATCAGTCTACTTTACTATGATAAGTATAATCTCAAATTCATCATTCATATCATGAATAATACTCTTAACTAGCATAACTTGATAATAACTTTACTTACTTAACTTTCTTACTATATCATTTGAGCTTTACTCTCTTGCCCGATGAATTTCTATGAATAGCCAAGGATACTGAATCTCATCCCACATAACTCGATGCCAAAGCCATATCCTCAATATGGTCTTACATGGGATCTCTCATCTTGGTAATGATGCCATGTCTTGACATAGACTTACTCAAAGTTTTCCTTGTGTGTTCCTTTGGGAACTTAACATTGCCATGTCTTGACATGGTCTTACTTGGTATCTTTACTCATGAACTGGTCAATGCCCAGCCTTGGCTTGGACTTACATGAAATCTTTCTTGTTACTCACCAATGCCATGCCTTGGCTTGGACTTACATGGAATCTCTACCTCATGTTAGCTTTTCAATGCCAAGACTTGTCTTGGACTTACATGACATCTTTGCTTGGAGACTCATCAATGTCATGCCTTGGCTTGGGCTTTCATGGGTCTTCATCTCATAATAACTCTTCAATGCCAAGACTTGTCTTGGACTTACATGATAACTTGCTTGATTACCGATGCCATGCCTTGGCTTGGTCTTATACGGACTTTCTTATCTCGTGTGGTAGATCGAGTATCCTAAGTAATTCAACTTCAATCGGGACTTTCTCATGCTTAATCTCATTAATCTCTTTATTTAACATAGCAATAAGAATTTCTATGGTAATAATGTACATTATACTAAGCAATTCAATGATAATAATCATAAAGCTTAGAAATCATACAAACTTACCTTAATATACAAAATGTATGTAGCTATGCAATTTAGTCCTCGACTTTGTTCTTGCCTCGGTTTCAATCCGGGCTTCATTTTTCTTGATCTATAATAATAATTAGATCATTCAATACTCACATTGACTAAATTGACTCTTAACTCATACTTTGGCAAAATTACTATTTTGCCCCTAAACTTTCTCTTATTTGCACTTTTGCCCCTCGGCTCGTAAAATAATTCTCATTTAACTTTCTTAAACATAATGCTTAGCTGATTCAATTTCTCTACTATAACAATCATCAATTCTCACTATTTCTAATAGGTATGACCAATTTCATAACTATTACAAATTAGTCCATACTATCATTTTTCATGAAATTCACTAAGGAAAAGATGTTTATCTAACATCAAACTCTCATAAACTTCCATAAAATATCATTTTACATGCATGATACACATGGGTATATTTTTGAACATGCTTCTTAGCTCATCTTATAGCTAAAAATAGCTAATTCATAATACGAGGACTCCAAAAATACGAAGAATATTAAAAACGGGGCTAGGATGACTTACTTGCAAGCTTCAAAAATATGAAGAACCCTAGCTATGGAGTCTCCCAATTTTCGGCACAAGGAAGAAGATGAATGAAATTTTTATCATCTTTTTCCTATTTTAATCATTTAATTGGTAAATGACCAAAATGCCCTTCTCTTTAAAAAATTACAAATTACTAACTCATGTCCATTTTTATCCAAAACTTATAATTTGGGCAAATTGCTATTTAAGGACTTCTAATTTATATTCTAAAGCTATTTCATACAAAAAGCTTCTAGAAACTCATATTTTGCAACTTTTGCAATTTAGTCCTATTTGATCATTCCATGTCAATTTCACAAAATTTCTACATGGAACTTTAATACTATCATGCAAATATGTCATAAACCTTAAGAACTCAATCTACGAACTCAGATTTGTGGTCTCACACCACTATTCCGACTAGGCCCTGAATCGGGATGTTACATTCATTCATCGTATTGACAGAACTAAAGTGGGTGTCCGATTACACACCTGTTACGGTTTGTGGTTTGGAGCAGTTCCAAGGCACCTAAGATAACGACTGCCCCACAAGTTAGTCTCAATCCTTTGATAATCCACAATATTGAAATACTTTACTCAACTAACTACACTTACCTTGCTAGGACTAGCACCATCGGGCGCCTCTCACTTTGAACAAAAGCGATCTCCCCCTCCTAACACGATTTGGCAATATATTTGTTTCATTCGGCCCCCACAGAGAAAGGAGGGAAACTGCAGTTGATCATGAAGTCATAATAGATCTAACTAATAACGAAATCATAAAGTAATAGTACTAATCCACCCTTACCAATACCAATGTCAACGAAATTCAGCAGTTGGCTGACAATAGGGTTCGGCCCTAACCACGGAGAACAAAGGGATTTGAGATGAAGGGAGTCTGTAGATTCGGCCTAAAGATTCGGTCAGCAAAAAGGAGAACCAATGTTTTAAGAGAGATTGTTCGGCTATCTTGGAAAGAAAAGAGAAGAGTAACGAGAGGAAAAGAAAGGTTGTGTTTGGCCAGAGGAGAACCGAAAGGAGAAGAGGAATTCGGTAGCAAATAGGCAGCAACTGCGAGATAATGATGAAAAGAAGAAAAGAAGGTAAAAGAGAAGAGGCCTATCAATTTGGCAAATAGCAAAAAGTGAAGAAGAAGAAGGGAGGGAGAAGAAGTGAATTCGGCAGAGGTCAAAATGAAAAGAAGAAAACAAAAACCTGAAACGTCAAAATGTACCAAAATGCAAACAACCCCCGAAAAAATGCCTGAGAGAATTCGGCACTCCAACACTCTCACAAGCCGAAAATCCACCCCCAAATGGCAACCCTTGGCCGAAATTCCCTACTCATCCTTCCCTACATTCGGCCAACGCTCCCACACACATCCACCTCATTGATTCTCTCCACCGAATCCTCCTTGAATCACTCCTAGCCTGCCATTCGAAATTCTTGACCAAGTCTTCAGCCTCATCTGCAGAGTTTGATCCAAACTCTACCTCTTGTACTATCAAGACATAAAATAAAAGCCCCCATTTTCTATTCATGGGATTCGAACCCCACTCCCCTTGCCATCTTAGTGACGCCACAACCATCAAGCCACAGGCTCTCTTTGTGACACATAAATGCACATAATTATACTTAAGTCCTATTGCTAACAGCCCCTTCCTCTTAAGAGCCAAAAACTAAAATTTTTCCAAAGCTCAGACTCGAACCCAGGCCTCCTTAAAACCCCCAAATAACTTACCGTTCAAGTACATCATGGAATTTAAGCAAATTCAGCAAAAATTACAACCCCACATTTTTAGGGCGTTACAATTCTACCCCTCTTAAAGAAATTTCGGCCTCGAAATTTACCTAATCAGAAGATGTGAGGGTATTGTTTTGGCATAGCCTCCTCAGGCTCCCACGTGGCTTCCTTGGTACCGTGATTACGCCAAAGCACCTTGACCAACGAAACGGATTTCCTTCTTAAAACTTTAACATCACGATCCAGTATCTGCATCGGTTCTTCCTCAAAAGTCAGATCAGGCCTAACCTCAATCTCCTCCACCGGCACTATATGTGAGGGATCAGAACGATATTGCCTCAGCAGGGAGACATGGAATACATCATGTATCTTGTTCAACTCAGGACGTAACTCAAGTTGATAGGCGACCGGTCCCACACACTTTAGTATCTGGTAAGGTCCGATGAATCTAGGGCTCAGCTTGCCCTTCCGTCCAAATCTCAAAATCTTCTTCCATGGTGAGACCTTCATGAACACATAATCTCCCACAGAGTATTCTATCTCCTTACGCTTTAAATTAGCATAAGACTTTTGCCTATCAGATGCTTCCTTTACCCGATCACGGATCAACTTTACTTTTTCTTCGGTTTTAGAAACTAGCTCTGACCCCAACACACGCCGCTCACCCAGTTCTGTCCAACATGTAGGGGTACAACACCTACGACCATATAACGCCTTGTACGGTGCCATCTGAATACTGGATTGGTAGCTGTTGTTATATGCAAACTCTGCTAACGGTAAGTAGTCTTCCAAACTGCCTTTGAAATCAATTATACAGCTTCTTAGCATGTCCTCCATTATCTGGATCACCCTCTTCGACTGACCATCAGTCTGAGGATGAAATATCGTGCTGAAATCCAACCTTGTACCCAAAGCTTCATGTAACACCCTCTAGAATCGTGATGTAAATCTAGTGTCTCTGTCTGAAATGATAGACACTGGTACCCCCATGCAACCTCACAATCTCAGCCACGTATAACTTAGCCAACTTCTGCAACGAATAATCAGTACGGACCGGTATGAAGTGAGTAGATTTAGTCAGTCGATCAACAATAACCCATACCGAATCCTTCTTAGTAGGCGTCAAGGGTAGCCCACTAACAAAGTCCATGGTTACCCTCTCCCACTTCCAGAGTGGAATTTTAACGGGTTGCAGTAATCCAGAAGGCAGTTGATGCTCAGCATTAACTTGCTAGCATGTTAGACACCTACTCACGAAATTTGTAACCTCGCGCTTGAGCCCTGGCCACCAATACAGTTCACGCAAATCTCGGTATAACTTGTTTCCGCCAGGATGCATAGCGTATGGACTACTATGCGCCTCTCGCAGTATAGACTGCCTTAACTCAGAATCCCTCGGTACACAGACTCTCCCATGGAAGCATAGTACTCCCTCACTATTCAGCCCAAAATCCGCAATCTCCCCCTTCTCAACCAGTCAGAAACGAGGAACCAACGATTCATCCAGCAACTGCTTCTCCTTAATTTGATCAATCCAGGTCGGTCTCACTTGGAATTTAGCTAACAGACTACCATCCTCAAACAGGCTGAGACAAGCAAACATTGCTCTCAGATCAGATACAACCTTACGGCTCAGTGCATCCGCTACTATGTTAGCTTTATCCGGGTGGTACTCAATCGAGCAATCATAATTCTTAAGCAACTCTATCCATCTTCGTTGCCTAAGATTCAACTCTTTCTAAGGAAGAAGGTACTTGAGGCTTTTATGGTCGGTGTAAATGATCGACTTCTCACCATACAAATAATGCCTCCAAATCTTCAATGTAAAAACCACTGCAGCTAACTCCAAGTCGTGAGTGGGGTAATTCACCTCATGAGGCTTAAGCTGGCGAGACGTGTAAGCAACCACCTTACCCTCTTGCATCAACACACACCCCAATCCAGTGTGTGACGCATCACAGTAGATAATGTATTCCTTCCCCGATTCTGGCTGTATTAACACTGGGGCTTCAGTCAGAACCTTCTTCAGTTTCTCAAAACTCTCTTGCTGCTTATCGGTCCAATTAAACGGTACCCCTTTACGCAGCAACTTAGTTAGAGGTGCAGCAATCACCGAAAACCCCTCAACGAATCGTCTATAATACCAAGCCAGACCCAGAAAACTTTAAATCTCAGATATCATTTTCGGTAGTTTCTAATCCAATACGGCTTCAATTTTCCGAGGATCAACCCTAATCCCCTCAGCAGACACCACATGACCCAGAAAAGTCACTTCCCGCAGCCAGAATTCGCACTTGCTGAACTTTGCATAAAGTTGTTTTTCCCTCAGTATTTGCAATACAATCCGTAGATGCGAATCATGATCCTCCTCGGTTCTTGAATACACTAGGATGTCATCTATAAACACCACCACGAACCGGTCCAAATAGGGTTGGAATACCCGATTCATCATATCCATGAAAGTAGCTGGTGCATTCGTTAACCCAAACGGCATGACCATTAACTCATAATGCCCATACCAAGTCCTGAACGCAGTCTTATACACATCCGCTTCCTTAACCCTTAGCTGATGGTACCCAGATCGAAGATCTATCTTGGAGAAAACCGAAGCTCCTCGCAGCTGGTCGAACAGATCGTCTATCCTTGGCAAAGGGTACTTATTTTTAATCGTCAGTTTGTTCAGTTGACGATAATCGATGCACATGCGCATGGACCCATCCTTTTTCTTCACGAACAACACTGGTGCTCCCCATGGAGACACACTCGGCCGAATGAATCCTCGGTCCAGTATCTCTTGAATTTGAGCCTTTAACTGCACCAGCTCCTTCGGCGCCATCCTATAAGGGGCGATGCACACCAGAGCTGTTCCAGGTAAGAGCTCAATACTGAACTCAACCTCACGGTTTTGAGGCAACCCAGGAAGCTCTTTGGGAAATACATCCGGAAACCCCTCCACAGTTCTAACATCCCCAACAGACGGACCTTCAGAATCAGATATACTGACATAAGCTACTAACGCCTCGCAACCTTTGCGAACCAGTTTCTCGGCCCTTAATGCTGAGATTACATTAGATAGATAATCCCTTCGCTCCCCTATCACAACCACCTCCTCATCCTCAGAAGATTTCAATACCATCCGCTTAGCAGCGCAATCCAAATTTGCATGGTGCTTCACTAGCCAATCCATACCCAAAATAAGATCGAATTCACCAAACGGCAGTTCCATCAAATCCGCCGGAAAGACAGCCCCTTGGACCTCTAGGGGCACGTCTCTAAACAGCTTACTCACTCTAATCGACTGTCCCAGTGGACTTATCACCATCATTTCACTATTAGTAATTCCAAACTGAATACCTAACGCCCCATATACAGTGCATGCAACATACGAATGTGTAGACCCACTATCAATTAAAGCGGTATATGGTACATTATAAATGAGGAACGTACCAGTTATGACGTCAGGAGCGTCGCCATCCTCTCGGCACCGAGCAGCATAGACCAATGCTGACTGTCTAGTCTCAGTATTACCAGCACCTCTGCCCGGTGCTCCACGACCTCTACCCAAACCATTTCCCCCTCTGGCCTGACCACGGCCTCTCGGTGGCTGCTGACCACATTTTCCTGGCTGAACATAGCTCTGACCTGCAGCTTGCATCTGAACAGGCCTCTGCGTACAGTTCTTAACCTGATGGTCCCTGGACCCACATCTGAAGCACGCCCCAGTTCTTTTCCAACACTCACCCTGGTGAGATCTTGTAACACCCCATACCCGAGTCCGAAACCAAGACTGGATACGAGACATTACCATGCTTGAACTCACTTAAACATGTACTTACGGGCTATAAAATTTTATTCCGAATTAAAAACTTCTCTTTCTCAGTCTATTCATACCTTTCATGAGCCTACGAGGCCTTAAACACTTATCTAAAAACTTTCAGAACTTATTCAGAAACTTTTCTTTAGAGCAGGGGTCACACACCCATGTTGTATGGGACACGCCCGTGCACCCCTAAAACATGCCCGTGTCTTTCACCCGTGGTGGATACTGGCAAATTACACACGGCTGGACACGCCCGTGGCCCCAAACCATGCCTAAAACCCCGATTCTCGCCAATGCCCCACGGCCAAGGAACACGCGCCCGTGCTTACCACCCGTGGTGCACACTGACTACCTTAACACGGCCTAGAGTCTAGACACACGCCCGTGTGACTAGTCCGTGGTCTATTCTGACTTAAGATACAATGGTGTAGGCTACACATGGCCTAGACACACACCCGTGTGTCCATCCGTGTGGGCACTTAGAGGCTATTTACGAAGCCAATTGCCACCCTGAAATCAAGACCAAACTCAAGCTCAATTCAGCAACTCAAGTATTACATCTAACATGAACAAGGATGCATACCCCATTGATAGATTAAAACATACATACTTAATAATTCATGACTCATCTCTTTGGCCATATACAAAAAGAATACTAAGCTTGATAGCCAACATTTTGGCTAGTTTTAAAACATAACTCAAAATGAAATGTTTCCTATACATGCCATACTTAATATAAACAACTTGGCTATACCAAAATAGCGATTGATAGTGTGCCCCGAGCTCCGATGACGATGATCCACGAGATTAGCTTGGCGGGACTACATGGAAAGAAAGAATAAAGGACGTAAGCGTTTAGCTTAGTAAGTTTGCATATAATGCACATAGCAACATACTTGTTCAATATAACCCATTTAGCATAAACAATGGTATCATAAATTTCAGCTATTTAAGCTTACTTACTCATACTGATTCTTACATATCTCATGATATTTACTAGTCTCATATTCGTGAGGTAAACAAGGTACCTGTATCACTTGATCACATAGATCAACATACTCTACAATAATAATTATAATCTCTAGCTCATCATTCATAATATGAGTAATACTCATTTCTAACTTGATAATAGCTTTGCTTACTTAACTTTCTTGCCATCTCATTTTAGCTTTACTCATTTTACCCGATGAATTTCTACGAATAACCGAGGATACTAAATCTCATCCCTCGTAACTTGATGCCAAAACCATATCCTAGATACGGTCTTACATGGAATTTCTCATCTCGATTTTGGGGCCATGTCTTGACATGGACTTATACGAAGTCTTTACTCGTGAACTGGTCAATGCCAAGCCTTGGCTGGGACTTACATAAAATTTCTTTCTCTTGATAACTTTTCAATGCCAAGACTTGTCTTGGACTTACATGATAACTCTGTTCAATGCCAAGCTTGCCTTGGACTTACATGATAACTCTGCTCAATGCCAAGCTTGCCTTGGACGTACATGATAACTCTGTTCAATGCCAAGCTTGCCTTGGACATACATGATAACTCTGTTCAATGCCAAGCTTGCCTTGGACTTACATGATAACTCTGCTCAATGCCAAGCTTGCCTTGGACTTACATGATAACTCTGCTTGATTACCGATGCCATGCGTTGGCTTGGTCTTATACGGACTTTCTTATCTCATGTGGCGGATCGGGTATCCTGGGAAATTCATCTTCAATCGGGACTTACTCATACTTAATCTCATTGATTTCTTTGTATAACATAGCGTTAAGCATTCCGTCGAAATAATGTACAAACCCTAGCTATGGATTCTTTGAAAATTTCGGCAATGAGGAAGAAGATGAATGAAATTTTTATCATCTTTTTCCTATTTTAATCATTTAAATGGTAAATGACCAAAATGCCATTCTCTTTAAAAATTTACAAATTACTAACTCATGTCCATTTTTGTCCAAAACTTGTAATTTGGGCAAATTGCTATTTAAGGACTTCTAATTAATACTCTAAAGCTATTTCATACAAAAAGCTTCTAGAAACTCATATTTTGCAACTTTTTCAATATAGTCCTATTTGATCATTCCATGTCAATTTCACAAAATTTCTACATGGAACTTTAATACTATCATGCAAACATGTCATAAACCTTAAGAACTTAATTTACTAACTCAGATTTGTGGTCTCACACCACTATTCTGACTAGGCCCTGAATCGGGATGTTACAATTCTCCCCCTCTTAGGAATTTTTGTCCTCGAAAATCTTACCAAAGAAACAGTTTGGATACTTTGGTTTCTCATGATTTCTTCTCGGTTCCCACGTAGCTTCTTCTATTCCATGTCTTTGCCACAATACTTTTACTGGGGCAATACTTTTATTCCTTAGTCGCTTGACTTCCCGGAGCTAAAAACTTAAGCGGTTCTTCACCATAAGTCATGTCGGGATGAATCTCTATCTCTGACGGGGTAATTACATGTGAAGGGTCTGATCGGTAGCGTCGCAACATGGACACGTGAAACACATCGTGTAACATCCCCAAACCCGGCCCATTCACTACGCATCATGCGGGTTATGTCATCGCTGGAAAGACGGTTGACAATCTTTCTGACTTTTGAATAAACATGGAAATTAATCATCTTTTTGAAACCAAGTTCTTTCGAAAATGTAACTAAAACTTAATTGTTATAAAATGTCTAAATCAACCTTAGTGAATATATAAAACCAATTTGAATAATCACGTTGTTAGGAAAAATTCGTCTTCACATGGTAATTTAATATAATCCAACCATAATTTAAAATAATAATAAAATAGTTCCCAAAATAAATAAAAATAGAAAGGCCCTTATTACATCTTTTATCTAAAACCAATACTTAACATAAAAATATCTAAAAACATCCCTCAGTGCATGGGCCACCTTGCATCCTCTCCGTACCCGGTCCAACTCATGAGTCACCTGAAATGGTTAGGAAAATAATCGGGTGAGTCCACAGACTCAGTGCATAATCATAACACATATTCCATACGTATGGGCTTGGCCCATAACCATATCGTTCTCATAACAAGTCATGCAAATATGCATCTCACCCAACCTACAATCCAACCAGAACACCAACCTTAGCAGCTCCTCGCCTAAGGCCGTGGCTAATCCACCACCGATCACATCGTGATCCACAAACCCTACCTTGGCAAGCTCGCCGCTCGCTCAAGCGTCAGAAATGAGCCACCGATCAATCAAAGTGATCCAACAACATCATAATCGTCTCACGGTGGACGCACATAGCCATCAACCGCCGAGATGGGCACCTAGCCAACATCTCCCTTGAGGTAGCACAAAGCTAACCATCAAGCGCTAATGTAGCCGAGGCTAACATTAGTCCACGTACATCATATGTACACTCCTTCCTTCATCGATCAAATCCACCTCCCATGTATGTATGCATAAGTATAACATGTCAGATTATAACAAAAGAGTAAGCATCACATGTTGATTATCATATCATGTATATATCATAAATAACTCACCATTCAAGCCATTATAATCGGCCATCACACATCACGTATATGTAAACACATTTAGCAAACCAAAAACCGAAGAAATAGTGCGATGATTACGCACCTAATCACTTGGAGTTCTAGACTCTCGACCCCAACGCTATCGCTCAACGAGACAACAGCTATCTGCCTATAACTATCCTCGCGCATCGCCCACACCCTGGTGGCTGGGCCTCGAATCGCCGAGACAGCTCTCTTCTTGAACTTCGGGATAGGGTTTTCTCCCGCCCACCTTGACAGTGTTGGCCTCCATCAACACACTTAATCAGATAAACGGGTTAACCCTCCAAATCACAAACTAAGTAACAAATCTTAATAAATATCCCTTACCCAAAATCACTTACCAAGCTGACTGCTAACAAACGGAGGCTTGACTGCCTACTTCAAACCCCAGAGTACCTTTAACAACGGTTGCAAACAGAAACCCAACAAGATCTATGCTAACATTCGGCCAAGGTGCTACCAAGTAAGGGAAAAGGAACACGGCACAAAGATGGGATGTAGATTCGGTTAACAATGAAAGAAAATCAATGAAAAGGGAATAGGGTTTCGCCAAAGGTTTGAGAAGAGGAAAGAAAAGTATGGGGGTGTACTTTCGGTTTAGCAAAATGGGAGAAAAGAGAGATGAAAGGTGAGTGGTTCGACCAAGGATCCAAAAGAAGAGAAAAAGAAGATGGCAATGGAGGTTTCGGCTCAGGTGAAATGGGGAGAACAAATGGAGAATTTGTGAAGCACTTTTCGGCAAGCAAGCAAAATGGGAAAAACCATAAAGGTGAGCACCTCCCCCCTATTTATACTACCAAAATCGGCACCCCTCCAACACCCTCCAAAAACAAAAAAAAATGCCCTCCCCCTAGCTCCCCAAAACCGGCCACTACTCAACCCCTCACACAAAATCCCAAGATTTCTTCCTACTTTTCCTCCCTAACACCCATTCAAAAAAAAATTTGAATGAGTCAAACCCAACAACCCACCTTCCTAGCCGAATTCAAAATGGAAGACCAAGTCTTCCTCCATCTTTTTAGCATTCAAAAACCGCCCAACACCTTACCATAGTGACGCAAAAATAAAGGCCCACCTGCTGCCTTTGCGAATCGAACTTGAGACCCCTTCCAGCTTCTTGAGGCGTCACTTCTCCATGCCTTATGTGGCGCCCCCTTGCCACTCTGCCAAGCCATTCTTTGTGCCTTATTTTCACCAAAATTTCTCTTAAGACCCAACATTGCCAAGCTCCCCTTTTAACCACTAAAAGCTAAAAATTTACTAAGGCATTCCACCACCATCTAGGGTTCTCAGGACCCCTAAAACTCACCCAACCACACACTGAAGTGTGCCAACACCTGAGCTAAGCACCAAAAGCCTAACCCCTAGAACCAGGGTGTTACAATTCTACCCTCCTTAAAATAATTTCGTCCTCGAAATTACTTGTCTAAACTACAGTCCAACTCCTCCCACTACACTATGGCTGCGCACTCTGATCTTAAAGAGCTAACATACTTTTAGGCACAGTATCTATCATACTCAAGGTTCCAAATTATTTACGAGCAACAAAACACCCAACTACCAAAACGAACCAAAATGTGTTGCAAAAATTTCAGAAAGCAGGGTTATTTTTGTAATTTTGGAAATCATGGGCATTTTCGTAATTTCTCAAAATCGGAATATCACAATGTTTCACAAAATAGGATTTTCTGATATTTGGTAAAATAGGAATATTTCAATAAAAGTCGAGAGAAATCTGAAAATTTAGAAACCAAGGGCATTTTGGTAAAAAAATTTTATCAACCAGGGGTATTTTCGTAATTTTGTAAATCGAGAAAACGTCTTTCAAAATCAGATTTAGGATTTACAAACCAAAGGGGCAAATTGAAAATTTTAAAACTAAAGGTTTGAAAACAGCAAGGTTAATCCCTTTCGGGTTTTAATGATTGGTTTAGCCTATGAACAAGTCCTCTTGGTTAAGGTGAACCGTAGCTACGCACCAGGTAGGATTCCTGCGAAGAGGAGGTGAGTCACGAGGACTGCTTAAGTACCAAGCTCTTCCGGATCCGATCCTAGACATGCGCACCAAGGTTACCACACCTTAACTCGGCGACTTGCTTCACGGGTTTGTTTAAGAGCTTTAAGTTTTATGCATATGTTTGAGTAGACTAGTCCTAGGGTCCAATAGTCCTAATTTCTAATCTACGAGCCCAACCTAAGCCCATAATAATTCATATAGACAAATCACTTCAAGAAAGTCCGAAGTACTTACCTGGTGGACTTCGGGCCAGAGGTACAGGTGCCATGCCAGAATAACCTGAAAACCTTTTTATAAAAGCCCACATTTCAAAACCCCATTTTAAAAACTGTTTCGGGCCCAAAACCCTCAAAGTCGAGTTTTAAACCGGGCTCTGATACCAAACTGTAACATCCCCAAACCCGGCCCATTCACTACGATCGAATCTGGTTATGTCACTGCGGAAAGACGGTTGACAATCTTTCTGACTTTTGAATAAACATGGAAATTAATCTTTTTGAAACCAAGTTCTTTCGAAAACGTAACTAAATCTTAATTGTTATAAAATGTCTAAATCAACCTTAGTGAATATATAAAACCAATTTGAATAATCACGTTGTTAGGAAAAATTCGTCTTCACATGGTAATTTAATATAATCCAACCATAATTTAAAATAATAATAAAATAGTTCCCAAAATAAATAAAATAGAAAGGCCCTTATTACATCTTTTATCTAAAACCAATACTTAACATAAAAATATCTAAAAACATCCTCTGGTGCATGGGCCACCTTGCATCCTCTCCGCATGCCGGTCCAACTCATGAGTCACCCGAAATGGTTAGGAAAATAATCGGGTGAGTCCACAGACTCGATGCATAATCATAACACATATTCCATACGTATGGGCTTGGCCCATAACCATACCGTTCTCATAACAAGTCATGCAAATATGCATCTCGGCCCAACCTACAATCCAACCGTAACACCAACCTTAGCGGACTCCCCGCCTAAGGCCGTGGCTAATCCACCACCGATCACATCGTGATCCATAAACCTTACCTTGGCAAGCTCATTTGCTTTCAAGGCCGTGGTTGAGCCACCGATCAATCAAAGTGATCCAACAACATCATAATCTCGTCTCACGGTGACGCATATAGCCATCAACCGCCGAAATGGGCACCTAGCCAACATCTCCTTGAGGTAGCACAAAGCTAACCATCAAGCGCTAATGTAGCCGAGGCTAACATTAGACCACGCACATCATATGTACACTCCTTCCTTCATCGATCAAATCCACCTCCCATGTATGTATGCATAAGTATAACATGTCGATTATAACAAAAGAGTAAGCATCACATGTTGATTATCATATCATGTATATATCATAAATAACTCACCATTCAAGCCATTATAATCGCCATCACACATCACGTATATGTAAACACATTTAGCAAACCAAAAATCGAAGAAATAGTGCGATGATTACGCACCTAATCACTTGGAGTTCTAGACTCTCGACCCCAACGCTATATCGCTCAACGAGACAATGACTATCGCCTATAACTATCCCCAAGCATCGCCCACACCCCGGTGGCAGCCTCGAATCGCCGAGACAGCTCTCTTCTTGAACTTCGGGATAGGTTTTTTCCCGCCCACCTTGACCTGGTGTTGGCCTCCATCAACACACTTAATCGAGATAAACGGGTTAACCCTCCAAATCACAAACTAAGTAACAAATCTTAATAAATATCCCTTACCCAAAATCACTTACCAAGTCGATTGCTAACAAACGGAGGCTTGATCGCCTACTTCAAACCCCAGTACCTTTAACAACGGTTGCAAACGAAACCCAACAAGATCTATGCTAACATTCGCCAAGGTGCTACCAAGTAAGGGAAAAGGAACACGGCACAAAGATGGGATGTAGATTCGGTTAACAATGAAAGAAAATCAATGAAAAGGGAATAGGGGTTTCGGCCAAAGGTTTGAGAAGAGGAAAGAAAAGTATGGGGGTGTACTTTCGGTTTAGCAAAATGGGAGAAAAGAGAGATGAAAGGTGAGTGGTTCGACCAAGGATCCAAAAGAAGAGAAAAAGAAGATGGCAATGGAGGTTTCGGCTCAGGTGAAATGGGGAGAACAAATGGAGAATTTGTGAAGCACTTTTCGGCAAGCAAGCAAAATGGGAAAAACCATAAAGGTGAGCACCTCCCTCCTATTTATACTACCAAAATCGGCACCCCCCCAACACCCTCCAAAAACCAAAAAAAATGCCCTCCCCCTAGCTCCCCAAAACCGGCCACTACTCAACCCCTCACACAAAATCCCAAGATTTCTTCCTACTTTTCCTCCCTAACACCCATTCAAAAAAAAATTTGAATGAGTCAAACCCAACAACCCACCTTCCTAGCCTGATTCAAAATGGAAGACCAAGTCTTCCTCCATCTTTTAGCATTCAAAAATCGCCCAACACCTTACCATAGTGACGCAAAACAAAGGGCCCCTGCTTTGCTTTGCGAATCGAACTTGAGACCCTTCCGACTTCTTGAGGCGTCACTTCTCCATGCCTTATGTGGCGCCCCCTTGCCACTCTGCCAAGCCATTCTTTGTGCCTTATTTTCACCAAAATTTCTCTTAAGACCCAACATTGCCAAGCTCCCCTTTTAACCACTAAAAGCTAAAAATTTACTAAGGCATTCCACCACCATCTAGGGTTCTCAGGACCCCTAAAACTCACCCAACCGCACACTGAAGTGTGCCAACACCTGAGCTAAGCACCAAAAGCCTAACCCCTAGAACCAGGGTGTTACAATTCTACCCTCCTTAAAATAATTTCGTCCTCGAAATTACTTGTCTAAACTACACCCAACTCCTCCCACTACACCATGGTCACAAGACTCTGATCTTAAAGAGCTAACATACTTTTAGGCACAGTATCTATCATACTCAAGGTTCCAAATAATTTACGAGCAACAAAACACCCAACTACCAAAACGAACCAAAATGTGTTGCAAAAATTTCAGAAAGTAGGGTTATTTTTGTAATTTTGGAAATCATGGGCATTTTCGTAATTTCTCAAAATTGGAATATCACAATGTTTCACAAAATAGGATTTTCTGATATTTGGTAAAATAGGAATATTTCAATAAAAGTCGAGAGAAATCTGAAAATTTAGAAACCAAGGGCATTTTGGTAAAAAAAATTTTATCAACCAGGGGTATTTTCGTAATTTTGTAAATCGAGAAAACGTCTTTCAAAATCAGATTTAGGATTTACAAACCAAAGGGGCAAATTGAAAATTTTAAAACTAAAAGTTTGAAAACAGCAAGGTTAATCCCTTTCGGGTTTTAATGATTGGTTTAGCCTATGAATAAGTCCTCTTGGTTAAGGTGAACCGTAGCTACGCCCCAGGTAGGATTCCTGCGAAGAGGAGGTGAGTCACGAGGACCGCTTAAGTACCAAGCTCTTAGGATCCGATCCTAGACATGCGCACCAAGGTTACCACACCTTAACTCGGCGACTTGCTTCACGGGTTTGTTTAAGAGCTTTAAGTTTTATGCATATGTTTGAGTAGACTAGTCCTAGGGTCCAATAGTCCTAATTTCTAATCTACGAGCCCAACCTAAGCCCATAATAATTCATATAGACAAATCACTTCAAGAAAGTCCGAAGTACTTACCTGGTGGACTTGGGCCTGAGGTACAGTGCCATGCCGAATAACTGAAAACCTTTTATAAAAGCCCACATTTCAAAAACCCATTTTAAAAAGCTGTTTTGCCCAAAACCCTCAAAGCCGAGTTTTTGAACTCGCTCGATACCAAATCGTAACATCCCCAAACGGCCCATTCACTACGACAAGAATAACGGTTATGTCATCTGCGAAAGACGGTTGACAATCTTTTCGACTTTTGAATAAACATGGAAATTAATCATCTTTTTGAAACCAAGTTCTTTCAAAACGTAACTAAAACTTAATTGTTATAAAATGTCTAAATCAACCTTAGTGAATATATAAAACCAATTTGAATAATCACGTTGTTAGGAAAAATTCGTCTTCACATGGTAATTTAATATAATCCAACCATAATTTAAAATAATAATAAAATAGTTCCCAAAATAAATAAAATAGAAAGGCCCTTATAACATCTTTTATCTAAAACCAATACTTAACATAAAAATATCTAAAAACATCCTCTGGTGCATGGGCCACCTTGCATCCTCTCCGCATCTTGGTCCAACTCATGAGTCACTGAAATGGTTAGGAAAATAATCGGGTGAGTCCACGGACTCAGTGCATAATCATAACACATATTCCATACGTATGGGCTTGGCCCATAACCATACCGTTCTCATAACAAGTCATGCAAATATGCATCTCACCAACCTACAATCCAATCAGTAACACCAACCTTAGCGGACTCCCGCCTAAGGCCGTGGCTAATCCACCACCGATCACATCGTGATCCATAAACCTTACCTTGGCAAGCTCATTGCTCAAGGCCGTGTTGAGCCACCGATCAATCAAAGTGATCCAACAACATCATAATCTTTCTACGGTGGACGCACATAGCCATCAACCGCCGAGATGGGCACCTAGCCAACATCTCCTTGAGGTAGCACAAAGCTAACCATCAAGCGCTAATGTAGCCGAGGCTAACATTAGACCACGTACATCATATGTACACTCCTTCCTTCATCGATCAAATCCACTCCCATGTATGTATGCATAAGTATAACATGTCGATTATAACAAAAGAGTAAGCATCACATGTTGATTATCATATCATGTATATATCATAAATAACTCACCATTCAAGCCATTATAATCGGCCATCACACATCACGTATATGTAAACACATTTAGCAAACCAAAAACCGAAGAAATAGTTCGATGATTACGCACCTAATCACTTGGAGTTCTAGACTCTCGACCCCAATGCTATCGCTCAACGAGACAACAGCTATCTGCCTATAACTATCCCCTGCTCATCGCCCACACCCGGTGGCTTGAGTCTCGAACTGCCGAGACAGCTCTCTTCTTGAACTTCGGGATAGGGGTTTTCTCCTGCCCACCTTGACTGGTGTTGGCCTCCATCAACACACTTAATCAGATAAACGGGTTAACCCTCCAAATCACAAACTAAGTAACAAATCTTAATAAATATCCCTTACCCAAAATCACTTACCAAGCTGACTGCTAACAAACGGAGGCTTGACTGCCTACTTCAAACCCCAGAGTACCTTTAACAACGGTTGCAAACGGAAACCCAACAAGATCTATGCTAACATTCGGCCAAGGTGCTACCAAGTAAGGGAAAAGGAACACGGCACAAAGATGGGATGTAGATTCGGTTAACAATGAAAGAAAATCAATGAAAAGAGAATAGGGGTTTGGCCAAAGGTTTGAGAAGAGGAAAGAAAAGTATGGGGGTGTACTTTGGTTTAGCAAAATGGGAGAAAAGAGAGATGAAAGGTGAGTGGTTCGACCAAGGATCCAAAAGAAGAGAAAAAGAAGATGGCAATGGAGGTTTCGGCTCAGGTGAAATGGGGAGAACAAATGGAGAATTTGTGAAGCACTTTTCGGCAAGCAAGCAAAATGGGAAAAACCATAAAGGTGAGCACCTCCCCTATTTATACTACCAAAATCGGCACCCCCAACACCCTCCAAAACCAAAAAAATGCCCTCCCCCTAGCTCCCCAAAACCGGCCACTACTCGACCCCTCACACAAAATCCCAAGATTTCTTCCTACTTTTCCTCCCTAACACCCATTCAAAAAAAAATTTGAATGAGTCAAACCCAACAACCCACCTTCCTAGCCGAATTCAAAATGGAAGACCAAGTCTTCCTCCATCTTTTTAGCATTCAAAAACCGCCCAACACCTTACCATAGTGACGCAAAAACAAAGGCCCACCTGCTGCCTTTGCGAATCGAACTTGAGACCCCTTCCAGCTTCCTGAGGCGTCACTTCTCCATGCCTTATGTGGCGCCCCCTTGCCACTCTGCCAAGCCATTCTTTGTGCCTTATTTTCACCAAAATTTCTCTTAAGACCCAACATTGCCAAGCTCCCCTTTTAACCACTAAAAGCTAAAAATTTACTAAGGCATTCCACCACCATCTAGGGTTCTCAGGACCCCTAAAACTCACCCAACCACACACTGAAGTGTGCCAACACCTGAGCTAAGCACCAAAAGCCTAACCCCTAGAACCAGGGTGTTACACATTGTGAATCTTTTCTAACTCTGATGGCAAAGCCAATCGATAAGCTACCGGCCCAACTTTCTCGGTAATCTCATACGGTCCAATAAAATGTGGACTCAACTTGCCTTTCCAGCCAAATCTGAGAACTTTTCTCCATGGTGACACTTTCAAGAAAACTTTATCTCCGACTTGATACTCTATCTCTTTTCTCTTTAAGTCCGAATAGGACTTCTGTCTATCTGATGCAACTTTTGAACATTCTCGTATCACTTTCACTTTCTCTTCAGCTTCTCTAACCAAATCAACCCCATGAATTTGGTTTTCCTTGAGTTCACCCAAAATAAAAAGCGTTACGCACTTTCGCCCATATAGAGCCTCATAAGGCGCCATCTTTAAACTCGACTGAAAACTATTATTGTAGGCAAACTCTACCAATGGGAGAAACTTTTCCCAACTGCCTTGAAAGTTAAGAATACAACATCTGAGCATATCCTCGAGTACTTGAATTAACCTCTCTGATTGACCGTCAGTTTGAGGATGAAAAGCGGTACTAAAGTTCAACTTTGTACCCAAGGCCTCTTGTAACTTCTTCCAAAATCTGGATTTAAACCTCGGATCTTTATCTGAGATGATTGACAACGGAACACCGTGAAGCCTTACTATTTCTAAAATGTACAAGTTTGCCAACTTGTCTAGTGAGTAATCAACTCGTACAGGTATAAAATGAGCTGACTTCATGAGTCTATCAACTATAACCCATACAGCATCTTTCTTGCTCGGAGATAATGGTAGTCCCGTTACAAAATCCATAGTAATACGGTCCCATTTCCATTCCGGAACCAAAATAGGTTGAAGCAAACCCGAAGGTACTTGATGTTCAGCCTTTACTTGCTGACAAATCAAGCATTTGGAAACAAACTCTAAAATATCTTTCTTCATTCTCGGCCACCAATACTGTTGCTTCAAGTCATTATACATCTTGGTACCACCCAGATGTAAAGACAAACATCTGTTATGGGCCTCACGCAAAATTTTCTGAACAAGCTCTTCCTTTCTCAATACACAAACTCTATCTTTAAACATTAGACTTCCATTGGGACTAATCCGGAAATCAGACTCAACATCTGTCTCGCACTGAGCTCTCTTGACTTGCAATCCACTATCTTCTTTTTGAGCTTCAATGATCTCTTGGAGGAAAGTTGGTCTAGCTCTCAACTCAGCTAGAATAGGACCATCATCGGATAAAGTCATCCGTGAATTCATTACCCTTAATGCAAATAGGGATTTTCTACTCAAAGCGTCGGCGACCACATTCGCCTTCCCGGGATGGTAGTCAATGACCAATTCATAGACTTTTATCAACTCTAACCATCTCCGCTGCCTTAAGTTCAACTCTTTCTGTGTCATCAAGTACTTCAAACTTTTGTGATCGGTGAAGATCTGACATCTCTCACCATATAGGTGGTGTCTCCATATCTTCAATGCAAAGACTATGGCAGCCAACTCAAGATCGTGGGTCGGATAATTCTTCTCATGTGGCTTCAACTGTCTTGAGGCGTAAGCAATGACTTTGCCTTCTTGCATAAGTACACAGCCTAATCCATTTAAGGATGCATTGCTGTAAATCACAAATTCTTTCCTTGTCTCAGGTTGTACCAGAACTGGAGCTTCAGTCAACATCGCTTTCAGTTTCTCGAAACTTTGTTGGCATCTTTCTGTCCACTCAAACTTCACATTTTTCTGTAACAATTTAGTCATCGGGGTTGCAATCATAGAAAACCCCTTGACGAATCGTCTATAATAGCCAGCTAGGCCTAGAAAACTTCTAACCTCCGAGACATTTCTTGGTGGATTTCAATCCATTATGGCTGAAATCTTACTTGGATCTACTCGGACTCCATCCCTCGAGACAATATGTCCCAAAAATCCTACTTCCTTAAGCCAAAATTCACTTTTATTGAACTTGGCATATAATTGATTTTCTCGAAGAGTCTGTAAAACTGTCCGTAGGTTCTCAGCATGCTCATTCTCATCTCGAGAATAAATCAGTATGTCGTCAAAGAAAACGACTACAAACTTGTCGAGGTATGGTCTAAAAATGCGGTTCATTAAGTCCATGAATACCTCAGGAGCATTGGTCAAACCAAAGGGCATGACTAAAAATTCATAATGCCCATACATTGTTCGAAAAGCTGTCTTAGACACATCTGAATCATTTACTCTCAGCTGGTAGTACCCCGATCTCAAGTCTATCTTAGAGAACACGGTGGCTCCCTTCAATTGATCGAACAAATCCTCGATCCTTGGCAATGGGTACTTGTTCTTTACTGTCACTTTATTAAGTTGACGGTAATCTATGCACAATCTCATGGTGCCATCTTTCTTTTTTACAAATAAAATGGGAGCACCCCAGGGAGAACAACTTGACCTAGCAAAGCCTTTATCTGTAACCTCTTGCAACTGTAAATTCAGCTCCTTCAACTCTGTTGGAGCCATTCTGTAAGGAGTAATAGATATTGGTACAGTACCGGGAGCTAGCTCAATGTTGAACTCAACCTCTCTAACTGGTGGTAGTCCTGGTAATTCTTCAGGGAAAAACATCCACGTACTCACATACTATTGGTACTGTCTCAATCTTTAACTCTGTTTCTTTATCATTCATCACAAAGGCCAAATATGCCTCATACCCTTTTCTTATGTATCTCTGTGCCGTCATGTGAAAAATTATTGCCGTTGATTTACTTTGCTCATCTGATTCTATATGGAGAGTATCCCCATTCTCACATCTCATCTCAATATATTTCTTCCCACAATTAACTATTACATCATGAGTGGTGAACCTGTCCATACCAAGAATGATGTCAAACTCATCAAATGGTAGCAACATAAGATTTGCTTTAAAGTAATGACCTCTAATATTAAGGGACAATCTTTACATACTTCATCAACTAACACACTCTTGCCTAAAGGATTAAACACCTTAATCTTAAATTCTGTAGAATCTATAGGCATATTCATAATGGATACTAGTTTCATACAAATGTAAGAGTGTGTGGATCTGGGATCTATTAAAGCAATAACTTTAATATCATAAAGAGAAAATGTACCCATAATAACATCAGGAGAAGATGCCTCTTCGCGTGCGCGAATGGCATAAGTCTTCGCAGCGCCTACCTCGGGTCTCATGGCACTGCTCTCTAGGGTTACCTCTTCCACTTGCCCCACTTCCTGGGTTCCTCTGCGGTCTTCCTCTGGCCACACTCCCAGATATCGGGTTCTGAGCTCTATTTTCTTTCATTGTCTCTGGATAATCTTTTATGTAGTGGTCCTGGGAACCACATCTGAAACATGCATCTTCATCTGCTCGACATTCTCTAAGATGACGCCCGCCTGCTCAGGGCATTCGGGTCTATCCGATCGGATATTCCCCACACTAGCAACTGAGGTCGTCTGTGCCTTACTTCCCGAATACTGCTTACTCTTATCCTTCCTTGAAAACCCAGTGGAAGTAGCCGATCGGGTGGAGAAATCTCTTGACTTCTTGGATGAGGATTGGAATGATTTATTCCACTGTCTCTTTTTAGAGTCACGAGACTCTACTTCAGATTTTCTCTTCTCCTTTACTAGTTCTTCGGCTTTACAAGCCCTTTCTACTAGCACAACGAACTCCTTTAGTTCTAGGATGTCCTCATTTAGCCCATCTTCAATTCTCTTACTCATGATGGCTTCGATGGACACGCATTCTCGAGCGTATTTGCTGAGCCATACAAACTCACGCTCATAATCAGTCACAGACATCTTGCCTTGCTTTAACTCTAGAAATTCCTTTCTTTTCTGGTCCACGAACCTTTGACTGATATACTTTTTCTTGAATTCTTCTTGGAAAAATTCCCATGTGATCTTTTCCTTCGGTACCACCAACACAAGGGTGTTCCACCATTGGTAAGCAAAATCTCTTAAAAGAGAGACTACACACTTCATGCATTCCTCGGTGTGCATGACAACTCATTAAATCTACGATAGTATTTTCTATCCAGAACTCGGCCTTTTCGGATCATCATCTTTTCTAGCCAGAAATTCTTACGCCTCATGTTTCCTAATCCTATCAACCAGGAGGCTTCTCTCCTCTTACCACCTCTACTACTTGAGGGGCTTTGGGATAGGTTGAGGAATAGATGGGAAGTGCAGGGGTTGCGCATTCGGGTTCGTACGAATGAACTCCGTATACCATGTATTCATCATATGGAGGAAGGCTCTCTAGCCTCTTCTCCTCCTTCTTGACTCACCGTAGTGGGTCTATTCTCATGCTCGTTCGGCACTATCCCTTCAGCGGGAGCCGGTGCGTTACTTTCTACGTCATCCACCACAGCTTTATCGAGATCCATTTACTAAATGTATAAACATAATTTAAGTCATCAGGAGTCGTCACACTATCATTATAAAAACATTCTTACGTATGGCATGTATAGCTAGACTCGTGCTCGTGCTACGTTAGTCCTAGAACTGACTAAACCGTAGCTTTAATACCACTTAATGTAACCCCCCATACCCGAGTCTGAAACCAAGACTGGATACGAGACATTACCATGCTTGAACTCACTTAAACATGTACTTACGGGCTATAAAATTTTGTTTCAAATTAAAAACTTCTCTTTCTCGGTCTATTCATACCTTTCATAAGCCTACGAGACCTTAAACACTTATCTAAAATCTTTCGGAACTTATTCACAAACTTTTCTTTAGAGCAGGGGTCACACGCCCATGTTGTATGGGACACGCCGGTGCACCCCTAAAACATGCCCGTGTCTTTCACCCGTGGTGGATACTGGAAAATTACACACGGCCGGGACACTCCCGTGGCCCCAAACCGTGCCTAAAACCCCAGCATTCTGCAAATGCCCCACGGCCAGGGCACACGCCTGTGCTTACCACCCGTGGTGTACACTGACTACCTTAACACGGCCTAGAGTCTAGACACACGCTTGTGTGACTAGTCCGTGGTCTATACTGACTTAAGATACAATGGTGCAGGGTGCACACAACCTAGACACACACCCGTGTGTCCATCCGTGTGGGCACTTAGAGGCTATTTACCAAGCCAATTGCCACCTTGAAATCAAGACCAAACTCAAGCTCAATTTAGCAACTCAAGTATTACATCTAACATGAACAAGGATGCGTACCCCATTGATAGATTAAAACATACATACTTAATCATTCATGACTCATCTCTTTGTCTATATACAAAAAGAATACTAAGCTTGATAGCCAACATTTTGGCTAGTTTTAAAACATAACTCAAAATGAAATGTTTCCTATACATGCCATACTTAATATAAACAACTTGGCTATACCAAAATAGTGATTGATAGTGTGCTTGAGCTCAGATGATGATGATCCACTTTAGATTCTTGGCGGGACTACATAGAAAGAAAAAATAAAGGACGTAAGCGTTTAGCTTAGTAAGTTTGCATATAATGCACATAGCAACATACTTGTTCAATATAACCCATTTAGCATAAACAATGGTATCATAAATTTCAGCTATTTAAGCTTACTTACTCATACTGATTCTTACATATCTCATGATATTTACTAGTCTCATACTCGTGAGGTAAACAAGGTACCTGTATCACTTGATCACATAGATCAACATACTCTACAATAACAATTATAATCTCTAGCTCATCATTCATAATATGAGTAATACTCATTTCTAACTTGATAATAGCTTTGCTTACTTAACTTTCTTGCCATCTCATTTTAGCTTTACTCATTTTACCTGATGAATTTCTGCGAATAACCGAGGATACTAAATCTCATCCCTCGTAACTTGATGCCAAAGCCATATCCTAGATACGGTCTTACATGGAATTTCTCATCTCGATTTCGAGGCCATGTCTTGACATGGACTTATACGAAGTCTTTACTCGTGAACTAGTCAATGCCAAGCCTTGGCTGGGACTTACATGAAATTTCTTTCTCTTGATAACTTTTCAATGCCAACCCTTGCCTTGGACTTACATGATAACTCTGTTCAATGCCAAGCTTGCCTTGGACTTACATGATAACTCTGCTCAAAGCCAAGCTTGCCTTGGACTTACATGATAACTCTTTTCAATGCCAAGCTTGCCTTGGACTTACATGATAACTCTGCTCAATCCCAAGCTTGCCTTGGACTTACATGATAACTCTGCTTGATTTCCGATGCCATGCCTTGGCTTGGTCTTATACGGACTTTCTTATCTCATATGGTGGATCGAGTATCCTGGGAAATTCATCTTCAATCGGGACTTACTCCTACTTAATCTCATTGATTTCTTTATTTAACATAGCGTTAAGCATTCTGTCGAAATAATGTACATTATACTAAGCAATTCAATAATAGAAATCATAGAGCTTAGAAATCATACAAACTTACCTCAATATACAAAAATCTATGTAGATATGCAATTTAGTCCTCGACTTTGTTCTTGCCTCGATTTTGATCCGGGCTTCGTTTTTCTTGATATATAATCACAAATAGATCATTTAATACTCACATTGACTAAAATGACTCTTAACACATGCTTTGGCAAAATTACTATTTTGCCCCTATACTTTCTCATATTTGCACTTTTGCCCCAAGGCTCGTAAAATGAATCTCATTCAACTTTCTTAAACTTCATGCTTAGCTGATTCATTTTCTCTACTATAACAATCATTAATTCTCACTATTTCTAATAGATATGACTAATTTCATAATTATTACAAATTAGTTCATACTATCATTTTTCATGAAATTCACTAAGGAAAAGATGTTTATCTAACATCAAACTCTCATAGACTTCCATAAAATATCATTTTACAAGCATGTCACTCTTGGGTAGATTTTTGAACATGCATCTTAGCTTATTTTATAGCTAAAAATAGCTAATTCATAATACGAGAACTTCAAAAATACAAAGAATATTAAAAACGGGGCTAAGATGAACTTACTAGCAAGCTTGAAAGATGAACAAACCCTAGCTATGGGTTCTTTGAAAATTTTGGCAATGAAGAAGAAGATGAATGAAATTTTTATCATGTTTTTCCTATTTTAATCATTTAAATGGTAAATGACCAAAATGCCCTTCTCTTTAAAAATTTACAAATTACTAACTCATGTCCATTTTTGTCCAAAACTTATAATTTGGGAAAATTGCTATTTAAGGACATCTAATTAATATTCTAAAGCTATTTCATACAAAAAGCTTCTAGAAACTCATATTTTGCAACTTTTGCAATTTAGTCCTATTTGATCATTCCATGTCAATTTCACAAAATTTCTACATGGAACTTTAATGCTATCATGCAAACATGTCATAAACCTTAAGAACTCAATTTACTAACTCAGATTTGTGGTCTCGCACCACTATTCCGACTAGGCCCTGAATCGGGATGTTACAGATCTCCCACAATCAGCGCAAGGCTGCGGTCTAGCAGCAACAACAGGGACTCCATCTCTGACTGGCCCATCAAATCTAGGCCTCTTTTTAGGCCCACCAAAAGAACTCGAGGGCCCACAATCCCTCTTACTTCTGCCCCTATCTTTTCCCGATTCTGACGCTCTGAGCATTTCACCTTGGTAATTTTTGCTTTCTCAACAAGGGCAGTAAATTTTCTTTCCCTCTGCGGAGCTATCAGCACCCGCAACTCATCCCAGAGACCATCCTCGAACTGCACACAGCGCTCATACTCAGTCACGACTATACCCCGAGCATACCGGCTCAATCACAGGAACTCTGCCTCATATTCTGCTACAGACCTATTCCCCTAGACCAGACTCAGAAATTCCTTCCTTCGGGCATCCACATAGCTTGCCCCAACATATTTTCCTTGAAAGGACGCCTTAAAGAAGTCCCACGTCAAACGGTCGGCCTGTGTACCTTCTCTTATAGTGAGCCACCACTGATATTCCTCGTCTCGCAGTAGAGGCACTGCTCCTTTTAGTTTTTTCTCCACCGTACATTCAAGATCGTCCATTATTCGTTTGGTAGCTTCTAACCAATATTCCGCCACATTTGGGGCTACTCAAAAGATATCTCTAAACATTTCCGCTCCATTAGACCGGAGTCGCTCAGAAATCGACCCTCGGCCCACAGATCTAGTACTTGCTCCAGCAACCCTCTCGAGAACCCGTAACATCGCTTGGGACAGAGCATCATCCCCAATGACTCGATCATGAGACCCCGTCTTAGTTACTGGTGAGGCTGGTGCCTCCCTAGCAGGCACATGTCCCTATGCTGAAGACCAGCCCTACCACCTCGGCCTCTACCGCGGCAGCGTGTACCCCTTCCGCGACCTCTTGAGCTCATATCGATATCGGGTATTTATCTGTTTTAAGAGTTTTATGCATCAGCTTATAATTCCAATAATTATTAATAGATGTTTTATGATAAACAGTAATTAGAGTTGTTTTCGCAGATCGAAACCTCGCTACCGTTTTCAGTCTCCTACAGTCTCAGTTTACTCTAGCTAAAGAGCTTCAGTGCACTACTACTAGCCTTAGTAGTTTCTTAGTATAATCATTTCAGTATATCACAGAAAATAGTTTCAGAGAACTTACAAATTTGGTGCCGGAGACTCGGTGTGCCACACTTTTAGTAGCAACATTTCTTTCCAAACCAGAATTAAAACAAATTTAGAAAATTTTCAAAAACCTATTCCACAGCATCGAGTTTTGAAACCTGGCTCTGATACCACTAAATGTAACACCCCAAACCCGGCCTAGACGTTATGATCGGATCCAACGTGTCACATCAAAGTGTTGTTTGAAAATCGACTTGTTGTTGATAGTTCGTTACTGAATTTTTAAATCCCTTTTTGAATTATTGGGGTTGTAAAACCAAAACTGGATATTCTCTTATTGGTCATATCATTTGTTAATCCGGATTAAATTTCGCGAAAGCTTTCCAAAAGTAAACTTTAAGATTTGAAAATGTGATTTTAAGAAAATAGTTATTATTTAAAAAAAAAACGATGTTTCCTAGTCTAAGAGGTAGAAATTAAAAGAAAACACCAAATAAAAGTTAACCCCAAATGGCCTTATTACAAAAATGCCAAACCCAAAATAAATTATTAAAAATAAAATAATTAAGTCTAAGATTAAGACATATCGAGCGTGTGGCCACCTCCGAGTCCCTCGCAGCTCCAAATCATCTAAGGCTGGGGATTACCTTCACAGTTAAAGAAAAGGGTGAGTTACGAGAACTCAGTGTGTAATCCCTTAGCACAAGATATGATGCAGGCCCAAGCCCTATTGAGAGCAGATCGGCCCGGCCTTTAGCCCTATACGAGAATGCAGTGGGTCTAAGCCCAAAATCATATCAATGCAGAACAAAGATGCAACCCAACCCAGTCCAGCCAACACACCACCCGTACCAACCAACACACCATGTGGGGACCAAGTCAACCCACCCAGCCATCACACCAATATCGCAACATAGCTGCTAATAACAGTCAACGTGGCCAAGCCACTAAAATCAGTATACGTGGAGAAGCCACTAAAACGATAAAAATGTGGCAGAGCCACTAGTACAGTACTTCCTCCCAAATCAAAAACCCAACCCCAATGCAGAATGTCGTGTCATATATATTTCGTGAATGCAGTATGGCACAATCATAATCAGTCATATAAGTATAATACACACTACCACTATGGGTATAATGGTCATTTTTTTGGTTAGGGGTAAAACGATAATTTCACCCCTTAGGGGTATTTCAGTAATTTTACCCATCGAGGGTATTTCGGTAATTTTACCCATCGAGGGTATTTCGGTAATTTTACCCATCGAAGGTATTTTAGTAATTTTACCCATCGAGGGTATTTCGATAATTTTAGTTCTATAACGGCCTTTTCGAAGGCCTACAGTCGCCTCGAGCGACACAGATACCCTCTTTGGTCAAAATGGTGCAATTGGGCCCAAAGCCTAATTTTCTGCCCAAGTGGGCCCATACGCTCGTGTGGCCCAATCAGCATAATTTCAGTCGCGGCTATGCGAACCTCACAGCCAAATCCGTTATTCGACACTTACCATGGATTTCGTCCCTGTGGGCCTATTGGGCCCACAGGGCCCACTTCGGCCCACTTCGGCCCATTACGACTTAAGCCCATGAGAATGTTCGTGGTAGCCCCAATGGTCTATCACCAATTATTTGTGGCTCGGCTTATCTCTACGTGCGCTCGCACGCTCAAGAGCCCTCAGATGCCGAAGTTTCGGCTTATCAGTTTTTCAGCTTTAGCCGATTCACAGTTCATCAGGGTGTTAGTACACACCTTCATTCATCGTATTGACAGAACTAAAGTGGGTGTCCGATTACACACTTGTTACGGTTTGTGGTTTGGAGCACTTCCAAGGCACCTAAGATAACGACTGCCCCACTAGTTAGTCTCAATCTTTTGATAATCCACAATATTGAAATACTTTACTCAACTAACTACACTTACCTTGCTAGGACTAGCAATTACTAGCGCCTCTCTGCTGAACAAAAGCGATCTCCCCCTCCTAACACGATTTGGCAATAGATTTGTTTCATTCGGCCCTCACATAGAAAGGAGGGAAACCGCAGTTGATCATAGTCATAATAGATCTAACTAATAACGAAATCATAAAGTAATAGTACTAATCCACCCTTACCAATACCAATGTCAACGAAATTTGGCAGTTGGCTGACAATAGGGTTCGGCCCTAACCACAGAGAACAAAGGGATTTGAGATGAAGGGAGTCTGTAGATTCGGCCTAAAGATTCGGTCAGCAAAAAGGAGAACCAATGTTTTAAGAGAGATTGTTCGGCTATCTTGGAAAGAAAAGAAAAGAGTAACGAGAGGAAAAGAAAGGTTGTGTTTGGCCAGAAGAGAATCGAAAGGAGAAGAGGAATTCGGCAGCAAATAGGAAACAACCGCGAGATAATGATGAAAAGAAGAAAAGAAGGTAAAAGAGGAGAGGCCTATCAATTCGGCAAATAGCAAAAAGTGAAGAAGAAGAAGGGAGGGAGAAGAAGTGAATTCGGCAGAGGTCAAAATGAAAAGAAGAAAACAAAAACCTGAAACGTCAAAATGTACCAAAATGCAAACAACCCCCGAAAAAATGCCAGAGAGAATTCGGCACTCCAACACTCTCACAAGCTGAAAATGCACCCCCAAATGGAAACCCTTGGCCGAAATTTCCTACTCATCCTTCCCCACATTCGGCCAACACTCCCACACACATCCACCTCATTGATTCTCTCCACCGAATCCTCCTTGAATCACTCCCAGCCTCCCATTAGAGATTCTTGACCAAGTCTTCAGCCTCCTCTGCAGAGTTTGATCCAAACTCTACCTCTTGCACCCTCAAGACATAAAATAAAAGCCCCCATTTGCTATTCATGGGATTCGAACCCCACTCCCCTTGCCATCTTAGTGACGCCACAACCATCAAGCCACAGGCTCTCTTTATGACACATAAACGCACATAATTATACTTAAGTCCTACTGATAACAGCCCCTTTCTCTAAAGAGCCAAAAACTAAATTTTTTCCAAAGCTTAGACTCAAACCCAGGCCTCCTTAGAACCCCCAAATACACCTAAATAACTTGCCGTTCAAGCACATCATGGAATTTAAGCAAATTCATCAAAAATTACAACCCTACATTTTTGGGGCGTTACACTACGACTCCTCCTACCACTAGTTATCATTCCACGTGCATTCATTTTGGTGTTTTATGGATCTACAATTTTACAAGTAAGACCTTTTAGTACCTTGTTTTAGTCTTTTACGCTCTCACATTTTATAATTCTTTTAAAAAAGTTTTATGCAATAGTCTCTATAGTCTTAATAGCTTTTCAATACTATTTCTATGGACTTGGCATCGGACTTTCAGACTTCGTCATTTCCTATATAAAACATTTTCCAAATCCATTGTAGTTTGTTCTTCCCCAAATTTTCCCTTTACATGTATGCATGCATGCAGACTAACTTCAGTAGATTTAAAATCCTAGTCCGAGGTTTTGAATGAAGGCTCTGATACCACTAAATATAACCTCCCAAACTCGGCCTAGACGTTAAGGTCGAATCGGGAAGGCTACATTGGACACCTTAGTTTCGAACCTACCCTAACGATAGTTAAAAACCTTCAAGTACACCTTTTTATAAAACAATGGTTTCTATTGCTAGCTTTGGAAAATGTCCATTTACTTAGTCCAGCCATGCTTAGGTCAAATTAGCGAATTAGGTGAGTTTTTGTAAAACCTTACTGACTGCGTTGCCTTTGAAAAATCATTTTGTTATCTTCTTAGCAGCGGAAATGTACCATTACTAGTCAAATTATTAATTTAGCTATATATCATGCATAGTCCATTTCAACATATTTATAAAAACTGTGTATCTATACCAAATATGCGTGTCATGCATGCATGAAATACCCCAAAATCTCAAATTGTCCGAAACCACAATTTAAAGAAACTTTACAATCTAAAACCGAATAATAATAAAATAATTAAATAATATAATTAAATTAAAATAATATGACGAAGTAAAGTCTGAAGTCTGCCGTACGTCTGCATGCCAATTCTGATCGTAAGTTCGATCATTACCTGATAAGTTGAGATAATGGGGTGAGCTTAACAAGCTCAATGTGAGACTAAACAAGTATTAAGCATTCATACAGGCAATTTCATACAGGTACCAATAACACAATCAAACATTATCAATAAAAATTTTTAAATGTACATGGTCGTGAAAAATGCACATGTGAGATCCTACCCAAACCATCTGCTACACACCATGAGTTCCCCAGAACCAGTCTGCCAAACTCCAACATATGTGAGCAATGCTCGATGTGGTAAAATAACTAATAATCAATAATGCAGTGAAACTGCCAAATAAATAATGTGATATAATCGCCAATCCCCTCGGTACTCCAAATGCAGTGCGCTGACTACAAATATATGTGGACCTAATATGCTGCCGGTACTCCACAGAACTCCTCTGTCAACCACAAAATCCCATCCCAATGCACATGCAATATGTCATACAAATTCATACTTAATCATATTTCAATACTTTTCACATTTATTCAATATGTTCAACTTGTCCTCAATAATCACATACTTTCAGAAAAAGGAAGTAGTGTTCCGATTTTCAAATTACCAATAAGATGGTATCTATCAATATCGTTCAATTCACATACTTTATGAATTTCACTGTGTGCCAATAGCAACCTCACGTATATATATCATAGTAAACATGCCATGCATTTAAATCATGTACAAACCTAATAACTCAACATTTCATACCATTCAATCAAACATTCTCATATCACATAATATAATTATGCATAACAATCTCAATTACATATTCATACAGTCAAACTAGCAATTTTGTCAACACATCAGTCTTTTAAGGCTCGAAACGTACTTGGTTCGGCCACTCGCAAAAATAATATTTTGGCTACTATGCCAAACCAATCAGCAAGCTAATTTATCAAATATAACATAACATTTATCATTAACAAACAAATTTTACAAGTTTAGGGCCCACACCTTATTTTTTGCTTTCTCGCAGCAACCCAGTGAATCTTCCAATTTTCCTTAATAAACCTTTATACAATCCTAAACCAAAATTAAGTATAAATTCATTCAATTTACCACTTAACCAACTCCCGATGACCCAGTTATGGGTCCAAACCAATTTTCAAATTAATAACTGTTTTACGAATTCAACTAGTTCGATTCCTTACCTTGTATCGATGCGAACCGTACGTACGATCGTTCTTTGGTTTTATAGTTGATTCGAGGCGTTTGGGTTAGCACCAAATTCCATAGTATACTGGAAAATAAATAGCTAATAATTATTCAATTCATTCATTTAATCAATCCATAACATTTACCCTACAACTATGTCGAAACAATAATTAATTTTACACTTAACTGCACTTACGCTTCCCGATTTGTAAGTTTCAAATGCCCAAATGATCAAGAACCTTTTTCCCTAATTGACATAGGATTAATAGCTAATTAGAAGGTTTCAAGAAATCAAATTAAATCTGGAATTAATTGGGCAAGATTCAAGAAACAAAACAGCCCCCTATTCTACACATATGCGCACACACCACCACCTATGGTGGCCGAAATTGAGGTTGAATTTTAAAATTGTTTGAGACCTCATTAAAATATGGAAAAAATATCTTTAAAAACATTTAAAACCCCTTAAATTCTATATCTAGAAATTTAGATTTTTAATGGACAAGATTAGTTAACAAATTGAAGAGAAAAGAGACCTTATACAAGCTAGTCGAGAGAAATGACAATGGCACTTTCTAGGCGATGTTTGGGATCGATCTTGGAGTTCAAAATTCCAGATTTGGGGCTGATTTAATTGAGGAAAAATTGCAGCAATATAGTAATGGAGATGGTACAAAATCTTGATGCAAAAAGAAGAAGAAGAAGATGGTAAAAGGGAAGGTGTAGGCAACGGCAACAACGAAGGAAAAAGGGAAAAGAAAAAAAATAAAGATGAAGAGAGGGAGAAGGGGTTAGGGATGGCTAAGGTAGAAGAAAATTTATTAAAAGGCTGATTATTTTGATAAAAAAATGTATTTATACCTAGTTTTACTAGGCTTGGATGCCAACACATAAAAAAAAAACTAGAGAATTTGCAAAAAAATTAATTTATTTTGTAAGAGTTGAGACTTGAACTTGGGACATACAAGTAACTTTCAAGCTTTCACATTTAATGACTAACCATGAGATAAAATAGAATCATATTGGGAGAATGTATTTATCCCAAAGAGATTAAGGATATCATATGAGGGTAACACACTTATGACAAGGTCATTGTTTGAGCACTAATCAAGTAGCTTTCGTATTTGTATGCAATTGGGGAGAGCTCCTTCACAATAATATAGTGGAACGACTTCGTGACTAAATGAGTTTATAATTAATAGGTGAAAAGCTGGAACACAATTATAAATCATTTGAGCCCTAATCACATATGTTCAATCGGTCGCTCCGCTAGCTCGTTTAAACAATAAATACATTGCATGATGAATCAAATAAACTGAAATGGATAAAAATGATAAAGTTAAAGAAATAGGTTACATTCGGAAATGAATGTGGTTTCTCACTTAGTATGGAAATGACTTGAGAATTAATTTAAGTTCTTCGAATTATTCTTTAATTAATTGAAGTTAAAAAATCTAATTCGTTGAATGTAGAAATTAAATATATTTTCTCAGAGATTCTTCTACGTTAAGGTTATCATGATTTTAACAGAATTAGAATTGGGTTGAGAAAATTATCTAATTGGAAAAATTAATTTAATAAATAATGTATATTTTGAGAAATAGAATACATGTATTGGGTTGGATTAAATAATAACGTGTTGAGTTAAAAGTTTAAGAAACACATATAATTAGACTCAATACAGGAGAGGCCAGAATCTCCATCATAATACATATGAGGGGAAACACACCCTATTAGCCCCTCTCTCTTTTAGTTCAATTTAGGGATTGTTTTTGTATTAAATAGACATTAAATACATTCTACTAATTCAACTAGGGTTTCACTTCCTGTCATTATAAATAGATGGCACAAGTAGGGCTAAAAACACAATAAGTTATATACAACTTTGAGATATTGTTATTCTGTCCAAAACTAGTGAGAATTTATTTCTAAGTATAAATTCTATTTTCCGGGAATAACAATTATACCCGTTTTTAGAAGAGAGTGAGATTTATTTTCCTATTGAAAGTAGGAAATTTATTTCTAGTTCAATGTTTGATTTGAAATTTCTCGAGCCCACACTCGAAGCGATTCGTGATACGAGTATAGCGAAGAATGCCATTCGGTTGAAAGTCAGGAACGTCAAGGATCCGTCTCGCTCAAAGCACATGTATTATTTTGGGGAAAAAAATTATTGCTATAAAATCACAAACCAACTTGGTTTTCAAAATTTTTATTTTTTCGCTGTGCAAGAAAACTATTTTCAAATCAAATTTTTTCCAACAATAATGTCCTAGGGTCATATGTGTCCAAATATGGAGTCAAGATACGAATCCTAGCTTAATTTTCAAAATAGGTTGTTAAGTTTAGAGATAATAAAGCCATGTCTCGAGGCAAGCTTCCCCTTTTTTTTATTTTTTTTTGCTTCGAAGTATGATGTCTCGAGATAATTGGGTACATTCTCAAGAGAATGACCATCATGTCTCGAGATAGGTCTCAAAATATGTCTCATCTATTTTGGACCCTTAGCTTCAATGTTTGTTGTCTCAAGACAATAGTCACGTTGTCTCGAGACTTGGCAATCTATGTCTCGAGACAAGTTCGTTATGTCTCGAGAGTACTACCCAGAAATGCATGAAATGGTCAATTTTGAGCTTGATGTCTCCAAACATGATCTTGACGTCTTGAGACTAAATGGAAAAAAGACCTATAATACAAACTTTAACTTATGGAAAAGGAACACCAAATCATACCTACATAAGACCATAATAATACTAAATCATTGAACATCAATTTGACATTCAAAAACACATTCAAGCATAACATCTAATGCATTGTATCAATCTAAAAGAGAAATATAAATGACAGACATACTACCATGCATATTTTCATAAAAAACAACTTCAAAGTTCAACAATAGGACGCTTATAGGCCCATAACATATCAATTATACCAAATCACCCAAAATGTGTAACACCCCTAACCCGAATCCGTCGCCGGAACAGGGTTACAGAGTATTACCAAAATTTACGGGTCAAGTAATAGACATTTCATAAACGTTTAGCGTTCATATCAGATTTTAATCAAATTTAATCATATAGTCCCTTACATGAGCCCTCGAGGACCAAATCATGCATTAGAATCATGTCGGGACTAAACCGGGTGCTCAGAGAATTTTTCGCAAAATATCAAATTTTTTCCTAGGTGTAGAGGACACACGCCCGTGTGATCAGGCCATGTGGTTCACACGGCTAGGGACATGCCCGTGTCTTAGGCTGTGTAACTCTCTGACTTGGATCACACGGCCAAGTCACACGCCTGTGTGCTAAGCCGTGTGTAGGTGCAGGGGTTACACGGCCAAGCCACACGCCCTTATGCCATGCCGTGTGATCAATTCTGAGCATTCTGTTTTGACATTTTAAAGATGCAGAGGACACACGGCCAGGTCACACGCCCATGTGCTAGGCCGTGTGTCACTACGGCTGAGACACACGCCCGTGTCTCTACCCGTGTGGACAAAAAATAGGATATTTTCCAAGCCACATTTCTCACCCATATTGTCATCCACCTACACCAACACTTTTACACATTCACAAATCATATCCAAGCATTTAAAACAAGTCCAAATCATGTCTTAAATGTAACAGCCCGATTTTGGGCCGAGTCGGAACAGTGGTTTTGGGGACACAAATTCGACGAGGAAAATCTTATTTTTATTATATTTTTATGGTCTACGATTTCACGGAAAGATTTTGTGAAAATTTCGTTCGAAAATTTTGACGTTTGGGCACTCAATTTAGTCAAAAGGACTAAATTGTAAATAGTGAAAAAGTTGAGTTCCACATGTTAGAAGTGTCCAATTTCTATGAAATTTTAAATTGGAGGTCCTTAAATGGTAATTAGACCATTGGTTAAATTTTTGGACAAAAATGGACATGAGATAAGTGAAATAGGATATTTTTAAGTTAGGGGCATTTTGGTAATTTGGTAATTAAATGGAATAAAAGACAAAATAAAAGCCAAAAACCCTTGTCCATCTTCTTGCTTGGCCGAATTTAGCATGGGAGAAGCCATGGATAGGTTTTCAAGCTTTCAAGCTCAATAGTAAGTGCATCCAAGCCCCGTTTTTAATGTTCTATACATTTTTGAGATCCCCGTAACTCGGTTTAGCTATTTCTACCATTATTTTGAGCTAGGGTTTTTGTTTAAAAATTTACCCATGGATGAAATGCATGTGCTTTGATGTCTAATGGTAGAATATGAATGCTCAGTGTGTAGTAAACGACTTTTACTAAGTGATTTTCAATGAAATCGCATAAAAGGACTAGTTTGTATAAAGTTGAAAATTGTATGAAAATGTGTGAATGAATGCAAATTGTGGACTGCTATAGTTATGAAAAGGTTTCGGCTAGGCATAAAATACAAGGAAATTGAATAAAAATCATTTTACGAACCTAGGGGTAAAAGTGTAAATATGACAAAGTTTAGGGGCAAAAATATAATTTTTTCATAATATGATTTTTGGACTGAATTGAATAGTATAATAACTTAATAAGTCAAATGTGACATTTTAGATAAAGAAAATTAGTTTCAAACTTAGAACGGGGGAAAGACGAATATTGGACGACTCGGTCCCTTTCGCCATTTTAAGTCGAGGTAAGTTTGTGTGTAATAAATCAACATTATGTTATTATGTATTTAAATGTTTGATATTACATGAAATTTATATTCTTTTTATGAAATTGATTAATGAGGTCTTGATGAATAAAATGATGAATATTTACTATGTCAAAGTCCCGGTTGAACCTTAGGAATAGAAAAGATACCCTTGTCACGACATTAGATTAATAAGGTCTTGTATAACACCATATCTGGGAATGGCCTCGGCATCGAATTGAGATCCCGTGTAAGACCATATCTTGGATATGGCATCGGCACTAAATAGTGATTCCGTGTAAGACAACGTCTAGGACCTGGCTTCGGTATGAAATCGTATAAGACCATATCTGGGATATGGCATCGGCATCGACATGTGATCTCGTGTAAGACCATATATGGGATATGGCGTCGACATCAATATGAGATCCCGTATAAGACCATATCTGGGATATGGCATCGGCATCAACATGTGATCCCATGTAAGACCATATCTGGATATGGCATTGGCATCTTACTACGTGTATGACAATTTCCGAGTATCCTTTGATATTCCAAGTGGTTCAACTGGGTAAAGAATTAAAGTTTATGTTAAAGAAGGAAAAAGGGCTAAAGTTATGTGATGGACTGATACAGGTACATATGCAAAACTCACGAGAAATGAGTCTGGTATGTGATATATGATCGAACTTTGGTAAGGTTGATATGGAGTAAGTGTTACAATGAAGACTTGTAAATATTTGATGATGACTAGCTATTGGCATGGCTAACTATGGATATACTTTAGTGTTATATGTGTGTAAATGAGAATTAATACAAAGAAAACATGATAGAGTAAATGTAGCAATAAAACAGTTTGGACAGCAGCAGTTGTATCACTTTGAAAAATCACCAAAAATGGTGGAAATCGAATTAGAGGTTGAATAAGATATTAAATTAAATATTATTGAGTCTATTTTCACATGAAAGAAACGGTGTAAGAAAAATCATTTCATATTCTGAGATATTTGAATTTTTGTGAGACAGAGTTAGAATGATTTCAGAATCCCCTGTTCTGGCTT
The DNA here is from genome assembly GCA_025698515.1 of Gossypium sturtianum. Taxonomy (NCBI): domain Eukaryota; kingdom Viridiplantae; phylum Streptophyta; class Magnoliopsida; order Malvales; family Malvaceae; genus Gossypium; species Gossypium sturtianum. The sequence continues at coordinate 73,830,514 of CM046951.1, read as the reverse complement.
GAGAAATTAGTTAAAAATTGTAAAAAAAAATAATTATTGGTTATAATTTACATGCTTAAAATTCTTAATGAGTATATTTTCAAAAGAAACAAATGGGAACATCATCCGAATCCCGTACGAGGAGATAATAAATTTTTAGTGAAGAGGGGTCAGAACTGTCGGGCAGCAAAACAGGGGAGACGTTAATGAATAAACTGTACTTATTGGCTAAACCAAAAATTCTTAAAATTTTATCGTAATAAGATATGTGAGTCTAGTTTCAGGAAAAATTAAAGGATATTAATTTAGAGTTCCGTAGCTCAAGATATAAATAATTTAGTGACTGTGACTTGAGAAGACAGCTTGAGATGAACATAAGTAAATAGTGAAATTTTGTGCAATTATGATTGTATTACCTTGAGAACATATTGTGAGAATAGGTGAAAAACATGTTAATAAGTTTCTTATTGTTTGCATACAAACTTACTAAGCATTGTAGTTTACTCCCCTTCCTTTCTCGTATCTTATAGGGTTTTATGCTAGCTCGAGTTGGAGATCGCTGGAGATGCTATCACACTATCAAGCTATCATTGTGGGGTAAAAGTGAATACAGACCTCTTAAGTTTATGGCATGTATAGGGAATAAGTCACTTTGTGATTGTGTCATTATGATTTAGCCAAAGGTATTGGCTTATAATGGTTAAAGGTTTAATGTAATGTGTAGCCATGTGAATTGGCTTATATTGGCTAATTGGTTATAAGCATATATCTTTATTCATATGCATATGCCAATGTCTTGTGATGTGGTGTGTACTTATTTGGTATATGTGATGGATTGCATTTTATGGCCTAAAGACCTAATGGTTGAATGTGGCCCAATAGTCTTATTATTGAATGTGACTTGGTATGTTTGGATTCGGTAAAGTATGATGTTAAGAGTATGTATATGATGATATTGATATGATATGTTATTGTTGGTGTTTGGTTGGTCTAAATGCATTTACATGCTTAAGATTTGCCATGTGATGTTGTGTGAGTATGTGCAAGTGAGGGTGGCAAAATGGCTTGGAAAATAGCCTTGTAATTGTCCATACGGGTAGACACACGGGCGTGTGTCTAGGCCGTGTGTGACATACGGTCAGCCCCATGGGCGTGTGTTTCGGCCTGTGTGTCCATTGCACCTTAATTTAGGTAAAGCAGAATGTCAGTCAGCACACATACGAGAGACACGGGCGTGTGTCTCGGTAGGTGTGGAGGACACGGCCTAAGCACACGGGCGTGTGACTTGGCCGTGTGACCTCTTTTAATGATGATGTCATAAATAGAATGTCCCCTATTTTGGACACGGCCTGAAGCACGGGCGTATGATATAACGCACGGGCGTGTCCCTTCACCCACACAAGCGTGTGGACCTGTTTCATGATGAAAATTTTCTAAGTATCCCAAAAGTTTTCTAAAGTTCTCGGTTTAGTCCCGAACCACTCCCGATGCATGTTTTGAGCCTCGTAGGCCCATAATAGGGATGACATGATTGTAAATGAAAAGTTTTAAATTTGGACGAAAATTCATGTCTCGATTTTGTATGATTATTTGAATTTATGTCCGGTAATGCCCCGTACCCTGTTCCGGCGTCGAATATGGGTATAGGGTGTTACATTAAACGTGACATAAGTTCACATATAACCAATGTACCCTTAGGTACCTCAGATGACGATTTGTTAACATGTTAATCTATCATTCATACTTTCCTATTTATCAAATGCATATATGCATGATCACATTCATTCTTCAAACATGATAGATCCACTTATAAACATATCAAAATATGTCAAACACAAGCCATTCCAATGGCTAGTTTCAATTAAAACATTTACATGCCATTATTGGTTAAATAACCTATACAAGCCATTATAACTATAATTAATTTACCATATATATATATCAAGACGGGCCAATGGAAAGTGTGAGTAATCTCTGATGATGCTTCCGATCCAACGAGCTTCCGAATTACTATAAGACACGGGAAAGTAAAACAAAGTAAGCATGAAATGCTTAGTAAGTTTGTATAACATGGTAAATAACTTCCCATATATTTATGTTCAAAAATAAACATGCAAGGCACTATCAACCAATTTGGTCACAAGCCCTAAACACATATCCTCATCATGTTAACCAAGTAATCACATATAATAGTCCTTAATCATGGATGAACAAAGTCATCAAGCAAGTTCCACATTCCAGTAATAACCGATTCATGCATTATTATATCAGATAATATCATTTCCATGTACTTCATGTACACACAGGTAATAGTACATTTCTAAGTCATACTATTTCATATAAACATCAAGAAATATGTATGGGTTCAATAATAATCAGATTTATATATGCATATGCTTTCCACATCATGTATTCTTATACATATACAATTCATACCTGTAACACCCCTTACCCATATTCGATGCCGGAATAGGGTACGAGGCATTACCGGACTTATATGCAAGCAATCATACAAAATCGAGACATGATTTTCCATTCAAATTTAAAACCTTTCATAAACATTCATATCACCCCTTACACGAGCCTACGAGGCCCACAACATACATAAGAAGTAGTTCAGGACTAAACCGAGAACTTTAGAAACTTCTAGAAAACTTAGAGAAAATTTTCATCAAAAAGGTCCACACGCCCATGTGGGAGAAGGGACACGCCCGTGTGGCATATCACATGCCCGTGCTTCAGGCCGTGTCAAAATAGGGGACATTCTATTTATGACATCATCAATCAAATAAGGTTACATGGCCAAGACACACGCCCGTGTCCTTAAGTCGTGTGGCGAATTAAATTCCTAAAATCAAGTGCAGACTTCACACGGCCTAGGCACATGCCCATGTCCTATGGTCATGTCTCTCACACGGCCGAGACACACGGCCGTGTCTCGCACCCGTACGTCTACTACTGGGCATTCTGATTTGCATTAATTAGGGTGCAGAGGGACACACGGTCGGACTACACGCCTATGGGCAAGCCGTGTGTCACACACAGTCTAGACACACGTCCGTGTGTCTACCCGTGTGGACAAAATAAGGCTATTTACCAAGCCTTTTTGCCACCCATACTTGCACCAACCTACACAACATCAAAACCACACTAATCTAAATCCAAATAAATACATATAAATTCAAGGCACTTAATATAGCATAACTAAGTGCTTCATCATCATCAAACATCCATAATCACATACAATATATCCTCATTCAACCATCAATAACCATAGACCATATAATAATGGCATTGGCATATATATGCATATATGAATAGGTTTACACCCAAATAAACATTATGAGCCACATCTCATGGCCTTATACAAAATGAATCAAATATCATCATAAGCCAACACATTTGGCTAAACCAATTTGACATACAACCAAAAAGACCAAATTCCTATACATGCCATAATTCAATGTAAATCTCGATATACCAAAATGTGTGGATAGTGTGGGTGATCCTCTAACAGTCTCCGTATCCCGAGCTGGCTTTTTGACACTATAAAACAAGGGAAAGGAAAAGGAAGTAGGCTTTAAGCTTAGTAAGTCTACATGTAAACAATGAACATCATACCACATACTTATTCATCAAGAACATTACATACTAATCGAGAACAATTCAAAACCTTGTAGTTGTACTAAATCATTTCAAATCTTACCACATCCCAAATACATATCATAAACATTTCTCACATTTACATGCACATATACCCTGCACTTTTCATCACATAATCACATGAAATTTTACTTAGTTAAAGTTTCTCGATGTTAAAGTTTCTCGATGAACACTTCGGAATAATACTGGATACACGGTGGTTTCGCACACAGCCCACCATTAATAAATAACACGATGGTATCGCACACAGCCCACCAATAATCGCATATCCACGATGGTATCGCACACAGCCCACCAATAATAATAAATTCGATGGTATCGCACACAACCCACCAATAATCACTTAATCACGGTGTTTATCCTTATCATTTTCCTATTCCGAAGGTTCATCCGAGAATTTCCTCACTTTCTATCATTTTAATAGATACCAATAATATTCAATCACATTTCACATAATACATTAATATGTAAAAACATAAGTAAAAAGGATGTATCATTTACATATAAACTTACCTCGATACAAAATATGTCAATTTGTAATTTAGTCCGAAACCTTGCCTTTTCCTCGGTTAAGGTTGATTCCACGTTCTTCTTAATCTATAATGACATATTTAGCTTATTAAGTAACCACATTAGTCAAATCACTCCAAAAATTCCTATTTTGGCAAAATTACTATTTTGCCCCTAGACTTTCACAAAATTATGATTTTGCCCCTAGGCTCGTAAAATGAAATGTGTTCATTTTTCACACACCCAAGCCTAGCCGATTCATATTCTCTCTTATAGCAACTCAAAATTCAAATTATTTCACACATTTACTATCCATTTTTATAACTTTTACAAAATAGCCCTATTAGGTGTTTACATGAAAAATCCTTTCACAAAAGTTGTTTATTAAACAACCAAGATTCATTTTCTTCCATAAAATTTCAGCAAACATATGAATACTCACATGGAAAAACCCTAGACTCTCAACCATTTTGCAAAATAGTCCCCTCATTAGCTAGATTAAGCTACAAGGGTCCCAAAAGTACAAAAATTATCAAGAATAACCACCAAAATCACTTACTTACAAGGAGTGTAAGTTGCTAAAAATTTCAAGCTTCCAAACCCCTATTCTTGTTGATATTTTCGGTGGAAGAAGAAGATAATAGGAAAAGATGATAGCTTTCTTTGTTTTATTTTATTTTATTCATTTAGTCACCTAATGTCACCAAACCTTGACCAAATTTAATTTCTTTGTCCCTATGGCTGGCTATCACCCTTATAAGGGCCTATTTGCACATTAAGGACCTCTAATTTAAAGGTCTCTAGCCATTTAACACATTTAGCTTGTAAAATAAAACTTTCGCACCTTATGCGACTTTGTCCTTTTTCGCAGTTAAGCATGAAATCACTAAAATTAATTCACCAAAATTTTCATGCACTCATATAATCATTATATAACACATAAAATAATAAAAATAATAATTTCTTCGGCCTCAAATTTGTGGTTTCAAAACAACTGTTCTGACTAGCCCTTAAATCGGGCTGTTACAATACCACTGTATTTCTAGTACATTTTCATAATAGTTCATCTCAAGTTCAGATTATTTCATGTCGAAACTTTACCCATTAAATCATTTGAAATATCAATGTCACACGAAAAATACACTCAAGGTGTACTAATCTATATTCATGGATGAACATATTTATTAAACAAATTCCATGTTCATGTATCATCAACTTGTATTTCCATAAATCATGTATCATCATTTCATGTATTTCATACAGATACTTGTCAAAATTCATTTCGTGTTCATATTTTCTCATGTCAGAATTTTGCCCGTTGAATTTATTTGAAATATCGATGGATACGCAGGTAGTACACTTGAAATGTACAAATCAGAAATTCGTCAATTCATAATTAGGGGTACTCATTAGAGTACTTAATCGAGAAGCACTCTCTCGAGCCATATATCAGGAATGCTGATATGAGCCATGTAACAAGAAGCTTATCCGAGCTAAATCAGGAAACTTGTAACAGCCTGATTTAGGGGCTAGTCGAAACAGTGATCTCAGAATCACTAATTCGAGGTTAGAGAAAATTATTTGCATGATATGTTATGTGTTATAACATGTTTATAGGGATGCATGAAAATTTTGGTGCCTTAATTTTAGCGAATTCTAGCTAAATTGTGAAAAAGGACTAAATCGCATAAAGTGCGAAAATTCTATTTTAATTGCTAAAGGTGCCAAATAGCTATGTATTATTAATTGGAGGTCCCAATTGTGCAATTTGGCCTTATTTAATTGAGTTGGCCGGCCATAATAATACATAGGGGACAAGAGCATTTATTATGATAGAAAATTGGTGATATTAGTTGGAAAATTGAATAAAATAAGATGATATAAGCTAAAGTTATCATCTTTTTATTTATCTTTCTTCTACAACCGAAAATATCAGCCATGGGAGGGGTTTGAAAGCTTAAAACTTCAGCAAGCTTTACTCCATTCAAGTAAGTCAATTTGGTGTTTATTTTTGATGATTTTTGTATATTTGGAGTCCTCAAAGCTTAAGCTAGCTATTGAGAGGACTAGTTTGCAATATGGTTGAAAGTCTAGGGACTTAACATGATAGAGTTTATGTTGTTTGATGAGTTTTTATGGAAGAAAATGAATGATAGGATGATGAGAAACAACTTTTGTGAAAAGTGTTGTCATGAAAACACCTAATTGGGACTAAAATGCAAAAGTTGTAATTTGTTTATTAAGGCATGAAATAGTTGAAATTGTGGATAGTTGTAAGAGGATTAAATGTTCATCTAGGCTTGTTTAACAAGAAAATATGATGAAAATTTATTTACAAGCCTAGGGGCAAAATCGTAATTTTGCCAAAGTGTAGGGGCAAAATATTCATTTTTGCCTAAAGTGTAGATTATGGTGTATTATGATTTATAAGTGATTAAATCAGTAAATTTCATTATTCTAGATCAAAGAAAATGAGTTTCTGACCTAGAACGGATGAAAAGAGAAATGAGGGCAAAAAGTCCCTATCGGCCCTTTCGACATCGAGGTAAGTTCATGTGCGAATGTTGCAATTATGTATGATTTAATTTAATGTTCCAATGTTGTATGGAATGTATATTTACTCTATGAATGTATGAAATATCTTTGATGAGAGGTCAAAAGAATTGAATCTAAGAGTAATGGGAAATGTATGTAGAATGATATGATGATAGTTAAAGTCTCGTGTAAGACCATATTATAATATGGCCTCGATGTAAGAATTCGTATAAGACCATGTCAGGGACATGGCATCGATATTTTAATGCAAGTAAGACCCTATTGGGGTATAAATTCTATGTGACATTATGAGTATGAGACTTAAGATAGTTATTTAATAACTTGAGTGATTCAACGTATATGTGGAAAGGAAGAAAGTATGTGGTTGTACCACAAAAAGCACAAGTGTGTGTTAGAATTGAATTGATATGGATTCAGTGTATGATGAACCCTTAGTGGGTTATGTGTATTCAATACACTTTAGTTGCATGAGATAGATTTATTAATGTATTGTGTGAATGCAAATGGGTATCATAGAAAGTTAAGTAAGAATAGAAGTGTGTGAGAATGTTCTCGAATGAATATTTGAAATAGATATATACATGTGGATTACTATCCATGAAAGTAAAATGAAAGGTAGGCTAAGTGCGGAACCACCATAAGTATAAATGATTGGTGGGCTATGTGCGATACCACCCTATTAGAGATTCAATGGTGGGCTAAGTGCAAAAACCACCGAGAAATTAGTAGCATGAGTAGCTTATTGAAAATGCTTGATGTGTTGTTTTATATGATCATGTGGTGATCAGTGCAGGAATGTATGCTAATTGAACGAGCAATTGGCTTGTGACACGATAAGAATGTGGTAAGAGATTGAATGAGTAAGTTTCAAGAATATTTGAGCAAGTAACCATGAGTTTATGAGAGACACTCTTCATAATACTTTGTAACTATATATATTCAATGAATATCAATATTTGACACATTATGCAGATGAGCTTACTAAGCATTATTGCTTACTCCTTTACTTTTCTCATCCCTTATAGGTTATTTTAACTAGCTCGGGTTGGAGACCGCTGGAGATGTTTTCACACTATCGAGCAGACACTTGGCATGAGGTATCAAGTCCTTATGAGTCATGGCATGTATAGGGATTCTTTTAAAGTTGATTAAGTTCTAACCGATGTAGCCAAATTGTATTGGCCTAAGAGAATCTAGAGTTGGTTGTGTATGACCATAGATGATGGCTTAAGTTGGTTGTATTTGTATTGGGAGTAGTTCTCCCTAGTGTATGGGATAAAGACTTTATCTCTTTAATGATTAAATGTGTTAATTCATGTGTTTTAATTGATGATTTGAGAATGTTTTGAAGTAGTATATGAATGTATGCAAGCGGGAGTGGTAAAGGCTTGGTAAGATAGCCTCTAAGTGCCCACACGGATAGACACACACGGGCGTGTGTAGGCCGCGTGTGTCTCTCTATACCTTAGTATCTTAAGTCAGATTAGACCACGGGCTGGTCACACGGCCGTTTGTTCAGTCGTGTGATACACACGGTTGGCACATGGGCGTGTGCCAAGGCGCGTGTGAAGTCGTGACTGACACTTAGAAATTCAATTGTCACACGCACCGGCGCACACGGGTGTGTGTACAGACCGTGTGAATAAGTCAGAATGCCAAGGTTTGGCACACGGGCCAGGGCCACGGACGTGTCTAGGCTGTGTGTAATTTGCCAGTATCCTCCACGGGTGAAAGACCGGGCATGTTTTAGAGGTGCAGGCGTGTCCCAAGTCACACGGACGTGTGACCCACATTCGAGAGAAAGTTTCGGATGAGTTCGAAAGTTTCGGGATGTAAGTCTGAGGCCTCGTAGGCCCATGAAATGTCTGATTTGACTAAGAAAGAGAATTTTTTAATTCGGAACGAAATTTTATAGCCCATAAGTACATGTTTAAGAAAGTTTAAGCATAGTAATATCTCGTATCCAGTCTTAGCCTCGGACTCGGGTATGGGGTGTTACACTTAGTGGTATCAGAGCTATGGTTTAGTCGGTTCTAGGACTAACCTAGCGAGAGTAAGAGTCTAGCTATACATGCCATATGTGGACCGTGATAGTGTGATGTCTCCCGGCTCTAACGAAATTGTTTTGTTAAGACAAAGATGATTCCCAACTGAGCTAATTTCAGTAAGTTTGTATGATTTTCAAGCTTCATAGATATTTTCATTGAATTGCTTGTGATGTTGTTATATGCACATTATTTCCATGAAAATGCTTAATGATTTATTAAAAAAGAAGTTACTAAGAGCATGTATATGAAAGTCCCGATTGAAAATGAATTACTTAGGATACTCAATCTGCCACATGAGACAAGAAAGTCCGTATAAGACCATGTCAAGACATGGCATCTGCAATCAAGCAAGTTATCATGTAAGACCAAGACAAGTCTTGGCATTGAAGAGTTATTATGAGATGAAGACCCATATAAGCCCAAGCCAAGGCATGGCATCTGTGAGTCTCCAAGCAAAGTTATCATGTAAGTCTAAGACAAGTCTTGGCATTGAAAAGCTATAAAGAGATAGAGATCCCATGTAAGTCCAAGCCAAGGCATGGCATTGGTGAGTAACAAGAAAGATTTCATGTAAGTCCAAGCCAAGGCTCGGCATTGACAAGTAAAGATACCAAGTAAGACCATGTCGAGACATGGCAACGGTAAGTTCCTAAGGGAACCCACAAGCAAGACTTCGTGTAAGTCCATGTCAAGATATGGCATCGATACCAAGTAAGAGATCCCATATAAGACTATATCAAGGATATAGCATTGGCATCAAGATACATGTGAAATGAGATTCAGTATCCTCAGTCATTCATAGTAATTCATCGGGCAAAAGAGTAAAGCTTAAATGAGATAGCAAGAAAGTTAGTAGTAAAGTTGATATCATGTCATGCTAGTGAAGGTTGACTAACAAGTATAATTCATGTTATGAATGATGATGTTGAGATTATGCTTGTTATAGTAAACTATAATGATCTATGTGATCAAGTGTTACAGGTACCTTGTTTACCTTACAAACATGAGACTAGTAAGTACCATGATGTATGTGAGAAAGCGATAAGAGTAAGTAAGCATTTGATATTTGTGATGCCATTGTTTATGATAAATATGTCCACATGGTTAAATCTCACGTGTGGTCATTAAAGCGAGAGAAGGTATAATGTTTCGTCTTATGACCTGTTACAAAGTCACACATATTATAGTGTGAGAGTAAAAGCGAAAAGTTTGATTAAGTAGAATCCAGGAGATGAGTACGGTCGTTTAATGATAAAATGATGAATAAGACCATGGTTGGACCATGGCGGTATATGTGATCCCATATAAGACCATGTGTGGGGCATGGCATTGGCATCGATACATGATCCGTATAAGACCATATCGGGGATATGGCGGTATTGAATAAGTTAATCGGATAAGACCATATCCGGGATATGGCATCGATATTTGTTGTGAGATCCGTATAAGACCATATACGGGATATGGCATCGGCATCAAATAGTAATCCCGTGTGAGACCACGTGCGGGACACGCCGGTATGAGATCGTGTAAGACCATATCTGGGATATGGCGTCGATATCGATATAAGATTTCGTGTAAGACCATATCTGGGATATGGCATCGGCATCGGTATGAGTTTCCATGTAAGACCGTATCTGGGATATGGCATTGGTATTGATATGAGATTTCGTGTAAGACCATAGCGAGGCTATGGCATCGTGATGACATGTAAAGTAATAATTTGGGCTATGGCGTTGTGATACGAGTAAGACCGTAGTTGGACTATGGCAATCAAGTAAATGATGTACTCAAACCCGTAAGACATTCTCTGGATTAGTAAGCAATAGTAAGAGAAAGTAGATATTAATGTGAAACTTGAGTAAGTGAAATCATCGTTCGAAAGTATGGGTGATAGAAACCATTGTAACGTGAGTAAGTATGAAAACTTGCTTGGAGCGAGTTGTGTGACTACGATGATATTTCGTTAATTATGGATGCTAAATCACATGTATGTAGTCACGAGAATCAAGTTAGGGGCTTTACGACTTCACCCCCTTACCACTGTTAAATCATGATGAAATGTTATGAGAGTCAAATTGAATAAGTTTGCATGTGATTAATGCAAAAATTTATGTTAGCATAGTTGAGAATGCTTTGTATCGCGTTGATACATGATACTCTACTAAATAGAGTAATTGCTATGGAACGTGAGGTTGAAGTCCTAGGGGACTACAATGAAAATGATAATGCTATCATCAAAGTATGAGATAGATAAGGTCCCGTATAAGACCACGTCCAAGACATGGCCTCGGCCCCAAATTGAAATCCCGTATAAGACCATATCCGGGGTATGGCTTCGGAAATGAATATGAGAATCATGTAAGACCATATTCAGAATACGACATCGATGCTTGATGTTGAAGTCCATATAAGACCTTATCCGGGATATGGCATTGGCATTTAGAGGTGACTCCATATAAGACCACCTTGGGAATGTGGCATTGGTTTCGTACCTACATGAATGACGATGAACATGCGTCTTTGATTATCCTAGTGATCAATGGGATAGATAGATGAGTCTAGAAGTAGAAATGAGAATGGTACTAAAGTCATGTGAAAGAGTGAAAACATGTACTCGTGAATGAATCACGAAGAGACGATTACGATATATGACACGGAACGTGTTATATAAGGGCAAGTATGAGTAAGTTGGCTAGAAGCCTATGGTTTATGCATGGTTAGTTAATGCCATGGATGGGATTATAATGATCTCCTTTAGTATTATGTACTAATACATGTTTCCCTTCAGGGATGATGTGGTCGTTCTTTTCATGAAATTGTGATTGTGTGAGAACGTTAACTGGCGGAAAAAGTAGACTAAACGGTTGTCAATTTAGTTAATTGAAATTGACATTCCTCTATCTCCTCATAACCTTAATTGGGTACCTTGAGGAGGAACTTGGTGATGATTCTAGTATAATAAATGAAATCACAAGTTTCACGTCGTATGATGAGTTTTCGAATAAGATGGATAGAGTTAATGAATTTAATTGAGATGTCCCTGCTATCGTGAGATATGACGATAGTAAAGGTTTTAGATTAGCATAACAATAGAAACTCAGATGAGAGTGTGCTTAAAATATGTTCTCAGTATGGAGAAAAGAGTAGATTAGCTTAAAATATGTTCTCAGTATGGAGAAAAGAGTAGATTATTGTATTGAGATGTGATTCAAGTTCTGTGTATATTCACGCATGAATCAGTAAAGAGAATAAAATTTTGTGTGTACGTGAGTAGGGAGCATGATACAAAGATATGCTCATCGAAATGTTCAAACCGTGATGGTTGAGTTGAAAGCTATATAAAGAACTATTTATTTGAAAGTTCTAGTACCGAGATCAGTCTGAATCGAGAGAAAGAGTTGACAGGTTGGTGATCCAGAGACGATCACTTTTGTGTCTGTGTTGTGAGTTAGATATTATGTATTGATCCATGGGAAGATCGATGTGTATTTTTTGAATTTTAATTAGTGAGGGTATCTTATGCTAAAGAAGATTTTGAAGATGAAATAGTGGAAACGGCTTGAGCTATTACAATGGTGGGTATAGTTATTGTGATACTACTCAGATAGTAGACATAGTACAGATGTCTGAATGAAAGATCCATGTTTAGTAATGTGAGTTAGTTACTCGGTTGACTCTAGTTGGCAATATCCTAGTTTCAGCGAGGTTAATGACTAGAGCGAGTTTCCTTTTCAGAACAAAAGGGTTCAGAAGTGAGATAGTAAATGGTATTTTAAATAAGCTCTGAATGAGTTTATTTAAGGTGATAAAATTCAAGTTGGATAAGATTTTCGTTGTTGATGTTTCCTTGAGATAGAATTTGAATGATGATGAATCCAGAACTTATGCAGAAGTTTTAGTATGAGATTTAGTAGTAGCATATCTATTAATGCAAGAATAGGGAAGTACGATTATGAGCATCAATGTTTTGACAATATAGTACATTTCACAATATGATCGAGTTATGGTCAGAAGTAGTTGACCACTAAAAGCTGAGTTTCCAAAGCACACAAGACAAGACTACTACAGTTGGTGAATGCTTTATCGAGAAAGTGAGATAAAACCTTATAGATTTCAAATTTGGTTTGACAAAATTTCCAGGAAAGGGAAATGTCGTTCGAATTATAGTAAATCAACCAGTAAAGATTCGACTAATCATTTAGACATGTGCAGAGTTCCAAATTGGTAGATTACAGAGTATATGCCCCAGAGGAAGAATAACCTAGGTCTCAAGATATGTTTCGACCTTATGTATCACAGCTTAAAAGTTATTGGCAAGAGAAACTTGAGAATAAGTGGAATCGCGATTTTGAAGAGTAGATGGAAATGTTTTAAGAATGTTAGTAGCAAATCCTACTGATAAGATTTTCGTGGACGAAAATCCCTAAGGGGGAGAATTGTAACAGCCCGATTTAGGGGCTAGTCAGAACAGTGATCTCGGAATCACTAATTCAAGGTTATAAAAAATTATTTGCATGATATGTTATGTGTTATAACATGTTTATAAGGATGCATGAAAATTTTGGTGCCTTAATTTTAGCGAATTCTAGCTAAATTGTGAAAAAGGACTAAATCGCATAAAGTGCGAAAGTTCTATTTTAATTTCTAGAGGTGCCAAATAGCCATAGATTATTAATTAGAGGCCCCAATTTTGCAATTTGGCTTTATTTAAGTGATTTGGCTGGCCATAATAATACATAGGGGACAAGAGCATTTATTATGATAGAAAATTGGTGATATTAGTTGGAAAATTGAATAAAATAAGATGATATAAGCTAAAGTTATCATCTTTTTATTTATCTTTCTTCTCCAACCAAAAATATCAGCCATGGGAGGGGTTTAAAAGCCTAAAACTTCAGCAAGCTTTACTCCATTCAAGTAAGTCAATTTGGTGTTTATTTTTGATGATTTTGTATATTTGGAGTCCTCAAAGCTTAAGCTAGCTATTGAGAGGACTAGTTTGCAATACGGTTGAAAGTCTAGGGACTTACCATGATAGAGTTTATGTTGTTTGATGAGTTTTTACGGAAGAAAATGAATGATAGGATGATGAGAAACAACTTTTGTGAAAAGTGTTGTCATGAAAACACCTAATTGGGACTAAAATGCAAAAGTTGTAATTTGTTCATTAAGGCATGAAATAGTTGAAATTGTGGATAGCTATAAGAGGATTAAATGTTCAGGTAGGCTTGTTTAACAAGAAAATGTGATGAAAATTTATTTACGAGCCTAGGGGCAAAATCGTAATTTTACCAAAGTGTAGGGGCAAAATAGTCATTTTTGCCTAAAGTGTAGATTATGGTGTATTATGATTTATAAGTGATTAAATCAGTAAATTTCATTGTTCTAGATCAAAGAAAATGAGTTTCGAACCTAGAACAGATGAAAAGAGAAATGAGGGCAAAAAGTCCCTATCGGCCCTTTCAACATCGAGGTATGTTCATGTACGAATGTTGCAATTACGTATGAGTTAATTTAATGTTCCAATGTTGTATGGAATGTATATTTACTCTATGAATGTATGAAATATCTTTGATGAGAGGTCAAAAGAATTGAATCTAAGAGTAATGGGAAATGTATGGAGAATGATATGATGATAGTTAAAGTATCGTGTAAGACCATATTAGGATATGGCCTCGATGTAAGAATCCGTATAAGACCATGTCAGGGACATGGCATCAATATGTTAATGCAAGTAAGACCCTATTGGGGTATAAATTCTATGTGCCATTATGAGTATGAGACTCAAGAGAGTTATTTAATAACTTGAGTGATTCAACGTATATGTGGAAAGGAAGAAAGTATGTGGTTGTACCACGAAAAGCACAAGAGTGTGTTAGAATTGAATTGATATGGATTCAGTGTATGATGAACGCTTAGTGGGTTATGTGTATTCAATACACTTTAGTTGCATGAGATAGATTTATTAATGTATTGTGTGAATGCAAATGAGTATCATAGAAAGTTAAGTAAGAATAGAAGTGTGTGAGAATATTCTCGGATGAATATTTGAAATAGAGATATACATGTGGATTACTATCCATGAATGTAAAATGAAAGGCAGGCTAAGTGCGGAACCACCATAAGTATAAGTGATTGGTGGGCTATGTGCGATACCACCCTATTAGAGATTCAATGGTGGCCTAAGTGCAAAAACCACCGAGAAATTAGTAGCATGAGCAGCTTATTGAAAATGCTTGATGTGTTGTTTTATATGATCATATGGTGATCAGTGCAGGAATGTATGCTAATTGAACAAGAAATTGGCTTGTGACACGATAAGAATGTGGTAAGAGATTGAATGAGTAAGTTTCAAGAATATTTGAGCAAGTAACCATGAGTTTATGAGAGACACTCTTCATGATACTTTGTAATTATGTATATTCAATGAATATTAATATTTGACACATTATGCAGATGAGCTTACTAAGCATTATTGCTTACTCCTTTACTTTTCTCATCCCTTATAGGTTATTTTAACTAGCTCGGGTTGGAGACCATTTGGAGATGTTTTCACACTATCGAGCAGACACTTGGCATGAGGTATCAAGTCCTTATGAGTCATGGCATGTATAGGGATTCTTTTAAAGTTGATTAAGTTCTAACCGATGTAGCCAAATTGTATTGGCCTAAGAGAATCTAGAGTTGGTTGTGTATGACCATAGATGATGGCTTAAGTTGGCTGTATTTGTATTGGGAGTAGTTCTCCCTAGTGTATGGGATAAAGACTTTATCTCTTTAATGATTAAATGTGTTAATTCATGTGTTTTAATTGATGATTTGAGAATGTTTTGAAGTAGTATATGAATGTATGCAAGCAGGAGTGGTAAAAGGCTTGGTAAGATAGCCTCTAAGTGCCCACACGGATAGACACTGCAGGCGTGTGTCTAGGCCGTGTGTCTCTCTCTCACCTTAGTATCTTAAGTCGATTAGACCATGGGCTAGTCACACGGCCGTTTGTTCAGGCCGTGTGATATACACGGTTGGCACATGGGCGTGTGCCAAGGCCGTGTGAAGTCTGCACTTGACACTTAGAAATTCAATTGTCACACGGCTGACGCACACGGGCGTGTGTACAGACCTTGTGAATAAGTCAAAATGCCAAGGTTTGGCACACGGGCAAGGGCCACGGGCGTGTCCAGGCTGTGTGTAATTTGCCAGTATCCTCCACGGGTGAAAGACACGGGCATGTTTTAGGGGTGCACGGGCGTGTCCCAAGGCACACGGACGTGTGACCCCTGTTTCGAGAGAAAATTTCCAGATGAGTTCCGAAAGTTTCGAGACGTAAGTCTGAGGCCTCGTAGGCCCATGAAATGTCTGATTTGACTAAGAAATAGAAGTTTTTAATTATGAACGAAATTTTATAGCCCGTGAGTACATGTTTAAGAAAGTTCAAGCGTAGTAATATCTCGTATCCGGTCTTAGCCTAAGACTCGGGTATGGGGTGTTACAAAACTCATAAGAGTTTAAAACAGGAAGTTCACAAAGAACTTTTAATCAGGAAGCTCACGAAGAGCCTATCAGGAATGCTCCCAAAGAGCCATGTAACGGAAGCTCCGGATAGCCATATATCAGGGAGTTCAGGCAAACCATATCAGGACGCTCATAAAGAGCTACGTTTGTGTCCGCAACATATGCAGGATCACAACCGATCGCATAACAGGACGCTCACAAAGAGCTGCGGTAGTCGCAACACATGCAAGATTACTACCGATCGGGATGCTCGCTGAACTATATAACAAGAAACTCGAGAGTGCTAATAATAGAATGCTTGTTCGAGCTATAGTATGTTTGCAACATATGCAAGACTACAACCATTACAGGAAATCCAATAATCCATCGAATTTCATTTATTCAAACGGGACTTGACATTTTTCAGGCTTTGTCATTTATCGGGCTTTGTCGGATATGTTTCAATTTCATATATATATAATATTTATAGAATTCACATGCACAACATTCAATTCAAGTATACAATTATACATAATTTAGTTACACGAACTTACCTCGACAATTTTTCGTGTACGTAAAATCTACTAATTCGACATTTTTCTCTTTTCCTCGTTCTAACTCCGAATTTGGTCTATCCGGATCTATACGAGTAAATTTAACATCAATTTAATACAATTCATACTCAATTCAGTCCATTTCACATTTTAGGCAAAATTATCGTTTTGCCCCTAAACTTTTAATTAATGATGATTTCGTCCCTAGGCTCGGAAAATAAAATTCATGCAATTTAATCATTATTCCAACCCTAGCCGAATTTACAAGTAACATTTACAGTCCACGTATTTCATAAAATTCAAAAATTTTCCATGAATTTTCCATTTTTACAATTTAGTCCCTAAATCATAATTTCATCAAAATTCTCTTTGTAAAAGTTGTTTATCTATCAACAACCTTTCATTTTCTACCATAAATTTCAAAATTTCAGCATATTCATCCATGGAAAATTTTCTATACTTTGATAACTTTTCAAATTAATCCCCAAAATAGCTAGATTAGGTTATCCTGATCTCAAAAATATAAAAATTACTAAAAAACGAGACTTGAATACTTACCTAATTTGGCCAAATAAGCTTTCTCTTTCTTCCATTCTCCATAGCTAGGGTTTCCATATTTTATTTGGGAAAGATGATGATAAAATAATGATATTTTCTTTATTTTATTATTTATCATCTTTATTTTTCATCTTTCCAATTTTATCATTTTCTTTAATTAATTTTCCATGGATGAATCATCATCCTTAACAACTAAGAATTTTGAATGGTCTAATTACCATATAAGGACTTCAATTTTTGAATTCCATAGCTATTTAATCCTTTTAGCTATTAGAACTCAACTTTTGCACTTTGTGCAATTTGGTCCTTTATCAAATTAGACATGTAATCAGTAAAATTTCTTTACGAAATTTTCATATGATATTTCCATCATACTGTAAATCATAAAATAATATTAAAATAAATTTCCTTTTTGAAATCAGATTTGTGGTCAAGAAACCACTGTTCCGATTTTACCGAAATCGGGCTGTTACAAAATGACATATTAGACGCATCATTTACTCTAGGTACATGCCACCTAATCCTAAAGTTCAAAAGAAGCACAATCATTGTTAAGCTGAATCGTAGAGCATTGGATGCCTTTGAATTTCATGCCACATGTGCACGGAACAAACATATCCACACGCTAAGTATAGTAACTCAGTGGTGCTAACATAATTTGAATTCAAAATGTACGCATATTAAAGCAGTAATCATAACATCAAATCAATACATTTGTAACACCCAATACTCGAACCGATCATTGTGTCTAAGTGACAAGGTATCACATTCTTTTATAGGGAAACTACAATTGATAACATCCAATTTAATGTCAATACACATTTAAATACAAGTAATTCATGTTAATTAAACAATGCATTATCATTTTCGGGCCTTATATGAGACTATGAAAGCTATTTTATTAACTCAAGATCGAATTGGATCTAATTGTAAAGGATACAAAATTTTGAATTGACATCGCAACTTCAGGGGTTTCCTCGTCCCAATGTGACTCTCTCTGACTAGGGTTCGTCATGACCTTGAGGCTACGTCATCATAATATGAGCCCTGAACTGATTCTCGTTATGAAGTTGGGGGTACATCGTTGCAACGTTCTCACTGCAATTCAAGAACTTCAATTTGGTACCAAAATGAACTATACCAAAATTCATCGACAACATATACACTAATCTTAGGACTTCAATTTTAGCCATTCACCATTAAAGCAAGCCTAAAATACAAAGTTCAAACATTAACACTCATCAATTCACAAAATTAACAAATATGCATTTACAACTTAACCATTTGTGACATTAAACAAAATATCCCTAAGTACATGCCATAAAACCAAAATAAAATACACTTTACAAACTTTGTTGAGTCAGAAACTGTAGTTTTGATGTTGACTTCAAGTTTCAGGGCTTCAAGGAATATTTGAACCAGGGCACAGAGAAAACAAACCGTACACTGAGCAATAGGGCTCATTGTACCTTTATGATTCAAGATATTATAAATTAGTATGAAAGCATAGCAATAAGCATGTGAACTCAAATTGTAACTTGTATAAGTTCATATATATACATGAAAGTGTGCATATCCTATTAGGTAAGCCAATTTGCTTAACATTTCAACATTATCATCAAAGTTATACTTTTGCTACTTAGCTTTCAATTTCATACATAACAATTGCATTACTTTAATCAACTTGTCATGATCTCTTCCATTACTTACCTTTTACTTACCTGTCAATCCGTTTCTAGAGTCTACTGACTCATTCATATTCGTTTCAACCCCTAGGTTTTGATTCCATTTGCTTTGTATAATAAGATACATACTTCTCGTTTCAAATTCATATACAGACATTTTCAAAATCTCAAGCATCATATTAGTACGTTTCGATATAAGTTACCAAACTTATTATTAATGACTCCTATTAACCTAACTCAAATTTCAAGATGGATACATGGAATAGACAACCTGCATCACAATCTGGCATTATAATGCATCACCGGATATACCGAAGGAAAGTTACTGGCACACATAGTGCATCATTGGGAAAGCTGAAGTAATTATATTAACACACGAGGTTCATCATCGGACAAACCAAAGCAATTATATTGGCATGCATAGTCCATCATCAGATAAACTGAAGCAATCATGCTGGCACGTAAGTGCATCATCAGATGTATCGAAGCAAATATACTGGCACAAAAGTGCACCATCGGATATACCGAAGAAATTATACTTGAACATAAGTGCATCATCGAATAAATTGAAGCAAATATACTGGAACGTAAGTTCATCATTGGCTAAATCAGAGTATAAACCTATATGGTTAATAGAGTAACCAGTTTCCAATTTCATCACATAATTCAATTCACATCCCATCATTCTCAATTCAACATCAATTCATCATATAATATAACATAATTCTGCTCAATTTCATACAAATTTATTATATTAGTTAAGTCATACAACTTTCTATTCTATTCAATTTAGTCATTGCCTTGATATTCGATTTTGTAACACCCCTTACTCGGGTTCTACGTCGGATCTGGGCTCGAGACGTTACCGTACTAAAACCTCACGGTCGCCACTTAGGCTAATCGTAACTACTCTCTTTAGTCACCTCAATCACCTAATTCTCGACTTACGAGGCCTCACTCATACACACGAGGGCTCTCGAGACTAATCCGGAACTTTTACGATTCTTAAAAATTTTCTCTTCAAATACAGGGCTCACACGCTCGTGTAGAACGAGACACGCCCGTGTGTAAACACACACGCCCATGTTTAACAACCGTGCTTAAAAACCCAAGCATTCTGCCAAATGCCCCACGGTTAAGGCACACGCCCATGCAGTTTGGGAACACGCCCGTGTACTCTATTACATGTCCGTGCCTTTAACCCGTGGTCGACACTGACTAATCACACACGGTCTTGACACACCCGTGGGCCTAAACCGTGTGCTATACCTTGATATATTGACTTATTCAACACGGCCTAGGCACACGCCCATGTGCTGGCCGTACGTATCACACGACTTGAACAAACGGCCGTGTGATCGGCCCGTGGTCTATCTCGACTTAAGGTACTAAGGTGCGAGGTGCACACGGCCTAGACACGCGCCGTGTGTCTATCCGTGTGGGCACTTAGAAGCTATCTTACCAAGCTTTTTACTACTCTTGTTTGCATACATTCATATACTACTTCAAAACATTCTCAATCATCCATTAGAACACATGAATTAATACAATTAATCCTTAAGGAGTTAAGGTTTTCATCCCATACACTAGGGAGAACTTTATCAAATACATTTACAACCAACTCTAGGTTCTCTTAGGCCAATACAATTTGGCTACATCAATTAGGACTTAATCAACCTTAAAATAATCCCTATACATGCCATGACTCATAAGGACTTGATACCTCATACCAAGTGTCTGTTCGATAGTGTGAAAGCATCTTCGGCGGTCTCCAACCCGAGCTAGTTAATATAACCTATAAGAGATGAGAAAACTAAAGGAGTAAGCAATAATGCTTAGTAAGCTCATCTGCAATAAGTGTCAACATTGATATTCATTGTATACTTAGTTACATAGTATCATGAAGAGTTTCTCTCATAAAATCATGGTTACTTACTCAACTATTCTTGAAACTTACTCATTCAACCTCTTACCACATTCTTACCATGTCACAAGCCAATTGCTCGTTTAATTAGCATACGTTCCTGCATTGATCACCACATGATCATATAAAACAACACATCAAGCATATTCAATAAGTCGCTCGTACTACTAATATCTCGGTGGTTACGCACTTAGCCCACCATTGAATCTCTTACAGGGTGGTATCGCACATAGCCCACCAATCATTTATACCTAAGGTGATTTCGCACTTAGCTCACCGATCATTTATATCTATGGTGATTTCGCACTTAGCTCACCAGTCATTTATAAGCGATGGTATCGCACATAGCCCATCAATTAATAGTAAATCAGGTGGTAACGCACACAGCCCACCAATAAATAATACAGTTGATGGTATCGTACACAGCCCATATCGCACATAGCTCACCGTTATTTACATTCATGGATAATAATCCACAAGTATATCTCTATTTCAAATGTTCATTCGAGAACATTCTCACATGTTTCTGTTCTTACTTAACTTTCAACGATACTCGTTCTCATTCACACAGTGCATCAACTACACAAACACCACTAGGGGTTCATCATATAATGAATTCATCTCAATTCAGTTCTACACATACTTGTGTTACTCATGGTACAACCACATACATTGAATCATGTGAATTGTTAAATAACTCTCTTGAGTCTTATGCACATAGTTCTCATCGTCATCATACCCCAATTGGGTTTTACATACATTAACATATCGATGCCATGTCCCTGACATGGTCTTTTACTAATTCTTACCCCGAGGCCATATTCCAATATGGTCTTACTCGAGACTTTAACCATCGTCCTATCATGCTATACACCTTTCCCATTACTCTAAATTCAATTCCATTCACATCTCATCAAGAGACATTTCATACATTCATATAATAATATACATTCCATACAACATTGGAATGCTAAATAAGCTCATACGTAATTGCAACATTCGCACATGAACTTACCTCGATGTCGAAAGAGCCGAAAAGGACTTTTTGCCCACATTTCTCTTTTCATCCGTTCTAGGTCCGAAACTCATTTTCTTTTATCTAGAACAATGAAATTTACTGATTTAATCTCTTATAAATCATGATATACCATAATCTAAACTTTAGGTAAAAATGACTATTTTGCCCCTACACTTTGGTAAAATTACCATTTTGCCCCTAGGCTCGTAAATAAATTTTCATCACATTTTCTTGTTAAACAAGTCTAGCTGAACATTTTATCCTCTTACAACTATCCACAATTCCATCTATTTCATGCCTTTATGAACAATTTACAACTTTTGCATTTTAGTCTCAAATAGGTGTTTTCATGAAAACATCTTTCACAAAAGTTGTTTCTCATCATTCTATCATTCATTTTCTTCCATAAAACTCATCAAAAAACATGAACTCTATCATGGCAAGTCCCTATACTTTCAACCATTTTGCAAACTAGTCCCTCTTTAGAAAGCTTAAGCTTTGGGGAACTCCAAAAGTACAATTTTTATCAAGAAAGATCATCAAAATCACTTACTTGTGAGGAGAATTGCTTGCTGAAATTTTAAGCTTCAAAAACCCCTCCCATGGCTGCTATTTTCAGTGGAAGAAGAGAAGAAATAAAAAAGATGATAGCTTTTGCTTATTTCATCTTTTTTTTATTCATTTGTCAACTAATATCACCAACTTTTGACCAAAATTTAATGCTCTTGTCCCCTTAACTTTATATGGATGGCCAACACATTTAACAAGGCCAAATTGCACATTTGGGACCTCCAATTAATATTCTATGACTATTTGGCACCTCTGGCAATTAAAATAGAACTTTCGCACTTTATGCGATTTAGTCCTTTTTCACAATTTAGCTAGAATTCGCTAAAATTAAGGCACCAAAATTTCCATGCATCCTTATAAACATGTTATACCACATAACATATCATGAAAATAATTTTCTCTAACCTCAAATTAGTGATTCTGAGATCACTGTTCCGACTAGCCCCTAAATCGGGCTGTTACAGATTTCAACCATAGCATTTCAACTCAATAACCATTAACAACTCACCTAAACATTATATAATGAAAAATTTCATGAATATGTAGTAATTAGATTGATTTTGGGTTATAGAAATACAAATCGAAAGCTCACGTCACTCGTTGTAACATCCTAAATGTTTGGGCCTATGCATTTAAAGGGTGAATATGTGTAATGAGTTAATTTGAGCATTAGGGGTCCAAATTGGGCCCAGGATTGGGCTGAAGCCTTAGTTAAATTTTTGATTGGGCACTATAGGGTTTAAAAGGTGGTATCTGAGTTTAAAATATCAAAATGGGCTTGTGGCCCAGTGGTCAGTGGCGTCACTTAGAGAGCAAGGAGGTGACGCCACACAAGGGAGTAAGGGGCCCAAATTTAAGTTACATAGAGCCCAACTCTTTTAATTTAAGTTAGCTAAATTTTGGCATTAGGGTTAGGTTGAGTGGAAGGCAACAAGGCTCAAAAATAGGAGGATTTATGTGAATGGGATAATGTAGATAATATAGTTGATAATATGGAAGGAAAAAAAAAGGAGAAAAGATAGGAGTTATCTATAAGGCTAGGAGTTGGCCGAAATTCCATCACATAGAGAAGTGAAGAAATCGGTTTCTTTATGGCAAAGAGGGTGCCGAATTTTCCCTTTTTATTTGATTAATTTTTAGTTATCAGGAAGGGCACTTTCGGTTTTCATAGGTGAGTGCTGAAATTTCTATAAATAGGGAGGGTTCTCTTCTTTATTTTTCGGCATTTATGGTTTCCACCTTTTCTTTCTCTTCTTTCTTCTAAAAGCCGAAAACCCCATTATTCTTTTCTCTTCTTTCTCCTAAAAGTCGAAAACTCCATTATTCTCTTCTTTCTTCTAAAAGCCGAAAACCCCATTATTCTTTTCTCTTCTTTCTCTTAAAAGCCGAAAACTCCATTATTCTTTTCTCTTCTTTCTTCTAAAAGCCGAATCTCTATAGATTTCTTTGAATCATCTTCTCTTCTGATCTTTTCAAAAAGCTAGAATCTCTAAGGGGTAGTCGAATTCTTTGTGTTAAGGTGAGTGCCGATTTTCCTATCTCTTCAATCTCTCTTTCAGTTTTTAAGAGACAAGACCGAATGGCCACTTGGTTGTTAAGGCTGCCGAATGAAGCTAATATTTCCTCTCTTTTGCGTTTGGGTGGCATTCCGGGATTTGAAGGAAACCTGATCATCTAGATTTAAAAGCCGAAAATCGCTAGTCTCCAATTTTGGGATTTTAAGGTAAGGTGATTTTCCCTAGATTTTCACTAGATTCGTTCATCGCATGCGAGATCTTAACTTTATGATGTGGATTAATGATCATATGTTGTGATAGTAGTTCTGACAAGGACTTGTGATGGAATTAAATATGGATCAGGCAAAGGAGAGAATTCCTAAGTTTAAGAAACGAGCTGTGTCAGCAGTACGGGATTGGCCACCAGGTTGTGGACCGACTTCTGAACAACACCTTAGGCAAGTAGCAGTTGTATCGACTTCTGATAGTGTCGACATAGAGAGTGTCGTTCTAACGGTAATCAGGTGTGTAGATCTCTAACACACTAATTAATCTGTACTAAATATATGTTATGGGCTAAAAGCTGGAAAAAGGCTGTATAGTAATCTGTACTAAATATATGTTATGGGCTAAAAGCCGGAAAAAGGCTGTATAGACAGTCGAATTACCCAAAAAGGGTAGGCAAGGGATGCCAGGTACGTAATCATAGAAACTTCTCTATGTGTATCGATGTATGTGATAGACTATATATTGTTTTGATTCTGCATGTATGTATGCATGGGATGGGATTGATATGATGAAGGGGAAGAAGGTCGCATAGCGATCGGTGGCTTTGCCACATAGGTCACATAGTGATCGGTCTTTATGATGACGGCTCAATTTGTTGAAATACTACGATGTATTATTAAGGTCGCATGGCGATCGGTGGCTTTGCCACATAGGTCACACAGTGATCGGTCTTTAAGACAGGCAGCACAACTGTCGATATGGTGTGTAGCGGTTGAAGGGTTGAATGTAGATATCCCCAAGGTGTGATGGTTGGTACGGGTTGGTGTGTGGAGGATGGATTTTTAGGCTGGAATGGGCCATGATGCATATATAGTTACCCTTGTATACGGGCCAAGGCCATAATGTGTTTGTGGGCCAAGCCTTTGATGTGTTTTCGGGATTTACACACTGAGTCTTGGTGACTCACCCTATTATTTTTCCCTAACTTTGCAGATGAGCAGTAGATCGTGGACATGGGAGCAAAGGCGGACTCGATGGGCCATCAAGTTTTTATTCCTATAGATTATTTTGGTTTTTCCTTAAGTTTTTAATTTTGGAAACATTTATGTAATAAGGCCCCATAGTTTATACTCACTACTTAGTTTTTAATATTTGCAACTTATGGAACTTTGTCAAAGGTTTTATTATTCAAAATAATAATAATACAAGGTTTTCTTTTCAAAAGTCACTTGTTTATTCGAATTTTGCCTAATAACTTATGATTTACTAAAACCAACTTAGCAAAAGTTTTCAACGTACAACCCGTAGCATACCAGATCTAGTCGAAACTTATGGGCCGGGTTTGGGGTGTTACATTTTGGTATCAGAGCCCAGTTCAAAACTCGGGCTGTGAAATGGGTCTAGTACTATTTTAAAGTTGATAAGAATTTGGAAAAGTTTGGGTTGAGAAATGGCCTTCGAGTCTACCGGCACCCGATCCACGCAGGTAAGTATTCTAAACTTTTGGATGTGATATGTATGTTGGGCTTGATGGGCTTGATGGACATAGGCTAGTATATTAGACATTGATGGACTTTAGGCTTAGTTAAACAACTCTCTAAATTCATAAGATTTAATCCAACCAAACAAACCTGTGAACAAGTCGCGAGATTAGGGTGTGGCAACAGGCATACGCATGTCTAGGATTGGATCTGGAAGAGCTTGGTACTTAAGCAGTCCTAGTGACTCACCTCCTCTTCGCTGGAATCCTACCTGGTGCGTATTGACTGTTCACCTTAGCCACGAGGATTTGTTGACGGGCCAAAATTAATAATTTAAAACCCGAAAGGGACCAGCCACCCTATTTCGCAACCAAAATACCCTCCCAAATTTTGTAAAATTTCTAAATTACCCCTGATTTATAAGTGACCAAAATATCCCTGATTTGTAATATAACCCCGAATTTGTAAAATTACCAAAATACCCTTCTTTCACAAAATCACCAAGGAACCCTATTTTGGAAAATTATGAAAATACCCCTGGGTAGTGAAACGATGAAGACACCCCTACATGATGAATGTAAGTTCGTGGATGCTACTTGTATGTGGATGGTTGATGATTGAACGTATGTGCTTCTTAGGACTAGAAGATATGAACTTGAGACTGAAACTTGTGGATGTGATTCCGAATTCGAAAGAACTACTCTTAAACTACTGTTCATAAGACTGTTCGTGGTTAATCAGTGGAAGAAAACTATTAATTCATAAAAATTTCTAATCAGATAAACGTCAATCGGAAGAATGAGTGCAAGGGGACGAGGACGCTCTAGATGCGAATACCGGTACGTACTCTACCATATTATCCTAAGTGTTTCTTTTGGCTTTATAATTAGAGTTCACAGCGAAAGCATAGTGGTGAGACTTGGGTAGTATGATAAATAGTTAGTTGGAAATTTCGAGGACGAAATTTCTTTAAGGGGGGTAGAACTGTAACATCCTGAATTTTTGGGCCTATGCATTTAATGGGTGAGTATGTGTAATGAGTTAATTTGAGCATTAGGGGTCCAAATTGGGCTCAGGATTGGGCTGAAGCCTTAGTTAAATTTTTGTTTGGGCACTATAGGGTTTAAAAGGTGGTATTTGAGTTTAAAATATCAAAATGGGCTTGTGGCCCAGTGGTCAGTGGCGCCACTTAGGGAGCAAGGAGGTGACGCCAAACAAGGGAGTAAGGGGCCCAAATTTAAGTTACATGGAGACCAACTCTTTTAATTTAAGTTAGCTAAATTTCGGCATTAGGGTTAGGTAGAGTGGATGGCAACAAGGCTCAAAAATAGGAGGATTTATGTGAATGGGATAATGTAGATAATATAGTTGATAATATGGAAGGAAAAAAAAAAGAGAAAAGATAGGGGCTATCTACAAGGCTAGGAGTTGGCCGAAATTCCATCACCTAGAGAATTGAAGAAATCGGTTTCTTTATGGCAAAGGGGGTATCGAATTTTCCCTTTTTATTTGATTAATTTTTAGTTATCAGGAAGGGCACTTTCGGTTTTCATAGGTGAGTGCTGAAATTTCTATAAATAGGGAGGGTTCTCTTCTTTATTTTTCGGCATTTATGGTTTCCACCTTTTCTTTCTCTTCTTTCTTCTAAAAGCCGAAAACCCCATTATTCTTTTCTCTTCTTTCTCCTAAAAGATGAAAACTCCATTATTCTCTTCTTTCTTCTAAAATCTGAAAACCCCATTATTCTTTTCTCTTCTTTCTCTTAAAAGCTGAAAACTCCATTATTCTTTTCTCTTCTTTCTTCTAAAAGCCGAATCTCTATAGATTTCTTCGAATCATCTTCTCTTCTGATCATCTCAAAAAGCCGGAATCTCTAAGGGGTAGTCGAATTCTCTGCGTTAATGTGAGTGCCAATTTTCCTATCTCTTCAATCTCTCTTTCAGTTTTTAAGAGACAAGGCTGAATGGCCACTTGGTTGTTAAGGCTGTCGAATGAAGCTAATATTTCCTCTCTTTTGCGTTTGGGCGGCATTCCGGTATTTGAAGGAAACCTGATCATCTAGATTTGAAAGCCGAAAATCGCTAGTCTCCAATTTCAGGATTTTAAGGTAAGGTGATTTTCCCTAGATTTTCACTAGATTCGTTCATCGCATGCGAGATCTTAACTTTACGATCATATGTTGTGATAGTAGTTCTGACAAGGACTTGTGATGGAATTAAATATGGATCAGGCAAAGGAGAGAATCCTTAAGTTTAAGAAACGAGCTGTGTCAGCAGTACGGGATTAGCCACCAGGTTGTGGACCGACTTCTTAACAACACCTTAGGCAAGTAGCAGTTGTATCGACTTCTGATAGTGTCGACATAGAGAGTGTCATTCTAATGGGAATCAGGTGTGTAGATCTCTAACACACTAATTAATCTGTACTAAATATATGTTATGGGCTAAAAGCCAGAAAAAGGCTGTATAGTAATCTTTACTAAATATATGTTATGGGCTAAAAGCCAGAAAAAGGCTGTATAGACAGTCGGATTACCCAAAAAGGGTAGGCAAGGGATGCCAGGTATGTAATCATAGAAACTTCTCTATGTGTATCGATGTATGTGATAGACTGTGAACTTTTAGGTAGTATATTGTTTTGATTCTGCATGTATGTATGCATGGGATGGGATTGATATGATGAAGGGGAAGAAGGTCGCATAGCGATCGGTGGCTTTGCCACATAGGTCACATAGTGATCGGTTTTTATGACAGGCAGCTCAGCTGTCGAAATACTACGATGTATGTAACACCCCAAACCCGGCCCAAACACTACGACCGAATTTGGTGTGCTACAGAGAAAGTATTTTTTTTTTTGAAAATCCCTTTAGGCCAAATTAACTTTTTGATAAAAGATAGCGTCCGATTTGAGAAAACATGTGCACCCATTTTAATATTATTAAGTAGTTTAAACAAAATACTCAGAACATGTAAAGATAATAAAAATAATCCTAGGAGGCCTTATTACAACTTGATTAAAACAAAACCAACAATAAAAATAAAATAACTAAAATCCAAGTTCATTAAATTCAAATCCCACTGCATGGCCACCTCAAGTCCAACCGGCTCCTCAACCGCCATCTACGAGTCACCTGAAAAAAATGTTAAAGGAGAAGGTGAGTCACCAAGACTCAATGTGTAACCCTTCCCCAATTTAGTGCAACAACATACACAATTTATAACAAATTAACATGCACTAAATCATGCACCCAACCTAGCCATCCAAACACCTTTCTCTACCCCGTGTGGTACCAAACCACTAGTGGTGCCAAACCACTGGTGACTTATAGTCACAAAATCTGTCATATTGTGGTGCCAAACCACTGGTGGTGCCAAACCACTGGTGACCGTAGTCACAAATCAAATGATGGGGCCAACCCATCGTGTGATACCAAATCACTGGCGTCAATCCCATAATGTAAACTGTGGGGCCAACCCACTGTGGTGCTAAGCCACTGGGACGAGACGCTATGAGGTGCCAAACCTCTGGTGACCGTAGTCACAATGTGGTACCAAACCACTGGTGTCCGTCGACACGAATATCAGTTCCCCCTCCACTCATATATCCCACATCAATCCATAATATACAACAGATTTCATGCCAACATATATTTAAATCACATATACCAAATATGCCATGCTTCCCAAAAGCATCAAATAGTAAACTCATACGAACAGAGTCTTACCTGAATCATCGCTTATATCGTTATGGTATTAAATCCAAAGCTACATAAACCAGATTTAGCATACACAAACATTTAGCACAGTTAATTAATCATAAAGTGTGTATGTACACACCTGTCACCAATGATATTCCTAAATCTCGAAAAGACAAATCGGCCACACAAGCTTTCCTTGCCCCTATATTCAGCCAAACATGGAAGTTAGTGACATGGCCTATTCGGCCAAACCAATTAAATCTAAAGGGTTATCTCTTGAACCCGAATCCTTACCTACACGTTACTTGAAGAGGCTAGAAGAAAGACTCACACTAACGCTTTCGGCTCTTAAGTCTTGCGACAAGAAGAGAGAATGAGGTCACTATGGAATTCGGCTATGGCTTCTAAATGGCAAGGGGTTATTCGGCTATCCAAGAAAATATGTAGAATGAAAGTTGAAGAAAAGAGAAAGAATAGGGAGAAGAAGTGAGAAGCAATTCGGCTCAAAGAGAGAATTAGAGGAACTCCTACCTCCTATTTATACTACTTACATTTAGAATGAAGACAAGAATAGTTAAAGGATGGTCACCCCTATTTATACTACTTACATTCGGCACTCCTACCTCCTCTCAAATTCCACTTCCTTCTCATATAATAACTCTTGAACACATATTCAAAATATATAAAATAAATCTATAATTATCTTCTATTTATCAACTTAAAATAAATCCACCTTAATTAATAGAATAAAAATTATCCATCATTAATCCCTCTTAAATCATCTCTTATCTACCTATAAAAGAATAATCTAAATAAAAATAAATTAACAATTATCTACTACTTATCTAGCCGAAATTTAATAGGAGAATTAGAATCCTCCTCCAATTGGAAGTCCCAAGTGCCGTCCACTGCTTCCTTCTTTCCTGGCGCCAAAAGCCAAAATTAAAACACCCAATCACGCTGCTCCGCGCCTTGAACCGGGACTGCTGGAGCTTCACTTGTAGATAATGCCCTGACCACTCTGCCAAGACGCCTCTTTGTGATATAATTCACCCTGAAATTCTTTTAACACCTCTTTCCCAAGCTCCCCCTTGTCCTAACGCCAAAGCAAAATAAAAACACGCCCATGCCGCCAACGGGATTCGAACCAAAGCCCTTGTTACCGCAAGCCGCATATAGCGCTCCAAGCCACTCTGCCGTGGCGGTTTTTATGACATAAACCTGCCACAAATTATTTTAAGACCTCCCAAGCCAAGCTCCTACTTGACGCATAAAAATAAAATCCCATCCGCTTCCTCTGCAACGCGAACCAAGGCCCTTATTGGCGTCATACCCAGGCCTTAAGTGGAATCCTTAAGCCACTTTACCAAGCTCATCTCTATGTCCTAAAACGCCCACAAATTACCCTTAAGGCCTCCCTGGCCTTGCTCCCCTTCCAGACGCAAAAAGAAATGTCTCTGATGCGCCCCGCGTTACTCGAACCTCTTCCCCCCTGCATTCCCTTTTGACGCAGGCCTCTAAGCCCCTAAAGTAGCGTCCCAAGCCACTTTACTAAGCCCAAGTTCATGTCCATAACCTTCTACAATTTTCCTTTAAGGCCTCCATCGCCTAGCTTCTCCTTTTAAGCACTTAAAACAAAATTTTCCTAAGACACTCTTTAAAAACCCCTAAAACACATCCAAACCACTCACTGAGCCTACTAACTCACGAATTTATGCACCAAATGCATAGCCCCTAATCTAAGATGTTACAATGTATTATTAAGGTCGCATGGCGATCGGTGGCTTTGCCACATAGGTCACACAGTGATCGGTCTTTAAGACAGGCAGCACAACTGTCGATATGGTGTGTAGCGGTTGGAGGGTTGAATGTAGAAATCCCCAAGGTGTGATGGTTGGTACGGGTTGGTGTGTAGAGGATGGATTTCTAGGCTGGGATGGGCCATGATGCATATATAGTTACCCTTGTATACAGGCCAAGGCCATAATGTGTTTGTGGGCCAAGCCTTTGATGTGTTTTCGGGATTTACACACTGAGTCTTGGTGACTCACCCTATTATTTTTCCCTAACTTTGCAGATGAGCAGTAGATCATGGACATGGGAGCAAAGGCGGACTCGAGGGGCCATCAAGTTTTTATTCCTATAGATTATTTCGATTTTTCCTTAATTTTTTAATTTTGGAAACATTTATGTAATAAGGCCCCATAGTTTATACTCACTACTTAGTTTTTAATATTTGCAACTTATGGAACTTTGTCAAAGGTTTTATTATTCAAAATAATAATAATACAAGGTTTTCTTTTCAAAAGTCACTTGTTTATTCGAATTTTGCCTAATAACTTATGACTTACTAAAACCAACTTAGCAAAAGTTTTCAACGTACAACCCGTAGCATACCAGATCTGGTCGAAACTTATGGGCCGGGTTTGGGGTGTTACACTCGTTGTCAACCCTCGCCTTTCCTTTCCCTCTTGACGGTCTGGCGTCGTCTTTAGCTATGAATAATAATTCAATAATAACATAGTATCAATTTCCATATCAAATCACATTCAAATTCAAAGTCATACATATATTTCAATTCAGTCCCTAAAACTGGGACAATTATAACTTTCAATTTAGGGCCTCAAATTAGAGTTCGATTTCACCAAGACTCATTAAGGACCTTTTATTTCCTATTCCTACAAACAATTCATGATAGTTTTGCATTATATTCAATTTGGTCTCTAATGTACAAAACTAACAATTAAGTTTTACAATTTAGTTATGTTTATATACTAAGCTTAATTTTTAACAATCTCATACCAATTTCATTCAATTCTCAACAATGGAAACTTTCAAAAACTTTAATAGTTTTACAAATTGGTACATGGGCTAGCTAAATCAAGCTCCTATTACCTCAAATATACAAAAATAAAAGAAAAATGGCTAGGACTTACTTGAAATTAATAGCCGAAAGTTAAAACCAAGCTTTCCCAACTTCTTTAATGGTGGACGGTGGTGAAAAGATGAAGAATAAGATGTTTTCATCTTTTTCCACTATTATTTTGTATATAAATACTATGTTTAATTTTAATTAATCTTAATTAATTAACATAATCATGTTTAATTAAGCTTTAATCTTTAATTAACTTAAAATGATGACATTTAACATCACATCCCACTATCATCTACTTAAAATAGGTTTATTTTCCTTTTTAATCTTTTTTTTTAAGTGTTATCTAAGTCCCCAAACATTATTCTAATTAAAAATTTATAGTGATTCAACTTTTACGATTTAGTCTTTGAGCCTTAATTACTTACAATTTTGGCTAAATCACTTAATCAAATTTCAATTCACCAATATAATAACTCCATAAATATCACTATTTAATATTTATGGACTCAGTTTATGAAAACAGGTCTCAAAATTTCTTTTTTCATACCACTAAATTTCGAGTCATTACAACATTATTCATTAAATATTTTTCATAGTGTAAAATAAATTTTCTTAAGATATCATGTATTCCTATGTCCGTTTTCGGCTCACAAGAATTTTATATAAAAAATACTAATCCTATTTGGAGATGATAGTCCATGATCTATTTCCTAAGAACCACAACCTTGGCAAAAAAAAAAGTTATATAACAAATATATAATAACACATTCATTCTCATACATTTCCCTAAACATGCGAATAATTACAAGAATGTCACAATTTATCAAATATTAATCAAACAAGATGAAAAGAGAGATTTGGTCTCGATTTACACCATAAAAATAGCATAACCTGGCTCTTAATACCAATTGTTGGAAAAAATCCGGTTTGAAAATGATTTTCTTGCATAGCAGAAAATTAAAATTTTGAAAATCGACCCGGTTTGTGATATTTATAGCAATAAACCTTAACCTAATTCATACATGTGTTTCTGACTTAGCGGATGTTCATTGTTCCCAGCTTTCAACCAAATGATCTTCTCTGCTATTCTCATACCACGAACTGCTTCGAGTGTGGGCTCAAACCAATTGAATCAAAACACAGAACTAGAAAAAGTTTTGTTTTCTTATTTAGGGTGAAAACAAAAATTCTCTCTTCTTAATAGAAACAGGTAGAATTGTAATTTTGGAAAATATATTTAATAGTTGAGAATAAATTCTCTCTATTTTTCCGTGGAGTAAAAATCTCTAGAAGTTTTGTAAATAGCTTTATCGGTGTCATCTATTTATAGGGAGAGAAGGTAGAACCCTTATTGAATTGTAGATGTTTATTTCAAATAAAAAACAATTTCCTAGTCCAACTAGGAGAGGGAGAGGGGCTAATAGGGTATGTTTCTCCTCACATATATTATGATGGGGATTCGGGCCTCTCTCACATCGGGTCCAATTACGAGTACTTCTTGGGGCCTTTTAACCCAGTGCTCTATAATTTGATCCAACCCGATTCGATTTTTCTATTTATCAAAATAAACTTTAATATTCTATATTAAATAATTTTCTTATCCCTATTTTACCCCAGTAAAATTTTAATGATTTTACCCCTAATAAATTTTTTGATGATTTTACCCCTGGTAAAATTTCGAGAAAATATGTTCAATATTTCATAATTCAACATGTTCACTATGACCGAATGATTTATTTTCATTTTCACTATGACTAAGCTCTCTTTAATGACATACCATTACGAAAGCAACTATTCAGTGCTCGTTTAATAACCTTGTCATAAGTGTGTTACCCTTATAGGATATCTTTGATCTATTTGGGATAATATTTGCTCTCCCAATATGATCGTATTTTAACTCATGGTAACCATTATATCTTCCTTCATGAAAAGTGTAACAACCCAAACCCGGCCCAAACATTACGACCGAATCTGAGTTATTACGAAGTAAAACCTTGTGAACACCATTTAAAAAAACATTTAATTTCCAAAAACTCCTTGTTTTCGGTTGTCTTGTTAAAGCTACCCTTAGATCTAATTTGGAGTTTTATTTAAGTCCAATTGTTATACCAGTTTCAAGTGTGCCCGATGGCACGGATAAACCTTTTCGTGTAAAAAAAAAACATGTGATTTAATGCAATTTTAAAAGTATAGTCTTGAGTAAATATCCAACATAAAAAAAAAATAACGCAACTATAGTTTATGGAGGCCTTATTACAACCCAAAATAAAATTAAACAAATTTAAAGTTCTGTAAATTAAAATCCTTTGCATGGCCACCTCGAGTCCCACCGGCTCCTCAACCGCCATCTACGAGTCACCTGAAAAATGTTAAAGGAGAAGGTGAGTCACCAAGACTCGATATGTAACCCCTTCCCGGTTAATACAACATTTCATACACAACATATAACGATTAATTAAGCAAAGTATCATGTACCCATCCTAGCCAACCAAACACCTTCGCCTACCCCACGTGGTACCAAACCCTTTGGTGACCGTAGTCACGATGTGTTACCAAAACACTGGTGGTGCCAAACCACTGGTGACATATAGTCACAATGTGCTACCAAAGCACTGGTGTCCGTAGACACGAATCGGGTGATGGGGCCAACCCATCGTGTGATACCAAATCACTGGCAGACGATCCCATATCTCAAGTGGGGCCAACCCCGCGGTGGTGTTAACCACGGGGACAAGTCGCTATGAGGTACCAAACCTGCGGAGGTACCAAACCTCTCGGTGACGTATAGTCACGGTGTGCTACCAAAGCAACGGTGCTCGTCGGCACAATATCACTTTGCCCCTCCTCTCATCAACCCATGTCAAGCAGTTAACAACAATACATACATATATCACATGTATCAAATAATCCATGCTTCCCAAAAGCATTATCATCAATCTCATACAAATAGAGACTTACCGGTATCCTCGCTTGTACCATTAAGGCACTAAAGCCGTATCTACATAAAGCGATTTACACATAACATACACTTAATACACTTTATTAACTATTATACGTGTGTATGTACACACACATTACCACGTTAGCCTTAGGTCCCGAAGTTAAACAATCGGCCACACTCTAAGTCCTTGCCCCTATATTCGGCCAACTATCAAGGTTAGTATTATGGCCTATTCGGCCTAATTAACTTATTGGGGAGGGGTTTCTTGTGAACCCGAGATCTTACCTTAAAACCCTTTACTACTATTCACCGTACTTGATACTCGAATGCTTTGTACCCAAAACAATCGGTCACAAGCAATGTTAGTAGCCTTCGGCTTTAATCACTTAAAGAATAAACCATTACCATAGATTCCTTACCCTTACTTACCAAAGCCGAATGCTAGAGGTTGGAACTCGGGTTGACCGCTTCACCAACCTGGAGTACCTAAGAGACCGTTTACAAAACGTTTTAGAAGCCTTACTTACCATTGCCGAAATCGGCACTTATCCTCCCTTAATAGGAATCGGCAAGAATAGGAAGGAGAATCTATGGGGTTTCGGCACACTTACCTTTACAACCGATTTGAATAATGAGAGAAATCCCGAAGTATCTATGCCTTTGTCTTTGTTTCGGCCAAAGTGTGTTAAAAAGAGGAAAGGAGATCGACACCTTCAAGGGAGTGTATTCGGCTAAGGTCTTTTAAGAGAAGGGAAAGAAATAAAAGAGGAACAAGAAGAGGTTGAGGGTTTCGGCAACTAGCAAAAGTGAGAAAAAAGAAAACCTATTGATGGATGGGTGCTTATAAAGAAATTCGGCACCCCCTCCCCCTAATGCTTGCCGTCCAACCTTGGCAACAAGGAGTCCCACTCCTAGCCAACTCCTCTTCACCAAGGAGTCCCACATTCGGCCATCACCTAGTAGCCTTGCCGTCCACACCTCCTTGTTCAAGGAGTTCAAAATTCGGCTCAATACCTAAAACTTCTCTTGGCCACACATTTGCATTAATTCAAAATTAATTTGAACTAATCTCCATTAATCAATTAATAATCAAATAATCCACTTAACTTAATAATATCCCTTTTTAACAAATCCTTAATTATCTCTTATTATCCCCTTATTATCATTTAAAAAAATTTAAAGAGAGCAAAACTCTCCCTATGTGCCGTCCAACAATAATGCCAAAAATAAGAGGGGAATTCGCGACTCGAACCAAGGCTCCCCTTGCTCCATTGATGGCGTCACATGTAGCTCCCATGTAGCACTCCTTTTGCCACTTTACCAAGCTGATTTTTGCGTTAATAATACCCACATTTATTCTTATAACACCACTTACCAAGGCTCCCTTCTTTTAAAAGTTAAAAACTAAAATTTCCTACCAAATCGAGCCAACACAAAGCCTTAAATTGATCATTATTATTCCATAAATAATGACTCGTGATTCATACATAAGAAAAATAATTTATTTCCAAATAGCCCGTTTTTGGGATGTTCTGATTCTACCCCCTTAAAATAAATTTCGTCCTCGAAATTCCTTGATCAAAAGAGATGGGGGTATTGCTGCCGCATCACCTCCTCGGGCTCCCACGTAGCTTCTTCCACTCCGTGGTTCCGCCATAACACTTTTACTAAAGGCACTGCCTTCCTTCGTAGAACTTTCACATCTCGATCTACAATCTGAACCGGTTCTTCCTCAAAAGATAAATCCGTGTTCACCTCGATCTCCGCTACTGGCACAACGTGCGAAGGATCTGACCGATACCGTCTCAGCATTGATACATGGAATACGTCATGAATCTGACTCAGTTCTGCCGGCAACTCTAGCTGATAAGCTACCGGTCCTATTCGCTTCACAACAGTATATGGCCCAATGAACCTTGGGCTCAACTTCCCTTTCCGTCCAAATCTCAACACCTTTTTCCAAGGCGACACTTTCAGAAAGACTTTGTCTCCCACAGCATACTCTACTTCCTTGCGTTTGAGATCGGCATAAGACTTCTGCCTATCCGATGCTTCCTTGAGACGAGACCGAATCACCTTGACTTTGTCTTCCGTCTCGGCTACGATTCTGGACCAGAACTTGTCTTTCTCCCAACTCCGTCCAACATGTAGGAGTACGACACTTTCGTCCATATAGAGCCTCGTATGGAGCCATTTGGATACTCGCTTGATAACTATTGTTATAGGCGAATTCCGCTAATGGTAGGTACTCCTCCCAACTACCACTAAAATCCAAGACACAGCCTCTTAACATGTCTTCTAAAATCTGTATCACCCTTTCCGATTGTCCGTCAGATTGTGGATGGAAAGCCGTACTGAAATCTAACCGTGTACCCAAAGCTTGATGCAATGCTTTCCAAAACCTTGACGTGAATCTGGGATCCCTATCCGAGATAATCGACACTGGCACACCATGCAACCTCACTATTTCACCCACATACAGCTTTGCTAGCTTCTGGAGTGAGTAATCCATTCTCACTGGCATGAAGTGAGCTGATTTAGTTAGGCGATCCACAATTACCCAGACTGCATCCTTCTTGGTGGGCGTAAGGGGTAGCCCACTAACAAAATCCATGGTGATCCTCTCCCATTTCCATTGAGGATCTTTATCGGTTGAAGTAGTCCCGATGGTGGTGATGTTCAGCCTTAACCTCACGACACGTCGGACACTTCCCTACGAACTCCGTTATCTCACGCTTCAACCTGTGCCACAAGCTGCTTTCGCAAATCTCCATACATCTTGCTTCCTCCGGGATGCATAGCGTATGGGCTGCTATGTGCATCTTGGAGAATTTTTACGCCTTAATTCTCGTATCCTTTGGCATACATACTCGTCCTTGAAAACAAAGCGCTCCTTCACTAGGCATTTGTATCCTTCCAAACCACCGTCTTGAACTTGTACCCTCCTAGAGCTCAAGCCTTCATCCACTAAGCGCTTTCCTTTAATCTCCTCAATCCAAGTCGGCTTTACTTGAAGTTACGCAAGAGACTTCCATCATCATATAGACTCAACCGAGCGAACATTGCTCTTAAGTCCGTCACCACCTTAGGCTCAATGCGTCGGCTACATTAGCCTTACCGGATGGTACTCGATTGAACAATCATAGTCCTTTAGTAATTCAATCCATCGACGCTGTCTCAGATTCAGATCCTTACGAGTCGGAAGATACCTCAAGCTTTTGTGATCCGTGTAGACCATCGACTTCTCTCCATACGTGTAATGTCTCCATATCTTTGAGCGAAGACGACCGCTGCTAACTCCAAATCGTGAGTTGGGTAGTTAACCTCATGCGATCTTAATTGACGGGATGCATAAGCTACTACCTTCCCATCCCGCATCAACACACATCCTAGGCGGTGTGAGATGCATCACAATAGATCGTGAATAACTTTCTGCTTCAGTGTACCAAACCGGAGCTTGGTCAAAATCTTCCTTAGCTTATCAAAGCTTTCTTGTTGCTGCTTTCCGTCCATACAAATGGGACACCTTTCCTTAGCAACTTAGTCAGCTGTATTTGCTATTAGAGAGAATCCTTCCACGAATCTCCGATAGTATCTGCTAAACCCAGAAAACTTCGTATTTCACCACACCGTCCTAGGTGGTTTCCACTCCAATCTTGCCTCAATCTTGCGAGGGTCTACTCTAATTCCTTGGTGATACTACATGACCTAAGAAAGCCACTTCCTAAGCCAAAATTCACACTTACCGAATTTGGCATATAATCTTCTCTCCTCAATACTTGCAGAACTATCCAGTAAATGCTTGTCATGCTCTTCTTACGTCTTTGAGTAAACCAATATGTCGTCTATGAACACCACGACGAACTGGTCCAAATCTTCTTTGGAATACTCTATTCATCAAGTCCATGAATGCCGCCGCGCATTAGTCAACCCGAATGGCATCACCAAGAACTCGAAATGCCCATACCGAGTTCGAATGCCGTTTTGTGAACATCGACCTCCTTTACCTTAAGTTGATGATATCGACCTAAGGTCTATCTTTGAAAACACCGAGGCACCCTTGATTGATCGAACAAGTCGTCAATCCGAGGCAAAGGATATTTGTTCTTGATCGTCAACTTATTTAAGCGACGGTAGTCGATGCACATCCGCATAGAACCGCCCTTCTTCTTGACAAACAACACAGCGCTCCCCCACGGAGATATACTTGGTCGTATAAACCCTCTATCCAAGAGCTCCACGAATTTGAGCCTTTAGCTCCACCAATTCCTTTGGTGCCATTCGGTATGGTGCTATGGATACAGTGGTGCCGTTCGGGTAGCAAGTCTATACCGAATTCGACTTCTCGATCCGGAGGCAAACCCGGAAGTTCTTCTGGGAATACATCAGCAAATTCCCCAACCGTTCGGACCTTTTCAATTACTAACTCCTTAGTTTCCAAAGCACAGATTTGAACCAAATACGCCTCACAACCCTTCTTGACCATCTTTTGACCTTCAAGCGCAGACACTACGTTGGATAGATAATTCCTCCTATCTCCTATCATAACCACTTCATCACCTTCCGCCGTCTTAAGAACCATGCGCTTGGCCGCGCAGTCCAACCTTGCTTGGTACTTAGCCAACCAATCCATACCAAGGATCAAATCGAACTCCCCAAGCGGTAGTTCCATTAGATCACTACAAATACTACCCCTTGAAGTTCTAGAAGTGCGCCTCTATAAAGTCTATCTACGACTACGGAGTGACCTAAGGGGCTAACTCTGGTCATCTCCCTAGAAGCAGTTTCAGAGTCTAGGTCCATAGTTCCTACCACACTACTAGCAATGTACGAGTGCGTTGAGCCCACATCAATCAATGCAACACAAGAAAAGCCGAAAATTAGAAACGTAGCGGTTATGACATCCGGTGCGTCACCTTCTTTCGCGACACCTTGTTTGCATAGACTAAGCCAGCTGCCTAGCCTCGTGTGTTGCCTGCACCTGCGCCTTGAGTTCCACGACCTCGGTTAGGACCGTTGTTTCCTCTACCATTACCACGACCCCTCCGTGGTCCCACATTTCTATCCCGAGCGGTTACGTCCTTCGGCCGCTTCTTAGCTAGTTTCGGGGACAATCTCGACGCGATGCTCCAAAGACCCACACTCAAAGCATCCTTTATCACCGGCCCAACATCCTCCCCAATGGGTCTTTCCACGACGATTGCTTGAGTCGGCCTTTGATTAGCGAGTTGTGGGCCTTGTTGCTGATTGGGCCCACTTGGCCTAGCCTTTTCTCGAGCACTACCGCTTGACCCGGTGACCCAAAACTTCTCTTACGATTGTTCTTGCTATAGCTCGCCTCACGACCTCCTTGATTCCTTCGGCTACCTTAGCCTTCTCCACTAGAGATGAGAACTCACGAACTGCTTTGTGGGGCAATCCAAGTAACCTTAAATCATCTCTGAGTCCGTCCTCAAAGCGGACAATGCGCTCATGTTCAGAGCCACGATGCCTCTCGCATATCTACTCGGCCTTTAGAAATTCCGCCTCATATTCGACACGGACTTAGTTCCTTGAACTAATCCCGGAAAAGCCTTTCTCTAGCGTCGGTGTAGCTAATGCCCACATACTTTTTTACGATGGCGGTTCGAAATACTCCCAAGTCAAATCATCGGTTTGTAGCCCCATCTCGAACCGTAAGCCACCAGCGATATGCTTCATCCTTGAGGCGACACCGCCCTTTCGGCTTTTCCTCCTCGGTCAGTCAAGGTCATCCATGATTCTTTCGGTTGACTCTAGCCAATATTCCACGCACTAGGTGCCACTCGACACACCTCGGAATACCTCCGCTCCGTTAGATCGGAGTCGCTCGGAAACGATTTCCGAGCTCCAACATTTCCACCAGCCCCACCACCATCTCCAAGACTCGCAACACACGACTTGCGATACCGACTCGCCACTGGCCCGCTCCGGTTCCTCACTCTAAAAGTAGGAGGTGGTGGTGGCGGTGGTACCTCATTTTCTCGAACCTTGTCCCGACTGACGGGGTTCAGACACCGTCATCCTACCCCTACCACGTCCCACGGCGTCCACGTCCTCTAGAACTCATTCTATCTACGCGCTTTTAATCGATTAAGAAAAATTTTATGCGTTAGCATTTGTTTCACTTTATTACTCGCGAAGAAGTTTTATGGATGAGGTTTAATCAGAGATTCTTTCGAGCAAACAATGTTTGATTTCCTATCGATTCACAAAAAGAAGTCCATGCATCCATTCCTTAATACTTTCCATACCTATTCACTCATCGGACATTTCTGCCCATTTCTAACCCAGGGGTATTTTCGTCTTTTTCCCTACAGGGGTATTTTCGTAATTTTCCAAAACCAAAATATTTTGCTGATGATTTCCAAAGCTAAGTTTTTTTTTATATTTAATAAAATAGTTGAAACTTTTGGGCAAAAACCGTCGAATCAATATCTTATGGGTCAGGGGCATTTTGGTAATTTTTACTCCTAAGGGTATTTCTGTAATTTTCACAAATCAAGTCTTCCGAGAAAAACATTGTATACGTAGTGTTCTAGGGTTTAATAGGGTTATTGGATAAGTTTTGAAGACATTAGGGCTTGTTGTCTCGTTCTATTTCGAAAAACAAGGCTAATTCCCTTCTCGGGTTTTAATCATTGTTTTTAGCCTATGACCGAGCATTCCTGGTCAGGGTGAACCAAAGCTACGCACCAGGCAGAATTCAAGTGAAGAGGAGGTGGGTCACGCGGACCGCTTAAATACCAAGCTCTCACCGAACCTTTCTAGACATGCGCATGAGGTTACCACACCACCGAGCCTTACGAGTTAGGGTGAACCGAAAGCTACGCACTGTAGGATACTGCGAAGAGGAGGTGAGTCACGAGGACTGCTTAAATACCAAGCTCTTCCGGATCCAATCCTAGACATGCGTCATGGGGTTACCACACCCTAGCTTATTGACTAAGTCATAGGTTAGTTTAGTTCTTTAAGTCTTATGCTTCGTTGTGTTTGAGTAATCTAACCTTAGGGTCCAAGTCCTATAAGTCTATCTCGTTCCATGCTTCCTACCCTTCTACGAATATAATTCACGAAAGGTTTAGATGTACTTACAGGCGGATCGGTGCGGAGACTCGGGCCATCTTTGCTTAAAAACCAGAAATCACACCATAAGGCCTACAAAAACATTTTTGGGCCTTGGGCCCCCACACCGAGCTTTGAACTGGGCTCTCGATACCAATCTCAGAACAACCCAAACCCAGGCCCAAACATTACGACCGAATCTGAGTTATTACGAAGTAAAACCTTGTGAACACCATTTAAAAAACATTTAATTTCCAAAAACTCCTTGTTTTGGTTGTCTTGTTAAAGCTACCCTTAGATCTAATTTGGAGTTTTATTTAAGTCCAATTGTTATACAGTTTCAAGTGTGCCCGATGGCATGGATAAACCTTTTCGTGTAAAAAAAAACATGTGATTTAATGCAATTTTAAAAGTATAGTCTTGAGTAAATATCCAACATAAAAAAAAAATAACGCAACTATAGTTTATGGAGGCCTTATTACAACCCAAAATAAAATTAAACAAATTTAAAGTTTCGTAAATTAAAATCCTTTGCATGGCCACCTCGAGTCCCACTCCTCAACCGCCATCTACGAGTCACCTGAAAAATGTTAAAGGAGAAGGTGAGTCACCAAGACTCGATATGTAACCCTTCCCCGGTTAATACAACATTTCATACACAACATATAATGTGATTAATTAAGCAAAGTATCATGTACCCATCCTAGCCAACCAAACACCTTCGCCTACCCCACGTGGTACCAAACCACTGGTGACCGTAGTCACGATGTGTTACCAAAACACTGGTGGTGCCAAACCACTGGTG
Source organism: Gossypium sturtianum (assembly GCA_025698515.1). Taxonomy (NCBI): domain Eukaryota; kingdom Viridiplantae; phylum Streptophyta; class Magnoliopsida; order Malvales; family Malvaceae; genus Gossypium; species Gossypium sturtianum. The sequence goes on along the minus strand of CM046951.1, from coordinate 73,787,349 downwards.
ACATATAGTCACAATGTGCTACCAAAGCACTGGTGTCCGTAGACACGAATCGGGTGATGGGGCCAACCCATCGTGTGATACCAAATCACTGGCAGACGATCCCATATCTCAAGTGGGGCCAACCCACGGTGGTGTTAACCACAGGGACAAGTCGCTATGAGGTACCAAACCTCTGGAGGTACCAAACCTCACGGTGACGATATAGTCACAGTGTGCTACCAAAGCACTGGTGCTCGTCAGCACAATATCACTGCCCCCTCCTCTCATCAACCCATGTCAAGCAGTTAACAACAATACATACATATATCACATGTATCAAATAATCCATGCTTCCCAAAAGCATTATCATCAATCTCATACAAATAGAGACTTACCGGTATCCTCGCTTGTACCATTAAGGCACTAAAGCCGTATCTACATAAAGCAGATTTACACATAACATACACTTAATACACTTTATTAACTATTATACGTGTGTATGTACACACCTGTTACCACGTTAGCCTTAGGTCCCGAAGTTAAACAATCGGCCACACTCTAAGTCCTTGCCCCTATATTCGGCCAACTATCAAGGTTAGTATTATGGCCTATTCGGCCTAATTAACTTATTGGGGAGGGGTTTCTTGTGAACCCGAGATCTTACCTTAAAACCCTTTACTACTATTCACCGTACTTGATACTCGAATCTGCTGTACCCAAAACAATCGGTCACAAGCAATGTTAGTAGCCTTCGGCTTTAATCACTTAAAGAATAAACCATTACCATAGATTCCTTACCCTTACTTACCAAAGCCGAATGCTAGAGGTTGGAACTCGGGTTGACCGCTTCACCAACCTGGAGTACCTAAGAGACCGTTTACAAAACGTTTTAGAAGCCTTACTTACCATTGCCGAAATCGGCACTTATCCTCCCTTAATAGGAATCGGCAAGAATAGGAAGGAGAATCTATGGGTTTTGGCACACTTACCTTTACAACCGATTTGAATAACAGAGAAATCCCAAGTATCTATGCCACTCGCATCTTTGTTCGGCCAAAGTGTGTTAAAAAGAGGAAAGGAGATCGACACCTTCAAGGGAGTGTATTCGGCTAAGGTCTTTTAAGAGAAGGGAAAGAAATAAAGAGGAACAAGAAGAGGTTGAGGGTTTGGCAACTAGCAAAAGTGAGAAAAAGAAAACCTATTGATGGATGGGTGCTTATAAAGAAATTCGGCACCCTCCCCTAATGCTTGCCGTCCAACCTTGGCAACAAGGAGTCCCACTCCTAGCCAACTCCTCTTCACCAAGGAGTCCCACATTCGGCCATCACCTAGTAGCCTTGCCGTCCACACCTCCTTGTTCAAGGAGTTCAAAATTCGACTCAATACCTAAAACTTCTCTTGGCCACACATTTGCATTAATTCAAAATTAATTTGAACTAATCTCCATTAATCAATTAATAATCAAATAATCCACTTAACTTAATAATATCCCTTTTAACAAATCCTTAATTATCTCTTATTATCCCCTTATTATCATTTAAAAATTTAAAGAGAGCAAAACTCTCCCTATGTGCCACCCAACAATAATGCCAAAAATAAGAGGGGAATTCGCGACTCGAACCAAGGCTCCCCTTGCTCCATTGATGGCGTCACATGTAGCTAGCTCCCATGTAGCACTCCTTTTGCCACTTTACCAAGCTGATTTTTGCGTTAATAATACCCACATTTATTCTTATAACACCACTTACCAAGGCTCCCTTCTTTTAAAAGTTAAAAACTAAAATTTCCTACCAAATCGAGCCAACACAAAGCCTTAAATTGATCATTATTATTCCATAAATAATGACTCAGCAGTTCATACATAAGAAAAATAATTTATTTCCAAATAGCCCCGTTTTTGGGATGTTACAAAAAGGTCAATTACTATTAAATAGTAATCAAATCATTCATGACAAAAACGAACGACCCATGGCCACATTTACTTTTCATCAACCATGTAATGCCAATGAGAGGATATCATGTACCCATGTCTCGGGCTATGAATTCCACTATTGTGAATGACGCTACATACTACAAAAGTCGTACACCCAACGTACCAACTTTTAGTTCCTTATCTATTTGATCTCAGGCTTTTACTTACATCAAATGTACGAGTCACGCATACATAGTTCATCATCCACTTAGGATTTAGGCAGAGCTGAATCCAGGGGGTTGGCAGGGGCCCCGGTCCCTCTAAAATGGAAAATTGTTGTTTTAGCCCTTTAAAAAATTTTAAAATTTTAAATTATTAAAGGTAAAATTGCACTTTGGCCCCCCTAAAATTATGAAAATTTAATTCAATCCTTTAAAAATTATAAATATATAGACTATTAAAAATTAAAATTTCATTTCAGCCCGCCCTAAAAAAAATTTTTAGCTTCGCCCCTGGATTTAGGTACGCCACACTATGAACATCAAAAGTGAATAAATCCATAAACGAATTTAAGATCTATTCTTCTTGGGTCTAGTTCGATGTACTGTCAGTCCATCAGTCACATTTATGTCTCTATATTTTGGGAGTCATCCGCTCCAATGCCCAAGACAAAACATCTCCCCAATTGGACTTGGTAGACGACATATGAGTCTTTCAATCATTTTGCTTATTTCCTATTAGACTAGGGACTTGTTTAAGTTTGTCTACTAATATGAGCTGTCTTTTTGTATTACAATCCGACCACGTAATACTGCTTAGTTTTGGTTAAACATTAGACAATCAATGTAACGCCCCAAAATTTGAATGTTTAATTGTTAAATTTTATCGTAATTAAGTCTCTGTATTTGTGGCTAGACCTATTCATGGGTCGGGCCACCCGACTCGGCCCGAAGGCCCTCCCGAAATGTGGGAGGATTTGAGCAAAAATATAGGCCCAAAAAATGGGCTTGGATAAAAAATAAGGCCAGTTTAAAAAATGGGCTGGGTCTCGAGTAAGGCACTTTTGGCTCGGGCCCGGCCCGAATTCACTAAAGGATAAAAAAATATTTTTTTTGTTTTTTTAATATTATTTTCTTATTATTTTCTCCCTATTTTGCTACCATTTTACTATTATGTTGCTACTATTTTGTTGTTATTGTTTGGATATTGTATAAAACTTATTTTATTGTTAATTTTGTTATTATTTTAAAGACATTTGTTAATTTTGTTATTATTTTAAAGACATTTTGTAATTTTGTTATTATTTTAAAGACATTTGTTAATTTTGTTATTATTTTAGAGACATTTGCTTATTAAGTTGCATCTATCTTAGTGTTATTTAAGTATACATATTTTTTAAAATTTATTTTCAATTTGTTGGAAAATATTTATTTTGATGTTTTTAGTATTTTTGATGTATTATATATATTTTAAAATTATATAAAAATTAATATAAAAATTAATATGGGCGGGTCGGGTCGGACCCGAGTTTTAACATTTTTATCTGGGTCGGGCTTGGGCAAAATTTTAGGCCTATTTTTCGGGTTGGGCCGGGCCTGGGCCTAGCAAACGGGCCTAAATTTTTAGTTGAGCCCGGCCCGAACCCGACCCATGCACACCTCTATTTGTGGCTAAGTTTTCTGTTTATGTGGTTGAGACTGGGGGTTCGAGTCACTTTTGGAAAGTTTTGCTATTTTACATTAACTTAACCCATATCCTTGAACTTTTGACTTAAGTATATTTCTGCATTAACTTATGTCAACGATAAGCCGAGTGGTTCAATGGTTAAGCTTTTGTATTCTCTTTGGTCTTGTGTTCGAGTCTCTGCGTAAGCGATGAATGAATATTTTTGCACTTTGGAGTAATTAGTTTTTCTATTTTTAATCAATTAAATTTTTTTCCCAAAATCTCTTTTTCCCTCTTACATTCTTCTTTTTCTAAAGTTTTTTCTGTTCCCGTTCACCGTTTCTTCTTTTTTCTCTTTGCTTTTCTTTTTGCTTGCTTCGTGATTTTTCTTTCGGGTTAACTCGAGGGTATTGCGTTGGTCATTGTTTCAGTTGAAAGGTTTTCACGTAGGTTCTTCCGTTGTCTTCTTTTGTTTCGCTAAATTTTGTCTGTTCTCTTTGAGGTTGAATATTACTATCAGTCGTTCCGAACTCTCTGTTAATTATTCAAATTGCTTTCTTTTAGGCAAAGATCTCGAGAGGACTATTCCTCCAGTGATTTAGTTCCGATTAGTTGTTGTTCGTTCATTTGTAAGCAAATAATTTTGTTCCGGGGTTTTGCGTTGAAGTTTTCGATGTAGTTCATTTTGAATGTTAATTTAGCATTTTGATTCGGTTAATTCCTCTAAATTGGTCAATTAGTTGTCATTTTTAGGTTCCGGGGTCACTTCTGTTGCTCCTACATTGAATCCTTATCATGTGTGTAACGAAAACTCGAGATTTTGCAAACGATGAAAGCTAAAAACTATGACTGTCGATGCCACACGGTCGTGTAACTCTTTAACTTGGCTCACATGGGAGTGTGGCACCGGCGTTGTGCAGGCCGTGTGAGGGATTGTTTTGATTGTGAGCCACATAAGTGGATGACATGGGCGTGTGTCTAGACCGTGTAACTCTTTGATTTGAGTCATACGGGAGTGTGTCAGGCTGTATGCCAGACTATACATATCTCTGACTTGGGTTATAAGACCGTGTGCCAGGCCATGTGACAGACCGTGTGAGGCACTGTGATGAGCCACACGGGCGTGTGCCAGGCCGTGTGAAACCATACGGACGTGTAGGTCAAAAATCAAAAATTTTCCCTAGAGTTGTAAATGTCGCTCGAACCGAATGTAGGCCTACCATAGGGTCCGTATGATCTAAATTAGGCAATAAAATCCATTATCTGATGATCTATTGTTGAATAATATGTTATTTGTACATATATATTGATACGTAATCTGATAAGTAAGTGTAACTTGCATTGCATGAGCATGGTTTGAAATTGTATCATTGTATATACATATCAAATATCTGTTAAATCTGCATCTGCATTGGGGCGGGAATTGTGATAAAGGAGGAAGAGCGGGTAGTTTAATTATCTGCCAACTCTAGTGGCTAAGCCACATATATATATCTAATTTTGGCAATTTATCGCACTTTGATCTGGCAGCTAATCTACAACATTCTGAATGTAACATATAATCACTATGTGGTGTGCAAGGATGAATGGGTACTTGATACCATATTTGGTGTGTAGGGATAGACGGAGATGGTGTGTAGAGGATAGGGGTAGGAAATTTGCATTTGTATCTGATATGATTTGTAACTATATCTGATATATCATGTTTTTATTTTTGTACTTGATTTTGAAAACTATCTAAATACTAAAAACCTGAATACGTATTTGGTACTTTCTGCTAATTGAATATTAAAGTTGCACACTGAGTATGTAAACTCATTTCATCTGTTTGATTGAATTTCAGGTAACCCACAGACTTAGACAGGTCAACGTAGCAGGAGCTCGGTCATGTCCGTTTAATTACTTTATTTTTTTATGAAATTATACTATTGCATATTGCTTGTCGGATTGCTATTTTTAAAGACTGGATTTTATGGTTTGTTTATGATTTTGTAAATAGCTTTGAGCGCTTTAATTTTTATTATTAAAAGTAGGACTTTCTAGAAGTGGTGTAATGTAGCTTTTCAAATTTGGCCATAATGTCCAGGCCATAATGTAGCTTTTCAAATTGTACTTAGAAGAAAAAACTACACTTAGGGCACTAGATCCAGTAGATAGGGCATAAATTAATTTAGAATTTTTGGCTTCGAAGAGTCAACATGTCTTGATGCACTACATGTTGTGTCTCGAAGTAAGGTCATTTATGCCTCAAGACCAACCTCCTATGTTTTCCTATTTTTTCTTCGATGTTTGGATGTCTCGAGATAAGGGGGTTTCTGTCTCAAACCTATACTATTTATAAAATACTTAATTAAATTTTTTCCACTTAATAATTTTGCCCTACAATTCCGTATTTAACACAAAATTTCTCAATTCTAATTTTCAACCTATTCAATAATTCATGATTAAGTGGCTAAGTGTGTGTCATCATTTCCCACTAACTTATAATATGTATATTAAGCTATATGATTAACTATTAATTAAGCTAATAACCTCGCTAATTATCCATATATATACAAAGATAGTGGGAGAGAAGGTTAAAAAATAGTTTCATTTCCTTCTTCTTTCACCGTCCAAGTTGAAAGAAGCCAAGCTATCTCATTCCTCCATTGTCATATCTAGTAGCAAGGAAATTAGTAAGTTTTCTTCTAAATTTTAGTTTAAATCTTCATAAATAATGATAGATATTAAAAAAATCATTATTTATTTTAATGATTTAGTAAGTTTTGGTAAAGCCTTCTATTGATAGAAAGCTTGGGAAATTTTGGGTTTAAAGGTTTAAATTTATGAATGTTAATATTATTTAACGCTATTGGCATTCATGATAAAATTTTAGTCAAAAGTATTCAGATTTAATTTCAGAGTTGATGACGATGCATGACCATCCCGGGACAAAAAAGAATCCAAGGCCATCAACGAATAACTAATCTAGTTTGTGCTCTCATAACTTGAGTTCATTAAATAATTAAAAATATATGTTCGAATTGATATAAGTTTGAGAATGGTTAATTATCACTAAGAATATGTTCGACAGGTATGTGTATACTTGATTGGGTGATTTATGGTCAATTCGTTAAATAAATATATGTGTATATGTTTGATGATATTATATGATTGATAATGACGATATTTTCCTATTAACATTGTCGCATAAAGTCACGGGTATAGTTGGCATGCCATAGGGTCCATATTGATAGGTGGGAGATTCAGCGCTATGTGTGTACATATGTAATATTACTTATTATATACATATGTATAGTTGAGATGAGATAAAAATGTTGAAATGATTCGTGTATGGTATGTTAAAATAGATGCAAATACTGTTAGACAAAACACGTTAGCGAACAAAATAAATTAATTATAAATAAACACATATGAAATAAAATATAAATAGGATGATTTATAATTAATTTCTCAAATACGAAAATCAAATAAAATCATAATAAATAGTCGAAATAAAGAAAAATTGAGATTTCACGAAACGTTGAGGCCTGTAAAACATAGTTTCTTTAAGACAGATTCGGCCACTCCTACGGTACTTGGAGTAACGTTGGCCGAATGTCTCCGAGGATACAACAATAGCAGTGATCAAAGTAGTAGCACCTCTACAACGATCAACGAACGAACAATACATTTTTCTATCATTGGAATGTTTGAAAATACGGAGGAAAAGGAAGAGTTTTTAGAGAAACAGAGTTTCGGCAAGAGAAATTATTAGAGAGTATAAGTGTGTAAAACCCTTCAGAAATCATGGCCTTTTATAGGAATGGAGAGTGTCGGAATTTTGGAAAAAATATCCACAAAATCTGCCATTAAATTAATTTGATTTAAAATTTTAATCAAATTTATTGGAATCAAATCAATAAGATAAGTTTCCATATATAAGTGGATTTTGTTTGCTGAGGAAAATAAATTCGTGTTGGGCTAAAATATCCGTAGGCCCATTTGGGCCTAATCACTTTGGACATTTCGTGCCGCCCACATCGTGCGGGTGCACCCCAATCCGATCGGGTTTGGACCGCACCCCCCTGCGCACGAGGCAGGGTTACAAGCTTAGTCATTCAATTACCTTTCAAGAGGGTTCACATATATAAACACATCTCACACTTTGGTATTTAACCAATGTGGGATCTAAGCCTTTACTTTTCCTCAACAATATTTCCAAGTAGCTTACTTTGAGCATCAATTTCTCATTCATCACTCAACCATTTTGAGCATATGATATACCGTTGTAAAGGTCTCATGGAATAGAATATGAAACCATAATAATATGATTCAACTCTCCACCTTTACCTATTGAGAATATGTCTCAAAGTTCCCATAAAATGCAATTTTTCCAACATATACCATGTGGGTGGATCGAAAATTATATCAAGAAATTAAGGAAAGCATTAATGTAAATAAGAGGAAATGATAAATGATCTATTAGTATATATGTATCCTTGATGTTAATGTGAAATGTTGGTTGTTTAAATTGAGTTATCCTGTTACTTATTTTTATTAGATTTTTATGTTTATAATTGATTCAAGTTATGTTAGCACCACTGAGTAACTATTACTTAGTGCACGGATTTGTTTGTCTCCATGTGCAGGTTGTAGATAGAAGCTATAAATTTTTCACAGTCAAGCATCCAACTCTTCAACTCAGCTCGAAAGCCATTACGATCCTATTTTCTTATGTCTGTATATATATATAAGTTTTGAAGTCATATGACATGTACCTAGGTTGGTTGGTTGGTTTGATGCCTAAGTTAGTTTTAACTGTAGCACCCAAACCCGGCCTAGACGTTACGACCGAATCTAACGTGTCACATCGAAGTGTCTTTCAAAATCAAGGCTTGTTGATAGAGAACCATTTTTAAGTTAAAACCTATTTAGCTTTTATTGCCTGGAAAAAAACATTTGGTAAGTTAACTTATTAAGTTTAAAAAATCACTTATTAAAACGATTGCCATGTTGGTTACCAATGGTTCCTTAATTGATTTAAATCTACGGAAGCTACTCTAATTAAACCAAGTTGAAGTTTGAAAAATGCGTGTTTGTCTTTAAAACAGTTATTATTTTTGAAAACTTATTTGTATCAGTTTGGAAGTTCAAATAAGAAATTAAAAACCCAATCAAAAAGGAATTAAATCCACCAAAGGCCTTATTACATAATCGAGAAACCAATATAAAATTTAAATAACTAAGCCCAAAACAAATTATTAACGAACGTGTGGCCACCTCCGAATCCCTCGTGGCTCCAAATCGTCTAAGGCTGGGGATTACCTGTATAGTTAAAAGAAAGGGCAAGTTTATGAAACTCAGTGTGTAATCCCCTATCGTTCAGTCTGTAATATATGCGGTAACAGTCTAGGCCTGAGCCCTATTCAGCAGCAGTACAGTGTGGGCCTTAGCCCAATTATAGTAACAATGTGGGCCTAAGCCCAATACAGTATCATTATGGTGCAAATATGCAACCCACCCCAATCCAACCAACACACCACCCGTACCAACCAACACACCATGTGGGGATAAAATCGACCCACCCAGCCAACACACCAATATTGCAGCATAGGCGCCAAGACAATCTTGCAGCAGAGCCGCCGCGGTAAAAGTATATATGGTGAAGCCACGATGAATGATGATTGTGGCGAGCCACGATGCTGATGAATGTGGCGAGCCACCAATGCGATCTTGCCTCTATATCAGAATCCCAACCCCATGCAGTATGTCATGTCATAAAGGTTTCGTGTATGCAAAATGTCCTACTCAGTACGGTCACACAAATAATATACATTCATCAGTCAACCTACCTCTAGGGGTAAAATAATCGTTTCCATGCATTAGGGGTAAAATAGTAAATTTGCCTTTTAGGGGTATTTTGGTCATTTTACTTACTTTGGGGTCTCAGTGCAGTTAACGACCTTTTCGAAGGTCTACAGTCGCCTCGAGCGACATAGATAACATATATGGTCAAAACGGTGTAAATGGGCCTAAAGTCCAATATTCAGCCCAAGTGGGCCCACACACTCGTGTGGCCCATCCAGCCCAAATTCAGTCACGGCTATGTGAACTACGTGGCCCAATCCAGTATCTGCCACTTTTCATGGATTTTATCCGTGTGGGGCCCACGAGCCCATTGGGCCCACACGACCCATTTCAGCCCAACGAGGCCCATAATGGCCCAAGAGCACAAGAGTGCTCGTAGTGGTCTCTACAGTTTATCGCCTATGATTTTTGGCTCAATTTACCACACGAGCGATCATACGCTCGTGAGGCCTCAAATGCCGAAGTTTCAGCTTTTTTAGGCTTTTTGGCTTTTGCCGACTCGCAGAAGCGATAGTGTGATTACACACCTATTTACGAAATTGCTCCAAATTCCACGAGCACCCAACCTAGTTTCAAACGAGATCCAATGTTGGTCCTTTTCATCGATAGGGCAAAGCACCCTCTTATTGACGCTTAATCTAAAACACCCTTCTTACCTTGTTTGAATGACGGTGACCTTAGTCCCTCTACGATCGCTGTTCAGAAACGATTACACGCCCTTGTTGATTTCCTAAAATACAATCAAAATCTTTTTAGTGAATGATAGGGCACATTCAGCCTAACCCCAAAGAACATAAGGTAACGCTTTTACCTTAACTGAACGTTGAGAACGAATGTGTGACTCCTCCAAGACCGTTCACACTCCACCACTCCTTGAGGAAGACCCTAGAATCGCAACGAGTAAAGTACATGAAGGAGGAAATAACAATCGATTAGTAAAGGGGTATTCGGTTTTGGAAAAATAAAAGAAGGGCATAGGTGTATTCGGTTTTAAAAAGGAAAGCAGAGGATAGATTTAATCCAAAGGTGAGGAGTATGAACACTTATCGATAGTCAGAACCTCTGCAGTAGATCGACGCAGAGAGGGATTAACAACAATGATATTCGGCCAGACTAGAATAGAAGACGAATAGAAGTTAAGGGGACAAAAGGGAAGGTTCGGCTATGAGAGAAACCGATTGATGAAGAAAAAGGGCAGGAGAGAGTAGGTGCTAGGTTCGGCCAAGAAGAGAAAGAGGATAGCAAAGAAGAAGAGAAAAATGACATAAACGGTTAGAAGGGAATGACACGAGTGGTCAGTTTCGTAGCACAAGGAAAACTAGAGAGAACCCGAATTGCAAAAAGTAAAAACCCCAAATTATCAGCAAGGAAATTCGGTAACTCTCCTATCAACACCCCAAAAGTCGAAACCAAGAAATGACTACAGTCGAAATTGCTCCCTATTTCCCCCTAGCTGAATTCCAATAAAGCCTTAGAGTCCCAATCGGCCACAACACCCTACCAACCTCCCATTTCAAAATTCCTTAATTTTCTCCCCAATCTCCTCCTTGACTTGCTCCACAAATCCCTCCATGACCAGTTCAAACTCCTCTCAACAGTGTTTCAGTCCAACTCTTCTACCTACATAGCTCAAGCAGCAAAATAAACACTCCATTGCGCAACCCAAGACTTGAACCTCAGACCTCTCAGTTACACCACACACCACCTTGCCACTACACCACATGCTCTTTTTTTGTCATAAAACAAGCATTATTACTAATAAGGCCTAAGTTCCAGTGTCCAGGTTCATTTAAGAGAAAACTAAAAATTCTGCAAAAGTCAAGACTTGAACCGAGGCTTCTCACACACCCTCATACACACCCAAACCACTTAGCCATTAAAGCAAACAAGCTTTTTGTATCAAAACATGCAAAATTAAAGACCCTATATTTTTGGGGCGTTACATTAACACATTTGGTAAGTGTCCCATAATGCTTAAGAGGTTGGATTTTATCTTTTGACTATTAGTTAATTATGCTTGTTTATGTTGGTTTCATTATGTGAATTGGTTGGTTAAGTGTTGATGCATGGTGTAACAACCCATTTTTTACTCAAATCGGAACAGTGGTTTCGGTACCACAAATTCAAAGTCAAAATATTTATTTTATTATTTTATTGAAGTTTACAGCATGATAAAATTATTATGTGAAAGTTTCGTAAAGAAATTTTACTGTTTGATTGCTTAATTTGAGAAAAATAACTTAATCGCGTAAAATGCAAAAGTTGCATTCTATTTGTTAAAGGTGTTTAATTGCTATGATTTATTAAACCAAAGGTCCTTATGATGATATTAGACCATTGGTAATGTAAGTGGACAATTATGGCCATCCATTATAAGTTTTTATATGATTATAACCAAGGGTATTATAGTAAATTAGTCATTAATTGATAAATTAGTAAAACAAAAGAAAAATGCTTTCATATTCTTCTTCGTTCCATCGAAACTAGGGCTTGAGAAAGCCATTAAACAAGCTTGAGCATTCGGCACACTCCTAGCTTATTTAAAGTACGATTTTAGCTCGATTTTTGATGATTTCTATGTTTTTGTAATCGTTGCAGCTCAATCTAGCTAGCCCGTACCATAGATTTTTAAATTGTTAAAGATTTTGAGAGTTTCCATTGATGAGTTTATGTGTTCTTTGGTGGTTTAAGTTGAAATATGAATTTTTGATGATAGATTTTCATGTTTTGTAAAGTGATTTTTGACAAAAATGTCAAAAAGGGATTAATTTGTAAATTGGTAAAATTTGGTGGGTGAAAGTGTGAATAAATTGAAAATATGGGCTGCTAGTAACATGTAGTAAATTCGGCTAGCTTAGTTAAGGGTTTAAGTGCATTAATTTGCAATTTTATGTGATAAGGACTAATTTGTAAAAATGTGAAAATTTAGGGGTAAATGTGTAAAATAGCCCTAATATATGTTTTAGACTAAATTGCATAAATAGTTGATTAAATAAGCTAATTTTTTAATATATGTAGATTAAGAAAAGAGGAATCCAGAATTGGATCAGGGGAAAGGCAAGATTATCGAGTAATTAACTCATTTCACCGTTTTCATACTGGAGGTAAGTTCGTATGATTAGAATAGAACTTTTAAATACTTGTATTTATTTGAAATGTATGTATATAATTAAGAAATTGATATACTTGGAATACGAATGCCTATTTGATATAGACTGATAGTTACCGAGCCCCGTTTGAACCGTATGAATTTGTAGGATACGAGTGACATGTCACTAGGGTTACCGTTTTGGTCAAGCTCCTGCATTTGTTACGGACTCACCACAGCTCGTATGAGCTTACCAATATATCAGCTCGTAAGAGCTTAATATTTTCAGCTCGTTAGAGCTTACTATTTCAGCTCAATAGAGCTTACTGTCCATCACCTCAGGAGAAGCTTACTGATCATAGCTCAAAAGAGCGGAAATGATAATGAATTGACGGATTACTAATGTATCTCACACGAGTATCCTTTGAAGTTCTAATGGGTTCAACGGGCATAAATATTGTTATACAAATGAGTGCTGTTATTGAATGAATTATTGATTATATGATTGAGAGTGAAATGTTGAATATGATGTACATGATATATGAATTTGGTATAATACAATGTATTAAGTATTGAGATTGAGATAATGGATGATTAAATGTATTATGTGACTAACTTGTTGATGAATACTTTTGTTAGGCATTTGGATATTGAATTGAGGTTACTTTATTTATTGTCTTGATTATATTACAATTGGTAAGTTTAATTCTGAATTATACGTGCTTACTAAGCTATAAAGCTTACTCTGTTTCTTTTTCGTGTATTATAGTGGTTCGATAACTCACTTGATTCGGATAAAGTCAGAGTTACGCATCACACTATTTAGTTACCGATTGGTAATTTTGAACTTGTGGATATATGTAAATATGGCATGTATAGGCTAGTTATAATGGTGATTGTTATGGTTGCTTGAAATTGAGATTTTGGTACATTATGTGTTATAAGTCTAAGCCATGTGATTTGGACAAACTTGATATTATGTTTTGGTATGTTTTGACAAGTAGTAGATGGAATGGAAATATGCAAATGTGTCTTGTTATATGGTAGTCTTATGAATGGAAAATGTATGTGATATATTATGCATTTGAATTCTATGTTAAAATAAGATTAATATGTGTACGAGATGTTGTGTATTGGCTGCCAAATGAATTGTGGAATGTTGCAATTTATGCTTGTATATGTTAGTAAAAATAGGGTGGCAAAATGGCTAAACCAATGGCCTATTTTTGTCCACACAGGCAGAGACACGGGCGTGTGTCTCAGCCGTGTGCAAGACACGGCTATGTTACACGGCCGTGTGTCCCTTGGTGTTGGAATTAAATTAAAGTCAGTATGCTCCACACGGTCTCACGCACGGGCGTGTGACTGGCCGTGTGGCACAAGTCAGTATACCTCCCTAAATGGCACACAGCCTAGCACACGGGCATGTGACTTGGCCGTGTTGCATAAGTCAGTATACCCTACAGGTTTAGCATGGCCTAGTACACGGTTTGGCATATGGGCGTGTGTGTCCATTTCGAAGGGCACACGGGCTAGACACATAGGCGTGTGGTCGGCCATGTGACCCAAGTCAGTATGTATGCCATGTTTCTACACGGCCTGAGACACGGGCGTGTCTAGAGCCGTGTGAGGCACACGGCCTATTCACACAGGTGTGTGACCCCTGTATAGATGAAAAAAATTTCTAAGTTTTCTAAAAAAATTTTATGTTATCGGTTTAATCTCGAACCACTTCTAAAGCATGTTTAAGGCCTCGTAGGCTCTTATAAGGGATAATATGATTGTGTTAAATGGTATTTGAGTATGAATGCATAGATGTATAAACATTGTATGTTAAATCATGTGTAATGATCGTAATACCTCGTAATCCTACTCCGGCGATGGATACAGGTTAGGGGTGTTACGTTTATTGGTATCAGAGCTACAGTTTAGTCAATTCTAGGACTAACATAGCATATGTGAGTCTAGCTATACATTCCATATATATAAACTGTGATAGTGTGACGACTCCTGACATTTTTAAATGTGTTTTTATATAGTAAATGGATCCTGATCGAGCTGTAGTTGATGAGGTCGAGAGTAACGCGCCTGCTCCCGCGCAAGGGACAGCGCCATCTAACTCTAGACCCGTAACGGGTAGCCAAGGAGGAGAGGCTAAAGAAGCCTTCTTTCAAATGATGAACGAATGGTTCACGCAATACATTCGTACAAACCCGGTTGCTCAACAACCTCCACCCCCACCTATTCCCCAACCGATCCCTGTAGTTCCTCAAGGTATGGATCCTTTGCGATTGAATAAGCCACCTATTGATAAGATACAGAAACACGGGGCTGAAGACTTCAGAGCTACTGTTAGAGATGATCCTGAAAGAGTCGAGTTTTGGCTTGAGAATACGATTCGAGTATTTGACGAACTGTCATGCACACCTGAAGAATGTTTAAAATGTGCAGTATCATTGTTGAGAGACACCGCGTATCATTGGTAGAATACTTTGATATCCATAGTTCCTCGAGAAAGAAATACTTGGGAATTCTTTCAAGTTGAATTTAGAAAGAAATACATTAGCCAAAGGTTCATTGATCAGAAAAGAAAGGAATTTCTTGAATTGAAACAGGGTCGTATGTCAGTAACAGAATATGAAAGAGAGTTTGTACGACTTACCAAATATGCTCGTGAATATGTTTCTTCTGAGGCTATAATGTGTAAAAGATTTGAAGATGGGTTAAATGAAGAAATCAGACTATTAGTGGGGATTCTTGAGTTGAAAGAGTTCGTTGTTCTATTTGACAGAGCCTGCAAAGCCGAAGAGCTTAGCAAAGAGAAAAGAAAAGCATATTCTGAGGCTAGAGACTTTAGAAAAGATTTTATGGAAAATCACAGATCAAGATCAAAGAAATCTAAAGAATATCATCCTCGTTCTACTGCTTCAGCGGGAATTTCAATTAGAGAAAGAGATGTAAGAAATTTCAGCTCTAAACCTCAGACGACATCTGTTGTCAGTGCGGATAGTGTTAGAAATGTTGTACCTGAATGTAAGCATTGCAACAAGCGACATTACGGTGAATGCAGAATAGTGAACAGAGCTTATTTTAGATGTGGATCTCTTGATCATTATCTTTGGGACTGTCCAGAAAATTCTATAGCTGAAAGAGATCAACCAGCGAAAGTGAGTAATACGGCTACTAGAGGGAGACCACCCCGAAACACTAGAAATACGAGTTGTAACCGAGGTGCTACGAGAGATTCTACTGTGAGAATATGAGGCATGAGCACCTGCCCGAGCTTATGCTATCCGTGCACAGGAAGAGGCATCATCACCAGACGTTGTTACCGGTGCTTTTTCTCTTTTTGATACTGATATAGTTGCGTTGTTAGATCCTGGATCAACCCATTCATATATCTATATGAATTTAGTATTTAAAAAGATTTTACATGTCGAGTCTATAGAGTTTGTAATTAAAGTATCAAACCCATTAGGCAAATCTGTGTTAGTTGATAAAATTTGTAAGAATTGTCCTTTAATGACTCGGGGTTACTATTTTTGGGTTGACTTGATGCTTCTACAGTTTGATGAGTTTGATGTGATTCTGGGTATGGACTGGCTAACTACGCATGATGCAGTTGTGAATTGTAGATGAAAGACTATTGAATTGAAATGTCAAAACGGTGAAATTCTTTGGATTGAGTCTGATGATTCGAGTGAATTACCTACTGTGATAGAAATGTATGAAAAAGGGCTGTGATGCATATCTTTCATATGTATTAGATATAAGGTACCTGAATCGAAGATTGAATCTGTACCTGTTGTTTGTGAATTTTCGGATGTATTTCCAGAAGAATTACCGGGGTTGCCACCGATCAGATAGGTTAAATTTGGTATTGAATTAGTACCAACAACACTGATATTGATAGCTCCGTACAGTATGGCTCCAACAAAATTAAAAGAATTGAAAGCTCAGTTGCAAGAATTGACAGATAGAGGTTTTGCACGACCGAGTTATTCTCCTTGGGGTGCAGCGGCATTGTTTGTGAAAAAGAAAGATGGCACAATGAGAATGTATATCGATTACAGACAGTTGAATAAGGTGACTATAAAGAACAAATACCCTCTACCACGGATTGATGATTTATTTGATCAGTTGAAAGGGGCTACAATATTTTCAAAGATTGATTTGAGATCGGGATATTATCAATTGCAAGTTAAAGAGTCAGATGTGCTGAAAATCGCATTCAGAACGAGGTACGGACATTATGAATTACTTGTTATGCCTTTCGAATTAACTAATGCTCCAGCAATTTTTATGGACTTGATAAATCGGATATTCAGACCGTATTTAGATAGATTTGTTGTTGTATTCATTGACGACATTCTGATCTATTCGCGAGATGAATCTGAACATACCGAGCACCTGAGAGTTGTGTTACAAACTCTACGTGATAAGCAATTATTTGCAAAGTTCAGCAAATGTTAGTGTTGGCTCCAAGAGGTTGGATTTCTAGGGCATATTGTTTCAGCTGACGGTATTAGAGTTGACCCGAGTAAGATTTCTGGTATTGTTGATTGGAAACCTCCGAGAAATGTTTCTGAAATCCATAGTGTTCTGGGTTTAGCGGGTTATTACTGAAGATTCGTGAAAGGATTTTCGATGATTGCAACACTGATGACACGACTACTTCAAAAAGATGTGAAATTCGAATGGTCAGAAAAATGTCAGCAGAGTTTTAAACAGTTGAAAGTACTATTAACTGAAGCACTAGTTTTGGTTCAACCTGAATCGGGGAAAGAATTTGTGATTTATAATGACGCGTCATTAAATGGTTTGGGCTGTGTTCTGATGCAAGAAGGAAAAGTTATAGCTTATGCTTCTCGACAATTGAAACCACATGAAAAGAATTATCCGACGCACGACCTTGAGTTGGTTGCAATTGTGTTTGCATTAAAAATTTAGTGACACTACTTATACGGTGAAAAATGATACATTTATACGGATCACAAGAGCTTAAAGTACCTGATATCACAGAAAGATTTGAATCTGCGACAACGAAGATGGCTCGAGTTATTGAAAGACTATGAATTTGTGATTGATTATCACCCGGGTAAAGCTAATATTGTTGTCGATGCCCTAAGTCGAAAATATTTGTTTGTGTTACGAGCAATGAATACCCAATTGATGATTTGTGATGATGGGTCTATTTTAGCTGAATTAAAAGCTAAACCAGAATTTCTTCAAAAAATCTGTGACTCTCAAAAAAAGGATAGTGAATTGCAAGTTAAACAGATTCAATGTGAGAATATCCCTGATTCAGAGTTTCAGATTAGAATCAATGATTGTTTAAGGTTCTAGAATAGAATTTGCATACCGAGAAATTCATAACTCATTCAGAAGATTTTGCACGAAGCGCACCATAGTTGCTTATCTGTTTATCCAGGAAGTACCAAAATGTATAACGATTTGAAACAGTTTTACTGGTGGCAAGGCATGAAACGAGATATATCAGAATTTGTTTCTAAATGTTTGATTTGTCAGCAACTCAAAGTTGAACATCAAGTACCATCTGGTTTACTGCAGCCTGTGATGATTCCCGAGTGGAAGTGGGATAGAGTTACAATGGATTTTGTGTCAGGATTGCCCCTAACTCCGAAAAAAAAAGATGCTATCTGGGTTGTTGTTGATCGACTAACGAAATCTGCTCATTTCATACCGGTACGTATAGATTACTCACTTGACAGATTAGTTGAATTGTATATTTCTGAGATTGTTCGATTGTACTGGGTACCATTATCTATTATTTCTGATAGAGATTCGAGATTTACGTCACGATTCTGGAAGAAACTGGAAGAAGCTTTAGGTACGAAGTTGAATTTCAGTACAGCTTTTCATCCTCAGACTGACGATCAGATCGAAAAAGTTATTCAGATTCTTGAAGACATGTTGAGATGTTGTATTCTAGAGTTTAAGGGCAGTTAGGAAAAATACTTACCGTTAATTGAATTCACGTATAACAACAGTTTTCAAACAAGTATTAAGATGGCACCATACGAAGCTTTATATGGCCGCAAATGTCAAACTCCACTATACTGGACTGAACTAAGTGAGAAAAAGATTCACGGGGTTGAACTGATCAGATAAACTGAAGAAATAGTGAAAACGATTCGCGACAATTTAAAAGCAGCGTCAGATCGACAGATATCATACGCAGATTTGAAACATAAAGAAATTAAATTTCAGATTGGGGACTGAGTGTTTTAAAGGTGTCACTATGGAAAAAGGTTCTTCGATTCGGCCGTAAAAGGAAGTTAAGTCTGCGATTTATCGGACCTTAAGAAATCATTGAAAGAATAGGGCCTGTAACATATCGACTAGCTTTACTGTCAGAACTTGAAAAGATTCATAATGTTTTTCATGTTTCTATGTTACGTCGATATAGATCTGATCTGTCACATGTGATTTCTCTAGTAGATGTTGAGATACAGGCAGATTTGACGTATAGAGAAGAACCGATAAGGATTTTAGCTCGTGAAATCAAAGAATTGAGAAATAAGCGCATAGCTCTAGTAAAAGTTCTTTGGCATAAACACAGGATCGAGGAAGCTACGTGGGAACCCGAGGAAGCAATGCGAAAATAGTACCCTAACCTATTCGCTGGTAAGATTTTCAGGGACGAAAATCCCTAAGGGGGGAGAGTTGTAATAGCCCGTTTTTGAGTCAAATCGGAACAGTGGTTTTGGGACCACAAATCCGAAGTCAAAATATTTATTTTATTATTTTATTGAAGTTTACAGCATGATAGAATTATTATGTGAAAGTTTTGTAAAGAAATTTTACTTGTTTGATTGCTTAATTTGAGAAAAATGACTTAATGGCGTAAAATGCAAAAGTTGCATTCTATTTGTTAAAGGTGTTTAATTTCTATGATTTATTAAACTAAAGGTCCTTATGATGATATTAGACCATTGGTAATGTAAGTGGACAATTATGGCCATCCATTATATGTTTTTATATGATTATAACCAAGGGTATTATAGTAAATTAGTTATTAATTGATAAATTAGTAAAACAAAAGAAAAATGCTTTCATATTCTTCTTCATTCCACCGAAACTAGGGCTTGAGAAAGCCATTAAACAGGCTTGAGCATTCAGCACACTCTTAGCTTAATTAAGGTACGGTTTTAGCTCGATTTTTGATGATTTCTATGTTTTTTTAATCGTTGCAGCTCAATCTAGCTACCTCGTACCTTAGATTTTGAAAGTTTCCATTGATGATTTTATGTGTTCTTTGGTGTTTGAAGTTGAAATATGAATTTTTTTCTGATAGATTTTCATGTTTTGTAAAGTGATTTTTGACAAAAATGTCTAAAAGGGATTAATTTGTAAAATGGTAAAATTTGGTGGGTAAAAGTGTGAATAAATTAAAAATATGGGTTGCTAGTAACATGTAGTAAATTTGGCTAGCTTATTTAAGGGTTTAATTGCATTAATTTGCAATTTTATGTGATAAGGACTAAATTGTAAAAATGTAAAAGTTTAGGGGTAAATGTGTAAAATAGCCCTAATATGTGTTTTAGACTAAATTACATAAATAGTTGATTAAATAAGCTAATTTTTAATATATTTATATCAAGAAAAGAGGAATCCGAAATTGGATCGAGGGAAAGGCAAGATTATCGAGTAATTAACTCATTTCGTCGTTTTCATACTCGAGGTAAGTTTGTATAATTAGAATCGAAATTTTAAATACTTGTATTTATTTGAATTGTAAGTATATAATTAAGAAATTGATATACTTGGAATACGAATGCCTATTTGATATAGACTGGTGGTTACCGAGCCCAGTTTGAACCGTATGAATTCGTAGGATACGAGTGACATGTCACTAGGGTTATCGTTTTGGTCGAGCTTCTGCATTTGTTGCGGACTCACCACAGCTCGTATGAGCTTACCGATATATCAGCTCAAAAGAGCTTACTATTTTTAGCTCGTTAGAGCTTACTGTTTCAGATCAATAGAGCTTACTGTCCATCAGCTCAAGAGGAGCTTACTGATCATAGCTCGAAAGAGCGACAATGATAATGTAACACCCAATACCCGAATCCAAGACCAAGACTGGATACGGGACATTACCATGCTTGAACTCACTTAAAAATGTACTTACGGCTATAAAATTTCGTTCCAAATTAAAAACTTCTCTTTCTCAGTCTATTCATACCTTTCATGGGCCTACGATGCCTTAAACACTTGTCTAAAAACTTTCGGAACATATTCAGAAACTTTTCTTTAGAGCAGGGGTCACACGCCCATGTTGTATGAGGCACGCCCGTGCACCCCTAAAACATGCCTGTGTCTTTCACCCGTGGTGGATACTGGAAAAATACAAACGGCCTGGACACACCCGTGGCCCCAAACCGTGCCTAAAACCTCAGCATTCTGCCAATGCCCCACGGCCAAGGCACACGCCCGTGCTTACCACCCGTGGTGCACACTGACTACCTTAACATGGCCTAGAGTCTAAACACACGCCCGTGTGACTGGTCCGTGGTCTATTCTGACTTAAGATACAATGGTGCAGGGTGCACACGGCCTAGATACACGCCCGTGTGTCCATCCGTGTGGGCACTTAGAGGCTATTTACCAAGCCAATTGCCACCCTGAAATCAAGACTAAACTCAAGCTCAATTCAGCAACTCAAGTATTACATCATTTATGAACAATACAACATGCTTCATTGATATTAATAACATACATACTTAGTCAATCTTGGCCAATCACTTAGTCATTTACAAAAGAATAATAAACTTGATAGCCCATACTTTTGCCCTTTCTACGACATATACTCAAAATGAAACGTTTCCTATACATGCCATACTTAATGTAATTTCAACTTAGCTATACCAAAATAAGGATTGATAGTGTTCTTCGAGCTCTGACTTCAACGATCCACAAGTTAGTTTGGCGGGACTACATAGAAAGAATGGATAAAAGACGTAAGCATTTAGCTTAATAAGTTTGCATAATATTCATAGCAACATACTTGCTTAATATAAACCATTTGACATCAACAATGGTATCATAAATTTTAGCTATAAAGCTTACTTACTCATGCTTGATTTTTCATATCTCATGAAACTTACTAGTCTCATACTTGGGAGGTAAACAAGGTACATGTATCACTTGATCACATTGTTCAGCATACTTTAACATAATAGTCATAATCTCTGATTCATCATTCGCAACATGAATAATACTCATTTTCAACTTTATAATAACTTTGCTTACTCAACTTTCTTGCTATCTCACTTTAACTTTACTCATTTGCCCGATGAATTTCTGCGAATAATCGAGGATACTAAATCTCTTCACATGAACTTAATGCCAAAGCCATATTCTAGATACGGTCTTACATGGAATATCTCATCTTGGTTTTGAGGCCATGTCTTGACGTGGACTTATACGAAGTCTTTCTTGTTCTCACCAATGCCATGCCTTGGCTTGGACTTACATGGGATCTCTTTCTCTTGATATCTTTTCAATGCCAAGCTTTCCTTGGACTTACATGATAACTTGTTCAATGCCAAGCTTGCCTTGGACTTACATGATAACTTGTTCAATGCCAAGCTTGCTGAAACACCCCAAACCCGGCCCACGAGCTTTGACCAGATTTGGTATGTTCCTCAAGTAAATCGGTTCAAAATTCTTTTGTTACTTAGGAAAAACTTGTATGATTTTTAAAAAAATATTGTTTGGGTTGGGCTTGAGTTGAAAACAAATTTATCTTATGTTAAAACCCATTTATTTAAGGTGACAAAACATTTAGAGTTAATTTTAAAAAGGAATTTACTTAAACTTTAATTGATAAAAATCCATAAACATAATAAATAAAAGA
This sequence comes from Gossypium sturtianum, assembly GCA_025698515.1. Lineage (NCBI taxonomy): Eukaryota > Viridiplantae > Streptophyta > Magnoliopsida > Malvales > Malvaceae > Gossypium > Gossypium sturtianum. The sequence goes on along the minus strand of CM046951.1, from coordinate 73,764,972 downwards.
AAAATAAAGTAAACCACAATGGCCTTATTATATCAATGATCCCAAAGTAAAACTTAAAATACTTAAAATAAATTGAAAGTCCAAATCATAAATTTCTTGCTATGCATGGCCACCTTTAAGCTCCTACCGACCCGGTCCATTCTTCGCTCATCACTGAAAAATATTCCCCAAGCGGGGTGAGTCAACAGACTCAATGTGTACACAACACTAAGTCATAATAGAATCAGGCATGCAAATGATACACATTCAAATCATAGAATACAATTAATGATGCATTCCCAAACCCAAACCTAATTAACCATCCACTACACACCACCCGCACCGCCGGTCCACACCGTGGGACTACTAAGTCAACCCTCCATCCGCTACACACCATCGAAGGCGATCAGCTGCGATCGACGTGCTCATCGCCCATATAATTTGTGTCATTAGACACCATATTCAAATAATGTAACCGAAGTTACCAAATTCGAGATAATGTAACGAAGTTACCATATTCAAATTTTGTGACCGTAGTCACCATATTCCGTTGGTGAGACCGAAGTCAACACCTTCTTCCCCTTTCACATAGATCCCGAATGCCCCATAAATTTTATATCATGCATAACATACTTAATTTCTCATTATTCACATGTTAACAATATAACATATTCGTAATCCTATCGAAAGTAGGAAACGTACCTGAGTACTTTTACCACATTTGTGGTACTTAGCCATATTCACATTCTTATGCATATTCATATATTAAAATAATTGCCATATGATATATTGAAAGTTAGTGTGAGTACACACCTGATTGGCTTAATAGATTCCTTGAAATCCCGAAGAACGATCTACCGATCTAAAGTTTAGATCTGTTAATTCCTATATTCGGCCCATCATACAAAAACACATTAATAACCTTTTCGATTTTAAAACCAAATCCCAATAGGAATGGTATTACTAATACTTACCTTGTTTACCGATTGGATTGATCAAGTTCCCAAAAATTACTAGTATCCCTTTTCCTTGAAATCGGCTAACACTAAATCATGTAATTTTGTCAGTTTCTGACTTTTGGATCAATGAAAAATAATTCTAAATACCAAAAATAAGCCTTGGCCGATTAGATCTATGTACCTACCTTACGCTTTCCAAATCTGAAGAGGATTCCTTGCCCTATATGTCTGTCGAAATCTTCATGTTAGATTTAATCTAACATATACATCATAACCTTTAATCAAATAAATTTATCTTACCTTAGATCCTTGATCCTTATATTCGATGAGTTGTAGACCCCTTTAGATGTCGTAGTTGATTGCTCCTTTACTTAGAATCAACAAAGATTTGGCTTTGACAGAGAAAGCAGAGAAGAAAATAGAAGAAGAGGAGATGGATTTTGCTTAAAGAAAAATTCGGCGAGAGAGGGGAGAGAGAGCTAGGAAAATTTCGCACAGAAGAAGAGAAAGCAAAAGTTGATGAGTAGCCCTCCCGCCTCCTTTTATAGCCGAAATTATCAGCCTAGGAGTCCCTTACTTGGCCACCACTCCTCTTTTTGATAATATTATCTCTTTTATTTAAAAGATAAAAGCCTTTAATCCATCAATTATCTCTTCAATTTTCTTAAAAGAAAATCATTTATTTATCACTTATTATTCACATATTTATGCAAATAAAACTCTTCCTTTTCTAGAAACCCATGCCGTCCACCTCGGCCTTATGGAAGCAAAAATAAAACTTATTTATTTGCTTCTCAAGTGACTCGAACTCAGGCCTATTTCCTGCATGTGACGCCACTTCCTTAGGCCCTAAGTGGCATCTTTCAGTGCCACTTTTCCAAGCTTTGTTTGTGTGTCAAACTTCTCCAACTTTTCCTTTTAAGGCCCTCTAGCCCTTATTTCCTATTTTGAACTTTAAAATTTGACATTTCGGCATCATTTCTAAGTTTCCTAAAATTTTCGATCGGCTCTGTTTGCTGACCATTTTCTTACATTTCCAGGTTTCCCGAAATGTTCAGGTTTCCAAAATGTTCATTTCCATTTCTATGCATTTCTAGAATTCCAAAAATACCAAAAATTTATTCATAGTGCTTAAGACTTGTCATTTCGTACAATTAAACTGAAAATGCATAGGCCCTTTCGAGGATGTTACACTTGCCTTGGACTTACATGATAACTTGTTCAATGCCAAGCTTGCCTTGGACTTACATGATAACTTTTTTGATTACCGATGCCATGCCTTGGCTTGGTCTTATACGGACTTTCTAATCTCATGTGGTAGATCGAGTATCCTGGGAAATTCCATCTTCAATCGGGACATGCTCGTATTTAATCTCATTGATTTCTTTGTTTAACAGAACATTAAGCATTCCATGATAATAATGTACATTATACTAAGCAATTCAATGATAGAAATCATAAAGCTTAGAAATCACACAAACTTACCTCAATATACAAAATGTATGTAGATATGCAATTTAGTCCTCGACTTTGTTCTTGCCTCGGTTTCGATCAGGGCCGTTTTCTTGATCTATAATCATAAATAGACCATTTAATACTCACATCGACTAAATTGACTCTTTAATCATATTTTGGCAAAATTACTATTTTGCCCCTAAACTTTCTCATATTTGCACTTTTGCCCCTAGGCTCGTAAAATGATTTTCATTCAACTTTCTTAAACTTCATGCTTAGCTAATTATTTTTCTCTACTATAACAATCATCAATTCTCATTATTTCTAGTATGTATGACCAATTTTTATAACTATTACAAATTAGTCCATACTATCATTTTTCATGAAATTCATTAAGGAAAAGATGTTTATCTAACATCAAACTCTCATAATCTTCCATAAAAAAATCATTTAACAACCATGTCATTCATAGGTGAATTTTTGAACATGCATCTTAGCTCATTATATAGCTAAAAATAGTTAGTTCATAATACGAGAACTTTAAAAATACGAAGAATGTTAAAAACGGGGCTAAGATGAACTTACTAGCAAGCTTGAAAAAAAATGAAGAACCCTAGCTATGGAGTCTCCAAATTTTCGGCAATGAGAGGAAGAAGATGAATAGATTTTTATCATCTTTTTCCTATTTTAATCATTTATTAACCAAATGACCAAAATGCCCTTCTCTTTAAAATTTTCATAAATACTAACTCATGTCCAATTTTGTCCAAAAATTACATTTTGGTAAAATTGCTAATTAAGTACTTCTAATTGATATTCTAAAGCTATTTCATACAAAAAGCTTCTAGAAACTCATATTTTGCAACTCTTGCAATTTAGTCCTTTTTGGACCAAACAACTTCAATTTAACGAAATTGCTTCATGAAACTTTCACACTAGCATGAAAACATGGCATAAACCTTAAAACTCATGATTTCACCTCGGATTCGTGGCCTCACACCACTATTCTGACTAGGCCCTAAATCGGGCTGTTACAGATAATGAATTGACGGATTACTGATGTTTATCACCCGAGTATCCTTTGAAGTTCTAATGGGTTCAAACATCATAAATACTGTTATACAGATGAGTACTGTTATTGAATGAATTATTGATTATATGATTGAGAGTGAAATGTTGAATATGATGTACATGATATATGAATTTGGTATAATACAATGTATTGAGTATTGAGATTGAGATAATGGATGATTACATGTATTATGTGACTAACTTGTTGATGAATACTTTTGTTAGGCATTTGGAAATTGAATTGAGGTTACTTTATTTATTTTCTTGATTATATTACAATTGGTAAGTTTAATTCTGAATTATACGTGCTTACTAAGCTATAAAGCTTACTCTGTTTCTTTTCCGTGTATTATAGTGGTTCGATAGCTCGCTCGATTTGGATAAAGTTGGAGTTACGCATCACACTATCCAGTTACCGATTGGTACTTTTGAACTTGTGGATATATGTAAATATGGCATGTATAGGCTAGTTATAATGGTGATTGTTATGGTTGCTTGAAATTGAGATTTTGGTACATTATGTGTTATAAGTCTAAGCCATGTGATTTGGCCAAACTTGATATTACGTTTTGGTATGTTTTGACAAGTAGTAGATGGAATGGAAATATGCAAATGTGCCTTGTTATATGGTAGTCTTATGAATGGAAAATGTATGTGATATATTATGCATTTGAATTCTATGTTGAAATAGGATTAATATGTGTATGAGATATTGTGTATTGGTTGCCAAATGAGTTGTGGAATGTTGCAATTTATGCTTGTATATGTTAGTAAAAATAGGGTGGTAAAATGGCTAAACCAATGGCCTATTTTTGTCCACAAGGGTAGAGACACGGGCGTGTGTCTCAGCCGTGTGCGACACACGGCTATGTTACACGGCCGTGTGTCCCCTGGTGTTGGAATTAAATTGAAGTCAGTATGCTCCACACGGTCTCACACGGGCGTGTGATTGGCCATGTGGCACAAGTTAGTATACCCCACTAAATGGCACACGGGCGTGTGACTTGGCCGTGTTGCATAAGTCAGTATACCCTACAAGTTTGGCACGAACTAGTACACGGTCTGGCAAACAGGCGTGTGTGGCCATTTTGAAGGGCACACGGGCATGTGGTCGGCCATGTGACCCAAGTCAGTATGTATGTCCTGTTTCCACACGGCCTGAGACACGGGCGTGTCTGGAGCCGTGTGAGGCACACGGCCTGAGACACGGGCGTGTCTAGAGCCGTGTGAGGCACACGGCCTGTTCACACGGGCGTGTGACCCCTGTATAGATGAAAAAAATTTCTAAGTTTTCCAAAAAAAATTTATGTTATCGGTTTAGTCCCGAACCACTTCTAAAGCATGTTTAAGGCCTCGTAGGCTCTTATAAGGGACAATATGATTGTGTTAAATGGTATTTGAGTATGAATGCATAGATGTATGAACATTGTATGTTAAATGATGTATAATGATAGGTAATACCTCGTAATCCTACTCCGGTGAAGGATACGGGTTATGGGTGTTACACATGGAATATTATAATTTATTGATATTTGAATGTGTTTAGATGGGTTAATTCGATTATTATGGTTTTAGGTAAGTTTTGGTTCAATTGGCTAAAGTTTTGGACACTTACAATTGGGAAATTTTGTCCATTTGGTCATTAAGTCTCAAGATAAGAAGAACATGTCTCGAGGCCGTTAGAAAAAATTTCTCTTAATTTTTTCATTCAAGAACTTGATGCCTCGAGACGTAACTAGTTAGTCTCGATACAATTTCTCTTAAGTCTCGAGACAAGTGGCCTTTCTCTCGAGATAGAAATACATCGAAGCTAAATTAATTTTTTGCCCTGTTCCAAGTCTCAAGACAAGAATCCCTTGTCTTGAGACATTCAAACATTGAAGTAAAAATAGGAAAACAAGGGAGTTTAGTCTTAAGACATAAAGGACTTTGTGATACATGCACGGATGGGGTGAAATTTATTAAATTTCATTCACCGAAGCTGCCAATTTTCAAATTTGGGAAATCATTAGACTTGCGATGACTTTTTGGATGGGATCCAGGCATTTCATGGTAAGATGTCTTCATGGAATTTGAAGCTCTATCTCTTACCTTCGAAACGCACTTTGAATCACTCAATTTTGAGTTCGAGAGCTCAAGTTATAACTATTTTAGTGAAGACTGCACGAGCAAAATTTCTAGACGGGATTATGATGAGAATTATGAGTTTTGGGCTTTTAATTCGAATTTAAATCATATTGGGTTTGAGTTTTAGGCTTAATTTTTATTATATATGAGTTCAATATTGTATTTATCAACTCTTATTATATTATTATTATATTATTCTGAATTTTTAATAATTATTAAGTAGTTTTAAGTTATTTAGGAGTTTTATGTCAACAAGAAAGTTTAGTTTAAAACTACTTCTTATTTAGATAAATTAGAGTTCTAGTATACTTAAGAGTTTTATTTAGATTTATTTAGCTAGCCTATATATAGGTCTTTGCATTGTACACAAATCAGACAATTGTTTTCATTAATAAAGTTTTCAACTCTTGGAGTTTGTTTCTTTGTGTAAGATTTCTTTCTTGTGATTTTTAGAAGTAGTTTTCTTCTCGATTTTCTTCAAAGAGTCGTGGAAATTCATTCTTCACCCTTCAATTTGTCAAGGATTATTTTTTGGAGGGTTGATTAGAGCCATTAATTGAGTTTGTTTGGATTTATATCTCAAAGGGTTCAATTGGACATTTATCATTCTATCCATCATATCCATCGATTTACTCATCCATCTTCCACTTTGTTCTTTTTTAATTTATATTTCCTATTTTTTTATTTTTTTATTTTTTTATTCTAAAATTTCTTCTTTTACTATTTTTGATTTTTTTATTACTAAATTTGTTTATTTCTTCTTTTCAGATCATATCCAAATCTTTCCTTCTTAAGTCAAACAACTTGAATTTGATCTTTCTTCCGCTTCCTCCTCATTCCGTATCACTTTGCCTCAAGACACAACATGTAGTGTCTCAAAATATTTTAACTTCAAAGCTAAAATTCCCAAAATAATTTATGACCTGTCTTGAAACATGGAGACCCTTGTCTCGAGACATAAGTTGAAATTTGACATTTGAGTTTGGATTCGAGTCCTAACTTTGATATTAACTCATTTTAACCTCGTAAATAGATGAAATTGATTCTTATGTACTACGAATGTTATTGTTTGATCATAATGAATAGGTTTGTTGTTGAGAATGATGAGTAAGAATTTAATTTTGTGAATTTATGTCAAGTTAGTCTGAGTTGCTTCGGCAACGTAATGTGATGTCACACATTCAGATCCGACGATCGAGTCGAGTGTGGGGTGTAACATTTCGTGGTCTTGAGACATGTCTACATCAAAGAAAAAAATATTTAAAAAAAGAGGCATGTCTCGAGACATGGAGTTCCTTGCCTCAAGACACAAGACGAAAATTTGAATAAAAGAGTTTGGATTTGAATTCTAACTATGTTATAACCTCCATACATCTTTTAAATATATAGCATGATATTAAAGTGCATTTATTGAATTGATTTGTGTGCATAAAATGAGAATGTATGAGAAATTATTTATTTGAATTTCATGTTGTTGTCATTCGTGATTGATCGAGTTGCTCTGACAACGTAATGTGATGTCACGCATTTGGATCCAACGATCGGGTGAAGCGTGAGGTGTCACAAGATTGGTTAAATGAAATTCCATAGTTAAATTATTATTTTTTGTATTGTTTTCCTCAATGGTTTTTGTCTGAAAAGTAAAATGAACAAAAGCATATATTGATTCATTGATTACCTATGGTTGAACTAATACTAATTTGCATCATAGGGATGGATTATGATGCGGGAACACAACTGATATTAATAGGTAATCTAAATAGTCTATAATTTAAGGAATAAAAATGAGCAATTGATTCAAGGGACTATTATGTTGTCTGTCAAGTCCATTTGGTGAGGTATCTGGTCTTGAGTATTAGAGCGGATGACTACCAAAAATATAAAGACATAGTTGTGGTTGTCTGGATTAACAATACATTGGACATGACCCAAGTTGAATTTATCCTAAATTTGTTTATGGATTTATTCACTTGTGACATTCATATTGTAGCTTACCTCAATCTTGAGTAAGTGATTGACTATGTGTATGGAACTTATATACTTTGATATAATGAAAACACATGCTCAATTTGTAAAAGAGTCAAAAGCTAGTATGTTGGGTATGTGACTTATGTATAACATGACTTCACTTACAATAGTGGAATTCATAACTTGGTCAAAGAGTAATGATATCTTCTCACTAGCATTGCATAGGTTATGAAAAAGGAACATGGTCATGGGTCTTTCATCAAGGATAAATGATTTTTATTACCATTTGTTAGTAATTTTTTTCATTGTGGAAGATGTAATAGTGACCATAAGATAAAATAGAATTATATTGGGTGAACGGATTTAACCTAAAGAGAATAAGGATATCTTATAAAGGGTAACACACTAATGACAATGTCATCGGACAAAGCATAAGTCTAAGTTGCTAACAAAAGAATTTGCCCCAGGATAGAAAGTTTTGTTGTTCAATTCAAGGATGAAATTGTTCCCAAGCATTGGATAAGGCCATTCAAAATTGTGAAAGTCTTTTTTAATGGTGCTATAAAGATCTAACAAAAGAATGAGAGCAAAGCTTTCGGGTGAATGATCATAGATTTAAGCCTTATCTTATATTATAGGTGGCTTTGATGAGGCGATGGATGTGCACCTACTGAAGGGTGTCAAAGAAGGGAGTACTGTAATATTTTTTTTTATAACTCGTAAATTTTGTAGGTTAGGGGTAGTATAAACTTTTAGGAAATAATATAGTTAACTAAGATATGTTTTTTAATTGCATTCTTGATTATTTGCATTGGGAAAGATGGGGAATAAATACTTCTTTGCTAAATATTGATTATTAAATAATTTGAGTATAGGTTAAGTCGTTTGTTGTATTGTTCTTTGAATTTTCATACATCAACCTAAGCCTCATTACAAGCCTATTAAGACTTAGTGATTTTTTTTTTTACATAATTGGAACCCGTTTAAGAGAAAAGTACTAGAGAATGAACTTATTAATTCATGACAACCATTTTTTTATTACTTTTTCAATGTAATAATGAGATTGTACAACAGGTAATTTGCACACACGAGCACAAAAGTTTCATTATCTTAATCCTTTCTATCTATGTGAATTTTGTGGAGGCTATAAGTGCCACTAATAGCATTTTTAACTTCTGTTTTTAGTTGTTTTGCTTAGGGATAGCAAAAAATGTGACTCTGGGCTATGATGAGTGAATATTTATTACATATTTTATATCATAATTCACTCACCTTTGCATTGCTTCAAAGTAAATTTTACAACTAGTTGCAAGAAAATGAGTCTTAGATTATTTTTAGTGTTTTAAGGTTATTTTTAATACTTTTTTATATGCTTTTTGTTTAAAAAGCTTTGTCAAGGTCTTTTGTAGGCAATTGAATCAAGTTCGAGAGAAAAAAGTGAATTCAAAAGAAACGGAGCAAAGAAAAGAGCCGAAAAATGAAAAATTCAAAACTACCTAAGAAGGCCACATCTTGGTTTTCTTGCGCCACAACCTTAGTCTGATTTCCACCATTTAATTTTTACTTTATTTAATTAAGGCATTTTGGTCTTTCACCCTAGGTCGTGATTTTGCCTTAAAAAAGCCTTGTATGAAGCAAAAGTTTACATTTTTCTAGAGGAGGACGATTAGAAATAGATAAAGAGTTTACAATAAATGTTTTAAAGTTTTATTTAGTTTTTATAGTTTATAGCCATTGCAACATTCAACTCTCAATTCGCTTGAGGGTTGCATCTACTTTTTCAGAAATTATATATATTATTAAGTTTTGGTAATTTTTATCTAATTCTTTGGTCACTCCCGCTCCTTTTATAGCTCATAACTTTCCTATGAGTAGGGTTCAAACATTTTATTTAGGATCATTTGATTTTCTCTAAATTTTCTTTATCATTTTCTCTCTAAACTCACTACAACAATTATAGACTTCACCCTTCTTAGTCACATATGTCTTACATTACTACAGGCTACCACCACGCTTATGTTTTCAAGACTTGTTTCAATCATTTCTTTCCATCATCTTTCTACAGCACTTCAGTTTATTGGTTTGTAATGTCTTCTTATTTAAACAAAAGAACTCTCTACAACCACAAAATCAAAGTTGATGGAATTTCAGAAAGTATATAGTATAATGTTGATGTATTGGTTTGCATCATATGATGACAAATACATCATGGAATGCCTCTCCATTAAAGAGGTAAAGGTTAGTTTTAATGCTACCTATGATGACTTATGAAAGGAGGCTGTTATAAGGGATTATGAAGGGTTTGTTTTAGGCTATATTGCGCTTGAATTGGAGAGGGTAATAGATCCTAAAATGGCAAAGTTAATTACAATTGGTAAAGGATTAGAGGTAACATATCAAATGGGACATAGGACAATCACTCCTAGTTGCCAACATGGAAGATTTATCCTAATTTGGTCACATTCTTCAAAGAGAAGCAAACATTATTGCTCATTCACTAGCTAAGTTTAGACTTTGTTGTTAGGAGGACGTGTACTAGTTAGAGGAGTATCCTTTTTTTATTTACCAAGTTGCACTCACATATGCTGTTCATCTTTAGTTTATAATAAAGCAATTTTTTCTCTTCTTTTTTTAATGAAAAGAAACTTTATTTGAGTGGTATAAAAGTAGAGATAAATAAAATTATAATATTTAAGGTTTTTTTAACATTGTTTTAATGTTAGTGGCATATATGGTTTTGAGCATAAAGTCAGTCTTTTTTCTGAACATGAACTCTTGACACCTGCATCGCCCAACAGCATTAGTGCCATATTTGGTACAGAACTTTTGAAATTGGTTATCCAGCATGAAATTTCAATTTTTGAGTTTTTCTTAATTAAATAACACTATATAAAATGAAGGTGGAAGCGCCTTCCTTTTATTGGCACGCGAATGATCATGATTTGCTTTCTTTTTTTTTTTTTTTTTTATTCTTTGCATTATAAAAAATAATTAAATTTTAATTTTGGTTCATGATATATTTAAATTTGAAATTTAATTTTTATATTTTTATAATGTTATTAGTCTAAATAATTAATACTGTACTTTTCTATTAAAATGATATATGATTATAAATTATTTGAAAGCAAATTTTTAAATTCGTTAAAGGATTAAATTCTTGAAAGTAAAAGTAAATACTTAAAAATTACAGAAAATTCAAGTTTTCTTCTATTATATCAAGGATTTAATAAATATATTTTCAAATTTTAATAATTAGAAGAAATTATTCAAATCAAAATCTTTATTTGAATAATAAATATCTTATAATTAATTTCCGTATTTTTTGCCACTAATTAATTTCCATATTTTGAGATTTAGTTATTATATTTAAAAAGTTTTTCTTCTTACTTTTTTATTCAAAAATCTCAAATTAGTCATTAAAATCATAACTAGTTCTGTCAAAATTTATCAAAATGAAATTTTGATTAGGCTATCATCATATAACACGGTATATGATTGACAAAAAATAAGTTGATAAATTTTTACAGAAACTATCAACAATTATAATGATTGAACTATGATTTTTAAATTGAAAAAGTAAGAAGATAGTATTTTTAACTTTTAAAGTGTAGGGATTATATCTCAAATTCTATACAAGTACAGAGACTAATAGCATATTTTAACCAATAATAAATAAAATATTTCAAAAATATTTCGGTAATAAATATAGGGTTAATATTTGATGCAATGTCGGTATACAAAACTCATGTACCATCAGTTAATAATAAAATGACACATTAACAATGATGTAAAAAAAAAAATATTGAAGGATTTGAAAGTAAATACTACCAACTTTATTAAACACTAGAAATTTTATCACACGCTTATGTGTATGGAAACCACATAATATAAAACACAAATATGTGTTTAAAAATAATATATAATAAATAATGAAACATATGTTTTGGAGCTAATTAATAATAACATATGAAATATGTACAATATTAAAATAGAAAATAGATTAAATTATGAGTAAAACGAAATTTAAACACAAAAATAAATCAGATAAAAATACTAAATGAATACAATTTTTTATCAAGGTGTTCTCACCAATCTTGAGTTGGTGTCGAGTTAATTTGTGATACCAACTCAATCAACATTATTATTAATATATACAAATCTATAAAACATATATATTAAAGTTTTATATAAAAACTAAAAAAATACTTTAATTCAAATGATAAAAAAAAATTATATGTATGGTGTCCTTGGTTTAAATCTCATTATGTATATTTTTTTTCTAATTTATAAAAATGTAAAAAGTAAAAAACACCCACATAATCATATAACTTACTTTGCAAATAAAATATTTTTTTATAATTTCCTAATTGATTTAAGACTCGGTTAATAGGTGACACCAACTTAGTAAAATCCTTTATAAAGAGTATAGATAGTTAATGAGTTTTACATTTTAGGTTTTGGTTTTGGTTTTTGGATTACGAATTTGAAGTTTGGGGTTTCAAATTTTGAATTTGATATTTTTCTTCTATTTATGTTTAATGACTACAATTAATATTTATTTTTAAACCTTTGAATATTTTTTATTGAGTTGGTGTTACAAGTTAACTAGATATGTAATGACGCGATTTCCAATAGTGTCGAAAAATATGGTTCCGAAACCTCATTTCCGTAAATTCGGCCCGTAAATATTAAATTGGAATATTTATAAAGTTAGTAAAAATATATATTGAAATTCAGTTAAGTAATTTAGCCAAAAAAAGTAATTAATTAAGACTTAGGGACTAAATTGTAAATGTCCAATCGCTATAGAGTTTTAATTAAGAAAAGACTTGATGACCTAGATAGAAATTATCCAAGGGACTAAAATGGTTAGTAAATCAATTTTGAATAATGGAAAGTGGATGATGATGGTGGTGGTGGATATCATTAAGCTTAATTAATTGGTAATGAAGGTAAAATTAAATTATAGTTAACTAATTAACTAATGATTAGTTATAAATTAATCTAAGTATGAAGGAAAAAAATTAGTGGATAAAGATGAGAAAAACCATCACCTTCATCTTCCATCCACCGTCCACCATTTTTAAAAGAAAGAAGAAAGCTTTGAAACTTTTAAGCACTCGATCACTATTACAAGTAAGTCCCTAAGCTATTTTTCTTTAATTTTTATAGATTTATGATCATGGGATATTGATTTAGCTAGCCTATGTATCAATTTGTTCAATTTTTGAGATTTTAGCAAGTTGCCATTGTTGACAAATTGAAGAATTAGACTTGAAATTTATAGAAATTAAGCTTAGGTTATGAAACAGACTAAATTGTAAAGCTTAATATGTAACACCCCAAACTCGGCCTAGACGTTATGGCCGAATCTGGTGATGTCACAGGGATTGAGTTTTGAAAATAGTGTTGTTTCGATGAATCATCCAAGTTTTATAACTATTATTGATAACGTTATTTAAATAATTCATTTACCAAAATAATATTTGCAGCGGAGGTTTTAAAACTGTCATATTTGAAAAAAAAATTCAGTTCGTACTTTCGGAAAATCCTTTGATTTCGTAAAACCATAATTTTAGTCAAACGTCGCTATAAAAGTTAAAACATAACCAAAACCAAATAAAAATTTAAACAGTCCCGAGAGTCCAACAATTATAAAACTCCCAGAAATAATTTGAAATTAAATAAAACCATTATTTAAAGTCAATTCACAAGCTTGTGGTCACCGTGAGACTCCGTCGCACCGATCCGCCTAAGTCTGTGGATTACCTGACAAAACAGACAAATAGAAGTGAGTTTACGTAAACTCAGTGTGTAACCCAACAGAATTAAGCATCCAAACATACAGATTTATAAACACAGTCGGAAGCAGATACAATTCTAGATTCAGAATCAGATCTAGAAGTAGACATGCATAAATCCTACCCCCATTCTCTACACACCATCTCCGACCATCCCATCACACCATGTGGGGTTAAAAACACCCACCCATCCCTACACACCAACTTGTGCCATTAAGACACATATCAGAATATATGTAGCCATGCTGCCAGAGTAAAGGTGATTAACGCCGATCAGAATACTTCCTCCTCAAATACAAATCCCACCCCAAATCATATACAGAATTATCAGATTAAACATGCTCGACATGCTTTTAAACAAATAACAGATATACATATGGCAGTACAGTCAGGCATACATTTAGTATCCTACTCAAATTAGTCTATCAGAGTATCATAACATTCAAAATAGGGTTTAAATAGCCCTTACTAACCCTACAGTAGGCCCACAGTCGATCGGAGCGACCCGTGCGACCCTAGGGAAAATTTCAGAATTATGGGCCCACATGCCCGTGTGGCCCGCACGCCTAAATTGGCCTTTGCCCAAAGTCCACACGCCCGTATGACATGCCCATGTGGGCCCACACACCCAACTTGGCCATGCCCGTGTGGCCCACACGGCCACACTGAATGTAACACCCCTTACCCGGGTTCTACGCAGGAATCGGGCCCGAGGCGTTACCGAACTCAAACCACTTGATCGCCACTTAGGCTTGTCATAACTACTCTCTTAAGTCATCTCAATAACCTCATTCTCGACTTACGAGGCCTCACTCATACACACGAGGGCTCTCGAGACTAAACCGGAACTTTTTCCAATCTTAAAAATTTTCTCTTTTATACAGGCCTCACACGCCCGTGCAAGATTAGACACGCCCGTGCATGGACACACACGCCCATGTCCCTAGACCGTGTCTAAAAACTCAGTATTCTGCCAATTTGCCCACGGCCAAGGCACGCCCGTGCTTCCCAACCGTGGTGAATCCTGACTTCACACACACGGCCTCAAAGCCTAGTCACACGCCCGTGTGGCTAGCCCGTGGACTATCTTGACTTAAAATGTTAACATGGGGGCCTTGCGGCCACAAAGACACGCCCGTGGGCTGACTGGCCGGCGCACACATGGCCTAGACACACGCCGCGTGTGTCTAACCACATGGTCAAGAATAAGGCTAAGTGCCATGTTCTTTTCACCCCTCTAACATACACAACATATATTCAACCAACACAATCATAATCAACTCAAATTGGATTGCAATCTCACATAGACAACTATGACTTTTCATATAATATGGTAGCCAACAACTATGGAATTATACAAAATGAGCTATCATCTAAAGGCCAACACATCTTAGCAATTTACAAAAAAATTTACTAACTTATCTAGCCCCTATACATGCCATATACAAAACATTAAGTTTCATGTACCAAAGTGTGCTGATATGTGGGCTATCTTCTGATGATCCTTGTATCTCGATTCAACGCTTTTAATCTATAAGACAAGGGAAAAGAAAGGTAGTAAGCTTTGAGCTTAATAAGTTTACACATAAATAAATAAGCATCATAGTATATGTAACATCTCGGTTTAGGGCCTAGTCAGAATAGTGGTTCGAGACCACAAATCTGAGGGTCATGAATGAGTTTTTGAGGTTTATATTATGTATGCATGCTAGTGTGAAAGTTTCATGAAACAATTTTGTGAAATTGTGGTTGAATTGTCCAAAAAGGACTAAATTGCAAAAGTTACAAAATGTGTGTTTCTAGAAGCTATTTGTGTAAAATAGCTTTAGATTATTAATTAGAGGTCCTTAAATAGCAATTTACCCAAATTCTAATTTTTGGACAAAAATGGGCATGGATGAGTCAAAAGTTGAAGTTTATCAAAAAGGGCATTTTGGTCATTTATCAAATAAGTGATTAACTAGGTGAAAAGATGATAAAAATTCACTCATCTTCTCCCCCAAGCTGCCGAAAATTAGATAAGCCATTGTTAGGGCTCTTTCAATTTTACAAGTTTGCTAGTAAGTGCTCTTAAGCCCGGTTTTTGATATTCTTCGTATTTTTAAAGTCCTAGTAGCATGAGTAAGCTATTTTTAGCTATTTGGTGAGCTATTATGGATGTTCAAAAATGTACATATGTATGACATGTATGTATTTTGATGTTTTATGGAAGAATATGAAAGCTTGATGTAGTAGAAACATCTTTTGCTAAGTGATTTTCCATGAAAATGCATGTAGGGACTTAGTTGTGAAAATATTAAGTTTGGTCATACATGGGTGATTTAGTGAGAATTGTTGAATACTTTAGTTGAGTAAGTGGTTCGACTAAGCATGAAAGGCTAGAAAGTTGAATAAAAATCATTTTACGAGCCTTTAAGGCTAAAGTGTAAATATGAGAAAGTTTAGGGGCAAAATAGTAATTTTGCTAAAGTATGAGATATGGGTCAATTTAGTCAATGTGTGTATTGAATAAGCTGATTTATTCATTATAGATCAAGAAAGACAAAGCCCGGATCGAAACCGAGGCAAAAGCAAGGTGGTGGACTAAATTGCACATTTCAATACTTTTGAGTATCGAGGTAAGTCTATGCATAAACAATGCATTCATACTTACAATTTGTTAATGCTAGCTAGGGTGTAGCATGAATAAGAATGAATGAGAATGATTGGGAACCTATGTGGTTCAAGTAGAATGAATGTAACATAGATGTGAATGGATGAATAATTGGGTAAATAGACTTGTGCATGTGTTGTGATAATGCTAGATGGTGGGCTAAGTGCGATACCATCCAAATGCATATTGACGATGAGCTGGCTATGTGCGATGCTATCGTTAGGTATATCATTAGTGGCTATGTGCCAGATCACGATGATTACCTTTGTGGTAGGCTAAGTGCGATACCACCTTATAAATTGATTGTGGTGTGCTAAGTGCGAAACCACCGAGATATTGGCTGTGTGGATTAATTGTGTATATTAGTTGTGTGTAATAGCTGTGTGGATTAGCTGTGTGGATTAGCTATGTGAGTTAGCTATGTGGATGTATTATTAAGCAATAATGATGTGTTGTATATTGTGTAAATGTGATATTGAATGCAGGGGTGCATTTCAATAGTTATGAGCATGTGACTCATAATGTGTTGGTAATATGGTAAGGGGTAGAAAGAGTAAGCATAGTTGTATATTATATGTTGGTATAATGCTAATTGTGGTTGGGCTTATACTATGATGCTTAATTGTTTATGTGTAAACTTACTAAGCTCAAAGCTTACTCCCTTTCTTTTCCCTTGTCTTATAGATTAAAAATGGTGAATCGAGATACGAGGATCATTGAAAGATAGCCCACATATCAGCACACTTTGGTACATGAAACTTAATGTTTTGTATATGGCATGTATAGGGGCTAGACAAGTTAGTCAATTTTGTTGTAAATGGATAAGATGTGTTAGCCTTTTTATGGGAAGTGTATTTTGTATAATGCCATAGTTGTTGGCTATTACAATGGCGAGTAATGACGTTGAGCCTACATGGCGATTAAGTGGGTTGAGTTCGGTAACGCCTCGGGCCCGATTCCCGATGTAGAACTCGGGTAAGGGTTGTTACAGTATAAGCTAAACAACAATTAGCATTATACTACCAAAAGTAATGAACAACTATGCTTACTCTTTCTAACCCTTACCACATTTCCAACACGTCATGAGTCACATACTCATAACCATCGAAATGCACCCCTTCATTCTATGTAACATTTACACAATATACAACACATCAGTATTTCTCGTAATACATCCACACAGTTTATCCACACAACTTATCCACACAGCCTATCCACACAGCTAGTTCATATAGCTAATCCACACAGCTATTACACACAGCTAATACACACAGTTAATCCACACAGTTTATCCACACAACTTATCCACACAACCTATCCACACAGCTAGTTTATATAGCTAATCCACACAGCTATTACACACAGCTAATACACACGATTAATCCCACGACCAATATCTCAGTGGTTTCGCACTTAGCACACCACAATTGATTAATAAGGTGGTATCACACTTAGCCTACAACAAAGGTATTCATAGTGATTCAGCACATAGCTCACCAAATGATATACCTCACGATAGCATCGCATCTAGCTAGGTTATCGTCAATATGCATTAGGATGGTATCGCACTTAGCCCACCATCTAGCATTATCACAACACATGCACAAGTCTACTTACTTGATCATTCTCGATCATACATTCATTCCACATTTTCTACTACATTCATCCCACATAGGTTCTCAAACATGCTACACACTAGCTAGCATTAACAAATTGTAAGTATGAATGCATTATTTATGCATAGACTTACCTCGATACTCAAAAGTATGGAAATATGCAATTTAGTTCACCACCTTGCTTTTGCCTCGATTTTGATCCGGGCTTTATCTTTCTTGATCTATAATGAATAATTCAGCTTATTCAATACACATATTGACTAAATTGACCCACATTTCATACTTTAGCAAAATTACTATTTTGCCCCTAAACTTTCTCATATTTACACTTTAGCCCCAAGGCTCGTAAAATGATTTTTATTCAACTTTCTATCCTTTCATGCTTAGCCGAACCACTTACTCAACTGAAGCATTCATCAATTCCCACTAAATCACACATGTATGACCAAACTAAAGTTTTTCACAAATTAGTCCCTACATGCATTTTCATGGAAAATCACTTAGCAAAAGATGTTTCTACTACATCAAGCCTTCATATTCTTCCATAAAAAATCAAAATACATGCATGTCGTACATAGGTACATTTTTGAACATCCATAATAGCTCACCAAATAGCTAAAAATAGCTTACTCATGCTACGAGGACTTCAAAAATACGAAGAATATCAAAACCGGACTTAGGAGCACTTACTAGCAAGGTTAAAAAGTTGAAAGAGCCCTAACAATGGCTTCTCTAATTTCCGGAAGCTAAAGGGGAAGAAGATGAATGAATTTGTCATCTTTTCACCTATTTTAATCACTTATTTGATAAATGACCAAAATGCCCTTTTTGATAAACTTCAAATTTTAACTCATCCATGCCCATTTTTGTCCAAAAATTAGAATTTGGGTAAATTACTATTTAAGGACCTCTAATTAATAATCTAAATCTATTTCATACAAACAGCTTCTAGAAACACACATTTTGCAACTTTTGCAATTTAGTCCTTTTGGACAATTCAACCACAATTTTACAAAATTGCTTTATGAAACTTTCACACTAGCATGCATATAAGGCATAAACCTCAATAACTCATTTATAACCCTCGAATTTGTGGTCTCGCACCACTATTCTGACTAGGCCCTAAACCAATATGTTACACTCAAGCCACCACACGGCCATGTGTTGCACACGGCCATGCCTTCGTCGACCACACAGCCATCCACACAGGCGACCACACGCCCATGTGACGTCGACAGTGCAGTTTTTTGGCTTTCACCAAAACTCAGATTTTCGCGTTTTGGGAACACACCTGGTACAGTTTCGACGCAACAACACCCCCGAGACACTCAGCACCTAAAATTTTCCAACAAATCACCAAATTAGCCACTTAAATCGACACCAAACTGAACTACAACGAGATAAACAACCCTTTAATTCCACTAACACCCTTACCTTCAATCGAATAACGGAGATTTCGCATAATTAGGCCGCTGATTGAAAACCCCCAGCCCCTTGATCTTCTTCTATACACCAAACGAATCTCATTAACCAATGATCTATTTAACCAACACACAAACGTACCTACCAAACTTACCATGAACGCACGAAGAGCACTAAAATAGCGGAATACGGAAATTTTGCAGCAAAAAGATAACAGGAATAAAAACGATGGCAAGGAAGAGAAAGGGAAAAGTGGAAGAGAGCAAAAAAGAAAAAGAATAACGTTAGATTCTTGGGAATTTCTAGAAGAGGGAAAATTTGTGAGAAAAGATAAAATAAAATATAATCAGATAAGTTATCAAGAATCCCTCAAATTCCTCTCCACTATCCCACTGACAACCACTTCTTCAGAAACCTAATTCTACCGAAACTCTATAGATAACAGAGAAAAAACAATACCCACACTTGCGTAGGGATTCGAACACAAGACCTCCAACACACCAATTCCCTTACCACTTGAACCAGCAGGCTCGTTCTGATATGAAATTATAGGCAATTAAATATAAGCCCATTGAACAAAGATAAGACTTGAACTTGAGACCTCACACACACACCCAGAACACTCAACCAGTGAAACAAATGCACATTTATGTCAGATTTTTACAGAAGGAGAAATAAATTATTCAGGGTGTTACATAATAAGCTTGGTTGTTAACTTTGTTACATTAGGGGCCAAATTGAATAAATTAAAAATATATCATGAGATTGCGTTATAAATTAAAAATATAAGGTCCCTAATGAAAGAATGTGAAATCAGATTTTAATCCAAAACTATATATCAAAAGATACACATATCTTGAGTGTAGGGATTAAATTGAATAAAATGAAAAATATGCTTGACTTTTTATTTAAATGTGAATTGGATGGAAATTGATATTATTTATCTGTCGTATTATCGTTTGTAGCTAAAGATGACGTCAAGCCGTCAAGAGGGAAAGGAAAAGCAAGAGTCATCGACGAGTGATGCAAGATTTCGGTTTGTACTTTTATGATTCAAGATCAATTTATTTATTACTTATCCTTGTTATAATGCATGATTGAGTATCGAGATGAGTTGATAATGATCGTATGAAATAATTTGTTATGATTGGTTTTGAATATCAAGATAATGGACTAAATTGAATAAAATAAAAAGTATCATGATTTAATTGGAATATGATATGTAATATGGAAAATAAATTAAAATATTCTATATGATATGAGATACATGTGTATTGATGATGAATTCAATTGAGATTATAAACTTGAATGTGATATTATATTTGAATTGCATGATATAATGTAATTGGAACATTGGTACCCTATTAATTGTTCGGTCAGAGTAGGATTGTAACATCCCGAACCCGTCTCCGTCGACAGATTCAGGTTATGGAGCATTACAAAAAAATCAAAAACATTTAACTTCAAAACAGAAATAATTATGCAACCTAATATCACCATCTAAAAACTCAATATAATCATAGTAAAAATACACATTCGGGCCTTAAATCGAGCCTTCGAGGCCCTAAAAATAACTTGAGAACAACTAGGGGTCAATTTGAAACAAAATAGAAAATTTTAGAAAAATATGAAAATTTAGGAAACGGGGTCACACAGCTGTGTGACATAGCCTAGGCCGTGTGGACATTCGAAGTCTGGACACACGGTCGTGTCCCAACCCGTGTGTCTGTCCGTGTGGGTATTCGAAATAGAGCCACACGATCGTGTCGTAAGCCGTGTGCCAAATCATGTGTGCATTAGATGTTGGGTCACACGGCCGTGCAACAAGCCGTGTGCCAGACCGTACCACAAACTAACTTGAGACACACAACCATGTAACAAGCCGTGTCTCAAACCGTGTGAAACTTGCACCTAAAATAATAATGACACAAGGCCGTGTGGGGTAACCGTGTGTGGCACACGGCCGTGTGACAGCCCGTGTCCCAGGTCGTGTGCGGCATAAGTTTCCCCTAAAACAAGCCATTTCAAAATCAAATCTTACACGCCAAGACTGTAACACCCCTCACCCGTATTAATCGTCAGAATAGGGTTACGGAGCATTACCGGACTTACAACACTTTTAAACATACATTTCATATATAATTTATCAATTTGAATACAATTCAATCACAATCAATCATAGTGTCCCTTAAACGAGCCTACGAGGCCTTAAACATGCATTGGAAGTGGTTCGGGACTAAACTGGAAACTCGAAAAATTTTTCAACACTTAACAATTTTTTTCTCTAAAACAGGGGACACACGCCCGTGTGACCAGGCCGTGTGACCAGACACGCCCGTGTCACAGACCGTCTGAACATTCGAAATGAGAGCACATGACCGTGTTCTAGCTCGTGTCTTACCCCGTGTCCAAACAAGTGAGGTTACTGAATTGGGTCACACGGCCAACCACACGCCCGTGTGTCTAGCCCGTATGCCCTTCGAAGTGGCCACACACGCCCGTGTGCCAAGCCATGTGCCAGGCCGTGTCAAACCTGTAGGGTATACTGACTTATGCAACACGGCCAAGTCACACGCCCGTGTGCTAGGCCGTGTGTCAATTAGGGGGTATACTGACTTGTACCACACGGCCGATCACACTCCCGTGTGTGAGACCGTGTGGAACATACTGACTTCACTTCAATTTCAACACCAGAGGACACATGGTCGTGCAACATGACCATGTATCACACACAGCTGAGGCACACGCCCGTGTCTCTACCCGTGTGGACAAAAATAGGCTATTTACCAAGCCATTTTGCCACCCCATTTGGTACACATCTTCACCTATACAAATGACACAAAAACACAGCATAATATAACATCCAAAGAAACCAAGCCAAGCTAAATCTTACCATTTCAATACTAACCAATTCAAGGCACATAAGTACCACAATATGCTATCTAAATTCAAACCAATCCTTATAATCTTAACTCATCAAAATGACCATTATCAAAGATGCATTATTAGGCTTAATTTTACAAACATACCTATATCCATAAATCATCAATTTACCATTCATAGTACCTATTATCATCAATCATCACAACCAACTCAATAAACATAAGACATAAGCATATATATATATGCACATGATTCAAACATACCAAATTTGTAACGCCTCAAATTAGGGCCTAGAAGGAATGGCCCTTGAGCGGGGGAACAGTGAAGGTTGCACATAAGTATTTGGATGTGCAAGGGAAGGACACAAATAAATAACTGCTTGAGTGGTTAAGGGTCCTAAGAAGTGTTGGAGAAGTCCTGGGTTCAAACCTTGGCTTTAGCAAAAATTTTAGTTTTTAAGTGAATAAAACCCTTGGTGCTTGATAGTAGGCCTTTTAGATATGTGTGGTTAAAATATGACACAAGAAGCTGGTTGGTAAGGTGGTTAGTGGCGTGGTTTAAGTTGCAAGGGAGCTTGGGTTCGAGTCTCATATTGTGCAATGGAGTATTTATTTTACTTCCGTGCTGCATGAGAGGTGGAGCTTGACTGAAACTCTGCAAATTGGAATTTGAAATGATCATGGAGGAAGTTAAGGAGAGATTCGGGGAGATAATCTGGGTTGTTAGGAGAGAGTATCATGGAATTTTGAAATATGAGTTCGGAGGAAATTGTGGAGCAAATCAAGGAATTCAAAATTGGGAGTGGTGTAACCGAACGGGGAAACTTGTGTATGAGAAATTCGGCTAGGAGGGGGAGTTTATGAGCATTATTGGTTGTGGTGGTGTTCTTTTGGTTTTGTTTCGTTTTTGGGTTTTTTGGCAAAATAGTGTCGGCTCTTGTCAACTCTATTCCCTACTGTGTCGAATTTCTCATTTTGTTTTTTTCTTGCTCTCTGTTTCTAACTTGTCATTAGTCTCTCTTCTTTGGCCGAATATACTCTTCATTCCCTCCCTCGGTTCTTTTTGGTTATAGTTGTCTTTCTCTCCATCTGACATTGGTGACCAAATACACATTACCTTTTCCCTCCTCTGTTCTTTTCAAATCATTCCTGCTATCATCCCTTCTTTTTAGTACCCAAGCAGTTTTACTGCATCCCTTACTCCTTCATACATCTTGATTCAACAACTAATCTCTTGCAACCGGTCGATCTCTCTATCGCAACTTTCTTTTCTTTGGTTGTTGATTTTGGGTAGCCGAATCTTCCATCTCTAGTGTGTGCGTCTCTTTTCGTGCCTTGGTTTAGGGCATACTCTTGTAGGCCGATTCTTCCTCCTCTTAATATTAACTCTGCGGTTCGGTAAGTATGTGTTTATTAAGGATCAAGTATTGTCACATATGTGCTTTAATGGGAGGTTCGATTCGTATGCAGATAATCATTGAGGGGTCTGTAATCCTTTTCCGTCAGCTATCTAAGTAGGCTAAATCCACGCTCTTTCAAGCAAGGCGATAGTAAGTAATCTTTTGAATAGGTTTCGGTTAGTGTCTCTTTCAACTCGTGTGTTAAGTATTTAACCGAAGCTTCTATTGTAATAGGTTGGAGTGCACGTGGGCTAGTTTACTCGTTATCACGAACAGGTGTGTAACTGTTTTCCATAAATGATAATCGACTTAAAAGTTGAAAGGGTGTGTAACCATACACCAAATTTGTTACTGTCAAAACCCGAAAAGGTGTGTAATCACACCCCCTCTACTGTAAATCGGTAAAAGCCGAAAAGCCAAAAAATACGGCATTTGAGGCGACATGGGCGTGCGATCGCTCGTGTGGTAAGCTGAACCCACGATATATGGGTGTCTGACTGGAGAGGCCGCCATGAACGTTCTCATGGGTTTGGGCCGATCTGGGCCACGTTGGGTCAAAATAGGCCGTGTGGGCCCGATGGGCTCGTGGGCTCCACATGGATAAATTCCACCAAAATATGGTAAATATTGGACCCGGCTGTGTCGTTCACACGGCCAAGGTCATTTCTGGGCTTCGTGGGCCACATGGTCTTGTGGGCTTATATGGGCCGCATAATGGGCCTTGGGCCTATTTGCACTGTATTGACTGTTAGGGTAAAATGACCGTAATGCCCCTGTAGGGTAAAATGACAGTAATGCCCCTGTAGGGTAAAATGACTATTTTGCCCCTCGTGGGTAAATGACTGATTTGTCTATGATTTAAGTGACTGATTTATTTGTGATGTAAATGACTGATTTGTCTTTGGTTTAAATGATTGATTTGTCTGTGTTTTAAATGACTGATTCTGAGCATGGCATTCTACATACACGACATATTGCATGGGGCTGGGGTATTGTTACGGAGGAAGTATACTGTACTGGTGGCTTTGCCACATATACTGTCTTGGCGACTTTCTTTGCGATCATGTCTTGGCGACTTTCTTTGCATTATTAGTGTCTTTGTTTGGGTGGGTCGATTTTATCCCCACATGGTGTGTTGGTTGGTACGAGTGGTGTGTTGGCTGGATTAGGGTGGGTTGCATATCTGCATCGTACTGATACTATATTGGGCTTAGGCCCACACTGTTACTGAATTGGGCTATGGCCCACACCGCATGATCATTGAATAGGGCCAAGGCCGGCATATTCTTGCATATATTGCTCTTGATCGACCGATAGGGGATTACACACTGAGTTTTCGTAAACTCACCCCGTTTTTAATTGTACAGGTAATCCCAGTGTTAGGCAGATCGGTGCTGCGAGGGACTCGGAGATGGCTACACTACTGCCCCTGTTTTCTTTAATTTGGCTTTAATTTACTATTAAATTTCGTTCTGGGTTTTTGAATTATGTAATAAGGCCTCTCTATAATTTTTCTAGCTTTTAATTTGGGATTTGATTCATTGTGATTTACATCTGATAGAAGTAGAAAGCGGTTTTCCATAACAATAACTATTTTCAAAACATCACGTTTCGCAATACTGTTGAAATGCTTCCGCAACAAACCGTGTTTTAAAAGTAATGACCTTTTAAAATGGATAAGAATTGGCTAGAATGAGTTGAGTTTTAATAAAGAGGCTTTAACCTTCTTACGGGTTTTATCAACAAGAGCAAGTTTTCAAAAAGCACTCCAATGTGACACCGCCAGATTCGGCCATAACGTCTATGCCGGGTTTGGGGTGTTACAAAATTTTACCAAAACTAAGCCATCACCCATGGTTATATATAAAAACCAAAATATTACCATTTACAAGCCAATTCATTTGGCCAAAGTCATTACCAAAACATAACTAACATGACTCAAAGTCCCTATACATGCCATATACTTAATATACCAAAATTTCAAAGGTACCAAGTGATAGGTGGTAGTGTGAAATAATCTCCGACGATCCCCGAGTCCGAGCTAGCTTCGATAACACTATAAAACACGAAAAATACACAAAGTAAGCTTTATAGCTTAGTAAGCTTGTATGAATTAAACTCAACAAATCATATTACATAAATCAACAACTTGAACTATTTAACATGTAATTCATGGTAACAACAAGCTTTCCATATGCTTAATCATGTACTTTATGCAAATTCATAACTCTTCCAATTGAAGTTTATACTTTCCATGTACATGCCTGTACAAACTCGTAACCAACTCATACCTGTTCGAAATACTGCCGAATACTCGATATCTCGCACACTAAGTGCCATTACATAGCCGTAGCTATTTTAATCTCGCACACTAAGTGCTATACATAGCCGAAACTATCTAGATATCACACAATAAGTGCCATACATAATCGGAGCTATCTCAAATCGCACACCAAGTGCCATACATAGTCGAAGCTATCTCGATCTCGCACACTAAGTGCCGATACATAGCCGAAGCTTCGTCGAATATTTCCGTACAATTGTATTCATCAACAATTCAATATAAAGCATTAAATCTCAATTATATAATTCTTATTAACATATGAACTTACCTCGGATGCAAAAATGATAACGCGGGTCACTAATCTAAAATCTTATTCTTCCCCCGATCTAAGTTCGTATTTCACTTTTCTTGATCTATATAATATTAAATTCAACTCATTTAATCGTCTATTTATTCAATTTAGTCCAAATTTCACTTTAAGGCATTTTTACACAATTGCCCCTAATATTTCACATCTTTTACAATTTAGTCCTTATTTCATAAAATCACAAATTCATGAAATTTAACTATAACCCATGCTAGCCAAATTTCTCTAGTACTCATATTAGCTCATATTTCTCATTTATTCACACTTTTAACCACCACATTTCACATTTTCTCAATTTAATCCCTTTTTGACATTTTTGTTAAAAATCACTTTACAAAAGCTATTAATCTAACATTAAACCTTCCAAATCTATCATAAATAATCAAATTACTCAAGAATTCAACAATGGCAACATGATAAATCTTTAACAGTTTCGAAATCTAGGGTACGGGCTAGCTAGAATACGAAGCAACGATCTCAAAAACATAGAAATCATTAAAAACCGAGTCAAAATTACTTACCAATTTAACTTCCAAGTGACCAAACCCTAGATGAAACAATATGGCTTCCTTTCTTTTGATAATCGGTTGAAGGTGAAAGATGGACACATTTTATGATTTTGTTTTTATTAATATTAACTTATTTCATAATTTACTAAATTAACCTTGGTTTAAAACATTAAAATTCATTTGTTATATGTCCATAAATGTCCATTACCTATAATAATGGTTTAATTACCATTTAAGGCCACCATATTTAAAAGCCAAAACTATTTGACACCTTAAACTAATAGAACATGCATTTTACACTTTACGCGATTTAGCCCTTTTTATCAAATTGACCAATCAAACGATGAAATTACTGAACGAAACTTTCACACAATCATTCAATCATGCTGTAAACCTTAAAATAATAATAAAATAAATATTTTGACCTCATATTTGTGGTCCCAAAACCACTGTTCCGATTTGACCAAAAACGGGATGTTACAAAGACACACCAATTCCACAACCATTCACATGACCAAAACACTTATCAACCACACTAAAAACATGCCAAATCCATCCACCTACAAGACTAACCAATGTGCCCTCATTGACACCACATTTCAATTAACAATTAAACATGCATCCAATCTCAATAGATTTACACCATTCATCCATTTAATCATTAAAAGAAATAACAACATCTTCATTACTACTTGATACCATATAATAGCATAAGTATCATCTCAACATGACTTGATCACACATTGCCAAAATAACCAAAAGTTGCAATTCATCAACATGACTTTACATAAACTGTAACAGCCCATTTTCAGTGGTCTCAAGACCACAAATTCGACGAGTATGTTCGTATTAATTATTAATTAATTCATATGAGTCAGTTATAGTTTTATATTAAATTTTGGTATGGTAAATTTTAGTTTATTGAACAAATAGTTCAGTAAAGTGGTTGTCTTGAAAGTTAAGTGGTTTCGAAAAATGAGGTATCGAGATCTCATTTTGGTAAATGAGCCCGTGAATTGTTTATTAAATATTTACGGAGATATTATTTTGTTATGTAAAAATTTGGTTTAGAAATTTTAATGTTTGACTGGTTAATTAATTAAAAATGACTAAATTGTAAAAGATGTAAAATTTAGTCACTATTGAATTATAATGATTGAATGGCTTGATTATTGAATGGGGGAGGACTTATATGGTAATTAAACCATAGTAGAATTTGGATGATGGCTTTGGACTTTGAATTAGTTAAAATGCATGATAATTAAGGGTAAATTTGTAATTTAATAAATAAAACTTAAGTAAATAATAATAAGCATCATCTTCATCTTTCCTTCAATTCTACCGAAATTATAAAACTAAAAACTCCATTGAAGGAGCTTGAGATTCGGCCAAGCATAGGTACATGCATGGTAAGCCATTTTTCATTCGTTTCTCGTAATTTTTATGTTTTTGAGATCATTGCAACTAGGTCCAGCTAATCCGTACCTTTATTTTTGAAACTGTTAAAGATTTTAGATTTTACCATTAATGAATCACAGTTATTCTTGATGTTAAATGGTGAATTTGTAGTCATGGTTGTTTATTTTAATTAATTTGTAAAGTGATTTTTTTAGTTTTTAGTTAAAGGATTAAATTGATAAAATACTAAAATTTACATGGAAATTTTGTGAATTGTGAATAATTATGGACTGTACTAGTATAGAAAGAAATTTGGCTAGCATGGAAAATTATTAAATTTTGTTAAATTTGGAATTTAGGATTTAGGGACTAAATTGTGAGAAATGTAAAAGTTTAGGAAAAATGTGTAAATAATGAAAACTTAAGGGTCACATGTATAAAAATAAGTTGGAATATGTATTTGAATTTGATAAATTAGATTTAATCAATATAGATCAAATTTTGACTCGAGCGATGGATAATCGAGAAAAGAAAAAATTACGGATTAGTCCTTGTGAGTCAACTGTTAGCAAATATTAGATAAGTTCATAGAATTATGGAATAAATTTATATGTTTTATTAATTATGTTGTTTTCTATTTGTTTAAATTGAGTTGTGATTGAATATTTAGTAATGAAATTTAATTATGAGCTATATATAATTATGGATAAAGTAAAATTGTACTTTTCGAAAATTGAGAAATGGTTGTGAAATATGAATGATATTATCCCGGAATGGATGAAATAAATATACGGTATGTATACAGATATTGTGGAAGTGCCTCTGATTTTGTTAATGTGATGAACTCAGCTTAAATGCCTGTCTGAACGTAGTAAACGATTAGGATACTATTGGCATGCTAATAGGGTTAGAACGCGCGCTTGTACGGGATTGCACACTTCGGTGCCTCTGTTTGCACTTTGGTGTCTCTGTTATGCATCTTTGATGCCTCTGGTGTGGTGTAGTTACCTGAGGATCCGAGTCAAGTTACTATAATTCATCGGGCTATGAATTAATTGACTTAAAACTTATTTACTTGCTCAGTTCCATGGAACATTTAAATTGCTACTATGTGATAAATAGCACCATGAAATGCTTATGTATAAATGTTGATAAGTATCTTAAGATATGGTGATTGATAAAATTTGGTTAGTTCTTTTAAAAAGTATTATTTATGTTATATATGATTATATATACTAATACGGTGTGATTTTGCATTTGGTTATTAGGAATTAGAAATTCATCCTCTTGATTATTTATTTTGTTTAAGGTAAGTTGATATTGAATTCATGATTGATTTGGGATGATATATTTTGATGAATATGGAGATGTTAAATGATGAAATTGAATAATTAATAAATATGTGTTTAAAAGTTGTTTGTAACAATATTGAAATGAAGGAAAAGTTATAGTTATATATAAGAAATTAATGATTTGTAAATGCGATATTAGTGATAGAGTTATGGATTTAAATATCAAAGAATGATTTGTTTTGATTTGAATTACCGCAGCTTGTGAATCGCTTAATTGAAAGTTTTGGTACTAACATTAAGTGATTTGGGAAACGATTGTCAGGTTTAGAAATTTAATGCTCTTTTAGTATTCATTTATGAAATAAGGTAAACTGATTTGAATCTTTACCTATGGGCTTACTAAGCTTATTAAGCTTACCTATTTTCGTTTTTGTTTCTATAGTTAACGTTTTGCGAAATTGGTCAGACGGATCAACTTCGAAGCTCCCAATATAGTTAGAACTCGCGCTTGTACGGGATTGCACACTTCGGTGCCTCTGTTTGCACTTTGGTGTCTCTGTTATGCATCTTTGATGCCTCTGGTGTGGTGTAGTTACCTGAGGATCCGAGTCAAGTTACTATAATTCATCGGGCTATGAATTAATTGACTTAAAACTTATTTACTTACTCAGTTCCATGGAACATTTAAATTGCTACTATGTGATAAATAGCACCATGAAATGCTTATGTATAAATGTTGATAAGTATCTTAAGATATGGTGATTGATAAAATTTGGTTAGTTCTTTTAAAAAGTATTATTTATGTTATATATGATTATATATACTAATGCGGTGTGATTTTGCATTCGGTTATTAGGAATTAGAAATTCATCCTCTTGATTATTTATTTTGTTTAAGGTAAGTTGATAGTGAATTCATGATTCATTTGGGATGATATATTTTGATGAATATGGAGATGTTAAATGATGAAATTGAATAATTAATGAATATGTGTTTAAAAGTTGTTTTTAACAATATTGAAACGAAGGAAAAGTTATAGTTATATATAAGAAATTAACGATTTGTAAATGCGATATTAGTGATAGAGTTATGGATTTAAATATCAAAGAATGATTTGTTTTGATTTGAATTACCGCAGTTTGTGAATCGCTTAATTGAAAGTTTTGGTACTAACATTATGTGATTTTGGAAACGATTGTCAGGTTTAGAAATTTAATGCTCTTTTAGTATTCATTTATGAAATAAGGTAAACTGATTTGAATCTTTAGCTATGGGCTTACTAAGCTTATTAAGCTTACCTATTTTCATTTTTGTTTCTGTAGTTAACGTTTTGCAAAATTGGTCAGGCGGATCAACTTCGAAGCTCACACTATCCAAACTCTTTCGGTAGCTATTGTTTGAGTTATCTTAATTTGTGGCATGTATATAGGGTTGATGTTGAAAGGTTAAAAAGTTAGTTGATTTGTAATTAAGCTTATGTGGTTTTGGATTGGTAATTTATGTTTTATATTGATGTTATTTTAGATGTGGTAACATTTGGTATATTTGTTATTTGGCATTGTTTTAGTTTGATTTCTCTTGTGATGTTGAAATATGGTTAATTTGGTAAATAGACTAAGATAATGGACATGTTTGAACTGCCTTCAATATGTGAATTTGTAATTGATATTTTGGGGCTTTGTTGATAATTTAATGACATAATATGAATGTGATGTTTTAGGTGAATTACATGATTGTCATGTAAGAATTGAGGTGCATTTAAATGACATATTGGTTAGATATAGGATGGATGAAAGTTTGACAAAATGAGTTAGATATAATATATCTTGTTGTAAAAGAGATGATGCTTAAATTAGTTTGATTTAGGAGTCAAAATTGGAGCACACGGCCAGAAACACGTGCAGGCAGTAATGAATATCTAAATCCTCACCTAGAATCCTAATTCACGCTTGAACGCGTCAATAAAACGCTTGCGTTCTCTAAGTTATCGTCCGTCCGGCTCCGATTATAATAAGTAAAAAACGAAAATTTAGCTAACTCTTCATTTTCGTTGCTTTTCATCTATTTGTTTTTATTTGGGCCGACGCACATGGAGAATAATAATAGCTCCGACGAAAGGCCGACGGTGATGGTGACGAACGACGACGGAATCGACGCCCCAGGACTCCGAGCTCTAGTTCGCGTCCTCATCTCCTCCAATCTATTTCGCGTCCTTGTTTGCGCTCCCGCTTTGTACGTTACTGCATCCCTTAAATCCTTTCTAATATACATAAATTGTAACACAGTACTGATTCTCTCGGTCGATTATGCTGTTTATTTTGCGTTCTTACTTCTGTCTGAGTTAAAGACAGATTCTGTAGATAATAGGATTTTCGTGCTCTTTGCTGTTTGTTTCGAATTCTTACACCTATTCGATCAAAGTTAGTGGCAAATTCTGTAAATAATAGGATCGTCTTGGTTACTGTTGCATAAATTATTTTCTTCTTGCTTAATTTTCCCAGGGAGCAATCAGCTGTTAGTCATAGTATCACATGGCGTCACCCTGTTTCTGTAAAGCAAGTAGATATCAATGGAGCCATTGCTTATGCTGTTTTCGGTTTGTCTTCATTCTTTTGAGGGCCAATTTTAATTACATAAATGTTTTAGAAATTTGAGGATGATCACTTTTAAGTGTAAATCAACGCATTTAGTATGTCTTATTTAAAGATGCTATTCGAAATTTTGACATAGTTTCAAACTTCATATTCTTCATGGATTTCTCTACAGGAACCCCAGCTGATTGTACTTCTTTGGGTATCTCAAAAGAACTCTTCTCTTTTGTTCCTGATCTGGTAGTTTTCTGGCTGTATTGAGTTATATTATGATAGAAATGTTGCATATTATATTTATGTGGTATTTTAGATAATGTTATCCATGATTAAGCAAATTGGGGACAGTTGTCAAATCTATTTATCCTTTCTCTTTTGGCCAACATGGTTTAGTAACTCCTTTCTGTTGTGTGGCCGTGTGAAAGATTGAACTTTTTTTCCCCTTAAAACTTGTTGTACATCACTATGTTACTTTGCCTCTTCATTTTCTTCAAGTATTCATGTCAAACACACATGTCTGATGCATATTCTGACATGGAGATATGACCCTCTAAAGACACGGGAAAACTTGGAAAAACTTCAACATACAGTGTCGGGTACATACTTGTATCTGGCACTTACACCCCTATCCAAGTAACATAGGTTTGTTGCATTTAGATAGTGTAGCTAATTGTCAACTTTTTCCTGTTCCATACACAGGTCATCAGTGGCATAAACATGGGCAGCAACTGTGGTTATCATGTGTTAGTAATCTTGTTGTTTTTTTTCTCTATTCATTTATATATTAGTTAGCTCCTAAGTTCATTGTCATTAGCGTTGGCTCTGTATCATATTTGTAATTGCTGCTGTAGGGAAAGTTAGTTTTACTTATTGTGACTGATTTAGCCTGTTATTGGAAGCAGTGTCTACTCTGGCACAGTTGCTGGTGCTCGAGAAGCCTTCTTCAATGGCATACCTGCTGTTTCTGTATCATATGATTGGTATGTGGATGCATTTCCATCAGAATATGATTGTATCAGGTTCTTCTCTAGAACCTACATGCCTCCTTACATGGTTATTCTTGGTATGGAATTTCAGGGTTGGAGGTAAGAGCAGTGTTGATGACTATACGCTTGCTGCCGAGGCTTGCTTGCCAATCTTTAGGGCAATACTAGCTGAGATTAAGAATAAAAGTTATCCTCTAAATGGCTTTTTGAATATAGATCTCCCGACAGATATTGCCAACCACAAGGTATATTTCAAATTAGATGGCAACATATGCAGCATATCTATATTTGTGCATCTATAGTTGCTTAACATCTAAATTGACTATCTATTCTGATATAGTAACTGGATAGCTGTGTTGTCTAAGGCTAGATTGAAAGTTTTGATTATTGCAAGCATTTAACAGTGTTGTTGTTTGCTCATAAAAGCCCTTTTGCCAATATCTGTCATTTTTTTTCTATATCCGACCAGTTTTTCTTATCTCATCAATCCACCATTCTAGGTTGGAGTCTCACATTAACTAACACTCTTTCATTGAATGCTTCGTGCTTCATCCTTGGTCTTCACAACGGAGATGTTTTCCTCAAATTTTTTTATTTTGTTGTGCTGTAGTTTTGTTTGTTGAATTCTTTACCTGTATGGTCTACTTACTTTAGGAGTCTCAACTTGAAAACTTGTTGGAATTGGTTTACAAAGTTTCTTCTTTACTTTTCTTTTGAAAGGACCTCACTTTTTAGCTGGCAAAAGGCTATGCCTTGTTTCCTTTAGGGCTTTCCACTTTCTTTTTGCCACTTAGTTACTTCCAATGTGACTTTATTATCAATTGGAATCTTGTTCATGATATTGTCATTGTTGTTTGCTTGTTGAATGTATACAAGATTTTCTCTTAGGTAGAAAAACATATTATTGTCTATTATCTTTACAACAAAGGATACTAGGCTTTGTAAAGGCATATGCTGAGTATAAAGGAGGAAAGAAGAACAAATTGGATTCCTATAATCCCCCTAAATCAAGGATTCCATCTAAGGATATTTCTGTTATTTGCTTCATAGTACATGCCATACATGGTTTTCCTAAAAATAAGATACCCAATCCTTTGTTGTGACACTCTCTCTCAAGCTAGAGAATAGATGTTAACCGTTCCTAGCTTGCCAGTTTGCTTCTTTGAAATTTCTGTCCAGAAAATCTTTTAGTTGAAACATTTGCTAGCTTGCCCTCTGTTGAAATGTATGGAGTACATATTAAATTGCTATGAGTTCTTTTTTATGAAGCGTCAATAAACTGCTGCATGCTTCATTTGGTCATGCTGAACTGGATTATGTGCAATGTTGATGGCTGACTTTTTGTCACAATGCAACTTCATTACTCCTTCCAGTGCAATCTTAAGATTTTTCTTGAGCCATATCACTCACAAATTGTTACATGTCGATTAATTATTATTGTTAGATTAGTTTATTATTTTTTTGATAGGAGATTTTATTTTTGAGTATTTTATATCTTTAAGAGATCTTTTTTTAATTAAAAGTATTTTAGGGAGATATTAGGAGAGATATTAGGAGATTTAAGATTAGTTTATTATTATTATGCCATAGTATCTGCCTTTGCTTTACCACCACCGATTGCTTTTTTCTCCTTAGTGTCATTAGATTTCCTATTAGAAATGTATAGCATCCAGACACTAATCTCCTAGGAAGCATGGACACAGATACATAATACGATTATGACTTAATATGGACGTGGTGACACAAACTTTTAGAAAATTAAGACATGGGTAAAGTAGGATATGGAAATTAAAAATAAAATTTGTTAAATATACAATTATATTAACATACAAATAGCTTTTCAATTTTTTAGAAAGAGTTTTGAATTTAAACACTTGTGTTGAACCTTAGAATAACACATTAGTCTACCAAATAACTCAAACTCAATGGCCAAAAGGTCTTATATTATCACAAAAGAGAATTCTTTTCATACACGTCATTTTGCATCATCTTCTTTCTCCCTTGTTCTTGATCTTTGTAATATGTTAACATTGATACTTTATTTACTCCTACCCTTTCTAGCATTTAACTCCCCATTCTTGTTTCTCGCTATTTTGTCTTTCTCCAAGGATTTCAAGCATTTGACTAGGTTATAATGTCCGGCCTTGTCTGTGCATGTCTAGCTTGACTTTAGTCTCTTTTTATGGACTGATTTTAAATATTTTTTTTTTGGTATAAAATCATTTTTTAAGGAACTGATGTTTTACTTGGAAGAGTAGAAAGAAAATTGGAAAGATGAAAAATTAAAGGGATAGAAAAGTTAAAAGATAGAAAATATAAATTTTCTTTTCATAGATATGCCTAGTGGGAAAGATGGAAATGTAGATAGAAAATATCCCTCCCTTCTATTGCTTGGTAGAGTTCAAAGTGAAAAAGGAAAGAAAATAAAAAAGAAGATAAGTTTACTATAGTATATTTATATATATGTATATATATATCTACTTTTTAAAGATTTTCTTTTCAACAAGGATATTTTTATACAAAAGTTTATTTTAATTTTTCAAAATTTTTTTTATGATATATAAAAATAAATTATATTTATATAAAATAAATTTCTTATGTATAATCTTATTGAAATTTTTTAAAAAATCTTATATTATTTTACAATCACATTAAATGAAATATTTTTATTTATTAAATAACAATTCAAATGAAAATTATTGAATGGATATTAAATATGGAAGTAGCAACATAATCAATTGATTCAATTTGTTCGTCTTTCTAGAGATTTTCATTTCAGTATGATAATCTAATGCTAATCCAGTTTCAAATTCATATGCTTACTCTTGAATTTTTTTTTTTTTTTTTTGGGAAAAAAATATTTATCTTCTAGATCCTCGTAATGGAATAAAAACTTAGAAACCCAGGATAGAATGACAATGACTAATGCAAACAAGCAATCCTATAAAAAAGGCTGTAAACATTTGAAAGTAAAAAAAAATTAAAATGTTATAAGGGGCAAATTCATACTTTCACATTTAAAATAACATGGTTTTCATTTTCTTCCCTTTCTTCCCTCGAATTTGGATGGATTGTGATTTGTATTATGGGAAAGAAAACCCCATTCTCCCAATTTCTCTTTCCCTTTTTCTGTTGTGCCAGTATGAGAGTATAAAGCGTACAATGAATGAAGGGTAATTGCTGTGTTTATTTAGGAATGTAAGCGAGTATTTATAGTCAAATGCTCATCAAAGATTGAACAAAAGATAAGTCTCAAAATTCAAAATGAAAGAATTCAAATTGAAAGGTAACTAATCCTAAATACTAGGAAATAAATCAGATTTCAAATGAAGTTTTAAATAATTTAAATGATAAGATCACTATTACGAAGCAACCCTCAAATTCATTTTCCTTTCTCCCCTTCCATCTTTCTGGTTTCTTGCTCAACCAAGCAAAGCCTAAGAGAAGATTCCAACGTTTTAATTCTTGATTCTATATCTCGGTTATGCTCATATTCCAAAATGCTGTTTTGGAGCATAAATAAACAAAACTAAGAGCTCCAAATAAATAATTGTTGCCCAACAAAACCATGGCAAACTAGATTGAGAGCTTTTCTATGAACCTTTTTTTTCTTGAGTTCAACATTGAACTTAATCATGGCAAAATCATATTTGATTGTAGAAACCAAATTAGTTATCTTTACTCTTGAATCATCATCGGACATTGTGTCCTTTGAAATATCCAAGAGATATCCGACTAAGGTTGTGAATGTCACTATATGAACAACCGAAGACTCTCCCTCACGAATACACATCAACTTCTTTACTCTCTTTAAGATACTCCATCATAAATAGGATCTGATAGATCATAGTTTTGCTCTTCCGCATACATCTTGTTTATGAAATTGGCAACTTGAACATTAATTCCACACTCGTTTAATTCGAGGGCATCCACCAACTGCTCTTCCAACCCTCCTCTTGCTGCGAAATTTGTAGGTTTAGCATTATGAAAGGGGTTATCAACCTTTCCAACAATTTCACCTTCAAGACCTTTTGGCAAGCCAAAAGAATCACAAACACCTTTTATAATCCATTTAGTTTCCACATGTTTTGGTCTCTACAAAGCTTGTACAACCCATGACAATTCTTCAATCAT
The DNA here is from genome assembly GCA_025698515.1 of Gossypium sturtianum. Taxonomy (NCBI): domain Eukaryota; kingdom Viridiplantae; phylum Streptophyta; class Magnoliopsida; order Malvales; family Malvaceae; genus Gossypium; species Gossypium sturtianum. The sequence continues at coordinate 73,728,081 of CM046951.1, read as the reverse complement.
GCACCATCTAATCTTAGACGACTCCGTTTGTTGACCTTAATTTTCTTTTTCTTGACTACTAGCGTCTAGCCATGGCTTAAAAGGGATTTCTAATATAAATCCCAGGATCTAATTAAGCTCTAATACCAAAAACTGATGTGATAAATTATCAAGTTGAGTGGAAATCTAAATAGCCAAGAAAATTGAAAGAATATGGATAATGTAATTGAAAGAATGAGGTTTTGGTTTTTTAACCAAATGTTATTAACTCCTATTGATTAAAAAAACTGATCCTATTAACCCTCTAATAGGGTATTTATATTAAAACTCTTAATAATAGTCCGATTAACCTTCTAGTAGAATATTTATGCTAGAACTTTTGCTAAGACTCCTATCCTTATCACATGACACATTATATTTTTGATAAAACTAGTGTGTAATAGAAAATTTAAATAATTAAAACTAAATTAGATGCTCCTGCATTAGTGGCCCTATCGACTTTGTTTGTAGTCCATCATCAACATTGCTTTCTCAAGTCTACATACTATGTTTCCTTTTAGATTGGCGTTAAGGCCTCGAGGCATCTCTATGTAAATCCCCTCCTCAAGGTTTTTTATGTAAGAAAGCGTTGACCTGTTGTACACTCCAATCTAAGTTGGCTGTCATAAACTACACGATATCCTTGCTTTATTCATTTTTGCTACTAGTGTGAATGTTTCTTGGTAATCAACCTTGTAAGTTCAAAATTTGAGCAGACTTGTGTTGTATAAACACTTGTATACAACATTCACCTTAAGTTTGAGTGACATTGATGATTATTAATTTGCTTTGGTATTCAATAACTTTGTTATTGGCATCTAATTCATCATATAAATACTATATTAGTAATACTACCATGTATTTGTGGATGCATTTATAATGGTTATTTTGGCTGTTTCTTCTCCCTCAAAAAGGGGTATAAGTTGACCAGACAGGGTAAAAGTATATTCAAAATGGGGTGGGAGGAAGTTAAATCTGAGGGCCAAGGAGGAAAGATGTTATCCACAATGGAAATGGAGTCAGATTCATCAGCAAGGGCAGAAATTGATACAGCAACAGTAGCAGCAGGATACCGCATGTTCAAAAGAAAGGTGATTGCCTATTCTCTTTGTATAATTTTGTTTGTATAATATTCATCTTCTAACTTGGTTTCTATTTGATTATGCAATGTTCTATAAACATTATTGATTGGCTTTCTTCCACATGAAATTATGCTTAAGAAGATGAAAAGTTAATATCTTCTATTGGAATGACTAGAATGTTAGTATGCATCTATGCTGCTCTGATCCTTCATTTTTCTTGAAGTATTCGAAACTAAAACCTATGTCTGACATATATCAAGACACAAGTATGGGGATATGACCTTCCAATGTTCTTCCAAATGCATAAAAAAAGACTAAGAAAAAATTAAACATACCCATATCAGGTACTCACCTGTATCTAACATTTGCGAGCCTAAGTAACATAATGTGCATTATCATGTAGGAAACTCTTTTAGCATGTTCTTTGAAATGTTGTTCTGCATTACATAATGTAATTAAGTTGGTAGCTAAATGACTCATTTGTAAGGGCATTCGCATTTATGAATTGCTTTTCAATCTTTGTAGGTTATTAGACCCGTAGTTGATGATGTTGATACAGATAAGCGATCACTTCAGGAAGGATATGTGAGTATCTCAGCTCAACTTGGCGCAAATTTTTTCTAATCATATAGCTTGCAGTTTATGTGATACACGAAATATTATTTCAGATTACTGTAACTCCTCTTGGAGCCATTTCTCCGGCAGAGACTCATTACCATTCTTACTTTAATGAATGGCTACCAAGTGCAGTTCAACAGTTCTCTTCGTCAGCGTTATAATGTGCGTTATTGTATCTCTGGTGAGTGGTGAGTCAAATAAAACTAAACAAGCCTTATAAGTTACTTTTTCTCTGCCCTCTTCATTCCATTTTATAGTATGTATTTGGCACCTTATTCATGCGTTTTCCCTTGCACATGGTTGGAAATTGCCTCCAAGTCTTCGGTTTTGAGCATCGACCTATGAGCAATTCTGGATGTGTGATTAGTGTTCTTGGCTTCAATTGACTCCTTACATTAAGGCAATTGCATATGTTTTATATGGACCATATGTAATTCCTATATTGCCCTTCTGCTATTTATCGTTATCAAACAAAACCCTAATTGTTTCCCTCTCGTCATTTACTGCTTATTTAATGTCTTTCCAGTTAGAAAAAGTCCTTTATTAATGCTATGTTGTAAATTTCAATTTGAAATTTCAGGTTTAGATTTCATTTGCTATGTAAAATGTGAAAATGTAATTCATATATTAGCTTAGATTCATTTTGATTATAAAATTTGAAGGTATGAAGAGAAATATAACATATTCCTGGATAGGAAAAGTATCTTCACATATATTTTAGGGTAAAGTACAAAAATAGTCACCAAAGTATTCTTCGCATTCTATTTTGGTTATTGAACTTTTAATTTTTTCTATTTTGGTCACTAAACTATACGAAATCAAATATTTTCATTACTGAATGGTAAGAGCTATTTGAGTATTATATTAATGCAAGTGTTGACGTGGTTTTTTTTTTATCGGTTTAATAATAAACTTAGTTTTTTAAAATTTTCACATTTTGTCAATTTGATCTTAAATATAAAATATTTAAACAAAAATTTTAAAAAATTCAAGAAATTTAACACTGGATATTTTCAAAATGATATTTTTTTTTGTCTCTTTTTAGTCTTTGAATTAAGGTTTAATGACAATTCATATGTATGTTATGTAATCAGTATTTAATTTTTTTTTTTAAAAACTAAAAAAATATAGAAATGTATAGAAAATTATTTTAAAATTTTAAAAAATAAAAATAAAAAGTATTTAAAATTCAAATGTATGTAAATTATTAAAATTTCAAAAAATATATAAAATTAAAAACTAAAAAAATATAGAAATGTATAGAAAATTATTTTAAAATTTTAAAAAATAAAAATAAAAAGTATTTAAAATTCAAATGTATGTAAATTATTAAAATTTCAAAAAATATATAAAATTTAAAAAATGGTAAAAATGAAAATATTATAAAGTTCTTGTTTCTAACAGGTAAAAAACCTTTCTAAGTCTTCCCTATCGTCTTCTTTTGAAATAAACAAAGCTTTCTTTTCTTTTATCCCTAAGAGTTGTTATTATTAGTGTCAATACTAGTGGCTTCTTCCAATCACGTCATTAATGATGTTTTAAATTTAAAAACTTGATATACCAACGTCAGCATCAATGGCTTCTTTCAACTAAGGTCGAGATAAGTTTTTCAAATCCAAATCCAAAATTATCATTTGACAATGCTGCAAACCAACATCCCACTGGGTCCTTTTATCTCTTCTTCCATCGACGCTCGACTGGTTATTGTAAATGGCTTGATCGACAAAAGATTAAATGAGTTTTGTTGGAATGATTAATTAGGGGTTTCTTTTTATTTTAGTTGAATCAAGTGGTTTGAAATATTTAAAGTGTTTGCTTTCTATTTTTAGTGTTTTTGTAACGACTCGATTTTAGTCGGTGTTGAAAAATACGATTTCGGACCTAATTTCGTAAACCGAAGTGCGTGAAATTATGAATAAAAGAATTTATGCATTTGGTATGAAAATGTATTAGTGGACGACACAAGTAATTAAAACGAGAAAATCATTAATAATAGTGCAAAGACTAAATTGTAAAAGTGCAATCGCTATTAAATTTTAATTTAGAAAATGTTTGAGGGCTCAATTAACAATTATGAAAAAAACTAATGGCTCAATTAGCAATTATGCAAATGAGAGTAAATTGTAAAAGTGCAGTCACTAATGTTTCATGAGTTAGTCGATGAGGACAATTCTTCCATCCATTTCTATTAATTACGTTAACTAATGATCATGACCATTTGTTTAATTAATGAAGTAAGATTGGTTTCTTAATTAAGTTTAATTATCCAATTAATCTATATATATATATATATATAACAAGTGAGTGGGAGAGAGAAGAAAACATTCATTCCTTTCTCCCAAATTGCCGTCCAAAGTTTGAAAGAAAGAAAGAAAATTCCCTTTTACTTTATTTTACATTTCGGTCAAAAATCAAACAAGGTAATTTAATCCTTCATTCATAATTTCTATAGAATTTTAGTTATTTGAGCTTAGTCTATCATAGCCAAGTTTTAGATTACCAAATTGTTAAGTATATGTTACGTTACAATTAGTAAGTTTTTGTGAAATCAAGCTTGATAATGTTAAGGATTGTTAATTAATAAGCTTGTGATATGTTAGGACTAAGTTAAAAAGTAGTGAAAAGTGTAGGATTTGTACTAAGCTATATAATTCATTTATGACGTTAGGGACTAAATTGAAATAAATTGGAAGTTGTTAAGAAATTATATTATAGATTAAAAGTAGAAGGTCCCTAATGAAAGAATATGAAATTAGATTTTGATTTGGTACTAAATATTGAAAAATATGAACATTACGGATATAAGGACTAAAAAAACACAAACTAAGTTTAATTGATGTGTTTTTCATGTGATTGTGTGAAAACTAACATCGTTTCTATAATTGAATTATTGTATGTAGCTAAAGACGACATCGGGTTTGTCTCAAGAGAAAAAGAAAATACGAAGGTCGTAGATGAGTAGCCTATTCTAGTTTGTGCTTTCATGATTGAATTGAAATTTCTTATGTTTGGTTGTTGCAATTAGCTTGCTTAAGGTAATGGTCTTGCTTGTCTCATAAATAGTAAGTATGAAATAGTTGGTACTTGTAGAAAATGTGATAATAATGCATATGATAAGATGAAATGGTATGAAACTAATTTGAGCATGACATGAATTTGTTATGTATTAAATCATGATATGTGAACCATTATGTTTGAAATATTGAATACCCTATGAACAGTCTTGGATAGAGTCAGGTATATTTGGCATGCCATAGGAATAGTGTACGAGATTTTACTTTGGTTTATATCGATGAGGCGCGGAGTACATATTATACTTCGAATGCACCGATGAGGTACTAGACACATAACTATTTACTTCAGTTTATACCGATGAAGCGTGAAGTGCATATTATACTTGAGATGTATTGATGAGACATTGAGTGCCAAATATATTGGTGTGATGCTTGGATGATCCATGTATCCGTTGTGTCCGATTAATAGGGATTATGAAACATGTACTTTGCTTGTTGATATTTGATATTGAATGTTAAAGGTGAATTGTGTAATATATATTAATGTTAATGTAATAAAAGATGGCATGTGAGAGACCATGTGATTCGGTTAATCTGAGCTCGGAGACCGATACGATTATGAAACAAATCAAGTAAGTTTGAAAATGTAATGAGAAAGAGAAATGGTTCTTATAATATGCTATAATGATAAGGAATGATGTGGATGAATGTGGAAGCGGATTGTAAAGTTTGTTCAAGTTGCAGATTTGACTTAGGGCTCTAGATGTTGGGAAAGAAACTTGGATTTTGACACAATGCGAAATGCAATCAAATCCAACTTAGATAAAACAATTAAAATAAATAACTAAGATAATTAAAATAGAATAATAAATCTACGATTAGAACAATAAGGAAGAAAGTAAAGAAGATAGATGTAAAGATAGAACATGGTATGTAGAAGTCCTAAGAAGCCTTGGAAACACGAAGAATCCACAGTCCTCTTTAAGCGGCTCTAATTTTTCCTCCAAGAAAGAAAACTTGGTAAGAAAAAGTTTGAAGATGATAATTACAATCTGAAAAGATTGTTAAAACTCTATTAAAAGAAACTCAAGAGAAATTTTTGAAAAGAAAACTCAAAGAGAATTTATTAACTCAAAACAGAAGTTGAATAATAATGAATTGTGTCATTTGTGTACAATGCAAAGGCTTATATATAGACTAGCTAAATAAATCTAAATAAAACTCTTAAGTATACTAGAACTCTAATTAATCTAAACAAGAAGTAGTTTAAACTAAATTTTCTTGTTGACATAAAAGTCTTAAATACAATATTGGGATCATAAATAATAAAAATTAAGCCTAAAACCTGAAGCCAATATGATTTAAACTCGAATTAAAAGCCCGAAACTTGTAATTCTCGTTATAATCCCGTCTAGAAATTGTGTTCACGCAGTCTTTATTAAAACAGTCATAACTTGAGCTCCCGAACTCAAAATCGAGTGATTCAAAGTGCATTTCGAAGCTAAAAGACAGGTCTTTGAACACCATGAGACATCTCAACCTAGAAATGCCTTGATCCCATCCAAAAATTCGTCACAATTCTTCTGATTTCCCAAACTTGAAAAGTGGCAGCTTTGGTGAATGAAATTTAATAAATTTCATGTAACAACCCGTTTTTAGTCAAATCAGAAAAGTGGTTTTGGGACCACAAATATGAAGTCAAAATAATTATTTTATTATTATTTTAATGTTTATAGCATGATTGAATGATTGTGTGAAAGTTTCGTTAAAGAATTTTATCGTTTGAGTGCTTAATTTGATAAAAAGGACTAAATCGCGTAAAGTGTAAAAGTGGAGTTCTATTAGTTAAAGGTGTCTAATAGCTATGGAATATTACAGTGGAGGCCCTTTGTTGTAATTAGACCATTATAATGGTGGGTGGACATTTATGGGCATTAAGTGATTTGTATGTTTAATAACCAAGGTTAAATGTGTAATTCAATAAATAAATTAAAGTAAAATAACCTAAACTAAGCTATCATCTTCTCCATGCTATATTCCACCGAAAATTTGAAGAAATAAAGCCATTTTCTAGAGTTCAAGGTTTGGCCATTGTTATTAATGCATGTAAGTGATTTTTGACTCGATTTTTAATGATTTCTATGTTTTTGAGATGGTTGCAGCTTAGTCTAGCTATCCCAGGGACTATTTTGCAAAACTGTTAAAGATTTTAGATGTTGCCATTGATGAATACATGAGTATTTTGATATTTAATAATAGATTATGAATGTTTGATGATAGTTATACAAGTTTTGTTAAGTGATTTTTAGTAAAAATGGAAATTAGGGATTAAATTGTGAAATGTGGAAACTTTGTGGTTAAAATGTGAAATAAATGGAAAATATGGGCTGCTAGGGACCTAGTTGTAATTCGGCTAGCATGGGTTGTGGTTAAATTGCATGAATTTGTGTTTTAATAAAATAAGGACTAAATTGTAAAAATGTGAAACATTAGGGGCAAATATGTAAAAGTGCCTTAATGTGAATTTTGGACTAAATTGAATAGATAGATAATTAAATAAGCTGATTTTGATTACATATAGATCAAGAAAAGCAAAACTCGGATTTAGATCAGGGAAAAACAAAGTTCTCGACTAATCGACCAATTTAGCTGTTTCGCGTCCGAGGTAAGTTCGTATGTAATAAGCATTGTTATATTTGTATTTTAAATGCTTTGATATTGCATAAACTGTGAATACGAGATTACAGACATGTTTGAAAATGATTCGACGATGATTCGACATTGGAAATCCCGGTTGAACCTTAGGAATAAATTAGGATGGGAATGACATGTCATTAGGGAATACATTGATTTGGCTTCGGGCCATGATATCGGCACTTCGGGTGCGAGCTTCATTGATTTTGCTTCGAGCCATGATATCGGCACTTTGGGTGCGAGTTACATTGATTTGGCTTCGAGCCATGATATTGGCACTTAGGGTTCGAGACTCCCGAGTATCCAAATTTTATTCCGAATGGTTCAACGGGTATATTGAAGATGTGAATTGATGAGAAATAGATACGTATTGGTGCAAGTATGTACGGAAAACTATTCGAGCAATGAGTCAAAGGAAGTTGTGAGCTTATGATCAATTATGTGATTAAATTTCATGTTAACTTTGTGATTAATGCTTTGATGCAATTTATGTCATTTATTTTGAAATGTAAATGAACGGTGAGACTTGCTTATTATTTTCATACGAGCTTACTAAGCTTTATAGCTTACTTTGTTTATTTTACCGTACTTTATAGTGATTTCAAAGCTAGCTCAGGTTCGGGGATTGTCAGAGACTTCGTCACACTATCCAACTATCAATTTGGTACTTTTAAGCTTATGTTTTGGTTATATGGCATGTATAGGATTATGGTCATTTTGATATGTAGTTTGGTAGTGAGTTTTGCCATTTGAGTTTGCTTGTAAATGTTTATGTTTTGGTTTGTATATATAGCCATGAGTGATGGCTTATTTTCGTTTATTTTGTCAAATATGGTGATGTATATATATATGTTAATGCTCTTTGGTGATGAGGTTTATATTTGCTATTTGAATGCTTAGATGAGATATGGCAGTGAAGGTAGCTAATGGTGAAGAGTTTGATATTGATATGTTTGTGGTTTTAAGAAAAGAAATGCTTAGATGAAATTGTGCATATAAATGCTTTGTGAATGTGAAATTGGTTTGATTTGAATGAGTAAAACATGATATTATAAGCATGTTAGTTGTTGGTATTGAAATGGCATGTTTTAGTCTTGGTTGTGGTTGTATTGGATGCTTATATATGCTATGATTAGTGTTCTTGGCTTCAATTGACTCCTTACATTAAGGCAATTGCATATGTTTTATATGGACCATATGTAATTCCTATATTGCCCTTTTGCTATTTATCGTTATCAAACAAAACCCTAATTGTTTCCCTCTCGTCATTTACTGCTTATTTAATGTCTTTCCAGTTAGAAAAAGTCCTTTATTAATGCTATGTTGTAAATTTCAATTTGAAATTTCAGGTTTAGATTTCATTTGCTATGTAAAATGTGAAAATGGAATTCATATATTAGCTTAGATTCATTTTATTATAAAATTTGAAGGTATGAAGAGAAATATAACATATTCCTGGATAGGAAAAGTATCTTCACATATATTTTAGGGTAAAGTACAAAAATAGTCACCAAAGTATTCTTCGCATTCTATTTTGGTCATTGAACTTTTAATTTTTTCTATTTTGGTCACTAAACTATAGGAAATCAAATATTTTCATTCTTGAATGGTAAGAGCTATTTGAGTATTATATTAATGCAAGTGTTGACGTGGTTTTTTTATCGGTTTAATAATAAACTTAGTTTTTAAAATTTTCACATTTTGTCAATTTGATCTTAAATATAAAATATTTAAACAAAAATTTTAAAAATTCAAGAAATTTAACACTGGATATTTTCAAAATGATATTTTTTTGTCTCTTTTTAGTCTTTGAATTAAGGTCTAATGACAATTCATATGTATGTTATGTAATCAGTATTTAATTTTTTTTTAAAAACTAAAAAAATATAGAAATGTATAGAAAATTATTTTAAAATTTTAAAAAATAAAAATAAAAAGTATTTAAAATTCAAATGTATGTAAATTATTAAAATTTCAAAAAATATATAAAATTTAAAAAATGGTAAAAATGAAAATATTATAAAGTTCTTGTTTCTAACAGGTAAAAAACCTTTCTAAGTCTTCACTATCGTCTTCTTTTGAAATAAACAAAGCTTTCTTTTCTTTTATCCCTAAGAGTTGTTATTATTAGTGTCAATACTAGTGGCTTCTTCCAATCACGTCATTAATGATGTTTTAAATTTAAAAACTTGATATACCAACGTCAGCATCAATGGCTTCTTTCAACTAAGGTCGAGATAAGTTTTTCAAATCCAAATCCAAAATTATCATTTGACAATCTTTGCAAACCAACATCCCACTGGGTCCTTTTATCTCTTCTTCCATCGGCGCTCGACTGGTTATTGTAAATGGCTTGATCGACAAAAGATTAAATGAGTTTTGTTGGAATGATTAATTAGGGGTTTCTTTTTATTTTAGTTGAATCAAGTGGTTTGAAATATTTAAAGTGTTTGCTTTCTATTTTTAGTGTTTTTGTAACGACTCGATTTTAGTCGGAGTTGAAAAATACGATTTCGGACCTAATTTCGTAAACCGAGTCTGTGAAATTATGAATAAAAGAATTTATGCATTTGGTATGAAAATGTATTAGTGGACGACACAAGTAATTAAAACGAGAAAATCATTAATAATAGTGCAAAGACTAAATTGTAAAAGTGCAATCGCTATTAAATTTTAATTTAGAAAATGTTTGAGGGCTCAATTAACAATTATGAAAAAAACTAATGGCTCAATTAGCAATTATGCAAATGAGAGTAAATTGTAAAAGTGCAGTCACTAATGTTTCATGAGTTAGTCGATGAGGACAATTCTTCCATCCATTTCTATTAATTACGTTAACTAATGATCATGACCATTTGTTTAATTAATGAAGTAAGATTGGTTTCTTAATTAAGTTTAATTATCCAATTAATCTATATATATATATATAACAAGTGAGTGGGAGAGAGAAGAAAACATTCATTCCTTTCTCCCAAATTGCCGTCCAAAGTTTGAAAGAAAGAAAGAAAATTCCCTTTTACTTTATTTTACATTTCGGTCAAAAATCAAACAAGGTAATTTAATCCTTCATTCATAATTTCTATAGAATTTTAGTTATTTGAGCTTAGTCTATCATAGCCAAGTTTTAGATTACCAAATTGTTAAGTATATGTTACGTTACAATTAGTAAGTTTTTGTGAAATCAAGCTTGATAATGTTAAGGATTGTTAATTAATAAGCTTGTGATATGTTAGGACTAAGTTAAAAAGTAGTGAAAAGTGTAGGATTTGTACTAAGCTATATAATTCATTTATGACGTTAGGGACTAAATTGAAATAAATTGGAAGTTGTTAATAAATTATATTATAGATTAAAAGTAGAAGGTCCCTAATGAAAGAATATGAAATTAGATTTTGATTTGGTACTAAATATTGAAAAATATGAACATTACGGATATAGGGACTAAAAAAACACAAACTAAGTTTAATTGATGTGTTTTTCATGTGATTGTGTGAAAACTAACATCGTTTCTATAATTGAATTATTGTATGTAGCTAAAGACGACATCGGGCTGTCTCAAGAGAAAGAAAATACGAAGGCCGTAGATGAGTAGCCTATTCTAGTTTGTGCTTTCATGATTGAATTGAAATTACTTATGTTTGGTTGTTGCAATTAGCTTGCTTAAGGTAATGGTCTTGCTTGTCTCATAAATAGTAAGTATGAAATAGTTGGTACTTGTAGAAAATGTGATAATAATGCATATGATAAGATGAAATGGTATGAAAGTAATTTGAGCATGACGTGAATTTGTTATGTATTAAATCATGATATGTGAACCATTATGTTTGAAATATTGAATACCCTATGAACAGTCTTGGATAGAGTCAGGTATATTTGGCATGCCATAGGAATAGTGTACGAGATTTTACTTTGGTTTATATCGATGAGGCGCGGAGTACATATTATACTTCGAATGCACCGATGAGGTACTAGACACATAACTATTTACTTCAGTTTATACCGATGAAGCGTGAAGTGCATATTATACTTCAGATGTATTGATGAGACATTGAGTGCCAAATATATTGGTGTGATGCTTGGATGATCCATGTATCCGTTGTGTCCGATTAATAGGGATTATGAAACATGTACTTTGCTTGTTGATATTTGATATTGAATGTTAAAGGTGAATTGTGTAATATATATTAATGTTAATGTAATAAAAGATGGCATGTGAGAGACCATGTGATTCGGTTAATACGAGCTCGGAGACCGATACGATTATGAAACAAATCAGTAAGTTTGAAAATGTAATGAGAAAGAGAAATGGTTCTTATAATATGCTATAATGATAAGGAATGATGTGGATGAATGTGGAAGCGGATTGTAAAGTTTGTTCAAGTTGCAGATTTGACTTAGGGCTCTAGACGTTGGGAAAGAAACTTGGATTTTGACACAATGCGAAATGCAATCAAATCCAACTTAGATAAAACAATTAAAATAAATAACTAAGATAATTAAAATAGAATAATAAATCTACGATTAGAACAATAAGGAAGAAAGTAAAGAAGATAGATGTAAAGATAGAACATGGTATGTAGAAGTCCTAAGAAGCCTTGGAAACACGAAGAATCCACAGTCCTCTTTAAGCGGCTCTAATTTTTCCTCCAAGAAAGAAAACTTGGTAAGAAAAAGTTTGAAGATGATTCTTACACTCTAAAAAGATTGTTAAAACTCTATTAAAAGAAACTCAAGAGAAATTTTTGAAAAGAAAACTCAAAGAGAATTTATTAACTCAAAACAGAAGTTGAATAATAATGAATTGTGTCATTTGTGTACAATGCAAAGGCTTATATATAGACTAGCTAAATAAATCTAAATAAAACTCTTAAGTATACTAGAACTCTAATTAATCTAAACAAGAAGTAGTTTAAACTAAATTTTCTTGTTGACATAAAAGTCTTAAATACAATATTGGGCTCATAAATAATAAAAATTAAGCCTAAAACCTGAAGCCAATATGATTTAAACTCGAATTAAAAGCCCGAAACTTCTAATTCTCGTTATAATCCCGTCTAGAAATTGTGTTCGCGCAGTCTTTATTAAAACAGTCATAACTTGAGCTCCCGAACTCAAAATCGAGTGATTCAAAGTGCATTTCGAAGCTAAAAGACAGATCTTTGAACACCATGAGACATCTCAACCTAGAAATGCCTTGATCCCATCCAAAAATTCGTCACAATTCTTCTGATTTCCCAAACTTGAAAAGTGGCAGCTTTGGTGAATGAAATTTAATAAATTTCATGTAACAACCCGTTTTTAGTCAAATCAGAAAAGTAGTTTCGGGACCACAAATATGAAGTCAAAATAATTATTTTATTATTATTTTAATATTTATAGCATGATTGAATGATTGTGTGAAAGTTTCGTTAAAGAATTTTATCGTTTGAGTGCTTAATTTGATAAAAAGGACTAAATCGCGTAAAGTGTAAAAGTGGGGTTCTATTAGTTAAAGGTGTCTAATAGCTATGGAATATTACAGTGGAGGCCCTTATGTTGTAATTAGACCATTATAATGGTGGGTGGACATTTATGGGCATTAAGTGATTTGTATGTTTAATAACCAAGGTTAAATGTGTAATTCAATAAATAAATTAAAGTAAAATAACCTAAACTAAGCTATCATCTTCTCCATGCTATATTCCACCGAAAATTTGAAGAAATAAAGCCATTTTTCTAGAGTTCAAGGTTTGGCCATTGTTATTAATGCATGTAAGTGATTTTTGACTCGATTTTTAATGATTTCTATGTTTTTGAGATCGTTGCAGCTTAGTCTAGCTAGCCCAGGGACTATTTTGCAAAATTGTTAAAGATTTGAGATGTTGCCATTGATGAATACATGAGTATTTTGATATTTAATAATAGATTATGAATGTTTGATGATAGTTATACAAGTTTTGTTAAGTGATTTTTAGTAAAAATGGAAATTAGGGATTAAATTGTGAAATGTGGAAACTTTGTGGTTAAAATGTGAAATAAATGGAAAATATGGGCTGCTAGGGACCTATTTGTAATTCGGCTAGCATGGGTTGTGGTTAAATTGCATGAATTTGTGTTTTAATGAAATAAGGACTAAATTGTAAAAATGTGAAACATTAGGGGCAAATATGTAAAAGTGCCTTAATGTGAATTTTGGACTAAATTGAATAGATAGATAATTAAATAAGCTGATTTTGATTACATATAGATCAAGAAAAGCAAAACTCGGATTTAGATCAGGGAAAAACAAAGTTCTCGACTAATCGACCAATTTAGCTGTTTCGCGTCCGAGGTAAGTTCGTATGTAATAAGCATTGTTTTATTTGTATTTTAAATGCTTTGATATTGCATAAACTGTGAATACGAGATTACAGACATGTTCAAAAATGATTCGACGACGATTCGACATTGGAAATCCCGGTTGAACCTTAGGAATAAATTAGGATGCGAATGACATGTCATTAGGGAATACATTGATTTGGCTTCGGGCCATGATATCGGCACTTCGGGTGCGAGCTTCATTGATTTTGCTTCGAGCCATGATATCGGCACTTTGGGTGCGAGTTACATTGATTTGGCTTCGAGCCATGATATTGGCACTTAGGGTTCGAGACTCCCGAGTATCCAAATTTTATTCCGAATGGTTCAACGGGTATATTGAAGATGTGAATTGATGAGAAATAGATACGTATTGGTGCAAGTATGTACGAAAAACTATTCGAGCAATGAGTCAAAGGAAGTTGTGAGCTTATGATCAATTATGTGATTAAATTTCATGTTAACTTTGTGATTAATGCTTTGATGCAATTTATGTCATTTATTTTGAAATGTAAATGAACAGTGAGACTTGCTTATTATTTTCATACGAGCTTACTAAGCTTTATAGCTTACTTTGTTTATTTTAACGTACTTTATAGTGATTTCAAAGCTAGCTCAGGTTCGGGGATTGTCAGAGACTTCGTCACACTATCCAACTATCAATTTGGTACTTTTAAGCTTATGTTTTGGTTATCTGGCATGTATAGGATTATGGTCATTTTGATATGTAGTTTGGTAGTGAGTTTTTCCATTTGAGTTTGCTTGTAAATGTTTATGTTTTGGTTTGTATATATAGCCATGAGTGATGGCTTATTTTCGTTTATTTTGGCAAATATGGTGATGTATATATATATGTTAATGCTCTTTGGTGATGAGGTTTATATTTGCTATTTGAATGCTTAGATGAGATATGGCAGTGAAGGTAGCTAATGGTGAAGAGTTTGATATTGATATGTTTGTGGTTTTAAGAAAAGAAATGCTTAGATGAAATTGTGCATATAAATGCTTTGTGAATGTGAAATTGGTTTGATTTGAATGAGTAAAACATGATATTATAAGCATGTTAGTTGTTGGTATTGAAATGGCATGTTTTAGTCTTGGTTGTGGTTGTATTGGATGCTTATATATGCTATGATTTGTGCCATTTGGGTTGTGTAGGTGTGAAAAAGTTTAGGGTGGCAAGATGGCTTGGTAAATAGCCTATTTTTGTCCACACGGGCAGAGACACGGACGTGTGTCTTAGCTGTGTGCGACGCACGGTCAGATTACACGGCCGTGTGTCCCCTGGTGTTGAAATAGAAATCAAGTCAGTATGCTCCACATGGCCTCACATATGGGCGTGTGACTTGGCCGTTTGGCATAAGTCAGTATACCCTACAGGTTTGGCATGACCTAGCACACGGCCTGACACACGGGCGTGTATGGCCATTTTTAGGGCACACGAGCTAGCCACACGGGGGTGTGTGTTGGCCGTGTGACCCAAGTCAGAGAGTTACACGAGGTCGGACACGGGCTGGGACACGGCCATGTGCTCCCATTTCGAATGTCCACACGGCCTGTGACACGGGCGTGTCTTTGGCCGTGTGAGACACACGGCCGAGCCATACGGGCATGTGTCCCCTGTTTTTGAGAAAATTTTCTAAATGTTTGAAAAGTTTTCAAAGTTATCGGTTTAGTCCCGAACCACATCGAATGGATATTTAGGACCTCGTAGGCTCGTATTAGGGACGATATGAATGTTGTTGATTGATATTTGAATTAAATTTGATAAAGTATGTGGAATGTATGTGAAATTGTTTATTATGTTCAGTAATGCTCTGTAACCCTATTCTGGCGTTGAATACGGGTGAGGGGTGTTACATTTCACCCCATCCGTGCATGTATCATTCCCCCTTTCCTCGAAAAGATTCGTCCTCGAATCTTGTCTTTGATCGAGTCTTGGTTTGATTTGCTTGACCTTTGACATTATTCTTGGGCCTTGAGGTAGTGTGATCCCATCACATCCATGGGTCTGAAATTGGGCCTTGAGACTCGCATCATTCCCCCTTCCTCAAGAAGATTCGTCCCCGAATCTTTAGTTGCATAAAAAGAAAAGGGGTTAGAAAAAATAACAATAAAATGAAAAAAATACTTACCTAAATTTTCTTGTGCGCCAAAACTATCTCCAGGATCAAATATATGATTTTGATCTCCCAAATGAGCATGGATCAAATATATTTCCTTCAAAAACAAACCATTAACACTAAACAAAGAAATATTAGACACATGAGTGTTCAAGTAAAAAATAACCTGTAACTTTCTTTGATTATACATGGTCATCCATAAGAATTTCCAACTATGAGTCAAGAATTTCACATAATTATAAAAATAAAAAATGTTAAGATTATGTAAAAATTAATCGTTAAATGTCAATATAGAAATTTTTTTTTGCAAGAACAAATATATAAAATGCTTTAATAAAACTATCTAGTGCAACAAAATTACTATTTTTAACCTTTACAAATATAGATAAACCCATAAAATCAATTGAACTTTCAGACCAAGGTTTAATGAAATTTGACCAACGAGAAAGCATGTTGTAAGGAAAAACAAAATCAGTAGCATACTTATAAAAAATATTTATTGTATAACTTCTTAAATCAATTTCTAATGTTTTCTTGCCTTTCTTACCTTGTAGCACTTGTGGAGAGTTATTAATGTTCAACTTACCTCTCTCCCACAAGCAAAAGTGTCGATCGATGGTAGAGTAATGTAATTGGAAGTCCGTCAATGGATCCTTAAAATCCTGTAACAAGGAAACACCACTAAACAAATTCGAGTTATGGTTAGTTAAAACATAATCATTCCTCACTTTTACATGAATATTTTCTTGTTTTTCATTTTCTTTTCCCACTTGAGAACTCTCCAATTTTACCTCATATGTATTTTCACTCACCAAAAGTGGACCATCAAGTAGACTTTTATCACTCAAGGTCTCTTTTCTATCCGTCTTTTCAATTTTTTCTTCCTCACTTCCCATATCCCCCTCACAAGTATTATGAAGATTCAATTCAATACAATATATCTCAGTAGGAGAACATGACGTTTCTATCTAATCTAAATCCATAGATTCGAGGAAAAAAATTTCACTATCATCTTTTTTTATTAACAAAAATATTGTGTTGGCACAATCATGACACCCTTTGCACGTAAAACATTCAATGTCACGAGCTCTTTGTTGTTTTGGTGAAAAATTAGTAGAAGTGGGCTGCTTAGAAGATGTAGAAGAAGGTTTTGTAGGAGCCCTACTTTTCCACTCAAAAGGTTTAGTCTCATAATGTTTTGGCAGCAATTTATTAGTAGCATAAAATATAGAAGAAGGTTTTGTAGAATTCTTGAAATTGCTGCTCAATCTCAATTGCCTTGTGTACCGTCTCCTCAAGATCAATGTAGGTTTGAAGATCAAGAGAATTGGCTATCGAAAAGTTCAAGCCATCTACAAACCGTACCATGGTAGTCTCTTCATCTTCTCACACATTTGGTTTTTGCATAAGCATCTCCATCTCCTTAAAGTACTCATCAATAGATCGATTACCTTAAACAAGGCATCAAAGTTTCGTTTTGACCTCTCTGTAGTAATGAGAAGGAATGTAACGCTTTCGCATCACTTGCTTCAACTTGTCCCATGTTTCAATCACCCTTTCGCGGTTTCTTTGACGATTAATTCCAAGCTGAATCCACCAACTCAATGCATAATCTAAAAATCCAAGGGTCGCAAATGAGACTTTTTCCTCTTCTCGGCATTTATAGTAACGAAACATAAGTTCAATATTTTATTCCCACTCATAATATGCCTCGGGATAATTTTTTCCTCAAAATGGTGGAATGTTGAACTTCGGTTTAGCTAAAAATGTTGCCTACAGTCATTATTAACCAAAGTCTCATCATTTGCACGAGAGACACGTCGAGCATTATTTGCACGAAGACAAGATTGATCAACCTTAACGATTCCAATGCTCAATTTTGGTACTTAGACATTCCAAATTTTTGCTGATCGTGTCTAGAATAGTGTCTCGTTGTAACACCCCTAACCCATATCCGTCGTCGAAACAGGGTTACGAAGCATTACCAAAATATACAGATCAAGTAAACAAATATTTCATTTTATAAAGTATTCATGTCAGAAATCAAACATAAAGTCCCTTATATGAACCCTCGAGGTTCAAAAATGCATTAGAAATGAGTCGGGACTGAATCAGGTATTCAGAGAATTTTTGCAAAATCTCAAAATTTTTTGTAACAGTCCGGTTTAGACCCTAGTCGAAACAGTGGTTTCAGGACCACAAATCCGAGTTAGAAAAATATTTTAATATTAATTTCCGTGCTTATGATACGTGTTTTAGCATGTGTGAAATTTTTGTGAATTAATTTGTCTGTTTATGTGCCTAATTTGAGCAAAGGACTAAATCGCGTAAAATGTAAAAGTGGCCTTCTAATTGATTAAGTGCCGAATTGATGTGTCTTTATAAATGTGAGGTCCTTAAGTGGTAAATGGACCATTGATAAGGTTAGTGGACGGTAAAGACCATTAAATTTACATGATTTATATGTTATAATAAAGGTTAAATTAGTAAATAATCTAATAACAAGTAATAAATAAAACAAAAGCTAAAAGATGGTGGATGTTTTATGTGTTCTTCCACCGAAAAACAAAGAAAAGAAAAAGAAATAAGAAGCTAGGGCGTTCGGCCATTGATGTTTCTTGATTCAAGGTATGTTTTGCTTCGATTTTTGATAATTTCTACATTTTTGTAATTGTTGCTTCGTACTCTACAAAACCCATGCTTCAATTTTGTGAATTGATGAATATTTTGAAATGTGCCATTGATGAACACATGAGTTTTGTGATGTTTGATGGTGAAATGTAACACCCCTAACCCGAAACCGTCGTCGAAATAGGGTTAAGAGGCATTACCGAACAATCGAAACATTTCACATCCATTTCACGACACAAAGTCAATCGTTAATCAAACATATTCAAATACTAGCATATAGTCCCTTATCGAGCTCTACGAGACCTTAAACACGTGTTAGAAAGGTCGGGACTAAACCGAACACTTACGAAAGTTTTTAGAAATATAAACATTCTTCAACACTACAAAAGTCACACGCCCGTGTGGGCCGGTCGTGTGCCTCACACGACTACCGGACACGGCCATGTGTCTAGGTCGTGCCCAAATAGAGCATACATATTGACTTGTTCACATGGCCACCAGACATGCCCGTGTGCCTTGGCCGTGTGAAATTAAGCTAGCTACTGACTTGGTCACACGACCACCATGCACGCCCATGTGCCACAACCGTGTAACCTGTCCAGACCTACGTAGAAGTGACCCTTAAACCACACGGCAGAGACATACGCCCGTGTCTCTTGGCCATATATGCAAAATAGGCCATTTGCAAGGCCAATTTGCCACCCATACAAGGGTCAACCAACAATCTTCAAAGTAATATCAATTCATGCTTCTAAATGCATTCAAACATACCATTTCATTCACCAATTAATCATCGTAAATACCATCTACTTCCATACCTAATTTCATTACAAATGAGTCCATTCAAGTAAGAATTATACATCTCAAAACATATATATATATATATCAAGCATTACATAATCTATGCCATAATTCATCTTCAAACCACATCTTTCATCAACCACATAATCATGAAATATACCATATTCATAGCTCATTTATAAATTCTACACCATTTAGCCTCCAAGCCAAATCACATGGCAAGGATTAAGCATTTCAACACATGACACAACTTCTAGCCTATACATGCCATATTTCAACTATATACATCTTTCCAAAAGTACCAAAATAAATTGCCGATAGTGTGATAGAGATGCTGACAATTCCCCGATCCGAGCTAGCTTTACTGACACTGTAAAATAGAGAAACAAACACACAGTAAGCTTTCAAAAGCTTAGTAAGTTCGTAACATAATACATATTGCTCATTAATACCAATACATTGTATCAAAAACAAACCATCACATAGATTAATTCACAATCACATATACCATACCATCCAAAACTAATATGCTCAATTAACCTTCCTTAAACTCATTTATAAATTCATCAACCACATAGGTTTCAAACGTACCTTAGCCAACACTTAGTTATCGATTACATATGCTACTCAATACTCATTGTTTCATTTCGATAAACTTTCGTCACTTCTTCGGTTCAATCGCACACTTAGTGCCCAAATCAATAGCCGAAGCTTAATTAACATCGCATACTTAGTGCATCTATATCAAACCGATCTTAAATCGGTATCGCACACATAGTGCCAACCACAAAACCGAAGCTTATATTATTTCGCACACGCAATGCTAATCATCTCGGTCACATTTCCGAATACGCACACTTAGTGCCACATAACTCAAGCTCTCACATAGCATTCACAATTCAATAATATCATACCATTCATTTCATAACATTAAACATAGTTAAATACATGTATTATGTCCGAACTTACCTCGGACATCGAAATATCGAAACAGTCGATTAATCGAGCACTTTGTCTTTGCCTCGATCTCGATCCGAACCTCTCCTTTCTTGGTCTATATACATTAAAATTCAATCCATTCAATCACAATTCATTCAATTTAGTCCACACACACTTATTTAGGGCATTTTGCAAAATAGCCCTCACATTTTCACATTTCGACACTTTAGTCCCTATTTCACAAAATCACAAAATACACCAAATTTGTTTATACCCATGCTTGGCCGAATATACACTATGATCATATCAATCCATACATTTCATTTATTTCACAATTTAATCCCTCAAATAATTATTTTCTCAATTACATCCAAAATACTCAAATTCATCAAAACTTCAAAGACAAAACATGTTAATCAATTACATATCTTTCATAATCCATCACCAAACTTGACAAAGCTCATGAATTCATCCATGGCACATTTCATATTCATCATCAATTCATAAAATTTTAGCATGGGTTTTGAAGTATTCGAAGCAACGATTACAAAAACATACCTTGAATTAAGGCTTGTAATAGCCGAATGTAACAAAGCTTTTCTTCCTTCTTTTCTTTTGTGTTTTCGGTGGACAAAGATGAGCATAGTCATCTTATTTTAACCTTTTGTTTGTTTAATAATCATATTATTAATATATTTACTATATTAACCTTTTACTAAACATATATACATATATACATTAACGGGCATTAAAGTCTTTTATCCATCCACTAACTTGTATAGTGGTTTAATTGCCTCATAAGGCCTCCACATTAATAAGACAATAATAATTAAACACTTAACAATCAGCACACATCATTTTACACTTTATGCGATTAAGTCCTTTTTGCAAATTAAACACACAATCAATAAAATCTCCACACAGAAATTTCACACAGGCTAATTCACATACTGTAAACACAAAAAATAATATTAAAATATTATTCTGACCTCAGATTTGTGGTCTCGAAACCACTATTTTGACTAGGGTCTTAATCGGGCTGTTACATGAAAAATGAAAGATATGTGTTTGATTAACAAGTTTTGTCTTTGGAGTTTTGATGAATTTGAGTAATTTGTACTTAATTGAGAAAATAATATTTTGAGGGACTAAATTGTGAAATAAATAAAGTGTATGGACTAGTATGAGCTACATGAGAATTCGGCTAAGCATGGGTACAAGCAAATTATGTGTATTTTGTGATTTTGTGAAATAGGGACTAAAATGTCCAAATGTGAAAATGTGAGGGCTAATTTGTAAATTACCCTAAATATGTGTTTTTGGATTGAATTGAATGAATTTTTGAATAAATGGGTTAAATTTGAATATGTATAGATCAAGAACCGAAGAAAACGAACTTAGATCGTGGAAAGTCAAAAGTTGTCGAATAACCGAATCCGATCAAATATCCGAATCCGAGGTAAGTCGATATACAAATAAATGTATTTGAATTGAACTATTTGTGTATATATGAAATTTTAATTTCTATGAATATCCATTGAGATGGAATGTATGTGAAAACTGAGTTTACGAATAAGTCGACAAGTTGTTAGAGTCCGAGAAGTCCTGTATGAACCTAGGAATAGATAGGATTGCATATGTCATGACATAGGTGTCCGAAATGTGAAATCATGTAAGACCACATCTGGGACATTGGCATTGATTTGAGATTTCGTGTAAGACCACGTCTGGGACGTTGGCATTGATATGAGATTTACGTGTAAGACCATGTCTGGGACATTGGCATCGTATTGATTCGTGTAATACCCTATCTGGGATAGTGGCATCGATATCTGGTTACATGTAAGACCACGTCTTGGACGTTGGCATTGTACGACTATTTTGAGCACTCTGAGTATCCTATTAGGTTCCAAATGGTTCAACGGGCAAGTCCGAGAAATGAATGACTATGTGAATTGTACATCCGTTTCAGGTACGTTGATATGCATGCTTTGTATAGGCATGAAAGGTGAGTAAGTATGTGCATTGATGCAAAGGAACATTTGAAATATATATATATGTTTGAGAAATGAGCAAGTGAGATACTTGAGATATGATGAATTGGTAAGCAATGGCAAACCAAATGAGCCAAAGAGATTATCTATGAACTTGAAATGAAGATTTGTTAATGAATTCAAATAGCTATGCTTATGATTGATTATATGTTTTAAATATGTATATGCTAAGTTTATTTGTATATGGCTTACTAAGCTTTTAGAAAGCTTACTTTGTGTGTGTTTGTTCTGTTTTATAGATCGTCAAAGCTACTGAAGGCTCGGGACCTTTGAGGATCATCATCACACTACCCAAACTCATTTTGGTACCTTTTGGAAATATTTATATTCTAAGTATGGCATGTATAGGCTAGATGTTTGGAATATGTTTGAGATGTGTAATTAGCCATGAGATGTGGCTAGATAATGTTGGTATAATGCATGAATGATTTTGGTATATAATGCTTGATTTTGGTATGGATTCATGGTTTTGATATGGTCATATGAATGGTAAGTATAATGATGCAAAATGAGTATATATGTTTGAACAATGAGATGGTCCTATGAATGTGGCAAATTGAGGATGAAACATGATTAGTTTTATATGTGAATTGGTTGTGCAAATTAGTATACAAGTTGGTATGAACAGAAATAATATTGAATGAGATGATATATTGTTCACTTGACATGATTTTGGTTGTCAATTGTGTATGGAATAATGCTTGTTTGAGATTGTAGGAATGACCCAAATGTGGGTGGCATTTTGGCCTTGAAAATGGCCTATAATTGCCCACACGGTTGAGCACACGGGCGTGTGGCTCGACCATGTAACTCATGGTTGTAATTCAAAAAAAGTCAGTAGCGACCACGGGCTGGACACACAGGCGTATGACTGGCCGTGTGGTGCAAGTCAGTATTTATGCCCTGTTTTAACACAGCTTAGACACACGGGCGTGTCTAAGGCCGTGGGAGGCACATGGCCTGCCCACACGGGCGTGTGACCTATATAACTTAGAATTTTTTTTTGTGAATTTCTGAGAATTTCCGTATGTGTTTGGTTTAGTCCCGGCCCTATTCTAAAACATGTTTAAGGTCTTGTTGCCTTTTTAAGGGACACTTTGATCTGATTTGTAACACCCCAAACCTGGTCTAGACGTTACGACCAGATCTGGTATGTTACAGGGTAAAAGTTGTTCAAAAAGGGTTTCGAAACTTTGATGAAATGCTGTAAGTTAAAAAAAAAAACTTTTAGTTTGGTTGATGTTTTGAACACTCCATCTTAATTATCAGGTTGTAACCGTATAATGATGTCATATCATAATTAAATAATAAATAAGGAAAACCAAATATTAAATTAAGAAGGCTTTATTGCATAACAAAATCCCCAATTAAAAATAATTTGTAGAAGGAAACAAATTTACGAAAAGAAATGTTTTATGGCCTCCATGAGTCCGCCTCGGCTCCCAGATCCATGATCTACTGATTACCTGAAAAAATAAGCAGAGGGGTGAGTCACCAAGACTCAGTGTGTAAATCCCCTTATGTCACTTAAATGGCCTCAAGCCCAAAATCGTACATTGGGCCTTAGCCCACTCATAATAGCATACACAAATATGAATGTAATGTGTGTCCCAACCCAACCTAATTTTTCGTCCTCTACACACCACCCGTACCAGCCCAATACACCGTGGGGATTTCTACAATCAACCCTCCATCCGCTACACACCTCATATGTGGCACCAAGCCACTGTGGTTCCAGACCACCATGACAAAGTCACTATTATCATGCGTGGGGCCAACCCACCGTGGTACCAAACCACCGTGACAATCCTTGAAGAATATATGTGGGGCCAACCCACTGTGGTACCAAACCACTGGGACGAGTCACTAAAGCATCATATATACGTGGTATTAAACCACCGTGGCACCAAGCCACCGAGACATGGTCACTGAATCAGTTATATGTGGGGCCAACCCACTCGTGGTACCAAACCACCGTGACAGTCTCAAATACTTCCCCTTTCGCATCATATCCCAAACCCATGCAGATCATACAATCAAATGAATGCACATGCTCTCATCATAATGACGAATTACAGCATATATTTCATACCCATTAATAGAACGTTATAGACACTTACCTGGTATCCCCAGCTTTACCCACAAGGGTATTACGACCGTCTTTCAGTCACTTCGGCTTTTCACCCCAAAAGCGATTAATAAACACAGTTAATAACAGAGTGTGAAGTTTTACACACGATAACACGCAACACTATGCTTTCTATGTCGACACTATTGCTAGCGAGACGCATCGCTATCTACCTAATCGCTCTCAAGTTGGTCCACAACCCGTGCTTGGTCTTGAGCAATGCAGACACCCTCGCTTTTTGAACTTAGGGGTGGGATTACGGGTCTAACCCCTCCTTTGCCTCGGGCTGGTATTTGACTCCATAAAAATATCTTGGGTCAAGACCGGGTTAAGGCAATCGAATAAGACAAAAGTAAGAATACACGCTCAATGAAGAGGTTTCTTACCTAAATCGACAGAAACCGGAAGCTTCAGGCTCGGATTAAGGAAACGCTGAAGTCCCTACACATTCATCAAATTAGAATCGACTTCCCAATAAAAGATGGATCCAAAGAAGTGGCCTTTCGGCCAATCAAGCGAATAGAAAACCTCATATAGCCTATTCGGCCAAGACCACTTACCAAAGCCCTATTGAAAGCAGACCACTGAAAGAAAAGACGATGGAGACGCGTCTTTCTATCACGAAACTAGAGTGCAAAAAGGAAGATCTACGTTCGGCAATCAGCAAAGTCGACGAAAAGGGTGCTAACTCCTGACACAAAAAGAGGTTCGGCCTTTAGAAGAAAAGAGAAGGAGTATGAAACAAATGGATGCTTCAGCTTGAAGAAGAAACCCATAACAAATGGTGACGAGAAAATGAGGGATAGGTTTCGGCAATGAAGAAACAAAAAGAAATGGCTAGGGAGATTCGGCTAGAGTAAAAACAAAATCAAAGAGATGAATGGTAGTAGATGATGATTCGGTCCAGAAAAGGAATGAGGAATGAGGTTCGGCTTTTAGTAGAAATGGAGAAGTATGAAGCAATTGGAAGAAAGCAATGAAAATGGAGAAGGTGATAGGAGGGTTCGACTATTAAGAAGAAAAATGTGAATTGAAGGGAAAATGTGCCTAAGAGGTTTCGGTTTTTACCCAAAGAGGAGATGAACAACAATAGACTTTAGGAGTTTTGGCCAACAGAGAAAAGAATGCAAATTAACAAATGGGAAACACCAAATACCGAAAAGAGAAGCTCTCAATACCCAAATTTTCTATACACACCTCACAGTTTCGGCACCTAAACCCCTTCACCAAAACCGAATGCCTAACCACCCAAGGATTCAACCTTGACCGAAATCCCCCTTAACACAACCCAATATTCGGCCAACACTCTCCCCCACCTCCATCTCCTTGATTGCCTCCTACAATCACTCTTGTTCAACCATTTGAATCAGTTTGAATGATTCAAATCCCACCTTTCACTCACGGCCACTCATTCGAATTGTTTGACCCTTTCCACACTCCCCCCTCGAAGTGTCCTAGCCGAACTCCACCACCCAAGCTCCCTTGACGCAAAAACAAAACTCCACAATGCTGACAATGCGACTTGAACCCCTTCCCTCTGCAGCTTCTACCTTGTGACGCCAATTCAAGCACTCTTAGTGGCGCATCCTTGCCACTTTACCAACTCTCTACTTGTGTTATCCACACACAATGAAATACCCTTAAGACCTACCTCAACTAGCTCTCCCCTACAGTGCCTAAAAGTAAAGTTTTCACCAAGGCTCAGGCTTAACCCTAAGCCTTTCCGGGACCCCCAAACACACCAAATTAACACACAGAGCATAGCATACACACACAACATGCATTAAATGCAGAACCCCAAAATCTTGGATGTTACAATTCTACCCCCTTAAAGAAATTTCGGCCTCGAAATTTTTACCTGCTCAAAAGAGATGAGGGTATTGCTATCGCATCACATCCTCTGGCTCCCACGTAGCTTCCTCTAAACTGTGATTCCGCCACAATACCTTAACTAACGGAACCGTCTTCCTTCGCAATACCTTAACGTCACGATCCACAATCTGCACTGGTTCCTCTTCAAAGGATAGATCAGGCCTTACTTCGATTTCTTCCACTGGCACAATATGAGATGGATCCGAACGGTAACGCCTCAACATCGAAACATGAAACACATTATGAATCTGACTTAATTCCGGAGATAGCTCGAGCTGATAAGCTACCGGTCCCACACGCTTCAACACACGATAAGGCCCAGTGAACCTGGGGCTCAGCTTACCCTTCCGTCCAAACCTTAGAACTTTCTTCCACGGTGAAACCTTTAAGAAAACCCGGTCACCAATTGCAAATTCTATGTCCTTACGCTTCAGATCAGCATAGGACTTCTGCCTGTCAGACGCTTCCTTCAACCGAGTTCGGATCATTTTAACTTTCTCTTCTGTCTCCGAAACCAGATCCGGACCCAACATCTGACGCTCACCCAACTCTGTCCAACAAGTTGGAGTACGACACCTCCGACCATACAATGCTTCATACGGTGCCATCTGAATACTAGACTGATAGCTGTTGTTGTATGCGAATTCTGCCAACGGTAGAAACTCCTCCCAACTACCCCTGAAGTCTAAGATACAGCCCCTCAGCATATCTTCCAAGATCTGAATTACCCTCTCAGGCTATCCATCAGACTGTGGATGAAACGATGTACTGAAATCCAACTTTGTACCCAACGCTTGATGTAACGCCTTCCAGAACCTCGACGTAAACCTGGGGTCTTTGTCTGATATGATAGACACTGGCACCTCATGCAGCCTCACAATCTCTGCTACATATAGTTTAACTAACTTCTGTAGAGAGTAGTCGACACGAATCGGTATGAAATGAGTGGACTTCATCAATCGATCAACAATTACCCATACAGAATCCTTCTTAGTAGGCGTAAGAGGTAGCCCACTAACAAAGTCCATCGTGATCCTTTCCCACTTCCACTGCGGAATTTTCACCGGCTGCAATAACCCTGAAGGCAACTGATGTTCTGCTTTCACCTCCTAACATGTCAAGCACTTACTTACCAATTCGATTACTTCCCGCTTCAGACCCGGCCACCAAAACTGTTCTCGTAGATCCCGATACATCTTACTTCCTCCAGGATGCATAGCGTATGGGCTACTATGCGCTTCCTATAAGATCTTACGTCTTAATTCAAGATATTTTGGCATACAAATCTTCCCTCGAAAACATAATACCCCATCACTATCCACACTGAAATTCGTTATCCCATCACCTGTCCCCAACTAAAACTCCGACTTTAACAACTCATCCGCCAACTGCTTCTCTTTAATCTGACTGACCCAAGAAGGCTTCACTTGAAGTTCAGCTAATAAACTTCCATCATCGTATAAGCTGAGATGAGCAAAAATTGCTCTTAAGTCAGAGATTACCCTACGACTTAATGCATCCGCCACCACGTTAGCTTTACCCGGGTGGTACTCGATCGAGCAATCATAATCTTTTAACAATTCGATCTATCTCCGCTGCCTTAAGTTCAAATCCTTCTGGGTAAGAAGATATTTTAGGCTCTTGTGATCTGTATAAATGATGGACTTCTCTCCATAGAGATAATGCCTCCAGATCTTCAAAGCAAACACTACCGCATCCAATTCCAGATCATGCGTGGGATAATTCACCTCATGTGGTCTCAATTACCGAGACACATATGCTACCACCTTCCCTTCCTGCATTAACACACATCCCAATCCTGTGTGCGACACATCGCAGTAAACAACAAACTCCTTCCCGGCCTCAGGCTGTACCAATATTGGAGCCTCAGTCAAGATCTTCTTCAGCTTCTCAAAACTCTTCTGCTGCTTATCAAACCAGGCAAACGGTACCCCTTTCCATAATAACTTGGTTAATGGTGCCGCAATTAAAGAGAACCCCTCAACAAACCTTCTGTAATACCCAGCTAGACCAAGAAAACTCCGAATTTCTGCCACAGACTTAGGCGGCTTCCAATCCAACATAGCTTCAATTTTCCGGGGATCAACCCTAATCCCCTCAGCAGACACAACATGGCCCAAAAAGGTAACTTCTCTTAGCCAAAATTCACACTTACTGAATTTGGCGTACAGCTGTTTCTCTCTCAGGATTTGTAACACCACCCGAAGATGCGAATCATGCTCCTCCTCCGATCTTGAATAAACCAGGATATCGTCTATAAATACCATGATAAATCGATCCAGATAGGGTTGGAATACCTGATTCATCATATCCATAAATGCTGCTGGTGCATTGGTCAACCCAAATGGCATCACCAGAAATTCGTAGTGGCCATAGCGAGTCCGAAAAGTCGTCTTATGAATATCCGCTTCCTTGACCTTAAGCTGATGATATCCTTACCTCAAATCTATCTTCGAGAAGACTGAAGCCCCCCTCAGTTGATCGAACAAATCATCAATCCTCGGCAACGGGTATTTATTCTTGATGGTCAACTTGTTCAACTGACGGTAGTCAATGTACATACGCATTGATCCGTCCTTCTTCTTAACGAATAGCACCGGCGCTCCCCAAGGTGACACACTCGGTCGGATGAAACCCCGATCTAACAGTTCCTGAATTTGGGCTTTCAATTCCACCAACTCCTTTGGCGCCATTCTATATGGGGCAATAGACATGGGCACTGTCCCCGAAAGAAGATCAATACCGAATTCCACATCGCGATCCGGAGGTAGTCCTGGAAGCTCTTCTGGGAAAACATCAGAAAACTCCTTAACTGTTCTAACATCCCCCACAGTTAATTCCTTAGCCTCCAGAGCACAAACATAAGTTATGAATGCCTCACATCCTTTCCTCACCATTCTTTCAGCCTTTAAAGCGGACAGTACATTAGACAAGTAATTTCTCCTTTCGCCTATCACTACAACCTCATTATCATTAGGAGTCCTTAATACCATGCGCTTAGCAGCACAATCCAAGTTTGCTCGATACTTCTCTAGCCAGTCCATACTTAAGATTAAATCGAACTCTCCGAACGGTAGTTCCATCAGATCAGCCAGGAAAACCATCCCTTGAACCTCTAAAGGCACCCTCCTAAAGAGTTTATTCACCACTACAGATTGTCCTAAAGGGCTAAGTACAGTCATCTCCCTAGAAGCAATCTCAGAGTCTACGTTCAGAGTTCCCGATATAGTACTAGCAACATAAGAATGTGTTGATCCAATATCAATCAGTGCAGTATAATGCAACCCATAAATAAGAAACGTACCGGTTATGACGTCTGACACATCGCCCTCCTCTCGATGTCTAGCTGCATAGACCAACCCAGGCTGTCTCGCATCTGTATTCCCAGCACCTCTGCCCGGTGCTCCACGCTCTCGGCCAAAACCATTACCTCCTCTGGCTGGACCACGACCTCTCTGTGGTTGCTGACCACCTCTACCCAGCTGAACATAACCCTGTCCTACTGGTCGCACTCTGCCCAACTCCTGTGGACAGTCTCTTACCCGATGATCAGTAGACCCACACCTGAAACATCCTCTATTACCTATCCAACACTCACCTGAATGAGATCTACCGTATCTAGCACACTTCTGAGGCCCACTATTAACAACAGGTCTCGCAACACGACTTGGCCCATCCAGCCTAGCCCTCTTTTGAAAATGCCCAGCTGATCCCGACGATCCAAAATTCCTTTTATTCCTTCCTCTATCCCTATCTTGATTTTGCTTTTTGGACCGCTTCACTTTCTCGGCTATCTTAGCCTTTTCTACCAAAACAGCAAATTCTCTTTCTCGTTGTGGAGCTATCAACACTCGCAATTCATCTTTCAGACCATCCTCAACCGAACACAATGCTCATGGTCTGTGGCAATAATACCCCGGGCATAACAACTAAGACGTAAGAATTTTGCCTCATACTCGGCCACCGATTTATTTCCCTGCACCAAATTTAGAAATGCCTTACGCTGCGCATCCACATAACTCGATCCGATGTACTTCCCCTGAAATGCTGACTTGAAGAAATCCCAGGTAATACGGTCAGCCACCGTACCATCCCTGACCGTGAGCCACCACTGATACGCCTCATCCCGAAGAAGAGACACAACTCCTTTTAACTTCTCCTCCTCCGTGAAGTCAAGATCATCCATAATACGCTCAACTGCTTCTAGCCAATACTCAGCTACATTAGGAGCTACACCAGAAACGCCCCTAAACATTTCCGCTCCATTGGCTCAGAGTCGTTCAGACATAGATTTCCGGGCCCCTGAACCCGTGCTCGCTCCAGTAACTCTCTCCAATACACGTAACATCACTTGAGACACAGCATCGTCTTCGCCTGTTTGATCCTGAAATTCCTCTTCCACAGCTGGCGGTGCCGGTGCATCACCTTCCGACCCATGTCCAGATTCCAAAGGTTTAGACCTAACATTCTGGCCTCTACCACGACCACGCACAACACGTCCACGCCCCTAGTACTCATGACTACCGATACGACTTAATCTGATTAAGAATTTTATGGATTAGTACTTTCTTTCACTGTTTATTACCGAGCAGTCTTATGAGAAATAACATTCAAAGGTAATTCTCGCAGATTCATATCTATACCTAGAGGTTTCAGTCTCTAATGTTTGGATCTCTTAACTCTAGAAATCATAACACAACATAATTATTTCATGCAACACAACAAACAATTAGAACACTTACCGCGTGGATCGGGTGCCGGTAGACTCGGATGCCATACTCCAAGTAAAACATTTCCTTTAATAACATTTTAAATCGACTTTATAAAACATTGTTGATCCCATTCCACAGCCGAGGTTTTGTAACCCAGGCTCTGATACCAAAATTGTAATACCCCAAACTTGGTCTAGACATTACGACCAGATCTGGTATGTTACAGGGTAAAAGTTGTTCAAAAAGGGTTTCAAAACTTTGACGAAATAATGTAAGTAAAAAAAAAACTTTTCGTTTGGTTGATGTTTTGAAAACTCCATCTTAATTATCAGGTTGTAACCATATAATGATGTCATATCGTAATTAAATAATAAATAAGGAAAACCAAATATTAAATTAAGAAGGCCTTATTACATAACAAAATCCCCAATTAAAAATAATTTGCAGAAGGAAATGAATTTACGAAAAGAAATGTTTTATGGCCTCCATGAGTTCGCCTCGGCTCCCAGATCCATGATCTACGACACTGCAAAAATAAAGAGAGGGTGAGTCACCAAGACTCGGTGTGTAAATCCCCTTATGTCACTTAAATGGCCTCAAGCCCAAAATCGCACATTGGGCCTTAGCCCACTCAAAATAGCATACACAAATATGAATGTAATGTGTGTCCCAACCCAACCTAATTTTTCGTCCTCTACACACCACCCGTACCAGCCGAACACACCGTGGGGATTTCTACAATCAACCCTCTATTCGCTACACACCTCATATGTGGCACCAAGCCACTCGTGGTTCCAGACCACCGTGATACTAGATCACCGTGACAAAGTCACTATTATCATGCGTGGGGCCAACCCACCGTGGTACCAAACCACCGTGACAATCCCTGAAGAATATATGTGGGGCCAACCAACTGTGGTACCAATGTAACATCCCGAAATTGGGCCTAGTAGGATTGGGCCCAATGGGCCTTGATTTAAAATTTTTTGAGAACGGCATTAATACAAGTTAGACTTATTAGGTAAGTTATTTTGGAAGGTTAGAGGCTTCTATGAAGTCACGGGATCAAATATTAGCTTTGGGGGAAATTTTGGTTTTAGGTGAAAAAACCCGGAAGTTGGCGGGTAGGCCTTAAGAATAAAATGTGGGGAAAAATGACACAAGTGGAGTGTGTGGTGTAGTGGCAAAGTGACGCCACATAAGAGACAAGGGGGTGACGCCACAAGGAAGGAAGGAGGTCCAAGGTTCAAGTCTTGGCTTTTGCATTTTGGTTTTCTTTTTACTTGGACCTCGAGTTTGGCTATAGATTTATATTTAGTTGCGCATGGTTTAAGACACAAGAGGAGCTTGTGGCCAAGTGGCTAGCAAGCGTGGATTATGTTGCAAGGGAGCCCGGGTTCGAATCTCATGAGAAGCAAGGGAGTATTTATTTTCATGGTGCGGGACGAGAAGAGTTTCAGTTGAATTTAAACTCTCTTGACGAAGGGATCCCACATCGGAAAGATACAAAGAAGGAAGGTGAAGAGCTAGCTATATAAAGAGCATTCGGGAGGAGGGTTGACACACCTTGGAAGGCGTTTGGGCACTGAGGAGTGGTCGGAGCGCGGATTAACACCGAGTCCTATCGGTGTGTAACTCTCTCTACTCTAGTTGTAGAGCGGCAAATGCCGAAGTGCCGGTCCACGGCAATAGTAGCACACGAGCGTGCGAGCGCACGTGTGGGGCTTCACGCGATAGTTGAGGCCATAAGTAGTATTCTTGTGGGTTAGGGCGCTGGGGCGCGATGGGCCGAAGTGGGCCCAATGGGCCCGTGGGCCCTTATGAGTAAATTATGCGATTGTGTAGTATATAGTGAACTAGACTAGGTGGAACTTATATACATGGCTAGATTTGTGCTAGGTGGGCCACACGAGCGTGTGGGCCCGAATGGGCCAGAATCGAGTTTTAGGCCCAATCGTCCGGTACGACCGGAAATGGTAGCTGAGTCGCTCGGGGTGACATTTGGGCCTTTGGGAAAGGCCATTGTAGGTGCAAAATTACCAAAAATACCCTTGGTGGGTAAATTACGAAAATACCCTTGGTGGGTAAATTACCAAAATACCCCTGAAGGGTATATTACGAAAATACCCTTAGTGGGTAAATTACTGAAATACCACTGAAGGGTAAATTACGAAAATGCCCTTGGTGGGTAAATTACCGATATACCCTTGGTGGGTAAATTACGAAAATGCCCTTGGTAGGTAAAATTACGGTTATACCCTTAGAGGTTGATTAGGGTGATTATGTTGTTTTATGTCTATCTGATTATGATGGTAATTCATGTTATACTTATATTTGATATATGTCTAGCATACATGACATCTGCATACACAATTATTATGTCATATTGCATGGGTTATATGAGTGGAGAGCGGTGATATTCGTGTCGACGGGCACCGGTGGTTTCGTACCACATTGTGACTACGGTCACCAGAGGTTTGGCACCTCCAGAGGTTTGGCACCTCATAGCGACTCGTCCCTGTGGTTAACACCACCGTGGGTTTGCCCCACTTTTGAGATATGGGATCGTCGCCAGTGATTTGGTATCACACGTGGGTTGGCCCCACAGATGGATTATTAGTGACTTTGAGTCACTAGTGATTTGGTATCACATTCGTGTCTCCGGACACCGGAGGTTTGGCACCTCATAGCGCCTCGTCCAGTGGTTTGGTACCACATGTGGGTTGGCCCCACGAGATAATACAACGGGATTGACGCCGTGATTTTGGTATCACACGATGGGTTGGCCCCATCACTATCATTCGTGACTTCGAGTCACGGTGGTTTGGCACCACAATATTGATGAATATCGTGTCCTTGGACACGGTGGTTTGGCACCACCGGTGGTTTGGTACCACACGGGGTAGAAAAAGGAGTTGCGGATGGCTAGGTTTGGGTGCATGATATGCATATTTTCATATGAAATTGTGTAAGGGCTGTTGGATGGGGATTTACACACTGAGTCTCGATGACTCACCCCTTAGTTTAATTTTGCAGGTAATCATTAGATCGCGGATTTGGGAGCTGAGGTGGACTCGTGGAGGCTATACATATGTTTACTCGTAAATTCATTTCTTTTAATTGGACTTATTTTTATTTGAGTTTTTGTTATGTAATAAGGCCTTGGGTATTTTATTTGGTTTCAGCTTTCAATTTGTTTATTGCTTATTATTAAATGATCAATATGGGATTTTCCTAAAATGATAATAAACCATTTCTTATTCAAAATTACTTAAACTCGATTTCTCACCACAACTATAAAGAATATGAGCTTTTAACGAATGCACAGTTTTTAGACATTCCTTTCATGTGACATGCCGATTTGGTCGTAACGCTTTAGGCGGGTTTGGGGTGTTACAATTATGGTATATCGAGCCTAGGTTCAAAAACTCAATTTGTGGGTTTGGGTTCAAAAAATGTTTTCAAAAGATGGTTTGGAAAATGGTTTAGAAAAATATATATCTGTTCTTTTGTTGAAATATGGCACTCGAGTCTCGGCACCAATCCGCTTTGTAAGTTTCACGATACTTTGCTTTGTTATATGCTATATTTTGAATATCTATTCTGTGTGTTTGGGTTGGATGTGATGTTCGGATATAGAGTTGATTGCGCATTGAAATATTTATCCGCTTTAATGGTTAGGTTTTTTTGTATGTGTAGGATTTCTAAATTCTAGTTAAAAGTATATTAGGGTTATTGGAATCAGAGTGTGCAGCGTGAGCACAGACGTTGTAGGTTAGGTGGTACGAATGTTTCTGTAGTTGGAAATTTTGAGGATGAAATTTCTTTAAGGAGGGTAGATTTGTAACATCCCGAAATTGGGCCTAGTAGGATTGGGCCCAATGGGCCTTGATTTAAAATTTTTTGAGAACGGCATTAATACAAGTTAGACTTATTAGGTAAGTTATTTTGGAAGGTTAGAGGGCTTCTATGAAGTCCACGGGATCAAATATTAGCTTTGGGGAAATTTTGGTTTTAGGTGAAAAAAAACCTGGAAGTTGGCGAGGTAGGCCTTAAGAATAAAATGGGGAAAAATGACACAAGTGGAGTGTGTGGTGTAGTGGCAAAGTGACGCCACATAAGAGACAAGGGGGTGACGCCACAAGGAAGGAAGGAGGTCCAAGGTTCAAGTCTTGGCTTTTGCATTTTGGTTTTCTTTTACTTGGACCTCGAGTTTGGCTATAGATTTATATTTAGTTGCGCATGGTTTAAGACACAAGAGGAGCTTGTGGCCAAGTGGCTAGCAGCGTGGATTATGTTGCAAGGGAGCACAGGTTCGAATCTCATGAGAAGCAAGGAGTATTTATTTTGCTTGATGCGGACGAGAAGAGTTTCAGTTGAATTTAAACTCATTGTGAAGGATCCCACATCGGAAAGATACAAAGAAGGAAGGTGAAGAGCTAGCTATATAAAGAGCATTCCAGAGGAGGGTTGACACACCTTGGAAGGCGTTTGGGCACAGGAGTGGTCGGAGCGCGGATTAACACGAGTCCTATCGGGTGTGTAACTCTCTCTACTCTAGTTGTAGAGCGGCAAATGCCGAGTGCCGGTCCACGGTAATAGTAGCCACACGAGCGTGCGGCGCACGTGTGGGGCTTTCACGCGATAGTTGAGGCCATAAGTAGTATTCTTGTGGGTTGAGGGTTTGCTGGGGCGCGATGGGCGAAGTGGGCCCAATGGGCCCGTGGGCCCTTATGAGTAAATTGTGCGATTGTGTAGTATATAGTGAACTAGACTAGGTGGAACTTATATACATGGCTAGATTTGTGCTAGGTGGGCCACACGAAGCGTGTGGCCCGAATGGCCGGAATCGAGTTTTAGGCTCAATCGTCCCAGTCTGACCGGAAATGGTAGTTGAGTCGCTCGGGGTGACATTTGGGCCTTTGGGAAAGGCCATTGTAGGTGCAAAATTACCAAAAATACCCTTGGTGGGTAAATTTACGAAAATACCCTTGGTGGGTAATTACCAAAATACCCTCTGAAGGGTATATTACTAAAATACACTTAGTGAGTAAATTATTGAAATACCCTTTGAAGGGTAAATTACGAAAATGCCCTTGGTGGGTAAATTACCGATATACCCTTGGTGGGTAAATTACGAAAATGCCCTTGGTAGGTAAAAATTACGGTTATACCCTTAGAGGTTGATTAGGGTGATTATGTTGTTTTATGTCTATCTCGATTATGATGGTAATTCATGTTATACTTATATTTGATATATGTCTAGCATACATGACATCTCGCATACACGAATTATTATGTCATATTGCATGGGTTATATGAGTGGAGGGGCAAAGTGATATTCGTGTCGGCGAGCACCGGTGGTTTGGTACCACATTGTGACTACGGTCACAGAGGTTTGGCACCTCGGAGGTTTGGCACCTCATAGCGACTCGCCCCCGTGGTTAACACCACCGTGGGTTTGCCCCACTTTTGAGATATGGGATCGTCGCCGGTGATTTGGTATCACACGTGGGTTGGCCCCACAGATGGATTATTAGTGACTTTGAGTCACCGGTGATTTGGTATCACATTCGTGTCTCCGGACACCGAGGTTTGGCACCTCATAGCGTCTCGTCCCGGTGGTTTGGTACCACAGTGAGTTGGCCCCACGAGATAATACAACGGGATTGGACGCCGGTGATTTGGTATCACACGATGGGTTTGCCCCATCACTATTATTCGTGACTTCGAGTCACCGGTGGTTTGGCACCACAATATTGATGAATATCGTGTCCTTGGACACGGTGGTTTGGCACCACCGGTGGTTTGGTACCACACGGGGTAGAAAAAGGAGTTGCGGATGGCTAGGTTTGGGTGCATGATATGCATATTTTCATATGAAATTGTGTAAGGGCACATTGGATGGGGATTTACACTTTGAGTCTCGATGACTCACCCCTTAGTTTAATTTTGCGGGTAATCATTAGATCGCGAATTTGGGAGTGAGGTGGACTCGTGGAGGCTATACATATGTTTACTCGTAAATTCATTTCTTTTATTTGGACTTATTTTTATTTGAGTTTTTGTTATGTAATAAGGCCTTGGGTATTTTATTTGGTTTCAGCTTTCAATTTGTTTATTGCTTATTATTAAATGATCAATATGGGATTTTCCTAAAATGATAATAAACCATTTCTTATTCAAAATTACTTAAACTCGATTTCTCACCACAACTATAAAGAATATGAGCTTTTTAACGAATGCACAGTTTTTAGACATTCCTTTCATGTGACATGCCAGATTCGGTCGTAACGCTTAGGCCGGGTTTGGGGTGTTACAACCAAACCACTGGGACGAGTCACTAAAGCATCATAAATACGTGGTATTAAACCACCGTGGCACCAAGCCACCGAGACATGGTCACTGAATCAGTTATATGTGGGGCCAACCCACTCGTGGTACCAAACCACCGTGACAGTCTCAAATACTTCCCCTTTCGCATCATATCCCAAACCCATGCAGATCATACAATCAAATGAATGCACATGCTCTCATCATAATGACGAATTACAGCATATATTTCATACCCATTAATAGAACGTTATAGACACTTACCTGGTATCCCCAGCTTTACCCACAAGGGTATTACGACCGTCTTTCAGTCACTTCGGCTTTTCAGCCCAAAACAGTTAATAACACAGATTAATAACAGAGTGTGAAGTTTTACACACCTGATAACACGCAACACTATGCTTTCTATGTCGACACTATCGCTAGCAGAGACGACTGCTATCTACCTAAATAGCTCTGAAGCCGGTCCACAACCCGGTGGCCAGTCTCGAACAGTAGACACCCCTTGCTTTTTGAACTTAGGGGCTGGGATTACGGGTCCAACCCCCTCCTTTGCCTGGCTGGTATTTGACTCCATAAAAATATCTTGGTCAGAAGACCGGGTTAAGGCACTAAATAAGACAAAAGTAAGAATACACGCTCAACTGAAGAGGTTTCTTACCTAAATTGACAAAAATTGGAAGCTTCATGCTAGGATTAAGGAAACGCTGAAGTCCCTACACATTCATCAAATTAGAATCGACTTCCCAATAAAAGATGGATCCAAAGAAGTGGCCTTCCGGCCAATCAAGCGAATAGAAAACCTCATATAGCCTATTCGGCCAAGACCACTTACCAAAGCCCTTTTGAAAGCAGACCACTGAAAGAAAAGACGATGGAGACGCGTCTTTCTATCACGAAACTAGAGTGCAAAAAGGAAGATCTATGTTCGACAATCAGCAAAGTCGACAGAAAGGGTGCTAACTCCTTACACAAAAAGAGGTTTGGCCCTTAGAAGAAAAGAGAAGGAGTATGAAACAAATGGATGCTTCAACTTGAAGAAGAAACCCGTAACAAATGGTGATGAGAAAATGAGGGATAGGTTTCGGCAATGAAGAAACAAAAAGAAATGGCTAGGGAGATTCAGCTAGAGTAAAAACAAAATCAAAGAGATGAATGGTAGTAGATGATGATTCGGTCTGGAAAAGGAATGAGGAATGAGGTTCGGCTTTTAGAAGAAATGGAGAAGTATGAAGCAATTGGAAGAAAGCAATGAAAATGGAGAAGGTGATAGGAGGGTTCGGCTATTAAGAAGAAAAATGTGAATTGAAGGGAAAAGGTGCCTAAGAGGTTTCGATTTTTACCCAAAGAAGAGATGAACTACAATAGACTTTAGGAGTTTCAGCCAACAGAGAAAAGAATGCATATTAACAAATGGGAAACACCAAATACCGAAAAGAGAAGCTCTCAATACCCAAATTTTCTATACACACCTCACAGTTTCGGCACCTAAACCCCTTCACCAAAACCGAATGCCTAACCACCCAAGGATTCAACCTTGACCGAAATCCCCCTTAACACAACCCAATATTCGGCCAACACTCTCCCCCACCTCCATCTCCTTGATTGCCTCCTACAATCACTCTTGTTCAACCATTTGAATCAGTTTGAATGATTCAAATCCCACCTTTCACTCACGGCCACTCATTCGAATTGTTTGACCCTTTCCACACTCCCCCTTGAAGTGTCCTAGCCGAACTCCACTACCCAAGCTCCCTTGACGCAAAAACAAAACTCCACAATGCTGACAATGCGACTTGAACCCCTTCCCTCTGCAGCGTCTCCCTTGTGACGCCAATTCAAGCACTCTTAGTGGCGCATCCTTGCCACTTTACCAACTCTCTACTTGTGTTATCCACACACAATGAAATACCCTTAAGACCTACCTCAACTAGCTCTCCCCTACAGTGCCTAAAAGTAAAGTTTTCACCAAGGCTCAGGCTTAACCCCAAGCCTTCCCGGGACCCCCAAACACACCAAATTAACACACAGAGCATAGCATACACACACAACACGCATTAAATGCAGAACCCCAAAATCCAAGATGTTACATGATTAGTTGGGTTATATTATGAAATGTTCGTAAAAGTCTCCGTTCATCCGGTAACACCTCTTAACCCTATTCCGGTGACGGATACGGGTTAGGGGTGTTACATTTTTCCTAGGTGCAAGGGTCACATGCCCGTGTGGTTAGGCTGTGTGGTTCACACGGCCAAGGGACACGCCCGTGTCTCAGGCCGTGTAACTCTCTGACTTGGGTCACATGGCCAAGCCACACGCCCGTGTGCTAGGCCGTGTATAAATACTTGGGCAATCATTTTTGAAATTTTAAAGATGCAGGGGACACACGACCAGGTCACACGCCCATTCGCTAGGCCGTGTGTCACACACGGCTGAGACACATGCCCGTGTCTTTGCCCGTGTAGACGAAAATAGGCTATTTTCTAAGCCATATTTCTCACCCCATTTTGTCATCCTCCTACACCAACACTTTAACACATTTACAAGCTATTATATGTAACACTCCTCACCCGTATTCTACGCCGAAATAGGGTTACGAAGCATTACCAAACTTATAGCACAAAATAATCATACATTTTATATACATTTCTCAAATTCACTTAATCATCTTCAATAACATTCACATTGTCCCTCAAATGAGCCTACAATGCCTTAAACATACATTCAGGGTGGTTCGGGACTAAACCGAGAACTCAAGAAATTTTTACAAAACTTAGAAAAATTTTCAAACTACAGGGGACACACACCTGTGTGGCCCGGCTGTGTGAGACACGCCCGTGTCACAGGCCGTGTGGAAAATCGAAATGGGATCACATGGCTGTGTCTCAGCTCGTGTCCAACCCCGTGTAACTCCCTGACTTGGGTCACACGACCAACCACACACCCGTGTGACCAGCCCGTGTGCCCTATCGTAATGGCCTCACATGGCCGTGTGCCAGGCCATGTGCTAGGCTGTGCCAAACTTGTAAGGTATACTGACTTATGCCACACGGCCAAGACACACGCCTGTGTGCTGGGCCGTGTGGAGCATACTGACTTAATTTTTAATTCAACACCAGGGGACACACGACCATATAACATAACCGTGTGTCACACAAGGTTGAGACACACGCCCGTGTCTCTACCCGTGTGGATAAAAATAGGCTATTTACCAAGCCATTTTGCCACCCAATTTGCATGTACCTACACCAAACTTAAATGGCACAATTCATGGTATAAAAATAGGCATTCTAACAACCTCAACCAAACATAATTCATACCGTTTCAATATCAACCAATTCAAAATACACCAATACTGTAACGCCCCTTACCCGTGTCCGACGCCGGAACCGGATACGAGGCATTACCATGCTTGAACTTACTTGAACATGTAATTACGGGCTATAATATTTCGTTTCCAACTTAAAACTTTTCTTTCTTAATCATAACACACATATCTTGGGCCTACGAGGCCTTATACATACATCCAGAAGGCTTCGGAGTTCAATCGGAAACTTTTACATTCATTGAAAAATTTTGCCTCAACAGGGGTCACACGCCCGTGTGACTTGGGACACGCCCGTGTGGGCAGGCCGTGTGGTCACACACGCCCATGTCCCTAACCCGTGTAGAATTTATTTTCATTTCGAACCTACAGGGATTTTCACACGGCTAGACACACGCCTGTGTCAGTAGCCCGTGTCCCTCACACAGCCTAGACACGCTCGTGTCTCCTACCCGTGGAGCTCTCTATTTATGACGTCATCAAACCCTTAATAGCACATGGCCAGAGCACACGCCCATGTGATGGCCCGTGTGACGAATCATATTCTCGTAGGTTGATGCAGGGGACACACGGCATATTAACACACCCATGGGGCTGACCGTGTGTCACACACGGCCTAGACACACGCCCGTGTGTCTACCCATGTGGACAATTATAAGGCTATTTTCCAAGCCAACTGCCACCCTGAAACATAAACACACTTATACCATCTCAAGTAATTCAATTATTCCATCCATTGCATAAACTTAAATGCATAAACTTATCATCATGAAAAGTATGATACTTAACAAATATTGACCAATTTCTAATGGCCATATATACAAAAAGAATGCATACTCTTGATAACTAACCATTTTTCCCCAATATGACGTAACTCCAGTGAACAAACTCCTATACATGCCATACTCAAAATAATCAACTTAGCTATACCAAAATAGTGGTTGATAGTGTGATCCAAGCTCCAACATTCTTCGATCCCCAAACTAGCTTGGCGATACTACAAGGAAAAAAGGAAAAATAGAGGGGTAAGCATATAGCTTTGTTAGTTTGCATGGAATTTATGTAGCAATACAATTACTCAAAATAAACTCATCCATCTCATTATACATGAACAACATAAGCATAAAGTGCTCAAGCATACTTACTCATACTTACTCTTACCCATCTCATATCACAAAATGATTTTATACTTTGTATTTTACTCATGGTACCTGTATCACTTAGTCACATAATTTAGCACTTCTGCTAAAGTAATCATAAACTCAATTCATTAATTTCTTTAACTTAAATACAATTCTTTATCATCCTTAAGTAACTTAACTTGTTACTATCTTTACTCACTTATCTCTTTTGTTACCTCTTTCACACTTGGCTCTTTTGCCCGTTGAATTACCCGGAATAACAGAGGATACTCAATCTCATCAAACATGTAACTTGATGCCAATGCCATATCCCAGATATGGTCTTACATGGGATCCCCTCATAATACCGATGCCATATCCCAGATATGGTCTTACACGGGATTCCTTAGCTTAATGTCGATGCCATGTCCTAGACATGGTCTTACACGAAATCTTCCTTTGGTGCCGAAGCCATGTCCCAGACATGGTCTTACACGAGACCTTCCTTATTCGATACTGATGCCATGTCCCAGACATGGTCTTATACGAGACCTACATTCCTTGAGTGCCGATGCCATGTCCCAGACATGGTCTTACACGGACTTTCCTTATCTCATGTTGTGACAAAGATATCCTCGCTATTCCGAATCTTTAATCGGGACTTTCATTTACTTGTTCTCATTGATTTCCTTATTAAGGTATTATTACTCATCTTCAAGGAGATAATGTATATTTAATAACATAATAAGTAATTTAATGAAAATACATATAAAGCCTTAAATTCATACAAACTTATCTCGGTACTCAAAATGTGTATAACTGTGCAATTTAGTCCTCAACCTTGTTCGATCCGGGCTTCGCGTTTTTCGATCTATAATAACAATTTAACTTGTTAAATACTCACATTGACTAAATTGACTCATAACTTATACTTTGGTAAAATTATAATTTTTCCCCTAATCTTTCTCATATTTACACTTTTGCCCCTAGACTCGTAAAATGATTTTCATTCAACTTTCTTGTATTTCAAGCCTAGCCGAATCATATTCTAAACTATAGCAACCCTCAATTTCTACTATTTCACTCATGTATGACCATTTTCATAACTTTTACAATTTGGTTCTTACATGCATTTTTCATGAAAATCACTTAGAAAAAGATGTTTATCCTACATTAAACTTTCATAACCTTCCATAAAACATCAAAATACATGCATGTCATACATGGGTAAATTTTTGAACATAAACCCTAGCTCAAAATATAGCTAGAGATAGCTAAATCGAGTTACGAGGATCTTAAAAATACAAAGAACATTAAAAACGGGCTAGGATGCACTTACTATCAAGCTTGGAAGTTGAACAAACCCTAGCTATGGCTCCTTGAAATTTCGACACTTAGGGAAGAAGATGGGCACCATTTTTGACTTCTTTTTCCCTTTTTAATCTTTTATTTACCAAATGACAAAATGCCCTTAATGACCCTTTCTTGAGATTTTTCCTTCCCATGTCCATTTTTGTCCATCTTAACATATAATGGTATAATTGCTAAATAAGGACATCTAGTAATCTTTATAATTCTATTTCATACTTAAATCTTCTAGAATCTCATATTTTCTAATCCTTGCAATTTAGTCCTAATGGACAATTTATTCACTAAT
The DNA here is from genome assembly GCA_025698515.1 of Gossypium sturtianum. Classification (NCBI taxonomy): domain Eukaryota; kingdom Viridiplantae; phylum Streptophyta; class Magnoliopsida; order Malvales; family Malvaceae; genus Gossypium; species Gossypium sturtianum. The sequence goes on along the minus strand of CM046951.1, from coordinate 73,684,602 downwards.
TAATAAAATTTCCTTCATTTAATTTTCACACGATCATGCAAATACCTCATAAGCCTTATAAAGTCATTTAAACAAATATTTCTACTTCGGATTTGTGGTCTCGCACCACTATTCCGACTAGGCCCTAAGTCGGGCTATTACAAATACAACAATATACCATTCAATTTCATACCAAAATTCCTAATCTCAAATTATCAATATGAACTCTTCTAATTTTGCATCATTTAACCTAATCTCATATACATACCAAATTCATTTCTCAACATTTAGTACCCCTAATTACCAAATACTAACTAACATCATATATCCATAATCAAGAACATAATAATAGCCATATGCACAAATATATACACAATCAAACCAACCAAGTTAAGCCAACTTTCATGGCTATATACAAAACAAAACTCTTAATATTTACAAGCCATTTAAAATGACTAAATTCATTAACAACACATATACCAAAATGACCAAACTCCTATACATGCCATATACTCAAAATACTTAAGTTCAAAAGTACCAAAGTGATAGTAGGATAGTGTGATGAAATCTCTGACGGTCCCCGAATCCGAGCTAGCTTGATTTCACTATAAAACACAGAAAAATAAACAATGTAAGCTATAAAGCTTAGTAAGTTCATATAATAATAAAATCAATTAACCACAAATATACAATTCAATCAATTGAGTATATCAACATATAATTCATATTAGCTAACAAACCTTTCAGATATTCAATCATAAGATTTAATGTAAAATTCACAGTTTTCTTCGATTCAAAGTTCATAAGGTTCGTGTACATACCTGTACAATCTCGTATCAAACTTATACTCAACCACATCTTTGACATATATATCCATTGAACCATTTGGAATACTATCAGATACTCGGGAAACTCGCACCCTAAGTGCCACATACATAGCCGAAGCTATCTCAATCTCGTATCACATATAATGCTCACACTAGAGCTATCAACGGGTCTGCTCACACAAGCTGACGGTCATGACGAAGCTACACGGTGCTGCTCACACAAGCTGACAAGTATCTGCAACACATGCCAGATGCTCAGCCACCGGTAGGATGTACGGACCAACACCCAAATCACATAACCCCTAATGACATGTCATTCGTATCCTAATCTATTCCTAAGGTTCAATCGGGATTTCTCACTTGCCGAATTATCGTCGAATATGTCCGCAATGTCGTATTCACAATTTAGGCAATATCACAACATTTAAAACACAAATATAATAATGTTTAATACATACGAACTTACCTCGAATGTGAAAATGGTGAATTAAGTCGATTAGTTCGAAACCTTATTCTTTCCTCGATCTAAATTCGTATTTCGCCTTTCTTGATCTAAATATAATCAAAATTAACTTATTTAATAATCTATCTATTCAATTTAGTCCAAAATACACATTAAGACAAATTTACACTTTTGCCCCTAACATTTCAACATTTTTACAATCTAGTCCTTAATTCATAAAATCACAAATTCATACAATTCAACCAAAACCCATGCTAGCTGAATTTCAGTTAGGTCCCTATCAGTCCATATTTTCCATTTATTTCACAAATTAACCACAAAATTTACACATTTCACAATTTGACCCCTAATTGACAATTTTGTCAAAAATCACTTTACAAATATTGTTTATCTAACATCAAGCATGCATTTTCTATCATTAAACACCAAAATACCCATATATTCATCAATGGAAAAACCCTAAACCTTTAACAATTTTGCAAAATAGTCCCTGGGCTAGCTAGATTAAGCTGCAACGATCTCAAAAACATAGAAATCATTAAAAACGGGATAGAAATTGTACGTAATTGAGCATAAATGACATGGCCGAATATCAAGCCCTAAAAATGGCTTTTCTTTTTGTTAAGAATCGGCTAAGGAAGATGATAACATTAAAATTTTGGTTTTTTTGTTTTATTTATTTTTCTTTAATAACCAAATTACCTATTTAACCTTAATTATAAACTATTAAAAACACTTAATACATGTCCGTAAAAATCCACTAACATAAAAAATGGTATATTTACCACATAAGGACCTTTACTTAAATATTCCATAGCTATTAGACACCTTTAACTAATAGAACGTAGATTTTACATTTTACGCGATTTAGTCCTTTTTATCAAATTAAGCAGTCAAATAATAAAATTTCTTAACGAAAATTTCACACCATTATACTATCATACTGTAGACATTACAATAATAATAAAATAATTATTTTGACTTCAGATTTGTGGTCTCAAAATCACTATTCTGATTTGACTAAAAACGGGCTGTTACATTATAGGTCATTTAACCCAACTCAAAATCAAGTCCTATATATGATATAATACCTCATATAGTCAAGTATACACACTTACTTAAATTACCAAGTTAAAAAAATATGCATATCTTATCAAATATGCTAACTTAATTCAATCACCAATATGCCAATATAATTTCTATAAATCAACCATTTCAAACACATACCAAACATATCCATCACAAGCCATTCCAATGACTAGTTACAATTAAAGCATTTATATGCCGAGATTGGCCTATTAACCTATACATGCCATTATAAACATAATTTGTTTACCATATATATACCGAAATGGGCTGATGGATAGTGTAAGTGATCTCCGCCAAGCTTCCAACACAACAAGCCTCCGAATTACTATAGAACAGGGGGAAATAAAATAGAGTAAACATGAAATGCTTAGTAAGTTCGTATAACATGGTAATTAACTTACCACTCATTTAAATTCAATATAAACACACAAGGAACATTCAATCAACTTGATCACGAGCCCTAACACATATCCTCATCACCCTTGTTAGTCATATATTTCATATAAATATCAAGAAACATGTATGGGCTTAACAATAATTAGATTTCCATGTACATATACTTTCCAGATCATGTATTCATATAACATATACAAATCATATCCTTGTATTTCAAGTACATTTTCATAATAATTCGTCTCGAGTTCAGATTATTTCAGGTCGGAACTTTGCCCATTAAATCATTTGAAATGTCAGTGTCACACTGGTAATACACTCAAGGTGTACAAATCTATAATCATGGATGAACATATTCATCAAACAAATTCCATGTTCATATATTATCATCTCGTATTTTCATATATCGTGTATCATCATTTTCATGTATTTCAAGCAGATACGTGTTTTAATTCATTTCATGTTCATATTTTCTCATGTCAGGATTTTTCTCGTTGAATCATTGAAAACATTGATGGATACACAGGTAGTACACTTGAAGTGTACAAATCAGAAATCCGTCAATTCATATTCAGGAGTGCTCTTTAAAGCACATAATTGGGAAATCCTCTCTCAAGCCATATAACAGGAAGCTCACAAAGAGCCTATCAGGAAGCTTATCCGGGCTATATAATAAGAAGCTAATAAGAGCCATAATCAGGAAGTTCACAAAGAACTTTTAATCAGGAAGCTCACGAAGAGCCTTTAATCAGGAGCTCCGGATAGCCATATATCGGGAAGTTCAAGCGAGCCATATCAGGACGCTCACAAAGAGCTGCGTTTGTGTCTGCAACATATGCAGGATCACAACCGATCATAAAATAGGATGCTCACAAAGAGTTGCGTTTGTGTCCACAATATATGCAGGATCACAACCGATCATATAACAGGATGCTCACAAAGAGTTGCGGTAGTCCGCAACACATGCAGGATCACTACCATTAGGATGGTCGTAGGAACCATGTAATAGGAAGCTCGAGAGGTCTTATAATAGAATGCTCGTAAAAGCTATGGTGTGTGCACAACATATGTAGGGCCACAACCAATTGGGAAATCCTGTATCCATCGAATTCCATTATTCAAATGGGATTTAATATTTATCAGGCTTTGTCAGATATGTAACCAATTTCACGTATATAGCATTTATACAATTCACATACACAACATTCAATTCAAGAATATAAATATACACAATTTAGTTACACGAACTTACCTCGACAAATGTTCGTGTACGTAAAACCTACTAATCCAACATTTTCTCTTTTCCTCGTTCTAACTTTAAATTTGGTCTATCCGAATCTATATGAATGAGTTTAACATTAATTCATGTTCATTTCAATTCAATTCACATCTTAGGCAAAATTACCATTTTGCTCCTAATCTTTTAATTAATGATGATTTCGTCCCTAGGCTCGAAAAATGAAATTCATACAATTTAATCCTTATTCCAAGCCTAGCAGATTTTTACATGTAAAATTGACAGCCCAGGTATTTCATAAAATTCAAAATTTTTCATGAATTTTACATCTTTTCAATTTAGTCCCTAAATCACAATTTCATCAAAATCCCCTTTACAAAAGTTGTTTATCTATCAACAACCTTTCATTTTCTACCATAAAACTTCATAATTCATCTATGTTCATCCATGGAAAAATCCTAGCACCTTGATAACTTTGCAAATTAATCCCCGAGATAGCTAGATTAAGCTATTACGATCTCGGAAATATAAAAATAATTAAAAACGGGCAAGAATACTTACCTAATCAAGCAAAATAAGTTGGCTTGAGCTTAGGTTTCCATGGCTAGGGTTTCCATGCTTTTAATTTGGGAAAGATGATATAAATGATGATATTTTTATTTTTTTTTATCATTTATCATATTTTATTATTTCACTTTCCAATTTCATCCTTTTCTTTATTTTATTTTCCATGGATGAATCATCATCCTTAACCACTAAGCATTTTTAAATGGTCTATTTACCATATAAGGACCTCCACTTTAAAGTTCTATAACTATTTAATCCCTTTAGCTATTAGAACTCAACTTTTGCACTTTGTGTAATTTGGTCCTTTATCAAATTAAACATGTAATTGGTAAAATTTCTTTACGAAATTTTTATACGACATTACTATCATACTATAGACCATAGAATAATATAAAAATAATTTTTATTCTGAAATCTGATTTGTGGTCTCGAAACCAATGTTTCGATTTTATCGAAAACGGGCTTTTACAACTCTCCCCCTTTAAGAATTTTCGTCCTCGAAAATCTTACCAATAATGAGGTTCAGATATTGCTTTCTCATAGTTTCATTTGGTTCCCAGGTAGCTTCTTCTATATCGTGTCATTGCCAGAAAACCTTTACTTAAGCTACCTTTTTATTTCTCATTTCTTTCACTTCAAGTGCCAGAATTTTGACCAGTTCTTCATTATAAGTCATGTCAGACTTAATTTTAATATCTATTGGAGAAATAACATGTGACGAATCTAATCGATACCGTCGTAACATAACATATGAAAAACATTATGAATTTTTCCAAATTCTGGCGGTAATGCTATTCGATACGCAACAGGTCTGATCCGTTAAATAATTTCATACTGCCCAATATATCGAGGACTCAATGTAACACCCCTTACCCGAGTCCGACGCCGGAAACGGATACGAGGTATTACCATACTTAATCTCACTTGAACATGTAATTACGGGTTATAAAATTTTATTCCAACTTATAACCTTCCTATCTTAATCATAACATATGACTCTTGGGCCTACGAGGCCTTAAACATACATCGGGAAGGTCTCGGGGTTCAACCGGTTTCATTATCACTCTTTGAATTTTTTTTGATAAAACAGGGGCCACACGCCCGTGTTGACCAAGGGACACACCGGTGTTCCCTTGAGACATGCCCGTGTTCGACACCCGTGGAGCTCTCTATTTATGACATCATCAAACCTCTATGGCACACGGCCAAGGCACACGCTCGTGTGCTGGCCGTGTTGTAACACCCCTTACCCGGGTTCTAGACCGAGAACCGGGCCCGAGGCGTTACCAAACTCAACCTACTTAATCGCCACTTAGGCTCAACGTCATTACTCTCTATAACCTCATTCTCGACTTACGAGGCCTCACTCATACACGCGAGGGCTCTCGAGACTAATCTGGAACTTTTACGATCCTTAAAATTTTTCTCTTTTATACAGGTCTCACATGCCCGTTCAAGATTAGACACGCCCGTGCATGGACACACATGCCCATGTTCCCTAGCCGTGCTAAAAACTCGAGCATTCTGCCAATTACCCCACGGCCATGGCACGTCCATGCTCTCCAACCGTGGTGAACACTGACTAAATCCACACGGTCTAGACACGCTCGTGGCCCTGTCCCATGGACTATCCTGACTTACAATGTTAACATGTAGGGGACGCACGGCCACAGCACACGCCCGTGGGCTGATCGTGTGTCACACATGGCCTAGACACACGCCCGTGTGTCTATCCACATGGTCAAGAACAAGACTAAGTGTCAAGTTCTTTTCACCCTTCTAACACACACAACATATACTCATCTAACACCATCATAATCAACTCAAATTGAAGTGCATTCTTACATAGAAAACTACATCTTTCTTTCATATAATGTAATAGCCAACAACCATGGCATTATACAAAATAAGCTATCCATCTAAAGGCCAACACATCTTAGCCATTTACAATAAAATTTACTAACTTATCTAGCCCCTGTACATGCCATATACAAAACATTAAGTTTCATGTACCAAAGTGTGCTGATATGTGGGTTATCTTCTGATGATCCTCGTATCTCGATTCAACGCTTTTAATCTATAAGACAAGGGAAAAGAAAGAGAGTAGGCTTTGAGCTTAGTAAGTTTACACATAAACAAATAAGCAACATAGTATAAGCTAAGCAACCATTAGCATTATACCAACAAGTAATTCACAACTATGCTTATTCTTTCTATCCCTTACCACATTTCCAACACATCATGAGTCATATACTCATAACCATTGAAATGCACCCCTGCATTAAATATCACATTTACGTAATATGCAACACATCATTATTTATCGTAATACATCCACACAGTCAATCCACATAACTTATCCACACAGCTCATCCACATAGCTAGTTTACATAACTAATCCACACAGCTTATCCACACAGTTAATACACACAGTTAATGCACACAATTAATCCACACAACCAATATCTCGGTGGTTTCGCACTTAGCACACAACATTTGATTAATAAGGTGGTATCACACTTAGCCTACCACAACGGTATTCGTAGTGATTCAGCACATAGCTCACTAGATGATATACCTCACGATAGCATCGCACATAGCTAGCTCATCATCAATATGCATTAGGATGGTATCGTACTTAGCCTACCATCTAGCATTATCACAACAAATGCACAAGTCTACTTAAACCACATAGATTCCCAATCATTCTCGATCATACATTCATTCACCATTTCTATTACATTCATTTTACTTGAACCACATAGGTTCTAAATCAATCTCGAATTAGCTACACACTAGCTATCATCAACAAATTGTAAGTATGAATGCATTGTTTATGCATAGACTTACCTCGATACTCAAAAGTACAGAAATATGCAATTTAGTCCACCACCTTGGTTTTGCCTCGGTTTCGATCCAGGCTTCGTCTTTCTTGATCTATAATGAATAAATCAGCTTATTCAATACACACATTGACTAAATTGACCCACATCTCATACTTTAGCAAAATTACTATTTTGCCCCTAAACTTTCTCATATTTAAACTTTAGTCCCAAAGGCTCATAAAATGATTTTTATTCAACTTTCTACTCTTTCATGCTTAGCCGAACCACTTACTCAACTAAAGCATTCATCAAATCTCATTAAATCACCCATGTATGACCAAACTTAAGATTTTTACAACTAAGTCCCTACATGCATTTTCATGGAAAATCACTTAGCAAAAGATGTTTCTACTACATCAAGCTTTCATATTCTTCCATAAAACATTAAAATACATGCATGTCATACATATGTACATGTTTAAACATCCATAATAGCTCACCAAATAGCGATAAATAGCTTACTCATGCTACTAGGACTTCAAAAATACGAAGAATATCAAAAATCGGGCTTAAGAGCACTTACTAGCAAGCTTGAAAAATTGAAGGAGCCCTAACAATGGCTTCTCTAATTTTTGGCAGCTATGGGAAGAAGATGAATGAATTTCTATCATCTTTTCACCTATTTTAATCACTTAATTAATAAATGACCAAAATGCCCTTTTTGATAAACTTTCAATTTTAACTCATCCATGCCCATTTTTGTCCAAAAATTAGAATTTGGGTAAATTGCTATTTAAGGACCTCAAATTAATAATCTAAAGCTATTTCACACAAATAGCTTCTAGAAACACACATTTTGCAAATTTTACAATTTAGTCCTTTTGGACAATTCAACCACAATTTCACAAAATTATTTCATGAAACTTTCACACTAGCATGCATACATAATATAAACCTCAAAAACTCATTCATAACCCTCAGATTTGTGGTCTCGTACCACCATTACGACTAGGCCCTAAATTGGGATGTTACAACTGTCCCCCTTTAGAGATTTTTACCCCCGAAAATCTTACTAGAAAAGAGGTTTGGATGTTGCTCTCTCATTGCTTCTTCTGTTTCCCATGTAGCCTCTTCCACGCCAAGTTTCTGCCATAATACTTTCACTAGTGCTATGCTCTTATTTCTCAACTGTTTCACTTCTCGATCCAAGATCTTAATCGGCTCCTCTTCATAAGACATATCCGATCTTATCTCAATTTCTGTTGAAGGAATCACAAGTGAAGGATCGGAGTGATACCGTCGCAACATCGACACATGGAACACATTATGAATCTTTTCCAACTCTACCGGCAATGCCAACCGGTAAGCTACAGGCCCAATTCTGTCTGTAATCTCATACGGCCCTATGAACCTTGGACTCAATTTCCCTTTCCGTCCAAATCTCATAATCTTCTTCCACGACGATACTTTCAAAAATACTTTGTCGCTTATCTCAAACTCAATTTCTTTTCTTTTCAAATCCGCATACGACTTCTGTCGGTCCGAAGCAGCTTTCAGACTATTACGGATTACTTTCACTTTCTCTTCAGTCTCTTTTACTAGATCGACCCCATGGATCCGCTTCTCACTCTCTTTTACGGCCAGACAAAGCCTCATACGGTGCCATCTGTATACTCGACTGATAACTATTGTTATAGGCGAATTCAACCAAAGGTAGATATCTCTATCAACTACCTTCGAATTCTAACACACAGCATCGAAGCATATCTTCAAGAACTTGAATCACTCTTTCAGACTGACCATCGGATTGCGGATGGAATGCAGTACTGAAATTCAATCTCGTACCCATGGCTTCTTGTAACTTCTTCTAAAACCTCGAAGTAAACCTCGAAATCTCCATCCGATATAATAGACAGAGGTACACCATGCAATCTCACTATCTCTACCACGTACAACTCAAATTAACTTATCCGGTGAATAATCAACGCGTCTTTGGAATAAAGTGAGCCGACTTAAATCAATCTATCCACAACAACCCACACAACATCTCTTTTTCTGAGTCATAGGCAACCCCGTCACAAAATCCATGGTAACCCGATCCCACTTCCATTCGGGAACCATCACCGGTCAAGCAATCTCAAGGCACTTGATGCTCGGCTTTCACTTGTTGGCAAATCGGACACTTTGCCACAAACTGCGAAATATCTCTTTTCATACCGACCACCAATACAACTTCCTCAAATCGTTGTACATTTTCGCATCTTGCCGGATGTCTTTGAAAAGCATCCACTTTGTGGGCCTCATACAAAACCTTCGAATCAACTCCTCATTTTTAGGAACACAAATTACGTCACGATACATCGACGGCCATTCAAATCCACTCAAAAATCGAATCACTTTACGATCCGCACTTAGCTATCTTAGCTTGCATCTCATTGTCATTTCTCGAGCCTCACATATTTGTTGAACAAATAGTGGCCTAGCTCTCAACTCTGCCAAAATAGCACCATCATCAGACAATGCTAAACTCGCTCTAATAACTCTTAGAGCGTACAGGGATTTCCTAGTCAAGGCATCCGCAACCACATTCGCTTTTCCTGGGTGGTAATCAATGACTAACTCATAGTCTTTCAACAATTCAAGCCACCGTCTCTATCTCAGATTCAGATCCTTCTGATCCATCAAATACTTTAAACTCTTGTGATCCGTAAAGATTCGGCACTTTTCACCATACAAATAATGTCACCAAATCTTTGACGCAAACACAATCGCAGCCAACTCCAAATCGTGAGTCGGATAATTCTTCTCGTGTGGTTTTAACTGCCTCGAGGCGTAAGCGACTACCTTACCCTCTTGCATCAACACGCAACCGAGACCATTAAACGACGCATCACTATATACCACGAACTTCTTCCCTGATTCTGGTTGAACCAAAACCGGTGCCTCAGTCAACATTGTTTTAAGTCTCTCGAAGCTCTGTTGACATGTCTCATTCCATTCAAACTTGACATCTTTATGCAATAGCTTCGTCATCGGGGTAGCAATCACAGAGAACCCCTTTACGAAACGTCTGTAATATCCTGCTAATCCCAAGAAACTTTGATTTACGACACGTTCCTCGGTGGTTTCCAATCCATAATACCGATATCTTACTCGGTCAACTCGACACCATCACACGACACCATGTGTCCTAGGAATCTGACCTCTCGGAGCCAAAACTCACTCTTGCTAAACTTAGCATACAACTGCTTATCTCTCAAAGTTTGCAAGATAGTTCTCAAGTGCTCTTCATGATCGTTCTCATCCCGAGAATAGATCAATATGTCATCAATAAAGACAACCACAAACTTGTCCACATATGGTCTGAAAACACGGTTCATCAGATCCATAAAAATCGCAGGTGTATTCGTCAAACCAAACGGCATAACCAAAAACTCGTAATTGCCATCCTTTGTCCGAAATGCAGTTTTTAACACATCTTGCTCTTTCACTCTAAGCTGATAATAACCAGACCTCAAGTCTATCTTGGAGAACACTGTAGCTCCCTTCAGTTGATCAAAAAGATCATCAATCCTTGGTAAAGGATACTTATTCTTAACCGTCACCTTGTTCAGTTGTCTATAGTCTATACACAACCTCATAGACCCATCTTTCTTCTTCACAAACAATACTGGAGCACCTCATGGCGAGTAGCTCGGTCTTGCAAAACCCTTATCTGTGAACTCTTGTAACTGAACCTTCAGTTCTTTCAACTCTACATGTTCCATTCTGTACGGAGCAATCAAAATAGGTGCCGTTCCCGGAACCAACTCAATTCCAAACTTGACCTTTCTCACTGGAGGTAATCCGGGTAACTCTTCCGGAAATACATCTGGGTACTCACATACCACTGGCACTGTTTCAAACTCTACTCCAACCTCTTGAGTATTCAACACAAACGCAAGATAGGACTCACACCCTTTTCTTAAACATTTCTCAGCCACTAAGGAAGAAATCATCCCGGGTAGATTGTCTGATCCACCTGATTTAACCCGAACCACATCTCCACTCTCACATTTCAATTCAACGTACTTACTACCACAGTTCACTAAGACACTATGGGTAGTCAACCAATCCATGCCTAGGATTAAATCAAACTCATCAAACGGCAACAACATAAGGTTTGTCGGAAAACAATGATTCTCAATCAACAAAGGACAATTCTTACATACTTTGTCCACTAACACATGCTTTCCTAACGGGTTTGACACCTTAATCACAATGTCCGTAGACTCAACGGTCATACTCAAACTAGATGCTAATCTCATGCAAATATAAGAGTGAGTAGACCCTGGATCTATTAAAGCAATAACAGAGGTGTCAAAGAGAGAAAAAGTACCCGTTATCACATCAGGGGAGGATGCCTGTTCGCGAGCGCGAATGGCATATGTCCTCGCAGGTGCCCGACCCTCCGATCTCACAGCAGAATCTCTAGGCGCACCTCTACCACTAGCCCCACCTCTTGGGTTCCTTGGTGGTCTACCCCTCGTAGACACTTCACTAGGTCTCACTTCTTGCTTCTCTTCCTTATCATCCCTCTCGGGACAGTTACGGATAAAGTGGTCAGGGGAACCACATTTGTAACATTTCTGACTGTTTCCCCAACACTCTCCAGTGTGATACCTACCACAACTTGGAAACTCCGATTTACTCTTTGTATTGCCCACACTTTCCATCGAGGGGGCTCGGACTCTCGAACCCTGACGAGCATTGTCCAAGTCTCGATGCGAATATCCCACTGAGGCTAACGTCCGAGGATTCACTTCCTTGGATCTTTTCGACTGGGCTTGATACGACTTGCCCATCGGTCTCTTTCTCGCATCTCGGGCTTCACTCACAGCCCTTCTCTTTTCTGAACTCAATTCCTCGGCCTTACTTGCCCTCTCAACTAGCACCACAAATTCTTTCAACTCCAAAATGCCCACTAGGAGTTTGATATCCTCATTCAGCCCATCTTCGAACCTCTTGCACAAGATGGTCTCTGTCGACACACATTCTTGAGCGTATTTGCTAAGCCTAACAAACTCACGCTCATATTCTGCTACTGACATTCTTCCTTGCTTCAACTCAAGGAATTCTTTCCTTTTTTCAGTCTGTAAATCGTTGGCTTATATACTTCTTCCAAAACTCTACTAGAAAGAAGTCCCACGTTACCCGCTCTTTCGGGACCACTAACCTCAGTGTTATCCACCAATGGTATACCGAATCTCTCAGCAAAGATACGTCACACTTCAAACTTTCCTCAGGTGTACATGAGAGCTTATCGAACACCCTCATCGAGTTCTCCAACCAGAACTCCGCCCTCTCTGGGTCATCATCTACCTTAGCTCTAAACTCCTCAGCTCCGTGTTTCCTAATCTTATCCATCGGGGGTTTCGATATCCTCACTACATCCATACCTTGAGGAGCCACTAGATTTGGCTGAGGTATAGGAGGAGGTGGAGGAGGTTGAGCGTTAGGGTTCGCTCGAACGTAGTCCGAGTACTAATCACTCATCATATGGAGAAAGGCTTCTCGTGCCTCTTCCCTTGACCCCTCGCCGGGTCCACTTTGCACCGGCAAGATTTCCTTGCGCAGAGGGCGCATTACTAGTCGCTTCATCGCGAGCCAATGGATCAGAATCCATATTCTATATAAAACAAGATTTAAAATCATTAGAAACCACCACACTATCATCGTACACTTATGGCATGTATAGCTAGACTCCTACACCCGCTACGGTAGTCCTAGAACCGACTAAACCATAGCTTTGATACCACTAAATGTAACACCCCTTACCCGGGTTCTATGCCAGGAATCGGGCCCGAGGTGTTACCGAACTCAACCCACTTAATCGCCACTTAGGCTCAACGTCATTACTCTCTATAACCTCATTCTCGACTTACGAGGCCTCACTACACATGAGGGCTCTCGAGACTAATTCAAAACTTTTACGATCCTTAAAATTTTTCTCTTTTATACAGGTCTCACACGCCCGTGTAAGATTAGACACACCCGTGCATGGACACACAAGCTCATGTTCCCTAGCCGTGCTAAAAACTCGAGCATTCTGCCAATTGCCCCACGGCCATGGCACGCCCGTGCTCTCCAATCATGGTGAACACTGACTAAATCCACACAGTCTGGACACGCCTGTAGCCCTGTCCCGTGGACTATCCTGACTTATGATCATTGTGAATCAGAGCTTTAAAATTTATAAAAAGAATGATCGAACCTGAAAACTAACTCTGACAATGATTGAGGCAAGTGCACCTACCGAACAGTAGTATAGCTTAGGCAAGACCGGATTATCGAACCCAAAGGAACTAAAAGTACTAAAACTAACTTTCTTTCTATTATTTAGCCTAAAATAAGTGAAGTTGTTTATTAATCTAAATTAATTAACTACTAAACTAAAGACTCTAAGACAAAGAAGAATGAATTTGGAAAATAACTTGGGAAAAAATCGGTTGATTTAAGAGATACCTAGGAAGAATCCACCTAGACTTCACTTGTTATCTAACACCTTTGAACCATCGATCTATTCACTTAGTTTGATCCGTAAGACTCCCTAACGTATATTAAACCCTCTCTCGAGGCGAATAACGCCTAACCCTAGGTTAATTAGTGGAACTTCTGTTTCTCTTATAATAACCCCTAGAATAGCAAAGAATCGATCTATGGATTCCCATATTAGGTTTCACCCTAATCCGGCAAAATCTCGTCACCCTATCTCTAGACGTGCGATCAACTCCGCTTAATTATGTTGGATCTACTCTTAGGCAGGGTCTATTCCTCCTCCACCAAAGCACATTAAATTTGGATTAAGCTCACATAATTAAGAACAAACTAAGTATTTATCATATAATTCAGAAAACAATAACAAGATTCATCATAGGTTTCATCCCCTTCGGGTATCTGAAGGGTTTAGTTCATAACAAAATAAGAAGACATCTCAAGAGAAAAGATAAAACAAAACATAAGAAATCCCTAAAACCCCCTGAAGGAATTGAAGGAGAGATCCTCCGTCTTGAGTATAATTCTGGCTTCTTGAGATGGATCAACTAGCTATCCCTGAGTGAATCCCCACAAATCTGCCTTCTCTGGCCTAGCACGACGCCCCTAGACGATGGCTTTGGGCTCCCCCTTTTAGGTTATACTTAGGGTGTATTTATAGGATTTTGAAATACGTTTCTTTCTCCCTAAGTATCCTTTCCCGAATGAAATTGCTCTTTTCCACGGCAAATGCACAGCCATGGCACACGCCCGTGTGAATCGTGGCCAGGCCGTGTTCAAATTTCTTTAATGAGACACGACCGTGTGAGTCGGGGTTAGATCGTGTTCTAGATGATTGACTTGGCACGACCGTGTGGGTCCAAGTCCAGGCCGTGTCAATTTCCTCATTGGTCCATTTTGGTCCGTTTTGAGCCCGTTTCTCGTTCTTTTTATCCTTGGGTGCTTTCCTGAGTATAAGACATGAAAAGAAAGGATTAAGAGCACCTTTTTACATAAATCTAGGGATAAATCATCCAAAAGCATACTAAATGTGGGCTTAAAATATGTTACTATTTTGGTTTATCAAATACCCCCACACTTAAGCTTTTGCTTGTCCTCAAGCAAAATTCTCAACTTACAATTAAAACGAAGTTTTTATGATTCATAATAGTCATTAATAGTGTTTCATCATAATTCAGAGATAATTTATACATGGATAATTCAACTCAAAGAGTCCTAAAAATTCAAACACTATAAGCCTTATATTTTGTTGCACAAAACATAGGTGTTTCCCTTCATCTAAATAATTACCTCTGATTCGAAACCGACAAGGATTGACATCCTCACTTAAAGATTCACTCAAATCACTCAAAGTGTTTAAGGTTCAAAATTAGGCACTCAAAAGTCAAACATGAAGAGTTAATCCCATAGGCTTGCATGAAAATCAAATCTCCACCACTGAAATATGAGATGAAACACAAATCAAAAGGTCTTTGTTAAGGTTGTAACGAGGCTAGGGTTAAGGTCTGGAATAAGGCTGGATTAGAGGGTTAGAATCGAGATTAAATTGACAAATTACCTAACTAAGAACTAATGAACTAATAATAATTACATCAATTGAAAACTAATAATACTAATAATATGAGCTTCTTCTTCGATATTTGGAATTTAAATAAATGTATAAGCTCATTTAATCACATAACTAATAATGCATATACTTCGTCGTCGTTTTTTAAAGAACAAACTAAATACACAATAAAGGATAAATTACTAAAATTCATAATTAGGCAACTAATCAGATCAAATCTCAATATAGGGGTAGTTAGAAAGAATGGTGATAACAATTACAAAGGGTTTTGGGTTAATATTAGTGGGTGAGTCAATAAATAGGGTTGTTAGGATTAAAAGGGGTTCACTAGGGGTTAATTTGTGAAGGTAGGCTTTTAATGGAGTTAGTGGGTTAAAACCAAGGTGCCTTTATCATCTCTATATATCAAATCAAAAATGTGGTCTCGACATGTATAATCGATGCAAGTTCTAGAATAACAAATCAGTGTTGACATACTCATAATCAATAAAGTGAGCAAGAAAAAGAATTTATGCTCTATAAGGCTCAAAAACTCACAAAAATTATGGGTATTTTTGACATCAACCTTGTAAATATCAAATTTCAAGGTAATATTTAAATTCAGGTAGACGACCTAGAAAATTTTTAATTTCTCAAAAATAGACTTATCATGCTTGATTGTCTAGTATTCTTCAAATTTAATCATCAATGCACAATTATCAATGACTTAATCTAAAACATATCAATAAAAATCATAAATCATCAGAAATTTCATCCTAATTAGTAATATGAGTAAATTACTTTCAAACAAGACTAAATTCAGGGATTTGAGAATAATGCAAAAAGTTTGGTACCTAAATTCAGAAATTTGAGAATAATGAAAAAAGTTAGGCACCTTTTTAGGTTGTTCACCCCCCACACTTAAGATGTACATTGCCCTCAATGTACAAAGTTAGATAATATAAATGTAATGTTCAGATCAGAAGATATGGGGATAAGTGAAACTCCCTGAATTATGGATTAATTCCTTGAGTTGGATGAACGATATGTTGGAGGGGTCATTCTGGGTGACGATCCTACGCTAGATGAAGGAATTGGGGAACTCGTGAAGAATCAGCCAAGAAATCTAAAGAAACCTTAATAATATACTAATAATATAATTAAAGACAAGAAAGATAAAGAGAAGGAGACTAAAAAGGAAAATAAACTAAGTTTAAAAGATAAAGGGGCTTGAGAATCCTTATTGGTAGATGCTTCGAGAGGTGGGTGTGACTTTGAAGGTGACGGAGGTGTTGGTGATGGTGGAAGTGGCGTGATTCCCAAGTAGCCTTTAGAACCTAAAATTAAGAAACTAAGATAAAATAAACTAAATTAAGTAGAAGAGAAGTAAAGATAAGGAAAATAAATGAGAAGATAAAAATAAAAGAACAGATAATTGGTCTCAAAGACCCTTGGCTTGTTGTTTGGATGAAGCTGCCAGCATGAACTCATGTGAATCGGTCTCCTTTGAGGAGACTGTGATTGGCCTTTTTATGCTTCTTTTCCATGGATATGATGTTGTTTTAGCTCAAGATTCTAAGGATTTATTAGGAAAAGGAAAAAGAAAGAGGGAGAAAAGAAATAAAGAAAGAAAGAAAAGGAGAGAAGAAAGAAGGAAAGAGAAAGAAGAGGGGTATGGTGTTTAAATAAAATTTCAGGTCTGCCAGTTTCCCACGCCCGTGGGTTGAGGGTGTGTCGATTCACACGGCCACCTCGCACGGCCGTTTTCTAGGGTGTGTTGGTTCCCCACGCTCGTGTTTAGCCTGTGTTCGACAAGTCAGCATGTTAGCACAGTTTTAAGGCACGGGCGTGTTTTGCCCGTGGTTGGATAGTCAGTAGCTTCACACGGTCATGGGGCACGGCTGTGCCCCTTTGTCGGTGCCCGTGGTGGAGTGGTTGAGTCTGTGAGCTCGAAAAGTGGTTGGAACTGATTCGCACGGCCTCTGCTATGTCAATATGGGGATTCTTATGGTCCACACGGCCACGACTGTGTGCAAGGCCGTGTGACTTGGAAATCTGCACTTCTGGTTAGTTTATAACTAGGTGTAAAGAAAAGAAGAAAAAGAAAAATAAATTTAAAGCAAAATGTAAAAATAAATTGTGTTAGTGCTCGGGTTGCCTCCCGAGAAGCGCTCGTTTATAGTCTTAAGCTAGACTCTCCTCTCGTTTGCTTTGTCAGGGTGGTTTGAGGAGTTGGAAGTCCTTCCTCATGCTATCATTTGCGTCTTCGTGAAAAAATTTAAGTCGAGATGTGTTTATAGTAAAAGTACCAAAAATAGGATTACTTACCTCGACTGCTCCGTGTGGGAAAAACACTGGTTACCCTAAAAGATATTTCTTTGTTTGTGCTAGGGGCCCTGAGGAGATATTCGAGGATCTCGCTGATCTAACAAAGCACTGGTCCCCTATTTTGAAGTGGTTTGTTGTTCCTATTAGCTCTTTTGGGGCTCCTTCGTTTTATCTTGTGTGGTTAGGTTCTTCGTCGTGTATCTCTAATTTCTCCTTGAAGTGTGTCTTCCACTGTCTAGATCATCGAATCGAATCCCTCGTTCCTCAAGAGTTATTTCTTTGTCGGCATGAGGTTTAGGATCGGGTTCGATTGTATTCTTTGGTGGTGCTTTCACGAAAATAAGAGTTAACCGAATGGTTATCAGAGAATTTACGTTCTCACCTTGATTACTCGATGTTCTATCCGAGTCGAGAGCCTTGAGGGTGACTGTCTCATTACCTACACAAAGTATGAGTTCTCCTGCATCAACATCAATTTTAGTCTCGGCGTTGCTAAAAAGGGTCTTCCTAAAATTAGGGGATCGAATTATCCTCATCCATGTCTAAGACAACAAAGTCTCATCGGGAAACGAATCACAATTTTTACAAGAACATCTTCAATAATACCCCTAGGAATTCTAACAGTTTTATTAGCTAATTGAATGCTCATCCTAGTTTGTTTGGGTTTCCCTAGACCTAGTTGTTTAAACAATTTATAAGGCATGACATTTATGCTTGCCCCTAAATCAGCTAACGCATTATCAACAGTTAGTCTACCAATTAAACATGGAATTGTAAAACTCCCTGGATCTTTTAGCTTTTGTGGTAGTCTATTCTGTAACATTGTTGAGCACACTGCGTTTAATTCCACATGTGGATCTTCGTCTAACTTGCACTTATTCATCAAGAGATGTTTTAAAAATTTCCTCGAATCTGGCATCTGTGAAAGAGCTTCAAGTAACGGTAAGTTAATATGTAATTTCTTTAAAAGTTTAAGAAACTTACCAAACTATTCCTCTGTATCGTCTCTCGTTAACGCTTCGGGATATGGTATGCGAGGTTGGTATTCCTTGATTACCGGTTTTGGCTTGTCTTGTGTTACCTCAACTTTACCTTTTTCTACCTCGTTTCCTTGTGTTGGACTGGGTTCGTCTACTTCTTCGCTTTATTGAGCTGTTATGGCTTGGATTTGCTCCTTTGGGTTAATTTTAGTATTACTCGGTAGACGCCCTTGCGGTTGTTCGGATAATAGCTTCGCAATTTGTCCGACTGACTGGGTAATTTCCCCGATTGCCTTTGTAAGTCCTCCAACTTGGTTCTCGATCATTTTGATCGATGTTTATTGGGTGTCGAGTGTTACCTCAGTTTTTTGGAGACGGGCTTCTGTGGATGCTATGAATTTGTTCAACGTCTCTTCAAGATTCAGCTTCTTTTCCTATGGATAGGGCTGATTTTGGAAATTTTGAGGAGGTTGTTGTCTTTGATTTCCTTGATTTCCTTGTCCTCCCCACGAAAAATTTGGGTGGTTCCACCAACCTAGATTATAATTATTACTATATGGGTTATTATTAGATTTGAAATTGTTACCTATATAGTTCATCTGTTCGCTCTCTGTGCTCGGTTGGTAGGGTGGGTACTCAGGATTCGCCACAGTTCCACTTGTGTCGCACTGCATGACTGGATGTACCTGCGAAGAACACAAACTAGCAAGCTTTTTATTCATCAACTCTACCTGATTTGATAGCATGGTTACTGCGTCGAGGTTGTAAACTCCGACTGTTTTTGTTGGCCTTGCTCTTGTAACTTGCCACTGATAGTTATTCAGCGACATCTCTTCTATAAATTCGTAGGCTGCTTCAGGATTTTTATTATTCAGAGTTCCACCAGCGGCTGAATCAATTAGTTGTCTCGTTGATGGGTTTACACCGTTATAGAAAGTCTGGACTTGGAGCCACAAGGGTAAACCATGGTGTGGACACCTTCTCAAGAGATCCTTATATCTCTCCCATGCATCGTATAGTGTTTCTAAATCCATCTGCACAAAGGAAGAGATATCATTACGTAATTTGGCCGTTTTGGCCGGTGGGAAATATTTTAATAAAAATTTTTCTGGTCATTTGATCCCATGTAGTGATTGACCGTGGTAGCGTAGTTTAACCACTGTTTAGCTTTATTCCTTAATGAAAAGGGAAATAACCAAAGTCGTATGGCATCATCAGAAACGCCATTTATTTTGAAGGTATCACAGAACTCTAAAAAGTTAGCTATATGAGTATTTGGATCTTCGTCCTGCAAACCATCAAATTGAACAAATTGTTGAATCATTTGTATAGTGTTAGGCTTTAATTCAAAATTATTAGCAGCTATAGCCGGCCTAACAATACTAGATTCGGCTCCTGTTAAATGAGGTTTAGCATAATCAAACATAGTACGAGGAGCATTATTTTCTCCCACATCTTGTGGTGGTGGGTTATTTTCGTCCATCCCTTCAGTAGGATTGGATTTGTCTTCTCGCTCTCCTTCTTGGTAATTTAGGGCTCGCCTAATTTCTCTGCGATTTCTCCGAGCGGTAGCTTCAATATCACTGTCGTATACTAGTGGTCCTCTCGGGTTCCTTCTAGTCATAAAATAGAGGTACCTGCTAGGAAAAGAAAGAAAAAAAATTTAGAAAAATTTAAAAGAAACAATAAAAATAAAAATAAATTGCGAAAAATAAAAATAATGGCTAAAGTAATAAAAATAAAGCTTTCTTAATATTTTAGTTTCCAAGAATGGCGCCAAAAACTTGATCATTGTGAATCGAGCTTTAAAATTTATAAAAGAATGATCGAACTCGAAACTAACTCTGACAATGATTGAGGGAAGTGCACCTATCGAACAGTAGTATAGCTTAGGCAAGACCGGATTATCGAACCCAAAGGAACTAAAAGTACTAATACTAACTTTCTTTCTATTATTTAGCCTAAAATAAGTGAAGTTGTTTATTAATCTAAATTAATTAACTACTAAACTAAAGACTCTAAGACAAAGAAGAATGAATTTGGAAAATAACTTGGGAAAAACTCAGTTGATTTAAGAGATACCCTAGGAAGAATCCACCTAGACTTCACTTGTTATCTAACAATGAACCATACGATTTATTCACTTAGTTTGATCCGTAAGACTCCCTAACGTATATTAAACCCTCTCTCGAGGCGAATAACATCTAACCCTAGGTTAATTAGTGGAACTTTCATTCTCTTATAATAACCCCCTAGAATAGCAGTAAATCGATCTATGGATTCCCATATTAGGTTTCACCCTAATCTGGCAAAATCTCGTCACCCTATCTCTAGGCGTGCGATCAACTCCGCTTAATTATGTTGGATCTACTCTAAGGCAGGGTCTATTCCTCCTCCACCTAAGCACATTAAATTTGGATTAAGCTCACATAATTAAGAACAAACTAAGTATTTATCATATAATTCAGAAAACAATAACAAGATTCATCATAGGTTTCATCCCTTCTGTATCAGAAGGGTTTGGTTCATAACAAAATAAGAAAACATCTCAAGAGAAAAGATAAAACAAAACATAAGAAATCCCTAAAACCCCCTGAAGGAATTGAAGGAGAGATCCTCCGTCTTGAGTATAATTCTGGGTTCTTGAGATGGATCAACTGGCTATCCCTGAGTGAATCCCCACAAATCTGCCTTCTCTGGCCTAGCACGACGCCCCTAGACGATGGCTTTGGGCTCCCCCTTTTAGGTCATACTTAGGGTGTATTTATAGGCTTTTGAAATACGTTTCTTTCTCCCCAAGTATCCTTTCCCGAATGAAATTGCTCTTTTCCACGGCAGAGGCACGGCCATGGCACACCCTTGTGTGAATCGTGGCCAAGCCGTGTTCGGATTTCTTTAATGAGACACGGCCGTGTGAGTCGAGGTTAGACCGTGTTCTAGATGATTGACTTGGCACGACCGTGTGGGTCCAAGTCTAGGCCATGTCGATTTCCTCATTGGTCCGTTTTGGTCCGTTTTGAGCCCGTTTCTCGTTCTTTTTATCCTTAGGTGCTTTCCTGAGTATAAGACATGAAAAGAAAGGATTAAGAGCACCTTTTTACATAAATCAATGGATAAATCATCCAAAAGCATACTAAATGTGGGCCTAAAATATGTTACTATTTCAGTTTATCAACTTACAATGTTAACATGCAGGGGAGGCACGGCCACAGCACACGCCCGTGGGCTGACCGTGTGTCACACATGGCCTAGACACACGCCCGTGTGTCTATCCACATGGTCAAGAACAAGACTAAGTGTCAAGTTCTTTTCACCCTCCTAACATACACAACATATACTCATCTAGCACCATCATAATCAACTCAAATTGAAGTGCATTCACACATAGAAAACTACATCTTTCTTTCATATAATGTAATAGCCAACAACCATGGCATTATACAAAATAAGCTATCCATCTAAAGGCCAACACATCTTAGCCATTTACAACAAAATTTACTAACTTATCTAGCCCGTATACATGCCATATACAAAACATTAAGTTTCATGTACCAAAGTGTGCTGATATGTGGGCTATCTTCTGATGATCCTCGTATCTCGATTCAACGCTTTTAATATATAAGACAAGGGAAAAGAAAGAGAGTAAGCTTTGAGCTTAGTAAGTTTACACATAAACAAATAAGCAACATAGTATAAGCTAAGCAACCATTAGCATTATACCAACAAGTAATTCACAACTATGCTTACTCTTTCTATCCCTTACCACATTTCCAACACATCATGAGTCATATACTCATAACCATTGAAATGCACCCCTGCATTCAATATCACATTTACGTAATATGCAACACATCATTATTTATCGTAATACATCCACACAGTCAATCCACATAACTTATCCACACAGCTCATCCACACAGCTAGTTTACATAACTAATCCACACAGCTCATCCACACAGTTAATACACACAGTTAATGCACAAAATTAATCCACACAGCCAATATCTCGGTGGTTTCGCACTTAGCACACCACATTTGATTAATAAGGTGGTATCGCACTTAGCCTACCACAACGGTATTCGTAGTGATTCAGCATATAGCTCACTAGATGATATACCTCACGATAGCATCGCACATAGCTAGCTCATCGTCAATATGCATTAGGATTGTATCGCACTTAGCCTACCATCTAGCATTATCACAACACATGCACAAGTCTACTTAAACCACATAGATTCCCAATCATTCTCGATCATACATTCATTCACCATTTCTATTACATTCATTCTACTTGAACCACATAGGTTCTAAATCAATCTCGAATTAGCTACACACTAGCTATCATCAACAAATTGTAAGTATGAATGCATTGTTTATGCATAGACTTACCTCGATACTCAAAAGTACAGAAATATGCAATTTAGTCCACCACCTTGGTTTTGCCTCGATTTCGATCCGGGCTTCGTCTTTCTTGATCTATAATGAATAAATCAGCTTATTCAATACACACATAGACTAAATTGACCCACATCTCATACTTTAGCAAAATTACTATTTTGCCCCTAAACTTTCTCATATTTATACTTTAGTCCCAAAGGCTCATAAAGTGATTTTTATTCAACTTTCTACTCTTTCATGCTTAGCCGAACCACTTACTCAACTAAAGCATTCATCAAATCTCACTAAATCACCCATGTATGACCAAACTTAAGATTTTCACAACTAAGTCCCTACATGCATTTTCATGGAAAATCACTTAGCAAAAGATGTTTCTACTACATCAAGCTTTCATATTCTTCCATAAAACATCAAAATACATGTATGTCATACATATGTACATTTTTGAACATCCATAATAGCTCACCAAATAGCTATAAATAGCTTACTCATGCTACTAGGACTTCAAAAATATGAAGAATATCAAAAACTGGGCTTAAGAGCACTTACTAGCAAGCTTGAAAAATTGAAGGAGCCCTAACAATGGCTTTTCTAATTTTCGGCAGCTATGGGAAGAAGATGAATGAATTTCTATCATCTTTTCACCTATTTTAATCACTTAATTGATAAATGACCAAAATACCCTTTTTGATAAACTTTCAATTTTAACTCATCCATGCCCATTTTTGTCCAAAAATTAGAATTTGGATAAATTACTATTTAAGGACCTCAAATTAATAATCTAAAGCTATTTCACACAAATAGCTTCTAGAAACACACATTTTGCAACTTTTTCAATTTAGTCATTTTGGACAATTCAACCACAATTCCACAAAATTGTTTCATGAAACTTTCACACTAGCATGCATACATAATATAAACCTCAAAAACTCATTCATCACCCTTGGATTTGTGGTGTCGTACAGCCATTCTGACTAGGCCCTAACCAGGATGTTACACGTGTGACGAATCAAATTCTCGTAATTAAAATGCAGAGGACACACGGCCTATCAACACACCAATATAGGTTGACCGCGTGTCACACACGGCATAGACACACGCTCGTGTGTCTACCTGTGTGGACAACTATATTCTATTTTCCAAGCCTTTTTGCCACCCTGAAATAGAGACTCTCTCATATAGCCACAATTAACACATGACATAGCAATGTTAAGCTATGAACAATCTTTATACTAACATTCAATCCAACCACATTCATACTCAGTATCCTGCATGGAAATTCACTTCATTATACTCATCAAACTTATAACATGTACTTGACAAAATTGGCCAATTCACCATAACCATATACAAAATGAGTGTGAAACATTGTTAGCCAACCCATTTGGCCCTTACACATGACACAACACAAGATGCTCCAATCTCTATACATGCCATACTCAAAATGAATTAACTTTACTATACCAAAAGAGCGGATGATAGTGTGTCCCGAGCTCTGACGTCTTATGATCCTCGAGCTATCTTGGCGAAACTACAAGGGAAAGGGAAAAGAGAGGGGTAAGCATATAG
This sequence comes from Gossypium sturtianum, assembly GCA_025698515.1. Lineage (NCBI taxonomy): Eukaryota > Viridiplantae > Streptophyta > Magnoliopsida > Malvales > Malvaceae > Gossypium > Gossypium sturtianum. The sequence continues at coordinate 73,659,867 of CM046951.1, read as the reverse complement.
CTTACTAAGTTTGCATGAAATTCTAGAACAACATAATAGCTCAAACATCTCATTCATATCATGAAACAATGACAATATAACACTCAAATGGTTGAGCATACTTACTCGTACCTATTCACACTTAATCATACTTATTCTTACCCGTCTCATGTCAATATGGTTTCATAACTTGTACTTACTCTTGTTACCTGTATCACTTAATCACATGGCTTAGCACATATGCTAACATGAACATAAATTCAAATCATTATCATTCGTATCACGAATGAAACTCAAGATCATCCATAAACAGATTTAGCTCTATACCATTTAACATGCTTAACTCTTTTGACCATGAACTAATCAAATTATATTAGGATATTTGATCTCATCACGCATGAACCTTGATGCCAACGCCATATCCCAGATATGGTCTTATACGGGATTTCATAACTCGATGTCGATGCCATGTCCCAGACATGGTCTTATACGAGATCGTACATGGATGTCGATGCCATATCCCAGATATGGTCTTACACGAGATCATTCTTGGGTGCCAAAGCCATGTCCCAGACATGGTCTTATACAAGACCTTCCTTTTTTCATATGAATACATAGATAATATACTTATTTCGGTACTATAACCGAGACTTCAACTTAGCCTATTCTCACCATTTCCTCATCGAGGCTTCATCGCTCGATTTTATTAACAATACCATAATATTGAGAATTTCAAGTATCAAACATTATGAAATTCTAACTTCATACAAACTTACCTCGAATCTCAAAATGTGTGTCTACGCTCGATTTAGTCCTCGATTCTATTCTTGCCTCGGTTTCGATCCGGGCTTCGCGTTTCTTGATCTATAATAACAATTTCACTTGTTAAGTACACACATTGACTAAATCAACTCATAATTCGTATTTTGGAAAAATTTTAATTTTGCCCCTAAACTTTTACATAATTACACTTTTGCCCCTAGGCTCATAAAATGATTTTCATTCAACTTTCTTGCATTTCAAGCCTAGCCGAATCATTTTCTCAACTATAGTATTCTTCAATTTCTACTATTTCACTCATGTATGACCACTTTTACAAGTTTTTCAATTTGGTCCCTTTTCATGCATCTTTCATGAAAATCACTTAGAAAAAGATGTTTATCATACATCAAGCTTTCATATTCTTTCATAAAACATCAAAATACATGCATGTCATACATGGGTAAATTTTTAGACATGAACCCTAGCTCAAAATATAGCTAGAAATAGCTAAACCGAGCTACGAGGGTCTCAAAAATATGAAGAACATTAAAAACGGGCTAGGATGCACTTACTATCAAGCTTGAAAGTTGAAGAAACCCTAGCTATGGCTCCCTTGCAAATTTCGGCTATGGAGGATGAAGATGGACATGATTTTTGACTTATTTTCCCTTTTAATTCTTTTATTAACCAAATGACTAAAATGCCCTTAATGGTTCTTTCTTGAGATTTTTCCTTCCCATGTCCATTTTTGTCCATCATCAAATATAATGGTCTAATTGCTAAATAAGGACCTCTAGAAATTTTCATAATTCTATTTCATACTTGAATCTTCTAGAATCTCATATTTTCTATTCCTTGCAATTTAGTCCTAATGGACAATTTAATCACTTATTAATAAAATTTCTTCACGATATTTTCACACAATCATATAATCACTTCATAAGCCTTATGAAATCATTTAAACACATATTTCTACTTCGAATTTGTGGTCTTGTACCACTATTTTGGCTAGGCCCTAAGTCGGGCTGTTACAATTCTCCCCCCTTAGGGATTTTCGTCCCCGAAAGTCTTACCAGGGAAAAGGTTTAGGTACTGGTTCCTCATAGTCTCCTCGGGCTCCCATGTAGCCTCTTTTACTCCTTGTCTTTGCCACAATACTTTCACAAGAGCTATACTCTTATTTGTCAACTGTTTGACTTCCCGTGCTAGGATCTTAACTGGTTCCTCACCATATGTCATGTCAGGTTGAATCTCAACCTCAGTTGGTGTGATTACATGTGATGGGTCTGATCGGTAGCGTCGCAACATCGACACGTGAAACATATCATGAGTCTTTTCTAACTCAGTCGGCAGAGCCAATCGATAGGCGACCGACCCAATCCTCTCGGTGATCTCATATGGTCCGATGAAATGCGAACTCAACTTGCCTTTCCGGCCAAATCTAAGAACTTTCTTCCATGGTAATACTTTCAGAAATACTCTATCATCGACTTGATACTCAATCTCTTTCCTTTTTAAATCCGAGTAGGATTTTTGTCTATCGAAAGCAGCTTTTAAACAATCACGGATTATTTTAACCTTTTTTTGGTTTCTCTAACCAGGTCAACCCCGTGAATCTGGTTTTCCTTAAGTTCAGTCCAATATAAAGGCGTTCGACACTTACGCCCATATAAAGCCTCATAAGGCGCCATTTTCAAACTCGACTGAAAACTGTTATTATAAGCAAACTCTACCAATAGTAGGTACCTTTCCCAGCTGCCTTGAAACTCAAGAACACAACACCGGAGCATGTCCTCCAGTACTTGTATTAACCTCTCCGACTGACCGTCAGTTTGGGGGTGAAAAGCTGTACTAAAATTCAACTTTGTGCCAAAGGCCTCCTGCAACTTTTTCCAAAATCTGGATGTGAATCTCGGATCTCTATCCGATATAATTGATAAAGGCACTCCGTGTAGCCTCACAATCTCAGAAATATACAAGTTTGCCAACTTGTCAAGTGAGTAGTCAACTCGTACAGGTATGAAATGGGCTGACTTCGTAAGTCTATCGACTATGACCTATACATCATCTTTCTTGCTCGTTGTCAACGGCAATCCCATTACAAAGTCCATGGTAATTCGGTCCCACTTCCACTCAGGTACCATAATAGGTTGAAGTAAACCCGAAGGTACTTGATGTTCGGCCTTTACTTGCTGACAAATCAAGCATCTTGAAACAAATTCGGATATATCTTTCTTCATACTCGGCCACCAGTACCATTTCTTCAAATCATTATACATCTTGGTGCTACCCGGATGTACAGATAAACATCCGCTATATGCCTCATGCACAACCTTACGAATAAGCTCATCGTTCCTCGGTACACATACTCGGTCCCTGAACATCAAACATCCACCTGGATTAATCCGAAAATCAGACTCAACACCTGACTCGTATTGAGCTTTTCTAGCTTGTAGGTCGCTGTCATCTTTCTGAGCCTCATAGATCTCTTGAAGAAACATTGGTCTAGCCCTTAACTCAGCTAGAAGGGAACCATCATCAGACAAAGTCATTTGTATATTCATAGCCCTCAAGGGAAATAAGGATTTTCTACTTAAAGCATCGGCGACTACATTCGCCTTTCTCGGGTGGTAGTCAATAACCATCTCATAATCTTTTATCAACTCTAACCACCTTCGTTGCCTCAAGTTCAATTCTTTTTGTGTCATCAAGTACTTTAAATTTTTATGATCGGTGAAAATTCAACATCTTTCACCATACAAATAGTGTCTCCAAATCTTCAATGCAAAAACTATGGCAGCCAATTCTAAGTCATGTGTCGGATAGTTCTTCTCATGCAACTTTATCTGTCTGGAGGCATACGCTACCACTTTGCCTTCTTGCATAAGTACACAGCCCAATCCTTTTAAAGATGCATCGCTGTAGATTACAAATTCTTTTCCCTGCTCAGGTTGTACTAGAATTGGAGCTTCTGTCAACATTGCTTTTTATCTCTCAAAACTCTGTTGGTACTTTTCCGTCCATTTGAACTTTACATTTTTCTGCAACAGTTTCGTCATTGGAGTCGCTATCATGGAAAATCCTTTGACGAACCGCCTATAGTAGCCAGCTAGGCCCAGAAAACTTCTAACTTCAGATACATTTTTTGGCAGTTTCTAATCAATAATAGCTAAAATTTTACTTGGATCCACTCGGACTCCCTCTCCAGAGACAATGTGCCCCAAGAATCCAACTTCTTTAAGCCAAAACTCGCTCTTGCTGAACTTGGCATACAACTGGTAATCTCGTAAAATTTGTCAAACAGTCCTCAAGTGTTCAGCATGCTCATGCTCATCATGGGAATATATTAGTATATCATCAATAAAGACAACCAGAAACTTATCTAAGTATAGCCGAAAGATGCGGTTCATTAAGTCCATAAACACTGCCGGGGCGTTTGTTAAACCAAAAGGCATGACTAAAAATTCATAGTGCCCATACCTTGTTTGAAAAGCCGTCTTAGGCACGTCTGAGTCCTTTACTCTCAACTGGTAATACCCCGATCTCAAGTCTATCTTTGAAAATACAGTGGCTCCCTTCAATTGATCAAACAAATCGTCGATCCTTGGAAATGGGTACTTGTTCTTCACCGTTACTTTATTAAGCTGTCGGTAATCTATGCACAATCTCATGGAGCCATCTTTCTTTTCCACAAATAACACTGGAGCACCCCATGGAGAACAACTCGGTCTTGCAACTGTGCCTTTAATTCTTTTAACTCATTTGGGGCCATCCTATATGGAGCAATCGATATCGGTACCGTACCGGGAACTAGCTCGATGCCAAATTCAACCTATCTAACTGAAGGTAACCCTGGCAATTCCTCAGGAAAAATGTCTGGGTATTCACGTACTATCGAAACTGATTCAATCTTTAGCTCAGTTTCTTTAACATTCATCACAAAAGCAGGATATGCCTCATATCCCTTTCTTACACACCTCTGAGCGGTCATATGAGAGATCACAACCGGCGATCTATCTTGTTCATCTGATTCAATACGAAGAGTGTCCCCATTTTCACATCTCAACTCAATATATTTCTTTCCACAGTTTACAGTCACACCATGAGTGGTTAGCCAGTCCATACCAAGAATTATATCAAATTCATCAAATGGTAATAACATAAGATTTGCCTTAAAATAGTGACCTCTAATCGTCAATGGACGGTCTTTGCATACTTTATCAAGTAGCATATTTCTGCCTAAAGGATTAGACACCTTTATCACAAACTCTGTAGACTCTACGGGCATATTCATTCTAGGTACTATTTTCATGCATATGTATGAATGGGTAGATCCCGGATCTATTAAAGCAATAACTTTAGTATCATAGAGAGAAAAGGTACCCATGATCACATTAGGAGATGATGCCTCTTCGCGAGCGCGAATGGCATAGGTCTGTGCAGCGCCTACCCTCGTGTCTCATGGCTTTGCTCTTTGTGTGTATTCTTACTACTTGCCCCATTTCCTGGGTTTCTCTGTGGTCTTCCTCAGACAGTGCCTCCCGGTCTAGCATCCTGAGGCTTCTCTTTCTCATCCCCCTCTGGGCAATCTCTAATGAAATGGTCTAGAGACCCACACCTGAAGCAGGCCTTTTCATTTGCTCGACATTCGTCGGAATGACGTCTGCCACACTGCGGGCACTCTGGTCTACTCGGTCGAACGTTGCCGAAACTAGCAACTGAGGTGGTCTAGGCTTTAGACCCTGAGTACTGCTTGCTCTTACCTCTACTTGAAAACCCGGCTGAAGTAGCTGATCGGGTAGGAAAGTCTCTTGACTTCTTAGATGAAGATTGGAATGACTTGCTCATCTGTCTCTTTCTCGAGTCTCGAGACTCCATCTCAGCTTTTATTTTCTCCTTAACTAGATCTTCAGCCTTACAGGCTCTGTCTACTAGCACAACAAATTCTTTCAATTCGAGGACACCAACAAACAGTTTAATATCTTCATTTAGTCCATCCTCAAATCTCTTACACATAATAGCATCAGAGGACATAGAGTCTCGAGCGTACTTACTGAGCCTCACAAACTCGCGCTTGTACTCAGTTACTGTCATTTTTCCTTGTTTCAGTTTAAGGAATTCCTTTCTCTTCTGGTCAATAAATCTTTGACTTATGTACTTTTTCTGAAATTCTTCTTGGAAAAACTCCCATGTAATCCTTTCCCTTGGTACAACTGACACAAGGGTATTCCACCACTGATAAGCAGAATCTCTCAGAAGAGAAACCACACACTTTATGCACTCCTCAGGTGTGCACGATAACTCTTCAAAAACCCGAATGGTGTTTTCAAGCCAGAATTCTGCTTTTTCTGGGTCATCATCCTTACTAGCTTTAAATTCTTCGGCCCCTTACTTCTGGATTCTATCTACCGGAGGCCTTTCTCTTCTTACCACTTCTACCACTTGGGGAGCTACAGGGGTAGGTTGAGAAATAGGCGGGGGTGGAGGAGGTGGAGCATTCGGATTTGCTCGTATGTACTCTGTGTACCAATTGCTCATCATGCGAAGAAAGGCTTCTCGAGCCTCTTTTCCTTGACCCAGAGTCTCAGGTCTACTCTCTACTGGCGCGGTCCCTTCGCAGGAGCCAGTGCATTACTTGCAGCATCATCAGCTGCAGCTCGGTTAGGATCAGGATCCATTAACTATATAAAAATACAATTGAATCGTCAGGAGTCGTCACACTATCGTTACCCAATTACTCTTACGCATGGCATGTATAGCTAGACTCATACTCACGCTACGTTAGTCTGAGAATCGACTAAACCGTAGCTCTGATACCACTAAATGTAACACCCCTTACCTGAGTCTGACGTTGGAAATGGATACGAGGTATTACCATACTTAATCTCACTTGAACATGTAATTACGGGCTAAAAAGTATCATTCCAACTTATAACCTTCCTATCTTAATCATAACATACATCTCTTGGTCCTACGAGGCCTTAAACATACATCGGGAAGGTCTCGGGGTTCAACAAGTTTCATTATCACTCTTTGAATTTTTTTTGATAAAATAGGGGCCACACGCCCGTGTTGACCAAGGGACACGCCCGTGTGCCCTTGAGACATGCCTGTGTTCGACACTCGTGGTCGACATTGACTTATTTCACACGGCTGAGCACACGCCCGTGTTCGACACCCGTGGAGCTCTCTGTTTATGACGTCATCAAACCTCTATGGCACACGGCCAAGGTACACGCCCGTGTGCTGGCCCGTGTGACGAATCAAATTCTCGCAATTAAGATGCAGGGGACACACGGCCTATCAACACACCCATATGGGTTGACCATGTGTCACACACGGCATAGACACACGCCCGTGTGTCTACCCGTGTGGACAACTATATTCTATTTTCCAAGATTTTTTGCCACCCTGAAACAGAGACTCGTTCATATAGCCACAATTAACACATGACATAGCAATGTTAAGCTATAAACAATCCTTATACTAACATTCAATCCAACCACATTCATACTCAGTAACTTGGTTGGACATTCACCTCATTATACTCATCAATCTTATAACATGTACTTGACAACATTGGCCAATTCACCATAACCATATACAAAATGAGTGTGAAACATTGTTAGCCAACCCATTTGGCCCTTACACATGACACAACACAAGATGATCCAATCTCTATACATGCCACACTCAAAATGAATTAACTTTACTATACCAAAAGAGCGGATGATAGTGTGTCCCGAGCTCCGACGTCCTATGATCCTCGAGCTATCTTGGCGAAACTACAAGGAAAAGGGAAAAGAGAGGGGTAAGCATATAGCTTAGTTAGTTTGCATGAAATTCTAGAACAACATAATAGCTCAAACATCTCATTCATATCATGAAACACTGACAATATAAGCCTCAAATGGTTGAGCATACTTACTCGTACCTATTCGCACTTAATCATACTTATTCTTACCCGTCTCATGTCAATATGGTTTCATAACTTGTACTTACTCATGTTACCTATATCACTTAATCACATGGCTTAGCACATATGCTAACATGAACATAAATTCAAATCATTATCATTCGTATCACGAATGAAACTCAAGATCATCCATAAACGGATTTAGCTCTATACCATTTAACATGCTTAACTCTTTTGACCATGAACTAATCAAATTATATTAGGATATTTGATCTCATCACGCATGAACCTTGATGCCAACGCCATATCCCAGATATGGTCTTATATCACCTCCTTATGCCGATGCCATATCCCATATATGGTCTTATACGGAATCTCATAACTCGATGTCGATGCCATGTCCCAGACATGGTCTTATACGAGATCGTACATGGATGTCGATGCCATATCCTAGATATGGTCTTACACGAGATCATTCTTGGGTGCCGAAGCCATGTCCCAGACATGGTCTTATACAAGACCTTTCTTTTTTCATATGAATACATAGATAATATACTTATTTCGGTACTATAATTGAGACTTCAACTTAGCCTATTCTCACCATTTCCTCATCGAGGCTTCATCGCTCGATTTTATTAAAAATAACATATAATACCATAATATTAAGAATTTCAAGTATCAAACATTATGAAATTCTAACTTCATACAAACTTACCTCGAATCTCAAAATGTGTGTCTACGCTCGATTTAGTCCTCGATTCTATTCTTGCCTCAGTTTTGATCCGGGCTTCGCGTTTCTTGATCTATAATAACAATTTCACTTGTTAAATACACACATTGACTAAATCGACTCATAATTCGTATTTTGGCAAAATTTTGATTTTGCCCCTAAACTTTAACATAATTACACTTTTTCCCCTGGGCTCATAAAATGATTTTCATTCAACTTTCTTGCATTTCAAGCCTAGCCGAACCATTTTCTCAACTATAGTATTCTTTAATTTCTACTATTTCACTCATGTATGACCACTTTTACAAGTTTTTCAATTTGGTCACTTTTCATGCATCTTTCATGAAAATCACTTAGAAAAAGATGTTTATCATACATCAAGCTTTCATATTCTTTCATAAAAAATCAAAATACATGCATGTCATACATGGGTAAATTTTTGGACATGAACCCTAACTCAAAATATAGCTAGAAATAGCTAAACTGAGCTACGAGGGTCTTAAAAATACGAAGAACATTAAAAACGGGCTAGGATGCACTTACTATCAAGATTGAAAGTTGAAGAAACCCTAGCTATTGCTCCCTTGCAAATTTCGGCTATGGAGGATGAAGATGGACATGATTTTTAACTTATTTTCCCTTTTAATTCTTTTATTAACCAAATGACTAAAATGCCCTTAATGGTTATTTCTTGAGATTTTTCCTTCCCATGTCCATTTTTGTCCATCATCAAATATAATGGTCTAATTGCTAAATAAGGACCTCTAGAAATTTTCATAATTCTATTTCATACTTGAATCTTTTAGAATCTCATATTTTCTATTCCTTGCAATTTAGTCCTAATGGACTATTTAATCACTTATTAATAAAATTTCTTCATGATATTTTCACATAATCATATAATCACTTCATAAGCCTTATGAAATCATTTAAACACATATTTCTACTTTGGATTTGTGGTCTCACACCACTATTCCGACTATACCCTAAGTCGGGCTGTTACACTCAATTGCCTTTACGACCAAACCAGAAAATTTTCTTCCAAAGCGAAACTTTCAAGAAACTTTCAAGAATACCTTGTCGTTAATTTGAAACTCTATTTCTTTTTGTTTTAAATCCATATATAATTGCTGACGATCAGATACTGCTTTTAAACTATCTCGGATCACTTTCACCTTTCTTCGGTTTCACAAATCAGACCAACTCCATGTATCTTTTCTCACTGAGCTCAGTCTAATACAATGAAGTTCTACATTTACGACCATACAGAGACTTGTACGATGCATTTTATGCTTGACTGATAACTGTTATTGTATGCGAATTTGACTAACGATAATTATTTCTTTTCCAATGAATTCTAAAACATATCACTGAAGTATATCTTCAAAAATCTGAATTAGACGTTCAGATTGACCATTCATCTGAGGATGAAATGTAGTACTAAAATGTAACCGCGTACCCAGAGCTTCTTATAATTTGTTCCAAAATCAGGAAATGAACCGTGGATCTCTATAAAAAATAATAGAAACTGGCACACCATACAATCTGACAATCTCAGAAACATATAATTCAGACAATCTATTAAGTGAAAAATCCATTCATACTAGAAATAAATATGCAGACTTCGTCAAACGATCGACGATTACCCAATAGCATCTTTCTTTTTCAGAGATAGGGGTAATCTTGTTACAAAATCCATAGTAACTTTATCCCATTTCCATTTTGGTATTGTCATTGACTGTAACAGTCCCGAAGGTATCAGTACTTGATGTTCAGCTTTAACTTACTGACATATCAAACATTTAAATACAATTTCAGAAATACCACATTTCATTCCGGACTACCAGTACATCTGTTTTAAATCGTTATGCATTTTATTATTCCCCGGATAAACAGACATAGTACCACTGTGAGAATTCATGTAAAATTTTCTGTATAAGCTCTGAATCCTTCGGTACACAGGCTATACCTCAGAATAACAAACAATCATCGGGTCCTATTTGAAATTCTGAATCAGAAGATAATTCACACTGTACTCGTTTAATTTACAACTCATTATCACTTTTCTGAGCTTCACAGATCTGTTGTAGAAACATCAGTTTAACTTTAAGCTCAACTAAAATTGAGCCATTATCAGGCAATTACAATCGGGTATCCATGGCTTGCAAGGAAAACATAGACTTTCTACTCAGAGTATTTGCAACCACATTCACTTTTCCTGAGTGATATTTAATTATCAAATCATAATCTTTCAACAGTTCAAGTCATCTACACTGTCTCAAATTCAAATCTTTTTGCGACATCAGATAATTTAAACTTTTATGACCAATAAATATATGATATTTTTCACAAACCAGATAATGTCAGCAAATTTAAGTGCAAATGCAATAGTTGTCAAATCTAAATCATGTATCGAATAATTCTTTTGATACAGTTTTTAATTTTCTGGAAGTATAGACTATTACTTTGCCTTATTGCATCAAAACACAGTCTAACCCATTCAATAATGCATCACTGTAAATAAAAATTTCCTTACCTGATTCAGGCTGAACCATAACTGGTGCTTCGGTCAATAGAGCTTTCATCTGGTCAAAACTTTACTGACATTTATCAGACCATTCAAATCTTACATCTTTCTGTAATAACTGTATCATTGACGTGGCTATCATAGAAAACCCTTTCACGAAAATTGAAAAGAAATTATATACTAAAGCTATTTCAATTATTAAAGCCAAAGCTTTGAATTATTCCGAAGCCATAATCATCAGATAGATTAAAAACCATAGTGCCATAATAGGACTGATGTTTCAACAGTATAGATGGAACAATACCTCAACATCAATAGTACTCTCCAAATAGAAGAGGAAAATCGAAAGTAGTCCCAATAACAACCAGTGCAGTAATACAACTCCTATAATCTTAGATCCATATTACTGAACTCCCATGATCGAGTCAAGATTTATAACAGTAATAAATGTAATTACCTCCGGCCAATGAATATCTTTCACACATAAACCATGTTTGCTAGATAAGATTAGGCCATAAGAATGCAATAAAACTGAGATAATGAAATCCAAAATGTGAAGCTATATTGAATTTTCAAGAATAAAAACCACATTGAATAATAAAAAGATCGATGATATCCCAGGGAAAATCTAGAAGAGTAATATTTCACATACGCACTAGAAATAGTTGTGATAGAGACAATATAAATTGCATATTTGCAATTCAGAGCTTCAACCAGTAGAAGTAGAAAATAATATCATATGGATCTTATCATCAAGTCTTCTCTCAAACATAATTGACTAGAAAACCAAAGAAAAAAATAGAGCAATACCGCTTATGAATCAACCAGACTTAACAATAGTTCCGTCTATTGTTATAATTAGCCAGCCTTTCTATATGACAAGTATTGCATCTGAACATGAACAATTACATATGTCTCTGAAAATAAAAGAACATATAGAATACCCAAAGGAGATCGCTGTAAAATACTCAACTATAACAGCTGCTGTTAGATATCTTTGCAATTTCAACACTATCCCACTGACTACTACAGTCATCAATGATCCCACATTATTTCAATCACTAAAGAATTCAATTCAGAAGAAATTTTGGTTAACCCGTTGATCGTTATGTTAGAGTCTTAAAAATTTATATAATGAATGATCTAGCCTAGAAACTAACTGTGACAACGATTGAGGCAAGCGCACCTATCGAACAGTAGTATAGTTTAGTGGCAAGACCGGAATGTCGAACCCAAAGGAACCAAAAGTACTAATACTAACTTTCTTTCTATTATTTAGCCTAAGAATTGAAGTGAGTTATTTTTTAATCTAAAATTAACTAACTACTAAGCTAAAGACACTAAGACAAAGAGAATGAATTGGGGAAATACTTGGGGGAAAAACCAATTGATTAAGACAATACCCAAGGAAGAATCCACCTAGACTTCACTTGTTATCTAACTCTAAACCAGACGATTTATTCACTTGACTTGATCCGTAGGATTCCCTAATGTATATTAATACCTCCGTCGAGGCTACTAACGTCTAACCCTAGGTTGATTAATTGAAATCTCTTTCTAATTAAAACCCCTAGAATTGCATTAACTCGATCTATGGACTCCCATATTAGGTTTGACCCTAATCCGGTAGATTTTCGTCATCCTATGTCTAGGGTTACGGTCAACTCCGCTTAATTATGCTAGATCTACTCTTAGACATGGACTTTTGCTCCACTGCCTAAGCACATCAATACTTGAATCAATACCCTGAAATATCAAAGAAAGAATTAAGAACACATAATTAAGAACAAATCAAGTATTTATCATATAGCTCAGAAAACAATAACAAGATCCGTCTTAGGTTTCATCCCCCTCAGGTATCTAAGGGTTTAGTTCATAATTATAAAAGAATACATCTCAGAAGAAAAGATAAAACAAAACATAAGAAAACCCTAAAATCCCCTGAAGGAATTGAAGGAGAGATCCGCCGTCTTGAGTATGATTTCGGCTTCTTGAGATGAATCAACTGGCTTTCTTGAGTAAATCCCAAGATTCGACCTCTGCGGCTCGACTCCTTGGCCTATTTGGGCCCCAAACCAGAGGAAGGCTTCATCGACTCCCTTTTAGGTCATACTTAGGGTGTTTATATAGGCTTCGAAGTGTGTTTCTTTGCCTCTAAGTATCCTAATTTAAGTGAAATTCCTCTTTGTCACGGCAGGGACACGCCCATGTGGCACACCCGTGTGAATCGACTTTAGGCCGTGTTCGAGCCTGCTAATGGGGCACGGCTGTGTGGTGAAACCCCAGGCTGTGTCGATTTCTCACTTTGGCCCATTAGGCCCGTTTTAAGCCCGTTTTCCATTCTTTTCATCGTCATATGCTCTCCTGAGTATAAAACATGAAATTAAAGGATTAAGAGCACCAAATTCCATAATTCAAAGGATAAATTATCCAAAAGCATGCTAAATGTGGAGATAAAATATGTTACTATTACAGTTTATCAAATACCCCCACACTTAAGCTTTTGCTTGTCCTCAAGCAAAATTCTCAACTCACAATTAAAATAGAATTTCCTCAATTCATAACCTTCATCCATAATGTTTCATCATAATTCATAAGTAATTCATACATTGATAATTTAACCGAAAGGTTCCTAAAGATTCAAACAATCAAAGTCATAGTTTTTATAGTACGAAAAATAGGTGTTTCCCCTTACCTAAATAATCACCTTTGATTCAAAATCGACAAGGACTGACATCCTCACCAAAGATTCACTCAAATCACTCAAAGTGTTTAAGGTTCAAAAATAAGCACTCAGAAGTCGAACATGAAAAGTTAATCCCATAGGCTTGCATGAAAATCAAATCTCCACCACTGTAAAATGATATGATACACAAATCAAAAGGTCTTTTATGGGTTGTAACGGGGCTTGGGTTAAAGGTGTGGATAAAGGCTTGAATTAGAGGGTTAGTATCACTGAATTGACAAATTACCTAACTAAAAAGTTGTACTAATAATTACATCACGGAAACTTAATACTAATAACATGAGCTTCTTCTAAAAATAATGAAATTAACAGTTTGAGCTCAAATAACATAGAGCTAATAATGAATATATTTCGTTTTTTAAAGAACAAATCATACAATAATAAAGAAATTAACAACTGAAATGGAAAGCATAATTTAGCTAAGTAATCTGTTCAAACCAGACCTCGACTTAATGTGGGTCAAATTAATTAAAGGGATTTCAACAATAATGGTTTTTGGTTAATGTTGAGGGTGAGTCAATAAAAGGGTTGTTAGGATCAAAGGGGTTCACTAGGGGTTAATTATAAATGTAGGCTTTTAGTGGAGTAAGTGGGTTAAAACCTAGGTGCCTTTATCATCTCTGTATATCAAATCAAAGGTGTGGTCTCGACATGTATAATCGAAGCAAGTTCTAGAATAACAAATCAATGTTGACACACTCATAATCAATAAAGTGAGCACGAAAAATGTATGCTCTAAAAGGCTCAATATCTCACAAAAATTATGGGCTTTTGACGTTAACCTTGTAAATTTCAAACTTCGAGATAATAACTAGATTCAAGTAGACAACCTAAAAATTTTTAACTTTGAAAATAAGCTCATCATGCTTGATTCTCTAGTCTCCTAAAGTTTAAATCATCACTGCACAATTAACTATGACTTAATCCAAAGCATATCAATGAAAATCATAAATCAAAGGAAGTTTCATTGTAATAGTAATATGAGAGAATTACTTAAGAACAAGACATAATTCAGGAATTTGAGAATAATGCAAAAAGTTATGCACTTTTAAGATTCACCCCCACACTTAAGATGTACATTGTCCTCAATGTACAAGGATATATATATGTATGGAAAATCAAAATATAGGGGGAGAAGTGAAACTTCCTGTATTATGGATGAAATCCTTGGAGGATGATCAATGATGAACATGATGACTAGGCATAGGTGAAGGTGGTGGAGAATACTCCGGTGGTGTGTCCGTTCATTGAGTGACACCTTGAACCTTTTTAAACTGCAAAGTCATCAGTAAATTTTTTAGGGAGTTCTTATTTAATGGACGTTTGTTATAGTTACTCGAGAGTTAAACAGCCAGAGATAAAAGAAATCAAATTATACTTAAAAATTTAAAGAGTTTAATAATAAAGGAAAATGAACTAAAATAAAAATAAATAAATAAAATAAAAATAAGAATAAAGAAAATAAAAATGACTCAAAGGTCCTCATCATCGGAGTGATCTCAAGGTGGTGGTGGTGGCAATATGTGAAAAAGCTGATAATATCGACCACGGCCGCCTCGCACGACCGTGTGGATTCATCCCAGCCTATGTTCTTTAGGCAGTTTTGACCACGGCCGCGTTGCACGACCGTGGCATTTTGTCGGAGCCCGTGTCTTGGGGAAAATTTTCGTCCTGTTTCTTCACGATATCCGCCTTGCCGATATGCATACTCGTGGTGTTCACACGGCCACGGCCATGTAACACCCCAAACCCGGCCCATTCGTTACGACCGAATTTGAGATGCCACTGCGGAAAAACGTTTGAAGACTGATTTCACTTTTGGGAAAAACATTAAAAATTTTGTCATTTGAAAACCATGTCCAATTAAAAATTCTAAATAATATAAGCTTGACAAAAATATCCAAATTAAAAGCACTTCCAAATAATAATTTAATGGTCGTCTAGCTTAAACATAATAAAAATGCTCAAATAGAAAAACTTAAATACTTTAACTGGGCCTTATTACAATAAACACTTAATCAAAATACTGAAAATATAACTACTTAATTAAAATATCTTTCTGCATGGAAATCTGCTTCTGCATGGCCACCTTTGTATCCACTCCAACCCGGTCCAATCACCACAAATCATCTGCGATGTTTAATAAAAATTAGGTGAGTCATACAGACTCAGTGTGTAATTAATCCACTAAATTCCACCCACATGTTAACCACATATTAACCTATATATCAGATATCAATTATCAAATTCACATGTTATCACATTCTGGGCTTGGCCCATATTCATATCACATTCATCTAATAGGGTAGTTAACCACATAATTTCCACATACTGGGCTTGGCCCATTTCATCATCAACCCATATGACAGATAATGAGTTTATGCAAAGTGCACCCAACCCATCCTAGGCTCCATCCGTTACACCTACCTTGGCAGACCCCCTGCCCAAGGCCGTGGCTAATCCACCGATCAACTAAGTGATCCCACATATCTTACCTTGGATGACTTGTCGCTAAGGCGTTGGTTTGAGCCACCGATCACCTAAGTGATCCCACATATCATTCAGTCCACGGTGATGCACACGGTGTCAACCGCCGAGGTGGGCACCTAGCCAACACCTCCCTTGATGAAGCACATAGCTAACATCAAGCGCTAACGTAGCACAAGGCTAACATTAGACCACGTACATAAAGTACACCCTTTCCTTCGATAGTCACATTCATATCCCATCCCATGCACATGCAACATATGATAATGTCATAACATAGTAAAATAATGCATGCACATGCTATTCGGCATACAAACATATTCTCATTGGCATATTCACATTCTTAATAATTAACACTCGACTGATTTACGATATACCCTTAAGGGTAACCATTCACAATCGCCACTGCACATATTAGCATTTACACAACACATACAATATACCATAAACCCGTAAAACAGTGGGTTAATCACACACCTGATCACTTGGAGAACTATGCTTTCGATACTGATGCTATCACTAGGCGATACTACGGCTATTTGCCTACTTTCTTGTTTCGATCTTTGGTCCACACCGGTGGCCAATCCCTAACCGCGAGACAGATCTCTTCTTAAACTTGGGATAGGGACCTTCCTTTCCCTTCTTGAATGGTATTCGCCTCCATCAACACACTTAATCAGAACAATCGATTTAATCATCAATATACGAATTCTTAACCAAATATCCACAACTTATCATACTTATCGGAAGGGTCTTGAAATCCCGAAAAGCTTGATCTAATGCTTAGATCCTTAATCCCTACATTTGATTAATCACCTACTACTTTAATAAAAAGCCATTTGGCCATAAATCCAAATCCTAGTAGGATTAGTATACTTAAACTTACCTTGTTTCCGTTTGACTTAAGAATCAAGTCTTGAAATCTCTGCTATACTCTTCTTGCATTCGGCCAAGTATTGAATCAATTAACTTGGTTAGTTTTCGGCTTTTGAATAATTAATGAACACATATATTTACCAAACATGGCCTTGGCCGAATGCTATAGACACTTACCTTGTGGATTTTAAATCCCGAAACTCACCGAATAACTAGGGAACACGTGGCCTATGGTGTACCTTCAGGAAATGAACTTCTCCTTCCTTGTAGTCGACACTTAGTAAATCCCGAAAGATCTCTTTACTTGAAGAAATCGATTGCACCTTCACTTCAACCTTCAGAGATTCGGCTATGGCTAGATTATGATCTCACAACTTTCAGCTTTTGGAGGGATTAGAAAGAAAAGAGAAGGAAGAATAAAGATGGAGGATTCGACTAGATCACAAGGTATTTCGGATTGGCAAAAATAAAAGAAGAAGAAGATTTGGTGAAAAGAATTCGGCAGAGGCTTTCAAAGAACAGAAAATAATGCAGAATGGCCTCTCTTGTCCTTTTATAGCCGAAATTACTAACTTAGAATCCCTTACTTGGCCATCACTCTTCTATTTTAATAGCTTTATCTCTTTAATTATCACTTAAAATAAAAGATAATTCAGTAACTATCCTTACTTAGCTGAAATTATTAAACTCAAAGTCCCTTACTTGGCCATCACTTCTCCCTTATTTTCCTCTTTATCTCTTTATTAAAATTAATAGAATTTAATCCAACAATTATCTCTTGAAACTAATGATAAATAAATCTCTTATTTATCCACTAAAAATAATAAAAGCTCCTAATTTATAGCCATGTGCCGTCCACCTCTCTGCTCCTTGTAGCAAAATAAAATTTCTTTTATTTGCTTCCCATGTGACTCGAACTTAGGCCCATTCCTCTTGCATATGGCGCCATTTCCATAGGCCCTAAGTGGCATCTTCAGACCACTTTTCCAAGCCTGTTTGTGTGTCAAATTTCACAAACTTTTTCTTTTAAGGCCACCTTGCCTTAATTTCCCCTTTTAAACCTTAAAACTCATCATTTCTAGGTCATTTCTAAGTTTCCAAAAATTTTCGATCGGCTCTGTAAACTTGACATTTCCTTACATTTCCATGACATTTCCTTACAAGACATTTCCTTACATTTCCAAGGTTCTAAAAATGTTCACTTTCCTCTTTTAAACTTAACATTTCGATACATTTCAGGTTTCCAAAAGTGTTCAAAATATATTCATAACACATAAGATATGTCATTTCGTACAATTAAACCAAAAATGCATAGGCCCTTTTCAGGATGTTACAGTTCTACCCTCCTTAAAAATAATTTCGTCCTCGAAATTACTTATTAACGAATAATCGTACATCTTAACTCACCGCACTACGCTTATGCTGCGCACTCTGATCTTAATAGAACCATCATACTTTCTAGGCACGATCTCTAAGTTCACGCCCCTAGAACTCATTTCTAACGTCGCGATTTAATCGATTAAAAGTTTTATGCATCGAAATTTTGTTCCACTCGATTATTCGCGAACGTTTTATGAAAAGAGATGTTCGAAGTAGTTCTTTCGATCAACCAAAGTTTCTAGTTCAAGTTCACTACTCTAACTCGGAGTCACATTCACATTCATAAGCGAGAGACACATTCATTTTTCCATGAAGTCACATTCATTCACAACATCATTCACTACACTTTTATGGCCATTCCATCCATTTCCCTACCTGTGGTAATTTCGTGTTTTCCCTCTGAGGGTATTTTGGTAATAAATCGGGTCAATTCGAAAATATTTTTCAAATTAAGGTATTTGAATTTACAAAATCTCAGGTTATTTTGTTTTCCAAATCGGAGGTGTTGCAAAAATTTGAGAAATCGAGGTTATTTCGGTAATTTTGGAAGTCGAAGCGATTCAGTAAATTTTCCAAATCAGGGTATCTTGTTATTTGTAAAGCAGAAGTTTTGATATCTTTGTAAAGTAGGAATATTTTAACAAAAGTCGAGGTATTTTTTTGAAAATCTTAAAACTAAGGGTATTTTAGTAATTTACAATGCAAGGGCATTTTTTGTAATTTTGTAAATCGGAGATATTTTGGAAAAAATTTCACAATAATCTTTTACTACAATTAAAAGGGTAATTTAGGGATTTTAAAACTAGGAATTTTATAAATGCATGGCTAGTCCCTTTCGGGTTTTAATGATTAGTTTAGCCCGTGAATAAGTCCTCTTGGTTAGGGTGAGCGGTTACTACGCACAGGTAGGATTCGAGTAAAGAGGAGGTGAGTCACTAGGACCGCTTAAATACCAAGCTCTTCTGGATCCACTCCTAGACATGCGCACTGTGAGTTGCCACACCCTAGCTCGGCGACTTACTTCTGAGTTTGTTTAATAGTCCTTAAGTCTTATGCATGTGTTTGAGTGCACTAGCCCTAGGGTTCAATAGCCCTAATATTCTAATCTACGAGCCCAAATAAGCCCATAATAGTTCACATAAACAAGTCACTTCAACAATTAGAAGTACTTACAGTGGACTTGAATGCCTGAGATACAGTGCCATGCCGAATAACTGAAAAGTTTATGAAAGCCCATACTTTTGAAAAACCCATCTTTGGAAAAAATTATTTTTGGACCCAAAACCCTCAAAGCCGAGTTTTGAACTTGGCTCTGATACCAATTTGTAACACCCCAAACCCGGCCTATTCGTTACGATCGAATTTGAGATGCCACTGCAGAAAAACGTTTGAAGACTGATTTCACTAACTTTTTCTTTTAAGGCCACCTTGCCTTAATTTCCCCTTTTAAACCTTAAAACTCGTCATTTCTAGGTCATTTCTAAGTTTCCAAAAATTTTCGATCGGCTCTGTAAACTTGACATTTCCTTACATTTCCATGACATTTCCTTACAAGACATTTCCTTACATTTCCAAGGTTCTAAAAATGTTCACTTTCCTCTTTTAAACTTAACATTTCCATACATTTCCAGGTTTCCAAAAGTGTTCAAAATATATTCATAACACATAAGATATGTCATTTCGTACAATTAAACCAAAAATGCATAGGCCCTTTTCAGGATGTTACAGTTGCCTTATTACAATAATTGAATAATCAAAGTACTGGAAATATGAATGCTTAATTAATTAAAAATATCTTTCTACATGGAAATCTGCTTCTGCATGGCCACCTTTGTATCCACTCCAACCCGGTCCAATCACCACGAATCATCTGCGATGTTTAATAAAAATTGGGTGAGTCATACAGACTCAGTGTGTAATTAATCCACTAAATTCCACCCACATGTTAACCACATATTAACCCATATATCAGATATCAATTATCAAATTCACATGTTATCACATTCTGGGCTTGGCCCATATTCATATCACATTCATCTAATAGGGTAGTTAACCACATAATTTCCACATACTGGGCTTGGCCCATTTCATCATCAACCCATATGACAGATAATGAGTTTATGCAAAGTGCACCCAACCCATCCTAGGGTCCATCAATTACACCTACCTTGGCAGACCCCCTGCCCAAGGCCGTGGCTAATCCACCGATCAACTAAGTGATCCCACATATCTTACCTTGGCAGACTTGCTGCTCAAGGCTGTGGCTGAGCCACCGATCACCTAAGTGATCCCACATATCATTTAGTCCACGGTGATGCACACAGCTATCAACCGCCGAGGTGGGCACCTAGCCAACACCTCCCTTGATGAAGCACATAGCTAACATCAAGTGCTAACGTAGCACAAGGCTAACATTAGACCATGTACATAAAGTACACCCTTTCCTTCGATAGTCACATTCATATCCCATCCCATGCACATGCAACATATGATAATGTCATAACATAGTAAAATAATGCATGCACGTACTATTCGGCATACAAACATATTCTCATTAGCATATTCACATTCTTAATAATTAACAACGACTGATTTCCGATATACCCTTAAGGGTAACCATTCACAATCGCCATTGCACATATTAGCATTTACACAACACATACAATATACCATAAACCCGGAAAGCAAGTGGGTTAATCACACACTGATCACTTGGAGAACTATGCTTTCGAGCATCGATGCTATCACTAGGCGATACTACGGCTATTTGCCTCCTTTCTTGTTCTCGATTTGGTCCACACCCGGTGGCCAATCCCTAATCTGTCGAGACAGATCTCTTCTTAAACTTCGGGATAGGGACCTTCCTTTCCCTTCTTGAATGGTATTCGCCTCCATCAACACACTTAATCGAACAATCGATTTAATCATCAATATACGAATTCTTAACCAAATATCCACAACTTATCATACTTACCGGAAGGGTCTTGAAATCCCAAAAAGCTTAATCTAATGCTTAGATCCTTAATCCCTACATTTGATTAATCACCTACTACTTTAATAAAAAGCCATTCGGCCATAAATCCAAATCCTAGTAGGATTAGTATACTTAAACTTACCTTGTTTCTGTTTGACTTAAGAATCAAGTCTTGAAATCTCTGCTATACTCTTCTTGCATTCGGCCAAGCATTGAATCAATTAACTTGGTTAGTTTTCGGCTTTTGAATAATTAATGAACACATATATTTACCAAACATGGCCTTGGCCGAATGCTATAGACACTTACCTTGTGGATTTTAAATCCCGAAACTCACCGAATAACTAGGGAACACGTGGCCTATGGTGTACCTTCGGGAAAAGAACTTCTCCTTCCTTGTAGTCGACACTTAGTAAATCCCGAAAGATCTCCTTACTTGAAGAAATTGATTGCACCTTCACTTCAACCTTTAGAGATTCGGCTATGGCTAGATGATGATCTCACAATTTTCGGCTTTTGGAGGGATTAGAAAGAAAAGACAAGGAAGAATAAAGATGGAGAATTCGACTAGATCACAAGGTATTTCGGCTTGGCAAAAATAAAAGAAGAAGAAGACTTGGTGAAGAGAATTCGGCAGAGGCTTTCAAAGAACAGAAAATAATGCAGAATGGCCTCTCTTTTCCTTTTATAGCCGAAATTACTAACTTAGAATCCCTTACTTGGCCATCACTCTTCTATTTTAATAGCTTTATCTCTTTAATTATCACTTAAAATAAAAGATAATTCAGCAACTATCCTTACTTAGCCGAAAGTATTAAACTCAAAGTCCCTTACTTTGCCATCATTTCTCCCTTATTTTCCTCTTTATCTCTTTATTCAAATTAACAGTATTTAATCCAACAATTATCTCTTGAAAATAATGATAAATAAATCCCTTATTTATCCACTAAAAATAATAAAAGCTCCTAATTTATAGCCATGTGCCGTCCACCTCTCTGCTCCTTGTAGCAAAATAAAATTTCTTTTATTTGCTTCCCATGTGACTCGAACTTAGGCCCATTCCTCTTGCATATGGCGCCATTTCCATAGGCCCTAAGTGGCATCTTCAGACCACTTTTCCAAGCCTGTTTGTGTGTCAAATTTCACAAACTTTTTCTTTTAAGGCCACCTTGCCTTAATTTCCCCCTTTAAACCTTAAAACTCGTCATTTCTAGGTCATTTCTAAGTTTCCAAAAATTTTCGATCGGCTCTGTAAACTTGACATTTCCTTACATTTCCATGACATTTCCTTACAAGACATTTCCTTACATTTCCAAGGTTTTAAAAATGTTCACTTTCCTCTTTTAAACTTAACATTTCCATACATTTCCAGGTTTCCAAAAGTGTTCAAAATATATTCATAACACATAAGATATGTCATTTCGTACAATTAAACCAAAAATGCATAGGC
The DNA here is from genome assembly GCA_025698515.1 of Gossypium sturtianum. NCBI lineage: Eukaryota > Viridiplantae > Streptophyta > Magnoliopsida > Malvales > Malvaceae > Gossypium > Gossypium sturtianum. The sequence goes on along the minus strand of CM046951.1, from coordinate 73,637,040 downwards.
CCTTTTCAGGATGTTACAGGCCACGCCCGTGTGCAAGGCCGTGTGGTATGGAAACCTACGCCTAAAAATTTGGTTAGTTTTTAGTTAGATGCTAAAATTTGAAAATATGGACGTTAGTGGGGTTAGTGCTCGGGATGCCTCCCGAGAAGCTCTCGTTTAAAGTCTTGAGCTAGACTTACCTATTATTCGTATGGCCATGGTGGTTTACAGATGCGAAACTCCATTTTCTTACTATCAATTCTATCAACATATGGTTTGAGTCGGGTAATATTTACCTCAGAAGTGCCGAAATAAGAATGTGTTACCTCGACCGTTCCGTATGGAAAGACCTTAAGTACCATAAAAGGAGTCGCACCATTTGTATTAAGTTCTGAAGTGACTATTCGAGGGTCAGTTGTTTCTGACAGTACCTGGTCCCCAACTTTAAAGTGATTGGTTCCACCTTTAATACTCGATGTCCTAGCCGTGTTAACAACCTGAGGAGTGATCGTTTTGTCACTTACACAAAATGTGAGCTCACGTGGTAGTTTATTTCGTAGAATTACTGGGCACACTACGTTTAACTCTACATGCGACGTACAGTCTAACTTTCGTTTGTTTGTCAAAAACTCTTTTAAAAATTTCATTGAATCTGGCATCTGAGAAAGAGCTTCAAGAAACGACAAGTTAATATGTAATTTCTTTGGAAGTTTAAGAAATTTACTAAATTGTTCCTCTGTGTGGTCTTTCTTTATCACATTGGGGTATGGCACATGAGGTTGGTACTTTGCAATTACCGGTTTTGGTTTATCATGGCTTACCTCAACCTTACCTTCCTCTACCACATTCTCTTGCTTCAATTTTGGTTCATCTAACCCTTCACTATCGTGAGAAGTTATTGCTTGCGATTGCTCTCTTGGGTTAGTTTCGGTGTTGCTAGGCAAGATACCTTATGGTCTTTCTGAGATCAGCTTAGCAAGCTGACCTATTTGGTTCTCGATCCCTTGAATTAATGCCTGTTGATTTTTGAGCATTGTCTCGTTGTTTTGAAAATAGGTTTCTAACACTATGATAAATTTTGTTAGCATCTCTTCAAGGTTTGGCTTCTTTTCTTGCCTGGGAGGGGTTGTTGTCTCCGATTTCCTTGGCCATCCCACGAGAAATTGGAATGGTTCCACCAACCTGCATTATAAGCATTACTATAGGGATTATTTTGAGGTCTAGAATAGTTACCCATATAGTTGACTTGTTCGTTCTCTGTGTTAGGGTTGTAGGATAGATATTCTGTGTTGTTCACCCTCCTCCATTTGTATCGTACTGTATTACCGGATGTACCTGCGTAGAACCATACCCACCATAAAATTTTTTATTTAAAAGCTCTACCTGGTTAGATAACATGGTGACTGCATCAAGGTTAAAAACACCGGCTGCTTTATTAGGCATTGTCCTCATGTCTTGCCATTGATGATTATTCAGTGACATCTCTTCAGTTTCTGCGAGTGGTATGTTTTATTTCATTGTCAAAATTCAAGGGTCCTGACAGGTTTCTTCTAGTCATAAACTAGAAATACCTGCCAGAAGCAAAGAAAGAGAAAAATTAGCAAAGTTAAAATAAAGTAAAAATAAATTGTAAATAAGTAAAATGGCTAAAGTAATAAAAATCAAGTGTTCTTAATATTTTAGTTCCCCAGCAACGGTGCCAAAAACTTGATCGTTATGTCAGAGTCTTAAAAATTTATATAATGAATGATCTATCCTAGAAACTAACTGTGACAACGATTGAGGCAAGCGCACCTATCGAATAGTAGTATAGTTTAGTGGCAAGACCAGAATGTCGAACCCAAAGGAACCGAAAGTACTAATACTAACTTTCTTTCTATTATTTAGCCTAAGAATTGAAGTGAATTATTGTTTAATCTAAAATTAACTAACTACTAAGCTAAAGACACTAATACAAAGAGAATGAACTGGGGAACTACTTGGGGGAAAAACCAATTGATTAAGACAATACCCAAGGAACAATCCACCTAGACTTCACTTGTTATCTAACTCTGAACTAGGTGATTTATTCACTTGACTTGATCCGTAGGATTCCCTAATGTATATTAATACCTCTGTCGAGGCTACTAATGTCTAACCCTAGGTTGATTAATTGAAATCTCTTTCTAATTAAAACCCCTAGAATAGCATTAACTCGATCTATGGACTCCCATATTAGGTTTGACCCTAATCTGGCAGATTTTCGTCATCCTATGTCTAGGGTTGCGATCAACTCCGCTTAATTATGCTAGATCTACTCTTAGAGAGGGACTTTTGCTCCACTGCCTAAGCACATCAATACTTGAATCAATACCCTGAAATATCAAAGTAAGAATTAAGAACACATAATTAAGAACAAATCAAGTATTTATCATATAGCTCAGAAAACAATAACAAGATCCGTCTTAGGTTTCATCCCCCTCAGGTATTTGAGGGTTTAGTTCATAATTATAAAAGAATACATCTCAGAAGAAAAGATAAAACAAAACATAAGAAACCCTAAAACCCCCTGAAGGAATTGAAGGATAGATCCACCGTCTTGAGTATGATTTGGCTTCTTGAGATGAATCAAGCGGCTTTCTTCGAGTAAATCCCACGATTTCGACCTCTGCGGCTCGGCTCCTTGGCCTAGCTGGATACCCCCGACAGAAGGCTTCTGTCGACTCCCCTTTTTAGGTCATACTTAGGGTGTTTATATAGGCTTCGAAATGTGTTTCTTTGCCTCTAAGTATCCTAATCAGAGTGAAATTCCTCTTTGTCATGGTAGGGATACACCGGTGTGGCACGCCCGTGTGAATCGACTTCAGGCCGTGTTTGAGCCTGCTAAAGGGGCACGGTCGTGTGGTGAAACCCCAGGCCGTGTCGATTTCTCACTTTGGCCCATTTGGCCCGTTTTAAGCCCATTTTCTGTTCTTTTCATCCTCCTATGCTCTCCTGAGTATAAAACATGAAATTAAAGGATTAAGAGCACCAAATTCCATAATTCAAGGGATAAATAATCCAAAAGCATGCTAAATGTGGAGATAAAATATGTTACTATTACGGTTTATCACCCGTTCTTTAAATACCATATCATGCCTGAATAAATCGATTACTCGTGAATAACTTCTTCCTTAATAACAACATTGTATATCTCGAATAATCTTCAAAATAATTTGATATCTCTTCTAAAACCTTTTTTACTTGCTAACCCATTTTCAGTTCTGACCATATTATTAATCATTTAACCACTGAACTCTTCGGTTTCACACTTGTAAACTTAATAAATATAAATATTGTGAATTTCATTGTATAAGACTGTACTGGTGAGGGGGTGGAGTTTGTAAAGCCTCAAAATTTGACTTTCATATATACACACGTATAACATGACATTTATCATCAACCTGTTCATTACAAACATTTATTCATACCTTTATGAGTCTCTACTCATCATAAGCAACCTTTTTAATCAAATACTTGAGTATCACTTTCAACATTATCAGAATTAGCTTGGTTGGAAAGCATATCTGTATATTAGTAAAACAATTCTCATCAAAGTCAGAAGATATCACACTATCACAAGTTATATAATGGCATGTATTTCTAGACTTCACATATGCTATGTTCAGTCTGAGAACCGACTAAACCGTAGCTCTAATACCAATAAATGTAAAACCCCTAATGTGTATTCGTCGCCAAAATAAGGTTACGAAGCATTATTGGAATATACAGATCAAGTAAACAAATATTTCATTTTATACAGTATTCATGTCAGAAATCAAACATAAAGTCCCTTATATGAACCCTCTAGGTCCAAAAATGCATTAGAAACTAGTCGAGACAAAACCGGGTATTCAATGAATTTTTCATAAAATCTCAAAATTTTTCCTAGGTGCAGGGGTCACACGCCCGTGTGGTCAGGCCGTGTGGTTCACACGGCCAAGGGATACGCCCGTGTCTCAAGCCGTGTAACTCTCTAACTTGGGTCACACAGCAAAGCCGCACGCCTGTGTGCTAGGCCGTGTGTAAATACCTGGGCATTGTTTTTTGAAATTTTAAAGATGCAGGGGACACACGGCCAGGTCACACGCCCATGTGCTAGGCTGTGTGTAACACACGGCTGAGCCACACACCCATGTCTTTGCCCATGTGGACAAAAATAGGCTATTTTCCAAGCCATATTTCTCACCCCATTTTGTCATCCTCCTACACCAACACTTTAACACATTTACAAGCTATTATAGGTCATTTAACCCAACTTAAAATCAAGTCCTATACATGATATAATACCTCATATAATCAAGTATACACACTTACTTAAATTACCAAGTTAAACATATATGCATATCTTATCAAATATGCTAACTTAATTCAATCACCAATATGCCAATATAATTTGTATAAATCAACCATTTCAAACACATACTAAACATATCCATCACAAGCCATTCCAATGACTAGTTACAATTAAAGCATTTATATGTTGATATTGGCCAATTAACCTATACATGCCATTATAACCATAATTGATTTACCATATATATACCGAAATGGGCTGATGGATAGTGTAAGTGATCTCTGCCAAGCTTCCAACCCAACGAGTCTCCGGATTACTATAGAACATGGGGAAATAAAACAGAGTAAACATGAAATGCTTAGTAAGTTCGTATAACATGGTAATTAACTTACCACTCATTTAAATTCAATATAAACACACAAGGCACATTCAATCAACTTGATCACGAGCCCTAACACATATCCTCATCACCCTTGTTAGTTATATATTTCATATAAATATCAAGAAACATTTATGGGCTCAACAATAATTAGATTTCCATGTACATATACTTTCCACATCATGTATTCATATAACATGTACAAATCATATCCTTGTATTTCAAGTACATTTTCATAATAATTCGTCTTGAGTTCAGATTATTTCATGTCGGAACTTTGCCCATTAAATCATTTGAAATGTCAGTGTCACACGGGTAATACACTCAAGGTGTACAAATCTATAATCATGGATGAACATATTCATCAAACAAATTCCATGTTCATATATTATCATCTCGTATTTCCATATATCATATATCATCATTTTCATGTATTTTAGGAAGATACGTGTATTAATTCATTTCATTTCATGTTCATATTTTCTCATGTCAGGATTTTTCCCGTTGAATCATTGAAAACATCGATGGATACACAGGTAGTACACTCGAAGTGTATAAATCATAAATCTGTTAGTTCATATTCAGGAGTGCTATTTAAAGCACATAACATGGAAATCCTCTATCAAGCCATATAACAGGAAGCTCACAAAGAGCCATTAATCGAGAAGCTCACAAAGAGCCTATCAGGAAGCTCATAAGAGCCATAATCAAGAAGTTCGCAAAGAACTTTTAATCGGGAAGCTCACGAAGTGCCTTTAATCAGGAGCTCCGGATAGCCATATATTGGGAAGTTCAAGCGAGCCATATCAGGACGCTCACAAAGAGCTACGTTTGTGTCTGCAACATATGCAGGATCACAACAAATCATGTAACACCCCTAACCCGTATCCGTCACTAGAATAGGGTTACAGAGCATTACCAGACTTATTTCTTTAACAATCTTACAATTCGAATACAATTCTTATACTAATTTAAAACCATTCAAATACATACATATAGTCCTTAAAACAAGCCCTCGTGGCCCTAAAACAAGCATTAGAAGTGGTTCGGGACTAAACCGAGAACCCAAGGAAATTTTGGAAAAACATTAAAAATTTTCAAAGTACAGGGGACACACACCCGTGTGGCCAGGCCGTGTGAGTGTCATAGGCCTTGTGGACATTCGAAATGGGATTACATGGCCATGTTCTCGCCCGTGTCCGACCCCATGTAAACCTCTGACTTAGGTCACACGGCTAGACCACACGCCCGTGTGTCAGGCCGTGTACCTTTCGAAATGGCCTCACACACTCATGTGCCAGGTCGTGTGAAAAATAGAGGGTATACTGACTTGTGCCACAGGGCCAAGTCACATGCCCGTGTGCTAGGCCGTGTGAAGCTGCTGACTTGGTTTCTAAAGAAATATCAGGGGACACACTATAACACCCTCCCTAACCCGTATCCGTCATTGAAATAGGGTTACAAAGCATTACCAGACTTATCTCTTAAACAATCATCCATTTCTCATATTCAAACAAAAGTCATTCAAATACATTCATATAGTCACTAATACGAGCCCTCGAGGCCTAAAATAAGCATTAGAAGTGGTTTGGGACTAAACAAAAAACTCAAAGAAATTTTGGGAAAACATAGAAAATTTTCAATGTATAGGGGACACACGCCCGTGTGGCCAGGCCGTGTGTTTCACACGGCCAAGAGACACGCCCGTGTCACAGGTCGTGTGGACATTCAAAATGGGATATCATGGCCGTGTCCCATCCCGTGTTTGACCCCGTATAACTCTTGACTTGGGTCACACGGCCAACCACACGCCCATGTGACTAGCCTGTGTACCCTTTGAAATGGCCTCACACGCTTTAACAGCCCGATTTTGGGGCTAGTCAGAATAATGGTTTCGAGACCACTAAACCGAGGTTGAGGAAAATTATATTGATATTATTTTATGTATTATAGCATAAATATATGGCCATGTGAAAATTTTGGTGCTTTGATTTTAGCGATAGCATGCTTAATTGTGAAAAAAGGACTAAATTGCATAAAGTGCGAAAGTTCCATTGTAAGTGGTAGAGGTGTTTAATAGCCAAGGAATATCAAATTAGAGGTCCTTAAAGTGAAATTAGGCCATTATATTAGTGATGGCCGGTCATATAGAGGTTAGGGAGACAAGAGCATTTATTGTTGGTCAATATTTGGTGAAATTAGGTGTTAAAAATGAATAAAATAAGATGAATAAAAGAAGCTATCATCTTTCACTATTCATATTTCCTCTTCCACCGGAAATATTAGCAAGAGTAAGGGTTTTGAAAGCTTGAAATTTTCAGCAACTCATCTTCTTCACAAGTAAGTGATTTTGATGGTTTTAGTTGATAATTTTTGTACTTTTGGAGTCCCCAAAGCTTAAGCTAGCTAATGGGGGGACTAATTTGCAATATGGTTGAAATTTTAGGGACTTTCCATGAGAGAGTTTATGTTGTTAGCTGAGTTTTTATGGAAGAAAATGAATGTTAGGGAGATGAGAAACAACTTTTGTGAAAGGTGTTAGTAAGGAAACACCTAAATAGGACTTAAATGCAAAGATTAAAATTGTGTCATAAATGCATGAAATAGTTGGATTTGTGAGTAGTTGTAAGATAAATAAATGTTTAGCTAGGCTTGTTAAATGACAAAATGTGTTGAAAAATGATTTACGAGTCTAGGGGCAAAATCGTAATTTTGCCAAAGTGTAAAGGCAAAATGGTCATTTTTGCCTAAGTAGAGATTATGATGCATTATGTTCATAAAATGAATTAAATGAGAGAATTTTGTTGTTATAGATCTAGAAGAGCGCGAAATTAACCTTGACTGGGGAAAAGGCAAGGTTTTGGATTAAACCGCAAATTTACGCATTTTGCACCGAGGTAAGTTTATGTGTAAACTACTCATTTCGAGTATGCATATTGCTTGTAGATGGTACATTGTATTGATGATATTAATCATGACTGAGATGAATTGAATTCATTAGATATTGAGTAATTCCCGTGTAAATCTAATTAAAGATAAGTGGTGGGCTATGTGCGAAACCACAGTAAATACTCGTAATGGTGGGCTAAGTGCAATACCACCTTGTTATTCAATTACAATGGGTTGTGTGCGATACCATCGTCTATATAATCATTTGGTGGGCTATGTGCGATACCACCCTTATATAGTTTAATGGTGGGCTATGTGCGAAACCACCTAGTGTTTGGCATTATTTCATTATTTCATTGTGAAGCCGTTTAGGTGTTTGTTTCATGTGTTATTGAGGTGATAAGTGCAGGGAATGTATGTTAATAAATGAGAACAACTTGCTTGGTATATAGATAGATTATGGTAAGGGATGAAATGAGTAAGCATGATTATGGAATGTGGATGGTTCTTGCTTAGTGCATGATGTTAATTGTTGAATAGCATATATTGTAATGCTTATGGTTTACATATAAACTTACTAAGCTTAAAGCTTACTCCCTTTCCTTTCCCCTTGTTTTATAGTGTTGAAGAGCCCGGTCGGGATACGAGGTTAATCGGAAGATCACCCACACTATCAGCTCATCTCGGTATATCTAGACTTAGTGTTTTGAGTATGGCATGTATAGGGCTAGAGTAGGTAAATTGTTTTGTTGTTTTGGCCAAGAGTGTGTTGGCCCCTTCGAAAGATGAACTCTTTTGTATATGCCATAGTTGATGGCTCATCTTATTATTTTATGAAATATGAGGTTATTCAAGAAAGTATTGTTGCATAAATTGAGTTGCTTGATGGTGTGTTGAATGGAATTATGTTGTGTGAACTAGGGAGGCAAAAAGAGCTTGGCAAATAGCCTTGTTTATGTCTACATGGGTAGGCACACGGGCGTGTGTCTAGGCCGTGTTAGAAACACGGTCAGACCCATGGGTGTGTGGCTAGGCCGTGTGTCCCCTGCATGTTATTTTTACAAGTCAGTCTGCTTAGTAGTAAACACACAGGTGGAGACACGGCTGTGTGTCTCAGCCGTGTGGAAGGCACGGCCAGGGACATGGGCGTGTGCCCAGGCCGTGTGAAGTCTGCACCTAAATTTGGAATTTAATTCGTCACACAGTCAAAGGACACGGGCATGTGACTGGCCGTGTGATGCAAGTCAGAGGCGACCACAGGCCAAACACACGGGCGTGTGATAGGCTGTGTGATGCAAGTCAGTGTTGACCACGGGTGTCGAACACGGGCATGTGTTGTGTGACACGGGCGTGTGGCCCTGACATAGCAAAATTTTATAAGATTTCAGAAGTTCCCGGTTTGATTCTGAGGCCCTCCGTTTGTATGATTAAGGTCTCGTAGGCCATAATAAGAATGTTATGAATGTGTTTATAAAGTTTTAAATTGGAAATGAATCTGGATAGCCCAAAGTTGTGCGATCATATGGTTTTAGTACGGTAAATCCTCGTACCCAGTTTCGGTGTAGAATACGGGTAAGGGGTGTTACACACGCCCGTGTGCCAGCCGTGTGCTAGGCCATGTGAAAATTGGGGGGTATACTGACTTATGCCACATGCCCATGTGCTAGGCCATGTGAAGCTATTGACTTGGTTTCTAATTAAGTATCAGGGGACACACGGTCGTGTCACCTAACCGTGTGTCACACACAGCTGAGACCCACGCCCGTGTCTCTGCCCGTGTGGACAAAAATAGGCTATTTTCCAAGCCATTTTTCTCACCCAAATTTGCATCAACCTAAATACATCCAATACCATATGACCCTAACATCAATAAGCATTCAAATCAATCACAACAAAGTCCAAATCATGCTATACTAATACCAACAATAACAATGCTCATAACCATCACAATTGGGCATACAAAATCATACCAAAATCACATCCAAAAATCACCTAAATGATCAATTTCATATATGCATTATCTTGCCTAATACTTAGCATACTAATACATTCTCAATTTCAACCATTTGCTACCATCAATACCTATTCTCAATAAGGCATTCACATAGCAATTATAAACCACATATCAAAGGGCCAAATATATATACATATATACATTTCAAAATATATTACTACTTACAAGCCATTTCAAATGGCTAAAATTCATCAAGACATAAAGGCTATACTAGCCAAAAGACCTATACATGCCATATAACCCAAAATACACAATGTTCAAAAGTACCAAAACAACGGCTGGATATTGTGATGAGATCTCTGACGTCTTCCAATCCGAGCAAACTTCGTAATCACTATAAAACACAGAAAAGTAAACAGAGTAAGCTTTTAAGCTTAGTAAGCTCGTATGGGTAATAAGTACAACTTACCATTTAATCACAATTTAAGAAATTAAACATGACATAATACAAATCAATTTAATCCACAAGCCTAGCACAAATTCATCCACAAGGTTAGACATGAAGTTCACAAATTTCTTAGATTCAATGCTTATATGATTTACGTACATACCTGCACTGATACGTATCAATCTCTTACTCTTTCGTATCATCAATATACCTGTTGAACCATTTGGAATAATATCGGATACTCGGGAATCTCGCACATTAAGTGCCAATACATGGTCGAAACCATCACAATCTCATATCTCATATAAATGCTCACTCTCGAGCTATCGTTGGGTCTGCTCACACAAGCTGACGGTCAAGACGTAGGTATACGGTGCTGCTTACACAAGCTAACGAGTAATCGCAACACATGCCGAAAAACTCAGCCACCGGTAGAACGTACGGACCAGTACCTAAAACACGGTAACCCCTAATAACATGTCATTTGTATCCTATCTATTCCTAAGATTCAACCGGGATTTCATACGTCACCAAATATTCATCAAATATTTTTGTGAAGTCGTATTCTTCAAGAATGCAATAATAAAGTATTTAAAGCATAATTACTATAATGCTTATTAACCTACGAACTTACCTCGATAACAAAAACGACGAAATAGGATCGACTAGTCCAAAACTTTATCTTTCCCTCGATCTAGTTCCGTACAAGGCTTAACTTGATCTAAATAATCAAATTCAATCCTTTTAGTATTCATTCTATTCAATTCAGCCCAAAGTACATATTTTTGCAAATTTACACTTTTACCCCTAATATTTTAACTTCTTTACAATTTAGTCCTTAAGCCCGTAAATCGAAATTCATGTAATTCCATCCACATACTAAGCTAGCTGAATTCTATATAGTCCTATAGAAGCCCATACTTTTCATTATTTCATTTACCACACAAGTTATCACATTTCTCAATTTAATCCCTAATTTGCAATTTCAACCAAAATTGCTTAACAAATGTTGTTTATCTAACAACAACCATTTATTTTATATCATCAAACATCAAAACACATACACATTCATCAATGGTAAAACCCTAGAATTTAACATTTTTTCACATTAGTCCCTGGTCTAGCTAGATTAAGCTACAACAACTCCAAAAAAATAGAAATCATTAAAAACGAGATGAAAAATGCTTACATGCAAGAGAAGATGACCGAATGTTCAAGAACCCTAAATGGTGATATTCTCCTTAGCAAGACCGGTGGAGAAGATGAATGAATAGAAAATATCATTTATTTTACTTAATTTCAATTTTATAACTAATTTACTTATTTAACCTTTAACTAACATCAAAATTGCATTAATACCAAACCATATACATCCACTAACTTCATTAATGGTCTAATTACCACATAAGGAATCTTACATTAAAGTTCTATAGCCATTTGATACCTTTACTTATAGAACTCAAGTTTTTCACCTTTTTCAATTTAGTCCTTTTTATAAAATTAAGCATGCAAAGACGAAATTTCTTAACGAAATTTTTATATGATTCTATTATCATGCTATAGACATTAAAATAATAATAAAATAAATATTTTGATCTCGAATTTGTGGTTTCGAAACCATTGTTCTAATTTTACTGAAAATAGGTTATTACACACATGGTCGTGTCACCTGGCCGTGTGTCACACATGGCTGAGACACATGCCCGTGTCACCTGGCCGTGTGTCACACACGGTTGAGACACACGCCCATGTCTCCGCCCGTGTGGACAAAAATAGGCAATTTTCCAAGCCATTTTTCTCACCCAAATTTGCATCAACCTAAACACATCAAATAACATATGACCATATCATCAATAAGCATTCAAACCAATTTCAACCAAGTCCAAATCATGCAATACCAATACCAACAACCATAATGCTCATAAACATCACAAATTTCCATTTCAAAACATACCAATATCACCTTCAAGAATTCACTTAAATGGTCACTTTCATATATGCATTATCTTGCATTATACTTAGCATGCTAATACATTCTCAATTTCAACTATTTGGTACCAAAACACAATCTCACAAGAAAGGCAATCATATAGCCACTAAACACCACATTTCACAACACCATATATACATATATACATTTCAAAATATATGACTACTTACAAGCCAATTCAAATGGCCAAAATTTTGTCAAAACATAAAGGCTACATTAGCCAAAAGACCTATACATGCCATATAACCAAAATACACAAAGTTCAAAAGTACCAAAGCAACAGGTAGATAGTGTGATGAGATCTCCGACAACTTCCAATCCGAGCAAGCTTCGAAATCACTATAAAACATGAAAAAGTAAATAGAGTAAGCTATTAAGCATAGTAAGCTCGTATGGCTAATAAGTACGGCTTACCATTTAATCATAATTTAAGTAATGAAACATGGCATAATGCAACTCAATTTAATCCACAAACCTAACACATATTCATCCATAAGGTTACACATAAAATTCACAAATTTCATAGATTCAATAATTATATGATTCACATACATACCTATGATGTAACATTCTAAATTTGGGGTTCTGTATTTTAATCTATTTCATGCGTTAGGCTAGCTATGTATGTTAGTTGGGTTTGTTCGGGGGCCCTAAAAAGGCCTGGGGTCGTGTTTGGGCCCTGGTAGAATTTTGGTTTTTGGGCACTTAAGGGGAGAAGGCTGTTGGCGGCAATGCATAAGGGGAAAGGTTGGTAAATTGCTAGCACAAGCTGGGCATGTGGCAAGGTAGCTGTGGTGTGAAATGGCAAAGAGGAGAGCTTGGGTTCGAATCCCACCTGCTACAACTCATTTAATTTATTTTTGTGCTAAGCAGGTGAGGGTAGGAGAGTTCAGCTTGGACTCTGCAAGAGGAATTGAAGACTCAATCAAATGAATTTGAATGAGTGATGGAGAGGAGTTTGAGGAGGAAATCAAGGAGAAAATCATGGGATTGAGATGTGAGGGAGAGTTTGGCCAAAAATGGGAAGTGAATGGGAGGGGAGTTGTGTAATTCGGCTAAGAGGGGAGTTGGGGAAACAAAATCGGTTTGGGTAGTAGTAGGGAAACCGAAATCTTCTAGTGTGTGTGCCAAAATTCTCTGCTTGTGATTTAGTGTTCCTGCGTTATAGTTTGGCAAATCAAGCATTTGGGGTCATTTTTCTTGTCAATTCTTTCTTGCTAGTGCCGAAATACTCAAGCCTCTTTTCTTCATCTTTTCTTTTCTTCAATTTGCTGTTAGCCAAAACTTCTTTGTACCTCTCTTTTCGTCTACTCTCTTTTATTTTTCTCCCTAGCCATTGATTTCTTTTGCGTTGCCATAAGCCGAACCTCTTCAGCAATTCATCTTTTCACCTCTTTCTCTTGACCGAATCTGGTAAGTATAAGTTCTCTTCCTTTCTTTCTTGTTCCCCTTTCTTCACCTGAGAAATCGAAACTCCATCTCCTCCCATTTTCTCATTTCCCATTCTCCTTTTGCAGTGCTCTAGTGGGTTGGCCGAACCATTCTTTTACCATTCTCTTTTGATTCTCACCATAGCCGAATCTTGTTCTTCTTCCTTACTTTCTCATCATTCTCTATTCATTTCCTTTTTCAGGTCGAATCTCTCCCTGTGAAAATGACTCATTCCTTTCATCCTGTTCCATTTAGCTGAATCTCAAGAAACAAAGTGCTAGTTGTCTGTCAAAGGTCCCGCTTCAATCAGATTTTATTTGTGCAAGAATCTATAGCCAAGTCTATCTGTGTTCAGTTTTTCGTTGACCAAGCCGATCCAAGGAGGTGCGTTTAAGGAGCCTGAGGGGAGTGTACTCGTAGTCTCTAATCCACCATTCAAACATCGTGCGGTGTCGACAGTTTGTGACTTTCCATCGGGTTGTGGTAGAGAGCCGACATCCGTTTGGGATAGGCATATAGTGGTTATTCCCGCTAGTGAGAGTAGCAACGATCAGGAGTGTTTAGTCCTCCGTGTAATCAGGTGTGTAATATTCGTACCAACTTTTGTTTGGTTATTAATTGATATGTGAATTGTTTAAAAGCCGAAACAGTAGTAATGGCTGTTGAGTTACCCTTGGGGGGTAAAATCGGAGATACCAGGTTAGTTACCTTTGATTGTGCCATGTAAATACCCTATCATGAATATATGTATGCTCTGATTATTCAATTTACATTGACATATGTTGCATTCATTATATCACGATTATATGGTGCACGGGATTGGGATATGAAATTGATTAAAAGGGGAAGATCATGTCAGTGGTTTGTTACCACCGTGGTTTGGTACCACATATATCAGTGACTCTGTCACATTATTTCAGTGGTTTGGTACCACAGTGGTTTGGTACCACATTCAGTGGCTTGGTGCCACATATAAGGAGTGTAGCGGATGGAGGGTTGATTGTAGAAATCCCCACAGGTGTTTTGGCAGGTACGGGTGGTATGTAGAGGATGGAATACTAGGTTAGGTTGGGTTGCATTGCATACACTATTTGATATGCCATGTTGTTATTCGTATGGGCTTCGGCCAAAATCATTACTGTGAGGGCTAAGGCCCAATGTGCTTCTGTGGGCTTAAGCCCAGATTGCGTTCGTAAGGGGAATTACACACTAAGTCCTCGTGACTCACCCCTCTGCTTAATTTTGCAGGTAACCCCTAGTTTGAGGATTTGGAGCCGAGGTGGACTCTGAGGTGGCCATGCATTACTTCTTTCGTAAACTCCATTTTCTTTATTTGAACTTATTTTAAATTTGGGATTTTGTTATGTAATAAGGCCTCCGGGATTTTAATTTGGGTTTTTGATTTAATGCGGTTATTATTATATTATGAAATGTTAAACACATAGTTTTTCCTAAAAATATAAATAATCATTTTCCAAAATATTAACACGCGAATAACATGCGGATTAATAATTAAATTCAAAAATTTTCTTAGAACTATAAACACTATTTTCAAAGTGTCACGTTTCAGAATACCACTAGTTTCGATTTTTTTTTTCGTATCACAAAAACCTGTTTTCGACTGTTAGTATTATTACTTAAAGTTTGTTTGAAAACCTCAAAACGGAACCTGATTTTCAAAATAAAGACATAACGCGATTTTTTTTTTAAAATTGCCAAGTTTCTTTAACCAATCTTTCCATGTGACATACCAGGTCCGGTCGTAATGTGTAGGCCGGGTTTGGGGTGATACAATTATGGTATCAGAGCCTAGGTTGCAAAACTCGGATATAGAATGGGTTCAAAAATGTTTTTCAAAGTTGGTTTGAAATATGGTTTAGAAAAATATATGTTTTTCTGGAAGTATGGCACTCAAGTCTCCAGCACCAAATCTGTACTGTAAGTTTTCTGACTATTGGCTACTTTCTTATGAAAATATTATATTATGTTGTGATTGCTAGTTTTAAGAGATTCAATTCTAGAAATTGAGACCTTTGGAAATACGAGTTGCGGAAGAACTACTTGTAATTCTATCTTCATAAGCTATCCATTAATAAATAGTGGAAGATATACTAATTCATAAAATTTGTAATCAGACTAAGTCGATTCAGAAGTCATGAGTGCTAGAGGATGTGGACGTGGTATACGCGGCCGTGGTAGAGGCCGGGGTGTTGAGGCTGGACCTTTAGAATCAGAGCATGGGCCGGAAGGCGAAGTGCCAGTGTCACCAGTGGTAGAAGCAGGGTCTTAGGACTGATCTGGGGGGATGATGCTTTGTCCCAAGCTATGCTGCATGTTCTGGAGTGGGTTGCTGGAGCAAGCACGGGATCGGTAGCTCGAAAATCTATTCCTGAGCGACTTTGAGCAAATGGGCTGAGATATTTAGAGGTATTTCTGGTGTGGCTCCAAACGTAGCAAAATATTGGCGGGAAGTAGTCGAGCGGATTATGGATGATTTGGACTGCACGGCAGAGGAAAATTTGAAAGGAGTAGTGTCCCTCTTCCGAGATGAGGCATACCAGTGGTGGCTCACGGTAAGGGATGGTACACCAGCAGATTGTATTACCTGGGACTTCTTTAAGACAGCGTTCCAGGGAAAGTATGTTGGGGAGAGTTATGTGGGCGCTCAGAGGAAGGCATTTTTAAACTTGGTCCAGGGGAATAAGTCGGTGGCTGAGTATGAGGCAGAGTTCCTGCATTTAAGCTGCTATGCTCGGGGTATCGTCACAACTGATTATGAGCGTTGTGTTTGGTTTGAGGATGGTCTGCGGGACGAGTTGTGGGTACTGATAGCTCTGAAACGGGAAAGAGAGTTTGCCACTCTGGTTGAGAAGGAAAAAATAGCCGAAGGGGTGGAGCGGTCTGAGAGGCATAATCGGGATAAGGATAGGGGTAGGAATAAGAGGAACTTTGGGTCGTCAGGATCTGCTGGGGTTTTCAAAAGAGGCCTAGGTTTGATAGGCCGGGTCGAGTTGCGATGCCTGTTGCTGTTGGTCGGCCTCAACCCTGTGCTCGATGTGGGAAATTACATTCGGGGTAGTGTTGGGTAAGAAATAGAGGATGCTTCAGGTGTGGATCTATGGATCATCGGATAGATCATCGGATAAGGGACTGTCTACAAGAGCCAGACAGGGCGCGGTCAGTAGGTCAGGGATATGCACAGTCCGGAAGAGGTGGGCAGCAGCCACCGAGAGGTCGTGGTCCGGTCAGAGGAGGAAATGGATTTGGTCGAGAGCGTGGAGCACCGGGCAGAGGTGCTGGGAGTACAGATGCAAGACAGCCTGGATTATGCAGCTAGACATCGAGAGGATGGCGATGCACCAGACGTCATAACCGGTATGTTCCTTATTTTTGGTGTGCCCTTTACAGCTTTGATAGATATTGGGTCTACACATTCATATGTTGCTAGTACTGTGTCTGGGACTTTGGGTATAGAATCTGAGGTTGCTTCTAGAGAAATGACTATGATTAGCCCTTTAGGACAATCTGTAATGGTGAAAAAACTATTTAGGAATGTTCCTTTAGAAGTGCAATGGATTTTTTTCTCGGCTGACTTGATGGAATTACTGTTCGGCGAGTTCGACTTGATTTTAGGCATGGATTGGTTAGTTAAGTATCGAGTAAACTTGGATTGTGCTGCTAAGCGCATGATATTGAAGACTCCCAAGGATAATGAGGTGCTGGTGATAGGTGAGAGAAGGAATTACCTGTCCAATGTGGTGTCTGCACTAAAGGCTGAAAGGATGGTGCGAAATGGGTGTGAGGCATTCTTAGCTTTCATCGGTGCTTTGGAGGCCAAAGAATTGTCTGTAAGGGATGTTAGAATGGTGAAAGAGTTCTCGGACGTCTTTCCAGAAGAGCTTCCAGGGTTACCTCCGGATCGTGAGGTGGAGTTTGGCATTGATCTACTTCCGGGAACAGCTCCGGTGTCTGTCGCCCAATATAGGATGGCACCGAAGGAGCTGGTAGAACTTAAAGCCCAGATTCAGGAACTGTTGGACCGTGGTTTTATCCGACCAAGTGTGTCTCTGTGGGGAGCGCCGGTGTTGTTCGTTAAGAAAAAGGACGGGTCGATGCGGATGTGCATTGACTATAGGCAATTGAACAAGTTGACGATTAAGAACAAATACCCGTTGCCAAGGATTGACGACTTGTTCGATCAGCTGCGAGGCGCTTCGGTCTTCTCGAATATAGACTTGAGGTCAGGGTATCATCAGTTAAAGGTCAAGGAGGCAGATATTCATACGACTGCTTTTTGAACTCGATATTGTCACTACGAGTTCTTAGTGATGCCGTTCGGGTTAACGAATGCACCAGTCGTATTTATGGATATGATGAACCGGGTATTCCAACCCTACCTGGACCAGTTTGTCGTAGTGTTCATAGATGATATCTTGGTATATTCAAGGACTGAGGAGGAGCATGATTCGCATCTTCGGAGAGTTCTGCAGATTTTGAGAGAGAAGCAACTGTATGCCAAATTCAGCAAGTGTGAATTTTGGTTGAGGGAAGTTACCTTTTTGGGGCATGTTGTTTCTGTCGAGGGGATTAGGGTTGATCCCCGAAAGATTGAAGCTGTTTTGGATTGGAAACCACCGAAGTCAGTAGCAGAAATTCAAAGTTTCCTTGGGTTAGCTGGGTACTACAGAAGGTTCGTTGAGGGATTCTCGTTGATTGCTGCACCATCAACCAAGTTGTTACGGAAAGGGGTACAGTTTGTTTGGGCTGATAAGCAGTAGGAAAGCTTTGAGAAGCTAAAGAGGATCTTGACTGAGGCACCAGTGTTGATCCAGCCTAAGGCTGGGAAGGAGTTTGTCGTCTATTGTGATGCATCACACACAGGGTTGGGATGTGTGGTAATGCAAGAAGGGAAGGTAGTAGCGTATGCGTCTTGGCAATTAAGGCCACATGAAGTGAATTATCCCACTCATGATTTGGAGTTAGCTGCAGTAGTGTTCGCCCTGAAGATTTGGAGACACTACTTGTATGGAGAAAATTTGATTATCTACACCGATCATAAGAGCCTAAAATATCTCCTTACTCGGAAAGAGTTGAATTTAAGGCAGCGGAGGTGGATTGAATTGTTGAAAGACTATGACTGCTCGATCGAGTATCACCCGGGTAAAGCTAACGTAGTGGCAGACGCGCTGAGCTGTAAGGTGATATCGGATTTGAAGGCCATGTTTGCTCATATCAGTTTGTATGAAGATGGAAGCTTGTTAGCCTAGCTACAAGTGAAGCCTTCATAGGTAAGTCAGATTAAGGAGAAGCAGTTGTTAGATGAAGTGTTAAGTTCTCGACTTCAGCAAGTGGAAGGGGGTAAAACAGTGGATTTTGGTCTGAACAGTGAAGGGGTATTATGCTTTCGTGGAAAGGTTTGTATGCCGAAGGACTCCGAGTTGAGACAGATGATTCTGCGAGAGGCGCATAATAGCCCATACGCTATGAATCCTGGTGGGAGTAAGATGTATCGAGATTTGCGTGAATAGTATTGGTGGCCAGGTCTAAAGCAAAAAGTTACCGAGTTTGTGAGTAAGTGTTTGACGTGTCAACAGGTGAAGGCAGAACATCAGTTGCCTTCGGGGTTACTGCAACCAGTAAAGATTCCACTTTGGAAGTGGGAGAGGATAACGATGGATTTTGTTAGTGGACTACCTCTTACGCCTACTAGGAAAGATTCGGTGTGGGTGATTGTCGATCGATTGACGAAGTCCACTCACTTCATACCGGTTTGAATCTACTACTCACTACAGAAGTTAGCCAAGCTATATATAGCAGAGATTGTGATGTTACATGGGGTACCAGTGTCTATCATATCAGACAGGGACCCTAGGTTTACATAGCGATTCTGGAAGGCGTTACATAAAGCTTTAGGTACGAGACTGGATTTCAGCACGGCGTTTCATCCACAGACTGATGGCCAGTCAGAGAGAGTAATTCAGATTCTAGAAGACATGTTGAGAGGCTGTGTAATCGACTTCAGAGGTAGTTGGGAGGATTTCTTACCATTGGTAGAATTTACGTACAACAATAGCTATTAATCCAGCATTCAGATGGCACCCTACGAGGTGTTGTATGGTCGTAGGTGTCGTACCCCTACCTACTGGACAGAGTTGGATGAGCGACAGTTGCTGGGTCTGAATTTGGTCTCAGAGACGGAGGAAAAGGTTAAGTTGATTCGGGCTCAGTTGAAGGAAGCTTCCGACAGGAAGAAATTGTATGCAGATCTGAAGCGTAAGGAGATAGAATTCTCAGTTGGGGATCAGGTTTTTCTGAAAGTCTCACCTTGGAAGAAGGTTTTAAAATTTGGACAGAAAGGCAAGTTGAGCCCCAGATTCATCGGGCCTTATCGTGTGTTGAAACGTGTGGGACCGGTAGCTTATCAGCTTGAGTTACCTCCAGAGTTGAATCGGATACATGATGTATTCCATGTTTCAATGTTAAGGCGCTATCGTTTGGATCCATCTCACATAGTGCCGG
Source organism: Gossypium sturtianum (assembly GCA_025698515.1). Lineage (NCBI taxonomy): Eukaryota > Viridiplantae > Streptophyta > Magnoliopsida > Malvales > Malvaceae > Gossypium > Gossypium sturtianum. Next base: position 73,617,136 of record CM046951.1, on the reverse strand, counting down.
TGGAGGAAATTGAAGTAAGACCCGATCTGTCTTTTAAAGAAGAACTAGTGCAGATCTTGGATCAAGATGTCAAAGTGTTGAGAAGAAAGTCGGTTCCTTTGCTCAAGGTGTTATGGCGTAATCACGGTTCAGAAGAAGCCACGTGGGAGCCAGAAGATGTGATGCGACAGAAATACCCTCACCTCTTTTAATCAGGTAAATTTCGAGGCCAAAATTTCTTTAAGGGGGGTAGAACTGTAACATCCTAAATTTGGGGTTCTGTATTTTAATCTATTTCATGCATTAGGCTAGCTATGTATGTTAGTTGGGTATGTTCGGGGGCCCTAAGAAGGCCTGGGGTTGGGTTTGGGCCCTGGTAGAATTTTGGTTTTTGGGCACTTAAGGGGAGAAGGCTGTTGGCGGCAATGCATAAGGGGAAAGGTTGGTAAATTGCTAGCACAAGCTGGGCATGTGGCAAGGTGGCTGTGATGTGAAATGGCAGAGAGGAGAGCTTGGGTTCGAATCCCACCTGCTGCAACTCATTTAATTTATTTTTGTGCAAAGCAGGTGAGGGTAGTAGAGTTCAGCTTGGACTCTGCAAGAGGAATTGAAGACTCAGTCAAATGAATTTGAATGAGTGATGGAGAGGAGTTTGAGGAGGAAATCAAGGAGAAAATCATGGGATTGAGGTGTGAGGGAGAGTTTGGCCAAAAATGGGAAGTGAATGGGAGGGGAGTTGTGTAATTCGGCTAAGAGGGGAGTTGGGGAAACAAAATCGGTTTGGGTAGTAGAAGTAGGGAAACCGAAATCTTCTAGTGTGTGTCCCAAAATTCTCTGCTTGTGATTTAGTGTTCTTGCGTTATAGTTTGGCAACTCAAGCATTTGGGGTCATTTTTCTTGTCAATTCTTTCTTGCTAGTGCCGAAATACTCAAGCCTCTTTTCTTCATCTTTTCTTTTCTTCATTTTGGTGTTAGCCGAAACTTCTTTGTACCTCTCTTTTCGTCTACTCTCTTTTATTTTTCTCCTAGCCATTGATTTCTTTTATGCGTTGCCATGTTCTAACCTCTTGAAGAATTCATCTTTTCGCCTCTTTCTCTTGACCGAATCTGGTAAGTATAAGTTCTCTTCCTTTCTTTCTTGTTCCCCTTTCTTTACCTAAGAAACTGAAACTCCATCTCCTCCCACTTTCTCATTTCGCGTTCTCCTTTTGCAGTGCTCTAGTGGGTTGGCCGAACCATCCTTTTACCATTCTCTTTTGATTCTCACCATAGCCGAATCTTGTTCTTCTTCCTTACTTTCTCATCCTTCTCTATTCATTTCCTTTTTCAGGTCGAATCTCTCCTTGTGACAACGACTCATTCCTTTCATCCTGTGCCATTTAGCCGAATCTCAAGAAACAAAGTGCTAGTTGTCTGTCGAAGGTCCCGCTTCAATCAGATTTTGTTTGTGCAAGAATCTATAGCCAAGTCTATCTGTGTTCGGTTCTTCTTTGACCAAGCTGATCCAAGGAGGGTACGTTTAAGGAGCCTGAGGGGAGTGTACTCGTAGTCTCTAATCCGCCATTCAAACGTCGTGCAGTGTCGGTAGTTCGTGACTTTTTGCTGGGTTGTGGTAGAGAGCCGACATCCGTTTGGGATAGGCAGATAGTGGTTATTCCCGCTAGTGAGAGTAGCAACGATCAGGAGTGTTTAGTCCTCCGCGTAATCAGGTGTGTAATATTCGCACCAACTTTTGTTTGATTATTAATTGATATGTGAATTGTTTAAAAGCCAAAACATCGGTAATGGCTGTTGAGTTACCCTTGGGGGGGTAAAATCGGAGATACCAGGTTAGTTACCTTTGATTATGCCATGTAAATACCCTATCATGAATATATGTATGCTCTAATTATTTGATTTACATTGACATATGTTGCATTCATTATATCATGATTATATGATGCATGGGATTGGGATATGAAATTGATTAAAAGGGGAAGAGCATGTCAGTGGTTTGGTACCACATATATCAGTGACTCTGTCACATTATTTCAGTGGTTGGGTACCACATATATCAGTGACTCTGTCACATTATTTCAGTGGTTTGGTACCACATATATCAGTGACTCTGTCACATTATTTCAGTGGTTTGGTACCACAGTGGTTTGGTACCACATTCAGTGGCTTGGTGCCACATATGAGGAGTGTAGCGGATGGAGGGTTGATTGTAGAAATCCCCACAGGTGTTTTGGCTGGTACGGGTGGTGTGCAGAGGATGGAATACTAGGTTGGGTTGGGTTGCATTGCATACACTATTTGATATGCCATGTTGTTATTCATATGGGCTTCGGCCAAAATCATTACTGTGAGGGCTAAGGCCCAATGTGCTTCTGTGGGCTTAAGCCCAGATTACGTTCGTAAGGGGAATTACACACTGAGTCCTCGTGACTCACCCCTCTTCTTAATTTTGTAGGTAACCCCTAGTTTGAGGATTTGGAGCCGTGGTGGACTCTGAGGTGGCCATGCATTACTTCTTTCGTAAACTCCGTTTTCTTTATTTGAACTTATTTTAAATTTGGGATTTTGTTATGTAATAAGGCCTCCGGGATTTTAATTTGGGTTTTTGATTTAATGCGGTTATTATTATATTATGAAATATTAAACACAGAGTTTTTCCTAAAAATATAAATAATCATTTTCCAAAATATTAACACGCGGATAACATGCGTATTAATAATTAAATTCAGAAATTTTCTTAGAACTACAAACACTGTTTTCAAAGTGTCATGTTTCAGAATACCACTAGTTTCGGTTTTTTTTTCATATCACTAAAACCTGTTTTTGACTGTTAGTATTATTACTTAAAGTTTGTATGAAAACCTTAAAACGAAACCTGATTTTCAAAATAAAGACATAACGCGAAATGTTTTTTTTTTTAATTGCCAAGTTTCTTTAACCAATCTTTCCATGTGACATACCAGGTCCGGTCGTAACGTGTAGGTCGGGTTTGGGGTGTTACATATGATGATACGTATCAATCTCTTATTCTTTCATTCCATTAATATACCCGTTGAACCATTTGGAATACTATCAGATACTCGAGAATCTCACATACTAAGTGCCAATACATTGTCGAAACCATCTCTATCTCATATCGCGTATAAATTCTCACTCTCGAGCTATCACTGGGTCTGCTCACACAAGCTGACGGTCAAGACGTAACTACACAGTGTTGCTCACACAAGCTGACGAGTAACCACAACACATGCCAAAAAACTCAGCCACCGATAGGACATACAGGACCAACACCCAAAACATGGTAACCCCTAATGACATGTCATTTGTATCCTATCTATTCCTAAGGTTCAATCGGGATCTCATATATTGCCAAATCTTCATCAAGTATTTCCGTGAAGTCGTATTAATCAAGAATGCAATAATAAAGCATTTAAAACACGATTAATCTAATGCTTATTAACATACGAACTTACCTCGATCACAAAAACGACGAAATAAGATCAACTAGTCTGATACTTTATCTTTCCCTCGATCTAGATCCGTACGAGACTTAACTTGATATAAATAATCAAATTCAATCCATTTAGTATTCATTCTATTCAATTCAGTACAAAATACATATTTTTGCAAATTTACACTTTTACCCCTAATAATTTAACTTATTTACAATTTAGTCCCTAGCTCATAAAAATTCAAGTTCATGCAATTTAATCCACACCCATGCTAGTCAAATTTTATACAAGCTTATAGCAGCCCACACTTTTCATTAATTCACACATTTCACCATATAATTTTTACATTTTATCAATTTAATCCCTATTTGATATTTTCAACCAAAATCACTTTACAAAGCTTGTTTATCTAACAACAACTATTTATTTTCTACCATCAAACATCAAAACACATACACATTCAACAATGGTGAAACCCTAATACTTTAACAGTTTCACAAATTAATCACTGGGCTAGCTAGATTAAGTTACAACGACTAGAAACATAGAAATCATTAAAAACCGAGCAAAATTGCACTTACATGCACTAGAAATATTGGCCGAGTGCTTCAAACCCTAACCATGGCTTCTCAACCTTCAAATTTGGTGGCGTTTTGCTTTTGAGAAGATGATACCTCAATTTTACCTATTTTAATTTTATGTTATTTGGCTATTTACTAATTTAACCTTAACATATAACCTTTATAATTTCATTTTAATGGTCATAAAAGTCCACACATAATAACAATGGTATAATTACCACATAAATCCCCTAACCACTTGATATCATAGCCATTTAATACCTTTAACATATAGGACTCAAGTTTCGCACCTTTTGCTATTTAGTCATTTTTATCGAATTAAACATGCAAATGTTAAAATTTCTTAACGAAATTTTCATATGACTCTATTAACATGCTGTAAACACTAAAATAATAATAAAATAAATATTTTCACATTGGATTTGTGGTCCCAAAACCACTGTTCTGATTTCACTGAAAACAGGCTGTTATAACTCTCCCCCCTTAGGAATTTTCATCCCCAAAAATCTTACCAGAAAATAGGTTAGGGTACTATTTCCTCATAGCTTCCTCGTGTTCCCACGTAGCCTTTTCAATACCGTGATGTTGCCAAAGAACCTTCACTAGAGCTATGCTTTTGTTTCTTAACTCTTTAATCTCTCGGGCCAAAATTCTGATCGGTTCTTCGCTATACGACATATTGGGCTGAATTTCAATCTCTGCCGAAGAAATTATGTGCAATGGATCTGATCTATATTGTCTTAACATGGATACATGAAACACATTATGGATCTTTTCAAGTTTTGACGGTAAAATAAGTCGATAAGTCACTGGCCCTATTCTCTCGATAATCTCGTACAGTCCGATAAATCGCGAACTCAATTTTCCTTTGCGACCAAATTGAAGAATCTTCTTCCACGGCGATATTTTTAGAAACACTCTCTCGCCGATTTGAAATTCAATATCTTTACGTGTCAAATCGGTATATGATTTCTGTCGATCTGAAGCTGCTTTCAAACTGTCGCAAATTACTTTCACTTTCTCTTCGGTCTCTCTAATCAAATCAACCCCGTAAATCTTTTTCTCACTATGCTCGGTCCAGTACAATGGAGTTTGGCATTTATGACCATATAAAGCTTCATACGGTGCCATCTTTATGCTCGACTGATAGCTATTACTATACGCAAATTCAACCAATGGTAAATATTTTTCCTAGTTGCCTTCAAACTCTAAAACACAGCAACGAAGCATATCTTCGAGAATCTGAATCACTCTCTCGGATTGACCATCAGTTTGAGGATGGAATGCAGTACTAAAATGCAACTGTGTACCTAAAGCCTCTTGAAATTTCTTCCAAAATCATGACGTAAATCGCGGAACTAGCACTCCGTGCAATCTGACAATCTCAGAGATGTACAATTCAGCTAATCTATCAAGTGAAAAATCTGTACGTACCGGAATGAAATGTGCAGATTTCGTTAAACGATCAACAACAACCCAAATAGCATCTTTCTTTTTCGGTGATAGGGGTAACCCCGATACGAAATCCATCGTAACTCTATCCTATTTCCACTAAGGTATTGTAACAGCCCAGTTTAGACCCTAGTCGAAACAGTGGTTTCGGGACCACAAATTTGAGGTCGAAAAAATATTTTAATATTATTTTTTGTGTTTATAATACGTGATTGAGCATGTGTAAAAGTTTTGTGTGAAAATTTTATCGATTATGTGCTTAATTAGCAAAAAGGACTTAATCACATAAAAGGCAAAAGCTGAGTGCTAATTGTCAAAGTGTCTATTTGGCATGGCTTATTAAGTGAGGAGTCCTTATGTTGTTATTAAACCATTAATAGATTGGATGTACATAAATAGGCATAAAATTGTTGATTAAATGGTTTAATAACCAAGGGTAAAAAGGTAAACTATGTATTAAGTTAATATTAAATAAAATAAAACATTAAATTAGTGGCATTTCATGTCCATCTTACCGAAATTGCTAAGGAAAAATAAAGAAAAAGAGTTTAAGGGTTTCGGTACTTGCATAGCTCAATCAAGGTGTGTTTTTAACTCAATTTTTGATGATTTTTATGTTTTTGTGATCATTGCTTAATGTTTTATCAAACCCATGCTTAAATTTTCGAAATTTATGGTGATTTTGAGATATGCCATTGATGAATATGTGAGCTTTGTGTTGTTAGTTGGTGGAATATGAAAGCTTAGCGTTGGGTTAACATAGTTTGTATTTGGATTTTTGGTGAAATTGAGTAATTTGAGCTAAATTGTGAAAATGAAAAATTGGAGGACTAAAACATGAAATAAATGAAATATATGGGCTTGTATGAGTATAAGGAGAATTCAACCTAAGCATGGTATAATGAAATTATGTGTATTTTGTGATTTTATGAATTAGGGACTAAAGTGTTGAAATGTGAAAATGAGAGGGCTATTTTGTAAAATGCCCTAAATATGTGTGTTTTGACTAAATTGAATGAATTGGTGATTGAATGAGTTAAATTTGAATATGTATAGACCAAGAAAGGAGAGATTCGGATCGAGATAGAGGCAATGACAAAGTACTCGATTGATCGGCTAGTTTCGATATTTCGACATCTGAGGTAAGTTTGGATATAATACGGGTTCCTAAATTATGTTTAAATGCTATGAAATGAATAGTTATGTGATTTTGGACTAGTAATGCTATGTGTTGAATCGAGATAGGTGGCACTAAGTGTGCGTATTTGGAAATAAGATCGAGATGATTAGCACTGTGTGTGCGAAATAATAGAAGCTTCAGCTTTTTAATTGGCACTGTGTGTGCGATACCAAATTAAGTTTGATTTTACATTATGGTACTAAGTGTGTGATGTTAATTAAGCTTCGACTATGAAATGGGGCACTAAGTGTGCGATCAAATTGAAGAGATAGTGAACATTGAATAAATTATGGTATTGAGCATTGAATAGCAAGAACATTTGTTAACTAAGTGTTGGCAAAGGTATGCTTTGAACCTATGTGGTTGATGATAATGTTTATGGTTAAATAGATGAATGTATGAGTATATGGTTGAGTATGATAATGTGTTTAGTTGTGAATCTATCTAAGTGATGATTTATTTATGTATTGATATGGTATTTTTGAGTAATATGTATTATATTACGAACTTACTAAGCTTTAGAGCTTACTGTGTGATGTGTTTCTCTGTTTTACAGTGTCAGTAAAGCTAGCTCGGATCCGGGGATCGTCAGCGACTTAATCACACTATCGGCTATCTATTTTGGTACTTTTGAAAGATGTACATATTTGGTATATGGCATGTATAGGCTAGTAGATGTGGTGTATTTTGAGATGTTGGACCTTGCCATGTGAAATGGCTTGGAAGTTAGATGATTTTGGTTATTATGTGTGAGCTATGTAAATAATGAATGTGGTATGAAGTGGTGAGTGAAGAATATGGTTTGTTCATGCATAAATGATTGATGAAAATTGTGTTTTAAATGTGAATTGTTGTAAGGTTTAAATGATGTTTGACCTATATGTTTTAGGATGTGAAATTAAGTGTCTTGGATGGACTTATTTGAGATGATATTGAGTATGGAACTAGATGATATAGATGATGATTATTTGGTGCATATATTGGTATGTTTTGGTTGCCAATTGAGGTATAAATGCATGAGATTTGAAACTTGTAGGTGATTTCAAAGTGTGGATGGTAATTTGGCCTTGAAAATGGCCTATAATTGCCCACACGGTTGAGCACACGGGCGTGTAGCTCGACTGTGTCTTTCAAGTTTACAAATTGAAGCAAGTCAGAGTCAACCACGGGCTGGACACATGGGCGTGTGACTGGCCGTGTGGTGCAAGTCAGTGTCGACCACGGGTGAGGCACACGGGTGTGTCTCAACCCGTGTGGACAAGTCAGTAGGTATGCCCTGTTTTGCCACGGCTTGGACACATGGGCGTGTTCGAGGCCGTGTGAGGCACACGGCCTACCCACACGGGCGTGTGACCTCTGTAACTTAGAAAAATGTTTGAATTTTGAAAATTTTCATATGTGTTCGGTTTAGTCCCGACCCCTTTCTAACACGTGTTTAAGGTCTCATTGACCAATTTAAGGGACTATATGAATGTGAAACATTATGTTTGGTTGTGATTTGTTATGAAATGTTCGGAAAAGATTAGTAATGCCTCTTAACCCTAATCTGGCGATGGTCACGGGTTAGGGGTGTTACATTTGATTGGTATTAGAGCTACGGTTTAGTCGATTCTAGGACTAACGTAGCGCGTGTGAGTCTAGCTATACATGCCATATATATATAATTGCGATAGTGTGATGAATCCTGGCAGTTAAAAATGTGTTTTTATACAGCAAATGGATCCCGATCGAGCAGTTGCTGATGATGTAGAGAGCAATGCGCCTACTCCCGCTCAAGGGACAGCGCCGGTCGAATCTAGGCCGATAGCTAGTAGTCATGGGGGAGAGGCTAAACAAGCCTTTTTCCGAATGACAAGTGAGTGGTTTTTAGAGTTCGTTCAAACGAATCCGGCTGCTTCACAACCTCCACCCTCACAAGTACCCGTTGTGCCACAAGTTGTAGATCCGATCTGATTGAATAAGCCTGCTGTAGACAAAATCTGAAAGTATGGGGCCGAAGAGTTTAGGGCCACAACTGATGATGATGCCGAGTGAGCTGAGTTTTGGCTCGAGAATACCATTCGAGTGTTTGACGAGATGTCGTTAACTCCTGATGAATGTATTAAATGTGTTATTTCCTTGTTGAGATATACGGCATATAATTGGTGGAAAACATTGATATCTGTGGTTCCGAGAGAGAGAATCACCTGGGATTTCTTTCAAGTGGAATTCTGAAAGAAGTATATCAGTCAATGATTCATAGATAAAAAACGTAAAGAATTCCTTGAGCTGAAACAGGGTCGTATGTCAGTTACTGAGTATGAACGGGAGTTTGTGAGATTAAGTCAGTATGCACGGGAATGTGTTTCAACTGAAGCTACTATGTGCAAACGTTTCATTGAAGGGCTGAATGAAGACATTAAATTGTTGGTTGGAATACTTGACATAAATGAATTTGTTGTGTTAGTTGAAAGAGCTTGCAAAGCCGAGGAGCTTAGCAAAGAAAAGAAGAAAGCAGATTCTGAGGCTAGAGATGAAAGAAAAAGATCGATGAGTAAGATATCTCAACCTTCGACGAAGAGATTTAGAGATGCAAGCAATCGATCAAATACTTCGTTTGGACATTCGGGTAGAGATCGTGTGAGACAGAGTGTTGGTCCAAGAGTTTAAATTCCGATTGAATCAAGTGTTGGAAGTGTGAAAAGTAATAAACCTGAGTGTAGACAGTGTGGGAGACGACATGTTGGAGAATGTTGGGGCAAGTACAACAATAGAACATGTTATAAATGTGGATCACGAGATCATTTTATTCGAGATTGCCCAGAGATAGCTGAAAAAGATAATGTTCAGAGTGCGAGACCAAGTAATACGATGGCTAGGGGTAGACCACCCAGAAACACCGAAAATGTGAGTGGAAGTCAAAGAGGGACTACGAATACAGCTGTAAGATCCGAGGCGAGAGCACCTGCCCGAGCCTATGCTATTCGTGCACGAGAAGAAGCGTCATCTCCAGATGTCATTACTGGTACTTTTACTCTATTTGATACTGGTGTGATTGCATTGATAGATCTAGGTTCTACTCATTCCTATATGTGTGCAAATCTAGTATCAAGTAAGACTCTACATGTTGAGTCTACTGAATTCGTGATTAGAGTATCAAACCCCTTAGGAAAGTGTGTCTTGGTTGATAAAGTGTGCAAGAACTGCCCATTGATGTTTCAAGATATATGCTTTCCGGCTAATTTGATGTTCTACCTTTTGACGAATTTGATATTATTCTGGGTATGGATTGGCTTACTTTGCATAGTGCTATTGTGAATTGTAAATGGAAGAGTATTGATTTGTGAAGTCAGAATGGTGAGATAGTAAGAATTGAATCCAGTGAGTTGAATGGGTTGCCGGCTATTATATCATCGATGAAAGCTTTGAACTTTGTGAAAAAGGGTTGCGAAGCTTATCTTGCATATGTGATTGATACAAAAGTGACAGAAAAGAAAGTTGAATCTATACCTATGGTTTGTGAATTCCCTGATGTGTTTCCTAAAGAATTTGTAACACCCCAAACCCGGCCCACGAGCCACGGCCGAATTTAGGATGCCACTGCGGAAAACGTTTGAAAAATATTTTGACTTAGAGTGAAAACATAAAAAAAATTGTTGTCTTTACTAAAACATTGTATAATTAAAATAATCAAGTTGTTACAAATTCTTCGATTTAAAAAAAATCTCTAACATATATTTTAAAATATAAGTTAGTAAAAATAAAACATTTTAGGATAATAATATAATCGACAATCCAACTTAAAACATAATAAAAATCCTTAAATATTTAAAGTGGCCCTTATTACAATAAATAATAATTCAAGATACTGATAATATAAAATGCATAAATTAAGTGAAAACATCTTCTCGCATGGGCCACCTCGCATCCACTCCAACCCGGTCCAAGCTTTATGCATCACTGTAAGGTTTGAGAAAAATTGGGTGAGTCACACAGACTCGGTGTGTAATTATTTCACATGTCTCCACATATGGGCTTGGCCCATATCCACACTGATCCACATACAAAATTATGCAAAATGAAGCCCAACCCAACCTAATTCCATCCATTACACCTACCTCAGCACACCCGGCCGCCCAAGGCCATGGCTAATCCACCGATCACCTAAGTGATCCCACATAACTTACCTCGCGGACTTGTCGCTCAAGGCCGTGGCTAAGCCACCGATCACATAAGTGATCCCACATATCAATTAATCCACGGTGATGCACACGGCTATCAACCGCCGAGATGGGCACCTAGCCAACACCCTCCTTGATGAAGCACATAGCTAACATCAAGCGCCAATGTAGCACAAGGCTAACATCAGACCACGTACATAAAGTACACCCTTTCCTTCGATAGTCACATCCCAAGTCCCATGTATCATGCCACAATATCATAAAAATAAACATACATCACATGCTATCACGTTTTCAAACATAGATCATATGTAAATTAACATCATAAAATACTAACCTTGTTAATCGATTATTCAACATGGGTATCCATCATTTTAGCCATTATTGCCGGTTACCTTACACATCATACGCATATACATAATAACACATATAAACAATCAAGAAACAGTGCGATAACTACACACCTTTTTGGCACAGTTTACTCAATCCCGAAACTCTCTTATTCCAGTCGATTTGTTCCTAAGAACCAAAGTCAGAAATCGGTCATCACTTAAACTCATACAATGGCCTATGGCCGAATACTACAAATCACCTACTTTGCTTAACTAAATCCCGAATCACCACATAACACTTACCTTGATGAATTAAATTCTTACAATCCACCTTAAGGCTCCTTACCGTTGGCTACACAAAAGAAACACAATATTATGACTCTACATACATTTGGCCATCCCTTAGAAACCAAGGCCAACCATTGGTTTCGGCATACTAAATGAAGAAGAAGAGAATTCGATTGCTAAGAAAATACTTACTATACTCGAAACCGATTGGAAGATTGATGAAAAGGAATGTCGACACCTCCCCCTCTAAAGGCTCTAAAAGATTCGGCAAGAACTCCCAAATGGAGATGGGATAATCGGCTAACACAAAATAGGTATAGAAAAGAAGAAAAGAAGTGTAGATGAAAGTTAGGAGAATTCGGCAATGAAGAACAAAGGTGGAGAGGTTTCGGCTTTGTTGCAAATGAGAGGATGGGTTTCGATTTTTAGGAAGTGAATGGAAGGAAAATAAGTTGAAAAAAAAAAAGAAAAAGATGCACAAAATGACTTCCAACTTTCGGCTTTTGGTCAAGAAATAGGGTGAAAATTTCGGCAATGGCAAGGGTGAAAAGAAAGTTTCAAAAGAGAATACTAAAGAAAGAAAAAAAAAACCCAAAAAGAACTTCTAGACCTCAAATAGGAAATTTGGCTATTCCCCCCTCCCACTCATGACCGAAATTATCACCCAAAAGAGACCCACATTCGGCCTTCACACTCAAAATTCTTTTTGCCATCAATTCAAACTAATTTTGAATTAAACTCACTCCTAAATTTCTCCTTATTTCCTCCTAATCACATTCAAAATTAAGTCAACCCCCCTAGTCCACTAAACTGTCTACATTCATGGTCAAATGGCCATAGAAAAATTTCCAAAACAGCCCTCCATACTTCAAGCCTTATGTCCCCTTATCCTACCAAAATTCCTTGATACCGTACCATAAATAAGCACTTGCCTTATTCCTTAGTCTACTATCCATAAATAACAAAGTCCATCCTTACCATAAGTAAAATTTGACCAACACATGCCATACAAAAATTAAAGGTCACCTTAATGTCATCCATGGATTCGAACCTAAGACCATTAGTACACTTCCATGACCACTTGCCACTTTACCAATTAACTCATTGTGATTAAAACCTCAAACTAATTTTCTTAAGGCCAATTTTGCTTAGCTCCCTTCTAAGACTAAAAATCTAATATTTTTCTAAGGCATTCCCTTACATTCTAAAATTCTAAAAACCCTTAAAACATATCCAAACACACACACTAAGCCCACTATCACTTGAATTATGCATAAATGCATAACCCCTAAATTTAGGATGTTACAGAATTACCGGGATTACCTCCGATACGGAAAGTTGAATTTGGTATTGATCTATTGCCAGGAATGACTCCTATCTCGATAGCTCCGTATAGAATGGCACCAACAGAATTGAAAGAGTTAAAATCTCAGTTGCAAGAGTTGACGGATAGAGGATTTGCACGACCGAGTTTCTTGCCCTGGGGTGCTCCTGTGTTGTTTGTGAAAAAGAAATATGGCACTATAAGGACGTGTATTGATTAACGACAGTTGAACAAAGTTACTATAAAGAATAAATATCCTTTACCTCGTATTGACGATTTGTTTGATCAATTGAAAGGAGCTATTGTATTTTCAAAGATTGATTTGAGATCGGGTTACTATCAGTTACGAGTTAAAGAATCATATGTGCCGAAAACTGCTATTAGAACGAGGTACAGACATTATGAATTCTTAGTTATGCCTTTTGGAATAACAAATGCTCCTGCAGTATTTATGGATTTGATGAACCGAATATTCAGACCGTATTTGGATCGATTCGTTGTTGTGTTTATTGATGACATTTTGATTTATTCTTGGGATGAGACGCAACATGCCGAGCATTTGAGAATTGTGTTACAGACTCTGCGTGGGAAGCAATTGTATGCAAAGTTTAGCAAATGTGAGTTTTGGTTGCATGAAGTTGGTTTTCTGGGACATATTTTGTCAGCATCAGGTATACGAGTTGATCCGAGCAAAATTTTAGCTATTTTAGAATGAAAGCCTCCGAGAAATGTGTCTAAAGTCTGTTGTTTTTTGGGATTAGCAGGATATTATAGACGGTTTGTGAAAGGATTCTCGATGATTGCGAATCCGTTGATGAAATTTTTACAGAAAGATGTTAAATTCGAGTGGTCAGAAAAGTGTCAGTAGAGTTTTGAACAGTTGAAAGCATTGTTGACAGAGGCACCAGTGTTAGTCCAACCTAAATCGGGTAATGAATTCATAGTTTACAGTGATGCATCGTTGAATGGTTTGGGCTGTGTGTTGATGCAGGAAGACAAAGTCATCGCTTACGCTTCGAGGCAGTTAGAACCGCATGAAAAGAACTATCCGACGCATGATCTTGAATTATCCGCGATTGTATTTGCATTAAGGATTTGGCGTCATTTTCTATTTGGTGAGAAATGCCATATTTATACAGATCACAAGAGCTTGAAATATCTAATGACCCAGAAAGAATTGAATTTGCGACAGAGAAGGTGGTTAGAATTGTTGAAAGACTACGAGCTTGTGATTGATTATCATCCGGGTAAAGCTAATGCAGTTGTTGATGCTTTGAGCCGAAAGTCTGTATGTGCTTTGTGAGAAATGAGTACTCAGATAGATCTATATGATAATGGTTTAGTTTTGGCTGAGTTGAAAGTGAAGCCGATGTTTATACGTCAGATTTGTGATGCCCAGAAAAGTGATGATGAGATGATAGCAAAAAGAACTCAATGTGATTTGAATTTTGATTTAGAATTTCGAGTTGATAATGATGATTGTTTGAGATTCAGAGATCAGATTTGTGTTCCGAGGAATTCAGAGTTGATTCATATGATTTTAAATGAAGCTCACAATAGTCGTTTGGTTGTTCACCCTGGGAGTACAAAAATGTATAATGATTTGAAATAATTTTATTGGTGGCATGGTATGAAACGAGATATCTTAGAGTTTGTTTCGAAATGTTTAATATGTCAACAAGTTAAAGCTGAACATCAGGTTCTGATCATTGTTTTCACGATGTCAAAGTCTTAAAATTTATAAAAAGGATGATTGAACCTGGAAACTAACTATGACAACGATTTGAGGCAAGCGCACCTATCGAAGCAGAAGAGTATAGCTTAGGCAAGACCATTGTCGAACCCAAAGGAACCAAAAGTACTAATACTAACTTTCTTTTTATTATCTAGCCTAAAATAAGTGAAGTTGTTATTTAATCTAAATTTAACTAACTACTAAGCTAAAGACGCAAAGACAAAAAGAATGAATTGGGGAAATACCGTTGGAAAAACTCAGTTGATTAATACAATACCCTTTGGAAGAATCCACCTAGACTTCACTTGTTATCAAACTCTAAACCAGACGATTTATTCACTTGACTTGATCCATAAGACTCCCTAATGTATATTAAACCCTCTCTTGAAGCGAATAACGTCTAACCCTAGGTTGATTAATTGAAATCTCTTTCTAATTAAAACCCCTAGAATTGCATTAACTCGATCTATGAACTCCCATATTAGGTTTCACCCTAATCCGGAAAAATCTCGTCACCCTATCTCTAGGTGCGCGAACAACTCCGCTTAATTATGCTAGATCTACTCTTAAGCAAGGACTTTTGCTCCTCCACCTAAGCACATCAAACTTGAATCAATATCCCGAAAATATCAACACAAGAATTAAGAACACATAATTAAGAACAAGTTAAATATTTATCATATAGTTCAGCAAACGATAATAAGATTCATCTAAGTTTCATCCCCCTCAGGTATCTGAGGGTTTAGTTCATAATGATAAAAGAAAACATCTCAGAAGAAAAGATAAAACAAAACATAAGAAATCCCTAAAACCCCCTGAAGGAATTGAAGGAGAGATCCGCCGTCTTGAGTATAATTCCGGCTTCTTGAGATGGATCAACTGGATATCTTCGAGTGTTTCCCACAAATCTGACCTTTTTGGCTCGGCTCCTTGGCCGAGCTCACCGCCCCGACAGAGGGCTTCTGCCGAACTCCCCGCTTAAGTTGCCCCATAGGATGTTTATATAGGCTTGAAGATGCCTTACTTGGCCTCCAAGTATCCAAATCTGAGTGAAGTTCCTATTTGGGTGTTTAATTAGACTTTGGAATGTGTTTCTTTGCCTCCAAGTATCCAAATCCGAGTAAAACTCTCCTCTTGGCCGCGACAGGGGCACGGCCTTAGCACACGCCCGTGTAAATCGTGGCCAGGCCGTGTTGGGTCTATTGATGGGGTACGGCCATGTGGTCTTGGGCTCAGGCCGTGTTCGAGATTATTAAGGAGGCACGGCCGTGTGGTCTTGGGTCCAGGCCGTGTCGATTTTGTGATGTGGCCCATTTGGCCCGTTTTAAGCCCGTTTCTTGTTCTTTTCATCCTCTGGTGCTTTCCTGAGTATAAAACATGAAAATAAAGGATTAAGAGCACCAAATTACATAAAATAAGGGATAAATCATCCAAAAGCATGCTAAATATGGGCTTAAAATATGTTACTTTTACGGTTTATCAAATACCCCCACACTTAAGCTTTTGCTTGTCCTCAAGAAAAATTCTCAACTCATAATTAAAACAAACTTCCCTCAATTCATAATATTTATTAATAGTGTTTCATCATAATTCAAAAATAATTCATACATGGATGATTCAACTCAAAGAGTCTTAAAGATTCAAACAATCTAAGTCATACATTTGTAGCACAAAACATAGGTGTTTCCCCTCATCTAAATAATTACCTCTGATTCAAAATCGACAAGATTTGACATCCTCACTAAAGGTTCACTCAAATCACTCGAGGTGTTTAAGGTTCAGAATTAAGCACTCAAACGTCAAACATGAAGAGTTAATCCCATAGGCTTGCATGAAAATCAAATCTCCACCACTATAATATGAGATGATACATAAATCAAAAGGTCTTTAATAGGGTTGTAACGAGGCTTGGGTTAAAGGTGTGGATAAAGGCTGAATTAGAGGGTTAGAATCAAGATTGAATTGACAAATTACCTAACTAGAAAAAATAAACTGATAAATAATTACATCAATTGAAAACTTGTACTAATAATACTCTAATACGAGCTTCTTCTTCAGTAATTGGAATTTAAACGTATAAGCTCACTTAATCACAAAACTAATAATGAATACACTTTAATTTTTTAAGAACAAATCACAAATAATAATAAAGAACTTTAACAACTGAAATATAAAACATGGTTAGGCAACTGCTCAAATCAAATCTCGACAAAAAAAAAGTAGTCAAGAAAAAAATGGTGATAAAAAATACAAGATGGGTTTTAGGTTAATGTTAGTGGGTGAGTCAATAAAAAGGGTTGTTAGGATTAAACGGGTTCACTAGGGGTTAATTATGAAGGTAGGCTTTTAGTGGAGTGAGTGGGTTAAATCCTAGGTGCCTTCATCATCTCTATATATCAAATCAAAGGTGTGGTCTCGACATGTATAATCGATGCAAGTTCTAGAATAACTAATCAATGTTGACACGCTCATAATCAAAAAGTGAGCCGGAAAAAGAATATATGCTCTATAAGGCTCAAAATCTCACAAAAAATTATGGGTATTTTTGATGTCATCCTCGTAAATTTCAAACTTCAAAGTAATATTTAAATTCAGGTAGACAACCTAGAAAATTTTTAATTCTGAAAAATAGACTTATCATGCTTGATTCTCTAGTATCTTAGAATTTAATTATCAATGCACAATTATCAATGACTTAATCTACAACATGTCAATAAAAATCATCAATCCTGGGAATTTCATTCTAATGATAATATGAGAAATTTACTTTAAGATAAGGCATAATTTAGGGATTTGAGAATAATGAAAAAAGTTAGGCACCTTTTTAGGTTGTTCACCCCCCACACTTAAGATGTACATTGCCCTCAATGTACAAAGATATATATATAGACAATTAAGTATAAATTCAAAAGATATGGAGAGAAGTGAAACTCCCTGAATGATGGATGAAATCCTTGAAGGATGTGGAAAATACGTTGGAATTTCAGCCTGAGCTGGATTTGGCAGTGGTCATGGTGTGGTGGTTTCCCACTATTACTGCGCTAGATGAAGAAATTGGGTAGCTCATGGAGGATTAGCCAGGAATTATTAAGACACATTTAAAATAAACTAAATATATAATTAAAGACAAGAAAGATAAAGAGAAAGAAAACAGAAAGTAAAATAAAATTAAAAGAAAAGATGGATGGACTGTGGGGTCCTTATTGTTGGATGGTTTGCGAGGTGGGTGTGACCTTTAAGGCTGCGGTGAGTTGGTAGTCGTGGTCCCGGTGTGATTCCCTAGCAGCCTGTAGAACCTAAAATTAAGAAACTAAAATAAAATAAACTGAGTTAAGTAGAAGAGAAGTAAAGATAAGGAAAATGAAGCAAAAGAGAAAGACGAAATAAAAACTAAATGGCCTCAAATATCCTTGGCTCGTCGAATGATTGAAGTGGCCGACATGAACTTATATAGATCAGTCTCCCTCTGGGAGACTATGCTTGATTCCTTCCGCTTCTTCGGCATTTGGTGTAGCTCAAGGGTTTTGGGAATGTATTGGAGGAGAAAAGTAGGGAGAGGGTTGAGAAAGAAAAGAAAAACTAAATGGGCTGAATGGGTGAGAAGAGGGAGGGGTGGGTGGTTTAAATAGAATTCTTGTAACACCCCATACCCGAGTCCGAGGCTTAGACCAGATACGAGAAGTTACTATGCTTGAACTTGCTTAATCAAGTACTTACGGCTATAAAATTTTGTTCCGAATTAAGAACTTATCTTTCTTAATCAACTTGTACTTTTTATGGGCCTACGAGGCCTTAAACTCATGTCCATAAACTTTTGGAACTCAATCGAAAACTTTTCATTGAAACAGGGGTCACACGCCCATGTGAGTTAGGACACGCCCGTGTAAACCTGAGACACGCCCATGTCTCCTAACCGTGCTTAAAACTCGAGCTTACTGCCAAACATCACACGGCCATGGCACGCCCTGTAACATCCTTAAATCGAAGTCTTTGCATTTATGTGTGTTTGCATGTGATGGTATGGTTGTTGAGCTAGTTTAGGGTGTTTTGGGGTTCAGGCATGAGCCAGGGGTAGGCCTGAGCCATAGCAAAAAATTTCATTTTGGGCTTCTAAGGAGGGGGGAGCTGGGTGAGTTAGGTGTTAAGGGAAATTATTGGAGTGTTTTGACACAAGTGGAGTGTGTGGTGTAGTGGCAAAGTGACGCCACATAAGAGACAAGGAGAGTGACGCCACATGCAAGTGGGAGAGCTTTGGTTCGAGCTGCGAAGATCCCTTTCTGCATATTCTTTTTGACGCCAGGACTTGGAGGAGGTGTTCTCAAGATGGACTCTGATGGATAGATGTTGAAAGAGTCAACAGATTCAAATGGGTGGAGAAGAGAAATTGTAGGAGTTTGACTCATTGAAGTCGGTTTGAATGAGTGGCCAGGAGAAAATTGAGGAGATGGACATGGGAGCTAGAGTTGGCCGAATTCTAAACTCTGCATAGGGAAGGGGGAATCGGTTTTGTGTTGGCAGGGAGTGAGTGTGCCAAATTTGGTTAAGGTGCAAGTGGTTTCAGTTCTTTTTTTGCTTCGACAGGTAGAGTTGTGCTTAGAACTCTCTCTCAAAAACCCCTCTATTTTCTTCTTTGCTGAAAGTTGTCTAGGCAATTTCGGTTCTTCTTCTTTTTCCATCTTAGCCGAAACATTAAAAGACCATTAGGGTCACTTTGGTGTATTCTTTCCTTCTCATCTTCAAAAGCCGAAAACACCATATCTATCTCCTTTTCACTTTTGTTTTCATCTTTCTTCTTGAAACCCTTTGTAGCTGAATCTCTCCAAAGTCATATCACTCTTCTTTTTCTTCCTTTATTTGTGTAAGCAAGAGCCGAAACAATTACCCTCCTTCTCTTTCGGTTTCTTTCTCTTCTTTTAGAACCATAGCCGAAACCTCTTGGATCCCAAGAGCATTCTATGTGCTTCTCTTTCCCGAAGAATCTACTCTAGCCGAATCTTAACCCACATCTTGCGGATCGTTCTTATTTGGCGGCATAACTTGTTGATAGGATATCTGTTCAATCGTGGTAAGTGTCTCCCTCTAGTTTTAAATCTTCTTTTCTTCTTGCTGATGTCGAAGGCATTAATCCTATATTATTGGTTCTTGGCCGATTGAAGGGGGCTCGTCTTCGCGTTGCTTCGGCTTTTGCTTGGTGATGGTAAGGTGTTGAGGTAAGGGGGCGGTCATTTTCTCACGTTATCTCTTTCGGGATTTCATGACCAAAGCCGAATGGCTATTTGTTTAATAGTGATGTGTTTGGCCGAATATAGGAAGGGGGTGACGCATAAGTTTGGATTCTCGGGACTTGCTCGGTTCGTAGTTTGGATCTTGATCTTGAGATCTGTCGATCTAGGTAAGGGATTTGTTCCTTTGGGTTAAATCTCTATTATTAGTTATTCTATGTGTTAATGTAACATCCCCAAACCCGGCCCATTCACTACGACCGAATCTGGTTATGTCACTGGGAAAAGACGGTTGAAAATCTTCTTAATTTAAAATAAAACATCGTAGTTTGCTGCATTTTGGAAAACATATCTTTGGAATAAAACTTTGCTATTAAACTCATTCATTTTTAAAACTTTAGTTTATAATATCCAATTTGAATAAATAGGTTGCAAACCATAAATCATTTTCACGTAGCAATTTAATTTAAATAAACCATAGTTAAAGTAATACCAAAAACATAAAATGGCCTTTATTACAACCCAACAATTCAAATAAAGTACTTATATCAAAATCAAGCATGGAATAATTGAACATCATCTTGGCATGGGCCACCTTGTCCTCTCCGATCCCGGCCCGACTTTATGCACTACGAAATGGTTAAGGAAAAAGGTGAGTCACCCGGACTCGATGTGCTACCTTTTTCTCGGATTAGCAAAATATCACATACAAACATAATCATGATCATCATGCATCCCAATCATATGCACCCAATCCTAACCGTCCATACACCTTTTCTACCCCGTGTGGTACCAAACCACTTTGGTGGTGCCAAACCATTGGTGACGTATAGTCACAATGTGTTACTAAAACACTGGTGACCGAAGTCACAAATCCAATGATGGGGCCAACCCATCGTGTGATACCAAATCACTTTGGCGACAATCCTGTAACACCCCAAACTCGGACAAGACACCACGACCGAAACGGTATGTTACGGGAAAAACGTCTTTGAGTGATCTTTTTTTTCCGCTTAAAAGTGGGCGAAAACATAGTGAACTTGAGGAAAATTTGAGTAGGCTTGTTTGATTAGATTTTGAAAGCTTATCCAAAGTATATAGTTAAAGCGAGTTGATTTCATTTAGCACTTCCAATCGTTTCTTAGTGCCATTTTGAAACATTTTAGGCTTAGTAGAAAATCAAGTTTGATTCGGAAATCATTTGAGTTGATTGTATAGTAAAACATGGCGAGATACCCGGTGGTATAGTTTAAAACACATTGCGATATAATTTTGAAAACGTTGTCTTTCCAAGTTTTAGTAAGATTTCATGCCAAGTTATTTGTTAAGCAGGTTGAGAATCTAATTAAAACATACCCATCATAAAACATAATTTAAAGGCCTTTTACAAATCCAAATTAAAACCCAAACAAAAGTAAATAAGCTAAAGTACCCAATTTGATTAGTCTGAGCAAAACTTTTATTAAAGCATGGCATGAGCACCCCGAGTCCATCCCGGCTCCATGTCCGCGCCTACGAGTCACCTGAAATGTCAAAGGAGAGGGTGAGTCAAAAGACTCAATGCATAAATCCCGCTCCCGATGAAACAACATGCTAACACACATCATACATAGCAACATAATTAATGCAACCCGATCCTAACCATCCGTATCTCCTTTTTCTACCCCGTGTGGTACCAAACCACTGGTGGTGCCAAACCACTGGTGACATATAGTCACAATGTGTTACCAAAACACTGGTGTCCCAAAGACACAAATGTGCTACCAAAGCATTGGTGACCGTAGTTACAAATCAATTGATGGGGCCAACCCATCGTGTGATACCCAATCACTAGCAGACGATCCCATATCTCATGTGGGGCCAACCCACGGTGGTGTTAACCACGAGGGACAAGTCGCAATGAGGTGCCCAACCTCGGTGTCCCAAAGACACAAATGTGCTACCAAAGCACCGGTGACCGTAGTCACAATAATCGAATGATGGGGCCAACCCATCGTGTGATACCCAATCACTAGCGAGGCGATCCCATATCTCAAAGTGGGGCCAACCCACGGTGGTGTTAACCACGAGGACAAGTCGCAATGAGGTGCCCAACCTCCGGTGTCCCAAAGACACAAATGTGCTACCAAAGCACTCGTGACCGTAGTCACAAGGTGTGTTACCAAAAAACACCGGTGCTCGTCAAGACAAAATCATCACCGCCCCCTCCACTCATATCACCCATCAACAAACCAACTCATGTAATCATGCATATCATACAAATTATGCATATCATGCTAATATGTTTGACTCATGCCCCATATCACATACATACATAGTCATGATACCATATAGATCATCGGTAATCTAGTAACAATCTTGACTTACCGGATACGTACACATACCCCGTTTGGGTATCCAATAATCCATCATCTTGTCATGATTTTAATAGGCAAACAGGTTTATTAATAATATTACTAAATATCGGTGTGTTAGTTTACACACACTGTAATCTGAGTCTAGAAAAATCGACAAAAGCGATCTAAGTCCCTCGATTACTAGCTCCTACACTCGGCCAACACATAGGGGTTAGGCATCTATAACATTCGGCCATCAACAATTAACCAAAGGGGGTTAATATCGAACCCTTACCTTTTAAGATGATTTGGTTTCCTACCAAATCTGAATCAAACAATGATTCTCCTTAAGCAATCGGCTACACCATAAAAAGATGAACAGTTAATCCACTTGAATCCCTATCTTATTGAAATCCAAAAGAATGGACTAACAAATAATCTTCTTACCACCACTTATCAAATGGTTAAACCAAGGTAGAAAGCTCCACTTTATGCGCTTCAAAGTCCCCGTCGTCCTATGATGCAATCGGTTCCAACATAAGAGATAACACTCATCAATAGTTGTCATATACGATTCTTAAACAACTTAAATCGATTAAGAAAAAGAGAGAAACTAGATGACCATTCGGCCAAGGCTTACCAATCTCCAAACGATTGAAGCAAGAGACCCAACACTCTATATTCGGCCACCCAACACAAGAAGAGAACCCAAGCGATTCGGCCGGGACTTATGCCAAAAGAAGAATCAAAGATTCGGCCAAGGTGGTTTATACCAATCACGATTTTCGGTCAGAGTTGAAGAGAAGAGTAAACAAAATGCAAAGAAATAGCGTTGATATTCGGCCAAGTAACAAAATAGAACAAAGAGATAAAAGGTACTTTGATTTGAAGAAAAGAAAAGATGAATGGTATTTGAGAGAATGGGGTTTTTGGTTTACAAGGTTTCAAAAACAAGAAAAGAAAGTTGAGAAGAGGAGAGGCTAGCTTGATTTACACAAAGGAAAAAGAAGAGAAAAGTGTAAGGGACATTCGGCTTCACCCTACTCAAGAGAACAAAGAATTTGGCACACCTTTGAAAATTTGGTCTTTCGGTTTCAAAAGATGAAGGACAAAATGAGGGAGTTCACTAGGAAATCGGTATTCAAAAGACAAAATAAAAACCCTTAGAACATTGGCTAACCAAAGACCAAAGAAGAGGCTTTCTTGCTTGATATCCAAAGACCGAAATTGCACCCAAAATGTCAAAAATGCAAAAATGCATTTCGGCTAGCACCTCACCCCACTATGCCGTCCACTTCCCCACTCCAACACCCCACAAATTCGGCCACACTCCCCAAACACACTCACCACCACTCATTTCAAATGAGTGGACCAAATCCTCCTCCACAATTTGCTCTCCACCTTACATTTGAAAGTGAAGACCAATTCCAAGTAGAATTTCACTAGCCTTCTACCTCTCCTCCATGCCGTCCCAAAAAGAAGCCAAAATGGGGACTCTGCAGCTCGAACCCTGGACCTCCACTTCATGTAGATGATGCCACACCAAGCTCCCCATGTGACGCATGCCTTGCCACTCTGCCCGACTCTTCACTTGTGCAATAAAACACCAAAAAAACCCTTATACCCTAGCTCAGATGCGGCTCCACGACTTAACACCCAAAAATAAAAATTTTCCCATTCACTCGAGGCATACACCTAGACTTCAATTAAGCCCCTAAGACACCAAAATAGCAACACTGACACACTAAACACATGCAACAACAAAATAGCCCCTAACACGGGATATTACAGTTCTACCCCCTTAAAAATAATTTCGCCCCGAAATTACAGTCAAAAGAGTTGCGGGTATTCTTTGTCTCATCATATCCTCGGGTTCCCACGTAGCTTCTTCTACGCCATGATTCCGCCAAAGAACCTTAACCAAAGGCACAGATTTCTTACGCAGAACCTTCACATCTCGATCAAGAATGCGCACGGGTTCCTCCTCCATAGTCAAGTCGGATTTACCTCGATCTCTTCCACTTTGCTACTACATGCGATGGATCGAGCGATAACGTCGAAGCATCGAAGCGTGGAAAGCGTCGTGAATCGACTAAGCTCGCTGGCAACTCAAGCCGCGTCGCCATGCGGTCCAACTCGTCTCTCGATTACCTTATACGGTCCAATAAACCTCGGACTTAGCTTGCCTTTCTTCCCGAACCTCAACACCTTCTTCCAAGGTGAGACCTTGAAACACTCGATCCCCACAGTGAACTCTATATCTCTTCGCTTAAGATCGGCATAAGACTTCTGCGGTCGAAGCTTCCTTCAATCGAGATGAATCGCCTTAACCTTGTCTTCGGTCTCCGCAACCAACTCGGGTCCCAACAAGCGGCGATCACCTAACTCCGTCCAACACGTAGGTGAGCGACATTTCCTACCATACAACGCCTCATACGGTGCCATCTTAATGCTCGCAGTAGCGTTGTTGTAGGCAAACTCGACTAATGGCAAAAACTCCTCCCAACTACCTCTCGAAATCGAGGACACAACCTCTCGGCATATCCTCTAAGATCTGAATGACCCTTTACGATTGACCGTCCATTGCGGGTGAAAAGCCGTCTTTGAAATCCAAGCAGTACCCGGAGCGATGCGGTGCTTTCCGGAACCTTGAGCGTGAATCGGGATCCCTATCCGAGATTATCGAAGCGCACGCCGTGCAACCTCACTATCTACGAAACATACGACTTTGCTAGCTTCGAAGTGAGTAGTCAACCCCTCAGGGATAAAGTGAGTGATTTAGTCGATCGATCCACCACTACCCAAACCGAATCTTTCTTGCTTGGCGTAAGCGGTAACCACAGCGAAATCCATGGTTATCCTTTCCCACTTCCATCGAGGAATCTTCACGGTGAAGCAAACCCGGCGACAAGCGATGTTCGGCCTTGACCTGCGACAAGTCGGACACTTCCCAACAAACTCTGTCACCTCTTTCTTCAAGCCAGGCCACCAAAAGCGCTCTCTAAGATCCTTATACATCTTGCTACCTCCGGTGCATAGCATAAGAGGCTGCTATGTGCGTCTGAAGAATCTTACGCCTCGACTCAACATCTTTAGGCATACAAGCCTTACCACGAAAAACTGAGAACCTCGCCACTAGGCGGTACAGTAACCCTCCAAACCACCATCCTGCACTTGCAACCTTCGCGCACTCGAGAACCTCATCCAATAAGCTGTTTCTCTCGATCCGCTCAACCCAAGTAGGCTTAACACGCAACTCTGCGAGAATACTTCCATCGTCATACAAGCTCAAGTGGGCAAACAATGCTCTAACTCTCGAAACAACCTTACGACTCAACGCGTCACCACCACGTTAGCCTTGCCCGGATGATACTCAATCGAGCGAGTCGTAATCTTTCGACAACTTCGACCCATCTGCGCTGCCTCAAATTCAAATCCTTACGAGTCGTGAGATACTTGGACTCTTGTGATGCGTGTAGACTATCGATCTCTCTCCGTATAAGTAGTGCCTCCGGATCTTTAAAGCGAAGACTACGTTTTGCTAGCTCCAAATCGTGCGTCGGATAGTTGACCTCATGTGGCCTCGGTATGCCGAGAAGCGTAAGCCACAACCTTACCTTCTTGCATCAAGACACAACCCAAGCCCGTATGTGATGCATCGCAATAGGGCGTGAATTCCTTACGGCCTCGGGTTGAATTAGAACGGAGCCTCGGTCAAAATCTTCTTTAACTTGTCGAAGCTTTCCTGCGCTTCTCGGTCCATACAAAGCGGAACTTCTTTCCTCGGCAACTTGGTCATCAGTAGCTGCTATCAACGAAACCCTCAACAAAACCGGTAGTATCCGGCCAAACCAGAAAACTCGAATCTCACCACCGACTTAGGCGGCTTCAATCCAAAAGCGCCTCAATCTTACGAGGATCTACTCGAATCCCCTCCGCCGACACTACATGACCCAAGAAAGTCACTTCTCTAAGCGAACTTCGCACTTACCGAACTTAGCATAGAAATTTGCTTTTCCCTCAAAATCTGCAACACCACCCGCAAATGCTTATCATGCTCTTCCTCTGTCCTTGAGTACACCAAGATGTCGTCTATGAAAACCACGATGAACTGATCCAGATACTATTGAAACACCCTATTCATCATGTCCATAAACGCTGTTTTATGGATATCAGCCTCCTTAACCTTCAACTGATGATACCCAGACCTCAAGTCGATCTTCGAAAATACCGCAGCACCCCTCAGCTGATCAAACAAATCGTCTATCCGTGGCAACGGATACTTGTTTTTAATCGTCAGCTTGTTCAACTGGCGGTAGTCTATGCACATCCGCATTGTGCCATCTTTCTTCTTGACAAAGAGTACCGGCGCACCCCACGGCGAAACACTAGGCCTAATGAAACCTCTATCCAATAACTCCTGGATCTGAGCCTTAAGCTCCACCAATTCCTTTGGCGCCATCCTATACGGAGCAATAGACACTGGCGCAGTTCCGGGTAACAGATCTATCCCGAACTCCACCTCGCGATCTGGCGGCAAACCTGGAAGCTCCTCAGGAAAAACATCAGCAAACTCCTTAACGGTACGAACCTTCTCCACAGTCGACTCTTTAGCCTCCAAGGCATACACATGAACTACATACGCTTCACAGCCTTTCCTGACCATCTTCTCTGCCTTCAGAGCAGATACCACATTAGATAAGTAATCTCTCCTATTACCTATCATAGCCACCTCTTCACCCTTAACCGTCTTAAGAGCCATGCGCTTGGCGCGCAATCCAACCCTCTTCGGTACTTGACCAACCAATCCATCCCAAGAATCGGATCGAACTCCCCAAACGGCGGTTCCATCGGATCAGCGACAAACACTACCCCTTGGAGTTCTAAGGGTACTCTCTAAAGCAGTTTATCTACTACTACAGAGTGACCTAGCGGGCTAATCACGAGTCATCCGCCTAGAAGATATCTCGAGTCTAAATCCATGGTCTCTACTATACTACGGCAACATAAGAGTGCGTTGAACCCACATCAATCAAAGCAGTATAAGGAGAACCAAAAATCAAGAACGTACTGTTATGACGTCCGGCGTCGCCCTCCTCTCGGCGCCTCGCGATACACTAATCGGTGTCTAGCATCGAGCTACTCGCACCTCCGCCGGTGCTCCACGGCCCCGACGAACCATTACCACCTCTGTCATTACCACGGCCCCTCTGCGGTGGCGGTCCACTACCTCTCGAACCGACACGGCCCCGACTCGGATCGAATCCTAGCCAACCTACGCGGACAATCCCTCACACGGTGTTCCAGAGAACCACACTCGAAGCAACCTTTTCCTCCGATCCAAAGAACCACCCCAATGAGATTTTTCCGCGATCGATCACACTGTGGCGGTCCCCGCCTAGCAACAACAAACCTAGCAGAGTGGTTCGGCCCACTCGGTCTAGCCCTCTTCTGCGGATTACCCGACGATCCGTAAGACCCAAAGCTCCTCTTATGTCTATTTCTGTCCATGCCTTGTCTCGCGACTCCTTAACACCCTCGGCTACCTTAGCCTTCTCAACTAAGACAAACAAACTCGCGCTCCTGGCGAGGAGTAATCGAGTAGCCTCAAGTCGTCTCATGAGACCATCCTCGAAACGAACACACCTCTCATGCTTAGTGGCCATAATGCCCCGGCATACCTACTCACCTTCGGGAACTCACCTCGTACTCGAAACAGATTTACTCCCCGAACAAGCCTCTAAATGCCTTCATTGAGTCAATATAACTAGCTCCGATGTACTTCTTTTGATATACTGACCACGAAATAATCCCATATGTCGGATCCTCTGCTTTGCCACCATCATCTCGAACCGTGAGCCACCACCGATATGACTCATCACGGAGAAGCGATACGATGCCCTTGACTTCTCTTCCATTTGTCAAGTCCAGATCATCCATGATCCGCTCGATTGCCTCTAGCCGATTCAAGCAGATCTTTGGGGCAACACTTAAACACCTCGGAAGAATTCGGCCCCATTTGCCCGAAGTCGCCAGAAGCAATTTCCTAACTCCCGCGCCACCACCAACTCCTCGCTACCCTTTCCAACACTCGCGCGGCATCGCTCGTGACGCTGCGTCGCCCCCGATCGATCTTGGAACTCACCACCTCCGGTGGCGGGCGAACCGGTATCTCATTTTACGAACCCACGACAGATCCTACGGGCTCGTAAGCGTCATCCTACCACGACCTCGTCCACGACCACGTCCACCTCTAGCGCTCATGACTAATCTTCCTACGTGATTCGATTAACAATTTTTATGCATCGTATTTATTCCACTTGTTTAAAAGCAAGTCTTATGAATATTTTAAGAGGATTTGTTCTCGCATGAGTTCACAAAATCCTATCGTTTCAATCTCTAAAGTAGTATACTATTGCTATTCATCGAGATCATATCACATCCAATCAATTCACAAGCAATAGTACGGGTAGGTACTTACAGGCGAATCTGGTGCAGGAGACTCGGTGCCATGCCTTTCAAACCATACTTTAAGAATAAAGATTAACAAAACAACCTTTTGAAAACATTTTGGGCCTCGGGCCCACAGCCGAGCCTTTGAACTTAGCTCGATACCACAATTGTAACACCCCAAACTCGGACAAGACACCACGACCCGAATCACGGTATGTTACGGGAAAACGTCTTTGAGTGATCTTTTTTTTTTCCGCTTAAAAGTGGGGCGAAAACATAGTGAACTTGAGGAAAATTTGAGTAGGCTTGTTTGATTAGATTTTGAAAGCTTATCCAAAGTATATAGTTAAAACGAGTTGATTTCATTTAGCACTTCCAATCGTTTCTTAGTGCCATTTTGAAACATTTTAGGCTTAGTAGAAAATCAAGTTTGATTCGGAAATCATTTGAGTTGATTGTATAGTAAAACATGGCGAGATACCCGGTGGTATAGTTTAAAACACATTGCGATATAATTTTGAAAACGTTGTCTTTCCAAGTTTTAGTAAGATTTCATGCCAAGTTATTTGTTAAGCAGGTTGAGAATCTAATTAAAACATACCCATCATAAAACATAATTTAAAGGCCTTTTACAAATCCAAATTAAAACCCAAACAAAAGTAAATAAGCTAAAGTACCCAATTTGATTAGTCCGAGCAAAACTTTTATTAAAGCATGGCATGAGCACCCGAGTCCATCCGGCTCCATGTCCGCGCCTACGAGTCACCCTGAAATGTCAAAGGAGAGGGTGAGTCGAAAGACTCGATGCATAAATCCCGCTCCCGATGAAACAACATGCTAACACACATCATACATAGCAACATAATTAATGCAACCCGATCCTAACCATCCGTATCTCCTTTTTCTACCCCGTGTGGTACCAAACCACTTTGGTGGTGCCAAACCACTGGTGACATATAGTCACAATGTGTTACTAAAACACTGGTGTCCCAAAGACACAAATGTGCTACCAAAGCACCTTTGGTGACCGTAGTCACAAATCAATTGATGGGGCCAACCCATCGTGTGATACCAATCACTAGCGACGATCCCATATCTCATGTGGGGCCAACCCACGGTGGTGTTAACCACGGGGACAAGTCGCAATGAGGTGCCCAACCTCCGGTGTCCCAAAGACACAAATGTGCTACCAAAGCACCGTGACCGTAGTCACAATAATCGAATGATGGGGCCAACCCATCGTGTGATACCCAATCACTAGCAGACGATCCCATATCTCAAAGTGGGGCCAACCCACGGTGGTGTTAACCACGAGGACAAGTCGCAATGAGGTGCCCAACCTCCGGTGTCCCAAAGACACAAATGTGCTACCAAAGCACTTGGTGGTGACCGTAGTCACAAGGTGTGTTACCAAAACACTTTGGTGCTCGTCGGCACAAAATCATCACCGCCCCCTCCACTCATATCACCCATCAACAAACCAACTCATGTAATCATGCATATCATACAAATTATGCGTATCATGCTAATATGTTTGACTC
This sequence comes from Gossypium sturtianum, assembly GCA_025698515.1. Lineage (NCBI taxonomy): Eukaryota > Viridiplantae > Streptophyta > Magnoliopsida > Malvales > Malvaceae > Gossypium > Gossypium sturtianum. The sequence goes on along the minus strand of CM046951.1, from coordinate 73,587,104 downwards.
ATGCCCCATATCACATACATACATAGTCATGATACCATATAGATCATCGGTAATCTAGTAACAATCGACTTACCCGGATACGTACACATACCCCGTTTGGGTATCCAATAATCCATCATCTTGTCATGATTTTAATAGGCAAACAGGTTTATTAATAATATTACTAAATATCGGTGTGTTAGTTTACACACACAGTAATACTGAGTCTAGAAATCGACAAAAGCGATCTAAGTCCCTCGATTACTAGCTCCTACACTCGGCCAACACATAGGGTTAGGCATCTATAACATTCGGCCATCAACAATTAACCAAAGGGGGTTAATATCGAACCCTTACCTTTTAAGATGATTTGGTTTCCTACCAAATCCGAATCAAACAATGATTCTCCTTAAGCAATCGGCTACACCATAAAAAGATGAAGCAGTTAATCCACTTGAATCCCTATCTTATTGAAATCCAAAAGAATAGACTAACAAATAATCTTCTTACCACCACTTATCAAATGGTTAAACCAAGGTAGAAAGCTCCACTTATGCGCTTCAAAGTCCCCCCGTCGTCCTATGATGCAATCGGTTCCAACATAAGAGATAACACTCATCAATAGTTGTCATATACGATTCTTAAACAACTTAAATCGATTAAGAAAAAGAGAGAAACTAGATGACCATTCGGCCAAGGCTTACCAATCTCCAAACGATTGAAGCAAGAGACCCAACACTCTATATTCGGCCACCCAACACAAGAAGAGAACCACAAGCGATTCGGCCAGGACTTATGCCAAAAGAAGAATCAAAGATTCGGCCAAGGTGGTTTATACCAATCACGATTTTCGGTCAGAGTTGAAGAGAAGAGTAAACAAAATGCAAAGAAATAGCGTTGATATTCGGCCAAGTAACAAAATAGAACAAAGAGATAAAAGGTACTTCCGATTTGAAGAAAAGAAAAGATGAATGGTATTTGAGAGAATGGGGTTTCGGTTTACAAGGTTTCAAAAACAAGAAAAGAAAGTTGAGAAGAGGAGAGGCTAGCTTGATTTACACAAAGGAAAAGAAGAGAAAAGTGTAAGGGACATTCGGCTTCACCCTACTCAAGAGAACAAAGAATTTCGGCACACCTTTGAAAATTTGGTCTTTCGGTTTCAAAAGATGAAGGACAAAATGAGGGGAGTTCACTAGGAAATCGGTATTCAAAAGACAAAATAAAAACCCTTAGAACATTCGGCTAACCAAAGACCAAAGAAGAGGCTTTCTTGCTTGATATCCAAAGACCGAAATTGCACCCAAAATGCCAAAAATGCATTTCGGCTAGCACCTCACCCCACTATGCCGTCCACTTCCCCCACTCCAACACCCCACAAATTCGGCCACACTCCCCAAACACACTCACCACCACTCATTTCAAATGAGTGGACCAAGTCCTCCTCCACAATTTGCTCTCCACCTTACATTTGAAAGTGAAGACCAAGTCCAAGTAGAATTTCACTAGCCTTCTACCTCTCCTCCATGCCGTCCCAAAAAGAAGCCAAAATGGGGACTCTGTGGCTCGAAACTTTGGACCTCCACTTCATGTAGATGACGCCACACCAAGCTCCCCATGTGACGCATGCCTTGCCACTCTGCTAGCTCTTCACTTGTGTAATAAAACACCAAAAAAACCCTTATACCCTAGCTCCGACAGCTCCCCTGACTTAACACCCAAAAATAAAAATTTTCCCATTCACTCAGGCATACACCTAGACTTCAATTAAGCCCCTAAGACACCAAAATAGCAACACAGAACACTAAACACATGCAACAACAAAATAGCCCCTAACCCGGGATATTATAATCCCGTATCTCAAAAGTGGGGCCAACCCACGGTGGTGTTAACCACAGGGACGAGTCGCAATGAGGTGCCAAACCTCTGGTGTCCCAAAGACACAAATGTGGTACCAAACCACTGGTGACCGTAGTCACGATAATCGAGTGATGGGGCCAACCCATCGTGTGATACCAAATCACCGGCGTCAATCCTCAATCCGCCTTGTGGGGCCAACCCACGCGTGGTGCAAAACCACGAGGGACGAGACGATTTGAGGTGCCAAACCTCTGGAGGTGCCAAACCTCACGGTGACCCAAAGTCACAAAGTTGTGTTACCAAAACAACGGTGCTCGTCAAGACAAAATATCACCGCCCCTCCACTCATATCACCCATCATCATACCAACTCATGTATAGTATTCAAATCATGCAAACATTTTTAACGTTGCATCTCATAGCACATACATCATAAATCATGACATCATGTATCAATAATAAGTACTCATAATGAAACGGACTTTACTGAATCCGTGCACATACCCCATAGGGTATCATATCACTCAACCATACTATTTCGCTTTTTACCAATCAATCAGTTTATCAAACATATACAAAGCAAGAAGTGTGTTAGCTTACACACACGATTACTAATGCGACTATCAAATCCCGTAGATCAAGATCTAACGACTAGATCCCCATTCCTTAACACTTTTGAGCACTAGCCACAACCCGAGATATGCGAGATCAAGCCTTCCCTACAATCGGCCAAAACTAAACAACATAATCATGCTAATCAACCTTTAAGGGTAAAATCGTAATTTTACCTACTAAGGGTATTTTCGTAATTTACCCACCAAGGGTATATCGGTAATTTACCCACCAAGGGCATTTTCGTAATTTACCCACCAAGGGCATATCGGTAATTTACCCTTCAGGGATATTTTGGTAATTTACCCACTAAGGGTATTTCAGTAATTTCAGCACTGGAATGGCCTTTCCAAAGGCCCGATGTCGCCGGCGACCCAATTACCATTTCGGTCGAAATGGACTATTGGGCCTAAAGCCCATTCGCCCATTCGGGCCCACACGCTCGTGTGGCCCACCTAGCACAAATCTAGCCATGTATATAAGTTCCACCTAGTCTAGTTCACTATATACTACACAATCGCACAATTTACTCATAAGGGCCCACGGGCCCATTGGGCCCACTTTGCCCATCGCGCCCAAGCGGCCCCAACCCACAAGAATACTACCGATGGCCTCAACTATCGCGTCGAAGCCCCACACGTGCGCTCGCACGCGCTCGTGTGGCTACTATTGCCGTGATCGGCACTTCCGGCATTTGCCGCTCTACAACTAGAGTAGAGAGAGTTACACACCGATAGGACTGCGGGGCTAATCCAGCGCTCCGATCACTCTTGTGCCCAAACGCCCTCCAAGATGTGTTTACTCTCCTCCTAGGATGCTCCTTATATAGCTAGCTCTTCACCTTCATTCTTTGTGTCTTTACGATGTGGGATCCCCGTCGAAGAGAGTTTAAATTGATTTGAAACTCTTGCCGTCCAATCCATAAAAATAAATACTCCATTGCTTGTCATGAGATTCGAACCCAGGCTCCCTTGCTGCTGCACGCCTTACTTCCAACGCCTGAGCCACTCTGCCACTTTGATTTTTATGCCATAAAGCCACACCATTTAATCTTTAAAGGCTTCCTACTCAAGCCCTGATCGCATAAGAAAAATAAAACACGCAAAAAGCCGCCTAAAGTCGCTCGAACCAGCGCCACGCGCACCTCCGGCTCCTAAGTGCCGCACAGAACCACTTGGACAAGTTCTTTGTCGCTGCGTCAAAACACGCCCCTACTCCTTTTAAGGCCTCCCCTCCTTGTAACGCCGAACCCAAAAATATTAAAACCCCTTGTAGCCGCTGGACTCGAACCCAGCCCTCACCAGCATCCTCCCCAAGCTCTTAAGCGCGACGGAGACCACTCTACCACCGCCTTCCCTTGTGCCAAAAATTACAGAAAATTATTCTTAAGACCTCCCTTGGCCCGATTCCCTTTTCCACTAAAAATCCAAAATTTTCCAAAGTCTCCCCTTTCATCCAAGCATTCTTAAAACCCCAAAACACATCCAAGCACACCCAAGAACCTTCCAACACCTACATTATACTCAAACCGCATAGCCCCTAAACCAGGGTGTTACAGTTAATCTGATTTAGTGACTAAAGGTATTATGGATCCTAATGTCAGCCAAGCGGTAGGTGGGGTTAGATCTGAGACCCAGCCCCTAAGTTCAAAAAGAGGGCAGTGTCGGCTGTTCGCGATTGGCCACCGGGGTGTGAGCCGGCATCTCAGCAAAGCAGTAGATAGATAGCGGTAGTGTCGATTAACGATAGTACCAACGTAGAGAGCGTCGTATTACGGGTAATCAGGTGTGTAACTCTTACACACTTCATTTGTTAATATGTTTATCATGTACATTGTCAAAAGCCGGAATAACCGTTGAAATGGGTATGTTACCCTTGTGGGTAAAAGCGAGGACTCCGGGTAAGTCCACTTGATTGGCTAACATTAAATGCCTATGTAAATCTGTATATGCCATGCCATGTGATTTTTGTATGTTAAGCATGATTATTATGCCATTAAAAGCATGTTCATAAAAATGGGTATGATGAGAGGAGGGGAAGGCATGATTCTAGACTGTCACGAGTGGTTTTGACCACACGATTAGGTTGGCCCGCTTTCTATATTATTGTGACTAAGTCTCAATGGTTTTGACCACCAGTGGTTTTGACCACATAGATACATATTATTTGTAACTACGGTCACCAGTGGTTTTGACCACATATATATATATATATTATTTGTGACTACGGTCACCAGTGGTTTTGACCACCAGTGGTTTGGTACCACACGGGGTAAATACAGGAGTTTCGGATGGTTAGGTTTGGGTTGCATGACACGCATATTGGCTTGTGAAACTATGTAAGGGCATCAATATTTTCGGGATGGGGATTTATACACTGGGTCTCGGTGACTCACCCCTTCCTTTACATTTTGCAGATGATTCGTAGATCTCGGATGCGGAGCCAGGGCAGACTCGAGGTGGCCATGCGCATTCTCTTTCGGGTTTTGTTTTAAATTACTATTTTGGTTTACTTTACTTTAAATTTGGTTTTCGGGTTGTAATAAGGCCACTAACTTTAATTTTAGGGTTTATTTATCTGCTTTATTTCTCGCGAGAAATTTGTATAAGTTAAAGCGAAGCAGCATGCCTCAATAACCTATAAAAGAATGTTTTCCAAACTTTCACAACTCGTCGGGTTTTTCTAAAACTTTACCATCGGGTAACGGCAAACAAGTAGTAACAAAAAGTTAACTGAGTTTTTCTTTAAGACCAAATTTGGACGATTTTAGTGATATTACTTAAACCAATTCGGCTTTTCATGGAAATCAAAGGTTTTCTTAAAATAAGAGACGGCAACTTGTTTTCAATAAAGATTCTTTACAAAATTAAAACAACCTCCTGTCTTCTTTAAAAGTGTTTTTCCCTGTGACATGCTGGATTCGGTCGTAGCGTGGGGTGTTACAATTTTGGTATCAGAGCCAAGTTTAAAAGATTGGTTGTGGGCCCGAGGCAAAAATATTTTCAATGATGGGTTACGAAATGATTTTGATGAAAAATGCTTGATTTGGGGAAAGCATGGCACCGAGTCTCCGACACCGATCCGCACAGGTAAGTACCCCTAACTGCTGTTTATATGATTGTGATGATTGTGATATGACTGGTAGTAATAGGAAATTACTTTAGAGACTGAAACTTGTAGGATTGTGTGAACTTACGAGAACGATCCCTATAATAAACTGTTCATAAAACTGTGTTGTAATAATGATGGAGCGAATCTAATGCATAAAATTACGAAATCAGTTAATTCGTGAGCGGTAGTCATGAGCACCGAGAGGGGCGTGGGCGTATCTGGCGTGGTCGTGGTAGAGGTAGGATGACTGTGTCAGAACCGGTAGGGTCTGGTCATGGGTCAGAGAATGAGGTACCACCGCCGCCAGCTGTGGGCGCGAAGTTTCAGGATCAGATGGGTGGTGACAATGCAGTGTCGCAGACGATGCTGTGGGTTCTGGAGAGAGTCGCGGGTGCAGGCGTTGGAACAGGAGCTCAGAAATCTGTGTCCGAACGACTCCGGGCGAATGGAGCAAAGGTATTCAGGGGTGTATCTGGTGTGGCTCCTAATATAGCTGAGTATTGGCTGGAGGCAACGGAACGTATAATGGATGACTTAGATTTTTCGGCTGAGGAGAAGCTTAAGGGGATAGTGTCTCTTCTCCGGGATGAGTCTTATCAGTGGTGGCTCACGGTCAGGGATGGAGCAATGGCTGACGACATCACCTGGGATTTCTTTAATGCAGCTTATCAGAGGAAGTACGTTGGGGCCAGTTACATTGATGCACAGCGCAAGGCGTTCTTGAATTGGGTCCAGGGGAATAAGTCAGTGTCGGAGTATGAGGTGGAGTTTCTTCGGTTGAGTCGTTATGCTCGGGGTATCGTGGCTACGGAACACGAGCGCTGTGTCAGATTTGAGGACAGGTTGAGAGATGAGCTGCGAATGTTGATTGCTCCACAGTAGGAGAGAGAATTTGCGGTCTTGGTAGAGAAGGCCAAGATTGCTGAGGAGGTGAAATAGTCAGTGAGACGAAACCATGATAGGAATTGGACTAAGAGGAATTCTGGGTCATCAGGGTCTGCTGGGAATCTGCAGAAAAGGGCTAGATATGGTGGGCCGAATCAAGCTGCAAGGCCTGCTGCTACTACTCAGTGGCCGCCACGGTGTGCTCGGTGTGGGAAGTCTCATTCGGGAGAGTGTTGGACCGAAAATAGAGGGTGCTTCGAGTGTGGGTCAATGGGGCACCGGGTAAAGGACTGTCCGCAGAGGTCAGCCAGGATCGATCGAGGTCAAGGCCGTACCACGATTCGGGAGGATGGTCAGCAACCACAAAGGGGTCGCATGATTTGGGGAGAGGTAATGGTTCGGGCGAGGCCACGGAATCACGGCAGAGGTCTTCCGGGCACAGAGGCAAGACAGCCTGGGTTGGTCTATGCAGCGAGGCGTCGAGAGGAGGGCGACGCACCAGACGTCATAACCGGTACGTTCTTAATTTTTGGACTGCTTTATACTGCTTTGATAGACATTGGTTCGACGCACTCTTATGTTGCCAGTAGTATAGTGGGAACTATGAGTTTAGCCTTTGAGATTTCTTCTAAGGAGATGACAGTAATTAGCCCTCTAGGTCACTCTGTAGAAGTAAACAAACTGTATAGGGATGTACCCCTAGAACTTTAGGGGGTAGTGTTTTTGGCCGATCTGATGGAACTGCCATTCGAGGAGTTTGATTTGATCCTTGGGATGGACTGGCTAGTGAGGTACCGAGCAACTTTGGACTGCGCAGCTAAGCGCATGGTATTCAGAACTGTTGAGGGCAAAGAGGTGGTGATGATAGGTAATAGAAGGGATTATCTATCCAACATAGTATCTGCTCTGAAGGCCAAGAAAATGGTGAGGAAGGGTTGTAAGGCATTCATGGTTCATGTTTGTGCATTGGATCAACTGTAGGGAATGTCTGAACGGGGAAGGAATTTACCGATGTATTCTCAGGAGAACTTCCGGGTCTGCCTCCGGACCGTGAAGTTGAGTTTGGTATAGATCTGTTACCCAGAACCGCGCCAGTGTCTATTGCTCCATATAGGATGGCGCCGAAGGAGTTGGTGGAATTGAAAGCACAGATTCAAGAATTGTTGGACCGGGGTTTCATCCGACCGAGTGTATCACCTTGGGGAGCGCCTGTGCTTTTTGTTAAGAAGAAAGATGGTACAATGCGGATGTGTATAGATTACCGAAAGCTGAATAAGTTGACGATCAAGAACAAGTACCCGTTGCTGAGGATAGACGATCTGTTCGATCAACTTAAGGGTGCTTCAGTCTTCTCTAAGATTGATTTAAGGTTAGGGTATCATCAGCTTAAGGTAAAGGAGGCCGATATCCATAAGACGACATTTCGCACTCGATACGGGCACTACGAGTTCTTGGTAATGCCGTTCGGGTTGACCAATGCGCCGGTAGCGTTCATGGACATGATGAATTGGGTGTTTCAGCCATACTTGGACCGGTTCGTCGTTATGTTTATAGACAACATATTGGTGTACTCGAAATCTGAGGAGGAGCATGACGCGCATCTACGTGTGGTTTTGCAGATTCTGAGGGAGAAGCAACTATTCGCAAAGTTTAGCAAGTGTGAGTTCTGGCTGAAGGAAGTAACCTTCTTGGGGCCTGTGGTGTCAGCTGAGGGGATTATAGTGGACCCTCGGAAGATAGAAGCAGTTTTGGACTGGAAACCACCTAAGTCTGTGGCAAAGATTCAGAGTTTTTTGGGTTTGGCAGGATATTACAGAAGATTTGTGGAAGGGTTTTCCTTGATTGCAGTGCCGTTGACCAAGTTGCTGAGAAAAGGGGTTCCATTTGTGTGGTCAGATAAGCAACAGGGAAGTTTTGACAAGTTAAAAAGGATTTTGACAGAAGCTCCGGTTTTGATTCAGCCTGAAGCGGGGAAAGAGTTTACGGTGTATTGTGATGCGTCGCATACCGGATTAGGATGTGTGCTGATGCAAGAGTGGAAAGTAGTGGCGTATGTGTCTCGGTAGTTGAGACCCTATGAAGCGAACTACCCGACACATGATCTGGAGTTGGCTGCAGTGATTTTCGCCCTAAAAATTTGGAGGCATTACTTGTATAGAGAGAAGTCTATAGTCTACACAGATCATAAGAGTTTGAAGTACCTCTTGACTCAGAAGGAATTGAATTTGAGGCAGCGGAGGTGGATCGAGTTATTGAAGGACTACGACTGCTCGATTGAATACCATCTGGGTAAGGCTAACGTAGTGGCTGACGCGTTGAGCCGCAAGGTGGTAGCGAACCTGAGAGCAATGTTTGCCTACCTTAGCCTGTATGACGGTGGGAGTCTGCTAGTGGAATTGTAGGTGAAGCTGACTTGGGTGAATCTGGTTAAGGAGAAACAGCTAGTGGATGAAGTCTTAAGTGCTCGATGTTTACAAGTGCAGAATGGTGGAATGGAGGGTTATAGCTTGAGCAGCGATGGAGTGTTGTGTTTTCAAGGGAAAGTTTGTATGCCGAAGGACGTTGAGTTAAGGCAGAGGATTCTTCAGGAAGCTCATAGCAGTCCATACGCTATGCATCCTGGAGGTAGCAAGATGTACCGAGATTTACGGGAACAGTTCTGGTGGCCGGGTCTAAAGTGGGAAGTAACCGAATTTGTAAGTAAGTGTCTGACGTGTCAGCAAGTCAAAGCTGAACATCAGTTACCATCGGGTCTGTTGTAGCCGGTCAAGATTCCGCAATGGAAATGGGAAAGGATTACAATGGATTTTGTCAGTGGGCTACCCCTTACGCCCAGCAAGAAAGACTCGGTCTGGGTGATTGTTGATCGTCTAACAAAATTAGCTCATTTTATACCGGTTCGGGTTGATTACTCACTCCAAAAGTTGGCTAAGTTGTATGTAGCAGACATCGTGAGACTGCATGGAGTGCCGGTGTCGATTATCTCAGATAGGGATCCCAGATTCACGTCAAGGTTTTGGAAAGCATTGCATCAGGCGTTAGGTACAAGGTTGGACTTCAGCACGGCATTTCATCCGCAGTCAGATGGGTAATCAGAAAGGGTGATTCAGATCTTGGAAGATATGTTAAGGGGTTGTGTTTTGGATTTTTGGTAGTTGGGAGTAATATTTATGTTGGTAGAGTTCGCGTACAACAATAGTTATCAAAGCGAGTATCCAGATGGCACCGTATGAAACATTATATGGGGGCGAAGTGTCGTACCCCTACGTGTTGGGCGAGTTGGGTGAACGCCGATGTTGGGTCCAGAGTTGGTTTGAAACAGAGGATAAGGTTAAGGTGATTCAAGCTCGTCGAAGGAAGCTTCGGACAGCGTAAGTCTTATGCCGATCTCAAAGCGAAGGGATATAGAGTTTGCGAGTGGGTGAGCAGGGTCATTACGAAAGTGTCGCCATGGAAGAAGGTCTTGAGGTTTGGTCGGAAGGGCAAGGCGTCGAGCCCTAGGTTTATCGGGCCTTATACGGTGTTGAAGCGGGTAGGACCAGTAGCTTATCAGCTCGAGTTACCATCAGAATTGAGTCAGATTCACGACGTGATTCATGTCTCCATGCTTAGGCACTATCGATCAGATCCGTCGCATGTTGTGCCAGTGGAGGAGATCGAGGTGAGTCCGGATTTGTCTTTTGAGGAAGAACCAGTGCAAATACTGGATTGGGATGTCAAAGTCTTACGTAGGAAATCGGTTCCTTTGGTGAAAGTGTTATGGCGGAATCATGGAGCGGAAGAGGCCACGTGGGAACCAGAGGATGTGATGCGGCAGCAATACCCTCAACTCTTTTGACCAGGTAATTTCGAGGCCGAAATTATTTTTAAGGGGGTAGAACTGTAACATCCTTAAATCGGGGTCTTTGTATTTATGTGTGTTTGCATGTGATGGTATGGTTGTTGAGCTAGTTTAGGGTGTTTTGGGGTTCAGGCATGAGCCAGGGGTAGGCCTGAGCCATAGCAAAAATTTTCGTTTTGGGCTTCTAAGAAGGGGGAAGCTGGGTGAGTTAGGTGTTGAGGGAAATTATTGGAGTGTTCTGACACAAGTGGAGTGTGTGGTGTAGTGGCAAAGTGACGCCACATAAGAGACAAGGAGAGTGACGCCACATGCAAGTGGGAGAGCTTTGGTTCGAGCTGCGAAGATCCCTTTCTGCATATTCTTTTTTACGCCAGGACTTGGAGGAGGTGTTCTCAAGATGGACTCTGATGGATAGATGTTGAAAGAGTCAACAGATTCAAATGGGTGGAGAAGAGAAATTGTAGGAGTTTGACTCATTCAAATCAGTTTGAATGAGTGGCCAGGAGAAAATTGAGGAGATGGACAAGGGAGCTAGAGTTGGCCGAATTCTAAACTCTGCATAGGGAAGGGGGAATCCGTTTTGTGTTGGCAGGGAGTGAGGGTGCCGAATTTGGTTAAGGTGCAAGTGGTTTCGGTTCTTTTATTGCTTCGGCAGATAGAGTTGTGCTTAGAACTCTCTCTCAAAAACCCCTCTATTTTCTTCTTTGCCAAAAGTTGTCTAGGCAATTTCGGTTCTTCTTCTTTTTCCATCTTAGCCGAAACATTAAAAGACCATTAGGGTCACTTTGGTGCATTCTTTCCTTCTCATCTTCAAAAGCCGAAAACACCATATCTATCTCCTTTTCACTTTTGTTTTCATCTTTCTTCTTGAAACCCTTTGTAGCCGAATCTCTCCAAAGCCATATCACTCTTCTTTTTCTTCCTTTATTTGTGTAAGCAAGAGCCGAAACCATCATCCTCCTTCTCTTTCAGTTTCTTTCTCTTCTTTTGGAACCATAGTCGAAACCTCTTGGATCCCAAGAGCATTCTATGTGCTTCTCTTTCCTGAAGAATCTACTCTAGCTGAATCTTAACCCACATCTTGCGGATCGTTCTTATTTGGCGGCATAACTTGTTGATCGGATATCTGTTCAATCGTGGTAAGTGTCTCCCTCTAGTTTTAAATTTTCTTTTCTTCTTGCTGATGCCGAAGGCATTAATCCTATATTGTTGGTTCTTGGCCGATTGAAGGGGGCTCGTCTTCGCATTGCTTCAGCTTTTGCTTGGTGATGGTAAGGTGTTAAGGTAAGGGGGCGGTCATTTCCTCACGTTATCTCTTTCGGGATTTCATGACCAAAGCCGAATGGCTATTTTTTAATAGAGATGTGTTTGGCCGAATATAGGAAGGGGGTGACGCATAAGTTTGGATTCTCGAGACTTGCTCGGTTCGTAGTTTGGATCTTGATCTTGAGATCTGTCGATCTAGGTAATGGATCTGTTCCTTCGGGTTAAATCTCCATTCTTAGTTATTCTCTGTGTTAATCTGATTTAGTGACCAAAGGTATTATGGACCCTAATGTCAGCCAAGCGGTAGGTGGGGTTAGATCCGAGACCCCACTTCCTAAGTTCAAAAAGGAGGCGTTGTCGGTTGTTTCGCGATTGGCCATCGGGGTATGGGCCGGCATCCGAGCAAAGCAAAGAGAGATAGTGGTAGTGTCGATTAACGGCAAGCATCGACGTAGAGAGCATCAGACACGGGTAATCAGTGTGTAACTCTTACACACTTCATTTGTTAATATGTTTATCATGTATATTGTCAAAAGCCGGAATAACCGTTGAAATGGGTATGTTACCCTTGTGGGTAAAAGCGAGGACTCCGGGTAAGTCCACTTGATTGGCTAACGTTAAATGCCTATGTAAATCTGTATATGCCATGCCATGTGATTATTGTATGTTAAGCATGATTATTATGCCATTAAAAGCATGTTCATAAAAATGGGTATGATGAGAGGAGGGGGAAGGCATGATTCTAGACTGTCACCAGTGGTTTTGACCACACAGTGGGTTGGCCCCGCTTTCTATATTATTGTGACTAAGTCTCAGTGGTTTTGACCACCAGTGGTTTTGACCACATATATACATATTATTTGTGACTACGGTCACCAGTGGTTTTGACCACATATATATATATATATATATTTTATGACTACGGTCACCAGTGGTTTTGACCACCAGTGGTTTGGTACCACACGGGGTAGATACAGGAGTTTCAGATGGTTAGGTTTGGGTTGCATGACACGCATATTGGCTTGTGAAACTGTGTAAGGGCATCAATATTTTCGGGATGGGGATTTATACACTGGGTCTCGGTGACTCACCCCTTCCTTTACATTTTGCAGATGATTCGTAGATCACGGATGCGGAGCCGGGGCAGACTCGAGGTGGCCATGCGCATTCTCTTTCGGGTTTTGTTTTAAATTACTTTTTTGGTTTACTTTACTTTAAATTTGGTTTTCGGGTTGTAATAAGGCCACTAACTTTCATTTTGGGGTTTATTTATCTGCTTTATTTCTCATAGAAATTTGTATAAGTTAAACGAAACGACATGCCTAAATAACCTATAAAAAGAATGTTTTCCAAACTTTCACAACTCGTCGGGTTTTTCTAAAACTTTACCATCGGGTAACGGCAAACAAGTAGTAACAACAAGTTAACTGAGTTTTTCTTTAAGACCAAATTTGGACGGTTTTAGCGATATTACTTAAACCAATTCGGTTTTTCATGAAAATCAAAGGTTTTCTTAAAATAAGAGACGGCAACTTGTTTTCAATAACGATTCTTTACAAAATTAAAACAACCTCCTATCTTCTTTAAAAATGTTTTTCCCTGTGATATGCTGGATTCGGTCGTAGCGTGTTGACCGGGTTTTGGGTGTTACACGCCCGTCGTCCTGGCCCGTGTGAAAAACCTTAACATTCTGACTTATAACACACGGCCATGGCATGCCCGTGGACTTAGACCGTGTACCACAACTTGATATTCTGACTTAAGGTGCAATGGTGCAGGGTACACACGGCTTAGACACACGCCCGTGTGTCCGACCGTGTGGGCACTTAGAGGCTATTTACCAAGCCAATTGCCACCCTGAAATCAAGAGCAAATTCATACTATCTCAACAACTCAAATCACTACAACTTTAATGAACAATATAACATGCTCTATTGATATCAATAACATACATACTTAGTCAATCTTGGCCAATCATTTAGCCATTTACAAAAGAATAATAATAAACTTGATAGCCCATGCTTTGGCCCTTTCTAAGACTTATACTCAAAATGAAATATTTCCTATACATGCCATAACAACTTGTCTATACCAAAATAGCAGTTGATAGTGTGATTCGAGCTCCGAATTCAACGATCCACAAGTTAGCTTGGCGGGACTACATAGAAAGAAATAATAAAAGACGCAAGCATTTAGCTTAGTAAGTTTGCATAATGCACATAGCAACATACTTGTTTAATATAAACCATTTGACATAAACAATGGCATCATAAATTTCAGCTATAAAGCTTACTTACTCATACTTGATTCTTACATATCTCATGAAACTTACTAGTCTCATACTTGAGAGGTAAGCAAGGTACCTGTATCACTTGATCACATTGATCAACATACTTTAACATAATAATCATAATCTCTGATTCATCATTCATAACATGAATAATACTCATTTTCACTTGATAATAACTTTGCTTACTTAGCTTTCTTGTTATCTCATTTGAGCTTAGCTCGTTTGCCAGATGAATTTATATGAATAACCGAGGATACTAAATCTCATCTAAATTTTGAGGCCATGACTTAACATGGACTTATACGAAGTCTTTCTTGTTCTCAGCAATGCCATGCCTTAACTTGGACTTATATGGGATCTCTTTCTCTTGATAACTTTTCAATGCCAAGCTTGCCTTGGTCTTACATGATAACTTGTTCAATGCCAAGCTTGCCTTGGACTTACATGATAACTTGTTCAATGCCAAGCTTGCCTTGGACTTACATGATAACTTACTCAATGCCAAGCTTGCCTTGGACTTACATGATATCTTATTCAATGCCAAGCTTGCCTTTGACTTACATGATAACTTACTCAATACCAAGCTTGCCTTGGACTTACATGATATCTTATTCAATGCCAAGCTTGCCTTGGACTTACATGATAACTTACTCAATGCCAAGCTTGCCTTGGACTTACATGATATCTTATTCAATGCCAAGCTTGCCTTGGACTTGCATGATATCTTGCTTGCTTGCCGATGCCATTCCTCGGCTTGGTCTTATACGAACTTTCTTGTTTCATGTGGTAGATCGAGTATCCTAAGTTATTCAACTTCAATCGGGGCTTTCTCATGTTTGATCTCATTAATTTCTTTGTTTAACATAACATTAAACATTTTTCATAATAGCATTGTACATTATACTAAGCAATTCAATGATAAAAATCATAAATCTTAGAAATCATACAAACTTACCTCAATATACAAAATGTAGCTAGGTATGCAATTTAGTCCTCGACCTTGTTCTTGCCTCGGTTTCGATCCAGGATTCATTTTTCTTAATCTATAGTCATAAATAGATCATTTAATATTCACATTGACTAAATTGACCCTTTACTCATACTTGGGCAAAATTACTATTTTGCCCCTATACTTTCTCATATTTGCACTTTTGCCCCAAGGCTCGTAAAATAATTTTCATTCAACTTTCTTAGACTACAAGCTTAGCTGATTCATTTTCTCTACTATAGCCATTATCAATTCTCATTATTTCTAATCGGTATGACTAATTTCAAAACTTTTACAAACTAGTCCAAACTATCATATTTCATGAAATTCATTAAGGAAAAGATGTTTATCTAACATCAAACTCTCATATTCTTCCATAAAACATCATTTAACAAGCAAGTCATTCATAGATGAATTTTTGAACATGCATCTTAGCTTATTTTATAGCTAAAAATAGCTAATTCATAATGCGATGACTTTAAAAACACGAAGAATATTAAAAACGGGGCTAAGATGAACTTACTAGCAAGCTTGAAAAAAATGAAGAACCCTAGCTATGGAGTCTTCAAATTTTCGGCAAGGGAAGGAAGAAGATGAATGAAATTTTATCATCTTTTTCCTATTTTAATCACTTATTAGACAAATGACCAAAATGCCCTTCTCTTTAAAAATTTCTATTTTACTAACTCATGTCCATTTTTGTCCAAAATTTATAATTTGGGAAAATTTCTATTTAAGGACTCATAATTAATATTCTAAAGCTATTTCATACAAAAAGCTTCTAGAAACTCATATTTTGCAACTTTTGCAATTTAGTCCTTTTTGACCATTCAACTTCAATTTAGCAAAATTGCTTCATGAAACTTTCACACTAACATGCAAACATGGCATGAACCTTAAAAACTCATAAATTCACCTCGGATTCGTGGTCTCGCACCACTATTCTGACTAGGCCCTAAATCGGGCTGTTACAATTCTTCCCCCTTAGGGATTTTCGTCCTCGAAAATCTTACCGATGAGAAGGTTTGGATCTTTGGTTTCTCATACTCTCTTACGGTTCCCATGTGGCTTCTTCTATTCCATGTCTTTGCCACAATACTTTCACTAAGGCAATACTTTTCTTTCTTAGCTGCTTCACTTCCCGAGCTAATATCTTGACTGGTTCTTCACCTTAAGTCATGTCGGGATGAATCTCTACCTCTGACTGGGGAATTACATGCGAAGGGTCTGATCGGTAGCGTCTTAACATTTACACGTGAAACACATCATGTATCTTTTCTAACTCTGATGGCAAAGCCAATCTGTAAGCTACAAGCCCAACTTTCTCAGTAATCTCATACGGTCCAATAAAATGTGGACTCAACTTGCCTTTTCGGCCAAATCTGAGAACTTTTCTCCAAGGTGACACTTTCAAGAAAACTTTATCTCCAACTTGATACTCTATCTCTTTTCTTTTTAAATTCGAGTAGGATTTATATCTGTCTGAATCAGCTTTTAAGCACTCTCGTATCACTCTTACTTTCTCTTCAGCTTCTCTAACCAAATCAACCCCGTGAATTTGGTTTTCTTTGAGTTCAGTCCAAAATAAAGGCGTTATGCACTTACGCCCATATAAAGCCTCATAAGGCGCCATCCTCAAGATCGATTGAAAACTATTATTGTAGGCAAATTCTACCAATGGGAGAAACTTTTCCCAATTGCCTCGGAACTCTAGAACACAACACCGAAGCATATCCTCTAGTACTTGTATTAACCTCTCTGACTGGCCGTTAGTTTGAGGGTGAAAGGCCGTATTAAATTTCAACTTTGTACCTAAGGCCTCTTGCAACTTCTTCCAAAATCTGGATGTGAATCTCGGATCTCTATCCGATATGATTGACACAGGAACTCCGTGAAGTCTTACTATTTCTGAAACGTACAAGTCTGCCAACTTGTCAAGTGAGTAATCCACTCGTACAGGTATAAAATGAGATGATTTAGTGAGTCTGTCAATTACAACCCATACAACATCTTTCTTACTCGGTGATAACGGTAAACCGGTCACAAAATCCATAGTGATGCGGTCCCATTTCCACTCGAGTATCATAATTAGTTGAAGCAAACCCGAAGGTACTTGGTGTTCAGCTTTTACTTGCTGACAAATCATACATTTGGAAACAAATTCCGAAATGTCTCTCTTCATTTTTGGCCACCAATACTGTTGCTTCAAATCATTATACATTTTAGTACTACCCGGATGTACAGACAAACACCCGTTATGGGCCTCATGCAAAATTCTCTGAATAAGCTCCTCTTTTCTCGGTACACAAATTCTACCTTTAAACATCAAATATCCTCCAGAATTAATCCAAAAGTCGGATTCAACATCTGACTCGCACTGAGCTCTTTTGACTTGTAATTCGCTATCTTCTTTCTGAGCCTCAGAAATCTCTTGGAGGAATCTTGGTCTAGCTCTCAACTCAGCTATAATGGAACCATCATCGGATAAAATTATACGTGAATTCATTGCTCTTAATGCAAATAAGGACTTTCTGCGTAAAGCATCAGCAACAACATTTGCCTTTCCTGGATGGTAGTCAATGACTAACTCATAGTCTTTTATCAACTCTAACCATCTCCTTTGCCTTAAATTAAACTCTTTCTGCAACATCAAGTACTTCAGACTTTTGTGATCGGTGAAGATCCGACATCTCTCACCATATAGATGATGTCTCCATATCTTCAATGCGAAGACTATGGCAGCTAATTCTAGGTCGTGCGTCGGATAATTCTTCTCATGAGGCTTTAACTGTCTTGAGGCATAAGCAATCAATTTGCCTTCTTGCATAAGTACACAGCCTAATCCATTTAAGGATGCATCGCTATAAACTATGAACTCTTTCTCCGTCTCAGGTTGTACTAAAACTGGAGCTTCTGTCAATAATGCTTTCAATTTTTCGAAACTTTGTTGGCATATTTTACATCACTCGAACTTCACATTTTTACGTAACAACTTCGTCATCGGGGTTGCAATCATGGAGAACCCCTTGACAAATCGTCTATAATAGCCGGCTAGGCCTAGGAAACTTCTAACCTCAGAGATATTCCTTGGTGGTTTCCAATCCGTAATAGCCAAGATCTTACTTGGGTCTACTCGAACCCCTTCTCCTAAGACAATATGCCCTAGAAATCCTACTTCATTGAGCCAAAACTCACTTTTATCGAACTTGGCATATAAGCGATTTTCTCGAAGAATCAGAAACTATCCGTAGGTGCTCAGCATGCTAATTCTCATCTCGGGAATAAATCAGTATGTCGTCAATAAAAAAAACTACAAACTTGTCGAGGTATGGTCTGAAGATGCGGTTCATTAAGTCCATGAATACCGCAGGAGCATTGGTCAAACCAAAAGGCATGACTAAAAATTCATAATGCCCATACCTTGTTCGAAAAGCAGTCTTGGATACATCTGACTCCTTTACTCTTAACTGGTAATACCCCAATCTCAAGTCTATCTTAGAGAACACGGTGGCTCCTTTCAATTGATCGAACAAATCATCGATCCTTGGTAATGGATACTTGTTCTTTACTGTCACTTTATTAAGCTGACGGTAATCTATGCATAATCTCATAGTGCCATCCTTCTTTTTCACGAATAAAACTGGAGCACCCTAGGGAGAACAACTTGACCTTGCAAAGCCTTTGTCTGTTAACTCTTGCAACTGTATCTTCAACTCTTTCAACTCCGTTGGAGCCATTCTGTAAGGAGTAATAGATATTGGTACGATGCTGGGAGCTAGCTCAATGCTAAACTCAACTTCTACGATTGGAGGTAATCCGGTAATTCTTGGGAAAAACATCCATGTGCTCACATACTATCGGTACGGACTTAATCTTTAACTCTGTTTCTTTATCATTCATCACAAAGGCCAAATATGCCTCATACCCCTTTCTTATAAATCTCTGTGCCGTCATATGAGAAATCAATACCGATAATCCACTTTGTTCATCTGATTCTATATGGAGAATATCCCCATTCTCACATCTCATTTCAATGTACTTTTTCGCACAATTTACTATTACATCATGGGTTGTCAACCAGTCCATACCAAGAATGATGTCAAACTCATCAAATGGTAATAACATAAGGTTTGCTTTAAAATAGTGACCTTTAATCATTAACGGACAATATTTACATACTTCATCAATTAACACACTCTTGCCTAAAGGATTAGACACTTTAATCACAAATTTCAGAGACTCTGCATGCTCATATCGAGATATTAATTTGAGGCAAATGTAAGAGTGTGTGGATCGGGATCTATTAAAGCAATAACTTTGATATCATAAAGAGAAAAGGTACCCGTGATAACATCATGGGAAGATGCCTCTTCGCGAGCGCGAATGGTATAAGTCCGTGTAGGCGCCCTACCCTCGGGTCTCGCGGCCTGCTTTCTAGGGTTACCTCTTCCTCTTGCCCCACTTCCTGGGTTTCTCTATGGTCTTCCTCTGACCATACTCCCGGATCTCGGGTTTTGAGCTCTCTCTTCTTTCACTGTCTCTGGACAATCCTTTATGTAGTGGTCTTGGGAACCACATCTAAAACATGCATTTTCATGCGCTCGGCATTCTCCAAGATGATGTACGCACACATGTGGGCATTGAGTCTTTCAGATTGAAAGTTCCCACACTAGCGATCAAGTAGTCTGTGCTTTATTTCCCGAATACTGTTTACTCTTGTCTTTCTTTGAAAACCCAATGGAAGTAGCCGATTGGGTAGGTAAATCTCTTGACTTATTTGATGAGGATTGGAATGACTTATTCCACTGTCTCTTTCTAGAGTCACGAGACTCAATTTCAGACTTTCTCTTCTCTTTTACTAGCTCTTCGGCTTTACAAGCCCTCTCCACTAGCACAACAAATTCTTTCAATTCTAGGATAGCAACAAACAGTTTGATGTCCTCATTTAGCCCATCTTCAAATCTTTTGCTCATGATGGCCTCGGTGGACACGCATTCTCGAGCGTATTTTTTGAGTCGCACAAACTCACGCTCATAATCGGTCACCGACATCTTGCCTTGCTTTAACTCTAAAAATTCTTTTCTTTTCTGATTTACAAATCTTTGACAGATATACTTTTTATTGAACTCTTCTTGGAAGAATTCCCATATGATCTTCTCCCTTGGTACCACTGATACAAGGGTGTTCCACCATTGATAGGAGAATCTCTTAAAAGGAGACTACACACTTTATGCTTTCTCGGTGTGCATGATAACTCATTAAATACCTCGATGGTATTTTCTAACCAAAACTCGACTTTTTCCGGATCATCTTCTCTTTTCGCTCGAAATTCTTCTGCCCCATGTTTCCTGATCCTATCAACTGGAGATTTGTCTCCTCTTACCACCTCTACTACTTGAGGGGCTACTGGAATAGGTTGTGGAACAGGTGGGGGTGGAGGGGGTTGTACATTTGGGTTCATACGAACGAACTTTGAATACCACGTATTCATCATATGGAGGAAGGCTTCTCTAGCCCCTTCTCCTCCGTCTTGACTCACCGTAGTGGGTTTATTCTCATTCTCGTTCGGCACCGTCCCTTCAGTGAGAGCCGGTGCGTTACTTTCTACATCGTCTGCCACAACTCTTTCGGGATCCATTAACTAAATGTATAAACATAATTTAAGTCATCAGGAGTCGTCATACTATCATTATAAAAACATTCTCACGTATGGCATGTATAGCTAGACTCGCGTTCATGCTACGTTAGTCCTAGAACTGACTAAACCGTAGCTCTGATACCACAAAATGTAACACCCCATACCCGAGTTCGAGGCTGAGACCGGATACGAGAAGTTACTATGCTTGAACTTGCTTAATCAAGTACTGACGGGCTATAAAATTTCGTTCCGAATTAAGAACTTATCTTTCTAAATCAACTTGTACTTTTTATGGGCCTACGAGCCCTTAAACTCAAGTCCGTAAACTTTCGAAACTTAATCGAAAACTTTTCATTGAAACAGGGGTCACATGCCCATGTGAGTTGGGACACGCCCGTGTAAACCTAAGAAACGCCCATGTCTCCTAACCGTGCTTAAAACTCGAGCTTACTGCCAAACTTCACACGGCCATGGCACGCCCGTGGTCCTGGCCCGTGTGAAAAACCTTAACATTCTGACTTATAACACACGGCCATGGCATGCCCGTGGACTTAGACCGTGTACCACAACTTGATATTCTGACTTAAGGTGCAATGGTGTAGGGTACACACGGCTTAGACACACGCCCGTGTGTCCGATCTTGTGGGCACTTAGAGGCTATTTACCAAGCCAATTGCCACCCTGAAATCAAGAGCAAATTCATACTATCTCAACAACTCAAATCACTACAACTTTAATGAACAATATAACATGCTCTATTGATATCAATAACATACATACTTAGTCAATCTTGGCCAATCATTTAGCCATTTACAAAAGAATAATAATAAACTTGATAGCCCATGCTTTGGCCCTTTCTATGACATATACTCAAAATGAAATGTTTCCTATACATGCCATACTTAATAAAAACAACTTGGCTATACCAAAATAGCGGTTGATAGTGTTATTCGAGCTCCGACTTCAACAATCCACAAGTTAGCTTGGCAGGACTACATAGAAAGAAATAATAAAAGACGTAAGCATTTAGCTTAGTAAGTTTGCATAATGCACATAGCAACATACTTGTTTAATATAAACCATTTGATATAAACAATGGCATCATAAATTTCAGCTATAAAGCTTACTTACTCATACTTGATTCTTACATATCTCATGAAACTTACTAGTCTCATACTTGAGAGGTAAACAAGGTACTTGTATCACTTGATCACATTGATCAGCATACTTTAACATAATAATCATAATCTCTGATTCATCATTCATAACATGAATAATACTCATTTTTACTAGATAATAACTTTGCTTACTTAGCTTTCTTGTTATCTCATTTGAGCTTAGCTCGTTTGCCAGATGAATTTATATGAATAACCGAGGATACTAAATCTCATCTAAATTACGAGGCCATGACTTAACATGGACTTATACGAAGTCTTTCTTGTTCTCACCAATGCCATGCCTTAACTTGGACTTATATGGGATCTCTTTCTCTTGATAACTTTTCAATGCCAAGCTTGCCTTGGTCTTACATGATAACTTGTTCAATGCCAAGCTTGCCTTGGACTTACATGATAACTTGTTCAATGCCAAGCTTGCCTTGGACTTACATGATAACTTACTCAATGCCAAGCTTGCCTTGGACTTACATGATATCTTATTCAATGCCAAGCTTGCCTTGGACTTACATGATAACTTACTCAATGCCAAGCTTGCCTTGGACTTACATGATATCTTATTCAATGCCAAGCTTGCCTTGGACTTACATGATAACTTACTCAATGCCAAGCTTGCCTTGGACTTACATGATATCTTATTCAATGCCAAGCTTGCCTTGGACTTACATGATATCTTGCTTGCTTGCCAATGCCATTCCTCGGCTTGGTCTTATACGGACTTTCTTGTTTCATGTGGTAGATCGAGTATCCTAAGTTATTCAACTTCAATCGGGGCTTTCTCATGTTTGATCTTATTAATTTCTTTGTTTAACATAACATTAAACATTTTTCGTAATAACACTGTACATTATACTAAGCAATTCAATGATAAAAATCATAAAGCTTAGAAATCATACAAACTTACCTCAATATACAAAATGTAGCTAGGTATGCAATTTAGTCCTCGACCTTGTTCTTGCCTCGGTTTCGATCCGGGCTCCGTTTTTCTTGATCTATAGTCATAAATAGATCATTTAATATTCACATTGACTAAATTGACCCTTTACTCATACTTGGGAAAAATTACTATTTTGCCCTTATACTTTCTCATATTTGCACTTTTGCCCCAAGGCTCGTAAAATAATTTTCATTCAACTTTCTTAGACTACAAGCTTAGCTGATTCATTTTCTCTACTATAGCCATTATCAATTCTCATTATTTCTAATAGGTATGACTAATTTCAAAAATTTTACAAACTAGTCCATACTATCATATTTCATGAAATTCATTAAGGAAAAGATGTTTATCTAACATCAAACTCTCATAATCTTCCATAAAACATCATTTAACAAGCATGTCATTCATAGATGAATTTTTGAACATGCATCTTAGCTTATTTTATAGCTAAAAATAGCTAATTCATAATACGAGGACTTCAAAAACACGAAGAATAATAAAAACGGGGCTAAGATGAACTTACTAGCAAGCTTGAAAAAAAATGAAGAACCCTAGCTATGGAGTCTTCAAATTTTCGGCAAGGGAAGGAAGTAGATGAATGAAATTTTATCATCTTTTTCCTATTTTAATCACTTATTAGACAAATGACCAAAATGCCCTTCTCTTTAAAAATTTCTATTTTACTAACTCATGTCCATTTTTGTCCAAAATTTATAATTTGGGCCAATTGCTATTTAAGGACTCATAATTAATATTCTAAAGCTATTTCATAAAAAAAACTTCTAGAAACTTATATTTTGCAACTTTTGCAATTTAGTCCTTTTTGACCATTCAACTTCAATTTAGCAAAATTGCTTCATGAAACTTTCACACTAACATGCAAACATGGAATGAACCTTAAAAACTCATAAATTCACCTCGGATTTGTGGTCTCGCACCACTATTTCGACTAGGCCCTAAATCGGGCAGTTACAATTCTCAAGTCAGGTACATTCCCACGCCCGTGTACCTTGGGCGTGTTGATTCACACGGCCGCCTCGTACGGCCGTGTTTTGTATCGTATCGTTTCTCCCACACCCATTTTACAGATTGCCACGCCCGTTGGTGATAAGTCAGTGTCATCCACAGTCGCGTCGCACGGCTGTGGCATTTTGTCGGTGCCCGTGGGGTGGTGGTTGGAGTCCGTGACTTGAAGATTTGATTCTTTCTAACTTGTACCTCTCCTGCCATTTTCAGTACGGAGATTCTGTACCTCCACACAGCCACGGCCACGGCCGTGTGCAAGGTCGTGTGGGCTGGAAATCTGCACTTTTGGTTAGTTTAAAACTAGGTTTTTAAGACTAAGATAAGAGAAGAAAATAAAATGAAAACAAATACGAAAGTAATTAGGGTTAGTGCTCGGGTTGCCTCCCGAGAAGCACTCATTTAAAGTCTTAAGCTAGACTTTCCTCGTATTTGCAACAAATCAGGGTGGTTTAAAAATTTGAATATCTTCCCTCATGCTATCAGTTCTATTTCCTTGATAAAGTTTAAGTCGAGAAGCGTTTATATTGAAAGTACCAAAAATAAGATTACTTACCTCGACTGTTTCGTATGGGAAAACACTGGTTACCCTAAACGATATTTCTTTGTTTGTGTTAGGGCCGGGAGGAGATGTTCGAGGGTCTGTTTTTTCTATCAATACCTGATCTCCGATTTTGAACTTGTTTGCTTCGTGGAGTGGCTCTGGTTCTGCTTTGTGTATTCCTAATTTTTCCTTGAAATGTGTAACACCCCAAACCCGGTCAATACGTTACGACCAAATCTTGTATGTTATAGAAAAGATAGTTTCGAAATTCTTTTAACGGAGCATCGTAATTTGAGAAAAACTTTTCGTTTAGTGATTCCCTTTTAAGGTTAATTTAAAGATTCTGTTCGAGAATATCTTACCAACTTCTTATTAAAATAACTAAGAGTTGGAAACGAGTTTATTTTGTAAAAGCCAATCTTAGGGAAATTTCTGAAATGTGACATTTGAAAACCATGTAGCGGTTTCAATAAAATCTCCAAATTAATTAGCCATTCGTATGTCATCTTTTGTTAACACCATTTTAGGAAAATATTGATTTATGTTTCTATTTTAGAAAAAAAAAACCCATGTCCGATAAGTCATAAAAAGTGTGATAACAGTGTAAATACAAATCCCAAATTTAGAGTTATAGTGGCCTTATTACATAATTAAAATCCCAAAATTTAATAGTAATATTAAATAAGAACTAAAAGTTTACGTGGAAAACAATGCATGGCCACCTCGAAGTCCGCCTTGGCTCCCAAAATCGTAATCTACGGATTACCTGCAAAATTAACCAGAGGGGTGAGTCATCGAGACTCAGTGTGTGAAACCCCTTTTAACGCAATCTGGGCTCTAAGCCCACAGATGCACATTAAGCCTTAGCCCACACAATACAGCATATTAAACATGTATGCAATGTAGCCCAACCCAACCTAGTTTTCCATCCTCTAGGTCTCCTGAATCAGCCAAACACCCGTGGCGTTTTGCCACCATGGTTCTAGACCACCGTGGTCCCAGACCACTCGTGACAAAGTCACATGATATATAATCGTGGGGCCAACCCACCGTGGTTCTAGACCACCGTGACGATCTCTGAATAATATACGTGGGGCCAACCCACTGTGGTCTCAGACCACTGAGACAAGTCACTGATATATGTATACGTGGGTTCAAACCACCGTGGTCCTAGACCACATCAGTCATTGAATAAATACATGGGGCTAGCCCACCGTGGTTCCAGACCACCGTGACAGAGTCACATAATCACACTTCCCCTTTTTAATCATTTCCCACAAGCCCATGCAACATATTGTCATACTGTGATGAATGCAACATACTTTTACTGTATAACATATAATTAATTGAAACATACAATAATCTGTAAGTGACATAATAGCGAAACTTACCCGGTGTCTCCAACCTTACCCACAAGGGTATCTCGACTATCTAAACAGTCGTTTCGGCTTTCAGCCAACACAAACATTAACATAGATTAATAAGGTGAAGTGTGAGTGTTACACACCTGATTACGCGTAAAACTAGACTCTCTACGTCGACGCTCTCACTAGCAGAGATAACAGCGATTTGTCTATCCCAAGCAGACGTTGGCTCTCTACCACAGCCCGGTGAAAAGTCTTGAACCGCCGACACTGCACGTCTTTTAAACTTAGGGGCAGAGGCTACTAGTCCACTCCCCTCCTTAGTTTGACTGGCACTTGTATCCATGACGAGATTTGATCAGTACTCAGAGTGAAACATCGCTTATCTAACAAGAGAATCGATTAAGGCAGACCACAACCAATAAGGGGTATAACAGCCAAGAATTGAAAACAAGTGACCTTTACCTTGGTAAATGATAAACTACACAATCACTGATTCACCCCCGAATCAGAGGTGAATCGTGAGAGAAGCAAAGATTCGGCCTAACAGTCAAGAATAGGCCTTGAACATTCGGCTTAAAAGAAGTCTTTAAAGAAGATAATAAGGTATTGCACGAAGTTACCTTGTGTTGAAACGGATGGTGAAAAGCCAAAGCAGATTCGGCAGGAAAGTAACCCTTCACACCTTAGGCTACTCAAACAACATGGATTCAAGATGAAAAGAAGAAACAAAGATTCGGTTAGTGAAGATGGAGATAGAGGAGTTTAGAGAAGAAAAGAGAAAGAAATCGAAAGAAACAGAAGGAGAGGGAGATTCGACTCTTGGGACAAGAGAGAAAAGAAACATACCTTCAACAGTCCAGAAGCAGGGTGAAATTGATTCACTTGGAATTAAAAGGACTATTCAGTGGAACAAATGCAAGGTTTCGGCTAAAGAATAAGAAGTAGAGGAGAAGAGAGTTTCGGCCAAGAGAAACAAAGAAAGAAAAATAAAAGAAGAAATGCCCGAATGGTGACCACTTTCGGCTAGAGTCAAAAGGGCAAAAGAGATGAATAGCAACAAAGACAATTTCGGCACAGAGAAAATAGGCAAACGAAAGAGAGAAAAAGAGAGCTCAAGAAGGCTTGCAAAAATCGGTACTCACTTCCCCTTAATGACCGAATATGCACCAAAAGGAATGAGAGAAATGCCTAAGACCTATGGAATTTTTGGCACACTCACCTCTCCTAGCACTAAACCAAAATTTTCCCCTCTTCAAGCTCCCCACATTCGGCCAACACCTCCACCAACACCAAATCCCTTGATTTGCTCCTACTTTCACTCTCCAACACCCATTTGAATTAGTTTGACCAATTCAAACTCCACCAACTCCTCATGTTCACTCATTTCAAATGCTTTGACTCCTTCAACAACCACCAAGGAGAGTCTCAGCCGAAAGCCAACACTCCACCACCTTGAGCATAAAAATAAAGCACCACTTGCTGTAGAGGAGACTCGAACTCCTTCCCTCCTACTGCTCCCTTGTGACGCCACGCCCTTGCACCTTAAATGGCGTCACTTGCCACTCTACCACACTCCTCTTTGTGCAAACAACTACAAGCAATTACACATAAGACCTGCCTCAGCTAGCTCTCCCCTCCAGAGTGCCCAACAAGCAAAATTTTCTAAAGTTCTGGCTCGAACCCGAGCCTCCCTAGGACCCCCAAACATACCAAAATAACATGCTAAACAAACCAAACACCTCAATTAGCATAAAATGCTGAACCCCTAATTCTAGGATGTTACAAAATGCGTCTTCCACTCGTCTAGATCATCGATCTGAATCCCTTATTCTTCGTGTGTTATTTCTTTGTTGGCACATGGTATAGAATCAAGTTGAGTTGTATTCTTTCCTGGTGTTTCCTGAAAAGAAGGGTTAACTGAATGGTTATCAAAAGAATTTGTTTTCTCACCTGGATTACTCGATGCTCTAGCCGAGTCGAGAGCTTGGAGAGTGACTGTCTCATTACCTACACGAAGTATTAGTTCTCATGCATCAATGTCGATTTTAGTTCTAGCAGTTGCTAAGAATGGTCTTCCTAAAATTAAGGGAATCGAATTATCCTCATCCATGTCTAAGACAACAAAATCTACTGGGAAAATGAATTTATCAATTTTTACAAGAACATCTTCAATAATACCCCTAGGAATTCTAATAGTTTTATCAGCTAGTTGAATGCTCATCCTAGTTTGTTTGGGTTTCCCTAGACCTAGTTGTTTAAAAAAATTATAAGGCATGACATTTATGCTTGCCCCTAAATCAGCTAACGCATTATCAATAGGTAAACTACCAATTAAACATGGAATCGTAAAACTCCCTGGATCTTTTAATTTCTGTAGTAGTTTATTTTGCAAGATTGCCGAGCACATTGCATTTAGTTCCACGTGTGATGCCTCGTCTATCCTTAGTTTGTTCGTCAAAAGCTCTTTTAAAAATTTTCTAGAATCTGGCATCTGTGAAAGAGCTTAAACTAACGGTAAGTTAATATGTAATTTCTTTAAAAGTTTAAGAAACTTACCGAACTGTTCCTCTGTGTCGTCTCTCCTTAATGCTTTAGGATATGGTATGCGAGGTTGGTACTCTTCGATTACCGGTTTTGGCTTATTATTACTTACCTCAACCTTACCTTCTTTAACCACATTCTCTTACTTTGAATTGGGCTCGTCTAACCCTTCACTTTCTTGAGCTGATATGGCTTGGATTTGCTCCTTTGGGTTAATCTCAGTGTTGCTTGGTAGATTCCCTTGTGGTCGTTCGGAAATTATCTCTGTGAGTTGTCCAACTGTGTTAGTAAGTTGTCCAACTATCTTAGTGAGTTCCCCAACTTGGCTCTCGATCACTTTAATTGATGCCTGTTGATTCTTGAGGGTGGTCTTAGTGTCTTGGAGACGGTTATCTGTAGCTGCCATGAATTTTGTCAGCATCTCTTCAAGGTTCGGCTTCTTCTCCTGTGGATAGGGCTGATTTTGGAAATTTCTAGAAGGTTGTTGTCTTTGAATTCCTTGATTTCCTTGACCTCCCCATGAAAAGTTTGGGTGGTTCCTCCAACCTGGATTATAAGTATTGCTATAAGAGTTATTATTAGATCTGAAATTATTACCTATATAGTTCATTTGTTCGCTTTCGTGCCGGTTGGTAGGGTGGGTACTCAGGATTCGCATGATTCCACTTTGCGCGCCCAGACCGCATTCATTGGATCTACCTGCAAAGAGCACAAACTATCAAGCTTTTTATTCATCATTTCTACCTGTGTTGATAGTATGGTTACTGCGTCGAGGTTGAAAACTCCGGCTGATTTTGTTAATTTTGTCCTTGTAACCTGCCACTGATAGTTATTCAGTGACATCTCTTCAATAAACTCATAGGCTGCTTCATGAGTTCTCGTTGTTGAGGTTCCACCCGGCGGCTGAATCAATTAGTTGCCTCGTTGAGGGGTTTACACCGTTATAGAAAGTTTGGACTTGGAGCCACAAGGGTAAACCATGGTGCAGACACCTTCTCAAGAGATCCTTGTATCTCTCCCATGCGTCGTATAATGTCTCTAAATCCATCTGCACAAAAGAAGAGATGTCATTCCGTAATTTGGCCGTTTTGGCCTGTGGGAAATATTTTAATAAAAAACTTTTCGGTCATTTGATCCCATGTAGTGATTGACCCTCTTGGTAATGAGTTTAACCACTATTTAGCTTTATTCTTTAATGAAAAGGGAAATAACTGAAGACGGATGGCATCATCAGAAACGCCATTTATTTTGAAGGTATCACAGAACTCTAAAAAATTAGCTATATGAGTATTTGGGTCTTCGTGTGGTAAACCATCAAATTGAACAAATTGTTGAATCATCTGTATAGTGTTAGGTTTTAATTCAAAATTATTAGCAGCTATAGCAGGCCTAACAATACTTGATTCTGCTCCTGTTAAATGAGGTTTAGCATAATCATACATAGTACGCGGAGCATTATTTTCTGCCACATCTTGGGGTGGTGAATTATTCTCGTCCATCCCTTCAGTAGGATTGGATCTGCCTTCTCGCTCTTTTTCTGTGTAATTTAGGGCTCGCCTAATTTCTCTGTGATTCCTGCGAGCGGTAGCTTCAATATCACTAACGTATACTAGTGGTCCTCTCGGGTTCCTTCTAGTCATAAACTAGAGGTACCTGCTAGGAAAAGAAAGAAAGAAAAAATTTAGCAAAGTTAAAAACAAAATAAAAAAATAACAATAAAATTGCGAAAAATATTGGCTAAAGTAATAAAAATAGAGCTTTCTTAATATTTTAGTTCCCCGGCAACGGTGCCAAAAACTTGATCGTTGTTTTCGCGATGTCAAAGTCTTAAAATTTATAAAAAGAATGATCGAACCTGGAAACTAACTATGACAATGATTTGAGGCAAGCGCACCTATCGAACAGTAGGATAGCTTAGGCAAGACCGGATTGTCGAACCCAAAGGAACCAAAAGTACTAATACTAACTTTCTTTTTATTATCTAGCCTAAAATAAGTGAAGTTGTTATTTAATCTAAATTTAACTAACTACTAAGCTAAAGACGCAAAGACAAAAAGAATGAATTGGGGAAATCTTTGTTGGAAAAACTCGGTTGATTAAGACGATACCCATAGGAAGAATCCACCTAGACTTCACTTGTTATCTAACTCGAACAGCACGATTTATTCACTTGACTTGATCCGTAAGACTCCTAATGTATATTAAACCCTCTCTCGAAGCGAATAACGTCTAAACCTAGGTTGATTAATTGAAATCTCTTTTTAATTAAAACCCCTAGAATTGCATTAACTTGATCTATGGACTCTCATATTAAGTTTCACCTTAATCCGGCAAAATCTCGTCACCCTATCTCTAGGCGCACGATCAACTCCGCTTAATTATGCTAGATCTACTCTAAGCGAGGATTTTTGCTCCTCCACCTAAGCACATCAAACTTGAATCAATATCCCGAAATATTAACACAAGAATTAAGAACACATAATTAAGAACAAATCAAGTATTTATCATATAGTTCAAAGAAACGATAACAAGATTCATCTAAGTTTCATCCCCTTGTGTATCTGAAGGGTTTAGTTCATAATAATAAAAGAAAACATCTTAGAAGAAAGGATAAAACAAAACATAAGAAATCCCTAAAACCCCTTGAAGGAATTGAAGGAAAGATCCGCCGTCTTGAGTAGAATTCCGGCTTCTTGAGATGGATCAACTGGCTATCTTCGAGTGTTTCCCACAAATCTGACCTTTTTGGCTCGGCTCTTTGGCCTAGCTCACCGCCCTTCTCTAGGTTATACTTAAGGTGTTTATATAAGCTTTTGAAATACGTTTCTTTGCCCCTAAGTATCCTTTTCCGAGTGAAATTACTCTTCTCCACGGCAGGGACACGACCATGGCACACGCCCGTGTGAATCGTCTTTAGGCCGTGTTCGGACTTTTAATGAGGTGACACGCCCGTGTAAATCGTGATCAGGCCGTGTTCTAGTCTATCAAGGAGACACGGCCGTGTTGGCTCAAGTCCAGGCCGTGTCGATTTTTAGTTTGGCCCAATTTAGTCCGTTTTAAGCCCGTTTTCCGTTCTTTCCATTCCCGGTGCTTTCCTGAGTATAAAACATGAAAAGAAAAGATTAAGAGCACCTTTTTACATAAATCAAGGGATAAATTATCCAAAAGTATGCTAAATGTGGGATTAAAATATGTTACTTTTACGGTTTATCAGGGAGTCTGAAGATGTTATGAGAGAGCAATATCCAAACCTATTCACTAGTAAGATTTTCGGGGACGAAAATCCCTAAGGGGGAGAGTTGTAACAGCCCGGTTTAGACCCTAGTCGGAATAGTGGTTTTGGGACCACAAATCCAAGGTCAGAAAAATATTTTAATATTATTTTTTGGTGTTTATAATATGTGATTGAGCATGTGTGAAAGTTCTGTGTGAAAATTTTATCGATTATGTGTTTAATTAGCAAAAAGGACTTAATCGCATAAAATGAAAAAGCTGAGTGCTGATTGTTAAAGTGTCTATTTGGCATGGCTTATTAAGTGAGGAGTCCTTATGTTGTTATTAAACCATTAATAGATTTGATGGACATAAATAGGCATAAAATTGTTGATTAAATGGTTTAATAACCAAGGGTAAAAAGGTAAACTATGTATTAAGTTAATATTAAATAAAACAAAACATTAAATTAGTGGCATTTCATGTCCATCTTTCTGAAATTGCTAAGGAAAAAGAAAGAAAAAGAGTTTAAGGGTTTTAGGACTTGCATAGCTCAATCAATGTGTGTTTTTAACTCAGTTTTTGATGATTTTTATGTTTTTGTGATTGTTGCTTAATGTTTTATCAAACCCATGCTTAAATTTTAGAAATTTATGGTGATTTTGAGATATGCCATTGATGAATATGTGAGCTTTGTGTTGTTAGTTGGTGGAATATGAAAGCTTAGTGTTGGGTTAACATAGTTTGTATTTGGATTTTTGGTGAAATTGAGTAATTTGAGCTAAATTGTGAAAATGAAAAATTGGAGGACTAAAACGTGAAATAAATGAAATATAAGGGCTTGTATGAGTATAAGGATAATTCGGCCTAAGCATGTTATAATGAAATTATGTGTATTTTTTTATTTTATGAATTAGGGACTAAAGTGTTGAAATGTGAAAATAAGAGGGCTATTTTGTAAAATGCCCTAAATATGTGTGTTTGGACTAAATTGAATGAATTGGTGATTGAATGAGTTAAATTTGAATATGTATAGACCAAGAAAGGAGAGATTCGGATTGAGATCGAGGCAATGACAAAGTACTCGGTTGATCGGCTAGTTTCCATATTTCGATGTCTGAGGTAAGTTCGGATATAATCCGTGTTCCTAAATTATGTTTAAATGCTATGGAATGAATAGTTATGTGATTTGGGATTAGTAATTCTATGTGTGGAATCGAGATAGGTGGAACTAAGTGTACGTATTTGGAAATGAGACCGGGATTATTAGCACTGTGTGTACGAAATAATAGAAGCTTCGGCTTTTTAATTGGCACTGTGTGTGCGATACCGAATTAAGTTCTGTTTTACATTATGGCACTAAGTGTGCGATGTTAATTAAGCTTTGACTATGAAATGGGGCACTAAGTGTGATATCAAATTGAAGAGATAGTGAACATTGAATAAATTATGGTATTGAGCATTGAATAGCAAGAACATTTGTTAACTAAGTGTTGGCAAAGGTATGCTTCGAACCTATGTGGTTGATGATAATGTTTATGGTTAAATAGAAGAATGTATGAGTATATGGTTGAGTATGATAATGTTTTTAGTTGTGGATCTATCTAAGTGATGATTTATTTATGTATTGATATGGTATTTTTGAGTAATATGTATTATATTTCGAACTTACTAAGCTTTAGAGCTTACTGTGTGATGTGTTTCTTTGTTTTACAGTGTCAGTAAAACTAGCTCGGATCCGGGGATCATCAGTGACTTAATCACACTATCGGCTATCTATTTCGGTACTTTTGAAAGATGTACATATTTGGTATATGGCATGTATAGGCTAGTAGATATGGTGTATTTTGAGATGTTGGACCTTGCCATGTGAAATGGCTTGGAAGTTAGATGATTTTGGTTATTATGTGTGAGCTATGTAAATAATGAATGTGGTATGAAGTGGTGAGTGAAGAATATGGTTTGTTCATGCATAAATGATTGATGAAAATTGTGGTTTAAATGTGAATTGTGGTATGGTTTAAATGATGTTTGACCTATATGTTTTGGGATGTGAAATTAAGTGTCTTGGATGGACTTATTTGAGATGA
This sequence comes from Gossypium sturtianum, assembly GCA_025698515.1. NCBI lineage: Eukaryota > Viridiplantae > Streptophyta > Magnoliopsida > Malvales > Malvaceae > Gossypium > Gossypium sturtianum. The sequence goes on along the minus strand of CM046951.1, from coordinate 73,553,748 downwards.
TATTGAGTATGGAACTAGATGATATAGATGATGATTATTTGGTGCATATATTGGTATGTTTTTGTTTCCAATTGAGGTATAAATGCATGAGATTTGAAGCTTGTAGGTGATTTCAAAGTGTGGATGGTAATTTGGCCTTGAAAATGGCCTATAATTGCCCACACGGTTGAGCACACGGTCGTGTGGCTCGACCGTGTCTTTTGAGTTTGCAAATTGAAACAAGTCAGACTCGACCACGGGCTGGACACATGGGCGTGTGACTGGCCGTGTGGTGCAAGTCAGTGTCGACCACGGGTGAGGCACACGGGCGTGTCTCAGGCCGTGTGGACAAGTCAGTAGGTATGCCCTGTTTTGCCATGGCTTGGACACATAGACGTGCCTCACACGGCCTACCCACACAGGCATGTGACCTCTGTAACTTAGAAAAATGTTTGAATTTCAAAAATTTTTGTATGTGTTTGGTTTAGTCCCGACCCCTTTCTAACACGTGTTTAAGGTCACATTGACCTATTTAAGGGACTATATGAATGTAAAACATTATGTTTGGTTGTGATTTGTTATGAAATGTTCAGAAAAGATTAGTAATGCCTCTTAACCCTAATCCAGCGACGGTCACGGGTTAGGGGTGTTATAGGTATCATTACTAGCTGTAATAGTCCCAAAGGCACTTAATGTTCAGCTTTAACCTGTTTAAAAATCAAGCATCTCGACACAAATTCAGAAATGTCACGTTTCATGCCCGACCACCAGTACATTTGTTTCAGATCACTGTACATCTTAGTACTCCCCAGATGAACAGACAAGCAACCATTGTGTGCTTCGTGTAAAATTTTCTGAATAAGCTTGGAATTCCTCTGCACACAAACTCTACCTCGGAACAGAAAACAATCATCAGATCCAATCTGATACTCTGAATCAGTAGTCGACTCGCACTGTACTCTTTTAGCTTGCAATTCATTGTCACATTTCTGAGCTTCACAGATTTGCTAGAGAAACACCGATTTAGCTTTTAACTGAGCTAAAAATCGAACCATCATCAGATAATGTCAATCGAATACTCTCAAAGCGAACAAAGGTTTTCTACTCAGAGCATCCGTGAATACATTCGCTTTGTAATATCCCGGGTTAGGGGTTATTTTGTTGTTGCATGAAATTGCATGTGTCTAGTGTGCTGCGTGGCTATTTCTATGTTTTGGGGGCTTAATTGTGGTCTAGGGGTGTGCCTGAGTAGGTAGGAAAATTTTTGTTTTAGGCCTAAGTCAGGGGAGCTGTTGGAGCTGGGATATAAGAGTTTTAATTGGTGTTTTGTTGCACAAAAGAGGAGCTGGCAAGGTGGCAAGGCATGCGCTACTTGGGAGCTAGGTGTGGCGTCAATTGCATGAGGTGGAGGTCTTGTGTTCAAGCCGCAAAGACCTCACATTTTGGCATTCTTTTTGGACGGCATGAAGGGAGGAGTTGGTGGCAATTTGAACTCTGGTGATGACCTAGTCAAATGGCGGCTTGGTGGGTGGAGAGTGATTTGTGGAGTAGGACTTGGTCAAGGTGATTTGAATTGGTGGCTTGGAGTGTTTAGGGGGATTGTGGCCGAATTTTAGGGGAGAGTTTGGGGAATGGCCGGTTTGGTGAGTGCATGAGGGGGGTGTGCCGAAATGCACTTTTCATTTGGTGCATTTTCGGTCATATTGGGAAAAAGGAAGTTCATTTTTATCAAAGGGTAAGCCGATTCTTCTAAAGCATTTCTCTCATTTTCTTCACTCCTTCAAGCCGAAGTTCTAAGTGAGTTCTTCATACTTTCTTTTGCAAACCGAAAGCTCAATCTCTCTTTTGCCGAATTGTGTTGCCTTTTGAGTTGGTGGCCGAAAGTTCCCAACCATCTCCCTTTCTTTTATTCATTGGTTGAAACCGAAATTAGTAATCTTTCTTTCTCATATTTTCATTCTTCTACAACTCTTGTGCCGAATCCATATCTCCTCTTTAGCCAAAACTTCTAATTGTTCTTATCATTTCATTAAACCGAAACCTTATCATCTTGTTCCCTTAAACCTTCATTTTATTTTCTTTCTTTTCCTATACACTTAGCCGAAACTTTACCTATTTCTCATCTTCTCTCTTTGCACTCAAAGCCTAGAACATAGGTGTGTTAAACACTTTGGCCGAATCCTCTTTTCTTTGCTTAGTGTGTTAGCCGAATTTCCCTCTCTCCTAGTGGTGTTCATCTCGGCCGAATATCAACCCCTCCTTTCTTCACCTTTTCTTGCGTTCCCTTTTGTGAGTAAGGCCGAATCTCCATTCCCTTCTAGTGTGGTGTTGGCGAATTTTAGTTGGTGTTGGGATCTTTGAGTTGTGGTGGGAATCAAGGAGGCCTTTACTGTTAGAGACCGATTGGTAAGTTTGTGGTAAGTGGCTATGTTATTATCGGTTTATTTATTTAGTTCGATTAAGTCAAGGATGACAATGGTTTAACTGTTCTTCTTATTAGGTGGTGACCGATTGCCAAAGGGACCATTAGTTGGTTCGGGTTTGGTAGGAAACCAAACATTTGCAAGGTAAGGGTTATTTGATAAACCCTTTTTGGTTTAAATGGCTATGGCCGAATGGTCTAAGTGATTAACTCTTGTTGGCCGATTGTTATAGGAACAAGATAACCAGGGGGGCTTAGATCAGTTCGTGAGGTTTAAGGCTTTTGTTACCAGGTGTGTAAACTAACACACTGATACCTAGTAACGTTATTAATAAACCTGTTTGCCTATTAAAAACTATACCAGTATGACGGATAATTGGATACCCAAACGGGGTATGTGTACGTATCCGGGTAAGTCTAATTTATTACAAGTTCTATTATGGATACCTTGGGTATTATGATCTATGATATGTATGCTATGAGATGTAATGCTAGACATGTTGGCATGATATGCATGACTTGTATGATATGCATGATCACATGAGTTGGTATGTTGATGGGTGATATGAGTGGAGGGAGCAAAGTGATATTTTGTGCCGACGTGAGCACGTGTGTTTTGGTAACACACTTTGTGACTTTAGGTCACGGTGCTTTGGTAGCACATTTGTGTCTTTGGGACACCAGAGGTTGGGCGCCTCATTGCGACTTGTCCACGTGGTTTGACACCACCGTGGGTTGGCCCCACATGAGATATGGGATCGTCACGCTAGTGATTGGGTATCACACGATGGGTTGGCCCCATCATTCGATTATTGTGACTACGGTCACCAGTGCTTTGGTAGCACATTTGTGTCTTTGGGACACCGGAGGTTGGGCACCTCATTGCGACTTGTCCTCGTGGTTTGACACCACCGTGGGTTGGCCCCACATGAGATATGGGATCGTCGCTAGTGATTGGGTATCACACGATGGGTTGGCCCCATCATTGGATTTGTGACTTGGTCACGGTGCTTTGGTAGCACAACCGTGTCTTTGGGACACCAGTGTTTTGGTAACACATTGTGACTATATGTCACCAGTGGTTTGGCACCACCAGTGATTTGGTACCACACGGGGTAGAAAAAGGAGAGACGGATGGTTAGGATCGGGTTGCATTAATTATGTTGCTATGTAAGATGTGTGTTAGCATGTTGTTTCATCGGGAGCGGGATTTATGCACTGAGTCATTCGACTCACCCTCTCCTTTGACATTTCAGGTGATTCGTAGCCGCGGACATGGAGCCGAGGTGGACTCGAGGTGCACATGCCATGCTTTAATAAAAGTTTTGCTCAGACTATTCACTTTGGGTACTTTAGCTTATTTATTTTTATTTGAGATTTAATTTGGATTTGTAAAAGGCCTTTAAATTATGTTTTATGATGGATATGGTTTAATTAGATTCTTAACCTGCTTAACAAATAACTTGGTATGAAGTATCACTAAAAATTTGGTAAGATAATGTTTTCAAAACTATAACGCAATGTGTTTTAAACTATACCATCGGGTATCTCACTATGTTTTGCTATAGAGTAAACTCAAATGATTTTCAAACCAAACTCGATATTCTACTAAGTCAAAAATGTTTCAAAGCAGTACTAAGAAACTATTGGAAATGCCAAAGGAAATCAACTCGTTTTTGACTATATACTTTGGATAAGTTTTCAAAATCTAATCAAACAAGCCTACTCAAATTTTCCTCAAATCCACTATGTTTTCACCCCGCTTTTAAACGAAAAAAAAAAAATCTGTCCACTCAAAGACGTTTTCCCCGTAACATACCAGATTCGGTCGTGGTGTCTTGTCCGAGTTTGGGGGTTACAATTGTGGTATCAGAGCCAAGTTCAAAGGCTCGGCTGTGGGCCTGAGGCCCAAAATGTTTTCAAAGATTGTTTTGTTTCTTAAAGTATGGTTTGAAAGGCATGGCACCGAGTCTCCGGCACCAGTTCGCCCAGGTAAGTACCCTTACTATTGCGTGTGAATTGATTGGATGTGATATGATTTGATGAATAGCAATAGTATATTACTTTAGAGATTGAAACTGATAGGATTTTGTGAACTCGCGAGAACAAATCTCCTTAAATATTCATAAGACTTGCTTTTAAACAAGTGGAATAAATACTGATGCATAAAATTCTTTAATCAGACACGTAGAAAGATTAGTCATGAGCACTAGAGGTGGACGTGGTCGTGGACGAGGTCGTGGTAGGATGACAGTTTCTGAGCCCGTAGGATCTGGTCAGGGTTCAGAAAATGAGATACCGGTTCCGCCACCAGCTGGAGGTGGTGAGTTCCAAGACCGGATCGGGACGCGCAGCGATGTCACAGCGTCTTTGCGAGTGTTGGAAAGGGTAGCTGGTGTAGGTGGTGGTGCGGGAGTTAGGAAATTGTTTCGAGCGACTTCGGGCAAATGGGGCGAATTCTTCCGAGGTGTTTACGGTGTTGCTCCCAAAGATCTGCTTGAATATTGGCTAGAGGCAACCGAGCGGATCATGGATGATCCGGACTTGATCGAAGAGAAGTGAAGGGCATCGTGACGCTTCTCGGGATGAGTCATATCGGTGGTGGCTCACGGTTCGGGACGGTGTGGCAAAGCAGAGGATCTCGACATGGGATTATTTCGTGGTCGCATATCAAAAGAAATACATCGGAGCTAGTTATATCGACTCAAATGAAAGGCTTTTTCGAGGCTTGTTCGGGGAGTAAATCATTCTTGAGTACGCAGGCCGAGTTCTGAAGCTGAGTAGGTATGCCAGGGGCATTGTGGCCACTGAGCATGAGAGGTGTGTGCGTTTCGAGGATGGGCTGCGAGACGAGTTGAGACTGCTGATTGCTCCTCAGCAGGAGCGCGAGTTTGCTGTCTTAGTTGAGAAGGCTAAGGTAGCCGAGGGTGTTAAGGAGTCCGTGAGACAGGCATGGACGAAATAGGCATAAGAGGAGCTTTGGGTCTTACGGATCGTCGGGTAATCCGCAGAAGAGAGCTAGACCGAGTGGGCCGAACCACCGCTAGGTTTGTTGTTTGCTAGCGGGGACCGCCGCATGATGTGATCAGTGTGGGAAATCTCATTGGGGTGGCTGCTGGACTGGAGGAAAGGGTTGCTTTGAGTGTGGTTCTCTGGAGCACCGTGTGAGGGACTGTCCGCGTAGGTTGGCCAGGATTCGATCCCGAGAGTCGGGCCGTGTCGATTCAGAGGTAGTGGACCGCCACCGCAGAGGGGCCGTGGTAATGGCAGAGGCGGTAATGGTTCGGTCGGGGCCGTGGAGCCGGCGGAGAGGTGCGAGTAGTTACGATGCTGAACGACACTGGTTTGGTGTATCCGCGAGGCGCCGAGAGGAGGCGGCGCGACCGGACGTCATAACCGGTGACGTTTTGATTTTTGGTTCTCCTTATACCGCTTTGATTGATGTGGGTTCAACGCACTCTTATGTTGCCGTAGTATAGTAGAGACCATGGGTTTAGACTCGAGATATCTTCTAGGCGGATGACCGTGATTAGCCCTCTAGGTCACCTGTAGTAGTAGTAGATAAAGCTGTTTAGAGAGGTACCCTAGAACTCCAAGGGGTAGTGTTTTATCGCGATCTGATGGAACCGCCGTTTGGGGAGTTCGACCGATTCTTGGGATAATTTGGTTGGTCAAGTACCGTGCAAGGTTGGATTTGCGCGCAAGCGCATGGTGCTTAAGACGGTTGAGGGTGAAGAGGTGGCTATGATAGGTAATAGGAGGGATTACTTATCAAAAGTGGTATCCGCTCAAAGCGGAGAAGATGGTCGGGAAGGGTCGTGAAGCGTATGTAGTTCATGTGTATGCGTTGGAGGCTAAAGAGTCTGCTGAGAGAAGGTTCGCATCTTGTTAAGGAATTTGTTGATGTGTTTCTGAGGAGCTTAGGGTTTGCCGCCGATCGCGAGGTAGAGTTCGGAATAGATCTATTACCCAGCTGCGCCGGTGTCTATTGCTCCGTATAGGATGGCACCAAAGGAGTTGGTGGAGCTTAAGGCTCGAGATCCAGGAGTTATTGGATCGAGGTTTTATTAGGCCTAGTGTTTCGCTGCGTGGTGCGCGGTACTCTTTGTCAAGAAGAAAGATGGCACGATGCGGATGTGTATAGACTACCGCCGATTGAATAAGTCGACGATTAAAAACAAGTATCCGCTGCCACGGATAGATGACTTGTTTGATCACCGATGGGTCTTCGCGGTATTTTCAAGATCGACTTGAGGTCAGGTATCACCGATTAAGAGTTAAGGAGGCGATATCCATAAAGCAGCGTTTGGACTCGGTATGGGCACTACGAATTTACGTAATGCCGTTCGGGTTGACTAACGCACCCGGCGGCGTTTATGGATATGATGAATGTGGTGTTTCAAAGAGTGATATCTGGATCGATTAAGTGGTGGTTTTCATAGACGACATCTTAGTGTACTCAAGGACAGAGGAAGAGCATGATAAGCATTTGCGAATGGTGTTGCGATTTTGAGGAAAAGCGACTCTATGCTAAGTTCGGTAAGTGTGAGTTCGCTTAGAGAAGTGACTTTCTTGGGTCATGTAGTGTCGGCGGAGGGGATTCGAGTAGATCCTCGTAAGATTGAGGCGATTTTGGATTGGAAGCCGCCTAGGTCGATGGTCGAGATTCGGAGTTTTCTGGTTTGGCGGATACTCAGAAGGTTTGTCGAGGGTTTTCGTTGATAGCGCGCGCAATGACCAAGTTGTTAAGGAAAGAGGTTCCGTTTGTTTGACCGAGAAGAAGCAGCAGGAAAGCTTCGATAAGTTAAAGAAGATTTTGACCGAGGCTCGGTTTGATACAACCTCGAGGTGGTAAGGAATTTCTGATGTATTGTGACGCATCACATACGGGTTTGGGTTGTGTCTTGATGCAAGAAGGTAAGGTTGTGGCTTACGCTTCTCGACAGCTGAGGCCACATGAGGTCAACTATCCGACGCACGATTTGGAGCTAGCGGCTGTGGTCTTCGCTTTAAAGATTTGGAGGCACTACTTGTACGGAGAAAGATCGATAGTCTACACAGATCACAAGAGTCTGAAGTATCTACTAACTCAGAAGGATTTGAATTTGAGGCAGCGCAGATGGGTTGAGTTGCTGAAAGATTACGACTGTTTGATTGAGTATCATCCGAGCAAGGCTAACGTGGTGGCCGACGCGTTGAGCCGCAAGGTTGTTTCGGACTTAAGAGCATTGTTTGCCCATTTGAGTTTGTATGACGATGGGAGTATTCTGGCAGAGTTGCAGGTTAAGCCTACTTGGGTTGAGCAGATCAGAGAGAAACAGTTATTGGATGAGGTTCTGAGTGCGCGAAGGTTGCAAGTGAGAATGGTGGTTTGGAGGGTTCTGCTTGTCTAGTGATGAGGTTACGTGTTTCCAAGGTAAGGCTTGTATGCCTAAAGATGTTGAGTCGAGGCAGAAGATTCTTCAGACGCACATATAGCGATCCTTATGCTATGCATCCCGGAGGTAGCAAGATGTATAGGGATCTTAGAGAGCGATTTTGGTGGCTCGGCTTGAAGAAAGAGGTGACAGAGTTTGTTGGAAAGTGTCCGACATGTCACAGTCAAGGTGAACATCGATTGCCGTCACAGTTTGCTTCACCGTGAAGATTCCTCGATGGAAGTGGGAAAGGATAACCATGGATTTCGTCGGTGGGTTACCGCTACGCCAAGCAAGAAGGATTCGATTTGGGTAGTGGTGGATCGTCGACTAAATCACTCACTTTATTCCGGTGAGGGTTGACTACTCACTGAAGCTAGCTAGCGGCCAGTATGTGTCGAGACAGAAGGTTGCATGGTGTGCCGGTTTCGATAATCTCGGATAGGGATCCCGATTTACGTCAAGGTTTTGGAAAGCGTTGCATCGGGCTTTGGGCACGCGTTTGGATTTCAAAGACGGCTTTTCACCCGCAAATCGACGGTCAATCGAGAAAGGGTTATTCAGATCTTAGAGGATATGTTGAGAGGTTGTGTCCGGATTTCCTGGGGTAGTTGGGAGGAGTTTTTGCCATTAGTCGAGTTTGCCTACAACAACGATTTACAAGCGAGCATCAAGATGGCACCGTATGAGGCGTTGTATGGTAGGAAATGCCGCTCACCTACGTGTTGGGCGGAGTTAGGTGAACGTCAATTGTTGGGACCCGAAAGTTGGTTGCGAGGATCGAAGACAAGGTTAAGTTGATTCAGTCTCGATTGAAGGAAGCTTGGACCGGCAGAAGTCTTATGCCGATCTTAAGCGAAGAGATATAGAGTTATTTGTAGGGGATCGAGTTTTCTGAAGGTCTCGCCTTGGAAGAAGGTGTTGAGGTTGGGAAGAAAGGCAAGCTAAGTCCGAGGTTTATTGGACCGTATAAGGTATCTTGAGGACGAGTTGGACGATGGCATATCGCTTGAGTTGCCAAGCAGAGCTTAGTCGATTCACGATGTTTTCCACGTTTCGATGCTTCGGAGGTATCGTTCAGATCCGTCGCATATGGTAGCAGTGGAAGAGATCGAGGTAAATCCAGATTTGACCATGGAAGAAGAACCTGTGCAGATTCTTGATCGAGATGTGAAGGTTCTGCGTAAGAAGTCCGTGCCTTTGGTTAAGGTACTTTGGCGGAATCATGGCGTAGAAGAAGCTACGTGGGAACCCGAGGATATGATGAGACAAACAATACCCGCAACTCTTACGATCGTGTAATTTCGAGGTCGAAATTATTTTTAAGGGGGTAGAAGCTGTAATATCCGGGTTAGGGGTTATTTTGTTGTTGCATGAAATTGCATGTGTCTAGTGTCCTTGCGTGGCTATTTCTATGTTTTGGGGGCTTAATTGTGGTCTAGGGGTGTGCTGAGTAGGTAGGAAAATTTTTGTTTTAGGCCTAAGTCGGGAGCTATTGAGCTGGGATATAAGAGTTTTAATTGGTGTTTTGTTGCACAAAAGAGGAGCTGGCAAGGTGGCAAGGCATGCGCTACTTGGGAGCTAGGTGTGGCGTCAATTGCATGAGGTGGAGGTCTTGTGTTCAAGCCGCAAAGACCTCACATTTGGCATTCTTTTTGGACGGCATGAAGGGAGGAGTTGGTGGCAATTTGAACTCTGGTGATGACCTAGTCAAATGGCGGCTTGGTGGGTGGAGAGTGATTTGTGGAGTAGGACTTGGTCAAGGTGATTTGAATTGGTGGCTTGGAGTGTTTAGGGGGATTGTGGCCGAATTTTAGGGGAGAGTTTGGGGAATGGCCGGTTTGGTGAGTGCATGAGGGGGGTGTGCCGAAATGCACTTTTCATTTGGTGCATTTTCGGTCATATTGGGAAAAAGGAAGTTCATTTTTATCAAAGGGTAAGCCGATTCTTCTAAAGCATTTCTCTCATTTTCTTCACTCCTTCAAGCCGAAATTCTAAGTGAGTTCTTCATACTTTCTTTTGCAAACCGAAAGCTCAATCTCTCTTTTTCCGAATTGTGTTGCCTTTTGAGTTGGTGGCCGAAAGTTCCCAACCATCTCCCTTTCTTTTATTCATTGGTTGAAACCAAATTAGTAATCTTTCTTTCTCATATTTTCATTCTTCTACAACTCTTGTGCCGAATCCATATCTCCTCTTTAGCCAAAACTTCTAATTGTTCTTATCATTTCATTAAACCGAAACCTTATCATCTTGTTCCCTTAAACCTTCATTTTATTTTCTTTCTTTTCCCTATACCCTTAGTAGAAACTTTACCTATTTCTCATCTTCTCTCTTTGCACTCAAAGCCGAACATAGGTGTGTTAAACACTTTGGCCGAATCCTCTTTTCTTTTGCTTAGTGTGTTAGCCGAATTTCCCCTCTCTCCTAGTGGTGTTCATCTCGGCCGAATATCAACCCCTCCTTTCTTCACCTTTTCTTGCGTTCCCTTTTGTGAGTAAGGCCGAATCTCCATTCCCTTCTAGTGTGGTGTTGGCCGAATTTTAGTTGGTGTTGGGATCTTTGAGTTGTGGTGGGAATCAAGGGAGGCCTTTACCTGTTAGAGACCGATTGGTAAGCTGTGGTAAGTGGCTATGTTATTATCGGTTTATTTATTTAGTTCGATTAAGTCAAGGATGACAATGGTTTAACTGTTCTTCTTATTAGGTGGTGACCGATTGCCAAAGGGACCATTAGTTGGTTCGGGTTTGGTAGGAAACCAAACATTTGCAAGGTAAGGGTTATTTGATAAACCCTTTTTGGTTTAAATGGCTATGGCCGAATGGTCTAAGTGATTAACTCTTGTTGGCCGATTGTTATAGGAACAAGATAACCAGGGGGGCTTAGATCAGTTCGTGAGGTTTAAGGCTTTTGTTACGTGTGTGTAAACTAACACACCGATACCTAGTAACGTTATTAATAAAACTGTTTGCTGTTAAAAACTATACCAAGATGACGGATAATTGGATACCCAAACGGGGTATGTGTACGTATCGGGTAAGTCTAATTTATTACAAGTTCTATTATGGATACCTTGGGTATTATGATCTATGATATGTATGCTATGAGATGTAATGCTAGACATGTTGGCATGATATGCATGACTTGTATGATATGCATGATCACATGAGTTGGTATGTTGATGGGTGATATGAGTGGAGGAGCGGTGATATTTTGTGCCTTTGTGAGCACCGGTGTTTTAGTAACACACTTTGTGACTTTGGGTCACCAGTGCTTTGGTAGCACATTTGTGTCTTTGGGACACCGGAGGTTGGGCACCTCATTGCGACTTGTCCTCGTGGTTTGACACCACCAGTAGGTTGGCCCCACATGAGATATGGGATCGTCGCTAGTGATTGGGTATCACACGATGGGTTGGCCCCATCATTCGATTATTGTGACTACGGTCACCAAGTGCTTTGGTAGCACATTTGTGTCTTTGGGACACCGGAGGTTGGGCACCTCATTGCGACTTGTCCCCGTGGTTTGACACCACCGTGGGTTGGCCCCACATGAGATATGGGATCGTGCGCTAGTGATTGGGTATCACACGATGGGTTGGCCCCATCATTGGATTTGTGACTTCGGTCACCAAAGTGCTTTGGTAGCACAACCGTGTCTTTGGGACACGGTGTTTTGGTAACACATTGTGACTATATGTCACCAGTGGTTTGGCACCACCAGTGGTTTGGTACCACACGGGGTAGAAAAAGGAGAGGCGGATGGTTAGGATCGGGTTGCATTAATTATGTTGCTATGTAAGATGTGTGTTAGCATGTTGTTTCATCGGGAGCGGGATTTATGCATCGAGTCATTCGACTCACCCTCTCCTTTGACATTTCAGGTGATTCGTAGCGCGGACATGGAGTAGGGGTGGACTCGAGGTGCACATGCCATGCTTTAATAAAAGTTTTGCTCAGACTATTCACTTTGGGTACTTTAGCTTATTTATTTTTATTTGAGATTTAATTTGGATTTGTAAAAGGCCTTTAAATTATGTTTTATGATGGATATGGTTTAATTAGATTCTTAACCTGCTTAACAAATAACTTGGTATGAAGTATCACTAAAAATTTGGTAAGATAATGTTTTCAAAACTATAACGCAATGTGTTTTAAACTATACCATCGGGTATCTCACTATGTTTTGCTATAGAGTAAACTCAAATGATTTTCAAACCAAACTCGATATTCTACTAAGTCAAAAATGTTTCAAAGCAGTACTAAGAAACTATTGGAAATGCCAAAGGAAATCAACTCGTTTTTGACTATATACTTTGGATAAGTTTTCAAAATCTAATCAAACAAGCCTACTCAAATTTTCCTCAAATCCACTATGTTTTCACCCCGCTTTTAAACGAAAAAAAAAAATCTGTCCACTCAAAGACGTTTTCCCCGTAACATACCAGATTCGGTCGTGGTGTCTTGTCCGAGTTTGGGGGTTACACGCTTTCCCTGGATGATAATCAATCATTAACTCATAGTCTTTCAATAATTTGAGCCATCTTTGTTGTCGCAAATTCAAATATTTCTAAGACATTAGATACCTCAAGCTCTTGTGGTCGGTAAATATGCGGCACTTCTCACCGAACAAATAATGTCGCCAAATTTTCAATGCGAAAAGAATAGCGGCTAACTCTAAGTCGTGCATCAGATAATTCTTTTCATGTGATTTTAACTGTCTGGAAGCATAAGCTATCACTTTGCCTTCTTGCATTAAGACAAATTCCAAACCGTTCACTGACGCATCACTGAAAATCACAAATTCTTTACCCGACTCTGGCTGAACTAAAATTGGTGCTTCAGTTAATAGTGCTTTCAACTGATTAAAACTATGTTGACATTTGTCAGACCACTCAAATTTCACATGTTTCTGTAACAATGAGTTATCGGTGTAGCAATCATCGAGAACCATTTTACAAAACTCCAATAATAGCCAGCTAATCCTAGAAAACTTCTGACCTCGGATACGTTTCTTGGTGGTTTCCAGTTAACAACTGCTGAAATCTTACTCGGATCAACTCGAATGCCTTCCTCTAAAACAATGTGTCCTAAAAATCCAACTTCTCGGAGCCAAAACTCACATTTACTGAATTTAGCATATAGTTGTTTATCTCGCAAAGTTTGCAATACAATTCTCAAATGCTCGGTATGCTCAGGTTCATCTTGAGAATAGATTAGAATATCATCAATGAATACAACAATAATTCTATCCAAATACGGTCTAAATATTCGATTCATCAAATCCATGAATACTGCAAGAGCGTTAGTTAATCCGAATGGCACAACAAGAAATTCATAATGTCCGTACTTGGTCCTGAATGCAGTCTTCGGTACATCCTAATCTTTAGCCCACAACTGATAATAGCCAGATCGCAAATCAATCTTTGAAAATACTGTTGCTCCTTTCAGTTGATCGAACAAATCATCAATTCTCTGCAAAGGATACTTATTCTTAATCGTAACCTTGTTAAGCTGATGATAGTCGATACAAAGTCTCATCGATCCATCTTTCTTCTAGACGAGCAGAACTGGTGCACCCCAAGGTGAGAAACTAGGTCATGAAAATCCTCTATCTGTTAACTCTTGCAACTGAGATTTCAACTCTTTTAACTCTGTAGGAGCCATTCTGTACAGAGCTACTGATATTGGTGATGTTCCCGGTACTAATTCAATAGCAAAATCGACCTCTCGACGGCGATGAACGGGTAACTCTTCTGGAAACACATCTGGATATTCACAAACCACTGGCACTGATTCAATCTTTAATCCAGACACTTTTGTATCAAGTACATACACAAGGTAAGCTTTGCAACCCTTTCTCACATATTCATGTGATAGCATCGTCGATATCACAACAGGCAATCCACTCGAATTATCGGATTCAATACGAAGAATTTCACTATTTTGACATTTCAACTCAATAGTCTTTCGTCTATAGTTTACAACAACATCATGCAGAGTCAACCAATCCATACCCAAAATCACATCGAATTCATCAAACGGTAAAAGCATCAAATCGGCCGGACAACAGTAACCCCGAGTCATCAAAGGACAATTCTTGCAAACTTTATCAACTAAGACATACTGACTTAAGGGGTTCGATACTTTAATCATGAATTCAGTGGACTTAACAGGTAAATTCTTACTATACACTAAATTCGTAAAGACATATGAATGGGTCGATCTGGATAAATCAAAGCAGTTACATCAGTGTCATAAAGAGAAAATGTACTGGTGAAACATCTGGTGCTGATGCATCTTCGCGAGTGCGAATAGCATAGGCTTTGGCTGGCACTTGAGCCTCTGATCTCACAGTAGAATCCTTTGTTGCACCTTTGCTACTAGTCATATTTCCATTATTTCGAGGTGGTCTCCCTCTGGCTTCTGTATTACTCGGCCTTGTATTTAAAAATTTGTCTTTCTCGGGTAACTCAAGACAATCACAAATAAAATGATCTTGCAAGCCACATCTGAAACAGGATTTATTATTCATCCAACAATCTCCAAAATGCCGCCTTCCACATTGTTGACACTCAGGTTTGTTGACTTTAACACTACCAATGCTCGATACTGAAGTAGCTTGAGCTTTTGGACTTGTGTGTTGCTTCCCACGATCTCTGTTGGAATACCCCAATGAAGCAGTCAAACGGTTATAAGAATCCCTTGATTTCTTTGAAGAGGAATGATAGGGTTTACTCATTGACCTCTTTCTCGAATCTCTAGCCTCAGAATCGAATCATCTCTTTTCTTTGCTAAGCTCCTCGTCTTTACAAGCTCTATACTCTAACACAACAAATTCTTTTAGTTCAAGAATCCCGACTAGAAGCTTAATGTCTTTATTCAACCCGTCTTCGAACTGTTTACACATGATTTCTTTAGTGGAGACACCCTCTCGAGCATACTTACTCAGTCTCACGAATTCTCTTTCATACTCGATTATGGTCATAGGACCCTATTTCAATTCTAGAAATTCTTTGTGCTTTTGATCAAGAAACCGCTGACTTATATATTTCTTTCTAAACTCAGTCTGAAAGAATTCCCATGTGACCCATTCTCTCAGCACCACAGATGTTGAAGTGCTCCACCACTGGTATGCAGTATCTCTCAGAAGAGATACAACACATTTAACACATTCAGCTGGCATTCAAGACAGTTCATCAAAAACTCGAATTGTAGTTTCAAGCCAAAACTCGACTCTCTTAAGATCATCATCAACTATAGCTCTAAACTCTTCAGCCTCGTACTTTTGAATTTTATCAATAGGTGGCTTACTCATACGCAAAGGTTCGAAACCTTGAGGAGCTACGGGAACCAATTGGGGAATAGGTGGGGTGGAGGTTGCTGAGCAGTCAGATTCGTTCAGACAAATTTAGTGAACCATTCATTCATCATTTGGAAGAAGGCTTCCTTGGCCTCTCTTCCCCGACCCTCAGATACTGGTCTTGTAACACCCCTAACCCATATCCGTCGCCAGATTAGGGTTAAAGGTATTAACAGACAGATTGGAAACGTTTACAGACATTTCATAATGCAAGTCATCAATTGCAATCACTATGTCCCTTAGATAGGTCACTGAGACCTTAAACATGTTTTAGAAAAGGGTCGGGACTAAACCGAACACATACGAAAATTCTCAAAAACTTAAAAAATTTTGAACACTGCAGAGGTCACACGCCCGTGCAATCAGGCTGTGTGCCTCCCACGGCTACAAGACACACCCATGTGTCCTAGCCGTGCCAAAACAGGGCATGTATACTGACTTATCCCCACGGCCACCAGGCACGCCCATGTACCCTGGCCGTGTACTCTTATGCTATATACTGACATAATCCCACGGTCACTAAGCACGCCCGTGTGCCACAACCGTGTCTGCTTATCAGGCCCTTTGCAAGGTCAATAAGCCACCTACACTTGGGTTTACCCTACAAGCTACTTACCAATTCATTTTATGCACAAATAACAACCAAAGACATGTCAAATGATTAACAATTCTTTATCACCAAACTCATTTCTAATCATGTCAATTTTGCACAACTAAATCATACATATACATAAATATGAGTCATCTACAATTACCTTCCATATTACCATTTCTTTGATCAAATATACATACTCAAATTTCATCCATATGCTTACCATAAACTTGACCATTTCATAGTCATGTAATCATACCAAAAACAACATCATATACCATATTAATAATTACATTATACCAACATATAACTAGCCACATCACATGGCTAAGTTCATCTCAAACATATACCAAATGACTAGCCTATACATGCCATATTAGGTTATATACACATTCAAAAGTACCAAAGTTGAGTTTGGTAGTGTGATGACGATCCTTGACGATTCCCGAGCCTTTCGTAGCTTTGATGACCTATAAAACAGAGTAAACACACACACAGAGAAAGCTTTCCAAAAGCTTAGTAAGCCATATACAAATAAACTTAGCACATAATACACATAGCTACATTTATACATCGACATTAATACCTCTCATGTGCAAAATTCATCACATATCTTTTGGCTCATTTGTTTAACCATCACTTACCACATTTCTCAAATCAAGTATCACTTATGCACATAGCTCATTCAAGCTTATATATCACATATTATCTCATCAAATCTATATTCACATTCTTTTTGGTAAATTCATATATGTATACTTACCTTTCATACACATACATAGTGTACCTTTCAACGTACCTGAACCATTATATAATTAACTTAGTCATTCACATCTCGGACTTGCCTGTTGAAACGTTCAGAATCTAATAGGGTGCTCCGAATGCTCAGAATAGTCATACAATGCCAATGTCCCAGACGTGGTCTTACATGCAATCAGATATCGATGCCACTGTCCCAGATAGGGTCTTACATGTAAATCTGATATCGATGCCAACGTCCCAAACGTGGTCTTACACGTAAATCTCATATCGGTACCAACGTCCTAGACGTGGTCTTACACGTAAATCTCATATCGATGCCAACTTCCCAGACGTGGTCTTACACGTAAATTTCATATCGATGCCAATGTCCCAGACGTGGTCTTACACGTAAATCTCATATCAAACACCTATGCCATGACATATACAACTCTATCTCCTCCTGGGTTTAAACGGAACTTATCGGACATCGTCAACTTGTTGATCTATATATATACATATTCGTATTTCGCATACATTCCATTACGATTGATATTCATAGAAATCCAAATTTCATATTTACACAAATAATTCAATTCAAATACATTTATTTGTATATCGACTTACCTCGAGTTCAGTTTAACGGAAACAGATGGCTATTCAATAACTTCGATTTCCCGCGATCTAAGTTCGTTTTCTTCGGTTCTTGATCTATACATATTCAGATTTAACCCATTCATTCATCAATCCATTCAATTTAATCAAAAAACATACATTTAGGGCAATCTGCAAATTAGCCCTTACATCTTCACAATTGGACATTTTAGTCCCTATTTCACGAAATCACAAAATACACAAAATCTTAATACACCCATGCTTAGCCGAATGTTCATGTAGCTCATTCAAGTCCTTACAATTCATTTATTTCACAATTTAGTCCCTCGAAATATTATTCTCTCAATTTAGTACAAATTACTCAAAATCACAAAAACTCAAAAGACAAAACTTGTTAATCTAACACATATATTTCATTTTTCACCATCGAACATTACAAAGCTCATATGTTCATCAATGGCACATTTCAAAATATTCACCAATTCACAAAATTGGAGCGTGGGTTTTGAAGAGCACAAAGCAATGATTACAAAAACGTAGAAATTATCAAAAACCGAAACCAAATCATACCTTAATTAAGCCAAACCATAGTCGAAACCCTTGAAAGCTTTTGTTCTTTCTTTTCTTATTTTTCGGCAAAATAAAGATGATGATAATGGCTTGTCTTTGTTTTATTATAATATAACATTATAATATATATTAATATAAATTTTAACTTATAAAACATATACATTTATTAGCCTTGCCGTCCACTATCATTGCTAAAAGGTCAAATTGCATCATAAATCCTCATAAATATGAAGACACACCACCAATTAAGCCACTCAATCAAATGGAAGGCTACTTTTACCTTTTATACAATTTAGTCCTTTTATCAAATTAAACACACAAACGGACAAATTAACTCACGGAACTTTAACACATGCTTAAACACATATCTTAGGCACGGAAAATAATATTAGAATATTTATCTAACTCGGATTTTTGGTCCCAAAACCACCATTCCGACTAGGGTCTAAACCAGACTGTTACAATTCTCCCCCTTAGGGATTTTTGTCCCCGAAAATCTTACAGTTGAATATGTTCGGATATTGCTGTCTTATAGAATCTTCAGGCTCCCATGTAGCCTCTTCCACTTCGTGCCGATGCCACAATACTTTAACTAACGAAATTTTCTTATTTCTCAACTCTTTTCACTTCACGAGCTAAAATGCGAATCGGTTTCTCCTCACATGTCATATCGGGTCGAATTTCAAACTCAGACGAAGTAATCACATGTGATGGATCGGATCTGTATCGACAAAGCATTGACACGTGAAATACATTATGAATCTTTTCTAACTCGGATGGCAACAACAATCTGTACGCAACAGGTCCAACACGCTCAATAATCTCATTTAGTCCGAGGAACCTCGGACTCAATTTGCCTTTACGTCCAAATCTCAGTACTTTCTTCCAGTGAGATACTTTCAAAAACACTTTGTCACCGATATTAAACACAATGACTTTTCTTTTCTAGTCTGCGTAGGATTTCTGACGATCAGGCGCTACTTTCAGACTATCTCAGATTACTTTCACTTTCTGTTCAGTGTGTGTTATCAAATCAACCCCGTGTAGCTTATTTTCACTGAGTTCAGACCAATTCAAGGGTGTTCGACATTTTCATCCGTACAGAGCTTCATAAGGTGCCATTCTGATGCTCGACTGAAACTATTATTATATGAAAATTCAATCAATGGCAGTTACTGATCCCACAAACCATTAAACTCAAGGATGCAACATCTTAACATATCCTTGAGTATCTGAATAATTCGTTCAGACTGACCATCCGTTTGCGGGTGAAAAGCTATATTGAAATGCAATTTCGTGCCTAAAGCTTCTTGAAATTTCTTCCAAAACCATGATGTAAACCTCGAATCTCTGTCTTATACAATGGACAATGGCACCCCGTGTATTCTCACAATATCAGAAATATAAAGCTCGATTAATTTATCAAGTGAGTAATCAGATTTCACCGAAATAAAATGGGCAGATTTCGTCAATCGATCAACTACGACCCCAATCGCATCTTCTTTCTCGGAGTCAGAGGCAATCCAGAAACAAAGTCTATCGCCACTCTATCATATTTCCACTCGGGAATCAGAATCGGTTGAAGCAAACCAGATGGAACCTGATGTTCAGCCTTAACTTGTTGGCAGACTAAACATTTTGACACAAAATCAGATATGTATCGTTTCATACCAGACCACCAATAATGTTGCTTCAGATCATGGTACATTTTAGTACTTCCCAGATGAACAGATAGGCGACTATTATGTGCTTCTTTCAAAATCAATTGAATCAACTTTAGGTTTCTCGGAACACAAATTCGATCTTGGAACCTCAAGCAGTTGTCAACATCAACTCGAAATTCAGAATTAGAGTTTATATCACACTGAGCTCGTTTTGCTATCATTTCATTATCAACTTTCTGAGCATCACAAATCTGCTGTAAAAACAACGGGTTTTTTATTTTAATTTAGCTAACATTGAACCATCATCAGACAAATCTAAATGAGCATTCATTGCACGTAATGTAAACAGTGATTTCTGACTCAATGTATCGGCAACAACATTTGCTTTACCTGGGTGATAATCTATTACAAGTTCATAGTCTTTTAACAGCTTTAACCACCTTCTCTGACGCAGATTCAAATTTTTCTGGGTCATCAGATATTTCAGACTATTCATACTTTGTAACACCCCAAACTCGGACAAGACACCACGCCCGAATCTGGTATGTTACGGGGAAAAACGTCTTTGAGTGATCAGATTTTTTCCGTTTAGAAGTGGGGTGAAAACAAAGTGAATTTGAGGAAAGTTTGAGTAGGCTTGTTTGATTAGATTTTGAAAACTTATCCAAGTATATAGTTAAAACGAGTTAATTTCATTTAGGACTTCCAATAGTTTCTTAGTGCCATTTTGAAACATTTTAGACTTAGTGGAAAAAAAATCGAGTTTGATTTGGAAATCATTTGAGTTTATTGAATAGCAAAACATAGCGAGATACCCGATGGTATAGTTTAAAACACATTGCGATATAAGTTTAAAAACATTGTTTTTCCAAGTTTTAGTAAAATTTCATGCCAAGTTATTTGTTAAGCAGGTTGAGAATCTAATTAAAACATACCCATCATAAAACATAATTTAAAGGCCTTTTACAAATCCAAATTAAAACCCAAATAAAAGTAATTAAACTAAAGTACCCAAATGATAGAGTTGGAGTAAAACTTTATTAAGCATGGCATGAGCGCCTCGAGTCCATCCCGGCTCCATGTCCGCGCCTCACGGGTCACTGAAATGTCAAAGGAGAGGGTGAGTCGAATGACTCGATGCATAAATCCCGCTCCCGATGAAACAACATGCTAGCACACATCATACATAGCAACATAATTAATGCAACCCAATCCTAACCATCCGAATCGCCTTTTTCTACCCGTGTGGTACCAAACCCACTGGTGGTGCCAAACCACTGGTGACATATAGTCACAATGTGTTACCAAAACACCGTGTCCCAAAGACACAATGTGCTACCCAAGCACCTTGGTGACCGTAGTCACGATAATCGGATGATGGGGCCAACCCATCGTGTGATACCCAATCACTAGCGAGACGATCCCATATCTCAAGGTGGGGCCAACCCACGGTGGTGTTAACCACAGGACAAGTCGCAATGAGGTGCCCAACCTCTGGTGTCCCAAAGACACAAATGTGCTACCAAAGCACTGGTGACCGTAGTCACAATAATCGAATGATGGGGCCAACCCATCGTGTGATACCCAATCACTAGCAGACGATCCCATATCTCAATGTGGGGCCAACCCACGGTGGTGTTAACCACAGGGACAAGTCGCAATGAGGTGCCCAACCTCTGGTGTCCCAAAGACACAAATGTGCTACCAAAGCACTGGTGACCCAAAGTCACAAAGTGTGTTACCAAAACACTGGTGCTCGTCAGCACAAAATATCATGCTCCCTCCACTCATATCACCCATCAACATACCATACTCATGTAATCATGCATATCATACAAATTATGCATATCATGCTAATATGTTTGACTCATGCCCCATATCACATACATACATAGTCATGATACCATATAGATCATCAGTAATCTAGTAACAATACTGACTTACCCGGATACGTACACATACCCCGTTTGGGTATCCAATAATCCATCATACTGTCATGATTTTAATAGGCAAACAGGTTTAATAACAATATTACTAAGTATGGGTGTGTTAGTTACACACCTGGTAATCACGAGTCTAAAATCCCAACGAAGCGATCTAAGTCCTCGATTAACTAGCTCCTACAATCGGCCAAGACATAGGGGTTAGGTGCTAAAGCCATTCGGCCAAGGATTTTAAGCCAACAGAATTGCTACCAACCTCACCTTCACTTGATTTGGTTTCCTACCAAATCGAAACCTGA
Organism: Gossypium sturtianum; assembly: GCA_025698515.1. Lineage (NCBI taxonomy): Eukaryota > Viridiplantae > Streptophyta > Magnoliopsida > Malvales > Malvaceae > Gossypium > Gossypium sturtianum. The sequence continues at coordinate 73,532,150 of CM046951.1, read as the reverse complement.
TGGTTCCTTCTTCAACAATCGGCACCCTATCAAAATAGTTAATCACAAATCACCTTTGACTTAATCGAAATCACGAATAAACCATGAACGATATATCACCATCACTTACCGAATTGGTTAACAAAGGAGAAGGCTCCACTGATCGCTTGGAACTCCCCGATTGCCCTATCACACAATCGGTTCAATCATAAGAGACCACACCTTTACCACATGCCTAGAATCGGCTAATAATCCAATCAACACCCATTAAGCACTAGAGAGGGAAGAAATGGCTATTCGGCCTAGCACTTACCAACACCAACCAATTATTCGGCCAAGACGCCACTAGGGAAGAAGATAGGTTCGGTCCACACTTTGCACCACAATCAAACAAAAGGTACGGCTAGGGGTTTATCACTCTTATTTTCGGCCTTGAAAGAAAAAGGAGGAAAAATAGAGGTGGGAAGAAATGGGGGAAATCGGCAATTGAGTTTAAAGAAAAGAAGAGGAATAAAGTTGGATAAGGGAGGGTACTTTCGGCTTGTAAATGAAAGAAGAAGAAGAAGATGTGTTCTAAGAGAATGGAGTTTCGGCTAGCAAGAAAAGAAGTGGAAAAACGGTTTTGGAGAGGTGGGGTTTCGGCTCAACACAATGAACAAAAGAAATAGGTGAGAGGAGCATTCGGCCTACACCAATGAAAGAGGGACAGAGATGATTGAAAACTTTCGGTTTGCAAAAAGTAAAGATGGAGTCACTCACTTGGATTTTTGGTTTCAAGAAGTGAAGAAAATGAGAAGAAACCTTGAAGAAAATTCGGCTACAAGTATCAAAAGGAACTTTGCTTTTACCAAATGTGACCGAAAATGCCAAAATTTCCAAAAAATTTGACCCCACCAACATCACACTACTATGCCCGTCACTCCCCTCCCAACTCCCTAAAATTCGGCCATGATCCCCCAACTACTCCATGCCACACATTCAAATGTGTTTACCAAGTCTTCCTCCTAAAATCCTCTCCACCCTCCATTCAAATGGGAAGACTTAGTCTTAGGCAGAGTTTGAACCGCCACAAACTCCTCCCTCCATGCCGTCAAAATGAGTGCCAAAAGTGGCCACTCATGGCTCGAACACAAGGCCTACACCCTTGCATTAGGCGTTACCCACACAAAGCCTTAGTGGCGTCTAGCTTGCCACTACACCGGCTCCCTTTTTGTGCAATAAAACATCAAAGAAAAACCTTATACCCCAGCTCCAATGGCTCACGACTTAACACCCAAAAATCAAAATTTTTCCCATTCACTCGAGGCAAACACTTAGACTTCAATTAAGCCCCAAAACATAGAAATAGCCACGCAAAGACACTAGACACATGCAAAAACATGCAACAACAAAATAGCCCCTAACCCGGGATATTACGGTTCTACCCCCTTAAAAATAATTTCGACCTCGAAATTACACGATCAAAAGAGTTGCGGGTATTCTTTGTCTCATCATATCCTCGGGTTCCCACGTAGCTTCTTCTACGCCATGATTCCGCCAAAGAACCTTAACCAAAGGCACAGACTTCTTACGCAGAACCTTCACATCTCGATCAAGAATCGCACGGTTCCTCTTCCATGGTCAAATCCGGATTTACCTCGATCTCTTCCATTGCTACCACATGCGGCGGATCGAACGATATCTCGAAGCATCGAAACATGGAAAACATCGTGAATCGACTAAGCTCACTGCGGCAACTCAAGGCGATACGCTACCGGTCCAACTCGTCTCAATACCTTATACGGCCCAATAAACCTCGGACTTAGCTTGCCTTTCTTCCCGAACCTCAACACCTTCTTCCAAGGCGAGACCTTCAGAAAACTCGATCCCCACGGTGAACTCTATATCTCTTCGCTTAAGATCGGCATAAGACTTACGCCGGTCCGAAGCTTCCTTCAATCTAGACCGAATCGACTTAACCTTGTCTTCGGTCTCGACCAACCAACTCGGGTCCCAACAAGCGACGCGTTCACCTAACTCAGTCCAACACGTAGGTGAGCGACACTTCCTACCATACAACGCATCATACGGTGCCATCTTGATGCTCGCAGTAATTGTTGTTGTAGGCAAACTCGACTAATGGTAGAAACTCCTCCCAACTACCTCTCAAGTCCAAGATACAACCTCTCAAAGATATCCTCTAAGACACGAATGACCCTTTACGATTGGACCAGTCGATTTGCGGGTGAAAAGCCGTCTTTGAAATCCAAACGAGTACCCAGAGCCCGATGCGGTGCTTTCAGAACCTTGGCGTGAATCTAGGATCCCTATCCGAGATTATCGAAATCGCACACCGTGCAACCTCACTATCTCTCGACACCGGAATAAAGTGGTGATTTAGTCGATCGATCCACCACTACCCAAACCGAATCTTTCTTGCTTGGCGTAGCGGTAACCCAGCGATTTAAATCCATGGTTATCCTTTCCCACTTCCATCGAGGAATCTTCACAGTGAAGCAAACCCGACGGCAAGCGATGTTCGGCCTTGACTGGCGACAAGTCGGACACTTCCCAACAAACTCTGTCACCTCCTTCTTCAAGCCGGGCCACCAAAAGCGCTCTCTAAGATCCCTATACATCTTGCTACCTCCGGGATGCATAGCATAAGGATCGCTATGTGCGTCACGAAGAATCTTACGCCTCGACTCAACATCTTTAGGCATACAAGCCTTTCCTTGAAAACATAGAACCCCATCACCGGACAAGTCTGTAACCCTCCAAACCACCATCCTCGCACTTGCAACCTCCGCGCGCACTCAACCTCATCCAATAAGCTTTCTCTACGATCCGCTCAACCCAAGTAGGCTTAACTCGCAACTCGCCGAATACTCCCATCGCCATACAAGCTCAAGTGGGCAAACAATGCTCTTAAGTCCGAAACAACCTTGCGGCTCAACGCGTGTCGCCACCACGTTAGCCTTGCGGATGATACTCAATCGAGCAGTCATAATCTTTCAAAGAACTCGACCCATCTGCGGCGCCTCAAATTCAAATCCTTACGAGTCGGTAGATACTTGGACTCTTGTGATGCGTGTAGACTATCGATCTCTCTCCGCACAAGTAGTGCCTCCAAATCTTTAAAGCGAAGACCACGGCCGCTAGCTCCAAGTCATGCGTCGGATAGTTGACCTCATGTGGCCTCGGTGCCGAGAAGCGTAAGCCACAACCTTACCTTCTTGCATCAAAGACACAACCCAAGCCCGTATGTGATGCATCGCAATAGGCTGTGAATTCCTTACGGCCTCGGGTTGAATTAGAACCGGAGCCTCGGTCAAAATCTTCTTTAACTTGTCGAAGCTTTCCGCCGCTTCTCGGTCCATACAAGCGGAACTTCTTTCCTCAAAGCAACTTGGTCATCGGTATTTGCTATCAACGAAACCCTCAACAAACCTTCGGTAGTATCCGCCAAACCAGAAAACTCCGAATCTCACCCACCGACTTAGGCGGCTTCAATCCAAAAGCGCCTCAATCTTACGAGGATCTACTCGAATCCTCACCGACACTACATGACCTAAGAAAGTCACTTCTCTAAGCCGAACTCGCACTTACCGAACTTAGCATAGAGTCGCTTTTCCTCAAAATCGCAACACCACTCGCAAATGCTTATCATGCTCTTCCTCTGTCCTTGAGTACACCAAGATGTCGTCTATGAAAACCACGACGAACTGATCCAGATACTGCTGAAACACCCTATTCATCATGTCCATAAACGCTGCCGGTGCGTTAGTCAACCCGAACGGCATTACCAAAAATTCGTAGTGCTCATACCGAGTCCAAACGCTATTTTATGGATATCGGCCTCCTTAACCTTTAATTGGTGATACCCGGATCTCAAGTCGATCTTGAAAATACCGCGAAGCACCCTTGGTGATCAAACAAATCATCTATCCGTGGCAACGGATACTTGTTTTTAATTGTCAGCTTGTTCAACTGGCGGTAGTCTATACACATCCGCATCGCGCCATCTTTCTTCTTGACAAAGAGTACCAGCGCACTTACGGCGAAACACTTGGCCTAATAAAACCTCGATCCAATAACTCCCGGATCGAGCCTTAAGCTCCACCAATTCCTTTGGCGCCATCCTATACGAACAACAGACATTGCGCGCGATCCGGGTAACAGATCAATCCCGAACTCCACCTCGCGATCGGCGGCAAACACGGAAGCTCCTCGGGAAAAACATCATTAAACTCCTTAGCAGTGCGAACCTTCTCCACAATGAGACTCCTTAGCCTCCAACGCATACACACATGAACTACATACGCTTTCACGGCCTTTCACGACCATCTTCTTTGCCTTCAGAGCGGATACCACATTTGATAAGTAATCCCTCCTATTACCTATCATAGCCACCTCATCACCCTCAACCGTCTTAAGAACCATGCGCTGGGCGCGCAATCCAACCTCTTTGGTACTTGACCAACCAATCCATCCCAAGAATCGGATCGAACTCCCCAAACGGCGGTTCCATCGGATCGCGACAAACACTACCCCTTGGAGTTCTAAGGGTACCTCTCTAAGCAGTTTATCTACTACTACAGAGTGACCTAGAGGGCTAATCACGGTCATCCGCCTAGAAGATATCTCGAGTCTAAATCCATGGTCTCTACTATACTCATCGGCAACATAAGAGTGCGTTGAACCCACATCAATCAAAGCGGTATAAGGAGAACCAAAAATCAAAAACGTCACAGGTTATGACGTCAGGTGCGTCGCCCTCCTCTCGGCGCCTCGCAAAGATACACTAATCCAGGTGTCTAGCATCGAGCTACTCGCACCTCGCCCGGTGCTCCACGGCCCGACCAGAACCATTACCACCTCTGCCATTACCACGGCCTCTGCGGTGGCGGTCCACTACCTCTAAAGCGACACGGCCCGACTCTCGGATGAATCCTAGCCAACCTCACGCGGACGGTCCCTCACACGGTGCTCCAGAGAACCACACTCGAAGCAACCTTTTCCTCCGGTCCGGCAACCACCCCAATGAGATTTTTCCAGATCGATCACTGCGGCGGTCCCGCCTAGCGACAACAAACCTAGCGGTGGTTCGGCCCACTCGGTCTAGCTCTCTTCGCGGATTACGGCGATCCGAAGACCCAAAGCTCCTCTTATGCCTATTTCGTCCATGCCTAGTCTCACCGACTCCTTAACACCCTCGGCTACCTTAGCCTTCTCAACTAAGACAACAAACTCGCGCTCCTGGCGAGGAGCAATCGCGACCTCAAGTCGTCTCGCGAGACCATCCTCAAACGAACACACCTCTCATGCTCGGTGGCCACAATGCCCTCGGCATACCTACTCGACCGGGAACTCGGCCTCGTACTCGACATGCATTTACTCCTGAACAAGCCTCGAAATGCCTTCCGCATTGGGAGTCAATATAACTAGCTCCGATGTACTTCTTTTGATATGCGACCACGAAATAATCCCATGTTAGATCCTCTCGCGCCACACTGTCTCGAACCGTGAGCCACCACTTATATGACTCATCCCGGAGAAGCGTCGATGCCCTTCGACTTCTCTTGGTATCAAGTCTAGATCATCCATGATCCGCTCGATCGCCTCCACCAATATTCAAGCGATCTTTGGAGCAACACCGAAACACCTCGGAAGAATTCGGCCCCATTGGCCGAAGTCGCTCGAACAGATTTCTAACTCTCTGCACCACCACCTACACCAGCTACTCTTTCCAACACTCGCGACATCGCTGTGACCGCTGCGTCGCCCCCGATCGATCTTGGAACTCACCACCTCCGGTGGTGGCGGGCCGTATCTCATTTTTCGAACCACGACGAGATCCTACGGGCTCGTAAACCGTCATCCTACTACGACCTGCGCCCACGACCACGTCCACCCCTAGCGCTCATGACTAATCTTTCTACGTATCTGATTAAGAATTTTTATGCATCAGTATTTATTCCACTTGTTTAAAAGCAAGTCTTATGAATATTTTAAGAGGATTTGTTCTCGCGAGTTCACAAAATCCTATCAGTTTCAATCTCTAAAGTAGTATACTATTGCTATTCCTCAAATCATATCACATCCAATCAATTCACAAGCAATAGTACGGGGTACTTACCTGGGCGAACTGGTGCCGGAGACTCGGTGCCATGCCTTTCAAACCATACTTTGAGAATAAAAACTAACAAAGCAATCTTTTGAAAACATTTTTGGGCCTCAGGCCCACAGCCGAGCTTTTGAACTTAGCTCTGATACCACAATTGTAACACCCCAAACTCGGACAAGACACCACGCCCAAATCTGGTATGTTACGGGGAAAAACGTCTTTGAGTGATCAGATTTTTTCCGTTTAGAAGTGGGGTGAAAACAAAGTGAATTTGAGGAAAGTTTGAGTAGGCTTGTTTGATTAGATTTTGAAAACTTATCCAAGTATATAGTTAAAACGAGTTAATTTCATTTAGGACTTCCAATAGTTTCTTAGTGCCATTTTGAAACATTTTAGACTTAGTGGAAAAAAATCGAGTTTGATTTGGAAATCATTTGAGTTTATTGAATAGCAAAACATAGCGAGATACCCGATGGTATAGTTTAAAACACATTGCGATATAAGTTTAAAAACATTGTTTTTCCAAGTTTTAGTAAAATTTCATGCCAAGTTATTTGTTAAGCAGGTTGAGAATCTAATTAAAACATACCCATCATAAAACATAATTTAAAGGCCTTTTACAAATCCAAATTAAAACCCAAATAAAAGTAATTAAACTAAAGTACCCAAATGATAGAGTTGGAGTAAAACTTTATTAAGCATGGCATGAGCGCCTCGAGTCCATCCCGGCTCCATGTCCGCGCCTACGGGTCACCTGAAATGTCAAAGGAGAGGGTGAGTCGAATGACTCAGTGCATAAATCCCGCTCCCGATGAAACAACATGCTAGCACACATCATACATAGCAACATAATTAATGCAACCCGATCCTAACCATCCGAATCGCCTTTTTCTACCCCGTGTGGTACCAAACCACTGGTGGTGCCAAACCACTGGTGACATATAGTCACAATGTGTTACCAAAACACTTTGGTGTCCCAAAGACACAATGTGCTACCCAAGCACCGTGGTGACCGTAGTCACGATAATCGGATGATGGGGCCAACCCATCGTGTGATACCCAATCACTAGTGACGATCCCATATCTCAAGGTGGGGCCAACCCACGGTGGTGTTAACCACAGGACAAGTCGCAATGAGGTGCCCAACCCCTCGGTGTCCCAAAGACACAAATGTGCTACCAAAGCACCGGTGACCGTAGTCACAATAATCGAATGATGGGGCCAACCCATCGTGTGATACCCAATCACTAGCGAGACGATCCCATATCTCAATGTGGGGCCAACCCACTGGTGGTGTTAACCACGAGGACAAGTCACACAATGAGGTGCCCAACCTCTGGTGTCCCAAAGACACAAATGTGCTACCAAAGCACTGGTGACCCAAAGTCACAAAGTGTGTTACCAAAAAACATTGGTGCTCGTCGGCACAAAATATCATGCTCCTCCACTCATATCACCCATCAACATACCATACTCATGTAATCATGCATATCATACAAATTATGCATATCATGCTAATATGTTTGACTCATGCCCCATATCACATACATACATAGTCATGATACCATATAGATCATCAGTAATCTAGTAACAATACTGACTTACCCGGATACGTACACATACCCCGTTTGGGTATCCAATAATCCATCATACTGTCATGATTTTAATAGGCAAACAGGTTTAATAACAATATTACTAAGTATGGGTGTGTTAGTTACACACCTGGTAATCACGAGTCTAAAATCCCAACGAAACGATCTAAGTCCCTCGATTAACTAGCTCCTACAATCGGCCAAGACATAGGGGTTAGGTGCTAAAGCCATTCGGCCAAGGATTTTAAGCCAACAGGAATTGCTACCAACCCTTACCTTCACTTGATTTGGTTTCCTACCAAATCCGAACCTGATGGTTCCTTCTTCAACAATCGGCACCCTATCAAAATAGTTAATCACAAATCACCTTTGACTTAATCGAAATCACGAATAAACCATGAACGATATATCACCATCACTTACCGAATTGGTTAACAAAGGAGAAGGCTCCACTGATCGCTTGGAACTCCCCGATTGCCCTATCACACAATCGGTTCAATCATAAGAGACCACACCTTTACCACATGCCTAGAATCGGCTAATAATCCAATCAACACCCATTAAGCACTAGAGAGGGAAGAAATGGCTATTCGGCCTAGCACTTACCAACACCAACCAATTATTCGGCCAAGACGCCACTAGGGAAGAAGATAGGTTCGGTCCACACTTTGCACCACAATCAAACAAAAGGTACGGCTAGGGGTTTATCACTCTTATTTTCGGCCTTGAAAGAAAAAGGAGGAAAAATAGAGGTGGGAAGAAATGGGGAAATCGGCAATTGAGTTTAAAGAAAAGAAGAGGAATAAAGTTGGATAAGGAGGGTACTTTAGGCTTGTAAATGAAAGAAGAAGAAGAAGATGTGTTCTAAGAGAATGGAGTTTGGCTAGCAAGAAAAGAAGTGGAAAAACGGTTTTGGAGAGGTGGGGTTTCGGCTCAACACAATGAACAAGAGAAATAGGTGAGAGGAGCATTCGGCCTACACCAATGAAAGAGGGACAGAGATGATTGAAAACTTTCGGTTTGCAAAAAGTAAAGATGGAGTCACTCACTTGGATTTTTGGTTTCAAGAAGTGAAGAAAATGAGAAGAAACCTTGAAGAAAATTCGGCTACAAGTATCAAAAGGAACTTTTGCTTTTTACCAAATGTGACCGAAAATGCCAAAATTTCCAAAAAAATTTGGCACCCCACCAACATCACACTACTATGCCGTCACTCCCCTCCCAACTCCCTAAAATTCGGCCATGATCCCCAACTACTCCATGCCACACATTCAAATGTGTTTACCAAGTCTTCCTCCTAAAATCCTCTCCACCCTCCATTCAAATGGGAAGACTTAGTCTTAGGCGAGTTTGAAGCGCCACAAACTCCTCCCTCCATGCCGTCAAAATGAGTGCCAAAAGTGGCCACTCATGGCTCGAACACAAGGCCTACACCCTTGCATTAGGCGTTACCCACACAAAGCCTTAGTGGCGTCTAGCTTGCCACTACACCAGCTCCCTTTTTGTGCAATAAAACATCAAAGAAAAACCTTATACCCCAGCTCCAACAGCTCCCCTGACTTAACACCCAAAAAATCAAAATTTTTCCCATTCACTCAGGCAAACACTTAGACTTCAATTAAGCCCCCAAAACATAGAAATAGCCACGCAGCACACTAGACACATGCAAAAACATGCAACAACAAAATAGCCCCTAACCCGGGATATTACATACTTCACATCTTTCTAAAGCAATCTAGTCAATGGAGTAGCTATTAATGAAAAGCCTTTTTACGAACCTTCGGTAATATCCCGCAAGTCCCAGAAAACTGCAAACTTCAGACACATTCTTCAGAGGTTTCCATTCCAGAATAGCTGAAATCTTACTCGGATCGACTCGTATTCCAAGGGCTGATACAATATGTCCCAGAAACCAACTTCAAGCAACCAGAATTATTTCATCATTCTGACATCTCAAATCAATGGTCTTTCTTTTACAATTTATAACAGCATCATGCAATGTTAACCAGTCCATACCCAGAATTATATCAAACTCATCAAATGGTAATAGCATCAGATCAGCAGGAAATTAGATATCTTGAACCATTAACGGACAGCTCTTGCATACTTTTTCAACCAAAACGCTTTTACCTAAGGGGTTCAATACTCTAATAATAAATTCAGTAAACTCTACAGGCAAAGTCTTACTGGATACTAAATTCATGCATATATATACGAATCAGTAGAACCAGGGTCTATTAATGTAATCACAGAAGTATCATAAAGAGTAAATGTACCAGTAATAACATCTAGCGATGAAGCTTCCTCTCGAGCTCGAATGGCATACGCTCTGGCAGGAGCTCTCGCTGCAGATCTCACAACAGCATCTTTCGAGGAGCATTTTCAGATCTCAGATTCTGAACAATCTCTTGCTCTACAGACTCTGGGCAATCGCGAATGAAATGATCTAACGATCCACATCTGAAATAAACTCGATCATTCAATCTACAACTTCCCGTATGTCTTTTACCACAATGCTTACATTCAGGTCGACCAGATCGGACATTTCCTACACTAGCCATCAATGTTACTGGAGCTTTGGAGCTCAACTGTAACCCAGCTCGATCTATATTCGATTGTCCCACATTAGCCTTTGAACGTCTGTGCTCATCTCTGAATTTCTTTGAAGCAGACTGAAATGATTTGCTCGAAAATCTCTTTCTCGCATCTCTAGCTTCAAACTCAGCTTTTCTTTCATCTTTTCCAAGTGCCTCAGCTTTGCACGCTCGATCAACAAGCACAACAAACTCTTTTATTTTCAAAATCCCAACAAGCAAACGAATATCTTCATTTAAGCCATCTTCAAACCGTTTACACATTATTGACTCGGTTGATACACATTCTCGAGCATACTGACTCAATCTCATAAATTCTCGTTCATATTCAGTAACAGACATACGACCCTGTTTCAATTCTAGAAATTCTTTTCGTTTCTGATCAATGAATCTCTGAATGATGTATTTCTTCTAGAACTCATACTGGAAGAAATCCCAAGTAACTCGTTCCTTTGGAACCACAGAAATCAAAGTCTTTCACCACCAATAGGCTGCATCTCGTAACAAAGAAACAACACACTTTATACATTCTTCAGGAGTCAGTGACATCTCATCAAATACCCAGATTGTGTTTTCTAACCAGAATTTGGCTTTCTCGGCATCGTCATCACTGGTAGCTCTGAACTCTTCAGCCCCATATTTACGAATTTTATGAACCGGAGGCTTGTTCCATAGATTCAGATTCATAGTCGGAGGCATAGCAGATGTCTGAGGGTGACTAGGTAGGGGCAGAGGTTGTGAGACAATCGAGTTATTTCTAACAAATTGAGTGAACCACTCACTCATCATCTAGAAAAAAGCTTGTTTAGCTTTTCCCTCTTGACCGTTCGTAGCCGATCTCGGATCAGAAGGTGCTGTTCCTTCAGCAGGAGCAGGCACATTGCTTTCTACATCATCAGCTACGGCTCTTTCGGGATCTATTTCTATATGAAATTCACATTCTATACGTAAGGATTCATCACACTATCAAAATTCAGATAATATGGCATGTATAGCTAGACTCTGACAAGCTACGTTAGTCCGAGAATCGACTAAACCGTAGCTCTGATACCAACCAAATGTAACACCCCTAACCCGTATCCATCACCAGATTAGGGTTAAAGGTATTACCGGACAGATTGGAAACGTTTACAGACATTTCATAATGCAAGTCATCAATTGCAATCACTATGTCCCTTAGATAGGTCACCGAGACCTTAAGCATGTTTTAGAAAAGGGTCGGGACTAAACCGAACACATACGAAAATTCTCAAAAATTTAAAACTTTTTGAACACTGCAGAGGTTACACGCCCGTGCAATCAGGCCGTGTGCCTCCCATGGCTACTAGACACACCCATGTTCCTAGCCATGCCAAAACAGGGCACGTATACTGACTTATCCCCACGGCCACCAGGCACGCCCGTGTACCCTGGTAGTATACACTTATGCTATATACTGACTTAATTCCACGGTCACTAGGCATGCCCGTGTGCCACAACCGTGTCTGCTTATCAGGCCCTTTGCAAGGTCAATAAGCCACCTACACTTGGGTTTACCCTACAAGCTACTTACCAATTCATTTTATGCACAAATAACAACCAAAGACATGTCAAATGATCAACATTTCTTTATCACCAAACTTATTTCTAATCATGTCAATTTTGCACAACTAAATTATACATATACATAAACATGAGTCATATACATTTACCTTCTATATTACCATTTCTTTGATCAAATATACATACTCAAATTTCATCCATATGCTTACCATAAACTTGACGATTTCATAGTCATGTAATCATACCAAAAACAACATCATATACCATATTCATAATTACATAATACCAACATATAACTAGCCACATCACATGGCTAAGTTTATCTCAAACATATACCAAATGACTAGCCTATACATGCCATATTAGGTTATATACACATTCAAAAGTACCAAAGTTGAGTTTGATAGTGTGATGACGATCCTTGACGATTCCTGAGCCTTTCGTAGCTTTGACGACCTATAAAACAGATTAAACACACACACAGAGTAAGCTTTCCAAAAGCTTAGTAAGCCATATACAAATAAACTTAGCACGTAATACACATAGCTACATTTATACATCGGAATTAATACCTCTCATGTGCAAAATTCATAACATATCTTTTGGCTCATTTGTTTAACCATCACTTACCACATTTCTCAAATCAAGCATCACTTATGCACATAGCTCATTCAAGCTTATATATCACATATTATCTCATCAAATCCATATTCACATTCTTTTTGGTAAATTCATCTATGTATACTTACCTTTCATACACATACATAGTGTACCTTTCAACGTAATTCACTTAGTGATTCACATCTCGGACTTGCCTATTGAACTGTTCAAAATCTAATAGGGTGCTCTGAATGCTCAGAATAGTCATACAACGCCAACGTCCCAGACGTGGTCTTACATGCAATCAGATATCGATGCCACTGTCCTAGACTGGGTCTTACACGTAAATCTCATATCGATGCCAATGTCCCAGACGTGGTCTTACACGTAAATCTCATATCGATGCCAATGTCCCAGACGTGGTCTTACACGTAAATCTCATATCAATGCCAACGTCCCAGGCGTGGTCTTACATGTAAACGTCCCACACGTGGTCTTACATGGAAATCTCATATCGACACTAATGTCCCAGATGTGGTCTTACAAGTAAATCTCATATCGATGCCAACGTCCCAAACGTGGTCTTACACGTAAATCTCATATAGATGCCAACGTCCCAGACGTGGTCTTACATGTAAATCTCATATCGATGCCAACGTCCCAGACGTGGTCTTACACTTAAATCTCATATTAGACACCTATGCCATGACATATACAACTTTATCTCCTCCTAGGTTCAAACGAAACTTATCGGACATCGTCAACTTGTTGATCTATATATATATATATATATATTCGGATTTCACATACATTCCATTACAATTGATATTCATAGCAATCCAAATTTCATATTTACACAAATAATTCAATTCAAATACATTTATTTGTATATCGACTTACCTCGAGTTCAGTTTAACGGAAACGGACGGCTATTCAATAACTTTCGATTTCCCACGATCTAAGTCCATTTTCTTCGGTTCTTGATCGATACATATTCAGATTTAACCCATTCATTCATCAATCCATTTAATTTAATCCAAAAACATACATTTAGGGCAATTTGCAAATTAGCCCTTACATTTTCACAATTGGACATTTTAGTCCCTATTTCACGAAATCACAAAATACACAAAATCTCAATACACCCATGCTTAGCCAAATGTTCATATAGCTCATTCAAGTCCTTAAAATTCATTTATTTCACAATCTAGTCCCTCAAAATATTAGTTTCTCAATTTAGTACAAATTACTCAAAATCACAAAAACTCCAAAGATAAAACTTGTTAATCTAACACATATCTTTCATTTTTCACCATCAAACATTAAAAATCTCATATGTTCATCAACGGCACATTTCAAAATATTCATCAATTCACAAAATTGGAACATGGGTTTTGAAGAGCACAAAGCAACGATTACAAAAACATCGAAATTATCAAAAATCGAAACCAAATCATACCTTAATTAAGCCAAACCATAGCCGAAACCCTTGAAAGCTTTTGTTCTTTCTTTTCTTATTTTTCGGCAAAATAATGATGATGATAATGGCTTGTCTTTGTTTTATTATAATATAACATTATAATATATATTAATATAAATTTTATCTTATAAAACATATACATTTATTATCCTTGCCATCCACTATCATTGCTAAAAGGTCAAATTACATCATAAATCCTCATAAATATGAAGACACACCAATTAAGTCACTCAATCAAATGGAAGGCTACTTTTACCTTTTATACAATTTAGTCATTTTATCAAATTAAACACACAAACGGACAAATTAATTCACAGAACTTTAACACATGCTTAAACATATATCATAGGCACGAAAAATAATATTAAAATATTTTTCTGACTCGGATTTGTGGTCCCGAAACCACTGTTCCGACTAGGGTCTAAACCGGACTGTTACAGGTCTCGAACCAAACGGTGCTGCTCTGTGAACGAAGGCTGGCGCATTACTTTCTACATCGTCAGAAACTGCTCGATTGGGATCCATTACTATATGAAAACATAATTTAAAACTGTCAGAAGATATCACACTATCACAGGTTAAATATGGCATGTATTGCTAGACTCACACACGATATGTTAATCCGAGAATCGACTAAACCATAGCTCTGATACCAATAAATGTAACACCCCTAACCTGTATCCGTCATCGGAATAGGGTTACAGAACATTACCAGACTTTTTTCTTTAACAATCTTACAATTAGAATACAATTCTCATACCAATTAAAAACCATTCAAGTACATACATATAGTCCCTAAAACAAGCCCTCGAGGCCCCAAAACAAGCATTAGAAGTGGTTCGGGACTAAACCAAGAACTCAAGAAAATTTTGGAAAAACATTAAAAATTTTCAAAGTACAGGGGACAGACGCCCGTGTGGCAAGGCCGGGTGTCTCACATGGCCAATAGACATGCCCGTGTGACAGGCTGTGTGGACATTCAAAATGGGATCACATGGCCATGTCTCAGCCCGTGTCTCAGCCCGTGTAACTTTCTGACTTGGGTCACACGGCCAGACCACATGCCTGTGTGTCAGGCCCTAAACCCTTCGAAATGGCATCCAACACCATTTCCATCTTTTCCATCGAATCTATAACCATTAATCCCATTTTCACCTTAAAGTCTATTTCAAAACGATACAGCATTAGACGATCGGGCAACTCAACATCTTGTAATCAAATTCACGATTACGAGCACACATCACATGGAATGTTTTTCGAACATTGTTAAGCATGATGGAAAAGAATTGATTTGATTAATGTAATTATCCTAGCCTATACATGTTATTGATTGTTGAAGTTGTGTTTCTGTTGCTAAAATCTATTCATACATTTAGATAATTTTGCATACTTAGTTTAAATTTGCATTAGGGATCAATCTTGTATTAGTTAAATTAATCTAGTTTAATTATCATCACTCAAATTATTGTGTTTTATCACCAAATTGTTAACTTATAATTTTTCATATATTCGATTAACATACATAGTCCTCGTGGAGACGATAACTCATTTTACTTATTACTTGAACGACTGTGTACACTTGAACAAAAATCTCATTACACATATCAATGGTGGTTAACTATTATCTGTCATGTACCAACAAATCAGGTTACCTAAAAATTGTTCCAGATTGAGCTAAAAAAGAAATATGTAGGTAAATTGTAATTGGAAGATGGAAAACATGAATTCACGATATTGAAATAAGGATTTAACCACCCAATTTCTAGTGGTGTCAAAAATTGCAATTTCAGGACCTCATTTTCGTAAACCGGGTCCGTAAATATTAAATAAAGATATTTACGGAGTTAGTATATTAATGAAGTGAAAATTGGTTAAGTTATTTAGCCGAAATTGTGAGTAATTAAGGCCCATAGACTAAATTGTAAAAGTTTAATCGCTATAGATTTTTAATCAGGAAAAGGCTTGGGGACTTAAATTCCAATTATCATAGGGACTAAAATGGTTAATAAACCATATTAAAATTGAAGGTAGTGGAAGATGATAATCAATGCCATTAATTTAGTTTAATTATCATTAATTTTAACTAAAACATGATTAATTAGGTAATTAAGATTAATTAAATTATAATCCTAATATATATATGAAATGTAACATCCCGAAATTGGGCCTAGAAGAATTGGGCCCAATGGGCCTTGGGTGTAGGAATGTTTAAAATTTTCAAGAATATGAGAATGGTGTTATTGCAAATTGGACTTATTAGTTAAGTGAATTTGGAAGGTTACGAGGTTTCTAGGAAGTTCTGGGTTTAATTTGGCCTTAGTAAAAATTTGGTATTTTAGCACTTTAAGGAGAGATAGTAAGTGGCATCAAGGCTTATGGAAATAAGAGAGCAATTTGCTTGCATAATTGAGCATATGGTAAAGAGGTTATGGCGCCACATGAAGGACTTTGAGGGAGGAGGTTCAGATCCCATCAAGTGCAAAATTTTGACTATTATTTTTGCACTCTTTCCTTAAGTGTCGGCCAAGCATGTAAATAAGGCAAGGTGGACTTTTTATTTTTGGCAAAATGACAAAGGAAAATAGGAAAGGTTGAAGGTGATGAAAGAAATCAAGAGAAAGGGGAAAGTAAGGGGAACATGTGGCCTTTTTCAAGGGAAATGTTATGGAAAGTATGGTTGGCAAATTCTTGACCATTATGGTCATGTATGTGGACAGTTTTGTGTGTTAGGGGGGGATAGCCGAATTTTCCTTGGTGTTTTGGTAAAGTTTTAGTGCTTGTTTTAGTCAAATTCCTTTAGCATCAATTGTGCCATTTTCTCCAAACTACCATTCTCTTAGCCGAATTTTGTCTTTGGCAATTGGTAAAAGTTTTGGTGTTGCTTTGGCCAAAAACTCCTATTTGCAACTTTTGTGTCATTTTTCTTTTCTCTCCAAATTTCCTTCTCCTTCTTGCTGAATCTTCAAGCTTTTAGTGTACATCTTTCTCCTTTGTTTGGCCGAATCACTCACCTTTTTGTTCATCTCCCCTTAGATAGCTGAAACAATCTAGCACTCTTCTCTCCATCCATTCTTTTCTTTTGACCTTCTCATCAATATTTTCTCTATTCTTAATTCGACATTACCTTGTGATCAAATCATCCTCTTTTCGTAGTGATTTAAGTGAGTGGCGCTACAAGGAAATTAACAATCGGTAAGTAGTAGTTCTCTCTTTGTCAATAACTTTGTTTCATCTGAGTTTTTCCTTAATAATCGAGTATTCTTCTTTCTCTCTCATTGGGTCTGGGTTACATTCTTTTCTATGATATGGCCATCGTTGGATTTAGGGCTTTCAACAAGGTGAAGGAGCACAAGTGATTTGTATTAACCAAATCGTATAAATGCGACTTGTCAAGCAAGTGGGGTAAGAACGTTGTTATAAGATTTGTTTTGATCAAAGGTGGGATAATTGCTAGCGACTCTTTCGCCCACCAAATATTGTTAGGACGGGATTTCAGTAGCCAAAGGGTAGGATCAATTTTTGGTGCACTGAGGGAGATCACATTCGTGGTGTTGAAACGGTAGAAAGCACAACTTGTAATCAAGGTGTGTAATCCTGTACCCTTCCGAATATATGTTTGAAATGGTGTGTAATCTCATACCTCTTTGGATGTTTGTATGAAATGTTCTATGATTCGGTCGAAATACCGAAGAAAATTGAAAACCGGCATCCGAGACCACTCGGGAGTGCGTATGTTCATCGTAGTAACCATATTTTGCAAAGAAATAGTTTGATCAGCAGCAGTGACGTGATTTTGGAAAATCACGAAAAATAGGATAAAGGGAATAAGAAAGCGAAAAAGATATCAAATTAAAGCTTACTGTGTCTATTTTTATATGAAAGAAACAGAGGAGGAAGAGGAAGTTTATATTCTGGGATATCTTAATTTTAGTGAGACTGGTTCTGATGGACTTCGTGGTTCCCCGTTCTGTCTTGGAAAAATTGGTTAAAATTGTAAAAAAAGAATTATGAGTTATAAGTTATATTTATGGATTCCTTAGAGAACCTATTTTCAATAGAAACAAGTGGGAGCAGTATATGAAAACCGTACAGTGAGATATTTGAAATTAAGTTAAGAGAGGTCAGAATCATTAGACAGTGAAACAAGGGAAATTTTAAGGAATAAACTGTACTAAACGGCTAAGACAAAAATTCTGGAAACATTGTAGTAAGAAGATATATGAGTCTAGTTTCAAGGAAAATTTACGGATTTAAATTTCAAGTTTTCTAACTCGAGTTATAGTCAATTTAATCAGTATGACGCAGATGGACAGTTTCAAATTTTTATGCCCAAATTAGTAGTTAAGTCCGGGGTTGCGAAATTATCAAAATACCCTTGGAGTGTAAATTACCGAAATACCCCTGGGTTGCGAGATTACCGAATTACCCTTAGTGGGTAAAATTACCGATTTACTGAAATTCCCCTATGGGCCGATTTGATAGATTGTTATAATGGGCCGATTTACCGAAATGTCCTTATAGACCAAATTATTGAAATGCCCCTATTGGTCGAATGATCGTGTAATATCCCGGGTTAGGGCCTATTTTTGTTTTGACTTTGTTTGCATGTGTCTGGTGTGCTATGTTACTGTTTTGATGTTTTAGGGGCTTAGTTGTAAGCTAGAAGTAAGCCTGAGTAGATGGAAAAAATTTTAATTCTAGGCTTAGGGGAGAGGAGTCAAGGAGCCGAGGCTTATAGATTTTTATTGGTGAGGTATAGCACGAAGGAGAGGAGCTGGTGGAGTGGCAAAGTATGCGCCACTTGGAGCTTGTGTTTGGCGTCATTGCAGGGGAGAGGTCTTGAGTTCAAGCTGCGAAAATCCCCATTTTGGCTTTCATTTTTTGGCATGGAAGGGAGGAGTTGTAGGCGATTCAAACTCTCGCCTAAGACCAAGTCAAATGCTCAAATGACGGGTGGAGAGTGAATTTAGGAAGGAGACTTGTTCAAAGTGTTTTGAATGAGTGGTTGTGAGTGTATGGTGGAAGTGGCCGGTTGTGGGAGAGTTTTGGGGGGAGTGGACGGCTTGGCTTGTGGGGGAGTGGGAATGCCGAAATTGAATAGGCAATTTTGTGCATTTTTCGGCCAAAAGCAATAGGTAAGCTAAACTTCTTCTTTTGTCAAGCAAAACTCTCTCTTTTGTCCACTTTGAAACCGAAAGTCTAAGCATTTAGTTGCCGAATTTTGCTTTGTTTTTCTCTCAATTTTCTTGGTAGCCGAATGTTCTCTTCTCTCGTTCTTTCTTTTGTTCAGTTGTGTTGAGCCGAAACTCTAGCCTCCAAAACACTTTCATCAATTCTTTTTCTTTCAAAACCGTAAGTACTCTCTCTATCCATCTTTTATTCTCTTCCTGCTTCAAAACTCTTTAGCCGGTTTCTTCAATTGTTCTTCCCATTCTTGTTGTGCCGAAACTCTATTCCCATTTCACATCATCTTCTTTTTCCCACTCAAAGCCGAACCCAAGGGTGTTAAACACCTAAAGCCGAATTCCCTTTTCTTTCTTTTGAAGTTTTGGCCGAATCTCTTTCTCTTCTAGTGGTGTTCTTGTGGTCGAATTTTGGTGTGGTGTTGTTCTAGTCTTGGTTCCAATCGGGTTACGGGGAAGGTAAGCATAGGGCCGAATGACTATTTCTTTTCTCCTGTGCTCTTGTCGATTTTGATTTGGTTAAGAACCGATTGTGGTGATTGGTGAAAGGAGTTAACCTTTTGGCATTGAACCGATTTCTTTAGGGGCATCCGGGATTGGGAGGCAGTCAAGTGGAGCCTTCTTTCCTTGTTAACCGCTTGGTAAGTGGTGGTAAGAACGAGTTCTTTTAGTATATTCTTTTAGTTTTCATTAAGTCAAGTTGTTAAAAGATTAACCGTTGTCATTTGTTAGAGGGTGGCTGATTGGTAAGAGGAACCATTGTTGGTTCGGGTTTGGTAGGAAACCAAACCGATTTGCAAGGTAATGGCTCAATATTAACCCCTTTGGTTTGATAGCTTTGGCCGAATGGTCTAGATTGCTAATCCCTTGGTTGACCGATTTTAGGAGCAGAGTTATCGAGGATTTAGACCGGTTCTTTGGAACTAAGGCTTTCGTGTTAGCGTGTGTGTAAACTAACACACTACTGTTTAGTAATATGATTAATAACCTAATTACTTATTAAAGTGAAACAATATGATTGATGGATTTGGTACCGATGGGGTATAAGCACGGATCTTTGGTAAGTCCGTTTCATTACGAGATCTGTAGTGATATATGTGATAACATGTTTTATGATGTAAATACCATGAGATGTCATTTGAGCATGTTAGCATGATTGCATGTTTTATATCATTTGCATTAGTATGACATGTGTGGGTGATATGAGAGGAGGGGGAATATGATATCCGTGTCTTTGGGACACTGTGTCTTTGGGACACCAGTGGTTTGGCACCACCAGTGGTTTGGTACCACACGGGGTAGAAAGGTGATATGGATGGTTAGGATCGGGGTGCATTGATTATGTTGCTATGATATGATGTGTGCTAGCATGTTGTATTATCGGGAGTGGGATTTATGCACTGAGTCTTGCGACTCACCCTCTTATCGAGGGATTTAGACCGGTTCTTTAGAACTAAGGCTTTCGTGTTAGCAGGTGTGTAAACTAACACACTTCTGTTTAGTAATATGATTAATAACCTAATTACTTATTAAAGTGAAACAATATGATTGATGGATTTGGTACCCGATGGCGTATAAGCACGGATACGGGTAAGTCCGTTTCATTACGAGATCTGTTGCGATATATGTGATAACATGTTTTATGATGTAAATACCATGAGATGTCATTTGAGCATGTTAGCATGATTGCATGTTTTATATCATTTGCATTAGTATGACATGTGTGGGTGATATGAGAGGAGGGGAATATGATATCCGTGTCTTTGGGACACTTTGTGTCTTTGGGACACAGAGGTTTGGCCTCCGGTGGTTTGGTACCACAGTTGATTTTGTGACTTTGGTCACCGGTGATTTTGTATCACATTTGTGTCTTTGGGACACGAGAGGTTTGGCACCTCTCATGGCGTCTCGCCCCGGTGGCTTAGCACCATAGTGGGTTGGCCCCACGATGAGATTATACTGGATTGGCGCCGGTGATTTGGTATCACACGATGGGTTGGCCCCATCATCGGATTTGTGATGCGGTCACCGGTGATTTGGTATCTGCTTGTGTCTTTGGGACACAGAGGTTTGGCACCTCATTGCGACTCGTCCACGTGGTTAACACCACCGTGGGTTGGCCCCACTTTGAGATATGGGATCGAAATCGCTAGTGATTTGGTATCACGCGATGGGTTGGCCCCATCAATGGATTATTCGTGACTTTGGGTCACGGTGGTTTGGCACCACACTTATGGATATCGTGACTTTGGGTCACCGGTGGTTTGGCACCACCGGTGGTTTGGTACCACACGGGGTAGAAAGGTGATATGGATTGTTAGGATCGGGGTGCATTGATTATGTTGCTATGATATGATGTGTGCTAGCATGTTGTATTATCGGGAGTGGGATTTATGCACTGAGTCTTGCGACTCACCCTCTTATCGAGGGATTTAGACCGGTTCTTTAGAACTAAGGCTTTCGTGTTAGCAGGTGTGTAAACTAACACACTTCTGTTTAGTAATATGATTAATAACCTAATTACTTATTAAAGTGAAACAATATGATTGATGGATTTGGTACCGATGGCGTATAAGCACGGATACGGGTAAGTCCGTTTCATTACGAGATCTCATTGCGATATATGTGATAACATGTTTTATGATGTAAATACCATGAGATGTCATTTGAGCATGTTAGCATGATTGCATGTTTTATATCATTTGCATTAGTATGACATGTGGGTGATATGAGAGGAGGGGGAATATGATATCCGTGTCTTTGGGACACTTGTGTCTTTGGGACACCAGAGGTTTGGCACCTCCAAAGTGGTTTGGTACCACGATTGATTTTGTGACCGGTCACCGGTGATTTTGTATCACATTTGTGTCTTTGGGACACCGGAGGTTTGGCACCTCATAGCGCCTCGTCCCGGTGGCTTAGCACCATAGTGGGTTGGCCCCACAAGAGATTATACGGGATTGACGCCCGGTGATTTGGTATCACACGATGGGTTGGCCCCATCATCGGATTTGTGATCTGCGGTCACGGTGATTTGGTATCACTTGTGTCTTTGGGACACAGAGGTTTGGCACCTCATTGCGACTCGTCCCTCGTGGTTAACACCACCGTGGGTTGGCCCCACTTTGAGATATGGGATCGTCGCGCTAGTGATTTGGTATCACGCGATGGGTTGGCCCCATCAATGGATTATTCGTGACTTTGGGTCACCGGTGGTTTGGCACCACACTTATGGATATCGTGACTTTGGGTCACGGTGGTTTGGCACCACCGGTGGTTTGGTACCACACGGGGTAGAAAGGTGATATGGATTGTTAGGATCGGGTGCATTGATTATGTTGCTATGATATGATGTGTGCTAGCATGTTGTATTATCGGGAGTGGGATTTATGCACCGAGTCTTGCGACTCACCCTCTCCTTTGACATTCAGGGTGACACTTAGGCGCGGACATGGAGCCGGGATGGACTCGAGGTGCTCATGCCATGCTTTAATAAAGATTTGCTCAGACTTTACAAAATTTGGTACTTTAGTTTATTTATTACTATTTGGTTTATTTTGGGTTGTAAATGGCCTTTAAATTTGGTTTTACTACGTTTATGCTTAAAGTAGCTTTCAAATATGCTTTAACAAATTAATTGAGTTAAAATTGCTAAAAACTTGGAAGGACAACGGTTTTCAAAACTATAACGCAATGTGTTTTAAACTTTACCATCGGGTATCACCCTAAAACATTAAAATATGACAAAGCAATCATGCCCAAGATTTTGACAAGTATAAAATATGACAAGGGTTTTTTTCATCGAATCTTTAACCTGAAACCTAACCCTTCAAACGCGATTTTCCCCGTAACATGCCAGATTTGGTCGTGGTGTGTTGACCGGGTTTGGGGTGTTACAATTGTGGTATCAAAGCCAAGTTCAAAGGCTCGGCTGTGGGCCTGAGGCCCAAAATGTTTTCAAAAGTCTGTTTTAAGTGTTTTGTTTGAAATAAATGGTTTGAAAGGCATGACACCGAGTCTCCGCATTTTGATCGCCCGAGTGTAAGTACCCCCTTACTATTTCTTGTGATTTATTGATGTGATTGGATGATTGCGGTAGTGGATTACTTTAGAAAGCTGAAACCGATAGGATTCTCGTGAACTCGCGAAAACAAAGCTTCTTTACTATTCATAAGACTTTGCTTTAAAGCAAGTGGAATAAATATCGATGCATAAAACTCCTAAATCGGAGCACGTAGAGAATTTAGTCATGAGCGCTAGAGGTGGACGTGGTCGTGGGACGCAGGTCGTGGTAGGATGACGGTTTCGAACCCGTAGGGTCTGGTCGTGGGTCGAAAATGAGATACCGGCATCGCCACCACGGTGGAGGTGGTGAGTTTCAAGATCGATCGGGGATGACGCAATGTCACGCGCGCGATCTTTGCGAGTGTTGGAAAGGGTAGTTGGAGTAGGTGGTGGTGCAGGAGCTAGGAAATCGGTGCTGAGCGACTTCGGGCAAATGGGGCTGAATTCTTTCGAGGTGTTTCGGTGTTGCTCCAGCCTTTTGCTGAGTATTGGCTGGAGGCAACGGAGCGGATCATGGATGATCTGGACTTGATCGCCGAGGAGAAGTGAAGGGCATAGTATCGCTTCTTCGGGATGAGTCATACCGGTGGTGGCTCACGGTTTGGGACGAGTGTGGCAAACAGAGGATCGACATGGGATTATTTGAGTGCATTTGAGAAAAAGTACATTGGAGCTAGCTACATCGATGCGCAATAAAAGCATTTTTGAGGCTAGTCCGGGGAGTAAGACAATTTCGAAAGCACGAGGTGAGTTCTTGAAGGCGAGCCGGTATGCTAGGGGTATTGTGGCTACCGAACACGAGAGGTGTGTTCGTTTGAGGATGGTCCGAGAGACGAGTTGAGGCTACCGATTGCTCCTCAGCAGGAGCGTGAGTTTCTTGTCTGGTTGAGAAGGCTAAGGTAGCCGAGGGTGTTAAGGAGTCCGTGAGGCGGGGCATGGACAGGAGCGAGGCATAAGAGGAGCTTTGGGTCTTACGGATCGTCGGGTAATCCTCGAAAAAGGGCTAGACAGTGGGCCGAATCGGGCCAGTAGGGTTGTTGCCGCTAGTCGGGGACCGCCGCGGTGTAACCATTGTGGGAGATATCATTGGGGAGAAATTTCTTTGGACCGGTGGAAAAGGTTGTTTTGAGTGTGGTTCTCGGATCATCGCGTGAGGGATTTGTCCGCGTAAGTTGGCCAGATTCGATCGAGAGTCGGGCCGTACTCGATTCAGAATAATGTACCGCCACCGCAGAGGGGCCGTGGTAATGGCAGAGGTAGTAATGGATCGGGTCGGGGCCGTGGAGCACCGGGCAAGGGTGCGGTAGTTCGACGCCGAGACGGCTGGGTTAGTGTATGCGCAAGGCGCCGAGAGGAGGCGGCGCGACCGGACGTCATAACCGTGACGTTCTTGATCTTTGGTTCTCCTTTTATCGCTTTGATTGATGTGGGTTCGACGCATTCTTACATGGCCAGTAGTATAGTAGAGACCATGGACTTAGACTCTGAATCTACTTCTAGGCAGATGACTGTAATTAGCCCTCTAGGTCATTCCGTAGTTGTAGATAAGCTATTTAGAGATGTACCCCTAGAACTCCAAGGGGTAGTGTTTATCGCGATCCGATGGAACCGCCATTTGGGGAGTTCGATTTGATTCTTAGGATGGACTGGTTGGTTAAGTACCAAAGCGAAGTTGGATTGCGCGCTAAGCGCATGGTTCTAAAGACGATCGAGGGTGATGAAGTGGCTATGATAGGTAATAGGAGAGATTACTTATCTAATGTGGTGTCCGCTCTAAAGCGCGAGAGAAGATGGTGAGAAAGGGTCGTGAAGCGTATGTGGTTCATGTGTATGCCTTGGAGGCTAAAGAGTCTGCTTGTAGAAAAGTCCGAAACAGTTAAGGAATTTCTTGATGTGTTTCGTAAGAACTTCCAGTTTGCCTAGGATCGTGAGGTAGAGTTCGGGATAGATGCATTACCAGGAACTGCGCGCGGTGTCTATTGCTCCGTATAGGATGGCGCCAAAGGAACTGGTGGAGCTTAAGGCTCGAGATCCAAGAGTTGTTGGACCGAGGTTTTATCAGGCCAAGTGTTTCACCGTGAGGTGCGCCGGTACTCTTTGTTAAGAAGAAAGATGGTACAATGCGGATGTGCATAGATTACCGCCAGCTGAATAAGCTGACGATCAAAAACAAGTATCCGTTGCCACGGATAGATGACTTGTTTGATCAGTTGAAGGGTGCAGCGGTATTTTCTAAGATTGACCTGAGGTCTGGGTATCACCAGTTAAAGGTGAAAGAAGCGGATATTCACAAGACAGCGTTTTGTGACTTCGGTATGGGCACTACAATTTACGTAATGCCGTCGGGTTGACTAACGCGCCGGCAGCATTCATGGATATGATGAATAGGGTGTTTCAGCAGTATCTGGACCAGTTCGTGGTAGTTTTTATTGACGACATCCTGGTGTATTCAAGAACAGAAGAAGAGCATGATGCGCATTTGCGTGTGGTACTGCAGATTTTGAGGGAGAAGCAGCTTTACGCTAAGTTCAGTAAGTGCGAGTTCTGGCTTAGAGAAGTGACTTTCTTGGGACATGTAGTGTCAGCTGAGGGGATTAGAGTGGATCCTCGAGAAAATTGAGGCGATTTTGGATTGAAACCGCCTAAGTCGGTGGTGAGATTCGGAGTTTTCTCGGGTTTGGCAGACACACCAGAAGGTTTGTAGAGGGTTTCTCGTTGATTGCAGCACCAATGACCAAGTTGTTAAGGAAAGAGGTTCCGTTTGTCTGGACTGAGAAACAGCAGGAGAGTTTCGACAAGCTTAAGAAGATTCTAACGAAGCTCCGGTTTGATTCAACCTCGAGGTGGTAAGGAATTCACGGCCTCATCGCGATGCATCACATACGGGGTTGGGTTGTGTCTTTGATGCGGGAAGGTAAGGTTGTGGCTTACGATCTCGGCAAATGAGGCCACATGAGGTCAACTATCCGACGCACGATCCGGAGTTAGCGGCGGTAGTCTTTGCGCGTTGAAGATTTGGAGGCACTACTTGTACGGAGAGAGATCAATAGTCTACACCGATCATAAGAGTCCAAGTACCTCTTGACTCGAAGGATTTGAATTTGAGGCGCGCAGATGGGTTGAGTTGCTTAAAGACTACGATCTGCTCGATTGAGTATCATCCAGGACAAGGCTAACGTGGTGGCGCACGCGTTGAGCAAGAAGGTTGTTTCGGACTTAAGAGCGATGTTTGCCCACTTGAGTTTGTATGACGACGGAAGTATTCTCGCAGAGTTGCGAGTTAAGCCTACTTGGGTTGAGCGATCGAGAGAAACAGATAGAGGATGGGGTTACGAGTGCGCGGAGGTTGCAGTATGTGAGTGGTGGTTTGGAAGGTTACAACTTGTCTAGTGATGGGGTCTTTGTGTTTTCAAGGTAAAGCTTGTATGCCCAAGGATGTTGAGCTGAGGCAGAGGATTCTTCAGGATGCACATAATAGCCCTTATGCTATGCATCGTGGAGGTAGTAAGATGTATAGGGATCTCAGAGAGCTGTAACACCCCAAACCCGGCCTAAACGTTACTTAACCGAACGGCATGTCACATGAAAGGAATGTCTAAAAACGTGCATTCGTTAAAAGCTCATATTCTTTATAGTTGTGGTGAGAAATCGAGTTTAAGTAATTTTGAATAAGAAATGGTTTATTATCATTTTAGGAAAATCCCATATTGATCATTTAATAATAAGCAATAAACAAATTGAAAGTGAAACCAAATAAAATACCCAAGGCCTTATTACATAACAAAAACTCAAATAAAAATAAGTCCAAATAAAAGAAATGAATTTACGAGTGAACATATATATGGCCTCCACGAGTCCACCTCGACTCCCAAACCGCGATCTAATGATTACCAAAAATTTAACTAAGGGGTGAGTCATCGAGACTCAAAGTGTGTAAATCCCCATCCAATGTGCCCTTACACAATTTCATATGAAAATATGCATATCATGCACCCAAACCTAGCCATCCGCAACTCCTTTTTCTACCCCGTGTGGTACCAAACCATTGGTGGTGCCAAACCACCGGTGACTTAAAGTCACAATATCCGTCAATACATGTGGTGCCAAACCACTGGTGGTGCCTAAACCATGGTGACTTAAAGTCACAATATCCGTCAATACATGTGGTGCCAAACCACTTTGGTGGTGCTAAACCACTGGTGACCCAAGTCACAAAGCAAATGATGGGGCCAACCCATCGTGTGATACCAAATCACCGGCGTCAATCCCATAATGTAAATCGTGGGGCCAACCCACCGTGGTGCTAAGCCACTGGGACGAGACGCTATGAGGTGCCAAACCTCGAGGTGCCAAACCTCTCGTGACCGTAGTCACAATGTGGTACCAAACCATCGGTGCCCGTCGACACGAATATCACCGCTTCTCCACTCATATAACCCATGCAATATGACATAATAATTCGTGTATGCAAGATGTCATGTATGCTAGACATATATCAAATATAAGTATAACATGAATTACCATCATAATCGGATAGACATAAAACAACATAATCACCCTAATCAACCTCTAAGGGTATAACCGTAATTTTACCTACCAGGGGCATTTTCGTAATTTACCCACCAAGGGTATATCGGTAATTTACCCACCAAGGGCATTTTCGTAATTTACCCACCAAGGGCATTTTCGTAATTTACCCTTCAGGGATATTTTGGTAATTTACCCACTAAGGGTATATCAGCATTTCAGACTGGAATGGCCTTTCCAAAGGCCCGTTGTCGCCCGAAGCGACCCAACTACCATTTTTGGTCGAAATGGACTATTGGGCCTAAAGCCCAATTTCGGCCCATTCGGGCCCACACGCTCGTGTGGACCACCTAACACAAATCTAGCCACGTTTATGAGATTCACCTAGTCTAGTTCACTATATACTACACCATCATACATTTTACTATATTGGGCCCACGGGCCCATTGGGCCCCTTCGCCCATCGCGGCCAAGCGACCCCAACCCACAAGAATACTACGATGGCCTCAACTATCGCGCCGAAGCCCCACACACGTGCGCCGCGACGCTGCGTGTGGCTACTATTACCGTGGACCAAGCACTTCGGCATTTGCCGCTTCTACGCCTAGAGTAGAGAGAGTTACACACCGATAGGACTGGTGTTAATCCGCGCTCCGACCACTCTCGTGCCCAAACGCCTTCCAAGGTGTGTCAACCTCCTCCCTGGAATGCTCTTTATATAGCTAGCTCTTCACCTTTCTTCTTTGTATCTTTCCGATGTGGGATCTCTTCGTCGAAGAGAGTTTAAATTCAATCTGAAACTCTTCCCGTCTGCATCGCAAAATAAATACTCCCTTGCTTCTCATGAGATTCGAACCTGTGCTCCCTTGCAACATAATCCACGATGTTAACCACTTGGCCACAAGCTCCTCTTGTGTCTTAAACCATGCGCAACTAAATATAAATCTATAGCCAAATTCTGAGGTCCAAGTAAAAAGAAAACCAAAATGCAAAAGCCAAGACTTGAACCTTGGACCTCCTTCCTTCCTTGTGGCGTCACTCCCTTGCCTCTTAAGTGGCGTCACTTTGCCACTACACCACACACTCCACTTGTGTCATTTTTCCCCACATATTATTATTAAGGCCTACTTGCCAACTTCTAGGGTTTTTTTTTTTTTTCACCTAAAACCAAAATTTCCCCAAAGCTAATATTTGATCCCGGGACTTCATAGAAGCCCCCTAACCTTCCAAAATAACTTACCTAATAAGTCTAACTTGCATTAATGCCGTTCTCAAAAATTTTAAAACAAGGCCCATTGGGCCCAATCCTACTAGGCCCAATTTTGGGATGTTACAAATCTACCCTCCTTAAAGAAATTTGTCCTCGAAATTTCCAACTCACAGAACATTCGTACCACCTAACCTACAACGTTTGTGCTCACGCTGCGCGCACTCTGATTCCAATAACCGTAATGTACTTTTAACTAGAATTTAGAAATCCTACACATACTAAAAAAACTAACCATTAAAGCAGATAAATATTTCAGATGCGCAATCAACTCTATATCCGAACATCACATCCAACCCAAACACATAGAATAGATATTCAAAATACAAAGATATAACAAAGCAAAGTATCGGGAAACTTACAAAGTCATGGATTGGTGCTAGGAGACTCGGGTGCCATATTTCAACAAAAAGAACAGATATATATTTTTCTAAACCATTTTCCAAACCATCTTTTGAAAACATTTTTTGAACCCAAACCCACAGTGAAGTTTTTGAACCTAGGCTCGATACCATAATTGTAACACCCCAAACCCGGCCTAAACGTTCTGACCGAATCGGCATGTCACATGAAAGGAATGTCTAAAAGCGTGCATTCGTTAAAAGCTCATATTCTTTATAGTTGTGGTGAGAAATCGAGTTTAAGTAATTTTGAATAAGAAATGGTTTATTATCATTTTAGGAAAATCCCATATTGATCATTTAATAATAAGCAATAAACAAATTGAAAAGTGAAACCAAATAAAATACCCAAGGCCTTATTACATAACAAAAACTCAAATAAAAATAAGTCCAAATAAAAGAAATGAATTTACGAGTGAACATATATATGGCCTCCACGAGTCCACCTCACTCCCAAATCCGCGATCTAATGATTACCGCAAAATTTAACTAAGGGGTGAGTCATCGAGACTCGCAGTGTGTAAATCCCCATCCAATGTGCCCTTACACAATTTCATATGAAAATATGCATATCATGCACCCAAACCTAGCCATCCGCAACTCCTTTTTCTACCCCGTGTGGTACCAAACCCAACGGTGGTGCCAAACCCACGGTGACTTAAAGTCACAATATCCGTCAATACATGTGGTGCCAAACACTTTGGTGGTGCCAAACCCACGGTGACTTAAAGTCACAATATCCGTCAATACATGTGGTGCCAAACCACCGGTGGTGCTAAACCACCGGTGACCCAAGTCACAAAGCAAATGATGGGGCCAACCCATCGTGTGATACCAAATCACCGGCGCCAATCCCATAATGTAAATCGTGGGGCCAACCCATCGTGGTGCTAAGCCACGGGACGAGGCGCTATGAGGTGCCAAACTCCGGAGGTGCCAAACCTCTCGGTGACCGTAGTCACAATGTGGTACCAAACCACTGGTGCCCGTCGACACGAATATCACGCGCCTCTCCACTCATATAACCCATGCAATATGACATAATAATTCGTGTATGCAGTATGTCATGTATGCTAGACATATATCAAATATAAGTATAACATGAATTACCATCATAATCAGATAGACATAAAACAACATAATCACCCTAATCAACCTCTAAGGGTATAACCGTAATTTTACCTACCAGGGGCATTTTCGTAATTTACCCACCAAGGGTATATCGGTAATTTACCCACCAAGGGCATTTTCGTAATTTACCCACCAAGGGCATTTTCGTAATTTACCCTTCAGGGATATTTTGGTAATTTACCCACTAAGGGTATATCAGTAATTTCGTACCTGGAATGGCCTTTCCAAAGGCCCAGTGTCGCCCCGAGCGACCCAACTACCATTTTTGGTCGAAATGGACTATTGGGCCTAAAGCCCAATTTCGGCCCATTCGGGCCCACACGCTCGTGTGGCCCACCTAACACAAATCTAGCCACGTTTATGAGATTCACCTAGTCTAGTTCACTATATACTACACCATCATACATTTTACTATATTGGGCCCACGGGCCCATTGGGCCCCTTCGCCCATCGCGCCCAAGCAAACCCCAACCCACAAGAATAATACTATCGATGGCCTCAACTATCGCGTCGAAGCCCCACACGTGCGCCGCGACGCTCGTGTGGCTACTATTACCGTGACCCGGCACTTCGGCATTTGCCGCTCTACTGACTAGAGTAGAGAGAGTTACACACCGATAGGACTCTCGTGTTAATCCGCGCGCCCGACCACTCCTCGTGCCCAAACGCCTTCCAAGGTGTGTCAACCTCCTCCCTGGAATGCTCTTTATATAGCTAGCTCTTCACCTTTCTTCTTTGTATCTTTCCGATGTGGGATCCCCTTCACAAGAGAGAGTTTAAATTCAACTGAAACTCTTCCCGCCTGCATCAGCAAAATAAATACTCCCTTGCTTCTCATGAGATTCGAACCTGTGCTCCCTTGCAACATAATCCACGCTGTTAACCACTTGGCCACAAGCTCCTCTTGTGTCTTAAACCATGCGCAACTAAATATAAATCTATAGCCAAATTCTGAGGTCCAAGTAAAAAGAAAACCAAAATGCAAAAGCCAAGACTTGAACCTTGGACCTCCTTCCTTCCTTGTGGCGTCACTCCCTTGCCTCTTAAGTGGCGTCACTTTGCCACTACACCACACACTCCACTTGTGTCATTTTTCCCCACATTTTATTATTAAGGCCTACTTGCCAACTTCCAGGGTTTTTTTTTTTTTTCACCTAAAACCAAAATTTCCCCAAAGCTAATATTTGATCCCGGGACTTCATAGAAGCCCCCTAACCTTCCAAAATAACTTACCTAATAAGTCTAACTTGCATTAATGCCGTTCTCAAAAAATTTTAAAACAAGGCCCATTGGGCCCAATCCTACTAGGCCCAATTTTGGGATGTTACAAGAGCAGTTTTGGTGGCCTGGTCTGAAGAAAGAAGTGACAGAGTTTGTTGGGAAGTGTCTGACATGTCACAGCAGGTCTCAGGTGAACATCGCTTGCCGTCGTGGATTGCTTCACTGTGAAGATTCCTCGATGGAAGTGGGAAAGGATAACCATGGATTTCGTCGGTGGGTTACCGCTACGCCAAGCAAGAAGGATTCATTTGGGTAATTGTGGATCGATCGACTAAATCAGCTCATTTCATTCCGGTGAGGGTTGACTACTCACTGAGAGGTTGGCTAAGCTGTATGTTTCGAGAGATAGTGAGGTTGCACGGTGTGCGAAGATCGATCATCACGGATAGGGATCCCGATTTACGTCAAGGTTTCGAAAGCGTTGCATCAGCTCGGTACGCGGTTGGATTTCAAGACGGCTTTTCACCCGCAAATCGACGGACAATCGGAAAGGGTTATTCAGATCTTGGAGGATATGCTTTGAGGGGTTGTGTTCGATTTCAGAGGTAGTTGGGAGGAGTTTCTACCATTAGGCGTGAGTTTGCCTACAACAACGATTTACCAAGCGAGCATCAAGATGGCACCATATGAGGCGTTGTATGGTAGGAAGTGTCGATCACCTACGTGTTGACTCGAATTAGGTGAACGCCCGATTGTTGGGACCCGAGTTGGTTCTTCGAGACCGAATACAAGGTTAAGTTGATTCAGCTCGGTTGAAGGAAGCTTGGACCGGCGAAGTCTTATGCCGATCTTAAGCGGAGAGACATAGAGTTTTCGTGGGGATCAAGTTTTTCTCAAGGTCTCGCCATGGAAGAAGGTTTTGAGGTTCGGAAAGAAAGGCAAGCTAAGTCCGAGGTTTATTGGGCCGTATAAGGTATTGAGACGAGTGGGACCGATGGCGACGCGGCTTGAGTTGCCAGCAGAGCTAAGTCAGATCCACGACGTTTTCCATGTTTCGATGCTCGGCGTTATCGTTCGGATCCATCGCATGTGGTAGCAGTGGAAGAGATCGAGGTAAATTCAGATTTGACCACGGAGGAAGAACTCGCATGCGATTTTAGATCGGGATGTGAAGGTTCTGCGTAGGAAGTCTGTGCCTTTGGTAAAGGTACTGTGGCGGAATCATGGCGTGGAAGAAGCGACGTGGGAACCCGAGGATATGATGAGACAGCAATACCCTCAACTCTTCTGATCAGGTAATTTCGGGGTCGAAATTATTTTAAGGGGGGTAGAACTGTAATATCCCGGGTTAGGGCCTATTTTTGTTTTGACTTTGTTTGCATGTGTCTGGTGTGCTATGTTACTGTTTTGATGTTTTAGGGGCTTAGTTGTAAGCTAGAAGTAAGCCTGAGTAGATGGAAAAAATTTTAATTCTAGGCTTAGGGGAGAGAAGCTGAAGGAGCTGAGGCTTATAGATTTTTATTGGAGAGGTATAGCACGAAGGAGGAGCTGGTGGAGTGGCAAAGTATGCGCCACTTGGAGCTTGTGTTTGGCGTCAATTGCAGGGGGGAGAGGTCTTGAGTTCAAGCTGCGAAAATCCCCCATTTTGGCTTTCATTTTTGACGGCATGGAAGGGAGGAGTTGTAGGCAGTTCAAACTCTGCCTAAGACCAAGTCAAATGCTCAAATGATGGGTGGAGAGTGAATTTAGGAAGGAGACTTGTTCAAAGTGTTTTGAATGAGTGGTTGTGACTATTATTTTTGCACTCTTTCCTTAAGTGTCGGCCAAGCATGTAAATAAGGCAAGGTGGACTTTTTATTTTTGGCAAAATGACAAAGGAAAATAGGAAAGGTTGAAGGTGATGAAAGAAATCAAGAGAAAGGGGAAAGTAAGGGGAACATGTGGCCTTTTTCAAGGGAAATGTTATGGAAAGTATGGTTGGCAAATTCTTGACCATTATGGTCATG
Source organism: Gossypium sturtianum (assembly GCA_025698515.1). Lineage (NCBI taxonomy): Eukaryota > Viridiplantae > Streptophyta > Magnoliopsida > Malvales > Malvaceae > Gossypium > Gossypium sturtianum. The sequence goes on along the minus strand of CM046951.1, from coordinate 73,498,456 downwards.
TATGTGGACAGTTTTGTGTGTTAGGGGGGGATAGCCGAATTTTCCTTGGTGTTTTGGTAAAGTTTTAGTGCTTGTTTTAGTCAAATTCCTTTAGCATCAATTGTGCCATTTTCTCCAAACTACCATTCTCTTAGCCGAATTTTGTCTTTGGCAATTGGTAAAAGTTTTGGTGTTGCTTTGGCCAAAAACTCCTATTTGCAACTTTTGTGTCATTTTTCTTTTCTCTCCAAATTTCCTTCTCCTTCTTGCTGAATCTTCAAGCTTTGAGTGTACATCTTTCTCCTTTGTTTGGCCGAATCACTCACCTTTTTGTTCATCTCCCCTTAGATAGCTGAAATAATCTAGCACTCTTCTCTCCATCCATTCTTTTCTTTTGACCTTCTCATCAATATTTTCTCTATTCTTAATTCGACATTACCTTGTGATCAAATCATCCTCTTTTCGTAGTGATTTAAGTGAGTGGTGCTACAAGGAAATTAACAATCGGTAAGTAGTAGTTCTCTCTTTGTCAATAACTTTGTTTCATCTGAGTTTTTCCTTAATAATCGAGTGTTCTTCTTTCTCTCTCATTGGGTCTGGGTTACATTCTTTTCTGTGATATGGCCATCGTTGGATTTAGGGCTTTCAACAAGGTGAAGGAGCACAAGTGATTTGTATTAACCAAATCGTTATCGTCGACTTGTCAAGCAAGTGGGGTAAGAACGTTGTTATAAGATTTGTTTTGATCAAAGGTGGGATAATTGCTAGCGACTCTTTCGCCCACCAAATATTGTTAGGACGGGATTTCAGTAGCCAAAGGGTAGGATCAATTTTTGGTGCACTGAGGGAGATCACATTCGTGGTGTTGAAACGGTAGAAAGCACAACTTGTAATCAAGGTGTGTAATCCTGTACCCTTCCGAATATATGTTTGAAATGGTGTGTAATCTCATACCTCTCTGGATGTTTGTATGAAATGTTCTATGATTCGGGTCGAAATACCAAGAAAATTGAAAACCGGCATCCGAGACCCACTCGGGAGTGCGTATGTTCATCGTAGTAACCATATTTTGCAAAGAAATAGTTTGATCAGCAGCAGTGACGTGATTTTGGAAAATCACGAAAAATAGGATAAAGGGAATAAGAAAGCGAAAAAGATATCAAATTAAAGCTTACTGTGTCTATTTTTATATGAAAGAAACAGAGGAGGAAGAGGAAGTTTATATTCGGGATATCTTAATTTTAGTGAGACTGGTTCTGATGGACTTTGTGGTTCCCTGCCTGTCTTGGAAAAATTGGTTAAAATTGTAAAAAGAATTATGAGTTATAAGTTATATTTATGGATTCCTTAGAGAACCTATTTTCAATAGAAACAAGTGGGAGCAGTATATGAAAACCAAATGCAGTGAGATATTTGAAATTAAGTTAAGAGAGGTCGAATCATTAGACAAAGTGAAACAAGGGAAATTTTAAGGAATAAACTGTACTAAACGGCTAAGACAAAAATTCTGGAAACATTGTAGTAAGAAGATATATGAGTCTAGTTTCAAGGAAAATTTACGGATTTAAATTTCAAGTTTTCTAACTCGAGTTATAGTCAATTTAATCAGTATGACGTAGATGGACAGTTTCAAAATTTTATGCCCAAATTAGTAGTTAAGTCGGGGTTGCGTAAATTATCAAAATACCGTTGGAGTGTAAATTACCGAAATATTTCGGGTTGCGAGATTACCGAATTACCCTTAGTGGGTAAAATTACCGATTTCATGAAATTCCCCTATGGGCCGATTTGATAGATTGTTATAATGGGCCGATTACTGAAATGTGCCTTATAGACCAAATTATTGAAATGCCCCTATGGGTCGAATGATCGTGTAATATCCGGGTTAGGGCCTATTTTTGTTTTGACTTTGTTTGCATGTGTCCGTGTGCTATGTTCTTTGTTTTGATGTTTTAGGGGCTTAGTTGTAAGCTAGAAGTAAGCCCTGAGTAGATGGAAAAATTTTAATTCTAGGCTTAGGGAGAGGAGTGAAGGAGAGTGAGGCTTATAGATTTTTATTGGTGAGGTATAGCACGAAGGAGGAGCTGGTGGAGTGGCAAAGTATGCGCCACTTGGAGCTTGTGTTTGGCGCCAATTGCGTGGGGAGAGGTCTTGAGTTCAAGCTGCGAAAATCCCCATTTTGGCTTTCATTTTTGACGGCATGGAAGGGAGGAGTTGTAGGCAGTTCAAACTCTGCCTAAGACCAAGTCAAATGCTCAAATGATGGGTGGAGAGTGAATTTAGGAAGGAGACTTGTTCAAAGTGTTTTGAATGAGTGGTTGTGAGTGTATGGTGGAAGTGGCCGGTTGTGGGAGAGTTTTGGGGGGAGTGGACGGCTTGGCTTGTGGGGAGTGGGAATGCCGAAATTGAATAGGCAATTTTGTGCATTTTTCGGCCAAAAGCAATAGGTAAGCTAAACTTCTTCTTTTGTCAAGCAAAACTCTCTCTTTTGTCCACTTTGAAACCGAAAGTCTAAGCATTTAGTTGCCGAATTTTGCTTTGTTTTTCTCTCAATTTTCTTGGTAGCCGAATGTTCTCTTCTCTCGTTCTTTCTTTTGTTCAGTTGTGTTGAGCCGAAACTCTAGCCTCCAAAACACTTTCATCAATTCTTTTTCTTTCAAAACCGTAAGTACTCTCTCTATCCATCTTTTATTCTCTTCCCTTCAAAACTCTTTAGCCGATTTCTTCAATTGTTCTTCCCATTCTTGTTGTGCCGAAACTCTATTCCCATTTCACATCATCTTCTTTTCCCACTCAAAGCCGAACCCAAGGGTGTTAAACACCTAAAGCCGAATTCCCTTTTCTTTCTTTTGAAGTTTTGGCCGAATCTCTTTCTCTTCTAGTGGTGTTCTTGTGGTCGAATTTTGGTGTGGTGTTGTTCTAGTCTTGGTTCCAATCGGGTTGGGGAAGGTAAGCATAGGGCCGAATGGCTATTTCTTTTCTCCGTGCTCTTGTCGATTTTGATTTGGTTAAGAACCGATTGTGGTGATTGGTGAAAGGAGTTAACCTTTTGGCATTGAACCGATTTCTTTAGGGGCATCCGGATTGGGAGGCGATCAAGTGGAGCCTTCTTTCCTTGTTAACCGCTTGGTAAGTGGTGGTAAGAACGAGTTCTTTTAGTATATTCTTTTAGTTTTCATTAAGTCAAGTTGTTAAAAGATTAACCGTTGTCATTTGTTAGAGGGTGGCCGATTGGTAAGAGGAACCATTGTTGGTTCGGGTTTGGTAGGAAACCAAACCAGATTTGCAAGGTAATGGCTCAATATTAACCCCTTTGGTTTGATAGCTTTGGCCGAATGGTCTAGATTGCTAATCCCTTGGTTGACCGATTTTAGGAGCAGAGTTATCGAGGGATTTAGACCGGTTCTTTGGAACTAAGGCTTTTCGTGTTAGCAGTGTGTAAACTAACACACTTCTGCTTAGTAATATGATTAATAACCTAATTACTTATTAAAGTGAAACAATATGATTGATGGATTTGGTACCCGATGGGGTATAAGCACGGATACGGGTAAGTCCGTTTCATTACGAGATCTGTAGTGATATATGTGATAACATGTTTTATGATGTAAATACCATGAGATGTCATTTGAGCATGTTAGCATGATTGCATGTTTTATATCATTTGCATTAGTATGACATGTGTGGGTGATATGAGAGGAGGGGGAATATGATATCCGTGTCTTTGGGACCTTTGTGTCTTTGGGACACCAGAGGTTTGGCACCTCCCGGTGGTTTGGTACCACGATTGATTTTGTGACTTCGGTCACCGGTGATTTGGTATCACATTTGTGTCTTTGGGACACCGAGAGGTTTGGCACCTCATAGCGTCTCGTCCCGGTGGCTTAGCACCACAGTGGGTTGGGCCCACTGATTGATTATACGGGATTGACGCCGGTGATTTGGTATCACACGATGGGTTGGCCCCATCATCGGATTTGTGATTGCGGTCACCAAAGTGATTTGGTATCACATCGTGTCTTTGGGACACCGAGGTTTGGCACCTCATTGCGACTCGTCCCTATGGTTAACACCACCGTGGGTTGGCCCCACTTTGAGATATGGGATCGTCTGCTAGTGATTTGGTATCACGCGATGGGTTGGCCCCATTAATGGATTATTCGTGACTTTGGGTCACCAGTGGTTTGGCACCACACTTATGGATATCGTGACTTTGGGTCACCAGTGGTTTGGCACCACCAGTGGTTTGGTACCACACGGGGTAGAAAGGTGATATGGATGGTTAGGATCGGGGTGCATTGATTATGTTGCTATGATATGATGTGTGCTAGCATGTTGTATTATCGGGAGTGGGATTTATGCACTGAGTCTTGCGACTCACCCTCTCCTTTGACATTTCAGGTGACACTTAGGCGCGGACATGGAGCCGGGATGGACTCGAGGTGCTCATGCCATGCTTTAATAAAGATTTGCTCAGACTTTACAAAATTTGGTACTTTAGTTTATTTATTACTATTTGGTTTATTTTGGGTTGTAAATGGCCTTTAAATTTGGTTTTACTACGTTTATGCTTAAAGTAGCTTTCAAATATGCTTTAACAAATTAAATGAGTTAAAATTGCTAAAAACTTGGAAGGACAACGGTTTTCAAAACTATAACGCAATGTGTTTTAAACTTTACCATCGGGTATCACCCTAAAACATTAAAATATGACAAAGCAATCATGCCCAAGATTTCGACAAGTATAAAATATGACAAGGGTTTTTTTTTCATCGAATCTTTAACCTGAAACCTAACCCTTCAAACGCGATTTTCCCCGTAACATGCCAGATTCGGTCGTGGTGTGTTGACCGGGTTTGGGGTGTTACAGATCGTATTACTTTAATGGGCTGATTCATAAAAAGTATTCAATAGGTTAATGGATGTTATTTTTATATGGATGTTTTACGATTATGTATGATGCATCTTTATATATTGCATGGGTTGGGAAAATTTGAATGAAGAGAAGTATAGACCGGTGGCATTGCCACAAATTCTGATAATGGCTATGTGCCTAACATATGAATTAAGGACTCGTGTCGATCATTTTACCAGATATGAATCTGGTGGCTCAAACCACAAATAGTATAAATGGCGGCTTGATCGCAAATTGAGAGATCGGCGGGGTGGGTTGACTTGATCCCCACAGGAGAGACCGGCTGGTACGGGAGAGAGATTGGATGGATGGGTTGGGTTGCATACTTTGCATTCATATATATATATACAGTTTTGTAATTGGGCTTTGGCCCAAGATTATCTTAAATAGGCTTAGGCCCAAGATATTTCTAAGCGGGTTCAAGCCTAGTGGATGGCGGTAAGGGGATTTCACACTGAGTTCTTGTAACTCACCCCCCTTTTTCTTAACCCTTGCAGGTAATGCTCAGTGACGAGGACTTGGACCCATGGATGACTCGGTGGAGGCCATACTTCAGAAACGGTGTTTTATTTTGAACTTTAGATTTTTAATTCCGTTCACTTTACTATTTTGGGTTTTTATGTTGTAATAAGGCCTGCGAGTGTTTTATTATTTGCTTTATGGTTGATATACTTATTATTTTGCTTAAATTGTTTAAAACGAGAATTTTCTAAAACTTAAATAAAGGTTTTCCAAAATTGATTAACATATGGATTTCATAACAAACTTTTACAAATATTTTTAACATTGGAAATTTTCTCTCAAATTATCAACGATATTTTCAAAAGTCACGGTTTTAAAAGATTACTAGTTTGATTATCGATTTATCAAACAACCTCTCAAAAATACTTGCATTTTATCTACGTTTCCGTAACGTTTTCAAAATGCTTCTGCAACTCTATTTCTAAACATCACATTTTCGTAAATTGTTTATTTTAAATATGCTTCCGCAAATGAAAAGGTTTTTAAAGATAATTACGTTTTCAATTAGACAAGAATTGCTTAAGTGTTTTGGGTTTTTAACAAAGAGGTTGTATTTCTCAAGCAAGTTTTTAATAATCGCAAAGATGGTTTTTACTTCCATGTGACACACCAGATTCGGGCCTAACTTCTAGGCCGAGTTCGGGGTGTTACATGAAATTAGTGGAAGGAGAGATGCAATTGCATCTTATTGAACCGACCAACACAAAGAAACAAAAGGGAGGGTGCCTTTTTTAGGTTTCAAGTTATTCGACCATTTAATTCAAGTAAGTTTCTAGCTATTTTTCTTTGATTTTTATGGAAATTGAATCATGAGAGCTTGATTTAGCTAGCCCATGTACCAATTTGTAAAATTGTTAAAGTTTTAGAAAGTTGTCATTGTTGATTTCTTGAAGAATTAGGTGTGACATTGATACAAATTAAGATTAGTTTATGAAGGACTAAATTGTAAAGCTTAATAGTGAATTTCTTACATTAGTGATCAAATTGAATAAAATAAAAAACTATTATGAAATTTTGGTAGGAAATAGAAAATGGGTCCCTAATGAGTAAATGTGAAATCAGATTTTAATCCGAAACTTTAGGTTGAAAGTTATGCTATTTTCGATTTTAGAAACTGAATTAAATAAATTGAAAAATATGTAAAAATTGGTATTTGGTCGTGAATTGGTTGGTAATTGATTGTGTCATATGTTTTGTGAAAATACGTAGCTAACGTTGATGCAAAACCTTCAAAAGGGAAGGAAAACCGAAAATGACCGATAAGTAATCAGAAACTCTAGTTTGTACATTTATGATTTTATTTCATATTAATTGATTGCATTTTCATGTTATTTGCATATGGGAATGTCAAGGTGAGTATCTAGTGATAATTTGAACTATTGGATTGAGGTTGAATGTGAATTGCCGAGATAGAGGATTATAATGAATAAAATGTGAAATATCATGAATTGAATGATATAAAATATATGTTATATGTTAATAAATTAGATTGCGATAGTGAATATGATTGAAAAATGATATGTGTACTAAATTGTAAATGGAATTGAACATTGGTACATTATTAATTAGTCGGGCTGAGTTAGATATAGTTGGCATGCCATAGGATTTGTTTGGTTACGGGTTATGCATTTATGCGCCAGGATACACTCTGTGTGCCAGACACTTTATGCACCAGGAATGCGCCTTGTGTGCCAAGATGCACCTCGTCTTCCAAGATGCACGTCTTGTGGGAGTATGTGCTTTGTGCGTTAGTAATACCTTCATGCTCTAGTATGCACATTACGTGCTAGTTACCCTGTAACATCTTAAGACTGGGTCTGGAATTTGGGCCTCGCAAGTGAGGGTTCACCAGTGTTTCGACAAATTAGGGGTTTTCTAGCATTTTAGTGAACTGAGGGAGTTCTCCAAAAGAGTATTATCAAGGAGTTCGCTAGTGTTTTAGCTTTGCAGTATATGCCAAAAGATGCGGTAAGGGGTTCGCCAGATTCATTGCAAGTTGGGTTCGCCAGTTGGTTTGGCAAGCTAGTGTTCGCTAGTTGGTTTAGTAAGTTGGGGTTCGCTGTTAAGTTGCGAACTTGGGGGTTCGCTAGTCAAAGTTGAGTTAGACTCAAATTAGGAAATAAAGATATTGTGTATTTAGGAGTACTTTTCGTGCAAGTAACCTTCTTTTAAACCGACTAGGGTTTCTAAGTCTAGTAGGGTATCCTAACATCACTAAGACATTTAGTGCCTATAAATACAACCCTTATTCCATGAAAATTCTCTCATCGATATTTTTTTTGTCAAGTTTCTGTTTTGAACCAAGTTCGTAGCAACCAAGGTAAGACTCTGTCCTGTTAAGGTTGATTGTTTACAAAGTTAGGTTCGCCTGCATGTGTGAATTCTGTGAGTTTTGTCTGTTTAAGTAATCTGTGTGTTTATGCATGTTGCGAAACAGTCGGACCATCTACCAGCAAGGATAAAGGAAAGGCCAAGCTTGTTTAGAATTCTTAGTTTTTTGGTGAGTGGTTAAGAATTGTCATAAGTGTGCTAATTGCCATGTTTTCATTATGAAAGCTCAGGGTTCGTAACGCGTTTGCGAACTGTTATGTTTTCCAAAAACCTGGTTTTTGAAACTAAGTTCCAAGAGTAAGCTTTTCCTACAAAGCTCTATTTTTAAAAGTTCTGATACTCAGTTTTCAAGATATGTTTCCATGTTATATTTTTAAGCTATGTTTTAAAGATATTTTTTGTGCATGCTCCTAAGCGAGCCTATGTTTTAAAGTATGTTTTTAAAACAACAGTTTTATAAGTTATGTTTTTTGAGCTCCATATGTGAGTTTTACGTGATATGTTTTTGTGCATGCTCCTTTGCGAGCCTTTATGTTGGATATATTGGTATACCAAAGGATTGTGAGTACTCACCTATAAGTTTTGCGATTTTAGGCGTTAAGACCCTAGGATATGTGGAGAGATAAGGGAATGTCGAGCTATACTCTATTCAATGGGACATGTTCGCGTACAAGAGAGTGTTTAGCTTATGCTACACTTATGGGGCATCTTAAGAAATCTTTGAGTCATTCTGAGGTGTTATATGGAGAGCCACATATCCAACAGATAAGACAAGATAAGTGTATTAAGATATGTAACAGCCCGATTACGACCCTAATCAGAATGGTGGTTTTGAGACCACGAATCCGAGTCAGAAAATTTTTTTTAGTATTATTTTCTGAGTTAATTGTGTGTGAATTAGCATGTGTGCAAGTTTCGTATAAAAATTTGAGTGTTTGTATGCTTAATTTTATAAAAGGACGCAATTGCATAAAATGAAAATTTGATGGTTAGTTGTGATAGTGCTAATTAGAGGGTGGCTTTTTAATGATGAATCCTTAAAGGGAAAATAGCCCATTTCTTATAGTAGTGGACGGCATGATGTTTTCATAATGTATTTTATTATTTGATTTTATAAGTGATGTTATATTAATATATGAATAATATATTATAATATGATTAAAATAAAGAAAACATAAAAGAATAAGTGGATGTCCATCTTTATTTTTGTTCTTCATTGTCGAAACTTAAAGGAAGAAGAAGAAAACAAAGCTTTTCATCATTCGGTCATTGCATGTTAAATTAAGGTTGGTAATTGAGCTCGGTTTTTGATAATTTTTACGTTTTTGAGTTCGTTGCTTCGAATACTATCCAACCCATGTTGAAATTTTTGAGTTTGAGGCATGCTGATGATTCGGCCATTGATGAGTGTTTATGTTTTGTTATGTTTGATGGTAGAATATTAAGTATATGTTTGAAACCAATATGTTTTGAATTGGAGATTTTGATTAAATTGAGTATTAGGGATTAAATTGCAAAAATTAAATAGTTGAGGGATTAAAATGCTAAATAAATTGCTTGCATGGACTTATATAAGCATGATAAACATTCGACCCTTAAGGAGTGAATTCAAATTTGGTGTATTTTGTGTTTTATGCAATAAGGACTAAATTGTAAATGTTGTAAATGTTAGGGGTAAATTGGTAATTTGCATAATTATGTGTTTTTGAATTAAATTGAATAAAAATGTAATTGAATGAGCTCAATTGGGAATTATTTAGATCAAGAACAAAAATAAACGGGATTGGATCGGGGAAAAGAGAAACTGAACGAGTAGCCGGGAAACCTTAATTCGACAATTTTCGAGGTAAGTTTTAAGTAGTTGGATGAATTGAATTCAATTGTATACTATTGTACATATGATTATAAAATGTAAACATTTTAATTTCCTAATTGCCGAATGCATCATGAAATAAATGGGATGTGTATATAATATCTGAATATGAGTTGGCATATATGAGTAAATATGTGAAATTATTGAATATGTGAATTGGTTAAATATATGTGTTTGAATTAAGGAATAGATATGTATATAAATGGAAGTGGAAAATGAGAAGAGATGGTAATTGAAAAATTGTATATTTGGGAATGAAAAGGTTTGAACTTGTTGAATGTAATGGTAATGGAAAAAGTAATTGAGTTGTTGATAAATATATGTATATTATGAACAGGACTATGTAAATTGAGTAAATGCCGAATGTGTTAGTACTTGAATAAGATGAATTGAGTATGAATGAATAGTAATGGCACTATGTGTGCGATACATTACTGCTAAAAGGCACTATGTGTGCGGATTAAATATGTAACATCCTGAATTTGGGCCTAGTAGGATTGGGCCCAATGGGCCTTGAGCGTAGCAGCGTTTAAATTTTTTTTAGATCAAGAGATCGGCTCTTATGCAAGTTGGACCTATTATGTGAGTGATTTTGGAAGGTTAGGGGGCTTCTATGAAGTCCCGGGATTAAGCTTGGGCTTAGGAAAAATTTTAGTTTTAAGTGAATAAAACCCTGGGAGTTAGTAGGTAGGCTTTAAGAATAAAATGTGGAGAAAAATGACACAAGTGGAGTGTGTGGTGTAGTGGCAAAGTGGCGCCACTTAGGGAGCAAGGGAGTGACACCACAAGGAAGGAAGGAGGTCCAAGGTTCAAGGTGTGGAACTTGCATTTCTTTTAGAGTATTTTATTAAATGGATTTAGACATTGGCCATAGACTTATCTTTAGTTGGCCATGTTTTAAGACACAAAAGGAGCTTGTGGCTTAATGGCTAGCTGCGTGGATTATGTTACAAGGGAGCCTGAGTTCGAATCTCATGACAAGCAAGGGGGTATTTATTTTGCGGATTGGACGGCAAGAGTTTGAGTTGGATTTAAACTCTGCTAACGGAGGGATGCCACATCGGAAAGATACAAAGAAGGAAGGTGAGAAGCTGGCTATATATAGAGCTATCTATGATGGGAGGAAGGATATACCTTGGCGGGCGTTTGGGCGCAAGAGTGGCCGGAGCGCGGGTTAGCACCAGATTCCTATCAGGTGTGTACTCTCTCTACTCTAGTTGTAGAGCGGCAAATTGCCGAATGCCGGTCACACGGCAATAGTAGCCACACGAGCGTGCGAGCGTATGTGTGGGGGCTTCGACGCGATAGTTGAGGCCATCGTTAGTATTCTTGTGGGTTGATGTTGTTTGGGCCACGATGGGCCGATAGAGGCCAAGTGGGCCCAATGGGCCCGTGGGCCTAATGGGCCCGTGGGCCCATATGAGTAAATTGTATGATTGTGTAGTAGATATTAGACTGGAATAGGTGAATCTCATATACGTGGCTAGATTTGGTCAAAATGGGCCTAACGAGCGTATGGGCCCGAATGGGCTGAAATTGGGTTTTAGGCCCAATAGTCCGATAACGACCGAAAATGGTAGCCGAGTCGCTCGGGGCAACATTAGGCCTTCGGAAAGGCCATTGCAGGTGCAAAATTACTGAAATACCCTCGATAGGTAAATTACGAAAATACCATTGGTAGGTAAAATTACTGTTATACCCTTAGAGGTTGATTAGCTTGATTATTTTGTATTCTGTTTATTTGATTATGATGGTAATTCATGTTATACGTTATATTTGATATATGTTTTGCATACATGACATACTGCATACACAAATTATTATGTCATATTGCATGGGTTTTGGGATATGATTGAAAGGGGAAGTGTGATTATGTGACTCTGTCACGGTGGTCTGGAACCACGGTGGTCTGGAACCACGGTGGGCTAGCCCCACGTATTTATTCAGTGACTGAAGTCACGGTGGTCTAGGACCACGGTGGTTTAAAACCGCGTATACATATATCACTGACTTGTCCCGGTGGTCTGAGACCATAGTGGGTTGGCCCCACGTATATTATTCAAAGATCATCACGGTGGTCTAGAACCGCGGTGGGTTGGCCCCATGATTATATATCATGTGACTTTGTCACGAGTGGTCTGGGACCACGGTGGTCTAGAACCACGGTGGCATAACGCCACGGGTGTTTGGCTGATTCAGGAGACCTAGAGGATGGAAAACTAGGTTGGGTTGGGCTACATTGCATACATGTTTAATATGCTGTATTGTGTGGGCTAAGGCCTAATGTGCATCTGTGGGCTTAGAGCCCAGATTGCGTTAAAAGGGGTTTTACACACTGAGTCTCGATGACTCACCACTCTGCTTAATTTTGCAGGTAATCCGTAGATTGCGGTTTTGGGATCCAAGGCAGACTTCGAGGTGGCCATGCATTATTTTCCACGTAAACTTTCAGTTCTTATTTAATATTAGTCTTAAATTTTGGGACTTTAATTATGTAATAAGGCCTCCATAACTTTAATTTGGATTTTTTGCTTTAAATTGGTTATAGCATGTTTTATGAACTGTCAAATACGGAGTTTTCTAAGATAAAAATCTAAACAATCATGTTTTCAAGTGTTAACAAAAGATAACAAGCGATTAATTAACTAAATTCAAAAATTTTTCTTAAACCAACAAACGCTGGTTTCAACATTTCACGTTTCAGAATACCACTAGATTTCAGTTTTCGTAATACAGAACCAGACCGAATTTGATTTTCAAAAAGAGTTAACACAACGCGAAGAATGTTTCTCTTTTAATTTTTCAAAGTTATTTAAAACAACCTTTCCTTATGACATACCAGATCCGATCGTAACGTTTAGGCCGGGTTTGGGGTGTGACAATTATCGTATCAGAGCTAGGTTTCAAAACTCAGCTGTGGAATGTGTTCGACAACGTTTTCCAAAAATTGGTTTGAAATATGATTTAGAAAAACACATATTTTCTGGAAGTATGGCACCCGAGTCTCCGGCACCAAATTCGTAAGTTCCCTTTTTACTATACTATATTTTGTGCTGAAATGACTGTATTTCTGATATTTATTGTGTGTGTTTGGTTTTGATATAGCAATTGGTTGAGTATGAGAAATTGCTTGCTTCTGTGGTTAGAAGTTGGTTGTGTGAAGAGGTTCCAAGATTAAGATAGAAAGTGAATTAGTGTTATTGGAATCAGAGTGCGTAGCGTGAGCATAGTGTTATAGGTTAGGATGTACGACTGTTATAAGGAGGGTAGATTTGTAACATTCTGAATTTGGGCCTAGTAGGATTGGGCCCAATGGGCCTTGAGCGTAGTAGCGTTTAAAATTTTTTGAGATCAAGAGATCGGCTCTTATACAAGTTGGACCTATTAGGTGAGTGATTTTGGAAGGTTAGGGGGCTTCTATAAAGTCCCGGGATTAAGCTTGGGCTTAGGAAAAATTTTAGTTTTAAGTGAATAAAACCCTGGGAGTTAGTAGGTAGGCTTTAAGAATAAAATGTGGAGAAAAATGACACAAGTGGAGTGTGTGGTGTAGTGGCAAAGTGGCGCCACTTAGGGAGCAAGGGAGTGACGCCACAAGGAAGGAAGGAGGTCCAAGGTTCAAGGCGTGGAACTTGCATTTCTTTTAGAGTATTTTATTAAATGGATTTAGACCTTGGCCATAGACTTAACTTTAGTTGGGCATGTTTTAAGACACAAAAGGAGCTTGTGGCTTAATGGCTAGCGGCGTGGATTATGTTACAAGGGAGCCTGAGTTCGAATCTCATGACAAGCAAGGGAGTATTTATTTTGCAAATTGGACGGCAAGAGTTTGAGTTGGATTTAAACTCTGCTGACGGAGGGATCCCACATCAGAAAGATACAAAGAAGGAAGGTGAGAAGCTGGCTATATATAGAGCTATCTATGATGGGAGGAAGGATATACCTTGGCGGGCGTTTGGGCCAAGGAGTGGTCGGAGCGTGAGTTAGCACCAGATTCCTATCAGGTGTGTACTCTCCCTACTCTAGTTGTAGAGCGACAAATTGCTGAATACCGGTCAAACGGCAATAGTAGCCACACGAGCGTGCGAGCGCACGTGTGGGGGCTTCGAACGCGATAGTTGAGGCCATCGTTAGTATTCTTGTGGGTTGATGTTGTTTGGGCCACGATGGGCCGATAGAGGCAAAGTGGGCCCAATGGGCCTGTGGGCCCATATGAGTAAATTTGTATGATTGTGTAGTAGATATTAGATTGGAATATGTGAATCTCATATACGTGGCTAGATTTGGTCAAAATGGGCCTAACGAGCGTGTTGGCCCGAATGGGCCGAAATCGGGTTTTAGGCCCAATAGTCCGGTAACGACCAAAAATGGTAGCCGAGTCACTAGGGGCGACATTAGGCCTTCGGAAAGGCCATTGCAGGTGTGAAATTACTAAAATACCCTCGATAGGTAAATTACGAAAATACCCTTGGTAGGTAAAATTACTGTTATACCGTTAGAGGTTGATTAGCTTGATTATGTTGTATTCTTTTTATCTGATTATGATGGTAATTCATGTTATACGTTATATTTTATATATGTTTTGCATACATGACATACTGCATACACGAATTATTATGTCATATTGCATGGGCTTTGGGATATGATTGAAAGGGGAAGTGTGATTATGTGACTCTGTCACGGTGGTCTGGAACCACGGTGGGCTAGCCCCACGTATTTATTCAGTGACTGATGTCACAGTGGTCTAGGACCATGGTGGTTTGAAACCACGTATACATATATCAGTTACTTGTCTCAGTGGTCTGAGACTACAGTGGGTTGGCCCCACGTATATTATTCAGAGATCGTCACGGTGGTCTAGAACCACGGTGGATCGGCCCCACGATTATATATCATGTGACTTTGTCACGAGTGGTCTGGGACCACGGTGGTCTAGAACCACAGTGGTATAACGCCACGGGTCTTTGGCTGATTCAGGAGACCTAGAGGATGGAAAACTAGGTTGGGTTGGGCTGCATTGCATACATGTTTAATATGATGTATTGTGTGGGCTAAGGCCTAATGTGCATCTGTGGGCTTAGAGCCCAGATTGCTTTAAAAGGGGTTTTACACACTGAGTCTCGATGACTCACCCCTCTGCTTAATTTTGTAGGTAATCCGTAGATTGCGGTTTTAGGAGCCAAGGCAGACTTCGAGGTGGCCATGCATTGTTTTCAACGTAAACTTTTAGTTCTTATTTTATATTACTCTTAAATTTTGGGACTTTAATTATGTAATAAGGCCTTCATAACTTTAATTTGGGTTTTTTCTTTAGATTGGTTATAGCATGTTTTATAAACTGTCAAATACGGAGTTTTCTAAGATAAAAATCTAAACAATCATGTTTTCAAGTGTTAACAAAAGATAACAAGCGGTTAATTAACTAAAATCAAAAATTTTTCTTAAACCAACAAACACTGCTTTCAGCATATCACGTTTCGGAATACCACTAGATTTTAGTTTTCGTAATACAGAACCAGACCGAATTTGATTTTCAAAAAGGGTTAACACAACGCGAAGAATGTTTCTCTTTTAATTTTTCAAAGTTATTTAAAACAACCTTTCCTTGTGACATACCAGACCCAGTCGTAACATTTAGGCCGGGTTTAGGGTGTTACAAAATAGTAATGGCACTATGTGTGCGATACATTACTGCTAAAAGGCACTATGTGTGCGGATTAAATAGTAATGGCACTATGTGTGCGATACATTACTGTTGAATGGTACTGTGTGTACTCTTTCTCAAGTAACGGCACTATGTGTGCGTCACGTTCTTAAATTTACTGTGTGTGCGAGAGTTCTGAGAGACTTTGGAGACATAAATTGTTGAAAGGAGAATAATGAGAAACGATGCTTGAGTATGTGATGCAAGGTAGCTTAATAGTTAGGTATTAGTGAGGTAAGTTATATTTGTTAAGTGAATACAGAACGGAGATGTGATTATTTAACTTTGAGCTTGTTTTAAAGAGAGGCATATGGTATTTGAATATTTGATAATTGAGCTATATGTTAGATACGATGGATGATGAATGGTGATTTAAATTGCATTTTGTACATATGAATTTGACATTGATCATGTTGGATTAATTTAATTGTTTATTGATTAGTTACATAGTTTTACCATTGCTTAAAACTTACTAAGCTATATTAGCTTACCGTATATGTGTTTGTTTGACTATTGTATAGATCTTGGAAGCTAGCTCGTACTCGAGGATCTTCGTCAAAGTCATTCGCACTATCATCTATCTTCGGTATTTTTATAGGCTGTACCCCTTTTGAAACATATGGCATGTATAGGCAATATTTCTTGAGTTGTGTTCGAATGATATTTATATATATGTATATTCCATGCGAAAATGGCTATGCTTTTATGTTTGAGTTGGTTTGATCATGTTTTAAGTATGGAATTATTATTTGAGTACATTAGTATATTTATTAAAAAGCCTAGTTGAAAGTTATTTAACAATATGTTATATGTGAATTTTTGAGTTCTTAAGTTTGGTTGAAAATGGTATAAGACATTGAGTTGATAAAAATGTTTGTGGTATAATTATTTGAATGTGCCAATGTGACTTGATATGAATGGAATAGGTCACATTTTTATGTATGTGATTATCAAAGGTGATATATTAATGAGCAATTCAATGTGTACTTATTTGTAGATAATCAACCATGATTTGTTTTAGTTTGAAGCTTAGATTCTCCCTTTGAGATATATGTATATACTCAGCCATGTGTTATAAAGGTTAAATCATAGATATAATATCTTGTTGAGATGTGCTTATTAAGGAATATTTATATATATATATGTAAGGAACATAGCCGAATGTGAGAGGACATATTTGAGATAAATGAGTTGGTTTGATGTTTTTATTTATGGTATACAATTATCAAGGTAATAGCCTTTATAAAGTGCAATGACTTCGGGTTTGGTTTAGTAATGCCGTAACCCTAATCTGGCGACAGATACGGGTTAGGGGTGTTACATTTGATTGGTATCAGAGCTACAGTTTAGTCGGTTCTCGGACTAACGTAGCGCGTGTGGGTCTAGCTATACATGCCATATTTTATAATGTGATAGTGTGATGACTTTTGACAGTGAAATGTGTTTATTTCTTCTCTATAGTAAATGGATCCTGATCCCGAGCGAGCTTTACCTGACGATGTTGAGAGTGTGGCGCCTGCTCCCGCGCAAGGGACCGCGCTGGAGGAATCTCAACCAGCTACGAGTAATCCTGATGAGGGGGCTAAACAAGCATTCTATAATATGATGATTGATTGGTTCAATCAGTATATTCGAGCCAATCCCATTGTTCAACAACCCCGAATCCAAATACTTCTCAGAGTAGTACGGTGGTACCCCCGATTATAAATCCTGAGAGAGCAAGCAAGCCTCCGGTTGATCGCATTAGAAAACACGAGGCTCAAGAGTTTAGAGATGAAGATGATGATGATGATGTTGACCGAGCTAAATTTTGGCTCGATAATACTATTCGTGTCTTTGATGAGTTATCATGCACGCCTGATGAGTGCCTGAAGTGTGCCATATCATTATTACGAGATTCTACATACTATTGGTGGAATACTCTCGTATCAGTTGTTTCGAAGGAGAGAGTTACCTGGGACTTCTTTCAGACGAAATTCCATAAGAAATACATAAGCCAGCGCTTCATAGACTCTAAACGTAAAAAAAATTTTGAGCTCAAGCAGGGTCGTATAACTGTATCTGAATACGAGCGCAAGTTTGTGAGACTTAGTCGCTACACTCGTGAATGTGTTTCATCTGAGGCTGCTATGTGTCGGAGATTCAATGAAGGCTTAAATGAAGATATAAAACTTCTAGTTGGCATCCTTGAAATAAATGAGTTCGTAGTACTGGCTGAACGAGCTTGCAAAGCTGAAGAGCTAGGAAAAGAAAAGCGGAAAGTGGAGTTTGAAGCTAAAGATTTCCGAAAGAGATCTACAGGTAAATTTCCTCAAGCGTCAATAAAAAAGTTTAAGAATGATGGTAGCCGATCTAAACCCAACACTGGAATCTCTATTCGAGAACAACCACCAGTGAGTTCTCGGGCTGCATCAGTTGCTAGTGTTGGCAATACCCGACTGAGTAAGCCAGAGTGTCAGCAGTGCGGTAGACGGCATTTTGGTGAGTGCTGGGGCAAATCTATTAATCGCGCTTGTTACAAGTGTGGTTCACAGAACCATTTCATTCGGGATTGCCCGGAGACAGCTGAAAAATGCGTTGTTTAGAGTGCGAGACCGAGCAGCACTACAGCTAGAGGTAGACCATCTCGTAATATGGGAGGTAGGAGTGGCGCTCAAAGGGGAACGTCAAATATGGCTATTCGATCAGAGGCCCGTGCACCGGCCAGAGCTTATGCCGTTCGTGCCAGAGAGGAGGCTTCATCTCCAGATGTCATTACCGGTATTTTCACTCTCTTTGATACTAGTGTTATTGCCCTGATTGATCCCGGTTCAACTCATTCGTATGTGTGTGAAACATTAGTATCCAGCAAGACTCTACCTGTTGAGTCTACTGGGTTTGTGATTCGGGTTCCGAACCCTCTGGGTCGGTGTGTGCTCGTTGATAGGGTGTACAAGAATTGCCCTTTAATGATTCGAGACTCATGTTTTTCGGCTGATCTGATGTTGCTACCATTTGATGAGTTCGATATTATCCTCGGTATCGATTGTTTAACCGTACACGATGCAGTAGTGAATTGCAGACGAAAGACTATTGATTTGATGTGTCAGAATAACGAGATACTTCAGATTGAATCTGCGGATTTGAATGGGTTACCAGCTGTGATATCATCGATATTGGCTTGGCAGTATTTGAGAAAGGGTTGTGAAGCTTATCTTGCGTATGTGATTGATAGCAAAGTAATAGAAAAGAAGATTGAATCTGTACCGGTTGTTTGTGAGTATTCAGATATGTTTCCAGAGGAATTGCTGGGATTGCCACCTGTTCGGGAGGTAGAGTTTGGTATTGAGTTAATGCCAGGGACAACTCTGATTTTAATAGCTCCGTATAGAATGGCACCGACTGAACTAAAAGAGTTGAAAGCTCAGTTGCAAGAATTGAAAGATAGAGGTTTCGCTCGACCGAGTTTCTCACCCTGGGGTGCGCCAGTCCTATTTTTGAAAAAGAAGGACGGAACTTTAAGAATGTGCATCGATTGTCGACAACTTAATACAGTAATGGTAAAGAATAAATATTCGTTGCCACGTATTGATGATTTATTCGATCAGCTTAAGGGAGCCTCGGTGTTCTCAAAAATTGATCTGAGGTCAGGGTATTATCAGTTGCGAGTTAGGGATTCGGATATACCAAAGACTGCTTTTCGGAAAAGATACGGTCATTACGAGTTTTTGGTGCTGCCGTTTGGACTCACTAATGCCCCTGCTATTTTCATGGATCTGATGAATCGGGTATTTAGACCGTATCTAGATCAGTTTGTGGTTGTGTTCATAGATGACATACTGATCTATTCACGAGACGAAACCGACGATGCTGAGCATTTGAGGCTGGTGTTACAGATTTTGCGTGATAAGCAGTTGTACGCGAAATTTAGCAAATGTGAGTTTTGGTTGAATGAAGTTAGCTTTCTGGGGCATGTTATTTTAGCATCGGGTAGTCGGGTTGACCCGAGTAAAGTTTCGGCTATACTTGATTGGAAACCTCCACGGAATGTTTCTGAGGTTTGTAGCTTTCTGGGACTAGTAGGATATTATAGACGCTTCGTGAAAGGGTTTTCTATGATAGCAGCCCAATGACAAAGTTATTATAGAAAGATGTTAAATTCGAATGGTCAGAAAGGTGTCAGAAGAGTTTTGATCAGCTGAAGACCTTGTTAACGGAAGCTCCAGTGCTGGTTCAGCTAGAGTCGGGTAAGGAGTTCATTATTTTTAGCGATGCATCCTTAAATGGGCTGGGTTGTGTTTTAATGCAGGAGGGTAAAGTTGTAGCCTATTCTTCGAGACAGTTGAAACCGCACGAGAGGAATTATCCGACGCACGACCTTGAGTTGGCCGCTATAGTTTTTACTTTAAAAATATGGCGTCACTATCTATTCGGTGAGAAATGCCATGTCTATTCAGATCATAAGAGTCTAAAGTATTTAATGACTCAGAAGGATGTGAACTTGAGACAGCGAAGATGGTTAGAACTGTTGAAAGACTACGAGCTTGTGATTGATTATCACCCAGGAAAGGCTAATGTGGTTGCCGATGCACTTATCCGAAAGTCACTATTTACTCTACGCGCGATGAATGCGAATATAGCTATGACCGATGATGGTGTGATCATTGCAAAATTAAAAGCGAGGCCACTATTTGTACAACAGATTCAAGAAGCTCAAGAGGTTGATGATGATTTAAAAGCAAAAAGGAGTCATTGTGGCTTGTGTGCGGATTCAGATTTTTAGATAGATGCTGAAAGATGTCTACGGTTCAAGAATCGGATATGTGTGCCTAAGAATCCTGAATTGATTCGAATGATTTGTGATAAAGCTCATAATAGTAGATTGTCGATTCATCCGGGTAGTACGAAAATGTATAACGACTTGAAACAACATTACTGGTGGCATGGTATGAAACGAGACATCTCAGACTATGTGTCGAAGTGTTTAGTATGCCAACAAGTGAAAGCCGAGCATCAGGTGCCATCGGGACTACTCCAACCGATTATGATACCTAAGTGGAAATGGGGTCGAGTCACGATGGATTTTGTATCGGGTTTACCGTTGACATCGAGTAAGAAAGATTCAATCTGGGTTATTGCCGTGTGAAGTCTGCACTTTACACTTAGTAATTGAATTGTCACACGGCTAATGCACACGAGCGTGTGTATAGACCGTGTGAATAAGTCAGAATGCCAAGGTTTGGCACATGGGCCAGGGCCACGGGCGTGTCCAGGCCGTGTGTAATTTGCCAGTATCCTCCACGGATGAAAGACACGGGCATGTTTTAGGGGTGCACTAGCGTGTCCCAAGTCACACGGACGTGTGACCCCTGTTTCGTGAGAAAGTTTCCAGATGAGTTCCGAAAGTTTCGGGACGTAAGACTGTGGCCTCGTAGGCCCATGAAATGTCTGATCTGACTAAGAACGAGAAGTTTTTAATTTGGAACGAAATTTTATAGCCCGTAAGTATATGTTTAAGAAAGTTTAAGCATAGTAATGTTTCGTATCCGGTTATAGCCTTGGAATCGAGTATGGGGTGTTACATTTAGTGGTATCAGAGCTATGGTTTAGTCGGTTCTAGGACTAACCTAGCGTGAGTAAGAGTCTAGCTATACATGCCGTATGTGGACCGTGATAGTGTGATGTCTCCTGGCTCTAACGAAATTGTTTTATTAAGACAGTGATGATTCCCAACCGAGCTAATTTCAGTAAGTTTGTAAGATTTTCAAGCTTCATGAATATTTCATTGAATTGCTTGCTATGTTGTTAAATGCACATTATTTCCATGAAAATGTTTAATGATTTATTAAACAAAGAAGTTACTAAGAGCATGTATATGAAAGTCCCGATTGAAAATGGATTACTTAGGATACTCAATCTGCCACATGAGACAAGAAAGTCCGTATAAGACCATGTCAAGACATGGCATCGGCAATCAAGCAAGTTATCATGTAAGACCAAGACAAGTCTTGGCATTGAAGAGTTACTATGAGATGAAGACCCATATAAGCCCAAGCCAAGGCATGGCATTGGCGAGTCTCCAAGCAAAGATGTCATGTAAGTCCAAGACAAGTCTTGGCATTGAAAAGCTATCAAGAGATAGAGATCCCATGTAAGTCCAAGCCAAGGCATGGCATTGGTGAGTAGCAAGGAAGATTTCATGTAAGTCCAAGCCAAGGCTCGGAATTGACCAGTTCATAAGTAAAGTTACCAATAAGACCATGTCAAGACATGGCAATGGTAAGTTCCCAAGGGAACCCACAAGCAAGACTTCGTGTAAGTCCATGTCAAGACATGGCATCGATACCAAGTAAGAGATCCCATGCAAGACTATATCAAGGATATAGCATTGGCATCAAGATACATGTGAAATGAGATTCAGTATCCTCAGTCATTCATAGTAATTCATCGGGCAAAAGGGTAAAGCTTAAATGAGATAGCAAGAAAGTTAGTAGTAAAGTTGATATTGTGTCATGCTAGTGAAGGCTGTCTAACAAGTATAATTCATGTTATGAATGATGATGTTGAGATTATGCTTGTTATAGTAAAGTATACTGCTCTATGTGATCAAGTGTTACAGGTACCTTGTTTACCTTACAAACATGAGACTAGTAAGTACCATGATGTATGTGAGAAGCAGTAAGAGTAAGTAAGCATTTGAGATTTGTGATGCCATTGTTTATGATAAATATGTCCAAATGGTTAAATCTCACATGTGACTGTTAAAGTAGAGAATGCATGATGTTTTGTTTTATGACTCTGTTATGAAGCCACACATATTATGGTGTGGAAGTTAAAACTAAAAAGTTTGACTAAGCAGAATGCAGGAGATGAGTACGGTCGTTCAATGATAAAATGATGAATAAGACCATGGTAGGACCATGGCGGTACATGTGTTTCCATATAAGACCATGTCTGGGACATGGCATTGGTGACGATATGTGATCCCATATAAGACCATGTCTGGGGCATGGCATTGGCATCGATACATGATCCCGTATAAGACCATATCTGGGATATGGCATCGGCATCAAATAGTAATTCCGTGTAAGACCATGTCTGGGACATGGCTTCGGCACCAAAGAAAGATCTCGTATAAGACCATGTCCGGGACATGGCATCGACATCTAAGTATGATCTCGTATAAGACCATATTTGGGATATGGCATCGACATCGAGTTACAAGATCCCGTATAAGACCATATCTGGGATATGGCATCGGCATCGACATGAGTTTCCATGTAAGACCGTATCTAGGATATGGCATTTGTATTGATATGAGATTTCGTGTAAGACGATAGCGAGGCTATGGCATCGTGACGACATGTAAAGCAATAGCTGGACTATGATGTTGTGATATGAGTAAGACCATAGTTGGACTATGGCGATCAAGTAAACGACGTACTCAAATCATAAGACATTCTCTAGATTAATAAGCAATAGTAAGAGAAAGTAGAGTTAAATGTTAAGTACTCGAGTAGATATTAATGTGAAACTTGAGTTATTAAAGTCACAGCTCAAAAGTATGAGTGATAAAGATAATTGTAACGTGATAAACGTGAAAACTCACTTGAGACGAGTTATGTGACTATGATGATATTTCATTGATAATGAATAGTAAATCATATGTATGTAGTCTCGAGAATCAAGTTAGGGGCTCTACGACTTCACCCCCTTACCACTGTTAAATCATGATGAGATGTTATGAGAGTCAAGTTGAATAAGTTTGCATGTGATTAATGCAAAAATTTATGTTAGCATAGTTGAGAATGCTTTGTATCACTGATACATGATACTCTACTAAATAGAGTAATTGTTGTGGAACGTGAGGTTGAAGTCCTGGGGACTATAATGAATATGATAATGCTATCATCAAAATATGAGATAGATAAGGTCCCATATAGGACCACGCCCGGGACATGGCCTCGGCACCAAATTGAGATCCGTATAAGACCATATCCAGGGATATGGCTTCGATAATGAATGAATATGAGAATCGTGTAAGACCATATTCGAATATGGCATCGATGCTTGATGTTGAAGTCCATATAAGACCTTATCCAGGATATGGCATTGGCATTTAGAGGTGACTCCATATAAGACCACCTCGGGAATGTGGCATTGGTTTCGTACTTACATGAAGGACGATGAACATACGTCTTTGATTATCCCTAGTGATCAATAGGACAGATAGATGAGTCTAGAGGTAGAAATGAGAATGGTACTAAAGTCATGTGAAAGAGTGAAAACATGTACTCGTGAACGAATCACGAAGAGACGATTACGATATATGACACGGAACGTGTTATATAAGGGCAAGTATGAGTAAGTTGGCTAGAAGCCTATGGTTTGTGCATGGTTAGTTAATGCCATGGATTGGATTATAATGATCTCCTTAGTATTATGTACTAATACATGTTTCCCTTCAGGGATGATGTGGTCGTTCTTTTCATGAAATTGTGATTGTGTGAGAACGTTAACTGACAGAAAAAGTAAACTAAACGGTTGTCGATTTAGTTAATTGAAATCGACATTTCCTCTATCTCCTCGTAACCTTAATTGGGTACCTTGAGGAGGAAGTGGGGATGGTTCGTGTATAAGAGGTGAAATCACAAGTTTCACATTATGTTATGGGTTTTCGGGTAAGCCGAATAGAGTTAATGAATTCGATCGATATGTCCCTGCTATCGTGAGATATGAAGATAGTAAAGGTTCTAGATTAGCATAGCAAGAAAAACTCAGATGAGAGTGTACTTAAAATAGGTTCTCAGTATGGAGAAAAGAATAGATTAATGTATTGAGATATGATTCAAGTTCTGTGTATATTCACGCATGAATCAGTAAAGAGAATAAATTTCTGTGTGTACGTGAGTAGGGAGCAGGATACAAAGACATGCTTATCTAAATGTTCAAACCGTGATGGTTGAGTTGAAAGCTATAGAAAGAACTGTTTATTTGAAAGTTCTAGTACTGAGATCAGTCTGAATCGAGAGAAAGAGTTGACAGGTTGGTGATCCAGAGATGATCACTTTTTTGTCTGTGTTTTGAGTTAGATATTATGTATTGATCCATGGGAAGATCGATGTGTAATTTCTGAATTTTAATAAGTGAGAGTATCTTATGCTACAGAAGATTTTGAAGATGAAATAGTGGAAACTTGACTTGAGCTATTACAATGGTGGGTATAGTTATTGTGATACTACTCGGATAGTAGACATAAATGCAGGATGTCTGAATGAAAGATCCATGTTTAGCAATGTGAGTTAGTTACTCGGTTGACTCTAGTTGGTAATATCCTAGTTTCAGCAAGGTTAATGACTATAGTGAGTCTTTCTTTCAGAACAGAAGAGTTCAGAAGTGTTATAATAAATGGTATTTTAAATAAGTTATCCATGTTGGATAAGATTTCTGTTGTTGAGCTTCCTCGAGATAGAAAGTGAATGATGTTGAATCCATGACTTATACAAGAGTTTTGGTATGAGATTTAGTAGTAGCATATCTACTAATGTAAAAGTAAGTAAATGCAGTTATGTGCATACATGTTTTGACATAGAGTACTTTTAACAATATGATCGAGTTATGGTCAGAAGTAGTTGACCACTAAAAGCTGAGTTTCCAAAGCACACAAGACAAGACTACTACATTCGGTTAATGCTTTAATGAGAGAGTGAGGTAAAACCTTATAGATTTCAAATTTGATGTGGCAAAAATTCCAAGAAAGGGAAATGTCATTCGAATTGTAGTAAATCAACCAGTAAAGATTCGAATGATCATTTGGACATGTGCAGAGTTCCAAATTGGTAGATTACAGAGTATATGCCCCAGAGGAAGAATAACCTAGGTCTCAAGTTACGTTTCGACCTTATGTATCACAGTTTAAGAGTTGTTTGCAAGAGAAATTTGAGGATAGTGGACTCGTGATTTTGAAGAGTAAATGGAAACATTTTAAGAATGTTGGTAACAACTCCTCCTGATTAGATTTTCGGGGACAAAAATCCCTAAGGGGGGAGAATTGTAACAGCCCGATTTTGGGGCTAGTCGGAACAGTGATCTCAGAATCACTAATTCGAGGTTAGAGAAAATTATTTGCATGATATGTTATGTGTTATAACATGTTTATAAGGAGGCATGAAAATTTTGGTGCTTTAATTTTAGCGATGGAGGGCTTAATTGCGAAAAAGGACTAAATCGCATAAAGTGCGAAAGTTCTATTTGAATTGCTAGAGGTGCCAATTAGCTAAGGATTATAAATTGGAGGTCCTTAAAGTGATATTAGGCCGTTGAATTAGTGATGGCCGGCCACATAGGAAGCTAGGGGGACAAAGGCATTAAATGTTGGTCAAAAGTTGGTGATATTAGTTGACAAATGAATAAAAGAAGATGAAATAAGCCAAGGCTATCATCTTTTCACTTTGCCTTCTTCTCCACCGAAAATATCAGCAAGCTTAAGGGTTTAAAAGCTTGAAAATTTTAGCTACATCTCATCCTTACAAGTAAGTCAATTTGATGTTTATTTTTGATGATTTTTTCAGATTTAGAGCCCTCAAAGCTTAAGCTAGCTAATGAGAGGACTAGTTTGCAATATGGTTGAAAGTCTAGGGACTTACCATGATAGAGTTTATGTTGTTTGAAGAGTTTTTATGGAAGAAAATGAATGATAGGGAGATGAGAAACAACTTTTGTGAAAGGTGTTGTTATGAAAACACCTAATTGGGACTAATTTGTAAATGTTGCAAATTGGTAATAAGTGCATGAAATAGTTGAAATTTTGAGTTGTTATAAAAGAGAATATTATTTGGCTAGGCTTGATTAGTAAAGAAGATGGATGAAAATTTATTTACGAGCCTAGGGGCAAAATCATAATTTTGCCAAAGTATAGGGGCAAAATAGTCATTTTTGCCTTAAAGTGTAGATTATGGTGTATTATGATTTATATATGATTAAATCAGTAAATTTCATTGTTCTAGATCAAAGAAAACGAGTTTCGGACCTAGAACGGATGAAAAGAGAAATGTGGGCAAAAAGGTCCCTTTTGGCCCTTTCGACATCTTGGTAAGTTCATGTGCAAATGTTGCAATTACGTATGAGTTAATTTAATGTTCCAATGTTGTATGGAATATATATTTACTCTATGAATGTATGAAATATCTTTAATGAGAGGTTAAAAGAATTGAATCTAAGAGTAATGGGAAATGTATGTAGAATGATATGAAGATAGTTAAGGCCTCGTGTAAGACCATATTGGAATATGGCCTCGATGTAAGAATTCGTATAAGACCATGTCAAGGACATGGCATCAACATGTTAATACAAGTAAGACCCTATTGGGGTATAAATTCTATGTGACATTATGAGTATGAGACTCAAGAGAGTTATTTAATAACTTGAGTGATTCAATGTATATGTTGAAAGAAAGAAAGTATGTGGTTGTACCAAGAAAAGCACAAGTGTGTGTTAGAATTGAATTGATATGGATTCAGTATATGATGAACCCTTAGTGGGTTATGTGTATTTAATACACCTTAGTTGCATGAGATAGATTTATTAATGTATTGCGTGAATGCAAACGAGTATCATAGAAACTTAAGTAAGAATAGAAGCATGTGAGAATGTTCTCGGATGAATATTTGAAATAGAGATATACATGTGGATTACTATCCATGAATGTAAAATGAAAGGTGGGCTAAGTGCGGAACCACCATAAGTATAAATGATTGGTGGGCTATGTGTGATACCACCCTATTAGAGATTCAATGGTGGGCTAAGTGCGAAACCACTGAGATATTAGTAGCATGAGCGGCTTATTGAAAATGCTGAATGTGTTGTTTTATATGATCATGTGGTGATCAGTGCAGGAATGTATGCTAATTGAACGAGCAATTGGCTTGTGACATGGTAAGAATGTTGTAAGAGATTGAATGAGTAAGTTTCGAGAATATTTGAGCAAGTAACCATGAGTTTATGAGAGACACTCTTCATGATACTTTGTAATTATGTATATTCAATGAATATCAATATTTGACACATTATGCAGATGAGCTTACTAAGCATTATTGCTTACTCCTTTACTTTTCTCATCCCTTATAGGTTATTTTAACTAGCTCGGGTTGGAGACCACCGGAGATGTTTTCACACTATCGACCAGTCACTTGGCATGAGGTATCAAGTCCTTATGAGTCATGGCATGTATAGGGATTCTTTTAAAGTTGATTAAGTTCTAACCGATGTAGCCAAATTATATTGGCCTAAGAGAATCTAGAGTTGGTTGTGTATGACCATAGATGATGGCCTAAGTTGGTTGTATTTGTATTGGGAGTAGTTCTCCCTAGTGTATGGGATAAAGACTTTATCTCTTTAATGATTAAATGTGTTAATTCATGTGTTTTAATTGATGATTTGAGAATGTTTTGAAGTAGTATAATGAATGTATGCAAATGAGAGTGGTAAAAGGCTTGGTAGATAGCCTCTATGTGCCCACACGGATAGACACACGGGTGTGTGTCTAGGCCGTGTTTCTCCTGCACCTTAGTATCTTAAGTCAGATTAGACCACGGGCTGGTCACACGGCCGTTTGTTCAGGCCGTGTGATACACACGGTTGGCACATGGGCATGTGCCAAGGCCGTGTGAAGTCTGCACTTTACACTTAGTAATTGAATTGTCACACGGCTAATGCACACGGGTGTGTGTATAGACCGTGTGAATAAGTCAGAATGCCAAGGTTTGGCACACGGGCCAGGGCCACGGGCGTGTCCAGGCCGTGTGTAATTTGCCAGTATCCTCCACGGGTGAAAGACACGGGCATGTTTTAGGGGTGCACGGGCGTGTCCCAAGTCACACGGACGTGTGACCCCTGTTTCGTGAGAAAGTTTCCAGATGAGTTCTGAAAGTTTCAGGATGTAAGACTGTGGCCTCGTAGGCCCATGAAATGTTTGATCTGACTAAGAAAGAGAAGTTTTTAATTCGAAACGAAATTTTATAGCCCGTAAGTATATGTTTAAGAAAGTTCAAGCATATTAATGTTTCGTATCCGGTTATAGCCTCGAAATTGGGTATGGGGTGTTACAGTTATGGCCGAATCCGGGAATGTTACATCAAAGGCATAACTCAAAACGATTTTGCGAAGTAAAATTTAAGACCCAAAAGCCCAAAATCCTTGAGTCTTGTTAAGTAATGATAAAAGCCCATTTTATTATTTTAAGTATTTCAGAAACCAAGTTTAAACATAAGAAATTTACTCAGGTTTAATAATTAAGTAAATAGTTGAAACAACAAAACCCAAAATCTAAAGTCAAATCGAAGTACAAGGCCTTATTACATCCAACGAAAATAAAGTAATTAAAATCATGCCTTTTGAGACAAATAAATAAAACTTCTAAGTATCTTGTAGTGTGGCCGTCTCCGAGTCCTCTCCCACATCGAGCCGTTTACTGAGGATCGCCTAAAACATTTAATAAAAAGGGGTGAGTTTCGAAACTCAGTGTGTACGACCCTTGGTAATCCAATCAACATACAATTATCACATTGGGCCTAAGCTCTATCAAAAACGGTGGTCTTGGGCCTTAGCCCATAACGACCTCATATCACATCAGTATCACATGAATGCAATGCACCCATCCCAAATCCAACCCTACACACCATTTCCCTTCAAACCCTACACACCTGTGGGGATATAAATATCAACCCACCCATCCCTACACACCAAAGGTAGCACCAGTAGCGGCACTACTCAAACGTTGCAGTAAAGCTGATATAATGGGCTTAAAGCCATCGGTGGATCCACGGTCATCAAGCGACTATGCGATCCTCAAATCTTCCTCTGTATCATCAAAACCCGCCCAAGTGCAACATATATTTCATGAATGCAACATACACAATCTCACACATTCGGCACTTAGGGGTATTTTAGTCATTTCACTACCCAAGGGTATTTTCGTAAATCTACTCTACAAGGGTATTTAGTTAATTTTGTAAATCAGGGATATTTCGGTGATTTCGCAAGTCAAGGGTATTATGGTAATTTTACAATCAGGGGTATTTTAGTAATTTTTCAAACTCAAAGATATTTTGGTAAATTTCAAATCAGGGGTATTTGGTCCCTCTCGGGTTTTAGTTATGAACTTTGGCCCATAAACAAGTCCTCGCGGCTAAAGTGAACAGACACTACGCACCATGTAGGATTCTAAAGAAGAGGAGGTGGGCCACTAGGACTGCTTAAGTACCAAGCTCTCCCTAGATCCACTCCTAGACATGCATATGTCCGTTGCCACACTCTAAACCAGCGACTTGTCCACGGACATGTTTAATTATTAGAATTAAGTTTTATGTAGTTTGAGAGTTGTTCAGAACTAGGCCTAAAGTCCATTAAACCCTAGCCTACTTGTCTACGTCTTCATAAAGCCCATCAAGCCCATTTCACGTTCATATAACCCATTATGCCCAATTCACATCTTTATGGCCCATTAGACCCAAATCTCATTCATATGGCCCGTTAGGCCCAAAATAATTCCAGATTATGTAACATGCATGCCTAACTCAACTCATATAATCAAATCAATCAATTTCATCCAACTTAGCCTCAAGGCCCACCGGGCCCATTTAGCCACTTTCGGCTTTTCGGCTTTCCGCCATTGCCGATATCATGTGTGTGTAGTGTTTGTACACACCTGGTTACTGCGACAAGCTATACTATCCTTGGTCTTGAACCTACAACCAACCAACCTTCAATCAATCACCCATACTTAAACAAAATATCTACCAAAAGCCGAAACCTTACCGTAACCTTACCGTGTGCCATCGGGTTCTAATAGCCCTTCCTTAGCTACTAATCAGAAGTATCCCCTAGATCTGCACTCACACACACACCATCAAGATTTGAGTGACTCATAATCCACCCAAGTCACCCCTATAGATCAAACTCACATTCGGCCATTCACTTAAACCATAATCGAGTTGAGTACACTTACCCTTGCTAACGATCCTACCACGCTTGCAATCTTTGAACCTTATCCTTGTTATCACAGAATTAATGACAGGACAGTTAGATAGCCTTTCGACTTTTAGCAAAACATACAAAAGAGGTTAACTGAATACTTACCAAATCCCCTTTCGATCCTGCGCCTAGATAGCTATTAACTAGATTCGGCTTTTAACACTTGACTGAGAGTAGGTAACAATCGATTTGTGATGGAGGAACAACCACCAAGATTCGGCACTATTAGGAATTTCGGCAAGAGAAAGGATGGTGGTAATTCGGCTATAGAAGAGTTTGGCTATGAGAGAATTCAGCACAAAGGAATTCGGCTTTAGGAGATTTCGGCAATGGGAGAGTTTGGCTATGGGAGGAACCGATTGAGGGGAAGAAAAGAAAGAAAAAGAATGGAAAATTCGGCATTACCTAGGACCCCAGATTTGGCACACACACATTTATATAGCCTATAGCCGAAACTTAGCCACCCCTAAAGTCCAATTCGGCACCACTTCATCGACTGTTCATCTCCTAATTTTTCTCCATGATATCTCCCTTATCCTTCTCCTAAATTCTCTCTACTGATCACTTCTTCTTAGAGTCCCTCTACACGCCACTTCCAGCCTTCTAGAAGCCTAAAATTAAATTCCAAAATAAAACTAAGCTAGCACTTGAACCTCAGACCTCCCTGCATGCATATGTCACCACCTCTCTACACCCTAGTGGCGTCACTTAGACACTTCACCACAGGCTTCTTTGTGCCATTTTTTACTTATTTTTATATAAAAGCCCACTACTCAAAACCTTGATTCCTTAATTAAATAAATTAAGAATCCTACACCACAAAACTCGAACCCAGAGCTTCTCCAACACACCTGGACACTCCAAATTCATTACACCTTTAAAGTCGTCATGTCATTTGCCATTTTCTTGCTCA
This sequence comes from Gossypium sturtianum, assembly GCA_025698515.1. Lineage (NCBI taxonomy): Eukaryota > Viridiplantae > Streptophyta > Magnoliopsida > Malvales > Malvaceae > Gossypium > Gossypium sturtianum. The sequence continues at coordinate 73,467,213 of CM046951.1, read as the reverse complement.
CTTAAAAATTTTATGAGACCCAAAGCCCCATAGGCCCAATTCTTCTAGGCCCAAATTCGGGGCGTTACAGTACGTACCGGTATGAAATGAGCAAATTTTGTTAGTCGATCGACGACAACCCATATTGCATCTTTATTTTTCAGAGTTAGGGGCAATCTCGACACAAAATTCATTGTAACTCTATCCCACTTCCACTCAGGAATCATTACAGGCTGTAGTAACCCGGATGGTACTTGATGTTCAGCTTTGACTTGCTGACAGATCAAACATTTAGAAACAAACTCTGAGATATCTCGTTTCATGCCGTGCCACCAGTAAAATTGTTTCAAATCGTTATACATTTTGGTACTTCGCAGATGAACAAATAAACAGCTATGATGTGCTTCGTGCAAAATTTTCTGAACGAGTTCTAAATTTCTTGGTATGCAAATTCTATTCCAAAACCTTAAGCAATCATCGGTCCCAATCTGAAACTCTGCAATTCACAGTCATCTTTCTGAGCTTCACAGATTTGTTAAAGAAATATCGTTTTAGCTTTCAATTCAGCTAAAATAGACCCATCATCACAAATCATCAACTGGGTATTCATTGCTCGTAATGCAAACAAAGATTTTCAGCTCAGGGCATCAGCAACAACATTAGCGTTTCCCGGGTGATAGTCAATCACAAACTTATAATCTTTCAATAACTCAAGCCATCTTCGTTGTCGCAAATTCAAATCCTTCTATGACATTAGATATTTTAAGCTTTTTTTATCCGTATAAATGTGGCATTTTTCACCGTATAAGTAGTGTCGCAAAATTTTCAACGCAAATACAATTGCAGCCAACTCTAAGTCATGTGTCAGATAGTTCTTTTCATGTGGTTTCAATTGTCGAAAAACATAAGCTATAACTTTTCCTTCTTGCATCAGAACACATCCTGCATCGTTTAATGACGGCGTCGCTATAAATCACAAATTCTTTCCCGATTCTCGTTGTACCGCTGGTGCTTGATTCTGAGTACTTTCAACTGTTCGAAACTCTGCTGACATTTTTCCGACCATTCAAACTTCACATATTTTTGAAGCAGTCGTGTCATAGGTGTCACAATCATCAAGAATCCTTTCACGAATCTTCAGTAATAGCCTGCTAAACCCAGAAAACTACGGACTTCAGATACATTGCTCGGAGGTTTCCAACCAGCAATAGCAGAAATTTTACTCGGGTCAACTCTAATACCATCGGCTGAAACAATATGCCCCAGACATCCAACCTCTCGGAGCCAAAACTCGTATTTTCTGAACTTTGTAAATAATTGCTTGTCACGTAGAGTTTGTAACACAACTCTCAAGTGCTCGGTATGTTTAGATTCATCTCGCGAATAGATCAGAATGTTGTCAATGAATACAATAATAAATCTGCCTAAATACGGTCTGAATATTTGGTTCATCAAATCCATAAAAACTGCAGGAGCGTTAGTTAATCCGAAAGGCATAACAAGGAATTCATAATGTCCATACCTCGTTCTGAATGCGATTTTTGGTACATCTGATTCTTTAACTCATAACTGATAATAACCCGATCTCAAATCAATCTTTGAAAATATTGTAGCCCCTTTCAACTGATCAAATAAATAATCAATCTGCGGTAGAGGGTATTTGTTCTTTATAGTCACTTTGTTCAGTTGTCTGTAATCGATACACATTCTCATCGTGCCATCTTTCTTTTTCACAAATAATACCGGTGCACCCCAGGGAGAATAACTCAGTCGCGCAAAACCTCTGTCTGTCAATTCTTGCAACTGAGCTTTCAACTCTTTTAATTCTGTTGGAGCCATTCTGTATGGAGCTATCGATATCAGTGTTGTTCCCGGTACTAATTCAATACCAAATTCGACGTCTCTGATCGGTGGCAACCCCGGTAATTCTTCTAGAAATACATCCAAAAACTCACAAACAACAGGTACAAATTCAATCTGTAATTCAGATACCTTAGTATCTAAAACATATGCAAGATATGCATCACAGCCCTTTTTCATACATTTCTGAGCTAACATAGACGATATCACAGTAGGTAATTCACTCGAATCATCTGACTCAATTTGAAGAATTTCACCATTTTGACATTTCAAATCGATAGTCTTTCATCTACAATTCACAACTGCATCATGCATGGTCAGCCAATCCATACCCAGAATCACATCAAACTCATCAAACGGTAGAAGCATCAAGTTAGCCCGAAAATAATAACCCCGAGTCATCAAAGGACAATTCTTACAAATTTTATCAACTAAAACAGACTTGCCTAAGGGGTTCGATACTTTAATTACAAACTCTGTAGACTCGACATGTAAACTCTTTTTAAATACTAAATTCATATAGTATTAAAAAGAGAAAAAGTACCGGTAATAACGTCTGGCGATGATGCCTCCTCCCGTGCACGGATAACATAAGCTCGGGCAGGTGCTCGTGCCTCAGATCTCACAGTAGAATATCTCGTAGCACCTCGGTTACCACTCGTATTTCCAGTGTTTCGGCGTGATCTCCCTCTAGTAGCCATATTACTCACTTTCACCTGTTGATCTCTTTCAGCTATAGACTTTTTTGGACAATCTCGGAGATAATGATCAAGAGATCCACATTTAAAGCAAGCTCCACTCACTAATCTACATTCACCGTAATGTCTCTTATTGCAGTGTTTACATTCAAGTCCAGCATTTCTAACACTTCCCACATTAGCAACGGATGTCACCTGAGGTTTAGAAAGGAAATGTCTCGCATCTTTGTCTCTAATTGAAATTCCTGCAGAAGCCATAGAACGAGGATGATATTCTCTAGATTTCTTTGATGCTGACTTACGTGATTTACCTGCAAATCTCTTTCTAGAATCCCTAGCCTCAGAATCGACTTTTCTTTTCTCTTTGCAAAGCTCTTCGGCTTTACAAGCTCTGTCAAACAGAATGGCAAACTCTTTCAGCTCAAGAATTCCAACTAAAAGTCTGATTTCTTCATTCAATCCATCCTCAAATCTTTTACACATTATAGCTTCAGAAGAAACACATTCACGAGCATATTTGCTGAGTCGTACAAACTGTCTTCCATATTCTGTGACTGACATACGACCCTGTTTTAATTCAAGAAACTCTTTTCTTTTCTGATCGATGAACCTTTGGCTGATATATTTCTTTCCGAATTCAACTTGAAAGAATTCCCAAGTAACCCTTTCTCGTGGAACTATGAATATTAAGGTATTCCACCACTGATACGCAGTATCTCGTAACAGTGATATAGCACATTTTAAACATTCTTCAGGTGTGCAGGACAGTTCATCAAATACCCAAATCGTGTTCTCGAGCCAAAACTTGACTCTCTCAGGGTCATTGTTAACAGTGGCTCTGGAGTCTTTGGCCCGTGTTTTTGTATCTTGTCAATAGGTGGTTTATTCAATCGCAGAGGATCAATACCTTGAGGAACTATAGGGATCGGTTGGGGAACAGGTGGGGATGGAGGTTGTTGAGCAGCCGAATTCGTACGAATGTATTGTGTGAACCATTCGTTCATCATTTGGAAGAAGGCTTCTTTAGCCTCTCCTCCCTAGCTACCCGTTACGGGTCTAGAGTCAGATGGCGCTGTCCCTTGCATGGGAGCAGGCATGTTACTCTCGACCTCATCAACTACGGCTCGATCAGGATCCATTTACTATATAAAACACATTTGAAAACGTCAGGAGTCATCACACTATCGCAGTTTTATATATGGCATGTATAGCTAGACTCACATATGTTACATTAGTCCTAGAATCGACTAAAACATAGCTCTGATAACAATAAATGTAACACCCCTAACCCGTATCCGTTACTAGAATAGGGTTACGAGGTATTACCGGTCAATACACATAACTTAACAAACAAAACTCATACATTTATGCATTCAAATTTTAGCACCATTCCATCACAATCACATTGTCCCTTATAAGGGCCTACGAGGCCTTAAACATGCATTAGAAGTGGTTCGGGACTAAACCGATAACATACAAAAAATTTGGAAACTTAGAAAAATTTCAACATTTCAAGGGCCACACGCCCGTATGGACAGGTCGAGTGCCTCACACGACTCCAGACACGCCCGTGTCCCAGGCCGTGTGAAAACATGGCATACATACTGACTTGGGTCACACGGCCAACCACACGACCGTGTGTCTAGCCCATGTGCCCTTCAAAGTGGCCACACACGCCCGTGTGTTAGACCCTGTACTAGGCCATTCCAAAACTGTAGGGTATACTGACTTATGCAACACGGCCAAGTCAAAAGCTCGTGTGCTAGGCCGTGTGCCATTTAGGGGGTATACTGACTTGTACCACACGGCCGGTCATACGCCCGTGTGTGAGGCCGTGTAGAGCATACTGACTTCAATTCCAAATCAACACCAGGGGACACACGGCCGAGAAACATGGCCATGTGTCACACATGGCTGAGACACATGTAACATCCTGAATCAATGGGCTTATACATTTAATGTGTAGACATGTTTAATGGGTTAATATGAGAGTTAGAGGTGCAAATTGGGCTCGAGAATGGGCCGAGGTCTTGGCTAAATATTTTGTTTAGGGACTATAGGGTTTAAATAAAGTATTGAGAGTGAAATAGGCATAATGGGCTTGTGGCCCAGGAACAAGAGGCGCAGTAGGAGGGAGCTATAAGTGGCACCAATAGGCAAAAGAATGGGGCCTCAGTATGGCCGCTTGGAGCCCAAGAAATTGGACTAATTTCGGCAGCCCAAGGAGAGCTAGGGGGCGGCAATGTGGCTACAAAATAGGGGATTTTATGTTTTAAATTATGTGGATATAATGCTGATAAAGGGGAAGGAGTGGGGTGATGTAGGACTCTTTTGGATGTAAGTTCTAATAAGGATAAGGGAAAAGATGAGAGGCTATCCAGGAGGCTAGAGGTGGCCGAAATTTAGACTCTGTGTGTAAAGGGGGGGACGGCTAGTTAAGGGAAGAAAATGCTGAAATTTTGTGAGTTTTTCTGAAAGCTTTCTCTCGATTTTTCTCACACGAAATATGTTTCCATTCTTTTTCTTCCTAGCCGAAATCTCCAAGCCTCTTTCTTGTTTTCTTTTCTTCTTCTCTTTTTCTGCCAGAAACCGAAACTCCTCATTCAATTCTTCTAAAAAGCCAAAAAAACACATCTAGTTCATCTTTTTGGGATTTTCTTAAAAGCCGAAATTCCTAGATCTATACTCTTCTACGCTTCGATCTTCTTCTGGGATTGCCGAATCTTTCTGTAAGGGGGTAGCCGAAATCATCTGTAGAGGGGATTCAATCGCTTAGATTTCTAAGCCAGAGTTCAGTAACCCTTGGATCGTATCACTTTTGGGATTTCAAGGTAAGGAGATCTGTTAATTTAAGCATATAATTCGGGTAAAACACTAACCCTTGGCCGAATATAGAAGAGGCCTTATCTTCGCGTTCTTAGGCTTTTGGGCAAAGTTGTAGACAAAGGCGATAGATCCGATTAGCGAGGGTATCGACATAGAGGGTAGTCCTACGTATTAATCGTGTGTGTAACATTCTCACACCATTTGGATTGCTTGTTAGTATATGTTTATAAATCTGTTATATTACGCTAAATGTTTGAAATATCGGCATGGTCGTTGAAACCCGAGGAGGGTAAAGGCGAATCACCGAGTTAGTGATCTTTGTCATTCTAAAGTGAATGTTTTCATCGATTTGGTATGATGAACATGTATGTCGGTTTCTGTGATTGCATGGGGTTGGGTGATTGATGAAAGGGGAAGTGTTCTGTTGTAGTAGCTTTTGCCATGATCTGTTGTAGTGGCTTTTGCCATGATCTGTTGTAGTGGCTAATGCCATGATGCATTGTAGTGGCTATTGCCATGATCGATGATGGCGACTATCTATGCGCAGCATGAGCGCCATCGATGGTGTGTAGCGGTGTGGGTTGATTGTAGAAATCCCCAATGGTGTGATTGGCAGGTAAGGGTGGTGTGTAGCGGATGGAAACCTAGGATTGTGTTGGGCTTTGCATATCTTCTGATATATTATACTCTGTTATCTGTTTTGTGGGGCTAAGGCCCAATCTGATGGTGCACGCGAGTTGCTGCCGAGTCTTGCGACTCACCCCATTATTTAACATCTTCGAGTAGCACCTAGTGCATCGGACCGGGTTGGAGAAGAGCGCAAGGTGGCCATGCGAGGGATTATTTGGATTCAGCAAAAGACTTTACTAGTTTATTTATTTTTAATATTTTTAATTAGTGGGTTTAAATTTCATTGTAATAAGGCCATGGGCCACTAGCTTCATATTTTCGGTTGTTTTGGGCTTTTAGTATTATTAGACATTTACATTTTACGTTTTAATTAAGTTAAGGCATGTATCAAATTTCGGTTTTTTTTAATCCACTAAGGCATAAATATAAAATGTATATCTTTTACAAATCATCCAACCATTTAGTTTTCTCGAATAAAGTGTTAAACTCAAGAAAAATATTTTCCGAAATTGCGACATCTTTTAAAATCTCCCTAAGTGACATGCCAGATCCGGTCATGGTGTTTGGGCCGGGTTTGGGTTGTTACAAATTGGTATCAGAGCCAGGTTCAAAACTCAGCTTTGGGGTTTTGGGCTCAAAACATTTTCTAAAGTTGGGTTTTTGAAAACATGCGTGTTTATAAATAACACAGGAGGGTTTTCTCGGCATGGCACCTGCGTCTCCAGCCCAAGTTCGCCAGGTAAGTATTCAGAACTCACTATGTGTTATATATATATATGTGGGCTTGATGGGCTTAAAGGGAAGTAGATTATTTTAATTAGAACTTGATGGACTTTAGGCTTAGTTTAAACAACTCTCTAAATTCATAGGAATTAATCCAACCAAACAAACCTGTGAACAAGTCGCGAGATTAGTGTGTGGCAACAGGCATACGCATGTCTAGGATTGGATTCAGGGAGAGCTTGGTATTTAAGCGGTCCTAGTGACTCACCTCCTCTTCGCTAGAATCCTACCTGGTGCGTAGTGACTGTTCACCTTAGTCATGAGGACTTGTTGATGGGCCAAAATTTATAACTAAAACCCGAAAGGGACCAGCCATTCTATTTTGTAAAATTACTAAATTACCCCTGATTTATAAGTGACCAAAACATCCCTGATTTATAAAATTACTGAAATACCCCGGATTGTAAAATTACCAATATACCCCGGATTGCAAAAATTACCAAAATACCCTTCTTTCACAAAATCACCAAGGAACCCTATTTCGAAAAATTACGAAAATACCCTTGTAGGATAAAATTACGAAAATACCCTTGGGTAGTGAAATGACGAAAATACCCTATGTGTTGAATGTGGGTTCATGGATGTCGTCTGTATGTTGATGGTTGATGTGTGTGGGTCCTAGAACTAGGAGATAAACTTAAGACTGAAACTTGTAGATGTAATTCTGAATTCAAAAGAACTACTCTTAAACTACCGTTTATAAGACTGTTCATGGTTAATCAGTGGAAGAAAACTATTAATTCATAAAATTTCTAACCAGATAAACGTTAATCGGAAGAATGAGCGCAAGGGGTCGAGGACGTCCGCCGCGTGGTCGTGGTAGGGGTAGGATGACCGTGTCAGAACCAGTAGGGTCTGGCCATGGATCTGAAAACGAGATGCCGGTACCACCAGCTGCGGAGGAGGAATTTCAGGACCAAACGGTCGGAGATGATGCGGTATCTCAGGCAATGTTAAGGGTTCTAGAGAGGGTTCTTTGGGCGGGCATGGGCACAGAGCCCAAAAATGCTGTCTTGGAGTGACTTAGAGCCAATGGGGCGAAAGTGTTTAGGGGAATTTCTGGTATAGCCCCGAGTTCAGCTGAGTATTGGTTGGAGGCAGTTGAACGCATAATGGATGATTTGGATTTCACGGAGGAGGAGGAGTTAAAAGGGGTTGTATCTCTCCTGCGGGACGAAGCGTATCAATGGTGGCTTACGGTTAAGGATGGTGCGGTGGCTGACCGTATCACCTGGGATTTCTTCAAGACGGCATTTCAAAGTAAGTTCATTGGGACGAGCTATGTGGATGCGCAGCGTAGAGCATTTCTGAATCTGGTGTAAGGAAGAAGGTCGGTGGCTGCGTACGAAGCGGAATTCTTACGCCTTAGCCGTTATGCTCGAGGAATGGTGGCCACAGACCATGAATGTTGTGTTCGATTTGAAGATGGTCTGAGGGATGATTTGCGTGTATTGATAGCTCCACAGCGGCAGAGGGAATTTGCTGTGCTTGTGGAAAAGGCTAAGATAGCTGAGGAGGTGAAGTGGATAGAGAAACTAAATCGGGATAGAGATAGGGATGGAAGTAAGAGGAATTTTGGATCGTCAGAGGCTGCTGGGCATACTCAAAAAAGGCCTAGGTTAGACGGGCCAAGGCGGGAAGAAAGACCTGCTGCTGTTGGTCAGACACAGGAGTGTGTTCGATGTGGTAAATTCCATGTAGGCGAGTGTTGGGCAGGTAGTGGGAAGTGCTTTAGGTGTGGATCTACGGACCACCAAGTTAGAAATTGCCCGCAGCAACGGGGCAGTGAAGGGCCCACGGGCTAAGGGAATGCACAGCCAGGAAGAGGTGGTCAACAACCACTAAGGGGCTGTGGTCAAGTCAATGGTGACAATGGCACATGACATGGTCGTGAAGGTGTAGGTTATGCTGAGGCGAGGCAGCCAGCTTTGGTCTATACAGCACGTCGCCAAGGGGACGAGGACACTCTAGATGCGAATACCGGTGCGTACTCTCCCATAGTATACTAAGTGTTTCTTTCTACTTTAGAATTAGAGTGCGCAGCGAAAGCATAATGGTGAGACTTGGGTAGTACGATTAATAGTTAGCAGGTAAATTTTGAGGCCGAAATTTATTTTAAGGGGGGTAGAACTATAACATCCCGAATCAATGGGCTTATGCGTTTAATGTGTAGACATGTTTAATGGGTTAATATGAGAGTTAGAGGTGCAAATTAGGCTCGGGAATGGGTCGAGGTCTTGGCTAAATATTTTGTTTAGGGACTATGGGGTTTAAATAAAGTATTGAGAGTGAAATAGGAATAATGGGCTTGTGGCCTAGGAATAAGAGGCGCAGTAGGAGGGAGCTATAAGTGGCGCCAATAGGCAAAAGAAGGGGGCCTCAGTATGGCCGCTTGGAGCCCAAGAAATTGGGCTAATTTCGGTAGCCCAAGGAGAGCTAGGGGGTGGCAATGTGGCTACAAAATAAGGGATTTTATGTTTTAAATTATGTGGATATAATGCTGATAAAGGGGAAGGAGTGGGGTGATGTTGGACTCTTTTGGATGTAAGTTCTGCTAAGGATAAGGGAAAAGATGAGAGGCTATCCAGGAGGCTAGAGGTGGCCGAAATTTGGACTTTGTGTGTAAAGGGGGGACGGCTAGTTAGGGGAAGAAAATGCCGAAATTTTGTGAGTTTTTCTGAAAGCTTTCTCTCAGTTTTCTCTGCACATAGAAATTTGTTTCCATTCTTTTTCTTCCTAGCCGAAATCTCCAAGCCTCTTTCTTGTTTTCTTTTCTTCTTCTCTTTTTCTGCCAGAAACCGAAACTCCTCATTCAATTCTTCTAAACACCCAGAAAAACACATCTAGTTCATCTTTTTGGGATTTTCTTAAAAGCCAAAATTCCTAGATCTATACTATTCTACGCTTCGATCTTCTTCTGGGATTGCCGAATCTTTCTGCAAGGGGGTAGCCGAAATCATCTGTAGAGGGGATTTAATCGCTTAGATTTCTAAGCCAGAGTTCAGTAGCCCTTGGATCGTATCACTTTCAGGATTTCAAGGTAAGGAGATCTGTTAATTTAAGCATATAATTCGGGTAAAACACTAACCCTTGGCCGAATATAGGAGAGGCCTTATCTTCGCGTTCTTCCGGCTTTTGGGCAAAGTTGTAGACAAAGGGCAGTAGATCCAATTAGCGAGGGTATCAACATAGAGGGTAGTCCTACGTATTAATCAGGTGTGTAACATTCTAACACCATTTGGATTGCTTGTTAGTATATGTTTATAAATCTGTTATATTCTACTAAATGTCGAAATACCGGCATGGCTGTTGAAAACCCGAGGAGGGTAAAGGCGAATCACCAAGTTAGTGATCTCTGTCATTCTAAAGTGAATGTTTACGTCGATTTGGTATGATGAACATGTATGCGGTTTCTCGTGATTGCATGGGGTTGGGTGATTGATGAAAAGGAAGTGTTCTTGTTGTAGTGGCTTTTGCCATGATGCATTGTAGTGGCTTTTGCCATGATTCGTTGTAGTGGCTAATGCCATGATCGTTGTAGTGGCTATTGCCATGATCCGGCGATGAGCAGCTATCTGCAGCATGACTGCCATTGATGGTGTGTAGCGGTGTAGGTTGATTGTAGAAATCCCCAATGGTGTGATTGGCAGGTAAGGGTGGTGTGTAATGGATTGAAACCTAGGATTGGGTTGGGCTTTGCATATCTTCTGATATATTATACTCTGTTATCTGTTCTATGGGGCTAAGGCCCAATCTGATGGTGCATGATGGTTGCACACTGAGTCTCGCGACTCACCCTATTATTTAACATCTTTCAGGTAGAACCTAGTGCATCGGACCGGGTTGGAGAAGAGCGCAAGGTGGCCATGCGAGGGATTATTTTGATTCAGCAAAAGACTTTACTAGTTTATTTATTTTTAATATTTTTAATTAGTGGGTTTAAATTTCATTGTAATAAGGGCATGGGCCACTAGCTTCATATTTTCGGTTGTTTTGGGCTTTTATTATTATTAGACATTTACATTTTACGTTTTAATTAAGTTAAGGCATGTATCAAATTTCGATTTTTTTTAATCCACTAAGGCATAAATATAAAATGTATATCTTTTATAAATCATCCAACCACTTAGTTTTCTCGAATAAAGTGTTAAACTCAAGAAAAATATTTTCCGAAATTGCGACATCTTTTAAAATCTCCCTAAGTGACATGCCAGATCCAGTCATGGTGTTTGGGCCGGGTTTGGGGTGTTACAACACATGCCGGTGTCCCTACCCGTGTGGACAAAAATAGGCTATTTGCACAGCCATTTTTCCACCCTATTATCATAAGCATACACAATCATAATGGTAACAATTTTACAACCCAATTAGCAGCCATTCCATAACAATTCATACACATATAATACCATTTCTTCCTTCCATTCAAAAGCTTAACTAATATCATACATCTTCCATTCATACACCTTTTAAATAACAAGACATCATTTGCATAATTTCCAATTAACATTTGACAAAACATACCAAAACATACTATCAAGTTTAGCCAAATCACATGGCTTAACCTTACACAAAATGTACCAAAACCATAATCTCAAGTAACCATATTTATCAACTTTAAAACTAGCCTATACATGCCATATTTACAATTATCCACAATTTCAAAAGTACCAATCGGCAACTGGATAGTGTGATGTGTAACTCCGAATTGTCCAAAACGATTGAGCTATCGAGCCTCTATAATACATAGAAAAGAAATAGAGTAAGCTTTATAGCTTAGTAAGTACGTATAATTTAGAATTAAACTTACCATTTATACCAAATCAATACAAATAATTAAGGTAAACTCCATAAAATTTCCAAATGCCTAACACAAACATTCATCCATAGGTTAGTCATATTAATACATGAAATCATCCATTATCAAAATTCAATACTCAATATATCTTGTATTCAACATTTTATTCTCAATCATATAATCAATACTTCATTCAGTAACAGTATTCACTCGTATAAACAGAATTTATGCCCGTTGAACCTATTAGAATTTCAAAGGATACTCAGGTGATATACATCAGTATTCCATCAATTCCTTATCATTTACCGCTCTTTCGAGCTATGAATAGTAAGCTCCTCCTGAGCTGATGGACATTAAGCTCTATTGAGCTGAAATGGTAAACTCTGACGAGCTGAAAATAGTAAGCTCTTACGAGCTGATATATCGGTAAGCTCATACGAGCTGTGGTGAGTCTGCAACAAATGCAGGAGCTCGACCAAAATTGTAACCCTAGTGACATGTCACTCATATCCTACGAATTCATACGGTTCAAACGGGGATCAGTAATAATAAGTCTTTATCAATTAAGCATTTGTATTCCAAGTATATCAAATACTCAATCATATACATACATTTCAAATAAACACAAGTATTTAAAGTTTGATTTTAATTAAAAGAACTTACCTCGTATTGCTCGGATAAAAACTATCGGCTATTCGTCAATCTTCCCTTTTCCCCGATCTAAACTTGATCGATGCTTTTCTTGATCTTAATCTAGCCTTCAAAGCTTGGTTGAATGAAAACCTAAGTTTTCTATTCTTTCCTTCTTAATTTCGGCAAGATAAGGAAGAAAGATGAAATAAAAAATGACTTTGTTTTATTATAATTAACATTAATTACTAATTTACCTTTATAACCTTTAAAAATATTAAAAATTACACCAATTGCCATGCTATCATCATCCACTAACCATAAATGGTCTATTTACCTCTTAAGGACCTTTACTTTAATGTTCTATAGCTATTTGACACTTTTAGCTAATAGAACACAAGTTTTACGCTTTACACGATTTAGTCCTTTTTACCGAATTAAGCATTCAAACAGTAAAATTATTTACGAAACTTTCACCCAATAATACTATCATGCTGTAAACTTTAATAAAATAATAAAATAAATATTTTGGCCTCGAATTTTTGGTCCCAAAACCACTTTTCTGATCTGACCCAAAAACGGGCTGTTACAACTCTAATATGTGAAACTATATTTTTATGCGAACTCATGCTTTATGCTGTACTAGGAACTCATATGTTATTCTGTTAAGCGAACCTATGTTGTATTATGTATTCAAACCAAAGTTGTGGTGCGAACCTTAATAATAGCTTCCATGTACTTGAGATTATTTTTGATAGTGCGTATATTAAGTACCCTGTTGATATCTTGCATGCGAACCCTTAAGTTTTACTTTTTAGGTGACATGCGAACCCTTCCTCTATTTGTTTGATAAGCTCGCATGTTTTACATTCTATGTATGATTTTATTTTACTACTATGATATAACTTAACACATTATTTGTTGTAAATAAGTTGTGCGTTGGTGGTTAGGTTGTCAGTTAATCGAGAGTCACTTCAGTGGCTAATGTGGCTCGCCAAATTCGGGTCGAACCTACTTACTAAGCTATTATGTGTTACATACCCTACTTCTAATTATCCGATGAAGCATTTTGGTGCTAGTTTGGTGTGTTGGTTGGATGATTCAAGTATTCGTCTGAGTTTGAGTCAGGTTAATAGGGGTTGTAAAATATAAGTTTGGTAAATGATATGAATATGATAATAGTTGATTCAATTGGAAAAAAAATTATGTATAAATATGAGTATAATTATGAAAATATACAATTGATTATGCAAATAAAATGAAAATGAGCCCTGGGGCCGAAATGAATGCAAATGAGTTGATAGACTCCAAGAATGAATTAAACTATATGAAACCAACGTAAAAGAAATGAGTGTCATGGAACATGAATGGCATGATGTTAATGACATACTGTAAAGATGCATAAATGAATGCATGATTTTGAATGATATAGAATTGATATGTATTGAATGATTGAACTTTGTTAAATAAGTAGGAGTTGATCATATATGTTGCAGTGTTGAATAGGTTGTTTGGTATTGATATAAGTGCATTACATATTTGGCTTGATGATTGAAAATGATTGACACTTAGGAACATGAAATGGTTGGATATTAAATACAAATATGCATATTTTACCTTAAACATATTATTAATGCATATGATATATATATGTCTTGAAGCATAAATTTACCACTAAGCCATATCGCTCGGTGTATGGTCTGTTTAGGCCAGTTTTGTATTGTAAATGGTCGGTATTGGAATTTGGTTGAGTAAAGTTATCTTGAAGTACCATTTTGGAATCTTTGGGCTTGAATGCAATTGGTATATTATTGAAATTGTTGTATTTGTTATGTTTAGATGTTATTTCAAGTCTTATAAGCTTGTACCAAGTTGGTTCTCTTAGAAACAGTGAGCCACGATGTGACAACATACTCCCAATGTCGTAACTAGATCAACCAGAGAGTTACGTCATGATAACATATTCTCAAAGTCATGACGAGCCTAGTTAGTGAGTTGTGTCGGGGAGAGGAACCCCCAAAGTCACGACATCAACCTGATATATTGAAATCTTTACAAGTTGGTCCTAATTTGACCTTGGGTTAGCATTAGAGCTTCTGTAAGCTCGTATGAGACTCATATATGATTGTGTATCATATCATGTGTTTAGTACACTCGCAAATGAAGGTTTAATGTCATCAATTTAATGTAATTGATCGTAGTTGCTCTGCCAATGAATGTGGCATCGTGTAGCTCACACTCGACGATCAGGTCGGGTGTCGGGGTGTTACGAAGGAGATATGTTAGTAGTTGACTACAAGCAAGAGTTCTTGTGACTCAACAAGTATGCTATCGAGTTTGTTCCAACTGAAGAAAAAAGTTTCAAGCATTTTCTTTTAGGGATAAGAGACGAACTCCGAGTTTACTTAGTCTTTCACAAACATTCAGTGTTTATTGATCCCATTGAGCAAGAAAATATGGTAGAATAAGCCATGGGTTTGGACAAATAAGTCGAGGATTTCCAAGCATATGGAAAAAGACTCAGAACCGCTAGTTCCCAACCTTTGCCTAAGTGAGTTAGGGACTTCCAAGGATCTTGGAGATCAACTCCATCGAATGTTAGGTCAAGAGAAAGGCAAAGTTAAACAACTGTCTATATCTGCTACCAACACCGAAGGTTCAATGTGACACACAAGTATTACAAATTGAGAGCATTGTGTTAAAAGACATAGAAGTGAATGCTAGAAAAGGATAGAAACATGTTTCTGATGCGAATCCTTGGGGAATTTAGCTCAAGATTGCTCAAGAAATGCTAGTAATGTACCTTCGCATACTAAGAGATTTTCTCCTGCATCTAGAGGTTGGGGTACTTCTTATCATGGTTTAGTTGTGAGGGGTAGCCAAACGAATGAAGTTAACTCATCTATACATCAGTTTGAAGCTAGAGCTCCTACTTGAGCCTATGTGGTCCGGACCAAAGATGACGAAGATGCTACCAATTTTGTAGTAGGTATATTCCTTTTATATTACGCACTTATTCATGGTTTAGTAGACCTTAGTTTTAGGCATTCATTTTGTAATACCCCAGTTTTCAATGGTACCAAAAATGTCACACCCAAAATCTGGCGGACCTGATTAGAGGACGTATAGATATGAAATTATATGTTTGGTGTAGTGTAGTCCACCCATTTGCAAACTTTTGGTGAATAAGAGTTGGTGCATATAAACCTCTCTGTAAGTAATTAAAGATTCTATCTCAGGTTATTTTTTTATTTAAGAAAAAGAATGTGTCAAGTGAAAAGTAAACATGATGTGAGTTACCGCCAAAGGTATAATATGCCTAGAATATGCCTAGTTGGTTCCATGCTCTTTGAGTAGATGCTGTTGTTGATTCGAGAGAGGTGTTCGAGTTTGGATCTTCAAGCTATAGTTTAGTGAGTATCAGGTGAGTCTCTATATTGAATTTTTCATGCGAATTTTTCAAATAGAGATATATATAATGATAACATCCCAGATTATTGGTAAGTTTGTAAAGCATAATAAAGATGCTGCATGATTAGGAAGTTGAGTGATAAGTAAGCAGGCAAAGTTTGATATGGGAAAGTATGAATCAGTCAAGTGTGTGAATAAATTTGGATAAGTGAATTTTGAGTAAAACATTCCTTTGTGATGCCTCTAGTAGGGTAGTTATATTGCTAACCAGACTGGCAGATCACAATATGAAAAAGACAA
Organism: Gossypium sturtianum; assembly: GCA_025698515.1. Classification (NCBI taxonomy): domain Eukaryota; kingdom Viridiplantae; phylum Streptophyta; class Magnoliopsida; order Malvales; family Malvaceae; genus Gossypium; species Gossypium sturtianum. Next base: position 73,451,301 of record CM046951.1, on the reverse strand, counting down.
TGTGGCTGAGACCCATAGCATTGTGTGATATGAAAACACTCATGGTGTTGCCTCAAGTAAAATGAAGGTTGGATTGGTAGATCACGACATGAAGATTGTAAGTCTATGTGGTTGAAACCCATGGCATATTAAGATATAATGATTACTCATGGTGATGCCTTCAGTAAAATGTAAATTGGACTAGCAGATCACAACATGAAGTTATGTATAAGTCCATGAAGGAGAGACCCATGACGCCTTTTGTGAAAGTCCATCGAGATTGTAAACACGTGATTCTATTTGGCCTTTGTGGTGTATTTTGTGTTACTTTTATGACAAATCATGAAATGCCTATGTGGCATATTCAGGAATGCCTATGTGGTGAATCTAGTTATCAACCTATGTGGTAAATTTGGTTAAAGTTCTGAGATTTTTGAGGGATGATTCTATGATATAAGGATATGACACAGCAACTTTGAGAAAGACTGTGAACCCTTTCTAACTACATCAAGATCCACAATCGTTGTAGAGAAAAATGAGTTAACCACGAAGATCAATGTTGAAACAAAAATTTTTAAATGTGGTCACCAACAGAGTGAGGAAAGTAGTAGGAAGTTAGGCGAGTAGTGTAATGAAATATCTATCCTTAAGGCTCACTACCCTGAGTCAAGAGAAATATTTTTTGTAATCGGTGTAGGTTGATAGAATAGGTTTAAAGAACGAGACAAGTGAAAGAAGGTAGAGTGGCACGACGGGCGATGGACGAACACTGAAAGAAGCAGAAAAACATCCTTGTATGCAGCAAAGGAGTTGTCAGACGAATCCGGCAGAAAACTTGATAATTTAGATTAATGTTTAGTTTTATGTAAATTATTGTATATCTAACTAATTGTTTAGTCTAGATTCTAATTTGCATCAAATGTACATTTTATAGGAATCGAGACACTCTAGATATTGGAATTTTGGGCAAAAATAGTGTCGTAACACGGCAACCCCATGTCGCAACACCAAGGCCAGAATAGAAGGGATTGAGAAAATTGACTCGACGTCGCGACATAGACTCCGTGTGTAGTGACACCGAAGACAACATACCTAGAATTCCAAAATTTCAAAGTGTGTCACGACATCGAACCTTGATGCCGTGATAGTTGCAAAGTGCCAGGGGTTCCGCGACATTGAACCCTTGTGTCGCGACATCACCGCAATTATCTATAGGCTTGCCTCGACCTGATTGCGCAACCTGGTGGAGTAAACCTTATTTTCCTGACTTTTAACCCTAAAACCCTTGTTTTTAAACTTAAAAACACCTTAGCTTCACATTCTAAACTTTCTTAACATTCTAAACTTTTAAAAACCCTCTCAAACCACAAAACCCCTTTTCAATAAATCCCTAAATTTACAATCTTCTTTTACTATCTGGAACATTAGTTGATGCAGGATTGACATAATCGATTGGCAACGAAGAAACAAGGACTACAACATCGAGGTTAAGGGTTCTAAACTTCCTTTTTACTGTTACATTGGAAATATTGTGTGATACCTCATTCGTATTATGTAACACACCTAACCCGAAACCATCGTCGGTCTAGGGTTAAGAGACATTACCAGAAAATCGGAAACTTTTACGAACATTTCGCATCATAAAGTATATCCACTTGAGATCATAGCAAAATACAAGCATATAGTCCCTTAAAGAGGTCTACGAGACCTTAGACATGCATTAGATCGGGGTCGGGACTAAACCAAGATCATACAAATTTTTTCTGAAAATCAAACAGTTTTCAAAGTTACAAAGGTCACACGCCTGTGTGGGCAGGCCGTGTGCTTCACACGGCCTTAGACACGCCCATGTGTCCGAGCCGTGGTAAAACAGGGCATACATACTGACTTGTCTACACAGCCTGAGATACGCCCGTGTGCCTCACCCGTGGTCGACACTGACTTGCACCACACGGCCAGTCACACGCCTGTGTATCCATCCCGTGGTCGAGTCTGACTTGTTTTGAAATACAACCACGAAGGACACGGTCAAGCCACACCACCGTGTGCTCAACCGTGTGGGCAAATATAGGCCATTTAGAAGGCCAATTTTCCAACCACACTTTGGGTTATACCTACAAGTATTATACCAATTCAAATCATATCTCCAATGTAAACATAACATACCAAAATGACCATCTTATCTAGCCATTCAAGAACATATCATTCATACCAACTTATGTGCCATTTAGTTCAATCTAATCATAAGCATTTCTAAGTAGAATCCATCCATCAACTTACCAATTCTTTATGACATCTTTTCATCTATAATATACCAACTTTGCATCACAAAACATAGATTAAATATTACCATATGCACATCCATTTACAAGCCATATCACATAGCTTATATATACAACTCAAAACATCATCCATTTCAACTAGACTATACATGCCATACTTGAATATTTACACTTTCAAAAGGTACCAAAATAGAGTTTAATAGTGTGGTGATGATCTTCAACGATCCCTGAGCCTTTCGTAGCTTTAACGATCTATAAAATAATGCAAACACACACAAAGTAAGCTTTCAAAAGCTTAGTAAGCCATATACAAATAAACTTATCATATAATCATTGATAATCATATCAAATACAAGATCATTAACATGGCTCAATTGCAAACTCATAATTCTTCTTTGGCCCATTTTTTTAGCCATTGCTTGCCAACAAATCATATCTCCAACTATCTCTTTTGTTCAAAACACATTCATACATATATCACATTTTGTCTCAACAAGTCTATGTACATATCTCACTTGTGCACATTCACATATACTTACCTTTTATACTCAATCATAGCATATACTTCAAACGTACCTGAAATGATCATACATTTCACATGGTCTTTCATTTTCTCGGAATTGCCCGTTGAACCGTTCAAAATCAAATAGGATAATCGGATATCTCAGAATACTCGTACAATGCCAACGTCCCGAACGTGGTCTTACATGTAATCCAATATCGATGCCACTGTCCCAAACAGGGTCTTATACGAATCAAATACGATGCCAATGTCCCAGACATGGTCTTACACGTAAATCTCAAATCAATGCCAACGTCCCAGATGTGGTCTTACATGATATCACATATCGGAACCCTATGTCATGACATATGAATCCTATCTATTCCTAAGGTTCGTACGGGACTTTTCGGACCTTGACACATTATAGATACTTTCTCGGATTTCACATGTAAATCTTCCAAAATCATTCATTTTAATTCAATATTAAATGAACATGAATAAATCATTTTAAATACATTTATTTGTATATAGACTTACCTCGTATTCGGAATAAACGAACGGATTCAACTACTCGATCACTTTCGACTTTCCTCGATCTAAATTTGTTTTCTTTGGTTCTTGATCTATACATATTCAAATTTAACTCATTTATTCACCAAATCATTTAATTCAATCCAAAAACACACATTTAGGGCAATTTAAAAATTAGCCCTTATATTTTCACATTTTGACATTTAAGTCCCTAATTCACAAAATCACAAAATACACAAAATTTCATATTACCCATGCTTGACCGAATATTCACATGCTTCATATAAGCCCATATATTTCATTTATTTCACATTTTAGTCCCTCAAAATATTATTTTCACAATTTAATCCAAATTACTCAAATTCACCAAAAATCCAAAGACAAAACATGTTAATCTAACACACATATTTCATATTTCATCAACTAACATCACAAATCTCAAGCATTCATCAATGGCACTTTTCAAAATCATCATCAAATTCCAAAATTAAGGCATGGGTTTTGTAGTACTCGAAGCAACGATTACAAAAACGTAGAAATTATTAAAAACCGAAGTAAAACATACCTTAATCTAGCCAAAACGTGTGCCGAATACAATGAGAGCTTAAACCCTTCTTATTTTTCTTATTTTTGATGGTGGATGGACACAAATGATGATAAAAATGTTTTATTTTATGTTTTAATTAACTTATTATTTCATTTACTTATTTACCCTTAATGAACTTATTATAAAATCATATAACAATAGTCATTAACCGTCCATCCCTAAATACAATGGACTAATTCTATTTTAAGGCCTTCATATTAAAAGAACATAACATCAAAGCACTTTAACAATTATCAAGGCACTTTTGCATTTTCTGCGATTAAGCCCTTTTCTCAAATTAAGCACACAAACAATAAAATTAATTCATGAAACTTTCACACATATCAATTCACATACGGTAAACAAAGAAAATAATATTAAAATATTTTTCTAACTCAAATTTGTGTTCCCAAAACTACTATTCTGACTAGGGTCTAAACCGGACTGTTACATATTAGCATAGATTCTAGATAATATGCCACCTAGGAAGTCTAAAATGACAATTGTGCAAGAACCACTGACAATTTTGAATCCCTTAAAATTTTGAAACCAAAATGCAGAGAAGTATAATCTTGAACTTCAAGGCAAAAATTTTATCCAAGAAAGGGGATTCAAACTATCAATGGTTCTTTGTAATGAAATATGGTCTTTAGTACAATATCGTAGATGGGAGCGATTCTATGTCACTCCCAAAGAAACCATTGTTATTCCATTACAAGAATTTGATGCTGCTCTTAAAGATGGGGAAACCCGGTGACCTCGTGAACAAATTTGGAAAATAGTAACAGTAAGAGGAAAAAATGTATCATTCTCTTCGAAAAAGATTTGCAAATATTATGATGCTCCATATTATGAATTTGATTATTTAAAAAATATTGATTTAATGGAATTTAAAGACATAGATATAGAAAACATCATAAAATACTTAATTGAAAATCGAGGAGAGTGGAATGTCTGACAAGATACTGAACTACTGACTAATTTCAATAAAGATATAATGTTTCCAATAGCTAAAATGTGGATGCAACTTATTTGCACCAGAATTACACTTTCCCTTAACGTCTCTAATGTCAATACATTCTGAGTTCTTTTTTTGTATGGCATTTTACAGGAAAAGCATATATGCATTGGACAATGTATCCATCAAAATATGAAGTGCTGCATCAGTGGCCAGAAGGTTGGGATTTTCTTTCCCCTTCTTGTGAAGGCACTTTGCAAAAGCACAGAGGTTTCATTGGGTGAAAATGAGCAATTCAAGAAGCCAACAAGAATTATAATTGGAGATTTTTTATATACGCAATATGTTGAGCTTCAGAGAAAATAAATTATCAATTGGAACCAAATAAGGAAAGAAAGATGGACGTCTCGATATCACTCAAATGAAAGGAGAAATCAAAAGCTCGGAGAGGGGAAAGTGGGAGCACCAAAGAAAAACTTGATGGAATGATCAGGTGGATGTGGGAGACGGGCCTAGTACTCTAAGAATTCACTCGACTGAATGGGTTGGAAGCCCCAAATTATCTGCTAAATATGTTCGGCCCAACACGACCCATCATAGAACAGAAAAGGAGGAGGCGACTTCAGAAGATGAGGGTGAGGAGGATGAACATGATCTTCTGAGAGATAAGGAAGACTATGAGGTGACATTCCAGCAATAATATTCTACACCAAAAAGGCCCTTTATCCGAAGCCCAGCCCACCTCACACCTTCGACGGTGGGAGCTCTCACCAATGATATGGCACGGGGAAAAGAAAAGCTCCAATGAAAAGGGGCATTCACCTTGTTTTGATAATTCATACGATGATTAAACTAGAAATTTCATTTTGGTTTTTTTTGGGACTACATTAACTTGGAATAATCTTTACTTTTTTTTTAAGATTAATAGTAGATTTTTGTTTACTTTGCTTTGTTGTTGTAGAATTTTCTATGCTGGAACTTCATATGAAGAAGCACAACAATTACGAACTTCAACGATAAAAGAAGGAGGCACCCACCAATATTCTACAGAACTATCACGATCAATCAGGTAACTTCTTTCCTTATTTTAATAAGGGTTACACATTGTGGACAATATGTTATCTAAAGTGTGGGGGGTAACATAAAAAATTTCTTTAATTTTTATGCTTTTCTTTGATGTTCCTTGTCAATTGTGTGCTGGAGCTTGTAGAAATACAAGTGATTGGCTAGAAGCATGTACAAAGGTTGATTGTATTTATGGTAAATTTGGTAGGATGATAGGTGATTTTAAATTTTTTCTTATTAGACTATTAAGTTCTATATATTACACTATAAATAAGCATTAATAAATTAAATGTACCAAATGATATAGAGAATACATGGAAACGAGCATGCTAGTATGTATGATAAATTGTTGAATTTTTGATTATTTGGTTGATTAAATTTGTGAATATTGAGATACATAGGGATGACCTAAGGCATTTTTTGGTACACACCCAGAGCTAAAAAGCTAACCCTATTTATTCATTTTTAGTACCTATTTTTAAGCTAGAAAACACTTCTTGATGAACCTTCCTACAAAATTTGAGCCAACAGCGTTAATTTGTATTTTCCCTTTTTTTCTTTGGCCCTGAATTGCATGACTATAGACGTCTGGCCTAATATATTTAGGGTTAAGTAGATACATTACAGTGGAACTTTGTAAGAACAGAATGAAATAGGAAAGATCAGCACGATAAAGTAGTTATATGTTAGCTAATATGTGCAGAAAAATAAAATTAAAAACGAGCAGAAAAAGTTCTTGAAAGTAGAAGTATTCGTGAATGAGAAATGTATAGAAAAAGAAGAAAGAAAAGTGATAAAGCCACCAAAAATAGAGAGACTCGTTCATTAGTGCACATAGATTCATGAGCTAGTCATAGTTTTTGTATTAAGCTATGATTTCCTATGGAGAAATAAGAAAGGTGAGAGAAGGAAAAATAAGGCGGTGAGCGGGTAAAGGATGCTAATGGGGAAGAATAGGGAACAATACATTGTGCCAAACTATTTTTGTGCTTGAAATGATTTGATGCTTACTACTCTTGAACTCCATACCTACCCCAAGCCTCGGAACGTTACAAGCCGAAAAGCCCTATGTGATCTAGGTAGATTTATTAACAATTTGACATCATACTGAATAATTTGTATTTACAATTGTTTGTATTCTACTAGGATAATCAAATTACTTGTATAATTTATTGATGGATCCCTACATTTGAGACCCTTAATGCTTGTATGCTTTTTAATATACTTAACTTAGGTGTTTGATATCAAAAGTGGCAAGTCAGCTATATATCATGCCAAGATTATGTGTGAATATGAAATGCCTATTCATGTGCTCCAAAGCTAAACATTTGTACCATACTTGCTCAAGGGTCGTCTTTTCCTTTAATATTTTTGTTTTCTTTTCTTGAGGACAAGAAATGACTTAAGTATGGGGGGTGTGGACAAGCTAAACTAGTTTTTGCACTTTAGGAGCTTGAATACAAGCACTTTGGTTAAGTTTTAGTTATTTTTTTGTAATTCTATCTGCATTCAATAAAATGTTGAATTTGAGTCTTTTATGGACCTTAGGGGCCGGATAAGGCCTAAGGGTGAGCTAATATGCTTTGTGAGCATGTAGGAAACCATCAGAAGGTGTACCAACTCAATACTGGTCACTATGTTGCAACACGGAGAGTTAGATGTTGCAACATAGGGAGCAGGATAAAAGAATTTCAACACTGCCTTCGGTGTCGTGACACACCCCTGAAGACACCCTAAATATGAGCATACTATCTTCGATGTTGTGACACAAGACTTATTGTGTCGCGACATCACCTCTATACGAGAAATAAATACGAGCTAGGGGTGTTTTGGTCCTCACAATCAAACATTAAGCACGGGGACGACAGTTGACCTATTGTTAAGGATGACGACCACTCTAAAGTCTATAAGTACGGTCATTTAACACATGTTATGGATAACTTTTCACATTGTATAATTTTCTTCCTAGTTTTAGTCTTTAGTCTCTCTTTTCTTAGGCTTTAGGTTTATTTTAGTTTTGTTCTTTGCTTTTGCGGAAGTGATAAGATTTGTGAACTTGATCAAACTCTGTGGATCAACTCTGTGAGGATTCGACATTTTATTCAATACAAATCAGGCTTTTTCTAAACTTTATATTCTTCAATTGTTATTTATGTCCACTCTATATATTAAGACTATATTGTTTATGATATCCATGAGGAACTAATCCTCCTTGGGGGATTAGTGGTGGAGGTATGATTAATTAACTGTTTTGTAGGGTTATCTTACTAGATCAACTGTTCTGGAAAAGAAGAACTTAAACCCTAGGCTTGACGACCCTTGGAAGTCATGAAGATGAGAATTGACCCAAAATTGTTATGGTATATTCGTGAAAACCTTAACCCTGAACCAGTCTGGACTGTGAGGTTGAGAGATAAGTAGTTCTTACCAACTCAATATTCTAGTGGAAGATCAGAAGATTCTGCTAGGTTATTGACTAGTTGATTGAATAAGAAAACCAGGAGTGACGGTTGGTTATGATTACCGAAGCAAGCTAATCACCCATGCTTAGAGTTGACAGATTCTATTATTTGATTTCTCGTTATTTATTTAATTATTTATTTCTTTTCTTTTTATTATTATTGAAAATTCCAAAAACCTCCTTTTATATTTCATTGTAATATAATTCATTTAAATTACTAATTAGATCTATGTGTGCTTAGCTTAGAATTAACTTAGTGCTCTCCTCCCTTGGGTACGATCCTCAGAGTACTCATCTACTCCATTGTAACTATATTACAACCTGACCCGTATACTTACGGATACCGCCTTTCATATATTTTGTGTAGGATTACAACTTTGGACGTTGGTACGTCCGTAGGCGGTCAAGTACTAACACTCTGTTGGGCAAGCTGTTACAATTCTCTCCCGCTTAATAAATTTCATCCTCAAAATTCATACCTATGAAAAGCTAAGGATACTGCTATTTCATTAAACTTTCTTTTTCCCAAGTAGTTTCTTTTGTATTATGATTTCTCCATAATACTTTCACCAATGGAATCCTCTTATTTCTTAGTTCTTTCACTTCTCTTGCCAAGATATGAATAGGCTCTTCTTCATATGATAGAATTGGTTCTACCTCTAAATCTTCGATCTGCACAATATGGTCTGGATTTGATTGATACCTTCTCAGCATAGACACATGGAACACGTCGTGAATCTTTGATAGCTCTGGAGGTAAAGCCAACCTATATGTCACTGGTCCAACTTGCACTAAAATTTCATATAGTCCTACAAATCGTAGACTTAACTTTCCTTTTTGACCAAATCTTATAATTCTCTTCTAAGGAGAAACTTTTAAAAACACTTTATCATCAAATTCAAAAGAACTTTCTTTCTTCTTCAGATCAGTATAAGCTTTTTGACGATCTTGGGCAGTTTTTAGATGATTACGGATGATAGAAAATTTTTCTTCTCTTTCTTGAACTAACTCAAGACTTACTAATTTCCTTTCACTGAGCTCCATCCAACGTGTAAGCGTTCTGCCCCTTCTTCCATACAGAGCTTCAAATCATGACATACTCAGATTGGCATGATGATTATTTTATTATGCGAATTCAACCAAAGGAAAATACCTTTCCCAGCTCAGCCCAAAGTCAATCACACAACTTCTTAGCATATCGTCCAAGACTTGAATGACTCTTTCAGACTGACCATCGGTCTAAGAGTGGAAGGCAATATTGAATTGTAGCTTAGTTCCCCACAATCCTTTTAATTGCTTCCAGAACCTCGATGTAAACCTTGAATCCTTGTCTAAAACTTTGGAAGATAGAATTCTATGAAGGCGCGCTATCTCAAATATATAGAGCTCGACTAACTTTTCCAGTGAATAAGTGGTGTGTACTCTTAGAAAATAAGCTGATTTAGTGAGCCGATCCACTATCACCAAAAATGACTTTTTCTTTAAAAGACTAAGAAGCAGTCTTGACACAGAATCCATAGTGATTCTATCTCATTTCCGTTCAGCTATCTCCAATGGATACAACTTACACAAAGGAATTTGATGCTCTACTTTAACTCATTGGCAAATCAGATAATTTGAAACATATTCTGTAATTTCTCTCTTCATTCCAAACCACCAATACAAACTTTTCAAATCTTGATACATCTTGAAACCAACTGGATGGAGTGAGAAGGGTCCTAGATGAGCCTCTCTTAGTAGTTATTGCCTTAAACCATTTCCAGTTGGCACATACACTCTTCCCATAAACCACGGTTCACCAGCTTTACCCAAGCTGAAGTTTACTGCATTACCAGACATCATACGTTGCTTATACATACCACATTGCACATTATTCACCTGCTCTTCTAGAATTTTAGAAAGAAAAGTTGGTCTAACAGTTAGCTCTACCAATAATGATCCATCATCAACCATACTTACTCTTACTTGTGAGGGTGTTAACGCTGGCAGTGTTTTTTTTTTCTCAAAGCATCAACCACAACATTAGATTTTCCAAGGTGATACTCTATGGCTAGATCATAATATTTTATAAGTTACATCCAGTGTCTTTTGGGTAGATTTAAATCCTTTTGCGTCACTAAATACTTCAAGCTCTTGTGATATAAGAACAGACGACACTTTTCTTCGTAAAGATAGTGTCCCCATATCTTCAATGCTAAAACTGTTGCTGCCAGCTCCAAATCATAGGTTGGATAGTTCCTCTTATGTGGTTTGAGTTGGCACAATACATACGCCACAACCTTACCTCCTTGCATAAGCAAACATCCAAACCCATTCAAAGATGCATCAATATATATAGTATACTCCACGCCAGATTCTGGTTGTGCTAGGACTAGAGCTTCAGTTAAGACTGCTTTCAACTTTTCAAAACTTCGTTGACAATCATCAATCCATTCAAACTTTTCTTTCTTTTTCAAAAAACAAGTAAGGGGAGTTTCCAACATTGCGAAGCCTTTCACAAACCTTATATAGTAGCTTGCTTGACCTAAAAAGTTGCAAATTTCAGTGACATTCTTGGGCGGATTCCATTCAAGCAATGCTTTTACCTTATTAGGATCCATTTTAATACCTTCAGCAGAAATCACATGGCCTAAAAAATTGAACTTCTCTCAGATAGAATTACACTTACTAAACTTGGCATATAACTGATTTCCATATAATATGTAACATCCCAAAAGTTAGGGGTTGTGAATTTTTGCATAATTGCATGTTGTGCTTGCTCAGCGGGTTATTTGAGTGTATTTGGGGGTTCTAGGGAGGCCTGGGATTAAGTCAGAGCCTTGGATAAATTTTAGTTTTTGGCCCTTAAGAGGAGAGGGCTGCTGGAGGTTGGACTTAAGTATAATTGAGTGTGTTTTGCTAACACAAGTTGAGCATATGGTGGAGTGGTGTGGCATCAAGTGGAGAGTAAGGAGGGAAGGGGTTTGAATCCCTCAAGTGGCAAATGAAGGATTTTATTTTGTGGCTTGAGAGTGGAGGAAGCAGAGTTTGGATCAAACTCTACAAGGGGAGTTGGAGAATTGGTCAAACAGTTCAAATGGATGAAGGAGAGGAATTGTAGGAGGAAAAAAGGGAGAAAATAAAGGAGTTGATGGGTGTGGGAAGTGGGGGTCGAATGTGGGGGTCTAGCTAAGGGGGAATTTCGGCTAAAGAGGGGTGTTTTGGTAGCATATTCGGCTTTGGATGGGGAGAGTGTCGAATTTTACCTAGTTCTCTTTGTTGATTTTGCATTTTGGGTACTTTTCCTTGAGCATTTCGGGTCACCTCCTTTTCAATTCTTTCTTGCCGAATTCTTAATCCCTCTCTTTTTTCTCCGTCTTCCTTGCTACTCTTTTCTCTTCATAGCCGAATCTTTTCTCTTTTCTCTAACCTTTAATTCTTTCTTCTTCTTTATCCTTCCACATCATTCGATTTTCTTTGAAGTTTAATTCCCTTAGCCGAACACCCTCTATCACTTTCTGTGTTGGGCATACTCACTGCACCTTGTGAGTTAGTCCTTGGCCGAATCATAGTCTCGTTCTCTCCTAGAGTAGCGCTATAAGGAATTGGAAAATCGGTAAGGGATAGTTCTCTCTTTGACTATAACTCTATTTTCATTTGGTTTCTTTTTAATAATTGTGTGATCTTCCATCTCTCTCTCGTTGGGTCTAAGATACGTTCTTTTTGTGATATGGCCATCGTTGGGCTTAGGGTTTTCAACAAGGTGAAGGAGCTCAAGTGATTTGAAATAACCAAATCTTTATCTTTGACTCATCAAGCAAGTGAGGTAAGAACGTTGTCGTAATATTTAGTTTGGCTGAAGGTGGGATGATTACTAACAACTCTTTCGCTCACCAAATATTGTTAGGGCTTAATTTCAGAGCCAAGGGATAGGGTCGATTACTTTGGCAACAGAAGGAGATCGGAGTTTGTGGTAAGTAAAGTTAGTATAGTAAGGTGTTTCAAGTTAAGGTTGTTAAGGTTGAGACTAACCATTTGTCAACTATCACTATAGGTGTCTTGGAAGCGGTGGAAAACACAACTTGTAATTAAGGTGTGTAATCTCACACTTTTGCATGTGTTATTACGTGCTGTTCTGTTAGTCGGCCAAAAGCCGAAATACCGCCAAGCTGAAATATTGACAACTGAAATCACTCAGGCGTGCGAGCGCTCGTAGAGACAAACCGAGCCACTAGTGATGGCGATAGACAGTTGAGAGTGCCACGGACACTCTCACGGAATTGAGGTCGTATTGAGCCTTGTTAAGCCGAAACGGGCTAAGTGGGCCCAATGGGTTAACGGGCCCACATGAGCGAAATCGATGGAAAATTTTCGAATAAATGATGCAACTACGAAGTTTGCATAATCGAGATCGAAACCGAGCTGAGTAGGCCACATGAGTATGTGGGCCCGTTTGGGCCGGAATTGGATTTTAGGCCAAATAACACCGTAGTGACGAAAAAGGGAACCAGTGTCGCCCAAGGCGACAGTGGGCCTTCGAAAAGGTCGTTAGATGATAAATTACTGAAATACCCTCAATGGGTAGATTACCAAAATACCCTTAGTGGGTAAATTACAAAAATACCCTTGGCGGGTAAAGTTACCAAAAATACCCTTAAAGGGTGAAATTACTGAAATGCCCTTGTTGGGTGAAATTACTGGAATACCCATAAGGGGTAAATTACCGTTTTACCCCCCAACCGACCAAATGACCATTATACCCCTAGTGGTAGATCTAGTGTTGTATGTGTGTAACCTGTTTAACTGTTTATGGTGGTAATTTATTTCATACATCATTTTGATATGTCACTACATGTTGCATTGGGTTGGGTTATGCTTTTGGAGGAAGTACTGTACTTGTGGCTATGCCACGTTATACTGATTCAGTGGCTCTGCCACGATATATTGATTTTAGTGGCTCAGCCACGTACACTGTTACTGGTAGCTTTACTGCGTTGATATTAGCAGCTCGACTGTGTTATTGGTGTGTAGGATTGGATGGGTTGACTTGGTCCCCACATGGTGTGTAGGGTTGGTACGGGTGGTGTGATGGTTGGATTGGGTTGGGCTGCATTTTTTTGTTGTTTGTATTACCATGATTTTGGGGCTTAGGCCCGAACTGATATTGCATGGGCTTGGGCCAGTCTGTGACTGTAACAGGGGATTAAACACTGAGTTCTCGTAACTCACCCCTTTTCCTTTAACTGTACAGGTAATCCCCAACCTTAAAGGATTTGGAGCTGCGAGGGACTCGGGGTGGCCACACGTCTCGTATGTTCTGGGGTTAAGTTAGTTATTATACTTTGTTTACTTTACTTTAATTTTGGGGTTAATATTTTCTGTAATAAGGCCATTGGATTTGCTCTAACTTTTATTTGGGATTTCTTTAATTATTGCAAGTTTATTTAACACGGGTTTTAAAACAATAACAACTGTTTTCAAAATATCACGTTTCCGCACCTAATTAAAACCAATTTCTGAAACAGACACGGTTTTTAAGGAGCAAGATAATACATGTATTTCTGAAAGGGGTACTAATACGAGTAATCTTCTTTTATTAAACAAGCAACGAAAAACGGGATTTTGGACGTTTAAAGTTTGATTTGAAAATAAGTTTTCCAACGATCACAAGGTTTTCAAACAACCCCTGATGTGGCACACTAGATCCGGTTGTAACGTCTAGGCCAGGTTTGGGGTGTTACATAATATTCTCAGCACAATCCTCAAGTTCTCCTAATGATCAACTTCATTCTTAGAGTAACCCAAAATATCATCAATAAAAACCACCACAAACTAATCAAAATAGGGTTGAAACACTCTATTCATTAAGTCTATGAATACTACAGGCACATTTGTTACGCCAAAGGGCATCACTAAGAATTCATAATGGTCATACCTTGATCGAAATGTAGTCTTAGGAAAAATATCACCTCTGATATTCACTTGATAATATCTAGATCGCAGATCAATCTTAGAGAAATTAGTATCCCTACACAGTTGATCAAACAAATATTCAATTCAGGGTAGTGGATACTTATTCTTCGCAATTACCTTATTCAATTGGTGATAATCTATGCATAGGCGAAGTGTTCCATCATTCTTCATCACAAAAAAATTTGGCACACCCCAAGGTGAAACACTCGGTCATATAAATCCCCTATCAAATAGATCTTGCAATGGTGCTTTCAACTCTTTCAGTTCTAACAGTGCCATTTTGTAAGGAGTACAGGAGATAGGCGTTGTTCTAGGTTCCAATTCAATTAAAAACTCCACTTTTTAACGCCTTCAGATGTACCAACGTCTAGAGTAGAAATCCTACACAAAATATATGTAAAGGCAGTATCCATAAGTATACGTGTCAGGTTGTAATATAGTTACAACGGAGTAGATGAGTACTTTGAGAATCGTACACAAGAGAGGCGAACACTAAATTAATTCTACCCTAAGCATAAATAGATCTAATTAGTGCTTTAAATGGATTATATTATGATGAAAACAAAAAGAAAGGTTTTGATAATCTATACTAATAGTAATAATAAAATAGTAGAAATAAAGAAATAAATCACAAGAAATCAAATAATGAAATATACCAAATCTGAGCATGGGTGATTAGCTTGCTTCAGTAATCATAACCAATTATTGCTTCAAGTTTTCTTATTCAATCAACTAGTCGATATCCTAGTAGGATCTTTCGATCTTTCAATAAAATAACAAGTCGGCAAGAACTACTTATCTCTCGACCTCATAGTCCAGACCGATTCAGGGTCAAGGTAATCACGGATAGGTCATACAAAATTTGGGTTAGTTCCCACCTTAATGACTTCCTAGTGTCAGGCCTAGGGTTTAGGTTCTTCCTTTCCTAAATAGCTAAGACACTAAGAGAACCATACAAAATAATTAATTAATCATACCTCAACTCACTAATCCCCTATAGGCGGATTAGTTCCTCATGGATCTCATAAACAATATAACATTGATAGAAAGAGTAAACATAAACAATAATTCAAGAGTATATAGTTTAGAAGAAGCCTAATTTGTATTAGAATTTAGCGTAGAATCCTCGCAGAGTTTGATTATTTTCACAAATCTAATTTCTCCCACAAAAGCAAATACCAAGAACTTGAAATAAACCTAAACTTAAGAAAAGGGAAAAACTAAAAACAAAATCAGAGAAAATTATACAATATGAAAGTTGTCCATAACATGTGTTAAATGAGCCTATTTATAGACTTTAGAGTAGTCCTTGTCCTTTAACCCGAGGTCAACTACCGTTCTCGTGCTTAATGTTTCATTGTGTAGACGATCATAATTATTTCTCGTACAAAGGTGATGACGTGACACACCAGGTCCAGTGTCACGACATTAAGGGTAGTATGCTCTAGCTTCAGGGGTGTGTCGCAACATCCTCAGGCTGCACAGAACTAAAGGTAGTCTTGAAATTCTTCTATTCTGATCCTTATGTTGTGACATCCAATGCTCTGTGTTGCAACACAGTGACCAGTATCAATTTAGCACACCTTCTAGTGGTCTTTTGTACGGTCACAAATTATATTAGCTCACCCTTAAGCCTCATTCGGCCCCTAAGGTCAATAAAAGACTCAAATTACACATTTTATTGAATTTAACTAAAGTTGCGAAAATGTAATTAAAACTTAACCAAAATGCTTGTATTCAAACTCCTAAAGTGCGAAAACTAGTTTAATCTGCTACACTGAATTACGACAGATCAACTTCTCTACCAGGTGGCATCTTTAGAAGCTCTCTTGGAAACATATATGAGAAATCCCTTACAATTGGAACTTGACTGATGTCCTTTCTCAACTTATATGAATCCATAACGTACACTAAGTAAGCGTCTGTGCCTTTAACTAACAATTTTCTGGTGGATATAGCATAAATTATCCTATTTGCCAAACCAGCCTGTACGATGAGCATTAATACTTCCTTACTCTCAGTAGTCAACAAACGCACACCTCTAGCACGATAATCTATTATAGCATTATATCTAGTCAACCAATCTAATCCTAATATAGCGTCAAACTCATGGAAACTCAGTTACAACAAGTCTGCCAAGAAAGCGTACTCACCAAACACCAACATGCAATTCTTTATCATCTTATTAACTGTAGTACTCTGACCTAGGGGATTAGTCACTAACACATTGGTATCAAAATACACAACCTCAAGACTCAGACCCCCTACAATAGTACAGATATAAAAATGAGCTGATCCTGGATTTATCAATGCATAAATGTTGTTTCCAAGGAAAGAAAATTTACCAGTTATAACTTCTAGTAGATCGGCATCTTCTTTTGCCTTCATTACATACACTCGGGTGGATACTCCAAAACTTGGCTTAGTGAAACTTTTCCTTGGTGTCCCCTAAATTGCTAGACTTTACAGCTACCTCGGAGCTGGCCTCTTGTTGAAACTTCTGAGGCCTACAAACAGACTACTCTATACTTACCTCTATCTTGGAGGGATTGGAGGGACAATCCTTAACCAGATGATCCTTGGATCCACATCCAAAGCATGCTTCAGAATGTCTCCAACATTCTCCTCCTTGGCTTCTTCCACATTGCTCATAGTTAGCATTTCTTATTATTTTGGATCCTCCTGAACATGCCATTGAAACAATCGGTCTACTATTTCCTTCACGCCTAAAACTCATAGGTTGTGAATCTCTTCTTGATGTTGAAAAAGTCTGATCTCTTGGCTTCTTGAAATTTGTTGGAGGTGGAGGGCTAGACAATCCACATTTCATTCTTTCTCTTTCAAAGTTTTTTCTCATTTCTCGAATAATTGTTTCTATTTTGTGAGCTTTGATTGTCATAGCTACAAAACTTTTACATTCTGAGGTCGCTACCAAAGCACGAATTTCATCTCTTAAATCCCATTCAAACTTGTCACACATCTCTTTCTCTAACTAGAACATGTTCTTAGCATAATGACTGAGTCTAACAAACCATCGTTCATATTTCATCATAGACATCCTTCCCTATTTAAGATACAAAAATTCCTTCTTCATCTGTTGTTCATACATTTAGTTCACGTATCTTTCTCTGAATTTCTCTAAAAAGAACTCCCAATCAATCATCTCTTAGAGGTCACACTCACACTAGTCAATGTCTCCCACCACTGATAGGCTTCTCCTTCCAACAACCATTTTACACACAAGAGACTATCTTCTGGTGTGCACTTCAGTTCTTTTATAACTCTGCAAACTTGAGATAACAATTGCTCAGCCATAGTGGAATCATAACCTTTGTCACCTAAAAATTCATTAGCATCTACAAATTTCTTTCTAAAGATCTCTTTTTGATAGAGTTACAACTGGTATTGGTGGTGCAGGTGGTTTTGGGCGTACCACTTCTGGTTATGGTTGCTAAGGCTGTTGAGGTTGGGGTGTTTGAGTAGTCCCCATAAATTGGTCAAACATTTACATCATCATCATGAAGAAAACATTTCGGAAAGCATTACCAGCTACTCCTAAACCAACTGTAGGTGTTTGTTCTGGAATAAAAGGCACATGACTTTTAATTTCTTCATCGATTGCTTCTTTGGATCATTTAGACATTGTTATCAACACTACAAGAAAATTAAAATTATTTTAAAACACAAGGACTAAGCCAGAGATGTATCAAGCATGATGGGTCATGACACAACCTTCGATTTTCCAAGAATTGGCTAGATATTGGCTTTGATACCAAACTTGTTACACGCCAAACCCGACCTGATAATCAAATCCAAAAATAATGTGTCACAACTTAAAATCAGACTAAATTATAGCAAAACAATTTGGCGGAATATTTATAAATTCTTTTTTACAAAGTTACAGATATAAAACGTATAATGGTTGTTACTTTACTAAAGTTTCAATGTCATCATTGGTAGTTTAAAATAACGTTCAAAATCGCCTGGTGTATAAGTTTTTAATAAGTAAATTTCATTGAACAAAATATAATAATTCAAATCCAGACATTGATATTTAATAAAAATCTCATAAAAATAGAGTATTGTCAAAATAGTAGTTCTTTATACAGATCATTTCCAAAGTATATTTATATGCCACCACTAAAAGTCATGTATGATATAGAACAATACAGTCAGCTCACAATATCAACCTCACTCTGGCGTAGTCCTTCTAATAAACAGTCTTCCTTCAGTCAGCAAGCTTGAAAAGGAAAAGATAACAGAGTAAGTTCATACGAACTTAGTGAGTTCCTGTAACATCCCGATTTAGGGCCTAGTCGGAATAGTGGTGCGAGACCACAAATTCGAGGGTTATAAATAAGTTTTTGAGGTTTATGCCTTGTATGCATGCTAGTGTGAAAGTTTCATGAAGCAATTTTGTGAAATTGTGGTTGAATTGTCCAAAAGGACTAAATTACAAGAGTTGCAAAATGTGTGTTTCTAGAAGCTATATGTGTGAAATAGCTTTAGATTATTAATTAGAGGTCCTTAAATAGCAATTTATCCAATTTCTAATTTTTGGACAAAAATGGGCATGGATGAGATAAAATAGAAAGTTTATCAAAAAGGGCATTTTGGTCATTTAACAAATAAGTGATTAAAAAGGAGAAAAGATGACAAAATCATGCTCATATTCTTCCCCTCATTGCCAAAAATTTGAAGGAAGCCATAGCTAGGGTTCTTCAATTTTTTTTTAAGCTTGCTAGTAAGTGCATCTAGCCTCGTTTTTGATATTCTTTGTATTTTTTAAGTCCCGGTAGAATGAGTAAGCTATTTTTAGCTATTTGATGAGCTATAAAGGATGTTCAAAAATGTGGTCATGAATGACATGCATGTATTTTGTTGTTTTATGGAAGATTATGAAAGCTTGATGTAGTAGAAACATCTTTTGTTAAGTGATTTTCCATGAAAATGCATGTAGGGACTTGATTGTGAAAAACTTAAGTTTGGTCATACATGTGTGATTTAGTGAGAATTGATGATAGCTTTAGTTTAATAAGTGGTTCGACTAAGCATGAAAGACTAGAAAGTTGAATAAAAATAACTTTGCGAGCCTTTGGGGCTAAAGTGTAAATATGAGAAAGTTTAGGGGAAAAATAGTAATTTTGCTAAAGTATTAGATGTGGTCAATTTAGTCAACGTATGTATTGAATAAGCTGATTTATTCATTATAGATCAAGAAAGACGAAGCCCGGATCGAAACCGAGGCAAAAGTAAGGTGGTGGACTAAATTGCGAGTCTCAATACTTTTGAGTACCGAGGTAAGTCTCTGCATAAACAATACATTCATACTTACAATTTGTTGATGATAGCTAGTGGTAGCTTGTTCGAGATTGATTGAGAACCTATGTGGTCCAAGTAGAATGAATGTAGTAGAATTGTGAATGGATGTTTAATTGAGTAAGTAGACATGTGAATGTGTAGTGATAATGCTAGATGGTAGGCTAAGTGTGATACAATCCTAATGCATATTGATGATGAGCTGGTTATGTGCAATGCTATCGTGAGGTATATCATTTAGTGGGCTAAATGAGAAACCCCTATGATTACCTTTGTGGTAAGCTAAGTGCGATACCACCTTATTAATCGATTGTGGTGTGCTAAGTGTGAAACCACCGAGACATTTACTATGTGGGTTAACTGTGTGGATTAGCCATGTGATTGCATTATTGAGTAAAATAGTTGTGTGGATGTATTATTAAGTTAATTAGCTGTGTGGATGAATTATTGAGAAATAATGATGTGCTATATATTGTGTAAATGTGACATTAAATGCAGGGGTGTATTTCGATGGTTATGAGTATGTGACTCATGATGTGTTGGAAATGTGGTAAGGGATAGAAAGAGTAAGCATAGTTGTTCATTACTTTTGGTAGTATAATGCTAATTGTTGTTCAGCTTATACTATGATGCTTAATTGTTTATGTGTAAACTTACTAAGCTCAAAGCTTACTCCCTTTCTTTTCCCTTGTCTTATAGAGTAAAAGTGTTGAACCGAGATACCAGGATCAATTGGAAAGGCGCCCATACTATCAAAGCACTGATTTGGTACATGAGACTTAATGTTTTGTATATGGCATGTATAGGGGCTAGACAAGTTAGTGAATTTTGTTGTAAATGGCTAAGATGTGTTGGCCTTTAGATGGATAACTCATTTTTTATAATGCCATAGTTGTTGGCTACCTTATTATATGAAAAGTTATAGTTGTCTATGTGAGATTGCAATTCAATTTGAGTTGATTATGGATGTGTGGTATGAGTGCATGTTGTGTAAGCTATAAGGGTGAGAAGAGCTTAGCAAATATCTTTGTTCTTGGCCATGTGGATAGACACACGGGCGTGTGTCTAGGCTATGTGTGACACACGGCTAGCCCACGGGCGTGTGACTCAGCCGTGTGTCCCCTGCATGTTAGTATTTGAAGCCAGGATAGACCACGGACTAGTCACACGGGTGTGTGCCTAGGGCGTGTAGGATTAATCAGTGTTGGCCACGGGCTAGCTACATGGGTGTGTGTCTAGACTCTAGGCCGTGTTAAGGTAGTCAGTGTGCACCACGGGTGGGAAGCACGGGCGTGTGCCTTGGCCGTGGGGCATTGGCAGAATACTGGGGTTTTTAGGTACGGTTTGGGGACATGGGCGTGTGTGTCCATGCACGGGCGTGTCTAATCTTGCACGGGCGTGTGAGATCTGTATAAAAGAGGAAAATTTTAAGATTGGAAAAGTTCTGGTTTAGTCTCGAGAGCCCTCGTGTGTATGAGTGAGGCCTCGTAAGTCGAGAATGAGGTTGTTGAGATGACTTCAGAGAGTAGTTACGACGAGCTTAAGTGGCGATCAAGTGGTTTGAGTTCGGTAATGCCTCGGGCCCGATTCTGGTGCAGTACCCGGGTAAGGGGTGTTACATTTAGTGGTATCAGAGCTATGGTTTAGTCGGTTCTAAAACTATCGTAGCGGGTGTAAGAGTCTAGCTATACATGCCATAAGTGTACAATGATAGTGTGTGGCTTCTGATGATTTTAAATCTTGTTTTATATAGTATATGGATTTCGATCCATCGACTGCTGATGAAGCAGCTAGTAATGCGCCAGCTCCTGCACCAGGAACCGCGCCCGTTGAGAGTGGACCCGATGTCAGGGGTCAAGGGGAAGAGGCATGGGAAGCCTTTCTCCAGATGATGAGCAATTGGTACTCGAATTACGTCCGAGCGAACCCTAATGCTCAACCTCCTCCACCTCCTCCTATACCTCAGCCAATTCCTGTGGCTCCTCAAGGTATGGATGTAGTGAGGATATCGAAACCTCCGGTGGACAAGATTAAGAAACATGGGGCTGAGGAGTTTAGAGCTAAGGTAGATGATGACCCTGAGAGGGCAAAGTTCTTGTTGGAGAACTCGATGAGGGTGTTCGATGAATTCTTATGTACGCCTGAGGAGAGCTTGAAGTGTGTCGTATCCTTGCTGAGAGATTCGGCATACCATTGGTGGAAAACACTAACGTTAGTAGTCCCGAGAGAGTGGGTGACGTGAGACTTCTTTCTGGAAGAGTTCCGGAAGAAGTATATAAGCCAGAGGTTTACTGATTGAAAAAGGAAGGAATTCCTTGAGTTGAAACAAGGAAGAATGACAGTAGCGGAATATGAGCGTGAGTTTGTTAGGCTTAGCAAATACGCTCAAGAATGTGTATCGACTGAGACCATCTTATGTAAGAGGTTCGAAGATGGGCTGAATAAGGACATCAAACTCCTAGTGGGCATTTTGGAGTTGAAAGAATTTATGGTATTAGTTGAGAGGGCAAGTAAGGCCGAAGAATTGAGTACAGAAAAGAGGAGGGCTGTGAGTGAAGCCCGAGATGCTAGAAAGAGGCCGATGGGCAAGTCGTACCAAGCCCAATCGAAAAGATCCAAAGAAGTGAATCCTCGGACGACGACACCAGAGGGTTATTCGTATCAAAACTTGGGCAATACTCATTCGGGTTCGAAAGTCCAAGCTCCCTCGATGGAAAGTGTGGGCAATGCAAAGAGTAAATCGGAGTGTCCAAGTTGTGGTAGGTATCACACCGGAGAGTGTTGGGGAAATATTCGAAAATGTTATAAGTGTGATTCCCCCGACCATTTTATCCGAAACTGCCCCTAGAGGGATGATAAGGAAAAGAGGCAAGAGCTGAGACCTAGTGATGTGTCTACGAGGGGTAGACAACCAAGCAACCCAAGAGGTGGGGCTAGTGGTAGAGGTGCGCCCAGAGATTCTGCTGTGAGACCAGAGGGTCGAGCACCTGCGAGGACGTATGCCATTCGCGCTCGCGAAGAGGCATCCTCCCCTGATGTGATAACGGGTACTTTTTCTCTCTATGACACCTTTGTTATTGCTTTAATAGATCCAGGGTCTACTCATTCTTATATTTGCATGAGATTATCATCTAGTTTGAGTATGACCGTTGAGTCTACGGACATAGTGGTTAAGGTGTCAAACCCGTTAGGAAAGCATGTGTTAGTGGACAAAGTATGTAAGAATTGTCCTTTATTGATTGAGAATCATTGTTTTCCGGCAAACCTTATGTTGTTGCCGTTTGATGAGTTTGATTTAATCCTGGGCATGGATTTGTTGACTACCCATAGTGTCTTAGTGAACTGTGGTAGTAAGTTCATTGAATTGAAATGTGAGAGTGGAGATGTGGTTCGGGTTGAATCAGGTGGATCGGATAGTCTACCAGTGATGATTTCTTCCCTAGTGGCTGAGAAATGTTCGACAAAAGGATGTGAGTCCTATCTTGCTTTTGTGTTGAATACTCGAGAGATTGGAGTAGAGTTTGAAACAGTGCCAGTGGTATGTGAGTATCCAGATGTATTTTTGGAAGTGTTACCCGGATTACCTCCTGTGAGAGAGGTCGAGTTTGGAAATGAGTTGGTTCCGGGAACGACACCTATTTCAATTGCTCCATATAGAATGGTACCTGTAGAGTTGAAATAACTGAAGGTTTAGTTGCAAGAGTTGACAGATAAGGGTTTTGCAAGATCGAGCTACTCGCCGTGGGGTGCTCCGGTATTATTCGTGAAGAAGAAAGATGGGTCTATGAGGTTATGTATAGACTATAGACAACTAAACAAGGTGACAGTGAAGAATAAGTATCCTTTACCAAGGATTGATGATCTTTTTGATCAACTGAAGGGAGCTACAGTTTTCTCCAAGATAGAGTTGAGGTCTGGTTATTATCAGCTCAGAGTGAAAGAGCAAGATGTGTTGAAAACTGCATTTCGGACAAGGTATGGCCATTATGAGTTTTTGGTTATGCCGTTTGGTTTGACGAATGCACCGGTGATTTTTATGGATCTAATGAACCGTGTTTTCAGACCGTATGTGGACAAGTTTATAGTTGTCTTTATTGACGATATATTGATATATTCTCAGGATGAGAACGATCACGAAGAGCATTTGAGAATTGTCTTGCAAACTTTGAGAGATAAGCAGTTGTATGATAAGTTTAGCAAGAGTGAGTTTTGGCTCCGAGAGGTCAGATTCCTAGGACACATTGTGTCAGGTGATGGTGTCAGAGTTGACCGAGTAAGATATCGGCTGTTGTGGATTGGAAACCACCGAGGAACGTGCCTAAAATCAAAAGTTTCCTGGGATTAGCAGAATATTACAGACGTTTCGTAATGGGGGTCTCTGTGATTGCCACCCCGATGACGAAACTATTGCATAATGATGTCAAGTTTGAATGGACTGAGACGTGTCAATAGAGTTTCGAGAGATTGAAAACAATGTTGACTGAGGCACCGATTTTGGTTCAACCAGAATCGGGGAAAGAGTTCATGGTTTATAGCGATGCGTCGTTTAATGGTCTCGGTTACGTGTTGATACAAGAGGGTAAGGTAGTTGCTTACGCCTCGAGGCAGCTAAAACTGCACGAGAAGAATTATCCGACTCACGATTTGGAGTTAGCTGCGATTGTTTTTGCGTTAAAGATTTGGCGACATTACTTGTATGGTGAGAAGTGCTGAATCTTTACGGCTCACAAGAGTTTAAAGTATTTGATGGATCAGAAGGATCTGAGTCTGAGACAGAGACGGTGGCTTGAGTTGTTGAAAGACTATGAGTTAGTCATTGACTACCACCCGGGAAAAGCGAACGTGGTTGCGGATGCCCTGAGTAGGAAATCCTTATATGCTCTAAGGGTTATGAGCACGAGTTTAGCATTGTCTGACGATGGTGCTATTTTGGTAGAATTGAGAGCTAAGCCGCTATTTGTTCAACAAATATGTGAGGCTCAGAGAAATGACAGTGAGATGCAAGCTAAGATAGCTAAGTGCGGATCAGAAAGTGATTCTGATTTTCAAGTGGATTTGAATGGTTGTCTAATGTATCGTGACAGAATTTGTGTTCCTAAAGATGAGGAGTTGATTCGAAAGGTTTTGCATGAGGCCCACAGTGGATGTTTGTCAGTACATCCGGGCAGTACGAAAATGTACAACAACTTGAGAAAGTTGTATTGGTGGACGGGTATAAAAAGAGATATTTCAGAGTTTGTGACAAAGTGTCTGATTTGCCAACAGGTGAAGGCTGAGCATCAAGTGCCTTCGGGATTGCTTCAGCCAGTAATGGTACCCGAATGGAAGTGGGATAGGATTACCATGGATTTTGTAACGGGGTTGCCGATGACTCCAAGAAAGAGAGATGATGTGTGGGTTGTTGTGGATAGATTGACGAAGTCAACTCACTTTATTCCAGTACGTGTTGATTATTCACTGGACAAGTTAGCTGAGTTGTATGTGGCAGAGATAGTGAGGCTGCATGGTGTGCCTGTGTCTATTATATCGGATAGAGATCCGAGGTTTACTTCGAGATTTTGGAAGAAGTTGCAAGAGGCCATGAGTACGAGATTGATTTTCAGTACTGCATTCCATCATCAAACTGATGGTCAGTCTGAAAGAGTGATTCAAGTTCTTGAAGATATGCTTCGATGCTGTGTGTTAGATTTCAAAGGTAGTTGGGAGAGATATCTACCATTGGTCGAATTCGCCTATAAAAACAGCTATCAGTCGAGTATACAGATGGCACCGTATGAGGCTTTGTATGGTCGTAAGTGTCGGACTCCTTTGTATTGGACCGAGCTTAGTGAGAAGCGGATCCATGGAGTTGATCTAGTAAAAGAGGCCGAAGAGAAAGTGGAAGTAATCTGTAATAGTCAGAAAGCTACTTCGGATCGACAGAAGTCGTACGCTGATTTGAAAAGAAAAGAAATTGAGTTTGAGGTGGGTGACAAAGTGTTTTTGAAAGTGTCCCCGTGGAAGAAGATTATGAGATTTAGACAAAAAGGGAAATTGAGTCCAAGGTTCATAGGGCCGTATGAGATTACAGATAGAATTGGGCCTGTAGCATACCGGTTAGCTTTGCCGATAGAGTTGGAAAAGATTCATAATGTGTTCCATGTGTCGATGTTGCGACAGTATCGCTCCGATCCTTCACATATGATTCCTTCGACAGAAATTGAGATAAGACCAGATATGTCTTATGAAGAGGAGCCGATTAAGATCTTGGCTCGAGAAGTGAAATAGTTGAGAAATAAGAACATAGCACTAGTGAAAGTGTTATGGCAGAAACATGGTGTGGAAGAGGCTACGTGGGAAACGGAAGAAGCTATGAGAGAGCAACATCCAAACCTCTTTACTGGTAAGATTTTCGGGGGCAAAAATCTCTAAAGGGGGGAAAACATCCCGATTTAGGGCCTAGTCAGAATAGTGGTGCGAGACCACAAATCTGAGGGTTATAAATGAGTTTTTGAGGTTTATGCCTTGTATGCATGCTAATGTGAAAGTTTCATGAAGCAATTTTGTGAAATTGTGGTTGAATTGTCCAAAAGGACTAAATTGTAAGGGTTGCAAAATGTGTGTTTCTAGAAGCTATATGTGTGAAATAGCTTTAGATTATTAATTAGAGGTCCTTAAATAGCAATTTATCCAATTTCTAATTTTTGGACAAAAATGGGCATGGATGAGTTAAAATAGAAAGTTTATCAAAATGGGCATTTTGGTCATTTAACAAATAAGTGATTAAAAAGGAGAAAAGATGAAAAAAATCATGCTCATCTTCTTCCCCTCATTGCCGAAAATTTGAAGGAAGCCATAGCTAGGGTTCTTCAATTCTTTTCAAGCTTGCTAGTAAGTGCATCTAGCCTCGTTTTTTATATTCTTTGTATTTTTGAAGTCCCGGCAGCATGAGTAAGCTATTTTTAGCTATTTGATGAGCTATAAAGGATGTTCAAAAATGTGTTCATGTATGACATGCATGTATTTTGTTGTTTTATGGAAGATTATGAAAGCTTGATGTAGTAGAAACATCTTTTGTTAAGTGATTTTCCATGAAAATGCATGTAGGGACTTAATTGTGAAAAACTTAAGTTTGGTCATACATGGGCGTTTTAGTGAGAATTGATGATAGCTTTAGTTCAATAAGTGGTTCAGCTAAGCATGAAAGACTAGAAAGTTGAATAAAAATCACTTTATGAGCCTTTGGAGCTAAAGTGTAAATATGAGAAAGTTTAGGGGAAAAATAGTAATTTTGCTAAAGTATGAGATGTGGTCAATTTAGTCAACGTATGTATTGAATAATCTGATTTATTCATTATAGATCAAGAAAGACGAAGCCCGGATCAAAGCGAGGCAAAAGCAAGGTGGTGGACTAAATTAAGTAGTCTCAATACTTTTGAGTACCGAGGTAAGTCTATGCATAAACAATGCATTCATACTTACAATTTGTTGATGATAGCTAGTGTGTAGCTTGTTCGAGATTGATTGAGAACCTATGTGGTCCAAGTAGAATGAATGTAGTAGAATTGTGAATGGATGTTTAATTGAGTAAGTAGACATGTGAATGTGTAGTGATAATGCTAGATGGTAGGCTAAGTGCGATACCATCCTAATGCATATTGATGATGAGTGGCTATGTGCGATGCTATCGTGAGGTATATCGTTTAGTGGGCTAAGTGAGAAACCCCTATGATTACCTTTGTGGTAGGCTAAGTGCGATACCACCTTATTAATCGATTGTGGTGTGCTAAGTGCGAAACCACCGAGACATTTACTGTGTGGATTAACTATGTGGATTAGCCATGTGATTGCATTACTGAGTAAAATAGTTGTGTGGATGTATTATTAAGTTAATTAGCTGTGTGGATGAATTATTGAGAAATAATGATGTGTTGTATATTGTGTAAATGTGACATTGAATGCAGGGGTGCATTTCGATGGTTATGAGTATGTGACTCATGATGTGTTGGAAATGTGGTAAGGGATAGAAGAGTAAGCATAGTTGTTCATTACTTTTGGTAGTATAATGCTAATTGTTGTTCAGCTTATACTATGATGCTTAATTGTTTATATGTAAACTTACTAAGCTCAAAGCTTACTCCCTTTTTTTTTCCCTTGTCTTATAGAGTGAAAGTGTTGAATCGAGATACGAGGATCAATTGGAAGATCGCCCACACTATCAGCACACTTTGGTACATGAGACTTAATGTTTTGTATATGGCATGTATAGGGGCTAGACAAGTTAGTGAATTTTGTTGTAAATGGCTAAGATGTGTTGGCCTTTAGATGGATAGCTCATTTTGTATAATGCCATAGTTGTTGGCTACCTTATTATATGAAAAGTTATAGTTGTCTATGTGAGATTGCAATTCAATTTGAGTTTATTATGGATGTGTGGTATGAGTGCATGTTGTGTAAGCTATAAGGGTGAGAAGAGCTTAGCAAATAGCTTTGTTCTTGGCCATGTGGATAGACACACGGGCGTGTGTCTAGGCCATGTGTGACACACGGCCAGCCCACAAGCGTGTGACTCTGTCGTGTGTCCCCTGCATGTTAGTATTTGAAGTCAGAATAGACCACGGACTAGTCACACGGGCGTGTGCCTAGGGCGTGTGGGATTAATCAGTGTTGGCCACGGGCTAGCTACACGGGCGTGTGTCTAGACTCTTGGCCGTGTTAAGGTAGTCAGTGTGCACCACGGGTGGTAAGCACGGGCGTGTGCCTTGGCCGTGGGGCACAAGCGAGAATCGTCAGTTTTTAGGCAGGGTTTGGGGACATGGGCGTGTGTGTCCATGCACGGGCGTGTCTAATCTTGCATGGGCGTGTGAGATCTGTATAAAAGAGGAAAATTTTAAGATTGGAAAAAGTTCCAGTTTAGTCTCGAGAGCCCTCGTGTGTATGAGTGAGGCCTCGTAAGTCGAGAATGAGGTTGTTGAGATGACTTCAGAGAGTAGTTACGACGAGCCTAAGTGGCGATCAAGTGGTTCGAGTTTGGTAACGCCTCGGGCCCGGTTCTGTCGTAGAACCCGGGTAAGGGGTGTTACAGTTCCAAAGAAAAATCATACATATCATTACTTACAACACAATTGAACCTTTTAGAAGGATTTACTCACGATAATCATAGTACGCCCAATGACATGTACAGAACACAGATAGACTTAGTACGCCAATTTACTTAACACATGGGCGTACATATGCCAACTTAACACAACTTAGACAACCCATCTTCATGCCAGCGATGTACCCAAACTTCACAATCAGAAACATATCATACAGTCTCATTCACATACATATTGCCCTTTAACTCCTCATATCATTTTCATTAAGAATAGTATGTTTTATCGTGATCTGCCAGTCCGATTTGCAATATAGCTGCCGTACCGGAGGCTACACAAACATATCTCTTCTTCTCCATTACCACAAATCATATCTCACATATCAAAATTAGATGGTACTGGCTTAAGCATGAAGGATGGCACCTACTTCATAACACAGACTGATTAAACTCAGATTGATGATATTGAACGACTATCATCCACACATACACATAGTGTACATTATGAAGAAAGATTACTTAACTTACCCAATTTATATAGTAATGGAATTTACAACACATGGAAGTAGAAGGAACTCACTAGAAATTCTAGCACAAATCTACAAAGTAGATTCTTTGTCTTTATTGCTTAAACCCTCGTTAGCTTCTTGAGCTAAAAGAAAGATAATTATACACATTAGATAATCAATCTATCAAATCTTAACATGCATGCAAGAATCAATACCACTTAGCCTAGAATCAAAAAGTTTCCTTCCTCACACACATTCTAACATCTATGCATATAGTACAAAAAATACGTAAATAAATTCAATAATAACCTAAGGATTCATCAGTAATTACCAAGAAGTTAGTATTAATGTAGATGTTAGCTAAGTACTTCGAACCTTCACTTTTATTAAATTTTCTAGACTTAGGTTTTTCAGAGGCTTACATAGAAAATCAATAAAGAAGAAGAAGACGTAAAGGTATTTCAGGAAAACCACCGTTATCCTTATATACTTAAGCAACGGAGACAAGGATTAGTGGAAAAATTAGATAATTCCACTAACACTCTTAATTCCTGTGATTAAGTGCACTTAACAAATTTTAAGTCTTATCATCTACAGTAGTCTAGTTCAGTTCTAACTAAATCTGAACTTGACTAACAAAATCATTATGCACTAAAATAATAAGCAAACTTAAACAACTACAAACTTAACGTGTTCTCCCGAAGCATCTGGGGTGGGCGGATACTTAACAGAGAAGTCTGCAAAACCTTAGAGCTCACCAAACTAGGAGTTTTCCAAATGGAGAATTACATAGAATTCTCTACTTAGCCAAGATAAATACTTTACTTACTCAAATCTATCCTTAATTTACCATTTATATGCCAAAAAGTAACCGAAAACTATGACTTCACCGGGTGGGATGTTACAGTTGAGATTACAAGATAGTTGGCTATTGTTATGCTGATTAAGTGGGAGACCGTGATACCCAATGCTCAACTACTATTTATGTGTTTATGCTTGGGTCTGAAGAAATTTCTTGGTGTAGAAAAAGCAACCAATAGTACCTTTGTTAACCACAAAAGTAGAGTATCGTCCATGGACGATAACAGCTTAAGAGAGCACCTGGCTTTTTCAACTATTGAAGGAGTTGCATCAGCCAATGGATTTTCCAATTCCTTTACATTGAGACAACTTGTCATCTATACATCTGGCAGAGAATTTTATTTTTCATGCACAAACTAAACATGTGGAGGTGCATTACCATTTTATTACAGAGAAAGTCTTGTTAAAAGAAATCAAGTTGGAACATGTCAAGACAAAGGACCAAATTGCATATTTGTTCACAAAAGACTTGTGTGACAACAAGCTCAAAAGCTTATGTCGTCAGCTTGGCACGATTGAAATTGGTGTTGAGGGGGTAGTGTTGATATAGCAACACCAACTATGATCACCATTTAATATATTACAAAATATATTTTATCTAAGTTTGTTAGTGGTCATTGTTATACTAAGTTTAGCATTTGCCTTTAGGTTAATAGGAGTCAAGTTTAACCTTTGTGTTTAATCTTTAAAAACCAATTTTAACTTTAGCTTTTTTTCAAGAAAAAAGGATAAAGAATCCTACATTATTAAAAAAAACAATGAGTAAGGTGTCTTGTGCCTATATAAGAAACACATATTATAAGTTTTTGAGTACTCAAAGTAAAATATTGAGTTCTTTATTTAATTTTCCAAATATTTTCATTTATTTTACTTTAAGTATTTAGGAGGTGTAATAAAATATTAGTTTTGTGGTGTTGGAGGTGTGAATATTCTATAGTGTATATATATAAATATTAGTTTTATGGTGTCTTGGTTGTTAATGTTCTACGATGTATATATATTTGAAATATGAAATATTTACGCTAAATATAAAAATGAACGCCTTGTTTGGTTCAATGAAATGGTTATACCATTACAACATGGTTCCAAATTCTATAGTAAAATAGATGTTTGGTTCAGTGGAAACCTCAAAACGCTGAATGACGATTCCAGTTTCATTCCAAAAATGGTTGAATAGCCATTCAGGAGAGGAGGTGCCAAATTTGTAACATCCTAAAATTCGGGATTTTATGTTTTGCATTATACCATGTGTTAGGCTAGTTAAAAATGTTAGTTGTGTATGTTTAGGGGCCTTAAGAAGGCTTGGGGTTGAGTTGGGCCTTGGTAGAATTTTTGTGTTTAAGCACTTAAGGGGGAGAAGGCAAGTGACGTCAAGACTTAACGAAATAAGTGTGTATTTTGCTAGCACAAGTGGAGCTAGTAGTAGAGTGGTGAGGCGTCACATGAAGGGGCTTAAGGGGTGGAGTTCGAATCCCACCTATTGCAAATTTTGGATTAATTTTTTTTGTGCTAATCAGGTGGAATATGGTAAGTGTCGGCCAAGACTCTAAAGAAGGTAAGGAAGACTTTCTAATGATGGAAAGACCACTAAGGAGAAGAGTAAGGAGGAGATCAAGGAGAAAATAAGGAAAGAAATAAAGGAAAGAGATAAGGGGGGATATGTTGGCCGAATTTTGGGAGGTACTTGGGGAAAGAATTTTTGGTCAACCATTACCTTTATGGTGTTAGAGGTATACGGTTTTGGTAAGGGAATGTGGGAGCCGAATTTCCTATAGCCTATTTGCAAGTTTGTGCATGAAAGGTTTTGTTTCTTTTTAACATTTTGGTACTTTCTTTTCCAACCTTTTTCCCTTGTTTTGCCGAAACACTAAAGCCAATTTGTTCACCTTTTTCCTTTGTTTTGCCGAAACACTCAAGCCATTTTGCTCTTCTTTTCTTGTTTTTTTTTTCTCACCGTTCCTCCTATCTTTCTCTCTTCTTTCTCTAGTCGACCATATTTGGAGGACGAATCTTCCTCTTTTCTTTCTCTCAAAGTAGTCGAATACTCTTAGCCATTATCTCTTCTCCATTCTTACGCGTTGGACATTTCTTCCTTGGTTGAATCGGGTAAGTGGCTTCATTCTATTCCTTTCATCTTCTTTTCTCCCTAGCCGAATGTGTGCCCATCATCATTCGCCTGTTTCACTTTGTTTCTAAACTGAAACACCATTCCCTTCTACTCCCTCATATCGTGATCATCTCATTTTTGTAGTGTTCTTGTGGGGTTGGCCGAATCTCACATCCTTGCCGACTCATCCTTAGTCATAAGTTGAATCGGTGGGAATCGGGTTCATCATCGATTAAGGTAAGGATTCTCTTCTTAGCCCATTCGATATCTCTCTACTTGGTTATTTTGCTAAACGGATCGATAGATTTGACTAATCGATTATTATAGGGATTAAATCACTCGATCTTCTCTACTCTTTGATCTTTGGAAGTAGTGGTAAGCCGAAATCCTCTCCCTAAATAACTACTTTCTCTCGTCATAGTATTATTCTGATCGAGACTCTTTCAATGGAGGCAAGTGGTAGAGTTATTAAGGGAAAATCGATAGGAGGGAACAAAGGGAGTGGACTTACAATCTCTACTCCCAAGTTCAAATGTAGGGCGGTATCGGCAGTTCGGGATTTTCCACAAGGTTGTGGACCATCTTCTGGTGAAAATAGGCAGATCGTGGTCGTTCGCGATAGTGAGGGTAAGTGTGATAAACCGATTGTTTAGATTTGGATTAAGACACTATCTCCTGTTAGTTAATCGAGTGTTATGGTGACATAGGTGCCGACGATCAAGAAGGTTTAGTCCTTACCGTAATCAGGTGTGTAATCTCACACCAAAATCCCGTAGATTCGTGATTCACCATCATGTTGGAAAAATAGATCGTTGTTGCTTACAATCTAATAACCGTAATATGGCATAAATCGAGTAACTTGCTTAAACAACGTTAATTCTAAGATCTGTCAAAATCGGTATTAATTTGTAAAATTACCAAAATGCCCTTATGGGCTGAATTACTAAAAAACTCTAATGGGCCGTTTTTACAAAAATGCCCCTATGGGCCGATTTACCAAAATGCACTAACGAGCCAATTTGCTAGAATGCCTTAGTGGGCCGAATTACCAAAGTGCTTTAATGGACCGATTCACCGAAATATTTCATTAGATTAATGGTTGTTATATATGTGGATATATTTTTATTATGTTGCATCTTTACATATTGCATGGGTTGGGAAAAATTGTATGAGAGCGCAGTAGCTGGTGGCATAGCCACAATTCGTTTATTATTGTGCTTAATTATGATTTCGATGGCTTGACCACAAAATATTATACAAATAGCAGCTCAACTGCAAATTGGTGTGAGCGGCGGGGTGGGTTGACTTGATCTCCACAGGTGTGATTGGCTGGTCGGGGGTGTGATGGATGGATGGGTTGGGTTACATTCATTTCATTTACTTATTACAATGTAAATAGGCTTAGGCCCAAGATTATGCTATGCGGGTTTAGGCCCGGTGGATGACGGTAAGGGGATTATACACTGAGTTCTAGTAACTCACCCCCTTTCTTTCTTAATCCTTACAGGTGATGCTCAATGATGAGGACTTGGGCCCATGGATGACTCAGTGGAGGCCATACTTTGAAAATAATGTTTTCGAACATTAGTAAACTTCTTTCTGCTTTATTTTATTACTTTTACTATTTTGGGTTTAAAGTTGTAATATGGCCTCTAGGATATGTTTTAATTTGCTTTATGTTTTGACGTACTTATTATTTTCTTGAATTGTTTTAAACGGGATTTTTCTGAGATCAGAAATAACGGTTTTCCAAAATGATTAACAACAAACGGATTTCATAACAAATAAGTATAAATAATTTAACTGGATTTTCCTTCGGATTATATCAACGTTTTTTTTTAAAAGTCGCGATTTTAAAGTTCACTAGTTTGATTTTCGATTCATCAATCAACCTTTCGAGATTATTAGTATTTTATCGAATATTTATGACCAAACTTGTTTTCTTAACTATAACCAAATAACGCCTACTTTAGTAAGAATCACAAGTTCTTTATACGTTTTCTTCATGTGACATGCCAGATCCGGTCATACCGCACGGGCCGGGTTTGGAGTGTTATATTTTATGGTATCAGAGCCCGGTTGCAAAACTCGGCTGTGGTTTGGGTTCAAAAGCATTTTCCAAAGCTGTTTGAAATTTAATTTATAAATGCATGTTTTAGAGGAAGTATGGCACCACGGGTATCCGGCACCAAGTCAGTTAGTTTTGTTTTCATTTTTATGATTATTGTGGTATGACTGTAGTAAGAAAACTTCACAAAAAAGAGATACTCTAGAACTTTTACCCTTAGGAGCTGAAACTATAGAGATTGAGACTTTAGAATACGTTTTGCGAAAAAAACTTTACTTCTTACACTTCATAAAACATTGTTTAATAAACACTGAATAAGCATACTGATCCATAAGACTTTTAATCAGATTAAATCGACTTAGTGAACATGAGCGCTAGAGGACGTGGACGTGGTAGACGTGGCCGTGGTAGAGGCCGAGGTGCTAGAGTTGTATCTGAGGCATCTGGACATATGCCTAAAATGGACGTACCTGCGTCACCGGTGACTGAAGCTAGGTCACATGATCGAATGAGAGAGGACGACGCTCTATCCCAAGCGATGTTGCGAGTTCTAGAAAGGGTTGTTGGGGCTAGAACTGGGTCGGCAGCTCATGGGTCGATATCCGAGCGACTTAGATCGAATGGGGCCGAAGTTTTTAGGGGTATTTCGGGTGTAGCCCCTAGTGTAGTGGAGTACTGGCTTGAGGTGGTGGAGCGGATTATAGATGATCTGGATTGTACAGCAGAGCAGAAACTTAAAGGGGTTGTGTCATTGCTAAGAGACGAGGCGTATCAGTGGTGGCTCACTGTTCGG
Source organism: Gossypium sturtianum (assembly GCA_025698515.1). Lineage (NCBI taxonomy): Eukaryota > Viridiplantae > Streptophyta > Magnoliopsida > Malvales > Malvaceae > Gossypium > Gossypium sturtianum. The sequence continues at coordinate 73,416,255 of CM046951.1, read as the reverse complement.
GAAGGCACTCAGGCTGATCGTATTACCTGGGAATTATTTAAGACAGCATTCCAGGGAAAATATGTTGGGGCTAGCTAGGTGGATGCCCGAAGAAAGGAATTCTTGAATCTGGTTCAAGGAGGTAGATCTGTGGCAGCATATGAAGCGGAGTTTCTGTGTTTGAGCCGGTATGCCCGAGGAATAGTGCTGACTGATTATGAACGCTGTGTGCATTTTGAGGACGGGTTGCGTGATGAGTTACGGGTACTGATAGCCCCACAGAAGGAGAGGAATTTTGCTACACTGGTGGAAAAAGCTAAGATAGCTGAGGAAGTTAAACACTCGAAACGGCAAAATCGAGACAAGGATAGAGGCAGGAACAAGAGAGACTCAGGTATTCGAGTGTCTTGCTAGAGGATTTTTAAAAGGCCCGGGAATGAGGACCGATTCGAGTGAGTGCTCTAGCTACTACCAATCAGTTACAGCTTTGTGTGGATTGTGGAAAACTTCACTCGGGTGAATGTTGGAAGAGAACTGGTGGTTGTTTCAGATGTGGATCCAAAGACCATTGGTTTAGGGATTGCCCTCGAGAACCTGTTCGCACTCGTAGTAGTTCGTAATGATTTGCAGCCAAATAGAGGCACTCAAGAATACTTGAGAGGGCCGTGGGCCAGGTCAAGGTGGTAATGGCATGGGACGAGGTCAGGGTGCACCGGGTAGAGGTACTGGCAATAGGGGTAACACAGAGGCAAGACAGCCAGGTTTGGTCTATGCGGTCAGACGTCGAGAGGAGAACGACGCACCGGACGTCATAACCGGTACATTTTTCATATCTGATGTACCTTTTACCGCTTTGATAGACATTGGATCCACCCATTCGTATGTTTCATGTGTTGTGTCTGGAACTCTAAATATTAGATCTGAGATTACTGCTAGAGAAACAACTGTGATTAGCCCTTTAGGAATGATCGGTGGTAGTAAATAAGTTGTTGAGGATGTGCCCTTAGAAGTTCAAGGGTAATTTTTTCAAGTGATTTGATGGAACTGTCGTTCGGGGAGTTCGACCTTATATTAGGCATGGACTGGCTAGTTAAGCATTGTGCGAACTTGGACTGTGCTGTAAAGCGGATGGTACTAAGAACTTCAGAGGATAAGGAAGTGATGATGATAGGTGAAAGAAGAAATTATCTATCTAATGTGGTATCTACTTTAAAGGCGGAAAGGTTGGTACGAAAGGGGTGTGAAGCATTCTTAGCCTTTATCAGTGCTTTGGATACCAAAGAGTTGTCAGTAGAGAGTGTTAGAACGGTGAAAGAGTTTTCAGACATCTTTCCCGATGAGCTTCCAAGATTGCCTCCGGATCGGGAAGTGGAATTTGGTATTGAGCTGTTGCCAGGAATGGCTCCGGTGTCCATTGCTCCTTACAGAATGGCGCCGAAGGAGCTAGTGGAACTTAAAGCTCAAATTTAGGAGTTGTTGGACCGTGGATTTATTCGACCAAGTGTCTCACCGTGGGGAGCGCCAGTTTTGTTCGTTAAGAAAAAGGATGGATCGATGCGTATGTGCATCGATTATAGACAATTGAATAAGTTGACGATCAAGAACAAGTACCCGTTACGAGGATCGATGATCTGCTCGATCACCGCGAGGAGCTTGGTCTTCTTCGAAGATAGACTTGAGATCGGGGTATCACCAGCTAAAGGTCAAGGAGGCGGATATCCATAAGATGCGTTTGAACCCGATATGGGCATTACGAGTTCTTGGTGATGCCGTTTGGGTTGACAAATGCACCAGTGCATTTATGGACATGATGAACCGAGTCTTCCAACCCTATCTAGATCGGTTTGTGGTGGTGTTCACTGAGATGACATCTTGGTGTACTAAAAGACGTAAGAGCGCATGATTCGCATCTACGGGTCGTATTGTGAGATATTAAGGGAGAAGAATCGTATGCAAAATTCGTAAGTGTGAATTTTGGTGAGGAAGTGACCTTTTTTGGGGCATGTTGTGTCCGCCGGGAATTAGAGTTGATCCCCGTAAGATCGAGGTCATTAGATGGAAGCCACCGAAGTCGGTGGCAGAAATCCGAAGTTTTCTAGGTTTGGCTGGGTATTATAGGTGATTTGTTGAGGGGTTTTCGTTGATTGTTGCACCCCTAACTAAACTATTGCGTAATGGAGTACCGTTTGTGTGGTCAGATAAGCAGCAAGAAACCTTTGAGAAATTGAAGAAGATTCTGACAAAAGCGCCAGTATTGATTCAGCCTGAGGCTGGTAAAGAGTTTATTGTTTGTTGTGATGCGTCACACATGGGCTTGGGATGTGTGTTGATGCAAGGGGGGAAAGTGGTGGCTTATGCATCTCGTCAATTAAGGCCGCATGAGGTGAACTATCCCACTCATGATTTTGAGTTAGCTGCAGTGGTGTTTGCTCTAAAGATATGGAGACACTATCTGTACGGGGAGAAGTCGATTATCTACACGGACCATAAGAGTCTGAAGTACCTCCTTACCCAGAAGGAGTTGAACTTAAGACAACGGAGGTGGATAGAATTATTGAAAGATTATGACTACTCAATCAAGTATCACCTAGGTAAAGCTAACGTAGTGGCAGATGCGTTGAGTCATAAGGTGATATCGGATTTGAGAGCGATGTTCGCTCATCTCAGCCTTTATGAAGATGGTAGCTTGTTAGCTGAACTTCAAGTGAAGCCTGCGTGGGTAAGTCAGATTAAGGAAAAGTAATTGTTAGATGAAAGTTTGGGTTCTCAGCTTCAGCAAGTGGAAGGTGGTGAGATAGGGGATTTTGGATTAAATAGTGATGGAGTATTGTGTTTTCGCGGAAGAGTTTGTATGCCGAGAGATTCTGAACTGAGACATATGATTCTACGTGAGGCGCATAGTAGCCCATATGCTATGCACCCCGGGGGAAACAAAATGTACAGAGACCTCCGTGAGCAGTATTGGTGGCCAGGGTTGAAACGGTAGGTTACTGATTTCGTGAGCAAGTGCTTGACATGTCAACAGGTGAAGGCGGAACATCAACTGCCTTCAGGGTTGCTACAACCGGTGAAAATCCCACTATGGAAATGGGAAAGGATAACGATGGATTTTGTTAGTGGGTTACCCTTAACGCCTACTAAGAAAGATTCAGTATGGGTAATAGTGGATCGGTTAACGAAGTCTACTCATTTCCTACATGTTCGTACGGATTATTCATTGCAGAAGTTGGCCAAGTTGTATGTAGCAGAGATCGTAAGGTTGCATAGGGTACCGATGTCTATCATATCAGACAGGGATCCTAGGTTTACATCACGGTTCTGGAAGGCTTTACATGAAGCGTTGGGTACAAAACTAAATTTCAGCACGGCGTTTCATCCGCAGACTGATGGTCAGTCGGAGAGAGTAATCCAGATTCTAGAAGACATGTTAAGGGGCTGTGTGATCGACTTCAGGGGTAGTTGGGAAGATTTTCTACCGTTGTCAGAGTTTGCTTACAACAATAGCTATCAATCTAGCATCTAGATGGCACCCTACGAGGCGTTGTATGGTCGTAGGTGTCGTACTCCTACCTGCTAGACTAAGTTGGGAGAGCGATAGTTATTGGGTCCAGAGTTAATCTCAGAGAAGAAGGAAAAAGTTAAGGTAATTCAGGCTCGGTTAAAGGAAGCTTCGGACAGACAGAAATCATACACGGATCTGAAGCGGAAGGAGATAGAGTTCTCTGTGGGTGATCAGATCTTTCTGAAGGTTTCACCTTGGAAAAAGATCTTAAGATTTGGACGGAAGGGCAAGTTGAGCCCTAGATTTATCGGACCTTACCTTATATTGAAGCGTGTTGGGCCAGTAGCTTATCAGCTTGAGTTACCTCCGGAGTTAAGTCAGATACATAACGTATTCCATGTCTCGATGTTAATGCGTTATCATTCAAATCCGTCTCATGTAGTGCCGGTGGAGGAAGTTGAGATAAGACCTGACTTGTCTTTCGAAGAAGAGCCAGCGCAGATTTTAGATCGGGATATTAAGGTGCTGAGAAGGAAGTCGGTTCCGTTAGTCAAAGTATTATGGTGTAATCACGGGTCAGAGGAAGCTACATGGGAGCCTAAGGACACGATCCGGCAACAATACCCTTATCTCTTTTAATCAGGTAAATTTCGAGGCCGAAATTTCTTTAAGGGGGTAGAATTATAACATCTTGAAATTCAGGATTTTATGTTTTGCATTATACCATGTGTTAGGCTAGTTAAAAATGTTAGTTGTGTATGTTTAGGGGCCTTAAGAAGGCTTGGGGTTAAGTTGGGCCTTGGTAGAATTTTTATGTTTAAGCACTTAAGGGGGAGAAGGCAAGTGACGTCAAGACTAAAGGAAATAAGTGTGTATTTTGCTAGCACAAGTGGAGCTAGTAGTAGAGTGGTGAGGCATCACATGAAGGGGCTTAAGGGGTGGAGTTCGAATCCCACCTATTGCAAATTTTGGATTAATTTTTTTTGTGCTAATCAGGTGGAATATGGTAAGTGTCGGCCAAGACTCTAAAGAAGGTAAGGAAGACTTTCTAATGATGGAAAGAACACTAAGGAGAAGAGTATGGAGGAGATCAAGGAGAAAATAAGGAAAGAAATAAAGGAAAGAGATAATGGGGGATATGTTGGCCGAATTTTGGGAGGTGCTTGGGGAAAGAATTTTTGGTCAACCATTACCTTTATGGTGTTAGAAGTATACGGTTTTGGTAAGGGAATGTGAGAGCCGAATTTCCTATAGCCTATTTGCAAGTTTATGCATGACAGGTTTTGTTTCTTTTTAACATTTTGGTACTTTCTTTTCCAACCTTTTTCCCTTGTTTTTCCGAAACACTCAATCCAATTTGTTCACCTTTTTCCTTTGTTTTGCCGAAACGCTCAAGCCATTTTGCTCTTCTTTTTTTGTTTTTTTTCTCACCGTTCCTCCTATCTTTCTCTCTTCTTTCTTTAGTCGACCATATTTGGAGGACAAATCTTCCTCTTTTCTTTCTCTCAAAGTAGCCGAATACTCTTAGCCATTATCTCTTCTCCATTCTTACGCGTTGGACATTTCTTCCTTGGTTGAATCGGGTAAGTGGCTTCATTCTATTCCTTTCATCTTCTTTTCTCCCTAGCCGAATGTGTGCCCATCATCATTCGGCTGTTTCACTTTGTTTCTAAACCGAAACACCATTCCCTTCTACTTCCTCATATCGTGATCATCTCATTTTTGTAGTGTTCTTGTGGGGTTGGTCGAATCTCACATCCTTGCCGACTCATCCTTAGTCATAAGTTGAATCGGTGGGAATCGGGTTCATCATCGATTAAGGTAAGGAGTCTCTTCTTAGTCCATTTGATATCTCTCTACTTGGTTATTTTGCTAAATCGATCAATAGATTTGACTAATCGATTATTATAGGGATTAAATCACTCGATCTTCTCTACTCTTTGATCTTCGGAAGTAGTGGTAAGCTGAAATCCTCTCCGTAAACAACTACTTTCTCTCATCATAGTATTATTCTGATCGAGACTCTTTCAATGGAGGCAAGTGGTAGAGTTATTAAGGGAAAATCGATATGAGGGAAAAAAGGGAGTGGACTTGCAATCTCTACTCCCAAGTTCGAACGTAGGGCGGTATCGACAGTTTGGGATATTCCACCAGGTTGTGGACCATCTTTCGGTGAAAATAGGCAGATCGTGGTCGTTCGCGATAGTGAGGGTAAGTGTGATAAACCGATTGTTTAGATTTGGATTAAGACACTATCTCCTGTTAGTTAATCGAGTGTTATGGTGACATAGGTGCCGACGATTAAGAAGGTTTAGTCCTTACCGTAATCAGATGTGTAATCTCACACCGAAATCTCGTAGATTCGTGATTCACCATCATGTTGGAAAAATAGATCGTTGTTGCTTACAATCTAATAACCGTAATATGGCATAAATCGAGTAACTTGCTTAAACAACGTTAATTCTAAGATCTGTCAAAATTGGTATTAATTTGTAAAATTACCAAAATGCCCTTATGGGCCGAATTACTAAAAAGCTCTAATGGGCCGTTTTTACGAAAATGCCCCTATGGGCCAATTTACCAAAATGCACTAACGAGCCGATTTGCTAGAATGCCTTAGTGGGCCGAATTACCAAAGTGCTTTAATGGACCGATTCACCGAAATATTTCATTAGATTAATGGTTGTTATATATGTGGATATATTTTTATTATGTTGCATCTTTACATATTGCATGGGTTGGGAAAAATTGTATGGAGAGCAGTGTAGCCTGGAGGCATAGCCACAATTCGTTTATTATTGTGCTTAATTATGATTTCGATGGCTTGACCACAAAATATTATACAAATAGCAGCTCGACTGCAAATTGGTGTGAGCGGCGGGGAGGGTTGACTTGATCCCCACAGGTGTGATTGGCTGGTCGGGGGTGTGATGGATGGATGGGTTGGGTTACATTCATTTCATTTACTTATTACTATGTAAATGGGCTTAGGCCCAAGATTATGCTATGCGGGTTCAGGCCCAGTGGATGACAGTAAGGGGATTATACATTGAGTTCTAGTAACTCACCCCCCTTTCTTTCTTAATCCTTGCAGGTGATGCTCAGTGATGAGGACTTGGGCCCATGGATGACTCGGTGGAGGCAATACTTTGAAAATAATGTTTTCGAACATTAGTAAACTTCTTTCTGCTTTATTTCATTACTTTTACTATTTTGGGTTTAAAGTTGTAATAAGGCCTCGGGGATATGTTTTAATTTGCTTTATGTTTTGACGTACTTATTATTTTCTTGAATTGTTTTAAACGGGATTTTCTGAGATCATAAATAACGGTTTTCCAAAATTGATTAACAACAAACGGATTTCATAACAAATAAGTATAAATAATTTAACTGGATTTTCCTTCGGATTATATCAACGTTTTTTTTTAAAGTCACGATTTTAAAGTTCACTAGTTCGATTTTCGATTCATCAATCAACCTTTCGAGATTATTAGTATTTTATCGAATATTTATGACCAAACTTGTTTTCTTAACTATAACCAAATAACACCTACTTTAGTAAGAATCACAAGTTCTTTATACGTTTTCTTCATGTGACATGCCGGATCCGGTCATACCGCACGGTCCGGGTTTGGGGTGTTACAGAATTGGCTATTCCAGCCTCTCCACCAAATGACCCTTCTTTTCCCTTTCAAAAATACCCTTTAAAATGAAATTTATCAACGCTTTCACCTTTTTTTCTTTGGCCATCAACAATCTCACGCTCAAATCAACCTAAAAGGAAGCAAATCAACTTTAAGGACAAAGACCCACACTTTGTTTACCACTCCTAAGCGATTCCAACCCATCACTGGAATCGCCTAGTGTTCACCAAGGCCCTGCTTGTTTTGATGGTCTCAATGCTAAGCTTGTTGATAGAGCTGGCTTTCAGTATTGTTTCACCAGTGATACCTTCTCTTTCTTTTGCTTTCTTTTCCATTTTTTCATTGATTTAGGAATTTCAAGATGTGGGTTTTCTTCAATTGGACTTGTAGGATCTAAAAGCTTCAAATAATTCACAAAAAAGCACTTAAATTGTTAAATGATGAAATTATAAAAACTTAGATATGTAAATGGGAATTCCAAAATTTCCAAATAAAAAAGATTAACAATGGTTGGTTGAATCTTAGTGATTCTCCTATTTATACACATCTATATATCAACAATATTTACTCATTGTATACTTGCCTTTTAGTTCTCATTTCTCCATTTTTTTCTTTCTTTTTAAGGTAAGTTTCTATCCCAAATGATTTAAAAAATTTTGCATTGATTAATATTATGGATTTTGTTGTAAGTTCAATTCAACTAGGATTTATTTTACATTTTTATTGATTTTTTTCTTTTTTGTTTCTGATGATTTTTCATTAAGGATCATCATGTTGTATGGGCTGTCAATATTACTAATTAACCGTTCTTCTTGTTTCATATTTGATATAGCTTTTGACTCTTTTAGTTAATGGTTGTAGGCCTTATCAACATTGTTTTAATAGTTGGCCTTATTGCATTTTCTTGCAGGCAGTAATAAGTGATCTCCTTTTGAAGCTACCCTTTACAACCATAATCGAGTATCTTCAGATTGGCTTCAATAAACTTTCATATGACTCATTGAGGTTCATATTAATGACCCATTGCCAATTTTTATATCTTTGTACCTTTGGGAAATCATAATGCGCATTTTGTGGGTGAAGCTTCAAGTGTACAGTTAAATATATTTAAAATTTTATCCTTTATTATATGTTTTTTTCCTGGGTGAGCTATCATTTTGGTTAAAATAACTTAAACTCAATAGTCCTTCTTTGCTTTTGGCAACACATAGTGATAGCTTTAGCCATTATTATATGCTTTTTCATGGGTAAGCTACCATTTTGGTTAAAATTGCTTTATCTTAATGGTCTCTTATCGTTGTTTCTAGCAAAGCATAATGATAGCTTTGACTGAGGTCATGACCTCTCTATGTCGATGAATGCATTGGGAGAGATATTCTGAAGTAAATTTTAGGAGAAAATGTTAGGCACGATATATTTTCAGCTTTTCTTCAAAATTGGTAAACATATATAGCTTTTAAGTATGCTATTTACTATTACGCTAAAATTCATCACATTCAACAAACATCTCTTATGAATTTATTTAAACTATTGTTATAAGAGTACTTATGTTCTCTTTTAAAACATAAAGAGGCTAAAATTCCTAAAAAGAAAAGAAAATTGATTGGGTAGAAAAACTAATTCAATCAAATTAATTTTTTTTGGAAAAAGAAAGACTAGACCATTAAAATTTTTAAGGCAATGATATGGTAACTTATATTTTTGGGTTGGTCACTTCGATTGAAGTGTGTGATCTTATGTTTTTATATATTTAAACTATTCTTTGTTCAATACTGTCTTATATATTGAACTATTCTTGTAATCAAATTATTCAACCACAATATCTCAGTACCTTTGTTTTCTTCAAGTTAATAATTTTTGTTTCAATATTTGTTGGTTAATGATGCGTAATACTTGTTTCTATACTTGTCAAAATGCTTCTTTTTTCTTTTTGGTGTTGTGTTCTTCTATGTTGATTAGTGTTGGGAATGAACTATTGGTGGCTCTTTTGTCTTGGGCTAAGGTTTTTTTTTTTTGTTTTTTGTCAAGGTGTATGTACTTTTTTGGGCTAAGGATTCCTTTTAGAATTGATAAGCTAAAGAATCTTAAAAGGTTATATGATTTTATCATACGGGAAGGTGATGGTTGTCATTGTTGGTTGCACAGCTGATATGTAAGTCGTGCAAGTGTACACGTCGAACAATTAATAAAGTGATTATTGAGATTGTCTCCATAGGGATTAGATAGGTATAATTTGGTCGAGTTATTATAGTTAAGTTCTGTAACAGCCCATTTTTAGTCAAATCGGAACAGTGGTTTTGGGACCACAAATCTGAGGTCTAAATAATTATTTTATTATTATTTTAATGTTTACAGCATGATAGCATAATTGTGTGAAAATTTCGTTAAGAAATTTTATCGTTTGAGTGCTTAATTTGATAAAAATGACTAAATCGCATAAAGTGTAAAACTTGTGTTCTATTAGCTAAAGGTATCTAATAGCTATGGAATATTAAAGTAAAAGTCCTTAGGTGGTAATTAGCCCATTTACGAAGTTAGTGGACAAAGATGGACATCTTTTAATGGCTTGAAAGGTTATTTAATTAAGGTTAAATAAGTAAATTAGTTATAAATTAAAATTAAGTAAAATAAAACCAAATTTTCTTTTTCCATCTTCCTCCTAACCGAAATTAGACCTAAATAAACTCCATGGATGATGCTTCAAGGTTCGGCCAAGTTAATCTAGTGCATGTAAGTTCATTTTTTTCCCGTTTTTAATGATTTTTATGTTTTTGAGATCATTGCAGCTTAATCTAGCTAGCCCAGGGACTATTTTGCAAAACTGTTAAAGGTTTATGGATTTACCATTGATGAATGAGCATGTGTTTTGATGTTTGATGATAGGAAATGTATGCTTGTTGTTAGATAAACAACATTTGTAAAGTGATTTTTGACAAAATTGTCATTTAAGGATTTAATTGAGAAATGTGGAAATTTTGTGGTTAAATTGTGAAATAAATGAAAATATGGGCTGCTATGGTAATAATATAAATTCGGCTAGCATGGGTAAGGACCAAATTGCATGAATTTGTATTTTTATGAGATAAGGACTAAATTGTAAAAATGTTGAAATATTAGGGGCAAAAGTGTAAAGTTTCCTTAATATGTATTTTGGACTAAATTGAATAGAATGATGATTCAATTAGTTTAATTTGATTACATATAGATCAAGAAAAGAAAAATTCAGATTTAGATCTGGGGAAAAATAAGGTTTTGGACTAGTCAATCCGTTCCGTCGTTTTAGCGATCGAGGTAAGTTCGTATGTAATAAGCATTATTATAATTGTGTTTTAAATGCTTTAATATTGAATAAATTGTGTATACGACCTTGTGGATATGTTCGACGACGATTCGGCAAATGTGAAATCCCGGTTGAACCTTAGGAATAGATTAGGATACGAATGACATGTCATTAGGGGTTATGTGATTTGGGTGCTGGTCCGTACGTCCTACCGGTGGCTGAGTTATCCGACATATGTTGCGAATTCTCGTCATCTTGTGTGAGTAGCACCATGTAGCTCCGTCATGACCGTCAGCTTGTGTGAGTAGACCCGTTGATAGCTCGAGAGTGAGCATTATATGTGATATGAGATTGAGATAGCTTCGGCTATGTATGTGGAACTTAGGGTGCGAGATTCCCGAGTATCTGATAGTATTACAAATGGTTCAACGGGTATATCGAAGATATAAAATGGTAAGAAATAGATACGTGTCAGTACAGGTATGTACGGAAACTATATAATTATTGTATCTATGGAAGTTGTGAGTTCATGGTTAGTTATGTGATTGAATATATGTTAACATTGTGATTAAATGTTTTGTAGTATGTTATGTTCATATTCTTGAATGGTAATTGAATGGTGAGCTTTGCTTATTATTCCATATGAGCTTACTAAGCTTTATAGCTTACATTGTTTATTTTTCCGTGTTTTATAGTGAAATCAAAGCTAGCTCGGATTTGGGAATCGTCGGAGACCTCACCACACTATCAATCTATCACTTTGGTACTTTTGAAACTATGTTTTTGGATATATGGCATGTATAGGAGCTTTAGTCATTTTGGTATATGTTAGTAATGGATTTAGCCAATTGAGTTGGCTTGTAAATGTTAAGTGTTTGGTTTGTATATAGCCATGAGAGTTGGCTTATTTTGGCATATTTGGTGATGTATATATATATGTGCATATGGCTTTAGTTATGTATTTGATGATGGATATGTGATGTTTGTTGATAATTGGCAATTAGGGATACTAAATGGTTGAGATTTGAATTTAGTATGTTTGTGAATTTAGGTAAAATAATGCATGTTTGAAAGTGACCATATTGATGATTTAAGAATGTGAATTGTTGGTATTGAAATGGTATGAATTATGCTTGGTTGAGGTTGGTTGAATGCCTATTTATGCCATTTTAAGTGCCAATTCGTTTGGTGTAGGTATGTGCTATTTGGGTGAGCAAAATGGCTTGGTAAATAGCCTATTTTTGTCCACACGGGTAGAGACACGGGCGTGTGTCTCAGCCATGTGTAATACACGGTCAGGTGACACGACCATGTGTCCCCTGGTGTTTAATTAGAAATCAAGTAGTATGCTCCACACTGCCCAGCACACGGGCATGTGACTTGGCTGTGTGGCATAAGTCAGTATACCCTACAGGTTTGGCACGACCTAGCATACGGCCTAGCACACGGGTGTGTGAGGCCATTTCGAAAGGTACACGGGCTGGTCACACGGGCATGTGGTTGGCCGTGTGACCCAAGTCAGGGAGTTACACGGGGTCAAACATGGGCTAGGACACGGCCATGTGATCCCATTTCGAATGTCCACACGGCTTGTGACATGGGCGTGTCTTTGGCCGTGTGAGACACATGGCCGGGCCACACGGGCGTGTGTCCCCTGTATTTTACAAAATTTTCTAAGTTTTCTAAAAATTTCCTAAGTTATCGGTTTAGTCCCTAACCACTCCTAATGCATGTTTTGAGCCCTGTAGGCTCGTATTAGGGACAATGTGAATGATGTTGAATGATGATTACATGAAATTTGAAAATGTATGTGAAATGTATGTTTAATTGTGTTATAAGTTTGGTAATGCTTCGTAACCCTATTCCGGCAATGAATACGGGTGAGGGGTGTTACAAGTTTGATTAATGCTAAAGCAAAATAAGAATAAAAATGTAGTGGCAAAATGAGAGAATGATTAAGTATAAAATATGCAAAACAAAACAAATAAACGGAATAAGAATGCCACAACAAAATCACTACGAAAAAGGGTTGAGGAACTACAATGTTGATTAGGACGGCTAGGATTACTAATGAATCTACCTTCACTACCTATTAATGCCACAGCAAAGTCGTGAATATTCTACTGCTTGATAGGTTTCTACAGTAGTCTGCTTCTCTCGAGAGTAAGACCTTGGGTTACCTCTCCTAGGGCACTATATGTCTATAGGCTTTGAGTTTGACTACCCTTAATATTTCCTACCTTCTCTCATACAAAGCAAGGCTTTATATCTAGAGGTTGTTACGAATAAGTGATTAATCATTCACTCATATTATCCAACTCATATCCAGTTAACCTAACCCTATCGGAATTAAGTTATCCTTGTAAACCTGCCGCACATTCGTCAATGTCCAGCCTGCATATAACATGAAATACCATTGAATAAAATAGTAGAACAAACCAAACTTAAACTTTAAACATTAACAGAATAAAGGTTTCATCAAAGTAATCCTGAGCCTAAGAGTTTTAGCTCATGGTTGGGCAAGTCAAGTTTCAGTTTAATACAATAACCAACATCATTAATAACAAATAAGCTTTAAAGAAAAAAAGCGCGATAAGAAAAAAAAGGAGAAAATCTGAGATGACAACTTTCGCCTATCTAGCTCTCAACACAGGCAGCGCAATGTCTTGCAGTTGCTAAAAATGATTGCAGATGTTTTCTCCTTCTATCGACCTTGTTCTTGGTCCCTACCGGATATTTTCTGTTTCATCCAAGGATGCTATCCCATTCTATTTTCAACTGCTCAAGGTTATTCTATTTCATCTAAATGTTGCCCCTTAATTAGGGTTCCCTACTTGACTTTTATAAGTTTCACCTTCTAAGGTAGGTCCATCAGCCCACGATCATTCCTCTATTTTCTAGGTAGATATATCTGGTACACGTACATGTGGGGCCAAGAGCGGTACACTTTAAGTGCTGACAAGGCATCTTCCCGGCATTGCCAAGGCATTTGTGTTAGCAAACTATCCATACTTTGCCACGGCAAACCATCAACCTTTGCTCTACACTCTAAACCTGTCAAACAATCGCCAAACAAATCCTTCCCACAAGCGGTTAAAAGCAACATGTAATCACAATTAAGCGCAATCCAAGCTCCTCAATGCAATGCTTTAAAAGTGCCAATGCAATATCCTAAAATTCAACTAGCAACACTTAAGTATAGGCAATTAACTAAGTCTAAGGGCATGAAATATAACTCTTTTCAAGAGTTATCAGTCATATTAGAGATTTGAAAATTTTATCAAATAGGTGATATCCGTCTTTTTGGGTTGGAGAATGTTAATGGTGAAGATGTAGGGGAAGCCAAGTTAAAAGAGAAGCAGGGGATTGATCGATTGGTATTTGAATTGGGTTGGGACTTTAAGAAAGATACAAGGAAAAAATAAGTTGAAGAATGGGTGTTAGACTCTCTTCATCCTTCGAAAAAGCTTGAACAACTCGTCATTGAGAATTATGGTGGTGCGAAATTCTCTACTTGGATTGTAGATTCTTCCTTCAAAAATATGTTGTCATTGAAGCTTCGCAACGGTAAAAATTACAAATCTCTACCATCGATTGGAAGGTTGTTACTAAAAGATCTTTCAATTAGTGGTTTGGATCAAGTACACAAGATTGGTGCTGAGTTGTTTGGAGAAAATCAATCAAATGCTTTTGCATCATTAGAGTATCTTTGTTTTGAAAATATGTTGAATTGGGAAGAGTTGGACCTATGTGAAGATTATGAGTAAGTATTGAAAATTCCCAACCTTTGTAAGCTTTCAATTAAAAGATGTCCTCTATTGTTGGGAATGTTGCCAACCATCCTTCAATCCTTGCAGAAACTTGTAATCTATGACTGTAGAAGGCTGGTAGTTTCAATTTCAAGTTTTTCGTCTCTATATGAATTAAGCATTGAAGGCTATGAACAATTCGTGGATGAAGGCTCTTCTTCTATAGAGAAGGTTACCTTTTTGAAAAGGGTGTCTCTTAAAAACATTTCAAAGTTTAATATTTCAGCAGAGAAGGCATTGTTGAGATTTGCAAACTCAGAAAATCTTGACATCTCTGGTTGGAAAGAGTTGGAATCTTTATCGCAAAATAGGTTAAGCTTAGTTGGGCATCGTTTTATTATGATTGCGGATTGTCCCCAATTGGTCTCTTTGGAAACAGAAGAGATATTGTAACTTGACAAGATTCCAAGTGTTGAATATCTGGAAATAAAATGTTTGTGCCTCTTTGTTTTCGATGCTTTAGTGATCCTAATACCAATGGACGAGTAGAAAAATAAAAAATTCAGACTATTTATATAGTTTTATTATGTTGGTACCAAATTTCAAACTATTTATATAAATGTTTCAATTATCCTAATACCAATGGACGAGTAGAAAAATAAAAAGATGCACTTTTTCTTTTCGAAGCTTCGTGCCTATTTATTTTTTTAAATAAAAACTTCGTGTTTAATACAATTCATCAATTTTAGATTATAACACAAGTAAGAAATTTTATATAAAAAATTATGTAAATAACAAATGAAAATTATTATTTTTATTAAATTGTATTTAATAATAATTATATTAAAATATGATTAAATTATTTATTATTAAATTATATTTAATAATAATCCTATTATAATTTAATAACAATAACAATAATTATCTACCTAAAAAAATCTACTAAGAGTATTCTGGTCATTTAAACCTTTTTTCTTATGCTATTACAATATCTATTCCATTCAATCAAATACAAGAATGCTATTATAACTCTATTCCATTCCATTCAACTAAATAATTGAATTACTATTATAGCTATATTCCATTAAAATCTTATTCCATTCCCCCAACCAAAGGTGGTGTAAAGGTTGATGGCTTTGATATTCCCACAACTACTCTCAACATTGTTGCATAAGACATTAATTAGATGACAAACGGAGATTACTTCTAAATTCCAAACTCAGCATTAGCCTTTTTAGGGATTTACATTTAATGTAGGGTATAGATAGGACTGTGGTAACCGTATACAACTAATTAATTTCGACTGCCTGGCTCCTAAGAAGCTCCGCCTATGTGGATAGCGGGAATTTTATTAAAGAAAAACAAACACATTGCCTATAAATTGTGCAAGAAGCGAACACAAATAACATACAAAAGAAAAGAGATGGAAAATGGAATTGATTCAAAGAGCAAAGGCGAGAAGGGAACAATCCTGGTGATCAACGACGATGGAATCCAGGCACCTGGCTTGAATGCTTTGGTTAGCGTCCTCGTTTCCACTCATCGATTCAGCGTTCTTGTTTGTGCCCCTCAGCTGTACGTAAAAATACGCAATGTTTTCTTCTAGGTTTAACCTTGATTTGCTTTAAGATTGGTGAGTGTTGGATATACGAGTATTTTAGGAAAATGAAAAATAGTATGTGCTAATTGTAGGGAGATGTCAGCTGTTAGTCATAGTATTACATGGCGTCAACCACTTCGTGTGGAGAAAGTTGAAATGGATGGAGCCACTGCTTTCAAGACTTCTGGTAATTTCGATGCTTCATCCCATGAATTCTACTTCATATTTTAATAGATTTATGCTTCCTTATGCGTATAATGTTTTCTTTTTGGGGGTTAGGAACTCCGGCAGATTGTGCTTCTTTGGGAGTCTCCTCGGTGCTGTTTCCTTCAGTTCCTGACCTGGTAGGCTGGCACTTCCCTTAAATAGTATTAACACGTTTTAACATGAATACGATAACATATATGTTGAACAGGTTATCAGTGGCATCAATCAGGGCAGCAACTGTGGTTATCACACGTAAGTAATATATGATAAATTCATATGATCAAGTGCTTTTTTTTTTTTTTTTTCGGTATAAGAGTTGGACCAATTTAAGTTGGGTTTGCTACAGATTTTGATAATGAAAATACTTAAATCCTATCTATCAATAAAACTGCAGTGTTTATTCTGGTACCACTGCCGGTGCTCGAGAAGCATTCTTAAATGGCGTTCCAGCTATCTCCATATCCTACGATTGGTATGCATGAATATTTTTCACTATTTTTCCACTACAATGAAATTTCCCTTCCAATTTAAAATTTAATTCAATGGAGTGTATTTAATTCATATTTGATATATATTTTTAACATGGAATACTATTTGATGTATTGTCTATGCATAAGTCTTATGCATTATCAGTAAATAATAGCACGATACTTTATTATTAAATTAAACAAAAAAATATAAAGGACCTCAACAGGGGCGAAGCTAGAAATTTTGTTTAGGGGGTCGAAATTAAATTTTAATTTTTAATAGCCTATATCTTTATAAATTTTAAAAGATTAAACTAAATTTTATTATTTTTAAGGGGCCAAGTGCAATTTTACCTTTATTAATTTAAAATTTTAAAAATTTTAAAGGGTCTAAATGAATAATTTTCTATTTTAGGAGGTCGAGCCTCCATCAGCCCCTAAATACGCCACTGGACCTCAAAAAAAATCTAATAATTTTATTTTAACATTATTTGTAACTATTATAAATAAATATTAATAATTTAATAATTTAATAATTTAAGTTTTAAGTATCTGGGATTTTTAAAGAAAACAATTATGGTCAAATAATAATTTTTTTTATAATATGGTCAAATAATAACTTTAACATTGCGTTGAAATAACTCCTTAAATCCTTGATTTTTTTTTTCCATTTATGTTCCTCCATATACTCTAAATTAATATTTACTTTTATCAGTGGCATTTTATTTTTATCTTTTTTCCTCTTGTAGTTATGGTGGTCTTAGTTTTGAGGAATTCGAGAAGATGCTAAGGTAAAAATATTTTATCTTTTTTTTAATTAAGAATAAATTTTAAATTTATACATAATTTTTAATATAATATATTATACACAAAATTTTATACCTATGAAATATTAATTTTAATTCAATTTTTACATAATACTAACAATATTATCTATGTGACATTATTTTCTTTTAAATATACACAAATTATTAATGTAATATTTTATTAAATTAAAAAACAAATGAATAAATTTAAATTATTTTCACTTTGAAAAAAAAATTATTTTTAGGTTAACAAATTACAAGTTTTTTTATCATTATAGCAACGTGGAAATAATTTAAATTTAATCATTTGACTTTTAGTTTAATAAAGCATCATATTAGCAATTTTCAATTAACATAATGGAAAATATGTCACATAAATAATGTGTTAGTGAAATATGAAAATCAAATCAAAATTAATTTTTTATTTAATTATACAAAATTAAATTTTGTATATAATATTATGCATTAAATCAAATTTCATATATAATTTAATATTTATCCCTTATTTTTTTTAAACTCAATACTTGTCTGGAATATTAATAAATTTGATTTCTGATTGATGAAATATTGATTAAACTATTTATAATTAATATTATTAATTGATTCTTAATTCAATTGGTATTATTATTGTTATAACAATTAATAAAACATAGATTCGGGTGCTAATTAAGCGTATATTATTTCTATGATGATGTGTGATGATATATAGAAAATCACATCAAATATTAACCCTTTAAATAATAAATTATAACCATCAAAATCAATATATAGATTTAATTTATATTTTAAAAATAAATTATTTTTTATAAACAAAATATTATAATAAAAATGATTATAATTATTTTATTTACAATAGATTATGAAAATAAAACAAAATTCATGACTGCAACTAAAAATACTTCCGCAATTTGAATCCTGGACAAACTTTTGTCCCTCTATCATTATGAAAAGATCTTATAGGTTTAGCTTTTGATGTAGAGTAATTAAGCCTTCGCTGCTCAAAATGCCTCTCATAAATGTTTACGGCTAAAAGAGTCATCCGTTCGGTCTTGCAAGTTATGTTCTTTAATTTGAATTGATTTAATCTTATACTATTTAAATTACTATTAAATTATGGTACAAAATTATATAATAATATATTAATAAAAATTAATAGAAAAGAAAATAATATTTTGATTCAAATGGTAAAGTTAAAGTATTAAAATTTTAGGTATTTTTTGATAAACTGAAAAATTACATGCTAAATAAAATAAATATTAAAAAATTAAGTACTGAATTTAAGTTATAAATTATGTTTGATACATTACTTAATTAATTAAGTAATATAATTAGATTGTTTGAATATACATTTTTAATTATAAAAAGATATATTCTACATTTCATATTTAATTTTTAAACATTTTACTTTATTATAAATAAAAGTCAAATTTTAAATGTAAAGTTTTTTATAGGATAATATGATATTAAAATAAATAAAATAAAATCGAAGTAATTGAAAATATATTTCCTTAAATGATAAATAATTCGTATCGGCCTATCATATTCTACACTTTATTATAGAAAAAATTCTATCGAATTATTTTCAGCTTCGATTATTAAACATGTGTAAAAAAAATAATGACTTAAATGAAAATTTTATCTCTAAATTATAGAAATTTTTTTTCATTTAGGTTCCTATTTTTTTATAAAAAATATACCTAAACTGAGAATACTTTTAATTCAACTATTTTTCTTTGTTAAAAATATTTCAACCACCAATTTAATTATTACACGAGGCAAAATTTTAATTAAAATCAAATTTCTTTTTTTTTTCTTCCTTCTCCTCTCCCCGTTATTCTTTTAACTGAATTCTGGTTACTCAAGGGTTGAGGCTGGGAGCAAGACTAGGATGAATTATGAGTATGAAGCTGCTGCAAAGGCTTGCTTGCCAATAATAAGTGGAATAATAGCTGAGATCAAGAACAATACTTATCCACAAGGTTGCTTTTTAAATATGGACCTCCCCAAAGACGTTGCCAATCATAAGGTATGTTTCTTACTTGTAGCTTATAATTTTTTATTTTATCATTCTTCAAATTATGATACATTCATTCATTATATAAGTGAAAATTTATGTAAAAAATTTAATAAAAATTGATATAGCTATTATATATGATTTTCATTGAAATGATAAATAATAAATTTAATAAAATTTAATATAACAAATAAATAAGTGAGTTTATTAAAGAGACTCACTTGGTGAGCAACACCAATTTAATCAAAATATTAAATATAAACCTTATTCGAGAATGCTCCAGGGTTGAAAAAGCACTTTTCCACCCTAAAAACAATGCCAAATACTTGACTTTGGGATTGGAAGAGTGGTGGAATAGTGCTTTTCTATCCAAACATAAAAGCTAGAGTTTAGGTGTTTTTTATTTTTTACTTTTGTATTTTGAAATGTAAATTATCAAAAAAATCTTATTTATATTAATTATTTAAAATGTATTTAAAATTTTGGATTAATTTATTTTTTTATTTTTTATATTAAATTATTTAAATATTTTATTTATTATTATAATCAAAATGTTAAAATATTTCATGTTAACTAAATTTACAAATAATTTATTGATCATTAAAAAATATTTAAATATATATTATGTAGAATTTTATTAAATTATTTAAATATTATCTATATTAATTTATTTTTAATTTTCAACGTCATGTGTAAAATGAATATTTTAACTTTTCACCGTAATTTTTTACAACAATGCCAAACACTTTAACTTAACAAACCATACTTTTTTCATAACACTTTAAAGACACTTGTTTCAAATCAAATATTTTAAAAGCATTTCTTAACCCGAACAGTAATGTCAAATTAACCCATAGTAAATATAATGATCTCTTCGGCTCTTCCTTTACTAGAGAATTTTAAAGAAAATTTGTTATCTTGTAAGTTATTTTGAGTTTTTTTCGTTTATCAAATATATGATAAAAACATTTAAAAATTGAGCACACACATTAGACCTGGTTAATGGCTAGGCCATGGACAAAAGTTTCACAAATTTGAAAGGAAATCAGTATTTGATAATAAAAAGCCTTTTTATTTAAATTTAATTATAAAATCTAAAAATATTACTATAAAAGAATCTTTTTTAAGATTTTAGTAAATAAGTCACTTGCCTAAGCAAGCAAGAGGATAAAAAAATGGGTTGTCATTTCATCAATTAATGGCTCTGATATTGATGTCATGTCCACATCTTTTTAAAAGCCATCTTCCAAGCCCGGTTAAAAAATATTGAAATTTATGAAAAATAATATTTTTAATTTTTTTCTTTTAGAAGAAAATAACAATTGGTGATTTATAAACATAATTTTTTTTGAGTGAAACTAGTTAAACATAAATGATATGGCTGTTTCTTTTGAGGGATGACAATGATATTGCTTCCTTTACCAGCTTATATACATTGATTTTTAAAGATTTCAAGCTTTTCTTACTTTATTTTATATTTGACTCATGATGTAATTTTACAGTTTTTTTTTTTTAACCCCTAAAAGGGATACAAAGTGACAAAACAGGGGAAAAGTATGATGAAGATAAGATGGAAGCAAATTACAAGTAATGGACAACCCTCTGAAATTGAACACCATCTTTTATTCCGTAGACAAGTAAGCTCTTTAATTTCCCATTTTCTTTTTAAACATTCGAGTTAATTACGCCACGAGTTAATCTTGATTTTGAAGTTTGATGTTGGTGCAATTAACTCATTTTAATTTAATATAATCATTAATGTCTTACCACTGGCCAGCTCATATCAATTGGGGCTTAGCATAAAACTTTTCATAGACAAGTTTAGTTTTTTTTATTCTCCAACAATTCAATCATGCTCTTTACATTTTTTAAAAAATAAAGAAAAATGCATGAGTTGATAATATTTGAATTTACTATTTAAATTATATTTTTGGATGAATATTTGAATTTAAATCTATTATTCACTTTATACAAATTTTATTTAAAAATTTAAATTTCTAAATTAAACATTTACTTTGAATTTTGACATCCCCTTAGTTAAAAATGGACTCTTTTCCTCTTTTTTTGTTTTTTTCTTATATAGTTGAGTGGATTCCAAGTGGACATAGACGACACAGATCACAAAAGTCTTCAAGAAGGATATGTAAGATATATAAATATACATTCAATTATTTGAGTTATAATTGTATGTCACATCAATTATCGTACATAATTATTAAACTAAATTTTAAAACAGTAATGATTAGATGATTTTGGTTGAATTATAATTCAGATAAGCATCACTCTTATGGGGATTCTCACTCATCCAGACAAGGATTGCAAGGCATACTTTGAAGATTGGCTCCCAAACCTGATTCAACAACACCAATCTCATAATCCTTTGCTGGATTAATGTTGTGGAAAGGAAATGCTGATATGGATTATTAAGGATCCACCCATCAATAATATTTGCTTTAAACTTCTTAATGTTTCGTATTTTTAAATTAGTATAATTCAGCATCAATAAACCATTAGCAAACTTTACTAAAATTTTATTTTGTGATATTAATAAGGCGGTGTGCTTATCAGATTGAATAAAGGATGTAACACTCCAAACATGGCCTGGAAGATTAAGCCGAACTTGGACGAGTTACACCAATGCATTGAAAACTGATTTCTTTTCAAGATTTTAATTTTGAAAATCAAAAATTCGTTTTTGTCGATTTAGGTGATCTTGTAGTTTCGTGTTAGAAATTGACTGATACGGACGAGATTACCAAAAGGAAAGCAAGGCAAATCTAAGACAATTTACAAACCCAAAAGATCAATTCGCAGTTATTTCAGTGTAAAACAATTAGAGCTCTAGTATGCTGTCCGATCCTAAATCAGATGTTTTCTCGAATAGATGAAGGTAAGACAAAGGGTGAGTTACCAAGCATCGCGTACAACCAGGCCCAAATACAAATAACCAGAGCATACTATATAACTGGTAGTAACGCAAATAACTTAAGAGCAGTTGTATAACTAGTACAAACAACTCTAGAGTATCACAGAGATTTAATCAAAGGTAGTACAATAGAACAAAGCAAAACAAAATAGAGCAGAACAAAACTGAATGGTACAGAGCAGAGCAGAACTAAACTAAACAGAACAAAACGGAGCAGAGCAGAACAGAACATGTATGTTATGCAGGTGCAATATTTTTCAAATAGATCAGAATGCAGATTTATCAGAAACAGTATTCCCATACTCAATTACACACAAAAATAGAGTTCTCCCCCGAATTCATCCATCCAAAACACACCAAGAAAGTCATCCGGGGTTGATACCACTAAATGTAACACCCAAAACCCGACCTAGAAGTTTAAGCCGAACTTGGACGAGTTAGACCAATGCATTGAAAACTGATTTCTTTTAGGGATTTTAATATTGAAAACTAGAAATTCATTTTTGTCGATTTAAGTGATTTTGTAGTTTCGTTAGAAGTTGACTGATATGGACGAGATTATCGAAAGAAAAGCAAGGCAAATTGATAAACCGTAAAAGTAACATATTTTAATCCCACATTTAGCATACTTTTGGATGATTTATCCCTTGATTTATGTAAAAAGGTACTCTTAATCTTTTCTTTTCATATTTTATACTCAGGAAAGCACCGGGGGATGGAAAGAACGAGAAACAGGCTTAAAACGGACCAAATCGATCCAAAGTGAAAATCGACACGGCCTCGACTTGAGCCAACACGGTCGTGTCTCCCTGATAGACTAGAACACGGCCTGAT
Organism: Gossypium sturtianum; assembly: GCA_025698515.1. Classification (NCBI taxonomy): domain Eukaryota; kingdom Viridiplantae; phylum Streptophyta; class Magnoliopsida; order Malvales; family Malvaceae; genus Gossypium; species Gossypium sturtianum. The sequence continues at coordinate 73,393,247 of CM046951.1, read as the reverse complement.
CATGATTTACACGGGTGTGTCACCTCATTAAAAGTCCGAACACGGCCTAAAGACGATTCACACGGGCGTGTGCCATGGCCATGTCCCTGCCGCAGAAAAGAGCAATTTCACTCGGAAAAGGACACTTAGGGGCAAAGAAACCTATTTCAAAAGCCTATATAAACACCTTAAGTATAACCTAGAAGGGGGCGGTGAGCTAGGCCAAGGAGCCGAGCCGAAAAGGTCAGATTTGTGGGAAACACGCGAAGATAGCCAGTTGATCCATCTCAAGAAGTCAGAATTCTACTCAAGACGGCAGATCTCTCCTTCAATTCCTTCAGGGGGTTTTAGGGATTTCTTATGTTTTGTTTTATCTTTTCTTCCGAGATGTTTTCTTTTATTGTTATGAACTAAACCCTCAGATACCTGAGGGGGATGAAACTTAGATGAATCTTGTTATCGTTTGCTGAACTATACGATAAATATTTGACTTGTTCTTAATTATGTGTTCTTAATTCTTGTGTTGATATTTCCGGGATATTGATTCAAGTTTGATGTGCTTAGGTGGAGGAGTAAAAGTCCCTGCTTAAGAGTAGATCTAGAATAATTAAGTGGAGTTTATTGCGCGCCTAGAGATAGGGTGACGAGATTTTACCGGATTAGGGTGAAACCTAATATGGGAGTCCATAGATCGAGTTAATGCAATTCTAGGGGTTTTAATTAGAAAGAGATTTCAATTAATCAACCTAGGGTTAGACGTTATTCGCTTCGAGAGAGGGTTTAATATACATTAGGGAGTCTTACAGATCAAGTCAAGTGAATAAATCGTCTGGTTCAGAGTTAGATAACAAGTGAAGTCTAGGTGGATTCTTCCTAAGGGTATCGTCTTAATCAACTGAGTTTTTCCAACGGTATTTCCCCAATTCATTCTTTTTGTCTTTGCGTCTTTAGCTTAGTAGTTAGTTAAATTTAGATTAAAAAACAACTTCACTTATTTTAGGCTAGATAATAAAAAGAAAGTTAGTATTAGTACTTTTGGTTCCTTTGGGTTCGACAATCCGGTCTTGCCTAAGCTATACTACTGTTCGATAGGTGCGCTTGCCTCAAATCGTTGTCATAGTTAGTTTCCAGGTTCGATCATTCTTTTTATAAATTTTAAGACTTTGACATCGCGAAAACAACGATCACAAATCCAAGACAATTTACAAACCCAAAAGATCAATTTGCAGTTATTTCAATGTAAAGCAATCTGAGCTCCCGTACGATGTCTGATCCTAAATCAGATGTTTTCCTGAACAGATGAAGCTAAGAAAAAAGGTGAGTTACCAAGCACCGCGTACAACCAGGCTCAAATACAAATAAACAGATCATACTATATAACTCGTAGGAACGCAAATAACTTAAGAGCAGTTGTATAACCTGTACAGACACTCTAGAGTATCACAAAGATTTAATCAAAGGTAGTACAACAGAACAAAGCAAAACAGAAGAGAGCAGAACATAACCAAATGATACAGAGCAGAGCAGAACTGAATAGAACAAAATGGAGCAGAGAAGAGCATAACAAGTATGTTTAAGCAGATGGAGTATTTTTCAAACAGATTAGAGAGCATAACACGTATGTTTATGTAGATGGAGTATTTTTCAAACAGATTAGAATGCAGATTTATCAGAAACAATCTTCCCAAACTCTGTTACACACAAAAATAGAGTTCTCCCAAGAACTCATCCATCCAAAACACACCACAAAAGTCATCTTGGGTTGATACCATTAAATGTAATACCACAAAGTCGACCTGGATGTTTAAGCCGAACTTGGACGAGTTACACCAATGCATTGAAAACTGATTTCTTTTCGGGATTTTAATTTTGAAAACCAGAAATTTGTTTTTGTCAATTTCGGTAATTTTATTAGTTTCGTGTTAGAAATTTACTGATACGGACGAGATTATCAAAAGGAAAGCAAGGAAAATCTAAGACAATTTACAAACCCAAAAGATCAGTTTGCAGTTATTTCAGTGTAAAACAATCTGAGCTCTCGAATGCTGTCCGATCCTAAATCAGATGTTTTCCTTGATAGAAGAAAGTAAGATAAAGGGTGCGTTACCAAGCACCGCGTATAACCAAGCTCAAATACAAATAACCAGAGCATACTATATAAGTCGTAGTAACACAAATAACTTAAGAGCAATTGTATAACCAGTACAGACAACTCTAGAATATCACAGAGATTTAATCAAAGGTAGTACAACAGAACAAAGCAAAACAGAATAGAGTAGAACAAAACCGAATGGTACAGAGCAGAGCAGAACTGAACAGAACAGAACAAAAATGAGCAGAGCATAACAGAACATGTATGTTTATGCAGGTGTAGTATTTTTCAAACAGATCAGAATGTAGATTTATCAGAAACAGTCTTCCCAAACTCCGTTACACACAAAAATAGAGTTCTCCCTTGAACTCATCCATCCAAAACATACCAAGAAAGTCATCCAGGGTTGATACCACTAAACGTAACACCCAAAACTCGACCTGGAAGTTTAAGCCGAACTTGAACGAGTTACACCAGTGTATTGAAAACTGATTTCTTTTCGGGATTTTAATTTTGAAAACTAGAAATTCGTTTTTTTCAATTTAGGTGATTTTTTAGTTTCGTGTTAGAAATTGACTGATACGGACGATATTATCAAAAGGAAAGCAAGGCAAAGCCAAGACAATTTACAAACCTAAAAGATCAATTCGCAATTATTTTAGTGTAAAACAATCCGAGCTCCCGTACGTCGTCCGATCCTAAATTAAATGTTTTCCCGAACAGATGAAGGTAAGACAATGGGTGAGTTACCAAGCACCTCGTACAACCAAGATCAAATACAAATAAGCAGAGCATAATATATAACTCGTAGTAACGCAAATAACTTAAGAGTAGTTGTATAACCAGTACAGACAACTCTAAAGTATCAAAGAGATTTAATCAAAGGTAGTACAACAGAACAAAGAAAAATAGAATAGAGCAGAACAAAACCGAATGGTACAGAGCAGAGCAGAACTGAACAGAACAGAACAAAAAGGAGCAGAGCAGAACATAACATGTATGTTTATGCAGGTGCAGTATTTTTCAAACAGATCAGAATGCAGATTTATCAAAAATAGTCTTCCCAAACTCCGTTATACACAAAAATAGAGTTCTCCCCCGAACTCATCCATCCAAACACACCAAGAAAGTCATCCCACGTTGATACCACTAAATGTAACACCCCAAATCCAACATGGAAGTTTAAGCCGAACTTGGACGAGTTACACCAATGCATTGAAAACTGATTTCTTTTAGGGATTTTAATCTTGAAAACTAGAAATTTTTTTTTGTCAATTTAGGTGATTTTGTAGTTTCGTGTTAGAAATTGACTGATACCGACGAGATTATCAAAATAAAAGCAAGGCAAATCCAAGACAATTTACAAACCCAAAAGATCAATTCGCAGTTATTTCAGTGTAAAACAATCCGAGCTCCAGTATGCCATCCGATCCTAAATTAGATGTTTTCCCAAACAGTTGAAGGTAATACAAGGGGTGAGTTACCAAGCACCGCGTACAACCAGGCTCAAATAAAAATAAACAGAGTGTAACAGCCCGGTTTAGACCCTAGTCGGAACAGTAGTTTCAAGACCACAAATCCGAGGTCAGAAAAATATTTTAATATTATTGTTGATGTTTACAGTATGTGATTAAGCATGTGTGAAATTTCTGTGTGAAAATTTTATCGATTGTGTGATTAATTTGCAAAAAAGACTTAATCGCATAAAATGCAAAAGCTGTGTGCTGATTGTTAAAGTACTTATTTGGCATGGCTTAATAAATGAAAGGTCCTTATGTTGTTATTAAACCATTGAATGCTTTAAATGACAAGAATAGACATAGTTAGTGGAAATTTAAATGAATTAATAAAAAGGGCAAAATGGTAAAATGATTATTAATGTTAATATAATAAAAACAAACACATTAAAATGGCCATTATCATCCTTTCTCCACCGAAACTAGAAAAGAAAAGAAGGTTTGAAGCTTATTGATATTCGACCATTGTTGTCTTTGATTAAGGTATGTTTCAAGCTCGGTTTTTGACGATTTCTACGTTTTTGTGATCGTTGCTTAGTGTTCTAGCTAGCCCATGCTTCAATTTTAGAATTTGATGATGATTTTGAGATATGCCATTGATGAATGTTTGAGCTTTGTGTTGATAGTTGGTGAAATATGAAAGATATGTGAAAGATTAACATGTTTTGTCTTTGAATTTTTGGTGAAATTGAGTAATTTGGGCTAAATTGTGAAAATAAGAAATTGAAGGACTAAAATGTGAAATAAATGAAATATGTGGGCTTGTATGAGTACAAGGAAAATTCGGCTCGGCATGTGTGAGATGAAATTATGTGAAATTGATGATTTTATGAAATAGGGACTTAAGTGTCGAAATGTGAAAATGTGAGGGCTGTTTTGTAAAATGCCCTAAATATGTGTATTTGGATTAAATTGAATGATTTGGTGAATGAATGAGCTAAATTTGAATATGTATAGACCAAGAAAGGAGAGATTCGAATCGAGGTCGAGGCAAAGATAAAGTGCTCGATTGAACGACTAGTCTCGGTATTTTTACGTCTGAGGTAAGTTTGGATATAATACGTGTTATTCAGTTTATGTTTAAGTTCTATGGAATGAATAATTATGTGATTGTTGGATTAGAAATGTTTTATATGAAGTTGAGAAATGTGGCACTAAGTGTGCGTAATTGGAATTGAGATAGAGATGATTAACACTGTGTGTGCGAAATAATAGAAGCTTTGGCTTTATTGATTAGCACTGTGTGTACGATACCGAGATAAATCTGGTTTAATGTAAAGGCACTAAGTGTGCGATGACATTTATGCTTCGTGTAACACCCTGAAATTGGGCCTAGTAGAATTGGGCCTATTGGGCCTTGGGCATGGGAGCGTTTAAAATTTTTGAGAATAAGAGAATGACACTAATGCAAGTTGGACCTATTAGGTGAGTGATTTTGGAAGGTTAGGGGGCTTCCATGAAGTCTTGGGTTCAAACCTGGGCTTTAGGAAAAAAATTGGTTTAGGTGAATAAAACTCTGGATGTAAGTGAGTAGGCTTTAGGAATATTGTTGGGGAAATAATGACGCAAGGAAGCATGTGGCCTACTGGTTGTGGCGTCATTAAGGTTGTAAGGGAGCCTGGGTTCAAGTCTTGGCCCTTGCAGAATTTTTAAATTTTGCTCTTAAAAGAATCTGGGCACTGGCACTTAGGCTTTATTAATAATAACGCTGGGTTAATGACACAAGAGGAGCTTGTGGCCTAGTGGCAAGTGGCGTGTAGAGTAACAGAAAGGTCTGAGGTTCAAGTCCTTGGATAAGCAAGGGAGTGTTTATTTTACAGTTTGGACAGCCAAAGTTTGTGTTGCAGTGAAAACCTGATGGATGAGAGGTTTGAATTGGTCATAGAGGGATTTTAGGAGCAGATCGTGGAGAGGATCAAGGATTTTCAAAGGTGGGTGTATTGTAGCCGAATTAGGAGACTTGTTTGTGCAAATTCGGCTAGGGGGTTTCCTGAAGGCTTTTCTCTACTGTAGGTCAGTTTTGGCATTTTTTATGGGTGTTTGAGGTGTGCCGAACTTTCAATATACCATTTGTGCATTTTTTTCACCCTGCTATTAGCCATTCATACACTTCTTTTGTTCGGTTTAGCACTTCTTCTACAAGCACTTGGTTGGCCGAATCTCTGCTTCTCTTCCCCTTTCTCTTCATTCATTGTTTTTCTTCTTTTCCCTTTTTCCCCTAAGCCGAATATCATCACTTCTCTTTTTGTTTCGGTTTCCTTTTAGCTTATGAAACGAACCTTTCCTCTTAATTAGTTACGTGGTGTGTGAAATTCTCTAATCTCTTTCCTCATTTGTTGCTATCCTCGCAAGTATTCACGATATCGATGGCGATTATATTCTTCCCTTTTTGGTTTAAAACTGTTCTCTCCTATCCCCCTTCTCTCTAAAAATCAAATATGTCTTCCTTTCATGCTCTTTGATGGCCGAATGGTGATCCCTTCCTCTTGGTGTAGTGATCGTTGGATTAGCTTTTCCCGAAAAGTGGAGAAGCGCAGAGGTTTTTCAGTCATCAAACTCTGTCTCTCGTTAAGGGTAAGATCAATACCCTACTCTTAGATTAGGCCAAAATTCCCGGCAATTGGTAAGTAGCAATTGTGGATTAAGGCCACACATTGGATCACTGTTTTGATTAATAAGAACTGATTTGCCATAGATATTCGGTGTAGACGTATGATCAATCCTGATCTGTGGCCTTAAGAGATTAAAGTCTGTCGTCAAGCAAGGTTGGCGCTCGAAGGCAGTGCGCGAGTGTTCACAAGCAGGTGTGTAACAGTACCCTGTATTCGATAGTCGGTGATAAGACCGATAGAGTGTGTGTACACACACACCACTCCTTCTGATCGTAGTTCGACAAAATGTCGAAAAGCCGAAATACCGGCGAATAATGCCACACGAGCATACGATCGCACGTGTGGTGGATTGAGCCCACGAATTTGGGGCATAAGATGGTTGAGGCCACCATGAGCGTTCTCATGGGCTTAGGTCGGTTTGGGCCGCGTTGGGGCCGAAATGGGCCGTGTGGGCCCTACACGGATTAAATTGTATGTTATATGGTTTCTATTGGTTTGGACTATGCTGTTCCTATAGCCGAGGCTATCTCTAGGCTAATTGGGCCACACGAGCGTGTGGACCTACTTGGGCCGAGTAATGGGCCTTAGGCCCATTTACCCCGTTGTGACTGTTTAGGTTATTTAAGTCGCTCGAGGTGACTGTGGACCTTCTGTTGGGTCCCTGGGACCCCGATTCGTAAAATCACCGAAATACCCTCGATTTGCAAAATTACCGAAATATCCTCGATTTGTAAAATTACCAAAATACCCTCAATTTGCAAAATTACTGAAATACCTTCAGTTTTCAAAATTACTGAAATACCTTCGGTTTGTAAAATTATTGATGTAACATCTCGATTTAGGGCCTAGTCGAAATAGTGGTGCGAGACCACAAATTCGAGGTTTATGAATGAGTTTTTGAGGTTTATGCTATGTATGCATGCTAGTGTGAAAGTTTTATGAAGCAATTTTGTGAAATTGCAGTTAAATTGTCCAAAAGGACTAAATTGAAAAAGTTGCAAAATGTGAGATTCTAGAAGCTATTTGTGTGAAATAGCTTTAGAATATTAATTAGAGGTCCTTAAATAGTAATTTTCCCAATTTCTAATTTTTGGACAAAATTGGGCATGGATGAGTTAAAATAGAAAGTTTATCAAAAGGGACATTTTGGTCATTTAACAATTAAGTGATTAAAATAGGAGAAAAGATGACAAAATTCATTCATCTTCTTCTCCAAGGCTGCCGAAAATTTGAGAGAGCCATTGTTAGGGTTCTTCAAAAATTCCAAGCTTGCTAGTAAGTGCATCTAGCCTCGTTTTTTATATTCTTTGTATTTTTGAAGTCCTTGTTGCATGAGTAAGCTATTTTTAGCTATTTGATGAGCTATGATGGATGTTCAAAAATGTGGCCATATATGACATGCATGTTTTTTGATGTTTTATGGAAGATTCTGAAAGCTTGATGTAGTATAAACATCTTTTGCTAAATGAGTTTCCATAGAAAATGCATGTATAGGGGCTAGACAAGTTAGTAAATTTTGTTGTATATGGCTATGATGTGTTGGCCTTTAGATGGATAATCTATTTTGTATTATGCCATAGTGGTTGGCACTTTATTATATGAAAAGATGTAGTTATCTAAGTGAGATTGTAAGATTTTGAGTTGATTATGGATGTGTTGAATGAGTGCATGATTGTGTATGCTAGGAGGGTGAAAAGAACTTGGCAAATAGCTTTGTTCTTGTTCATGTGGGTAGACACACGAGCGTGTGTCTAGCCCATGTGTGACACACGGTCAGCCCATGGGCATGTGACTTGGTCGTGTGTCCCCTGCATGTTAGTATTTTAAGTCAGAATAGACCACGGACTAGTCACACGGGCGTGTTCCTAGAACGTGTGTGTTAATCAGTGTTGGCCATAGGCTAGCGACACGGGCGTGTGTCTAAACTCTAGGCCGTGTTAAGGTAGTCAGTGTGCACCACGGGTGGAGGGCACGGGCGTGTTCCCTAACCGTGGGGCATTGGCAGAATGCTTAAGTTTTCATGCACGGGTAGTGACCATGGGCGTGTGTGACATCCACGGGCATGCCAAATGTTACACGGGCGTGTGAGCCCTGTATAGATGAAAAAAGTTTAAGATCGTAAGAGTTTTCGATATGGTCTCGAGAGCCCTCGTGTGTTTGAGAGAGGCCTCGTAAGTCGGGATTGAGGTTGTTGTGATGGCCAAAGAGAGTGGTCATGTTGTGCCTAAGTGGCGATCTTGAGGATTTTAATACGGAAACGCCTCGTGCTCAGTTTCGACGTTGAATACGGGTAAGGGGTGTTGCATTTAGTGGTATTAGAGCTATGGTTTAGTCGGTTTTAGGACTACCGTAGCGGGTGTAAGAGTCTAGCTATACATGCCATAAGTGTACAATGATAGTGTGGTGGCTTCTGATGATTTTAAATCTTGTTTTATATAGAATATGGATTCCGATCCATTGACTGCTGATGAAGCAGCTAGTAATGCGTCGGCTCCTGCGCAAGGAACCGTGCCTGTTTAAAGTGGACCCGAGGCTAGGGGTCAAGGGGAAGGGGCACGGGAAGCCTTTCTCCAGATGATGAGCAATTGGTACTTAGATTATGTTCGAGCAAACCCTAATGCTTAATCTCCTCCACCTCCTCCTATACCTCAGCTAATTCCTGTGGTTCCTCAAGGTATTGATGTAGTGAGGATATCAAAACCCCCGGTAGACAAGATTAGAAAACACGGGGCTGAGGAGTTTAGAGCTAAGGTTGATGATGACCCTGAGAGGGTAGAGTTCTAGTTAGAGAACTCGATGAGAGTGTTTGAGGAACTCTCTTGTACTCTAGAAGAGAGCTTGAAGTGTGTCGTATCCTTACTGAGGGACTCGGCATACCATTGGTGGAAGACGTTGGCGTCGGTGAGTCAGAGAGAGCGGGTGCGTGAGACTTCTTTCTCGGAAGAGTTCGGAAGAAGTATATAAGCCAACGATTTACTGATCGAAAAAGGAAGGAATTCATTGAGTTGAAGCAAGGAAGAATGTTAGTAGCGAAATATGAGCGTGAGTTTGTTAGGCTTAGCAAATATGCTCAAGAATGTGTGTCGACAGAGACCATATTGTGTAAGAGGTCCGAAGACGGACTGAATGAGGACATCAAACTCCTTGTGGGTATTTTGGAGTTGAAAAATTTGTGGTGTTGGTCGAAAGGGCAAGTAAGGCCGAATAGTTGAGTACAAAAAAGAAAAGGGCTGTGAGTGAAGCCCGAGATGCTAGAAAGAGGCCGATAGGCAAGTCGTATCAAGCCCAGTCGAAAAGGTCCAAGGAAGTGAGTCCTAGGACGACAGCACCAGTGGGTTATTCGCATCGAGACTTGGGCAATATTCGTTCGGGTTCGAGAGTCCAAGCTACTTTGATGGAAAGTGTGGGCAATCCAAAGAACAAATCGGAGTGTCCAAGTTGTGGTAGATATCACAGGAGAGTGTTGGAGTAATGATTGAAAGCTGTTATAAATGTGGTTCCCCGACCATTTTATCGAAAGCGCCTGAGAGGATGATAAGGAAGAGAAGCTAGAGATGAGATCCAATGATGTGTCTGCAAGGGTAGACCACCAAGGAACCGAGAGGCGGGAATAGTGGTAGAGGTGCATCTAGAGACTGCTTTGTGAGACCGGAGGGTCGGGCACTGTGAGGGCGTATACCATTCACGCTTGCGAAGAGGCATCCTCACGATGTAATAACGGGTACTTTTTCTCTCTTTGACACACTTGTTATTGCTTTAATAGATCCGAGGTCTACTCATTCTTATATTTGCATGAGATTGGCATCTAGTTTGAGTATGACTGTTGAGTCTACGGACTTTGTGGTTAAGGTGTCAAACCCATTAGGTAAGCATGTGTTAGTGGACAAGGTGTGTAAGAATTGTCCTTTGATGATTGAGAGTCATTGCTTTCCGGCAAACCTAATGTTGTTGCCGTTTGATGAGTTTGATTTAATCCTAGGCATGGATTGGTTGACTACCCATAGTGTCTTAGTGAACTGTGGTAGTAAGTTTATTGAATTGATATGTGAGAGTGGAGATGTGGTTCGGGTTGAATCAGGTGGATCGGATAGTCTACCAGTGATGATTTCTTCCTTAGTGGCTGATAAATGTTTGAGAAAAAGGGGTGTGAGTCCTATCTTGCTTTTGTGTTGAATACTCAAGAGGTTGGAGTAAAGTTTGAAAGCAGTGCGGTGGTATGTGAGTATCCGGATGTATTCGGAAGAGTTACCCAGTTACCTCCAGTGAGAGAGATTGAGTTTGGGATTGAGTTAGTTTGGGAGCGGCACCTATTTGATTACTCGTATAGGATGACACCTTTAGAGTTGAAAGAACTGAAGGTTCGATTGCCAAGAGTTAATGAGATAAGGGTTTTGCAAGATCGAGTGCGCTCACCCGTGGGGTGCTCGGTATTGTTTGTGAAGAAGAAAGATGGGTCTATGAGGTTGTGTATAGACTATAGGACGACTTAACAAAGTGACGGTTAAGAATAAGTATCATTTACCAAGGATTGATGATCTTTTGATCAAGCTGAAAGGAGCTATAGTGTTCTCCAAGATAGACACAGGGGTTTGGTTATTATCGGTTGAGAGTGAAAGAAGCGGGGATGTGTTGAATCTTGCATTTCGGACAAGGTATGGCCATTATGAGTTTTTGGTTATGCCGTTTGGTTTGACGAATGCACCGACGATTTTTATGGATCTGATGAACCGTATTTTCAGACCATATGTGGACAAGTTTGTACTTTTCTTTATTGACGACATATTGATCTATTCTCGGGATAAGAACGATCATGAAGAACATTTGAGAATTGTCTTGCAAACTTTAAGAGATGAGCAGTTGTACGCTAAGTTTAGTAAGAGTGAGTTTTGGCTCCGAGAGGTCGGATTCCTAGGACACATTGTATCAGGTGATGGTGTTAGAGTTGACCCGAGTAAGATATTAGCTGTTGTGAATTGGAAACTGCAGAGGAACGTGTCGAAAATCAAAAGTTTCTTGGGATTAGCAGGATATTATAGATGTTTCATAAAAGGGTTCTCTGTGATTGCTACCCCAATGATGAAACTATTGCACAAAGATGTCAAGTTTGAATGGACTGAGACATGTCAACAGAGTTTTGAGAGACTGAAAACAATTTTGACTGAGGCACCGGTTTTGGTTCAACCAGAATCGGGGAAAGAGTTCGTGGTTTATAGTGACGCGTCATTTAATGGTCTCGGTTGCGTGTTGATGCAAGAGGGTAAGGTAGTCGCTACGCCTCGAGAGGCAGTTGAAACCGCACGAGAAGAATTATCCGACTCATGATTTGGAGTTGTTTGCAATTGTTTTTAGCGTTAAAGATTTGGCGACATTACTTATATGGTGAGAAGTGCCGAATCTTTACGGATCACAAAAGTTTGAGACATTTGATGGATCGAGAAGGATCTGAATTTGCGGCGAGAGGCGGTGGCTTGAGTTGTTGAAAGACTATGAGTTAGTCATTGATTACCACGGGAAAAGCGAATGTAGTTGCGGATGCCCTGAGTAGGAAATCCTTGTATGCTCTAAGAGTTATGAGGACGAGTTTGGCATTGTCGATGATGGTGCTATTCGGGCGAGTTGAGAGCTAAGCCACTATTTGTTCAACAGATATGTGAGGCTCGAGAGAAATAGCAGTGAGATGTCGGCTAAGAGAGATAAGTGTGAATCGAGAAAGTGATTCCGATTTTTGAGTGGGCTCGAATGGTTGTTTCTTGTACCGTGGCAGAATTTGTGTACCTAGAGATGAGGAGTTAATCCAAGAAAGGTTTTGCATGAGGCCCACGGTGGATGTTTGTCGGTACATCCAGGCGATGCGAAAATGTATAATGACTTGAAGAAGTCTTATTGGTGGCGGGTATGAAAAGAGATATTTGAGTTTGTGACAAAGTGTCCGATTTGTCAACAAGTGAAAAATTGAGCATCAAGTGCCTTGGGATTGCTTCACCGCTTTTTGTACCCGAATGGAAGTGGGATCGGGTTACCATGGATTTTGTGTGGGGTTACCAATGACTCAGAAAAAGAGAGATCTTTGTGTGGGTTGTTGTGGATAGACTAACGAAGTCGGCTCACTTTATTCGATGACGTGTTGATTATTCACTTGATAAGTTAGCTGAGTTTTATGTTGCGAGAGATAGTGAGGTTACATGGTGTACTGTGTCTATAATATCGGATAGGGATCCGAGGTTCACTTCGAGGTTTTGGAAGAGGTTGCAAGATTCTTTGGGAACAAAGTTGAATTTCAGTACTGCGTTCCATCCGTAAACCGATGGTCAGTCTGAAAGAGTGATTCAAGTTCTCGAAGATATACTTGATCTTTGTGTGTTAGAATTCAAGGGTAGTTGGGAGAGATATCTACCTTTAGTCGAATTTGCTTACAACAACGATTTATCAGTCAAGTATACGGATGGCTCCGTATGAGGCCTTGTATGGTCGTAAGTGTCAGACTCCTTTATATTGGACCGAGCTTAGTGAGAAGCGGATCCATGGGGTCGATCTAGTAAAAGAGACCAAGGAGAAAGTGAAAATAATCCGTAATAGTCCGAAAGTTGCTTGGACCGAGCGAGTAAGTCGACGCGGATCCGAAAAGAAAAGAAATTGAGTTTAAAGTGGGCAACAAAGTGTTTTTGAAAGTGTCCCCATGGAAGAAGATTATGAGATTTGGGACGAAAAGGAAAATTGAGTCCAAGATTCATAGAGCCGTATGAAATTACTGAGATAGAGTTGGGCGAGAGCATACCAGGTTGGCTTTGCCGTAGAGAGTGGAAAAGATTCATAATGTGTTCCATGTGTCGATGTTGCGGACAGTATCGCTCCGATCCTTCACATGTGATTCTTTCGATGGAAATTGAGATAAGACCGGATATGTCTTATGATGAAGAGCCGATTAAGATCTTGGCTCGAGAAGTGAAAACGATTAAGAAATAAGAGCATAGCACTAGTGAAAGTGTTATGGCAGAAACACGGTGTGGAAGAGGCTACGTGGGAAACGGAAGAAGCTATGAAAGAGCAACATCCAAACCTCTTTATTGGTAAGATTTTCGGGGGCGAAAATCTCTAAAAGGGGGAGAGTTGTAACATCCTGATTTAGGGCCTAGTTAGAATAGTGGTGCGAGACCACAAATCCGAGGTTTATGAATGAGTTTTTGAGGTTTATGCTATGTATGCATGCTAGTGTGAAAGTTTCATGAAGCAATTTTGTGAAATTGCAGTTAAATTGTCCAAAAGGACTAAATTGCAAAAGTTGCAAAATGTGAGATTCTAGAAGCTATTTGTGTGAAATAGCTTTAGAATATTAATTAGAGGTCCTTAAATAGCAATTTTCCCAATTTCTAATTTTTGGACAAAATTGGACATGGATGAGTTAAAATAGAAAGTTTATCAAAAAGGGCATTTTGGTCATTTAACAATTAAGTGATTAAAATAGGAGAAAAGATGACAAAATTCATTCATCTTCTTCTCCAAGGCTGCCGAAAATTTGAGAGAGCCATTGTTAGGGTTCTTAAAAAATTCAAAGCTTGCTAGTAAGTGCATCTAGCCTCGTTTTTTATATTCTTTGTATTTTTGAAGTCCTTGTTGCATGAGTAAGCTATTTTTAGCTATTTGATGAGCTATGATGGATGTTCAAAAATGTGGCCATGTATGACATGCATGTATTTTGATGTTTTATGGAAGATTCTGAAAGCTTGATGTAGTAGAAACATTTTTTGCTAAATGAGTTTCCATAGAAAATGCATGTATAGGGGCAGACAAGTTAGTGAATTTTGTTGTATATGGCTATGATGTGTTGGCCTTTAGATGGATAATCTATTTTATAGTATTATGCCATAGTGGTTGGCACTTTATTATATGAAAAGATGTAGTTATCTAAGTGAGATTGTAAGATTTTGAGTTGATTATGGATGTGTTGAATGAGTGCATGATTGTGTATGCTAGGATGGTGAAAAGAACTTGGCAAATAGCTTTGTTCTTGTCCATGTGGGTAGACATACGGGCGTGTGTTTAGCCCATGTGTGACACACGGTCAGCCCATGGGCGTGTGACTTGGCCGTGTGTCCCCTGCATGTTAGTATTTTAAGTCAGAATAGACCACGGACTAGTCACACGGGCGTATGCCTTGAACGTTTGTGTTAATCAGTGTTGGCCACGGGCTAGCCACACGGGCGTGTGTCTAGACTTTAGGCCGTGTTAAGGTAGTCAATGTGCACCACGGGTGGAGGGCACGGGCGTGTTCCCTAACCGTGGGGCATTGGCAGAATGCTTAAGTTTTCATGCACGGGTAGTGACCATGGGCGTGTGTGACATCCACGGGCATGCCAAATGTTACACGGGCGTGCGAGCCCTGTATAGATGGAAAAATTTTAAGATAGTAGGAGTTTTCGATATGGTCTCGAGAGCCCTCGTGTGTTTGAGAGAGGCCTCATAAGTCGAGATTGAGGTTGTTGTGATGGCCAAAGAGAGTGGTCATGTTGTACCTAAGTGGCGATCTTGAGGATTTTAATACGAAAACGCCTCGTGCCTGGTTCCGGCGTTGAATACGGGTAAGGGATGTTACAAATGAAATACCCTCAGTTTGTAAAATTACTAAAATACCCTCATTTTGCAAAATTATTGAAATACCCTCGGTTTGCAAAATAACTGAAATACCCTCGGTTTGTAAAATTACTAAAATACCCCTGTAGGGTAGAATTACTGAATTACCCCTAAAGGGTAGGATTACCGAAATACCCTTATAGGGTAAAATGACTATTTTGCCCTTGTGGGTAAATGACTGACTTAGACTATGAATTGGACTAATTTGACTGTGATCGTATGACTGTGTTTAACTGACTTGGCTGTGGGTGTATGACTGATATGCTTTTAATACATGTCTAAATGTTTGTTGCTGAGCATGGCCATTTTGCATACACGTGTAATGATTGAGCATGACATACACGACATATTGCATGGGGTTGGGACATTGATACGGAGGAAGTTCTGATAGGGTCGCTCGGGTCGGATGACGACTGTGGATCCAGTATTGATCTGTTAAGGTCGCACGGGTCGCCCGAGACGACTGTGGACCGACGGATGGCTTAAAGCCGCTTAATCTGATTATGGCTCTGTGCCAACCTTAATATGGCTGTGTGCCATCTTGATTATGGCTTTGTGCCAATCGTATTTACCCGTGGCTATGTGCCTAACATATATATCGATGACTCTGTGTCGATCATATTTACCCAAGGCTGTGTGCCGATTATAGTACCATCGCTGATGGCTATGTGCCAAACACAATACAATTACTAATGGCTTTGTGCCAATTATAATACCGCTATTGAAGGCTTAGAGCTACATATATATTCTAGCAGCTTCGCTGTGATTTCGATTAGTGCCGCAACCGGTGCTAACATTGGTGTGTTGGCTGGGTGGGTCGATTTTATCCCCACGTAAGTGTAAGGTTGGTACGGGTGGTGTGTTGGCTGCATCGGGGTGGGATGCATCCTCATACTATTGCATATCTGTTATGATATCTCATCATCATCTTGGGCTTAAGCCACTTGTTTACATTATTGGTTTGGGCTAGGCCTAATTGATTCTGTTATGGGTGTGACCCAAATGATATTATCTTGGGCTTTGACCCACGTATACTCTCGAATCGATCTGCATATTTATCGTTAAAGGGCTTTGGCCCTGCATCGGAGTTCTGTTTCTTTTGTACCGATCGTTATTACTCTAGTAGGGGGATTACACACTGAGTTTTCGTAAGCTCACCCCGTTTTTAACTGTACGGGTATTCCCCAGCCTTAGACGGATCGGTGCGGCAAGGGACTCGGAGAAGGCCACACACTGCTTATGATTTCCATTTTGATTATTTACATTCAAGTATTTTGATTCGGGTTGTAATAAGGCCTCTTAAGTTTTTGGATTTTAAATCCGGGTCCTTCTTTACTTTGGTTTATATTGATTAGAAGTAAGTCACGATTTTCCAAAATGATAACTGTTTTTCAACAACACTACGTTTCCGCAACATTTTCAGAATGGTTTCGCGACTTAAACTTTTTCGTAAATCGATTACTCTCAAAATTAGCTTCCGCAACTAAAAAGATATTTTGGGAATAAAATTAATAATCTTTTAATATACAAGGGTTTTTCAATGTAAACATGGTTTTCGAAAAACACTTCAATGTGACACGCCAGATTCGGGCCTAACTTCTAGGCCGGGTTTGGGGTGTTACACTTCGGGTATGAAATTGGCACTAAGTGTGCGATTGAATTGAAGGAATAATGAGGATCGATTGAAATGTAGCATCGAGCTTTGAGTAGCAAAATTAGTTGTTAACTAAGTGTTGGCAAAGGTATGTTCGAAACCTATGTGGTTGATAATGTCGTATATGGATAAATGAATGGTTATGTGAGTATTGGTATGGATGAGGTTGTGCAAACTTGTGAAATAATCTATGTGATGAAGTATTTTGTTTATTGATTTTGAATATTTGAGTTAAATGTATTATATTACGAACTTACTAAGCTCTAAAGCTTACTGTGTGAAGTTTTCTCTGTTTTACAGTGTACTTTAAAGCTAGCTCGAATCCGGGGATCGTCAGCGACTCAATCACACTATCAGCTATCTATTTTGGTACTTTTGAAATACGTGTATATTTGAATATGGCATGTATAGGCTAGTTAATATGGCATGTTTTGAAGTGTATAGGCCTTGCCATGTGAATTGGCTTGGTAGTTTGATGGTTGGTATATGTTTTGAATGAGTGAAAAGAATGAATTATAAATGTATGTGAAAACTCTAAGTGAGTGATCATTATTGCATAAGTTAACAAGGTGGAAATGGTATGTTTTATGGTAGATTTGATTGAGAATGAATGTTGAATAGATTATAAGTTTTGGGATGTGAAATTCATATTTTGGATGGATTTATTGAGTTGATCTTTTAGCACAGAAATAAATGATGTAGTTGATGATTAATTGGTGTATAAATTGGTGTGTTTTAGTTGCCATTTGAGGTATAAATGCATGTGATTTGAGGCTTGTAGGTAATCTTAAGTGTGGGTGGCAAGTTTGGCCTTGCAAATGGCCTATAATTGCCCACACGGTAGAGCACACGGGCGTGTGGCTCAACCGTGTCATTTGAGTTTGCAAATTGAAACAAGTCAGTCTCAACCACGGGCTGGACACACGGGCGTGTCCCAGGCCGTGTGATGCAAGTTAGGCTTGACCACGGATGAGGCACACGGGCGTGTCTCTGGCCGTGTGGATAAGTCAGTATGTACGCCCTATTTTGCCACGGCTCGGACACATGGGCGTGTCTGATGCCGTGTGAGGCACACGGCCTGCCCACACGGGCGTGTGACCCTTGTAACTTGGAAAAATGTTAGATTTTTGGAAAAATTTTATATGATCCCGGTTTAGTCCCGACCCTTTTCTAATGCATGTTTAAGGTCTCGTAGACCTCGTTAAGGGACTATATGTATATATTTTGATATGTTTGAATTATGTTATACTTTGTGTTGAGAAATGATTGTAAATGTTCCGATTGTTTTGGTAATGCCTCTTAACCCTATTCCGGTGACGGTTACGGGTTAGGGGTGTTACACAGAGTACACTATATGACTCGTAGTAACGCAAATAACTTAAGAGCAGTTGTATAACAAGTACGAACACTCTAGAGTATCAAAAAGATTTAATCAAAGGTAGTACAACAGAACAAAGCAAAACATAATAGAGCAGAACAAAACCGAATGATACAGAGCAGAGCAGAACTTAATAGAACAAATGGAGCAGAGAAGAGCATAACACGTATGTTTATGCATATGGAGTATTTTTCAAACAGATTAGACAGCATAACACGTATGTTTATGAAGATGGAGTATTTTTCAAACAGATTAGAATGCAGATTTGTCAGAAACAGTCTTCCCAAACTCCGTTACACACAAAAATAGAGTTCTCCCCTAAACTCGTCCATCCAAAACACACCAAGAAAGTCATTCCGGGTTGATACCACTAAATGTAAAACCCCAAACCCGACCTGAAAGTTTAAGCCGAACTTGGATGAGTTACACCAATGCATTGAAAATTAATTTCTTTTCAGAATTTTAATTTTGAAAACCAGAAATTCATTTTTGTCGATTTAGGTGACCTAATCCGGCAGATTTTCGTCACCCTATCTCTAGGCGCGCGAGCAACTCCGCTTAACTATGCTAGATCTACTCTTAGATAGGGACTTTTGCTCCACTGCCTAAGCACATCAATACTTGAATCAATATCACGAAATATCAAAACAAGAATTAAGAACACATAATTAAGAACAAATCAAGTATTTATCATATAGTTCGAGAAAACAATAACAAGATCCGTCTTAGGTTTCATCCCCTCGTGTATCCGAGGGTTTAGTTCATAATCATAAAAGAATACATCTCTAAGAAAACATAAAACAAAACATAAGAAAAACCCTAAAACCCCCTGAAGGAATTGAAGAGAAGATCTTCCGTCTTGAGTATGACTCCGGCTTCTTGAGATGAATCAACTGGCTTTCTTCGAGTAAATCCCACGATTCTGACCTCTCTGGCTTGGCTCCTTGGCCTAGCTGGATGCCCCCCTAAAGGTTGGCCTTTAGGGTGTTTATATAGGCTTTTGGAATGTGTTTCTTTGCCTCAAAGTACCCTAATCCGAATAAAATTCTTTTTTTCCACGGCAGGGACACGCCCATGGCACACGCCCGTGTAAGTCGAGTTGTAAGCCGTGGTCGAGCCTGCTAAGGATGCACGGCCGTGTGGTGAAACCCCAGGCTGTGTTAATTTCTCACTTTGGCCCATTTGGCCCGTTTTAAGCCTGTTTTCCGTTCTTTTTATCCTCCTATGCTCTCCTGAGTATAAAACATGGAATTAAAGGATTAAGAGCACCAAATTCCATAATTCAAGGGATAAATCATCCAAAAGCATGCTAAATATGGGATTAAAATATGTTACTATTACAGTTTATCAACATTACTAACATTAGCTAGCCAAATCACATGGCTATTACAATTCAAACATATACCAAAACTCTAGCCTATACATGCCAGACTTCATATATACATTTCTAAAAGGTACCAAAATGAGTTTGAGTAGTGTGATGACGATCCTTGACGGTCTCGAGCCTTCAGTAGCTTAGACGATCTATAAAACAGAGCAAACACATACAAAGTAAGCTTTCAAAAGCTTAGTAAGCCATATACAAATAAACTTATCATAAAATGTATATAACCAAATTGATACAATAACTTTAATGATTCTCATAGAAAATTCATCTCATACATTCCTTGTCTCAATTGTTAAGCCATTTCTTACCACATTCTTCAATTCAAATATCACATATACACAAAGCTTATTCAAGCATTTCTTCATATGAAATCTCATTATTTCTTTGCATATATTCATCATAGTAAGTTCATATAGATACTTACTTTTCATATACACATAGTGTACTTTTCAAACGTACCTAAAACAGATGTACAAATCACAGAGTTGTTCATTTCTCGGACTTGCCCGTTGAACCGTTTGGAACTAACTAGGATATTCAGAAAGCTCAGAATAGTCGTACAATGCCAACGTCCCAGACGAGGTCTTACGTGTACTCAGATATCGATGCCACTGTCCCAGACAAGGTCTTACACGAATCAATACGATGCCAATGTCCCAGACATGGTCTTACACGTATGTATCATATCGATGCCAACGTCTCAGACGTGGTCTTACACGAAATCACCAATCAATGCCAATGTTCCAGACGTGGTCTTACACGATATCACAGAACAGACACCTATGTCATGACATAGCTAATCCTATCTATTCCTAGGTTCGTACGGGGCTTCTCGGGCATTATCATTAAATCGATCTTATCTCAGAATTCATAAACACAACATCTCATAAGCATTTATCATTATCAATAGTCACATAAACATTCATGATTCAATACAAACACATTTATTTGTATAATGACTTACCTCGGATTCGATTTAACTGAAACAGAAACGGCTACTCGGTTACTTTAGCTTTCCCACGATCTAAGTCCGATTTCTTCGGTTCTTGATCTATACATATTAAAATTTAACCCTTTTATTTACAAACACATTCAATTCAATCCAAAATCACATATTTAGGGCAATTTACAAATTAGACCTCATATTTTCACATTTGGACATTTTAGTCCCTATTTCACAAATTCACAAAATACACCAAATTTCATATTACTCATGCTTAACCGAATGTCACCCATGCTCATATAAGTCCTCACATTTCATTTATTTCACAAATTAATCCTTCAAAATGTTATTTTATCAATTTAGCCCTATTTAGCTAAATTCATCAAAAATTCAAGAACAACATATGTTCATCTAACATATATCTTTCATTTAACACCATAAAACATCACAAAAATTCATATGTTCATCCATAGCACTTTGCAAAATATTCATCAATTTATAAAATTGAGACATGGGTTTTGTAGAGCATGAAACAACGATTACGGAAACATAGAAATTATCAAAAACCGAAGTCAAAACATACATTAATCAAGCTTAAAACCAACCGAAACCTAGCTTTCTTTTTCTTTTCTTCTTTCTTTTGTTTTCCGGCGAAAATATGAGGATAATGGCCTTCTTTTCTTTTATTATAATGTTTTCATTATAATATTACGACTTATAATATATAATATTAATATAACATATAAAATAAACTTATAAAAACATATAATATATGCATATTATTACCTAATGCCGTCCACTAACCATAGAATTGGCTTAATTGCCACATAAATCCTCCACATTTAAAAGCCACATCAATTAGGTTGATAATCAAATAGAAAGCCACTTTTACCTTTTATTTGATTTAGTCCTTTTCTCAAATTAAACACACAGACAGACAAATTAACTCACGGAACTTTAACACATGCTTAATCACATATCAAAGGCACAGAAAATAATATTAAAAATAATTCACTGACTCAGATTTGTGGTCCCGAAACCACTGTTCCGACTAGGGTATAAACCGGACTGTTACATCAGACATGTCCTCTTTCCTGGAAGGCAACGCTTTAGATATTTCTTGTATCATTTTAATCATTTGCGCTATCATATCTGACATGTTCGATAATACCTCAGAGTTGGTCATCTAGGTGGTTTCACATAAAGGCATTCTATACGAATC
The DNA here is from genome assembly GCA_025698515.1 of Gossypium sturtianum. Taxonomy (NCBI): domain Eukaryota; kingdom Viridiplantae; phylum Streptophyta; class Magnoliopsida; order Malvales; family Malvaceae; genus Gossypium; species Gossypium sturtianum. Next base: position 73,371,835 of record CM046951.1, on the reverse strand, counting down.
ACAAGGAGGCTCGTCTGAATATTCGGGCATGTCCTGATCTTCTTCAAGTGCCTCATACGAATTACCAGTAAACTCCTGTGGATGATTGACTATATCAGCACCTCGGTCATCACTCCACTAGTACGTTGAGGCTTCGTTTCCTCGTTGGCTAATCTCGATCATGAATAATTTTTTATTCTCCATGATCTCTCATTCTTCATATACTCCCTCCTCATAATCTTCTCATCCAAGACCATCTCATCATTAAACCACATGTAGTCAGTTTCATCCATGTTTGAATGATTTTGTAATATTACCTTTATGGATCGGAGACTGACTAAACAAGTGTTTTTCTCCTCTGAGGCATATACTGAGATTGAAAACGATAAATAAAGAAGTTAGTTAACTAGATTAATAAAATTAAAAATACAAATCGTATCTATAGTTCAAAAATTTCCTTATTATTCTATTAAACGCAAAAATTAAAATCAACTTAGTAACGCTGCCTCTCCGGCAACAGCACCAACAACTTGACCTCCTCTAGACATAATAAGTCAGCAAGAACTACTTATCTTCTGAACCAACAACCCTAGCAGGATCTTCTGACTTTCCACTAACATAATAAGTCAGCAAGAACTACTTATCTTCTGAACTCACAGTCTAGACTGGTTTGGGGTGAAGGCGTTCACAAATGGGCAATACCAAATTTGGGTTGATTCCCATCTTGATGACTTCTCGGGGTTATCAGGCCTAGGGTTTGTTTCACGTTCTTCCTTTCCCAAATAGCTAATCCATTAAGTAACTCTATAAAACAGTTAATAGATCATACCTCCACTCGCTAATCCCTCATAGAGGGATTAGTTCCTCATGGCTTTCATAGACAATATGAAATCGATATTAAAAGAAAACATGCTAATTAATTTGACAAGACAAAGTAAATGAAAGAGCCTGATTGTATTGAGATTAATTTTGAATCCACAAAGTTTGAATTCTTTCGCAAGTCAGATCTCTTGAAATCAACAAAATCAAATGAAAAAAAATCTAAAAACTAAGAACGAAAAAAAACTAAACTAAATTTTACAATAAGAATTTAGGTTAAAAGAATGGTGTCTTTAAAATGTGCCAAAGGAGCCTATTTATAGCCTTTAGGTGGTCGTTGTCCTTAACCCTAGGTCAATTGACGTTCCCTAGCTTTAAGTTCGATTGTGCGGACCAAAACGCCTTTACTTAGTGTTTAATTTTCATCCCAGAGTCGATGTCGCAACACACTAGGACCTTTTTCATGACATAGCAACCAGTATCCTCCTCTGTAGCCATCTACATGGATATGTCACGACACCCTCTGTTTGTGTCTCAACATCGAAGGTAGACTTCAGTTTTCTTTATTCTATTCCCTATGTTGCAACATCAGACCTCCCGTGTTGCGACATAGCGTCCAATATCGACCGAAAATGCCTGGTCTCCTGCATGCTTACAAAGTACGTTACCTCTCCCTTAGGCCTCATTCGGCCCTTAAGGTTAATAAAAGACTCAGTTTTCACATTTTATTGAATGTAAATAAAACTAAACAAACTTAACTAAAATGTAATGAAAATACTTGTATTTAGGCTCCTTAAGTGTGAAAACTAGTTTAATTTGCTACACTGAATTACGGCAGATCACACACCCAAACTTAAATTATTGCTCGTCCCGAGTAATGCTAAAATCATGTCATCATGTAGAATTTTTATTCATCCAACTAGTCATAGAAAAACATAAATTTTATTCTTAAATCAATCTTGTAAATATGTAGTTCATAAACAAGATATCATCCAATATTCATTCAAGTAACTAATATGCAAATAAATCATTATTTGAACATATATTTTTAAGAGTAGAGTAAATTCAACCATAAAAGGTTAATTTCCTAAATTAAGCATCATTCCTCAAATTTAATACATGTCTTTATACGTTTACTTGATATTTCCCTTTCCATTAATGTAGTTAACTTAGTGATTTTAAATTAATCGATCTTAGTAAAGGTTGTATGGGGCTAGGGTTAAGGTATGTAGAAGAATAGATATTTTAGGTTCAATAGCCTTAAACCTAGCTTACTTGGGCCTTCGAAATTTTGTAACACCCACCAACTCTTTTCTTTTCAGCACTTGTGCCCATTGGTACTTTTTTTTTAAATACATCAAAAACTACCTTTCAGAGGATATTTATGTATATGTAACTCATCTTTGAGTGTTTTACACCAAATGATCTTCTTGGACTCCCCCAAACATAATCTTCAAAATACTTCCAAAGTAAGCAAGGGTAAGTGTAACACCCCTAACCCGTATTTGTCGCATGAATAAGGTTACAGAGTGTTACCGTAAAAATGTAACTTAAAACATACATCTCATACATCAACATAAACATAGCACAAGTCAATCATATACATGCATATCATCCCTTAATTGAGCCTTCGAGGCCTTAAAAATGCTTTAGAAAAAATTCAGGACTAAATCTGAAACATTTGAAACATTGAGGAAAAATTTAGAAGAATTCAAACTACAGGGGTCACATGGCCGTGTGACTCACACGGCTGAGACACATGCCCATGTCTCAGGCTGTGTAACAATTTAATAGGGACACATGACCGTGTCCTAGCCCGTGTCCATGCCCATGTAACTCTCTGAGTTGGGTCACACGGCCAAGCCATACGCCCGTCTACTAGGCCGTGTAACACTCTAAATAACCTCACATGCCCGTGTGCCAAGCCGTGTGCTAGAATATGTAATAGCCTGACCTAAATGCCTTTAAAACCTATAGGGGACACACTACTGTGTCGCATGGTCGTGTGTCACACACGGCTGAGACACACGCCCATGTCTTAGGCCGTGTTGACAAGAAATTGGCTAAAACCATGCGATTTCTGTCATCCATTTCAAGCTTGTACCTAAACCACAATTTGTGCACAACTCCAAGGATTCAAACCTTACTAAAAATGCATAAAATGAACAATTCACTAGACCATTAATCCATCCAACCAATATGCCAACAAGGAACCTCAATCACAATCAATCAAACATACCTAAACATATGCATAATTGACCATATCTCATTCATATTCAACGAGCTCATTTTTATCTCAAAACATGACATAACTTGACCACATTGCAACTATGCCATCACATACCAATTTGCCCATTGAAACATGTATTAAAACTTTGCCATATTGACACATACCATCAAGGCAACAAAAATACCAAAAGTGCATTAACCAAAATAACATATACATGCCAAATTCATCAAATAACATTCCAACACAAGTCAACCTACACATGCCATTATAACCTTGACCAACACATCAAAACTACTGATACAATCGCTGGATAGTGTGATAGATCTCCGACGAGCTTCCAAACCGATCGAGCTTCGGATAATCTATAAAGTAAAGGAAAATAGCTACGTAAGCAATGAATGCTTAATAAGCTCGTATAAACTTTAAACATAGTATTCCCTTTCAATTATGAACTTTATAGGATAATTATAAACCTATACCAATGCCATAAGATTTATAAAACTACATAACCATCAACTCACAAATGAGTAAATCCTTTAACATCACATATACTTTTCATTCATACCATAATAAGATTTTATAAGTTGTATTACATAATCATCAACCTTTTCTTAAGACGATGAACCATTCCATTTACTTACTTTCAACTTCATTTACTTACTTTCCATTCCATTTACTTAGCATAAGCTTAAATAACATTATCAATTCATGAATTAGTGTGTTTATTCATGACATAGGTAAATTCATCCATAACATAAGTAAATTTCTCAAATATAATTAAGTCCTTTAACTCTTCAATCTTTTTATATCATCATATTACATCTCAATTATGAACTTATCATTTCATTACCATTTCTTACCCGTATCATTTTCATAATACAAGACATAAGTATAAACATCAACCAATTATACAAGCTTGACACAAGCCTAAATATCAACATCAATACACAAGTTAGTGCATTTATACATAACTCTTTTGGGATCAACTACATGATAAACCATTTCATAAGAAAATAAATCTCTTGATTCATACTACCTTTTCATGAGCATAAGCATATTTCCATTTGGACACTTACCATTTCAATGCATAACCTTATAATTTAAACATGGTTCAATCCAACAAAAGCTTGACACAAACCTAAGAATCATCAACAACACATGTTAGTGTATTATCACGTAACTCAATTGAATTACCACATGATAAGCTAGATTTACATGAACATAATGCCTCTGAGTTCATAATTTCCATAAACATATATATACTTTCATTGACCATTATCATTTCATACCTTTCCATAGACTTATAACATAATCCACCGGAACACTTACCGTTCCTTCCCTTTTTAGGCCTATGGAACCACTTAGAATAACATCAAATACGCGAGAAAGCTCACACAAAGTGTGCTAATTGTATGGTCGTAACCATTCATTTTCCTTTACATCGTTGCTCACTCGAGCCATAAAATGGGTCTGCTCACACAAGCTGGCGGTCGGAATGTAAGCTACACGATGCCACTCACACAAGCTGATGAGTATCCATAACAAATGTCAGAAATCAGCCATTGGTAAGACATTTAGGACCAACACCCGAAACATGGTAACCCTAATGACATGTCATTTGTATCCTACAAATTCCTAAGGTTCAAAGGGAGCTCAATATCCGTCAATTCATCATAATATGGATACATTCGCATTTATATTGATTCATTTATAGCAAAAACAACATAGTAAACATTTAATTTAATCAACATTATAATAATTACAGTTAATACAAACTTACCTAGCTAAATTGCAAAAATGTCAAAGTATAGTGGCTATTTGGTAATTTTCCCTTCTCCTCGATTTTCCACTCGATCTTGATCTAAATTAATAATTTCATTCAATTCATTAATTTAGAGAGTAAAACCAATTCATTTTATGCAATTTAGTCATTTTTGATATTTTTACAAAATTACCCTTAACTTTTCATTTTTAGTCAATTTAGTCCACATGTCATAATCATGCAAATAAAACAATTTTATTGAAAATTCATACCAGCTGAATGTTAATAGCATCCATTACAGCCCACATTTGTAACAATTTCACACCAAGTCATTGTATTTTTACTATTTTAACAAATTAGTCCATAATCAGTAAATTCATCAAAAATAACTAAACAAAATTCTTATAAATAACAACTAATACTTCGAATTCATCATTTAACATCTAAAATCACAAAGATTCATCAATGGTAGAATTCAAAATCTTTAACAGTTTCAAAAATGAAGGCATGGGCTAGTTGGACCTAGTTGCAACGATCTCAAAAACATAAAAAATATTAGAAACGAGGCCAAAATGACATACCATGCTATCATTTGAACTTGCCAAACCTCAAAGCTTAAAAATGGCTTCTTCCCCCTTAACCATTCGGTGATGAAGACTTTGAGAAGATGATAAAAACTTTTGGTTTTATTTAACTAAAGTTTAATTATGAAATTACAATTTTGTCCATTTAAAAAGCAACCAAATTTCAATCTTTTAATTACCCAAAACCGTCAACCAAAAATTCAATTGGTATAATTACCAACTAAGTCCAACAATTCACCTTTTTATAGCTATTAGACACCTTCAATTAATAAAAATCAACCTTTGCATCTTTTATAATTTAATCATTTTCAATTAATTAACTATCTAAACATTAAAATTTCTTAATGAAATTTTAATACAACCTTAATAACACTCCATAAATATTTATAAAAATATTTACGGCTCGGTTTATAGAACCAAAAGTCCTGATACCTTATTTCCTAAAACCATTTAACTTTAGGGTATTACCACTTGAACCTAATTGTTCATTCGAATAACATAAATTGTAAATTCAAAATTTATTTTAATACCATAATTGTCTCGTAAATATTAAATAGTAATATTTACGAACTTACTTATCAGATTTGTGGCCCCAAAACCACTGTTTCCTACACCACTGAAAAACAGGTTGTTAAACTAAGATTTCAATGTTCAAGAGGTCACAAAAACAATTATTTGAGATAAGCTACATATCATGGGTTATTTCCAAAAAAATATAGGTCATACAACTCAAGATTGATTTTCAAAGGATTTAATTAATAAGGTAGGCTTGAAAGCTCAATCGGTCCAAAGAAAATGTGCCTAAGTTATTTTTAAACCTGCTTTATTATCTAAGATTTTGCCTCAAGGAAAATACCAAACCAATTCTAGAGACTAAATCCTTATGCATGTTTAGTTTACAGGGAATATAGAACAATTATGGTGAATCTACACTCTAATAAAATCAACATTCATCTCATAATTTATTTAGCATAAAAAATACTTGAAATAAATAAAAGATCATATCTAGATTTGAAATGACATACCATACTCTATTGATGTTGAGTGTCTTTTCCAGTTCTCTGCCCCCTGCACGAATTCATCTTCTAAAAAAACTAAGGCAAATGAAAAAATTTAAGGCACGGTCCCCCTCAAACTTAAGCAGAACAATGTCCTCATTGTTCAAAACATCCATCAGATTAAAATAAAAAAAAAACTTGAAAAATAATTGCAGCTACAAATTTATTTTGCAAAAATTAAATCAGGAGAAGACCCTCTCATTTATTTATTGATCCATCACTGTCTTGTGTCTGTCATCAGGAGAAGACCAGATACCATCTAGAAATTTCCACCCTCGTTTCACAATAATTTCCTGGATGAGTGTTGGTACATCATACTCACCATCCAGTTGAAAACCCTTTTCTAGAAATAGGGGTTTCTTCTTAAATACTCTGATGTATCTGGCCCTTATTCCTGGGGTTCGAAACCAAGGTTGAAACTCTTCTTCTTGAATCTCTGAATTCTTCCTTTTTCGATTCATCTTCATAAATAATCAAGAAAAAAACCACTTAGTAGAAAAAATTAAATCCCACAATTACCTCAAGATGGGTTAGGGGCGGCAAATAGGGTTTGTTGATTGTTAAGGGGTCAACCACAATCGCTAAGAAACTGTCGAAAAATTTTGCTGCTATCGTCGTCTAATGGCACTCACGGTTCGACAAGGCTCTATTATTATCGATGGCATCTGATTGCTGCCGATGGTGATCGACAGGGCTCGATGGGTTTCACTTGATAGAGGTCGATGGTGGCTGATGACTACTGCAAGTGTCCGATGGTGCCCTGATCAACAGAGGCCGAGGGTGTGTGAGGACTGCCACAAATGGCTGATGGTGGCTGATGGTGTGCGATAGAACAGCGTGCAATGGCCTGTTGTTGGAGGGTGCGCGAGCGCACGGGTCTACGGTTCTAGGGGTTTGGCTGATGCTGTTTCGACCGCACCAACTGGTGCTGGCGGCGGCGGTGATGACAGCGGCGATGAGGTGGGCGGTGGCTAAAAAAACAAAAGAAGAAAAGAAAAATAGGGAAGGAAAAATAATAAATAAAAATAACCCTAATTTCACTTAATTTAAAAGATTAACTTAATTTTAATTCATAGTTCTATTTACATTATTATTTCTATTTACCCATTTATTTATTTACAAAACTTATCTAAGAAAGAAAATGTAATCAAATCAAAATAAAAATTAAAAGATAAAAAATAAAATAAAAATAAACATAAACATAAAAGATAAAATTTATTTATTTACAAAAGTAATAGTTTTCCGAGGGAAAAAATTTCATAGATTGGTTAAAATGAGTGAAGTGTTTTCTTGCTCGATTTTACCGGTCCAGTAATGTTTTAGTCATTGACCATTAACTTTAAATGTACCTCTTTTATTGTTTTGGAGTTCAACAACTCCGTACGAAAAAACTTGATTAATCGTAAAGGGTTTTGACCATCGGGATTTAAATTTACCTGGAAAAACTTTAATCTCGAATTGAAGAGAATGATTTGTTGTCCTGCTTCCGGGGACAAATGTGCTTATCATGCCATCCTTTTTTTTTTCTTTAAAAATTTTGGCATTATCATAAGAGAATAATCTCATTTTTTCCAACTCATTGAGTTATAACATCCGTTTGTCTCTAACGGATTTTAGGTCTAAATTGAGTTGTTTAAGAGCCCAATAGGCTTTGAGTTCAAGTTACATGGCAAATGACATGCTTTACCATAGACTAACTTGTAAGGAGATATCCTTAAAGGAGTCTTAAATGTCGTTCGGTAAGCCCATAATGCTTCATCCAGTCTCCGGGACCAATCTCTTCTAGTTGGGTGCACTACTTTCTCAAGTATGCTCTTTATTTATTTATTCGTAAACTCAGCTGAACATTCGTCTAAGGATGATAAGCTGTAACAACTTTATGTTTTACATTATACTTTTCCAACAACCAAATCAGGTAAACTTTATGCTTCGGTAGATGGGCTCAGATGTATTGGCATAAGTGTTACAAGATGCTTAAGTGAATAGTTCTGAACACTTGTATCGGCACAATTAGACAGTTGTACCAATGCAACAATGTCAAGGGAGGATCCCTGCACTGATTTGCTAGTTTTAAGCCTTCCAAGTCTCGTTTTAGGCCTTAGACACCTCCAATCGCCTGTAATTGGATTCTAAATGCTAATAACATGATTCTTGCCTATTAAAAGCAGATCTATCTATTTTCTATGACTTTATAAAAATATTTTATTACTTATTTCATAAATAAAGTACTGGTTTTTACATTGAAAATGTTTTATGAGCATCTCTCGTTTGTACCGCCCATCGAGATGAGTGAGGGACGTTACAAATTGTCTTTAGGTAGTTTTTTTCAAGAATTTATGATAGCTAATTGGATGGACATGAGAGTGTATAATGTTGTGAAAGATTAAATTTAGAAGGGAGTTGTTTCATTTGGAGTTAGGGGAGTGTAGGGAGTTGTGGAAAAAGATGGATGGGGCTGGTAAATGACTTTGAAAGAAGAGATAAACTTGTGTGGATGTCGGCTACAAACACAAGATTTGTGGTCAGTTGTATGGTGCAGGAATTGGAAAAAGCAACAATACAATGATAGCTCTCAATTATATGTAAGATTTGTTTCTTTTGTTGAACTGGTGCTTCTCTTGATGCATGATGATGACATGAACTCTTAAATATTCTGAAATTAGTAGGAGTATGAACTCTAAATGTGACCAAATCCACGTATAATTAGGAAAAGATGTGGAATTGTGCTTATTGAGGTGGATTAGTAACTGTTTGGTGTAAGTAATCCTTTGTCAATGTCGAAAATAATGGATCTGGAATATCAGTTTGGGGTGGGGTTTTAGCATACATTCCAAATCTGAATAAAGTCAGCTGAAGGTTAAATTTAGAAAAAAACTGTTAGGGACAACTTATCGTGGTTTTAGTTCGAAGAAAATGTCAATGTTAGATTTCAGTTGTAATCGCAACTGTTGAATATAAACGTCTAAGACACTGACGTTTTAATTTATGACAACTAAATAACAATAGTAGTGTTGGTCTTTATTACTTATTCACAAATAAAGAAAAGGAAAAGAGAGCTAGTATTCCTATCTATATTTGTATTTACTTCTATATCTTCATTGCAACTTTAGTGGAAAATGCCGGCAGTCGTAGTAAGCGGCTCTGGTGAGAATCAAGAATTTGAAGGCAGGATAACAGTGTATGTCATAGTTTGTGTGATCATAGCAGCCTTTGGAGGCTTGATGTTTGGATATGATATTGGCATTTCAGGTTTTCTTTTTTCTTTAGAATATTTGTATTATTAGATTCAAATTAAAAACATGTGCTAAGAAAAGGGTTTGATTTGGATTAACAGGTGGAGTAACATCCATGGATGATTTCTTAAAAAAATTCTTTCCAGCTGTGTTTGAAAAGAAACATCATGCACTTGAAAACAATTACTGCAAATACGATAACCAATTCCTCCAGCTGTTCACGTCTTGCTTGTACCTTGCTGCTTTAATAGCTAGTTTTGTAGCTTCAAAGGTGTGCTCAAAATATGGTAGGAAACTCACCATGCAGATTGCTTCAATTTTTTTCATAATAGGCGTGATTTTGACTGCTGGAGGTATCAACATCGAAATGATAATTTTTGGGAGAATTTTTCTCGGCTTTGGTGTTGGGTTTGCCAATCAAGTAAGTTATATAATTAGTTTTAGTGACAGACTCTTCTGCATGCATCACTTTACTTCTACCAATGGTGAATGGCCTTTACTTAATTAGTTAATTACATGTAGAGGTGTACATGGGTCGGGCGGCCCGGCCCGGCCCGAAGGCCCGCCCGAAATGTGGGAGGGTTTGGACAAAAAAATAGGCCCGAAAAATGGGCTTGGACAAAAAAATAAGGCCCGTTTAAAAAATGGGCCGGGCTCGGGTAAGGCATTTTTGGCCCGGGCCCGGCCCGGCCCGGCCCGAATTCACTAAAGAAAAAAATATTTTTTAATATTATTTTCTTATTATTTTTCTTTTTATTTTGCTACCATTTTACTATTATGTTTCTATTATTTTGTTGTTATTGTTTAGATATTATATAAAACTTATTTTATTGTTAATTTTGTTATTATTTTAAAGATATTTGTTAATTTTGTTATTATTTTAGAGGCATTTGCTTGTTAGGTTACATCTATTTTAGTATTATTTAAGTCTACATATTTTTTAAAATTTATTTTCAATTTGTTGAAAAATATTTATTTTAATTTTTAGTATTTTTGATGTATTATATATATTTAAAAATTATATAAAATAATATAAAAAAAATAATACTGGTAGAAAATTAAGTGGCCGGGCACTGGGTTTTAGCATTTTATATGGGCCGGGCTTGGGCAAAATTTTAGGCCCATTTTTTGGGCCCGGCCCGGCCCGAGCCCAATGAACGGGCCTAAATTTTTAGTTGGGCCCGGCCCAAACCCGACCCGGCCCGGCCCATGTACACCTCTAATTACATGTATCCTTTTCAATTTAATTTATATTAATCACTCATTATTATTTCAGGCGGTACCACTCTTCTTATCGGAGATAGCTCCACCTAATCTTCGTGGAGCACTCAACATAAGTTTCCAGCTCTTCATTACAATTGGAATTTTGGTATCCAATCTGATAAACTACCTTACAACAAATGTCCATCCTCATGGATGGAGAATTTCTCTTGGCATTGCTGGTGTCCCTGCTTTGATGCTTTGTTTGGGATCTATACTCATTTGTGAGACTCCAACTAGCCTTATTGAACGGCACAAAATTGAGGAAGGAAGGAAAGTTCTGAGGAAGATTCGTGGTGTCGAAAATGTTGATGACGAGTTTGATTCAATTATACATGCATGTGAGATGGCAAAGCAAGTAAAGGACCCTTTCCGCAAACTAATGAAGCCAATTAGCCGACCCCAACTAGTAATTTCCATCTGTTTGCAAATTTTCCAGCAATTTACTGGAATCAACGCTATAATGTTCTACGCTCCTGTTCTGTTCCAGACGGTGGGATTTGGGAATGATGCTGCATTGCTTTCATCTGTTATTACTGGCCTTGTCAATGTGTTTAGTACTGTAGTTTCAATATATGTAGTAGATAGGGCTGGCAGGAGAATTCTGCTACTTGAAGCTTGTGTCCAAATGTTCATTTCTCAGGTCAAGTCTCCATCTTATATTTTTATTCACTTATTATAAATTAATTAATGTTGGTATTTAATGTGTTGCATAAATTACATGCAGGTTATTATTGGCATAATCCTTTTCAAAGAATTGAAAACCACAGGTGACAATCTTTCTAAAGGAGAGGCAATCTTTGTGGTGATCTTGGTGTGTACCTTTGTCATGGGCTTTGCCTGGTCATGGGGACCTCTTGGTTGGTTAATTCCTAGTGAGATTTTCCCTCTGGAGACCAGATCAGCTGGTTTTGCCTTTGCAGTCAGCACCAACATGCTCTTCACTTTCATCATTGGTCAAGCTTTCCTCTCAATGCTATGCCAGATGCAAGCTGGAATCTTTTTCTTCTTTGCTGCCTGGGTTATCATAATGGGAGCCTTCACATGGTTCTTGTTGCCTGAGACCAAAGGTGTCCCTGTTGATGCTATGGTTGACAAAGTCTGGAAGCAGCACTGGTTCTGGCGTTCTTTCATGATCGAGGATGACAGGCCCGATGTCAAGGTTGTTTGATCCAGCTACAGTGAAGTTCCTAGTCGTGTTTCATTATTTTTTCATGTAAAATTTACTGCTGGACACTACGCTAGCTATTGGGCTCACTACAGGATCGATCGTGACTACTTTTGTTATTGGGTTGAGCTTTCGGTATTTTATTATGGAAAATAAATGAGAAAGGCAAGCATTTTCACATTGTTTCTAGCTTATAAGGGATGGTCTGTTCTTATAATCATATGGGTTCTGAATTAGATTGCTTCAAGCGTCGTACCATTATAACCATTTAAATTTATTATTCTCACTAGGGTGAGCGTTCGATCGAATCGAATCGAATCGAATGAAAAAATTTCGAATTAATTAAGTTGACGAATCATATTTTATCATCCTAATTTGATTTGAAATTTTCTCGAATCGAGTCGAGTGAGATAGAATTCGAATCGAATCGAATCGAATATATTTGTTCGAGTTAAATTTTAGAAAATAATTTTGGGTCCTTATAACCATTGTCACCCACTGTAATAAAATTTATCCACTGTAATCAATTTTTTTATTAACTTTCATCACCTCATAATTTATTTATTAATCTTTTATATACGGGTTAGCTTATTTGCTGGCTTAGTTGTTTCAATTATCTTTAGATTATTGTCACTATGTATTTTGGAATTAAAAAATATATTAAATGTAAAAATGTGATTTTTTAATAAAAGTTATTTTAAAGATAAAATGTGAAATTGATACCAATATAAATTTTTAACACGAATATTTTATGGCATTATTAATAATTCAATTTTAATATAAATATTCAATATGACTAAACAATTCGATAATATAAATAATATAAAATGTGAAATTTAATTTAATAATATAAATAGTAGATATAAATAAAATTATTACTATTTATGTTTAGGGATTTTTTGGATAATTTTGATTTTTTATTTGGGAATAAAGGGTGAGAAGTAAAAGTTTAGGGGAAAAATAAAAAGTTTTGGGGAGTAAAAGTTTGAGGGAAAGTAAATAGGGGGAGTAAAATTTTGGAGGGAAAATATTAAAAAAAATTGTTGAGGGGAGGGTTTGGTGTAGATGGGAGGTGGGATGGGAAGGGAGTAAAAGTTTTAGGGGGAAAGTGGGAGGGAGTAAAAATTTTGGGGGAAAATAAAATGTTTTAAGGGTTTTTGGGAGTAAAATTTTGAGGAAAAGTAAATGGGAGAGTAAAATTTTGGTGGGAAATGGATTTTGGGTAGATGAGGGGTTGGGATGGGAGGGGAGTAAAAGTTTTGAGGGAAAAGTAAAAAGGTTTGAGAGTTTGGGGTAAAAATGTAAAATATTATAGTTTGATATTCGAATTATTCGAATTATTCGAGTTATTCGATTTCAAAAACTCAACTCGATTCGAACTCGAAATTTGAAAAAAAATTCGAGTTGACTCGATTAACTCGATTCGTTTAACTCGAAATTTGAATTTTTTTTCGATTTTTTCGAGTCGAATCGAGTTTTGCTCACCTCTAATTCTCACATCTAGTTCAAGACTACATAATCTTGTCATCTACTTTTTTGAAATTTTCCTTTCATGTGACTCAAAAAATATAAAATAATAATTCAGAAGTATAGCTATTGGCATTTGAGCCTTCTCTACTGTCAGAGGTTGATTCAGAAGAGTATCCGTATAGATTGAATGAATAGGTGTTTGTACAGCTAGCTACTGCTGTAAATCAGGTTTCAATGAATGGTGATTAGGGTTATGTTTGTGATTGAAAAATTCTAAGCCAGGTAATAAGTTATGGAACATGGGTGTAGCATATAACATGGGAACATGACTTACCATAGAGTTTGACACTAAAAAATAAAATGAGAGAATAAATACTAAGATTTATTTATGCACTTCAGACTTAACCTAAGTCTTCAGAACCTTATCCAAAGATGGTTTATATTACTAAATTCATAGAGTACAATTAATGATTTAAACCTAATCTATCCTAATCCTAAGATAATTGCAGCCTCACCCTGAGTACAAATAGTTTAAAATCTCCCCCCATGAGATTTTCCTACTAAAAATCTCCTAACTCTAAAATTAAAAACAACAGGTGAATAATCAACATTCAATGGTGTCTAACAAATACACTTGAACAATTCTTAATGAATAGAAAATATGATCAATAGCATCCTACTCCTCAAGTCCTTGTAACTCCCATTAAATAGGATATATGCTATGAATATTGGTTTGTCTTGCACAATTTTATCTATTTATACCGTGGGTAAGTTCTATAATTAAGTTATCAATAGAATATATAAATACTCTAACAATAACTTATTTTTGAAACGACAAGAAATCCGATTGGTTATAAGCACCAACGACAAAACAATGACTACAAAATAGAAGAACAGTGACACAAAAGGGGTGCAAGGTGCGGTGGCCAAGAAGAAAAGAGAGAAAGAAAAGAAACAAAAAGGAAAAGAAAGATAAAGACAAGAGATGTGTGGCGCAACATAGAAGAAAACAGAGAGAAAAGAGTGGAAGAGAGATGTGGCAAAGAGGTAGAAAGAAGAGAGCTAGGGTTTTGGGGCGGCAACAGAAACAAGAAAAGTGAAAAGAGAGGGCCGACCAAAGGGAAAATATGCTTAAATACCTAGGGTTTGAGGAGCACAGTAGGAGCAGGCGGCACAACAAAGGTCTAGAGCACAGAATTATACGACACAAGTAAAAAGAAGAGAGAAAATTTAAGGTTTACAACATAAAAACATGCGGCACAAATGAAAGATTCGAAGAGAATTAGGGTTTTTCAGAAGCTCTTAATGGACCATACTCAAACAGATGCGCAAATGCATGCTAAAACATAATAGAAATAATATGTCAACATACCATAAATTTAAATCTAAAATTTAACCCACAATTTAGGGTGTGACATTTTGTTTTGTTAGATTAGATTTATTTTGTTGCAAAATAAGTGCTTTTACACAGTTTTTAGTGTTTTTATGACCCGTTGGGCCAACTCGGGCCTCGGGAACGACTAATAGGCTATTTGAGTGTGTAAAGTGTCACTTTAGGTGAAAGAACACAAAGGACGACGCCAGTGTCACAACACTAGCATGTTGTGTCGCTACACTGAACACTAAAGCATCCAGGATTGAAAAAGGGCCAACATCGCGACGTAGGGACCTTGACGCTGCGACATAATTTTGTATACGCGCATCCCCGTTTTTGCAATTGCCATGGCGTATTTTTCCCGTTAAACCTTAATTAATTGAAAAATGTCTTAGGTACTTAAAACCCTTAATTGTAGCCTATATAAACCTAATTACAACATCATTGGAGGGGAGTCGACTTAGGGATTCGCCCTAGGGAGCCATCAAACAATATTCCATATGTTTAATTTTTTAGTTTTCTTTAGTTTTTATTTTAGTATTTATTATGTTCACTTAATCGGAATTGTTCTATTACAATGTGAAGACAATTACGAGCGGAGATTGTGACCTCCTCTAGATGTACTAATGTTGGAAGTGAGAATACTACAACTAAAGATACGAATTAAAGAGGTGCCCTCAAGTATACGAGTTAGGTTGTAATATAGATGTTACATAAAATTCATAGAACACTGCTTAAGTCTGAATAAAATGATATTCTAGGCACAAATTTTAACTCCCTTGATTTCGTAAGAGGATTCACGAACTTACTTGGCGTATCCAATGCCCCATTCTCTCTAAGCTGACTATTAGCGAACATAATCCTTAGTCTTGTCATAACCATGTTCTATATAGAGATATTCTCACATGGGTCTTAGCCCCATTTATCATTATTTTAAACTTGCATTATACCCTTTCATGATATGCCACAACCTTGATACTCATATTTACTATTTCTAATTGGCGACAACTATTAACGTTTACCCAAGTATTCGTCATAATTGCAGATCTTTACCCGAATAAGGTCTCTTCCTAATATCCTCTATTCCTTGGTGGACACTTGCTCAGGATGTAACCCTATAGTACTTGTTCTCTTAATCCGTGTTTTAAGGTACTGCAATGGACAAGTAGTTCCCAACATACTATTTCCTACTCAGGTATCCCTTCATAGTTCCGACTCTTGGTAAACCTACAAGGTCTTCCCCAAGCTACATGGCCCTAATGGACTCCCGCTTCTCAATATTTTCTGGCAGACTCTCTACCACGGTAGTTCTCAGCGAACTTCCTCATCGTTAGTCTTAGTAGTCTTTTCCCCGCGTTATGTAGTCCTAACCGGACATACCTTTCCTAGAAATTTTCTGGCAGACTTTATTGGTATTTCAGCCTTGTGCATACATTTCCTCCCATGAGGTCTCTTGACAGACTTCTCACCCTTCCAGGTACCTCTTTTTCGGTTGCGAAATTATGATCTTAACCTATAATAACCCCTTCTGTATCTGCTTAGCCAATATTGGTTCGACGACTTCTCTTGCAGATTCTTATTGACGAGTACTATGTATGGCAGTTTGTTTAAGGAAATTCTCCCTCCTTTCTCATGTGTCTGTGTTGACGCGCTTCTTTGGCTTTACTCACCATTTCATTTTGGCGAATCCCCTTGTTATCCCATTTGTTTGCGTTCCCTAGATGTGCCAAGACCATTTCATCTTGCAACTTGTCGTGTGAGTCACACTGCAACTTCTACTTTAAACCATGGTGGGACTCTTGGATTACCACCCTGTAGACTCCATATGTTGCCATAGTCGAGTTATGGTCTTACACATTGTAACCCATGTTTATTTTCCTAGTGCAATGCGTAGGTTTGTGCAAGTGTACATAGTCATTATCAAGTAATAAGTAAGTATCAAGTTATCGTCTCCACAGGGATTGTATTTGTGTTAAATCACTTAATTGTAAAATTATATTAACAACTTGGTAAATAAAAACACAATATGATTGAGAAGTGATGATTAAAATTAAATATATTAAACTAAATGCAATGATCCCCAAAGCAAATTATCCTAAATATGCAAACTATATGAATGAAATAGATTTTAGAAAAATTAAACACAATTTGAAATAATTATAACATAAAGAAACTAGGACAATTACTTTAATTAAACTCAATTTATTATCAACATGCTTAATAACATTCAGAAAAACATTCCATGGCAACTCGATCTTTTATGAGTTTGGAAACCACATTAGGTCCTTTCGGAATCTTTTACTTAGTAAATATGCATTTTACTGATCCTTATTTACTAAGGGTTTCTTAGCATTCGTGTGAGGTAACAGGGACGTGTTAGGTTTGAAACAGTTTAATCACACAAATCTAACAACTATGCAGATAACAAAGCTTGGTTAGAGTTGTTATGCAACCTGCAATTTAATCGGGCTAGGATCTAAATTTAGCATGCACATTTCAATTATGTGTCCACTAGCCGTCGTTTGGTTAGGATCGCTTAGCTAATTCAAGTGCATTTCAATCACGTATGAACAAAATATAGACTTGATTTTAATTGAAAACATGATCGATTGAGGCACAAACATTATAAGCATAAATCAAATAAATATTATTTAATCAAAGCAATCATCCTAGCTTAAATAAAAGTAAGCTAACATTGTTGTAACAAGAACAAATAACACATAGCAAACATTTTTAGATTAAATCAAAGAAAAGAAAGATTAAACCCAAATCAAAGTGGCTGTCACCCAAGACTCTGACCGACGAGGCTCCTTCGCTCCTTCGCTTTGCTCCTTTGTTGATGGCTCTCCAAGGTGGCCGACCAAGGGCTCTTTAAGAGGCTTAATTGCTAAAATCTCTATGAAGAGATGATGCTAGGCGTGGGGAATGAAAAATGCTGAAGAGAATTGAGAGAAAAGAGAGAATGATGAGGGATGAGGGATGATTAGGAATGGTGAAATGAAGTCTTATTTATAGGTGAAGAAAGGAGAGTAGTTTGCTAAAAATAAAGAGGTTTAGTCTCTTCAAGCTTCTTCAATGAGTGGCCGACCATGATTAGTGGATTTTGAGTTGAATTTTGCTTGATTTTTAAGTAATTTAAATGTCATAACAACTCAGGACTGAGACTCGGTCAAATGTAAATCTTTGGGCAAATCTCTAATTTCTTCAACATTGAAAGGACCTTGTGTAATTAAACCAAAAAGTGGTTTATGTGGACAGCCATGTGTACCCGAAATTGGGTTGACTTGGTCTTCAATTTGGACGGTTTTTGTAATCCAACAAAGCTATCAGACCTATCCAAAATAAATCAATAAATTAAAGGACCAAAGAACAAAATTTATCCAATTTAAATAATTAATTAAAACCCAAATTATTAATGAAATATCTTAAAATGAATTATTAAATATAAATTTATATTTTATTATTTAATTTAATCATGCATGACCCATTTTATGTCTTAAAAATATAATATTTTCAAATAAATATAAAATAAGCCATTTATGCATGAAAACTATATAATAAAGCATAAAATTACATTTTAATAATTTCTATGTCCTAATTTCATATTTTCACATATTTCATTAATTTACGAAATAATTACTTATTTTTAACAACGAATTTAAGTAAAAAGGTGATAAATTGCGTAGGAAAAATCCTATATATTTTTCAGTTTACACCTGGCAGACTCCATATATTCCCATAGTTGAGCTATGGTCTTACACATTCTAACCCCATCATGTTTAATGTCCCGGTGGACTCCATATGCTTCCATAGCCGATGTAACACCCTTTACCCATATTCAACGCCGGAATAGGGTATGAGGCATTACCGGACTCACATCCCAAACAATCACACAATTTCGAGTCATAAAATTTGTGTCCAAATTAAAACCATCCATATTCAATCATAAAGTCCCTTATATAAGCCTACGAGGCCCAAAACATACTTTGGAGGTGGTTCGGGACTAAATCGAGAACTCCGAGAATTTTTATAAAACTTAGAAAATTTTTGCTAGATGCAAGGCTCACACGCCCTTGTGGTCCAAGGGACACGCCCGTGTGACCCTGGGACACGCCCGTGCTTCAGGCCGTGTTCAAAATAGGGTGCTCTCTGACTTGTGCTACAGGTCGTGCCACACGCCCGTGTGCTAGGCCGTGTAGCACACACGACTGAGACACACGCCCGTGTCTCTGTCCGTGTGGTCAATTCTGGACATTCTGTTTTGCAAAAATTAAGGTGCAGGGTAGGGTGTGCAAATTTCGGGCAAAACCGAATTAATTCGGTTAACAGACCAAATTTGGTTAATTGGTCGGTTAACCGAATTAATTCGGTTGGGGTCAGTTAATAATTTTTTGGAAGTTAGGTTAACGGTTAATTCGGTTCGAAATCGGTCGATTAACTGAATTAACCGAATTTAATAAATAATATTATAATATATAAGTATTTGGTCGGTTTGGTTAATTTTTTGGAAAGATAAATTAATCGGTCGGTTAAGTCGATTAATTTTTATATTTTTTATACTTGTTTTAACCAAAAATAAAAAAAATATAAATTTCGGTTAATTCGGTTAACCGACCGAATTAACCGAAAAAGTTTGGTTCAGTTAATTTTTTTGAAAAAATTTTGGTTCGGTTAATGGTAGTTCGGGTCGGTTAATCGATTGAAAACCCCTACGGGGGACACACGGCCGGAACACATGCCCGTGGGGCGGACCGTGTGTCACACATGGCCTAGACACACGCCCGTTTGTCTACCCGTGTGGACAAATTAAAGGCTATTTACCAAGCCATTTGCCACCCTTGTACACACATACACTTACACCAATTCAAGGCACATACATAACATACTTAGGTAACCAAATCATCCACAATTATGACCAACACAATATCCACATCTATCATACTCACAACATTTACTAAGTCACGATTGACTACTTTCAAGATACCTAGTTGTACACCACTTTATCATTTCATTAATAGACCACATTTTCAAACATCTCACATTCATGTCATAAATAACATTTCTATCATTTACCAAGCATACCATGACCATATCACCAAAGCCATTAGCCCACACATATATATATATACTTAGGCTTACAACCATGATAGCCCAAATAAACCAATCTACATGGCCAATTATCAAAACAAGCATTTGACAATCACAAGCCAACACATTGGCTACAATCACAATGACACATTTAACAAATGACTAAGTCCCTATACATGCCATAGACTTAAAATACTTGAATTCATTTATACCAAAAATGATAGCTTGAAAGTGTGATAGGATCTCTGGCGAACTCCAATCCGAGCTAGCTCAATGACCCTATGAGACATTGGAAAGGAAGGGGGTAAGCTATACAGCTTAGTAAGTTCATATGCAAATAATACAAAACATTATTCATACATTTGACATAGAGATAACTTAACAAATATTAACATAAATGTCATTAAAAATTCATAAACACAACTTACTTAATCCCAATCTTACCAACAGCTCATCATATAAATAACATAACATATTTCAACATGAATGTCATTAAACTTCATGAGTATAATTTACTCAATCACATTCTTGCCTATAACTCATCATATGAATAACATAACATATATCAACATGAATGTCATTAAAACTTCATAAATGTCATATGAACATAAATGTCATTTAATATCAACATAACACATATCAACATAATTGTCATATACTAATAGCTCATCATATGAATTACATAACACGTATCAACATAAATATCATTTAAGCTTCATAAGCACAACTTACTCATTCATAACCTTACCGAGAGATTCGTCACATATCGAGATCATTAGTAAATTAGTTTTATGTACGTACATGTACCAACTCGCAACATAATCATAACCTTTCACAACTTTGACATACTCGTTGAATTTACCGTTGAACCACTTGGAATACTAAAGGATACTTGGGAATCTCGCATACACAATACTATACCAATGCCATATCCCAGATATGGTCTTACATGGGATCTCTTATCGATGCCAATAGCCCAACTATGGTCTTACACAAAATCTCATATCGATGCCATATCCCAGAGTCTTACACAAAATCTCAAATAACCCTAATGTCATGACATTCGTATCCTACCTATTACTAAGGTTCAACCGGGATTTCTCACTTGACAAACTTTATCGATTACATCCAAGGAGTCAATCATAATTCATACAATATTAAAGCATTTAAAACATAAATAAAGCAATGAATTATTTACATACGAACTTACCTCGTCATAAAAACAGCAAAAAGGACTAAATCGTCAAATACTCATTCTTCCCCCGTTCTAGGTTCAAACCTCGCTTTTCTTGATCTATAATATCACATTTAACTTATTTAATCATTATACTATTCAAATCAGCCCAAAAATCACATTATGGCAAAAATTACATTTTTGCCCCTAAAGTTTGACATTTTTATAATTTAGTCACTAGGCTCGTAAAATGAAATGTACTCAATTTATTTAATACCCATGCCTAGTCGAACCTTATACATGCTTATAACAGCCCACAAATTTCATTTATTCACATTTTTACACCATATTTTATAACTTTTACAAATAAGTCCTTTTAGGCATTTTCACCTAAAATCACTTAAGAAAAGTCGTTTATCATACACCAAACATGCATTTTATACCATTAGACATCAAAATACACAAACATCCATCATGGGTAAAATTTTAGACCTTGGCATCTCTTCAAATTGATGGTAGAAATAGAAAGATCGAGTTACAACGACTTAAAAAATGTAAAGAGCATTAAAAATGGGGCTATAACGGACTTACAATTGAGCTTGGAAGCTTGAAAAACCCTAGCCATGGTTTCCCCTTGTGAATTTCGGCCATGGGAGGAAGATGGACAAAAATTGGCTTTATTTTGGCTTTTTAATTCATTTTAATTCCCAAATTACCAAAATGCCCTTAATGAAAAATTTTAGAAACATGCCAAACCATGTCCATTTTTGTCCACCAACTTGACCAATGGTATAATTACCATTTAAGGACCTCTAATTTAAAATCTCATAGCAATTGGACACCTCTAACATATAGAATTCAAGTTTTGCACTTTTTGTAATTTAGTCATTTTGACTAAATTGAGTTGCCCAAACGTCAAAATTTTCGAACAAAATTTTCACGAAATCGTTCCATAAAACTGTAGACCATAAAAATATAATAAAAATAATTTTTTATTCGTCGGATTTGTGTTTCGGAAACTATTGTTCTGACTAGACCCAAAATCGGGCTGTTACAGCCGAGCTATGGTTTTACAAATTGTAACCCCATGTTTATTGTCCTGGCGGACTCCATATGTTGTCATAATCGAGCTATGGTCTTACATATTGTAACCCCTATTTATTATCCTGGCGGACTTTTGATTCTGAGGAATTAATAAACCTCTTTCGATGTGTCACCCTGAAGGACCTAATAATAACCATCATCGCGGTGTCACTCCATAGAGTCGATAGACTGTCGTCACGATGTCGCTTTAGCGCACCAGTAGATACCATTCCTCAATGTCACCCAAATTCCCTTTAATCCCTAGTTAGTCCGCCCATACCTTCTGTAACACCCCAAACTCGACCGAGTAGGTTCGTCCCAAATCTGGCAAGCTACATTATCCACTGAAGTGACTCTCCATTAACTCTCAACCTAACCTTCAACACACCACTTAATAATAGAAGATAATGTGTTAAGTTAAAACACAATAGTGGAAATAGTTCACACACAATGAGCTTACAATACCACAAATGTAGGTTCATATGTCAAATATGAACAACTTAAGGTTCTCACACATGATATAATATAAGTTCGCAAATAAAAACTTAGACTATGTTTGCCCATACAAGCTCACAACATATGTTAAAACATTCATTTATAGCTTAAGTTCACATAATTTTACTAAGTTCGCACCGAAACACACATCAAAGGTTCACATACTCATAAGCTTCGCAGAAAAAGGATTATACACACAAAGGGTTTCATACTCTAACAATGTTCGTATGCATACATAGTTTCACTAAATCAGGGGTATGCATGTAAGTTCATAATCACAAATATATAGGGATCGCAGAAAATGATACTTAGTAATAAACCTTACTCGCGCATTTTAATAGCAACTTGATGTAAGACTCATGCATGAAGAATATCGATTTTATTCATAACAAAAGATAATCAAATATTCTTAGTTATGGTTCACAAAACAAAATAGCTGAAACTTTAAAGGAACTATTTGGATAATAAATTCAATATATAATAAGTCTAAAGCCCTTAGAAAATAAACCCCATCGCCTATTTTCTCAGGTTTTCCAATATCTAGTCAGGAGTGAGCCTTGCCACTGCCATCCGCTACCTACTTACTTGCGAAGTAAGAGAGGAGTGGGTGAGTTCATTGTTGACTCAGTGAATAATAAGGTGATAAACCATAATTTATACATATTTTAACCCCATGCTTAGCTTATTTTTGGATGAGTTTTCATTAGATTTGATGAATTTGATGCTCCTAATACTTTAATTTCATGTTTTACACACAGGAGAGCTTAGGGAGTTGAAAAGAATGAGAAACGGGGCAAAAAGGGACAAAATGGGCCTATCTTAGAATTCAACACGGCCTGGGCTATCAAACACGGCCGTGCATTACGAGCAGAATCAAACACGGCCTGGATCAACGTACACGGGCAGACCACTCGTGTGTGGTGAGCAGGAGCGAGCACGGCCTAAGGCAATCGAACAAGGGCATGTCCTTGCCGTATCAAAGATTAATTCTATCCGGAAAAGGTTACTTGTGGGCAAAGAAAGACGTTCCAAAGCTTATATAAACACCCTAGGGGGTAACCTAAAGGGGGACGCTGAATAGAACGCAGAAACTACTCGAAGACAGCCGTCGGAAGCAGCTTGGAGGAAGGATCTCCATCAAGATTGAAGATCTCCCATCAAGTTCTTTAGAAGTTTTTGGCTTTTCCTATGTTTTGTTGTTTTCCTTATTTTGAGATGTTTCCTTCTATCAGTATGAACTAAACTCCCTAAATACTGAGGGAGGATGAAACCTAAGACATATCTTATTATTATTTGATTTATAAGATAAATACTTGTTCTTATTCTTAATTGTGAGTTCTTATTCTTGTTTTGATAATTCAGGTTATTGATTTAAGTCGAATGTGCTTATTCAGTGGTGCAAAAGTCCATGTTTAAGAGTAGATCAACACAATTAAGTAGAGTTGATTGCAACCCTAGAAATAGGGCGACGAAAATCTGCCGGATTAGAGTCAAATCTAATAAGGGAATCCATAGATCGAGTTAATGCGACAATAGGGGTTTTAATTAGAAAGAGATTTCAATTAATCAACCCAGAGTCAGTTGTTTTTAGTCTCGAGAGAGATATTAACATAAATCAGGGATTTCTACAGATTAAGTCGAGTGAATAAATCGTATGAATCAAAAGTAATAAGTGAAGTCTAGGTGGATTCTTTCTTAGGTATTGGCTATCTCATAAAGTTGTCTAAGAGTATTTTCCTCATTCTTTCGTTGTCGTGTTTAATTAGTTTTAGTTTAAAAGAAATCACTCTAATACTTAGGCTAAATAATAAAAAGATAGTAATTACGAGTACTCTTGGTCCTTGTGGATACAATATTACCGGTCTTACCATAACTATACTATTAAACGATAGGTGCGCTTGCCTTTATTGTGGTCATAGTTAGTTTTAGACACATCAAGTTTTTGGCGCCGTTGCCGGGGACTAAGATATTAGGAACACTAATTTTTTATTACTTTAGCCATTATTTTTAGTTTATTGCAATTTATTTTTTTATTTTATTTTAACTTGTTATTTTTTCTTTTATTTGCTTCTGGTAGGTAATTTTAGTTTATGACTAGAAGAAACCCGTCAGGACCCTTGATTTTTGACAATGAGATAGAACATACCACTCGCAGAAAATCGAAGAGAAATAAGGTGAAGTCTACAATACATAGAAGAAGAGCAAGAAGACGAAACTAATACTACTGAAGAGATGGCTGATAATAATCCGCTACCTCCTGTGGTTGCCACAAATCCGGTGAATCAAAATCCTACTCCTCGTACTATGTATGATTATGCTAAACCTAATTTAACAGGAACTAAATCAAGTATTGTTCGACCTGCTATTGCTGCAAATAATTTTGAACTGAAACCTAACACTATTCAAATGATTCAGAAGTTTGTTCAGTTTGATGGTTTGCAGGATGAGGATCCAAACAATCACTTGGCAAATTTTCTAGAGTTTTGCGACACTTTCAAAATTAATGGCGTTTCTGATGATGCCATTCGCCTTCAGTTGTTTCCATTTTCGTTGAGGAACAAAGCTAAACAGTGGTTGAACTCGTTACCACGAGGATCAATCACTACATGGGACCAAATGACCGAAAAATTTTTACTTAAATTTTTTTCGCCAGCTAAAACGGCTAAGTTGAGGAATGATATTTCTTCTTTTGTGCAGATGGATTTAGAAACACTTTACGATGCTTGGGAGAGATGCAATGATTTACTAAGAAGGTGCCCTCACCATGGGTTACCTTTGTGGCTTCAGGTTCGAACCTTTTACAATGGTGTGAACCCCTCAACTAGGCAGTTGATCGATTCAGCCGCAGGTGGAACCCTAAATAACAAGACCCCTGAAGCGGCTTATGAGTTTATAGAGGAGATGGCACTGAATAACTATCAGTGGCAAGTTATGAGGACAAAGCCAACAAAAGCCGCCAGTGTTTTAAACCTCGACGCAGTGACCATGCTATCAAACCAGGTAGAACTGTTAAATAAAAAGATTGATGGTTTGTGTGGGTCTTCGCAGGTACATCCAGTTATGCAGTACGATACGAATGGAGGAGGAATGAGTAACACAAAATATCCATCCTACAACCCTGGCATAGAAAGCGAACAGATGAACTATATGGGTAATAATTCTAGACCTCAAAATAACCCTTATAGTAACACTTGCAATCCAGGTTGGAGGAACCACCCAAACTTCTCATGGGGTGGTCAAGGAAATCAGAGACAGCAACCCCCTCCAGGCTTTCAACAGCAACCCTACCCACAAGAGAAGAAGCCAAACCTTGAGGAGATGCTAACAAAATTCATTGCGGTGTCAGAAACCCATTTCCAAAACACTGAAACAACATTCAAAAATCAGCAAGCGTCAATTCAAGGGCTCGAGAACCAAATAGGTCAGCTTGCTAAGCTGATCTCAGAACGACCACAAGGAAGCTTGCTAAACAACACTGAAACTAACCCAAAGGAGCAAATTCATGCCATTACTGCTCACGATAGTGAAGGGTTAGATGAACCAAAATTGAGGCAAGAGAATGATGTAGAAGAAGGTAAGGTTGAGATAAGCCACGAAAAACCAAAACTGGTAAGTACAGAATACCAACCTCGTGTGCCATATCGCAATGCGACAAAGAAAGACCGCACAGATGAACAATTCGATAAATTTCTTAAACTCTTAACAAAATTACATATTAACTTACCGTTTATTGAAGCTCTTTCGCAGATGCCCAATTCAAAAAAAATTTAAAAGAGATTTTGACAAAGAAACGAAAGTTAGACGAGGCGTCGCATGTGGAGCTAAATGCAGTATGCTCAGCAATCTTACAAAATAGACTACCACAAAAGGTAAAAGATCCAGGGAGTTTTACGATTCCTTGCTTAATTGGTGGTTTATCTATTAATAATGCTTTAGCAGATTTCGAGGCAAGCATAAATGTTATGCCTTATAAAATGTTTAAACAGTTAGGTCTTGGGACACCCAAACAAACTAGGATGAGCATTCAATTGGCTGATAAAACTATTAGAGTTCCTTGGGGTATAATCGAAGATGTACTAGGAAAAATTGATAAATTCATATTCCCAGTAGACTTTGTTGTTTTAGACATGGATAAGGACAATAATGTTCCTTTAATTTTAGGAAGACCCTTTTTAGCAAGCTGCTAAAACTAGAATTGATGTTAGTGCAGGTGAACTCACACTTCGTGTAGGTGACTAAACGATCACTCTTGTGCTCTTGACTCGGCTAGGACATCGAGTAATAAAGGTGAGAACATAAATTCTATTAATGACCATTTGGTTTAACCTTCTTTTCAAGAAGCACCACGAAATTACACAACTGAGCCACATCCTAGATCTCGTACCAACAATGAAATAACTCATGAGGAGCGAAGGCTTCAGATCGATGAACTAGACGAGTGGAGGACACATATCAAGGAGAAACCAAGAACACACGAAGCAAAACCGAGGCAACTCCATAGCGAACTTAAAAGATGAAGCAAACTACTTCAAGGTTGAGGGCGAGTTCTAATGGATAATCTGAGATCCTCGTGTTGCCACTTCTGAACCTAATGGAATAACTCCTTTCACGGTACTTAATACTTTCCCATACGGTACAGTCGAGGTAACTCATTCTCAATTTGGAACCTTCAAGGTAAATCATACTCATCTAAAACCTTATTTTAATATAATTGATAGCAAGAATGAGGAGTTTCAATTCCTCAAACCACCATGATTATGCGAATGAAAGGTAAGTCTAGCTTAAGACTTTAAATGAGCGCTTCTCGGGAGGCAACCCGAGCACTAACCCCATTAAATTTCATATTTTTTATTTTTAGCACCTTACTAAAAAACTAACCAAATTAATAAAGTGCAGGTTTCCCTACCACACGGCCTTGCACACGGGCGTGGCCTTGGTCGTGTGAACACCACGAATAAGCACATCGGCGTGGCAGAGACCGTGCAAACCAAGGATGAAAATTTTCCCCAAAACACGGGCTGCGATAAGATGCCATGGCCGTGCGATACGGCTGTGGCCGACAATGAGATAGTAACACGGGTGTGCGACACGCCTGTTTCCCCAGGCTGTGGTCGATACTGATTAACCAACATGGGCGTGGAAACCTCTACACAGGCGTGGGAGAAACGAACGAGGTACCACACGGCCGTGCGATACGGCCGTGTGACCTAACACGCCCAGGGCACACGGGCGTGGGCAGCTGGTTTCTATTTAAACCCCCTTCTTCTATTCACTTTCTTCCCCAATTTTTCTTCTCCCAAACCCTTGCCATCACACCCCTTTCTTTTCCCATTATCTTCTCCCTTCCCCCTTTCCCTTATTCCTTCTTTACACCGCCACCACACCAACCACCATCCTTACCACCATATACAAATACTAGAGGCTAAACCAAGGCCACCATCCCCATGTCGAAAAAGCGAAAGGATCTGCGCGAGTCTCCCCGTCTTGTCGATTTCTACATAAGTTCATGCCGGCCGCTTCATTAATTCGATAAGACAAGGACCTTTGAGTCCATTTATTTTTCCTTTTTCTTTCATTTTCATTTTTAAATTCTTTCTTTTTATCTTTCTTGAGTTTAATTTATATTATTATATTTTGATTTCTTTAATTTAGGTTCAAGGGGCTATTACGAAACGACCCCACCACCACCGTAGTATCCACCATCCCTGCCCAACTTTACACCGTTTCTTTTCTTTGACTCCATCCAAAATTCATGAAGTTTCACTTCTCTCCCTCTCTTATGTTTTTCTTACTATATTGTCACTATTTATCTTTGTACATTGAGGATAATGTACATCTTAAGTGTGGGGAGGTGTCAATAATACTGAATTATGCCTTGTTCTTAAGTAATTTTTTCATATTACTATTAGAATGAAACTTCTATTGATTTATGATTTTCATTGATATGTTTCGGATTAAGTCATAGATAATTGTGCATTGATGGTTTAAACTTTGAGACATTAGAGAATCAAGCATGAGAAGTCTATTTTCATAATAAAATTAAAATTTTTAGGTTGTTTTCCTAAATTTAAATATTACTTTGAAGTTTGAAATTTGCAAGGTTGACATCAAAAACCATAATTTCTGTGAGATTTTGAGCCTTTTAGAGTATATATTTTTCTTGCTCACTTTATTTATTATGAGTGTGTCAATATTGATTTGTTATTCAAGAACTTGCTTTGATTATACACGTCGAGACCACATTTCTGATTTGATATACTGAGATGATAAATGCACCTAGGTTTTAACCCACTCATTCCACTAAAAAGCCAACCCTCTTAATTAACCCCTAGTGAACCCTTTTTATCCTAATAAATCGTTTCTTGACTCACCCATTAATATTAACCCAAAACCAAATTTTTACTTCTCCTACTTTGACCCCCTTATGTCGAGATTTGATTTGATCAGTTGCCTAACTATTTTCTTTATTTCAGTTGTTAAATTCTATCTTATTATTGTATGTTCTTATTTAAAAAAAAGTGGAAATTTATTCATTATTAGTGTTATGAGCTTAAACTGTTAGTTTCACATCTTTAGAAGAAGTTCGTGTTATCAGTGATAAGGTTTCAATCAATGTAATTATTCAGTATTAGTTATTTTCTAGTTAGGTAAATGGTCAATTTAATCTCGATTCTAACCCTCTAATTCAGCCTTTATCCACACCTTTAACCCAAGCCCCGTTACAACCCTTTAAAGACCTTTTGATTTGTGTATCATCTCATTCTGTAGTGGTGGAGATTTGATTTTCATGCAAGCCTATGGGATTAACTTGTCATGTTTGACTTTTGAGTGCTTAATTTGAACCTTAAACACCCCGAGTGATTTGAGTGAATCTTTAGTAAGGATGCCAACTCTTGTCAGGTTTTGAATCAGAGGTAATTATTTAGGTAAGGGGAAACACCTATGTTTTCATGCTATAAAAATCTATGACTTAGATTGTTTGAATCTCTAGGACTCTTTTAGTTAAATTATCAATGTATGAATTATCTGTGAATTATGATGAAACATTATTGATGAGAATTATGAATTAAGGAAGTTAGTTTTAATTGTCAGTTGAAGATTTTGCTTGAGGACAATCAAAGGCTTAAGTGTGGGGATATTTGATAAACCATAATTTATACATATTTTAACCCCATGCTTAGCTTATTTTTGGATGAGTTTTCATTAGATTTGATGAATTTGATGCTCCTAATCCTTTAATTTCATGTTTTACACTCACGAGAGCTTAGGGAGTCGAAAAGAATGAGAAACGGGCCAAAAAGGGACAAAATGGGCCTATCTTAGAATTCAACATGGCCTGGGCTATCAAACACGGCCGTGCGTTACGAGCAGAATTAAACACGGCCTGGATCAATGTACACGGGCAGACCACACGGCCGTGTGTGGTGAGCAAGAGCGAGCACGGCCTAAGGCAATTGAACACGGGCGTGTCCCTACCGTATCAAAGATTAATTCTATCTAGAAAAGGTTACTTGTGCGCAAAGAAAGACGTTCCAAAGCTTATATAAACACCCTAGGGGGTGACCTAAAGGGGGACGCTGAATAGAACACAGAAACTATTCGAAGACAGCCATCGGAAGCAGCTCGGAGGAAGGATCTCCATCAAGACTGAAGATCTCCCGTCAAGTTCTTTAGAAGTTTTTGGGTTTTCCTATGTTTTGTTGTTTTCCTTATTTTGAGATGTTTCCTTCTATCAGTATGAACTAAACTCCCTAAATACTGAGGGAGGATGAAACCTAAGACGGATCTTATTATTATTTGATTTATAATATAAATACTTATTCTTATTATTAATTGTGAGTTCTTATTCTTGTTTTGATAATTCAGGTTATTGATTCAAGTCGAATGTGCTTATTCAGTGGAGCAAAAGTCCCTGTTTAAGAGTAGATCAACACAATTAAGCGGAGTTGATTGCAACCCTAGAAATAGAGGCGGCGAAAATCTCATCCGATTAGAGTCAAATCTAATAAGGAATCCATAGATCGAGTTAATGCGACAATAGGGGTTTTAATTAGAAAGAGATTTCAATTAATCAACCTAGAGTCAGTTGTTTTTAGTCTCGAGAGAGATATTAACATAGATCAGGGATTTCTACGGATTAAGTCGAGTGAATAAATCGTATGAATCAAAAGTAATAAGTGAAGTCTAGGTGGATTCTTCCTTAGGTATTTCCTATCTCATAAAGTTGTCTAAGAGTATTTTCCTAATTCTTTCGTTGTCGTGTTTAATTAGTTTTAGTTTAAAAGAAATCACTCCAATACTTAGGCTAAATAATAAAAAGATAGTAATTACGAGTACTCTTGGTCTTTGTGGATACGATATTACCGGTCTTACCATAACTATACTATTAAACGATAGGTGCGCTTGCCTTTATTGTGGTCATAGTTAGTTTTAGACACATCATCAGGAAACAACAAGGTATGATTTTAAACGGAGAGCAGTGGAAACATGAAAATTTACGTGTTTTTACATGCCCTTTTTAACTTAAAATCATGCTAATTCGGTTAAATTCTTGTCGAAAAATAATTAAATATTATAAAATAATTAAATTGTGTTAAAAATATGAACATGATGAATTTTAATTAATTTTATAGTTAATTTTGATTAATTTTGACTATTTTCGATAGATTCGCACAAAGAGCGAAAATTAGCTCGGCAGACACTGCTCGAAGAATAAACCCGAGAAGCAATTTGAAGTATCGAGGAAAATTTATTTCCAGCCCAAGACGGTCCGATTATGAATATTAAATCATAATATAATTAATTTTAATTTATTCCCAATTTAATTTGGGCTAAATAAATTATTATTAAATAATTATGGAAAAAAGGGTCCGGTTAAACCGCACTGGTTGAACCAAATTTAGTGAACCGAACCAGCCACCAATGGGGCTGCCCAGAACCGTCCATATCCTGACCCAAATCAGCTTATTATCTGATTAATTGAGCTTGCAAAGAGGCCCTTGAAGACTTGTCAAAGTTGCATTCAACCCCCTCCACAATTAGTGGCTTTGTAGATTTGACCCAAGCCATATTTAGCAAAGTTGAAGCCATCAACTTTGCCACATAGGTGGCCGGCCAAGGGGTGGCTCTTTGGCTGCTATTTTTAGATAATTTTAGCTGCCACATTCAGCTATAAAAACCCCCCTTGGCTGATCATTCAAAGCATCCCTCATTCACATATCTTCTCTCACATCTCTTCTCTCCTCTCTCACTTTTTCTCTCATTTTCCCATTCAAAGTTCCTTGCTCTTGTGCCAATTTCTCCTCTTGGAAAAGGGGTCTTCTTCAGCCATTTTGGAGCAGAAATTGAGTGTTCATAGCAGCCTTGATCGGCGAGGACAACAAAGAAGGAAGAACGGAGCAACCTAGTCAAGCCACAGAAAAACACCGGATTTGATTCTTGTTCCCTATCTCTTTAATTTTTGTTGTTTTTATGATGAACATATCTATGAATATTTATGTTGTTGGAATGGTTAATTTAATCAGCTTAGCTTGAATTTAATTCGTGTTGGGTTGATTGCATTTCGTCCTCTTAAATTATTAAAATTGTGTTTACGCTGTTATAGGCCTCGGTAAAATGCTTGATTAAGTAAAATCATGCCTAAGTTATTCTAGCATTATAATTGTTTAGATAACTAAAGAATTAATTATTTAAACGCATTGAAATTGTAATTAATAGACACAGTACTTAATCAGTGCATGTTTAATTCTTCTAAGGTAGCTAAAGATTAGATTAGCATTGTATTTGGCGATACACATGCCTTGCATAACCTGCAAGATTATTGTGATTAAACTGTTTCAAGGTAAGGATACTTTGTTACCTCACATAGTCTTTTATATGCTTATTAGGTTGAATTAATCGTTTGAATCGACATAGGAATATGCGAGAGATTGTTTAATTTAATAAGTATGTATTTGCAATAACATGTTTACCTTTATAAATCTGTTTAATCGGTCAAATTGACATAGAAATATGTACAAGAGATGAATGGATTTTTTATTTGTAAATATGTTCATAAGTTAGCAAATTACCGAGTTTCTGCGAATTTATTCGTAACAACATAAACATGAGTTTAATAATTCTAAGTTAAGAAATGTAATTAATCTAACACAATTATATCATCTTGATTAAAATCAGCTTTTGAAATCGTGCATTAGAATTTTATTTTATTTTATTTTACTTTTTTTCTAGTTTTTAATCATTTCTCAAATCCAATTATTTTTCCTTCACCAAAGTGTTTAAAATCATTTTCATAAATAATTCTTTTATAGTCCCTGTGGGTACGATAACTCGACATTTACTTGTCACTTTATTACTTGTTGTGATTGTGTACACATGCACATTTCCATCGTTCCAAGTTTTTGGCGCCGTTGCCGGGGACTGTTTTTTAAAAGCCATTATTTGTGAATTTGTTAGTCTTACATTTTGGGTTAATTTTCTGTTTAATTTTTAACTTAATTAATTTTTCTGTGGATATTTCAAGTGTTTATGAGTATTGCCCAAATTATCGATTTACTCCCTATAGACCCTGAGATAGAACAAACCTTTTGACAGAGAAGAAAACAAGCGAACCAGAGAAGGACCAAAGAGATGAACTTCGAGAATATGAATCAAGGAAGCGGAGCAAACCTTGCTCAGAATCCTATCCTTATTGCTGATGATAGGGATAGAGCTTTATGTGATATGTTTGTGCGAGATTTAACGATCTTAACTCGGGTATTAGGAGACCCGAAATCGAGGCATAACAATTCGAGCTGAAGCCAGTCATGTTCCAAATGCTTCAGACAGTGGGCCAATTCAGTGGAATGCCTACCGAAGACCCTCATCTGCACTTGAGACTATTCATGGAGGTGTGCGATTCTTTCAAGTTAGCCGGAGTACCCGAAGATGCATTATGACTGAAGCTGTTCCCATATTCGCTAAGGGATAGAGCTCGTGCCTGGTTGAACTCATTACCACCGAACTTCATTTCTACATGGCAAGAGTTAGCTGAGAGATTCCTCATGAAGTATTTCCCACCGAGCAAGAATGCCAAGTTGAGGAATGAGATCACTGCCTTCCAACAAATGGATGATGAGTCCCTGTATGAGGCATGGCAAAGGTACAAAGAGTTATTACGAAAGTGCCCTCATCATGGAATCCCACATTGCATTCAACTTGAGACATTCTATAATGGTCTCAACGCTCACACGAGGATGGTAGTGGACGCCTCTGCTAATGGTGCTCTCCTTTCTAAGTCTTATAATGAGGCTTACGAAATTATTGAGAGGATTACCAGCAACATTTATCAATGGCTAACCAATCGAGCAGCGTAAAGAAGATGAGTCGTTGGAATACATGAAGTGGACGATCTCACTTCACTCGCATCTCAGGTATCTTCAATTTCCTCAATGCTTAAGAATCTTACCACTAATGGGTCTAACAGTTTTGCAGCCCAACCACCTAACCAAATTGAGAATATAGCCTGTGTGTACTGTGGGGAAGGACATTTGTTTGAAGAATGCCCATCGAATCCCGAATCTGTTTATTACATGGGTAACCAAAACAAAAACCGAGGGAGGCAAGGACTGCAATCCAACTTTCATAACCCATTGTGGAGAAACCACTCGAATTTGTCCTGGAGTAACCAAGGGGCTGGAACCAGTAACACTTACACCCAACCCAGACCAACCCAGCCGCCTAGCTTCCCCCAACAAGTACAGAAACCAACCCAAGTAGAACCATCCAATAACTTATAGAATCTATTGAAGGCATACATGGCAAAAAATGACTCCACTCTAAGGAATTTGGAGAATCAAGTGGGCCAGCTTGCTACTGAACTCAAGAACCGACCACAAGGTGCTCTACCTAGTGATACAGAGAATCTGAGAAATCCGAGGAAGGAACATTGTAAAGCGTTGACATTGAGGAGCGGAAAGACAGTAGAGCCCAACACTGTCGAAGTTAAAAATGAGCCAGCTGACGCTCAAGATTCAGAAGAAGTTCAACCAAGTGTTGAAATCCCAGTTTCACCAGAACCAGAATCTGCAAAACCTGACAAAGTAACCTCAGGACCAGCTAACTCTGATCAACTAACAACTTTGTTAGGTGCAGAATTACCGCCAAAGACGAATCAACCAAAATCAGTTCCAGTAATGAAACCACCACCACCCTACCTTCAAAGACTTTAGAAGCAGAAGCAGGAAATTCAATTCAAGAAGTTCCTTGACGTACTCAAGCAACATCACATCAACATCCCGTTGGTTGAAGCACTTGAGAAAATGCCGGATCACGTCAAGTTCATGAAAGTTATCTTGTCTAAGAAAAGAAGACTTGGAGAATTTGAGACGGTATCTCTGGCGAAGGAATGCAGTGCATATCTTCAAGAAAAACTACTCCCAAAATTGAAGGATCTTGGATGTTTTACCATACCGTGCAACATTGGAGCAACATATTGTGGTAAGGCATTATGTGACTTAGGTGCAAGTATCAACTTGATGCCTATGTCAATATTTAGGAAGTTGGGGATATGAGAAGTTAGACCAACTACAGTTACGCTTCAACTAGCAGATCGATACTTAGCACATCTAGAAGGAAAAATCAAGGATGTATTGGTACGCGTAGATATGTTTATCTTTCCTGCTGACTTTGTAATTCTAAATTTTGAAGCAGACAAAAAAGTACCAATCATCCTAGGAAGGCCGTTCCTAGCAACTGGAAGGACCCTTATTGATATGCAGAAGGGCGAGCTCACTATGCGTGTTCAGGATGATCAGGTAACATTTAACGTCTTTAAGTTTATGCGATTTCCTGACACAATTGATGATTGCTCTACAGCGTCTGATTTAGAGGATTTAATAGTGGATAAGGAACTCAACTATGTTGAGGACCCACTGGAAAGAACTTTGACATCGGATCCCCCAAATGATGAAGAGGAGGATGAATACTTAGCTTTGCCAGAAGCTAATCAAAGGGGATTTCATCCGCAATCCCGTTTGGAATCTTTGAAGTTAGAAAAGAGGGACTATACCCAACCAAAAGCGTCGATCGAGGAGCCACCTAATTTAGAACTCAAGGTATTACCTTCTTATTTAAAATACATTTATTTAGGTAACGCTTCTACTCTGCCTGTGATTGTTTCAGCAGAATTGACCACTAAGCAAGAAGAGAAACTTATCTTAGTTTTGAAACAATTCAAGAAGGCCATCGGATAGACCATAGCCGATATTCGCGGTATTAGTCCATCTGTATGCATGCACAAGATTATCCTGGAAGATGGCGAAAAAGGGACGATCGATGGACAACGGAGATTGAATCCCATCATGAAGGACGTAGTAAAAAAGGAGATCATCAAGTTGTTAGATGCAGGTATTATCTATCCCATCTTAGACAGTTCATGGGTAAGTTCGGTCCAGTGCGTACCAAAAAAAGGAGGTATCACAGTCGTAGAGAACGAGAACAATGAGTTGATACCGACTAGAACGGTTACGGGATGGAGAATCTGCATCGATTATCGAAAGCTGAACAAGGCGACTAGGAAAGATCACTTTCCTTTGCCGTTCTTGGATCAAATGCTGGATAGACTCGCAGGACGAGATTACTACTGTTTTCTCGATGGATACTCAGGGTATAATCAGATTACAGTAGCACCAGAAGATCAACACAAAATGACATTCACCTGCCCGTACGGTACATTTGTATTTAGACGCATGCCATTTGGTTTATGTAATGCACCTACTACATTTCAAAGATGTATGATGTCTATTTTTAGTGACATGGTTGAGAAGTATATGGAAGTTTTTATGGACGATTTTTCAGTATTTGGAGATACTTACGATGATTGCTTAGCCAATCTAGGTAAGGTACTAAGGCGATGCGAAGAAACGAATCTCGTACTCAACTGGGAAAAGTGCCATTTTATGGTACGAGAAGGAATTGTTCTAGGCCATCGGATAACGAGACATGGGATCGAGGTAGACAAAGCAAAGGTAGACATTGTTGAGAAACTCCCACCTCCAACATCTGTAAAAGGTGTTAGGAGCTTTTTGGGCCATGCCAGTTTTTATCGAAGATTTATCAAGGACTTCTCCAAAGTGGCTAAACCCTTATGCAAACTATTGGAGAAGGACTCGATATTCAAGTTTGATGAGGAATGCTTAAAAGCCTTCAACGATTTGAAGAGTCGATTAGTCACGGCACCCATAATCGTCACACCAAACTGGGATTTGCTATTCGTATTGATGTGTGATGCAAGTGACTTCACAATTGGAGCTGTCTTGGGCCAGCGAAGGAACAAAGTTTTTCATCCCATCAACTACGCAAGTCAAACTCTAACCAGAGCTCAACTGAATTATATGGTAACAAAAAAAGAGTTACTTGCTATTGTGTTTGCTTTCGACAAGTTTCGATCTTATCTTGTAGGTACCAAAGTGATTGCTATACGGACCACTCGGCAATTAAATATTTACTGGCCAAGAAAGATGCTAAGCCAAGATTGATCCGGTGGGTACTACTACTTCAAGAGTTCGATCTAGAAATTCAAGATCGAAAGGGAGTAGAAAACCAAGTAGCAGATCACTTGTGTATAATGGAGCCACAAGAGGGAAATTCTCCACTTGTACCAATCCAGGAGACATTTCCAGATGAACACATACTGAAGGTAAATCATGTCCATAATATTCCTTGGTTTGCTGATATTGCTAACTATTTAGCTTGTGGTTTGATGTCCATTGATAAAACGTATCAACAAAGGAAAAAGTTTCTTCACGATGCGAAGTACTATTTCTGGGAAGAGCCATATTTTTTTTAAAAAAGTGTCCAAATCAGATGATCAGGAGATGTGTGGCAGAAGATGAAATATCCAAGATTCTATACCACTCTCACTCAGCTCTGAGTGGGGGACACTTCGGAGGTACACGTACAGCGACCAAAGTATTGCAAGCCAGAGTCTTTTGGCCAACACTATTCAAGGATGCATACGCTTACGTAAAGAGTTGTGATCGATGTCAGAGGGTTTGAAATGTCACCAACAGAAATGAGATGCCTCGAACAAATATCATTGAGGTAAAATTATTCGATGTTTGGGGTATTGACTTTCTTGGTCCTTTCCCTCCGTCTTTTGGTCACAAGTACATATTGGTAGCAGTGGATTATTTGTCCAAGTGGGTCGAGGCTGAAGCTTATCCGACGAACGATGCTAAGGTTGTGATGAAGTTTCTGCAGAAACACGTGTTCACAAGGTTTGGAACCCCAAGAGCTATTATCAGCGATGAAGGAACCCATTTTGTGAACAAGTGGTTAAAATGGTTGTTAGATAAACATGGAGTGAAACATAAGGTTGCTACAGCTTACCATCCGCAGACGAATGGGCAAGCTGAGCTGGCGAATAAGAAGATTAATGCCATACTTGAGAAGGTAGTTTGGTCGAACCAATGAGATTGGTCCAAGAGACTAGATGATGCTTTATGGGCTTACAGAACAGCATACAAGACACCTTTAGGAATGTCACCCTACAGGTTAGTCTTTGGGAAAGCCTATCATCTACCTCTGGAGCTAGAGCACAAAGCTTACTGGGCTCTGCGACGACTCAACTTGGATCTTAAGCTTGCTAGAGAGAACCGGATGCTCCAACTCCACGAGCTAGAAGAATTTCGAATGTTCTCATACAAAAATTGACACCCCTAACCCTTATCCGTCACCGGATTAGGGTTACGAGGTACTACCAAACAAAACACAACTCAGAATAGGCATATTGTTTTTTTTTTTAAATATATCACATCAAAGCTATACATAACCTAAATATTATAATAACGTACGTATGTCACTGTACTCACATATAACATTCATGAACAAAAAAAACAATTCATAGTATACAAATTCACATGCTTTATAATCAAACTAAGGTTCTATACGTATATTGAATCATTCAAACAAAGTAGAGTTGTATATTTTGTCATTACAACTGAATCATAGTAACCTAAGTATGTTCAAACATATAATCATCTCATGCCTATTATACATCCATTGATTCTATTTCGTTTATTTTACAATTACCAAATTTACCAAATACTTAGCCATTTTAGTTCATCACAAGGCTATGCGCATAAACTTTATCAATCTAAAACATCTTGAACACAAATTACAACTAATATTTCACTTATCTCACATGTTCAAATACCATAGTCAAAATACATACACTTAGCTAATGAATTAACTATTTATTCAATTAAATAAGATTTAAAATTTCGTACAAATTCTCCATTCAATAATAATGAAATTATTCAATCCCATTAACCAAATAATGAACACATCATAAACATATATGCATTTATTTCACATATAAGTAACCAAACATAAACATGCATTATAACCCAAGTCATGTCTCTCAAATTAACCAAAACCAATCATAAAGCATGATCTTTATCTATCGACTAACAACCACACCAATAAGGCCAATATGTAATCAAACACATTTCATCTTTTATACTTCATTACTAAGTCAAGTTATACCTAAATTTTACCATTTAACAAAGCTGTACACATTCATACACATTTATTCTCAATTTCTAATTCAAAACCTATGAAACTTACCGTTTCTAACCAACCCAATTAACCATTTTAACATCAATATATATGTATCCATTCACTTATTTCATTTATAAATCATACATATCCTTTCACAACCAAGATATATATAACCAAATACTCCATTCATACATATCATGAAACTTACTTACCAAATCACACAAATACCATGATCATTACTACACAACTATCAACTAACTCAATTAACAATCGAACCACATAACCAAACACCTAGCATAAATACCTGTGAAATACACTTCCATAATAAACTAATGCCATGACTGAAATCACAATCCAAGCACATCAAACACTGAATCAAGAACATAAAAAAAAAACAGATTTAAACATAATGAACAAGCCATTTTCGCATGGCTTTATACATATACATATCTCAAATTCAAATATTTAGGCTAGACTATACATGCCATAAATTCAGATTCAAACTTTACAAAATACCAAAAAGAGACGATAGTGTGATAGGCTTTGCTGACGATCCCCGAGCTCGTAACGTGAATCCAAAATCTATAAAACAGAGGTAAACGGAAACACACAGAGTAAGCTATTTAAGCTTAATAAGTCATAAGCAAGTAAATATTAATCAAATTAACAAAACCAAATAAACAAAGTCACAAGCACAACTTAGCATTAAAATCTTCCATACACATATCATAAGGTTAATTATACATATACATAAGAACTTATAAAATTCTCAATATTAAGATCTCATATAGCTCACTTGACCGAATATACTAATTCAAAATGCTTACACATGGAACACATTCATAACTTTACCATTTATACAATCGAATAAGCAATTATCTTACCTTACTTTCATAACATAGTTTAAATACATATCTGAGCCCTTTTAATTCGATTTTCACATTAGATCTTCTCTTAACAATGCCCGTTGAACCATTCGGAATTAAAAAGGATATGCGGATAGTCGGAAGCTCGTACAATGCCAATGTCCCAGACGTGGTCTTACATGTAATCACATATCGATGCCATCGTCCCGAGCGGTCTTACGAATCAAATACGATGCCAATGTCCCAGACATGGTCTTACACGTAAACACAAGTCGATTCCAACGTCCCAGACGTGGTCATACACGATAACACATATCGGATATCCTATGTCATGACATGTGTATCCTAACTATTCCTAGGGTTCGTACGGGCTTTGGGAGATCGGATTTTGATCGAATTGATCGTGTCCAAACTAACTATGACAACGAATAAGGCAAGCGCACCTATCATTCGGTAGTATAGCTATTGCAAGACCGGAAATATCGTGTCCAAATTAAGGGAATTGTTGTTTAATTAACTAATTACTAAACTAAGGATGTTAAGACACAGAGAGTGAGTTAAGGAAATACTTTTGGGAAAACCAGTTGATTAAGACAATACCCGAGAAAGAATCCACCTAGACTTCACTTGTTATTTAACTCTGATCCAGACAATTTATTAACTTGACTTGATCCGTAGGATTCCCTAATTTATATTAATACCTCTTTTGAGGCTACTAACGTCTAACCCTAGGTTGATTAATTGAAATCTCTTTCTAATTAAAACCCCTAGTGTTACATTAACTCGATCTATGGACTCCCATATTAGGTTTGACTCTAATCCGGCAGATTTTCGTCATCCTATCTCTAGGGTGGCGATCAACTCCGCTTAACTATGCTAGATCTACTCTTAAACAGGGACTTTTGCTCCACTTCTTAAGCACATCAATACTTGAATCAATATCCTGAAATATTAAAACAAGAATTAAGAACACATGATTAAGAACAAATCAAGTATTTATCATATAGTTCGGAAAACAATAACAAGATCTATCTTAGGTTTCATCCCCCTCAGGTATTTGAAGGGTTTAGTTCATGTTTAATAAAGAATACATCTCAGAAGAAAGTAAATAACAAAACATAAGAAAAACCCTAAAACCCCCTGAAGGAAATTGAAGGGAAGATCTTCCGTCTTGAGCGTGGTTCCGGCTTCTGAGATGGATCAACTGGCTTTCTTGGAGTAATCCCCTGTGTTCAGCCCTCTCTGGCTTCGTTCCCGACCAAAAGACACTTTTTAGGTTATACTTAGGGCATTTTTATAGGCTTCAGAATGTCTTTCTTGGCCCACAGGTATCCTATTCCGAATGAAACTCATCTTGGCTATAGCAGGGACACGTCCGTGGTCGGCTCTCTTGGCCATGGTCGATCCTGTTTGCCACACACGGCCGTATGATCTGGCCGTGTATGATGTTCTAGGCCGTGTCTCGGTTGTTACTCGAAACGCACGGCCGTGGGTGATAGTCCAGGCCGTGTGCTTCTCTAAGGTAAGCCCATTTTGCCCCTTTTTGGCCCTTTTTGGCTCGTTTCTCGTTTCTTTTGATTCCCTAAGCTCTCCTGGGTATAAAACATGAAATTAAGAGATTAGGAGCATCGAATTCATCAAATTCAATCAAAATTAATCCAAAAGTAAGCTAAATGTGGGATTAAAATATGTATATATTACGGTTTATCAAATACCCCCACACTTAAGCATTTGTTTGTCCTCAAGAAAAATTTTCAACTCACAATTAAAATTAACTTTCCTCAATTCATAATCTTCATCAATAATGTCTCATCATAATTCATATGTAATTAATACATTGATAATTTAACCGGACGGTTCCTAGAGATTCAAACAATGAAAGTCATAGTTTTTATAATACGAAAAATAATTGTTCCCCCTTACCTAAATAATCACCTTTTAATTCAAAATCAAAAAAAAGTTGAAATCCTCACTAAGGGTTCACTCAAATCACTCGAGGTGTTTAAGGTTCAAAAATAAGCACTCAAGAGTCGAACATGAAAAGTTTATCCCATAGGCTTGTATGAAAATCAAATCTCCACCACTATAAAATGATATGATATACAAATAAAAAGGTCTTTTATGGGTTGTAACGGGGCTTGGGTTAAAGGTGTGGATAAAGGCTGAATTAGAGGGTTAGTATAGAGACTGAATTGATAAATTACCTAACTAGAAGAGTAACTAAAGCTTAAATAATTACTTCAATTGAAAACTTAATAGTAATAACATGAGCTTCTTCTTCTCAAAATGTAAAATTAAATGTAAGCTCAAATAACAAAGAACTAATAATAAATATACTTCATTTTTTTAATTACAAATCAAGTACAATAATAATATAGAATTTAATAACTAAAATAAAGAAAATAGTTAAGTAATCGATCAAATCAAATCTCGATATAGGGGTAGTCAAGAGAAACGGTGATAACAAATACAAAGTGGGTTTTGGGTTAATATTAATGGGTGAGTCAAGAAATGGTTTGTTAGGATTCAAAGGGGTTCACTAAGGGTTAATTAAATGGGTAGGCTTTTTAGTGGAATAAGTGGGTTAAAACCTAGGTGCCTCTATCATCTCAGTATATCAAATCAAAAATGTGGTCTCGACATGTATAATCGAAGCAAGTTCTAAAATAACAAATGAATGTTGACACACTCATAATCAATAAAGTGAGCAAGAAAAGGAATGTATGCTCTAAAAGGCTCAAGATCTCAAAAAATTTATGGGCTTTTGATGTCAACCTTGTAAATTTCAAACTTCAAGGCAATAATTAGATTCAGGTAGACAACCTAATAAATTTTTAATTCTGAAAATAAACTCATCATGCTTGATTCTCTAGTCTCCTAAACTTTAAATCATCACTGCACAATTAACTATGACTTAATCCAAAACATATCAATGAAAATCATAAATCAAAGGAAATTTCATTCTAACAGTAATATGAGAAGATTATTTAAGAACAAGATATAATTCAGGGATTTGAGAATAATGCAAAAAGTTAGGCACTTTTCTAAATAAACTTCACCCCCCACACTTAAAATGTACATTGCCCTCAATGTACAAATATAACAATTATAATAAGAAAAGCATAAGATAGGGAAAGAGGTGAAACTTCCTAAATTTTGGATGGAGTCAGAGAAAAAAAATCGGGGAAATTCGGGCCGAGTTGGAGGAAGACATTCCTGTGGTGGCGGTGTCTATGGTCGTGGTGGGGTGATTCCCAAGAAGCCTTTAGAACCTAAAACCAAGAAACTAAAATAAAATAGATTAAATTAAGCACAAGAGAGATAAAGAGAAGGAATATAAAGGAGAAGAGAAAAGACATAGGTAAAATAAAGGGACTCAAATGTCCTTGGCTTGTCGAGTAAATGAAGCGGCCGGCATGAACTTATGTGGATCAGTCTTGCACGGGGAGACCGTGCTAGGGTCCTTTCTCTCCTTCGGCATGAGGATGGTGGTGAGGATGGTGAAAGAAAAGGAATGAGGGGAAGGGAAAGGGAAACGAAAAATGAAGGGAAAAGGTAGTGAGGAGAGAAAGGGGTGTGATGGCTGGGGGTTGGGAGAAGAAGAATTTGGGGAGAAAAAAGAGAAAAAGGGGGATCTTAAATAAGAATGAAGGATCGATTCTTTGCCCACG
The DNA here is from genome assembly GCA_025698515.1 of Gossypium sturtianum. Taxonomy (NCBI): domain Eukaryota; kingdom Viridiplantae; phylum Streptophyta; class Magnoliopsida; order Malvales; family Malvaceae; genus Gossypium; species Gossypium sturtianum. The sequence continues at coordinate 73,327,978 of CM046951.1, read as the reverse complement.
CCCGTGTCTTTGTGGCGTGTTGGTCACACGGTATCATCACGCGGCCGTGTGGTGGCTCGTTCGTTTCTCCCACGCCTTTTTAGAGGGTTGCACGCCCATGTCTCTTTCTCAGTGTCGGCCACAGCCTCAAAGCACGGGCGTGGCTTATACCCATGTGACTTTCTCAGTGCCAACCACGGCCGTATCGCACGGCCGTGGCATTTTATAGCCGTCTGTGATTTGGAGATTTTTCATCCTTGGTTCGTATGACCTCTGCCATGCCAGTGTGTAAATCCGTGACGCCCACACGGTCACGACCACGCCCATATGCAAGGCCGTGTGGTATGGAAACCTATGCTTTATTTAACTTGTGCTAAAAATTAAAGATATGAAAATTAAAGGGGTTAGTGCTCGGGTTGCCTCCCGAGAAGCGCTTGTTTAAAGTCCTAAGCTAGACTTACCTTTCATTCACACGATCATGGTGGTTTGAGGAGTTGAAACTCCTCTTTCCTGCTATCAATTCTAACAATATATGGTTCGAGTCGAGTAGTGTTTACTTTAAAAGTGCCAAACTTAGGATTAGTTACCTCGACTGTTCCGTATGGGAAGACATTCAGTACCGTAAAAGGGATCTCTTCATTAAGGTCTGAAACGGTGATTCGAGGGTCTGTCTTTTCCAACAATACCTGATCTCCTATTTTAAAGTGATTTGCTATTCCTATAAGCTCGTTTGGGGGTTCCCTCGGTTTTGCTTCGTATGTTCCTAGTTTCTCCTTGAAATGTGTCTTCCATTCGTATAGTTCCTCGACCTGAAGCCTTCATTCCTCATGAGTTACTTCCTTGTTTGCATGAGATCTAGGATCTGGCTCAGATGTGTACTTCAGAGGTGCTTCCTGAAAGGGAGGTTGAACCGAATGGTCAGTAATAGAATTTATGTTCTCACCTTTTTCACTTGAAGTCCTAGCCGAGTCAAGAGCCTGAAGAGTGATCGTCTTGTCACCTACACGAAGTATAAGTTCTCCTGTACCAACATCAATTTTAGTTCTGGCAGTTGCTAAAAAGGGTCTTCCTAAAATTAAAGGAACATTGTTGTCCTCATCCATGTCTAAAACAACAAAGTCTACTGGGAATATAAATTTATCAACTTTCACTAGCACATCTTCGATTATACCCCTAGGAAATCTAATGGTTTTATCAGCTAATTGAATTCTCATCCTAGTTTGTTTGGGTTTCCCTAGACCTAGTTGTTTAAGGAGTTTATAAGGCATGACGTTGATGCTTGCCCCTAGATCTGCTAAAGCATTATCAATTGATAAACTACCAATTAAACAAGGAATCGTAAAACTCCCTGTATCTTTTAATTTCCATGGTAGTTTGTTTTGTAGAATTGCCTAGCATACTGCGTTTAGCTCTACATGCGACGCCTCGTCTAACCTCCATTTGTTTGTCAGAAGCTCTTTTAACAATTTCCTTGAATTTGGCATCTGCGAGTGAGCTTCAAGAAACGATAAGTTAATATGTAATTTCTTTAAAATTTTAAGAAATTTACCAAATTGTTCTTCTATGTGGTCTTTCTTCATCGCATTGGGATATGGCACTCGAGGTGTATACTCTTTAATGAGGTTTCTGTGTATCGTGGCTTACCTCAACCTTACCTTTATTTACCACGGGTTCTTGCCTTGGCTCAGATTCAGATTCTACTAACCCTTCACTATTGTGATCAGTAATGGCATGAATTTGCTCTTTTGGGTTAGTTTCTGTGTTGCTTGGCAAGCAACCTTGTGGTCGTTCTGAGATTAGCTTAACTAGCTGACCTAACTGGTTCTCGATCCTTTGAATCGATGCCTGCTGATTTTTAAGCATTGTCTCGTTATTTTGAAAACGGATTTTTGACACCGCGATGAATTTTGTTAGCATCTCCTCAAGGTTCAGCTTTTTCTCTTGTGGGTAGGGTTGCTGTTGAAAGCCTGGAGGGGGTTGTTGTCTCTGATTTTCTTGACCTCCCCATGAGAAATTTGGATGGTTCCTCCACCCTGGATTATAAGTGTTACTATAAGGGTTGTTTTGAGGTCTAGAATTGTTACCCATAAAGTTCATCTGTTTGTTTTCTATGCCCGGGTTGTAGGGTGGGTATTTGTATTGTTTGACCCTCCTCCATTTGTATCGTGATCGCATCTTTGGATGTACACGTGAGGAACCACACAAACCATCAATTTTCTTACTTAAGAGTTCTACCGATTTGATAGCATGGTTCTTTGCGTCGAGGTTGAAAACATCTTGGCGACTTTTGTCGGCTTTGTCCTCATAACTTGCCAGCGATAGTTATTCGGTGACATCTCTTCAATGAATTCGTAAGCCGCTTGGGGTTTTGTTATTTAGGGTTCCACCGGCGGTTTGCATCAATAAGCTACCTAGTTGAGGGTTCACTTTGTTATAGAAGGTTTAAACTCAGTAGCCATAATGGTAACCCATGATGAGGGCACCTTCTCAATAAATCCTTGTATCTCTCCCATGCATCGTAAAGTGTCTCTAAATCCATCTGTACAAAAGTAGAGATATCATTCCTCAACTTAGCCATTTTAGCCAGTGGAAAATATTTTAACAAAAATTTTTGGTCATTTTGCTCCCATGTAGTGATTGATCCTCGTGAAAGAGAATTCAACCCCTTTGTTTGGCTTTATTCCTTAAAAAAGGGAAATAATAGAGGCGAATGGCATCACGAAACGCCATTAATTTTAAACGTATCGCATAATTCCAAAAAGTTCGCTAAGTGTGTGTTAGGATCCTCATCCCGCAAACCATCAAACCGAACAAAACTGTTGTATCATACGTATAGTGTTAGGTTTTGATTCAAAATTATTTGCAATGACAAAGCAGTCTAACAATACTTGATTCAGTTCCTGTTAAATTAGGTTTAGCATAATCATACATAGTTTGAGGAACATGATTTTGATTAATCGGGTTTGCGGCAACTACAGGAGGTAGTGGATTATTATCAGCCATCTCTTCGGCAGTGTTGGCATCATTCTCTTGTTCTTCTTGTATGTACTGTAGGCTTCGCCTAATTTCTCTTCGGTTTTTGCGAACGGTTCCTTCTATATCACTATCGTAAAGTAGAGGTCCTGACTGGTTTCTTCTAGTCATAAACTAGAATACCTGCCAGAAGCAAGGAAAAAGAAAAATTAGCAAAGTTAAAATAAAATAAAAAATAAAAATAAATTGCAAATAAATAGAATGGCTAAAGTAATAAAAATCAAGTGTTCCTAATATCTTAGTCCTTGGCAACAGCGCCAAAAACTTGATCGTGTCCAAACTAACTATGACAACGAATAAGGCAAGCGCACCTATCATTCGGTAGTATAGCTATGGCAAGACCAGAAATATCGTATCCTCAAGGACCAAGAGTACTAGTAGTTGCTATCTTTTTATTATCTAGCCTAAGTATTAAGGGAATTGTTGTTTAATTAACTAATTACTAAACTAAGGATGCTAAGACACAGAGAGTGAGTTGGGGAAATACTTTTGGGAAAACCAGTTGATTAAGACAATACCCGAGAAAGAATCCACCTAGAATTCACTTGTTATTTAACTCTGAACCAGACGATTTATTCACTTGACTTGATTCGTAGGATTCCCTAATTTATATTAATACCTCTTTCAAGGCTACTAACGTCTAACCCTAGGTTGATTAATTGAAATATCTTTCTAATTAAAACCCCTAGTGTTGCATTAAATCGATCTATGGACTCCCATATTAGGTTTGACCCTAGTCCGGCAGATTTTTGTCATCCTATCTCTAAGGTTGCGATCAACTCCGCTTAACAATGCTAGATCTACTCTTAAACAGGGACTTTTGCTCCACTTCCTAAGCACATCAATACTTGAATCAATATCCTGAAATATTAAAACAAGAATTAAGAACACATAATTAAGAACAAATCAAGTATTTATCATATAGTTCAGAAAACAATAACAAGATCCGTCTTAGGTTTCATCCCCCTCAAGTATTTGAAGGGTTTAGTTCATGTTTAATAAAGAATACATCTCAGAAGAAAGTAAATAACAAAACATAAGAAAAACCCTAAAACCCCCTAAAGGAAATTAAAGGGAAGATCTTCCGTCTTGAGCGTGATTCCGGCTTCTGAGACGGATCAAGCGGCTTTCTTGGAGTAATCCCACTGTGTCAATTTCCCCTCTCAAGCCGTTCCGACCAAAAAAGACACTTTTTAGGTTATACTTAGGGCTTTTATATAGGCTTCGGAATGTCTTTCTTTGCCCACAAGTATCCTATTCCGAATGAGACTCATCTTGGCTATAGCAGGGACACGCCCGTGTGACACGCCCGTGGTTGACTCTCTTGGCCGTGGTCGATCCTGTTTGCCACACACGACCATGTGATCTGGCCGTGTACGATGTTCTAGGCCGTGTCTCGATTGTTACTCGAAACACACGGCCGTGGGTGATAGTCCAGGCCGTGTGCGTCTCTAAGGTAAGCCCATTTTGCCCCATTTTGGCCTTTTTTGGCCCGTTTCTCGTTCCTTTCGATTCCCTAAGCTCTCCTGGGTATAAAACATGAAATTAAGAGATTAGGAGCATCGAATTCATCAAATTCAATCAAAATTCATCCAAAAGTAAGCTAAATGTGGGATTAAAATATGTATATATTACAGTTTATCACGAATCAAACTCGGAACATAGCTCCTTAGCACAATATATATTCGACCATACGCAGAAAAATTCACAAAAATTCCATTCATCATGTAATTAATGTACTAGTAAATTTAACAACATTTATAGGCTTATTGACTTACCTCGGACGTCGACGGTTGGTAAAATCGACTAATCGACTACTTTCATTTTTCCCCGGTCCAAATCTGATTTCTTTGGTTCTTGATCTAAACATATTCAAATTAAGCTTATTTAAACACCATTCTATTCAATTTAGTCTAAAAACACATAAATGGGCAAATTACAATTTTGCCCCTAACATTTCACACTTTTTACAATTTAGTCCTTTTTGCACAAAACACAAAATACACAAAATTTGAACACACTATGCTAGGGACGAATATTCATAGTCTTTATACAAATCCACACATTTCATTTATTTCACATTTTAGTCCCTCAAAAAATTATTTTTGCAATTTAGTCCAAATTACTCAAATTCATCAAAAATTCAAAGACAAAACATGTTAATCTAATACATATATTTCATATTTCATCATCAAACAACACAAACAACAAGCTATCATCAATGGCTCAACTCAAAATATTCATCAAAATTAAAAATTGAAACATGGGCTTTGTACATTTCATAGCAACGATCTCAAAAATGTAAAAATTATCAAAAACCGAGTTAGATACATACCTTAATCAAATCCAAAGATAGCCGAATGCCTAACTCTTTTCTCTTTTCTTTTTGTTTATGTTATTCGGTTATGAAAGCAAAAATAAACTTTGGCTTTTTAATTATGGTAAGTTTATTATATTATAACTTTATATTATATTAATATAAACTTTAAATTTTATATAAAATTTAACATATAAAAACATATAATAACCACATGTTGCCGTCCACTATATATTAAAAAATGGCCTAATTGCAACATAAATCCTCCATATTAAAAGGACAACAACAATTAGGCACTTTCACAACTAACCATCAAATTTTCATTTTACGCGATTAAACCCTTTTTCTTAATCAGACACTCAAACGACGAAATTAAAACACGAAAATTTAACACAAGCAAATTCACACATAATAAACACTAAAAATAATTTTAAAATATTTTTCAGACTCGAATTTGTGGTCCCGAAACCACTGTTTTGATTAGGGTCAAAATCGGGCTGTTACAACTCTCCCCCTTAGGGATTTTCGTCCCCGAAAATCTTACCGATGAATAGGTTTGGATAACGCTCTTTCATTGTATCCTCTGACTCCCAAGTTGCTTCCTCAACTCTGTGCTTATGCCATAGTACTTTAACTAACGAAATTTTCTTATTTCGCAATTCTTTAATCTCACGAGCCAGAATACGAATTGGTTCTTCTTCATATGTCATATCGGACTTAATCTCAACCTCTGGCGGACTAATCACATGTGAAGGATCGGATCGGTATCTAAGAAGCATCAAAACATGGAATACATTATGAATCTTTTCTAACTCAGGTGGCAACAACGGTCTATAAGCAACCGGCCCAATACGCTCTATAATCTCATATGGCCCAATAAATCTCGGACTCAATTTGCCTTAACGATCGAATCTGAGTATTTTCTTCCACGGTGAGACTTTCAAAACCACAAGATCTCCGATCTGAAACTCAATATCCTTACATTTTAAATCTGCATATGACTTTTGACGATCTGATGAAGCTTTCAAACTGTCTCGAATCATTACACTTTCTGTTCAGTCTCTTTGATCAAGTCAACCCCGTGTATCTTATTTTCATTGAGCTCAGTCCAATACAAAGGTGTACGACATTTTCGACTGTACAAAGCCTCGTAAGGTGCCATTTTGATACTAGATTGAAAACTATTATTATAAGCGAATTCAATCAAAGGTAAGTATCGTTCGCACGTACCTTCGAACTCGAGAATGCAACATCTCAACATATCCTCAAGTACCTGAATGATTCGTTCGGACTGACCATCTGTTTGCGGATGAAAAGCCGTGCTAAAGTGTAGTTTCGTACCTAAAGCATCTTGCAATTTTTTCCAAAACCGCGATGTGAACCTCGGGTCTCAGTCCGAAACAATAGAAATAGGCACACCATGTAATCTCACAATCTGGGAAACATATAATTCAGCCAATTTATCAAGCGAATAATCTGTGCGAACTGGAACAAAATGAGCATATTTAGTCAATCTATCCACAATAACACAGATTGAATCTTTCTTGCTCGGTGTCAACGGTAAACCAGATACAAAATCCATCGTGACTCTGTCCCATTTCCACTCGGGTATCATAATCGGCTGAAGTAACCCAGAAGGTACCTGATGCTCGGCTTTTACTTTTTGACAGACTAAGCATTTCGAAACAAAGTCAGATATGTCTTGTTTCATGCCAGGCCACCAATAGAACTATTTCAGATCATTATACATTTTCGTGCTACTCGGATGAACAGATAACCGACTGCTGTGAGCTTCGTTCAAAATCATCTGAATCAACTTTGAGTTTCTTGGAACACATATTCGGTTTCTGAACCTCAAACAACTATTTTCATCAACTCGGAATTCAGATTCAACATTCGTTTCACACTGAACTCGCTTTGCTATCAGATCGTTATCAACTTTCTGAGCATCACAAATTTGTTGAACAAACAATGGTCTTGCTTTTAATTCAGATATTATTGAACCATCATTAGATATAACCATATACGCATTCATTGCACGCAAAGCAAATAATGATTTTCGACTTAAAGCATCAGCTACAACATTAGCTTTTCTCGGATGATAGTCAATTATAAGTTCGTAGTCTTTTAACAACTCTAACCATCGACGCTGTCTCAAATTTAGATCTTTCTGAGTCATCAAATACTTCAGGCTTTTATGATCAAAATAAACATGACATTTCTCACCGAACAGATAGTGACACCAAATCTTCAATGCGAACACAATAGCTACTAATTCCAAATCATGTGTCGGATAGTTCTTTTTGTGCGGCTTTAGTTGTCTCGAGGCATAAGCTATGACTTTGCCTTCTTGCATCAAAAGACAACCCAGACCACTCAAAGATGCATCACTGTAAATGACAAATTCTTTACCCAATTCTAGCTGAATTAACACTGGAGCTTCGGTCAAAAGAGCTTTCAACTGATCGAAACTTTTCTGGTACTTTTCTGACCACTCAAACTTAACATCTTTCAGTAACAGCTTCGTCATCGGTGTCGCGATCATAGAGAAACCTTTCACGAACCGTCTGTAATAACCAGCAAGTCCCAGAAAGCTTCGAACTTCAGAGACATTTCTCGAAGGTTTCCAATCAAGTATAGCTGAAATTTTATTCGGATCAACCCGAATACCTGATGCTGATACAACATGGCCCAGAAAACTGACTTCGCGTAACCAGAACTCATATTTACTGAACTTTTCATACAACTGTTTATCTTGCAAAGTCTGTAATACAAGTCTCAGATGTTCGACTTGCTCGATTTCATCACGGGAGTAGATCAGAATATCATCTATGAATACTACCACAAACCGATCCAGATACTGTCTGAAAAACTGATTCATCAAATCCATGAAAATAGCAGGTGCATTAGTGAGTCCGAAAGGCATAACCAAAAACTCGTAGTGTCCGTACCTCGTTCGGAAAGTGGTCTTTGGTACATCAGAGTCTTTAACTCGTAACTGATAGTAGCCTGATCTCAAATCTATCTTTGAAAATACTGTAGCCCCTTTCAACTGTTCGAACAGATCATCAATCCGTGGCAACGAATACTTATTCTTTATAGTCACTTTATTAAGCTGTCTGTAGTCAAAACACATTCTCATGGTTCCGTCTTTCTTTTTCACAAATAAAACTGGTGCACCCTAAGGAGAGAAACTCGGTCGTGCAAAACCTCTATCTGTCAACTCTTGCAACTGTGCTTTCAATTCTTTTGATTCCGTAGGTGCCATTCTGTACGGAGCTATCGAAATAGGAGTTGTCCCCGGCACTAACTCAATACCAAATTCAACTTCTCGAATAGGTGGCAAACCCGGTAACTCTTCAGGAAACACATCCGGATACTCACTCATAATAGGTACTGATTCAATCTTTCTTTAGATTACTTTACTATCAAGCATATATGCAAAATAAGCTTCGCAACCTTTTCTTACGTATTTCTGAGCTAACATCGAAGATATCACTGCTGGTAAACCATTCAGATCATTAGATTCCATCCGAATAATCTCATCATTCTGACATCGTAAATCAATAGTCTTTCATTTGTAGTTCACAATAGCATCATGCAGAGTTAACCAATCCATACCCAAAATTATATCAAACTCGTCGAATGGCAACAACATCGAATCAGCCGGAAAACATGAATCTCGAATCATGAACGGACAATTCTTGCACACTTTATCAACCAAAACACACCGGCCTAAGGGCTTCGATACTTTAATCACAAGCTCAGTAGACTCTACAGGCAAAGTCTTACTGGATACTAAAGTCTCACACACATAAGAATGAGTCGAACCAGGATCAATCAATGCAACAACACTAGTATCATAGAGAGTGAAAATACCAGTAATAACATCCGGGGATGAGGCCTCCTCGCGTGCGCGAATAGCATAGGCTCTAGCAGGTGCGCGAGCCTCGGATCTAACTGTAATATCCTAGATTAGGGGTTATGCGTTTGGAGCATAACCCAAGTGCTAGTGGGTTTTAAGGGTATTTGGAGATGTTTTAAGAGTTTTTAAAATTCTAGGATGAAAGGGAAAGCTTTGGAAAATAATTGGATTTTTGGGTTTAAAAGAGGAATTGGGCTGGGAAGCCTTAAGGAAAAAAATTGTGGGCGTTCTTGGCATAAAGCGAGGCCTTGGTAAAGTGGCTACAAGGCGCTACTTAAGGCACTGGAAATAATGCCATAACAGTGCAGAGTTCGAGTCTTGGGCGCGGAATAAGCGTGTTTTATTTTTTGCAAGTTGGCGTTAAGGGAGAAGGAGGTTTTAAAAGAAACTATGGGGAGTTGATGACACAAAAGAACCAGCAGCAAAGTGGCTGGGACGCTTGCGGAAAAGGGTGCTCTAGGGGGGATGAGGTTCGATTCAAACTGAAACACCCCAAACCCGGCCCACGAGCTTTGACCAGATTTGGTATGTTCCTCAAGTAAACCGGTTCAAAATTCTTTTGTTACTTAGGAAAAACTTGTATGATTTTTAAAAAATATTGTTTGGGTTGGGCTTGAGTTGAAAACAAATTTATCTTATGTTAAAACCCATTTATTTAAGGTGACAAAACATTTAGAGTTAATTTTAAAAAGGAATTTACTTAAACTTTAATTGATAAAAATCCATAAACATAATAAATAAATAAAAATAAAGTAAACCACAATGGCCTTATTATATCAATGATCCCAAAGTAAAACTTAAAATACTTAAAATAAATTGAAAGTCCAAATCATAAATTTCTTGCTATGCATGGCCACCTTTAAGCTCCTGCCGACCAGGTCCATTCTTGCTCATCACACGAAAAATATTCCCCAAACGGGGTGAGTCAATGAGACTCAATGTGTACACAACACTAAGTCATAATAGAATCGGGCATGCAAATGATACACATTCAAATCATAGAATACAATTAATGATGCATTCCCAAACCCAAACCTAATTAACCATCCGCTACACACCACCCGCACACGCCGGTCACACCGTGGGGACTACTAAGTCAACCCTCCATCCGCTACACACCATCGAAGGCGATCATTTGCGATCGACGTGCTCATCGCCCATATAATTTGTGTCATTAGACACCATATTCAAATAATGTAACCGAAGTTACCAAATTCGGATAATGTAACCGAAGTTACCATATTCAAATTTTGTGACCGTAGTCACCATATTCCGTTGGTGAGACCAAGTCAACACCTTCTTCCCCTTTCTCATATATCCCGAGATGCCCCATAAATGCATAACATACTTAATTTCTCATTATTCACATGTAACAATATACATATTCAAAATCCTATCAAAAGTAGGAAACGTACCTGGGTACTTTTACCATATTTATGGTACTTAGCCATATTCACATTCTTATGCATAATCATATATTAAAATAATTGCCATATGATATATCGAAGGTTAGTATGAGTACACACATTCTTAATAATACATTTAATTTAAACATAGCCATGAACCTATCAAAACTTAGGGTAGGGTACACACTGATTTGATTTGCTTAACGAATTCCTTGAAATCCCGAAATCGATCTATCGCCTTAGATCTCAAATTCCTACATTTGATTAATCACTTACTAATTTAATAAAAAGCCATTCGACCATTAATCCAAATCCTAGTAGGATTAGTATTCTTAAAACATACCTTGAAATTCTCAAATCCCAAAATCCTTGTATCCCTCTGCCGAAATCCCTATAACTACATGTTAGATCAATTTCTAACATTTATTCACAACAAATAACCCTTAGCCAGTATGTTAAATATGACTTACCTTAGATTCTTAAATCCGAAATTCCTTTGAATAACTAGGGAACACGCGGCTTATGGTGTACCTTTGGGAAAAGAACTTCTCCTTCCTTGTAGTCGACACTTAGTAAATCCGAAAGATCTCTTGACATGAGATACTAAGGGTATTAGAATCTTAATTTCGAAATGACCTTAAAAGAAATAGAATGAGAATCTAACCTAATCTTACCCTCATGAAGAATTTGATGGAACTCTTGCTTGAACCCTTAGCGATATTGGCTATGGCTTTGATGTGGATAACAATTTCGGCTCTTGAGGCTTAGTGAGAAATCGACTAGGGCTATTGGTATCTTCGGCTTTTGATTGTGTTTGTAATAGAAGAAGAAAAGAAAAGAGAAAAAGAGAATAATGGCAGAGAAAATTCAGCAGAGAGAAGAGGAGAAACTTTAGAGAATTTTGTGCAGAGGTTTTCTTGAAAAGAAAAGAATGAATGAAGAATAGCCTTACTCTTCCTTTTATAGCCAAAATTACTAGCTAGAGTCCTTTACTTGGCCACCACTCTTCTATTTTGATAGCTTTATCCCTTGATTTATCACTTTAATAAAACTTAATCCAATAATTATCTCTTAATAAAAATAATACTAATAATAATCCTCTTTTATCTCTTCCTTATCTATCAAAAGAAATAATATCCACATTTATCTCTTGAAAATAATCTAAAATAAATCAATTATTTATCCCTTATTATTCACATATTTATGCAAATAAAACTCTTCCTTTTCTAGAAACCCATGCCGAGTCACCTCAGCCTATACAGAAGCAAAAATAAAACTTATTTATTTGCTTCTCAAGTGACTCGAACTCAGGCCTATTTCCTGCATGTGGCGCCATTTCAGAGGCCCTAAGTGGCATCTTTGAGCCACTTTTCCAAGCTTTGTTTGTGTGTCAAACTTCTCCAACTTTTTCTTTTAAGGCCCTCTAGCCCTTATTTCCTATTTTGAACTTTAAAATTTGACATTTCGGCATCATTTCTAAGTTTCCTAAAATTTTCGATCGGCTCTGTTGTTGACCATTTTCTTACATTTTCAGTTTCAGAAATGTTGAGTTTCAAAATGTTCGAGTTTCCAAAATGTTGAGTTTCCAAAATGTTCATTTCCATTTCCATACATTTCCATGCACCTTAGGGTTCCTAGAACTCCTCAGAACACATCCAACACACCCACTGAGCCCACTATCTCATGAATTACACCCGAACGCACAACCCCTAATCTAGGATGTTACAGTTCTACCCTCCTTAAAAATAATTTCGTCCTCGAAATTACTTATTGCTGTTGTACAATCCTTCTCACGCACTATGCTTTATTTGTGCACTCTCGATCTTAATAGAACCATCATACTTTCTAGGCACAATCCCTAAGTTCACGTCCCCTAGAACTTATTTCTAACGTCGCGATTTAATCCGAGTAAAAAGTTTTATGAATTAGTCCTTGTTTCACTGATTATTCGCGAAGAATTTTTATGGAAAAATTTTAGGAGTGGTTCTTTCGTATCCATACATGCACACTGACCTTTACATTCATACATCCATCAATCAATTATGAACTTTCGTTCATTCGGAGAAATGTTGTAGTTTTCATTGTTGTTGTTTTTCCACTACCCAGTGGGTATTTTAGTAATTTTTATAAATCAAGAATACTTCAGAAAATTTTATAGAATCATGTTTGCAATTCAAAAGGATAATTTTAAGAGTTTTAAAACTAGGTTTTTTTTTTGAAAATACGGCTAGTTCCCTTTCGGGTTTTAGTTAGGGGTTTAGCCTATGAATAAGTCCTCTTGGTTAGGGTGAACCGAAGCTACGCACCAGGTAGGATTCCTGTGAAGAGGAGGTGAGTCACTAGGACTGCTTAAATACCAGGCTCTTCCGGATCCAATCCTAGACATGCGCACAATGGTTACCACACCCTAACTCGGCGTCTTAGTCATAGGTTTGTTTAATGGAATTAAGTCTTATGTGTTTGTGTTTGAGTAGACTAGTCCTAGGGTTCAAGTTCCTATCATGCTATTCTACGTTCCATTCCTCTTCTACCTTTCCATAATTCATAACATAAACCACATAATCACACAAATGGTTAGGGGTACTTACAGTGGATCATGGGGTGGAGACTTAGGTGCCATGCCGGAAAACACGCTTATTTCCAAAAATATTTTCATAAAACTCATTTGGGCTCGATTTGAAAATGTTTTGGGCTTTAGACCACAGGCTGAGAGTTTAAAACTGGGCTCTGATACCAAACTGAAACACCCCAAACCCGGCCCATGAGCTTTGACCAGATTTGGTATGTTCCTCAAGTAAACCGGTTCAAAATTCTTTTGTTACTTAGGAAAAACTTGTATGATTTTTAAAAAATAGTGTTTGGGCCGGGTTTGGGGTGTTACACTAACAGCGGTATCTTTGGTTCCTCTCTGACTGCCACTCACATTACCCGTATTTCGGGGTGGTCTACCTCGAGCTGCAGTGTTACCCGATCTAGTATTCTGAACTAGATTTTGATCCTCCAACTCTGGACACTCCCGAATGAAATGATCTCTAGATTCACATTTAAAACAGGCTCTTTCATGCAATCTACAACTGTCGGGATGTCTTTTACCACAATGTTCACACTCAGGTTGATTTGGTCTGACATTACCCACACTAGCTACTGAGGTAGCTCTCGAGCTCACAGGTGGTCTATCTCGATCACGTCTAGAATAACCCGCTTGATAGTCTTGAGCGGCTAGCATCATCTCGAAACTTCTTTGAGGTCGACTGAAATGATTTACTGAATGGTCTCTTACGTGAATCTCTAGCTTTAGAATCAGCTTTTCTTTTCTCTTTCCCAAGCTCTTCGGCTTTACAAGCTCGCTCAACAAGTACTACGAACTCTTTTATCTCAAGTATGCCAACTAACAGTTTAATGTCTTCGTTCAGCCCATCTTTAAATCTTTTACACATAATAGCATCTGTCGAAACACACTATCGAGCATACCGATTGAGTCTCACAAATTTTCGCTCATACTCGGTCACTGTCATCTGACCCCGTTTTAATTCAAGAAATTCTTTACGTTTCTGGTCGATAAATCTCTGACTGATGTATTTCTTACAGAACTCAGTCTGAAAGAATTCCCAGGTCACTCGTTCTTTCAGAACCACCGATACTAGTGTATTCCACCAGTGGTATGCAGTGTCTCGTAGCAGAGATATGGCACATTTTAAACATTCATCAGGGGTGCAGGATAATTCATCAAACACTCAAATAGTATTATCGAGCCAGAACTCAGCTTGCTCAGCATCATCATCATCAGTGGCTCTGAATTCTTCAGCTCCGTGTTTTCTAATTTTATCAACAGGAGGCTTAGGCAATCTTAACGGATCACTCACTTGAGGCATAACAGATATCGTAGATGGATTAATCGGGGGTGGAGGTTGTTGTGCAGCCGGATTAGTCCGGATATATTGAGTAAACCAGTCATTCATCATTTGATAGAAGACTTGTCTAGCCTCCCCCTCCTGGTTACTCGAAGTAGGTCGAGAATCAACTGGCGCTGTCCCTTGCGCGGAAGCAGGCGCTATACTCTCGACATCATCAGCTACGGCTCGATCGGGATCCATTACTATACGAAAACACATTTTCAGATGTCAGAAGTCATCACACTATCGCAGTATAAAATATGGCATGTATAGCTAGACTCACACGCGCTACGTTAGTCCAAGAATCGACTAAACTGTAGCTCTAATACCAATCAAATGTAACACCCCTAACCCGTATCCGTCGCCAGATTAGGGTTACGAGGTACTACCAAACAAAACACAACTTAGAATAGGCATATTGTTTTTTTAAATATATCACATCAAAGCTGTACATAACCTGAATATTATAATAACGTACGTATGTCACTGTACTCACATATAACATTCATGAACAAAAAGAACAATTCATAGTATACAAATTCACAAGATTTATAATCAAACTAAGGTTCGTAAATGTATATTGAATCATTCAAACAAAGTAGAGTTGTATATTTTGTCATTACAACCGAATCATAATAACCTAAGTATATTAAAACATATAATCATATCATGCCTATTATGCACTAATACATCCATTGATTCTATTTCGTTTATTTTACAATTACCAAATTTACCAAATACTTAGCCATTTTAGTTCATCACAAGGTCACATGCATAAACTTTATCAATCTAAAACATCTTGAACACAAATTACAACTAATATTTCACTTATCTCACATGTTCAAATACCATAGTCAAAATACATACACTTAGCTAATGAATTAACTATTTATTCTATTACAAAAGATTTAAAATTTCGTACAAATTCTCCATTCAATAATAATGAAATTATTCAATCCCATTAACCAAACAATGAACACATCATAAACATATATGCATTTATTTCTCATATAGGTAACCAAACATAAACATGCATTATAACCCAAGTCATGTCTCTCAAATTAACCAAAACCAATCATAAAACATGATCTTTATCTATCGACTAACAACCACACCAATAAGGCCAATATGTAATCAAACACATTTCATCTTTTATACTTCATTACTAAGTCAAGTTATACCTAATTTTTACCATTTAACAAAGCCGTACACATTCATACACATTTATTCTGAATTTCTAATTCAAAACATATGAAACTTACCGTTTCCATCCAACCCAATTAACCATTTTAACATCAATATATATGTATCCATTCACTTATTTCATTTATAAATCATACATATCCTGTAACACCCCTTACCCGTGCCCGAAGCCGGGACCGGGATTGAGGCATTACCTAACTAATCTCACTTGACATCTCGAAACGGGCTATAAAATTTTGTTTAAACTCACCACTTGCACGTACTCGACCTAAGAGGCCCCAAACATACCTCCAAGAGGTATCGGAACTATTCTGGGAGTTTTTATGAGCTCGGAAAATTTTCCACAAAACAGGGGCCACACGCCCGTGTTGGTCTAGGGACACGCCCGTGTGCCCCTAAGACATGTCTGTGTCATTCACCCGTGGTCGATCCTGACCAACTTCACACGGCCTAGACACGCCCGTGTCTTCCACCCGTGGTCAATTCTGACCAACTTCACACGGCCTAGACACGCCATGTCTTCTACCCGTGGTCGATTTAAATTCCACAATTAATGTGCAGACTTCACACGGCCTGGGTACACGCCCGTGTTCCTAGCCCGTGGAGCGCACTGACTTGCAAACCTAGCATGCAAGGGGACACACGGTCAATTCACACGCCCATAGGGCTGACCGTGTGTCACAAACGGTATAGACACACGCCCGTGTGTCTATTCATGTGGACAATTAGATGGCTATCTACCAAGCCTTTTGCCACCCTACATTGCACACATGCAAACACCAATCTATCTCAACACAATTCATAACCCAAAGGCATATCCAAGTAATCAATTCAACAATCATACACAAGGGCATACACTTAAAAAAATCACTTTCTTTAAACATAAAAATTTGCCGAGTATCGGCCTAACTTAATAGACCATTACAAAATGAGGTTTTGATGCCTTACAAAGCCAACACTTTGGCCAACAATTACGACCTAACAAAATACTCAAGTCCTATACATGCCATACTCAAAATAAGTCTAAATTATTATACCAAAGTGGTGTCGATAGTGTGATTTCCGAACTCCTACGTCCCCGTTCCTCGAGTTATCTTGGAAATACTACAAGGAGAAAGAGCAATGAAAGGGGTAAGCATAAAGCTTAGTAAGTTTGCATGGATATGAATAGCAACAATAAGCTCATAAAATAATCCATTCATGACATTAACTAACTATACACAAGTCATAGGCTTCTTGCCATACTTACTCACAATTGCCCTTATTTAGCAGATATCGTACCACGTATCGTAATCGTTTATTCGTGACTCATTCACGAGTACCTGTATTCACTCATTCATATGACTTTAGTACAAATCTCATTTCTACTTCTAAACCCATCTACTTATCCCTTTAATCACTAGGGATAGTCAAAGATGCATATTCAACATCGTTGATGTAGGGACAAAGCCAATGCCACATCCCCAAGGTGGTCTTACATGGAGTTGCTTCTAAACGCCAATGCCATATCCCGGATATGGTCTTATACGATTTTCATATTCATTACCGAAGCCATATCTCGAATATGGTCTTATACGGGATCTTAACTCAGTGCCGAGGCCATGTTCCGAACATGGTCTTATACGGGACCTTGCCTATTTCACATCTCGATGATAGCATTTTCATATTCACATGGTCCACTAGGACTTCAACATCTCACTCAACATAAATTTAATGGAGTGTCATGCATCAATATGATATCAAGCATTCTCAATTATGCTAAAATACATATTACATTAATCACATACAAACTTACCTAGATTCCAAAATGAGCTAACTCGTTGGTTTAGTCCAAGACTTTGTTCTTTCCCCGATCGAGGCGGATTCTCGGTTCTTCTTGCTCTATAATAGCAATTTAGCTCATTTTAATCACCTCATTAATAAAATAATTTCAATAATCATGCTTAGGCAAAATTACTATTTTGCCCCTAGGCTTTGGCAAAAATGACCATTTTGCCCCTAGGCTCGAAAATAATTCTAATCACATTTCTACCTTACATAAGTCTAGGTGAACATTTAATACTCTTATAGCTATTATCAAAACTCATCATTTCACATAATTACCACAATTTTGTAACCTTTTCATCAAGGTCCAATTAGGTGTTTTCATGGCAACACCTTTCACAAGAGTTGTTCATCTAACAACCAAGACTCATATGCTCCAATAAAAATGCAGCAAATAACCATGATAGCTCTCATGGAAAAACTCTAAACTTTTCACCATATTGCACAATAGTCCCCTCATTTAAAAGCTTAAGCTTTAGGGGTCCCAAAAGTACAATTATTTTCAAGAAAAGATCACTAGAACACTTACTTTTGAAGAGAAGAATGTGCTGAAATTTTGAAGCTTTCTTCCCTCTATTTGCTGCTAATTTTCGGTGGTAGAGTGAAAGAGAAAAGATGATATCTTTTCTTTCCTTATTTTATTAATACTAGTCAAATTAGTCCACCTACTATCACCAACTTTGACCATCATTGACAATTTTGTCTCCTATGCTAGTCTATGGCCGGCGAGGAAAATATTGGGGGTCTAATTGCCTTTTAAAGACCTCCAATTATCAATATATGGCTATTTGGTACCTTTAGCTTATAAAATGGAACTTTTGCACTTTATGCGATTTAGTCCTTTTTCACGATGATACAAGAAATCGCTAAAATTAAAGCACCAAAATTCTCATGCACATATACTATCATGCTCCGACTCATAAAATAACATGAAAATAAATTTCTCAATTCTTAGATTAGTGACCCCGAGATCACTATTCCGACTAGCCCCTAAATCGGGCTGTTACAATTCTCCCCCCTTAAGGATTTTCATCCCCGAAAATCTTACCGGCAAAAAGGTTGGGATATTGGTTTCTCATCATTTCCTTGGGCTCCCACGTAGCCTCTTCTATTCCATGCCTTTGCCATAAAACTTTCACAAGGGCTATGCTTTTGTTTCTCAACTGCTTGACCTCTCGCGCCAAAATCTTAACCGGCTCTTCACCATAAGTCAGGTCCGGTTGTATCTCTACCTCTGTTGGTACAATGACATGTGAAGGATATGAACGGTATCGGCGCAACATGGATACGTGAAAGACATCATGAATCTTTTCTAGTTCAAGTGGCAAGGCCAACCGATAAGCTACCGGTCCTATCTTCCCGGTAATCTCATAAGGTCCGATAAAGCGCGGACTTAGTTTGCCCTTTCTGCCAAATCTGAGGACTTTCCTCCAAGGTGATACTTTCAAGAACACTTTATCACCGACTTTGAATTCTATCTCTTTCCTTTTCAAATCTGAATAGGACTTCTGCCTATCTGAGGCGACTTTCAAACAATCACGTATCACTTTTACTTTTTCCCTTAACCAAATCGACCCCGTGTATCTGTTTCTCTCTAACTTCTGAACAATACAAGGGCGTGCGGCACTTACGCCCATACAATGCCTCATAAGGCGCCATCTTCAAACTTGATTGAAAACTATTGTTGTAGGCGAATTTCACCAACGATAAGTATTTCTCCCAACTGCCTTGGAATTCTAAAACACAACATTGAAACATGTTCTCAAGTATCTGGATTACCCTCTCTGACTGTCCGTCGGTTTGTGGATGGAAGGCTGTATTGAAATTTAATTTCGTGCCCAAGGCTTCTTGCAACTTTACCCAAAACTGTGACGTGAATCTCGGATCTCTATCCGAAATGATCGACAACGGTACACCATGGAGTCTTACTATCTCTGACATGTACAAGTCTGCCAATTTATCAAGCGAATAGTCGACTCGTACTGGTATAAAATGGGGTGACTTTGTGAGTATATCAACCACTACCCATATCGCATCTTTCTTCTTTGGAGTCAACGGTAAGCTGTCCACGAAGTCCATGGTAATACGGTCCCATTTCCACTCGGGAACCATAATGGGTGAAGTAAACCCGAAGGTACTTAATGTTCGACCTTCACTTGGCGACAAATCGGACATTTCGATACAAACTCAGAAATGTCTTTCTTCATACCAAGCCACCAATACCATTTCTTCAAATCATTGTACATCTTCGTGCTGCCAGGGTGTACATTCAAACATCCGCTATGCGCTTCATGCAAGATTTTATGAATAAGCTCGTCATTTCTGGGTACACAGACCCTATTTCAAAATGTCAGACATCCATCCGAATTTACCCGAAATTCTGACTCCACGCCCGACTCACATAAAATTCTCTTGGCTTGCAAACTGTTATCATCTTTCTGAGCTTCATAGATTTCTTGGAGAAACAAGGGTTTAGCCCTCAATTCGGCTAAAATGAAACCATCATCTAACAAGGTCATCTGAGTATTCATGGCTCTTAGTGCAAACAATGATTTTCTACTCAAAGCATCAGCGACTATGTTCGCCCTTCCCGGATGGTAGTCAATTTCCAACTCAAAATCCTTAATCAACTCTAACCACCTCCGTTGCCTCAAATTCAATTCCTTTTGAGTCATCAAATATTTTAGGTTTTTATGATCGGTGAAAATCCGACACCTTTCACCATATAAATGATGCCTCCAAATTTTTAACGCAAACACAATTGCGGCCAACTCTAAATCATGAGTCGGGTAATTCTTCTCGTGCGGCTTCAATTGCCTAGAGGCGTAAGCAATCACCTTACCCTCTTGCATGAGTACACAACCCAATCCGTTCAAGGACGCGTCACTATAAACCACAAATTCTCTTCCCGGCTCAGGTTGTACCAAAATAGGGGCCTCAGTCAATAGTGTTTTCAGTTTCACAAAACTCTATTGACACTTTTCTGTCCAATCGAACTTCACATCTTTTTGCAAAAGTTTAGTCATCGGGGTAGTTATCATGGAAAACCCCTTGACAAAATGCCTATAATAGCCAGCTAGGCCTAGAAAACTCCTTACTTCAGTTACGTTCCTCAGCGGTTTCCATTCAACAATTGCTGAAATCTTACTCGGGTCGACTCTAATCCCATCTTCTGAGACAATGTGCCCTAAAAATCCAACTTCTTTGAGCCAAAATTCACTCTTACTGAATTTGGCATACAATTTCTCTTCTCTCAGAACTTGCAGAACCGTACTCAAGTGTGATCGCTGTAAATCAGAGTTTTAAAATTTATAAAAGAATGATCGAACCTGGAAACCAACTCTGACAACGATTAAAGGCAAGTGCACCTATCGAACAGTAGTATAGTTTAGGCAAGACCGGATTGTCGAACCCAAAGGAACTAAAAGTACTAATACTCACCGTCTTTTTATTATTTAGCCTTAATATAAAGTGATGATTTTTTTAAACTAAAACTAATCTACTTACTAAGCTAAGACGCAAAGATAAAAAGAATGAATTCGGGAAATAACTTTTGGGAAAACTCAGTTGACTCAAACGATACCCTTAGGAAAAATCCACCTAGACTTCACTTGTTATCTAACCTTGAACCATATGATTTATTTACTTAGTTTGATCCGTGAGACTCCCTAACGTATATTAAACCCTCTCTGGAGGCGAATAACGTCTAACCCTAGGTTAATTAGTGGAACTCTCGTTCGCTTATAACAACCCCCTAGAATAGCAGTAAATCGATCTGTGGACTCCCATATTAGGTTTCACCCTAATCCGACAAAATCTCGTCACCCTATCTCTAGGCGTGCGATCAACTCCGCTTAATTATGTTGGATCTACTCTTATGCAGGGCCTATTCCTCCTCCACCTAAGCACATTCGATTTGGATTAAGTTCACAAAATTAAGAACAAACTAAGTTATTATCATATAATTCAAAAAATCAAATAACAAGATTCCTCATAGGTTTCATCCCCTTCGGGTATCCGAAGGTTTTGTTCATAATAATAAAAGACAACATCTCAAGAGAAAAGATAAAGCAAAACATAAGAAATCCCTAAAAGCCCCTGAAGGAATTGAAGAGGAGATTCTCCGTCTTGAGTAGAATTCCGGCTTCTTGAGATGGATCAACTGGCTATCTTCGAGTGATTCCTAAAAATTTGACCTTTTCGGCTTGGCTTCTTGGTTTAGCTCTCCGCCCCCTTTCAGCTGGTGCCTAGGGTGTATTTATAGTCTTTTGAAACACGTTTCTTTCTCCCTAAGTATCCTTTCCCGAATGAAATTGGTCTTCTCCACGGCAGAGGCACGGCCATGGCACACGCCCGTGTAAATCGTGGCTAGGCCGTGTTCGACACTGTTGAATGAGGCACGGCCATGTAAGTCGTGGTAAGGCCGTGTTCTAGTAGGAATGGTGGCACGACCGTGTGGCTTGAAGTCCAGGCCGTGCTAATTTCGTGGCTTGGCCCAATTTGGTCCGTTTTAAGCCCGTTTCTCATTCTTTTCGTCATCGGGTGCTTTCCTGAGTATAAGACATGAAAAGAAAGGATTAAGAGCACCTTTTTACATAAATTGGGGCTTAAATTATCCAAAAGCATACTAAATGTGGGCTTAGAATATGTTACTTTTACGATTTATCAAATACCCCCACACTTAAGCTTTTGCTTGTCCTCAAGCAAAATTCTCAACTTACAATTAAAACGAAATTTCCTCAATTCATAATAGTCATTGATAGTGTCTCATCATAATTCATAGATAATTTATACATGGATAATTAAATTCAAAATGTCCTAAAAATTCAAACAGTATAAGTCATAGATTTTGTAGCTCGAAAACATGTGCGTCTCCCCTTAGCTAGATAATTACCTTTAATTTGAAATCGACAAGGATTGAAATCCTTACAAAAGATTCACTCAAATCACTCAAAGTGTTTAAGGTTCACAATTAGGCACTCAAAGGTCGAACATGAAGAGTTAATCCCATAGGCTTGCATGAAAATCAAATCTCCACCACTGAAATATGAGATGAAAACACAAATCAAAAGGTCTTTGTTAGGGTTGTAACGGGGCTAGGGTTAAGGTGTGGAGTAAGGCTGAATTAGATGGTTAGAATCGAGATTGAATTGTCAAATTACCTAACTAAGAACTAATGAACTAATAATAATTACATCAATTAAAAACTAATAGTACTTAATAATACGAGCTTCTTCTTCGATATTTGGAATTTATGTATAAGCTCATTTAATCTCATAACAAATAATGAATAATGGATATACTTTTTTTTTTAAGAACAATCATAAATACATAATTACTGAAATAAAAACATAGTTAGGCTATTAATCAAATCAAATCTCGATATAAGGGTAGTCAAAAGGAATGGTGATAACAAAAACAAAGGGGTTCTGGGTTAATATTAGTGGTTATGTCAATAAATAGGGTAGTTAGGATTAAAAGGGGTTCACTAGGGGTTAATTTGTGAAGGTAGGCTTTTAGTGGAGTAAGTGGGTTAAAACCTAGGTGCCTTCATCATCTCTTTATATCAAATCATAGGTGTGGTCTCGACATTTATAATCGATGCAAGTTCTAGAATAACAAATCAATATTGACATACTCATAATTAATAAAGTGAGCAAGAAAAAGAATATATGCTCTATAAGGCTCAAAAACTCACAAAATTTATGGGTATTTTGATGTCAACCTCGTAAATTTCAAACTTCAAGATAATATTTAAACTCAGTTTGACAACCTAGCAAATTTTTAATTTCTAAAAAATAGACTTATCATGCTTGATTCTCTAGTATTCTTAGAATTTAATTATCAATGCACAATTATCAATGACTTAATCTAAAACATATCAATAAAAATCATAAATCATCAGAAATTTCATCCTAATTAGTAATATGAGTAATTTACTTTCAAACAAGACTAAATTCAGGGATTTAAGTTAGGTATCTTTTTAGGTTGTTCACCCCCCCACACTTGAGATGTACATTGCCCTCAATGTACAAAAATATATAATAACCTTGTAATAAAATCATCAGATATGGGGATAAGTGAAAACTTCCTGAATTTTCGGATGATTCCTTGAGAGGAGATTGTGCCTTTGGTGGTGGTGATGGGTCGTGCGGATGACGAACTGCGCTAGATGAAGAAATTGGGAGGCTCGTGGAGAATTAACCAGGATCATTAAGACATAATTAAAGTAAACTAAATATAAAATTAAGGACAAGAAAGATAAAGAGAAGGAGACTAAGAAGAAAACTAAAATTAAAAGAAAAGATGAATGGGACTGGGAGGTCCTTATTGTTGGAGTGTGATTTCTAAGGTCGAGGTTATGGTGGTGGTGGTGGCGTGATTCCCAAGCACCTTTAGAACCTAAAATTAAGAAATTAAGATAAAATAAGCTAAATTAAGTAGAAGAGAAGTAAAGATAAGGAAAATAAAGGAGAAGATAAAAATAAAAGAATAGATAATTGGTCTCAAAGACCCTTGGCTTGTTGTTTGGATGAAGCTGCCGGCATGAACTCATGTGAATCGGTCTCCTTTGAGGAGACTGTGATTGGCCTTTTACGCTTCCTTGCCATGGATATGATATTGTTGTGGCTCAAGAGTCTAAGGATTTATTAGGAAAAAAGAAAAAGAAAAAGGGAGAAAAGAAAGAAAGAAAAAGAAAGGAGAAGAAAGAAAAAAAGTGGGTTAAGAAGAGAAAGGAGAAGGGTATGGTGTTTAAATAAACTTTCAGATCTGGCAGTTTCCCACGCCCGTGGGTTGATGGTGTGTCGATTCATACGTCCGCCTCGTACGGCCGTGCTCTAGGGCGTGTTGGTTCCCTACGCTCGTGTCTAGCCTGTGTTCGGCAAGTCAGTATATTGGCACGGTTATTCGGTACGGGCGTGTTCAGCCCGTGGTTGGCAAGTCAGTAGCCTCACATGGCCGTAAAGCACGGCCGTGCCACTTTTTCGGTGCCCGTGGGGTAGTAGTTGGGTCCGTGATTCTGAAAATCTATTTTGCCCTGACATGTACCTTCTCAGCTCTGTTAGTTCAAAGCGTCGGAGTACCCCCACGACCACGGCCACTTGCCGGTGTGTAAGGCCGTGTGGCACGGAATTCTGCACTTGGTTAGTTGGTTGTTAGTTGCTAAAAAGAAAGATAAAAGGAAAATTAAGATAAACTGAATATAAAAAAATACTAGTATTAGTGCTCGGGTTGCCTCCCGAGAAGCGCTCGTTATAGTCTTAAGCTAGACTCTCTTCTTGTTTGCATCTTGAGGTGGTTTGAGGAGTTGGAAGTCCTTCCTCATGTTATTATCTGTATCCTCGTGAAAAAATTTAAGTCGAGATGTGTTTATAGTAAAAGTACCAAAAGTAGGATTACTTACCTCGACTGTTCCGTGTGGGAAAACACTGGTTACCCTAAAAGATATTTCTTTGTTTGTGCCAGGGTCCGGATGAAATATTCGAGGATTTACCTGATCTAACAGTACTTGGTCCCCTATTTTGAAGTGATTTGTTGTTCCTATTAGCTCTTTTGGGGGCTCCTTCGGTTTTATCTCGTGTGGTTCTGGTTCTTCGTCGTGTATCCCTAATTTCTCCTTGAAGTGTGTCTTCCACTTGTCTAGATCATCGAACTGAATCCCTCGATCTTCATGAGTTATTTCTTTGTTGCCATGGGGTTTAGGATCGGGTTCAGTTGTATTCTTTGGTGGTGCTTCCTGAAAATAAGGGTTAACCGAATGGTTATTAGTAGAATTTATGTTCTCACCTTGATTACTCGATGTTCTAGCCGAGTCGAGAGCCTTGATGGTGACTGTCTCATTACCTACACAAAGTATGAGTTCTCCTACATCAACATCGATTTTAGTCCTGGCAGTCGCTAAAAAGGGTCTTCCTAAGATTAGGGGGATCGAATTATCCTCATCCATGTCAAAGACAACAAAGTCTACTGGGAAAACGAATTTGTCGATTTTCACAAGAACATCTTCAATAATACCACTAGGAATTCTAACAATTTTATCAGCTAATTGAATGCTCATCCTAGTTTGTTTGGGTTTCCCTAGACCTAATTGCTTAAACAATTTATAAGGCATGACATTTATGCTTGCCCCTAAATCAGCTAACGCATTATCAACAGTTAGTCTACCAATTAAACATGGAATTGTAAAACTCCCTGGATCTTTTAGCTTTTGTGGTAGCCTATTTTGGAGAATTGCTGAGCATTTTGCGTTAAGTTCCACATGTGACGACTCGTCTAACTTCCGTTTGTTTGTCAGAAGCTCTTTTAAAAAATTTCCTAGAATCTGGCATCTGCGACAGAGCTTCAAGTAATGGTAAGTTAATATGTAATTTCTTTAAGAGTTTAAGAAACTTACCGAACTGTTCTTCTGTGTCGTCTCTTCTTAATGCCTCAAAGTAAGGTACGCGAGGTTGGTACTCCTTGCTTATCGGTTTTGGCTTGTCTTGTGTTACCTCAACTTTACCTTTTTCTACCTCGTTTCCTTGTGTTGGACTGGGTTCGTCTACTTCTTCGCTTTTTTGAGCTGTTATGGCTTAGATTTGCTCATTTGGATTAATTTCGGTATTACTCGGTAGACGCCCTTGCGGTCGTTCGGATAATAGCTTTGCAATTTCTTCGACTGACTGGGTAATTTCCCCGATTGCCTTTGTAAGTCCTCCAACTTGGTTCTCGATCTTTTTGATCAATGTTTGTTGGGTGTCGAGTGTTACCTCATTTTTTTAGAGACGGGCTTCTGTGGATGCTATGAATTTGTTCAACATCTCTTCAAGACTCGGCTTCTTTTCTTGTGGATAGGGCTGATTTTGGAAATTTTGAGGAGGTTGTTGTCTTTGATTTCCTTGATTTCCTTGTCCTCCCCACGAAAAATTTGGGTGGTTCCTCCAACTGGATTATAGTTATTACTATATGGGTTATTATTAGATCCAAATTGTTACCTATATAGTTCATCTGCTCGCTCTCTCGTGCTGGTTGGTAGGGTGGGTACTCGACTCGCCACAGTTCCACTTGCGTCGCACTACATGATTTGGATATACTGCGAAGAACACAAACTATCAATCTTCTTATTCATCAATTCTACGATTTGATAGTATGGTTCTCTGCGTCGAGGTTGTAAACTCCTATTTGTTTTTGTTGGCCTTGTTCTTGTAACTTGCCAGCGATAGTTATTCAAATGACATCTCTTCAATAAACTCGTAAAGGTCGCCTCGGGAGTTCTATTATTCAGGTTCCACCGGTGGTGAATCAATTAATTGCCTCGTTGAAGGATTCACACCGTTATAAAAAGTTTGGACTTGGAGCCACAAAGGTAAACCATGGTGCAGACACCTTCTCAAGAGATCCTTATATCTCTCCCGTGCATCGTATAATGTCTCTAAGTCCATCTGCACAAAAGAAGAGACATCATTACGTAATTTGGCCGTTTTGGCCGGTGGGAAATATTTTAATAAAAAATTTTCGGTCATTTGTTCCCATGTAGTGATTAACCCTCGTGGTAATGAGTTTAACCACTGTTCAGCTTTATTCTTTTATGAAAAGGGAAATAACCGAAGACGTATGGCATCATCAGAAACACCATTTATTTTGAAGGTATCACGAACTCTAAAAATTAGCTATATGAGCGTTTGGATCTTCGATCCCTGTAAACCATCAAATTGAACAAGCTGTTGAATCATTTGTATAGTGTTAGGCTTTAATTCAAAATTATTAGCAGCTATAGCAGGCCTAACAATACTAGATTCGGCTCCTATTAAATGAGGTTTAGCATAATCAAACATAGTACGAGGAGCATTATTTTCTCCCACATCTTATGGTGGAAGATTATTTTTGTCCATCCCTTCAGTAGGATTGGATCTGTCTTCTCGCTCTCCTTGGTAATTTAGGGCTCGCCTAATTTCTCTGCGATTTCTTTGAGCGGTAGCTTTAATATCACTGTCGTATTCTAAAGGTCCTCTAGGGTTCCTTCTAGTCATAAACTAGAGCTACCTGCTAGGAAAAGAAAGAAAGAAAGTTTAGCAAATTTAAAAATAAAAATAAATTGCGAAAAATAAAAATAATGGCTAAAGTAATAAAAATAGAGTTTTCTTAATATTTTAGTTCCCCGGCAACGGCGCCAAAAACTTGATCGCTGTAAATTAGAGTTTTAAAATTTATAAAAGAATGATCGAACCTGGAAACCAACTCTGACAACGATTAAAGGCAAGTGCACCTATCGAACAGTAGTATAGTTTAGGCAAGACCGGATTGTCGAACCCAAAGGAACTAAAAGTACTAATACTCACCGTCTTTTTATTATTTAGCCTTAATATAAAGTGATGATTGTTTAAACTAAAACTAATCTACTCACTAAGCTAAGACGCAAAGATAAAAAGAATGAATTCGGGAAATAACTTTTGGGAAAACTCAGTTGACTCAAACGATACCCTTAGGAAAAATCCACCTAGACTTCACTTGTTATCTAACCTTGAACCATATGATTTATTTACTTAGTTTGATCTGTGAGACTCCCTAACGTATATTAAACCCTCTCTCGAGGTGAATAACGTCTAACCCTAGGTTAATTAGTGGAACTCTCGTTCGCTTATAATAACCCCCTAGAATAGCAGTAAATCGATCTGTGGACTCTCATATTAGGTTTCACCCTAATCCGGAAAAATCTCGTCACCCTATCTCTAGGCGTGGGATCAACTCCACTTAATTATGTTGGATCTACTCTTAGGCAGGGTCTATTCCTCCTCCACCTAAGCACATTCGATTTGGATTAAGTTCACACAATTAAGAACAAACTAAGTTATTATCATATAATTCAAAAAATCAAATAACAAGATTCCTCATAGGTTTCATCCCCTTCGGGTATCCGAAGGTTTAGTTCATAATAATAAAAGACAACATCTCAAGAGAAAAGATAAATCAAAACATAAGAAATCCCTAAAACCCCCTAAAGGAATTGAAGAGGAGATCCTCCGTCTTGAGTAGAATTCTAGCTTCTTGAGATGGATCAACTGGCTATCTTCGAGTGATTCCCACAAATCTGACCTTTTCGGCTTGGCTTCTTGGCCTAGCTCTCCGCCCCCGTTTCAGCTGGTACCTAGGGTGTATTTATAGGCTTTTGAAACACGTTTCTTTCTCCCTAAGTTTCCTTTCCCGAATGAAATTGGTCTTCTCCACGGCAGAGGCACGGCCATGGCACACGCCCGTGTAAATCATGGCCAGGCCGTGTTCGACACTGTTGAATGAGGCACGGCCGTGTAAGTCGTGGTAAGGCCGTGTTCTAGTAGGAATGGTGGCACGACCGTGTGGCTTGAAGTCCGTGCCGTCTTTGATTTCGTGGCTTGGCCCAATTTGGTCCGTTTTAAGCACTGTTTCTCATTCTTTTTCGTCATCGGGTGCTTTCACGAGTATAAGACATGAAAAGAAAGGATTAAGAGCACCTTTTTACATAAATTGGGGCTTAAATCATCCAAAAGCATACTAAATGTGGGCTTAGAATATGTTACTTTTACAGTTTATCAAAGTGCTCGGCATGTTCGTTCTCATCTCGAGAGTAGATCAACATGTCATCGATGAAGACCACGACAAATTTATCCAAGTATGGCCAAAAAATGCGATTCATCAAATCCATGTAGATCGCAAGGGCATTCGTTAGACCAAAAGGCATGACCAAAAATTCATAGTGGCCATACCTAGTCCTAAATGCAGTTTTCGGCACATCCGAGTCCTTAACTCTCAGCTAATAGTACCCTGACCTTAAATCTATCTTGGAAAACACCGTGGCTCCCTTCAATTGATGGAATAGATCATCGATCCTCGGCAACGGGTACTTGTTCTTCACAGTTACCTTGTTGAGTTGTTGATAATCTATGCATAGTCTCATAGAACCATCTTTCTTCTTCATGAATAGAACGGGAGCACCCCACGGAGAAAAACTCGGCCTTGTAAAACCTTTATCCGTCAGCTCTTGCAACTGTTCTTTTAGCTCCTTTAACTCGGTTGGAGCCATTCTATAGGGAGCAATAGAAATAGGAGCAGTACCCAGAGCTAATTCAATCCCAAATTCGACCTCTCTAACCGGGGGTAGTCCTGGAAACTCTTTCGGGAAAATATCTAGGTACTCACATACCATGGGTACCGACTCAATTCTCAAATCAGTCTCTTTAGTGTTCAACACAAAGGCAAGGTAAGCCTCGTACCCCTTTCTCAAATACTTTTGAGTCGACAGGGTTGGCATCACTACTGGTAGCCTATCTGGCTTATCTGATTCAACACGAATAAGATTACCATTTTCATCTCTCAACTCAATATGTTTCTTCCCAAAATTCACAACTACTCCATGAGTAACTAACCAATCCATCCCAAGGATGACATCAAACTCATCAAACAGTAATAACATAAGGTCGACCGAGAAACAATGACCCTTAATCATCAAAGGGCAACCTTTGCAAACTCTATCAACCAATACACACTTGCCTAGGGGATTAGACACTCTTATTATGAATTCAGTAAACTCTACGGGCATGCTCATGCTAGAGACTAATTTCATGCATATGTATGAGTGGGTGGATCCCGGATCAATTAAAGCTATAACACGAGTATTATGGAGAGAAAAGGTGCAGTGATTACGTCGGGGAAGATGCCTCTTCATGAGCACGAATGGCATATGTCCTCGCCGGTGCTCTACCCTCGACTCTAGCAGCTTGCTCTCTAGATGGATTCTTGCTACCCATTTCATTTCTCGGGTTTCTCAGTGGTCTTCCCCTAGTAGTACTTCCCGGTCTTGCATACTGAGGCTTTTCTTTCTCGCCCACCTCGGGGCAGTCTTTAATAAAGTGGTCTAAGGACCCACATCAGAAACAATCTTTCTCGTTAGCTCGACACTTACCAGAATGGCGCCTGCCACACTGAGGACATTCTGGTCTACTTGGTCGAACGTTGCTCACACTAGCAACTGAAGTGGTCTGCCCTTTCGACCCCGAAAATTGCTTGCCTTTACTTTGAGTTGAAAACCCCGCTGAAGCGACTGATCGAGTAGTAAAATCCCTCGATTTCTTAGATGAGGATTGATGAGACTTATTCGATTGTCTCTTCCTCGAGTCATGAGACTCATTCTCGGCTCTCTTCTCTTCTCTTTGCTTGACTCTTGACTTCTGAGGCTCTATCTACCAACACTACAAATTCCTTTAGTTCGAGGACTCCCACGTATAAACGGATATCTTCATTTAATCCGTCCTCGAATCTCCTGCACATGATGGCTTCGGTAGACATGCACTCCCGTGCATACTTGCTAAGCCTTACGAACTCCCGTTCATAGTCGGTTACTGACATACAGCCTTCCTTCAGTTCCAAGAACTCCTTCCTCTTATGGTCGATGAACCGCTGACTGATGTACTTTTTTCGGTATTCCTCTTGGAAAAATTCCCAGCTAACTCTCTCCCTCGGCACCACCGAAACCAGGGTGTTCCACCATCGATAGGCTGAATCTCTCAGGAGAGATACCGCACACTTTAAGCACTCCTCAGGTGTGCAGGATAACTCGTTGAATACCCTGATGGTATTCTCGAGCCAGAATTTTGCTTTCTCTGGGTCATCTTCCTTATTTGCCCCGAATTCCTCGGCTCCTTGCTTCCGGATCTTATCCACCGGAGGTCTTTCTATTTTCACCACCTCAACCACTTAAGGAGCTACTAGAGCGGGTTGAGGTATTGGTGGGGGTGGAGGGGTTTGAGCGTTTGGATTTGCTCGGGTATACTCAGTATACCAGTTGCTCAGCATGTGGAGAAAGGCTTCTCGAGCCTCTTCCCCCTGACCCAAGGTCTCGGGTCTACTATTAGTCGGCGCGGTCCCTTGAGCGGAGCCCGTAGCGTTACTCAAAGCATCATCATTGCAGTTCGGTCGAGATCGTAATCCATATACTACATAAAACACAATTTTATACGTCAAGAGCCATCACACTATCATTACTCAGACACCCTTACATATCGCATGTATAGCTAGACTCGTACTTACGCTACGTTAGTCCTAGAACTGACTAAACCGTAGCTCTGATACCAATAAATGTAACACCCCTTACCCGTGCCCGAAGCCGGGATCGAGATTGAGGCATTACCTAACTAATCTCACTTGACATCTCGAAATGGGCTATAAAATTTCGTTTAAACTCATCACTTGCACGTACTCGGCCTAAGAGGCCCCAAACATACCTCCGAGAGGTATCAGAACTATTCTGGGAGTTTTTACGAGCTCGAGAACTTTTCAACAAAGCAGGGGCCACACGCCCGTGTTGGTCTAGGGACACGCCCGTGTGCCCCTAAGACATGTCCGTGTCATTCACCCGTGGTCAATCCTGACCAACTTCACACGGCCTAGACATGCCCGTGTCTTGCACCCGTGGTCAATTCTGACCAACTTCACATGGCCTAGACACGCCTGTGTCTTCTACCCGTGGTCGATTTAAATTCCACAATTAATGTGCAGACTTCACACGGCCTGGGTACACGCTTGTGTCCCTAGCCCGTGGAGCGCACTGACTTGCAAACCTAGCATACAAAGGGACACACGGTCAATTCACACGCCCATAGGCCTGACCGTGTGTCACACGCGGTATAGACACACGCTCGTGTGTCTATTCATGTGGACAATTAGATGGCTATCTACCAAGCCTTTTGCCACCCTACATTGCACACATGCAAACACCAATCTATCTCAACACAATTCATAACCCAAAGGCATATCCAAGTACTCAATTCAACAATCATACACAAGGGCATACACTTAAAAAAAATCACTTTCTTTAAACATAAAAATTTGCCGAGTATCAGCCTAACTTAATAGACCATTACAAAATGAGGTTTTGATGCCTTACAAAGCCAACACTTTGGCCAACAATTACGACCTAACAAAATACTCAAGTCCTATACATGCCATACTCAAAATAAGTCTAAATTGTTATACCAAAGTGGTGTCGGTAGTGTGATTTCTGAACTCCTACGTCCCCGTTCCTCGAGTTATCTTGGCAATACTACAAAGAGAAAGAGCAATGAAAGGGGTAAGCATAAAGCTTAGTAAGTTTGCATGGATATGAATAGCAACAATAAGCTCATAAAATAATCCATTCATGACATTAACTAACTATACACAAGTCATAGGCTTCTTGCCATACTTACTCACAATTGCCCTTATTTAGCACATACCGCACCACGTATCGTAATCGTTTCTTCGTGACTCATTCACGAGTACCTGTATTCACTCATTCATATGAATTTAGTACAAATCTCATTTCTACTTCTAAACCCATCTTCTTATTCCTTTAATCACTAGGGATAGTCAAAGACGCATATTCAACATCGTTCATGTAGGGAAAAAGCCAATGCCACATCCCCGAGGTGGTCTTACATGGAGTTGCTTCTAAACGCCAATGCCATATCCTGGATATTGTCTTATATGGACTTTCACATCAAGTATCGATGCCATATCCCGGATATTGTCTTATACGATTTTCATATTCATTACCGAAGCCATATACCGGATATGGTCTTATACGGGATCTCAACTTGGTGCCAAGGCCATGTTTCGGACATGGTCTTATACGGGACCTTACCTATTTCACATCTCGATGATAGCATTTTCATATTCACATGGTCCACTAGGACTTCAACATCTCACTCAACATCAATTTAATGGAGTGTCATGCATCAATATGATATCAAGCATTCTCAATTATGCTAACATACATATTACATTAATCACATACAAACTTACCTCGATTCCAAAATGAGCTAACTCATCGGTTTAGTCCAAGACTTTGTTCTTTCCCCGATCGAGGCAGATTCTCGATTCTTCTTGCTCTATAATAGCAATTTCACTCATTTTAATCACCTCATTAACAAAAGCATTTCAATAATCATGCTTAGGCAAAATTAATATTTTGCCCATATGCTTTGGCAAAGATGACCATTTTGCCCCTAGGCTCGGAAATAATTCTAATTACATTTCTACCTTCCATAAGTCTAGGTGAACATTTAATACTCTTATAGCTGTTATCAAAACTCATCATTTCGCATAATTACCACAATTTTGTAACCTTTTCATCAAGGTCCAATTAGGTGTTTTCATGGCAACACCTTTCACAAGAGTTGTTCATCTAACAACCAAGACTCATATTCTCCCATAAAAATGCAGCAAATAACCATGATAGCTCTCATGGAAAAACTCTAAACTTTTCACCATATTGCACAATAGTCCCCTCATTTAAAAGCTTAAGCTTTAGGGGTCCCAAAAGTACAACTATTTTCAAGAAAAGATCACTAGAACACTTACTTTTGAAGAGAAGAGTGTGCTAAAATTTTGAAGCTTTCTTCCCTCTATTTGCTGCTAATTTTTGGTGGAAGAGTGAAAGAGAAAAGATGATATCTTTTCTTTCCTTATTTAATTAATACTAGTCAAATTAGTCCACCTACTATCACCAACTTTGACCATCATTGACAATTTTGTCTCCTATGCTAGTCTATGGCCGGCCAAGCAAATATTGGTGGTCTAATTGCCTTTTAAAGACCTCCAATTATCAATCTATGGCTATTTGGTACCTTTAGCTTATAAAATGGAACTTTCACACTTTATGCGATTTAGTTTTTTTTCACGATTATACAAGAAATTGCTAAAATTAAAGCACCAAAATTCTCATGCACATATACTATCATGCTCCAACTCATAAAATAACATGAAAATAAATTTCTCAATTCTTAAATTAGTGACCCCGAGATCACTATTCTGACTAGCCCCTAAATCGGGCTGTTACATATCCTTTCACAACCAAGATATATATAACCCAATACTCCATTCATACATATCATGAAACTTACTTACCAAATCACACAAATACCATGATCATTACTACACAAATATAAACCAACTCAATTAACAATCGAACCACATAACCAAACACCTAACATAAATACCTGTGAAATACACTTCCATAATAAACTAATGCCATGACCGAAATCACAATCCAAGCACATCAAACACTGAATCAAGAACATAAAAAAAATAGATTTAAACATAATGAACAAGCCATTTTCGCATGGCTTTATACATATACATATCTCAAAGTCAAATATTTAGGCTAGAATATACATGCCATAAATTCAGATTCAAACTTTACAAAATACTGAAAAGAGACGATAGTGTGATAGGCTTTGGTGACGATCCCCGAGCTCGTGACGTGAATCTAAAATCTATAAAACAGAGGTAAACGGAAACACACAGAGTAAGCTATTTAAGCTTAGTAAGTCATAAGCAAGTAAATATTAATCAAATTAACAAAACCAAATAAACAAAGTCACAAGCACAACTTAGCATTATAATATTCCGTACACATATCATAAGGTTAATTATACATATACATAAGAACTTATAAAATTCTCAATATTAAGATCTCATATAGCTCACTTGACCGAATATAATAATTCAAAATGCTTACACATGGAACACATTCATAACTTTAGCATTTATACAATCGAATAAGCAATTAACTTACCTTACTTTCATAACATAGTTTAAATACATACCTGAGCACTTTTAATTCGATTTTCACATTAGATATTCTCTTAACAATGCCCGTTGAACCATTCGAAATTAAAAAGGATACGCAGATAGTCAGAAGCTTGTACAATGCCAACGTCCCAGACGTGGTCTTACATGTAATCACATATCGATCCCACTGTCCCAGACAAGGTCTTACACGAATCAAATACGATGCCAATGTCCCAGACATGGTCTTACACGTAAACACAAGTTGATGCCAACGTCCCAGACGTGGTCTTACACGATAACACATATCGGATATCTTATTTCATGACATATGCATCCTAACTATTCCTAGGGTTCGTACGGGCTTTCAGACATCGAATTTCGATCGAATCAAACTCGGAACATAGCTCCTTAGCACAATATATATTCGGCCATACACAGAAAAATTCACAAAAATTCCATTCATCATGTAATTATATGTACTAGCAAATTTAACAACATTTATAGGCTTATTGACTTACCTCGGACGTCGACGATCGGTAAAATCGACTAATCGACTACTTTCGTTTTTCCCCAGTCCAAATCCGATTTCTTTGGTTCTTGATCTAAACATATTCAAATTAAGCTTATTTAAACACCATTCTATTCAATTTAGTCTAAAAACACATAAATGGGCAAATTACAATTTTGCCCCTAATATTTCACACATTTTACAATTTAGTCCTTTTTGCACAAAACACAAAATACACAAAATTTGAACACACTATGCTAGGGCCAAATATTCATAGTCTTCATACAAATCCACACATTTCATTTATTTCACAATTTAGTCCCTCAAAAAATTATTTTTGCAATTTAGTCCAAATTACTCAAATTCATCAAAAATTCAAAGACAAAACATGTTAATCTAATACATATATTTCATATTTCATCATCAAACAACACAAACAACAAGCTATCATCAATGGCTCAACTCAAAATATTCATCAAAATTAAAAATTGAAACACGGGCTTTGTACATTTCATAGCAACGATCTAAAAAACGTAAAAATTATCAAAAACCGAGCTAGATAAATACCTTAATCAAATCCAAAGATAGTCGAATGCCTAACTCATTTCTCTTTTCTTTTTGTTTTTTTTATTCGATTATGAAATCAAAAATAAACTTTGGCTTTTTAATTATGTTAAGTTTATGATATTATAACTTTATATTATATTAATATAAGCTTTAAATTTTATATAAAACTTAACATATAATAACATATAATAACCACATGTTGCCGTCCACTATATATTAAAAAATGGCCTAATTGCAACATAAATCCTCCATATTAAAAAGACAACAACAAATAGGCACTTTCACAACTAACCATCAAATTTTCATTTTACGCGATTATTCCCTTTTTCTTAATCAGACACTCAAACGACGAAATTAAAACACGAAAATTTAACACAAGCAAATTCACACATAATAAACACTAAAAATAATTTTAAAATATTTTTCAGACTCGAATTTGTGGTCCCAAAGCCACTGTTCCGATTAGAGTCAAAATCGGGCTGTTACAAAAATGCCAAATTACTCAAAGAAAGACTCAAGAAATGGCATGACAAGCACATTCGAGTTAGAGAATTTGAAGCAGGTCAGCAAGTCTTGTTATTTAATTCCAGATTTAAGTTCTTCCCAGGTAAGTTAAAATAACGTTGGTCTGGTCCATTTTGTAACATCCTGAAATTTGGGGATTTTATGTTTTACATTATATCATGCGTTAGGCTAGCTAAGAGTGTTAGTTGTGCATGTTTAGGGACCCTAAAAAGGCTTGGGATTGAGTTGGGCCTTAGTAGAATTTTTGTGTTTAAGCACTTAAAGGAGAGAAGGAAAGTGGCGTCAAGACTTAAGTGAATAAGTGTGTATTTTGCTAGCACAAGTGGAGCTAGTAGCAGAGTGGTGTGGCGTCACATGAAGGGGCTTAAGGGGTGGAGTTCGAATCCCACCTAATGCAAATTTTTGGGATTAATTTTTTGTGCTATTCAAGTAATTGATGGTAAGTGTCGGCCAAGCTTTAAAGAAGGAAAGGAAGACTTTTTATTGATGGAAAGAACACTATGGAGGAAGGTAAGGAGGAGATCAAGGAGAAAATAAGGAAAGAAATAAAGGAAAGGGATAAGGGAGGGGATATGTTGGCCGAATTTTTGGAAGGAGCTTGGGGAATGAATTTTGGTCAACACCCATCTTTTTGGTAAAGGTGGTACACGGTTTAAGTAGGGAGAAAAGGGGAGCCAAATTTTTTTTGGTCATTTTACAAGTTTGTGCATGAAAGGCTTGTTTTATTTGTAACTTTTTGGTGCTTTCTTTTCCGATCCTTTCTCTTTGTTTTGCCGAAACACTCAAGCAATTTGTTCATTTTTTTTGTGTTAGCCGAAACCCTCTAACATTTCTCTTCCATCTTTTCTTTTCTTTTTGACCATTTCTTCAACCTTTCTCTCTTTTCTTAAATCGACATTACCTTGTGGCCGAACCTTGTTTGTTCATTTCCCTCCAATAGTCGAACCTTTTAACCCTTAATCTCTTCTTCATTATTTCTTTCTCTTTCGTGTTGGCACTCTCTTCTTTGATCGAATTGGTAAGTGGTTTCATTCTCCTCTTTTCATTTTATTTTCTCCCTAGCCAAATGTGTGTCCCTCACCATTCAGTTATTTCACCTTGTTTCTAAACCGAAATGGCATTTCCTCCTACTCCCTCATATCTTAATCATTTTATTTTTGTAGTGTTATAGTGGGAAATCTGAATCTTATACCTTTGACTCATCCATAGCCATAAGTCCAATTGGTGGGAATCGGATTCATCATCGTTAAAGTAAGGAGTTTCGTCATGGTTCATTTTGATCTATTTCATTGCTCGATTAGTTTGCTAAACGGATTGACAGATTTGACTAATCGGTTATTATAGGGACTAGATCGCTCGTTCTTATCCACTTGTTTTTCCTTTGAAAGTGGTGGTAAGCCGAAATCCTCTCCCTAAACAATTACATTCTCTCATCATAGTATTATTCTAACCGAGACTCTTTCAATAGAGGCAAGTGGTAGCGTTATTAAAAGAAAATTGATAGGAGGGCAAATAGGGAGTAGACTTGCAATCTCTACCCCCAAGTTCAAACTGTAACGCCCCGAATTTGGGCCTAGAAGAATTGGGCTTTGGGCTTTGGATCTCAGATTTTTTTTAAGTGAGCGAGAAAATGAAAATTGGTATGTGGGCTCTGAGGGTTAATGAATTTGGAGTATCTAGGGGTGTTGGAGAAGTCCTGAGATCAAGTAAAGGTACAAGAAAAATTTTGGTTTTAGCCCCAAGGGAACTGTGACTTCAGTCAGTAGGCCTCTTAAGTAGATTAAGAGAAAATAGGACACAAAGGGGCTTGTGGTCCAGTGGAAAGTGGCGTCACTTGGGAGCTATAAGGTGACGTGTGTGAAAGCTGAAGAGGTCCAAGGTTCGAGCAGGAGAAGTGTATTTTGGAGTGTTTTATTTTGCATAGGTGGACGACAAGAGTTGTGTTGATTTTGTACTATTGCCGTGGAGAGTTTGAAGGAAGCAGGACTGATGGATGTGGAGGAGATTTCGGATAAGATTAAGGTATTATCAGAGAGAAAACATAGGAGATGAGGAGGGTGAAGTGTTGGGGCCGAATAGGACTGTGGGGGGAAGGTAGTTCGGCTTTGGCTATAAAAGGGGGGTGCCGAAATCCTTAAAAGGGGTTCTTGGAGTTTCCATCTTTCTTTTTTTTCCCCCTCATCCTTACTTTCTTCCATTGCCGAATATCACCACCCCAGTTTGCCGAAATCCCTGTTTGCCGAAATCCCTATTTTTCAAAATCCCTCTTTACCGAAATCCCTGTTTGTCGAAACCCCTGTTTATGCCAATTCTTTGTTGTTTGTTCTTCCACATAAATCGATTATTATCTACTCTTAGTCACGTTTGGAAGTCGAATCTTGTTCAAGTAGATATCTAAGCCGCAGGATCAAAGGAGAATTTCGATAAGTGCTTAGTTAAACTTTTTAGTGTGTTTTGTTAAAAGCCGAAGGGCTATCTAACCCAATCCTTGTCGTTAACCTGTATTAATAAGGGTAAGGCTCAACAATCGCAAGCATGGTAAGTAAGGATTGCTAACAAGGTGGTAAGTGTTCTCGACTCAGTCATGGTTTAGTAAATGGCCGAATCTAATGTGGCTCATAGGGGTGACTTATGAACAATATGGGTCACTTGGTTTTGACGATATAGGTGTTTGGGTGTAGATCTAGAGGATAATCGCCAATTGTAGCAAAGGATGGGCTACTAGAACGTAAGGCACACGGTAAGGGTACGGTGAGGTTTCAGTTTTTGGTTAGTATGTGTTAACGCTTTTGTTAATCGCTAGTAATGTCAATTGTAGGTTCGTGACTAAGGGGTTTGCAGCACGCGAGGTTACCAAGTGTGTACAAACACTACACACACGATATCGGAAAAGTCGAAAAGTCGAAAGTGGCTAAATGGGCCCGGTGGGCCCTGAGGCTAAGTTTGATGGAATGGTTTGGTTGTTATACGAATTGAATTAGTCTTGCATGATACATGATCTGGATTTGTTTTGGGCCAAACAGGTCATATGATAAGATTTGGGCCTAATGGGCCGTAAGGTTGTAATTTGGGTTTGATGGGCTTTATGGGGACGTAAGCGGATACGCTAGGGTTATGGACTTAGGCCTAGTTTGAACAACTCTTCAATTTCATAAGACTTAAGTTAATTAAACATGCCTGTAGACAAGTCAATTAGTTAGAGTGTGGTAACCGACATATGCATGTCTAGGATTGAATCTAGTGAGAGCTTGGTCTTTAAGCGGTCCGAGTGACCCACCTCCTCTTTTCTGAGATCCTACCTGGTGCATAGTGTTTGTTCACTTTAACCGCGAGGACTTGTTTATGGGCCAAAGTTTATAACTAAAACCCGAGAGGGACTAAAATACCCTTATATTGGAAAATTACTAAAATACCCTTATATTGGAAAATTACTAAAATACCCTTATGTTCGAAAATTACTAAAATACCCTTATATTGTAAAATTACTAAAATACCCTTATATTGTAAAATTACTAAAATAGCCTTGTTTGTAAAATTACCAAGATACCCCTAATTTGCCAGATTACCAAAATACCCCTGTAGGGTAGAATTACAAAAATACCCCTGGGTAGTGAAATAACGAAAATACCCCTATGTGATGAATATGGGTTTGTGGATGTTACTTTTTTGTTTGATGCATTCATATGATATTCTGCTTAGGATGCATATGGGTGGGAATTATGGTACGGAGGAAGATTTGAGGATCGCATGGCCGTATGGTATGGATCCGGGATCGCATAGACGTATGGTATGGATCCATCACGGGCTTTTTAGCCACCGAGCATCTTTGCACCGATAATGTTACCGAGGGTGTGTGCCATTAATATGGGCTTCGTGCCGTAATTATAGGCTTTGTGCCAATACCGAAGGCTTTGTGCCAATCATATTTACCGTGGCTATGTGCCTAACATATATATATTGATGACTCTGTGTCAATATTTGAGGATCGCATGGCCGTATAGTATGGATCCAGGATCGCATGGCTGTATGGTATGGATCCACCGGTGGCTTTAAGCCCAATATATGATTAGCGACTTTCTTTGCAACGTTCGTAGTATCATAAACGGGCTACCCATGGTGTGTAGCGGAGGGGTGGGTCGAGCTAGAATTCCCCACATGAGCCATAAGGTTGGAAGGGAAATGGTGTGTGTAGAGGATGGATTTTTGGGCTGGGTTTTGTATTATCTGTTTATAAATGATACGATATGATATGATATGAGGTCATTGTGGGCTAAGGCCCAAGACCACCGATTTTGTTAGGGCCTAGGCCCAATGCGAATATTTGTATGTGATTTGATTGCGAAGGGTTGTACACACCTGAGTTTGAAACTCACACCCTTAATTTTAAATGTTTCTGTAATCCTGAATAGGCGGCTCGATGAGGAGAGGACTCGGAGATGGCCACACTACAAGTTGTTCAAATGTTTTAATTTATTCAAATGATTCTGTTTAAATACTTTGTTTTTCCATTGGATTGTAATAAGGCCATGTAACTCCTATTTGACTTTGAATTTTGGGTTTATTATTATTATTGTTTCAACCGCCCCAATAAAAAAATTTAATAAAATATTAAAGTGTTAATATGGTTTTCGAAATAATCTTTTGTTTTGGGCTTTTGGGCCTTAAATGGTTAACTAGTAAATTGTTTTGAAGTGCGCCTTTAATGTGACATTCCAGATTCGGGCCTAACTTCTAGGCTGGGTTTGGGGTGTTACATTTAGTGGTATCAGAGCCAAGTTGCAAAGCTCGGGCTGTAAAATGGGCCTTATGTTTTGGGTTGTTAAAACAAGTAGAATAAGAAGTTTTTGCAGGATTCTTGAAGTGTGGTTCACCGAGCCCTCAACGTCGAGCCAAGTAAGTTATCTGTACTACATTTGCTTAAATTACTGAACTGTGTAGATAATGGGCTACTTAAAAATAGGCTTTTAGAGACTAAAGCCGTAGGAAACTTAAGCCTGTAGTGGATTCTCGACCGTGGAATAACTTTAAGAAAATTGTTGTTACTTACATAAGACATGTGCCCTAAACAAGTGGAACTATGTACTAACTTCATAAAATTCCTAATTTGGATAATACGAGAATCAACAATGAGCGCTAGAAGAGGAGGAAAAGGCCGCAGCCGAGGCCGTTGAAGTGTTAGGGCTTTGTAAACATTTGAATCGGAATTTGGTACTTATTCTACGTATGTTTGAGAATGGTTGCGATAGGTGGATGTTTTGGGTATGTATTAAAATTATTAGGGTCAGAGTGCGCAGCGGTAGCGTGGTGGGGTAGTTGATACACGACCACCCTGTTAGTTGGAAATTTTGAGGACGAAATTTCTTTAAGGGGGAAGAATTGTAACGCCCCGAATTTGGGCCTAGAAGAATTGGGCTTTGGGCTTTGGATCTCAGAATTTTTTTTTTAAGTGAGCGAGAAAATGAAAATTGGTATGTGGGCTCTGAGGGTTAATGAATTTGGTGTGTCTAGGGGTGTTGGAGAAGTCCTGAGATCAAGTAAAGGTACAAGAAAAATTTTGGTTTTAGCCCCAAAGGAACTGTGACTTGATCGAGAGGCCTCTTAAGTAGATTAAGAGAAAATAGGACACAAATGGGATTGTGGTCCAGTGGAAAGTAGCGTCACTTGGGAGCTATAAGGTGACGTGTGTGAAAGCTGAAGAGGTCCAAGGTTCGAACAGGAGAAGTGTATTTTGGAGTGTTTTATTTTGCATAGGTGGACGACAAGAGTTGTGTTGATTTTGTACTCTTACCGTGGAGAGTTTGAAGGAAGCAGGACTGATGGATGTGGAGGAGATTTCGGATAAGATTAAGGTATTATCAGAGAGAAAAGATAGGAGATGAGGAGGGTGAAGTGTTGGGGCCGAATAGGACTGTGGGGGGAAGGTAGTTCAGGTTTGGCTATAAAAGGGGGGTGCCGAAATCCTTAAAAGGGGTTCTTGGAGTTTCTATCTTTCTTTCTTTTTCCCCCTCATCCTTATTTTCTTCCATTGCCGAATACCACCACCCCTGTTTGTCGAAATCCCTGTTTGCTGAAATCCCTATTTTCTGAAATCCCTGTTTGCCAAAATCCCTGCTTGCCGGAACCCCTGTTTATGCCAATTCTTTGTTGTTTGTTCTTCCACCTCAATCGATTATTATCTACTCTTAGTCACGTTTGGAAGCCGAATCTTGTTCAAGTAGATATCTAAGCCGCAGGATCAAAGGAGAATTTCGGTAAGTGCTTAGTTAAACTTTTTAGTGTGTTTTGTTAAAAGCCGAAGGGCTATCTAACCTAATCCTTGTCGTTAACCTGTATTAATAAGGGTAAGGCTTAACAATCGCAAGCGTGGTAAGTAAGGATTGCTAACAAGGTGGTAAGTGTTCTCGACTCAGTCATGGTTTAGTAAATGACCGGATCTAATGTGG
This sequence comes from Gossypium sturtianum, assembly GCA_025698515.1. Taxonomy (NCBI): domain Eukaryota; kingdom Viridiplantae; phylum Streptophyta; class Magnoliopsida; order Malvales; family Malvaceae; genus Gossypium; species Gossypium sturtianum. The sequence goes on along the minus strand of CM046951.1, from coordinate 73,284,793 downwards.
CTCATAGGGGTGGCTTATGAACAATATGGGTCACTTGGTTTTGACGATATAGGTGTTTGGGTGCAGATCTAGAGGATAATCGCCAATAGTAGCAAAGGAAGGGCTACTAGAACGTAAGGCACACGGTAAGGGTACGGTGAGGTTTCAATTTTTGGTTAGTATGTGTTAACGCTTTGGTTAATCGCTAGTAATGTCAATTGTAGGTTCGTGACTAAGGGGTTTGTAGCACGCGAGGTTACTAGGTGTGTACAAACACTACACACACGATATCCAAAAAGTCGAAAAGCCGAAAGTGGCTAAATGGGCCCGGTGGGCCCTGAGGCTAAGTTTGATGGAATGGTTTGGTTGTTATACGAATTGAATTAGTCTTGCATGATACATGATCTGGATATGTTTTGGGCCAAATAGGTCATATGATAAGATTTGGGCCTAATGGGCCGTAAGGTTGTAATTTGGGTTTGATTGGCTTTATGGGGACGTAAGCGGATATGCTAGGGTTATGGACTTAGGCCTAGTTTGAACAATTCTTCAATTTCATAAGACTTAAGTTAATTAAACATGCCTGTAGACAAGTCGATTAGTTAGAGTGTGGTAACCGACATATGCATGTCTAGGATTGGATCTAGTGAGAGCTTGGTATTTAAGCGGTCCGAGTGACCCACCTCCTCTTTTCTGAGATCTTACCTAGTGCATAGTGTTTGTTCACTTTATCCGCGAGGACTTGTTTATGGGCCAAAGTTTATAACTAAAACCCGAGAGGGACTAAAATACCCTTATATTGGAAAATTACTAAAATACCCTTATATTGGAAAATTACTAAAATACCCTTATATTGGAAAATTACTAAAATACCCTTATATTTGAAAATTACTAAAATACCCTTATGTTGGAAAATTACTAAAATACCATTATATTAGAAAATTACTAAAATACCCTTATGTTGGAAAATTACTAAAATACCCCTATTTGTAAAATTACCAAGATACCCTTAATTTGCCAGATTACCAAAATACCCCTGTAGGGTAGAATTACGAAAATACCCCTGGGTAGTGAAATGATGAAAATACCCTTATGTGATGAATATGGGTTTGTGGATGTTACTTTTGTGTTTGATGCATTCATATGATATTCTGCTTAGGATGCATATGGGTGGGAATTATGGTACGGAGGAAGATTTGAGGATCGCATAGACGTATGGTATGGATCCACCACAGGCTTTTTAGCCACCGAGCAGCCATGGTGCACTGATAATGTTACCGAGGGTTGTGTGCCATTAATATGGGCTTCGTGCCGTAATTATGGGCTTTGTGCCAATACCGAAGGCTTTGTGCCAATCATATTTACCGTGGCTATGTGCCTAACATATATATATTGATGACTCTGTGTCAATATTTGAGGATCGCATGGCCGTATGGTATGGATCCAGGATCGCATGGCCGTATGGTATGGATCCACCGGTGGCTTTAAGCCCAATATATGATTAGCAGCTTTGCTGCAATGTTCTATAGTACCGTAACCGAGCTACCCATGGTGTGTAGCGGAGGGGTGGGTCGAGCTAGAATTCCCCACAGGAGCCATAAGGTTGGAAGGGAAATGGTGTGTGTAGAGGATGGATTTTTGGGCTGGGTTTTGCATTATCTGTTTATAAATGATACGATATGATATGATATGAGGTCATTGTGGGCTAAGGCCCAAGACCACCGATTTTGTTAGGGCCTAGGCCCAATGTGAATATTTGTATGTGATTTGATTGCCAAGGGTTGTACACACCTGAGTTTTGAAACTCACACCCTTAATTTTAAATGTTTGAGTAATCTGAATAGGCGGCTCGACGAGGAGAGGACTCGGAGATGGCCACACTACAAGTTGTTCAAATGTTTTAATTTATTCAAATGATTCTGTTTAAATACTTTGTTTTTTTCATTGGATTGTAATAAGGCCATGTAACTCCTATTTGACTTTGAATTTTGGGTTTATTATTATTGTTTCAACTGCCCACTTAAGAAATTTCATAAAATTATTAAAGTGTTAATATGGTTTTCGAAATAATCTTTTGTTTTGGGCTTTTGGGCCTTAAATGGTTAACTAGTAAATTGTTTTAAAGTGTGCCTTTAATGTGACATTCAAGATTCAGGCCTAACTTCTAGGCCGGGTTTGGGGTGTTACACAAACGTAGGGCGGTATCCGCAGTTCAGGATTTCCCACCGGGTTGTGGACCATCATCCGGTGAGAATAGGCAAATTGTGGTCGTTCACGATTCTAAGGGTAAGCATTTTTAGATCGTTGATTTAGATTTGGATTAAGAAAATCTCTTTGGTTGGTTAATCAAATGTTATGGTGTCATAGGTGCCGACGATCAAGAAGGTTTAGTTCTTACCGTAATCAGGTGTGTAATCTCACACCGAAATCCCGTAAATTCGTGATTCACTATTATGTTGGAAAATAGATCGTTGTCGATTACAAATCTAATAACCGAGATATGGCATGAATCGAGTGACTTGCTTATTCAACACTATTTCTAAAGATCTGTCAAAATTGGTATTAATTTACTAAATTACGAAAATGCCCCTATGGGCCAATTTACCAAAATGCCCCTATGGGCCGACTTGCTAGAATGCCTTAGTAGGCCGAATTATTAAATTTCTTTAATGGGCCGATTCACCGAAATGATTCACTAGATTAATAGTCGTCATATTTATGTGAATATTTTATATTATTATGTATGTTGCATTTTTTTATATTTTGCATGGGATGGGAAAAATTGTATGGAGAGCAGTTTAGCCTGGTGGCATTGCCACAAATTGTTTAATATTGTGCTCAAATATGATTTCGGTGGCTTGACCACAAAAATATTATATAAATAGCAATTCGACTGCAAATTGGTGTGAGCGGCGGGGTGGGTTAACTTGATCCCCACAGGTGTGATTGGCTGGTCGGGGGTGTGATGGATGGATGGGTTGGGTTGCATACTTTTCATTTATATACTGCTATGTAAAATGGGCTTAGGTCCAAGGTTATCCTAAGCGGGTTCAAACCCAGTGGACGACGGTAAGGGGATTATACACTGAGTTCTAGTAACTCACCCCATTCTCTTAATCCTTGCAGGTAATGATCAGTAGTGAGAACTTGGGCCCATGGATGAGTCGGTGGAGGGCATACTTTGGAAATAATATCTTCGAACCTTAGTAAATTTCGTTTCTGCTTTATTTCGTTACTCTTACTATTTTGGGTTTAAAGTTGTAATAAGGCCTCTGGGATTTTTATTTTGTTTTATGTTTGACGTATTTATTATCTTCCATGAATTGATTTAAACGGGGATTTTCTAAAATCATAAACAACGGTTTTTCTTAAAATTTATCAACAAACGAATTTCATAATAAATATGTACAAATAATTTAACTTGGATTTTTCCTGCAAGTTATCAATAATATTTTCAAAAGTCACGATTTTAAAAGATCACTTGTTCGATTATCGATTCTTCAATCAACCTTTCAAAATTAGTAATATTTTTATCAAATATTTCTAATCAAATTTGTTTTCTTAAATTTTAACCTAATAACAACATCTTTAGTAAGAATCACAAGTTCTTTACTCGTTTTCTTCATGTGACATGCCGATCTCGGTCATACCGCTGGGGGGCGGGTTTGGGGTGTTACATTTTATAGTATCAAAGCCCAGTTGCAAAACTCGGCTGTGGTTTGGGTTCAAAAATGTTTTCTAAAACTGCTTGAAATTCGATTTATAAATACATGTTTTAGAGGAAGTATGGCACCACGGGTATCCGGCACCAAGTCAGTAAGTTTATGATTTCATTTTATGATTATTGTGGTATGGTGTAGTATGAAAACTTCACAAAATAGAGATACTCTAGAACTTTTAGCTTAGGAGTGAAACTATAGAGATTGAGACTTTAGGATATGTTTTGCGAAAACAACTTTACTTCCTATATTCCATAAAACATCGTTTAATAAACATTGAATAGCATACTGATTAATAAGACTTTTAATCAGATTAAATCGACTTAGCAAACATGAGCACTAGAGGATGTGGACGCGGTAGACGTGGACTTGGTAGAGGCCGAGGTGCTAGAGTTGTATCTGAGGCATCGGGACATATGCCAGAAATAGACGCACCTGCGTCACTAGTGACTGAAGCTGGGTCACATGATCGAATGAGAGAGGACGACGCTCTGTCCCAAGCAATGTTGCGAGTTCTAGAAAGGGTTGCTGGGGCTAGAACTGGGTCGGTAGCTCGTGGGTCGATATCTGAGCGACTTAGATCGAATGGGGCTGAAGTTTTTAGGGGTATTTCGGGTGTAGCCCCTAGTGTAGCGGAGTACTGGCTTGAGGCGGTGGAGCGAATTATGGATGACCTGGATTGCACCGCTGAGCAGAAACTGAAAGGGGTTGTGTCATTACTAAGAGACGAGGCGTATCAGTGGTGGCTCACTGTTCGGGAAGGCACTCAGGCTGATCGTATTACCTGGGAATTCTTTAAAACAGCATTTCAGGGAAAATATGTCGGGGTTAACTATGTGGATGCCCGAAGGAGGGAATTCCTGAATCTGGTCCAAGGAGGTAAATCTGTGGCAGCATGCAAGGTGAAGTTTCTGCGTCTGAGTCGGTACGAAAGGGGTGTGAAGCATTCTTAGCCTTCATTAGTGCTTTGGATGCCAAAGAGTTATCGGTAGAGAGTGTTAGAACGGTGAAAGAGTTTTCAGACGTCTTTCTTGAGGAGCTTCTAGGATTGCCTCCGGATCGGGAAGTGGAATTTGGTATTGAGCTATTGCCAGGAATGGCTCCGGTGTCCATTGCTCCTTATAGAATGGCGCCGAAGGAGCTAGTGGAACTTAAAGCTCAAATCCAGGAGTTGATGGATCGTGGATTTATTCGACCAAGTGTGTCACCGTGGGGAGCACCAGTTTTGTTCGTTAAGAAAAAGGACGGGTCGATGCGTATGTGCATCGATTATAGGCAATTGAATAAGTTGACGATCAAGAATAAGTATCTGTACCAAGGATCGATGATCTGTTCGATCAGCTGCGAGGAGCTTCGATTTTCTCGAAGATAGACTTGAGATCGGGGTATCACCAGTTAAAAGTCAAGGAGGCGGATATTCACAAGACTGCGTTCCGAACCCGATATGGGCATTACGAGTTCTTAGTGATGCCATTTGGGTTGACAAATGCACCAGCTGCATTTATGGACATGATGAACCGAGTCTTCCAACCCTATCTAGATCGGTTTGTGGTGGTGTTCATAGATGACATCTTTGTGTACTCAAAGACTGAAGAGGAGCATGATTCGCATCTACGGGTAGTATTGCAGATATTAAGGGAGAGGCAACTGTATGCCAAATTCAATAAGTGTGAATTTTGGCTGAAGGAGGTGACCTTTTTGGGGCATGTTGTGTCTGCCGAGGGAATTAGAGTTGATCCCCGCAAGATAGAGGCTGTATTGGACTGGAAGCCACCGAAGTCAGTGGCAGAAATTTGGAGTTTTTTGGGTTTAGCTGGGTATTACAGGCAGTTCGTTGAGGGGTTTTCGTTGATTGCTACACCCCTAACTAAGCTATTGCGTAAGGGAGTACCGTTTGTGTGGTCAGATAACCAGCAAGAGAGTTTTGGGAAATTGAAGAAGATTCGACTAAGCGCCAGATTGATTCATTTGATTTGGTAAGGAGTTTATTGTTTATTGTGATGCGTCACACACGGGCTTGGGATGTGTGTTGATGTAAGAGGGAAAAGTGGTGGCTTATGCATCTCGTCAATTAAGGCCACATGAGATAAACTATACCACACATGATTTGGAGTTATCTGCTGTGGTATTTGCTCTAAAGATATGGAGACACTATGCATGCGGGAGAAGTCGATTATCTACACGGATCATAAGAGTGAAGTACCTCCTTACCCAGAAGGAGTTGAACTTAAGACAGCAGAGGTGGATAGAATTGTTGAAAGATTATGACTGCTCAATCGAGTATCATCCAGGAAAAGCTAACGTAGTGGCAGATGCGTTGAGTCGTAAGGTGATATCGGAATTGAGAGCGATGTTTGCTCACCTCAGCCTTTATGAAGATGGTAGCTTGTTAGCTGAACTTCAAGTGAAGCCTTCGTGGGTAAGTCAGATTAAGGAAAAGCAGTTGTTAGATGAAAGGTTGGGTTCTCAGCTTCAGCAAGTGGAAGGTGGTGAGATAGGGGATTTTGGATTTAATAGTGATGGAGTATTGTGTTTCCGCGGAAGAGTTTGTATGCCCAATGATTCAGAATTGAGACAAATGATTCTGCGTGAGGTGCATAGTAGCCCATACGCTATGCACCTCGAGGGAAACAAAATGTACCGAGACCTCCGTGAGCAGTATTGGTGGCCAGGGTTGAAACGGGAGGTTCCTGACTTCGTGAGCAAGTGCTTGACATGTCAGTAGGTGAAGGCGGAACATCAACTGCCTTCAGGGTTGCTACAACCGGTGAAAATTCCACTATGGAAATGGGAAAGGATAACGATGGACTTTGTTAGTGGGTTACCTTTAACGCCTACTAAGAAAGATTCAGTATGGGTGATAGTGGATCGGTTAACGAAGACTGCTCATTTCTACCTGCTCGCATTTCACGGATTACTCGTTGCAGAAGTTGGCCAAGTTGTATGTAGCAGAGATCGTGAGGTTGCATGGGGTACCGATGTCTATCATATCAGACAGGGATCCTAGGTTTACATCACGGTTTTGGAAGGCTCTACATGAAGCTTTAGGTACAAGGCTAAATTTCAGCATGGCGTTTCATCCGCAGACTGATGGTAAGTCAGAGAGAGTAATCCAGATTTTAGAAGACATGTTAAGGGGCTGTGTGATCGACTTCAGAGGTAGTGGGGAAGATTTTCTACCATTGGTAGAGTTTGCATACAACAACAGCTATCAATCCAGCATCCAGATGGCACCCTATGAGGCGTTGTATGGTCGTAGGTGTCGTACTCCTACTTGCTAGACTGAGCTGGGGGAGTGACAGCTATTGGGTCCTGAGTTAATCTCGGAGATAGAGGAAAAAGTTAAGGTAATTTGGGCTCGGTTAAAAGAAGCTTCGGACAGACAGAAATCGTACGCAGATCTGAAGCGGAAAGAGATAGAGTTCTCTGTGGGTGATCAGGTCTTTTTGAAGGTCTCACCTTGGAAAAAGATCTTAAGATTTGGAAGGAAGGGCAAGTTGAGCCCTAGATTTATCGGACCTTACCCTGTATTGAAGTGTGTTGGGCAAGTGGCTTATCAGCTTGAGTTACCTCCGGAGTTAAGTCAGATACATAGCATATTCCATGTCTCAATGTTAAGGAGTTATCGTTCGGATCTGTCTCATGTTGTGCCAGTGGAGGAAGTTGAGATAAGACCTGACTTGTCTTTTGAAGAAGAACCAGTGCAGATTTTAGATCGGGATATTAAGGTGCTAAGAAAGAAGCCAGTCCCGTTGGTCAAAGTATTATGGTGTAATCACGGGTCAGAGGAAGCTACATGGGAGCCAGAGGACACGATCCGGCAGCAATATCCTAATCTCTTCTAATCAGGTAAATTTCGAGGCCGAAATTTCTTTAAGGGGGTAGAATTGTAACATCCTGAAATTTGGGGATTTTATGTTTTACATTATACCATGCGTTAGGCTAGCTAAGAGTGTTAGTTGTGTATGTTTAGGGACCCTAAAAAGGCTTGGGGTTGAGTTGGGCCTTAGTAGAATTTTTTTTGTTTAAGCACTTAAAGGAGAGAAGGAAAGTGGCGTCAAGACTTAAGTGAATAAGTGTGTATTTTGCTAGCACAAGTGGAGCTAGTAGCAGAGTGGTGTGGCGTCACATGAAGGGGCTTAAGGGGTGGAATCCCACCTAATGCAAATTTTTGGGATTAATTTTTTGTGCTATTCAAGTAATTAATGGTAAGTGTCGGCCAAGCTTTAAAGAAGGAAAGAAAGACTTTTTATTGATGGAAAGAACACTATGGAGGAAGGTAAGGAGGAGATCAAGGAGAAAATAAGGAAAGAAATAAAGGAAAGGGATAAGGGAGGGGATATGTTGGCCGAATTTTTGGAAGGAGCTTGGGGAATGAATTTTTGTCAACACCCATCTTTTTGGTAAAGGTGGTACACAGTTTTAGTAGGGAGAAAAGGGGAGCCGAAATTCTTTTGGTCATTTTGCAAGTTTGTGCATGAAAGGCTTGTTTTCTTTGTAACTTTTTGGTGCTTTCTTTTCCGATCCTTTCTCTTTGTTTTGCCGAAACACTCAAGCAATTTGTTCTTTTTTTTTTTGTGTTAGCCGAAACCCTCTAACATTTCTCTTCCATCTTTTCTTTTCTTTTTGACCATTTCTTCAACCTTTCTCTCTTTTCTTAAATCGACATTACCTTGTGGCCGAACCTTGTTTGTTCATTTCCCTCCAATAGCCGAACCTTTTAACCCTTAATCTCTTCTTCATTATTTCTTTCTCTTTCGTGTTGGCACTCTCTTCTTTGATCGAATCGGTAAGTCGTTTCATTCTCCTCTTTTCATTTTCTTTTCTCCCTAGCCGAATGTGTGTCCCTCACCATTCGGTTGTTTCACCTTGTTTCTAAACCGAAATGGCATTTCCTCCTACTCCCTCATATCTTAATCATTTTCTTTTTGTAGTGTTATAGTGGGAAAGCTGAATCTTATACCTTTGACTCATCCATAGCCATAAGTCCAATCGGTGGGAATCGGATTCATCATCGTTAAGGTAAGGAGTTTCGTCATGGTTCATTTTGATCTATTTCATTGCTCGATTAGTTCGCTAAACGGATCGATGGATTTGACTAACCGGTTATTATAGGGACTAGATCGCTCGTTCTTATCCACTCGTTGTTCCTTCGGAAGTGGTGGTAAGCCGAAATCCTCTCCCTACACAATTACATTCTCTCATCATAATATTATTCTAACTGAGACTCTTTCAATGGAGGCAAGTGGTAGCGTTATTAAAAGAAAATCGATAGGAGGGAAAATAGGGAGTGGACTTGCAATCTCTACTCCCAAGTTCAAACGTAGGGCGGTATGGCAGTTCGGGATTTCCCACCGGGTTGTGGACCATCATCCGGTGAGAATAGGCAAATTGTGGTCGTTCACGATTCTAAGGGTAAGCATTTTTAGATCATTGATTTAGATTTGGATTAAGAAAATCTCTTTGGTTGGTTAATCGAATGTTATGGTGTCATAGGTGCCGACGATCAAGAAGGTTTAGTTCTTACCGTAATCAGGTGTGTAATCTCACACCGAAATCCCGTAAATTCGTGATTCACTATTATGTTGGAAAATAGATCGTTGTCGGTTACAAATCTAATAACCGAGATATGGCATGAATCAAGTGACTTGCTTATTCAACACTATTTCTAAAGATCTGTCAAAATCGGTATTAGTTTACTAAATTACGAAAATGCCCCTATGGGCCAATTTACCAAAATGCCCCTATGGGCCGACTTGCTAGAATGCCTTAGTGGGCTGAATTATTAAATTGCTTTAATGGGCCGATTCACCGAAATGATTCACTAGATTAATAGTCGTCATATTTATGTGAATATTTTATATTATTATGTATGTTGCATTTTTTTTTATATTTTGCATGGGATGGGAAAAATTGTATGGAGAGAGCGATTTAGCTGGTGGCATTGCCACAAATTGTTTAATATTGTGCTCAAATATGATTTTGGTGGCTTGACCACAAAAATATTATATAAATAGCAGTTCGACTGCAAATTGGTGTGAGCGGCGGGGTGGGTTGACTTGATCCCCACAGGTGTGATTGGCTGGTCGGGGGTGTGATGGATGGATGGGTTGGGTTGCATACTTTTCATTTATATACTGCTATGTAAAATGGGCTTAGGCCCAAGGTTATGCTAAGCGGGTTCAAACCCAGTGGACGACGGTAAGGGGATTATACACTGAGTTCTAGTAACTCACCCCATTCTCTTAATCCTTGCAGGTAATGATCAGTAGTGAGGACTTGGGCCCATGGATGACTCGGTGGAGGCCATACTTTGGAAATAATATTTTCGAACCTTAGTAAATTTCGTTTCCGCTTTATTTTGTTACTCTTACTATTTTGGGTTTAAAGTTGTAATAAGGCCTCTGGGATTTTTATTTTGTTTTATGTTTGACGTATTTATTATCTTCCATGAATTGATTTAAACGGGGATTCTCTAAAATCATAAACAACGGTTTTTCTTAAAACTTATCAACAAACGGATTTCATAATAAATATGTACAAATAATTTAACTTGGATTTTTCCTGCAAGTTATCAATAATATTTTCAAAAGTCACGGTTTTAAAAGATCACTAGTTCGATTATCGATTCTTCAATCAACCTTTCAAAATTAGTAATATTTTTATCAAATATTTCTAATCAAATTTGTTTTCTTAAATTTTAACCTAATAACAACATCTTTAGTAAGAATCACAAGTTCTTTACTCGTTTTCTTCATGTGACATGCCAGATCTGGTCATACCGCTTGGGCCGGGTTTGGGGTGTTACACATTTACGATTCATCACGTCTATCCATATGGAGTTGTTGAACTCCAAGGTAAGGGAGGTAATTTTCAAGTCAACGCTCAGCGTTTGAAACATTACTACGGAGAAAAACCTGAACGGGATCAAATCTTGTTCAGTTTATCAGATATTTAAATTTTCTTGTTTTTAATAAATTATTTAGGGTATATTTTCGGGTTTATTTTGTTTAAATAAATTTTTTTCTAGGAGATTGGAACTTAAGCGGGACCGCTTGTGACCCCTCCAATCTTTCCTTGGAATTGATTTTTACATAATTTTCCGACAAATTAGTCTCTAAATGACAAAATAAATTTTTGGTTTTTCAAATAAAAAGGTCAATTTTGACCCAAGTCTTAAATTGTAACTCAATTTCAAATTGTCATTAAGTCTAAAGACTTAATTGAATTATTTTTAAATTTTGGTTGCTATTTTCGTAAATAATAAAAACTAGGTGCCTCTTTTTGTAAATATTTCCAAAAGGCATCTAAAATAAATATTTTTACTTAATATATATATTTTTATATGATAATAATAATATGATAAACTTTAATATATAATTATATCTCTTATAATTTATATATTAATTTTTATCAACTTAGCATAGAATTATGATTAATTTTATTTAATTTAATTTTATGTTTATCTTAATAATTTAATAGCAATTGATAATTTCATATGCATATATTTAATTATTAATTGTTGTTAACTTTGAGTAGGATTAGAATTAGAATATTTTAATTATTAAATTACTCTAAGAGTTCTACTCTAATTCCTATTACTCTCACTATAAATTCCACCCATGCCTCTCCCCATTCATTCATCACTCAAAACCCCAAACCCTTAAAGTGCCGAAACCTCCTAGCTGAGCACCTAGCCGCACGCCCAAGCACCCAGCCAGCTCTCTCGACACAAAGCGCGCGCCGATGGCCTCCCGCACCGCTATACTTGTCGCTTAGCCCACTGCCTGTGCCGTGTCCGCTCCCTGTGCGCCACATCTGTGCACGTCCTAGCAGCCAGTGCACGCTTGCCGAAAAGGTCTTGCTGCTTGCTTGCCCTCAAGACACCCCATCGCATGCGTTGCTACCTGCTCCCGCGCTCATCCGCCCGCGCACCTAGCAGCATCCGTGCAGCACACCAATATCGTACCAAGCCCTTTAGCCAAAGCCTCCAATCTTTTCTAAATTTCCATCTTTTGTTTCATAAGTATATTTTATTTTAGGAGTTCTTAATTTTTACAAGGAAGGTGGTAAGAACAATTTTTTTCTTAAGTTTTAATTTTATTCAATTATTTAATATTTCAATTTATTGAAATATTAGTAATTTTTATTATTTAAATTTATGAGAAAATAATTTTTCCCATCTTATGTTCAGGTCAATCATGCCTCGCAAGAGAACTCGTGCTTCTGCTCAAATCGATGAAATGCAAAATAAGTTCCACTGTGAAGAAGCCAAAGTAAGATACGAAAGTATCTTCAAAAATCAACAGATGCATCCAGAGAAAGGCTTCACATTGAAGGAAAGCAACTACAGAGACTTTATGGCACATATTCGTCAAGTTGCTGAAGCCCTCAATTGGGAATTGTTTTGTGAAAAGAGACCAAGTGTGGATGAGGAACTAGTTCATGAATTCTATGCAAACTTAACCTTAAGTGAATTGATCGAAGTTCCAGTTCGCGGAATCAAGGTACCAATAAATTCAAATACTATTAATGAGTTCTTTGAATTACCTGATTTCGAAAACGATGAATATTCTTCTTTGTTGAGCAACATTAAGCTTGAAAATTTGCAAGAAATTCTCGAGGAACTTACAGTTCCAGGTTCTAAGTGGACAGTGTCAAAGCAAGGAATCCACACGTGTCGAAGAGAATATTTGACACCACTTGCGAAGGTATGGTTCTATTTCATCCGATTCAGCCTTATGCCTAGTTCACATGGGACTACAATCTCATTAGAGCAAATGGTCCTACTATACTCGATTCTAACTGGAAAGACCATTGATGTGGGCAAAATCATCTTAAGAGAAATGCGAAATTGTGCCGTCAGACATTCTAGCCCAGCCTATTTTCCCTTTACGATAACAATTCTGTGCTTAAAAGCAAAAATTCTTGCAAACGTAAAGAATACAGGGTATAGTCAGGGCACAATCACCTATTGGGACCTCTACCGAGTAGCTAGAGATTTTGTTCTATAGCAACGAGTTGAAGAAAGTAAGGATCCCGAAGAAGCAGAAGATGACCCCACAGAGATCCCGCCAGAGCAATCAACGGAAGTCCCTAATGAGGCAGAACCAATGGAACCAGAAGCTAAACCTGTTAGTAAGTTTGTATGCAATAAATAGCAACTTGCAATTCTTATTGTACATTCATACTTTACTTTATGTAATAACACAAGTTCTCAAGCGTATTGACATAGCTTACTCATGCTTACTCTTACCAATCACATGTCACATATCGGACTTATTTCTCGTGAGTTTCTCATGTATACCTATATCACTCATCACATAACTTTATCACTTTCTCATCTTTAACATAAACTTAGCTCCTTATTATCTTTAACATAAAAGTTAGTCCTTTACCCGCTAAACCACTTGGAATACTGAAGGATACCTGGGATTCATCATACACGTAATAAGATGCCAATGCCATATCCCAGATATGGTCTTACATGGGATCACATGTCGATGCCGATGCCATATCCCGAATATGGTCTTATAAGGGATCTCATATCGATATCGATGCCATATCCCAGATATGGTCTTACACAAAATTTCTTATTCGATCCCGATGCCATATCCCAGATATGGTCTTATACGGGACCTTATAAATCTCATGTCTTGACGATGGTATCCTTTCTATTCCTAATGTCAACCGGGACATTCACATCATAAATCTTCATCATATTCTCAACGAACATTATTGATCAATTTTCATAGAAATAATGTACATTTCATGTAATCTCAAGCATTTCAATACATAATGACATAAGGTGAATTTATTACACACAAACTTACCTCGTTATCAAAATGTGTATAATTGTTTGATTTAGTCTACCACCTTGTTCTTTCCTCAGTTTCGGTTCGGACTTCGTGTTTCTTGATCTATAATGAAAATTTCACTCTTTTAATGATCACATTGGCTAAATCGAACCATGAATCACACTTTGGTAAAATTATGATTTTGCCCATAAACTTTCAGATATTTACAAAATGGTCCCTATGCTCGTATAATGAAATACACTCATTTCCTTGGTTACACAAGCCTAGCCGAACCTACCTTAAGCTTATAGTAGCTCATATTTTCCTTCAAAACTAATTTTTACTACACATTTTATCACTTTTACAAGTAGGTCCTTTTATGAATTTTCCATGAAAATCACTTAGAAAAAGATGTTAAACATACATCAAACTTTTATATTCCTCCATTAAACATCAAAATACATGTATATCATACATGGGTAAATTTTTGAACATGAACCCTAGCTCAAAATATAGCTAGAAATAGCTAAATCGAGCTACGAGGATTTCAAAAATACGAAGAACATTAAAAACGGGGCTAGGAGGTACATACAATCAAGCTTGAAAGTTGAAGAAACCCTAGCTATGGTGTCTTTGATATTTCCGACCAAGCATGGAGAAGATGGACACCATTTTTTACTTCTTAATCCCTTTTTATTAATTTATTACCCAAATGACTAATGCCCTTAAGGCCTCTTTCTTGAAATTTTTCCTTCCCATGTCTATTTTTGTCCATCATCAAATATAATGGTCTAATTGCTACATAAGGACCTCTAATAATTTTTCTAATACTATCTCATACTTGAATCTTCTAGAATCTTATTTTTTCAATCTTTGCAATTTAGTCCTAATGAATAAATTGATCACTAAATTATAAAATTTCTTCATGAAATTTTCACATAATCATGCAAACATATCATAGACCTCATAAAAACCATAAAACACATATTTCTACCTCGAATTTGTGGTCTCGTAACCATTATTTTGACTAGGCCCTAAATCGAGCTATTACACAAACTCTACGTGATAAGCAATTATTTGCTAAATTCAGCAAATGTGAGTTTTGGCTCCAAGAGGTTGGATTTCTGGGGCATATTGTTTCATCTGAAGGTATTAGAGTTGACCCAAGTAAGATTTCTGCTATTGTTGACTGGAAATCTCCCAGAAATGTGTCTGAAGTCCGTAGTTTTCTGGGTTTAGCGGGCTATTATCGAAGATTCGTGAAAGGATTTTCGATGACTGTGACACTGATGACACAACTACTTCAGAAAGATGTGAAATTTGAATGGTCAGGAAAATGTCAGCAGAGTTTCGAACAATTGAAAGCATTGTTAAGTAAAGCACCAGTTCTGGTTCAACCTGAATCGGGGAAAGAGTTTGTGATTTATAGTGACGTGTCATTGAATGGTTTGGGTTGTGTATTGATGCATGATGGAAAAGTTGTAGCTTATGCCTCCAGATAGTTGAAACCGCATGAAAAGAACTATCCGACGCATGATTTAGAGTTGGCTACTATAGTTTTTGCATTGAAAATCTGGCGTCATTATTTGTACGGTGAAAAATGCCACATCTTTACTGATATGACTCAGAAATATTTGAATTTGCGACAACGGAGATGGCTCGAGCTACTAAAAGATTATGAATTGGTGATTGATTATCATCCGGGGAAAGCAAATGTGGTTGTGGATGCTTTGAGTAGAAAGTCTTTGTTTACATTACGAGCAATGAATACCCAGTTGATGATTTGTGATGATGGGTCTATTTTAGCTGAATTAAATGCTAAACCGGTATTTCTTCAACAAATCTGTGAAGCTCAGAAAGATGATTGTGAATTGTAAGTTAAACGGACTCAATGTGAGACTATTCCTAATTTAGAGTTTCAGATCAGAGTGGATGATTGTTTATGGTTTCAAAATAGAATTTGCATACCGAGAAATTCAGAACTCATTCAGAAGATCTTTCATGAGGCGCACAATATTTGTTATCTGTTCATCCGGGGAGTACCGAAATGTATAACGATTTGAAACAGTTATATTGGTGGTCTAGCATGAAAGGAGATATCTCAAAATTTGTTTCTAAATGTTTGATTTGTCAGCAAGTCAAAGCTGAACATCAAGTACCATTGGGTTTACTGCAACCTGTGATGATTCCCGAGTGGAAATGGGATAGATTTACAATGGATTTTGTGTCGGGATCGCCCCTAACTCTGAAAAAGAAAAATGCTATCTGGGTTATCTTTGATCGACTAACAAAATCTGCTCATTTCATGTCTGTACGTACAAACTTTTCACTTGATTGACTAGCTGAGTTGTATATCTCTGAGATTGTGAGATTGCACGGGGTGCCTGTTTCTATTATTTCAAATAGAGATCTGAGGTTTACGTCGCGGTTTTGGAAGAAATTGCAAGAAGCTCTGGGTACAAAGTTGAATTTTAGTACAGCTTTTCATCTGCAAACTGATGGACAGTCTGAATGAGTAATTCAGATTCTCAAAGATATGCTCTGATGTAATGTTTTGGAATCCGAAGGCAATTAGGAGAAATATTTGCCGCTAGTTGAATTTGCGTATAGCTTCCAATTGAGTATAAAGATGGCACCGTACGAAGCTTTGTATGGTCGCAAATGCCAAACTCCATTGTACTGGACTGAGCTTAGTGAGAAACAGATTCACGGAGTTGATTTGGTTAGAGATATCGAAGAGAAAGTGAGAATAATTCGTGACTGTTTGAAAGCAGCTTCAGATCGTCAGAAATCGTATGCGGATTTAAAACGAAAAGATATTGAATTTCAGATCGGTGATAAAGTGTTTTTAAAATTGTCCCCGTGGAAGAAAATACTTTGATTTGGTCGTAAAGGCAAATTGAATCAGAGATTCATCGGACCGTATGAGATCGTCGAAAAAATAGGGCCTGTAGCGTATTGACTAGCTTTATTGTCAAAACTTGAAAATATTCATAATGTCTTTCATGTTTCTATGCTATGTCGATACAGATCCGATCCGTCACATGTGATTTCTCCTGTAGATGTTTAGATACAGACTGATTTGACGTGTAGCGAAGAATCGATTAGGATTTTAGCTCGTGAAATTAAAGAATTGAGAAATAAACGCATAGCCCTAGTGAAGGTTCTTTGGCATAAACACGGGATCGAGGAAGCTATGCGAGAACCCAAGGAAGCTATGAGAAAATAGTACCCTAACCTTTTCACTGGTAAGATTTTTGAGGACGAAAATCCCTAAGGGGGGAGAGTTGTAACAACCCATTTTTGGTCAAATCAGAATAGTGGTTTTGGGACCACAAATCTGAGGTCAAAATAATTATTTTATTATTATTTTAATGTTTACAGTATGATTGAGGGATTGTGTGAAAAATTCATTAATAAATTTTATCGTTTGAATGGTCAATTTGATAAAAAGGACTAAATCGAGTAAAGCATAAAACTTGAATTCTATTAGCTAAAGGTGTTTAATAGCTATAGAACCTTAAAGTTAAGGTCCTTAAGTGATAATTAACCCATTTTAGAGTTAGTGGATTATAGTGGCATGGCATTTGGTGTAATTAATAAATGTCATTAAGGTTAAATTTGTAATTAGTTATTAAAGGTTAATTATAATAAAACAAACAAAACTTTAAATGCTTTCATCTTCATATTTTAACAAAAATTGGAGGAGAGAAAGGAGACATTAGGGATCTTCATTCGGCCATGATAAATACATGCAATTAGGTATGGTTTTTGTCCCATTTTTAATGATTTTTATGTTTTTGAGATCGTTGCAGCTATTACTAGTTAGCCCAGGGACTAATTTGCAAAAATGTTAAAGATTTTGAATGTTTCCATTGACGAATATGTATGATTTTTGATGATTGCTGATAGATTTTGAATGTTTGTTGTTAGTTAAACAAGTTTTGTTAAGTGATTTTTAGTGAAAATGCAAATTAGGGGCTAAATTGAGAAATGTTGAAACTTTGTGGTTTAAATGTGAAATAAATGAAAAATATGGGCTGCTATTGGTATAATGGTAATTCGACTAGCATGGGTTAATCTTGAATTTCATGAATTTGTGATTTTTGTGAAATAAGGACCAAATTGAAAAAATGTGAAAGTTTAGGGACAAATGTATAAAATAGCCCTAATGTATATTTTGGATTGAATCGAATGAATAATTGATTAAAAAAGTTAATTTTGAATATATTAGATCAAGAAAAACAAAATTCGGACCTAGATCAAGGAAAGAACAAGGTGTCGGATTAGTTGATTCGCGTTATCGTTTTTGCGTCCGAGGTAAGTTCGTATGAAATAAGCATTATAACAGTTATGCTTTAAATGATTTATATTGCATAAATTGTGTATATGAGATTGTATTTATATTTGACGATGATTCGGATATATATGGCACTTGGTGTGCAATTTGAGATAGCTTCGGCTATATATGGCACTTAGTGTTCGATTCAGAATAGCTTCGACTATATATGGCACTTAGTGTGCGAGACCGAGATAGCTTCGGCTATGTAAGGCACTTAGTGTGCGAGATTATAATAGCTTCGGCTATGCATTGGAACTTAGTGTGCGAGATATCGAGTATTCGACAGTATTACGAAAAGGCATGAGTTTGTTATGAATTTGTACAGGTACTTACATGTAAAGTAAGAAATCCAAATAGAAGAAGTTGTGAATTTGTATATAAGCACATGAGTAAGTATGAGGAAGGTTTATTGGTTATCATGATTTAGATGTTAATTAGTTCAAATTGATGTTAGTGGGTAGGTTTTAAGAATATTTTTCGGATAATTTATAACACAAGAGAGCATGTGTCTTAATGGCAAGTGGCGTGTGGTGGACTGGCAAGGAGGTAGCTTCACAAGGGGGGCAAGGAGGTCAAAGGTTCAAGTCTCTCCCTGCTCAAAAGAGTAATTTATTTTATTTCTTGCTGAGCTAGAAGTTGAGTTGGAGTAGAAGTCTACTTGGTGAAGGTTTGAATTGGTCTTGGTATTTGAATGGGAGGTGGGGAGTAGATTAAGGAGAGAATTAATGAGTTTGATTTGGAAGGGAGGTTGTGCCGAATTTGAAAAGGAAAAAGCATAGGAATTTCGGCTGATGGAAGATTGTGTTGGTCATTTCGGCTTTGAGCTTTGTGGTATATGCATTTGCTGAAATTCCCTTTTACTTTCTCTCTTTTTGTTTCAGTCAATAGTGGTTAGTCAGTTTGGTAACAACTCTCCCATTTTTTCTTCTCTCTTTCTCTTCTACAATTTGTTTCTACTTTAGCCGAATGCACTATAGGCCCTCTCAAGTACTCTGCATCTTATTAATTCTTCTTTTGTTGCTTTGTTAAGCCGAATACATTGCCCTTCTCCTCTCTCATCATTTATTTTGCTTCTCCCTTCTCTTCTCCTAAGCAGAATGCTATTCTCCTTTCCCTTTCCCGAACTCTTTTCCCTTATTTTGTAGTACTGAGTTACTTCCTTGGCCGAATAGGTGTTTATCTGTTGGTCTCATTTTGTTGCCAAGTTTTGCTTCTTTCTTCTTAAAACTTGCCGAATTTATCTTGTCTCTTGCCATACGTTTTCTTTCGGTTTCTAAAACTTCTCAAGGTGTAGAAGAGCTTTCAAGTATCATTGGAGCATTCGAATCTGCCTTTTTCTTTCGATTGAATATCTAAGGTAAGTTAGATTGTATTATTGGTTGGGGCCAAATGCCATTGTCCCTATTCTGGGGTGTTGTGCTTGCTGTAGATTAATATATGTTTAACCCATGGGTTTAGGCAATCAAGAGATTATCATGGAGGCATGTGATAGCCAGTCAGAGGGGGGATTAGGAAGAGTGCCTGCTGGAAATGGACTCGTAGTCCTTGCTCCCAAGTTTAAGAGGCGTTCGGTGTCGGCTATTCGGGACTTTCTGCCAGGATGTGGAATGGTAGCTGCACCAAACTCTGGTTCGAGTAGGCAAATCATAGTCGACCGATCTAGTCAAGGCATGTGGTATCGATCTCTCGGTTAGGTGGTTGCTAAGAGTTTTTCTTAACATTATTTGTTTAGTGATAAACTGAATGTTATGTTTGAATATAGGTTCTGGCGATCATGATTTCTTAGTACTCTACATGATCAGGTGTGTAACTTTGTGCTCTGTGGATGATCGGCTGAAAAGCCGAAAGTGTATATTCACACTTTACTTATTGTAGATCGGTAGAGGCCAAAATGCCGGAGTGGGCCGAATCGGCCTGATGGGCCCGTAGGCCCGCTTATGTAAACCCAACCGCTAGGTGGGTAATGGTTGGACTTGTCATGTCGCACACATGACTTACGTTGTTTTGGGCCTCGTTGGGCCGGAATGGGCCGTGTGGGCCACTGGGCCTGTGGGCCCCACACGGATAAAATGCATGTTATATGGTTGCTATTGGTTTGGACTGTGCTGTTCGTATAGACGAGGCTATCTCTGGGCTAATTGGGCCACACGAGCGTGTGGGCCCACTTGTGCCGAGTAATGGGCCTTAGGCCCATTTACACCGTTGTGTCTGTTTGGGTTCCTTAAGTCGCTCGAGGCGACAGTGGACTTTCTGTTGGGTCGCTAAGACCCGATTGGTAAAATTATTGAAATACCCTCGATTTGCAAAATTACTGAAATACCCCCATTTTGCAAAATTACTGAAATACCCCCGTTTTGTAAAATTACTGAAATACCCTTGGTTTGTAAAATTACTGAAATACCCTCGGTTTGCAAAATTACTGAAATACCCTCGATTTGCAAAATTACTGAAATACCCTCAATTTGTAAAATTACATAAATACCCTTGGTTTGTAAAATTACTGAAATACCCTCAGTTTGTAAAATTACTGAAATACCCTCGATTTGCTAAATTACTGAAATACCCCCGATTTACAAAATTACTAAAATACCCTCGATTTGTAAAATTACTAAAATACCCTCGGTTTGTAAAATTGCTAAAATACCCTTGGTTTGCAAAATTACTGAAATACCCCTATTTTGCAAAATTACTGAATTACCCCTGTAGGGTAGAATTACCGAAATACCTCTGAAGGGTAGGATTACCGAAATACCCTTATAGGGTAAAATGACTATTTTGCCCTTGTGGGTAAATGACTGACTTAGACTATGAATTGATTGATTTGTCTGTGATCGTATGACTGTGTTTTAACTGACTTGACTGTGGTCGTGTGACTGATGTGTTTTTAGTATATGTTTAAATGATTGTTACTGAGCATGGCCATTTTGCATACACGTGTAATGATTGAGCATGACATACACGGCATATTGCATGGGGTGGGACATTAATACGGAGGAAGTTCTGGTAGGGTCACACGGGTCGCATGATGACTGTGGATCCAGTATTGATCTGTTGAGGTCGCACAGGTCGCATGATGACTGTGGACCAACGGACGGCTTAAAGCCGCGTAATCTTATTATGGCTCTGTGCCATCTTGATTATGGCTTTGTGCCAATCGTATTTACTCGTGGCTATGTGCCTAACATATATATATCGATGACTCTGTGTCGGTCATATTTACCCAAGCCTGTGTGCCGATTATATTACTGTCGCTGATGGCCATGTGCCAAACATAATACAGTTATTGATGGCTTTGTGCCAATTATAATACCGCTATTGAAGGCTTAGAGCCATATATATATACTAGCAGCTTTGCTGCGATTTCGGTTAGGGCCGCAACCGGTGCTAACGTTGTTGTGCTGGCTAGGTGGGTCGATTTTATCCCCACGTAAGTGTAGGGTTGGTACGTGTGGTGTGTTGGCTGGATCGGGGTGGGATGCATACTCATACTATTGCATATCTGTTATGAGATCTGTCACTGTACTGGGCTTAGGCCCACTTGTTCTGTATTGGTTTGGGCTGGGCCCAATTGACTCTGTTATGGGTTGTGACCCAAATGCTATTGTAGTGGGTTTTGGCCCACGTATGCTCTAATCTGTACTGTTACTGTTAAAGGGCTTTGGCCCAGACTATTTCTATACTGACTTTAACTCTAGTAAGGGGATTACACACTGAGTTTTAGTAAACTCACCCCGTTTTTAACTGTGCAGGTAATCCCCAGCCTTAGACGGATCGGTGCTGCGAGGGACTCGAAGATGGCCACACACTGCTCATGTTTTCCATTTTGATTATTTACATTCAAGTATTTTGATTCGGGTTGTAATAATGCCTCTTTAAGGTTCTTGATTTTAACTTGGGGTTTTTATTTACTTTGAATTATATCGGTTAGAAGTAAATCACGGTTTTCCCAAAATGTTAACTGTTTTTAAAACAACACTACGTTTTCGCAACATTTTTGAAATAGTTTCGCGACTTAATCTTTTCATAAATCAATTACTTTCAAAATTAGCTTCCGCAACTGAAAAGATGTTTTGGGAATAAAACTAATAATTTTCCAATGTACCACGTTTTAAAAATAAACTAACGTAACTGGGATTTTACTTAAGCTTTTAAACAAGAAGGGTTTTCAATGAAAACATGGTTTTTGAAAAACACTTCAATGTGACACGCCAGATTCAGGCCTAACTTCTACGCCGGGTTTGGGGTGTTACAGGCTCGAGAGATCAAAGAGTTGAGAAATAAACACATAGCTTTAGTGAAAGTCTTGTGGCAACATCACAGAATTGAAGAGGCTACGTGGGAGCTGTAACATCCTGGAAATGGCCTATGCATTTTCGGTTTAATTACGAAATGACAAGTCTTAAGCACTATGAATAAATTTTTGGTATTTTTGGAATTCTAGAAATGCATAGAAATGGAAATTAACATTTTTGGAAACTTGAACATTTTGGAAACCTGAACATTTTTGGAAACCTGAACATTTCTGGAAACCTGGAAATGTAAGAAAATGGTCAGCAAACAGAGCCGATCGAAAATTTTAGGAAACTTAGAAATGATGCCGAAATGTCAAATTTTAAAGTTCAAAATAGGAAATAAGGGCTAGAGGGCCTTAAAAGAAAAAGTTGGAGAAGTTTGACACACAAGCAGGCTTGGAAAAGTGGCTCAAGATGCCACTTAGGGCCTCTGGAAATGGCACCACATGCAGGAAATAGGCTGAGTTCGAGTCACTTGAGAAGCAAATAAATAAGTTTTATTTTTTGCTCTGCAAGGTGAGGTGGACAGCATGGGTTTCTAGAAAAGGAAGAGTTTTATTTGCATAAATATGTGAATAATAAGGGATAAATAATGGATTTATTTTAGATTATTTTCAAGAGATAAATGTGGATATTATTTCTTTTATTTTGATAGATAAGGAAGAGATAAAAGAGGATTATTATTAGTATTATTTTTATTAAGAGATAATTATTGGATTAAGTTTTATTAAAGTGATAAATCAAGGGATAAAGCTATCAAAATAGAAGAGTGGTGGCCAAGTAAAGGACTCTAGCTAGTAATTTTGGCTATAAAAGGAAGAGTAAGGCTATTCTTCATTCATTGTTTTCTTTTCAAGAAAACCTCTGCCAAAATTCTCTAAAGTTTCTCCTCTTCTCTCTACCAAATTTTCTCTGCCATTATTCTCTTTTTCTCTTTTCTTTTCTTCTTCTATTACAAACACAATCAAAAGCCGAAGATACCAATAGCCCTAGTCGATTTCTCACTAAGCCTCAAGAGCCGAAATTGTTATCCACATCAAAGCCATAGCCGAATCTGCTAAGGGTTCAAGCAAGAGTTCCATCAAATTCTTGAAGAAGGGTAAGATTAGGTTAGATTCTCATTCTATTTCTTTTAAGGTTGTTTAAATTAAGATTCTAATACCCTTAATATCATTATCAAGAGATTTTGGGATTTACTAAGTGTCGACTACAAGGAAGGAGAAGTTCTTTTCCGAAGGTACACTATAAGTCGCGTGTTCCCTAGTTATTCGGTGAATTTGGGATTTAAGAATCTAAGGTAAGTCATATTTAACATACGGCTAAGGGTTATTTGTTGTGAATAAATGTTAGAAATTGATCTAACATGTAGTTATAGGGATTTCGTGAGAGAGATACAAGGATTTTGGGATTTGAGAATTTCAAGGTAAGTTTTAAGAATACTAATCCTACTAGGATTTGGATTTATGGTCGAATGGCTTTTTATTAAATTAGTAAGTGATTAATCAAATGTAGGAATTTGAGATCTAAGGCGATAGATCGATTTGGGATTTCAAGGAATTCGTTAAGCAAATCGGTGTGTACCCTACCCTAAGTTTTGATAAGTTCATGGCTATGTTTAAATTAAATGTATTATTAAGAATGTGTGTACTCACACTAACTTTCAATATATCATATGGCAATTATTTTAATATATGAATATGCATAAGAATGTGAATGTGGCTAAGTACCACAAATGTGGTAAGAGTACCTGTGCACGTTTCCTACTTTCGATAGGATTACGAATATGTTATATTGTTAACATGTGAATAATGAGAAATTAAGTATGTTATGCATTTATGGGGCATTCGGGATATATGAGAAAGGGGAAGAAGGTGTTGACTTGGTCTCACCAACGGAATATGGTGACTACGGTCACAAAATTTGAATATGGTAACCGGTTACATTATCCGAATTTGGTAACCGGTGACATTATTTGAATATGGTGTCTAATGACACAAATTATATGGGCGATGAGCACGTCGATCGCAATGATCGCGCCTTCGATGGTGTGTAGCGGATGGAGGGTTGACTTAGTAGTCCGTACTGTGTGACTGGCAGTACGGGTGGTGTGTAGCGGATGGTTAATTAGGTTTGGGTTTGGGAATGCATCATTAATTGTATTCTATGATTTGAATGTGTATCATTTGCATGCCTGATTCTATTATGACTTAGTGTTGTGTACACATTGAGTCTGTTGACTCACCCCGCTTGGGGAATATTTTTTGGTGATGAGCGAGTAATGGACCGGGTCGGCGGGAGCTTAAAGGTGGCCATGCATAGCAAGAAATTTATGATTTGGACTTTCAATTTATTTTAAGTATTTTAAGTTTTACTTTGGGATCATTGATATAATAAGGCCATTGTGGTTTACTTTATTTTTCTTTTATTTATTATGTTTATGGATTTTTATCAATTAAAGTTTAAGTAAATTCCTTTTTAAAATTAACTCTAAATGTTTTGTCACCTTAAATAAATGGGTTTTAACATAAGATAAATTTGTTTTCAACTCAAGCCCAACCCAAACAATATTTTTTAAAAATCATACAAGTTTTTCCTAAGTAACAAAAGAATTTTGAACCGGTTTACTTGAGGAACATACCAAATCTGGTCAAAGCTCGTGGGCCGGGTTTGGGGTGTTTCAGGAGCCCAAGGAAGCTATGAGAAAACAGTACCCTAACCTATTCACTGGTAAGATTTTCGGGGGCGAAAATCCCTAAGGGGGGAGAGTTGTAACAGCCCGTTTTTAGTCAAATCAGAACAGTGGTATCGGGACCCCAAATACGAGGTCAAAATATTTATTTTATTATTATTCTAATGTTTACAACATGATTGAGTGATTGTGTGAAAATTCCATTAAGAAATTTTATTGTTTGAATGGTTAATTTGATAAAAAGGACTAAATCGCGTAAAGTGTAAAAGTGGAGCTCCATTAGCTAAAGGTATCAAATAGCTATGGAATCTTAATTTAGAGGTCCTTATGTGGTAATTAGACCATTATTTGTGTTAGTGGACTTTTATGGACATTATATATGTTGTTTTAATGGTTTATTAACAAGGTTAAAATGGTAAATTATAAAATAAGTTAAGTTAAATAATTAAAACACAAAGTATCATCTTTGTTTCTTCTTCTTTCAACCGAAACTAGGGCTAAGGGAAGACATTTTTGGTGTTCAAGCATTCGATCATTCCATTGCCTAATAGTAAGTCTATTTTTGCTCGGTTTTTAATGATTTCTATGTTTTTGTGATCGTTGCAACAAGTACTAGCTAGCCCAGGGACTATTTTGCAAAATTGTTAAAGATTTTGAATGATTCCATTTATGAATACATGTTTATTTTTAAGTTTCTTGATAGATTATGAATGCTTGTTGATGGATACACAAGTTTTGTTAAGTGATTTTGAGTAAAAATGTAAAATAGGGATTAAATTGAGAAATGTGAGAATTGTGTAAATTGTGTGGTAGAAATGTGAAATAAAATAAAAATATGGGCTGCTAGGGTATAATGGTAATTCGGCTAGCATGGGTTAGTCTAGAATTTAGTGAATTTGTGATTTTGTGCAATAAGGACTAAATTGTAAAAATGTGAAAGTTTAGGGGCTAATGTGTAAAATAGCTCAAATATATATTTTGGATTGAATTGAATAATTAGAAGAATAAATAAGCTTATTTTGATTACTTATAGATCAAGAAAAGAGGAATTCAGACTTAGATTAGGGAAAAAGCAAAGTAATTGAATAGTTGGTCCATTTCGCCATTTCCGTACACGAGGTAAGTTTGTATAATTGAACTTAAATGTGTATTTATTTAATTGAAGGATGGTAATGTGATTGTATTTATCTTATTGGTTAAATTTGGAAGATTTTGAATTAAATGTACGGTTCAATTAAGAAGAATTGCTAAATAAGACCATAGCTGGGCTATGGCAAATCAGAAAATAAGACCATAATCGGGTTATGGCATGTGAATGTAAGACCAAGGCAGGGCCATGGCAATGTATGTGTAAGACCATAGTTGGACTATGGCATCGAAAAATCGATGAACTCGTACTGTAAGCATTTATAAACTCGAATGATTTTGATAAGTGAATTGGTGAGAAATAGATACATATCGGTACAAGTATGTACGGAAAGTTATTTGAATAACGAGCTAATGGAAGTTGAGGACTTTATGTTAACTTAGTGATTGATGCATTAATTCAATTTATGTTATCTATTTAAAAATGTTAATGAATGATGAGATTATTTCATTTTACATACGAACTTACTAAGCTTTATAGCTTACTTTGTTTATTTTTCTATGTTTTATAGTATTTCGAAGCTAACTCGGATCCAAGAATCGTCAGAGACTTCATCGCACTATCGGACATCTATTTTGGTACTTTTAAAGTTGTGTAAATATGGTATATGGCATGTATAGGCTTGAGTCATTTTGGTATGTTTGATGAACATGTATTTTGGCCATTTGAGTTGGCTTATGATGATGAATTTGACGATGTTTATAAATATGCAAATGATTTTATTTTAAGTTTGTAATTGACCTATATTGTGTGATTGAGGTTGAATTTATTATGCTTAATGATATTAGGTAATTTGATTGCTAAAAGGGTTGATAATTTGAGAAGTTATGTGCTTGTGAATTGGTGAGTGATAATGCATGTTTGGAATGGTTTAGTAAATTGAATTGTATATGTGAATTAGGTATATAGTAAGATGGCAAATTGTGACATATTTGTGACTTGTATGGTTAGTAATGAAATGGTATGAATTGAATATTGGTTCATGATATTTGGCTGCTTATTTGTGTCTTGAAATGGTACCGTTTGAGTTATGTAGGTACATGCAAATTAGGGTGGCAAATTGGCTTAGTAAATAGCCTATTTTTGTCCACACGGGCAGAGACACAGGTGTGTGTCGCAGCCGTGTGTGACACACCGTTATGTTACACGGTCGTGTGTCCCCTGGTGTTGAAATTGAAGTGAAGTCAGTATGCTCCACACAGTCTCACACACGGGCGTGTGATCAGCCGTGTGGTACAAGTCAGTATACCCCCTTATTGGCACACGGCTTAGCACATGGGAGTGTGACTTGGCCATGTTGCATAAGTCAGTATACCCTATAGGTTTGACACGACCTAGCACACGGCCTGGTACACGGGCATGTGTGGCCACTTTAAAAGGCATACAGGCTAGACACACAAGCGTGTGGTTGGCCGTGTGACCCAAGTCAGTAAGCTCACTTGTTTGGACACGGTGTAGGACACGGGCTGGGACACGGCCATGTGTTCCCATTTCGAATGTCCACACAGCCTGTGACATGGGTGTGTCTGGTGGCCACACAGGCATGTGTCCCCTGTTTTGAGAAAAAAATTCAAAGTTTCGTAAAAGTTACTTGAGTTATCGATTTAGTCCCGAACCACTCCCAAAGCATGTTTAGGGCTTCATAGGCTCATAATAGGGACCATGCGATTGAAATTGATTAATGATTGATTGTAATGTGAAAATTTATGCTGAGTTGAATGTTTAATAGTTTTATAAATCCGGTAATACTCCGTAACCCTATTCTGGCGATGAATACGGGTGAGGGGTGTTACAGTTTAATAAAAAATGATCAAATCAATTGAAAGATTAATATATCATATATCATGTCCAATTGGGGAAATACCTTGTATTGGGCATTAAAGCAGATGACTCCCAAAAGATAAAGACATAGATGTGACTAACTCTACTAACAGTACCTTGGACTAGACCCAAGAAGAATAGATCTTGGATCCATTTATGGATTTATTCACTTGTGATGTTTAAAGTGTGACATACTTTAATCCTGAGTGGATGATGGGCTATGTATATGTGACTTGTATACTTTTATGTAAGTAAAAGAATGTGTTCAAATAGATATGGAATCAAAAGCTGGTGCGTTGGTTATATGGCTTTTGTAGTATGTAACAACATTCAAAATAGTGGGATTCATAACCCAAGACAGGAGCAAATAATATCCTCTCATTTTCATTAAATGTAGATGAAAAGAAAACATGGTCGCGGATCGTTTCTCTTTCTGATGAATGAATTGATTACTAGTTGATAGTAATTGCCTTTTCATGAAGAAAGATGTAGTTGCTACCATGAGATAAACTAGGATAATATTGGGAGAGCGGATTGTCCCAAAGAGAGTAAGTGTAACACCTCTTACCCGTATTCTATGCTAGAACCGAGCTTAAGGCATTACCGGCTTAATCCACTTGATCACACTACTTTAATCACAACTTGACTACTCTCTATGGTCACCACAACGAACTCATTAAAGACTCACAAGGCCTTAAACATACATACGAGGGTTTTGAGACCCTACCAGAAATCCTTGCAATCTTAAAATTTTTTCACCTAAACAAGGGTCCACACGCCCACGGAAAATGGGACACGCCCGTGTAGGTAGGCCGTGTGGTCACACACTCCCATGTCCCTACCCCGTGTATAAAAACTTGAATATTCTGCTTGTGTCACACAGTCTAAGAACACGCCCGTGTTCTCCACCCGTGGTGAACACTGACCATCTTACATGGCCTAGGCACGTCCGTGTGGCTAGCCCGTGGTCGACGCTGACTTACCACCTTAACATGCAGGGGACACAGGGCCAAGTAACACACCCATGTGGCTAGCCCGTGTGTCACACACGGCCTAGACACACGCCCGTGTGTCTACCCGAGTGGACAAGAACAAGGCTATTTGCCAAGCTTCTTTCACCCCTCTAGTTCACACAACATGTATCTATTCAACACATCATCAAACAATTCATGTTTTGCAATATAAACTCTCATGGAAAACTACATCTTTTCATATAAAAAGATAAACCATTAACCATGGCATTATACAAAATAGATTATCCATCAAAAGGGCCAACACATCCTTGGCCAATACAACAACATAAACTAACTTGTCTAGCCTCTATACATGCCTTATACAAAAGTACTAAGTCTAAATATACCAAGTGAGCTGATAGTGTGGGCAATCTTCCAAATTATCCACTTATCTCATCCCGACTCTTTAGCTCTATAAGACAAGGGAAAAGAAAGGGGAGTAAGCTTTAAGCTTAGTAAATTTACATATAAACAATTTACATCATAGTATGAGCTAAATAACAAATAGCATTATACTAAACAAGACAATTCACATCCACAACTATGCTTACTCATTCTATCCCTTACCATATTTCCACCACATTACAAGCTTAATGCTTACATTCATTCATTTGCATACCTACACTCAACACCAGAATTTCTCAACCACACATCTAAATCACTCGGTGGTTTCGCACTTAGCCCACCACAATCAAATAATAGGGTAGTATCGCACATAGCCTACCAAATAGGGTAATTATAGCGGTTTCCCACATAGCCCACTAAATAATATACTTAACAAAAGCATCGCACACAGCCCATCGTAGTTAAGTATTAAGGTGGTATCGCACTTAGCCCACCGTCAAGTATTATCACTACACATTCACACATCTATTTTGTAATTCATACATCAATTACTCAATAACTACCACAGTCAATCCACCTGAACTGTATAGGTTCTAAATCATGCTATACACTAGTTAGCATCAACAATGAATAGGTATAAATGCATTGTTTACACATAAACTTACCTCGGTATTCAAAATGTGTTAAGACGTGCAATTTAGTCCGCGACTTTATTTTTGTCTTGGTTTCGATCCGGGCTTCATTTTTCTTGATCTACAATGATAAATCAACTCAATTAATACACACATTGACTAAATTGACTCATAACTCATACTTTGGCAAAATTACCATTTTACCCCTAAACTTCCTCATATTTACACTTTTGCCCCAAGGCTCGTAAAGTGATTTTCATTCAACATTCTTGTTTTTCATGCATAGCCGAATCATACTCTCAACTATAGCAACCTTCAATTCTCACTAAATCACTCATGGATGACCAATTTCATGACTTTACAAACTAGTCCTTACATGCATTTTTCATGGAATTCACTTAGAAAAAGATGTTTATTCTACATCCAACTCTCATAATCTTCCATAAAAAATAAAAATACATGCATTTCATACATGGGTATATTTTTGAACATGAATCCTAGCTCAACATATAGCTAAAAATAGCTAACTCATGTTACGAGGACTTCAAAAATACGAAGAATATCAAAAACGGGGCTAGGATGCACTTACTAGCAAGCTTGAAAAACTTGAAGAACCCTAGCTATGGCTTCTTGAAATTTTTGGCCAAGGGAAGAAGATGAGCATCAAATTTTGACTATTTCATCTTTTTAATCATTTATTTGACAAATGACCAAAATGCCCTTTTTTACCATACTTTCAAATTTCACCCACTCATGCCCATTTTTATCCAAAAATTAGAAATTGGGCAAATTGCTATTTAAGGACCTCTAATTAATAATCCAAAGCTATTTCATACTTAAAGCTTCTAGAATCTCACATTTTGCAACTTTTGCAATTTAGTCCTATTGAACAATTCAATCACAATTAGCAAAAGTACTTCATGAAACTTTCATACTTTTATGCAAACATATCATAAACCTTAAAACTCATGTTTCTACTTCGGATTTGTGGTCTCGCACCACTATTCCAACTAGGCCCTAAATCGGGATGTTACATTAAGGATATACTATGAGGTTAACACACTTATGATAAGGCCATTGGACAAGTGCTAATTGAGTTGCTTTTGTAATGGTATGTAATCAGGGAAAGTTCAGTTACAACACTATAGCGGAATGACTTCATGACTAAATGTGTTTCTAATTAATAGGCGAAAAGCTGAAACTTAATTTTAAATCATTTGAGCCCTAAATCCATAAGTCCAATGACCGCCTCCGGACGTACTAACGTCCGGAGTGTTAATACTGCTACAAAATATATGGAATTGAGGCGGTGTCCGCAAGTGTACAAGTCAGGTTGTTAATATAGTTTGTTTACAACGAAACACTTGGTACGTATTCGAGGATCGTACCCAAGGGATTGCAGTTTAGGGAAAATTTCTATTAAACCAATTAACGAAAATAATTACTAATCTACTTGAGTCACAAATTC
Source organism: Gossypium sturtianum (assembly GCA_025698515.1). Taxonomy (NCBI): domain Eukaryota; kingdom Viridiplantae; phylum Streptophyta; class Magnoliopsida; order Malvales; family Malvaceae; genus Gossypium; species Gossypium sturtianum. The sequence continues at coordinate 73,253,549 of CM046951.1, read as the reverse complement.
GTAGTGTTAATATCGCAACAAGATGATAATAATATTAATAAACTACATAAATTGAAATAAACCTAAATCTACTCCTAAGTTCATGTATCGGCTTCTCCTATCCCTTGTTTCGAATATGCGAGTTCCTTTAGCTTTGATCCAATTATTTTACATAATTTATTATTAATGTAGGGCTCTATTCAACCAGCTAGTCATCAACCTAGTTGTGCCTCATGAGTCGGTAAGAACTACTTATATCTTGACCTCACAATCCAGACCGGTTCGGAGCTAAGGTGTTAAAGGATAAGACATACCAATTTTGGGTTAATTCCATCCTATATGACTTCCTAGGGTTGTGAAGCCTAGGGTTTAAGTTCTTCATCTCCCAAACAATTGATCCGCCAAGAAACTTTGTCTTTCAACAAATTAATTAGGTTAAAACAATTAAAACATGCGAAATATGTATAAAGCATAAATTGATTCTAATCTTTACACAAACATTCAACTGACAATGTTAAAGAAAGAGATATAAAGAATAGAATAATGAAAAGAGATGCTCATGGATTTATTGATGAAAGCGTGGATTCGAAACAATCTCCACTCACGAAAGCCTCACTTCGGAATAGGATCTTCTGATTACAAGAATATAAATACTCTAAGTGAAAAATAAGAACGAAATAGAAACCTAAGAATATTTTAGGTCTCCTTAAAAATTTTATGTTTAAACTAATTACAATGGGATTTATATAGGCTACACTTGGAATATTAAACTGCCTAAATTATCCTTGAAGTCCTTAGAGTTCGATTAGGAAAAACGCACCTATTTTCACTCCACAACGTAATTAACATGTGCATGACTTTTTAGGCTACGCAAGGGCGGTGTTGCAAGGTAGGCCTATAATGTGGCAACACAGGGGGTGTTGCGACACAATAGGGGACGTGTCACAACATCAATGGCAGTTTCACTCCAAGACTTGTTTTTGCTTATCTTCGATGTTGCGACATCAGTGTCTTGCTGCCGCGACATAGGCATCAGTTTGGGCCCGAAAATGCATCTTTAGCTCCCAATTTTTCCTACAAGACCATGTAACCTTATTTAGATATATAACATGTAATAAAAATGAATGAATAGCATAAATTACTACTTTAAGCATGAAAACTAAAATATATATATTAATATGCTTTGATTTAACTATTAAACAAACTAAAGTTATCTTTAAAAAGGATATCAATAAAAGTGTATTTCATGGCAGATCACTCTGTAACACCCCATAACCCGGCCTAGAAGTTAGGCTCGAATCTAAAATGTCACATTACAGGCACACTTCAAAATGATTTTACTATTTAACCATTTAAGGCCTAAAAGCCCAAATTTTAAGAAAACAATCATATGTTGAGTTATTTCGAAAACCATGTTATCTTTAGAAATGTTATGAAATTTATTAAGCGGATAGTTGAAACAATAATGATAAACCCAAAATCCAAAGTCAATTAGGAGTTACATGGCCTTATTACAATTCAATGAAAAAGAAAGTATTTAAAATAAATTCATTTGAACAAATTAAAAACATTTTATCAGCTTGTAGTGTGGCCATCTCCGAGTCCTCTCCCACGTCGAGTCGTCTATTCAGGATTACCTGAAAATATTAAATTAAATGGTGTGAGTTTCGAAACTCAGTGTGTACAACCCTTGGCAATCAAATCACATACAAATATTCACATTGGGCCTAAGCCCTAACAAAATCGGTGGTCTTGGGCCTTAGACCACAATGACCTCATATCATATCATATCGCATCATATACAAACAAGATAATGCAAAACCCACCCCAAAAATCCATCCACTACACACACCATTTCCCTTCCAACCTTATGGCTCCTGTGGGGAATTCTAGCTCGACCCACCCCTCCGCTACACACCATGGGTAGCCCGGTTGCATGTATTACTCTCGAACGTTGCAAACAAAGTCGCTAATCATATATTGGGCTTAAAGCCTTCTGTGGATCCATACCATACGGCCATGCGATCCTCAAATATTGACACAGAGTCATCAATATATATATATGTTAGGCACATAGCCACGGTAAATATGATTGGCACAAAGCCATAATAATAGCACAAAGCCTTCGGTATTGGCACAAAGCCCATAATTACGGCACAAAGCCTTCGGTATTGGCACAAAGCCCATAATTACAGCACGAAGCCTTCGGTATTGGCACAAAGCCCATAATTACGGTACGAAGCCCATATTAATGGCACACAGCCCTCGGTAACATTATTAGTGCAGCATGGCTACTCGGTGGATAAAAAGCCTGTGGTGGATCCATACCATACGGCCATGCGATCCTCAAATCTTCCTCCGTACCATAATTCCCCCCATATGCATCCTAAGCAGAATATCATATGAATGCATCAAACACGCAAGTAACATCCATAAACTCATATCCGTCACATAGGGGTATTTTCGTCATTTCACTACCCAGGGGTATTTTCGTAACTCTGCCCTACAGGGGTATTTTGGTAATTTGGCAAAATAGAGGTATCTTGGTAATTTTAAAAACAGGGGTATTTTGGTACTTTTGCATAACAGGGGTATTCTGGTAATTTACAAATCTAGGGGTATTTTAGTAATTTTACACATATAAGGGTATTTTAGTAATTTTACAAATATAAGGGTATTTTAGTAATTTTACAAATATAAGGGTATTTTAGTAATTTTACAAATACAAGGGTATTTGGTCCCTCTCAGGTTTTAGTTATAAATTTTGGCCCATAAACAAGTCCTCGCGGTTAAAGTGAACAAATACTATGCACCAGGTAGGATCTCAGAAAAGAGGAAGTGGGTCACTAGGACCGCTTAAGTACCAAGCTCTCACTAGATCCAATCCTAGACATGCATATGTCGGTTACCACACTCTAACTAATCGACTTGTCCACAGACATGTTTAATTAGCTTAAGTCTTATGTAATTACAAAGTTGTTCAAGCTAGGCCTAAAGTCCATTAACCCTAACATACTTGTCTACGCCCCCATAAGCCCATCTCATGTCCTTACGGCCCGTTAGGCCCAAATCTCGTCACATGGCCTATTAGGCCCAAAACATATCCAGATCATGTATCAAGCATAGCTAACTTAATTCGTATAATCAACCAAACCAATTTATCAAACTTAGCCTTAGGGCCCACCGGGCCCATTTAGCCACTTTCGGCTTTTCGACTTTTCGACATTGCGATTTAGTTCGCGTGGCTTGATGAGTGGCTATGTGCCTCATCGTGGTTGATATCGGCTATGTGCCATATCGTGGTTGATGAGTGACTATGTGTCCCATCGTGGTTTTGGTGTTAGCTACGGCTACATCGTGGATTGGCGCTAACTGAGGTCGCGTTGTGGACTATTGTGCTTAATTGCACGTGGACGGCAGTGATTGCCTTTGGAGTGAAAAGGAGAGGGTGGTTTGATAATCCCCCGGTGTGTGGTAGAAATTTGGATAAGGGGTGTGTAGCGGATGGACCCTAGGTTTGGGTTTGGCTTCATAATTGCATGATTTCGTATGTGAACATATGTGGAAATGGGCCAAGCCCAATATGATATGTGGATTAATGTGGAAATGGGCAAAGCCCAAAGATATGAATGTGGATCGGTGTGGAAATGGACTAAGCCCAGTATGTGGAAATTATGTGGTTAACTACCCTATTAGATGAATGTGATATGAATATTGGCCAAGCCTGAATGTGTTAACATGTGAATATGATATTTGTTATCCGATATATGGGTTAATATGTGGTTAACATGTGGGTGGAATTCGGTGGATTAATTACACACCGAGTCCGTATGACTCACCCAATTTTTATTAAACATCGCAGATGATTCGTAGTGATTGGACCGGGTTGGAGTGGATACGAGGTGGCCCATCTGAGAAGACATCTTCTTTATTTTATTGATTTATTACTAAGAACTTTTGTTTAGTTATTTGTTGTAATAAGGCCCGGTTAAAGTATTTAAGTATTTCTATTTGAGTATTTTTATTATGTTAAAGCAAAGTGACGATTGAATTATTATTATGAAACCGGTTTATTTTCGGCAAAACTATATCCTAAAATGTATCATAAAGTTTTAACCAGGATATTTTTATAAACACCACACTTTACTTAAGATTTTAAATGGTCACCGTTTTACAAACTCAACAAGTTGTCATGATTTTATCTTTAGGTCGAATCTTCTCAAACGTTTTTTCGCAGTGGCATACCAGATCCGGTCAGGGCTTGTGGGCCGGGTTTGGGGTGTTACACTTCTTCCTATCATCTTTTCTTCTGATCTTCTCAAAAGCCGAAATCTCTAAGGGGTAGTTGAATTCTTTGTGCTAGGGTGAGTGCTGATTTTCCTATCTCTTCACTTTCTCTTTCGGATTTTGGGAGACAAAGCCGAAAAGCTAATGGTTTAATGGTTTTATGTATTCTCTTGTTGGGTGACATTCGGGAATTGAAGTAGATCTCTTAGATCTAAAAGCCGGAAACACTAGTCCCTGAATCTCATATCACTTTTCAGGAATTTCAAGGTAAGGGATTCTCTTTAGGTTCTCGTTAGATTCGATATCGAAATCACAATCTTAACCATATGTTATGATTAATAAGGCCTTTTTTGTTGGAATCAAATATCGGTCAGGCGAAGGAGGGGATTTGATCTGTCAAACCAATCCCTAAGTTTAAGAAACGAGCGGTGTCAGCAGTTTGGGATTGGCCACCGGGTTGTGGACCGGCTTCTGAACAACACCTTAGGCAGATAGTAGTGGTGTCGGCTACGGACAGCGTCGACATAGAAAGTATCGTTTTATCGGTAAACAGGTGTGTAGATCTCTAACACACTAGTTAACTGTATTATATATATATATATTGGGCTAAAAAGCTAGAAATAGGCTGTGTAGACAGTCGAATCAAACCTGAAAAAGGGTCTGTAAAGGATGCCAGGTACGTAATCATAGAAATCTCTATGTGTATCAATAAATATATGTCTGAAAGCCTGTTTTCTTAAAGGTGGTATGATGTCTTCAATTTTTCATGAGTGTATGCATGGGGTGGAACTATGATAATGAAGGGGAAGAGCATGATAGGTCACTTGGTGATCGGTGGTTAAACCACAAATTCAAATGTTAGGTCACATAGTGATCAGTGGCTATGCCACGTTTAATGATTCCTGATTAATAGGAATAGGCAGTGCGGCTGTCGTTATGGTGTGTAGCGGATGGAGGGTTGATTGTAGAAATACCCGAGGTGTGATGGTTGGTACGGGTTGGTGTGTAGAGGATGGAATTCTAGGATGGGTTGGGCTATTCATCATTTATTATTTATCATGTAATTATGATTATTGCCTTTATGTATGGGCCAGGGCCCATAATGTGTTTGTGGGCCTCAGGTCGTTGTGTGTTTCGGGATTTATACACTAAGTCTTGGTGACGCACCCTTTTATTTTTCTCTACTCTTTCAGATGAGCAGTAGATCATGGACATGGGATCCGAGGCAGACTCGAGGGGCCATCACGCCATTTAATTTCTTAAACTATTTTTCTTTTTTTCTGTTTTTCTTTAAGTTTGAATTTTGGACTATTTTTGTAATAAGGCCTCCCTAGTTTAATGTTTTGATTTATATTTGACGATGCTTACATCCATAAACGTATGTTCTAAGTCTTATTTATAAAAAGAAATAAAAAAAAGGGGATCTTCAAACAAGTAATTTGTATAGAATAAATAAAAATATTACAAGGTTTTCTTTAAATAACACTTATTTAACGAATACTCTAACAAATCAACTGAGATTTCAAAACATTCCAAAGCAAAGTTTTTAATCTTCAAACCCGTAGCATACCAGATCCGGTCGTGGCATTTGGGTCGGGTTTGGGAGTGTTACAGTTTTAGTTAGTTTCAGTAATTAAGCTGATGTTTTATGATAGTATTAAGTAAAGAGGTTGTTTTCGTAAATCCTCTACAGTTTTCAAGTTCCTACGGGCTTTAGTTTCACTCTAACTAAAAAAACTTTAGTATAATCATCTAAAGTAGCCCAATATCTAAATACAGTTCAGTAATTTTAAACAAGTGCAATAACATAAAAACTTACTTGGCTCGAGTCGAGGGCTCGGTGAACCACACTTCAAGAATCCTGCAAAACTTTTTAAAACCCAAAATCTAAGGCCCATTTCACAGCCCGAGCTTTGCAACTGGGCTCTGATACCACAAAATGTAACACCCCATAACCCAGCCTAGAAGTTAGGCCCGAATCCGGAATGTCACATTACAGGCACACTTCAAAGCGATTTTACTATTTAACCATTTAAGGCCTAAAAGCCCAAATTTTAAGAAAACGATCATATGTTGAGTTATTTCGAAAACCACGTTATCTTTAGAAATGTTATGAATTTTATTAAGTGGATAGTTGAAACAATAATGATAAACCCAAAATCCAAAGTCAATTAGGAGTTACATGGCCTTATTACAATTCAATGAAAAAGAAAGTATTTAAAATAAATTCATTTGAACAAATTAAAAACATTTTATCAGCTTGTAGTGTGGCCATCTCCGAGTCCTCTCCCATGTCGAGTCGTCTATTCAGGATTACCTGAAACATTAAATTAAAGGGTGTGAGTTTTGAAACTCAGTGTGTACAACCCTTGGCAATCAAATCACATACAAATATTCACATTGGGCCTAAGCCCTAACAAAATCGGTGGTCTTGGGCCTTAGCCCACAATGACCTCATATCATATCATATCGCATCATATACAAACAAGATAATGCAAAACCCACCCCAAAAATCCATCCACTACACACACCATTTCCCTTCCAACCTTATGGCTCCTGTGGGGAATTCTAGCTCGACCCACCCCTCCGCTACACACCATGGGTAGCCAGGTTGCGGTACTACCGAACATTGCAGTAAAGTTGCTAATCATATATTGGGCTTAAAGCCTTCTGTGGATCCATACCATACAGCCATGCGATCCTGGATCCATACCATACGGCCATGCGATCCTCAAATATTGACACAGAGTCATCAATATATATATGTTAGGCACATAGCCACGGTAAATATGATTGGTACAAAGCCATAATAACAGCACAAAGCCTTCGGTATTGGCACAAAGCCCATAATTACGCACGAAGCCCATATTAATGGCACACACCCTCGGTAACATTATCGGTGGCAAGATGGTCGCTCGATGGCTAAAAAGCTTTGTGGTGGATCCATACCATACGGCCATGCGATCCTCAAATCTTCCTCCGTACCATAATTCCCCCCCATATGCATCCTAAAGCGAATATCATATGAATGCATCAAACACACAAGTAACATCCATAAACTCATATCCGTCACATAGGGTATTTTCGTCATTTCACTACCCGTGGGTATTTTCAGTAACTCGCCCCTCTGAGGGTATTTTGGTAATTTGGCAAAATAGGGGTATCTTGGTAATTTTGAAAATAGGGGTATTTTGGTACTTTTGCAAAACAGGGGTATTCTGGTAATTTACAAATCTAGGGGTATTTTAGTAATTTTACACATAAGGGTATTTTAGTAATTTCACAAATATAAGGGTATTTTAGTAATTTTACAAATACAAGGGTATTTGGTCCCTCTCAGGTTTTAGTTATAAATTTTTGCCCATAAACAAGTCCTCGCGGTCAAAGTGAACAAACACTATGCACCAGGTAGGATCTCAGAAAAGAGGAGGTGGGTCACTAGGACCGATTAAGTATCAAGCTCTCACTAGATCCAATCCTAGACATGCATATGTCAGTTACCACACTCTAAATAATCGACTTGTCCACAGACATGTTTAATTAGCTTAAGTCTTATGTAATTACAAAGTTGTTCAAGCTAGGGCTAAAGTCCATTAACCCTAACATACTTGTCTACGCCCCCATAAGCCCATCTCATGTCCTTACGGCCCGTTAGGCCCAAATCTCGTCACATGGCCTATTAGGCCCAAAACATATCCAGATCATGTATCAAGCATAGCTAACTTAATTCGTATAATCAACCAAACCAATTTATCAAACTTAGCCTTAGGGCCCACCGGGCCCATTTAGCCACTTTCGGCTTTTCGACTTTTCGACATTGCTGATTTCGTGTGTGTAGTGTTTGTGCACACCTGGTAACCTTGCGTGCTGCAAACCCCTTAGTCACAAACCTACAATTGACATTACTAGCGATTAACCAAAGTTTTAACATACACTGACTAAAACCGAAACCTCACCATACCCTTACCGTATGCCTCACGTTCTAGTAGCCCTTTCTTTGCTACTATTGGCGATTAACCTCTAGATCTGCACCCAAACACCTATATCGTCAAAACCAAGTGACCCATATTGATCATAAGTCACCCCTATGAGCCACAATAGATTCGGTCATTTACTAAACCCTAGCTGAGTCGAGAATACTTACTGCCTTGATAGCAATCCTTACCTACCGCACTTGCGATTACTGAACCTCACCCTTGTTAATACATGGTAACGGCAAAGAGGGGTTAGATAGCCCTTCGGATTTCAACAAAACGTACTAAGGGGAGTTAACAGAATACTTACCGAATCCAACCTTAGATCCTGCGGCCTACCAAACGAGATTCGGCTTTTAACCTTGACTGAGAGTAGATACCAACTGATTTGTGATAGAGAAAAACAACAAAGATTCGACACTAATGGGGGATTTCGGCAAGAGAAGATGATGGTAATTCGACAATAGAAAAGTTTGGCTAAGAGAGAATTCGGCAAAAAGGAATGATAGTTTTTCGACAATGGAAGAATTTGGCAACGGAAGAATAGATGAGGGAGAGAAAAGAAAAGATAAAATGTGCTTGTGTGAGGGTAACTACAGGATATTCGGTAAAGAAAAGAAAGACTAACTTATTTTCAAAACTCTCCAAATGCCGAAAGCCACAATGAAAATTCGTAATAGCCCCTAAAAGACCCAAAAACGGCACTCATTTACCCTCTTAAGCCGAATTTATACACTTCCCACTTCCCACAACGGCACCAACTCTTCACACTTCTCAGCTCCTAACTTTTCTCCCTGATAACCCCTCAATCTCATCCTAAATTTTCTCTAAGATAAGCTCCTTTATCCCTTCCTTAATTTTCTCTCATGAACACTTCCTTCAGAGTTCACATCCAACGCCACTACTAACCATCTAGAAGGCAAAAATTAAATCCCCAACAAAATACCATGCCCCTACTCGAACCTTGGACTCCCTTGCCTGCTAATGACGCCACCTCCCTGCTCCCTAAGTGGCGACACTTTGCCACTACACCACAAGCTCTTTTGTGTCATTTTTCTTCTTCATTTATTTAGAAGGCCTACTAACTGAAGTCACAGTTCCTTTGGGCTAAAACTAAAATTTTTCCTATACCCTTACTTGATCCCAGAACATCTCTAACACCCCTAGACACTCCAAATTCATTAACCCTCAAAGCCCACATGTCAATTGTCTTTTTCTTGCTTACTTAAAAATTTTCTAAGATCTAAAGCCCAAAGCCCAATAGGCCCAATACTTCTAGGCCCAAATTCGGGGCGTTACACACTCCCCCACACTTAACTCGTTGCTTGTCCTCAAGCAACCAAAACACCTATATAGAAAAAAAATGAGAATGACTTGATTTCTTTCTTTCAACAAGCTAGAGTTAATGAAGATGGACCTAATTAAGAACCTCACATCTAAACTCCCCCACACTTAACTTTTTGCTTATCCTCAAGCAAACCAAGTCTATACACAACATGCAAAAAGAAGACGTCCCTTGGATTTTATTATTACTAAGAACATGATTGTCAAATATTAAAGGTATAACAATTCTTATTGCACATGTAACTTAATCTTGATAGTTCGATGCCTTGAAAATTTTTAAAGTAAATTAGGATTAGTTTACAAAGTTACATTACTAAAGAATTAGAAGTAATTCTTAAAACCAAATGTTTAACAATATCACCATTAACATAAATCAAACAAACATGTAACAAACACAATCATGTGAATAAAAATATTCATTAAGTATAATTGTTAGCAATTCTGGAAGATTATGCACAAAGAACGCTTAAGTCACATTGGCCTACTAGGCTTGTAACGTTATGAGGCTTAGGACAGTATGAGTCCAAAGAAAGATATGGCTCAAAATGGTTCAAACACTTGAAATAATTAGGCACATGACATTGTTCCCTCTATTCCTCCTAAACGTCTCATCGAAGCTCACCACCTTTTGTCTCCCTCTCTCACCTACCTTATCTCTCCACGTAGGAAGATACAATATAATACTAGCAACTATGGTCGGCTTGAAGAGTTTTGGTGCACTGATGACTAAGTTTTCTCCCTTTTCTGACTTTTTATTTTGTCACTTAACTTTTTACTCTTTTCTCAGTCATAATGCTTTTATTTCTGTTCTATAATTTTTCCACTTATTTTTACTTTTGACTTTTTTCTGGATTTTTCTTTTTTCACACAAAATTGATCGTCCTATAATTGTTGTATCACCTTGTTTTTTTTAAACTACTATGATGTATATACCTAAACCCTCAATATCTATGGTCTTTGGGTTTTATGTGTGGTCTTTGGGTTTTTACTTTGTTCGTTCATCAAAAGGGAATTATCAGGCTCAAATAAAGAGACTAGGGATTCATAGCATTAAGGTATGGTCAATTGAGAACTGGCTATTCAAACAATGCCTTAGGTCATCCCTATGCATCCTACCATACACGATTTCTTTCATGCTTCAAATTAAACCAAAGAATAGTAATCAATTCAAGCATTCATGTTTCTATGACTATCTATATGCCTTATGTCTCCTATGACATCATCAAACATTCTTACCTAGTTACTTCTAAGTTATTATGTAATTTAACTAAGTAACCTAATCAATTTCTCTTAAAAAATAATCAAATTATCTCATATCAATAAAAAATTTCATGCTTGATAAAAATCATTACATACTTTATTATTTTCAATCACTATTCACAATATTAATATAATCCAAGCACCGTGCAACAAAAAAAAATAATACAGTTTTTTCTCGGTAAATAAATAATTAACTAAATCAAAGTAATCAAATAAATTAAAAAAAAAACTAATCCTATGTACTTCCCCCTACACTTTAGAACATACATTATCCCCATTGTAAAATAATTAAAGTTCAAACAAGAAGACTTCCCTGAGTAGGTTGAATCCTTGTTGTTATGATTATCTCAGGATTTGTGTGGTCCAGGCTAACGAAAAAGTACCTAAAAAATTATACGAAAAGAAAAATGAAATATAATGTAAAGAAAATAAAAAGAAAAAGAAAAATAAGAAGTGTCGATAATGGATGACAGAACATCAAAAAAATATTTGGATGAACTTGGCTCTTTAATGTTGTAAGGTGGCATTTTTTCTTGGATGTGGCGACATTAGGGTGCGATGCCGTGACATCAAGCATAATTTTTGGCTTCTTCAAAAAAAAATTTATGTTCTGTCACTCCATTCTATATACATCTAGTATGTGAAAAAAAATAAACACAACCAAGACAAAAAAAATAAAATAAACAAATTTAAAATTTAAAATTTAAAAAAAAAAAAACTAACAAAATTTAAATTCTGAAGTAGAAGTTCTTTAAAAATCAAGATGATCTGTGTCACCACAATAGAAGAATTTCCAGGTAATTCTCGACACTTTGGTCTGACATTCGTTTCTCTATCGATGTATATGAACCAGCCTCTTTAGTCGATTCAAATGATGTTACCTTATTTTTGACCGACGTAGCATCCATATTACAAGCCATTTGGTACCAATCTGAGCCAACCCCAAATCATTTTCTGGGGTATTATTACCTCGAGCTTCCTCCCCTCCATATCCTGTGAAGTTTTGGTCACTTGAGTTTTGTTGCTCTTGGTGGATGAGAATGAGTCAAACTCATCGATCTTTTCGGCTGGTACCTTCTCTACTATGGCTAGAAAGTGTATTGGCTCTTCTACACTTTCATTCAGAATCAGTTTAAGCTCCATGTTAGTTGTTACTCCTACTGTTATATTTCATTCTACGTCAATTGGATCGGAAACCACTTCAGCCATATTTAATTCATCCCGATGATCTCTGATTCCAAACTCTTGTTGATTGTTATTGTTGAATTTAGGGTGGTCAACGATAATACATGGTTCAACTAGATCAAGGTTGGGATCATCATGCTCGACCTCTTCCCTTGGAGGTAGCGCCTCAGATATTTCTTGCAGCATTTTCCTCATTTGTTCCATCATGTCAGATATGTTTGATTATATTTCGTAGTTGGACGGCTCAGTAGTTTTGCATGAGGGCATCTTACGCAAATCACAAGGAGGCTCATCTGAGTGTTTTGGGCATATCATTATCTTCGTCGTGTGACTCATAAAGATGTTCGTATGAGTACTCATTGTCCTCACACCCGTTACTATTGCTCCATAGGTTTGTCGCGACTCCATTCGACCAACCTGTTATCTAGTTCCATTCGTTGTCCCAATAAGTCCTTTCATCATTAAACCACCTGTAATCATAATTTCCCATAATTAAATTGTAACGCCTAAAAAAATTAAGTCTTTAATTTTTGCATTTTATGACACAAATTGCTTGTTTGATTTTATGGCTAAGTGATTTGGGTATGTATGGGGGTGTGTGAGAAGCCTGGGTTCAAATCCTGGCTTTTGCAGAATTTTTAGTTTTGCTCTTAAATGAATCTGGACGCTGGCATTTAGGCCTTATAAATAAGAGTGCTTGTTTTATGACACAAAAAGAACTGGTGATCTAGTGGCAAGGTGACGTGTTGTGTAACTGTGGGGTCTGAGGTTCAAGTCTTGGGTTGCACAATGGAATGATTATTTTGCTGCTTGAGCTGTGTAGGTAGTGGAGTTGGACTGAAACACAGCTAAGTGGAGTTTGAACTGGTCATTGAGAGGTTCAATGAGGGATAAGGGGAGAGATTCTAGGAGAAAATCAAGGAGCTTGGGTGAGAGGAGGAGTTGTGCCGTTTGGGGGAACTCAAGCCTTGAGAATTCGGCTAGGGGGAGAATGTTGGGCATTTTTCAGCATTGAGTTGAATCTGTCGAATGTGGTAGGCTCTTTTGACACTTTTCTTGTAACATCCCGATTCAGGGCCTAGTCGGAATAGTGGTGCGAGACAACAAATCTGAGTTAGTAAATTTAGTTTTTAAGGCTTATGACATGTTTGCATGATAGTATTAAAGTTCCATGTAGAAATTTTGTGAAATTGACATGGAATGATCAAAGAGGACTAAATTGCAAAAGTTGCAAAATATGAGTTTCTAGAAGCTTTTTGTATGAAATAGCTTTAGAATATAAATTAGAAGTCCTTAAATAGAAATTTTCCCAAATTATAAGTTTTGGACAAAAATGGACATGAGTTAGTAAATTGTAAATTTTTAAAGAGAAGGGCATTTTGGTCATTTACCAATTAAATGATCAAAATAGGAAAAAGATGATAAAAATTTCATTCATCTTCTTCCTTGTGCCAAAAATTGGGAGACTCCATAGCTAGGGTTCTTCAAATTTTTGAAGCTTGCAAGTAAGTCATCCTAGCCCCGTTTTTAATATTCTTCGTATTTTTGGAGTCCTCGTATTATGAATTAGTTATTTTTAGCTATAAGATGAGCTAAGAAGCATGTTCAAAAATCTACCCATGTGTATCATGCATGTAAAATGATATTTTATGGAAGTTTATGAGAGTTTGATGTTAGATAAACATCTTTTCCTTAGTGAATTTCATGAAAAATGATAGTATGGACTAATTTGTAATAGTTATGAAATTGGTCATACCTATTAGAAATAGTGAGAATTGATGATTGTTATAGTAGAGAAAATGAATCAGCTAAGCATGATGTTTAAGAAAGTTAAATGAGAATCATTTTATAGCCTAGGGGCAAAAGTGCAAATAAGAGAAAGTTTAGGGGCAAAATAGTAATTTTGCCAAAGCATGAGTTAAGAGTCAATTTAGTCAATGTGAGTATTAAATGATCTAATTATTATTACAGATCAAGAAAAACAAAGCCCGGATCAAAACCGAGGCAAGAACAAAGTCGAGGAGTAATTTGCATATCTACATACATTTTGTATATTGAGGTAAGTTTGTATGATTTCTAAGCTTTATGATTATTATCATGGAATTGATTAGTATAATGTACATTATTACCATAGAAATGCTTATTGCTATGTTAAATAAAGAAATTAATTAGATTAAGCATGAGAAAGTCCCGATTAAAGTTGAATTACTTAGGATACTCGATCTACCACATGAGATAAGAAAGTCCGTATAAGACCAAGCCAAGGCATGGCATCGACAATCAAGCAAGTTATCATGTAAGTCCAAGAAAAGTCTTGGAATTGAAGAGTTATTATGAGATGAAGGCCTATGTAAGCCCAAGCCAAGGCATGGCATTGGTGAGTCTCCAAGCAAAGATGTCATGTAAGTCCAAGACAAGTCTTGGCATTGAAAAGCTATCATGAGGTAGAGATTCCATGTAAGTCAAAGCCAAGGCATGGCATTGGTGAGTAACAAGAAAGATTTCATGTAAGTCCAAGCCAAGGCTCGGCATTGACCAGTTCATGAGTAAAGATACCAAGTAAGACCATGTCAAGACAAGGCAATGGTAAGTTCCCAAGGGAACACACCAGGAAGACTTTGAGTAAGTTCATGTCAAGACATGGCATCAATACCAAGATGAGAGATCCCATGTAAGACCATATCGAGGATATGGCTTTGGCATCGAGTTATGTAGGATGAGATTCAGTATCCTCGGCTATTCATAGAAATTCATCGGGCAAGAGAGTAAAGCTCAAATGATATAGTAAGAAAGTTAAGTAAGTAAAGTTATTATCAAGTTATGCTAGTTAAGAGTATTATTCATGATATGAATGATGAAGTTGAGATTATACTTATCATAGTAAAGTATATCTTGATCTATGTGATCAAGTGATACAGTATATTGTTTACCGTGACGAGCATGAGAATAGTAAGTACCATGAGATATGTAAGAATCGAGAAGAGTAAGTAAGCTTAAATACTTGAGATTCATAATGCCATTGTTTATGATGAATGGTTAATGTTAAGCAAATATATTGCTATGAGAATTACATGCAAACTTACTAAGCTAAATGCTTACGTCCTTTATTCTTTCTTTCCATGTAGTCTCGCCTAGCTAATCTCGTGGATCATCGTCATCGGAGCTCGGAGCACACTATCAATCGATATTTTGGTATAGCCAAGTGTTTATATTAAGTATGGCATGTATAGGAAGCATTTCATTTTGAGTCATGTTTTAAAATTAGCCAAAGTGTTGGTTATCAAGCTTAGTATTCTTTTTGTATATGGCCAAAGTTATGAGTCATGAATGATTATGTATGTATGTTTTAATCTATCAATGAAGTATGCATCCTTGTTCATGTTAGATGTAATACTTGAGTTGCTAAATTGAGCATGGGTTTAGTCTTGATTTCATGGTGGCAGTTGGCTTGGTAAATAGCCTCTAAGTGCCCACACGGATGGACACACGGGTGTGTGTCTAAGCCGTGTGTCCCCTGCACATTAGTGTTTTAAGTCAGGATAGACCACGGGCTAATAACACGACCGTGTGTTTAGTCCGTGTGTACCACACGGTTAGCACATGGGCGTGTGCCCTGGGCGTGTGAAGTCTGCACTTTACACTTAGTAATTGAATTGTCACACGGCTAATGCACACGGGCGTGTGTATAGACCATGTGAATAAGTTAGAATGCCAAGGTTTGGCACACGGGCCAGGGCCACGGACGTGTCCAGGCCATGTGTAATTTGCCAGTATCCACCACGGGTGAAAGACACGGGCATGTTTCAGGGGTGCACGGGCGTGTCCCAAGTCACACCGGACGTGTGACCCTGCTTTGAGAGAAAGTTTCGGATGAGTTCCAAAGCCGGGACATAAGTCTGAGGCCTCGTAGGCCCATGAAATATCTGATTTGACTAAGAAAGAGAAGTTTTTAATTTGGGATGAAATTTTATAGCCCGTAAGTACATGTTTAAGTGAGTTCAAGCATGGTAATGTCTCGTATCTAGTCTTAGTTTCAGACTCGGGTATGGGGTGTTACATTTAGTGGTATCAGAGCCAGGTTTAGTCGGTTCTAGGACTAACATAGCACGAGCACGAGTCTAGCTATACATGCCATACGTAAGAATGTTTTTAAAATGATAGTGTGATGACTCCTGACGACTTAAATTATGTTTATACATTTAGTAAATGGATCCCGATAGAGCTGTGGCGGATGACGTAGAAAGTAACGCACTGGCTCCCGCTGAAGGGATGGTGCCGAACGAGAATGAGAATAGACCCACTACGGTGAGTCAAGAAGGAGAAGAAGAGGCTAGAGAAGCCTTCCTCCACATGATGAACACATGGTATACGGAGTTCGTTCGTACGAACCCGAATGCACAACCCCCTCCACCCCCACCTATTCCTCAACCTATCCCAGTAGCCCCTCAAGTAGTAGAGGTGGTAAGAGGAGAGAAGCCTTCGGTTGGTAGGATTAGGAAACATGGGGCAGAAGAATTAGGGCTAGAAAAGATGATGATCAGGAAAAAGGTGAGTTCGGATAGAAAATACTATCGAGTATTTAATGAGTTGTCATGCACACCTGAGGAATGCATGAAGTGTGTAGTCTCTCTTTTAAGAGATTCTGCTTACCAATGGTGGAACACCCTTATGTCAGTGGTACCGAGGGAAAAGATCACATGGGAATTTTTCCAGGAAGAGTTCAAGAAAAAGTATATCAGTCAAAGGTTCGTGGACCAGAAAAGAAAGGAATTTCTAGAGTTAAAGCAAGGCAAGATGTCTGTGACTGATTATGAGCGTGAGTTTGTACGGCTCAGCAAATACGCTCGAGAATGCGTGTCCACCGAGGCCATCATGAGTAAGAGATTTGAAGATGGGCTAAATGAGGACATCAAATTGTTTGTTGCTGTCCTAGAACTAAAGGAATTCGTTGTGCTAGTAGAGAGGGCTTGTAAAGCCGAAGAACTAGTAAAGGAGAAGAGAAAATCTGAAGTAGAGTCTCGTGACTCTAAAAAGAGACAGTGGAATAAGTCATTCCAATCCTCATCCAAGAAGTCAAGAGATTTCTCCACCCGATCGGCTACTTCCACTGGGTTTTCAAGGAAGGACAAGAGTAAGCAGTATTCGAGAAGTAAGGCACAGACGACCTCAGTTGCTAGTGTGGGGAACATCCGATCAGATAGACTCGAATGCCCAAAGTGTGGCAGACGTCATCTTGGAGAATGTTGAGCACATGAAAATGCATTTTTCAGATGTGGTTCCCAGGACCACTACATAAAAGATTGTCTAGAGACAATGAAAGAAGATAGAGCTCAGAACCCGAGATCCGGGAGTGTGGTCAGAGGAAGACCGCAGAGGAACCCAGGAAGTGGGGCAAGTGGAAGAGGTAACCCTAGAGAGCAGGCTGCGAGACCCGAGGGTAGGGCGCATGCAAGGACTTATGCCATTCGCGCTCGCGAAGAGGTATCTTCTCTTGATGTTATTACGGGTACCTTTTCTCTTTATGATATCAAAGTTATTGCTTTAATAGATCCCGGATCCACACACTCTTACATTTGTATGAAACTAGTATCCAGTATGAATATGCCTATAGATTCTACAGAATTTACGATTAAGGTGTCTAATCCTTTAGGCAAGAGTGTGTTAGTTGATGAAGTATGTAAAGATTGTCCATTAATGATTAGAGGTCATTACTTTAAAGCAAATCTTATGTTGCTACCATTTGATGAGTTTGACATCATTCTTGGTATGGACTGGTTGACTGCCCATGATGTAATAGTAAATTGTGGGAAAAAGTACATTGAGATGAAATGTGAGAATGGGGACATTCTCTATGTAAAATGAGATGAACAAGGTAGGTCACCGGCAATGATTTCTCATATGACGACACCGAGATACATAAGAAAAGGGTATGAGGCATATTTGGCCTTTGTGATGAAAGATAGAGAAACAGAGTTAAAGATTGAGTCAGTACCGATAGTATGTGAGTACGTGGATGTTTTTCCCGAAGAATTACCAGGACTACCACCAGTTAGAGAGGTTGAGTTCAGCATTGAGCTAGCTCCCGATACTGTACCAATATCTATTACTCCTTACAGAATGGCTCCAACGGAGTTGAGAGAGTTGAAGTCACAGTTGCAAGAGTTGACAGATAAAGGTTTTGCGAGATCAAGTTGTTCTCCATGGGGTGCTCCGGTTTTATTTTTGAAAAAGAAAGATGGCACCATGAGATTGTGCATAGATTACCTTCAACTTAATAAAGTGACAGTAAAAAACAAGTACCCATTGCCAAGGATCGATGATTTGTTCGATCAATTGAAGGGAGCCACTGTGTTCTCTAAGACAGACTTGAGATCGGGGTACTACCAGCTAAGAGTAAAGGAATCAGATGTGTCCAAGACAGCTTTTCGAACAAGGTATGGGCATTATGAATTTTTAGTCATGCCCTTTAGTTTGACCAATGCTCCTGCGATATTCATGGACTTAATGAACCGCATTTTTAGACCATACCTCGACAAGTTTGTAGTCATTTTCATTGATGACATACTGATTTATTCCCGAGATGAGAATAAGCATGCTGAGAACCTACGGACAGTTTTACAGACTCTTCGAGAAAATCAATTATATGCCAAGTTCAGTAAAAGTGAATTTTGGCTCAATGAAATAGGATTTCTGGGACATATTGTCTCAGGAGATGGAGTCCGAGTAGATCCAAGTAACATTTCGGCCATAATGGACTGGAATCCACTGAGAAATGTCTCTGAGGTTAGAAGTTTTCTAGGCCTAGCTGGCTATTATAGACGATTCGTCAAGGGGTTTTCTATGATTGCAACCCCGATGACTAAATTGTTATAGAAAAATGTGAAGTTTGAGTGGACAGAAAGATGCCAACAAAGTTTCGAGAAACTGAAAGCGATGTGACAGAAGCTCCAGTTTTAGTACAACTGAGACAGGAAAGAATTTGTGATTTACAAATGATGCATCCTTAAATGGATTAGGGTGTGTACTTATGCAAGAAGGCAAAGTGATTGCTTACGCCTCAAGACAGTTGAAGCCACATGAGAAGAATTATCCGACCCACGATCTAGAGTTGGCTGCCATAGTCTTCGCATTAAAGATATGGAGACACCACCTATATCGTGAGAGATGTCGGATCTTTACCGATCACAAAAGTTTGAAGTACTTGATGACGAAGAAAGAGTTGAACTTAAGGTAGCGGAGATGGTTAGATTTGATAAAAGACTACGAATTGGTCATTGACTACCATCCCAGGAAGGTGAATGTGGTTGCCGATGCTTTGAGTATAAAGTCGTTATTTGCATTAAGGGCAATGAATTCACGGATGACTTTATCCGATGATGGTTCTATTCTAGCTGAGTTGAGAGCTAGACAAATTTTCCTCCAAGAGATCATTGAAGCTCAAAAAGAAGATAGTGGATTGCAAGTCAAGAGAGCTCAGTGCGAGACAGATGTTGAGTCTGATTTCCGGATTAGTCCCAATGGAAGTCTGATGTTCAAAGATAGAGTTTGTGTACCGAGAAAGGAAGAGCTTATTCAGGGAATTTTGTGTGAAGCCCATAACGGATGTTTATCTGTATATCCGGGTGGTACCAAGATGTATAATGACTTGAAGCAACAATATTGGTGGCCGAGAATGAAGAAAGATATTTGAGTTCATTTCCAAATGCTTGATTTGTCAGCAAGTAAAGGTCGAACACCAAGTACCTTCGGGTTTGCTTCAACCCATTTTGGTTCCGAGTGGAAATGGGACCGTATTACTATGGATTTTGTAACGGGTTTACCGTTGTCTCCGAGCAAGAAAGATCTTTGTATGGGTCGTGGTTGATAGACTTACGAAGTCAGCCCATTTTATACCATGCGAGTTGATTACTCACTAGACAAGTTGGCAAACTTGTACGCTTGAGAAATAGTAAGGCTTCACGGTGTTCTGTTGTCAATCATCTCGGATAGAGATCCGAGGTTTACATCCAGATTTTTGAAGAAGTTACAAGAGGCCGTGGGTACAAAGTTGAACTTTAGTACCGCTTTTCATCCTCAAACTGACGGTCAGTCAGAGAGGTTAATTCAAGTACTCGAGGATATGCTCAGATGTTGTATTCTCGAATTCCGAGGCAGTTGGGAAAAGTTTCTCCCATTGGTAGAATTTGCCTACAATAATAGTTTTCAGTCGAGTTTAAAGATGGCACCTTATGAGGCTTTATATGGGCGTAAGTTTTGAACACCTCTATATTGGACTGAACTCAAGGAAAACCAAATTCACGGGGTTGATTTGGTTAGAAAAACTGAGGGGAAAATGAAAGTGATACGAGAAAGTTTAAAAGCTGCTTCAGACAGACAAAAATCCTATTCGGATTTAAGAAGGAAAGAGATAAGAGTACCAAGTCAGGGATAAAGTTTTCTTGAAAGTGTCACCATGGAGAAAGGTTCTCGATTTAAGGTCAGAAGGCAAGTTGAGTCCATGTTTTATCGGACCATACGAGATTACTGAATAAGTTGGGCCAGTAGCTTATCGATTGGCTTTGCCATCAGAGTTAGAAAAGATTCAAGATGTGTTTCACGTGTCAATGTTGAGACGCTACCGATCAGATCCTTCACATGTAATTACCCCGTCAGAGATAGAGATTCATCCCGACATGACTTATGGTGAAGAACCAATTAAGGTTTTAGCTCAGGGAGTCAAGCAGCTAAGGAATAAAAGTATTGCCCTGGTAAAAGTATTGTGGCAAAGACATGGAATAGAAGAAGCTACGTGGGAACCAGAAGAGAGCATGAGAAACTAGTACCCAAACCTGTTTGCTGGTAAGATTTTCGAGGACGAAAATTCCTAAGAGGGGGAGAATTGTAACATCCCGATTCAGGGCCTAGTCGGAATAGTGGTGCGAGACCACAAATCTGAGTTAGTAAATTGAGTTCTTAAGGTTTATGACATGTTTGCATGATAGTATTAAAGTTCCATGCAGAAATTTTGTGAAATTGACATGGAATGATCAAATAGGACTAAATTTCAAAAGTTGCAAAATATGAGTTTCTAGAAGCTTTTTGTATGAAATAGATTTAGAATATAAATTAGAAGTCCTTAAATAGCAATTTGCCCAAATTATAAGTTTTGGACAACAATGGACATGAGTTAGTAAATTGTAAATTATTAAAGAGAAGGGCATTTTGGTCATTTACCAATTAAATGATCAAAATAGGAAAAAGATGATAAAAATTTCATTCATCTTCTTCCTAGTGCCAAAAATTGGGAGACTCCATAGCTAGGGTTCTTCAAATTTTTGAAGCTTGCAGGTAAGTCATCCTAGCCTCGTTTTTAATATTCTTCATATTTTTCGAGTCCTCGTATTATGAATTAGCTATTTTTAGCTATAAGATGAGCTAAGAAGCATGTTCAAAAATCTACCCATGTGTATCATGCATGTAAAATGATATTTTATGGAATTTTATGAGAGTTTGATGTTAGATAAACATCTTTTCCTTAGTGAATTTCATGAAAAATGATAGTATGGACTAATTTGTAATAGTTATGAAATTGGTCATACCTATTAGAAATAGTGAGAATTGATGATTGTTATAGTAGACAAAATGAATCAACTAAGCATGATGTTTAAGAAAGTTAAATGAGAATCATTTTACGAGCCTAGGGAAAAAGTGCAAATAAGAGAAAGTTTAGGGGCAAAATAGTAATTTTGCCAAAGTATGAGTTAAGAGTCAATTTAGTCAATGTGAGTATTAAATGATCTAATTATTATTATAGATCATGAAAAACGAAGCCCGGATCGAAACCGAGGCAAGAACAAAGTCGAGGAGTAATTTGCATATCTACATACATTTTGTATATTGAGGTAAGTTTGTATGATTTCTAAGCTTTATGATTATTATCATTGAATTGCATAGTATAATGTACATTATTACCATAGAAATGCTTATTGCTATGTTAAATAAAGAAATTAATGAGATTAAGCATGAGAAAGTCCCGATTGAAGTTGAATTACTTAGGATACTGGATCTACCACACGAGATAAGAAAGTCCGTATAACACCAAGCTAAGGCATGGCATCGGCAATCAAGCAAGTTATCATGTAAGTCCAAGACAAGTCTTGGCATTGAAGAGTTATTATGAGATGAAAGCCCAATGTAAGCCCAAGCCAAGGCATGGCATTGGTGAGTCTCCAAGCAAAGATGTCATGTAAGTCCAAGACAAGTCTTGGCATTGAAAAGCTATCATAAGGTAGAGATTTCATGTAAGTCCAAGCCAAGGCATGGCATTGGTGAGTAACAAGAAAGATTTCATGTAAGTCCAAGCCAAGGCTTGGCATTGACCAGTTCATGAGTAACGATACCAAGTAAGACCATGTCAGGACATGGCAATGGTAAGTTCCCAAGGGAACACACAAGGAAGACTTTGAGTAAGTCCATGTCAAGACATTGCATCAATACCAAGATGAGAGATCCCATGTAAGACCATATCGAGGATATGGCTTTGGCATCGAATTATGTGGGATGAGATTCAGTATCCTCGGTTATTCATAGAAATTCATCCGGCAAGAGAGTAAAGCTCAAATGATATAGTAAGAAAGTTAAGTAAGTAAAGTTATATCAAGTTATGCTAGTTAAGAGTATTATTCATGATATGAATGATGAAGTTGAGATTATACTTATCATAGTAAAGTATACTGATCTATGTGATCAAGTGATACAGGTATATTGTTTACCGTACGAGTATGAGAATAGTAAGTACCATGAGATATGTAAGAATCAGTAAGAGTAAGTAAGCTTAAATACTTGAGATTCATAATGCCATTGTTTATGATGAATGGTTAATGTTAAGCAAATATATTGCTATGAGAATTACATGCAAACTTACTAATCTAAATGCTTACATCCTTTATTCTTTCTTTCCATGTAGTCCCACCTAGCTAATCTCGTGGATCATCGTCATCGGAGCTCGGAGCACACTATAAATCGATATTTTGGTATAGCCAAGTGTTTATATTAAGTATGGCATGTATAAGAAGCATTTCATTTTGAGTCATGTTTTAAAATTAGCCAAAGTGTTTGTTATCAAGCTTAGTATTCTTTTTGTATATGGCCAAAGTGATGAGTCATGAATGATTATGTATGTATGTTTTAATCTATCAATGAAGTATGCATCCTTGTTCATGTTAGATGTAATACTTGAGTTGCTGAATTGAGCATGGGTTTGGTCTTGATTTCAGGGTGGCAGTTGGCTTGGTAAATAGCCTCTAAGTGCCCACACGGATGGACACACGGGCGTGTGTCTAAGCCGTGTGTCCCCTGCAAATTAGTTTTTTAAGTCAGGATAGACCACGGGCTAATAACACGGCCGTGTGTTTAGGCCGTTTGTACCACACGGTTAGCACATGGGCGTGTGCCCTTGGCGTGTGAAGTCTGCACTTTACACTTAGTAATTGAATTGTCACACGGCTAATGCACACGGGCGTGTGTATAGACCGTGTGAATAAGTCAGAATGCCAAGGTTTGGCACACAGGCCAGGGCCACGGGCGTGTCCAGGCCATGTGCACTTTGCCAATATCGACCACGGGTGAAAGACACGGGCATGTTTTAGGGGTGCACGGGCGTGTCCCAAGTCACACGGACGTGTGACCCCTGTTTGGAGAGAATGTTTCCAGATGAGTTCCGAAAGTTTTAGGACATAAGTCTGAGTCCTCGTAGGCCCATGAAATGTCTGATTTGACTAAGAAAGAGAAGTTTTTAAATCGGGACGAAATTTTATAGCCCGTAAGTACATGTTTAAGTGAGTTCAAGCATGGTAATGTCTCTTATACAGTCTTAGTCTCGGACTCGGGTATGGGGCGTTACATTTCTCAGCTCACTTTTTGCATTTTTTCTTTCTTCTCCTCTTCTGAATTCCTTTTTCTTCCCTTCCATTCATCGGCTTTTGGTTCATTCGTCCCTTTTTCTTTTCGGTCAATAGGTCAATTTTGTGAGCAACTCTTCCTTTCTTTTCTCCCTTTTTCTCTTCCTCAAGCTGTACTCTCTTTTGGCCGAATATCCCTTGCTTTCCAATCGGTTTACCTTGTCTGAATATTTCTCCCTTTACCTTCTAGTTTGGCTGAATATCACCTTTTGCTTTATCACTCTCTGCGCCGATCTTCCCTTTGTTGTTTCTTGCTGTTCCAGTGCTGCAAGTGTTTTTGATTATCGGTTTTTCCTTGAGGAGTGGTGGAGTGTAAGTCGTTTTCATATACTCGCAACCCTCGTTCTCAGCGTTCAATCAAGATAATCTGTAAAGGAGTGTGATCATTTCTGGGTAGCGGTCTTGGAGGACTAAAGTCGCCTCATTCAAGCAAGGTTGGGTACTCGTGGAACTTAGAGCGGTTTCGTAAACATGTGTGTATTCACATTGTTTTGACTGTAGTACGACAAAAGCCAAAAAGTTGAAATATTGGGCTTTGAGGTCACATGGGCGTGCGAACGCTCGTGTGGTCAAACCGAGCCCATGAATTATGGGCATATGACTGTGGAGGCCTCCATGAGCATTTTCACGGGCTTAGGTCGTATTGGGCCACGTTGGGCCGAAATGGGCCGTGTATGTAACACCCCTTACCCGTATTCTACACCGGAACCGGGCCCGAGGCGTTACCGAGTTAAAACCACTTTATCGCCACTTAGGCTCAACGTGACTACTCTCAATAGCTACCAAAACTACCTCCATAAGGACCTATGGGGTCTTAAACACACATGCGAGAGCTTCTGAGGCTCTACCGAAACTTTATCGATCTTAAAATTTCTTTCACTTAGACAAGAGTCACATGCCCATGTGGAATGGGACACGCCCGTGTGCCCTCAAGACATGCCCGTGTCTTCAACCTGTGGTCGAAACTGACTAAATTCACACGGCCTGGACACGCCCGTGTTCTCCACCCGTAGTGAACACTGACCACTTTACACGGCCTAGGCACACGCTCATGTGGCTAGCCTGTGGTCTATTCTAACTTAGAATGCTAACGTGCAGGGGACACACGGCCAAGTCACACGCCCATGGGCTGGCCGTGTGTCACACATGGCCTAGACACACGCCCGTGTGTCTACCCACATGGACAAGAACAAAGCTATTTGTCATGCCCTTCTCACCCCTCTAGCATACACAACAAGTACTCATTCAATACATCCATAACCAACTCATAATTAACATAATCTTACATGGAAAAATACTTCTTTTCATATAATAAAGTAGCCAACAACCATGGCATTATACAAAAATAGTTTATCCATCTAATGGCCAACACATCATAGCCAAAACAACAAAATTCACTAACTTATCTAGCCCCTATACATGCCATATACAAAACATTAAGTCTAATGTACCGGAGTGTGCTGATAGTGTGGGCGATCTTCCAATTAATCCGCGTATCACGATTCAATCCTTGTTCTCTATAAGACAAGGGAAAAGAAAGGAGTAAGCTTTGAGCTTAGTAAGTTTACACATAAACAATTTAAGCATTCTAGTATAAGCTAAACAACAATTAGCATTATACTAACATATGTAATTCACATCCACTACTATGATTACTCTTTCTATCCCTTACCACATCTCCAACACATCATGAGTCACATACTCATAATCATTGACATGCACCCCTACACTCAATAGCACATTTACTCAAAATACAACACATCATTATTTCTCAATAATACATCCACACAGCTAAATTACTCGGTGGTTTCGCACTTAGCCCACCACAATCAGATCATAAAGTAGTATCGCACATAGCCTACCACAAAGGATAATTATAGTGATTTCGCACATAGCTCACTAAATAATATGCTTAACAATAGTATCGCACACAGCCCATCATTGTTAAGTATCAAGGTGGCATCGCACTTAGCCCACTATCAAGCATTATCACTACACATTCACATGTCTACTTGTAATACATTCATCCATTCACAACTACTATCTCATTCATTCAACCAGAATTGAATAGGTTCTCAATCATGCTACACATTAACTAGCATTAACAATGTATACGCATAAATGCATCGTTCATACGTAAACTTACCTCGGTACTCAAAAAGTATGGAGATGTGCAATTTAGTCCACGACCTTGCCCTTGCCTCGGTTAAGATCCAGGCGTCTTTCTTGATCTAAAATGACAAATCAACCCGTTCAATACACACATTGACTAAATTGACCCTTATCTCATACTTTAGAAAAATTACCATTTAGCCCCTAAATTTCCTCATATTTATACTTTTCCCCAAGGCTCGTAAAGTAATTTTCATTCAACTTTCTAGCCTTTCATGCTTAGCTGAATCATTTACTCAACTGAAGCAATCATCAATTCTCACTAAATCACTCATGTATGACCAATCTCAAGACTTTCACAAACAAGTCCCTACATGCATTTTTCATGGAATTCACTTAGCAAAAGATGTTTCTACTACATAAAACTTTCAAATTCTTCCATAAAACATCAAAATACATGCATGTCATACATGGTTACATTTTTGAACATCAATCTTAGCTCAACATATAGCTAAAAATAGCTTACTCATGTTACTAAGACTTCAAAAATACGAACAATATCAAAAACGGGGCTTGGATGCACTTAGTAGCAAGCTTGAAAAATTGAAGAGCCCTAACAATGGCTTCTTGAAATTTTCGGCAGCTTGGAGAAGAAGATGAATGAAATTTTGTCATCTTTTTCCCTTTTTAATCGCTTAATTGACAAATGACCAAAATGCCCCTTAGTCAAACTTTTCCAATACCATCCACTCATGCCCATTTTTGTCCAAAAATTAGAATTTGGGAAAATTACTATTTAAGGACCTCTAGTTGATAATCCAAAGCTATTCCATACAAATAGCTTCTAGAATCTCACATTTTGCAACTTTTGCAATTTAGTCCTTTTGGACAATTCAACCGCAATTTAACAAAATTGCTTCATGAAACTTTCACACTAACATGCAAACATAGCATAAACCTCAAAACTCATACATATACCTCGAATTTGTGGTCTCGCAGCACTATTCCGACTAGACCCTAAATCGGGATGTTACAACTCTCCCCCCTTTAGAGATTTTCGCCCTCGAAAATCTTACCGGTAAAAAGGTTTGGATGTTGCTCTCTCATACTTTCTTCAAGTTCCCACGTAGCCTCTTCCACACCGTGTTTCTGCCATAGCACTTTCACTAGGGCTATGCTCTTATTCCTCAACTGTTTCACTTCTCGAGCC
The DNA here is from genome assembly GCA_025698515.1 of Gossypium sturtianum. Lineage (NCBI taxonomy): Eukaryota > Viridiplantae > Streptophyta > Magnoliopsida > Malvales > Malvaceae > Gossypium > Gossypium sturtianum. Next base: position 73,226,259 of record CM046951.1, on the reverse strand, counting down.
AAGATCTTAATCGGCTCCTCTTCATAAGACATATCCGGTCTTATCTCAATTTCCGTTGAAGGAATCACATGTGAAGGATCGGAGCGATACCGTCGCAACATCGACACATGGAACACATTATGGATCTTGTCCAATTCTACCGAAAAAGCCAACCGGTATGCTACTGGCCCAACTTTATCTGTAATCTCATACGGCCCTATGAATCTCGAACTCAATTTCCCCTTTCGTCCGAATCTCATGATTTTCGTCCACGGGGACACTTAAAAACACTTTGTCACCCACCTTAAACTCAATTTCCTTTCTTTTAAAATCTGCGTACGACTTTTGTCGGTCCGAAGCAACTTTCAGATTATTACGAATTACTTTCACTTTCTCCTCAGTCTCTTTTACTAGATCGACCCCATGGATCTGCTTCTCACTAAGCTCGGTCCAATACAGAGGAGTTCGACACTTACGACCATACAAAGCTTCATACGGTGCCATCTGTATACTCGACTGATAACTGTTGTTGTAGGCAAACTCGACCAAAGGTAGATACCTCTCCCAACTACCTTTGAATTCTAACATATAGCACCGAAACATATCTTCGAGAACTTGAATCACTCTTTCAGACTGACCATCTGTTTGTGGATGGAACGCAGTACTGAAATTTAACTTCGTACCCATGGCCTCTTGCAACTTCTTCCAAAACCTCGAAGTAAATCTCGGATCTCTATCCGATATTATAGACACAGGCACACCATGTAACCTCACTATGTCTGCAACATACAATTCGGCTAACTTGTCCAGTGAATAATCAACACGTACTGGAATAAAATGAGCCGACTTTGTCAATCTATCCACAACAACCCACACAGCATCCCTATTTTTCGGAGTCATAGGCAACCCCGTCACAAAATCCATGGTAACCCGATCCCATTTCCATTCGGGAACCATCACTAGCTGAAGCAATCTCGAAGGTACTTGATGCTCAGCTTTTACCTGTTGACAAATCAGACACTTCGCCACAAACTCAAAAATGTCTCTTTTCATACCCGGCCACCAATAAGACTTCTTCAAGTCATTGTACATTTCATCATCGCCGGGTGTCTTGACAAATAACCACTATGTGCCTCATGCAAAACCTTTCGGAACAATTCTTCATCTCTAGGTACACAAATTATGTCATGGTACAACAAGCAACCATCTGAACCCACTCGAAAATCAGAATCACTTTCTGATCCACACTTAGCTCTCTTAGCTTGCATCTCACTATCATTTCTCTGAGCCTCACATATCTATTGAACAAATAGTGGCTTAGCTCTCAACTATGCCAATATAGCACCAATATCAGACAATGCTAAACTCGTGCTCATAACTTTTAGAGCATAGAAGGATTTCCTACTCAAGGCATCCATAACCACATTCGCTTTTCCCGGGTGGTAATAAATGAGTAACTCATAGTCTTTCAATAACTCGAGCCACCGCCTCTGTCACAAATTCAAATCCTTTTGATCCATCAAATACTTCAAACTCTTGTGATCCGTAAAGATTCGACACTTCTCACCATATAAATAATGTCGCCAAATCTTTAACGCGAAAACAATCGCAACCAATTCCAAATCATGAGTCGGATAATACTTCTCATACAGTTTTAACTGCCTCGAGGCGTAAGCGACTACCTTACCCTCTTGGATCAACATGCAATCGAGACCATTAAATGACGCGTCACTGAAAACCACGAACTCCTTCCCAATTCTGGTTGAACCAAAACCGACGCCTCATTCAACAATGTTTTCAATCTCTCAAAACTCTGTTGACATGGCTCAGTCCAATCAAACTTGACATCCTTATGCAACAATTTCGTCATCGGGGTAGCAATTACAGAGAACCCCTTTACAAAATGTCTGTAATATCCTACCAATCTCAAGAAGCTTCTGACTTCTGACACGTTCCTCGGCTGTTTCCAATCCACAACAGCCGATATCTTACTCAGGTCAACTCTGACACCATCACCCGACACAATGTGTCCTAGGAATCCGACCTCTCGGAGCTAAAACTCACTCTTGCTAAACTTAGCATACAACTGCTTATCCCTTAAAGTTTGCAAGACAATTCTCAAATGTTCCTCATGATCGTTCTCATCCCGAGAATAGATCAATATGTCGTTAATGAAGACAACTACAAACTTATCCACATACGGTCGGAAGACACGGTTCATCAAATCCATAAAAATCGCAGGTGCATTCGTTAAACCAAATGGCATGACTAAAAACTCATAATGGCCATACCTTGTTCAAAATGCAGTTTTCAACACATCTTGCTCTTTCACTCTCAACTGGTAATAACCAGACCTCAGGTCGATCTTGGAGAACACTGTAGCTCCTTTCAGTTGATCAAAAAGATCATCAATCCTCGGTAAAGGATACTTGTTCTTCACCGTCACTTTATTGAGTTGCCTATAGTCTATACACAACCTCATAGACCCGTCTTTCTTCTTTACAAATAGTACCGGAACACCCCACGGTGAGTAGCTCAGTCTTGCAAAACCCTTATCTGTCAACTCTTGCAACTGAACCTTCAGTTCTTTCAATTCTAAAGGTGCCATCCTATACGGAGCAATTGATATAGGTGCCATTCCCGGAACTAACTCAATCCCAAACTCGACCTCTCTCACTGGAGGTAATCCGGGTAACTCTTCCGAGAATACAGCCAAATACTCACATACCACCGGCACTGTATCAAACTTTGCTCCAACCTCTTGAGTATTCAAAATAAAGGAGAGATAGGACTCACACCCTTTTCCCAAACATCTCTCAGCCACTAGGGAAGAAATCATCACTGGTAGACTATCCGATCCACTTGATTCAACCCGAACAACATCTACATTCTCACATTTCAATTCGATAAACTTACTACCACAGTTCACTAAGACATCATGGGTAGTCAGCCAATCCATGCCAAGAATTAAGTCAAACATATCAAACGGAAACAACATAAGGTTTGCCGGAAAGCAATGACTCTTAATCAACAAAGGGCAATTCTTACACACATTGTCCACTAACACATGCTTACCTAACGGGTTTGACACCTTAACCACAATATCCGTAAACTCAACGGTCATACTCAAACTAGATGCCAATCTCATGCAAATATAAGAATGAGTAGACCCTGGATCTATTAAAGTAATAACAACTTCTCTTCCTTGTCATCCCTTTCGGGGCAATTTCGGATAAAATGGTCGGGGGAACCACACTTATAACAACTTCGGTTTTTTCCCCAACACTCTCCGGTATGTTACCTACTGCAACTCGGACACTCCGGTTTGTTCTTCGGATTGTCCACACTTTCCATCGAGGTGGCTTAGACTCTCGAACCCAAACGAGTGTTGTCCAAGTCTCGACATGGATATCCCACTGGTGTTGTCGTCCGAGGATTCACTTCTTTGGATCTTTTCGACTGGGCTTGATATGATTTGCCCATCGGTCATTTTCTCGCATCTCGGGCTTCACTCACAGCCCTTCTCTTTTCCTTACTCAATTCATTGGCCTTACTTGCCCTTTCAACAAACACAACAAACTCTTTCAACTCCAAAATACCCACTAGGAGCTTAATATCCTCGTTAAGTCCATCTTCGAACCTTTTACACAAGATGGTCTCTGTCGACACACATTCTTGCGCGTACTTGCTAAGCCTAAGAAATTCACGCTCATATTCTACTACTGTCATTCTTCCTTGCTTCAGCTCAAGGAATTCCTTCCGTTTTCGATCAGTAAACCGCTGGCTTATATACTTTTTCCAAAACTCTTCCAGAAAGAAGTCCCACGTCACCCATTCTTTCGGGACTATCGACGTCAACGTCTTCCACCAATGGTATGACGAGTCCCTCAGCAAAGATACGGCACACTTCAGGTTTTCTTCAGGTGTACAAGAGAGTTCATCGAATACTCTCATTGAGTTCTCTAGCCAGAACTCTGCCCTCTCGGGGTCATCATCTACCTTAGCTCTAAACTCCTCAGCCCCGTGTTTCCTAATCTTATCCACCGGGGGTTTCGATATCCTCACTACATCAATACCTTGAGGAGCCACTGGAATTGGCTGAGGTATAGGAGGAGATGTAGGAGGTTGAGCATTAGGGTTCGCTCGAACATAATCCGAGTACCAAATACTCATCATCCAGAGAAAGGCTTCTCGAGCCTCTTCCCCTTCACCCCTAACCTCGGGTCCACTCTCAACAGGCGCGATTCCTTGCACAGGAGCCGGCGCATTACTAGCTGCTTCATCAGCAGTCGATTGATCGGGATCAATATACTAAATAAAAAAAGGTTTAAAATCATCAGAAACCACCACACTATCATTGTATAGTTATGGCATGTATAGCTAGACCCTTACACCCGCTACGGTAGTCCTAGAATCGACAAAACCATAGCTCTGATACAACTAAATGTAACACCCCTTACCCGTATTCTATACCAGAACCGGGACCAAGGCATTACCGAGTTAAAACCACTTGATCGCCATTTAGGCTCAACGTGACTACTCTCAATAGCTACCAAAACTACCTCCATAAGGACCTATGGGGTCTTAAACACACATACGAGAGCTTCTGAGGCTCTACCAAAACTTTATCGATCTTAAAATTTCTTTCACTTAGACAAGAGTCACACGCCCATGTGGAATGGGACATGCCCGTGTGCCCTCAAGACATGCCCGTGTCTTCCACCCGTGGTCGACACTGACTAAATTCACATGGCCTGGACACGCCTGTGTTCTCCACTCGTGGTGAACATTGACCACTTTACACGGCCTAGGCACACGCCCGTGTGGCTAGCCCGTGGTCTATTCTCGACTTAAAATGCTAACGTCACGGGGGGACACGGCCAAGTCACACGCCCATGAAATTTGGCCGTGTGTCACGGATGGCCTAAACACACGCCCGTGTGTCTACCCACATGGATAAGAACAAAGCTATTTGCCATGCCCTTCTCACCCCTCTAGCATACACAACAAGTACTCATTCAACACATCCATAACCAACTCATAATGAACATAATCTTACATGGATAAATACATCTTTTCATATAATAAAGTAGCCAACAACCATGGCATTATACAAAAATAGTTTATCCGTCTAATGGCCAACCCATCTTAGCCAAAACAACAAAATTCACTAACTTATCTAGCCCCTATACATGCCATATACAAAAAATTTAAGTCTAATGTACCGGAGTGTGCTGATAGTGTGGGCGATCTTCCGATTAATCTGCGTATCATGATTCAATCCTTGTTCTCTATAAGACAAGGGAAAAGAAAGGAGTAAGCTTTGAGCTTAGTAAGTTTACACATAAACAATTTAAGCATTCTAGTATAAGCTAAACAACAATTAGCATTATACTAACATATGTAATTCACATCCACTACTATGCTTACTCTTTCTATCCCTTACCACATCTCCAACACATCATGAGTCATATACTCATAATCATTGACATGCACCCCTGCACTCAATATCACATTTACTCAAAATACAACACATCATTATTTCTCAACAATACATCCACACAGCTAAATTACTCGGTGGTTTCGCACTTAGCCCACCACAATCAGATCATAAGGTAGTATCGCACATAGCCTACCACAAAGGATAATTATAGTAATTCCGCACATAGCTCACTAAATAATATGCTTAACAATAGTATCGCACACAGCCCATCATTGTTAAGTATCAAGGTGGCATCGTACTTAGCCCACTATCAAGCATTATCACTACACATTCACATGTCTACTTGTAATACATTCATCCATTCACAACTACTATCTCATTCATTCCACTGGAATTGAATGGGTTATCAATCATGCTACACATTAACTAGCATTAACAATGTATACGCATAAATGCATCGTTCATACGTAAACTTACCTCGGTATTCAAAAAGTATAGAGATGTGTAATTTAGTCCACGACCTTTCCCTTGCCTCGGTTAAGATTCGGGCTTCATCTTTCTTGATCTAAAATGACAAATCAACCCGTTCAATACACACATTGACTAAATTGACCCTTATCTCATACTTTAGCAAAATTACCATTTTGCCCCTAAATTTCCTCATATTTATACTTTTGCCCCAAGGCTCGTAAAGTGATTTTCATTCAACTTTTTAGCCTTTCATGCTTAGCCAAATCATTTACTCAACTAAAGCAATCATCAATTCTCACTAAATCACTCATGTATGACCAATCTCAAGACTTTCACAAACAAGTCCCTATATGCATTTTTCATGGAATTCACTTAGCAAAAGATGTTTCTACTACATCAAGCTTTCATATTCTTCCATAAAACATCAAAATACATGCATGTCATACATGGTTACATTTTTTAACATCAATCCTAGCTCAACATATAGCTAAAAATAGCTTACTCATGTTACTAGGAATTCAAAAAATACGAACAATATCAAAAACGGGGCTTAGATGCACTTACTAGCAAGCTTGAAAAATTGAAGAGCCCTAACAATGGCTTCTTGAAATTTTCGGCAGCTTGGAGAAGAAGATGAATGAAATTTTGTCATCTTTTTCCCTTTTTAATCACTTAATTGACAAATGACCAAAATGCCCCTTAGTCAAACTTTTCCAATACCATCCACTCATGCCCATTTTTGTCCAAAAATTAGAATTTCGGAAAATTACTATTTAAGGACCTCTAATTGATAATCCAAAGCTATTTCATACAAATAGCTTCTAGAATCTCACATTTTGCAACTTTTGCAATTTAGTCCTTTTGGACAATTCAACCGCAATTTAACAAAATTGCTTCATGAAACTTTCACACTAACATGCAAACATAGCATAAACCTCAAAACTCATACATATACCTCGGATTTATGGTCTGGCACCACTATTTTGACTAGACCCTAAATCAAGATGTTATAGTGTGGACCCAATGAGCTCGTGGGCCCCACACGGATGAAATCCACGATTTGTGGCAAATATTTTACTGGGCTATGTAGGTCTCATAGCTGTGGCAAAATCTGGGCTAAACGGGCCGCACGAGCATGTGGGCCCATTTACACTGTTAAGACCTTTTAGGTAATTGGAGTCGCTCGAGGCGACTGCGGACCTTCCGAGAGGTCGATATCTGCACTGAGACCAGAAAGTAGGTACATGACCAAAATACCCCTGAATGGGATAAAATGACTATTTTACCCCTGATAGGTGAAAATGACCGTTACACCCCTAAGGGTAGGTTGACTGATGTGTTACTGATTTGTATATGACTATTACTGAGTATGGCATTCTGCATACACGTATGATTTATGACATGACATACTGCACGGGGTGAGATACTGTTATGGAGGAAGTATATTGTACTGGTGGCTTTGCCACATATATCGTTCGGCGACTTTCTTTGCCGCAATACCGTTATCGCGACTTTCGCACATCGCATTCGCGCTTTCTTTGCGATATTGGTGTGTTGGCTGGGTGGGTCGATTTTATCCCCACATGGTGTGTTGGTGGTACGAAGTGGTGTGTTGGCTGGATTGGTATGGGTTGCATTATTGCCTTTGTACTAAAATGGTCTTGGGCTAAGGCCCACATATTCTATCAGATTGGGCTAAGACCCACACCGCATTAGCATTGAATAGGGCTCGTGCCCAGGTATTCTTGCATGCTATATATTGACTGACTGCTAGGGGATTTGATCGCTGTGAAGTCAGAGTTTTAAAATTTATAAAGAGAATGATTGAACCTGGAAACTAATTATGACAACGATTGAGGCAAGTGCACCTATCGAACAGTAGTATAGCTTAGGCAAGACCAGATTGTCGAACCCAAAGGAACTAAAAGTACTAATACTAACTTTCTTTCTATTATTTAGCCTAAAATAAGTGAAGTTGTTTATTAATCTAAATTAACTAATTATTAAACTAAAAATTCTAAGACAAAGAAGAATGAAATTGGGAGAATAACTTGGGAAAAACTCAGTTGATTAAGACGACACCCAAGGAAGAATCCACCTAGACTTCACTTGTTATCTAACTCTGAACCAGACGATGTATTCACTTGACTTGATTCGTAAGACTCCCTAACGTATATTAAACCCTCTCTCGAGGCGAATAACGTCTAACCCTAGGTTAATTAACAGAAATCTCTTTCTCAAATAATAACCCCCTAGAATAGAAGTAAATCGATCTATGGACATCCCATATTAGGTTTCACCCTAATCCGGCAAAATCTCATCACCCTATCTCTAGGTGTGCGATCAACTCTGCTTAATTATGCTAGATCTACTCTTAAGCAGGGAATTTTGCTCCACCACCTAAGCACATTCGACTTGAATTAATATCCGCGAAATATCAACACAAGAATTAAGCACACATAATTAAGAACAAATCAAGTATTTATCATATAGTTCATAAAACAATAACAAGATTCATCTAGGTTTCATCCCCCTCAGGTATCTGAAGGGTTTAGTTCATAATAATAAAAGAAAACATCTCAGAAGAAAAGATAACACAAAACATAAGAAATCCCTAAAACCCCTTGAAGGAATTGAAGAGGAGATCCTCCGTCTTGAGTAGAATTTCGGCTTCTTGAGATGGATCAACTGGCTATCCCTTGAGAGTTTCCCACAAATCTGACCTTTTTGGCTCGGCTCCTTGGCCTAGCTGACCGCCCGTCGACTCCGGCTTCTACCGAACTCTCCGATTAAGATTCCCCCTAGGGTGTTTATATAGGCTTTGAGATGTGTTACTTGGCCTCCAAGTATCCTAATTTGAGTTCAATTCCTAATTGGGGGTTTAATTAGACTTTGAAGTGTGTTTCTTTGCCTCCAAGCATCCAAATCCGAGTAAAACTCCTCTTGGCCGCGGCAGGGCACGGCCTCTGGCACACGCCCGTGTGAATCGTGGCCAGACCGTGTGGACTTTGTTGATGAGGCACGGCCGTGTGAATCGTGGTCCAAGCCGTGTTCGAGATCTTTAAAGAGGCACGACCGTGTGATCTTTGGTCCAGGCCGTGTCGATTTCATGATTTGGCCCATTTGTACCGTTTTAAGCCCATTTTGCGTTCTTTTCATCCCTTGGTGCTTTCCTGAGTATATATCATGAAAAGAAAGGATTAAGAGCTCCAAATTACATAATATAAGGGAAAATTCATCCAAAAGCATACTAAATGTGGGATTAAAATATGTTACTATTTCAGTTTATCAAATACCCCCACACTTAAGCTTTTGCTTGTCCTCAAGCAAAATTCTAAACATACAATTAAAACGAACTTTCAATAATTCATAATTCCTATCAACAATGTCTTATCATAATTCATAGATAATTTATACATGGATAATTCAATTCAAAGAGTCCTAAGGATTCAAACAATCTAAGTCATAGTTTTGTAGCTTGAAAATATAGGCGTCTCCCCTTATCTAAATAATTACCTTTAATTCAAAACCGACAAGGATTGCCATCCTCACTAGAGATTCACTCAAATCACTCAAGGTGTTTAAGGTTAAGGAAAAAGCACTCAAAAGTCGAACATGAAAGGTTAATCCCATAGGCTTGCCTGAAAATCAAATCTCCACCACTATAATATGAGATTATGCACAAATCAAAAGGTCTTTAATTAGGGTTGTAACTGGGCTTGGGTTAAGATGTGGATAAAGGCTGAATTAGAGGGTTAGAATCGAGATTGAATTGACAAAATACCTAACTAGAAAAAATGAACTGATAAATAAATAATTACATGAATTTAAACTTTGAAACTAATAATACGAGCTTCTTCTTCAATATTTGGAATTCAAACGTATAAGCTCACTTAATCACATAACTAATAAAACTAATAATGAATATACTTCGTTTTTTTTTAAAGAACAAATCAAGTAATAATAAAGAACTTTAACAACTGAAATATAGAACATAATTAGACAACTGCTCAAAATCAAATCTCGACAAAAAGGGAGTCAAGGAATGGTGATAACAAATATACAAATGGTTTTGGGTTAATATTAGTGGGTGAGTCAATAAAAAGGGTTGTTAGGATCAAAAGGGTTCACTAGGGGTTAATTATGAAGGTAGGCTTTTTATGGAGTAAGTGGGTTAAATCCTAGGTGCCTTAATCATCTCTGTATATCAAATCATAGGTGTGGTCTCGATATGTATAAACGAGGCAAGTTCTAGAATAACAGATCAATGTTGACATACTCGTAATCAATAAAGTGAGCAAGAAAAAGAATTTATGCTCTATAAGGCTCAAAATCTCACAAAAATTATGGGTATTTTGATGTTAACCTCATAAATTTCAAACTTCAAAGAAATATTTAAATTCAGGTAGACATCCTAAAAAAAATTTAATTCTTAAAAAATAGACTTATCATGCTTGATTCTCTAATATCTTAGAATTTAATTATCAATGCACAATTATCAATGACTTAATCTAAGACACATCAACAAAAATCATAAATCGGGGGAATTTCATTCCAGTCATAATATGAGAAACTTACTTTAAGACAATACATAATTCAGAGATTTTCAAATGATACTATAGTTAACCCCCCACACTTAAGATGTACATTGCCCTCAATGTACAAAGATAGATAATAGCAATATAATAATAAAATCATAAGATAGGGAGAGAAGTGAAACTTCTTGAATTTTGGATGGAGTCAATGAAAAGAAACCGGATAGGAATTGGCAAAGGTGAACGTGGGGGAGCGTCTTGAACTGTTTGAGTCCTCGAAGTAGCCATCCTAATTTTATTGTATCCTAAGCTAAATCTAAATGGAATGAATAATAAGAAGAAAATAATAAAGAAAATAAAAGAAAATTAAAAGAAATAAAAAATAAAATTAAATAATGGAAAAAGAAAAACAACTGGAAAAGAAAAAGGAAGAAGGGGGTTAAATAAAAATTATGGATCTGGTGGTTGCCCCCGCCCTTGTACCTTCCTGTGATGGCCACACGGCCACGGACACGGCCGTGTGCAAGGCCGTGTGGTATGGAAATCTGTACCTTGGTTAGTTTATGGTTAGGTGCTAAAAGGAAAAATAAAAGTAAAAATAAAAAATGTAAAAATTAATGGGGTTAGTGCTCGGGTTGCCTCCCGAGAAGCGCTCGTTCATAGTCTTAAGCTAGACTTTACCTTTCATTCGTATGGTTATGGTGGTTTGAGGAGGTGAAAATCCTTTCGCATGCGATCAATTCGGTTATGGATATATAGTTTAAGTCGAGTAATGTTTTCCTCAAAAGTGTTGAATTTAGGATTGCTTACCTCGGCTGTGCCGTATAGGAAGACATTAAGTACCTCAAAAGTGATTTCTTCGTTTGTCTTGAGGTCTGAATTGGTGATTCGAGGGTCTTCCTTTTCCAACAATACCTGATCCCCTATTTTGAAGTGATTTGTTGTTCCTATCAGCTCGTCTGGGGTTTCCTTTGGTTTCACTTCGTGTATTCCTAGTTTCTCTTTAAAGTGTGTTTTCCACTTGTCTAATTCGTCGACCTGAAGCCTTAGTTCTTCATGAATTATTTCTTTATGGGTACAAGGTCTAAGATCTAGCTCAGCTAGGTGATTTTGTGATGCTTCCTGTAAAGAAGGTTGAACCAAATGGTTATCAATAGAATTAACGTTCGTACCTTTATTACTCGATGTCCTAGCTGAGTCAAGAGCTTGAAGAGTGATTGTTTCGTCATCTACAAGAAGTGTGAATTCACTGAATTCTTCCTCTGTGTGGTATTTCTTTATTTCATCAGGATATGGCACACGAGGTTGGTACTCTGTAATTGCCGGTTTTGGTATATCATGGCACACTTCAACCTTACCTTCACTTACCACAGGTTCTTCCCTTGGGTTTGGTTCGTCTAACCCTTCACTATCGTAAATGGCTTGATTTTGCTCACTCGGGTTAGTTTCAGTATTGCTTGGCAAGCTTCCTTGTGGTAGTTCTGAGATCATCTTAGCAAGTTGTATAACTGACTTAGTAAGTTTCCCAACTGACTCAGTAACTTCCCTAACTTGGCTCTTGGTCCCTTTGATCGATGCTTGTTGGGTCTTAAGGGTGGTTTCAGTGTCTTGGAGACGGTTATCTGTGGCTGCCATGAATTTTGTCAGCATCTCCTCGAGGTTCGACTCCTCTTCCTGTTGGTAAGGTGGTTATTGAAAATTTGGAAGAAGTTCTGGTCCTTGGCTACTTTGATCATCCCACGAGAAATTTGGATGGTACCTCCAACATGCATTATAAGTGTCATTATAAAAATTATTTTGTGGTCTAGCATAGTTACCCGTATAGTGAGCTTGCTCGTTTTCCATGCCATATCCGTAGAGTGGGTACTCAGGATTCGCCACGCCTCCTAAATTCGAATCATATTGTATTTCTGGGTGTACCTGCGAGAGACTGGTGACCATGTCGAGGTTGAAGACACTGGCTGCTTTAGTAGGAATTGTCCTCAGCGCTTGCCACTGATAATTATTCAGTGACATCTTCTCTATAGACTAAAATTATCTGCCAAAAGCAAAATAGAGGAAAAATTAGCAAAGTAAAAATAAAAATAAAAATAATAAAAATAAAAATAAATTGCAGAAAATAAAAAAATGGCTAAAGTAATAAAAATAGAGCTTTCTTAATATTTTAGTTCCCCGGCAACGGCGCCAAAAACTTGATCGATGTGAAGTCAGAGTTTTAAAATTTATAAAGAGAATAATCGAACCTAGAAACTAACTATGACAACGATTGAGGCAAGTGCACCTATCGAACAGTAGTATAGCTTAGGCAAGATCGGATTGTCGAACCCAAAGGAACTAAAAGTACTAATATTAACTTTCTTTCTATTATTTAGCCTAAAAAAAGTGAAGTTGTTTATTAATCTAAATTAACTAATTATTAAACTAAAAATTCTAAGACAAAGAAGAATGAAATTGGGAGAATAACTTGGGAAAAACTCAGTTGATTAAGACGACACTCAAGGAAGAATCCACCTAGACTTCACTTGTTATCTAACTCTGAACCAGACGATGTATTCACTTGACTTGATCCGTAAGACTCCCTAACGTATATTAAACCCTCTCTCGAGGCGAATAACGTCTAACCCTAGTTTAATTAACAAAAATCTCTTTCTCGAATAATAACCCCCTAGAATAGCAGTAAATCGATCTATGGACATCTCATATTAGGTTTCACCCTAATCCGACAAAATCTCGTCACCCTATCTCTAGGCGTGCGATCAACTCCGCTTAATTATGCTAGATCTACTCTTAAGCAGGGAATTTTACTCCACCACCTAAGCACATTCGACTTGAATTAATATCCGCAAAATATCAACACAAGAATTAAGCACACATAATTAAGAACAAATCAAGTATTTATCATATAGTTCAGAAAACAATAACAAGATTCATCTAGGTTCCATCCCCCTCAGGTATCTGAAGGGTTTAGTTCATAATAATAAAAGAAAACATCTTAGAAGAAAAGATAACACAAAACATAAGAAATCCCTAAAACCCCCTGAAGGAATTGAAGAGGAGATCCTCCGTCTTGTGCCGATTTCTCTCACTTTTTCTCTCATTTTCCCATTCAAAGTTCCTTGCTCTTGTGCCGATTTCTCCTCTTGGGAAAGGGGTCTTATTCAGCCATTTTGGAGCAGCAATTGAGTGTTCATAGCAGCCTTGATCGGTGAGGACAACAAAGAAGGAAGAACGGAGCAACCTAGTCAGGCCACGGAAAAACACCGGATTTGATTATTGTTCCCTATCTCTTTAATTTTTTTTGTTTTTATGATGAACATATCTATGAATATTTATGTTGTTGGAATGGTTAATTTAATCAGCTTAGCTTGAATTTAATTCGTGTTGGGTTAATTGCATTTCGTCCTTTAAATTATTAAAATTGTGTTTATGCTGTTATAGGCCTCGGTAAAATGCTTGATTAAGTAAAATCATGCCTAAGTTATTCTGGCATTATAATTGTTTAGATAACTAAAGAATTAATTATTTAAACGGATTGAAATTGTAATTAATGGACACAGTACTTAATCAGTGCATGTTTCATTCTTCTAAGGTAGCTGAAGATTAGATTAGCATTGTATTTGGCGATACACATGCCTTGCATAACTTGCAAGGTTATTGTGATTAAACTGTTTCAAGGTAAGGATACTTTGTTACCTCACATAGTCTTTTATATGCTTATTAGGTTGAATTAATCGTTTGAATCGACATAGGAATATGCGAGAGATTGTTTAATTTAATAAGTATGTATGTGCAATAACATGTTTACCTTTATAAATTTGTTTAATCGGTTGAATTGACATAGAAATATGTACAAGAGATGAATGGATTTTTTATTTGTAAATATGTTCATAAGTTAGAAAATTACCGAGTTGCCGTGAATTTATTCGTACCAACATAAACCTGAGTTTAATAATTCTAAGTTAAGAAATGTAATTAATCTAACACAATTATATCATCTTGATTAAAATCAGTTTTTGAAATCGTGCATTAGAGCTTTATTTTATTTTATTTTATTTTACTTTGTTTTCTAGTTTTTAATCATTTCTCAAATCCAATTATTTTTCCTTCACCAAAGTGTTTAAAATCATTTTCATAAATAATTCTTTTCCAGTCCCTGTGGGTACGATAACTCGACAATTACTTGTCACTTTATTACTTGTTTCGATTGTGTACACTTGCACATTTCCATCGTTCCAACTCACCCTTTCCTTTTTACTGTACAGGTAATCCTCAGCCTTAGGTGAATTGGTGCTGTGAGGGACTCGGAGATGGCCACACAACTGCAGTTGTTTTACACTTGCTTTTACTTAAATTCAATGTTTATCACTACAGCAAAACAGACTTTTAGCGGCATTTTTTTAGGCTTTTAGCTATTTGCGGCGCTTTTAAAAACGCCGCAAAAAATGCCGCTAAAAATAACGCCGCAAATTTTAGCGGCGTTTATGAGAAAAAAACACCGCTAAAGGTCATGACTTTTAGCGGTGCTTCTCCCACAAACGCCGCTAAAGGTCATGAATTATAGCGGCGCTTCTCCCACAAACGCCGCTAAAGGTCATGACTTTTAGCGGCGCTTCTCCCCTAAACGCCGCTAAAGGTAATGATCTTTAGCGGCGCTTACCAAAAACGCCGCTAAAGAACATGACCTTCAGCGGCGCTTTTTTCAAAAACGCCACTAAAGGTCATGAAAAAAAATTATATAAAAGAGCAACACTATTATCACAGCACGCAAACAAGCTTTAATTGGATAACAGTTTATATACAAATCCATTCCTATCCCTCTACCCGCTTAAGCAAATCCTTTAGCATTACTTTGATAACAGTTCCTATACAAATCCATTTATGTTCCAGGGGCACAAATCTATTTAACAAACAAATAGAAACTCAACCAATACACAAGAAATTTCATGTCTAGACTATGTTATGAGTTTATCCAACTCACAAGAAAAATCAGGCTCCTGCTACTGAGAATAGGTGATGTCAAATCTATGTAACACCCCAAACTCGGCCCAGAAGTTAGGCCCGAACCTGGCGTGTCACACAAAAAAAGCTCGTTTGAAAATTTTAGCCTCTTTGTTAAAACCCAAAACACTTAAGCAATTTATTAACTACTTGAAAACGTAATTATCTTTAAAAACCTTTTTGGTGGCAAAAGCATATTTGAGATAAACAATTTACAAAAATGTGATGTTAGAAATAGAGTTGCAGAAGTATTCTGAAATCGTTTCAAAAACATAGATAAAATACAAATATTTTTGAGAGATTGATTGATGAGTCAACAATCAAGTTAGTGAACTTAAACCGTGACTTTTGAAAATATTGTTTGATAGTTCGAGAAAATAACTTCCGTGTTAAAATATTTATAAAGTTTATTATGAAATCCATTTGTTAATCGATTTTGGAAAACCTTTATTTAAGTTTTAGAAAAATTCTCGTTTTAAACAATTTAAGCAAAATAATAAGTATATCAACCATAAAGCGATAATAAAATACTCCAGAAGCCTTATTAAAACTTAAACCAAAATAGAAAAATAATAAAATAAACGGAAATAGAAATTTAAAATTCAATAACACCATTTTCAAGTATGGCCTCCACCGAGTCATCCATGGGCCCAAGTCCTCAAATCATCGAGCATTATTACGCAAGGGTTAAGAAAAAGGGGTGAGTTACAAGAACTCAGTGTGAAATCCCCTTACCAGTCATCCACCGGCCCGAACCCATATAGCAATCATCTTGGGCCTAAGCCCTTTTGCATAACAATCTTAAAATGAAGCAAATGTATGAATGCATGTAACCCAACCCAACTTAGATATCCATCTGCTACACACCACCCGTACCATCCATCACACCTGTGGGGATCTTTTGTCAACCCACCCCGCCAACACACCAATCATAGGCATTTAGTCATTTATATCAAATTCGAATTGTGGACAAGCCACCGAATAACAGAATATACGTGGCTTAGCCACTGACACAAAATGTGACAGAGTCATCGATTATGTGCGTGAGCCACCAAATTTCACTTCCCGATCATCAATATCCCAATCCCATGCAACTTATGTAAATGCAACATACATAGTAAATCATGATATTTACAATATAACCACGATAATTAATAACTCAGAGTTTTATTACAAACAATTTGGCCCATTAACACTTTGCAAAATCAGCCTATTAGGGCATTATATCAAATTGGCTCATTAAGCCATATGTCAAATTGGCCCATTAAACAATATATCAGATTAGCCCACAAAAAAATATATATCAAATCGGCCCATTAACAATACATGCGATCGGCCCATTAGGGGCATTTTCGTAATTCGGCCCATAAGGGCATTTCGATAAATCAGTCCATAAGGACATTTCGGTAATTCGATAATTTTACCCACTAAGGGTAATTTGGTAATCTCGCAACCCAGGGGTTTTTCGGTAATTTACCCTCTAAGGGTATTATGGTAATTTCGCAACCCAGACTTATCTACTAATTTGGGGCATAAAAATTGAAACTGTCCATCTGTGTCATACTGCCTAAACTGACCATAACTCGGATTAGGAAACTCGAAATTTAGATCCGTAAATTTTCCTTGAAACTAGACTCATATATCTTCTTACGATAAGTTTTCCAGAATTTTTGAATTAACCATTTAGTACAGTTTATTCTTTAAAGTTTCCCTTGTTTCACTGTCCAACGATTCTGACCTCTCTTATCTTAATTTCAAATATCTTCTTATGCACGGTTTTCATATCTTTGCTCCCACTTGTTTCTATTAAAAATAGGTTAAATAAGGAATCCATACATATTAATTATAACTCTTAATTTACTTTGTACAGTTTTATACGATTTTTCCAAGACAGTAAGCAGGAACCACGAAGTCCATCAGATCCATCTCACTAAAATTAAGATATATTAGAATATAAAATTCATTTTCCTTCTCGAGTTTCTTCCATATCAAAATAGACACGAGAAGCTTTAATCCAATATCTTATTCACTTTCTAATTCCCTTTCTCCTATTTTTCATGGTTTTGAAAATCACGTCATTCTTCTTGACCAAAAGCTGTTTCATTGCAAAAATATGGTTACCACTATGAACCACACATGCGCCCGAGTGATCACGGAAGCCGGTTTCGGTTTTCTTTGGTATTACGACCAAATCACAGAACATTTCATGCAAACAATCAGAGAGATGTGAGAACACACACCATTTCAAACATGTATTCGGAAGGGTACGAGATTACACACCTTATTTTGATTTCCTAAAGAACCACTCTCTGTTGATCCTAGAGCAATACAAACCAAAAGTTAGCCTCGGATTTCCAAAAGATTCATACTCAACGCATTGCTTACACTTGAATCACTTACCACTATATCCGAAGAATTTACAAATAAAATATATCGAGTGATTTCGTCCCTAAAACATGATCGATTAGTCGAAACTTCAATCCGATTTGCAACATAGCCAAATAGAGATATAACGAAAAATCCGAAAATTAACCCCTTACCTTAATGATGATAGATCCGACTTCAATCGTTTGACTCAAGACTAGAGAGGGATCAAAAAGAATGTCCTTTACGACTACACACTAGAACACTACGAAAGGAAAGATGATCACGCTTAGAGAGAATAGAAGAAATGATGTTTTCGGTTAAGAAAACCATCCCAAGACAAGGGCACAAAATTCGACATGGAGAAAAGAAAAATACAATGATAGAATAGAGTCTCTTACCGATCTGATTAAGAAGAGTTTTTTCCCACACGATGGTGAACAAAATGATGAAGGAATAGGATGATAATGGGTTCGGCTATCAAAGGGAAAAGAAGCAAAGATGCCTTGAGGGTTTCGGTCAAAACAAGAGAAAAAGATGCTCTCTTTTTGGCTTTGGAGTTTCGGCAAAGAGGGAAAAATTGGAGAAAGCAAAAGACACCAAAATGCTGAGGAGAAAACAACCTCTTCAAGCACCAAAAATTTGCAAATTCCTATAGAAAATTCGGCTATCACAAACCCCCCTCCAAAACCATTATCATATTTTCCAAAAGATGAACATTAACCAATTAAAATCTTTCCAAAACACCTTCCACACTATATGCCAACATGTTCCCTTATCCTTCCTTTTCTTTCATTTCTTTCCCCTCTTTTTCCCTTATCTTCCTCCTTAACATAATTTTTAGCCTCCCTTCCAAAATTAAAAAGTCTTCCATACCATATTAAAGCCTTGGCCGACACTTACCTTATTAGTACAAAAATTTAATCCAAAATATTTGCACTTGGTGGGATTTGAACCTCTTCCCTTAAAGTCGTTCATGTGGCATCATATCCTCTTCACCAATTGCTCATTTATGCAAGCAAATTACTCTCTTATTTCCATAAGCCTTGATGCCACTTACTATCTCTCCTTAAAGTGCTTAAACACAAAATTTTTCCTATAACTTAACTTGAACCCGGAACTTCCAAGAAACCTCGTAACTCTCCAAAATCACCTTCCTAATAAGTCCAACTTGAAATAATGCCGTTCTCAAATTCCCATGAATTTTAAAACGCTTCTACGCTCAAGGTCCAATGGGCCCAATAGGTCTAATTCTACTAGGCCCAATTTTGGGATGTTACAATCCAGCACCAGCACAATTAAACAAATAGCCTATTAAACAATTAAGCTGAGTAAAATCCAACTCTGAATTGTCCAATCATGCTAACATCAGCACTAGCAGCCAATGCCTCCATGAATTCCTTAGTCCTGGACCTAGCAATGGTACCAAGATTGTTCACCAAATCTGAATAAAAAGACACAATCTCATTAGAACCTCTCTCTTGATTAAAATTCAGTGAATAACCGAATGCACAAGAAGCAATAACAAAACTTACCGGCCTTAGTCATGCCAATACCGCTATCAATGATCGATAGAGTATTGTTTGTCTTATCGGGGACAATGTGGATAAACAACTCGGGTTGAGCATCAAGTTTGCTCTTGTCCGTCAAACTCTCGAATATAATCTTGTCCAATGCCTAAAACCACAATTTTTAATAATTAAATTAAATGATACTAGCTTTAAATTTATCATAAAACCTAAAATTAAAACCCACTTCTATGCCAACGATTTATGAGTTTAATCAAACTTGAAAACCATAGATTCAAAGACTATCATTTGCATTTCAATCTTAAACTTTCATACTATAAATTCCTAAAATTATAATAAACAAATCAAATGACAGAATGATGACTTTTATTAACAAATGTAATTTTCAATTGAAATAAACAACCAACGAGCATCTGCGTATAAATTAAAAACAAAGAGAAAATAAAAACCTAATTTTTTTTCCATACAAAAAGCAAACAAAACCAACAAGCATTAAAGCAAAAAGATTAGATCCGATTAACCATACCTTAAAATTATAATAAAGTAATTACAAAAACATCTCCATATTGACGACCAAAAAAAAAGTTAAACAGAGAAGAGCGGGACTTACATCGAAGCATTTTGATGAGCTCACGAAGAAAGATCTCCTTGTTCTTTGTAGAAAGTGTTGATAATTAAACTAAGAAGCTTGTTAATCTCAGCTTGAAAAGCAAACGCCTCTCGTGTCCGCTATTGATGAATAACTCAAAACCCCAACTCAAAAGCACGCAGGAAAAACCGTAAGCAAAAGATTATATTCGGTGTTTAGAGTTCTAAAGAGAAATTACAGAGACAATAAGTAGCGCGAAACGACATTATTATATAGAAAATGCTTCATTAGGGTTTCTAGATAAATAAAATAGCCTATTAAACAAATATAAAACGTACATGCAAAACTAATTTAGTCTTACACTAGTATATGTGATAGCCTATTATCCATAGGCGGGTAGCTAGCTACCGACAAAACGAAAACAAACAACAATCAATCCATCAGTCTTAGTTTATCAAATGTTAAGACAATCATAATGGATTATTCAATCATCTGCAAAGCAACAAAACCAGGCTTTCAGCATTTACAAAATTTAAATAATAAAGTTTATGATTATAGTTTTTACTTAAAATCGAAAACTATGAAGTGAGCTATATAGTACACCCATTTTCATGAAACAAAAGATAACAGTTATTTGAAACGGTAGCCTTCTAAACTTCAGATCTCTGTATTTACATAACAACTATTTTGATGCTACTGGCAAATGGTTTAGGGAATATAAAAATAAACATAATGAACTCATGAGATATCAGATACCTTGAGAACATCAAGTGGATGGCATGCAAGTGTGCTAACAATTCTAGCAGCTGCACCAGCCACAGTGTAGTACAAGGAAAGAAATACAGCAACCACAAGAATCAACACACTGAGACTTCATTTTTTTTCTTTTTTTGGGGGAATAAAATGTAACACCCCAAACCCGGCCTAGAAATTAGGCCCGAATCTGGCGTGTCACACAAAAAAAACTCATTTGAAAATTTCAGCCTCTTTGTTAAAATCCAAAACACTTAAGCAATTTATTAACTACTTGAAAACGTTATTATCTTTAAAAACCTTTTTGGTGGCAAAAGCATATTTGAGATAAACAATTTACAAAAATGTGATGTTAGAAATAGAGTTGCAGAAGTATTCTGAAATTATTTCGGAAACGTAGATAAAATACAAATATTTTTGAGAGATTGATTGATGAGTCAACAATCAAGGTAGTGAACTTAAACTGTGACTTTTGAAAATATTGTTTGATAGTTCGAGAAAATAACTTCCATGTTAAAATATATATAAAGTTTATTATAAAATCCATTTGTTAATCGATTTTGGAAAACCTTTATTTAAGTTTTAGAAAAATTCTCGTTTTAAATAATTAAAGAAAAATAATAAGTATATCAACCATAAAGCGATAATAAAATACTCCAGAGGCCTTATTACAACTTAAAAACCCAAAATAGTAAATGAACGAAAATTGTAACATCCTGAATTAATGGGCATATGCGTTTAGTGTGGGGATATGTTTAATGTGTTAATTTAAGTGTTAGGGGTCCAAATTGGGCTCAGGATGGGGTCGAGGCCTTGATTAAATTTTCTGATGGGACACTAAAGGGTTTAAAAGATAGTATCTGTGGTTTAAACTACAAAGTGGGCTTGGGGCTCAGTAACAAGTGGTGCTGCAAAGGAGTTATAAGGTGGAGCCATTAGCAGTTGAAGAGGCCCAAGTTTTGGCCGTAAGGAGCCCATGTATTTGGGCCATTTTCGGCACTTAAAAGGGGAGCAAGAGGGACGTCAATGAGGCTTAAAATTTGGAGGGATTTAGTGACTTGGATAATGGGGATAAGGTGCTGATAAAATAGGGGGGAAGCGGTGTTATCTAGGTCTCTTCTGGAAGAGTGAATGGATTAAGATAGAGGAGAAAAGATAGGAGCTATCTCACTGAGAGTGCAAATGATGGCCGAATTTCCATCTCTTGGAGGGGAAGAAATCGGTTTCCATATGCCATAAGGGTGCAGAAATTTCCCTACTATTTGATTAGTTGTTAGTTATCGAAGGGCACTTTCGGTTTTTGATAGGTAAGTGCCGAAATTTTTCAGTAAATAGGGGCTATCTCTTCAATTAGGCATTTGAACCCCATTCTTTTAAAGCTTTTCTCTCATTCTCTATGCCGAAACCTCACCATTCTCTGCAATCTTTCCTTTTGATTCCTTCAGAAGCCGAAACCTCTCACTTCACACTCTTTTCCATTCTTTTCCTCTTGTGCCGATTTCTCCATAAAGCCGGAATCATTTAGAAGTAGCCGAAATCTTCTGTAGAGGTGAGTATCGACTTGTGCTAGTATTTTTGCAATCTTTTTTGGCTTTTGAAGTTAAAGCTGAATGGCTAGTTGGTAGTTAGGGCCATCCTTAGTTTGACGTTTTCTCTGATCTTGTGTTCTTTCTCTTTGGCGGCATTTCGGGATTTGAATGAGATCTAATCGTCTAGGTTTCTAGGCTAGAAATCGATAGCATACGAATCATATTATTTTTGGGATTTCAAGGTAAGGTTTTTGGTTCTCCTTAAGTTGATCAATCAGTTTCTTTTCGTTATTCGTGTCTTAACCTAATGGTTCGTTAAGCAATCATCGTAGTACCTTCTGACCAAGATCACTTATGGACTCGAATGTCAGCAAATCAAAGGAAGGAGTTGGATCTGTAGTCCCAACCCCAAAGTTCAAGAAACGCGCGATGTCTGCTGTTCGAGATTGGCCACCGGGCTGTGGATCGGCTTTTGAACAACACCTTAGGCAAATAGCGGTTGTGTCGGCTACGGATAGCGTCAACATAGAAAGTGTCGTCTTAACCGTAATCAGGTGTGTAGATCTCTATCACACTACTTAACCTTTATATATACAGATGTTATGGGCTAAAAGCAGGAAAAATAGGCTGTATGAACAGTCGTGTTACCCAAAAAGGGTAGGCAATGGATGGCAGGTACGTGATCATAGAAACTTTTCTATGTGTATCGATGAATGTGCTAGATTGTAAATCCTTAAGTGGTATATTGTTTGATTTTGCATGAATGTACGTATGGGATGGGATTAAAATGACTAAGGGGGAAGAGCATGAAAATAGGTCACTTGGTGATCGGTGGTTAAACCACGAATTGAAATGTTAGGTCACAACAGTGATCGGTGGCTAAGCCACGTTAAATTCATTCCGATTATTAGGAATAGGCAAAGATGTCCGTCGATGTGGTGTGTAGCGGTTGGTGGGTTGATTGTAGAAATCCCAAGGTGTGATGGTTGGTACGGTGGTGTGTAGAGGATTGATTTCTAGGCTGGGATGGGCCATGTTGCATGTAAATATTTTGTTGCCATTGTGTATAGGCCAAGGCCCATAATGTGTTTGTGGGCCTAAAGCCTTTTATGTATTTTCGGGATTTGCACACCGAGTCTTGGTGACTCACCCTTTTTATTTTCCCGACTTTTCAGATGAGCAGTAGATCGTGGGACGGGAGCCGAAAGCGGACTCGAGGGGCAATCAAGTTTTATTTTATATATTTTCATGAATTATTTTCGATTTTCTTTAAGTTTTAATTTTGGAACTATTTATGTAATAAGGCCCTATGGTTTAGGTTATCGCTTTATATTTGACAGTGTTTATAGTTTATAAATTTATGTTCAAGGACTTAAAACATAAAAAAAAAATAATAAAATAGGTTTTCTGAACACGTTCAAAGAAAAAGTAATGGTTTTCATCAGATATCCTATTTTTTTAACAAATGCCTAAGTAAAGAAACTGAGATTTTCAAAAACCGTTAAAGCAAAGTTTTTACAATAAACCCCGTAGCATACCGGATCCGGGTCGTAGCATTTGAAATTTGGGTTTGGGGTGTTACATTTTGGTATCAGAGCCCAGTTGCAAAACTCAGGCTGTGAAATGGGTCTAGAAGTAGGTTATAAAGTTGGTGAAAATGCTTGGGTTGAGATATGGCCTTCGAGTCTACCAGCACCCGATCCACGCAGGTAAGTATTCTAACTCTTGATGTGATATGCATGTTGGGTTGATGGGCTTTATGGATGTAGACTAGCATGTTAGGAATTAATGGACTTTAGGCCTGGTTTAAACAAACTCTTTAAATTCATAAAACTTAATCTAACTAAACATGTCCAGTAAACCGATCATTTGGGTTAGAGTGTAGTGGTAACCGACATATGCATGTCTAGGATTGGATCTAGTGAGAGCTTGGTACTTAAGCGGTCCGAGTGACCCACCTCCTCTTTTCTGAGATCCTACCTGGTGCATAGTGTTTGTTCACTTTAACCGCGATGACTTGTTTATAGGCCAAAGTTAATTACTAAAATACCCTTATATTGTAGAATTACTAAAATACCCCTTACATTTGTAAAATTACTGAAATACCCTGATTTACAAAATTCCTAAAATACCCCTATTTTGCAAAAGTACCGAAATACCCTTGTTTTGCAAAATTTCCAAGATACCCTTATTTTGCCAAATTACCAAAATACCCCTATAGGGTAGAATTACGAAAACACCCCTGGGTAGTGAAATACCTTTAGGTGATGAATGTGGATTCATGGATGTTACTTGTCTGTTGATGCATGATGGTTGAATGTGTGTGGAACTAGGAGATATACACTTGAGACTGAAACCTGTAGATATAATTTCGAAATCGAAAGAACTACTCTTAAAACTACCGTCCATAAGATTGTTCGTGGTTAATCAGTGGAAGAAATTAACAATTCATAAAATTTCTAATCAGATAAACGCAAATCGGTAGAATGAGTACAAGAGGTCGTGGACGTCCACCGCGTGGTCGTGGTAGGGGTAGGTTGACGGTATCAGAACCAGTAGGGTCTGGCCATGGATTTGGAAACGAGATGCCAGTACCACAAGCTGCGGAGGAAGAATTTCAGGACCAGACGGCCAGAGATGATGCGGTATCTCAGGCAATGTTAAGGGTTCTAGAGAGGGTTGCTGGGGCAAGTATGGGCACAGGAGCCCGAAAATCTGTGTCGGAGCGACTTAGAGCTAATGGGGCAGAAGTGTTTAGGGGAATTTCTGGAATAGCCCCGAGTACAACTGAATACTGGTTGGAGGCGGTTGAGCGTATAATGGATGATCCGGATTTCACGGAAGAGGAAAAACGAAAGGGGTTGTATCTCTCTGCAGAATGAAGCTTATCAATGGTGGCTTACGATTAAGGATGGTACGATGGTGGCCAGTATCACCGGGATTTCTTCAAAACGGCGTTTCAGAGTAAATACATTGGGACAAGTTATGTGGATGCGCAACGTAGAGCATTCCTGAATTTGGTGCAAAGAAGTAGGTCGGTGGCTGCGTACGAAGCGAAATTCTTTCGCCTTAGTCGTTATGCTCGAGGAATGGTGGCCACAGACCATGAACGTTACGTTCGATTTGAGGATGGTCTGAGGGATGATTTGCGTGTATTGATAGCTCTACAGCGGGAGAGGGAATTTGTTGTGCTTGTGGAAAAAGCTAAGATAGCTGAGGAGGTGAAGCGGACAGAGAAACTAAATCGGGATAGAGATAGGGGTGGAAGTAAGAGGAATTTTGGATCGTCAGGGGCAGCTGGGCGTACTTAGAAAAGGCCTAGGTCAGACGGGCCGAGGCGGGAAGAGAGACCTGCTGCTGTTGGTCAGACACAGAAGTGTGTTTGATGTGGTAAATTCCATGTAGGCGAGTGTTAGGCAGGCAGTGGGAAGTGCTTTAGGTGTGGATCTACGGACCATCAAGTTAGAAACCGTCCGCAAAGAACAGGCGATGAAGGGCCCACGCCAAAGGAATGCACACCAGCCGGAAGAGGTGGTGGGCAGCCACGGAGAGAGGTCGTGGTCGGCCCGGAGGTGGTAACGATTTCAGTCGAGGCCGTGGAGCACCGTGCCAAGGCGAGAAACACCGAGGCGAGACAACCGGGGTTAGTCTATCTTTGCCGCGAGACGCCGAGAGGCCGACGCGACCGGATGTTATAACCCGAATACGTTTTTACTTTTTGGTTTGCCTTACACCGCCTTGATTGATATTGGTTCGACGCACTCTTATGTTGCTAGTGCTATAGCGGGAACTTTGAACTTAGATTATGAGACTTCTTCTAGGGAGATGATCGTAGTGAGCCCTTTAGGACAAAGCGTAGTGGTGAACAAATCGTATAAGGATGTACCCTGGAAGTTCAAGGGGGTAGCTTTTGGGGTGATCTCGATGGAACCGCCGTTTGGGGAGTTCGATTTGATCTTAGGAATGGATTGGTTAGTGAAGTATCAAGCGAATTTGGACTGTGCAGCCAAGTGTATGGTGTTAAAGACTCCCGATGGCGGTGAAGTGTTGGTGATAGGTGAAAGGGGGAACTGTTTGTCAAATGTGGTGTATGCCTTAAGGGCAGAAAGGATGGTGAGGAAAGGATGCGAGGTAATTCTAATGTTTGTTCGGGCTCTGGAAGCCAAGGAACTAACTGTCGGAGATGTCAGGACGGTGAAAGAATTTCCTGATGTTTTCCTAGAGGAGCTTCCGGGATTACCCCCGGATCGTGAAGTGGAGTTTGGTATCAATCTTCTTCCAGGAACAGCGCTAGTATCTATTGCTCCGTATAGAATGGCGCCGAAGGAGTTGGTGGAATTGAAGGCATAGATCCAAGAGTTGATGGATAAAGGGTTTATCCGACCAAGTGTGTCGCCTTGGGGAGCGCCGGTGTTATTCGTTAAGAAGAAGGATGGATCAATGCATATGTGCATTGACTATCGTCAGTTGAATAAGTTAACAATCAAGAACAAATACCCGTTGCCGATGATCGATGACTTGTTCGATCAGTTGAAGGGGGCCTCAGTCTTTTATCTGAGTACCCATCAGCTTAAGGTCAAAGAGGCGGATATTCATAAGACGGCTTTCAGGACTCGCTATGGACACTACGAATTCATGGTGATGCCATTTGGGTTGACTAACGCACCAGCAGCGTTTATGGATATGATGAACCGAGTATTTCAACCCTACTTGGATCGGTTTGTCGTGGTATTCATAGATGATATTCTGGTTTATTTAAAATCAGAAGAGGAGCATGATTCACATCTTCGGGTGGTTCTGCAGATTCTAAGGGAGAAGCAGTTGTATGCCAAATTTAGTAAGTACGAATTTTGGCTAAGGGAGGTTACTTTTCTAGGTCACGGTGTCGGCAGAGGGGATTAGGGTTGACCCTCAGAAGATTGAAGCGGTGTTGGATTGGAAGCCGCCTAAGTCGGTAGCAAAAATTTGGAGTTTCCTTGGTTTGGCCGGGTATTACAGAAGGTTTGTTGAGGATTTTCTTTAATTGCGGCACCATTGACTAAGTTGTTACTGGAAAGGGGTTCCGTTTGTTTGGTCTAATAAGCAAAGAAGAGAGTTTCGAGAAGTTAAAAAGATTTTAACGGAGGCTCGTTGTTGATTCAAAGGAGGTGGAAAGGAGTTCGTGATTTCTTGTGATGCTTCACACACGGGACTAGGATGCGTGTTGATGCAAGGTGGAAAGGTTGTGGCGCACGCATCTCGGCGATTGAGACCGCACGAAGCAAGATATCCCACACATGATTTGGAATTGGCGGTGAGTGGTTTTTGCCTCAAGATCCGGAGACATTATCTATACGGAGAGAAATCATCATTTATACTGATCACAAGAGCCTAAAATACTTTTTGACCCAGAAGGAGTTGAATCTAAGGCAAAGGAGGTGGATCGAGTTGCTAAAGGACTATGACTACTCGATCGAGTACCATCCGGGTAAAGCTAACGTGGTCGCGGATGCCTTGAGTCGTAAAGTAATCTCTGACTTGAGAGCAATGTTTGCTCACCTTAGTCTATATGATGATGGGAGTTTATTAGCTGAACTTCAAGCGAAACCCTCTTGAGCCAGTCAGGTTAAGGAGAAACAGCAGACTGACGAGTTGCTAAAGAAGAAGTTTTCGGTAGGATCAAGTGAAGGATCAACAGAATTTAGTGTGAATGAGGAAGGGCTATTATGTTTTCAATGGAGAGTGTGTATGCCGAAAGATCCTGAGTTGAGGCATAAGATTTTGCAAGAAGCGCATGGTAGTCCATAAGCTATGCACCTTGGAGGAAGTAAGTTGTATCGAGATTTGCGAGATCAGTTCTGGTGGCCGAGTTTAAAACGAGAGGTGACCGAATTTGTGGGGAAGTGTTTGACCTGTCAGCAGGTAAAGGCGGAATATCAGTTACCATCAGGGTTGTTGCAGCTGGTGAAGAATCCACAATGGAAGTGGGAAAGGATCACAATGGACTTTGTTAGTGGGCTACCCCTCACGCCTATTAAGAAAGATTCGGTCTGGGGGATTGTTGACTGCTTGACGAAGTCTGCTCATTTTATACCGGTACGTGTCGATTACTCTTTGCAGAAATTGGCTAAGCTATACATAGCGGAGTTAGTGAGGTTGCATTGGGTACTAGTATCAATCATATTGGGCAGGGACCCTAGGTTAACCTCACAATTTTGGAAGGCGTTGCATCAAGCGTTGGGTACGAAATTGGATTTCAGTACGGCGTTTCATCCTCAGACCGATGGACAGTCTGAGCGGGTAATTTAGATCTTAGAAGACATGTTAAGAGGATGTGTCATTGACTTCAAGGGTAGTTGGGAAGAATTCTTACCGTTGGCGGAGTTTGCGTACAACAATAGCTACCAGTCAAGTATTCAGATGGCGCCCTATGAAGCATTGTACGGGCGGAGGTGTCGTACACCTACCTGTTGGACAAAATTAGGAGAACGTCGAATTTTGGGTCCGGAGTTGGTTACCGAGACAGAGGAGAAGGTTGAGGTGATTCGGGCTCGATCAAGGAAGAAGCGTCATGCAGACGAAGTCCTATCTCGACTGAAGCGTAAGGACATAGAATTTGCAGTGGGTGACAAGGTGTTCTTGAAAGTGTCGCCATGAAAGAAAGTACTGAGGTTCGGACGGAAGGGTAAATTAAGTCTCAGATTTATCAGACCTTATCGGGTGTTGAAACGAGTGGGACCAGTAGCTTATGAGCTAGAACTACCTTCTAAGCTAAGTCAGATTCACAATGTTTTCCACGTCTCTATGTTAAGACGTTACCGTTCGGATCCATCTCATGTGGTGCCAGTGGAAGAAATCAAAGTAAGACCCAATTTATCCTTTGAAGAGGAGCCAATGGAAATCCTGGATCGTGATGTCAAAGTATTACGGAGAAAGACGGTTCCGTTGGTTAAGGTTCTGTGGCGGAATCACAGTGCTGAGGAGGCTATTTGGGAACTGGAAAAAGTGATGCGGCAGCAATACCCTCATCTTTTCTGACCAGGTAATTTCGAGGTCGAAATTTCTTTAAGGGGGTAGAACTGTAACATCCTGAATTAATGGGTCTATGCGTTTAGTGTGGGGCTATATTTAATGTGTTAATTTAAGTGATAGGGGTCAAAATTGGGCTCAGGATGGGGTCGAGGCCTTGATTAAATTTTCTGATGGGACACTAAAGGGTTTAAAAGATAGTATATGTGGTTTAAACTACAAAGTGGGCTTGGGGCTCAGTAACAAGTGGCGCTGCAAAGGAGTTATAAGGTGGCGCCATTGGCAGTTGAAGAGCCCAAGTTTTGGCCGTAAGGAGCCCATGTCTTTGGGCCATTTTCGGCACTTAAAAGGGGAGCAAGAGGGACGTCAATGAGGCTTAAAATTTGGAGGGATTTAGTGACTTGGATAATGGGGATAAGGTGCTGATAAAATAAGGGGGAAGTGGTGTTATCTAAGTCTCTTCCGGAGGAGTGAATGGATTAAGATAGAGGAGAAAAGATAGGAGCTATCTCTGTGAGTGCGATGATGGCCGAATTTCCATCTCTTTGAGGGGAAGAAATCGATTTCCATATGCCATAAGGGTGCCGAAATTTCCCTACTATTTGATTAGTTGTTAGTTATCGGGAAGGGCACTTTCGGTTTTGATAGGTAAGTCTTGAAATTTTCTATAAATAGGGGCTATCTCTTCAATTCCAGGCATTTGAACCCTATTCTTTTAAAGCTTTTCTCTCATTCTCTATGCCAAAACCCTCGACCATTCTCTGCAATCTTTCCTTTTGATTCCTTCAAGCGAAACCTCTCACTTCACACTCTTTTCCATTCTTTTCCTCTTGTGTCGATTTCTCCATAAAGCCGAAATCGTTTAGAAGTAGTGAAATCTTCTGTAGAGGTGAGTATAGACTTGTGCTAGTATTTTTGCAATCTTTTTGGCTTTTAAAGCCAAAATCGAATGGCTAGTTGGTAGTTAGGGCCATCCTTAGTTTGCGTTTTCTACGATCTTGTGTTCTTTCTCTTTGGCGACATTCAGGGATTTGAAGGAGATCTAATCGTCTAGGTTTCTAAGCCGTAAATCGGTAGTATCTGAATCATATTATTTTCGGGATTTCAAGGTAAGGTTTTGGTTCTCCTTAAGTTGATCAATCGATTTCTTTTTCGTTATTCGTGTCTTAACCTAATGGTTCGTTAAGCAATCATCGTAGTACCTTCGACCAAGATCACTCATGGACTCGAATGTCGACAAATCAAAGGAAGGAGTTGGATCTGTAGTGACACCCAAAGTTCAAGAAGCGCGCGGTGTCTGCTTTGTTTGAGATTGCCACCGGGCCGTGGGATAAGCTTACGAACAACACCTTAGGCAAATAGCGGTTGTGTCGGCTACGGATAAGCGTCGACATAGAAAGTGTCGTCTTAATCGTAATCAGTGTGTGTAGATCTCTATCACACTACTTAAAGCTGTAGATATACATATGTTATGGGCTAAAAGCCGGAAAAATAGGTGTATGAATAAGTCGTGTTACCCAAAAAGGGTAGGCAATGGATGCAGTGCGTGATCATAGAAACTTCTCTATGTGTATCGATGAATGTGGTAGATTGTAAATCCTTAAGTGGTATATTGTTTGATTTTGCATGAATGTACGCATGGGATGAGATTAAAATGACTAAGGGGGAAGAGCATGATAATAGGTCACTTGGTGATCGGTGGTTAAACCACGAATTGAAATGTTAGGTCACAACAGTGATCGGTGGCTAAGCCACGTTAAATTCATTCCTGATTATTAAGAATAGGCAGCATGTCTGTCGATGTGGTGTGTAGCGGTTGGTGGGTTGATTATAGAAATCCCCAAGGTGTGATGGTTGGTACGGGCTGGTGTGTAGAGGATGGATTTCTAGGCTAGGATGGGCCATGTTGCATGTAAATATTTTGTTGCCATTGTGTATGGGCCAAGGCCCATAATGTGTTTGTGGGCCTAAAGCCTTTTATGTGTTTTCGGGATTTGCACACTGAGTCTTGGTGACTCACCCTTTTATTTTCCCTGACTTTTCAAATGAATAGTAGATCGTGGACAGGGGAGCCGAGGCGGACTCGAGGGGCCATCAAGTTTTATTTTATTTATTTTCATGAATTATTTTCGGTTTTCTTTAAGTTTTAATTTTGGAACTATTTATGTAATAAAGCCCTATGGTTTAGGTTATCACTTTATATTTGACAATGTTTACAGTTTATAAATTTATGTTCAAGGACTTAAACCATAAAAATATAATAAAATAGGTTTTTCGAATACGTTCAAAGAAAAAGTAAAGGTTTTCATTAGATATCCTATTTTTTTAACAAATGCCAAAGTAAAGAAACTGAGATTTTCAAAAACCGTTAAAGCAAAGTTTTTACAATAAACCCCGTAGCATACCAGATCTGGTCGTAGCGTTTGGGCCGGGTTTGGGGTGTTACAGAAATAGAAAACTAAAGTTCAAAATGAAACACCATTTCTGAAGTTTGGCCTCCACCGAGTCATCCATGAGCCCAAGTCCTCATTACGGAGCATTACCTACAGAGATTAAAAAGAAAATGGGGTGAGTTACAAGAACTCAGTGCATAATCCCCTTACCGTCATCCACTGGGTCTGAACCCATATAACAATATCATAGGCCTAAGCCCATTTAACATACACTTGGACCGAAGCCCATTTACGAAACAAAATATATTTATATATGTGCAATGTATGAATGTATGCAACCCAAACCAACCTAATAATCCATCTGCTACACACCACCCGTACCATCCAACACACCTGTGGGGATCTTTTGTCAACCCACCCCGCCAACACACCAATCGCAGGCATTTAGCCAATTATATCAAATTCAAATTGTGGACAAGCCACCATCATAACAGAATATACGTGGCTTAGCCACCAGAAAAAATGTGACAGAGTCACCAGAATATCATATACGGTAATGTAACCGACACACAGCCTTGGTAAAAATGATCGACACAAGAGTCGTTAATTCATATGTTAGGCACATAGCCCCGGGTAAATATGTTTAGCACAAAGCCATAATCACGATGGCACAAAGCCATATTTAGGTTGGCACATAGCCATTATCAGAATTTGTGGCAGAGCCACCAGAATCAGAATGTATCGCTGTAGTCAAACTGCTTTTCATAATATTTGTGGCAGTGCCACCAGAATTTCTTCTCTTCAACATTTTCCCAACCCATGCAAATTCATGTAGATACATCATACATAGCAAATCATGATGATTACAAATATAACAATAATTAAATCAGACAAAAGGTCAGCCCATTAACACTTTACAAAATCGGCACATTAGGGCATTATATCAAATTGGCTCATTACGCCATATGTCAAATTGGCCCATTAAACAATATATCAGACCAGCCCACAAAACAATATATATCAAATCGGCCCATTAAGTAATTTTATCAAATCGGCCCATTAAGCAATTTATCAAATCGGCCCATTATGGCTATATAACAAATCAGCCCATTAAGGCAATATAACAAATCGGCCCTTTAGGGGCATTTCCGTAATTCGGCTATAGGGGCATTTTCATAATTCGGCCCATAAAAGCATTTTCGTAATTCGGTAATCTTACCCACTAAGGGTAATTTGGTAATCTCGCAACCCATGGGGTATTTCGGAAATTTACCCTCTAAGGGTATTTTGGTAATTCTGCAACCTAAACTTAACAACTAATGTGGGGCATAAAATTTGAAATTGTCCATCTACGTCATACTGACTAAACTGACTATAACTCGAGTTAGAAACCTCGAAATTTAGATCCGTAAATTTTCCTTGAAACTAGACTAATTTATCTTCATACGATAATTTTTTCAGAATTTTTGACTTAACCAATTAGTACCGTTTATTCCTTAAATTTTCCCTTGTTTCACTGTCCAATGATTCTGACCTCTCTTATCTTAATTTCAAATATCTTACTGTACGGTTTTCATATGCTGCTCCCACTTGTTTCTATTAAAAATAGGTTCAATAAGGAATCCATACATATTAATTATAACTCTTATTTCTCTTTGTACAATTTTAAAAGATTTTTCCAAGACAAAGCAGAACATGAAGTTGGTCAAAACCGATCTCACTAAAATTAAGATATCTCGAATATAAATTTTTTTCCTTCTTCGTTTCTTCCATATCAAAATAGACACGAGTAAGATTTAATTCGATATCTTATTCAATTATTAATCCATTTTCTCCTATTTTTACGTGATTTTTCAAAATCACGTCACTATTTGACGAAGCTGTTTCATTGCAAAAATATGGTTACCACTATGAACCTACGCGCGCCGAGTGATCACGGTAGCCGATTTCAGGTTTTCTTTGGTATTACGACCAAATCACGTAACATTTCATGCAAACAATCGAGAGAGATGTGAGAACACACACCATTTCAACATGTATTCGGAAGGGTGCGGGATTACACACCTTATTTGGATTTCCTTAAGAACCACTCTTCTTTGATCCTAGAACAATACCAACCAAAAGTTAGCCTCGGATTTCCAAAAGATTTAATACCCAACGTATTACTTACACTTGCATCACTTACCACTATGTCCGAAGGTAGAATATATCGAGTGATTTGTCCCTAAAACATATAGTCGATTATTTCAAATTATTACTCCGTTAGCAACCAATCAAATATTGAATAATATCAATAATCCATAAGAACTCCTTACCTTATTAATATTGGATCCGATTTCTCCGTTCGACTTAAGGCTAGAATGATGTTCGGCCTCCCACTAGAATACTACAAAAGGGAGAGTGATCTCGTTTGAGAGAATAGAATAAAATGATGGTCTCGGTTAATATGACCCTCCCAAACCAAGACATAATTCGGCATTAAGAGAAAGAAAATAAAATGTTGAAGAGAACCACTTACCGGTTTATCAAGGAATGAGTGTTAATACGGATGAGAAGAAAAGATAGAGAAGAGATGAAAGTTCGGTTATAGAGGAAAATGTATATTAATATTCGGCTATGGGGATAATCAAACAAGAAGATGTACTCTTTTGGTGGTGTCGATTTAGAGAAGAGGAAAGATTGAAGGAATGTTTAAAAGAAAGGAATGGAAGGTTGAATGGATGCTAGGTGATTCGGCTATCAATGGGAGATGAACAATAGGTGAATATTTTGACCAAACAAAAGAGAATAAAAATGCACAATTGTGCTAGGAGGATTCGGCAATGAGGAGAGAATAGAAGAAAAACCAAAACTCACAAAGAGTAGAAATTTTGAGAAAATGACACAATTGATGCCAATGGTATTTTGACCAAAACTAACACTTTAGTCTCACCAAAGCATCAAGCAAAATTCGGCTATCACCCTATAGCCCCAAAACCGTCCACATTCATGCCCCTAAAGAACAAAAGTTTGGCCACCCAAACTTTCCAAAATAATCTCCATGAAATAAGCCACATGTTCCCCTTACTTGCCTTATTCTTTTGATTCCTTTCCCCAACCTCAACTTTCTCTTATTTCTTAGCCACCTTATCAAAAATAAAGAAGTCCAACTTCCCCTATATACTTCTTGGCCGACACTTGGAGAGAAAGCACAAAAAAATAAATCCAAAATTGCAATAGATGGGATTCGAACCCTTTCCCTTCATGCTCCTTCAAGTGACACCACATCCTCTTTACCAAATGCTTATTTATGCTAGCAAAATGCTCACTTATTTTCTTAAGTCATAATGCCACTTGCCTTCTCTCCTTAAAGTGCCTAAATATAAAAATTTACTTATAGCCTATCTTGAACCCGGAACTTCCTAGAAACCTCGTAACTCTCCAAAATCACCTTCCTAATAAGTCCAATCTTGAAATAATGCCATTCTCTTTTTTCTCAAAATTTTAAACACTCCTAAGCCCTAGGACCAATGGGCCCAATCCTACCAGGCCCAATTTCGGGATGTTACAATTCTACCCTCCTTAAAGAAATTTCTTCCTCGAAATTTCTGTCCAACTACTAAACGCACCGCTCAAATCACACCACTATGCTTTCACTGCGCACTCTGATCTTAATAACCACAATGTACTTTTAACATAATCTTGAATCCTTTTTCACACAACCAAACATCTAGTCATAGAAGCAAACAGTTATCTACCATTTATACTTAAGATTTTCTACATTCAATCATCACGTCCAACCAAAACATACCTGACTTGATGGTGATGAAACTATCTCGAGCCTTATGCTCCTTAGACCGCATCTCAAGCATGCTCTCGACCTCCTCCAACATTCTCCGGATGATGCCTCTTGAAAAAAAATCACAAGCGGGAAGTTTGGTCGTGCCTTGACATGCTTTACTGACGCGGATTGCGACCCAAAAGAACCGCGATCTAATTTCTTCTTACAGCTCACAGACCCAACTCGAAGCGCTTCACCGATTCCTTTAACCTCTTCCAATACCTCCTTAACTATCTGAGTTAGCTCGACAACCCCAGCTAGGTCATGAGACCCCGTCTTAGCCACTGGCGATGCTAACGCCTCCCTTTCGGAAACATGCCTCGATGCCGAAGATCTAGCCCTAGCACCTCGGGCTCTACCACGTCCACGTCTACCGCGTCCACGTCTTCTAGCGTTCATGTTTGCTAAGTCGATATAATCTGATTAAGAGTTTTATGAATCATTATTCTATTTAAGTGTTTATTAAACAATGTTTTATGGAGTACAAGAAGTAAAGCTGTTTTCGCACAACGCAACCTAAAGTCTCAATCTCTATAGTTTCAGCTCCTATAGCTTAAAGTTTTAGAGTATTTCTATTTTGTAGAGTTTTCTTTCCATAGTAATAACACAATAATCATAAAATGAAAACAAATACTTACTTGACTTGGTGCCGGATGCCCGTGGTGCCATACTTCCTTCAGAACATTCATTTATAAAAAAAATTTAAACGGCCTTGGAAAAACGCTTTTGAACCCAAACCACAGCCGAGTTTTGTAATCGGGCTCTGATACCATAAAATGAAACACCCCAAACCCGGCCCAGAAGTTAGGCCCGAATCTGGCGTGTCACACAAAAAAAACTCATTTGAAAATTTCAGTCTCTTTGTTAAAACCCAAAACACTTAAGCAATTTATTAACTACTTGAAAATGTAATTATCTTTAAAAACCTTTTTGGTGGAAAAAGCATATTTGAGATAAACAATTTACAAAAATGTGATGTTAGAAATAGAGTTGCAGAAGTATTCTGAAATCATTTTGGAAACATAGATAAAATACAAATATTTTTGAGAGATTGATTAATGAGTCAACAATCAAGATAGTGAACTAAAACCGTGACTTTTGAAAATAAAGTTTGATAGTTCGAGAAATTAACTTCTGTGTTAAAATATTTATAAAGTTTATTATGAAATCCATTTGTTAATCGATTTTGGAAAACCTTTATTTAAGTTTTAGAAAAATTCTCGTTTTAAACAACTTAAGCAAAATAATAAGTATATCAACCATAAAGCAATAATAAAATACTCCAGAGGCCTTATTACAACTTAAAAACCCAAAATAGTAAATGAACGGAAATAGAAAACTAAAGTTCAAAATAAAACACCATTTCTGAAGTATGGCCTCCACCGAGTCATCCATGGGCCCAAATCCTCCTTACAAAACATTACCTACAGAGATTAAAAAGAAAGGAGGTGAGTTACAAGAACTCAGTGCATAATCCCCTTACCGTCATCCACTGGGTCTGAACCCATATAGCAATATCATGGGCCTAAGCCCATTTAACATACACTTGGACCGAAGCCCATTTACGAAACAAAATATATTTATATATGTGCAATGTATGAATGTATGCAACCCAAACCAACCTAATAATCCATCCGCTACACACCACCCGTACCATCCAACTCACCTGTGGGGATCTTTTATCAACCCACCCTGCCAACACACCAATCGCAGGCATTTAGCCATTTATATCAAATTCAAATTGTGGACAAGCCACCAGAATAACAGAATATACGTGGCTTAGCCACACGTAAAAATGTGACAGAGTCACGAATATCATATACGGTAATATAACCTGACACACACGACCTTGGTAAAAATGATCGACACGTAGTCGTTAATTCATATGTTAGGCACATAGCCCCGGGTAAATACATTTAGCACAAAGCCATATTTAGTTTGGCACATAGCCATTATCAGAATTTGTGGCAGAGCCACTAGAATCAGAATGTATCACTGCAGTCAAACTGCTTTTCATAATATTTGTGGCAGTGCCACCAGAATTTCTTCTCTTTAACATTTTCCCAACCCATGCAAATTCATGTAGATGCATCATACATAGCAAATCATGATATTTACAAATATAACAACAATAATTAAATCAGACAAAAGTTCAGCCCATTAACACTTTATAAAATCGGCCCATTAGGGCATTATATCAAATTGGCTCATTAAGCCATATGTCAAATTGGCCCATTAAGCAATATATTAGATCAGCCCACAAAATAATATATATCAAATCAGCCCATTAAGTAATTTTATCAAATCGGCCCATTAAGCAATTTATCAAATCGGCCCATTATGGCTATATAACAAATCAGCCCATTAAGGCAATATAACAAATCGGCCCTTTAGGGGCATTTCCGTAATTCGACCTATAGGGGCATTTTCGTAATTCGGCCCATAATGGCATTTTCGTAATTCGATAATCTTACCCACTAAGGGTAATTTCGTAATCTCACAACCCAGGGGTATTTAGGTAATTTACCCTCTAAGGGTATTTTGGTATTTCCGCAGCCTAAACTTAACTACTAATGTGGGGCATAAAATTGAAACTGTCCATCTGCGTCATACTGACTAAACTGACTATAACTCGAGTTAGAAACCTCAAAATTTAGATCCGTAAATTTTTCTTGAAACTAAACTAATTTATCTTCATACGATAATTTTTCCAGAATTTTTGACTTAACCATTTAGTACAGTTTATTCCTTAAATTTTCCCTTGTTTTACTGTCCAACGATTCTGACCTCTCTTATCTTAATTTCAAATATCTTACTGTACGATTTTCATATGCTGCTCCCACTTGTTTCTATTAAAAATAGGTTCAATAAGAAATCCATACATATTAATTATCACTCTTAATTCTCTTTTTACAATTTTAAACAATTTTTCCAAGATAGAACAGAGAACCGCGAAGTCGATCAGAACCAGTCTCACTAAAATTAAGATATCTCAGAATATAAAATTTCTTTTTCCTTCTCTGTTTCTTCCATATCAAAATAGACACAGTAAGCTTTAATTCGATATCTTATTCACTTATTAATCCCTTTTCTCCTATTTTCTGTGATTTTTCAAAATCACGCCATCATTGGTCTTGATCAAAAGCGATTCATTGCAAAAATATGGTTACCACTATGAACCTACGCACGCCCGAGTGATCACGGTAGCCGGTTTTCGATTTTCTTTGGTATTACGACCAAATCACAGAACATTTCATGCAAACAATCAGAGAGATGTGAGAACACACCATTTCAACATGTATTCGGAAGGGTACGGGATTACACACCTTATTTGGATTTCCTTAAGAACCACTCTTCTTTGATCCTAGAACAATACCAACCAAAAGTTAGCCTCGGATTTCCAAAAGATTTCATACCCAACGTATTACTTACACTTGCATCACTTACCACTATGTCCGAAGGTAGAATATATCGAGTGATTTGTCCCTAAAACATATAGTCGATTATTTCAAATTATTACTCCGTTAGCAACCAATCGAATATTGAATAATATCAATAATCCATAAGAACTCCTTACCTTATTAATATTGGATTCGATTTCTCCGTTCGAATTAAGGCTAGAATGATGTTCGACCTCCTACTAGAATACTACTAAAGGGAGAGTGATCTCGTTTGAGAGAGTAGAATAAAATGATGGTCTCGGTCAATATGACCCTCCCAAACCAAGGCATAATTCGACATTAAGAAAAAGAAAATAAAATGTTGAAGAGAACCACTTACCGATTTATCAAGGAACGAGTGTTAATACGGATGAGAAGAAAAGATAGAGAAGAGATGAAAGTTCGGTTATAGAGGAAAATGTATATTAATATTCGACTATGGGGATAATCAAACAAGAAGATGTGCTCTTTTGGTGGTGTCGATTTAGAGAAGAGGAAAGATTGAAGGAATGTTTAAAAGAAAGGAATGGAAGGTTAAATGGATGCTAGGTGATTCGACTATCAAAGGGAGATGAACAAGAGGTGAATATTTTGACCAAACAAAAGAGAAGAAAAATGCACAATTGTGCTAGGAGGATTCGGCAAAGAGGAGAGAATAGAAGAAAAATCAAAACTCACAAAGAGTAGAAATTTTGAGAAAATGACACAATTGATGCCAATGGTATTTTGACCAAAACTAACACTTTAGTCTCACCAAAGCATCAAGCAAAATTCGGCTATCACCCTATAGCCCCAAAACCGTCCACATTCATGCCCCTAAAGGACAAAAGTTTGGCCACCCAAACTTTCCAAAACAATCTCCATGAAATAAGCCACATGTTCCCCTTACTTGCCTTATTCTTTTGATTCCTTTCCCCAACCTCAACCTTTCCTTATTTCTTAGCCACCTTACCAAAAATAAAGAAGTCCAACTTGCCATATATACTTCTTGGCCGACACTTGGAAAGAAAGCACAAAATAAATAAACCCAAAATTGCAATAGATGGGATTCGAACCCTTTCCCTTCATGCTCCTTCAAGTGACACCACATCCTCTTTACCAAATGCTTATTTATGCTAGCAAAATGCTCACTTATTTCCTTAAGTCATAATGCCACTTGCCTTCTCTCCTTAAAGTGCCTAAATATAAAAATTTACTTATAGCCTATCTTGAACCCGGAACTTCCTAGAAACCTCGTAACTCTCCAAAATCACCTTCCTAATAAGTCCAATATTGAAATAATGCCATTCTCTTTTTTTTCTCAAAATTTTAAACACTCCTAAGCCCAAGGCCCAATGGGCCCAATCCTACCAGGCCCAATTTCTGGATGTTACATAAAACAAGGGCAACAACAAGCAGAAAGCACCAAACTGGTTTATTGTCAATCAATTTGACTAAATTTCAAGGATCTATATAACTTAGTATCACAGTAAAAGGCCTGAATGGACATTCAAATTCTCAAACTTACACCAAAACGTATAGTAGTTGACAAAAGTTTGTCAGCCAATTTATCCATTGTAAATTTCTAATGCTCAATGGCATTAAAAATATGGAGAACAAATTAAATGAAATTGAGAACCATGTTTAAAATTTATGATCAATATGGAAAGAAATTTAGTCAAATCAACATGACCCCTTGCCTTTAGATATGCAACAGTTATCTGTATGAACATATCAACTATGGCTCTTCATTCAATAAAATAACACATATTTAAAGACAAAAAAACTACAATTACTTTGAACTCTCAATTAAATAAAATAAAAGAAAAGTGAACATAATTCTGC
The DNA here is from genome assembly GCA_025698515.1 of Gossypium sturtianum. Lineage (NCBI taxonomy): Eukaryota > Viridiplantae > Streptophyta > Magnoliopsida > Malvales > Malvaceae > Gossypium > Gossypium sturtianum. The sequence continues at coordinate 73,185,584 of CM046951.1, read as the reverse complement.
ATCTCCACAATAGCACAATGAAAATGTACAGAAATAAAGCACTTTGACCAAAGTTGAAGACAACGCAACAAACATTCCAGCTTAACTCTATAACCAAATAACACAAGCAAAAGATCATAAACATGATAAAAAAGAAGAATGATTGTAAGGATTTCACAAGTGACTTACAGTTGTTGAGCCAAAGGCAGTTAGGTTGCTAGGAGCCAATGACAGAGAGCTCGAAAACATATTCCCACTAAACCCAGTGGAAGGTGTATTGAAAATGCTAGTTGGACCAAAGCTACTAGTATTCTGTCCAAAGGTAGAGCTTGCCTGCCCAATTAATATTCAGTGAATATTACCATTACCATTAATATTATAATTTTTTTGGATGATTAAGTTAATCTTCGATGCTAAAACCAATAAAAGTTCATATTTTACAATGCCTAAATAAAATTGGCAGTCATGAGCTTCTAGTTTTAAAGAATGGTAGCAATTATACACTCATCCAGACATCAGCTCGATGAACCGAATCAAAAACTCTATAAGATTTCAACAAGAAAGATAAAAAAAGGTAAAAGAAAGACTTACAGTTAGTTGTACCAAACATCTTCGTTTATATAGTTCTTACACCCTGCAACTCTTTGATTTCAAAATGAGAAAAAGAGAGAAACAGAAAGCAAATTAAACAAACAGGGAAGCTAGAATAAGTAATGAAAAAGTAAACTCCACTGAATCCATGCGGAATTTGAATTAACATTGAGAGAGATAAATTAAATGCGGCAAAACGTGATGCCAAAACTTGGAACCCATTTTTTTTCCGTTTATTTTTGTACCGAAAGAATAAACTCTTCAATGGCGGCTGGACTTTTTTCCTATTTTTCCTCACGATTCATTTCTTTAAAAACTCAAAAGAAGAAGAAGAAGAAAAAGTTACTCCAAAGAGGGGAATATACCAGAAAAAGGAAGGTATTCAGTGCTCCGACAAAATCCCGAATAAAATCTTAGAAAGCTGTTAATAAAATGGAATCAACATGTGTTATCGAGCAGGGAAACAGTGGGGGAGAAAGAGAAGCACAAAATGAAGAGATGAGAAGTTAGGGTTAGAGAGCCATTTTTGGGGCATTAGATATTTTCTTACGCTTTTTCCCTTGCTTTTTTTATTTTGGGTTTGGAAAGAGAAAGAAAGGGAGGGAATTTGGTTTGTCTTTGGGGTTTTCTAGAGGGATTTGGCTTATTTTCACTTTCTCATCTTTTAGTTTATTTTTTGTGACTTTTTTTTTATTAAAAATGCTACTATAGTTCTATTTTTTATGGCGTTTACAAAAATGTCACTATTACATAATTTTATTTTTTTATTTTTAACTTATATTTTTTTATGTTTTTTCTTTTAAAATTTTTGTGCTGAGATTATTATTTTTTTGAATTTTTATTTTTATTATATTTTGAGTATTGAACTTTTTAACTAAAATATTAAATATTAAATTTTTAAGTTTTTAAGTTTTTAATTTTTTAATTTTTTTTTATTAAATTTTAGAATTTTAATTACCATTATCAACTCTTTTAGGAATTTCTTTTTTTCTTTCTTTTTACATCAACATTATTCTTTTAAGTATTATCTGCATTAGTTGTTTAGATTTTTATATAAATAGAATTTAATTATATGTACACACCTAAATTTTGATATAGATATATACATCTCAGAATTATATATGAATTTTGGTTTAATGTGTAATTCTAGATGTGAAATTCTAATTGTGATTTAAATGTATAGTTGAAACTTTAATTTTGATTTAATCATACACATTATTTTAAAATATAAATACATCAATATATTTTTATATTGAATAAATATAAATTTTTATGTATGCAATATATAAATAAAAAATGATGTTAATTATATCAATAATTGTGTTAATATTTTACAATATCTGGATCAAATTAAAGTTCATGTATACAATTACACACTAAACCATTGTTCATGTATGCTTTTGGGATTTAACCCATTTTGATATATATTTTTTTAAAATAATAATTTATATTTATCTTATTTTGATTTATATTCTAAAAAATCCAAGATTAATCCTTAAATCATAAACCCTAGACCCTAAATATTATACCATAAACCACAAACACCAAACCACAAACTCAAAACCCCAAACCATAAACCCTAGACCATAAAACCCAAACCCTAAACTCTAAACCGCAAATCTTAAACCATAATCCAAGACCAGATTTTTGGGAATTCATGTGGCCAATGTTAGTGTAGTACAAAACATATATTTTATATTCTTATATTAAATAATATGGGTGTAATACAAAATGGCATGAACCTCAGTAAATTCCAAATATTTTTCAGTTTTCAAACAGTATCCTTAAACCTTAAACCCCAAACCTTAAACCCTAAACTATAAAACCCTAAACCCTAAACCATAAACTATAAAACATAAACCATTAACCCAAAATAATAAACATTATATCATAAACCCTAAAACTCTAAACCATAGACATTAAACCTTAAATTCTAAACCCTAAACCCTAAAATAATTTTTTTTTGCGGCGTTTTTATAAAAAAACGCCACTAAAGCTTACCTTTTGCGGCATTTTCCTAAAAACCCCACTAAAGCTCAAAAGATAAATGATGCTGTTTTGCTCAAAATTTTAATGCTCAGATCTATAGCGGCATTTTAAAGGAAGCGCCGCTAATGCTCATACCTATAGCGGCGTTTTTACAAAAGCGCCGCTAATGCTCAGACCTATAGCGGCGTTTTTACAAAAGCGCCGCTAATGCTCAGATCTATAGTGGCGTTTGGGAAAAAAACGCCGCTATTGCTCCTTTTTTAGCGGCGTTTGGGCCAAAAACGCCGCTATTGCTCAACTTTTTACGGTGTTTTCTTTCAAACACCGCTAATGTATAATATTTGCAAGTGTTTTTATTAAAACGCCGCTAAAAGTCATTTTGGTGTAGTGTATGTTGGGTTTTGTTTTTTTGTAATAAGGCCATTAATGTTTGTTTAAATTTTTAATTGCGCTTTGTTTATTTACTTTAAACTGCTAGTTTAGGAGAAGTAGAATTTTCAAAACAATTACTGTTTTCCAAGACGTGAAAGCTAAACATTAAACTTTTCCAAAAGCTTCTGCGATTTTAAATCAACCTATTATAACAATAGCAGATAATAGGGCAAACGTTTTGACTAGATGATTCATTAATTAACAATAAAGGGGTTTTAAATTTAGAAACGAGTTTTTACCAACAAGTCCGATTTTCAAACGACACTTCAATGTGACACGCCAGATTCGGCCATAACGTCTAGGCCGGGTTTGGGGTGTTACATAAATCTTCTAGTGTAACACCTCAAACCCGGCCCATGCGTTCTGACCGGAACAGACATGTCACATGAGGAAAACATGTTAAGTCATTTTTATTCGTTCAGAAATAAGTATTTATTTGTTAAAATTAAGAAAACAAGTTTTTTTCAAAATATTTGATAAAATTTTACTAATTTCAAAGATTGATTGATAAATCAATAAATTTAAACTAGTGATTTTTCAAATCGAGACTTTTGAAAATATTGATAATAATTCAAGAGAAAACTTTCGAGTTAAAATATTTGTAAAAGTTTATTATGAAATCCATTTGTGAATTCATTTTAGAAAAACTTTATTTTAAGTTTCTAGAAAAATCCCAATTAAAGTAATTTGAGCAAGATATAAGTACATCAAGCATAAAACAAAAATAAAAATAAATCCAGAGGCCTTATTACATCATAAAACTCAAAATAGTAAAAGTAATAAGTAAACAAAATAGAAACCTAAAGTCCAATAAAAACCATTTTCAAGTATGGCCCCACCGAGTCATCCATGGCCCAAGTCCACGTCACTGAGCATTACCTGCAAGGTTTAAGGAAAACGGGGTGAGTTACTAGAACTCAGTGTATAATCCCCTTACCGTTGTCCACTGGGCCTGAAGCCCAATTACAAAACAGTGTATATATATATATAAATGCAAAGTATGCAACCCAACCCATCCATCCAATCTCTCCCCCGTACCAGCCAGTCTCTCCTGTGGGGATCAAGTCAACCAACCCCGCCAGTCTCTCCAATTTGCAGACAAGCTGCCATTTATAATAATTTTATGGCTAAGCCACCAGAGTATCATGTACGGTGATATAATCGGCACACAGCCTTATTCACTATGGCACAAAGCCATAATTAAATTGGCACATAGCCATTATCAGAATTTGTGGCAATGCCACCGGTCTACACTTCTCTTCATTCAAATTTCCCATCCCATGCAATATATATAAAGATGCAATATACATAGTAACATATAATATTCACATATAAATACAACCATTAATCTATAGAATATTTTATTTAATGAATCAGCCCATTAAAGCATTTTGTAATAATTCGGCCCATAGGGACATTTCGGTAATTTGGCCCATAGGGACATTTCGGTAATTCGGCCCATAGGGGCATTTCGGTAATTCGGCCCATAGGGGCATTTCGGTAATTCTATCAACTTTAATGCCGATTTTTTCAAATCTATAAAAATAATGTACTTTATGCCAATTTCTCGTTTAATGCCAATTTTACGATCTTTAGTCGTGTAATACTAACAATCAACTATCAAACATGTTACCGAATCATAATCTACAGAATTACGGTGTGAGATTACACACCTGATTACGGTAAGTATTAAACTCTCTTGATCGTCGGCACCTATGACAACGTAACACTCGATTAATCTAATGGATGAGGTTTTTATTAATCCAAAACTAAACCAAGCGATCTATAATACTTACTCTCAAAATCGTGAATGACCACGATTTGTCGATTCTCACCAGATGATGGTCCACAACCCGATGGAAAGTCTCGAACCGTCGATACCGCCCTTCGTTTGAATTTAGGAGTAGGAATCGCAAATCCGCTCCTTTTGAGTTCTCCGATCGCTTTTCCTTTTGATTTGATACCACTAGCCTCCATCGGATAAAATCTTAGTCAAAACGATATTACGATATAAATATAGATTGTCTAATGACAAAGGGTTCAGCTTACCACTATATAAGGAGAGAATATCGAATGATTTCGTCCCTACCAACATAATCAATTAGCTAACCTTCAATCCGATTAACACAATAACCAAATAGAGATATCAAATGGACTATGAAAGAACTCCTTACCTTAATCGATGATAATCCCGATTCCCACAATTGTCTTATGACTAGAGATGATTAGACGATGATGTGGTATTCGACCACCCTCTATAACACTACGAAAAAGATATTGATCACAACATGAGAGTGATGGGGAGAGAGATGTTTTGATAGGGAAACAAGATAGAATAATCGAATAATGATGAACACATATATTCGACTAGGAAGAAAGAAAAAAATGAAAATAAAATGAAATGAGAAGAGGGATATAAGGTTACTTACCGATTTGGTTAAGAAGAGTTTGTCCAAGATAAAAAGAAAAGAAGAAAAGAAGAGATGAGATGATAATAGATTCGGTTTTAGAGGAAAATCAAACAAGAAAAAGTGATCTCAAAGTGATGTCGATTTTAGAGAAGAGAAAAGATTGATGAAATGGTCAAAAGAAAAGAATGGATGGATGAAGGAGTGCTAGATTGTTCGACTATCAAAGGGGAGGTGGGCAAATGATGAGTGTTTCAGCCAAACAAAAGAAAAAGAATGCACAAATGTGCTAGGAGGTTTCGGCCAAAGCAAAGAAAAGAAAATGTTCACTTTGGCTTTGGAATTTTCGGCAAAGAGAAAAGAGATTGGAAAAATTAAAAGATCACCCAAAATGCTAAGAAAAATAATCACTCAAGTACCAAAATTCACCAAAATGCTAAAGAATTTCGGCACTCCCCTAATACCCCTCAAAACCGTGTGCACCAAACCAAAAGTTTCAAAAATTGACCATAAAAACATTCCAAAACATTTCCCATGGAAAAGGCCAACATGCTCCCTTATCTTGCCTTTTTCTTTTGATTCTTTCCTTCAATATCCCTTATCTTTCTCCTTACCATAAACCTTAGCCACCTTTCCATAATTTAAAAAGTCCACCTTGCCCAAAATACCATCATGGCCGACACTCTCAATGAATAGCACAAAAAAAATAATCAAAATTTGTACCAAGTTGGATTCGAACCTCTTCCCCTAAAGCCCTTCATATGACGCCTAAACCTCCTTGCCATATGCTCTCTTATGCTAGCCATTTACTCAGTTATTTCCATAAGCATTGAGGCCCCTTACTATCTTTCCTTAAAGTGCTAAAATACCAATTTTTTTTCTAAGGACCAATTAAACCCCGAGCCTTCTTAGGACCTTAAAACATACACGATTAATAATTTAACTAGCCTCGCGCAAGATATAATGCAACACATAAAATTCTAAATTTTGGGATGTTACAATTCTACCCCCTTAAAGAAAATTTCGGCCTCAAAATTTACCTGATTAAAAGAGATGAGGATATTGCTGTCGAATCGCGTCCTCTGGCTCCCATGTAACTTTCTCATATCCGTGATTACGCCATAGAACTTTGACTAACGGTACCGACTTCCTTCTCAGTACCTTAACATCTAGATCTAAAATCTGTACTGGCTCCTCTTCAAAAGATAAGTCAGGTCTTAACTCAACTTCCTCCACTAATACAACATGAGATGGATCCGAACGATAACGCCTTAACATAGAGACATGAAATACGCTACGTATCTAGCTTAACTCCGGAGGTAACTCAAGCTGATAAGCCACTGGCCCAACACGTTTCAATACACAGTATGGTCCGATGAACCTAGGGCTCAACTTGCCCTTCCATCCAAATCTAAAGATCTTCTTCCAATGTGAGACCTTTGGAAAGACCTGATCTCCCACCGCAAACTCTATATCCTTACGCTTCAGATCTGCATACGATTTTTGTCTATTCGAAGCTTCTTTTAACCGTGCCCGAATTACCTTTACTTTATCCTCTATCTCCGAGATCAATTTAGGACCCAATAACTGTCGCTCCCCCAGCTCCGTCCAACAAGTAGGAGTACGACACCTGCGACCATACAACGCCTCGTAAGGTGCCATCTGGATGCTGGATTGATAGCTATTATTGTATGCAAACTCCGCCAAAGGTAGAAAATCTTCCCAACTACTACTGAAATCGATCACACAGCCCCTTAACATGTCTTCCAGAATCTGGATTACTCTCTCCGACTGACCATCTGTCTGTGAATGAAATGCCGTGCTGAAATTTAACTATGTTCCCAAAGCTTCATGTAAAGCCTTCCAAACCTGTGATGTAAACCTAGGGTCCCTATCCGATATAATAGACACTGGTACCCCATGTAACCTCACGATCTCTGCTACATAAAACTTGGCTAACTTCTGCAATGAGTAATCCGTACGAACAGGTAGGAAATGAGTAGTCTTTGTCAACCGTTCCACTATTACCCAAACAAAATCCTTCTTAGTAGGCGTTAAGGGTAACCCACTAACAAAGTCCATCGTTATTCTTTCCCATTTCCATAATGGAATTTTCACCGGTTGAAGCAACCCTGACGGCAATTGATGTTCCGCCTTCACTTGCTGACATGTTAAGCACTTACTCACGAAATCAGTAACCTCCCGTTTCAACCCTGGCCACCAATACTGCTCACGGAGGTCTCGATACATTTTGCTTCCCCCGGGGTGCATAGCGTATGGACTACTATGCGCCTCACGCAGAATCATTTGTCTCAAATCTGAATCCTTGGGCATACAAATTCTTCCGCGGAAACACAATACTCCATCACTATTCACTCTAAAATCCCCTAGCTCACCACCTTCCACTCGTTGAAGTCGAGAACCCAAGGCTTCATCTATCAACTGCTTTTCCTTAATTTGACTTACCCAAACAGGTTTCATCTGAAGTTCGGCTAACAGGCTACCATCTTCATAAAGACTAAGATGAGCGAACATCGCTCTCAAATCTGATATCACCTTACGACGCAACGCATCTGCCACTACATTAGCCTTTCCGAAATGATACTCAATTGAGAAGTTATAATCTTTCAACAGTTCTATCCACCTCCGCTGTCTTAAGTTCAACTCCTTCTGGGTAAGGAGGTACTTCAGACTCTTATGATCCGTATAGATAATCGATTTCTCCCCGTACAGGTAGTGTCTCCAAATCTTCAGAGCAAACACCACTGCAGCTAACTCCAAGTCGTGTGTGGGATAGTTCACCTTATGTGGCCTTAATTGACGAGATGCATAGGCCACCACCTTTCCCCCTTGCATCAACACACATCCCAAGCCCTTGTGTGATGCATCACAATAAACAATAAACTCCTTACCAGCCTCAGGTTGAATCAATACTGGTGCTTCTGTTAGAATCTTCTTCAATTTCTCAAAGCTCTCTTGCTGCTTATCTGACCATATAAACGGTACTCCCTTACGCAACAGTTTAGTTAGGGGCACAGCAATCAACGAAAACCCTTGAACGAATCGCCTGTAATACCCAGCCAAGCCTAGAAAACTCCGAATTTCGACCACTGTCTTCGATGGCTTCCAATCCAATACAGCCTCGACCTTCCGGGGATCAACTATAATTCCTTCGGCAGGCACAACATGCCCCAAAAAGGTCACTTCCTTCAGCAAAAATTCACACTTACTGAATTTGGCATACAATTGCTTCTCCCTTAATATCTGCAATACTACCCGTAGATGCGAATCATGTTCTTCTTCATTCTTCGAGTACACCAAGATGTCATCTATGAACACCACCACAAACTGATCTAAATAGGGTTGGAAGACCCGGTTCATCATGTCCATAAATGCAGCTGGTGCATTAGTCAACCCAAACGGCATCACCAAGAACTCGTAATGCCCATAACGAGTTCGAAACGCAGTCTTATGAATATCTGCCTCCCTGACTTTAAGCTGGTGATAACCCGATCTCAAATCTATCTTCGAGAAAACTGAAGCTCCTCGCAGTTGATCGAACAGATCATCGATTCTCGGCAACGGATACCTGTTCTTGATAGTCAGCTTATTCAATTGCCTATAATCGATGCACATATGCATCGACCCATCCTTCTTCTTTACGAATAAAACCGGCACTCCCCACGGTGACACACTTGGTCAAATGAATCCGCGATCCAACAACTCCTGAATTTGAGCCTTAAGCTCTGCTAACTCTTTCGGCGCCATTTTATAAGGAGTGATTGACACCGGAGCCGTTCCTGGCATCAGCTCAATGCCAAACTCTACCTCCCGATCCGGAGGCAATCTTGGAAGTTCCTCTAGAAAGACGTCTGAAAACTCTTTCACCGTTCTAACACTTTCAACTGACAACACCTTGGCATCCAAAGCACTGATGAAGGCTAAAAACGCTCCACACCCCTTTCGCACCAACTTTTCTACCTTTAAAGCAGATACCACATTAGACAGATAGTTTCTTCTTTCACCTATCATCATCACTTCCTTATCCTCCGAAGTTCTTAGTATCATCTGCTTTGCAGCACAATCCAAGTTCGCACGGTGTTTCACAAACCAGTCCATGCCCAAAATAAGGTCGAACTCGCCGAAAGGCAATTCCATCAAATCTGCTAGAAAAACTTCCTCCTGAATTTCTAAGGGCACCTCCCTAAACAACTTATTTACTATCACGACTGTCCTAAAGGGCTAATTACAGTTGTTTCTCTAGTAGTAATCTCAGATTTAATGTTCAGTGTTCCAGACACAGCACAAGCAACATACGAATGGGTGGATCCAATATCTATCAAAGTAGTAACAGGTACATCAGCTATGTAAAACATACCGGTTATGACATCAGGTGCATCGCCATCCACTCGTCGTCTGACCGTGTAAACCAAACCTGGCTGTCTCGCCTCCGCGTTACCCCTATTGACAGTACCTCTACCCGGTGTACCCTAACCTCGTCCTACACCATTACCACCTCGACCTGGCCCACGGCCTCTCGGCGGCTGCTGAGCACCTCTAGCTTGCTGCGCAACATCGTTACGAACACCCTGAGTTTGAGTAGGCTGTCGAGGGCAATCTCTAAACCGATGGTCCTTGGAACCACATCTGAAACAACCACCAGTTCTCTTCCAACATTCACCCGAGTGAAATCTCACAACAATCCGCACAAGGTCATGAATCGATTAGTAGCACTGGAGCACCCGCTCAAAGCGGTCCTCATTTCGGTCCTTTTCTGAAAACCTCTAGCAGGACCTGAGTACCCAGAGTCTCTCTTGTTCCTGCCCCTATCCTTGTCTCAGTTTTGCCTCTCCGAGTGTTTAGCCTCCTCAGCTATCTTGGCTTTCTCCACCAGTGTGGCAAAATTCCTCTCATTCTGTGGGGCTATCAGTACCCACAACTCATCACGCAACCCGTCCTCAAAACGCACACAGCGTTCGTAGTCAGTCGGTACTATTCCTCGAGCATACCGACTCAGACGCAGAAATTTTGCCTCGTATGCTGCCACAGACTTACCTCCTTGGACCAGATTCAGGAATTCCTTCCTTCGACCATCCACATAGCTAGCCCCGACATACTTTCCTTGGAATGCCATTTTGAAGAAATCCCAGGTAATACGATCGGCCTGAGTGCCTTCCCGAACAGTGAGCCACCATTGATACACCTCGTCTCTCGGAATGACACGCCTCCTTTCGGTTTACGCTCGGTGCAACCTGGGATCGTCCATGATCCGCTCCACAGCCTCAAGCCAGTACTCCGCTACATTTGGGGCCACACCCGAGATACCCCTAAAGACCTCAGCTCCATTCGATCTGAGTCACTCTGATATTGATCAACGAGCTGCTGACCCAGTTCTTACCCCAGCAACCCTTTCCAGAACTCACAACATTGCTTGGGACAGAGCATCGTCCTCTCTCATACAATCATGTGACCCAACTTCAGTCATAGGTGACGCAGGTGCGTCCATTTCAGGCATATGTCCCGAAGCCACAGATACAACTCTAGCGCCTCGGCCTCTACCACGGCCACGTCTACCGCATCCACGTCCTCTAGCGCTCATATTCACTAATTCGATTTAATCTGATTAAGAGTCTTATGAATCAGTATGCTGTTTCAGTGTTTATTAAACAATGTTTTATGAAGTATAGAAAGTAAGGTTGTTTTCGCAAATACGCATCCTATGGTCTCAATCTCTATAGTTTTAGCTCCTAAGGATAAAAGTTCTAGAGTATTTCTACCGTCATACCACAATAATAATAATCATAAAACATATACTTACTTGACTTGGTGCCGAATACCCGTGGTGCCACACTTCCTTTAAAACATGCATTTTTAATCTTAAAATTCAAACAGCTTTGGAAAATGTTTTTGAACCCAAACCACAACCGAGTTTTGAAACCGGGCTCTGATACCATAAAATGTAACACCTCAAACCCGATCCATGCATTATGACCGGATCAGACATGTCACATGAGGACAACATGCTAAGTCCTTTTTATTCTTTCAGAAATAAGTATTTATTTATTTAAATCAAGAAAACAAGTTTGTTTTGAAATATTTGATAAAATTTTACTAATTTTAAAGATTGATTGATAAATCGATAAATTTAAACTAGTGATTTTTCAAACCGAGACTTTTGAAAATATTGATAATAATTCAAGAGAAATCTTTCGAGTTAAAATATTTGTAAAAGTTTATTATGAAATCCATTTGTGAATTCATTTTAGAAAAACTTTATTTTAAGTTTCTAGAAAAATCCCAATTAAAGTAATTTGAGTAAGATATAAGTACGTCAAGCATAAAACAAAAATAAAAATAAATCCAGAGGCCTTATTACATCATAAAACTCAAAATAGTAAAAGTAATAAGTAAACGAAATAGAAACCTAAAGTCCAATAAAAACCATTTCAAGTATGGCCCCACCGAGTCATCCATGGCCCAAGTCCACGTCATCTTGAGCATTACCGCAAGGTTTAAGGAAAGCAGGGTGAGTTACTAGAACTTCGATGTATAATCCCCTTACCGTTGTCCACTGGGCCTGAAGCCCAATTACAAAACATTGTATATATATATATATAAATGCAAAGTATGCAACCCAACCCATCCATCCAATCTCTCCCCCGTACCAGCCAGTCTCTCCTATGGGGATCAAGTCAACCCACCCCGCCAGTCTCTCCAATTTGCAGACAAGCTGCCATTTATAATAAGTTTGTGGCTAAGCCACCAGAGCATCATATACGGTGATATAATTGGCACACAGCCTTATTCACGATGGGACAAAGTCATAATTAAATTGGCACATAGCCATTATCAGAATTTGTGGCAATGCCACCGGTCTACACTTCTCTTCATTCAAATTTCCCATCCCATGCAATATATATAAAGATGCAATATACATAGTAACATATAATATTCACATATAAATAAAACCATTAATCTATAGAATATTTTATTTAATGAATCAGCCCATTAAAGCATTTTGTAATAATTCGGCCCATAGGGACATTTTAGTAATTCGACCCATAGGGACATTTCGGTAATTCGGCCCATAGGGGCATTTCGGTAATTCGGCCCATAGGGGTATTTCTGTAATTATATCAACTTTAATGCCGATTTTGTCAAATCTATAAAAATAATGTACTTTATGCCAATTTCTCATTTAATGCCAATTTTACGATCTTTAGTCGTGTAATACTAACAATCAACTATCAAACGTGTTACCGAATCATAATCTACAGAATTACGGTGTGAGATTACACACCTGATTACGGTAAGTATTAAACTCTCTTGATCGTCGGCACCTATGACAACGTAACACTCGATTAATCTAACGGATGAGGTTTTTATTAATCCAAAACTAAACCAAGCGATCTATAATACTTACTCTCAAAATCGTGAACGACCATGATTTGTCGATTCTCACCAGATGATGGTCCACAACCCGGTGGAAAGTCTCGAACCGCCGATACCGCCCTTCGTTTGAATTTAGGAGTAGGAATCGCAAATCCGCTCCTTTTGAGTTCTCCGATCGCTTTTCCTTTCGATTCAATACCACTAGCCCCCATCGAATAAAATCTTAGTCAAAACGATATTACGATATAAATATACATTGTCTAATGACAAAGGGTTCGGCTTACCACTATATAAGGAGAGAATATCGAATGATTTCGTCCCTACCAACATAATCAATTAGCCAACCTTTAATCCGATTAACACAATAACCAAATAGAGATATCAAATGGACTATGAAAGAACTCCTTACCTTAATCAATGATAATCCCGATTCCCAAAATTGTCTTATGACTAGAGATGATTAGACGATGATGTGGTTTTCGGCCACCCTCTATAACACTACGAAAAAGATATTGATCACAACATGAGAGTGATGGGGAGAGAGATGTTTTGATAGGGAAACAAGATAGAATAATCGAATAATGATGAACACATATTTTCGACTAGGAAGAAAGAAAAAAATGAAAATAAAATGAAATGAGAAGAGGGATATAAGGTCACTTACCGATTTGGTCAAGAAGAGTTTGTCTAAGACAAAAAGAAAAGAAGAAATGAAGAGATGAGATGATAATAGATTCAATTTTAGAGGAAAATCAAACAAGAAAAAGTGATCTCAAAGTGATGTCGATTTTAGAGAAGAGAAAAGATTGATGAAATGGTCAAAAGAAAAGAATGGATGGATGAAGGAGTGCTAGATTGTTCGACTATCAAAGGGGAGGTGGCCAAAATATGAGTGTTTCGGCCAAACAAAAGAAAAAGAATGCACAAATGTGCTAGGAGGTTTCGGCCAAAGCAAAGAAAAGAAAATGTTCACTTTGGCTTTGGAATTTTTGGCAAAGAGGAAAGAGATTGGAAATATTAAAAGATCACCCAAAATGCTAAGAAAAATAATCACTCAAGTACCAAAATTCACCAAAATGCTATAGAATTTCGGCACTCCCCTAATACCCCTCAAAATTGTGTGCACCAAACCAAAAGGGTCAAAAATTGACCATAAAAACATTCCAAAACATTTCCCATGGAAATGGCCAACATGCTCCCTTATCTTGCCTTTTTCTTTTGATTCTTTCCTTCAATATCCCTTATCTTCCTCCTTACCATAAACCTTAGCCACCTTTCAATAATTTAAAAAGTCCACCTTGCCTAAAATACCATCATGGCCGACACTCTCAATGAATAGAACAAAAAAATAATAATCAAAATTTGTACCAAGTGGGATTCGAACCTCTTCCCCTAAAGCCCTTCATGTGACGCCTAAACCTCCTTGCCATATGCTCTCTTATGCTAGCAATTTACTCACTTATTTCCATAAGCATTGAGGCCCCTTACTATCTTTCCTTAAAGTGCTAAAATACCAATTTTTTTTCTAAGGCCCAATTAAACCCCGAGCCTTCTTAGGACCTTAAAACATACACGATTAATAATTTAACTAGCCTCGCGCAAGATATAATGCAACACATAAAATTCTAAATTTTGGGATGTTACATCTAGTCAACAAGCTAAATAATAAAAAATTTGAGAAAACACAATTAATGAATATAAAAATTAGTATACTATCTAGCTCAATTTTTTTCGACTAATATTATTTACAAAAATTTATTCAATAACAATTATCACTATCACAATCCCCAGGAAGCAGGAACGACGCCAACAACTAGACTTCCTCGGACGTACTAGCGCTCAGAGTGTGAATACTGCTACAAAATATATGATATTGAGGCGATGTCCGCAAGTATACGGGTCAGGTTGTAATATAGTTTATTTACAATGAAACACTTGGTACGTATTCCGAGGATCATACCCAATTATTGCAATTTAGGGAAAACTACTATTAAACCAATTATCGAAAATAATTACTAGTCTACTTAAGTTACAAATTAGTAGTGTTAATATCAAAGCAAGATGATACTAATATTAACACACTAAATAAATTGAAATAAACTTAAATCTACTCCTAAGTTCATGTATCGGCTTCTTGTATCCCTTATTTTGACTATACGAGTTCCTTTAGCCTAGGTCCAATTATTTTACCTAATTAATTATTCATTTAGGGCTCTATTCAACCAGCTAGTCATCAACCTAGTTGTGCCTATAGGTGTCCAACTAACCTAATGAGTCGACAAGGACTACTTATCTCTCGACCTCACAGTCTAGACCGGTTCGGGGCAAAGGTGTTCCCAGATAGGCCATACCAATTTTGGGTTAATTCCCACCTAAATGACTTCCTAGGGTTTAAGTTCTTCCCCTCCTAAAATAGCTAATCCACCAAGAAACTCTATCCTTCAATCAATTAATTAGGTTAAAACAATTGAAACATGCGAAATATGTATAAAGCATAAATTGATTCTAATCTTTACACAAACATTCAAGTAACAATGATAAAGAAAGAGCTATAAAGCATAGAATAAGGAAAATACATGTTCATGGATTTATTGATGAAAGCGTGGCTCCAGAACAATCTCCACTCACGAAAGTCTCACTTCGGGATAGGATCTTCTGATTAAAAGAACATAAAATATCCTAAGTGAAAACTAAAAACAAAATAAAAACCTAAGAATAATTTTTGTCTCCTTAAAAACTGTTTGTTTAAACTAATTACAAGCCTTTATATATGCTAAACTTGGAATATTAAAAAGCCTAAATTATCCTTGAAGTCTTTAAAGTTCAACTAGGAAAAATGCACCAAATTTCCCTCCAAAACGTAATTATCACGTGCAAGACTTTTTGGGCTACACAGTGGCAGTGTTGCAACATCGGCCTACAGTGTTGCAACACAAGGGGTGGTACAACACAACAGGGGGAGTGTCGTGACATCGAGGTCAGTTTTACTCCAAGACTTGTTTTTCCTTGTCTTTGATTTGGCGACATTAGTGTCTTGGTGTCGCGACATAAGCATCAGTTTGGGCCCGAATCCCAATTTTTCCTACAAGACCATGTAACCTTATTTAGAAATATAATATGTAATAAAAATGACTAAAAAGCATAAATTACTATTTTAAGCTTGCAAAATTGAAATATATACTAAAATGCTTTAATTTAACTATTAAACAACCTAAAGTTATGTGTAAAAAGAATGTAAATAGTAGTGTATTTCATGGTAGATCATCCAATCGATCCCTCCGCTAGCTCGTTGAAACCGAAAATGAATTGCATGTTGAATCAAATGAACACAAATGGATAGAAATGGTAAAGTTAGAGAAGCGGGGAATATTCAAAAATGAATGTGGTTTTCCAACTAAATTGAAATGACCTGAAAAATTAATTTATGGTTTTTTGATTCAATTAATTAATTGAAGCTCGAAAATGGAATTAAATTAATTGGTCATTGTGATCCCAATAAATATAGAAATATTAAATATGTTTTCTCATAGATTCTATTACGGTAAAGTTACCATGAGTTTAACAGAATTATAACTATACTAAAAAAATATTTAATTGGGAAATTAATTAAAATTTTTAAATTAATTTATTATATTTATTTTGGAAAATAGAAAACAATGTATTGGGTTTGATTGAATTATAAAGTGTTAGGTTAAAAGTCCAATAAGCACTTATAATTTGACCCGATATAGGAGATGTATCACTCAATTACAATTGTTGACCCAAAACTTTGGGACATGTAGGATTAAATAGAAAAGATTAGTAAATTTTCGGACCCCGTTGGGACATTCGAAAGTTTTAATGGTTGAATTGTGATTTGTAACATCCTAGAATATAGCCTAGGAGATTGAGGCCTGGCAAGCTGGGGTCGCTAGTGGACCTAGAAAACAGGGGCTGCCAGTGGATTTAGCAAACTGTAATTGCTAGTAGGCTTGGCGAGATGGGGTCGCCAACGGGCCTTGCGAGCCGTAATAACAATTTTAGGCCAAGAGTCAAAAGTAGGAGTAGTTAATGGGTAAATATACCAAAATTAGGAAGTCAACTTATTTTCCACTTCACAACACCATTCATGCATGTAACTCTTTCCTACTTCTATTGCAACTAGGGTATCCGAAGAACATCAAAACACCTAGTTTTTATAAATTAAGTTCTTTTCATTGAAAATTCCATATTCTCTAAAAAGACAAAACTCTCTCAAATTCCTTCATCGATTATTTTGTTGTTAGGTTTCTACAAAAGTAAGAACCCAGAACCTAGCTCTTAGGATTTAAGGTAAGATTTTATTTCTCTATTGAGTTGATGTTTAGAAGTAACTAGGGAAGTTTACGACAAAATAGACTAGGTTCACCAGTGTTTATGTTTGAGTTTTAATGTGCTTTGTCTATTAGTGACTTGTGTGTGTTTATGAAATTGTGAAACTAACAGAACTGCCTACAAGAAAAGATCAAGGAAAGAAGAATCTTGTCTAAAGTTTTCAATAAATTTTTTAGTGTTTAGGGATCACCACATGTATGTGTAAACCATGATGTTAATCATGAACTTAGGGTTTTAACTTAAGTTTCGAGAGTAAGTCTTTTCTAAACTCTGTTTCGCGAATATGTTAAATATGTGATATCTATGAACAATAATATGTGAGCTCTATATTGCGAGCTAGTTATCAACAATAATCTACGAGCTCCTCATGATTTGCAAGCTTTATATTTAAGTAAATATTTTGACACTATAATCTTTTGAAGCTCATGGATATAATGGCATGTTTGTAGGATTATGAGTACTCACCTTTATGTTTTGTGATTTGGTTTGGGCGAGAGGCCCTTGGATAGGTTTGGAGAGATAAGGGAATGTCAAGCTAAGCTCCATTCAATGGGACATGTTGGTGTGTTTGAAGAGTGCTTAGCTTTATGCTACACTTATGGGACATGTTAAGACTCATTGAGTCATTACGAGGAGTTTTAAGGAGATGCGCTTATCTAACAAGAAAGCACATGTTAATAAGATTATGTTTTTCAAATATTATCTTTTATAGTCTTAAGCTAACTAGCGATGAGGTAATCGCCAATCAAACTTCACGCACGTATGGCAAACCTAGTTCGCGCTTCTAGTGACCTTGCTAAAGCTTTTGTTTAACCTATGTTTTGTGCGTGCTATGTGGTTATTCTTTCTGTATATTCATTGAGTTTGCAAGAACTCACTCACTCTTTATAAACACTGCAGATAATTAGATTGTAAGGGTGTAATGGCAAGGAAGTGATATAGGTAAAGCATAAACACTGGAAAGGTAATACAAATGAATGTTGGACATAAAGGCAATGTGGGAATCTGCTTGGGCTTAGAGATATCTTTTCGATGACTTCTGATCTGCCACAAACTACACTATTATTTACACCTTTTTTACACATAACTTTTGCTTGTTTAATAGTTAAATCGAAGCATCTTAGTATATATTGTGGTTTTCATGATCAAAAGTAGTTTTTATTACACTTTCTATATCTAAATAAGGTTACATAATCTAGTAGGACAAATCAGGAGCTAAAGATGCATATTCGACCTGAAATTGATGCCTTTGTTGCGACACCAACACACCGATGTTGCAAAATCGAAGGCAAAAGCAAAAACAAAATCCTAGAGAGAAACTGCTGTAACAGCCCGTTTAGACCCTAGTAAGAACAGTGGTTTTAGGACCACAAATCCAAGGTCAGAGAAATATTTTAATATTATTTTTTATGTTTATAGCATGTAATAAAGTATGTGTGAAAGTTCTGTGTGAAAATTTTATCGTCTATGTGCTGATTTGTGAAAAAAGATCTAATCGTATAAAATGTAAAAGCTGTGTGCTAGAAGTTAAAGTGCTTAATGCTATGCTTTGAGATATGTGAGGTCCTTATTATGGAAATGGACCATTAGTTGTGTAAGTGGTCATAAATGACCTTATAATGGATGATTTTATAAGTATATAAATAAGGTTAAATTGGTAAAATGATAATTAAGTTAATATTAATAAAACCAAAACCAAAATTTATGGTTATCATCTTTGCTTTTGCCGAAAATACAAAGGAAAAAGAAAAGAAAAAGAGTTTTAGGGATTCGGCAATAATCTTGGCTAATTGAGGTATGATTTTGATCTGTTTTTGATAATTTCTATGTTTTTGTGATCGTTGATTTGTGTTCTATCAAGCCCATGCCTCAATGTCCAAATTTGATAATGATTTTGAGATGTGCATGATCGTTATGTCAGAGTCTTAAAAATTTATATAATGAATGATCTAGCCTAGAAACTAACTGTGACAATGATTGAGGCAAGCGCACCTATCGAACAGTAGTATAATTTAGTGGCAAGACCGGAATGTCGAACCCAAAGGAACCAAAAGTACTAATACTAACTTTCTTTCTATTATTTAGCCTAAGAATTGAAGTGAATTATTGTTTAATCTAAAATCAACTAATTACTAAGCTAAAGACGCTAAGACAAAGAGAATGAATTGGGGAAATACTTGTGGGAAAAACCAATTAATTAAGACAATACCCGAGGAAGAATCCACCTAGACTTCACTTGTTATCTAACTCTGAACCAGACGATTTATTCACTTGACTTAATCCATAGGATTCCCTAATGCATATTAATCTCTCTCTCGAGGCGACTAACGTCTAACCCTAGGTTGATTAATTAAAATCTCTTTCTAATTAAAACCGCTAGAATTGCATTAACTCGACCTTTGGACTCCCATATTAGGTTTGACCCTAATCCGGCAGATTTTTGTCACCCTATCTCTAGGCGCGCGAGCAACTCCACTTAACTATGCTAGATCTACTCTTAGACGGGGACTTTTGCTCCTTCGCTAAGCACATCAATACTTGAATCAATACCCTGAAATATCAAAGCAAGAATTAAGAACACATAGTTAAGAACAAATCAAGTATTTATCATATAGTTCAGCAAACGATAACAAGATCTGTCTTAGGTTTCATCCCCCTCAGGTATCTGAGGGTTTAGTTCATAATTATAAAAGAGTACATCTCAGAAGAAAAGATAAAACAAAACATAAGAAAAACCCTAAAACCCCCTGAAGGAATTGAAGGAGAGATCTGCCATCTTGAGTATGATTTCGGCTTCTTGAGATGAATCAACTAGCTTTATTCGAGTAAATCCCACGATTCTGACCTCTCTGGCTTGGCTCATTGGCCTAGCTGAACGCCCCGACAGAGGGCTTCTGTCGAACTCCCCCTTTAAGTTACCCCCTAGGGTGTTTATATAGGCTTTGGAATATGTTTCTTTTCCTCCAAGTATCCTATTCTGAGTGAAATTCCTCTTTTTCACGGTAGGGACACGCCCATAGCACACGCCCGTGTGAATCGTGGCAAGGCCGTGTTCGAACCTGTTGAAGGAGCACGGTCGTGTGGACTTGGGCCCAGGCCGTGTCAATTTCGTGATATGGCCCATTTACTATGTTTTAGGTTCGTTTCTCGTTCTTTTCATCCTCCGGTGCTCTCCTAAGTATAAAACATGAAATTAAAGGATTAAGAGCACCAAATTACATAATTCAAGGGATAAATCATCCAAAAGTATGCTAAATATGGGTTAAAAATATGTTATTATTACTGTTTATCAGTGCCATTGATTATTATGTGAGCTTTGTGTTGAAAGTTGGTGAAATATGAAAGTTTGATGAATGATAAACATATTTTGTATTTGGAATTTTTGATGAAATTGATTATTAAGGGCTAATTTGTGAAAATGAAACTTTGAAGGGTTAAAATGTAAAATAAATGAAAGATATGGGCTGATAGGGACTAGTATGAAATTCAGCCAAGCTTAGGTGTGAGTAAATTATGTGTATTTTGTGTAATTGTGAAATAAGGACTAAAATGTCAAAATGTGTGATTGTGAGGGCTAAAGTGTAAAATGCTTTAACTATGTGTTGTGGATTCTTTTGGATGAAAATGTGATTGAATGAGTTGAAATTGATATTATATAGGTCAAGAAAGGAGAAATTCAGACTTAGATCGAGGCAAGAACAAAGTGCTCGATTGATCAACTAGTGTCGTTGTTTTTACGTTCGAGGTAAGTTCGTGTATAATACGTATTGATTAAATAATGTTCATATGATATGAAATGAATGAAAATGTGATTGTTGAGTTAGTAATGCGAAATGTGAGTTCGAAGATATGTGGCACTAAGTGTACGTAAATAGAATAGTTATTGCGATGAAGTGCACTAAGTGTGCGAGATAAAGAAATGCATCGACTATATTAGTTGGCATTGTGTGTGAGATTCCGAGACCTCTTCGGTTTAATGTGATGGAACTAAGTGTGTGATATTATTGTAGCTTTGGCTAATTAAATGGCACTTAGTGTGCGAATTCATCGAACATTTAAAGAGGTTCGAAAGAATTATGGCATTGAGCATTGAGTGGTAAATGTGATAAATAAATACGTGATGGTACAGGTATGTACATAACCTATGTGTTGATGATATTGTGTATGAGATAAATGGATGATTATGTGAATGAATGAAGGAAAGAGTTAGATTGAGTAGCATTGTAAATGCTTGTACATGAACATATAGTTATGGTATGAAAGTGGGTAGTAGTTATGGATGAGATTGAGTAAATATGTGAATTGAACTAAGTGTTAGTAACTTTGCATATTGAATTTGAATTGTTGAGTTAATTGTGTTATATTATGAACTTACTAAGCTTTAAAGCTTACTGTGTGAAGTCTTTTCTGCATTTTATGTTGTCATTAAAGCTAGCTAAGATCCGGGGATCGTCAGCGACTCAATCATACTATCGGACATCTATTTTGGTACCTTTTTGGAAGTTGTATTTATGGTATATGGCATGTATATGCTAGCAAGGTTGTGGGATGATTTTAGTACATGTTTTGATATTTGAAAATGGTGTATATGATGTGTATATATGGTCTTGTGTGAATGGCCATTATGGTATGTTTTGGTGAAATAAAAGTGGAATATTAATACTTGATTTGGTAGTTGAAAATGGTGAATGAATTGTATGTTATTTGATGTTGGAATAGAGCATGTTGGGATGACTCAAATTGGGTGGCAATTTGGCCTTGTAAATGGCCTATAATTGTCCACACGGAAGAGCACACGGGCATGTGTCTCAACCGTGTTCTTCACTGTTCCTATTTGAATCAAATCAGACTTGCACACGGGCCAGACACACGGGCGTGTGATATGCTGTGTGACTCAAGTCAGTGTTGCACACGGGCCAGACACACAGGTGTGTGACAGGCCGTGTGACCTTAGTCAGTAGTGTACACGGGGTAAGACATGGTCTATGTAACAGCCTC
This sequence comes from Gossypium sturtianum, assembly GCA_025698515.1. Classification (NCBI taxonomy): domain Eukaryota; kingdom Viridiplantae; phylum Streptophyta; class Magnoliopsida; order Malvales; family Malvaceae; genus Gossypium; species Gossypium sturtianum. The sequence goes on along the minus strand of CM046951.1, from coordinate 73,163,442 downwards.
AGACCCGGCCCAGACATTATGGCCGAATCCGAGAATGTCACATTAAAGGCATAACTCAAAACAATTTTGCTAAGTAAAAATTTAAGACCCAAAAGCCCAAAATCCTTGAGTCTTGTTAAGTAATGATAAAATCCCATTTTATTATTTTAGGTATTTCAGACACCAAGTTTAAACATAAGAAATTTACTCAGGTTTAATAATTAAGTAAACAGTTGAAAAAATAAAACCCAAAATCTAAAGTCAAATCGGAGTACAAGGCCTTATTACATCCAACGAAAATAAAGTAATTAAAATCATGTATTTTGAGACAAATAAATAAAACTTCTAAGTATCTTGTAGTGTGGCCGTCTCCGAGTCCTCTCCCACGTCAAGCCGTTTACTGAAGATCACCTGAAACATTTAATAAAAAGGGTGTGAGTTTCGAAACTCAGTGTGTACGACCCTTGCCAACCAAATCAACATACAAATATCACATTGGGCCTAAGCCCTATCAAAAACAGTGGTCTTGGCCTTAGCCCATAACGACCTCATATCACATCAGTATCACATGAGTGCAATGCACCCATCCCAAATCTAACCCTACACACTATTTCCCTTCCAACCCTACACACCTGTGGGGATATAAATATCAACCCACCCATCCCTACACACCAAAGGTAGCACCAGCAGCGGCACTACTCAAACGTTGTAGCAAAAGTCGCTATAATGGGCTTAAAGCCACCGGTGGATCCACTGGCCGTCAGCGACTATGCGATCCTCAAATCTTCCTCCGTATCATCAAAACTCACCCAAGTGCAACATATATTTCATGAATGCAACATACACATTCTCACATATTCGGCACTTAGAGGTATTTTAGTCATTTCACTACCCAAGGGTATTTCTGTAAATCTACTCTACAGGGGGATTTAGGTGATTTTGCAAAACAGAGGTATTTTGGAAATTTTGTAAATCAGGGATGTTTTGGTAATTCTGCAAATCAAAGGTATTCTGGTAATTTCACAATTCGGGGGTATTTTAGTAATTTTGCAAATCTAAGGATATTTTGGTAATTTTCAAACTAAGGGTATTTTGGTAATTTTCAAATCAGGGGTATTTTAGTAATTTTACAAATCTAAGGGTATTTTGGTCCCTCTCGGGTTTTAGTTATGAACTTTGGCCCATTAACAAGTCCTTGCGGTTAAAGTGAACAGACACTATGCACCAGGTATGATTCCAGAGAAGAGGAGGTGGGCCACTAGGACCGCTTAAGTACCAAGCTATCCCTAGCTCCAATCCTAGACATGCATATGTCCATTGCCACACTCTAACCCAGCGACTTGTCTTCGGACATGTTTAATTATTAGAATGAAGTTTTATGCATTTTGAGAGTTGTTCAGAACTAGGCCTAAAGTCCATTAAACCCTAGCATACTTATCTACGTCTTCATAAAGCCCATCAAGCCCATTTCACGTTCATATAACCCATTATGCCCAATTCACATCCTTATGGCCCATTAGACCCAAATCTTATTCAAATGGCCCGTTAGGCCCAAAAAAATTCCAGATCATGTAACATGCATGCTTAACTCAATTAATATAATCAAATCAATCAATTTCATCCAACTTAGCCTCAGGGCCCACCAGGCCCATTTAGCCAATTTCAGCTTTTCGGCTTTCCGTCATTGCCGATATCATGTGTGTGTAGTGTTTGTACACACCTGGTTACTGTGACATGCTATACTATCCTTGGTCTTGAACCTACAACCAACCAACCTCAATCAATCACCCATACTTAAACAAAATATCTACCAAAAGCCGAAACCTTACCGTAACCTTACCGTGTGCCACCGAGTTCTAATAGCCCTTCCTTAGCTACTATTTACGAATATCCCCTAGATCTGCCTCCAACATATATCATCAAAATCAAGTGACTCATATTCCACATAAGTCACCTCTATAAGCCATACTTACATTCGGCCATCCACTAATCCATAACTGAGACGAGAACACTTACCACTTTGCTAACAATCCTTACCACGCTTGCAATCTTTGAACCCTACCCTTGTTAATACAAGGTTAACGACCCATTTGCAAAACTCTCCAAATGCCGAAAGCCACAATGAAAATTCGTAATACCCCCTAAAAGACCCAAAAACGGCACTCATTTACCCTCCTAAGCCGAATTTATACACTTCCCACTTCTCACAACGGCACCAACTCTTCATACTTCTCAGCTCCTAACTTTTCTCCCTGATAACTCCTCAATCTCATCCTAAAGTTTCTCTAAGATAAGCTCTTTTATCCCTTCCTTAATTTTCTCTCATGAACACTTCCTTCAGAGTTCACATCCAACGCCACTACTAACCATCTAGAAGGCAAAAATTAAATCCCCAACAAAATACCATGCCACTACTCGAACCTTGGACTCCCTTGCCTGCTAATGACGCCACCTCCCTGCTCCCTAAGTGGCGCCACTTTGCCACTACACCACAAGCTCTTTTGTGTCATTTTTCTTCTTCATTTATTTAAAAGGCCTACTAATTGAAGTCATAGTTCCCTTGGGCTAAAACCAAAATTTCTCCTATACCCTTACTTGATCCCAGGATATCTCCAACACCCATAGACACTCCAAATTCATTAACCCTCAAACCCCACATGCCAATTGTCATTTTCTCGCTCACTTGAAAATTTTTTGAGACCCAAAGCCCCATAGGCCCAATTCTTCTAGGCCCAAATTCAGGGCGTTACAGTCTAAGACATGGCCGTGTGAGGCACACGGTCTAGCCACACGAGCGTATGCCCTGTTTTAGAAGAAAAATTTTCTAAGTTTTGCAAGTTTCCGTATGAGATCAGTTTAGTCTCGAACCATCTCTAAAGCATGTTTAAGGTCTCGTAGACCTTCTAAAGTGACTATGTGTGATTGATTATCTAAGATATGATAATGTGTGAGACGCGGTGGTTTAAATGTTGTATTGACGGGTAATATCTCTTAACCCTAGTTCGGCGATGGATACCGGTTAAGGGTGTTACAACTGCCTTCGGTGTCACGACACCACCCCTGCTATGTCGCGACACCAAATTCGATGTTGCAACACTGCAAGCTATTGTTGGAACACTGCTTCTACGTGGCCCAAAATTCCTTGTACATGATAGTTTCATTTTTTAAGGAAATTAGGAGTAGTTTCCCTAATCAAACTCTATGTACCTCAAGGATAGTTTAGGCACTTTAATATTATGAGTTAAGCATATATTATCAGTTTAAACATACAAATTTAGGCATTTATTCTTAGAGTTTTATTTCGTTCTTAGTTCTTACTTAGTTTATTTTATGTTCTTGTAATCGAAAGATCCTATTTGAAGTGAGACTTTCGTGAGCGGAGATTGTTTTGAATCCACGCTTTTATCGATTAATCCATGAGCATCTCTTTATTTTATTCTATTTTTTATATTTATTACTTTAACATTGTTGATTGAATGTTTGTGTAAAGATTAGAATCAATTTAAACTTTCTATATATGTTGAATGTTTCAATTGTACTAATCTTATTAATTGATTGATTGATAGAGTTCATTTGGATTGGTTAGATCTGGTTGAGTGTTATTAAACTTGTGGTGTGTTGGAGATTAGGTTGGGTGTTAATGGAGAGTCGCCTAGGTGGCTAATGTAGAGTTCCATAGCTCGGGTTCGATAATCGAATCGAGCATGGGGTGTTACATGATTAGTTTGATTCCAATCCTATTTCAGTTAGATTTGAACCGACTAGTTCCAAACTAGGAGACAAAATGATCAAGAATGGATAGTGGAAATGGCCAGTGAGGACTGTGCCCAATGAGTATATATATAGGCATGAGTGAACACAAAATTCTTTCAATTCTGTTTATAAAATCTTCTCCTCTCCATAACATCATCTTTTTCAATCGTTCTGGAAATGAAATGGATGCAAAGTATGTTGCTGCATAGGTGTGAATTTAAGTCCGGTGATGGAGAAAGTAGGGAACTAGTAAGCTTCCTTATCTATCTAAGCTTATGGATTGAGCAGAGGAGTACAGTAAGACTCTCAAAGTTTTTCTAATATTTTAAAGTTTTGGGTTTCAATGGACTAACCACCATTAAAATTAACCGTTGAATTGTTGTCATGCTTAACTATCAGGACAAAAGAGGCTTTGGCGATTTGGACAAGATAAACTGACAAGGTTAAGAAAGCAAGGTGAGTTTCTGCACTTTGTTTTCTGGTTGATGTATGTTGTTGTGTGAAATTGCTAGCTATTTACTGACCATTTACTAGTAGATAGTAGTTGAATAGTAATCTAGCGTGATGCATGCATAAAGATAATTTATTGTGGTACACATGATTATTTTATGTATGAAGGGAAACTATCAATGGGTTAGATGAAGATAGGATTTTGAAAGGGTGATTCTGTTAAATATCGCAACATGGTATTATTGAATACACCTGTGGTGAGCAAAGCTCTAGGCCTTGCGGAGGGGACACTACAGTGTTCAAGCATCAAGGATAGGACGGTGAATGGAGGAATGGGCGGAGGAATAAGAAAATTGGAACTTCATTAAGATTTCGTCATCCAGGATTGCTTGGAGCAAACCGCGATGTTCGAAGCTTCTGGACTTGCGAGGGGAGGGGGACACTTCAATGTTCAAGTATCAAGGTACATACAATATGGATCAATATCGATAGTATAAGGTTCCATAGAACATTACCGCGACAGTGATTAGCAGGCTCTATGGGGCGACAACGCGATTGTAACAACCCATTTTTCAGTGGTGTAAGAAACAGTGGCTTCGAGGCCACCAAATCCAATGAGTAAGTTTGTAAATATTAAATAATAATATTTACTAGTCAAATATGGTTTTAAAAAGGTTTTTGATTTGATAACTTATGTTATATAAGTGATTTATTAAGCTCAAGTGGTATGACTCTAAGGTCAAGTGGTTTTAGACAATAAGGTATCGGGACCTTATTTCTATAAACCAGAGCCATAAATATTTTTATAAATATTTACGGATTTTTCGTTAAGGTGGTATTAAAGTTTCTTTGAAAAGGTTTAACGTTTCGATAGTTAATTAATTAAAAGGACTAAATCGTAAAAGAAGTAAAATTTGATCACTATTTGGTTTGAGTGATTAAATGGTTAATTAAATAAAGGAAAAGGGACTTAAATGGTAATTAGACCATTCAAGGAGTTAGTGGACAATTATGGGCATGAAATTGGTGTTTTATTTATTTATTAACCAAGGTTAAAATAGTAATTTGGTATATTAAATTAAATTAAAATAAAAACAACAGGTTAATTTGTTATCATCTTTTTGGTTTTCTTCTTCAACACCGAATATGCAAGGATAACCAGATGAAGCTTTTGGCCACGGAAAAATATTTTGTATGGTATGGGATTTTTCCTCCATTTTTAATAATTTTTATATTTTCGAGATCGTTGCAACTAGGTCCAGCTAGCCCATACCTTCAATTTTGAAACTGTTAAAGATTTTGAATGTCTCCATTGATGAACCTTATTATTTTAGATGTTAAATAATGAAATTAAGATATTAGTTGTTAATTAAAAATATTTTATTAAGTGAATTTTGATAAATTAATCGATTAGGGACTAAATTGTTGAAATAGTAAAAATACAAGGATTTGATGTGAAATTGTTGCAATAATGGGTTGTATTCGGTGCCATAAGTATTCGGCTAGGCTCAATTTCGGGTAAAAATGGTTAATTTGCATGTTTTAGGCTCAAAGACTAAATTGAATAAAAGTAAAACTTTAGGGGCAATATTGAAATGATGTCAAAAAATGACTAAATTACATAAAATACATTGTTTTATTATCGACATTAATAGATTGAATGAAATTATTAATTTAGATTAAGATCGGGTGGAAAATCGAGGAGAATGGAAAAATTAACAAAATGCCCCTGGACTTTGACATTTTTGCAATTTAGCCAGGTAAGTTTATACGTTTAAATAGCATTTTAAATTATGTTTTAAATGATTTTTTTATAATATCAAGTTATGTCTCAGAAAAAAAATCCAACGGCGTATCGACGATCATCGACCAGTGAAAAGGGATAGCTTTGGCTATCGATTATGAAAAGAGATGGTGACGACCATTAACTATGAAAAGGGATGGTGACAACCATCAAATATGAAAAGGGATGGTGACAACCATCGAATATGAAAAGGGATAGCTTCGGCTATCGATTATGAAAAGGGATGGTGACGACCATCAACTATGAAAAGGGATGGTGACGACCATCGAATATGAAAAGGGATGGTTTCAACCATCGAACATGAAAAGGGACAATTACAACCATTGTTTAGCACACTTTGTGTGAGCTATGGTAAGGGTTTTGATTGACTTCACTACGACAAATATGGAAATGTATGATGTACCAATGATCAAAGTATGAATATCCATGTTTATGAAACGTATGATATAAGTGATGCTATGTTATGTACCCATATCTTACTATGTGATGATATTGCTAAGTTATGTGTTTAATCACTAGCTTGTGGCTATGATTAATGTTAAGTTTATGTCTTAAGTGTATGCAAATAAAATGGTAAGTGTTCACTAAGAACTAAGAAATGTTTATATGAAACTCAATGGAATAGTGATACATGGAAAAATATGATATGTTGTGATGGATGATAAATCCAATTGGATCATACTCAAGTATAATGGTTATCCATGTCAAATTCATATGAATCATGTTTAAATGAACTAACATGTGTTGTTGATGTGCAGGCTTATGCCAAACTTGTGGATATGATTGATGTTTATGATTATACTTATGCGATGCATACAAAGCGGGTAAGAAAAGGAAATGAAACGCTGGCACGTAGTTGGGATGTGTTATGATGTATTATATGTGTGCAAAATTCTTATGCTATGGATAAATACACTCAATCGAGAGTTAATAATGTTCTTTAGGCTTGTGATAAGCATTGGGGACGGATTGGAAAGTAAGTAAATAAAAAGATATATAATCTTATAAAAGGGATTGATGATATATATTATGTCTCAAGAAATCCTATCATGTTATGGATGGTCAATAAATATGCGACATTAATAAACTTACTCATTTGTGAGTTGATGATCATGTCGATTTATGAATCTTATAGCATTGGCTTATATTTATGTTTGTTCTATGAAGTTTAATATTTAAATGGAATATTATGTTTAAAGTTTATACGAGCTTACTAAGCATTCATTGCTTATGTAGTTTTCTTTTACCTTACAGATTATTGGAAGCTCCATCGGGTTGGAAGCTAGTCAGAGATCCATCACACTATCCATCGATTTTATCGATAGATTTTTATGCTTTGGTCGCAGTTATAATGGCATGTATAGGTGTTTATGCTTGATGATATGGCCACTATGTTTGGCTTGTAAATATGGTTTATGATTGATGACATTTTGGCATGTTTGGGGCTTGATGGCTAATATTGAAATGGTTTAGTGATTATATGTTTGAATGGCCAATTTGGTATGCTTGTGTGTGGTATTGGCATGAAATGTTGCTTTGAAATTGGTGAAACTTATGTTATTTTGATACCTTGATGGTAGGTGTTTATAAGATCAAATTGATGTATGGTTTGTGGCTAAAGTGATAAATGTTGGCATGGTTGCAAAATGATCATTTATGGCATGTTTTGATATAGAATTTAAATCAAAATGTTTAGTTGAATTATGACCATTCAGAAATTAATTTGGTATGTATATATGATGGTTGTTAGAACCATTTGAAAATGGCTAGACGGGTAACATTTAAATGGTTGATGTATGTGAGAAGTGGTTCAAAGGTCATTTTGATATGTTTTGAAATGGACACAAGTAAATTGATAAATAGTTAAATATGCACATATTTAGGTATGTTTAATGTATGTGTTTGAGGTGTCTTTATGGCATATTGGTTGAATAGAGTTTGGTCATTTGAAAGTGGTCATTTTATGCATGGTTGAACATGTTTTGATACCTTGGTCATATGTTCAAATGGCTTGTTTAGGTGTGCTTGAATTGGGTGAAAGAAATGGCTTGAATTTGGCCTATTTCTTGTCTACATAGCCTTAGACACGGGCGTGTGTCTCAGCCGTGTGTGACACACGGCCATGCGACACAGTCGTGTGTCCCTTGTAGATATTTTAAAGGTTCCATTCCGAGAGTTACACGGCCTGGCACATGGGCATGTGGCTTGGTCGTGTGAATCAAGTCAGAGAGTTACACTAGGATGGACACGGGCTGGGACACGGCCGTGTGTCCCTACTTCGAATGTCCACACGACCTGGGACACGGGCGTTTGTCTCAACCGTGTGAGTCACACGGCCGTGTGACCCCTGTAGTGTGAATTTTCTAACTTTTTTCCATGAAGTTTTAAATGTTTCTGATTTAATCCGGAATCATTTCTAAAGTGTTTCTAAGGCCTCGAGGGCTCGAATTAGGGACGTCATGCATGTGTATGCTTGGATTTTACAATGATTATGAAATGTTAGGAATGAATGATTTGAGTTAGGTGTTTACGATAATGCTCTATAACCCTATTTTGACGACGGATACAGATTAAGGGTGTTGCATTTAGTGGTATTAGAGCTACGGTTTAATCGGTTATCAGACTGAATGTAGCATGTATGAAGTCTAGAAATACATGCCATTATATAACCCGTGATAGTGTGATATCTCCTGATGCTGATGAGATTTGTTTTATTTTAAACAGAGATGCTTTCCAACCTAGCTAATTCTGATAATGCTGGATGCGATATTCATGAGTATAAGTAAAATTTTTATAATGATGAGTCGAAACTCATAAAGGTAAGAATAAAAGTTCATAATATTATGTAACAACCCGTTTTTGGTCAAATAGGAACAGTGGTTTCAGGACCAAAAATTCGAAGTCAAAATAATTATTTTATTATTATTTTAATTTTTACAATATGAAAATATGATTGTGTGAAATTTTTGTTAGGAAAATTTATCGTTTGATTAGTTAATTTGATAAAAAGGACTAAACCGCGTAAAGTGAAAAATTGAAGTTCTATAAGCTAAAAGGGTTTATTAGCTATGAAATTAAATAGTGGAGGTCCTTATGTTGTAATTAGACCATTTGAAACATGAGTGGACAAAGATGGACATCCTTTTAATGGTTTTAAAGGTTAATTAGTAAGGTTAATTTAGTAATTAGATAAATAAGTAATAAATAAACAAAACAAAAGCCATAATTGGTGTTCATCTTCTTCCTTAACCGAAAATAAGAGAAGAATACACCATTTTTTTAGCTTTGAAGTTTCAGCCATGGATCCTTATGCACAGTATGTATTTTTCACTCGGTTTTTAATGATTTCTACGTTTTTGAGATCGTTGCAACTAGGTCTAGCTAGCCCAGGGACTATTTTGCAAAATTGTTAAAGATTTTGAATGTTTCCATAGATGAATGTTGGTGTGTTTTGAGGTTTAATGATAGATCGTGAATGCTTGTTGATAGATATACAAGTTTTGTTAAGTGATTTTTAGTGAAAATGCAAATTAGGGGCTAAATTATTAAATGTGAAAACTTTGTGGTTAAAATGTGAAATAAATGAAAAATATGGGTTGCTAGGGGTATAATAGTAATTCAGCTAGGCTTGTGTTGTGATGAAATTGAATGAATTTTGTTTTTCAAGCCTAGGGACTAAATTGTAAAAATTGTGAAATTTTAGGGGTAAAAGTGTAAATGTGCTTAAATGTGTGTTTTGGATTAAATTGAATAGAGAGATTATTAAATAAGTTAATTATGATTATATTTAGATCAAGAAAAATGAAATTCGGATCTAGATCAGGGGAAAACCAAAGTTATCGACTAATCGACTTGTGTCGTCGTTTCTACGTCCGAGGTAAGTTCGTATATTATAAAATTTATTACAAATTCATTTCATATGCTTTGATATTGCTTAAATTGCAAATACGAGACTATGGATATGATCGATAGTAATTCGATGACGATTCGACATTCGAAATCCCAGTTGAACCTTAGGAATAGTGTAGGATACTAGTGGCATGTCATTAGGGGATACATTGAGTTGGCTTCGGGCCATGATATTAGCACTTCGGGTGCGAGTTATACCGATTTGACTTCGGGCCATGAATATCGGCTAATTTGGCTTCGGGCCATGATATCAGTACTTCGGATATAAGCTACATTGATTTGGCTTCGGGCCATGGTATAGGTACTTAGTGTGCGAGACTCTTGAGTATCTGACTTCTATTCCAAATGGTTCAACGGGTAAACGAAACATGTGATTGAGTATGAGAATGGTATGAGATGGTAAAGGTACGTACGTGAAATGTATAAGCTTTGGTTTGAAGAAACTTGTGAAGAATTTGATTGATATCATAATTTTGTATATGAAAGGTTTGTTAGCTAATATATGCTAAATGTTGATTTATTCAAATTTTTTAATTATAATCTTGAGATTGAATTAAGTTTATTGTATACGAACTTACTATGCTTTATAGCTTACTTTGTTTATTTTTCTGTGTTTTATAGTGTTATCAAGCTAGCTCGGATTCGGGGATCATCGGAGATCGTTTCACACTATCCACCTATCACTTGGTATCTATGAACTTTGATATTTTAAGTATATGGCATTTATAGGGACTTTGGTCATGTTGGTTATGTTTTGGTAATGATTTTGGCCATTTGAATTGGCTTGTAAATGTATATGTCTTGGTTTGTATATAATAGCCATGAGAGTTGACTTTTTTGAGCTAATTTGCTTGTGTATATGTGTGTGTGCCTATAGTTTATGTTATGTAAATTGAGGTTGGTTTTGTGATGCTTTGAATAGTTGCTATTATGGAAGTTGAATGTTGATATTGGTGATGTTATTGTTTGTGAATCAAGGTAAAGAATGCATGTTTTAAGTAGCCATATTGATGATCTAAGTTTATGAGATTTTTGACATAAATGGATTGGTCTATTTTACAACTTGTGTGCATTGAGAAATGTGGTATAGAATATGCACGAATTAGGTTTGAATTGGTTGGTATAAGTGCCTATTTATGCTATGTGATGGTGCAAATTGGTGTGTTGTAGGTACATTCAAATTTGGGTGGCAAATTGGCTTGGTAAATAGCCTATTTTTGTCCACACGGGTAGAGACACGGGCGTGTGTCTCAGCCGTGTGCGACACATGGTCATGTTACATGACCGTGTGTTCCCTGGTGTTGAATTTGAAATCAAGTCAGTATGTTCCGCACGGCCTCACACACAGGCATGTGACTTGGCCATATGGTATAAGTCAGTATACCCAACAAGTTTGGCACGGCCTAGCATAGACCTGGCACACGGTCATGTGTGGCCATTTTTAGGGCACACAGGTGTGTGTGTGTGTTGGCCATGTGACCCAAGTCAGAGAGTTACACGGGTTCAGACACGGGCTGGGACACGACCATGTGTTCCCATTTCGAATGTCCACACAACTTGTGACACGGGCATGTCTGGTGGTTGTGTGAGACACACGAGCGGGCCACACGGGCGTGTGTCCCCTATTTTTGAGAAAATTTCTTAAGTGTTCAAAAAGTTTCCAAAGTTATCGGTTTAGTCCCAAACCACTTCCAATGTATGTTTTGGGACTCGTAGGCTCGTATTAGGGACAAAATGTTTGGTTGTGGATGAATTGTATATGAATTGATTAAATGTATGTGAAAAGTATGTTTAAATGTGTTGTAAGTCCGGTAATGCTCCGTAACCCTATTTTGGCGTTGAATACGGGTGAGGGGTGTTACATATGATGTTAACAATGAATGCTATGTTATGTGTATATATATATGATAGTCAAATTTAGAGGCTTTATGATATCCACCCCCTCACCCTCAAAATCTTATTTAACGGAATTCACAAGATTTATATTGATAAGCCTACAAGTATAAATCAATGAGTTCAGTGGTAGAATGAATAATAATGCAGTCAGAGCCGAGAATGGGTTAGCAAGTAAAGAGAATTCTAGAAGAGATGTTAGATTTCTTTTCCGAAGATCATTCGGGATACGCAATGTCGATGTTAAAGAAAAAGTTAATCACAGGTAATCGACTTATTTAAATATGGTATCTAAAGAATGGGTTGATCGGGATTTCTTTTGAATTGATTTCTTTAGTGAAACAGGATAATGTGAGATCATCGATGACTTTAGTAGTCAGTAGGATACTGTTTGAACTACAAATATATCTGAATGTAGTTGTTATGGTCGAGTATCTTACAGCGATCTCTTCTGGGTATTCTATATGTTCTTTTATTCTCAGAGATATATGCAACTGTCAATTTTCAGATGTGATTCTTATCATATAGAAATGCTGGCTAATCATAATGTTAAATGGAAGTATTATTAGTCTGGTTGATTTATGATCGGCATTGTTCCATTTTTCTTTGGCATTCTATTCTATTATGTTCGGTAGAAGATTCAACGATAAGACTCATATGATGTTATTTTATTTCTTCTCTTTGGTTGATCCTCGAATTATATATATGCAATTTATGTTGTCTCTGTCTGGCGGTTTTAGTGCATATGAGTGATACTTGTAACACCCCAAACTCGGCCCAGAAGTAAGGCCCGAATCTGGCGTGTCACATTGAAGTGTTTTTCAAAAACCATGTTTTCATTGAAAACCCTTCTTATTTAAAAGCTTGAGAAAAATCCCAGTTACGTTAATTTATTCTTAACACGTGCGACATAGAAAAATTATTAAGTTTATTCCCAAAGTTCTTTTGGAACTACGGAAGCTAAGTTTAAAAGTAACCGATTTATGAAAACGTGATGTTTAGAGATTAAGTCTCGAAACCATTTCGAAAATGTTACGAAAACGTAATGTTGTTCAAAACAGTTATCAGTTTGGAAAACCGTGACTTACTTCTAACCGATATAAACCAAAGTAAAGAAGGACCCGAAGTTAAAATCCAGAAACTTAAAGAGGCCTTATTACAACCCGAATCAAAATACTTGAATGTAAATAATCAAAACGAAAAACATGAGCAGTGTGTGGCCTTCTCCGAGTCTCTCGCAGCATCGATCCATCTAAGGCTGGGGATTACCTGCACAGTTAAAAATGGGGTGAGTTTACGAAAACTCAGTGTGTAATCCCCTTACTAGAGTAACAATCAGCAAACAAAAATAGAACCCAAAACAGTCTGGGCCAAAGCCCTTTAACAAGATATGATGCAGTCCGATTCGGAGCATACGTGGGCCAAGCCCACTATAATATCATTTGGGTCACAACCCGCCGCGAGAATCAATTGGGCCCAACCCAAAACAATAACGAGAACAAGTGGGCCTAAGCCCGATGCGATGGCAGATCTCATAAGCGGATATGCAACAAAGTATGAGGATGCATCCCACCCCGATCCGACCAACACACCACTCGTACCAACCCCTACACTTACGTGGGGATAAAATCAACCCACCCAGCCAACACACCAAGCTTAGCACTAGTTGCGGCACTAAGTCAACGAGCGGCTCGGCGGCGAAGTGGGCGAGCGGCTAAAAGCCATAAGCGAGAATGGTTATACACCATAATTAGGATGGCACGAGCCATAATCGAGGATGGAGCAGAGCTATCTCAGAATCGTAATAAGTTTGGCACATAGCCATCAGCGACGGTAATATAATCGGCACACAGCCACGGGTAATTATGATCAACCCAGGGTCATCAGTATATATGTTAGGCACATAGCCACGGGTAAATACGATTGGCACAAAGCCATAATAAAGATGGCACAGAGCCATATTTAGGATGGCACAGAGCCAGAATAAGATTACGCGGCTTTAAGCCGTCCGTCGGTCCACAAGTCGTCTCATGCGACCCGTGCGACCTTAACAGATCAATACTGGATCCACAGTCGTCTCATGTGACCCGTGCGACCCTATCAGAACTTCCTCCGTATCAATGTCCCAACCCCATACAATATGTCGTGTATGTCATGCTCAATCATTACACGTGTATGCGAAATGGCCATGCCCAGTAACAGTCATTTACACACATATTAAAAGCACATCAGTCACAAGACCACAGTCAAGTCAGTTAATTCATAGTCTAAGTTAGTCATTTACCCACAAGGGCAAAATAGTCATTTTACCCTATAAGGGTATTTCGATAATTTTACAAATCGAGGGTATTTCGGTAATTTCACAAATTAGGGGTATTTTGGTAATTTCACAAATTGAGGGTATTTCGGTAATTTCATAAATCATGGGTATTTCAATAATTTCACAAATCAGGGGTATTTCAATAATCTCACAAATCAGGGGTATTTCAGTAATTTCACAAATCGAGGGTATTTCAGTAATTTCACAAATCAGGGGTATTTCAGTAATTTCACAAATTGAGGGTATTTATGTGTTTTTGCAAATTAGGGGTATTTCGATAATTTTACAAATTGGGGGTATTTCGATAATTTTACAAGTCGAGGGTATTTCGGTAATTTCACAAATCAGGGCTATTTCGATGGTTTTGCAAATCGTGAGTATTTCGGTAATTTTGCAAATCGGGGGTATTTCGATAATTTTACAAATTGGGGGTATTTCGATAATTTCACAAGTCGAGGTCTTAGCGACCCAACAGAAGGTCCATCGTCGCCTCGAGCGACTTAAGTAACCTACACAATCACAACGGTGTAAATGGGCCTAATGCCCATTACTCGGCCCAAGTGGGTCCACACGCTCGTGTGGCCCAATTAGCCCAGAAATGGCATTGGCTATACGAACAGCACAGATCAAACCAATAGAAACCATATAACATGCAAATTAATCCGTGTGGGGCCCACAGGCCCAGTGGTCCACACGGCCCAACGAGGCCTAAAACAACCTAAGTCATGTGCGCGACATGACAAGCCCAACCATTACCCACCTAGCGGTTGGGTTTACACAAGCGGGCCTACGGGCCCATCGGCCCACTCCGGCATTTTGGCTTCTGCCGATCTACAATCAATAAAGTGTGAATACACACTTTCGGCTTTTCAGCAGATCATCCACAGAGCACAAAGTTACACACCTGGTTGTGAACACTCTCACACTGCCTTCGAGTGCCAACCTATAATCATTCACAACACATGATTACATGCATATCATCAAAATATAACTAGCCTTAATCAACCAAACCTCATCACTCAAACCACAATCACCTACCATGCTTGAACCAATGGATACTTGCAACTAAACTGCTGATTAAAAGCGATTACCCACTTTTTGATTAGTATCTACACACGAAACGCAACACCCATTAACAAAACTCGCATAACCAAAGGCTTGAAACAAAACCCATTGTCCAACCAAGCCTCAAAACTAGAGGTAGGGAGAAATGGCATTCGGTTTTAAGTAGAATCAAAGAGTGAGGTCTCTTAAAACAAGAAGAGATTAAACAAACAGAGCAAGATTCGATCATACTTACAATTACCAGAGAACTGTTGTTAAGCCAAAACGAGATGAATAGGTGAGGAGAAAGAGAATCGGTCAAAAACTTACGGCCAGAAATGAAGTAAATAATAGAGATGAAAAGAAGAGCAACAATCGGTCAACACAAAACCCAAGCTACAAGATGATATTCGGCCAACAGATTCAAGGTACTTAGGTGTAAGAAAGAAAAGAGTATCCGGCTTAGGAGAAGAAAAGGAGAATAATTGATTCAGCAAAGAAAAGAAAGGGAAAAGAAAGGTATAATCGGTTTAGAAATATGAGAGGAGAAATATGGAGATTCGGCCAACCTAGTGGAAAGAAAAGAAAGAGATGAGAAGCCGAAAGAAAGGAAAGATTCGGCAAAAATTAAGAAAGGAGAAATCGACCACTCATAAAATACCCAAAATGCAATATTTAGCCACCAGAAAAGAAAACGAGAGAAAAACGGTGCTAAAGGCTACCCCAAAAACACAATTCGGCACATCAAAAGAACTTGAAGAGCACAAAACAAAATGTTGAAAAATCGAACAAAGCAAAACGTAAGCACCTAAAACCTTCTAGCTGAATTTGCACATACCAGCACTCCCATTTTGGCTACAACTTCTCCCCCTTTTCAAATTCCTTAAACATCTCCATAAATCCCTCCCTTATTTGCTGCATAATCTTCTCCCAACAACTCAAGACCAATTCAAACTTTCTCCTAGCAGTCTTTCACTCGAATTCCACCACCTCGCAGCAAAGGAGTAAAATAAATACTCCTTTGTACACAGGGTGACTCGAACCCAAGATCCCTTGCCATTATAATGACGCCACAACCACCAGACCACAAGGCCATCTTGTGTCACATTTTATCCCAAATATATTCTTAAAACCTACCCACTAACATCAAGGCTCCTTTAAGAGAAAAACCTAAATTTTTGCTAAAGCCCAGGTTTGAACCCAGGACTTCTCAGACACTCCCAAACACTGCTAAATAACTTAACCACTAAAGCAGACAGTCAATTGCGATATTTCTTGCACACATAAACTTTTATCTGCAGTCTCATAGCGGCTCACATGCACAAGGCCCAACATTTCTAGGCCCAAAAATTCAGGGCGTTACAACTCACCCCTCCTTAAAGAAATTTCGTCCCCGAAATTTCCAACTAACAGGGTAGTTGTGTAACAGCCCGACTTAGGGGCTAGTCAGAATAGTGGTCTCGGGATCACTCATCCGAGATTTGAGAAATTTATTTTCATGATATATTATGGGTTAGAACATGATAGCATATGTACATGAAAATTTTGATGCTTTAATTTTAGCGATTTCGTGTTTAATCGCGAAAAAGGACTAAATCGCATAAAGTGCGAAAGTTTCATTCTATAAGCTAAAAGTGCAAAATGGCCATAGATTATAAATTGGAGGTCTTTAAAAGGCAATTAAACCCCAAATTTAGCATGGGTAGGCCATAGGAGACAAAGATGGACAATGTTGGTCAAAGTTGGTGATAGTTGGTGACTTATTTGACTAATATTAATAAAGTAAGGAGAGAAAAAGATATCATCTTTTCTCCTTTCATCTTCTACCAAAAATTAGCAGCAAATAGGGGTTTTGAACGCTCAAAATTTCAGCAAGCTCTCATCCATTCAAGTAAGTGTTCTAGAGAACTTTTCTTGAAAATAATTGTACTTTTGAAACCCCTAAAGCTTAAGCTTTCAAATGAGGGGACTATTATGCAATATGGCAAAGAGTTTAAAGTTTTGCCATGAGATCTATTTTAGTTATTGTTGCATTTTTATGGAAGAGAATGAGGCTTAGTTGTTGTATGAACAACTTTCGTGAAAGGTGTTAGCATGAAAACACCAATAAGGACCTTGATGAAAAGGTTACAAATTTTGTAGTAAGTAGGTGAAATATTGATTTTTGATGATAGCTTTAAGAGCATTAAATGTTTATCTAGGCTTGTTGAAGGTAGAAATGTGATTAGAATTTATTTAGAGCCTAGGGCAAAATGGTCATTTGCCAAAGTCTAGGGCAAAATGGTAATTTTACTTAAGCATGGTTATTGAAATGCTTGTATTAATGTAGTGATTAAAATGAGCTAATTTGCTATTATAGAGCAAGAGGAGATGAGAATCTGCCTCGAACGGGGAAAGAATAAAGTCTTGGGTGAGAACCAGAAGAAACTAGCTTATTTTGAAAACGAGGTAAGTTGTATGTGATTTAAACAATATTCATATTAGCATGTTGAGAAATGCTTGGCATTATATTAAAGCATAATGCATTACTAAATTGAGTAGTTAATGTGAATGAAATGTTGGAGTCCTAATTTGGCCATGTTGATTATAGAAACGCTATCATTGAAATATGGAATAAATAAGGTCCGTATAAGATCATGTCCGGAACATGGCCTCGGCACCGAGTTGAGATCCCGTATAAGTCCATATCCGGGATATGGCTTCGGCAATAAACATTGAAATCGTATAAGACCATATTTGGGATATGGCATCGTTACACCTAGAGGTAATCCCATATAAGACCATGTCCGGGATATGGCATTGGTACCTAGAGAAGACTCCATGTAAGACCACCTCAGGGACGTGGCATTGGCTGTACATTTATAGTAATGGCTATAAACACGTGTCTATGACTATCCCTTGTGAGTGGTGGGATAAGTGGATGAATTTAGAAGTAGAGATGAGAATGATATTTAAGTCATGTGAATGAGTAAATATAGGTACTCGTGACTGGAGTCACGAAGAAGCGATGCGATGTGTGGTACGCAGTGCATTACTAAGTAAGGGCGAATCGTAAGTTAGCATGGCAAGAAGCCTTGATTTGTGTATGGTTAGATAATACCGTGGATGGATTATTTTTATGAGTATTATGATTGTTTTTTATTTCCATGCAACTTACTAAGCTTTATGCTTACCCTTTTTCATTGCCCTTCTTCCTTGTAGTATTGCCAAGGTAACTCGAGGATCGTGACTGCAGGAGTTCGAAAATCACACTATCGGCAGCACTTTGGTATAACAATCTTAGACTTGTTTTGAGAATGGCATGTATAGGACTTGAGTATTTTGTCAAGATGTGATTGTTAGTTAAAGTGTTTGCTATGTAAGTCATTTTGTAAATGGCCCAATGAGTTAGACAAATACTTGGCAAACTCTTTTGTTTAATGAAGATGAAATTCATGAATTGTGCATTTATTTCAATAATGTGTATGTTGGATGAGTTCTTAGACTTGCAAAAAGGGTTAGGAATGGTATTATTTTGAGTAGAGGTATGTTTGTGTGCACCCTTAGGTGGCAATGGCTTGGTATATAGCCTAATAATTGCCCACTTAGTTAGACACACGAGCGTGGGTCTAAACCGTGTGGGAGGCACGGCTAGCCCATGGGCGTGTACCCAGGCCGTGTGAAGTCTGCACCTTGCTCATGAAATTGTAAATGCCCCACGGCCATGATACACGGGCATGCCATGGCCGTGTGATTTTAGTCAGTGTCGACCACGGGCACAAAGCACGGGCATGCCTTGAGAGAGCACGGGCGTGTCCCAAGATCTACACGGGCGTGTGAGCCCTGCAGTTAGCAAAATTTTTTTTAAGTTTTGTAAAAATTTCTAAAGTTCTCGGTTTAGTCCCGAACCACTTCTAATGCATATTTTGGGCCTCGTAGGCTCGTATTAGGGACTTTATGATTGAATACAAATGTTTTTAAATTAGACGCAAATTTATGACTTGGATTTGTGTGAATGCTTATGTTGTAAGTTCGGTAATGCCTCGTACCCTGTTCTGGTGTTGAATACGGGTAAGGGGTGTTACATTTATTAATATCAGAGCTACGGTTTAGTCAATTCTTGGACTAACGTAGCGTAAGAAATCAGTCTAGCTATACATGCCATATGTAAGAGTGTCTGAGTAATAATAGTGTGACGGCTCCTGACGTATAAAATTATGTTTTATGTAGTAGATGGATTACGATCAGATCGAGCTGCGATCGATGATCTTTGCGAGTAATGCGCACGACTCCCACTCAAGGGACCGCGCCCGGCTAATAGTAGACACGAGACTTTGAGTCGGGGAAGAGGCTCGAGAAGCCTTTCTCCATATGATGAGCAACTGGTATACTGAGTATACCCAAGCAAATCCTAACGCTCAACCCCCTCCGCCCTCACCAATTCCTCAACCCGCTCAAGTAGCCCATCAAGTAGTTGAGGCGGTGAGAAGAGAAAGACCTCCGGTGGATAAGATCCAGAAGCAAGGAGCCGAGGAATTTTGGGCGAATAAGGATGATGACCCGGAGAAAGCAGAATTCTGGCTCGAGAATACCATTCGAGTATTCGATGAGTTATCCTGCACGTCTGAGGAGTGCTTAAAGTGTGCGGTGTCTCTCCTGAGAGATTCAGCCTACCAATGGTGGAACACCCTGGTGTCGGTGGTACCAAGAGAGAGAGTTAGTTAGGAATTCTTCCAAGAGGAATACCGGAAGAAGTATATCAGCCAGAGGTTCATCGACCACAAGAGAAAGGAGTTCTTGGAATTTAAACAAGGTCAGATGTCGTTGACCGACTACGAACGGGAGTTTGTAAGGCTTAGCAAGTATGCACGAGAGTGCCTGTCTACGGAAGCCATCATTTGCAAGAGATTCGAGGATGGACTGAATGAAGATATCCGTCTATACGTGGGAGTTCTCGAATTAAAGGAGTTTGTAGTGTTGGTGGATAGGGCTAGTCAGAATAGTGGTCTCGGGAGAATTATAACAACCCGATTTAAGGGCTAGTCAGAATAGTGGTCTCGGGATCACTCATCCGAGATTTGAGAAATTTATTTTCATGATATATTATGGGTTAGAACATGATAGCATATGTACAGGAAAATTTTGATGCTTTAATTTTAGCGATTTCGTGTTTAATCGCGAAAAAAGACTAAATCGCATAAAGTGCGAAAGTTCCATTCTATAAGCTAAAAGTGCCAAATGGCCATAGATTGTAAATTGGAGGTCTTTAAAAGGCAATTAGACCCCCAAATTTAGCATGGCCGGCCATAGGAGACAAAGATGGATAATGTTGGTCAAAGTTGGTGATAGTTGGTGACTTATTTGACTAATATTAATAAAGTAATGAGAGAAAAAGATATCATCTTTTCTCCTTTCATCTTCCAACGAAAATTAGCGACAAATAGGGGTTTTGAATGCTCAAAATTCAAAGCAAGCTCTCATCCATTCAAGTAAGTGTTCTAGAGAACTTTTCTTGAAAATAATTGTACTTTTGAAACCCCTAAAGC
The DNA here is from genome assembly GCA_025698515.1 of Gossypium sturtianum. Lineage (NCBI taxonomy): Eukaryota > Viridiplantae > Streptophyta > Magnoliopsida > Malvales > Malvaceae > Gossypium > Gossypium sturtianum. The sequence goes on along the minus strand of CM046951.1, from coordinate 73,142,765 downwards.
TTAAGCTTTCAAATGAGGGGACTATTGTGCAATATGGCAAAGAGTTTAAAGTTTTGCCATGAGAGCTATTTTATTTATTGTTGCATTTTTGTGGAAGGTAATGAGGCTTAGTTGTTGTATGAACAACTTTCGTGAAAGGTGTTAGCATGAAAACACCAATAAGGACCTTGATGAAAAGGTTACAAATTTTGTAGTAAGTAGGTGAAATATTGATTTTTGATGATAGCTTTAAGAGCATTAAATGTTTATCTAGGCTTGTTGAAGGTAGAAATGTGATTAGAATTTATTTTCGAGCCTAGGGGCAAAATGGTCATTTTGCCAAAGTTTAGGGGCAAAATAGTAATTTTGCTTAAGCATGGTTATTGAAATGCTTGTATTAATGTAGTGATTAAAATGAGCTAATTTGCTATTATAGAGCAAGAGGAGACGAGAATCCGCCTCGAACGGGGAAAGAATAAAGTCTTGGACTGAACCGAAGAAATTAGCTCATTTTGAAAACGAGGTAAGTTGTATGTGATTTAAACAATATTCATATTAGCATGTTGAGAAATGCTTGGCATTATATTAAAGCATAATGCATTACTAAATTGAGTAGTTAATCTGAATGAAATGTTGGAGTCCTAATTGGGCCATATTGATTATAGAAACGCTATCATTGAAATATGGAATAAATAAGGTCCCGTATAAGACCATGTCCGAGACATGGCCTCGACACCGAGTTGAGATCCCGTATAAGTCCATATCCGGGATATGGCTTCGGCGATAAACATGGAAATCGTATAAGACCATATCTGGGATATGGCATTGTTACACCTAGAGGTAATTCTATATAAGACCATGTCCGGGATATGGCATTATTACCTAGAGAAGACTCCATGTAAGACCACCTCAGGGACGTGGCATTGGCTGTACATTTATAGTAATGGCTGTAAACACGTGTCTATGACTATCCCTTGTGAGTGGTGGGATAAGTGGATAAATTTAGAAGTAGAGATGAGAATGATATTTAAGTCATGTGAATAAGTAAATACAGGTACTCGTGACTGGGTCACGAAGAAACGATTTCGATTTGTGGCACGATACGTACTAAGTAAGGGCGAATCGTAAGTAAGCATGGCAAGAAGCCTTGATTTGTGTATGGTTAGATAATACCGTGGATGGATTATTTTTATGAGTATTATGATTTTTTTTTTATTTCCATGCAACTTACTAAGCTTTATGCTTACCCTTTTTCATTACCCTTCTTCCTTGTAGTATTGCCAAGGTAACTCGAGGATCGTGACTGCAGGAGTTCGAAAATCACACTATCGGCAGCACTTTTGTATAACAATCTTAGACTTGTTTTGAGTATGGAATGTATAGGACTTGAGTATTTTGTCAAGATGTGTTTATTAGTTAAAGTGTTGGCTATGTAAGTCATTTTGTAAATGGCCCTATGAGTTAGACAAATACTTGGCAAACTCTTTTGTTTAATGAAGATGAAATTCATGAATTGTGCGTTTATTTCAATAATGTGTATGTTGGATGAGTTCTTAAACTTGCAAAAAGGGTTAGGAGTGGTATTGTTTTGAGTAGAGGTATGTTTGTGTGCACCCTTAGGTGGCAATGGCTTGGTATATAGCCTACTAATTGCCCACTTAGTTAGACACACGGGCGTGGGTCTAAACCGTGTGAGAGGCACGGCTAGCCCATGGGCGTGTACCCAGGCCGTGTGAAGTCTGCACCTTGCTCATGAAATTGTAAATGCCCCACGACCATGATGATACAGGCGTGCCATGGGCGTGTGATTTTAGTCGATGTCGACCACGGGCACAAGGCGCGGGCATGCCTTGAGAGAGCACGCAGGCGTGTCCTAAGATCTACGCGGGCGTGTGAGCCCTGCGATTAGCAAATTTTTTTAAGTTTTGTAAAAATTTCTAAAGTTCGGTTTAGTCCCGAACCACTTCCAATGCACATTTTCGGCCTCGTAGGCTCGTATTAGGGACTTTATGATTGAATACAAATGTTTTTAAATTGGACGCAAATTTATGACTCGAATTTGTGTGAATGCTTGTGTTGTAAGTTCGGTAATGCCTCGTACCCTGTTCCGGTGTTGAATACGGGTAAAGGGTGTTACAAGTTGTGTAACAACTACACCCCTACGCTACCGCTGCGCACTCTAATACCAATAACACTAATACACTTTTAACTTAATCTTGAAACCTCTTACACACAACCAAACATCCAACCACAGAAGCAAACAGATATTTACCACACATGCATACAATTTCTATATTCAAACATCACATCCAAACAAAACACACCTGACTTAAAAGGGATTGTGCAATCCCAAAACCGTTGCTCCTTAGACCCGCATCTAAGACACGCTCCTGACTTCCTCCAACATTCACCCGAATGACACCTTTTGCAATGCTCGTAAGCATGAAATTTTGGACGCGTCTTAACGCGTTTCACAGAACGAGGCTCCTGCTGTAGAAGACTGTGATCCCTCTTCCTACTGCACTCCAAGCACCTAGCCTGAAGCGTTTAACCACATGCCCTAACTCCTGCCTCAAACACTTCTTCAAGCACTTCCCTAACCAACCGGGTCAGTGCCTCCGTACCAAGCTCCGAGTTATCGCTACCCGAAGTTGGCGGACTTACCTCGACCACCGTCTCCTTATGCTCTGGAGAGACAGGCACCTCCTCGCGACTTTACTTGCCATCGGAATCCATCACAGTACTGTTGCTAGCTTAAAAAAATCTGATTTCCAGAACATACACTGAATAAATACAAAATCTAATTTTAAATCTCATCTAACAGAAAACTTACGGATTGATCTGGGAGACTCGGTAAACCACCCTTTTAGGAAAATGTTCTAAAAAATATTTCGATTACTTCAAATCTTTTCAAACCTTTATGAAACAATTCTTTCGAAAATCCAATTTTAAAACCTATTCCACAGCCGAGTTTTGTAACCTGGCTCTGATACCACTAAATGTAACAACCCAAAATTGGCCCAGAAGTTAGGCCCGAATCTGGCGTGTCACATTGAAGTATTTTTCGAAAACCAGGTTTTCATTGAAAACCCTTCTTATTTAAAAGCTTGAGAAAAATCCCAGTTACGTTAGTTTATTCTTAACATGTGCGACATAGAAAAATTATTAATTTTATTCCCAAAGTTCCTTTGCAACTGCGGAAGCTAAGTTTAAAAGTAACCGATTTATGAAAACGTGATGTTTAAAGATTAAGTCTCAAACCATTTGAAAATGTTGCGTAAACGTAATGTTGTTGAAAATAGATTATCAATTTGGAAAATCGTGACTTACTTCTAACCGATATAAACCAAAGTAAAGAAAGACCCGAAGTTAAAATCCAGAAACTTAAAGAGGCCTTATTACAACCCGAATCAAAATACTTGAATGTAAATAATCAAAATAAAAAACATGAGCAGTGTGTGGCCTTCTCTGAGTCCCTCGCAGCACTAATTTGTCTAAGGTCGGGATTACCGCTGATTAAAAAGCGGGGTGAGTTTATTTAAAACTCGGTGTGTAATCCCCTTACTAGAGTAACAATCAAGAAATGTAAAGCAGAACACGAAAGCGATCTAGGCCAAAGCCCTTTAATAGTAATGAAGACACCGATTCCAGAGCATACATGGGCCAAGCCCAATACAATATCATTTGGGTCACAACCCATAACAGAATCAATTGGGCCCGGCCAAACCAATAATGAGAACAAGTGGGCCTAAGCTCGATCTGAAGAATGAGATCTCATAAATGAAATGCAACAAAGATGAGGATGCATCCCACCCGGTCCGACCCAACACACCACCCGTACCAACCCTACACTTACGTGGGGATAAAATTGACCCACCCAAATAATACACCAAGCTTAGCACATTGCGGCACTAAGTCAACAAAGCGGCTCGGCGAGTGGGACGAAGCGGCTAAAAGCCATAAAATGTAATGGTTATACACCATAATCAGAATGGCACAGAGCCATAATCAGGATGGCACAGAGCCATCGGTAACTTTAATAAGTTTGGCACATAGCCATCAGCAACGGTAATATAATCGGCATACAGCCACGGGTAATTATGATCGACACAGAGTCATCAGTATATATGTTAGGCACATAGCCATGGGTAAATACGATTGGCACAAAGCCATAATAAAGATGGCACAGAGCCATAATAAATATAGTCGTCTCATGCGACCCGTGCGACCCTATCAGAACTTCCTCCGTATCAATGTACCAACCTCATGCAATATGTCGTGTATGTCATGATCAATCATTACACGTGTATGCAAAATGGCCATGCCCAGTAACAGTCATTTACACACATATTAAAAGCACATCAGTCACACGACCACAGTCAAGTCAGTTAATTCATAGTCTAAGTTAGTCATTTACCCACAAGGGCAAAATAGTCATTTTACCCTATAAGGGTATTTCAATAATTTTATAAATCGATGGTATTTTGGTAATTTCACAAATTAGGGGTATTTTGGTAATTTCACAAATTAAAGGTATTTCGGTAATTTCACAAATCAGGGGTATTTCAGTAATTTCACAAATCAGGGGTATTTCAGTAATTTCACAAATCAGGGGTATTTCGATAATTTCACAAATCGAGGGTATTTCGATAATTTCACAAATCAGGGGTATTTTAGTAATTTCACAAATCGAGGGTCTTTCGATGGTTTTGTAAATCGGGGGTATTTCAATAATTTTACAAATCGGAGGTATTTCAGTAATTTCACAAGTCGAGGGTATTACGGTAATTTCACAAATCAAGCTAATTCGATGGTTTTGCAAATCGAGGGTATTTTAAAAATTTTGCATATCGAGGGTATTTCGGTAATTTTGCAAATCGGTGATATTTCAGTAATTTTGTAAATCGGGGGTATTTCGGTAATTTCACAAGTCGAGGTCTTAGCGACCTAACAGAAGGTCCATCACCGCCTCGAGCGACTTAAGTAACCTAAACAATCACAACGGTGTAAATGGGCCTAAGGCCCATTACTCGGCCCAAGTGGGTCCACACGCTCGTGTGGCCCAGTTAGCCCAGAAATAGCCTTGGCTATACGAGCAGCACAGATCAAACCAATAGAAACCATATAACATGTAAATTAATCTGTGTGGGGCCCACAGGCCCAGTGGCCAACACGGCCCAACGAGGCCCAAAACAACCTAAGTCATGTGCGCGACATGACAAGCCCAACCATTACCCACCTAGCAGTTGGGTTTACACAAGCGAGCCTACGGGCCCATCGGCCTACTCCGGCATTTTGGCTTCTGCTGATCTACAATCAATAAAGTGTGAATACACACTTTCGGCTTTTCAGCAAATCATCCACAGAGCACAAAGTTACACACCTGCTTGTTAACACTCCCGCACTGCCTTTGAGCGCCAACCTATAATCATTCACAACACATGATTACATGCATATCAACAAAATATAACCAGCCTTAATCAACCAAACCTCATCACTCAAACCACAGTCACCTACCTTGCTTGAACCAATGGGTACTTGCAACTAAACTACTAATTAAAAGCGATTACCCACTTCTTGATTAGTATCTACACACGAAACGCAACACCCATTAACAAAACTCGCATAACCAAAGGCTTGAAACAAAACCCATTGTCCAACCAAGCCTCAAAACTAGAGGTAGGGAGAAATGGCATTCGATTTTAAGCAGAACCAAAGAGTGAGGTCTCTTAAAACAAAAAGAGATTAAAGAAACAGAGCAAGAGTCGATCATACTTACAATTACCAGAGAATTGTTGTCAAGCCAAAACGAGATGAATAGGTGAGGAGAAAGAGAATCAGTCAAAAACCTACTACGAAACTTAAATGAAGTAAATAATAGAGATGAAAAGAAAAGCAACAATCGGTCAACACAAAACCCAAGCTACAAGATGATATTCGGCCAATGATTCAAGGTACTTAGGTGTAAGAAAGAAAAGAGTATCCAAATTTTAGGAGAAGAAAAGGAGAATAATTGATTCAAAGAAAGAAAAGAAAGGGAAAAGAAAGGTATAATCAGTTTAGAAATATGAGAGGAGAAAGATGGAGATTCAGCCAACCCAGTGGAAAGAAAAGAAAGAGATGAGAAGCCAAAAGAAAGGAAAGATTTGGCAAAACTTAAGAAAGGAGAAATAGACCACTCATAAAATACCCAAAATGCAATATTCAGCCACTAGAAAAGAAAACGAGAGAAAAACGATGCTAAAGGCTACCCCAAAAACATAATTCGGCACATCAAAAGAACTTGAAGAGCACAAAAAAAAAGCTGAAAAACCAAACAAAGCAAAATGTAAGCACCTAAAACCTTCTAGCCGAATTTGCACATACCAGCACTCCCATTTTGGCTACAACTTCTCCCCCTTTTCAAATTCCTTAAACATCTCCATAAATCCCTCCTTGATTTGCTGCATAATCTTCTCCCGACAACTCAAGACCAATTCAAACTTTCTTTCCAGTAGTCTTTCCCTCGAATTCCACCACCTCGCAGCAAAGGAGTAAAATAAATACTCATTTGTGCACAGGGTGACTCAAACCCAAGATCTCTTGCCATCATAATGATGCCACAACCACCAGAACACAAGGCCATCTTGTGTCACATTTTATCCCAAATATATTCTTAAAACCTACCCACTAACATCAAGGCTCCTTTAAGAGAAACCTAAATTTTTGCTAAAGCCCAGGTTTGAACCCAGGACTTCTCAGACACTCCCAAACACTGCTAAATCACTTAACCACTAAAGCAGACAATCAATTGCGATATTTCTTGCACACATAAACTTTTATGTGCAATCTCATAGCGGCTCCCATGCACAAGGCCCAACACTTCTAGGCCCAAAAATTCGGGGCGTTACAATACTCTTCTTCTGGATTTTCTCTAGGATATCATTGATCTCTTTGTCATTCAATATGGGTTGTATTCTCGAAAATTTAGTAGAGCTCCACATCTTAGATTTCATTATCTCGATTTTCTTCTCATTATTATTGTTTAATCTATTAAACATGGTTTATCTGTAAGGGATATTCATAGGCCGGAGGTAATTACATCTATTACAGTTATAATTCCTAGTTCGATCATGGGAAAATGGTGATATAGATCTCAGATTATAGAGATTGTATTACTACACTGGTTGTTATTGGGACTACCTTCGATTTTCCTCTCATATTTTTGAGTGCACTATTGATAGTTGGGGTATTGCTCTGTCTATACGGTTGTAACGTCGGCGTTATTAAGGTGCTATGCTTTTAATTCATCTGATGGTTACGACTTTGGTATTGTTCAAAGTTTCGATGTTATTAATTGAAATAGTTTCATTATATATCCCATTTTTAACTTTCATGAAAGGGATAAGTGACGACAAAAGTATAGATGTGAAAGATTAAGCTTAATCTCGCATGATAGTTCTAATTACTCAGGTAATCTCGGATTGTGTCAATAAGCCAATAACATGTCATATTTTGTTGAAGTTAATGCAGTTTTGGTGATCTTTGATTGGCATTCCGAGGAAATTATTATAGACGGTATATATGGATTATCTCGATAATAAGAAGAAAGAATTATTCTAAAATGTTATTATTCGATTGATAGATCGAATCAATTGTGTTATTCAAAAATGAGTTCTTCAATTGAAAATTTAATTGAGTTATATGCATTTGAGTTTATTCCCAGGTTCAGGAATAAATTTTGCGCACATGTTCTAGAAGACATGATGCAGGTATATATCTATCAGATCGGTTATAATCAAGAAATGTTATTATGGATTAAAATTTTCTTGATAGAAACAGTTAATACACTTGTATTCAGATCGTATTGTCGGTTGAAAGTTGCAGATGCAGATATGTTGGAAAAATCGGTTAGAGTTTGTTGTGAAAATTACGAACTTTAATTAAGTGCTATGAATTGTCTAATGTGCCTAGAACCCGATAATCTGGGTTTTCTTTCGGTTATGTTTCAGCAAGTGATTGTTGGCAATTTCTCGGTTATTGTGATGCTAATGATAAAGTTATGATAAGAGAACATCATAGTTGTTCAGTTAAGTCCAGGTATAGTACCAAGTTTTAATTTGAGTTCTAAATCAAGATGAGTTATAAATGATTTATCTGTGGACTATCAGTAAGATGACAGAAAGATTTGATGTGATGACTTTTATCAGGTTGGAAATTTCGAGGACAAAATTTTTGTTAGGAGGAGAGTTGTAACAACCTATTTTTCAATGGTGTCAAAAATAGTAGTTTTGAGGCCACCAAATCTGACGAGTGAGTTTGTAAATATTATTATTTAATATTTACGAGTCAAATATGCTTTTAAAAAGGTTTTTGATTTGATAATTTATGTTATATAAGCGATTTATTAAGCTCAAGTGGTATGACCCTAAGGTCAAGTGGTTTTACAAAATGAGGTATCGGGACCTCGTTTCTATAAACCATGCAGTAAATATTTTTATAAATATTTACAGAGTATCATTAAAGTGGTATTAAAGTTTCATTGAAAAATTTTAATGTTTCGATAGTTAATTAATTAAAAAGGACTAAATTGTAAAAGATGTAAAATTTGATCACTATTTCACTTGAGTGATTAAATGGTTAATTAAATAAAGGAAATGGGACTTAAATGGTAATTAGACCATTCAAGGAGTTAGTGGACAATTATGGGCATGAAATTGGTGTTTTATTTATTTACTAACCAAGGTTAAAATTGTAATTTGGTATATTAAATTAAAATAAAATAAAAACAAAAGGTTAATTTGTTATCATCATTTTGATTTTCTTCTTTAACACCAAATATCCATGGATGTTGAGATGAAGCTTTTGGCCATGGACAAATTTCTTGCATGGTATGGGATTTTGGCTCCATTTTTAATAATTTTTATGTTTTTGAGATCATTGCAACTAGGTCCAGCTAGCCCGTACCTTCGATTTTGAAACTGTTAAAGATTTTGAATGTTTTCATTGATGAACCTTGTGATTTTAGATGTTAAATGACGAATTTGAGATATTAGTTGTTATTTAAAAGTATTTTATTAAGTGATTTTTGATGAATTTATCGGTTGGGGACTAAATTGTTGAAATAGTAAAAATACAAGGATTTGATGTGAAATTGTTGCAATAATGGGCTATATTGGATGCCATAAGTATTTAGCTAGGCTTAATTTTGGGTAAAAATGGTTAATTTGCATGTTTTAGGCTGAGGGACTAAATTGAATAAAAGTAAAACATTAGGGGCAATTTTTTAAAAATGTCAAAAATGACTAAATTGCATAAAATACATTGTTTTACTATCTAAATTAAAATAAAATTATTAATTTAGATCACGATTGGGTGAAAAATCGAGGAGAATGGAAAATTACCAAAATACTCCTATACTTTAACATTTCTGTAATTTAGCCAGGTAAGTTTGTACGTTTAAATAGCATTTTAAATTATGTTTTAAATGCTATCATTTTATAATATCAAATTATGTCTCGGCGAAAAAATCCAACGGCGTATCAGCGATCATCGACCAATTAAAAGGGATAGCTTCGACTATCAATTATGAAAAGGGATAGCTTCGGCTATCGATTATAAAAAGGGATGGTGACGACCATCGAATATGAAAAGGGATAGCTTCGGCTATTGATTATGAAAAGGGATGGTGACGACCATCAACTATGAAAAAGGATGGTGACGACCATCGATTAATGAAAAGGGATGGTTTTGACCATCGAACCTGAAAAGGGACGGTTATGACCATCGTTTAGCAAACTTTGTGTAACCTCCAATAAGGGTTCCGATTGACTTCACTATGAAAAATATGGAAAGGTATGATGTACCAATGATCAAAGTATGAATTTTCATGTTTATGAAAGGTATGGTATAAGTGATGCTATGTTATGTACCCATATCTTACCATGTGATGATATTGTTAAGTTATGTGTTTAATGACTAGCTTATGGCTATAATTAATGTATGTTTATGTTGTAATAGGCCAATTTAGCCCGGGCCCATACAAAAAATAATAAACCCAAAATAATAAAACAAAGTCCAAGTCCAGTCCAAAATATATCATTTGGCCCGATCGAAATGGCCCATTACTTGAAAAGATTAAAGGTTCATCTACAAGCTTGACGTATATGGGAACACAATCTTCAAGGATATGCAATCTTAGATATGATATGCAAATCTTAGATATGATATGCAATCCTAGAAGATATGGTATGTAATCTTAGAAGATATGATATGCAATCTTAGATATGATATGCAAATTTTAGATATGATATGCAATCTTAGAAGATATGGTATGCAATCTTAGAAGATATGATTTTGTAATCTTAGAGATTTAATTTGTAGATACCTTTTAATCTTAGCCGTTGATGTAATTGATCTGCATGCAGTTGGATTTGGGAGGCTTAACTATAAATAGAGGCCTCTCCCTTCATTGTAAAGCACACTTGAGTTTTGGGGGAAGCAATAAGAATTCTTGAGAGCATTCACTCAAACTTCTCTCCTTCTTGCCTTCTTATTTTCTATGGTTTGTTCTTATTTTATTCTTCATTCATCTTCGTTTTTTCAATCTTTTTTATTTATCCATTTAATTGTTTAATTATTAGTTATTCTTTTATTTTATTCGTTTATTTATTATTTCTGGATAGAGATTTATTTTATTTTCACACTTTTGCAAATTTGTATTTTATTTATTTATTCTAAATTTTTACGTGGTATTTATTTCAAGCTGTTTTATTTTATTATTTTAGATATTAATTATTTCAAATAGTTTTATTTTGATTAATTTTTTTTTATATTATTACTTTAAATTATCTTATATATTATTCATTTTTCTTATTGTTTTATATAACAATTATTTTAAAGTGGTTTTATTTTATATCATTTTAAACTGTTTTATATTATCTATTTTAAGTTTTCGTATATTATTTATTTTAAACTTATACGTATCTTTTTAGGATTTGTCACATATCATTTTTTTTAAGTCATTTTGTATATTATTTATTTAGATTGATATATATATATTGTTTTATATATTACTTATTTAAACTTACTTCTTATATAATATTTATTTTAAAATTCATTTATATATTATTATTTCATATATTATTTATTTATTTATTTGTTTAGTTTATTTCAAACTATGTAACTTTTGAGACTTAACTACTAATTTGGGAATAAAAATTTGAAATCTTGTCTATCTCTGCGTCAAACCGACTAAATTGACTATAACTCGAGTTAGAAAACTCAAAATTTAAATCAGTAAATTTTCCTTGAAACTAGACTAATATATCTTCTTACTACAATATTTCCGAATTTTTGGCTTAGCCGTTTAGTACTGATTTATTTCTTAAAGTTTCTCTTGTTTCACTTTGTCCAACGATTCGACCTCTCTTACCTTAATTTCAAATATCTCACTGCATGCGGTTTTATATATCTGCTCCCACTTGTTTCTATTGAAAATAGGTTCTCTAAGGAATCCATACATATAACTTATAACTCATAATTCACTTTGTACAATTTTAACCAATTTTTCCAAGACAGAGCAGGAACCACGAAGTTATTCAGAACCAGTCTCACTAAAATTAAGATATCTCGTAATATAAAATTCCTTTTCCTTCTCTGTTTCTTAGTATCAAAATAGACACAAGTAGTTTTTAATTTTATATCTTTTCGCTTTCTAATTCCCTTTATCCTATTTTTTTTCGTGATTTTTCCAAAATCACGCCATCTTCTTGACAAACTGTTTCTTTGCAAAATATGGTTACTACTATGAACATACGCACTCCAGAGTGGTCTCGGATGCCGGTTTCCGATTTTCTTTGGTATTTTGACCGAATCATAGAACATTTCATACAAACATCCAGAGAGGTATGAGATTACACACCATTTCAAACATATATTCGGAAGGGTACATGATTACACACCATTTCAAACATGTATTCGGAAGGGTACGGGATTACACACCATTTCAAACATGTATTCGGAAGGGTACGGGATTACACACCTTGATTACAAGTTGTGCTTTCTACCGTTTCAACACCACGAATGTGATCTCCCTCAGTGCACCAAAAATCGATCCTACCCTTTGGCTACTGAAACTTTTACCAATTGCCAAAGAAAATTCGGCTACCTCCTCTACACCCAAAACGAGTCCACATTCATGACCATAATGGTCAAAAAATTGGCCAACCACACTTTCCATAACACTTCCCTTGAAAAAGGCCACATGTTCCCCTTACTTTCCCCTTTCTCTTGATTTCTTTCCTCACCTTCATCCTTTCCTATTTTCCTTAGCTATCTTGCCAAAAATAAAAAGTCCACCTTGCCTTATTTACATGCTTGGCCGACACTTAGGGAAAGAATGCAAAAATAATAGTTAAAATTTGCACTTGATGGGATTTGAACCTCCTCCCTCAAAGTCCTTCATGTGGCGCCATATCCCCTTTACCATAAGCTCCTTTGTGCTAGCAAATTACTCATTTATTTCCATAAGCAATTAGGCCACTTACTATATCTCCTTAAAGTGCCTAAACATAAAAATCTTGCTAAGGCCCAATTTGAACCCGAAACTTCCTAGAAACCTCGTAACTTTCCAAAATCACCTTCCTAATAAGTCCAACTTGAAATAATGATGTTCTCTTATTCCCATGAATTTTAAAACGCTTCTACGCTCAAGGCCCAATGGGCCCAATAGGTCCAATTCTACTAGGCCCAATTTTGGGATGTTACAATTCTACCCCCTTAAAGAAATTTCGTCCTTGAAATTTCCAACCAACTACTAAACGCATCGCTCAAATGCTTTCGCTGCGCACTCTAATCTTAATAACACTAATGTACTTTTAACAAAATCTTGAATCCTCTTTCACACAACCAAACATCTAACCACAGAAGCAAGCAGTTATCTACCACTTATACCAAAAATTTTCTACATTCAATCATCACGTCCAACCAAAACATACCTCACTTGATGGTGATGAAACAATCCCAAGCCTTATGCTCCTTAGACCCGCATCTCAAGCATACTCCTGACCTCCTCCAACATTCTCCCGGATGACACCTGCAATAATCGTAAGCTGGAAAGTTTGGACGTGCCTTAACACGCTTTACCGAACGAGACTGCGGCCCTAGAGAACCGCGATTTAATTTCTTCTTACCGTCCACGTGCCCAACTCGAAGTGTTCGACCAATTTCTCGTAACCTCCTCCACAAGCTCCCTAACTAGCCGAGTCACTCATCAATTCAAATTTCGGCCATAAGACTCTGTCTCAACCCATCGGCAATGCCAACACCTCCATTTTGGAACATGCCCCGATGCTGAAGATCTAGCCCTAGCACCTCGGCCTCTACCACGTCCACGTCTACCGCGTCCACATCTTCTAGCGTTCATGTTTGCTAAATTGATTTAATCTTATTACGAGTCATATGAATCAGTATAATTATTCAATGTTTATTAAACAATGTTTTATGGAGTATAGGAAGTAAAGTTGTTTTCGTAGTACGCATCCTAAAGTCTCAATATCTATAATTTCAGCTCCTAAAACTAAAAGTTCTAGAGTATTTCTACAGTCATACCACGATAATCATAAATTGAAAACACATACTTACTTGACTTGGTGCCGGATACCCGTGGTGCCATACTTCCTTTAGAACATGTATTTATAAATTAAAATTTTAAACGGCTTTGAAAATACTTTTGAACCCAAACCACAGCCGAGTTTTGCAACCAGGCTCTGATGCCATAAAATGTAACACCCCGGACTTAACTACTAATTTGAGCATAAAAATTTGAAACTGTCCATCTGCGTCATACTGACTAAATTGACTATAACTCGAGTTAGAAAACTCGAAATTTAAATCCGTAAATTTTTCTTGAAACTAGACTGATATATCTTCTTACTACAATATTTCCAGAATTTTTGGCTTAGCCGTTTAGTACAGTTTATTTCTTAAAGTTTCCCTTGTTTCACTGTCCAATGATTCTGACCTCTCTTACCTTAATTTCAAATATCTCACTGTACGTTTTTCATATACTACTCCCACTTGTTTCTATTGAAAATAGGTTCTCTAAGGAATCCATACATATAACTTATAACTCATAATTCACTTTATACAATTTTAACCAATTTTTCCAAGACAGAACAGGGAACCACGAAGTCATTCAGAACCAGTCTCACTAAAATTAAGGTATCTCAGAATATAAAATTCCTTTTCCTTCTCCGTTTCTTCCATATTAGAATAGACACAGTAAGCTTTAATTTGATATCTTTTTCGCTTTTTAATTCCCTTTATCCTATTTTTCGTGATTTTTCAAATTCACGTCACTGCTGCTGACCAAACTGTGTCTTTGCAAAATATGGTTACTACTATGAACATACGCACTCCCGAGTGGTCTCGGATGCCGATTTTCGATTTTCTTCGATATTTCGATCGAATCATAGAACATTTCATACAAACATCCATAGAGGTATGAGATTACACACCATTTCAAACATATATTCGGAAGGGTACAGGATTACACACCATTTCAAACATGTATTCGGAAGGGTACGGGATTACACACGATTTCAAACATATATTCGGAAGGGTACGGGATTTCATACCTTGATTACAAGTCGTGCTTTCTACCGTTTCAACACCACGAATATGATCTCCCTCAGTGCACCAAAAATCGATCCTACCCTTTGGCTACTGAAATCCCGTCCTAAGAATATTTGGTGAGCGAAAGAGTCGTTAGTAATTATCCCACCTTTGATCAAAACAAATCCTATAACAACGTTCTTACCCCACTTGCTTGACAAGTCGACGATAACGATTTGGTTAATACAAATCACTTGTGCTCCTTCACCTTGTTGAAAGCCCTAAATCCAACGATGGCCATATCGCAGAAAAGAATGTAACTCAGACCCAACGAGAGAAAAAGAAGAACACTCGATTATTAAGGAAAAACTCGGATGAAACAAAGTTATCGACAAAGAGAGAACTACTACTTACCGATTGTTAATTTCCTTGTAGCGCCACTCACTTAAATCACTACGAAAAGAGGATGATTTGATCACAAGGTAAAGTCAAATTAAGAATAGAGAAAATGTTGATGAAAAGGTCAAAAGAAAAGAATGGATGGAGAGAAGAGTGCTAGATTGTTTCAAACTATCTAAGGGGAGATGAACAAAAAGGTGAGTGATTCGGCCAAACAAAGGAGAAAGATGTACACTCAAAGCTTGAAGATTCGGCAAGAAGGAGAAGGAAATTTGGAGAGAAAAGAAAAATGACACAAAAGTTGCAAATAGGAGTTTTTGGCCAAAACAACATCGAAACTTTTACCAATTGCCAAAGAAAATTCGGCTACCTCCCTCTACACCCAAAACCGTCCACATTCATGACCATAATGGTCAAAAAATTGGCCAACCACACTTTCCATAACACTTCCCTTGAAAAAGGCCACATGTTCCCCTTACTTTCCCTTTTCTCTTGATTTCTTTCCTCACCTTCATCCTTTCCTATTTTCCTTAGACATCTTGCCAAAAATAAAAAGTCCACCTTGCCTTATTTACATGCTTGGCCGACAGTTAGGGAAAGAATGCAAAAATAATAGTCAAAATTTGCACTTGATGGGATTTGAACCTCCTCCCTCAAAGTTCTTCATGTGGCGCCATATCCCCTTTACCATAAGCTCCTTTGTGCTAACAAATTACTCATTTATTTCCATAAGCAATGAGGCCACTTACTATATCTCCTTAAAGTGTCTAAACATAAAAATTTTGCTAAGGCCCAATTTGAACCCGAAACTTCCTAGAAACCTCATAACTTTCCAAAATCACCTTCCTAATAAGTCCAAATTGAAATAATGCCGTTCTCTTATTCCCATGAATTTTAAAACGCTTCTACGCTCAAGGCCCAATGGGCCCAATAGGTCTAATTCTACTAGGCCCAATTTTGGGATGTTACAAACTTTTACATATATTACCTACTTTAAAATTTTTATACATGAATTTATTTTTAAGTTGCTTTTTATTGTCGATTTCAAAATCCTTTTCTTTCGCATTATTTGTTTTAACATTGTCCATTATTATTTGAAAGCTTGGTACATTTTGTTTTTTATTTGTTTTTTAGATTATTTTTTTTAAAATTCACTAATCTTTATTTATTAAAGTGGCCAAATATGCCTTCATATTTCAAAATCCATGATTTTTCAAATTAAAAAATAAGGCAATATTCGATATTTGGGAGTTTTGAGAAAATCATGCCCTAACTTACTGGGTTTCGATTTTTCTCATTAAGTCCAAATGATTGAGTACCCTTTTTTAAATTAAAACATATGAATTTATAAATAAAAAACCTATTCTCGGGAATTTAAGATGTTGTGTCCTAACTCACTGGATGCAACGTTTTGTCATCTCGAGGCAAGGATTTCTAAAAAGCAAAGGATATTCGGTGTTTGGAAAATTCGAAAGGTCGTGCTCTTACTTTCTGAGATTCGACTATTCTTTTATCCAAATAATTGAATGTCTTTTTAAAGGTTATAAGTTTTGAAAAATCAAAAGGGTCATATTTTAAAATCTTTTCAAATTTTCGACATTAAGACATTAATTAATCAATTAGGTACCAATTTTGGGCGTTATGAGGGTGTTAATCCTTCCTCGCATGTGAATCGACTCGAACCCGTTTTTTCGAATTTCGTAGACCAAAATCATTGTTTTAATAAATCAAAATGTTTTTATTAAAATGATCAATTTCAAGGTGACCCGATCACACCTCAAAAAAAGATTGGTGGCGACTCTATTTTCGTTTTTAAAGTCGATCCCCTTTTTCAAATTAAAAAATGGTTTCGACAGCTTGGCGACTCTACTGGGGACATGTAAGAGAGTCAAGCCGTAAAATTAATTATTTCCTGTCCTTTTCTCTAAATTTTAAAATCCGATTTGAAAAATTTTGATCCTTTTTATTGCATGTGGTTCTATTTTTATAAAATATCTCCGCATTGCATTGCATGACCGTTGTGGTCGCACCCTTAAGTGGGAGCGAAAAGCTATGCCTTCGTGAGGTTTTCACCTCCGCATGGGCTAGTGGATTTCTTCCGGGATACATCTGTACCTATGTCTTCGTGAAGTTTTCACTTTCGCATGGCCATAGGAAAATGTATTCCCCTGAACTGAACTCGGTCCGTATGAGCCTATAATGGGTGAGGATCGAGGAATCTACTGGTTCGGGTACCTCAACTTTAGAGCTAAACCACATATAGACAACCTAAGGGCCCATCCTAAGTAGAACTATGTCAAACTTTAGTAGTTACCCGGATAGGTGTTTGTTTATTTTACTTGCTTTACATTTTATTCGTGGTACTAACTTGTTGTGTTTTTTATTCTTTGTGCATGTCATTTCATATTTTAAGAGGTATCGATTCACGGTCGATTTCTAAGTTAGAAAGTTGGTTATGGAGAACGAATTCCTTGATAAAGTGGAAGACAATGCGATCGTCGCATATGGTCGTGAGCAAAGGCAATTAGAGAAAGGGGATAGCTTATTTGAGGGGTATGTGTCTGAACTACGAATTTTGCAAATATCGGTGTCACGCAAAATGAGCTTCAAGAGTTGAAAGGAATATGGACCCAGTGGAATGATGAGGCAAAGCGATCGTTCTATCGTAATTATGGTGATCTACCCTACTTGCTCGACATCAAGGTAGATAAACATCCGCTCTGTGCTATGACTTAGTTTTGGAACTCGCTTATAATTTGTTTCACTTTCGGGAAAGTAGATTTAGTACTCACGGTGGAGGAATATACAACCTTACTTCATTTGTTCAAGGATCTAAGTCAACAAAGCTTATTCTAGGGCTGCTAATGTCCCAACTTTTGTGAAGAAGCTAATGAATATCACGGGGATGAGTGAACAAGTGGCAACATGAGGTTCAAGAGGAAAAGGCCAAAGCTGACCATTGGGAGAGGAAGTTCTAGAGATGAAGATGCGAAACGATGCCCTAGAAAAGAGTTTAGCAGAAGGCCTTAGACCCGCATCTCAAGCATGCTCCTGACCTCCTCTAACATTCTCCCGGATGACGCCTCTTGAAAAAATCACAAGCCGGGAAGTTTGGTCGTGCCTTGACATGCTTTACTGAACGTGGATCACGACCCAAAAGAACCGCGATCTAATTTCTTCTTTACGACTCATGCATTCAACTCAAGCGCTTCACCGATTCCTTTAACCTCTTCCAATACCTCCTTAACTATCTCGAGTCACCGACAACCCCATTGGCTAGGTCATGAGACCCCCGCTTAGCCACATGGCGATGCTAACGCCTCCCTTTCCGGAAACATGCCCGATGTCGCAGAAGATCTAGCCCAAAGACTCGGCCTTTACCACGCCCACGTCTACCGCGTCCACGTCTTCTAGCGTTCATGTTTGCTAAGTCGATATAATCTGATTAAGAGTTTTATAAATCATTATGCTATTTAAGTGTTTATTAAACAATGTTTTATGGAGTACAAGAAGTAAAGTTATTTTCGCACAACGCATCCTAAAGTCTCAATCTCTATAGTTTCAGCTCTTATAGCTTAAAGTTTTAGAGTATTTCTATTTTGTAGAGTTTTCTTTCCATAGTAATAACACAATAATCATAAAATGAAAACAAATACTTACTTGACTTGGTGTCGGATGCCCGTGGTGCCATACTTCCTTCAGAACATGCATTTATAAAAAAAAATTTAAACGGCCTTGGAAAAACGCTTCTGAACCCAAACCACAGTCGAGTTTTGCAACCGGGCTCTGATACCATAAAATGAAACACCCCAAACCCGGCCCAGAAGTTAGGCCCGAATCTGGCGTGTCACACAAAAAAAAACTCATTTGAAAATTTCAGCCTCTTTGTTAAAACCCAAAACACTTAAGCAATTTATTAACTACTTGAAAATGTAATTATCTTTAAAAACCTTTTTAGTGGAAAAAGCATATTTGAGATAAACAATTTACAAAAATGTGATGTTAGAAATAGAGTTGCAAAAGTATTCTGAAATCATTTCGGAAACGTAGATAAAATACAAATATTTTTGAGAGATTGATTGATGAGTCAACAATCAAGGTAGTGAACTAAAACCGTGACTTTTGAAAATATTGTTTGATAGTTCGAGAAAATAACTTCTATGTTAAATATTTATAAAGTTTATTATGAAATCCATTTGTTAATCGATTTTGGAAAACCTTTATTTAAGTTTTAGAAAAATTCTCGTTTTAAACAACTTAAGCAAAATAATAAGTATATCAACCATAAAGCAATAATAAAATACTCCAGAGGCCTTATTACAACTTAAAAACCCAAAATAGTAAATGAACGGAAATAGAAAACTAAAGTTCAAAATGAAACACCATTTCTGAAGTATGGCCTCCACCGAGTCATCCATGGGCCCAAGTCCTCATTACGAAACATTACCTACTGAGATTAAAAAGAAAGGGGTGAGTTACAAGAACTCGGTGCATAATCCCCTTATCAGTCATCCACTGGTCGAACCCATATAGCAATATTATGGGCCTAAGCCCATTTAACATACACTTGGACCGAAGCCCATTTACGAAACAAAATATATTTATATATGTGCAATGTATGAATATATGCAACCCAAACCAACCTAATAATCCATCCGCTACACACCACCCGTACCATCCAACTCACCTGTGGGGATCTTTTGTCAACCCACCACCGCCAACACACCAATCGCGGGCATTTAGCCATTTATATCAAATTCAAATTGTGGACAAGCCACGGAATAACGAGAATATACGTGGCTTAGCCACTGAGAAAAAATGTGATGTGAGTCACCGGAATATCATATACGGTAATATAACCGGCACACAGCCTTGGTAAAAATGATCGACACAGAGTCGTTAATTCATATGTTAGGCACATAGCCCCGGGTAAATACGTTTAGCACAAAGCCATATTTAGTTTGGCACATAGCCATTATCAGAATTTGTGGCAGAGCCACCAGAATCAGAATGTATCACTGCAGTCAAACTGCTTTTCATAATATTTGTGGCAGTGCCACCAGAATTTCTTCTCTTCAACATTTTCCCAACCCATGCAAATTCATGTAGATGCATCATACATAGCAAATCATGATATTTACAAATATAACAACAATAATTAAATCAGAAAAAAGTTCAGCCCATTAACACTTTATAAAATCGGCCCATTAGGGCATTATATCAAATTGGCTCATTAAGCCATATGTCAAATTGGCCCATTAAGCAATATATCAAATCGGCCCACAAAATAATATATATCAAATCGGCCCATTAAGCAATTTATCAAATCGGCCCATTAAGCAATTTATCAAATCGGCCCATTATGGCTATATAACAAATCAGCCCATTAAGGCAATATAACAAATCGGCCCTTTAGGGGCATTTCCGTAATTCGATAATATTACCCACTAAAGGTAATTTCGTAATCTCGCAACCCAGGCGTATTTCGGTAATTTACCCTCTAAGGGTATTTTGGTATTTCCGCAACCTAAACTTAACTACTAATGTGGGGCATAAAATTGAAACTGTCCATCTGCATCATACTGACTAAACTAACTATAACTCGAGTTAAGAACCTCGAAATTTAGATCCGTAAATTTTCCTTGAAACTAAACTAATTTATCTTCATACGATAATTTTTCCAGAATTTTTGACTTAACCATTTAGTACAGTTTATTCCTTAAATTTTCCCTTGTTTCACTGTGTCCAACGATTCTCGACCTCTCTTATCTTAATTTCAAATATCTTCTTATCACATTTTTCATATGTTGCTCCCACTTGTTTCTATTAAAAATAGGTTCAATAAGAAATCCATACATATTAATTATCACTCTTAATTCTCTTTTACAATTTTAAACGATTTTTCCAAGATAGAACAGAGAACCATGAAGTCGATCGAACCAGTCTCACTAAAATTAAGATATCTCGAGAATATAAAATTTCTTTTTCCTTCTCTGTTTCTTCCATATCAAAATAGACACACAGTAAGCTTTAATTCGATATCTTATTCACTTATTAATCCCTTTTCTCCTATTTTCTGTGATTTTTCAAAATCACGTCACTGTTGCTGATCAAAACTGATTCATTGCAAAAATATGGTTACCACTATGAACCTACGCACGCCCGAGTGATCACGGTAGCCGATTTTCGATTTTCTTTGGTATTACGACCAAATCACAGAACATTTCATGCAAACAATTAGAGAGATGTGAGCACACACACCATTTCAAAATGTATTCGGAAGGGTACGGGATTACACACCTTATTTGGATTTCCTTAAGAACCACTCTTCTTTGATCCTAGAACAATACCAACCAAAAGTTAGCCTCGGATTTCCAAAAGATTTCATACCCAACGTATTACTTACACTTGCATCACTTACCACTATGTCCGAAGGTAGAATATATCGAGTGATTTGTCCCTAAAACATATAGTCGATTATTTCAAATTATTACTCCGTTAGCAACCAATCAAATATTGAATAATATCAATAATCCATAAGAACTCCTTACCTTATTAATATTGGATCCGATTTCTCCGTTCGACTTAAGGCTAGAATGATGTTCGGCCTCCTACTAGAATACTACTAAAGGGAGACTGATCTCGTTTGAGAGAGTAGAATAAAATGATGGTCTCGGTCAATATGACCCTCCCAAACCAAGGCATAATTCGACATTAAAAAAAAGAAAATAAAATGTTGAAGAGAACCACTTACCGATTTATCAAGGAATGAGTGTTAATACGGATGAGAACAAAAGATAGAGAAGAGATGAAAGTTCGGTTATAGAGGAAAATGTATATTAATATTTGGCTATGGGGATAATCAAACAAGAAGATGTGCTCTTTTGGTGGTGTCGATTTAGAGAAGAGGAAAGATTGAAGGAATGTTTAAAAGAAAGGAATGGAAGGTTGAATGGATGCTAGGTGATTCGGCTATCAAAGGGAGATGAACAAGAGGTGAATATTTTGACCAAACAAAAGAGAAGAAAAATGCACAATTGTGCTAGGAGGATTCGGCAAAGAGGAGAGAATAGAAGAAAAACCAAAACTCACAAAGAGTAGAAATTTTGAGAAAATGACACAATTGATGCCAATGGTATTTTGACCAAAACTAACACTTTAGTCTCACCAAAGCATCAAGCAAAATTCGGCTATCACCCTATAGCCCCAAAACCGTCCACATTCATGCCCCTAAAGGACAAAAGTTTGGCCACCCAAACTTTCCAAAACAATCTCCATGAAATAAGCCACATGTTCCCTTTACTTGCCTTATTCTTTTGATTCCTTTCCCAACCTCAACCTTTCCTTATTTCTTAGCCACCTTACCAAAAAATAAAGAAGTCCAACTTGCCATATATACTTCTTGGCCGACACTTGGAAAGAAATCACAAAAAAAATAAACCCAAAATTGCAATAGATGGGATTCGAACCCTTTCCCTTCATGCTCCTTCAAGTGACACCACATCCTCTTTACCAAATGCTTATTTATGCTAGCAAAATGCTCACTTATTTCCTTAAGTCATAATGCCACTTGCCTTCTCTCCTTAAAGTGCCTAAATATAAAAATTTACTTATAGCCTATCTTGAACCCAGAACTTCCTAGAAACCTCGTAACTCTCCAAAATCACCTTCCTAATAAGTCCAATATTGAAATAATGCCATTCTCTTTTTTTTCTCAAAATTTTAAACACTCCTAAGCCCAAGGCCCAATGGGCCCAATCCTACCAGGCCCAATTTCTGGATGTTACATAAAACAAGGGCAACAACAAGCAGAAAGCACCAAACTGGTTTATTGTCAATCAATTTGACTAAATTTCAAGGATCTATATAACTTAGTATCACAGTAAAAGGCCTGAATGGACATTCAAATTCTCAAACTTACACCAAAACGTATAGTAGTTGACAAAAGTTTGTCAGCCAATTTATCCATTGTAAATTTCTAATGCTCAATGGCATTAAAAATATGGAGAACAAATTAAATGAAATTGAGAACCATGTTTAAAATTTATGATCAATATGGAAAGAAATTTAGTCAAATCAACATGACCCCTTGCCTTTAGATATGCAACAGTTATCTGTATGAACATATCAACTATGGCTCTTCATTCAATAAAATAACACATATTTAAAGACAAAAACTACAATTACTTTGAACTCTCAATTAAATAAAATAAAAGAAAAGTGAACATAATTCTGCATCTCCACAATAGCACAATGAAAATGTACAGAAATAAAGCACTTTGACCAAAGTTGAAGACAACGCAACAAACATTCCAGCTTAACTCTATAACCAAATAACACAAGCAAAAGATCATAAACATGATAAAAAAGAAGAATGATTGTAAGGATTTCACAAGTGACTTACAGTTGTTGAGCCAAAGGCAGTTAGGTTGCTAGGAGCCAATGACAGAGAGCTCGAAAACATATTCCCACTAAACCCAGTGGAAGGTGTATTGAAAATGCTAGTTGGACCAAAGCTACTAGTATTCTGTCCAAAGGTAGAGCTTGCCTGCCCAATTAATATTCAGTGAATATTACCATTACCATTAATATTATAATTTTTTTTTGGATGATTAAGTTAATCTTCGATGCTAAAACCAATAAAAGTTCATATTTTACAATGCCTAAATAAAATTGGCAGTCATGAGCTTCTAGTTTTAAAGAATGGTAGCAATTATACACTCATCCAGACATCAGCTCGATGAACCGAATCAAAAACTCTATAAGATTTCAACAAGAAAGATAAAAAAAGGTAAAAGAAAGACTTACAGTTAGTTGTACCAAACATCTTCGTTTATATAGTTCTTACACTCTGCAACTCTTTGATTTCAAAATGAGAAAAAGAGAGAAACAGAAAGCAAATTAAACAAACAGGGAAGCTAGAATAAGTAATGAAAAAGTAAACTCCACTGAATCCATGCGGAATTTGAATTAACATTGAGAGAGATAAATTAAATGCGGCAAAACGTGATGCCAAAACTTGGAACCCATTTTTTTTCCGTTTATTTTTGTACCGAAAGAATAAACTCTTCAATGGCGGCTGGACTTTTTTCCTATTTTTCCTCACGATTCATTTCTTTAAAAACTCAAAAGAAGAAGAAGAAGAAAAAGTTACTCCAAAGAGGGGAATATACCAGAAAAAGGAAGGTATTCAGTGCTCCGACAAAATCCCGAATAAAATCTTAGAAAGCTGTTAATAAAATGGAATCAACATGTGTTATCGAGCAGGGAAACAGTGGGGGAGAAAGAGAAGCACAAAATGAAGAGATGAGAAGTTAGGGTTAGAGAGCCATTTTTGGGGCATTAGATATTTTCTTACGCTTTTCCCTTGCTTTTTTATTTTGGGTTTGGAAAGAGAAAGAAAGGGAGGGAATTTGGTTTGTCTTTGGGGTTTTCTGGAGGATTTGGCTTATTTTCACTTTCTCATCTTTTAGTTTATTTTTGTGACTTTTTTTATTAAAAATGTTACTATAGTTCTATTTTTATGGCGTTTACAAAAATGTCACTATTACATAATTTTATTTTTTTATTTTTAACTTATATTTTTTTATGTTTTTTCTTTTAAAATTTTTGTGCTAATATTATTATTTTTTTGAATTTTTATTTTTATTATATTTTGAGTATTGAACTTTTTAACTAAAATATCAAATATTAAATTTTTAAGTTTTTAAGTTTTTAATTTTTTAATTTTTTATTATTAAATTTTAAAATTTTAATTACCATTATCAACTCTTTTAGGAATTTCTTTTTTCTTTCTTTTTACATCAACATTATTCTTTTAAGTATTATCTGCATTAGTTGTTTAGATTTTTATATAAATAGAATTTAATTATATGTACACACCTAAATTTTGATATAGATATATACATCTCAGAATTATATATGAATTTTGGTTTAATGTGTAATTCTAGATGTGAAATTCTAATTGTGATTTAAATGTATAGTTGAAACTTTAATTTTGATTTAATCATACACATTATTTTAAAATATAAATACATCAATATATTTTTATATTGAATAAATATAAATTTTTATGTATGCAATATATAAATAAAAAATGATGTTAATTATATCAATAATTGTGTTAATATTTTACAATATCTGGATCAAATTAAAGTTCATGTATACAATTACACACTAAACCATTGTTCATGTATGCTTTTGGGATTTAACCCATTTTGATATATATTTTTTTAAAATAATAACTTATATTTATCTTATTTTGATTTATATTCTAAAAAATCCAAGATTAATCCTTAAATCATAAACCCTAGACCCTAAATATTATACCATAAACCACAAACACCAAACCACAAACTCAAAACCCCAAACCATAAACCCTAGACCATAAAACCCAAACCCTAAACTCTAAACCGCAAATCTTAAACCATAATCCAAGACCAGATTTTTGGGAATTCATGTGGCCAATGTTAGTGTAGTACAAAACATATATTTTATATTCTTATATTAAATAATATGGGTGTAATACAAAATGGCATGAACCTCAGTAAATTCCAAATATTTTTTGATTTTCAAACAAAGATCCTTAAACCTTAAACCCCAAACCTTAAACTCTAAACTATAAAACCCTAAACCCTAAACCATAAACTATAAAACATAAACCATTAACCCAAAATAATAAACATTATATCATAAACCCTAAAACTCTAAACCATAGACATTAAACCTTAAATTTTAAACCCTAAACCCTAAAATAAATTTTTTTTGCGACGTTTTTATAAAAAAACGCCACTAAAGCTTACCTTTTGCGGCATTTTCCTAAAAATGCCACTAAAGCTCAAAAGATAAACGATGCTGTTTTGCTCAAAATTTTAATGCTCAGATCTATAGCGGCATTTTTAAGGAAGCGCCGCTAATGCTCAGACCTATAGCGACGTTTTTACAAAAGCGCCGCTAATGCTCAGACCTATAGCGGCGTTTTTACAAAAGCGCCGCTAATGCTTAGATCTATAGCGGCGTTTGGGAAAAAAACGCCGCTATTGCTCCTTTTTTAGCGGCGTTTGGGCCAAAAACGCCGCTATTGCTCAACTTTTTACGGTGTTTTCTTTCAAACACCGCTAATGTATAATATTTGCAGTGTTTTTTATTAAAACGCCGCTAAAAGTCTATTTTGGTGTAGTGTATGTTGGGTTTTGTTTTTTTGTAATAAGGCCATTAATGTTTGTTTAAATTTTTAATTGCGCTTTGTTTATTTACTTTAAACTGCTAGTTTAGGAGAAGTAGAATTTTTAAAACAATTACTGTTTTCCAAGACGTGAAAGCTAAACATTAAACTTTTCCAAAAGCTTCTGCGATTTTAAATCAACCTATTATAACAATAGCAGATAATAGGGCAAACGTTTTTACTAGATGATTCATTAATTAATAATAAAGGGGTTTTAAATTTAGAAACGAGTTTTTACCAACAAGTCCGATTTTCAAACGACACTTCAATGTGACACGCCAGATTCGGCCATAACGTCTAGGCCGGGTTTGGGGTGTTACATAAATCTTCTAGTGTAACACCTCAAACCCGGCCCATACGTTCTGACCGGAACAGACATGTCACATGAGGAAAACATGTTAAGTCCTTTTTATTCGTTCGGAAATAAGTATTTATTTGTTAAAATCAAGAAAACAAGTTTTTTTCGAAATATTTGATAAAATTTTACTAATTTCAAAGATTGATTGATAAATCGATAAATTTAAACTAGTGATTTTTCAAACCGAGACTTTTGAAAATATTGATAATAATTCAAGAGAAAACTTTCGAGTTAAAATATTTGCAAAAGTTTATTATGAAATCCATTTGTGAATTCATTTTAGAAAAACTTTATTTTAAGTTTCTAGAAAAATCCCAATTAAAGTAATTTGAGCAAGATATAAGTACGTCAAGCATAAAACAAAAATAAAAATAAATCCAGAGGCCTTATTACATCATAAAACTCAAAATAGTAAAAGTAATAAGTAAACTAAATAGAAACCTAAAGTCCAATAAAACCATTTCTCAAGTATGGCCCCACCGAGTCATCCATGGCCCAAGTCCACGCCATCTTGAGCATTACTCGCAAGGTTTAAGGAAAACGGGTGAGTTATTAAAACTCGGTGTATAATCCCCTTATCGTTGTCCACTTTGGGCTCAAGCCCAATTACAAAATAGTGTATATATATATATAAATGCAAAGTATGCAACCCAACCCATCCATCCAATCTCCCCACTACACTCACCCAGTCTCTCATGTGGGGATCAAGTCAACCCACCCCGCCAGTCTCTCCAATTTGCAGACAAGCTGCCATTTATAATAATTTTGTGGCTAAGCCACCAGAGCATCATATACGGTGATATAATTGGCACACAACCTTATTCACGATGGGACAAAGTCATAATTAAATTGGCACATAGCCATTATCAGAATTTGTGGCAATGCCACCGGTCTACACTTCTCTTCATTCAAATTTCCCATCCCATGCAATATATATAAAGATGCAATATACATAGTAACATATAATATTCACATATAAATAAAACCATTAATCTATAGAATATTTTATTTAATGAATCAGCCCATTAAAGCATTTTGTAATAATTCGGCCCATAGGGACATTTCAGTAATTCGACCCATAGGGACATTTCGGTAATTTGGCCCATAGGGGCATTTCGGTAATTTGGCCCATAGGGGCATTTCTGTAATTATATCAACTTTAATGCCGATTTTTTCAAATCTATAAAAATAATGTACTTTATGCCAATTTCTCGTTTAATGCCAATTTTACGATCTTTAGTCGTGTAATACTAACAATCAACTATCAAACGTGTTACCGAATCATAATCTACAGAATTACGGTGTGAGATTACACACCTGATTACGGTAAGTATTAAACTCTCTTGATCGTCGGCACCTATGACAACATAACACTCGATTAATCTAACGGTTGAGGTTTTTATTAATCCAAAACTAAACCAAGCGATCTATAATACTTACTCTCAAAATCGTGAACGACCATGATTTGTCGATTCTCACCAGATGATGGTCCACAACCCGGTGGAAAGTCTCGAACCGCCGATACCGCCCTTCGTTTGAATTTAGGAGTAGGAATCGCAAATCCGCTCCTTTTGAGTTCTCCGATCTCTTTTCCTTTCGATTCAATACCACTAGCCTCCATCGGATAAAATCTTAGTCAAAACGATATTACGATATAAATATACATTGTCTAATGACAAAGGGTTCGGCTTACCACTATATAAGGAGAGAATATCGAATGATTTCGTCCCTACCAACATAATCAATTAGCCAACCTTCAATCCGATTAACACAATAACCAAATAGAGATATCAAATGGACTATGAAAGAACTCCTTACCTTAATCGATGATAATCCCGATTCCCACAATTGTCTTATGACTAGAGATGATTAGACGATGATGTGGTTTTCGGCCACCCTCTATAACACTACGAAAAAGATATTGATCACAACATGAGAGTGATGGGGAGAGAGATGTTTTGATCGGGAAACAAGATAGAATAATCGAATAATGATGAACACATATTTTCGACTAGGAAGAAAGAAAAAAATGAAAATAAAATGAAATGAGAAGAGGGATATAAGGTCACTTACCGATTGGTCAAGAAGAGTTTGTCTAAGACAAAAAGAAAAGAAGAAATGAAGAGATGAGATGATAATAGATTCGATTTTAGAGGAAAATCAAACAAGAAAAAGTGATCTCAAAGTGATGTCGATTTTAGAGAAGAGAAAAGATTGATGAAATGGTCAAAAGAAAAGAATGGATGGATGAAGGAGTGCTAGATTGTTCGACTCTCAAAGGGGAGGTGGGCAAAATATGAGTGTTTCGGCCAAACAAAAGAAAAAGAATGCACAAATGTGCTAGGAGGTTTCGGCCAAAGCAAAGAAAAGAAAATGTTCACTTTGGCTTTGGAATTTTTGGCAAAGAGGAAAGAGATTGGAAATATTAAAAGATCACCCAAAATGCTAAGAAAAATAATCACTCAAGTACCAAAATTCACCAAAATGCTAAAGAATTTCGGCACTCCCCTAATACCCCTCAAAATTGTGTGCACCAAACCAAAAGGGTCAAAAATTGACCATAAAACATTCCAAAACATTTCCCATGGAAAAGGCTAACATGCTCCCTTATCTTGCCTTTTTCTTTTGATTCTTTCCTTCAATATCCCTTATCTTCCTCCTTACCATAAACCTTAGCCACCTTTCAATAATTTAAAAAGTCCACCTTGCCTAAAATACGATCATGGCCGACACTCTCAATGAATAGAACAAAAAAATAATAATCAAAATTTGTACCAAGTGGGATTCGAACCTCTTCCCCTAAAGCCCTTCATGTGACGCCTAAACCTCCTTGCCATATGCTCTCTTATGCTAGCAAATTACTCACTTATTTCCATAAGCATTGAGGCCCCTTACTATCTTTCCTTAAAGTGCTAAAATACCAAATTTTTTTCTAAGGCCCAATTAAACCCCGAGCCTTCTTAGGACCTTAAAACATACACGATTAATAATTTAACTAGCCTCGCGCAAGATATAATGCAACACATAAAATTCTAAATTTTGGGATGTTACATCTAGTCAACAAGCTAAATAATAAAAAATTTGAGAAAACACAATTAATGAATATAAAAATTAGTATACTATCTAGCTCAATTTTTTTCGACTAATATTATTTACAAAAATTTATTCAATAACAATTATCACTATCACAATCCCCAGGAACGGCGCCAACAACTAGACTGCCTCCGGACGTACTAGCGCTCAGAGTGTGAATACTGCTACAAAATATATGAAATTGAGGCGATGTCCGCAAGTATACGGGTCAGGTTGTAATATAGTTTATTTACAATGAAACACTTGGTACGTATTCCGAGGATCATACCCAATTATTGCAATTTAGGGAAAACTACTATTAAACCAATTATCGAAAATAATTACTAGTCTACTTAAGTCACAAATTAGTAGTGTTAATATCAAAGCAAGATGATACTAATATTAACACACTAAATAAATTGAAATAAACTTAAATCTACTCCTAAGTTCATGTATCGGCTTCTTGTATCCCTTATTTTGACTATACGAGTTCTTTTAGCCTAGGTCCAATTATTTTACCTAATTAATTATTCATTTAGGGCTCTATTCAACCAGCTAGTCATCAACCTAGTTGTGCTGCAGTGTCCAACTAACCTAATGAGTCGACAAGGACTACTTATCTCTCGACCTCACGCCTAGGACCTGTTCGGGGCAAAGGTGTTCCCAGATAGGCCATACCAATTTTGGGTTAATTCCCACCTAAATGACTTCCTAGGGTTTAAGTTCTTCCTCTCCTAAAATAGCTAATCCACCAAGAAACTCTATCCTTTAATCAATTAATTAGGTTAAAACAATTGAAACATGCGGAATATGTATAAAGCATAAATTGATTCTAATCTTTACACAAACATTCAAGTAACAATGATAAAGAAAGAGCTATAAAGCATAGAATAAGGAAAATACATGTTCATGGATTTATTGATGAAAGCGTGGCTCCAGAACAATCTCCATTCACGAAATTCTCACTTCGGGATAGGATCTTCTGATTAAAAGAACATAAAATATCCTAAGTGAAAACTAAAAACAAAATAAAAACCTAAGAATAATTTTTGTCTCCTTAAAAACTGTTTGTTTAAACTAATTACAATGGCCTTTATATATGCTAAACTCGAAATATTAAAAAGCCTAAATTATCCTTGAAGTCTTTAAAGTTCAACTAGGAAAAATGCACCTAATTTCCCTCCAAAACGTAATTATCACGTGCAAGACTTTTTGGGCTACACAGTGGCAGCGTTGCAACATCGGCCTACAGTGTTGCAACACAAGGGGTGGTACAACACAACAGGGGGAGTGTCGTGACATCGAGGTCAGTTTTACTCCAAGACTTGTTTTTCCTTGTCTTTGATTTGGCGACATTAGTGTCTTGGTGTCGCGACATAAGCATCAGTTTGGGCCCGAAAATGCATCTTTAGCTCCCAATTTTTCCTACAAGACCATGTAACCTTATTTAGAAATATAATATGTAATAAAAATGACTAAAAAGCATAAATTACTATTTTAAGCTTGCAAAATTGAAATATATACTAAAATGCTTTAATTTAACTATTAAACAACCTAAAGTTATGTGTAAAAAGAATGTAAATAGTAGTGTATTTCATGGTAGATCATCCAATCGATCCCTCCGCTAGCTCGTTGAAACCGAAAATGAATTGCATGTTGAATCAAATGAACACAAATGGATAGAAATGGTAAAGTTAGAGAAGCGGGGAACATTCAAAAATGAATGTGGTTTTCCAACTAAATTGAAATGACCTGAAAAATTAATTTATGGTTTTTTGAATCAATTAATTAATTGAAGCTCGAAAATGGAATTAAATTAATTGGTCATTGTGATCCCAATAAATATAGAAATATTAAATATGTTTTCTTATAGATTCTATTACGGTAAAGTTACCATGAGTTTAACAGAATTATAACTATGGTAAAAAAATATTTAATTGGGAAATTAATTAAAATTTTTAAATTAATTTATTATATTTATTTTGGAAAATAGAAAACAATGTATTGGGTTTGATTGAATTATAAAGTGTTAGGTTAAAAGTCCAATAAGCACTTATAATTTGACCCGATATAGGAGATGTATCACTCAATTACAATTGTTGACCCAAAACTTTGGGACATGTAGGATTAAATAGAAAAGATTAGTAAATTTTCGGACCCCGTTGGGACATTCGAAAGTTTTAATGGTTGAATTGTGATTTGTAACATCCTAGAATATAGCCTAGGAGATTGAGGCCTGGCAAGCTGGGGTCGCTAGTGGACCTAGAAAACAGGGTGCAAAGTGGATTTAGCAAACTGTAATTGCTAGTAGGCTTGGCGAGATGGGGTCACCAACGGGCCTTGCGAGCCGTAATAACAATTTTAGGCCAAGAGTCAAAAGTAGGAGTAGTTAATGGGTAAATATACCAAAATTAGGAAGTCAACTTATTATCCACTTCACAACACCATTCATGCATGTAACTCTTTCCTACTTCTATTGCAACTAGGGTATCCGAAGAACATCAAAACACCTAGTTTTTATAAATTAAGTTCTTTTCATTGAAAATTCCATATTCTCTAAAAAGACAAAACTCTCTCAAATTCCTTCATCGATTATTTTGTTGTTAGGTTTCTACAAAAGTAAGAACCCAGAACCTAGCTCTTAGGATTTAAGGTAAGATTTTATTTCTCTATTGAGTTGATGTTTAGAAGTAACTAGGGAAGTTTACGACAAAATAGACTAGGTTCACCAGTGGTTATGTTTGAGTTTTAATGTGCTTTGTCTATTAGTGACTTGTGTGTGTTTATGAAATTGTGAAACTAACAGAACTGCCTACAAGAAAAGATAAAGGAAAGAAGAATCTTGTCTAAAGTTTTCAATAAATTTTTTAGTGTTTAGGGATCACCACATGTATGTGCAAACCATGATGTTAATCATGAACTTAGGGTTTTAACTTAAGTTTCGAGAGTAAGTCTTTTCTAAACTCTGTTTTGCGAATATGTTAAATATGTGATATCTATGAACAATAATATGCGAGCTCTATATTGCGAGCTAGTTATCAACAATAATCTACGAGCTCCTCATGATTTGCAAGCTTTATATTTAAGTAAATATTTTGACACTATAATCTTTTGAAACTGTTGGATATAATGGCATGCTGTAGGATTATGAGTACTCACCTTTATGTTTTGTGATTTGGTTTGGGCGAGAGGCCCTTGGATAGGCTGGAGAGATAAGGGAATGTCAAGCTAAGCTCCATTCAATGGGACATGTTGGTGTGTTTGAAGAGTGCTTAGCTTTATGCTACACTTATGGGACATGTTAAGACCCATTGAGTCATTCTGAGGAGTTTTAAGGAGATCTACTTATCTAACAGTAAAGCACATGTTAATAAGATTATGTTTTTCGAAATATTATCTTTTATAGTCTTAAGCTAACTAGCAGTAGGTAACTGCCAATCAAACTTCACGTACGTATGGCAAACCTAGTTCGCGCTCTAGTGACCTTGCTAAAGCTTTTGTTTAACCTATGTTTTGTGCGTGCTATGTGGTTATTCTTTCCTGTATGTTCATTGAGTTTGCAAGAACTCACTCACTCTTTTATAAACACTGCAGATAATTAGATTGTAAGGGGTGTAATGGCAAGGAAGTGATATAGGTAAAGCATAAACACTGGAAAGGTAATACAAATGAATGTTGGACATAAAGGCAATGTGGGAATCTGCTTGGGCTTAGAGATATCTTTTCAATGACTTCTGATCTGCCACAAACTACACTATTATTTACACCTTTTTTACACATAACTTTTGCTTGTTTAATAGTTAAATCAAAGCATCTTAGTATATATTGTGGTTTTCATGCTCAAAAGTAGTTTTTATTACACTTTCTATATCTAAATAAGGTTACATAATCTAGTAGGACAAATTAGGAGCTAAAGATGCATATTCGACCTGAAATTGATGCCTTTGTCGCGACACCAACACACCGATGTTGCAAAATCGAAGGCAAAAGCAAAAACAAAATCCTAGAGAGAAACTGCTGTAACAGCCCGGTTTAGACCCTAGTAAGAACAGTGGTTTTAGGACCACAAATCCAAGGTCAGAGAAATATTTTAATATTATTTTTTATGTTTATAGCATGTAATAAAGTATGTGTGAAAGTTCTGTGTGAAAATTTTATCGTCTGTGTGCTGATTTGTGAAAAAAGATCTAATCGTATAAAATGTAAAAGCTGTGTGCTAGAAGTTAAAGTGCTTAATGCTATGCTTTGAGATATGTGAGGTCCTTATTATGGAAATGGACCATTAGTTGTGTAAGTGGTCATAAATGACCTTATAATGGATGATTTTATAAGTATATAAATAAGGTTAAATTGGTAAAATGATAATTAAGTTAATATTAATAAAACCAAAACCAAAATTTATAGTTATCATCTTTGATTTTGCCGAAAATACAAAGGAAAAAGAAAAGAAAAAGAGTTTTAGGGATTCGACAATAATCTTGGCTAATTGAGGTATGATTTTGATCTGTTTTTGATAATTTCTATGTTTTTGTGATCGTTGATTTGTGTTCTATCAAGCCCATGCCTCAATGTCCAAATTTGATAATGATTTTGAGATGTGCATGATCGTTATGTCAGAGTCTTAAAAATTTATATAATGAATGATCTAGCCTAGAAACTAACTGTGACAATGATTGAGGCAAGCGCACCTATCGAACAGTAGTATAATTTAGTGGCAAGACCGGAATGTCGAACCCAAAGGAACCAAAAGTACTAATACTAACTTTCTTTCTATTATTTAGCCTAAGAATTGAAGTGAAGTATTGTTTAATCTAAAATCAACTAATTACTAAGCTACAAAGAGAATGAATTGGGGAAATACTTGTGGGAAAAACCAATTGATTAAGACAATACCCGAGGAAGAATCCACCTAGACTTCACTTGTTATCTAACTCTGAACCAGGCGATTTATTCACTTGACTTAATCCGTAGGATTCCCTAATGCATATTAATCTCTCTCTCGAGGCGACTAACGTCTAACCCTAGGTTGATTAATTGAAATCTCTTTCTAATTAAAACCGCTAGAATTGCATTAACTCGACCTTTGGACTCCCATATTAGGTTTGACCCTAATCCGGCAGATTTTTGTCACCCTATCTCTAGGCGTGCGAGCAACTCCGCTTAACTATGCTAGATCTACTCTTAGACAGGGACTTTTGCTCCACTGCCTAAGCACATCAATACTTGAATCAATACCCTGAAATATCAAAGCAAGAATTAAGAACACATAGTTAAGAACAAATCAAGTATTTATCATATAGTTCAGCAAACGATAACAAGATCTGTCTTAGGTTTCATCCCCCTCAGGTATCTGAGGGTTTAGTTCATAATTATAAAAGAGTACATCTCAGAAGAAAAGATAAAACAAAATATAAGAAAAACCCTAAAACCTCCTGAAGGAATTGAATGAGAGATCCGCCATCTTGAGTATGATTTCGGCTTCTTGAGATGAATCAACTGGCTTTCTTCAAGTAAATCCCACGGTTCTGACCTCTCTGGCTCGGCTCATTGGCCTAGCTGAATGCCCCGACAGAGGGCTTCTGTCGAACTCCCCCTTTAAGTTGCCCCCTAGGGTGTTTATATAGGCTTTGGAATGTGTTTCTTTTCCTCCAAGTATCCTATTCTGAGTGAAATTCCTCTTTTTCACGGCAGGGACACGCCCATGGCACACGCCCGTGTGAATCGTGGCCAGGCCGTGTTCGAACCTGTTGAAGGAGCACGGCCGTGTGGACTTGGGCCCAGGCCGTGTCTATTTCGTGATATGGCCCATTTACTATGTTTTAGGTTCGTTTCTCGTTTTTTTCATCCTCCGGTGCTCTCCTAAGTATAAAACATGAAATTAAAGGATTAAGAGCACCAACTTACATAATTCAAGGGATAAATCATCCAAAAGTATGCTAAATATGGGTTAAAAATATGTTATTATTACGGTTTATCAGTGCCATTGATTATTATGTGAGCTTTGTGTTGAAAGTTGGTGAAATATGAAAGTTTGATGAATGATAAACATATTTTGTATTTGGAATTTTTGATGATATTGATTATTAAGGGCTAATTTGTGAAAATGAAACTTTGAAGGGTTAAAATGTAAAATAAATGAAAGATATGGGCTGATAGGGACTAGTATGAAATTCGGCCAAGCTTAGGTGTGAGTAAATTATGTGTACTTTGTGTAATTGTGAAATAAGGACTAAAATGTCAAAATGTGTGATTGTGAGGGCTAAAGTGTAAAATGCTTTAACTATGTGTTGTGGATTCTTTTGGATGAAAATGTGATTGAATGAGTTGAAATTGATATTATATAGGTCAAGAAAGGAGAAATTCAGACTTAGATCGAGGCAAGAACAAAGTGCTCGATTGATCAACTAGTGTCGTTGTTTTTACGTTCGAGGTAAGTTCGTGTATAATACATATTGATTAAATAATGTTCATATGATATGAAATGAATGGAAATGTGATTGTTGAGTTAGTAATGTGAAATGTGAGTTCGAAGATATGTGGCACTAAGTGTACGTAAATAGAATAGTTATTGCGATGAAGTGCACTAAGTAAAGTAGATAAAGAAATGCATCGACTATATTAGTTGGCATTGTGTGTGAGATTCCGAGACATCTTCGGTTTAATGTGATGGAACTAAGTGTGTGATATTATTGTAGCTTTGGCTAATTAAATGGCACTTAGTGTGCGAATTCATCGAACATTTAAAGAGGATCGAAAGAATTATGGCATTGAGCATTGAGTGGTAAATGTGATAAATAAATACGTGATGGTACAGGTATGTACATAACCTATGTGTTGATGATATTGTGTATGAGATAAATGGATGATTATGTGAATGAATGAAGGAAAGAGTTAGATTGAGTAGCATTGTAAATGCTTGTACATGAACATATAGTTATGGTATGAAAGTGGGAAGTAGTTATGGATGAGATTGAGTAAATATGTGAATTGAACTAAGTGTTAGTAACTTTGCATATTGAATTTGAATTGTTGAGTTAATTGTGTTATATTATGAACTTACTAAGCTTTAAAGCTTACTGTGTGAAGTCTTTCTCTGTTTTACAGTGTCATTAAAGCTAGCTAAGATCCGGGGATCGTCAGCGACTCAATCACACTATCGGACATCTATTTTGGTACCTTTTTGGAAGTTGTATTTATGGTATATGGCATGTATATGCTAGCAAGGTTGTGGGATGATTTTAGTACATGTTTTGATATGTGAAAATGGTGTATATGATGTGTATATATGGTCTTGTGTGAATGGCCATTATGGTATGTTTTGGTGAAATAAAAGTGGAATGTTTAATACTTGATTTGGTAGTTGAAAATGGTGAATGAATTGTATGTTATTTGATGTTGGAATAGAGCATGTTGGGATGACTCAAATTGGGTGGCAATTTGGCCTTGTAAATGGCCTATAATTGTCCACATGGAAGAGAACACGGGCATGTGTCTCAACCGTGTTCTTCACTGTTCCTATTTGAATCAAATCAGACTTGCACACGGGCCAGACACACGGGCGTGTGATATGCTGTGTGACTCAAGTCAGTGTTGCACACGGGCCAGACACACAGGTGTGTGACAGGCCGTGTGACCTTAGTCAGTAGTGTACACGGGGTAAGACATGGTCTATGTAATAGCCTCAGACCCGGCCCAGACATTATGGCCGAATCCGAGAATGTCACATTAAAGGCATAACTCAAAACGATTTTGCTAAGTAAAAATTTAAGACCCAAAAGCCCAAAATCCTTGAGTCTTGTTAAGTAATGATAAAATCCCATTTTATTATTTTAGGTATTTCAGACACCAAGTTTAAACATAAGAAATTTACTCAGGTTTAATAATTAAGTAAACATTGAAAAACAAAACCCAAAATCTAAAGTCAAATCGAGTACAAGGCCTTATTACATCCAACGAAAAAATAAAGTAATTAAAATCATGTCTTTTGAGACAAATAAATAAAACTTCTAAGTATCTTGTAGTGTGGCCGTCTCCGAGTCCTCTCCCACGTCGAGCGCATCAAGATCATCTCAAACATTTAATAAAAAGGGTGTGAGTTTCGAAACTCAGTATGTACCACCCTTGCCAACCAAATCAACATACAAATATCACATTGGGCCTAAGCCCTATCAAAAACGGTGGTCTTGGGCCTTAGCCCATAACGACCTCATATCACATCAGTATCACATGAGTGCAATGCACCCATCCCAAATCCAACCCTACACACTATTTCCCTTCCAACCCTACACACCTGTGGGGATATAAATATCAACCCACCCATCCCGACACACCAAAGGTAGCACCAAAGAATGCAGACTACTCAAACGTTGCAAAAGAAAGTCGCTATAATGAGCTTAAAGCCACCGGTGGATCCATGGTCGTCAAGCGACTATGCGATCCTCAAATCTTCCTCCGTATCATCAAAACCCACCCAAGTGCAACATATATTTCATGAATGCAACATACACATTCTCACACATTCGGCACTTAGGGGTATTTTAGTCAATTCACTACCCAAGGGTATTTCCGTAAATCTACTCTACAGGGGGATTTAGGTGATTTTGCAAAACAGAGGTATTTTGGAAATTTTGTAAATCAGGGATGTTTTAGTAATTCTGCAAATCAAAGGTATTCTGGTAATTTCACAATTCGAGGGTATTTTAGTAATTTTGCAAATCTAAGGATATTTTGGTAATTTTCAAACTAAGGGTATTTTGGTAATTTTCAAATCAGGGGTATTTTAGTAATTTTACAAATCTAAGGGTATTTTGGTCCCTCTCGGGTTTTAGTTATGAACTTTGGCCCATTAACAAGTCCTTGCGGTTAAAGTGAACAGACACTATGCACCAGGTATGATTCCAGAGAGGAGGAGGTGGGCCACTAGGACCGCTTAAGTACCAAGCTATCCCTAGCTCCAATCCTAGACATGCATATGTCCATTGCCACACTCTAACCCAGCGACTTGTCTGCATGGATATGTTTAATTATTAGAATTAAGTTTTATGCGGTTTGAGAGTTGTTCGTAACTAGGCCTAAAGTCCATTAAACCCCAGCATACTTGTTCACGTCTTCATAAAGCCCATCAAGCCCATTTCACGTTCATATAACCCATTATGCCCAATTCACATCCTTATGGCCCATTAGACCCAAATCTTATTCAAATGGCCCGTTAGGCCCAAAACAATTCCAGATCATGTAACATGCATGCTTAACTCAATTAATATAATCAAATCAATCAATTTCATCCAACTTAGCCTCAGGGCCCACCAGGCCCATTTAGCCACTTTCGGCTTTTCGGCTTTTCGTCATTGCCGATATCATGTGTGTGTAGTGTTTGTACACACCTGGTTACTGTGACGTGCTATACTATCCTTGGTCTTGAACCTATAACCAACCAACCTCAATCAATCACCCATACTTAAACAAAATATCTACCAAAAGCCGAAACCTTACCGTAACCTTACCGTGTGCCACCGGGTTCTAATAGCCCTTCCTTAGCTACTATTTACGAATATCCCCTAGATCTGCCTCCAACATATATCATCAAAATCAAGTGACTCATATTCCACATAAGTCACCTCTATAAGCCATACTTACATTCGGCCATCCACTAATCCATAACTGAGACGAGAACACTTACCATTTTGCTAACAATCCTTACCACGCTTGCAATCTTTGAACCCTACCCTTGTTAATACAAGGTTAACGACAAGGAGAGGTTAGATAGCCCTTCGGCTTTTACCAAAACACACTAAAGGAGATTGACTAAGTACTTACCGAATCCAACCTTTGATCCTGCGGCCTAGATAGCTACTGAACGAGATCCGGCTTTTAAACTTGACTAAGAGTAGGTAACAGCAACCGATTTTTGATGGAGGAAAAACATCAAGGAATCAGCAAAAAGATAGGGCTATTCGATTATAAGGGAGTATTCGGCTTTCAGAGAAAGAAGAAGAACGCAACACCAATAGGGATTTTGCAAAAAGAATGATGGTTTTTAAGCAATGGAAGAATTCTGGGCAAATGTAAGAACAGAATGAGGGGGAGAAAAGAAAAGATTAAATGTGCTTGCGTGAGGGTAACTACAGGATATTCGTCAAGAAAAGAAAGACTGACCTATTTGCAAAACTCTCCAAATGCCGAAAGCCACAATGAAAATTCGTAATACCCCCTAAAAGACCCAAAAACGGCACTCATTTACCCTCCTAAGCCGAATTTATACACTTCCCACTTCTCACAACGGCACCAACTCTTCATACTTCTCAGCTCCTAACTTTTCTCCCTGATAACTCCTCAATCTCATCCTAAATTTTCTCTAAGATAAGCTCTTTTATCCCTTCCTTAATTTTCTCTCATGAACACTTCCTTTAGAGTTCACATCCAACGCCACTACTAACCATCTAGAAGGCAAAAATTATGTAACATCCCAAATATGGGGTTATTTGGATTTTAATTATTTTTGATATTGTTAATGGAAGAATAGAACTTAATTTAAGGCTTTGAGTATGCCCGGTTTGGTAGAAAAATTTCAGTTTTAATTTTAAAAGAAGGGAGCCTTGGTAAGTGGTGTTATAAGAATAAATGTGGGTATTATTAACACTAATTAGGCCTTGGTAAAGTGGCAAAAAGAAGCCCACTTAAGAGCTACATGTGACGCCACAAGGGGGAACAAGGAGAGCCTTGGTTCGAGTCGCAACATTTTCTTTTTTTTTTTTTTTAGGACGGCATGTGAGGGGGAGTCTTCCTCTCTTTAAACTCTTTTATTTATTATTATTTAGAGATAATATGAGCTTTTAAAAAAGGGATTTTATCATCAGGATATTAAGATAATAAAGGATTATTAAAGGGATTAATATTTGATTATTTTGGGTGTTCAAAATTATTTGAATTAAATCAAATAATTGGTCAGGAGCAAATTAAGGGGTTTTGCCGAAATTCAAACTCTTCCTATGAAGAGTGGACGGCAAGCAATGGGAGAGGAGTGCGAATTCTTTATAAACCCCTCTATCACCATGGTTTCTCTTTTAGACTTTTTCTCACAGTTGTTCTAATTTCTTCCTCCTCCTCGTTTTCTCTTTATTTTCTTTCTTAAAACTCCTTGGCCGAACCCTTCACATCTCCATAGCTTCTTTATTCGTAAACTAAGACCCTATTCTCCTATACTCCCTTGTAGAACCGAAATCCTCTTCTCTTATTTGGAATCTCTTTTGGCCGAATACCAAGGTGGTTGGACCTCTTCAAGTTAATCTGTTGTGGTGATTAGGTAAAGGTGAGTGGCTATAGCCGAATGTCAATTTCCCTTATCTCTAATGTTCTCGCGATTTGGATTAAAGGAAAAAGCCGAAAGTTGGCAAGTACTAATGGTTGGCTAACCTTTCTATTGAAGCCGATTTCACCAAGGACTCGGGATCTCAAAGCGGTGAGATCAGATCTTGCATTCACGACAAACGGAATTTGGTAAGTATAGGTAAGGCTTATATTGGTGTTTAAAAGCCAAGGCTATGGTTATTAGTGTTATTAATTGACCAAGTGTAGTTTGTAAACCAGATTCGCAATTCGGACGCTAAGGCTAGTACTCAAAGTGATTGGGTAAAGATTCGGGTACAAAATATGATCCCTTTAAATCTTTTGGTTTGGCCGAATAAGCCATAATACTAACCTTGATAGTTGGTAATATAGGGGCAAGGACTTAGAGTGTGGCCGATTGTTTAACCGGGATCTAAGGCTAACGTGGTAATGTGTGTGTACATACACACGTATAATAGTTAATAAAGCGTATTAAGTATATGTTATGGGTAACCGCTTTATGTAGATACGGCTTTAGTGCCTTAATGGTACAAGCGAGGATACCTAAGTAAGTCTCTATTTGTATGAGATTGATAATATGCTTTTGGGAAGCATGGATTATGTGATACATGTGATATATGTATGTTTTGTTTGACATGGGTTGATGAGAGGAGGGGCGGTGATATCGCGGTCGACGAGCACCAGTGCTTTGGTAGCACTAATCGTGACTATATGTCACCAGAGGTTTGGTACCTCCGGAGGTTTGGTACCTCATAGCGACTTGTCCCTCGTGGTTAACACCACCGTGGGTTGGCCCCACTTGAGATATGGGATAAATGCGCGGTGATTTGGTATCACACGATGGGTTGGCCCCATCACGATTTGTGTCTACGGACACCGTTGCTTTGGTAGCACATTGTGACTATACGTCACCAAAGTGGTTTGGCACCACCGGTGTTTTGGTAAACACATCGTGACTACGGTCACCAAAGTGGTTTGGTACCACATGGGGTAGGCAAAGGTGTTTGGTTGGCTAGGTTGGGTACACGATACTTTGCTTAATTAACTGTTATATGTTGTGTATGAAATGTTGTATTAACCGGGGGAAGGGTTACATACTGAGTCTTGGTGACTCACCTTCTCCTTTAACATTTTTTTTCAGGTGACTCGTAGATGGCGGTGGAGGAGCCGGTTGGACTCGAGGTGGCCATGCAATGGATTTGAACTTACGGAACTTTAAATTTGTTTAATTTTATTTTGGGTTGTAATAAGGCCTCCATAAACTATAGTTGCGTTATTTTTTTTATGTTGGATATTTACTCAAGACTATACTTTTTAAAATTGAATTAAATCACATGTTTTTTTTTATTAACACGAAAAGGTTTATTCGTGCCATCGGGCGCACTTGAAACCGGTATAATAATTGGACTTAATTAAAATTCCAAATTAAACCTAAGGGTAGCTTTGACAAGACAACCGAAAACGAGGGGTTTTCAATGAAAACAAAATGTTTTTTCGAAATGGTGTTCACAAGGTTTTACTCGGTAACAAGTCGAATTCGGTCGTAGTGTTTGGGCCGGGTTTGGGTTGTTACAGAATTGGTATCAGAGCCCAGTTCAAAGCTCGGCTGTGGGGGCCCAAGGCCCAAAAATGTTTTGGTAGGCCTTATGGTATGATTTTCGGTTTTTGAACAAAGATGGCCCGAGTCTCCGCACCGATCCGCCTGTAAGTACATCTAAACCTTTTCGTGAATTATATTTCGTAGAAGGGTAGGAAGCATGGAACGAGATAGACTTATAGGACTTGGACCCTAAGGCTAGATTACTCAAACACAACGAAGCATAAGACTTAAAGAACTAAACCAACCTATGACTTAGTCAATGAGCTAGGTGTGGTAACCCCAGACGCATGTCTAGGATTGGATCCGGAAGAGCTTGGTATTTAAGCAGTCCCTCGTGACTCACCTCCTATTCGCAGTATCCTACCGGTGCGTAGCCGGTTCACCCTAACTCGTAAGGCTCGGTGGTGTGGTAACCTCGTGCGCATGTCTAGAAAGGTTCGGTGGGAGCTTGGTATTTAAGCGATCCTCGTGACTCACCTCCTCTTCACTTGAATTCGCGCTGGTGCGTAGCTTTGGTTCACCCCGACTGTGAAGGCTCTGGTCATAGGCTAAAAACAATGATTAAAACCCAAAAAGGGAATTAGCCTTGTTTTTCAAAATAGAAACGAGACAACAAGCCCTAATGTTTTCAAAACTTATCCAATAACCCTCTTAAACCCTAGAACACTTAGTATACGAAGTTTTCTGAAACCTTGACTTGTGGAAAATTACAGTAAATACCCTTAGGAGTAAAATTACGAAAAAATACCCTATAGGAAAAAGACTTAAAATACCCCCGGGTTAGAAATGGGCGTAAATGTCCGATGAGTGAATAGGTATGGAAAGTATTAAGGAATGGATGCATGGACTTCTTTGTGTGAACTAGGATAGGAAACTGGAACCTTGTTTGCTCGAAAGAATCTCTGATTAAACCTCATCCATAAAACTTCTTCGCGAGTAATAAAGTGGAACAAAAGTACTAACGCATAAAATTTTTCTTAATTAGATTAAAAGCACGGTAGATAGAATGAGTTCTAGAGGACGTGGACGCCGTGGACGTGGTAGGGGTAGGATGATGATGTGTCCGAACCCGTCAGTCGTGACAAGGTTCGGAAAATGAAGTACCATCGCCACCACCACCTCCTACTTTTAGAGTGAGGCGGAGCCGAGCGCACGGTGGCGAAGTCGGTATCGCAAGTCGTGTTGCGAGTCTTGGAGATGGTGGGTCGGGCCTGGTGGAAATGTTGGAGCTCGGAAATCTGTTTCTGAGCGACTCCGATCTAATGGAGCGGAGGTATTCCGAGGTGTGTCGGGAGTGGCACCTAGTGCGCCAGAATCATCAAGCTAGAGTCAACTGAAAGGATCATGGATGACCTTGACTTGATCAAGAAGAGAAGTCGAAAGAGAGGCGATGTCGCTTCTAAAGGATGAAGCGATCGTTGGTGGCTTACGGTTCGAGATGGGGCTACTGTGAGATGATTTGACTTGGGAGTATTTGAACCGCCGCCATCGAAAAAGTATGTGGGCATTAGCTACACCGACGTGCAGAGAAAAGCTTTTCGGGATTAGTTCAAGGAACTAAGTCCGTGCTCGGAATATGAGGCGGAATTTTTAAGGCCGTGAGTAGATATGCGAGAGGCATCGTGGCTATCTGAACATGAGCGCGTGTGTCCGCTTCGAGGATGGAC
The DNA here is from genome assembly GCA_025698515.1 of Gossypium sturtianum. Taxonomy (NCBI): domain Eukaryota; kingdom Viridiplantae; phylum Streptophyta; class Magnoliopsida; order Malvales; family Malvaceae; genus Gossypium; species Gossypium sturtianum. The sequence continues at coordinate 73,098,525 of CM046951.1, read as the reverse complement.
TCGAGATGACTTAAGGTTACCGATTGCCCCACAAAGAAGTTCGTGAGTTCTCATCTCTAGTGGAGAAGGCTAAGGTAGCCGAAGGAATCAAGGAGGCCGTGAGGCGAGCTATAGTAAGAACAATCGAAGAGAAGTTTTGGGTCATTTGGATCAAGCGGGAGTGCTCAGAAAAAGGCTAGGCCAAGTGGGCCCAATCAGTGACAAGGCCCACAACTGCTAATCAAAGGCCGACTCAGTGCAATCGCTGTGGAAAGACCCATTGGGGTGGTTGTTGGGCAGGTGATAAAGGATGTTTTGAGTGTGGGTCTTTGGAGCATCGCGTCAGAGATTATCCCCAGAAACTAGCTAAGAAATGACGGAGGGTCGAACCGTGCTCGGGATAGAAATGTAGGACCACGGAGGGGTCGTGGTAATGGTAGAGGAAACAACGGTCCTAGTCGAGGTCGTGGAACTCAAGGCAGAGGTTCAGGCAACACAGAGGCTAGGCAGCCTGGCTTAGTTTACGCAGCAAGGTGTCGAGAAGAAGGTGACGCACCGGATGTCATAACCGAATGACGTTTCTAATTTTCGGTTTTCCTTATGTTGCATTGATTGATGTGGGCTCGACACACTCGCATACATTGCTAGTAGTGTGGTAGGAACAATGGACCTAGACTCAAACCGCTTCTAGGGAGATGATCGTAGTTAGCCCCTTAGGTCACTCCGTAGTCGTAGATAAACTTTATAGAGGCGCACCCTAGAACTCCAAGGGGTAGTATTTGTAGTCGATCTAATGGAACTACCGTTTGGGAGTTCGATTTGATCCTTGGTATGGATTGGTTGGTTAAGTACCAAGCAAGGTTGGATTTCGTGACCAAGCGCATGGTCCTTAAGACGCATCAAGGTGATGAAGTGGTTATGATAGGAGATAGAAGGAATTATCTATCCAACGTAGTGATCGCCTTGAAGGTGAAAAGATGGTCAAGAAGGGTTGTGAGGCGTATTTGGTTCAAATCGTGCTTTGGAAGCTAAGGAGTTGGTGGTTGAAAAGGTCCGAACGGTTGGGGAATTTGTCGATGTGTTCCCGTAAGAACTTCCGGTTTGCCTCCGGATCGAGAAGTCGGTCCGCAGATAGACTTGCTACCGAACGGCACCGTGTCCATAGCACCATACCGAATGGCACCAAAGGAATTGGTGGAGCTAAAGGCTCAAATTCAGGAGCTCTTGGATAGAGGGTTTATACGACCAAGTATATCTCCGTGGGGAGCACTGTGTTGTTTGTCAAGAAGAAGGACGGTTCTATGCAGATGTGCATCGACTCACCGTCCGCTTGAACAAGTTAACGATCAAGAACAAGTATCCGTTGCCTCGGATTGACGACTTGTTCGATCAATGAAAGGGTGCCTCGGTATTTTCAAGATAGACCTTAGGTCGTTATCACCAATTAAGGGTGAAAGAGGTCGATGTTCACAAAACGGCATTCGAACTCGGTATGGGCATTTTGAGTTCTTGGTAATGCCATTCGGGTTGACCAATGCAAGCAAGATTCATGGACTTGATGAATAGAGTATTCCAAAGAAGATTTGGACCATTCGTCGTGGTGTTTATAGACGACATATTGGTTTATTCAAAGACAGTAAGAAGAGCATGACAAGCATTTACTGATAGTTCGCAAGTATTGAGGGGGAAGTAGCTTATATGCCAAATTCAAGTAAGTGTGAATTTTGGCTTAGGAGGTGGCTTTCTTAGGTCATGTAGTATCACCAAGGAATTAGAGTAGACCCTCGCAAGATTGAGGCAAGATTGGAGTGGAAACCACCTAGGGATGCAATGGTGAAAATACGAAGTTTTCTCGGGTTTAGCAGGTACTATCTGAGATTCGTGGAAGGGTTCTCTCTAATAGCAACACAAGTTAACTAAGTTGCTAAGGAAAGGTGTCCCATTTGTATGGACGGAGAAGCAAAGCAAGAAAGCTTTAATAAGCTAAGGAAGATTTTGACTAAGCTCCGGTTTTGGTGCACCAAGCGAGAAAGTTATTCATGAGCTATTGTGATGCATCTCACACCGGTTTGGGGTGTGTGTTGATGCAAGATGGGAAGGTAGTAGCCTATGCATCCCGTCAATTAAGATCGCATGAGGTTAACTACCCAACTCACGACTTAGAGTTAGCAGCGGTCGTCTTCGCTCTGAAGATATGGAGACATTACCTGTATGGAGAGAAGTCGATGGTCTACACGGATCACAAAAGCTTGAGGTATCTTCTGACTCAGAAGGATCTGAATCTGAGACAGCGTCGGTGGATTGAACTACTAAAGGACTATGATTGTTCAATCGAGTACCATCCGGGAAAGGCTAATGTGGTAGCTGACGCATTGAGCCGGAAGGTGGTGACGGACTTAAGAGCAATGTTCGCTCGGTTAAGTCTGTATGATGATGGGAGTCTTTTGGCAGAACTTCAAGTAAAGCCGACTTGGATTGAGGAGATTAAAGAAAAGCAGTTAGTGGATGAAGGCTTGAGCTCTAAGAGGGTACAAGTTCAAGACGGTGGTTTGGAAGGGTACAACTGCCTAGTGATGGAGTGCTTTGTTTTCAGGACGCAGTATGTATGCCAAAGGATCCGTAATTAAGGCGTAAAATTCTCCAAGATGCACATAGCAGCCCATACGCTATGCATCCCGGGGAAGCAAGATGTATGGAGATTTGCATGAAACAGATTCGTGGCCAGGTTGAAGCGTGAGATAACGGAATCGTAGGGAAGTGTCCGACGTGTCAAGAAAGTTAAGGCCGAACATCGGCCACCATCGGGACTACTTCAACCGATAAAGATCCTCAATGGAAATGGGAGAGGATCACCATGGATTTTGTTAGTGGGCTACCCCTTACGCCCACCAAGAAGGACGCAGTTTGGGTAATTGTGGATCGCCTAACTAAATCAGCTCACTTCATGCCGGTGAGAGTGGATTACTCTCTCCGTAAGCTAGCAAAGTCGTATGTGGGTGAAATAGTGAGGTTGCATGGCGTGCCAGTGTCGATTATCTCGGATAGGGATCCCAGATTTACGTCAAGGTTTTGGAAAGCATTGCATCAAGCTTTGGGTACACGGTTAGATTTCAGTACGGCTTTCCATCCACAAATCGACTGACAACGATCGGAAAGGGTGATACTGATTTTAGAAGACATGTTAAGAGGTCGTGGTCTTGGATTTTAGTAGTAGTTGGGAGGAGTACCTACCACTAGCGGAATTCGCCTATAACAATAGTTATCGTTTAGTATTCAAATGGCTCCATACGAGGCCCTATATGGACGAAAGTGTCGTACTCCTACATGTTGGACGGAGTTGGGAGAAAGACAAGTTCGGGTCCGAGACCGTAGCCGAGACGGAAGACAAAGTCAAGGTGATTCTTGGCCTCGCCTCAAGGAAGCATCGGATAGGCGTAAGTCTTATGCCGATCTCAAACGCAAGGAAGTGGAGTATGTCGTGGGAGACAAAGTCTTTTCGAAAGTGTCGCCTTGGAAAAAGGTGTTGAGATTTGGACTAAAGGAAGTTAAGCCCAAGGTTCATTGGGCCATATCTCGTTGTGAAGCGAGTGGGGACCGGTGGCTTATCAACCAGAGTCGCGGCAGAATCGAGTCGATTCATGACGTATTCCATGTATCAATGCCGAGACTCAGATCGGTCAGATCCTTCGCACGCGTTGTGCCTGGTAGCAGAGATTGAGGTGAACACGGATTTATCTTTTGAGGAAGAACCGGTTCAGATTGTAGACCGAGATGTGAAAGTTCTACGTAGGAAGGCGGTGCCTTTAGTAAAAGTGCTATGGCGGAACCACTGAGTGGAAGAAGCTACGTGGGAGCCCGAGGAGGTGATGCGCAAAGAATACCCCATCTCTTTTGATCAAGAAATTTGAGGACTAAATTTATTTTAAGGGGGTAGAATCAGAACATCCCAAATATGGGGTTATTTGGATTTTAATTATTTTTGATATTGTTAATGGAAGAATAGAACTTAATTTAAGGCTTTGAGTATGCCCGGCTTGGTAGAAAAATTTCAGCTTTTAATTTTAAAAGAAGGAGCCTTGGTAAGTGGTGTTATAAGAATAAATGTGGGTATTATTAACACTAATTAGGCCTTGGTAAAGTGGCAAAAAGAAGCCCACTTAAGAGCTACATGTGACGCCACAAGGGGGAACAAGGAGAGCCTTGGTTCGAGTCGCAACATTTTCTCTTTTTGTTTTTTTTTAGGGACGGCACAGAGGGGGGAGTCTTCCTCTCTTTAAACTCTTTTATTTATTATTATTTAGAGATAATATGAGCTTTTAAAAAAGGGATTTTATCATCAGGATATTAAGATAATAAAGGATTATTAAAGGGATTAATATTTGATTATTTTGGGTGTTCAAAATTATTTGAATTAAATCAAATAATTGGTCAGAGCAAATTAAGGGGTTTTGTTGAAATTCAAACTCTTCCTATGAAGAGTGGACGACAAGCAATGGGAGGGGGAGGCCGAATTCTTTATAAACCCCTCTATCACCATGGTTTCTCTTTTAGACTTTTTTCTCAGTTAAACTAATTTCTTCCTCCTCCTCGTTTTCTCTTTATTTTCTTTCTTAAAACTCCTTGGCCGAACCCTTCACATCTCCATAGCTTCTTTATTCGTAAACTAAGACCCCTATTCTCCTATACTCCCTTGTAGAACCGAAATCCTCTTCTCTTATTTGGAATCTCTTTTGGCCGAATACCAAGGTGGTTGGACCTCTTCAAGTTAATCTGTTGTGGTGATTAGGTAAAGGTGAGTGGCTATAGCCGAATGTCAATTTCCCTTATCTCTAATGTTCTCACGATTTGGATTAAAGGAAAAAGCCGAAAGTTGGCAAGTACTAATGGTTGGCTAACCTTTCTATTGAAGCCGATTTCACCAAGGACTCGGATCTCAAAGCGGTGAGATCGGATCTTGCATTCACGACAAACGGAATTTGTAAGTATAGGTAAGGCTTATATTGGTGTTTAAAAGTCAAGGCTATGGTTATTAGTGTTATTAATTGACCAAGTGTAGTTTGTAAACCAGATTCGCAATTCGGACGCTAAGGCTAGTACTCAAAGTGATTGGGTAAAGATTCGGGTACAAAATATGATCCCTTTAAATCTTTTGGTTTGGCCGAATAAGCCATAATACTAACCTTGATAGTTGGCCGAATATAGGGGCAAGGACTTAGAGTGTGGCCGATTGTTTAACTTCGGGATCTAAGGCTAACGTGGTAACAGGTGTGTACATACACACGTATAATAGTTAATAAAGCGTATTAAGTATATGTTATGGGTAAATCTGCTTTATGTAGATACGGCTTTAGTGCCTTAATGGTACAAGCGAGGATACCTGGTAAGTCTCTATTTGTATGAGATTGATAATATGCTTTTTGGGAAGCATGGATTATGTGATACATGTGATATATGTATGTTTTGTTTGACATGGGTTGATGAGAGGAGGGCGCGTGATATCGCGGTCGACGAGCACCAGTGCTTTGGTAGCACATCGTGACTATATGTCACCGTGAGGTTTGGTACCTCCAGAGGTTTGGTACCATAGCGACTTGTCCCCCGTGGTTAACACCACCCGGGTTGGCCCCACTTGAGATATGGGATCGTCTCGCCGCTGATTTGGTATCACACGATGGGTTGGCCCCATCACCCGATTTGTGTCTACTTTGACACGTGCTTTGGTAGCACATTGTGACTATACGTCACCGGTGGTTTGGCACCACCGGTGTTTTGGTAACACATCGTGACTACGGTCACCAAAGTGGTTTGGTACCACATGGGGTAGGCAAAGGTGTTTGGTTGGCTAGGTTGGGTACACGATACTTTGCTTAATTAATCGTTATATGTTGTGTATGAAATGTTGTATTAACCTGGGAAGGGTTACATATCGAGTCTTGGTGACTCACCTTCTCCTTTAACATTTTTTTCAGTGACTCGTAGATGGCATGTGGAGGAGCCAGGTTGGACTCGAGGTGGCCATGCAATGGATTTGAACTTACTTAACTTTAAATTTGTTTAATTTTATTTTGGGTTGTAATAAGGCCTCCATAAACTATAGTTGCGTTATTTTTTTATGTTGGATATTTACTCAAGACTATACTTTTTAAAATTGAATTAAATCACATGTTTTTTTTATTAACACTAAAAGGTTTATTCGTGCCATCTAAGCGCACTTGAAACCGGTATAATAATTGGACTTAATTAAAATTCCAAATTAAACCTAAGGGTAGCTTTGACAAGACAACCGAAAACGAGGGGTTTTCAATGAAAACAAAATGTTTTTTCGAAATGGTGTTCACAAGGTTTTACTCGGTAACAAGTCGAATTCGGTCGTAGTGTTTGGGCCGGGTTTGGGTTGTTACAAATTAAATCCCCAACAAAATACCATGCCACTACTCGAACCTTGGACTCCCTTGCGAGCTAATGACGCCACCTCCCTGCTCCCTAAGTGGTGCCACTTTGCCACTACACCACAAGCTCTTTTGTGTCATTTTTCTTCTTCATTTATTTAAAAGGCCTACTAACTGAAGTCATAGTTCCCTTGGGCTAAAACCAAAATTTCTCCTATACCCTTACTTGATCCCAAGACATCTCCAACACCCATAGACACTCCAAATTCATTAACCCTCAAACCCCACATGCCAATTGTCATTTTCTCGCTCACTTAAAAAAATTTTGAGACCCAAAGCCCCATAGGTCCAATTCTTCTAGGCCCAAATTCGGGCGCATGGGCTTCTAAGACATGGCCGTGAGAGGCCTGCGGTCTAGCCACACGAGCGTATGCCCTGCTTTTTTAGAAGAAAAATTTTCTAAGTTTTGCAAGTTTTCGTATGAGATCGGCTTTAGTCTCGAACCATCTCTAAAGCATGTTTAAGGTCTCGTAGACCTTCTAAAGTGACTATGTGTGATTGATTATCTAAGATATGATAATGTGTGAGACGCGGTGGTTTAAATGTTGTATTGACGGGTAATATCTCTTAACCCTAGTTCGGCGATGGATACCAGTTAAGGGTGTTACAACTGCCTTCGGTGTCACGACACTACCCCTGCTATGTCGCGACACCAAATCCAATGTTGCAACACCGCAAGCTATTGTTGGAACACTGCTTCTACGTGGCCCAAAATTCCTTGTACATGATAGTTTCATTTTTTAAGGAAATTAGGAGTAGTTTCCCTAATCAAACTCTATGTACCTCAAGGATAGTTTAGGCACTTTAATATTATGAGTTAAGCATATATTATCAGTTTAAACATACAAATTTAGGCATTTATTCTTAGAGTTTTATTTGTTTCTTAGTTCTTACTTAGTTTATTTTATGTTCTTGTAATCGAAAGATCCTATTTGAAGTGAGACTTTCATCATGATTGAGATTGTTTTGAATCCACGCTTTCATCGATTAATCCATGAGCATCTCTTTATTTTATTCTATTTTTTATATTTATTACTTTAACATTGTTAATTGAATGTTTGTGTAAAGATTAGAATCAATTTAAACTTTCTATATATGTTGAATGTTTCAATTGTACTAATCTTATTAATTGATTGATTGATAGAGTTCATTTGGATTGGTTAGATCTGGTTGAGTGTTATTAAACTTGTGGTGTGTTGGAGATTAGGTTGGGTGTTAATGGAGAGTCGCCTAGGTGGCTAATGTAGAGTTTCATAGCTCGGGTTCGATAATCGAATCGAGCATGGGGTGTTACATGATTAGTTTGATTCCAATCCTATTTCAGTTAGATTGGAACCGACTAGTTCTAAACTAGGAGACAAAATGATCAAGAATGGATAGTGGAAATGGCCAGTGAGGACTGTGCCCAATGAGTATATATATAGGCATGAGTGAACAGAAAATTCTTTCAATTCTGTTTATAAAATCTTCTCCTCTCCATAACATCATCTTTTTCAATCGTTCTGGAAATGAAATGGATGCAAAGTATGTTGCTGCATAGGTGTGAATTTAAGTCCGGTGATGGAGAAAGTAGGGAACTAGTAAGCTTCATTATCTATCTAAGCTTATGGATTGAGCAGAGGAGTACAGTAAGACTCTCAAAGTTTTTCTAATATTTTAAAGTTTTGGGTTTCAATGGACTAACCACCATTAAAATTAACCGTTGAATTGTTGTCATGCTTAACTATCAGGACAAAAGAGGCTTTGGCGATTTGGACAAGCTAAACTGACAAGGTTAAGAAAGCAAGGTGAGTTTCTGCACTTTGTTTTCTGGTTGATGTATGTTGTTGTGTGAAATTGCTAGCTATTTACTGACCATTTACTAGTAGATAGTAGTTGAATAGTAATCTAGCGTGATGCATGCATAAAGATAATTTATTGTGGTACACATGATTATTGTATGTATGAAGGGAAACTATCAATAGGTTAGATGAAGATAGGATTTTGAAAGGGTGATTCTGTTAAATATCGCAACATGGTATTATTGAATACACCTGTGGTGAGCAAAGCTCTAGGCCTTGCGGAGGGGACACTACAGTGTTCAAGCATCAAGGATAGGACTGTGAATGGAGGAATGGGCGGAGGAATAAGAAAATTAGAACTTCATTAAGATTTCGTCATCCAGGATTGCTTGGAGCAAACCGCGATGTTCGAAGCTTCTGGACTTACGGGGGGAGGGGGACACTTCAATGTTCAAGTATCAAGGTACATAAAATATGGATCAATATCGATAGTATAAGGTTCCATAGAACATTACCGCGACAGCGATTAGCAGGCTCTATGGGGCGACAACGCGATTGTAACAACCCATTTTTCAGTGGTGTAAGAAACAGTGGCTTCGAGGCCACCAAATCCAACGAGTAAGTTTGTAAATATTAAATAATAATATTTACGAGTCAAATATGGTTTTAAAAAGGTTTTTGATTTGATAACTTATGTTATATAAGTGATTTATTAAGCTCAAGTGGTATGACTCTAAGGTCAAGTGGTTTTAGACAATAAGGTATCGGGACCTTATTTCTATAAACCGAGCCATAAATATTTTTATAAATATTTACGGATTTTCGTTAAGGTGGTATTAAAGTTTCTTTGAAAAGGTTTAACGTTTCGATAGTTAATTAATTAAAAAGGACTAAATCGTAAAAGAAGTAAAATTTGATCACTATTTGGTTTGAGTGATTAAATGGTTAATTAAATAAAGGAAAAGGGACTTAAATGGTAATTAGACCATTCAAGGAGTTAGTGGACAATTATGGGCATGAAATTGGTGTTTTATTTATTTATTAACCAAGGTTAAAATGGTAATTTGGTATATTAAATTAAATTAAAATAAAAACAACAGGTTAATTTGTTATCATCTTTTTGGTTTTCTTCTTCAACACCGAATATGCAAGGATAACCAGATGAAGCTTTTGGCCACGGAAAAACATTTTGTATGGTATGGGATTTTGCCTCCATTTTTAATAATTTTTATATTTTCGAGATCGTTGCAACTAGGTCCAGCTAGCCCATACCTTCAATTTTGAAACTGTTAAAGATTTTGAATGTCTCCATTGATGAACCTTATTATTTTAGATGTTAAATGATGAATTTAAGATATTAGTTGTTAATTAAAAATATTTTATTAAGTGAATTTTGATAAATTAATCGATTAGGGACTAAATTGTTGAAATAGTAAAAATACAAGGATTTGATGTGAAACTGTTGCAATAATGGGTTGTATTCGGTGCCATAAGTATTCGGCTAGGCTCAATTTGGGTAAAATGGTTAATTTGCATGTTTTAGGCTCAAAGACTAAATTGAATAAAAGTAAAACTTTAGGGGCAATATTGAAATGATGTCAAAAAATGACTAAATTGCATAAAATACATTGTTTTATTATCGTCATTAATAGATTGAATGAAATTATTAATTTAGATCAAGATCGGGTGGAAAATCGAGGAGAATGGAAAAATTAACAAAATGCCCCTGGACTTTGACATTTTTGCAATTTAGCCAGGTAAGTTTATACGTTTAAATAGCATTTTAAATTATGTTTTAAATGATTTTTTTATAATATCAAGTTATGTCTCAGAAAAAAAATCCAACGGCGTATCGACGATCATCGACCAGTGAAAAGGGATAGCTTTGGCTATCGATTATGAAAAGAGATGGTGACGACCATTAACTATGAAAAAGGATGGTGACAACCATCAAATATGAAAAGGGATGGTGACAACCATCGAATATGAAAAGGGATAGCTTCGGCTATCGATTATGAAAAGGGATGGTGACGACCATCAACTATGAAAAGGGATGGTGACGACCATCGAATATGAAAAGGGATGGTTTCAACCATCGAACATGAAAAGGACGATTATAACCATTGTTTAGCACACTTTGTGTGAGCTATGGTAAGGGTTTTGATTGACTTCACTACGACAAATATGGAAATGTATGATGTACCAATGATCAAAGTATGAATATTCATGTTTATGAAACGAATGATATAAGTGATGCTATTTTATGTACCCATATCTTACTATGTGATGATATTGCTAAGTTATGTGTTTAATCACTAGCTTGTGGCTATGATTAATGTTAAGTTTATGTCTTAAGTGTATGCAAATGAAATGGTAAGTGTTCACTAAGAACTAAGAAATGTTTATATGAAACTCAATGGAATAGTGATACATGGAAAAATATGATATGTTGTGATGGATGATAAATCCAATTGGATCATACTCAAGTATAATGGTTATCCATGTCAAATTCATATGAATCATGTTTAAATGAACTAACATGTGTTGTTGATGTGCCAGGGCTTATGCCAAACTTGTGGATATGATTGATGTTTATGATTATACTTGTACGATGCATACAAAACGGGTAAGAAAAGGAAATGAAACGCTAAGTACGTAGTTGGGATGTGTTATGATGTATTATATGTGTGCAAAATTCTTATGCTATGGATAAATACACTCAATCGAGAGTTAATAACGTTCTTTAGGCTTGTGATAAGCATTGGGGACGGATTGGAAAGTAAGTAAATAAAAAGATATATAATCTTATAAAAGGGATTGATGATATATATTATGTCTCAAGAAATCCTATCATGTTATGGATGGTCAATAAATATGCGACATTAATAAACTTACTCATTTGTGAGTTGATGATCATGTCGATTTATGAATCTTATAGCATTGGCATATATTTATGTTTGTTCTATGAAGTTTAATATTTAAATGGAATATTATGTTTAAAGTTTATACGAGCTTACTAAGCATTCATTGCTTATGTAGTTTTTCTTTTACCTTACAGATTATTGGAAGCTCCATCGGGTTGGAAGCTAGTCAGAGATCCATCACACTATCCATCGATTTTATCGATAGATTTTTATGCTTTGGTCGCAGTTATAATGGCATGTATAGGTGTTTATGCTTGATGATATGGCCACTATGTTTGGCTTGTAAATATGGTTTATGATTGATGACATTTTGGCATGTTTGGGGCTTGATGGCTAATATTGAAATGGTTTAGTGATTATATGTTTAAATGGCCAATTTGGTATGCTTGTGTGTGGTATTGGCATGAAATGTTGCTTTGAAATTGGTGAAACTTATGTTATTTTGATACCTTGATGGTAGGTGTTTATAAGATCAAATTGATGTATGGTTTGTGGCTAAAGTGATAAATGTTGGCATGGTTGCAAAATGATCATTTATGGCATGTTTTGATATAGAATTTAAATCAAAATGTTTAGTTGAATTATGACCATTCAGAAATTAATTTGGTATGTATATATGATGGTTGTTAGAACCATTTGAAAATGGCTAGACGGGTAACATTTAAATGGTTGATGTATGTGAGAAGTGGTTCAAAGGTCATTTTGATATGTTTTGAAATGGACACAAGTAAATTGATAAATAGTTAAATATGCACATATTTAGGTATGTTTAATGTATGTGTTTGAGGTGTCTTTATGGCATATTGGTTGAATAGAGTTTGGTCATTTGAAAGTGGTCATTTTATGCATGGTTGAACATGTTTTGATACCTTGGTCATATGTTCAAATGGCTTGTTTAGGTGTGCTTGAATTGGGTGAAAGAAATGGCTTGAATTTGGCCTATTTCTTGTCTACATAGCCTTAGACACAAGCGCAGTGTCTCAAAGTGTGTGACACACGCCATGCGACATACGATCGTGTGTCCCTTTGTAGATATTTTAAAGGTTCCATTCCGAGAGTTACACGGCCCGCACATGGGCATGTGGCTTGGTCGTGTGAATCAAGTCGAGAGTTGCACTAGGATGGACACGGGGTGGGACACTACTGCGTGCGTCCCTTTTCGAATGTCCACACGACCTGGGACACGAGCGTTTGTCTCAACCGTGTGAGTCACACGGCCGTGTGACCCCTGTAGTGTGAATTTTCTAACTTTTTTCCATGAAGTTTTAAATGTTTCTGATTTAATCCGGAATAATTTCTAAAGTGTTTCTAAGGCCTCGAGGGCTCGAATTAGGGACGTTATGCATGTGTATGCTTGGATTTTACAATGATTATGAAATGTTAGGAATGAATGATTTGAGTTAGGTGTTTACGGTAATGCTCTATAACCCTATTTTGACGACGGATACAGATTAAGGGTGTTGCATTTAGTGGTATTAGAGCTACGGTTTAATCGGTTATCGGACTGAATGTAGCATGTATGAAGTCTAGAAATACATGCCATTATATAACCCGTGATAGTGTGATATCTCCTGATGCTGATGAGATTTGTTTTATTTTAAACAGAGATGCTTTCCAACCTAGCTAATTCTGATAATGCTGGATGCGATATTCATGTGTATAAGTAAAAATTTTATAATGATGAGTCGAAACTCATAAAGGTAAGAATAAAAGTTCATAATATTATGTAACAACCCATTTTTGGTCAAATAGGAATAGTGGTTTCGGGACCAAAAATTCGAAGTCAAAATAATTATTTTATTATTATTTTAATGTTTACAATATGAAAATATGATTGTGTGAATTTTTTGTTAGGAAAATTTATCATTTGATTAGTTAATTTGATAAAAAGGACTAAACCGCGTAAAGTGAAAAATTGAAGTTCTATAAGCTAAAAGGGTTTATTAGCTATGAAATTAAATAGTGGAGGTCCTTATGTTGTAATTAGACCATTTGAAACATGAGTGGACAAAGATGGACATCCTTTTAATGGTTTTAAAGGTTAATTAGTAATGTTAATTTAGTAATTAGATAAATAAGTAATAAATAAACAAAACAAAAGCCATAATTGGTGTTCATCTTCTTCCTTAACCGAAAATAAGAGAAGAATACACCATTTTTTTAGCTTTGAAGTTTCGGCCATGGATCCTTATGCACAGTATGTATTTTTCACTCGGTTTTTAATGATTTCTACGTTTTTAAGATCGTTGCAACTAGGTCTAGCTAGCCCAGGGACTATTTTGCAAAATTGTTAAAGATTTTGAATGTTTCCATAGATGAATGTTGGTGTGTTTTGAGGTTTAATGATAGATCGTGAATGCTTGTTGATAGATATACAAGTTTTGTTAAGTGATTTTTAGTGAAAATGCAAATTATGGGCTAAATTATTAAATGTGAAAACTTTATGGTTAAAATGTGAAATAAATGAAAAATATGAGCTGCTAGGGGTATAATAGTAATTCAGCTAGGCTTGTGTTGTGATGAAATTGAATGAATTTTGTTTTTCAAGCCTAGGGACTAAATTGTAAAAATTGTGAAATTTTAGGGGTAAAAGTGTAAATATGCTTAAATGTGTGTTTTGGATTAAATTGAATAGAGAGATTATTAAATAAGTTAATTATGATTATATTTAGATCAAGAAAAATGAAATTCAGATCTAGATCAGGGGAAAACCAAAGTTATCGACTAATCGACTTGTGTCGTCGTTTCTACGTCCGAGGTAAGTTCGTATATTATAAAATTTATTACAAATTCATTTCATATGCTTTGATATTGCTTAAATTGCGAATACGAGACTATGGATATGATCGATAGTAATTCGATGACGATTCGACATTCGAAATCCCAGTTGAACCTTAGGAATAGTGTAGGATACTAGTGGCATGTCATTAGGGGATACATTGAGTTGGCTTCGGGCCGTGATATTAGCACTTCAGGTGCGAGTTATACCGATTTGACTTCGGGCCATGAATATCAGCTGATTTGGCTTCGGGCCATGATATCAGTACTTCGGATATAAGCTACCTTGATTTGGCTTCAGGCCATGGTATAGGTACTTAGTGTGCGAGACTCTTGAGTATCTGACTTCTATTCCAAATGGTTCAACGGGTAAACGAAACATGTGATTGAGTATGAGAATGGTATGAGATGGTAAAGGTACGTACGTGAAATGTATAAGCTTTGGTTTGAAGAAACTTGTGAAGAATTTGATTGATATCATAATTTTGTATATGAAAGGTTTGTTAGCTAATATATGCTAAATGTTGATTTATTCAAATTTTTTAATTATAATCTTGAGATTGAATTAAGTTTATTGTATACGAACTTACTATGCTTTATAGCTTACTTTGTTTATTTTTCTGTGTTTTATAGTGTTATCAAGCTAGCTCGGATTCGGGGATCGTCGGAGATCGTTTCACACTATCCACCTATCACTTGGTATCTATGAACTTTGATATTTTAAGTATATGGCATTTATAGGGACTTTGGTCATGTTGGTTATGTTTTGGTAATGATTTTGGCCATTTGAATTGGCTTGTAAATGTATATGTCTTGGTTTGTATATAATAGCCATGAGAGTTGACTTTTTTGAGTTAATTTGCTTGGGTATATGTGTGTGTGCCTATAGTTTATGTTATGTAAATTGAGGTTGGTTTTGTGATGCTTATGAATAGTTGCTATTATGGAAGTTGAATGTTGATATTGGTGATGTTATTGTTTGTGAATCAAGGTAAAGAATGCATGTTTTAAGTAGCCATATTGATGATCTAAGTTTATGAGATTTTTGACATAAATGGATTGGTCTATTTTACAACTTGTGTGCATTGAGAAATGTGGTATAGAATATGCACGAATTAGGTTTGAATTGGTTGGTATAAGTGCCTATTTATGCTATGTGATGGTGCAAATTGGTGTGTTGTAGGTACATTCAAATTTGGGTGGCAAATTGGCTTGGTAAATAGCCTATTTTTGTCCACACGGGCAGAGACACGGGCGTGTGTCTCAGCCGTGTGCGACACATGGTCATGTTACATGACTGTGTGTTCCCTGGTGTTGAATTTGAAATCAAGTCAGTATGTTCCGCACGGCCTCACACACAGGCGTGTGACTTGGCCATATGGTATAAGTCAGTATACCCAACAGGTTTGGCACGGCCTATCATAGACCTGGCACACGGTCATGTGTGGCCATTTTTAGGGCACACAGGTGTGTGTGTGTGTTGGCCGTGTGACCCAAGTCAGAGAGTTACACGGGTTCAGACACGGGCTGGGACACGATCATGTGTTCCCATTTCGAATGTCCACACAACTTGTGACACGGGCTTGTCTGGTGGTTGTGTGAGACACACAAGCGGGCCACACGGGCGTGTGTCCCCTATTTTTGAGAAAATTTCTTAAGTGTTCAAAAAGTTTCCAAAGTTATCGGTTTAGTCCCAAACCACTTCCAATGTATGTTTTGGGACTCGTAAGCTCGTATTAGGGACAAAATGTTTGGTTGTGGATGAATTGTAACAGTCCGGTTTACACCCTAGTCGAAACAGTGGTTTCGGGACCACAAATCCAAGTCTGTATAATATTTTAATATTATATTCTGTGCCGTTGATATGTGAATTAGCATGTGCTAAATTTACGTGAGTTAAATTGACTATCTGTGTGTTTAATTTGACAAAAGGACTAAAGTGCATAATTAGTAAAAGTGGCCTCTTATTTGATAAATGGCTAAATTGATGTGGCTTTTTAAGGTGGAGGCCTTATATTGTAAATTGGCCTTTTGACATGTAGTGGACTGGCACATTAATGTGATGAATGGCTTATTTTATTTGGTAATGGTTTATTAAATAATAAATATTATATTATAAGTTATATTATATAAAACAAAAACATGAAAAAGAAAGCCATAATACTTATCTTTGGCCGAATGTCTTAAAGAAAAATAAAGAACAAAAGCTTTAAAGTTTAAGACTTACAAGCTTGAATTAAAGGTTAGATTTTGATCCGTTTTTCGATAATTTCTACGTTTTTGAAATTGTTGCTTCGAATACTTCAAGACCCATGCTTAAATTTTTGATTTTGATGAATATTTTGAAATGTGCCATTGATGAGTTCATGAGTTTTATGATGATAGTTGATGAATTATGAAAGATATATGTTGGATTAATATGTTTTGTATTGAGATTTTTGGTGATTTTGAGTAAATAGGGCTAAATTGAGAAAATAAATTTTTGAGGGGTTAAAATGCAAAATAAATGAAATGCATGGACTTATGTGGCTATGTGGAAGATTCGGCCTAGCTATAGTGTTGGGAGATTTTATGTATTTTGTGTTTTGTGCAAATAGGAATAATTTGTAAAAATGTGAAACATTAGGGGCAAAATGGTAATTTACCCATTTAGGTGTTTTTGGATTAAATTGAAATGAAATGTGTTTGAATGAGCTTAAATTGAATATGTTTAGATCAAGAACAAAGAAAAAAATAGACTTGGATCGGGAAAGATGAAAGTTAACGAATAGCCAGGTTCTTGTCATCCGACGATTTTGAGGTAAGTCTTTAAGCAATTTAATATCAATTAATATCGGTTATAACCTTGATTACATGCTGAATTTCGAGATTATAAATGTGAATTTGGCCAAAGCCGAATGTGGTAAGTGATTTAATAATGAAATGTAGTTATATTGAATTGAGTTTGATATGCTACTGATGATATGAATTATACGTGATATATGTGATATTAGTAATATGTAATGTGCATGAGATGGATGAATAATTTCAATATTGGGCTTATTGCCTAGCGTGCCTTGTGTTGGGTGAAATGTATCGGGCTTATTGCCCAGCGTGCCTTGTGAGTGAAGTATATCGGGCTTATTGCCCAGCGTGCTAAATGCCGGTGATTAAATATCAGACCTCGGGTCAGCGAAGCTTAGTCTTGGTGTGTGTGTTTCGAGCTTTATGCCTAGCGGGCTTTATGCCTGGTGATTATTCATATGTATGTGTTTCAATGGATCATTATAGATGTGGAATTTTGAGTACAATAATTGAGCTAATTGTTCGTGTACATGAAAGCCTATTGGTTGTACAGATAAGGTAAGTTAGTATATTATGATTGATACTACTTGGTTGAGATATAATTGAGGCATATTCGTAAAAAAAAATTCTATTAATGGTATCCGGCCTTATAAATGATGTGTATGCTATATTGAAAGTTGATTTGGATGTGAACATGAATGTGTCATGTAGATTCGGCCAAAAGGGTAAATATACATGTAATGTATATTGAACTAGTGAGTTAACAATGTGCTTTTGTATATTCGGCCTTATAGGTGTGGATAAAACGATATTATATAGATATTATAATGGTATACATGTGAAGATTAAAGGATATTATTATATGTGTATATTCGGTTATAAGTGGTAAGTATGTACTTGGTATTTATTCAATCTGTTGTATCTGAAACATATCTCGATTATATGGAATTGATAAGTGATAATTAAATTACTTTGTAAGGATGGTGGTATTCGCCATGATGGCATAATTGTGCTAAGAAATTATATTAAGGTTATCAAAGGACTGGTTAATAATGTTTAATTGTTTGATTAAATGATTATATTTTTTTGCTTAAGGCTTACTAGGCTAAGTTAGCTTACTACTCTGCAATGCGATTGTTGTTCGGTTTATTAGATTTTGATCAAAGCTACGAGCTCGGGGATCGCCAACGAAGTCATTCACACTATCGACCTACTTTGGTATCTTTAAAGTTTGGATTTTTGAACTTAAGGCATGTATAGGCTAGTTTAATACTTATATGATATTTTGTTGATGTATATAAGCCATGCGAAAATGGCTCGATTTTAATGCTAATGATCTAATGTTTAAGTAATCTTAGTCATAGTATATGAGTGTGTTATGCTTGGTTTGTGAATTCGGTTGTGATATAAGTTCATGTTAGGTATATATACATATATGTTTGGCATGGAGTAACCATCTATGACTTATGTTTAGTTCTTTTGGAAAGTTTGATATATGTGATTGAGGCATGTGTTTGAGATGTGGATTGTTAGTGACCTATTATTGAGTTTCATAATTCAAAACATGAATCAAAGTGGAAATTGTTTATATTGTAAATTAGGTAACCGGTTATGTGATGAAATAAAGGTGATGGTTATAAGTTATTTATGATTCGGTATTGGTGTTTAAATCATGGCATTAAATGTTAGTTATATGTTAATATTAAATTCTTGGTATTTGACATGTGAGGACTAAGTTAGGCTACTTAAATATTTTTGATTAAGAAATATGGTTTTGTATCTGTGTGAAATGGAATGCTTGAATGGGTGAGTTGTTTTAACAATTTATTTGTTGAATATGTTTGGATTGATTCGATTATGGCATACCATTTAAGTGTAAGTTTGAATATGAATAAATTTGGAGATCATTTATATTGTAACTTTTATAGTCAGCTATATGATAACGTTATATGTTTGAGTCGGCATATACGGTCATAATATATATATATATGGATGTGTATGATTAATACTAATATGTGATATCATGCTTTATTAATGTATTTGCAAATATGTGCATATTCAATTAGTTGATAAGATAATTTGATATATATTTTGAATTAACATGTTCGCACATGATACATATATCTGTATGTATATTAAATTTAACTTTAGACTTTTCAAACTATGGAAGACATAATTGATTTATTAGGGTGTAATTATGTACATCTAGATGTTATGAACCATGTTTTGTTTAGATGTGTGAGCAAGTGATATACTTTGAGCATGATTTAATGAAATCCTATATAAAATATATGTATGTTTGTATTTCGTGATTTCTATCTAGTTTCAAAAAGTCTTTATAAGCATATGCATATTCGACTAATGTCGTTTAAAAGATCAAGTGAACAGTAATTGTTTATGGCAACTTGTGTTTTGTTCGGTAACGCCTTGCAACCTAATCCGGCGACGGACACGGGTTAAAGGTGTTACATGAATTGTATATGAATTGATTAAATGTATGTGAAAAGTATGTTTAAATGTGTTGTAAGTCCAGTAATGCTCCGTAACCCTATTTTGGCGTTGAATACGGGTGAGGGGTGTTACATATTATGTTAATAATGAATGCTATGTTATGTGTATATATATATGATAGTCAAATTTAGAGGCTTTATGATATCCACCCCCTCACCCTCAAAATCTTATTTAATGGAATTCACAAGATTTATGTTGATAAGCCTACAAGTATAAATCAATGAGTTCAGTGGTAGAATGAATAATAATGCAGTCAGAGCCGAGAATGGGTTAGCAAGTAAAGAGAATTCAAGAAGAGATGTTAGATTTCTTTTCTGAAGATCATTCGGGATACGCAATGTCGATGTTATAGAAAAAGTTAATCACAGGTAATCGACTTATTTAAATATGGTATCTAAAGAATGGGTTGATCGGGATTTCTTTTGAATTGATTTCTTTAGTGAAACAGGATAATGTGAGATCATCGATGACTTTAGTAGTCAGTAGGATACTGTTTGAACTACAAATATATCTGAATGTAGTTGTTATGGTCGAGTATCTTACAGCGATCTCTTCTGGGTATTCTATATGTTCTTTTATTCTCAGAGATATATGCAACTGTCAATTTTCAGATGTGATTCTTATCATATAGAAATGCTGGCTAATCATAATGTTAAATGGAAGTATTATTAGTCTGGTTGATTTATGATCGGCATTGCTCCATTTTTCTTTGGCATTCTATTCTATTATGTTCGGTAGAAGATTCAACGATAAGACTCATATGATGTTATTTTATTTCTTCTACTGGTTGATCCTCTGAATTATATATATGCAATTTATGTTGTCTCTGTCACAACTGGTTTTAGTGCATATGAGTGATACTTGTAACACCCCAAACTCGGCCCAGAAGTAAGGCCCAAATCTGGCATGTCACATTGAAGTGTTTTTCAAAAACCATGTTTTCATTGAAAACCCTACTTATTTAAAAGCTTGAGAAAAATCCCAGTTACGTTAGTTTATTCTTAACACGTGCGACATAGAAAAATTATTAAGTTTATTCCCAAAGTTCTTTTGCAACTACAGAAGCTAAGTTTAAAAGTAACCGATTTATGAAAACGTGATGTTTAGAGATTAAGTCTCGAAACCATTTCGAAAATGTTACGAAAACGTAATGTTGTTGAAAACAGTCATCAGTTTGGAAAATCGTGACTTACTTCTAACCGATATAAACCAAAGTAAAGAAGGACCCGAAGTTAAAATCCAGAAACTTAAAGAGGCCTTATTACAACCCGAATCAAAATACTTGAATGTAAATAATCAAAACGGAAAACATGAGCAGTGTGTGGCCTTCTCCGAGTCTCACGCAAAGACCGATCCATCATCTAAGGTGGGATTACCCGCACGCTAAAAATGGGGTGAGTTTACTAAAACTCGATGTGTAATCCCCTTACTAGAGTAACAATCAAAGAAACAAAAATAGAACCAAAGCGATGCGGGCCAAAGCCCTTTAACAAAGAACGAAGACACCGATTGGGCCAGAGCATACGTGGGCCAAGCCCACTATAATATCATTTGGGTCACAACCCATAACAGAATCAATTGGGCGACCCAAACCAATAACAGAACAAGTGGGCCTAAGCCCGAAGACAAATGACAGATCTCATAAGCGGATATGCAGCAAGATGAGGATGCATCCCACCCCGATCCAGCCAACACCCCACCCGTACCAACCCTACACTTACGTGGGGATAAAATCAACCCACCCAGCCAACACACCAAGCTTAGCACTAGTTGCGGCACTAAGTCAACAGAACGGCTCGGCGTCGTGGACAGAACGGCTAAAAGCCATAAACAGAATGGTTATACACCATAATCAGGATGGCACAGAGCCATAATCAGGATGGAACAAAGCTATCGGTAACTGTAATAAGTTTGGCACATAGCCATCAGCGACGGTAATATAATCGGCACACAGCCACGGGTAATTATGATCAACCCAGGGTCATCAGTATATATGTTAGGCACATAGCCACGGGTAAATACGATTGGCACAAAGCCATAATAAAGATGGCACAGAGCCATATTTAGGATGGCAGCGAGCCGATCAGATTACGCGGCTTTAAGCCGTCCGTCGGTCCACAATCGTCTCATGCGACCCGTGCAACCTTAACAGATCAATACTGGACCCACAGTCGTCTCATGTGACCCGTGCGACCCTATCAGAACTTCCTCCGTATCAATGTCCCAACCCCATACAATATGTCGTGTATGTCATGCTCAATCATTACACGTGTATGCGAAATGGCCATGCCCGATGAATGATCATTTACACACATATTAAAAGCACATCACCACAAGACCACGATAAGTCGGTTAATTCATAGTCTAAGTTAGTCATTTACCCACAAGGGCAAAATAGTCATTTTACCCTATAAGGGTATTTCGATAATTTTACAAATCGAGGGTATTTCGGTAATTTCACAAATTAGGGGTATTTTGGTAATTTCACAAATTAAGGGTATTTCGGTAATTTCACAAATCAGGGGTATTTCAATAATTTCACAAATCAGGGGTATTTCGGTAATTTCACAAATTAGGGGTATTTCGGTAATTTCACAAATCGAGGGTATTTCAATAATTTCGCAAATTAGGGGTATTTCAGTAATTTCACAAATTGAGGGTATTTATGTGGTTTTGCAAATCAGGGGTATTTCGATAATTTTACAAATTGAGGGTATTTCGGTAATTTCACAAGTCGAGGGTATTTCGGAAATTTCACAAATCAGGGCTATTTCGATGGTTTTGCAAATCGTGGGTATTTCGGTAATTTTGCAAATCGGGGGTATTTCGGTAATTTTACAAATCGGGGGTATTTCGATAATTTCACAAGTCGAGGTCTTAGCGACCCAACAGAAGGTCCATCGTCGCCTCGAGCGACTTAAGTAACCTACACAATCACAACGGTGTAAATGGGCCTAATGCCCATTACTCGACCTAAGTGGGTCCACACGCTCGTGCGGCCCAAGTGGGTCCACTCGCTCGTGTGGCCCAATTAGCCCAGAAATAGCCTTGGCTATACGAACAGCACAGATCAAACCAATAGAAACCATATAACATGCAAATTAATCCGTGTGGGGCCCACAGGCCCAGTGGTCCACACGGCCCAACGAGGCCTAAAACAACCTAAGTCATGTGCGCGACATGACAAGCCCAACCATTACCCACCTAGCGGTTGGGTTTACACAAGCGGGCCTACGGGCCCATCGGCCCACTCCGGTATTTTGGCTTCTGCCGGTCTACAATCAGTAAAGTGTGAATACACAATTTCGGCTTTTCAGCAGATCATCCACAGAGCACAAAGTTACACACCTGGTTGTGAACACTCTCGCACTGCCTTCGAGTGCCAACCTATAATCATTCACAACACATGATTACATGCATATCAACAAAATATAACCAGCCTTAATCAACCAAACCTCATCACTCAAACCACAATCACCGACCTTGCTTGAACCAATGGATACTTGCAACTAAACTGCTGATTAAAAGCGATTACCGACTTTTTGATTAGTATCTACACACGAAACGCAACACCCATTAACAAAACTCGCATAACCAAAGGCTTGAAACAAAACCCATTGTCCAACCAAGCCTCAAAACTAGAGGTAGGGAAAAATGGCATTCGATTTTAAGCAGAATCAAAGAGTGAGGTCTCTTAAAACAAGAATAGATTAAACAAATAGATCAAGATTCGATCATACTTACAATTACCAGAGAACTGTTGTTAAGCCAAAACGAGATGAATAGGTGAGGAGAAAGAGAATCAGTCAAAAACTTACGGCCAGAAATGAAGTAAATAATAGAGATGAAAAGAAAAGCAACAATCGGTCAACACAAAACCCAAGCTACAAGATGATATTCGGCCAACAGATTCAAGGTACTTAGGTGTAAGAAAGAAAAGAGTATCCGGCTTAGGAGAAGAAAAGGAGAATAATTGATTCAGCAAAGAAAAGAAAGGGAAAAGAAAGGTATAATCGGTTTAGAAATATGAGAGGAGAAATATGGAGATTCGACCAACCCAGTGGAAAGAAAAGAAAGAGATGAGAAGCCGAAAGAAAGGAAAGATTCGGCAAAAATTAAGAAAGGAGAAATCGACCACTCATAAAATACCCAAAATGCAATATTTAGCCACCAGAAAAGAAAACGAGAGAAAAACGGTGCTAAAGGTTACCCAAAAAACACAATTCGGCACATCAAAAGAACTTGAAGAGCACAAAACAAAATGTTGAAAAATCGAACAAAGCAAAACGTAAGCACCTAAAACCTTCTAGCTGAATTTGCACATACCAGCATTCCCATTTTGGCTACAACTTCTCCCCCTTTTCAAATTCCTTAAACATCTCCATAAATCCCTCCCTTATTTGCTGCATAATCTTCTCCCAACAACTCAAGACCAATTCAAACTTTCTCCCTAGCAGTCTTTCACTCGAATTCCACCACCTCGTAGCAAAGGAGTAAAATAAATACTCCTTTGTACATGTGGTGACTCAACCCAAGATCCTTGCCGTTATAATGACGCCACAACCACCGAGACCACAAGGCCATCTTGTGTCACATTTTATCCCAAATATATTCTTAAAACCTACCCACTAACATCAAGGCTCCTTTAAGAGAAAAACCTAAATTTTTGCTAAAGCCTGTGTTTGAACCTGTGACTTCTCGAGACACTCCCAAACACCGCTAAATAACTTAACCACTAGAGCAGTAGAGTCAATTGCGATATTTCTTGCACACATAAACTTTTATCTGCAGTCTCATAGCGGCTCACATGCACAAGGCCCAACACTTCTAGGCCCAAAAATTCGGGGCGTTACAACTCACCCCTCCTTAAAAAAATTTCGTCCCCGAAATTTCCAATTAACAGGGTAGTTGTGTAACAGCCCGATTTAGAAGCTAGTCAGAATAGTGGTCTCGGGATCACTCATCCGAGATTTGAGAAATTTATTTTCATGATATATTACGGGTTAGAACATGATAGCATATGTACATGAAAATTTTGATGCTTTAATTTTAGCGATTTCGTGTTTAATCGCGAAAAAGGACTAAATCGCATAAAGTGCAAAAGTTTCATTCTATAAGCTAAAAGTGCAAAATGGCCATAGATTTTAAATTGGAGGTCTTTAAAAGGCAATTAAACCCCCAAATTTAGCATGGCCGGCCATAGGAGACAAAGATGGACAATGTTGGTCAAAGTTGGTGATAGTTGGTGACTTATTTGACTAATATTAATAAAGTAAGGAGAGAAAAAGATATCATCTTTTCTCCTTTCATCTTCTACCAAAAATTAGCAGCAAATAGGGGTTTTGAATGCTCAAAATTTCAGCAAGCTCTCATCCATTCAAGTAAGTGTTCTAGAGAACTTTTCTTGAAAATAATTGTACTTTTGAAACCCCTAAAGCTTAAGCTTTCAAATGAGGGGACTATTGTGCAATATGGCAAAGAGTTTAAAGTTTTGCCATGAGATCTATTTTAGTTATTGTTGCATTTTTACGGAAGAGAATGAGGCTTAGTTGTTGTATGAACAACTTTCGTGAAAGGTATTAGCATGAAAACACCAATAAGGACCTTGATGAAAAGGTTGCAAATTTTGTAGTAAGTAGGTGAAATATTGATTTTTGATGATAGCTTTAAGAGCATTAAATGTTTATCTAGGCTTGTTGAAGGTAGAAATGTGATTAGAATTTATTTCCGAGCCTAGGGGCAAAATGGTCATTTTGCCAAAGTATAGGGGCAAAATGGTAATTTTACTTAAGCATGGTTATTGAAATGCTTGTATTAATGTAGTGATTAAAATGAGCTAATTTTCTATTATAGAGCAAGAGGAGATGAGAATCTGCCTCGAACGGGGAAAGAATAAAGTCTTGGACTGAACCGAAGAAACTAGCTTATTTTGAAAACGAGGTAAGTTGTATGTGATTTAAACAATATTCATATTAGCATGTTGAGAAATGCTTGGCATTATATTAAAGCATAATGCATTACTAAATTGAGTAGTTAATGTGAATGAAATGTTGGAGTCCTAATTTGGCCAGGTTGATTATAGAAACGCTATCATTGAAATATGGAATAAATAAGGTCCGTATAAGACCATGTCCGGAACATGGCCTCGGCACCGAGTTGAGATCTCGTATAAGTCCATATCCGGGATATGGCTTCGGCAATAAACATTGAAATCGTATAAGACCATATCTGGGATATGGCATCGTTACACCTAGAGGTAATCCCATATAAGACCATGTCCGGGATATGGCATTGGTACCTAGAGAAGACTCCATGTAAGACCACCTCAGGGACGTGGCATTGGCTGTACATTTATAGTAATGGCTGTAAACACGTGTCTATGACTATCCCTTGTGAGTGGTGGGATAAGTGGATGAATTTAGAAGTAGAGATGAGGATGATATTTAAGTCATGTGAATGAGTAAATATAGGTACTCGTGACTGGGTCACGAAGAAACGATTGCGATGTGTGGCACGGTGCGTACTAAGTAAGGGCGAATCGTAAGTTAGCATGGCAAGAAGCCTTGATTTGTGTATGGTTAGATAATACCGTGGATGGATTGTTTTTATGAGTATTATGATTGTTTTTTTATTTCCATGCAACTTACTAAGCTTTATGCTTACCCTTTTTCATTGCCCTTCTTCCTTGTAGTATTGCCAAGGTAACTCAAGGATCGTGACTGCAGGAGTTCGAAAATCACACTATCGGCAGCACTTTGGTATAACAATCTTAGACTCGTTTTGAGAATGACATGTATAGGACTTGAGTATTTTGTCAAGATGTGATTATTAGTTAAAGTGTTTGCTATGTAAGTCATTTTGTAAATGGCCCTTTGAGTTAGACAAATACTTGGAAAACTCTTTTGTTTAATGAAGATGAAATTCATGAATTGTGCGTTTATTTCAATAATGTGTATGTTGGATGAGTTCTTAGACTTGCAAAAAGGGTTAGGAATGGTATTATTTTGAGTAGAGGTATGTTTGTGTGCACCCTTAGGTGGCAATGGCTTGGTATATAGCCTAATAATTGCCCACTTAGTTAGACACACGGGTATGGGTCTAAACCGTGTGGGAGGCACGGCTAGCCCATGGGCGTGTACCCAGGCCGTGTGAAGTCTGCACCTTGCTCATGAAATTGTAAATGCCCCACGGCCATGATACACGGGCGTGCCATGGCCGTGTGATTTTAGTCAGTGTCGACCACGGGCACAAAGCACGGGCATGCCTTGAGAGAGCACGGGCGTGTCCCAAGATCTACACGGGCGTGTAAGCCCTGCAGTTAGCAAATTTTTTTTTTAAGTTTTGTAAAAATTTCTAAAGTTCTCGGTTTAGTCCCGAACCACTTCCAATGCATATTTTGGGCCTCGTAGGCTCGTATTAGGGACTTTATGATTGAATACAAATGTTTTTAAATTGGACGCAAATTTATGACTTGGATTTGTATGAATGCTTGTGTTGTAAGTTCGGTAATGCCTCGTACCCTGTTCTGGTGTTGAATACGGGTAAGGGGTGTTACATTTATTAGTATCAGAGCTACGGTTTATTCGATTCTTGGACTAACGTAGCGTAAGTACGAGTCTAGCTATACATGCCATATGTAAGAGTGTCTGAGTAATAATAGTGTGACGGCTCCTGACGTATAAAATTGTGTTTTTTGTAGTAGATGGATTCTGATCCAGGCTGAGCTGCAGTCGATGATGCTTCGAGTAATGCGCCGACTCCCGCTCAAGGGACTGCACCAGCTAATAGTACACCTGAGACTTTGAGTCAGGGGGAAGAGGCTCGAGAAGCCTTTCTCCATATGATGAGCAACTGGTATACTGAGTATACCCAAGCAAATCCTAACGCTCAACCCCCTCTGCCCCCACCAATTCCTCAACCCGCTCAAATAGCCCCTCAAGTAGTTGAGGCGGCGAGAAGAGAAAGACCACCGGTGGATAAGATCCGGAAGCAAGGAGCTGAGGAATTTTGGGCGAATAAGGATGATGACTCGGAGAAAGCAGAATTCTGGCTCGAGAATACCATTCGAGTATTCGATGAGTTATCCTGCACGTCTGAGGAGTGCTTAAAGTGTGCGGTGTCTCTCCTGAGAGATTCAGCCTACCAATGGTGGAACACCCTGGTGTCGGTGGTACCAAGAGAGAGAGTTAGTTGGGAATTCTTCCAAGAGGAATACCGGAAGAAGTATATCAGCCAGAGGTTCATCGACCACAAGAGAAAGGAGTTCTTGGAATTTAAACAAGGCCGTATGTCAGTGACCGACTACGAACGGGAGTTTGTAAGCTTAGCAAGTATGCACGAGAGTGCCTGTCTACGGAAGCCATCATTTGCAAGAGATTCGAGGATAGACTGAATGAAGATATCCGTCTATACGTGGGAGTTCTCGAATTAAAGGATTTTGTAGTGTTGGTGGATAGGGCATGTAAAGCCGAAGAATTAGCTAAAGAGAAGAGAAGAGCTGAATACGAGTCTCGTGACTCGAGGAACAGACAACTGAACAAGTCTCACCAATCCTCATCTAAGAAATCGAGGGATTTCACTACTCAATCAGTCACTTCAGAGGGGTTTTCAACCCGAAATAAAGGCAAGCGACTCTCGGGATCGAAAGGGCACACTACATTAGTTGCTAGTGTGGGCAACGTTCGAACAAATAGACCTGAATGCCCTCAGTGTTGCAGGCACCATTCTGGTGAGTGTAGAGCTAATGAGAAAGCTTGTTTCAGATGTGGGTCCTTAGACCATTTTATCGTAAAGCGTCCCGAGGTAGAGCGAGAAAGGAAGGCATCAGAATGCGAGATCGGGAAGTACCACAAGGGGAAGACCATTGAGAAACCCGGGGATTGAGATGGGAAGCAAGAATCCACCTAGAGAGCAAGCTGCTAAAGTTGAGGGTAGAGCACCGGCGAGGACATATGCCATTCGTGCTCGTGACGAGGCATCTTCCTCCGACGTGATCACGGGTATCTTTTCTCTCCATAATACTCATGTTATAGCTTTAATTGACCCGGGATCTACTCACTCATACATATGCATGAAATTAGTCTCTAGCATGAGCATGCCTATAGAGCCTACCGAATTCATTATAAGAGTGTCTAATCCCCTAGGCAAGTGTTTGTTGGTTGATAGAGTTTGCAAAGGGTGCCCTTTGATGATTAAGGGACATTATTTCCCGGTCGATCTTATGTTATTACCGTTTGACGAATTTGATGTCATTCTTGGGATAGATTGGTTAGTTACCCATAGTGTAATTGTGAATTGTGGGAAGAAGCATATCGAGTTGAGAGATGAAAATGGTAATTTTATTCGTGTTGAATCAGATAAGCCGGATAGGTCACCAATAGTGGTATCAACCCTGTCAGCTCAGAGGTACCTAAGGAAAGGGTATGAGGCTTATCTTGCCTTGGTGTTGAACACTAAAGAGACTGAGTTGAAAATTGAGTTAGTACCCATAGTATGCGAGTACCTAGATGTTTTCCCAGAAGAGTTGCATGGGCTACCACCGGATAGAGAGATTGAATTTGGGATTGAATTAGCTCCGGGTACTGCCCCTATTTCTATCGCTCCCTATAGAATGGCCCTAACCGAATCGAAAGAGTTGAAAGCACGATTGCAAGAATTAACGGATAAAGGTTTTTTGCAGGCCGATTTTTTCTCGTAAAGTGCACTGTCCCTATTTGTGAAGAAGAAAGATGGTTTTATGAGACTATGTATAGACTATCGGTAACTCAACAAGGTGACAGTGAAGAATAAATACCCATTGCCGAGGATTGATGATCTATTTGATCAATTGAAGGGAGCTACAGTATTTTCCAAGATAGATCTAAGGTCAGGGTACTATCAGTTGAAAGTCAAGGACTCGGATGTGCTGAAAACTGCATTTAGAACTCGATACGACCACTATGAATTTTTGGTCATGCCTTTTGGTCTAACAAATGCCCCCGCTATCTTCATGGATTTGATGAATCGCATTTTTTGACCGTACTTGGATATGTTTGTTGTGGTCTTTATCGAGGACATTCTGATCTACTCTCAAGATGAGAATGATCATGTAGAGCATTTGAGTATGGTTCTACAAGTTTTGAGAGAAAAACAATTGTATGCCAAATTCAGTAAGAGTGAATTTTGGCTCAAGGAAGTGGGATTTTTGGGGCATATTGTCTCTGGAGAAGGGATTAGAGTCGACCCGAGTAAGATTTCGGCAATTGTCAAGTGGAAATCACCGAGGAGCGTAACTGAAGTGAGGAGTTTTCTAGGCCTAGCAGGCTATTATAGGCGTTTTGTCAAGGGGTTTTCCATGATAGCTACCCCGATGACGAGACTTTTACAAAAAAGATGTAAAGTTCGACTGGACGGAAAAGTGTCAACAGAGTTTTGAGAAATTGAAGACACTGTTGACTGAGGCTCCTATTTTGGTGCAACCAGAATCGGGAAAAGAATTTGTGGTTTATAGTGATGCGTCCTTGAACGGGTTGGGTTGTGTACTTATCCAAGAGGGTAAAGTGATTGCATACGCCTCTAGACAATTGAAGCCGCACGAGAAGAACTACCCGACTCATGATTTAGAATTGGCCGCAATTGTGTTTGCATTGAAAATTTGGAGACATCATTTATATGGTGAAAGGTGTCGGATTTTCACTGACCACAAGAGCCTAAAATATTTGATGACTCAAAAGGAATTGAATTTGAGGCAACGGAGATGGTTAGAGCTGTTTAAAGATTATGAGTTGGTAATAGACTACCATCTAGGAAAGGCCAATGTAGTCGCCGACGCTTTGAGCAGAAAATCTTTGTTTGCACTAAAAGCCATGAATACTCAGATGACCTTGTTAGATGATGGTTCTGTTTTAGCCGAGTTGAGGGTTAAACCATTGTTTCTCCAGGAGATTTGTGAAGCTCAGAAGAATGATATCAGTTTTCAAGCCAAGAGAGTTTTATGTGAGTCGAGCGTTGAGACAGACTTTCGAGTAAATCTTGATGGATGTCTAACATTTCGACATCGAGTCTGTGTACCCAGGAATGATGAACTTATCCGTAAAATTTTGCACGAAGCACATAACGGATGTTTGAATGTACACCCAGGCAGTACGAAGATGTACCATGATTTGAGGAAATGGTACTGGTGGCTTGGTATGAAGAAAGATATTTCCGAGTTTGTATCGAAATGCCTAATTTGTCAACAAGTGAAGGCTGAACATCAAGTACCTTCGGGTTTACTTCAGCCCATTATGGTTCCTAAATGGAAATGGGACCGTATTGCTATGGACTTCGTGACGGGTTTACCATTGACTCCAAAGAAGAAAGATGCAGTATGGGTAGTGGTTGATAGACTTACTAAGTCACCCACTTTATACCGGTCTTGAGTCGACTATTCGCTCGACAAATTGGCAGATTTATATATGTCTGAGATAGTAAGACTTCATGGTGTACCGTTGTCGATCATTTCAGATAGAGATCCGAGATTCATGTCACGTTTTTGGAAAAAGTTACAAGAAGCATTAGGCACGAAATTGAGTTTGATCTGACTTTTCATCCACAAAGCGATGGGCGATCAGAGAGGGTAATTCAGATACTAGAACACATGCTTCAGTGTTGTGTTTTGGAATTCCATGGTAATTGGGAGAAATACTTACCATTGGTGGAATTTGCCTACAACAACAGCTTTCAATCAAGTTTGAAGATGGCACCTTATGAGGCATTGTATGGGCGTAAATGTCGAACGCCCTTGTATTGGTCAAAACTCAGAGAGAAACAGATACACGGGGTTGACTTGGTTACGGAAACTGAAGATAAAGTAAAAGTGATACGTGACTGTTTGAAAGTCGCCTCAGATAGACAGAAGTCCTATTCGAATTTAAAAAGGAAAGGAATAGAATTCAAAGTTGGTGATAAAGTGTTCTTGAAAGTATCACCTTGGAGTAAAGTCCTTAGATTTGGCCGAAAGGTCAAGTTAAGTCCACGCTTTATTGGACCTTATGATGTTACCGAGAGGATAGGACCGGTAGCTTATCGATTAGCCTTGCCGCCTGAGCTGGAAAAGATTCACGGTGTCTTTCATGTGTCTATGTTGCGCCGATACCGTTCAGACCCTTCACATGTTATAGAGCCGACAGAGGTAGAGATACAACCAGATTTAACGTATGGAGAAGAACCAGTTAGAATTTTGGCTCGTGAAGTCAAACAGTTAAGGAACAAAAGCATAACCCTAGTGAAAGTCCTATGGCAAAGGCACAGTATAGAAGAGGCTATATGGGAGTCCGAGGAAACGATGAGAAACCAATACCCCAATCTCTTCACCGGTAAGATTTTCGAGGACGAAAATCCTTAAGGGGGGAGAATTATAACAACCCGATTTAGGGGCTAGTCGGAATAGTGGTCTCGGGATCACTCATCCGAGATTTGAGAAATTTATTTTCATGATATATTATGGGTTAGAACATGATAGCATATGTACATGAAAATTTTGATGCTTTAATTTTAGCGATTTCGTGTTTAATCGCGAAAAAGGACTAAATCGCATAAAGTGCGAAAGTTCCATTCTATAAGCTAAAAGTGCCAAATGGCCATAGATTGTAAATTGGAGGTCTTTAAAAGGCAATTAGACCCCCAAATTTAGCATGGCCGGCCATAGGAGACAAAGATGGATAATGTTGGTCAAAGTTGGTGATAGTTGGTGACTTATTTGACTAATATTAATAAAGTAAGGAGAGAAAAAGATATCATCTTTTCTCCTTTCATCTTCCACTGAAAATTAGCAGCAAATAGGGGTTTTGAATGCTCAAAATTTCAGCAAGCTCTCATCCATTCAAGTAAGTGTTCTAGAGAACTTTTCTTGAAAATAATTGTACTTTTGAAACCCCTAAAGCTTAAGCTTTCAAATGAGGGGACTATTGTGCAATATGGAAAAGAGTTTAAAGTTTTTCCATGAGAGTTATTTTAGTTATTGTTGCATTTTTATGGAAGATAATGAGGCTTAGTTGTTGTATGAACAACTTTCGTGAAAGGTGTTAGCATGAAAACACCAATAAGGACCTTGATGAAAAGGTTACAAATTTTGTAGTAAGTAGGTGAAATATTGATTTTTGATGATAGATTTAAGAGCATTAAATGTTTATCTAGGCTTGTTGAAGGTAGAAATGTGATTAGAATTTATTTCCGAGCCTAGGGGCAAAATGGTCATTTTGCCAAAGTTTAGGGGCAAAATGGTAATTTTGCTTAAGCATGGTTATTGAAATGCTTGTATTAATGTAGTGATTAAAATGAGCTAATTTGCTATTATAGAGCAAGAGGAGACGAGAATCCGCCTCGAACGGGGAAAGAATAAAGTCTTGGACTGAACCGAAGAAATTAGCTCATTTTGAAAACGAGGTAAGTTGTATGTGATTTAAATAATATTCATATTAGCATGTTGAGAAATTCTTGGCATTATATTAAAGCATAATGCATTACTAAATTGAGTAGTTAATGTGAATGAAATGTTGGAGTCCTAATTGGGCCATATTGATTATAGAAACGCTATCATTGAAATATGGAATAAATAAGGTCCCGTATAAGACCATGTCCGGGACATGGCCTCGGCACCGAGTTGAGATCCCGTATAAGTCCATATCCGGTATATGGCTTCGGCGATAAACATGGAAATCGTATAAGACCATATCTGGGATATGGCATTGTTACACCTAGAGGTAATTCTATATAAGACCATGTCCGGGATATGGCATTGGTACCTAGAGAAGACTCCATGTAAGACCACCTCAGGGACGTGGCATTGGCTGTACATTTATAGTAATGGCTGTAAACACGTGTCTATGACTATCCCTTGTGAGTGGTGGGATAAGTGGATGAATTTAGAAGTAAAGATGAGAATGATATTTAAGTCATGTGAATAAGTAAATACAGGTACTCGTGACTGGGTCACGAAGAAACGATTACAATTTGTGGCACGGTACGTACTAAGTAAGGGCGAATCGTAAGTAAGCATGGCAAGAAGCCTTGATTTGTATATGGTTAGATAATACCGTGGATGGATTATTTTTATGAGTATTATGATTTTTTTTTATTATTTCCATGCAACTTACTAAGCTTTATGCTTACCCTTTTTCATTGCCCTTCTTCCTTGTAGTATTGCCAAGGTAACTCGAGGATCGTGACTGCAGGAGTTCGGAAATCACACTATCGGCAGCACTTTGGTATAACAATCTTAGACTTGTTTTGAGTATGGAATGTATAGGACTTGAGTATTTTGTCAAGATGTGTTTGTTAGTTAAAGTGTTGGCTATGTAAGTCATTTTGTAAATGGCCCTATGAGTTAGACAAATACTTGGCAAACTCTTTTGTTTAATGAAGATGAAATTCATGAATTGTGCGTTTATTTCAATAATGTGTATGTTGGATGAGTTCTTAGACTTGCAAAAAGGGTTAGGAGTGGTATTGTTTTGAGTAGAGGTATGTTTGTGTGCACCCTTAGGTGGAAATGGCTTGGTATATAGCCTACTAATTGCCCACTTAGTTAGACACACGGGCGTGGGTCTAAACCGTGTGGGAGGCACAGCTAGCCCATGGGCGTGTACCCAGGCCGTGTGAAGTTTGCACCTTGCTCATGAAATTATAAATGCCCCACGGCCATGATACACGGGCGTGCCATGGCCGTGTGATTTTAGTCAGTGTCGACCACGGGCACAAGGCACGGGCATGCCTTGAGAGAGCACGGGCGTGTCCCAAGATCTACACGGGCGTGTGAGCCCTGCAGTTAGCAATTTTTTTTTAAGTTTTGTAAAAATTTCTAAAGTTCTCGGTTTAGTCCTGAACCACTTCCAATGCACATTTTGGGCCTCGTAGGCTCGTATTAGGGACTTTATGATTGAATACAAATGTTTTTAAATTGGACGCAAATTTAT
This sequence comes from Gossypium sturtianum, assembly GCA_025698515.1. Taxonomy (NCBI): domain Eukaryota; kingdom Viridiplantae; phylum Streptophyta; class Magnoliopsida; order Malvales; family Malvaceae; genus Gossypium; species Gossypium sturtianum. The sequence continues at coordinate 73,064,386 of CM046951.1, read as the reverse complement.
GACTTGGATTTGTGTGAATGCTTGTGTTGTAAGTTCGCTAATGCCTCGTACCCTGTTCCGGTGTTGAATACGGGTAAGGGGTGTTACAAGTTGTGTAACAACTACACCCCTACGCTACCGCTGCGCACTCTAATACCAATAACACTAATACACTTTTAACTTAATCTTGAAACCTCTTACACACAACCAAACATCCAACCACAGAAGCAAATAGATATTTACCACACATGCATACAATTTCTATATTCAAACATCACATCCAAACAAAACACACCTGACTTAAAAGGGACTGTGCAATCCCAAACCCGTTGCTCCTTAGACCTGCATCTAAGACACGCTCCTGACTTCCTCCAACATTCACCCGAATGACACCTTTTGCAATGCTCGTAAGCCTAAAATTTTGGACGCGTCTTAACGCGTTTCACAGAACGAGGCTCCTGCTGTAGAGGACTGTGATCCCTCTTCCTGCTGCACTCCAAGCACCTAGCCTGAAGCGTTTAACCACATGCCTTAACTCCTGCCTCAAACACTTCTTCAAGCACTTCCCTAACCAACCGGGTCAGTGCCTCCGTACCAAGCTCCGGTTTATCGCTACCCGAAGTTGGCGGACTTACCTCGACCACCGTCTCCTTATGCTTCGGAGAGACAGGCACCTCCTCGCGACCTTACTTGCCATCGGAATCCATCACAGTACTGTTGCTAGCTTAAAAAAAATTTGATTTCCAGAACATACACTGAATAAATACAAAATCTAATTTTAAATACTGTCTAACAGAAAACTTACGGATTCAGTGCCGGAGACTCGGTAAACCACCCTTTTAGGAAAATGTTCTAAAAAATATTTCGATTACTTCAAATCTTTTCAAACCTTTATGAAACAATTCTTTCGAAAATCCAATTTTAAAACCTATTCCACAGCCGAGTTTTGTAACCTGGCTCTGATACCACTAAATGTAACAACCCAAAATCGACCCAGAAGTTAGGCCCGAATCTGGCGTGTCACATTGAAGTGTTTTTCGAAAACCATGTTTTCATTGAAAACCCTTCTTATTTAAAAGCTTGAGAAAAATCCCAGTTACGTTAGTTTATTCTTAACATGTGCGACATAGAAAAATTATTAATTTTATTCCCAAAGTTCCTTTGCAACTGCGGAAGCTAAGTTTAAAAGTAACCGATTTATGAAAACGTGATGTTTAAAGATTAAGTCTCGAAACCATTTCGAAAATGTTGCAGAAACGTAATGTTGTTGAAAACAATTATCAATTTGGAAAATCGTGACTTACTTCTAACCGATATAAACCAAAGTAAAGAAAGACCCGAAGTTAAAATCCAGAAACTTAAAGAGGCCTTATTACAACCCAAATCAAAATACTTGAATGTAAATAATCAAAATAAAAAACATGAGCAGTGTGTGGCCTTCTCCGAGTCCCTCGCAGCACCGATTTGTCTAAGGCTGGGGATTACCTGCACAGTTAAAAACGGGGTGAGTTTACGAAAACTCAGTGTGTAATCCCCTTACTAGAGTAATAACAAGAAATGTAAAGCAGAACCGAAAGCAGTCTAGGCCAAAGCCCTTTAATAGTAATAAAGACACCTGGGGCCAGAGCATACATGGGCCAAGCCCACTACAATATCATTTGGGTCACAACCCATAACAGAATCAATTGGGCCCAGCCCAAACCAATAACAGAACAAGTGGGCCTAAGCTCAGTACAGTAACAGATCTCATAAACAGATATGCAACAGTATGAGGATGCATCCCACCCCGGTCCAGCCAACACACCACCCGTACCAACCCTACACTTACGTGGGGATAAAATCGACCCACCCAGCCAACACACCAAGCTTAGCACCGGTTGCGGCACTAAGTCAACAAAACGGCTCGGCGCCGTGGACAGAACGGCTAAAAGCCATAAACAGAATGGTTATACACCATAATCAGAATGGCACAGAGCCATAATCAGGATGGCACAGAGCCATAATCAGGATGGCACAAAGCTATCGGTAACTTTAATAAGTTTGGCACATAGCCATCAGCAACGGTAATATAATCGGCACACAGCCACGGGTAATTATGATCGACACAGAGTCATCAGTATATATGTTAGGCACATAGCCACGGGTAAATACGATTGGCACAAAGCCATAATAAAGATGGCACAGAGCCATAATAAATATAGTCGTCTCATGAGACCCGTGCGACCCTATCAGAACTTCCTCCGTATCAATGTCCCAACCTCATGCAATATGTCGTGTATGTCATGATCAATCATTACACGTGTATGCAAAATGGCCATGCCCAGTAACAGTCATTTACACACATATTAAAAGCACATCAGTCACACGACCACAGTCAAGTCAGTTAATTCATAGTCTAAGTTAGTCATTTACCCACAAGGGCAAAATAGTCATTTTACCCTATAAGGGTATTTCAATAATTTTATAAATTGAGGGTATTTTGGTAATTTCACAAATCAGGGGTATTTTGGTAATTTCACAAATTGAGGGTATTTCGGTAATTTCACAAATTAGGGGTATTTCAGTAATTTCACAAATCAGGGGTATTTTAGTAATTTCACAAACCAGAGGTATTTCGGTAATTTCACAAATCAGAGGTATTTCGGTAATTTCACAAATCGAGGGTATTTCGGTAATTTCACAAATCAGGGGTATTTTAGTAATTTCACAAATCGAGGGTCTTTCGGTGGTTTTGCAAATCAGGGGTATTTCAATAATTTTACAAATCGGGGGTATTTCAGTAATTTCAAAAGTCGAGGGTATTACGGCAATTTCACAAATCAAGCTATTTCGGTGGTTTTGCAAATTGAGGGTATTTCGAAAATTTTGCATATCGAGGGTATTTCGGTAATTTTGCAAATCAGTGATATTTCGGTAATTTTGCAAATCGGGGGTATTTCGGTAATTTCACAAGTCGAGGTCTTAGCGACCTAACAGAAGGTCCATCGCCGCCTCGAGCGACTTAAGTAACCTAAACAATCACAACGGTGTAAATGGGCCTAAGGCCCATTACTCGGCCCAAGTGGGTCCACACGCTCGTGTGGCCCAATTAGCCCAGAAATAGCCTTGGCTATACGAGCAGCACAGATCAAACCAATAGAAACCATATAACATGCAAATTAATCTGTGTGGGGCCCACAGGCCCAATGGCCCACACGGCCCAACGAGGCCCAAAACAACCTAAGTCATGTGCGCGACATGACAAGCCCAACCATTACCCACCTAGCAGTTGGGTTTACACAAGCGGGCCTACGGGCCCATCGGCCCACTCCGGCATTTTGGCTTCTGCCGATCTACAATCAATAAAGTGTGAATACACACTTTCGGCTTTTCAGCAAATCATCCACAGAGCACAAAGTTACACACCTGCTTGTGAACACTCCCGCACTGCCTTCGAGCGCCAACCTATAATCATTCACAACACATGATTACATGCATATCAACAAAATATAACCAAATTTTAATCAACCAAACCTCATCACTCAAACCACGATCACCTACCTTGCTTGAACCAATGGATACTTGCAACTAAACTACTGATTAAAAGCGATTACCCACTTCTTGATTAGTATCTGCACACGAAACGCAACACCCATTAACAAAACTCGCATAACCAAAGGCTTGAAACAAAACCCATTGTCCAACCAAGCCTCAAAACTAGAGGTAGGGAGAAATGGCATTCGATTTTAAGCAGAACCAAAGAGTGAGGTCTCTTAAAACAAAAAGAGATTAAAGAAACAGAGCAAGAGTCGATCATACTTACAATTACCAGAGAACTGTTGTCAAGCCAAAACGAGATGAATAGGTGAGGAGAAAGAGAATCAGTCAAAAACCTACGGCCAGAAATGAAGTAAATAATAGAGATGAAAAGAAAAGCAACAATCGGTCAACACAAAACCCAAGCTACAAGATGATATTCAGCCAACAGATTCAAGGTACTTAGGTGTAAGAAAGAAAAGAGTATCCGGCTTAAGAGAAGAAAAGGAGAATAATTGATTCAGCAACGAAAAGAAAGGGAAAAGAAAGGTATAATCAGTTTAGAAATATGAGAGGAGAAAGATGGAGATTCGGCCAACCCAGTGGAAAGAAAAGAAAGAGATGAGAAGCCGAAAGAAAGGAAAGATTCGGCAAAAATTAAGAAAGGAGAAATAGACCACTTATAAAATACCCAAAATGCAATATTCAGCCACTAGAAAAGAAAACGAGAGAAAAACGGTGCTAAAGGCTACCCCAAGAACATAATTCGGCACATCAAAAGAACTTGAAGAGCACAAAAAAAAAAAGCTGAAAAACCAAACAAAGCAAAATGTAAGCACCTAAAACCTTCTAGCCGAATTTGCACATACCAGCACTCCTATTTTGGCTACAACTTCTCCCCCTTTTCAAATTCCTTAAACATCTCCATAAATCCCTCCTTGATTTGCTGCATAATCTTCTCCCGACAACTCAAGACCAATTCAAACTTTCTTCCCAGTAGTCTTTCCCTCGAATTCCACCACCTCGCAGCAAAGGAGTAAAATAAATACTCATTTATGCACAGGGTGACTCAAACCCAAGATCTCTTGCCATCATAATGATGCCACAACCACCAGAACACAAGGCCATCTTGTGTCACATTTTATCCCAAATATATTCTTAAAACCTACCCACTAACATCAAGGCTCCATTAAGAGAAAAACCTAAATTTTTGCTAAAGCCCAGGTTTGAACCCAGGACTTCTCAGACACTCCCAAACACTGCTAAATCACTTAACCACTAAAGCAGACAATCAATTGCGATATTTCTTGCACACATAAAATTTTATGTGCAATCTCATAGCGGCTCCCATGCACAAGGCCCAACACTTCTAGGCCCAAAAATTCGGGGCGTTACAATACTATTCTTCTGGATTTTCTCTAGGATATCATTGATCTCTTTGTCATTCAATATGGGTTGTATTCTCGAAAATTTAGTAGATCTCCACATCTTAGATTTCATTATCTCGATTTTCTTCTCATTATTATTGTTTAATCTATTAAACATGGTTTATCTGTAAGGGATATTCATAGGCCGGAGGTAATTACATCTATTACAGTTATAATTCCTAGTTCGATCATGGGAAAATGGTGATATACATCTCAGATTATAGAGATTGTATTACTACACTGGTTGTTATTGGGACTACCTTCGATTTTCCTCTCATATTTCGGAGTGCACTATTGATAGTTGGGGTATTGCTCTGTCTATACGGTTGTAACGTCGGCGTTATTAAGGTGCTATGCTTTTAATTCATCTGATGGTTACGACTTTGGTATTGTTCAAAGTTTCGATGTTATTAATTGAAATAGTTTCATTATATATCCCATTTTTAACTTTCATGAAAGGGATAAGTGACGACAAAAGTATAGATGTGAAAGATTAAGCTTAATCTCGCATGATAGTTCTAATTACTCAGGTAATCTCGGATTGTGTCAATAAGCCAATAACATGTCATATTTTGTTGAAGTTAATGCAGTTTTGGTGATCTTTGATTGGCATTCCGAGGAAATTATTATAGACGGTATATATGGATTATCTCGATAATAAGAAGAAAGAATTATTCTAAAATGTTATTATTCGATTGATAGATCGAATCAATTGTGTTATTCAAAAATGAGTTCTTCATTTGAAAATTTAATTGAGTTATATGCATTTGAGTTTATTCCCAGGTTCAGGAATAAATTTTGCGCACATGTTCTAGAAGACATGATGCAGGTATATATCTATCAGATCGGTTATAATCAAGAAATGTTATTATGGATTAAAATTGTCTTGATAGAAACAGTTAATACACTTGTATTCAGATCGTATTGTCGGTTGAAAGTTGCAGATGCAGATATGTTGGAAAAATCGGTTAGAGTCTGTTGTGAAAATTGCGAACTTTAATTAAGCGCTATGAATTGTCTAATGTGCCTAGAACTCGATAATCTGGGTTTTCTTTCGGTTATGTTTCAGCAAGTGATTGTTGGCAATTTCTCGGTTATTGTGATGCTAATGATAAAGTTATGATAAGAGAACATCATAGTTGTTCAGTTAAGTCCAGGTATAGTACCAAGTTTTAATTTGAGTTCTAAATCGAGATGAGTTATAAATGATTTATCTGTGGACTATCAGTAAGAAGATGACAGAAAGATTTGATGTGATGACTTTTATCAGGTTGGAAATTTCGAGGACAAATTTTTTGTTAGGAGGAGAGTTGTAACAACCTATTTTTCAGTGGTGTCAAAAATAGTGGTTTTGGGGCCACCAAATCTGACGAGTGAGTTTGTAAATATTATTATTTAATATTTACGAGTCAAATATGCTTTTAAAAAGGTTTTTGATTTGATAATTTATGTTATATAAGCGATTTATTAAGCTCAAGTGGTATGACCCTAAGGTCAAGTGGTTTTACAAAATGAGGTATCGGGACCTCGTTTCTATAAACCATGCAGTAAATATTTTTATAAATATTTACAGAGTATCATTAAAGTGGTATTAAAGTTTCGTTGAAAAATTTTAATGTTTCGATAGTTAATTAATTAAAAAGGACTAAATTGTAAAAGATGTAAAATTTGATCACTATTTCACTTGAGTGATTAAATGGTTAATTAAATAAAAGAAATGGGACTTAAATGGTAATTAGACCATTCAAGGAGTTAGTGGACAATTATGGGCATGAAATTGGTGTTTTATTTATTTACTAACCAAGGTTAAAATTGTAATTTGGTATATTAAATTAAAATAAAATAAAAACAAAAGGTTAATTTGTTATCATCATTTTGGTTTTCTTCTTTAACACCAAATATCCATGGATGTTGAGATGAAGCTTTTGGCCATGGACAAATTTCTTGCATGGTATGGGATTTTGGCTCCATTTTTAATAATTTTTATGTTTTTGAGATCATTGCAACTAGGTCCAGCTAGCCCGTACCTTCGATTTTGAAACTGTTAAAGATTTTGAATGTTTTCATTGATGAACCTTGTGATTTTAGATGTTAAATGACGAATTTGAGATATTAGTTGTTATTTAAAAGTATTTTATTAAGTGATTTTTGATGAATTTATCAGTTAAGGACTAAATTGTTGAAATAGTAAAAATACAAGGATTTGATGTGAAATTGTTGCAATAATGGGCTATATTGGATGCCATAAGTATTCAGCTAGGCTTAATTTTGGGTAAAAATGGTTAATTTGCATATTTTAGGCTGAGGGACTAAATTGAATAAAAGTAAAACGTTAGGGGCAATTTTTTTAAAATGTCAAAAATGACTAAATTGCATAAAATACATTGTTTTACTATCTAAATTAAAATAAAATTATTAATTTAGATCAAGATTGGGTGAAAAATCGAGGAGAATGGAAAATTACCAAAATACCCCTATACTTTAACATTTCTGTAATTTAGCCAGGTAAGTTTGTACGTTTAAATAGCATTTTAAATTATGTTTTAAATGCTATCATTTTATAATATCAAATTATGTCTCGGCGGAAAAATCCAACGACGTATCAGCGATCATCGACCAATTAAAAGGGATAGCTTTGGCTATCAATTATGAAAAGGGATAGCTTCGGCTATCGATTATGAAAAGGGATGGTGACGACCATCGAATATGAAAAGGGATAGCTTCGGCTATTGATTATGAAAAGGGATGGTGACGACCATCAACTATGAAAAAGGATGGTGACAACCATCGATTATTGAAAAGGGATGGTTTTGACCATCGAACCTGAAAAGGGACGGTTATGACCATCGTTTAGCAAACTTTGTGTGACCTCCAATAAGGGTTCTGATTGACTTCACTATGAAAAATATGGAAAGGTATGATGTACCAATGATCAAAGTATGAATTTTCATGTTTATGAAAGGTAAATTCATGTTTATGAAAGGTATGGTATAAGTGATGCTATGTTATGTACCCATATCTTACCATGTGATGATATTGTTAAGTTATGTGTTTAATGACTAGCTTATGGCTATAATTAATGTATGTTTATGTTGTAATAGGCCAATTTAGCCCGGGCCCATACAAAAAATAATAAACCCAAAATAATAAAACAAAGTCCAAGTCCAGTCCAAAATATATCATTTGGCCCGATCGGAATGGCCCATTACTTGAAAAGATTGAAGGTCCATCTACAAGCTTGACGTATATGGGAACACAATCTTCAAGGATATGCAATCTTAGATATGATATGCAAATCTTAGATATGATATGCAATCCTAGAAGATATGGTATGTAATCTTAGAAGATATGATATGCAATCTTAGATATGATATGCAAATCTTAGATATGATATGAAATCTTAGAAGATATGGTATGCAATCTTAGAAGATATGATTTTGTAATCTTAGAGATTTAATTTGTAGATACCTTTTAATCTTAGCCGTTGATGTAATTGATCTGTACCGTTGGATTTGGGGAGGCTTAACTATAAATAGAGGCCTCTCCCTTCATTGTAAAGCACACTTGAGTTTTGGGGGAAGCAATAAGAATTCTTGAGAGCATTCACTCAAACTTCTCTCCTTCTTGCCTTCTTATTTTCTATGGTTTGTTCTTATTTTATTCTTCATTCATCTTCGTTTTTTCAATCTTTTTTATTTATCCATTTAATTGTTTAATTATTAGTTATTCTTTTATTTTATTCGTTTATTTATTATTTCTGTATAGAGATTTATTTTATTTTCACACTTTTGCAAATTTGTATTTTATTTATTTATTCCAAATTTTTACGTGGTATTTATTTCAAGCTGTTTTATTTTATTATTTTAGATATTAATTATTTCAAATAGTTTTATTTTGATTAAGTTTTTTATATTATTACTTTAAATTATCTTATATATCATTCATTTTTCTTATTGTTTTATATAACGATTATTTTAAAGTGGTTTTATTTTATATCATTTTAAACTGTTTTATATTATCTATTTTAAGTTTTCGTATATTGTTTATTTTAAACTTATACGTATCTTTTTAGGATTTGTCACATATCATTTTCTTTAAGTCATTTTGTATATTATTTATTTAGATTGATATATATATATATTGTTTTATATATTACTTATTTAAACTTACTTCTTATATAATATTTATTTTAAAATTCATTTATATATTATTATTTCATATATTATTTATTTATTTATTTATTTAGTTTATTTCAAACTATGTAACACCCCGGACTTAACTACTAATTTGGGAATAAAAATTTGAAACTGTCTATCTGCGTCATACTGACTAAATTGACTATAACTCGAGTTAAAAAACTCAAAATTTAAATCCGTAAATTTTCCTTGAAACTAGACTAATATATCTTCTTACTACAATATTTCCAGAATTTTTGGCTTAGCCGTTTAGTACAGTTTATTTCTTAAAATTTCTCTTGTTTCACTGTCCAACGATTCTGACCTCTCTTACCTTAATTTCAAATATCTCACTGTACGGTTTTTATATACTGCTCCCACTTGTTTCTATTGAAAATAGGTTCTATAAGAAATCCATACATATAAATTATAACTCATAATTCACTTTGTACAATTTTAACCAATTTTTCCAAGACAGAACAGGGAACCACGAAGTCATTCAAAACCAGTCTCACTAAAATTAAGGTATCTCAGAATATAAAATTCCTTTTCCTTCTCTGTTTCTTCCATATCAAAATAGACACAGTAAGCTTTAATTTTATATCCTTTTCGCTTTCTAATTCCCTTTATCCTATTTTTCGTGATTTTTCCAAAATCACGTCACTGCTGCTGACCAAACTGTTTCTTTGCAAAATATGGTTACTACTATGAACATACGCACTCCCGAGTGGTCTCAGATGCCGGTTTCCGATTTTCTTCGGTATTTCAACCGAATCATAGAACATTCCATACAAACATCCAGAGAGGTATGAGATTACACACCATTTCAAACATGTATTCGGAAGGGTACGAGATTACACACCATTTCAAACATGTATTCGGAAGGGTACGGGATTACACACCATTTCAAACATATATTCGGAAGGGTACGGGATTACACACCTTGATTACAAGTTGTGCTTTCTACCGTTTCAACACCACGAATGTGATCTCCCTCAGTGCACCAAAAATCGATCCTACCCTTTGGCTCAACAAATCCCGCCCTAACAATATTTGGTGAGCGAAAGAGTAGTTAGCAATTATCCCACCTTTGATCAAAACAAATCTTATAACAACGTTCTTACCCCACTTGCTTGACGAGTCGACGATAACGATTTGGTTAATACAAATCACTTGTGCTCCTTCACCTTGTTGAAAGCCCTAAATCCAACGATGGCCATATCACGTAAAAGAATGTAACTCGCACTCCAACGAGAGAGAAAGAAGAACACTCAATTATTAAGGAAAAACTCGGATGAAACAAAGTTATCGACAAAGAGAGAACTACTACTTACCGATTGTTAATTTCCTTGTAGCGCCACTCACTTAAATCACTACTTAAAAGAGGATGATTTGATCACAAGGTAATGTCGAATTAAGAATAGAGAAAATATTGATGAAAAGTTCAAAAGAAAAGAATGGATGGAGAGAAGAGTGCTAGATTGTTTTTCAACTATCTAAGGGGAGATGAACAAAAGGTGAGTGATTCGGCCAAACAAAGGAGAAAGATGTACACTCAAAGCTTGAAGATTCTGCAAGAAGGAGAAGGAAATTTGGAGAGAAAAGAAAATGACACAAAAGTTGCAAATAGGAGTTTTTGGCCAAAACAACACCGAAACTTTTACCAATTGCCAAAGAAAATTCGGCTACCTCCCTCTACACCCAAAACCGTCCACATTCATGACCATAATGGTCAAAAAATTGGCCAACCACACTTTCCATAACACTTCCCTTGAAAAAGGCCACATGTTCCCCTTACTTTCCCCTTTCTCTTGATTTCTTTCCTCACCTTCATCCTTTCCTATTTTCCTTAGCTATCTTGCCAAAAATAAAAAGTCCACCTTGCCTTATTTACATGCTTGGCCGACACTTAGGGAAAGAATGCAAAAATAATAGTCAAAATTTGCACTTGATGGGATTTGAACCTCCTCCCTCAAAGTCCTTCATGTGGCGCCATATCCCCGTTACCATATGCTCCTTTGTGTTAGCAAATTACTCATTTATTTCCATAAGCAATTAGGCCACTTACTATATCTCCTTAAAGTGCCTAAACATAAAAATTTTGCTAAGGCCCAATTTGAACTCGAAACTTCCTAGAAACCTCGTAACTTTCCAAAATCACCTTCCTAATAAGTCCAACTTGAAATAATGCCGTTCTCTTATTCCCATGAATTTTAAAACGCTTCTACGCTCAAGGCCCAATGGGCCCAATAGGTCCAATTCTACTAGGCCCAATTTTGGGATGTTACAATTCTACCCCCCTTAAAGAAATTTCGTCCTTGAAATTTCCAACCAACTACTAAACGCATCGCTCAAATGCTTTTGCTGCGCACTCTGATCTTAATAACACTAATGTACTTTTAACAAAATCTTGAATCCTCTTTCACACAACCAAACATCTAACCACAGAAGCAAGCAATTATCTACCACTTATACCTAAAATTTTCTACATTCAATCATCACGTCCAACCAAAACATACCTCACTTGATGGTGATGAAACAATCCCGAGCCTTATGCTCCTTAGACCCGCATCTCAAGCATACTCTCGACCTCCTCCAAAGATTCTCCGGATGGACGCCTATACGCAATAATCGTAAGCTGGAAAGTTTGGAGTGCCTTAACACGCTTTACAGAACGAGACTGCAGCCCTAGAGAACCGCGATCTAATTTCTTCTTACCGTCCACGTGCCCAACTCGAAGTGTTCGACCAATTTCTCTAACCTCCTCCACAAGCTCCCTAACTAGCTGAGTCAGCTCATCAATTCCAGCTCGGTCATAAGACTCCGTCTCAGCCACTGGCAATGCCAACACCTTCCTTTCGGAACATGCCCCGATTCTGAAGATCTAGCCCTAGCACCTCGGCCTCTACCACGTCCATGTCTACCGCGTCCACGTCTTCTAGCGTTCATGTTTGCTAAATTGATTTAATCTTATTACGAGTCTTATGAATCAGTATAATTATTCAATGTTTATTAAACAATGTTTTATGGAGTATAGGAAGTAAAGTTGTTTTCGTAGTACGCATCCTAAAGTCTCAATATCTATAGTTTCAGCTCCTAAAACTAAAAGTTCTAGAGTATTTCTACAGTCATACCACGATAATCATAAATTGAAAACACATACTTACTTGACTTGGTGCCGGATACCCGTGGTGCCATACTTCCTTTAGAACATGTATTTATAAATTAAAATTTTAAACTGCTTTAAAAATACTTTTGAACCCAAACCACAGCCGAGTTTTGTAACCAGGCTCTGATGCCATAAAATGTAACACCCCGGACTTAACTACTAATTTGAGCATAAAAATTTGAAACTGTCCATCTGCGTCATACTGACTAAATTGAATATAACTCGAGTTAGAAAACTTGAAATTTAAATCTGTAAATTTTCCTTGAAACTAGACTGATATATCTTTTTACTACAATATTTCCAGAATTTTTGGCTTAGCCATTTAGTACAGTTTATTTCTTAAAGTTTCCCTTTTTTCACTGTCCAACGATTCTGACCTCTCTTACCTTAATTTCAAATATCTCACTGTACAGTTTTCATATACTGCTCCCACTTGTTTCTATTGAAAATAGGTTCTCTAAGGAATCCATACATATAACTTATAACTCATAATTCACTTTGTACAATTTTAACCAATTTTTCCAAGACAGAACAGGGAACCACGAAGTCATTCAAAAGAAGTCTCACTAAAATTAAGGTATCTCAGAATATAAAATTCTTTTTCCTTCGCCGTTTCTTCCATATCAAAATAGACACAGTAAGATTTAATTTGATATCTTTTTCGCTTTCTAATTCCCTTTATCCTATTTTTCGTGAATTTTCAAAATCACATCACTGCTGCTGACCAAACTGTGTCTTTGCAAAATGTGGTTACTACTATGAACATACGCACTCCCGAGTGGTCTTGGATGCCGGTTTCCGATTTTCTTCGGTATTTCGACCGAATCATAGAACATTTCATACAAACATCCATAGAGGTGTGAGATTACACACCATTTCAAACATATATTCGGAAGGGTACAGGATTACACACCATTTCAAACATGTATTCGGAAGGGTACGGGATTACACACCATTTCAAACATATATTCGGAAGGGTACGGGATTACATACCTTGATTACAAGTCGTGCTTTCTATCGTTTCAACACCACGAATGTGATCTCCCTCAGTGCACCAAAAATTGATCCTACCCTTTGGCTACTGAAATACCGTCCTAACAATATTTGGTGAGCAAAAGAGTCGTTAGCAATTATCCCACCTTTGATCAAAACAAATCCTATAACAACGTTCTTACTCCACTTGCTTGACAAGTCGACGATAACGATTTGGTTAATACAAATCACTTGTGCTCCTTCACCTTGTTGAAAGCCCTAAATCCAACGATGGCCATATCGCAGAAAAGAATGTAACTCAGACCCAACGAGAGAGAAAGAAGAACACTCGATTATTAAGGAAAAACTCGGATGAAACAAAGTTATCGACAAAGAGAGAACTACTACTTACCGATTGTTAATTTCCTTGTAGCGCCACTCACTTAAATCACTACGAAAGAGGATGATTTGATCACAAGGTAATGTCGAATTAAGAATAGAGAAAATGTTGATGAAAAGGTCAAAAGAAAAGAATGGATGGAGAGAAGAGTGCTAGATTGTTTCAAACTATCTAAGGAGATGAACAAAAGGTGAGTGATTCGGCCAAACAAAGGAGAAAGATGTACACTCAAAGCTTGAAGATTCGGCAAGAAGGAGAAGAAAATTTGGAGAGAAAAGAAAAATGACACAAAAGTTGCAAATAGGAGTTTTTGGCCAAAACAACATCGAAACTTTTACCAATTGCCAAAGAAAATTCGGCTACCTCCCTCTACACCCAAAACCGTCCACATTCATGACCATAATGGTCAAAAAATTGGCCAACCACACTTTCCATAACACTTCCCTTGAAAAAGGCCACATTTTCCCCTTACTTTCCCCTTTCTCTTGATTTCTTTCCTCACCTTCATCCTTTCCTATTTTCCTTAGCCATCTTGCCAAAAATAAAAAGTCCACCTTGCCTTATTTACATGCTTGGCCGACACTTAGGGAAAGAATGCAAAAATAATAGTCAAAATTTGCACTTGATGGGATTTGAACCTCCTCCCTCAAAGTTCTTCATGTGGTGCCATATCCCCTTTACCATAAGCTCCTTTGTGCTAGCAAATTACTCATTTATTTCCATAAGCAATGAGGCCACTTACTATATCTCCTTAAAGTGCCTAAACATAAAAATTTTGCTAAGGCCCAATTTGAACCCGAAACTTCCTAGAAACCTCGTAACTTTCCAAAATCACCTTCCTAATAAGTCCAAATTGAAATAATGCCGTTCTCTTATTCCCATGAATTTTAAAACGCTTCTACGCTCAAGGCCCAATGGGCCCAATAGGTCCAATTCTACTAGGCCCAATTTTGGGATGTTACAAACTTTTACATATATTACCTACTTTAAAATTTTTATACATGAATTTATTTTTAAGTTGCTTTTTATTGTCGATTTCAAAATCCTTTTCTTTCGCATTATTTGTTTTAACATTGTCCATTATTATTTGAAAGCTTGGTACATTTTGTTTTTTATTTGTTTTTTAGATTATTTTTTTTAAAATTCATTAATCTTTATTTATTAATGTGGCCAAATATACCTTCATATTTCAAAATCCATGATTTTTCAAATTAAAAAATAAGGCAATATTCGATATTTGGGAGTTTTGAGAAAATCATGCCCTAACTTACTGGGTTTCGATTTTTCTCATTAAGTCCAAATGATTGAGTACCCTTTTTTAAATTAAAACATATGAATTTATAAATAAAAAACCTATTCTCGGGAATTTAAGATGTTGTGTCCTAACTCACTGGATGCGACGTTTTGTCATCTCGAGGCAAGGATTTCTAAAAAGCAAAGGATATTCAGTGTTTGGAAAATTCGAAAGGTCGTGCTCTAACTTTCTGAGATTCGACTATTCTTTTATCCAAATAATTGAATGTCTTTTTAAAGGTTATAAGTTTTGAAAAATCAAAAGGGTCATATTTTAAAATCTTTTCAAATTTTCGACATTAAGACATTAATTAATCAATTAGGTACCAATTTTGGGCGTTACGAGGGTGTTAATCCTTCCTCGTGCGTAACCGACTCCCAAACCTGTTTTCTCGAATTTCGTAGACCAAAATCATTGTTTTAATAAATTAAAATATTTTTTATTAAAATGATCAATTTCAAGGTGTCCCGATCACACCTCAAAAAAAGATTGGTGGCGACTCTATTTTCGTTTTAAAAGTCGATCCCCTTTTTCAAATTAAAAAATGGTTTCGACAGCTTGGCGACTCTACTGGGGACATGTAAGAGAGTCAAGCCGTAAAATTGATTATTTCCTGTCCTTTTCTCTAAATTTGAAAATCCGATTTGAAAAATTTTGATCCTTTTTATTGCATGTGGTTCTATTTTTATAAAATATCTCTGCATTGCATTGCATGACCGTTGTGGTCGCACCCTTAAGTGGGAGCGAAAAGCTATGCCTTCGTGAGGTTTTCACCTCCGCATGGGCTAGTGGATTTCTTCCGGGATACATCTGTACCTATGTCTTCGTGAAGTTTTCACTTTCGCATGGCCATAGGGAAATGTATTCCCCTGAACTGAACTCGGTCCGTATGAGCCTATAATGGGTGAGGATCGAGGAATCTACTGGTTCGGGTACCTCAACTTTAGAGCTAAACCACATATAGACAACCTAAGGGCCCACCCTAAGTAGAACTATGTCAAACTTTAGTAGTTACCCAGATAGGTGTTTGTTTATTTTACTTGCTTTACATTTTATTCTGTGGTACTAACTTGTTGTGTTTTATTCTTTGTGCATGTCATTTCATATTTTAAGAGGTATCGATTCACGGTCAGTTTCTAAGTTAGAAAGCTGGTTATGGAGAACGAATTCCTTGATAAAGTGGAAGACAATGCAGTCGTCCGCATATGGTCAGAGCAAAGGCAATTAGAGAAAGGGGATAGCTTAGTTGAGGGGTATGTGTCGGAACTACGGAATTTCGCTCGTATCAGTGTCACGCAAAATGAGCTTCAAGAGTTGAAAGGAATATGGACCCAGTGGAATGATGAGGCAAAGCAGTCGTTCTATCGTAATTATGGTGATCTACCCTACTTGCTCGACATCAAGGTAGATAAACATCTGCTCCAGGCTATGACTTAGTTTTGGAACTCTGCTTATAGCTGTTTCACTTTCGGGAAAGTAGATTTAGTACTCACGGTGGAGGAATATATAACCTTGCTTCGCTATTCAAGGATCTAAGCCAACAAAGCTTATTCTAGGGCTGCTAATGTCCCAACTTTTGTGAAGAAGCTAATGAATATCACGGGGATGAGTGAACAGTGGCAACATGAGGTTCAAGAGGAAAAGGCCAAAGCTGACCATTGGGAGAGGAAGTTCCTAGAGATGAAGATGCGAAATGAGGCCCTAGAAAAGAGTTTAGCAGAAAGCCAAAAGGAAAAGAATGGATTAAAAGCTAGAGTGGCTGAATTGGGACGGTCTCTTCATCACCATCGAAGCAGTAATTCTGCGGTTGAGTTGAAGTCAAGTCTAAATAAGATTGAGGAAATGAAGGGCAAGATCAAAAAATTAGAATCGACATTGCAGAATTGTGAGCTCCTGATCAAGCATCTTGAAGCAAGAGAAGGGCATTGGAAGGAAGAGCTCCATCATTCTCATAATCAAGTTAGAAATCAGGATTATCTCATGGGTGAAGCAATAGTTTAGATTCGAGAGGTAGCTGATCACCTACAGACTTTAGCAGTACAGGCTGATACATTGAGCACGAAGTATAAGCTACAGTCAGACCGTGGTCAAGAGTTAGCCTTGTTGTTTGGGAAAATCAAAACTTTAGGCCTTAGGGCGAAAGCATATTTGTAGTCCGTTTTATGTAAAGGATTTTGTTTTCTAATAAAGTTTTCTAAAATGAAGTTGAATCTGAATCGATGCCTCCTTGCATTCATGCATTTGCATTACATCACATCATATGCATTTAAGTCCATAGAGAGAGCCTAATTAGTTGAAATTATCACAGAAGAGGGAAAGAGAGAGGAAAAAATGAAACCGAAGAACGCTATTTACGGTACACGTGCCAAGAAAAGAAAATAGATCAAAGATCCGATGGGAATGTTAGGGAATCTAAGCATTAACGACATATTCGAAGAGAGAACCAGGGAATAAAAGTTTCCAAGCCCTTACATACTTGGGAAGATTTTAAACAATGGAACTGTGGAAGGAATCCCTGTATTTTTAAGATTAATCTAGAGTAATATTCAAAACATGCTTATTGCCTTAAGCCTAGAGACAATAAGAATCCTTTTGTGAAATAGGCTTATGTCCAGAATTTTTATTTCAATAAAATGCATCTTTTTAAGCAAATATTTTTTTTATTCTTTACATTTCATACTGTACATTCTTTTGATTTTTTACAATATTCTTTATTCATGACCATACCATACAAATAATCATCCTTAGAATCATTTATTCTTTGGATTTTTTGCCTTCGTACCTAGGTACCCAGATATCAACGACATGAGCGACGTTGTTACTGACTCCCTTTTTGAATGAGATATGGGTCTAGGGGATCTAAGGACTTTGAAGATGACGGATATTGTAACCTATCTTCTGATTTTGTTAAGAATGGTAGAACAAGATAAAAAATAGATCTCACTCAACAAAGGGTCAATGGATATCATGAGCCTAGAAAAGAGGTGAAGATTGTAGCCTAGCTCATCACAGAACTAAGGAGAGACATCATTGAGTTATTTTCAAGAATTCAAAGACGTTTTCACACGATCATATCAGGACATGCCTAGTGTAACACCCCAGACCCGGCCTAGACGTTATGACCGAATCTAGTATGTCACATTGAAGGGTTGTTTAAAAACTTGCGTGTTTGTTAAAAAGTTCGGATTCTATTTTGTAACATTGAGCTTTGTTGTTTGAGAAAAATCAAATTTGATTTTATAGTCCTCTTGTAAAATTATTGTTGTTTCTATTGTTATTGTTTCCAAAACTAGTTTATAACAGAAATTGGATTCAGTGAGTTGTGGGAATGTGATGTTTTGAAAATCGTTCGTTAACATTTTGGAAAACTCAGTATTCAAACGTCTAACAGTTTTAAAATATCCGAATTGAAAGTTAAAAGAAAAATAAAAGAAAAATAAAATCCCTAAAAGCCTTATTACAAAACATAAAACCCAAATTAAAATAAATCTCAAATTAAAGTAAAATAGAAATTTACTAAGGTTCCGATGTATGGCCACCACGAAGTACTCCACAGCTCCAAATCCTCAGTGCTGAGGATCACCTGCAAGGTTAAGCAGAGAGGTGAGTTACGAGAACTCAGTGTGTAATCCCCTAATCGATTATTAACTGGGCCCGAGCCCATACAGAAACAGACTGGCCAAAGCCCAATTCAGTAACAATCTGGGACTTAGCCCTATAAACATGATCATGCAAATGTAGAATGCAGCCCAACTTAATATTCCATCCGCTACACACCACCCGCCGCACCAAAACACACACGTGGGGATTTCTAAATCGACCCATCCATCAGCTACACACCTCGATGGCAGTCAAGCTGCTCATTACAGAATTCGTGGCAAAGCCACCAGAATAACAGAATATATGTGGCATAGCCACCAGACAGAATTATGGCAGAGCCACCGGAATACACTTCCTACGATCATCAATATCCCAATCCCATGCAAAATGTCATGCATGCAAAGCATATATAAAATATAATGTATGAAATGAATTACCATCATAACCAAATAAACAGAATACACACAATCATACCAATCATCCCATAAGGGTATAACAGTAATTTTACCCACCGAGGGTATTTCAGTAATTTACCCACCAGGGGTATTTCAGTAATTTACCCTCTAGGGGTATTTTGGTAATTTACCCTCTAGGGGTATTTTGGTAATTTACCCTCTAGGGGTATTTTGGTAATTTACCCACGAAGGGTATTTCGGTAATTTACCCTCTAGGGGTATTTTGGTAATTTATCATCTAACTGCCTTTCCGAAGGCCTACTGTCGCCTCGAGCGACACAGGACCCTTTTTGGGTCTCTTCGGAACTATTGGGCCTAAATTCTATTTTAGGCCCAAACGGGCCCACACGCTCGTGTGGCCCCTTTCGCATGATTCCAGGCTCAGAATCGCAAATTTTGCATTCAGACTTATCATTTGACAGTTTTCTAACAGTTTAGCCCAAATGGGCCGGATAGCCCATCGGGCCCATTTGGCCAGTTTCGGCTCGTTACGGCCTCAGTATCGCGAGAGTGCTCGAGACACCCCCAACGACTTACCGCCACTATTCACATTTCGATTTACCACTTCGAGCGTTCGCACACTCGAGTGGTCACAGATACCGATTTCTGGCTTTCCAGCTTTTGGTCGTATCACAGAACATTGCACATATGCATTCGAAAGGGTGTGAGATTACAGACCTGATCACGCAGAGAACTATACACTCACGATCAAACATATCACACGATTAACTTATAACAATGGAAATGGGAGATCTTCAATCCACACCTAACCATACGATTTACTAGCATTTACCCTCACTAGCGTGATCAACTATGATTTGCTTATCTAAACCAGATGTCGACGCCCTTCCGCAACCCGGCGAAAAGTCCCGAACTGCTGACACACTACGCCACTTAAACTTGGGAGCAGAGGCTACGAATCCTCCTCCATTAGGCCCTTTTCCTTTTCCCCCTTCGATTGGCTACCACCAGCCTCCATGAAGAACTCCTGATTAGTGAGTAACAATCTCCTATCACTCCTCGAGTGGCCCTAACACCATCCACATCAAACTTAAGAAGGAGAAAGATTCAGCAATAAGAAAACTAGGAAATGATACCACTACATACCCACAAAATGATCTCCTTCAATAGTATGACAAGATTCGGCTTTGCCTCTCTCTTGGTTAGAGCAACCAATTACCTACACTGGTTGACGTTCAATGGGGTGTTAGAATCTATCACATTCGGTACTAGGGAGAGATTTAGTAAAGACAAGTGTTACCTACCCTTAGATTCGGCGACAACTGCCCCTTTGAAGATAAGAAGTTTAACCACTCACAGCCCTCAGAGACGACGATTATTAGGAAGAAGAAGAAAGAGTTAGAGTACGTAAAGAATAAAAGAACATGATTCGGCCTACCCCCAAAATGCTGGCTTAGTACCTTGAAGAGAGGAGTATCACAACACGAGAAATGGATGAGAGGAGATTCGGCAGTTGATTTCAGATAAAATCAGCCTAGACACAAAGAGATAGGATTAGGGTTTTCGGTTTTTAGGAGGGAACAAGAGAGAAAACAACACAAAGACACAAAGATGATAGAGAGAGAACCCAAGAAAAGAAACATTACCTTGATCACAGAAGAGCCGAATATCAATGTAGATTCGGCTAATAGGGAAGAGATTAGATAAGAAAAAGGTGTAGGGGTTTCGGCTTTGGTGTAGAAGAAAACGCAAATGGGAGGAGATGGTGGGTGAGTTTCGGCCAAGATGATTAGCTAACAAACCAAAAGCAACCAAAGTGTGAAAACCAAAAGTATGAGAGCAAAAAGATGAACTAAAGAATTCGGCAATAGCACCAAAAGAGTAAAAAGATAAAAACCCGAAATGAAACGGTCAGAAATGCTACACTACTCTCAAAAATGAATTGAGCAAATCGGCACTCCTCACTTGACCGAATGTGTACCTCCAAGAAGCCAAACTTTGGCCGAAATTCCTCCTACACCAACCCCACATTCGGCCAACTCCCTACACTCACCAATCCCATGATTTTCTCCATGAATCTCTCCTTACTTCACTCTCCATCACTCATTCAAACTAATTTGACTGAGTCACCAACTTCCTTGCAGAGTCCAAGCTGAACTCTACTTCCTCCACCTGCTTAGCACAAAAAAAAAACCACAATTTGCAGCCTGAGAGACTCGAACTCCCTTACTCCAGGTTCCCCTTATGACGCCACATCACCATGCCACATGCTTCCTTGTGTTAACAAAATGAAACCAATTAAACTTAAGTCCTGCTTCCACTAGCTCACCCCACTAAAGTGCCAAAAAACCAAAACTGTTCCTATGGCCTAACTTGAACCCAGGACTTCATAGAAACCCCGTAACCTTCCAAATCACCTTCCTGATAGGTCCATCTTGAACTAATGCCATTTTCGTATTCCTAAAGATTCTGAAATGCTTCTTCACTCGGGGCCCAATAGGCCCAATTCTCCTAGGCCTAATTTCGGGATGTTACAAATCTACCCCCTTAAAGAAATTTCATCCTCGAAATTTACTGCTATCTAACAGTGGTTTTAATCCAAACTACTCTACCACGCTACCGCTGCGCACCCTGATTCCAATAACACTAATACACTTCTAACCTAATCTAGAAACCTCTTTACCCAACCAGATATCCAACCACCGAAGCAAACAGGTACTTACCACACATTCATAAAATTTTCTATATTCAAAACACCACATCCAACCAAAACATACCTGACTTAATGGTGATGGAACAATCCCGAGCCCTATGCTCCTGCGACCCGCATCTCAAGCATGCTCCTGACCTCCTCCTGTATTCACCCGGATGATGCCTTCAGCAATATACGCAAGCCGAAACGTTTGGATGCACCTTCACATGCTTCACAGAACGAGACTGCAATTCAAGAGAACTGCGATCTCTTTTCTTCTTACAATCCACGCACCCAACTCGAAGTGTTTCACCAATTTCCTTTACCTCCTCCAATACCTCCCTAACAAGCTGAGTCAGCACATCAGCTCCGGCTCGGTCATGAGCCCTAGTCTCAGCCACTGGCAATGTCGGCGCCTCCTTTTCCAGCTTATGCCCCGATGCTGAGGACCCAGCCCTAGCATCTCGGCCACTACCACGACCGCGTGTACCATGTCCACGTCCTCATGTACTCATATTGCTGAATCGATTTGATCTGATTAAATGTTTTATGAATCAGTCTATAATTCCAATGTTTATTAACAAATGTTTTATGGGAAGCAGATATAAGAGTTGTTCTCGCAGATCGAATTTCCTAATGTCTCAGTCTCTACAGTCTTAGCTCTTATAGCTAGCAGTCTTAGTATACTATCACTAACTCTAGTAGTTTCTTATTACAATCATTTCAACATATCAACAGATATAAGGTAGAAAAACTTACGGATTTGGTGCCAGAGACTCGGGTGCCATACTTCCCAAAAGTCATATAATTTCCAAACCATATTTCAAACCAATTTTTGGAAAACATTTTTGAACCCATTCCACAGCCGAGGTTTGCAACTGGGCTCTGATACCATAAAATGTAACACCCCAGACCCGGCCTAGACGTTATGACCGGATCTAATATGTCACACATTAAAGGGTTGTTTAAAAACTTGCGTGTTTGTTAAAAAGTTCAGATTCTTTTTTGTAACATTGAGCTTTGTTGTTTGAGAAAAATCAAATTTGATTTTATAGTCCTCTTGTAAAATTATTGTTGTTTTTATTGTTATTGTTTCCAAAACTAGTTTATAACAGAAATCAGATTCAGTGAGTTGCGGGAATGTGATGTTTTGAAAACCGTTCGTTAACATTTTGGAAAACTCAGTATTCAAACGTCTAACAGTTTTAAAATATCCGAATTGAAAGTTAAAAGAAAAATAAAAGAAAAATAAAATCCCCAAAGGCCTTATTACAAAACATAAAACCCAAATTAAAATAAATCTCAAATTAAAGTAAAATAGAAATTTACTAAGGTTCCGATGTATGGCCACCACGAAGTACTCCACAGCTCCAAATCCTCAATGCTGAGGATCACCTGCAAGGTTAAGCAGAGAGGTGAGTTACGAGAACTCAGTGTAATCCCCTAATCGATTATTAACTGGGCCCGAGCCCATACAGAAATAGACTGGCCGAAGCCCAATTCAGTAACAATCTGGGCCTTAGCCCTATAAACATGATCATGCAAATATAGAATGTAGCCCAACTTAATATTCCATCCACTACACACCACCCGTACCAGCCCAACACACCTGTGGGGATTTCTAAATCGACCCATCCATCCGCTACACACCTCGATGGCAGTCAAGCTGCTCATCATAGAATTTGTGGCAAAGCCACCAGAATAATAGAATATATGTGGCATAGCCACCAGACAGAATTGTGGCAGAGCCACCGGAATACGCTTCCTACGATCATCAATATCCCAATCCCATGCAAAATGTCATGTATGCAAAGCATATATCAATATAATGTATGAAATGAATTACCATCATAACCAGATAAACAGAATACACAATCATACCAATCATCCCATAAGGGTATAACAGTAATTTTACCCACCGAGGGTATTTCAGTAATTTACCCACCAGGGGTATTTTAGTAATTTACCCTCTAGGGGTATTTTGGTAATTTACCCACTAAGGGTATTTCGGTAATTTACCCTCTAGGGGTATTTTGGTAATTTATCATCTAACGGCCTTTCCGAAAGCCTACTGTCGCCTCGAGCGACACAGGACCCTTTTTGGGTCTCTACGGAACTATTGGGCCTAAATTCCATTTTAGGCCCAAACGGGCCCATACGCTCGTGTGGCCCCTTTCGCATGATTCCGGGCTCAGAATTGCAAATTTCGCATTTAATCTTATCATTTGACAGTTTTCTAACAGTTTAGCCCAAATGGGCCGGATAGCCCATTAGGCCCATTTGGCCCGTTTCGGCTCGGTTAGGCCCGTTACGGCCTCAATATCGCGAGAGTACTCGAGACACCCCCAACGACTTATCGCCACTATTCACATTTTGATTTACCACTCCGAGTGTCCGCACACTCGAGTGGTCACAGATTCCGGTTTCCGACTTTTGGCCGTATAACAGAACATTGCACATATGCATTCGAAAGGGTGTGAGATTACACACCTGATCACGCAGAGAACTATAAACTCACGATCGTCGTCACCTATACCAAACATATCACATGATTAACTTATAACAATGGAAATGGGAGATCTTCAATCCACACCTAACCATACGATTTACTAGCACTTACCCTCACTAGCGTGATCAACTATGATTTGCTTATCTAAACCAGATGTCGATGCCCTTCCGCAACCCGATGAAAAGTCCCGAACTGTTGACACACTACGCCACTTAAACTTGGGAGCAAGGGCTATGGATCCTCCTCCATTAGGCCCTTTTCCTGTTCCCCCCTTCGATTGGCTACCACCAGCCTCCATGAAGAACTCCTGATTAGTGAGCAACAATCTCCTATCACTCCTCGAGTGGCCCTAACACCATCCACATCAAACTTAAGAAGGAGAAAGATTCAACAATAAGAAAACTAGGAAACGATACCACTACTTACCCGTAAAATGATCTCATTCAATAGTATGATAAGATTCGGCTTTGCCTCTCTTGGCTAGACCAACCGATTACCTACACTGGTTGACGTTCAAGGTGGGTGTTAGCATCTATCACATTCGACACTAGGGAGAGATTTAGTAAAGACAATTGTTACCTACCCTTATATTCGGCGACAACAGCCCCTTTTAAGAAGAGAAGTTTAACCACTCACAGCCCTCAGAGACGACGATTACTAGGAAGAAGAAAAAAGAGTTAGAATACGTAAAGAATAAAAGAACATGATTCGGCCTACCTCCAAAATGCTGGCTTAGTACCTTGAAGAGAGGAGCATCACAACACGAGAAATGGATGAGAGGAGATTCGACAGTTGATTTCAGATAAAATCGGCCTAGACACAAAGAGATGGGATTAGGGTTTTTGGTTTTTAGGAGGGAACAAGAGAGAAAACAACACAAAGACACAAAGATGATAGAGAGAGAACCCAAGAAAAGAAACATTACCTTGATCACAGAAGAGCCGAATATCAATGTAGATTTGGCTAGTGGGGAAGAGATTAGAGAAGAAAAAGGAGTAGGGGTTTCGGCTTTGGTGTAGAAGAAAACACACATGGGTGGAGATGGTGGGTGAGTTTCGGCCAAGATGATTAGCTAACAAACCAAAAGCAACCAAAGTGTGAAAACCAAAAGTATGAGAGCAAAAAGATGAACTAAAGAATTTAGCAATAGCACCAAAAGAGTAAAAAGATAAAAACCCGAAATGACACGATCAGAAATGCAACACTACTCTCAAAAATGAATTGAGCAAAATGGCACTCCTCACTTGACCGAATGTGTACATCCAAGAAGCCAAACTTTGGTCGAAATTCCTCCTATACCAACCCCACATTCGACCAACTCCCTACACTCACCAATCCCATGATTTTCTCCATGAATCTCTCCTTACTTCACTCTTAATCACTTATTCAAACTAATTTGACTGAGTCACCAACTTCCTTGCAGAGTCCAAGCTGAACTCTACTTCCTCCACCTGCTTAGCACAAAAATAAAAGCCACAATTTGTAGCCTGAGAGACTCGAACTCCCTTACTCCAGGTTCCCCTTGTGACGCCACATCACCATGCCACATGCTTCCTTGTGTTAACAAAATGAAACCAATTAAACTTAAGTCCTGCTTCCACTAGCTCACCCCACTAAAGTGCTCAAAAACCAAAACTGTTCCTATGGCCTAACTTGAACCCAGGACTTCATAGAAACCTCGTAACCTTCCAAATCACCTTCCTGACAGGTCCATCTTGAACTAATGTCGTTCTCATATTCCTAAAGATTCTGAAATGCTTCTTCACTCGGGGCCCAATAGGCCCAATTCTCCTAGGCCCAATTTCGGGATGTTACACCTGGGATAATAAGACGTGGGCTAAACATGAGGATCGGGCACTGTTGGTCTACCATGGAAGGGGATTGCATCAGTTATACCGCAAATACCGAGTTGAAGAAGACGAGATTTATGTGACTCTTCCACTTTTTTCATAGACTTTTCTATTTGAGGGGCATGGATGTTATGGGATCGATCTCGTCAAAAGCTTCTAGTTGACATTGAATTATCTTTGTGGTCATCGGTTACTTCACTAAGAGGGGGAAAGTTGCTTCATATGCCAATGTCACAAAGTCGATAGTCATCGAATTCTCAAAAAAAAAAAGGATCAAGCGCCGACAAAGAATGCCAAAAAGGACAATGTCCAAAGTTTTTAGTCTGTTCAAAGATCAGACGCCACATCATAGAGCAACAAAGGCAGCCAAAAAGAAAAAAACAAAAAAAAAAACAAGGCTTGTAGGGAAGATGACCGAGACTTGTAAATATTGACATAAAGAAGTTACCATTTACCCTCTGTCTTATCGAACGTCGGCTAGAACCTTTGCTGGGGTAACACATTTCTCATTGGAATAGAAACAGTTTTGCCAATTGAACCTAATCGAAGAAAAGGTTAAAAGTTATCCATCACGGTAGGATGGTACAAGCTTATGACAAAAGGTTTGCCTAAGAGAATTTCATGATGGGGACTTGGCATTAAGAAGGATTCTTCTCATACAAAAGGACTTCAGAGGAAAATAAATGCCAAAATTTGGAAAAACCTTATGTGGTGAAGAAGGCTTGTTCTGGAAGATCATTAACCTTGACCAGGATGTATGGCAAAGACATGCTCAGGCTGGTGAATTCAGATTTCATCTGAAAAAAGAGGCCAAGGTGAAAACCCGTAAAGGATGCCTTGAGACCTTTAAAAAAAAAAGGAGAGGCCAAGGCGAAAACCCGCAAAGGGCGCTTTGAGACCAAAGGGGATTTGAGTTGAATACCCGAAAAGGGCGGCTCAAATTTTGATTAAAAGTGGGGCATACAATAATCTTGCTACGTTTGAATTAACAATGAGGAAGTATGTTACGTCTTGGGGCATCGACGAAGTACTCCGAATCCCCTAAATACATATTGAGATTAAAATGGTCCTCAAGAAGTTTGAACAGAGAAGCTCAGTCGCGATATCAGGGCACCTAGTTTCCCATCTTACCCATTTCGAATTTGTTATCTTTAATTATTCGTTTCAAAATACACTACCAATAAATTTCCTTCTAGATTGCATTTGCTATCTTTGCTTAACTTATTTGTTCCGAGCTATGCTCCTAATTTCCTTCTTGTCCATTGTTATGATATTTTTCAGGCATTTTGCATTGAAATAACGATTAGTGGACTAATAATACTTTATAAAAGGGGTTTCGCATATTACTCTGAAAACTTCTAAATAATACAAGAGCTTGAAACAGGACTATTGTTTAAAACACACCAAGTTTATGGGATGGAAATATTGGGGGAGGACGAGACTGAACTGAGATTATCTCTCTGGATTTTTGTCAAAAATGGTGATTGAACAAAATGACAAGATATTGCGGCAGTAATACAATCTTGACGAAAATGGGCAATGTTGACTCAAGTGTAAAAGGGGAATCATTCTCTAAAAATGATATTCTGCATCCATGCAGATATCATGCATACACATTTGGTTAGGTCACCTTGGGAGTGATCAGTTGATTGAACAAGTTACAAATCCTATACCCTTGAGTTGCAGTGGGATGGGGTGAATTTGATACAGATCCTATAGCCATAAGTCGCAGTATGATGATTTAAAGATGGTACAAATTTTATGTCCCTAGGGTACAGTGGAAGGGACTCTGAAATTACAGATGGGTAAGCTTGCTGAGCAGAATATGATCGTTTTTTTGGGTTTTCTGTCAAAGATACCAGCTAAACGAGAAAACAGGGTAACGCATCAGTGATAGAACCTTGATGAACTATGAGCAATGACAACCCAAGCATTAAAATGGGATCATTCTCATGCATACACTTCCAATTAGGAGCATTTGATTCATTCCGATCATTGTATCCTAATCGTTGTACATAAAAAAGAAGAAGAAGAAGAAGATCATTCTCATGACATTCTGCATTCATGCAAATGTCATCCCTAATATCATTTAGTTAGGAGCATTAGATTCATTCCGATCATTGCATCCTAATCAGGAATCATTTTCATGACATGTTGCGTTCATAACATATGTGACTAGGAGCATTTGATTCATTTTGATCATAGCATCCTGATCATTCGGCATAAACATATGCATATGGAATCGAGTCTACAGGACATGTCCCTCAGAGGACGGTGTAGCAACATCGGTGAATTCACAGATCTTATCTCCCTAAGTTGTAGTGGAGCATATAATTTGGTGAATCCTATCTCCATGGATCGGCAATGGAGCAAATTTTAGCCATTGGTCTAATCTCCTTGATGTAGCAAGGGAGCAGACTAAAAAGTTCAGATTTTGTTCCCTCGAGATGGTAGTGGAGCAGACTGAAGATTGAAGTCTTCCTGAGATAGTAAGGAAGAAAATTGGAAAGTTCAGATTTTGTTCCCTAGAGATGGTAGTGGAACAGACTAAAGATTGAAGTCTTCCTGAGATAGTAAGGAAGCAAATTAAAAGTTCAGATTTTGTTCCTCGAGATGGTAGTGGAGCGATGAAGATTGAAGTCTTCTGAGATAGTAAGGAAGCAAATTGGAAAGTTGATTTTGTTCCCTAGAGATAGTAGTGGAGCAGACTGAAGATTGAAGTCTTCCTGAAATAGTAAGGAAGCAAATTAAAAAGTTCAGATTTTGTTCTCTCGAGATGGTAGTGGAGCAGACTGGAGATTGAAGTCTTCCTGAGATAGTAAGGAAGCAAATTGGAAAGTTCATATTTTGTTCCCTAGAGATGGTAGTAGAGCAGACTGAAGATTGAAATCTTCCTGAGATAGTAAGGAAGCAAATTGGAAAGTTTAGATTTTGTTCCCTAGAGATGGTAGTGGAGCAGACTAAAGATTGAAGTCTTCCTGAGATAGTAAGGAAGCAAATTGGAAAGTTCAGATTTTGTTCCCTAGAAATGGTAGTGGAGCAGACTGAAGATTGAAGTCTTCCTGAGATAGTAAGGAAGCAAACTGAAAAGTTCAGATTTTGTTCCCTCGAGATGGTAGTGGAGCAGACTGAAGATTGAAGTCTTCCTGAGTTAATAAGGAAGCAAACTGAAAAGTTCAGATCTTGTCCCCTCGAGATAGTAGTGGGGCAGGTTGAAGATTATAGTCTTATCTTCCTGATGTAGTAAGGGAGCAGACTAAATAAAATTGTAGATCTTGTCTCCTCGAGATAGCGATAAAGGCGATCGAAGATGGCGAATCTTATCTTCCTGATGTAGCAAGGGAGCAGATTTTAGCCACTAGCCTCATCTTCCTGATGTAGCAAGGGAGCAGACTAAAAATTGAAGATCTTGTCTTCCTGAGATTGCAGTGAAGCAGATCGAAGATACTAATCTGGCATCCCTGAGTTTGTAGTGGAGCAGATTAAAAATAGCAGATCTGGCTTTCCTGAGATTGCAGTGAAGCAGATCGAAGACATCAGATCTTGTCTCCCTGGGTTTGCAGTGGAGCAGATTGAAGATAGCAGATCTTGTCTCCTTGAAGTTGCAGTTGGGTTAGAGACTACTTGAAGAAGATGAGGATCAAGAGGTTAAGGCTCGGCATGACCGGGCAAAATTGGTCCTTTTATAGTCTTTGCTCCATTCTCGTTACACGAAAATTAGAAAAGAGGGGCAGTTGTAATAGGCCAATTTATCCCGGGCCCATACAAAAAATAATAAACCCAAAATAATAAAACAAAGTCCAAGTCCAGTCCAAAATATATCATTTGGCCCGATCGGAATGGCCCATTACTCGAAAAGATCGAAGGTCCATCTACAAGCTTGACATATATGGGAACACAATCTTCAAGGATATGCAATCTTAGATATGATATGCAAATCTTAGATATGATATGCAATCCTAGAAGACATGGTATGTAATCTTAGAAGATATGATATGCAATCTTAGATATGATATGCAAATCTTAGATATGATATGCAATCTTAGAAGATATGGTATGCAATCTTAGAAGATATGATTTTGTAATCTTAGAGATTTAATTTGTAGATACCTTTTAATCTTAGCCATTGATGTAATTGATCTGTACCGTTGGATTTGGGGAGGCTTAACTATAAATAGAGGCCTCTCCCTTCATTTTAAAGCACACTTGAGTTTTGGGGGAAGCAATAAGAATTCTTGAGAGCATTCACTCAAATTTCTCTCCTTCTTGCGTTCTTATTTTCTATGGTTTGTTCTTATTTTATTCTTCATTCATCTTCGTTTTTTCAATCTTTTTTATTTATCCATTAATTGTTTAATTCTTAGTTATTCTTTTATTTTATTCGTTTATTTATTATTTCTGTATAGAGATTTATTTTATTTTCACACTTTTGCAAATTTATATTTTATTTATTTATTCCAAATTTTTACGTGGTATTTATTTCAAGCTGTTTTATTTTATTATTTTAGATATTAATTGTTTCAAATAGTTTTATTTTGATTAAGTTTTTTTTATATTATTACTTTAAATTATCTTATATATCATTCATTTTTCTTATTGTTTTATATAACGATTATTTTAAAGTGGTTTTATTTTATATCATTTTAAATTGTTTTATATTATCTATTTTAAGTTTTCGTATATTGTTTATTTTAAACTTATACGTATCTTTTTACGATTTGTCACATATCATTTTCTTTAAGTCATTTTGTATATTATTTATTTAGATTGATATATATATATTGTTTTATATATTACTTATTTAAACTTACTTCTTATATAATATTTATTTTAAAATTCATTTATATATTATTATTTCATATATTATTTATTTATTTATTTTTTTAGGATTTATTTCAAACTTTTACATATATTACCTACTTTAAAATTTTTATACATGAATTTATTTTTAAGTTGCTTTTTATTGTCGATTTCAAAATCCTTTTCTTTCACATTATTTGTTTTAACATTGTCCATTATTATTTGAAAGCTTGGTACATTTTGTATTTTATTTGTTTTTTAGATTTTTTAAAAAAAAATTCATTAATCTTTATTTATTAATGTGGCCAAATATACCTTCATATTTCAAAATCCATGATTTTTCAAATTAAAAAATAAGGCAATATTCGATATTTGGGAGTTTTGAGAAAATCGTGCCTAACTTACTGGGTTTTGATTTTTCTCATTAAGTCCAAATGATTGAGTACCCTTTTGAAATTAAAACATATGAATTTTTAAATAAAAAACCTATTCTCGGGAATTTAAGATGTTGTGTCCTAACTCTTTGGATGCGACGTTTTGTCATCTCGAGGCAAGGATTTCTAAAAAGCAAAGGATATTCGGTGTTTGGAAAATTCGAAAGATCGTGCTCTAACTTATCGAGTTTTGATTTTTCTTTTAAAATCCAAATAATTGAATGTCTATTTAAAATTAAAGGACATAAGTTTTAAAAATCAAAAGGATCGTGTTTTAAAATATATTCAAATTTTTGACATTAGGACATTAATTAATCAATTAGGTACCAATTTTTGGGGCATTTAGGGTGCTAATCCTTCCTCGCACGTAACCGACTCGAACCCGTTTTCTTGAATTTCGTAGGCCAAAATCAATGTTTTGAAATAAAATGTTTTATAAGGTGATCCGATCACACCTAAGCAAAAAGGGATTGGTGGCGACTCCATTTTTGTTTTTAAAGTCGACCCTTGTTTTTAAAATCAACTTTAAAAATGGTTTCGACATATGTCTTATGTGTATGCAAATGAAATGGTAAGTGTTCAGTAAGAACTAAGACATGTTTATATGAAACTCAATGAAATGGTGATACATGGAAAAACATGATATGTTGTGATGGATGATAATTCCAATTGAATCATACTCAAGTATAATGGTTATCCATGTCAAATTCATATGAACTATGTTTAAATGAAGTAACATGTGTTGTTGATGTGCTAGGGCTTATGCCAAGCTTGTGGATATGATTGATGTTTATGATTATGCTTATACTATGCATACAAAACAGGTAAGAAAAGGAAATGAAACGGTAAGTATGTAGTTAGGATGTGTTATAATGTATTATTTGTGAGCAAAATTCTTATACTATGGATAAATACACCCAATCGAGAGTTAATAATGTTGTTTAGGCTTATGATAAGCATTGGGGATGGATTGGAAAGTAAGTAAATAGAAAGATATATAATCTTATAAAAGGGATTGATGATATATATTATGTATCATGAAATCCTATCATGTGATGAATGGTCAATAAATATACGACATTAATAAACTTACTCATTTGTGAGTTGATGATCATATCGACTTATGAATCTTATAGCATTGGCATAGATTTATGTTTGTTCTATGAAGTGTAGTATTGAAATGGAATATTATGTTTAAAGTTTATATGATCTTACTAAGCATTCATTGCATATGTAGTTTTTCTTTTACCTTACAGATTATCGGAAGCTCCACCGGGTTGGAAGCTAGTAGGATATCCATCACACTATCCATCTATTTTATTGGTAGATTTTTATGCTTTGGTCGCAGTTATAATGGCATGTATAGGTGTTTTATGCTTAATGATATGGCCCCTATGTTTGGCTTGTAAATATGGTTACATGATTGATGACATTTTGGCATTTTTGGGGCTAATATTGAAATGGTTTAGTGATGATATGTAACAGCCCAATTTTGGGGCTAGTCGGAATAGTGGTTTCGAGACCACTAAACCAAGGTTGAGGAAAATTATTTTGATGTTATTTTATGTGTTATGGCATTGATATATGGCTATATGAAAATTTTGGTGCTTTAATTTTAGCGATAGCATGCTAAATTGTGAAAAAGGACTAAATCGCATAAAGTGCGAAAGTTCTATTTTTCAAGGTAGAGGTGTTTAATAGCCATAGAATATTAAATTGGAGATCCTTAAAGTGCAATTAGGCCACTAAGGAAGTGTTGGCCGGCCATAGAGTCTAGGGAGACAAAGTCATTTAATTTGGTCAAAATTTGGTGATAGTTGGTGACTAAATAAATAAAATAAAATTAGTAAAAGAAAAGCTATCATCTTTTTCATTTCTCTTCCTCTCTTAACGAAAATTTCAGCAAGAAATAAGGGTTTTGAAGCTCAAACTTTCAGCCAACATATTCTCTAGCAAGTAAGTGATTTTAGAGATCTTTCTTGATGATTTTTGTATTTTTGGAGTCCCCAAAGCTTAAGCTAGCTAATGAGGGGACTAATTTGTCAAATGGTTGAAGGTTTAGGGACTTGCCATGAGAGAGTTTATATTGTTAACTGAGTTTTTTTGGGAGAAAATGAATGTTAGTGAGATGAGAAACAACTTTTGTGAAAGGTGTTAGCATGAAAACACCTAAATAGGACTTGAATGCAAAGATTGGAAATGTGTAATAAATGCATGAAATAAATGTTTTTACGAGTTGTTGTAAGAGGAATAAATGTTAAGCTAGGCTTTTTTAATGAGAAAATGTGATGAAAAACGATTTACGAGCCTAGGGGCAAAATCGTAATTTTGCCATGGTGCAAGGGCAAAATGGTCATTTTTGCCTAAGTAGAGATTATGATGTATTATGATTATAAAAAGATTGAATGAGTGAATTTTTTTGTTATAGAGCAAGAAGAGCGTGGAATCAACCTTGACCGAGGAAAAGGCAAGGTTACGGAATAGACCGTTAATTAACGCGTTTTGCACCGAGGTAAGTTTATGTGTAAATCATTCATTTCGAATATACATGCTGATAATAATTGGTGCAATGTGTGAATAGAATTATTTTTTATTGAGATGAATTGAATTCAATAGATATTGAGTAAATCCCGTGGGAGTTTAATTATAGATTAATGGTGGGCTAAGTGCGATACTACCGTAATTATTCTCATTGGTGGGCTATGTGTGATACCACCCTGATTATAGTTTAATGATGGGCTATGTGCGAAACCACCGAGTGTTGGTATTATTTCAATGGTTCATTGAGGAATTGTTTAAGTGTTTGTTTCATGTGGCTTTGTGGTGATAAGTGCAGGGAAAGCATGTCATTAAATGTGAGCATTATGTTCATTATATGGTTGGAATATGGTAAGAGATGAATTTAGTAAGCATGAGTATAGATTGAGGATTGATCTTGCTTAGTACATATTGCTATTTATTGACTAGCATGTGCTATGATATTTATTGTTTACATGTAAACTTACTAAGCTTTAAAGCTTACTCCCTCTCTTTTTCCCTTGTTTTATAGTGTCAAAGAGTCGGGTCGAGATACGAAGATAATTGGAATATCACCCTCACTATCAGCTCATCTCGGTATATCTAGAGCTAGCATTTTTAGTATGGCATGTATAGAGGCTAGACTTAGTGAAATGTTTTGTTGTTTGAGCCAAATGTGTGATGGCTCCTTTAATGATGAACTCTTTTGTATATAGCCATAGATAATGGCTTACTATTTCTAATTTATGAAAAGATAAGGTTATTCATGATAATGTATATTGCATAATTGAGTTGCTTAGTGATTAGTTGAATGGATTTATGTTGTGAGAGTTTAGGGTGATAAAAGGGAACTTGGCAAATAACCTTGTTCTTGTCCACACGGGTAGGCACATGGGCGTGTGTCTAGGCCGTGTGTGACACACAGACAACCCCATGGGTGTGTGGCTAGGCCCTGTGTCCCCTGCATGTTAGTTTTACAAGTCAGTAAGCTCAGTAGTAAACACACGGGCAGAGACACAGCCGTGTGTCCCAGTCGTGTGGAAGGCACGGCCAGGGACATGGGCGTGTGCCCAAGCCGTGTGAATTCTGCACCTGAAATTGGAATTTAATTCATCACACGGTCGAAGGACACGGGCGTGTGATTGGCCATGTGATGCAAGTCAGAGGCGACCACGGGCCAGACACACGGGCATGTGATAGCTGTGTGATGCAAGTTAGTGTCGACCACGGGTGTCAAACACGGGCGTGTGTTATGTGACACGGGCGTGCCCCTCCCTCCACACGGGCGTGTGGCCCTGACATAGCAAAATTTTTATAAGTTTTCAGGAGTTCCCGGTTTGATTTCGAGGTCCTCCGTTTGCATGATTAAGGCCTCGTAGGCCCATAATAAGAATGTTAAGAATGTGAATGTAAAGTTTTGAATTGGAAAGGAAACTTGATAGCCCAGTGTTGTATGTTTAAGCGAGATAAGACCGGTAATGCCTCGTACCCGGTTCTGGTGTTGAATACAGGTAAGGGGTGTTACATTTAGTGGTATCAAAGCTATGGTTTAGTCGGTTCTCGGACTACCGTAGCGTGTGCTAGAGTCTAGCTATACATGCCATAAGCGTATATTGATAGTGTGGTGGCTTCTGACAATTATAAACCTTGTTTTTATATAGTAAATGGATCCCGATCGAGCGGCTGATGACGCAGCTAGTAATGTGCCGGCTCCCGCGCAAGGGACTGCGCCTGTAGAGAGTGGACTCAAGACTAGGGGTCAGAGAGAAGAGGCCCGGGAAGCCTTTCTCCAAATGATGAGTAACTAGTACACGGAGTATGTACGAGCAAACCCTAATGCTCAACCTCCTCCACCCCCTCTTATGTCTTAGCCAGTTCCTGTGGCTCCTCAAGGTATAGATTTGGTGAGAATGGCTAAACCCCCGGTAGATAAGATCTGGAAGCAAGGGGCTGAGGAGTTTAGGGCTAATATAGATGATGACCCCGAGAGGGAGGAGTTCTGGCTTGAGAACTCAATGAGAGTATTTGATGAACTCTTCTGTACACCTGAGGAGAGCTTGAAATGTGCCGTGTCATTGCTAAAGGACTCGGCCTATCGTTGGTGGAAGACATTAACTTCGGTAGTTCTAAGAGAGAGTGTAACGTGGGACTTCTTTTTGGAAGAGATCCAAAAGAAGTATATAAGTCAAAGGTTTGTGGACCAAAAACGGAAGGAATTCCTTGAATTGAAGCAAGGAAAAATGACTATAGCAAAATATGAGCGTGAATTCGTTAGGCTCAGTAAGTATGCACAAGAATGTGTGTTTACAGAAGCTATCTTGTGCAAAAGATTTGAAGATGGGCTGAATGAGGATGTCAGACTTTTAGTTGGGGTTTTGGAGCTAAAAGAATTTGTGGTGTTGGTGGATAGGGCATGTAAGGCTGAGGAACTGAATAAGGAAAAGAGGAAAGCCGTGAATGAGGCCTGAGATGCAAGAAAAAGGCCAATGAGTAAATCATACCAGGCTCAATCGAAGAGGTCCAAGGAGATGAACCCTCGGACGACTGGGTCAGTTGGATATTCACATCGAGATTGAGGTAACACCTACTCGTGCTCCAAAGTTCAAGCCACATCAATGGCATGTGTGGGAAATCCAAAGTCTAAACTGGAGTGTCGAAATTGTGGTAAGCAACACACCGGGGAGTGTTGGGGAAACAACCGGAATTGTTATAACTGTGGTTCCCCCGATCATTTTATTCGAGATTGTCCTGAGAGGGATGACAAGGAAAGGAAGCAAGAGAAAAGGTCTAGCAATGTATCTCCAAGGGGTAGATCACAAAGGAACCTGAGAGGTGGGTCTACTGGTAGAGGTGCACCTCGAGATTCTACTATGAGATCAGAGGGTCGAGCACCTGCAAGGGCTTATGCCATTCGCGCTCGCGAAGAGGCATCATCTCCAAACGTGATAACGGGTACTTTTTCTCTTCATGAAACCTCTGTTATTGCTTTCATTGACCCGGGGTCTACCCATTTTTACATTTGCATGAAATTGGCATCTAGTATGAGCATGATTGTTGAGTCTACGAAATTGTTAGTAAAAGTGTCAAACCCGTTAGGAAAACATGTGCTAGTGTCAAACCTTATGTTGTTGCCGTTTGATGAATTTGACTTGATTCTTGGTATGGATTGGTTGACTACCCATAATGTTTTAGTGAATTGTGGTTGCAAGTTTATTTAATTGAAATGTGAAAATGGAGATGTCATTCGGGTTGAATCAGGTAAATCGGATAGTTTGCCTGTGATAATTTCAACTATGGTAGCCGAAAAGTACTTGCGGAAAGGATACGAGTCTTATCTCGCCTTTGTACTGAATACTCAAGAGTCTGAGGTAAAGATTGAGACAGTGCCAGTGGTATGTGAATATCCAGATGTATTTTTAGAAGAGTTACCCGGATTGCCTCCAGTTAGAGAGGTCGAGTTTGGGATTGAATTAGTTCCGGGTACGGTGCCTATTTCGGTTGCTCCGTATAGGATGGCACCACTGAAGTTTAAAGAATTGAAAGTTCAGTTGCAAGAGTTAACGGATTAGAGTTTCGCAAGACTGAGCTATTCACCATGGGGTGCTCCTGTACTTTTTGTGAAGAAGAAAGATGGGTCGATGAGATTGTGCATAGATTATAGACAGCTCAACAAAGTGACTGTGAAGAATGTAACACCCCTTACCCACATCCGACACCGAAACAGAGTACGAGGCATTACCGGACTATAACATACACATTCATGCAATACCACGTCTAGATTTCATATTTCACCCTCATAAGACTTGTCATTTTGATGACCACTTTTACCATTATAATATGGTTACCAACTTATCCATCAAGCACTCATGTCATATTACTAACCATGCATGGAAAACAAACATAATCACATTATAAACATTAAGATATGACATGAATAACTCGGCTTACAAGCCATAATCAATATAAGCCACATCTCATGGCCATATGCATATAACTTAATATAAACCTACACATTTGGCCAAAGCAAAATAATGCATGTCAATCAACTAAATCCCTATACATGCCACTCACTTGAAATTTCTAATATATGCTTCATTATACCAAAGGTAGCGACTTGATAGTGTGATGCTGCCTCCGACGATCTCCAACCCCGAGCTAACTTGAAAACACTAAAGGAAAGTGTAACAACCCGATTCAGGGCCTAGTCGAAATAGTGGTGTGAGACCACAAATCTGAGTTAGTAAATTGAGTTCTTAAGTTTTATGACATGTTTGCATGATAGTATTAAAGTTCCATGTAGAAATTTTGTGAAATTGACATGGAATGATCAAATAGGACTAAATTGCAAAAGTTGCAAAATATGAATTTCTAGAAGCTTTTTGTATGAAATAGCTTTAGAATATTAATTAGAAGTCCTTAAATAGCAATTTTCCCAAATTATAAGTTTTGGACAAAAATGGACATGAGTTAGTAAATTGTAAATTTTTAAAGAGAAGGGCATTTTGGTCATTTACAAATTAAATGATTAAAATAGGAAAAAGATGATAAAAATTTCATTCATCTTCTTCCTTGTGCCGAAAATTGGGAGACTCCATAGCTAGGGTTCTTCAAATTTTTGAAGCTTGCAAGTAAGTCATCCTAGCCCCGTTTTTAATATTCTTCGTATTTTTGGAGTCCTCATATTATGAATTAGCAATTTTTAGCTATAAGATGAGCTAAGAAGCATGTTCAAAAATCTACTCATGTGTATCATGCATGTAAAATGATATTTTATGGAAGATTATGGGAGTTTGATGTTAGATAAACATCTTTTCCTTAGTGAATTTCATGAAAAATGATAGTATGGACTAATTTGTAATAGTTATGAAATTGGTCATATCTATTAGAAATAGTGAGAATTGATGATTGTTATAGTAGAGAAAATGAATCAGCTAAACATGATGTTTAAGAAAGTTGAATGAGAATTATTTTACGAGCCTGGGGGCAAAAGTGCAAATATGAGAAAGTTTAGGGGCAAATAGTAATTTTGCCAAAGTATGAGTTAAGAGTCAATTTAGTCAATATGAGTATTAAATGATCTAATTATTATTATAGATCAAGAAAAACGAAGCCCGGATCGAAAACGAGGCAAGAACAAAGTTGAGGACTAAATTGCATATCTACATACATTTTGTATATTGAGGTAAGTTTGTATGTTTTCTAAGCTTTATGATTAATATCATTAAATTGCTTAGTATAATGTAGAATATATTTTAAATTCCATGACATTGTTTAATGCTATGTTAAACAAAGAAATCAATGAGATCTAGCATGAGAAAGTCCTGATTGAAGTTCAATTACTTAGGATACTCGATCTATCACATGAAATGAGATAGTCCGTATAAGACCAAGCCAAGGCATGGCATCGGCAATCAATCAAGTTATCATGTAAGACCAAGACAAGTCTTGGCATTGAAGAGTTATTATGAGATGAAGACCCATATAAGCCCAAGCTAAGGCATGGCATTGGTGAGTCTCAAAGCAAAGTTATCATGTAAGTCCAAGACAAGTCTTGGCATTGAAAAGCTATAAAGAGATAGAGATCCCATGTAAGTCCAAGCCAAGGCATGGCATTGGTGAGTAACAAGAAAGATTTCATGTAAGTCCAAGCCAAGGCTCGGCATTGACAAGTAAAAATACCAAGTAAGACCATGTCGAGACATGGCAATGGTAAGTTCCCAAGGGAACTCATAAGGAAGACTTCGTGTAAGCCCATGTCAAGACATGGCATCAATACCAAGTAAGAGATCCCATGTAAGGCTATATCAAGGATATAGCATTTGCATCAAGACACATGTGTTTTGAGATTTAGTATCCTCTATTATTCATAGTAATTCATCGGGCAAAAGAGTAAAGATTAAATGAGAAAGTAAGAAAGTTAAGTAAGTAAAGTTATTATCAAGTTATGCTAGTCAGAGTTAATTAAGAGTATTATTCATGATATGAATGATGAAGTTGAGATTATGCTTATCATAGTAAAGTATCTTGATCTATGTGATCAAGTGATACAGTATCTTGTTACCAAATCTGAGCATGAGAATAGTAAGTACCATGAGATATGTAAGAATCTGTAAGAGTAAGTAAGCTTAAATACTTGAGATTTCATAATGCCATTGTTTATGTTGAATGGTTAATGTTAAGCAAATATATTGCTATGAGAATTACATGCAAACTTACTAAGCTAAATGCTTACGTCCTTTATTCTTTCTTTCCATGTAGTCCCGCCAAGCTAATCTCGTGGATCATCGTCACCGGAGCTTGGAGCACACTATCAATCGCTATTTTGGTATAGCCAAGTTGTTTATATTAAGTGTGGCATGTATAGGAAACATTTCATTTTGAGTTATGTTTTAAAACTAGCAAAAGTGTTGGCTATAAAGCTTAGTATTCTTTTTGTATATGGCCAAAGAGATGAGTCATGAATGACTAAGTATGTATGTTTTAATCTATCAATGAAGTATGCATCCTTGTTCATGTTAGATGTAATACTTGAGTTGCTGAATTGAGCATGAGTTTGGTCTTGATTTTAGGGTGACAATTAGCATGGTAAATAGCCTCTAAGTGCCCACACGGATGGACACACGGGCGTGTGTCTAGGCCGTGTGCACCCTGCACCTTTGTATCTTAAGTCAGAATAGACCACGGACTAGTCACACGGGCGTGTTCCTAGGGCGTGTGGGATTAATCAGTGTTGGCCACGGGCTAGCTACACGGGCGTGTGTCTAGACTCTAGGCCGTGTTAAGGTAGTCAGTGTGCACCACGGGTGGTAAGCACGGGCATGAGCCTTGGCCGTGGGGCATTGGCAGAATGCTGGGGTTTTAGGCACGATTTGGGGTCATGGGGGTGTCCAGGCCGTGTATAATTTGCCGGTATCCACCACGGGTGAAAGACACGGGCATGTTTTAGGAGTGAACGGGCGTGTCCCAAGTCACATGGACGTGTGACCCCTGTTCGAGAGAAAGTTTCTAGATGAGATCTGAAAGTTTTGGGATGTAAGTCTGAGGCCTCGTAGGCCCATGAAATGTCTGGTTTGACTAAGAAAGAGAAGTTGTTAATTCAGAACGAAATTTTATAGCCCGTGAGTACATGTTTAAGTGAGTTCAAGCATGGTAATGTCTCGTATCCAGTCTTAGTCTCAGACTCGGGTATGGGGTGTTACATTTAGTGGTATCAGAGCTACGGTTTAGTCGGTTCTAGGACTAACGTAGCACGAGCACGAGTCTAGCTATACATGCCATATGTAAGAATGTTTTTATAATGATAGTGTGACGACTCCTGACGACTTAAATTATATTTATACATTTAGTAAATGGATCCCGATAGAGCTGTGGCGGATGACGTAGAAAGTAACGCGCCGGCTCCCGCTGAAGGGACGGTGCCAAACGAGAATGAGAATAGACCCACTACGGTGAGTCAAGGAGGAGGAGAAGAGGCTAGAGAAGCCTTCCTCCATATGATGAATACCTGGTATACGGAGTTCGTTCGTACGAACCCGAATGCACAACCTCCTCCACCCCCACCTATTCCTCAACCTATCCCAGTAGCCCCTCAAGTAGTAGAGGTGGTAAAAGGAGAGAAGCCTCTAGTTGATAGGATTAGGAAACATGGGGAAGAAGAATTCCGAGCTAGAAAAGATAATGATCCGGAAAAGGCTGAGTTATGGATAGAAAATACTATCAGGGTATTTAATGAGTTGTCATGCACACTTGAGGAATGCATTGAGTGTGTAGTCTCTCTGTTAAGAGATTCTGCTTACCAATGGTGGAACACCCTTGTGTCAGTGGTATCTCGAGAAAAGATCACATGGGAATTCTTCCAGGAAGAGTTCAAGAAAAAGTATATCAGTCAAAGGTTCGTTGACCAGAAAGAAAGGAATTTCTAGAGTTAAAGCAAGGCAAGATGTTTGTGACTGATTATGAGCGTGCGTTTGTACGGCTCAGCAAATACGCTTGAGAATACGTGTCCACCGAGGCCATCATGAGTAAGAGATTTAAAGATGGGCTAAATGAGGACATCAAATTGTTTGTTGCTGTCCTAGAACTGAAGGAATTCGTTGTGCTAGTAGAGAGGGCTTGTAAAGCCAAAGAACTAGTAAAGGAGAAGAGAAAGTCTGAAATAGAGTCTCGTGACTCTAAAAAGAGACAGTGGAATAAGTCATTCCAATCCACATCCAAGAAGTCAAGATATTTCTCCACCCGATCGGCTACTTCCATTGGGTTTTCAAGGAAGGACAAGAGTAAGCAGTATTCGGGAAGTAAGGCACAGACAACCTCAGTTGCTAGTGTGGGGAACATCCGATCGGATAGACCGGAATGCCCACAGTGTGGCAGACGTCATCTTGGAGAATGTCGAGCACATGAAAATGCATGTTTCAGATGTGGTTCCCAGGACCACTACATAAAAGATTGTCCAGAGACAATGAAAGAAGATAGAGCTCAGAACCCGAGATCTGGGAGTGTGGTCAAAGGAAGACCGCAGAGGAACCCAAGAAGTGGGGCAAGTGGAAGAGGTAACCCTAGAGAGCAGGCTGCGAGACTCGAGGGTAGGGCGTCTGCAAGGACTTATGCCATTCGCGCTCGCGAAGAGGCATCTTCTCCTGATGTTATTACGGGTACCTTTTCTCTTTATGATATCAAAGTTATTGATTTCATAGATCCCGGATCCACACACTTTTACATTTGTATGAAACTAGTATCCAGTATGAATATGCCTATAGATTCTACAGAATTTACGATTAAGGTGTCTAATCCGTTAGGCAAGAGTGTGTTAGTTGATGAAGTATGTAAAGATTGTCCATTAATGATTAGAGGTCAATACTTTAAAGCAAATCTTATGTTGCTACCATTTGATGAGTTTGACATCATTCTTGGTATGGACTGGTTGACCACTCATGATGTAATAGTTAATTGTGGGAAGAAATATATTGAGATGAGATGTGAGAATGGGGATACTCTCCATATAGAATCAGATGAGC
This sequence comes from Gossypium sturtianum, assembly GCA_025698515.1. NCBI lineage: Eukaryota > Viridiplantae > Streptophyta > Magnoliopsida > Malvales > Malvaceae > Gossypium > Gossypium sturtianum. The sequence continues at coordinate 73,021,622 of CM046951.1, read as the reverse complement.
AAAGTAAATCACCGGCAATGATTTTTCACATGACGGCACAGAGATACGTAAGAAAGGGGTATGAGGCATATTTGGCCTTTGTGATGAATGATAAAGAAACAGAGTTAAAGATTGAGTCAGTACCAATAGTATATGAGTGCGTGAATGTTTTTCCCGAAGAATTACCAAGACTACCACCAGTTAGAGAGGTTGAGTTCAGCATTGAGCTAGCTCCCGGTACTGTACCAATATCTATTACTCCTTACAGAATGGCTCCAACGGAGTTAAAGGAGCTGAAGTCACAGTTGTAAGAGTTGACAGATAAAGGCTTTGCTAGGTCAAGTTGTTCTCCCTGGGGTGCTCCCATTTTATTTGTGAAAAAGAAAGATGGCACCATGAGATTGTGCATAGATTACCGTCAACTTAATAAAGTGACAGTGAAGAACAAGTACCCATTGCGTAGGATCGATGATTTGTTCGATCAATTGAAAGGAGCCACTGTGTTCTCCAAAATAGACTTGAGATCAGGGTACTATCAGTTAAGAGTAAAGGAATCAGGTGTGTCTAAGATAGCTTTTCGAACAAGGTATGGGCATTATGAATTTTTAGTCATGCCTTTTGGTTTGACCAATGCTCCTGCGGTATTCATGGACTTAATGAACCGCATTTTTAGACCATACCTCGACAAGTTTGTAGTCGTTTCCATTGACAGCACATGCACCGATTTATTCTGAGATGAGAATGAGCATCTTTGAGCACCTACAGACGATTTCTGAGACTCTTCGAGAAAATCAATTATATGCCAAGTTCAAGTAAAAGTGAATTTTGGCTCAAGGAAGTAGGATTTCTGGGACATATTGTCTCGGGAGATGGAGTCCGAGTAGATCCAAGTAAGATTTCGGCCATAATGGACTGGAATCCATCGAGAAATGTCTCTGAGGTTAGAAGTTTCCTAGGCCTAGCTAGCTATTATAGAGCGATTCGTCAAGGGTTTTCTATGATTGCAACCCGGTGACTAAATTATTCTGAGAAAAATGTGAAGTTTGAGTGGGCAGAAAGATGCCAACAAAGTTTCGAGAAACCGAAAGCGATGTTGTGAAGCTCCGGTTTAGTACAACTTGAGACAGGGAAAGAATTTTTGATTTACAGCGATGCATCCTTAAATGGATTAGGTTGTGTACTTATGCAAGAAGGCAAAGTGATTGCTTACGCCTCAAGACAGTTGAAGCCACATGAGAAGAATTATCCGACCCACGATCTAGAGTTGGCTGCCATAGTCTTCGCATTGAAGATATAAAGACACCACCTATATGGTGAGAGATGTCGGATCTTCACCGATCACAAAAGTTTGAAGTACTTGATGACGCAGAAAGAGTTGAACTTAAGGCAGCGAAGATGGTTAGAGTTGATAAAAGACTATGAATTGGTCATTGACTACCATCCCGGGAAGGCGAATGTGGTCGCCGACGCTTTGAGTAGAAAGTCCCTATTTGCATTAAGGGCATTGAATTCACGGATGACTTTATCCGATGATGGTTCTATTCTAGCTGAGTTGAGAGCTAGACCAATTTTCCTCCAAGAGATCATTGAAGCTCAAAAAGAAGATAGTGGATTGCAAGTCAAGAGAGCTCGGTGCGAGACGGATGTTGAGTCGATTTACGGATTTGTCCCAATGGAAGTCGATGTTCAAAGATAGAGTTTGTGTGCAGAAAGGAAGAGCTTATTCAGGGGAATTTTGCGTGAGGCCCATAACGGATGTTTATCTGTACATCGGGGTGGTACCAAGATGTATAATGACTTGAAGCAACAATATTGGTGGCGAGAATGAAGAAAGATATTTGAGTTCGTTTCAAATGCTTGATTTGTCGGCCAAGTAAAAATTTGAACACCAAGTACCTTCGGGTTTGCTTCAACCTATTTTGGTTTCGGAGTGGAAATGGGACCGTATTACTATGGATTTTGTAACGGGTTTACATTGTCTCCAAGCAAGAAAGATGTTGTATGGGTCGTGGTTGATAGACTTACGAAGTCAGCCCATTTTATACCTGTACGAGTTGATTACTCACTAGACAAGTTGGCAAACTTGTACGTTTCAGAAATAGTAAGGCTTCACGGTGTTCCGTTGTTAATCATCTTGGATAGAGATCCGAGGTTTACATCTAGATTTTGGAAGAAGTTGCAAGAGGCCTTGGGTACAAAGTTGAACTTTAGTACCGCTTTTCATCCTCAAACTGACGGTCAGTCGGAGAGGTTAATTCAAGTACTCGAGGATATGCTCAGATGTTGTATTCTTGAATTCAGAGGCGGTTGGGAAAAGTTTCTCCCATTGGTAGAGTTTGCCTACATAATAATTTTTTGATCGAGTTTAAAGATGGCGCCTTATGAGGCTCTATATGGGCGTAAGTGTAGAACGCCTTTATTTTGGACTGAACTCAAGGAAAACCAAATTCACGGGGTTGATTTGGTTAGAGAAGCTGAAGAGAAAGTGAAAGTGATACGAGAATTTTTAGAAGCTGCATCAGATAGACATAAGTCCTATTCGGACTTAAAGAGAAAATAGATAGAGTATCAAGTCAGAGATAAAGTTTTCTTGAAAGTGTCACCATGGAGAAAAGTTCTCAGATTTGGCCGGAAAGGCAAGTTGAGTCCACGTTTTATTGGACCGTATGAGATTACCGAGAAAGTTGGGCCGATAGCTTATCGATTGGCTTTGCCATCAGAGTTAGAAAAGATTCACGATGTGTTTCACATGTCCATGTTGCGACGCTACCGATCAGATCCTTCACATGTAATTACCCCGTCAGAGATAGAGATTCATCCCGACATGACTTATGGTGAAGAACCAGTTAAGATTTTAGCTCGGGAAGTCAAGCAGCTAAGAAATAAAAGTATTGCCCTGGTAAAAGTATTGTGGAAAAGACATGGAATAGAAGAAGCTACGTGGGAACCGAGAAAGAGCATGAGAAACCGATATCCAAACTCGTTTCTTTGGTAAGATTTTCGAGGACGAAAATTCCTAAGAGGGGGAGAATTGTAACAGCCCGATTCAGGGCCTAGTCAAAATAGTGGTGCGAGACCACAAATATAAGTTAGTAAATTGAGTTCTTAAGGTTTATGACATGTTTGCATGATAGTTTTAAAGTTCCATGTAGAAATTTTGTGAAATTGACATGGAATGATCAAATAGGACTAAATTGCGTTGCAAAATATGAGTTTCTAGAAGCTTTTTGTATGAAATAGCTTTAGAATATTAATTAGAAGTCCTTAAATAGCAATTTTCCCAAATTATAAGTTTTGGACAAAAATGGACATGAGTTAGTAAATTGTAAATTTTTAAAGAGAAAGACATTTTGGTCATTTACAAATTAAATGATTGAAATAGGAAAAAGATGATAAAAATTTCATTCATCTTCTTCCTTGTAACAAAAATTGGGAGACTCCATAGCTAGGGTTCTTCAAATTTTTGAAGCTTGCAAGTAAGTCATCCTAGCCCCGTTTTTAATATTCTTCGTATTTTTGGAGTCCTCATATTATGAATTAGCTATTTTTAGCTATAAGGTGAGCTAAGAAGCATGTTCAAAAATCTACCCATGTGTATCATGCATGTAAAATGATATTTTATGGAAGATTATGGGAGTTTGATGTTAGATAAACATCTTTTCCTTAGTGAATTTCAAGAAAAATGATAGTATGGACTAATTTGTAATAGTTATGAAATTGGTCATACCTATTAGAAATAGTGAGAATTGATGATTGTTATAGTAGAGAAAATAAATCAGCTAAACATGATGTTTAAGAAAGTTGAATGAGAATTATTTTACGAGCCTGGGGGCAAAAGTGCAAATATGAGAAAGTTTAGGGGCAAATAGTAATATTGCCAAAGTATGAGTTAAGAGTCAATTTAGTCAATATGAGTATTAAATGATCTAATTATTATTATAGATCAAGAAAAATGAAGCCCGGATCGAAACCGAGGCAAGAACAAAGTCGAGGACTAAATTACATATCTACATACATTTTGTATATTGAGGTAAGTTTGTATGTTTCCTAAGCTTTATGATTAATATCATTAAATTGCTTAGTATAATGTAGAATATGTTATAAATTCCATTAGATTGCTTAGTGCTATGTTAAACAAAGAAATCAATGAGATTAAGCACAAGAAAGTCCCGATTGAAGTTGAATTACTTAGGATACTCGATCTATCACATGAAATGAGATAGTCCGTATAAGACCAAGCCAAGGCATGGCATCGGCAATCAAGCAAGTTATCATGTAAGACCAAGACAAGTCTTGGCATTGAAGAGTTATTATGATATGAAGACCCATATAAGCCAAAGCCAAGGCATGGCATTGGTGAGTCTCCAAGCAAAGTTATCATGTAAGTCCAAGACAAGTATTGGCATTGAAAATCTATAAAGAGATAGAGATCCCATGTAAGTCCAAGCCAAGGCATGGCATTGGTGAGTAACAAGAAAGATTTCATGTAAGTCCAAGCCAAGGCTCGGCATTGACAAGTAAAAATACCAAGTAAGACCATGTCGAGACATGGCAATGGTAAGTTCCCAAGGGAACTCATAAGGAAGACTTCGTGTAAGCCCATGTCAAGACATGGCATCAATACCAAGTAAGAGATCCCATGTAAGGCTATATCAAGGATATAGCATTTGCATCAAGACACATGTGTTTTGAGATTTAGTATCCTCTGTTATTCATAGTAATTCATCGGGCAAAAGAGTAAAGATTAAATGAGAAAGTAAGAAAGTTAAGTAAGTAAAGTTATTATCAAGTTATGCTAGTCAGAGTTAATTAAGAGTATTATTCATGATATGAATGATGAAGTTGAGATTATGCTTATCATAGTAAAGTATACTGATCTATGTGATCAAGTGATACAGGTATCTTGTTACCGTACGAGCATGAGAATAGTAAGTACCATGAGATATGTAAGAATCTGTAAGAGTAAGTAAGCTTAAATACTTGAGATTTCATAATTCCATTGTTTATGATGAATGGTTAATGTTAAGCAAATATATTGCTATGAGAATTACATGCAAACTTACTAAGCTAAATGCTTACGTCCTTTATTCTTTCTTTCCATGTAGTCCCGCCAAGCTAATCTCGTGGATCATCGTCACCGGAGCTTGGAGCACACTATCAATCGCTATTTTGGTATAGCCAAGTTGTTTATATTAAGTGTGGCATGTATAGGAAACATTTCATTTTGAGTTATGTTTTAAAACTAGCCAAAGTTTGGCTATCAAGCTTAGTATTCTTTTTGTATATGGCCAAAGAGATGAGTCATGAATGACTAAGTATGTATGTTTTAATCTATCAATGAAGTATGCATCCTTGTTCATGTTAGATGTAATACTTGAGTTGCTGAATTGAGCATGAGTTTGGTCTTGATTTCAGGGTGACAATTGGCTTGGTAAATAGCCTCTAAGTGCCCACACGAATGGACACACAAGCGTGTGTCTAGGCCGTGTGCACCCTGCACCTTTGTATCTTAAGTCAGAATAGACCACGGACTAGTCACACGGGCATGTGCCTAGGGTGTGTGGGATTAATCAGTGTTGGCCACGGGCTAGCTACACGGGCGTGTGTCTAGACTCTAGCCCGTGTTAAGGTAGTCAGTGTGCACCACGGGTGGTAAGCACGGGCGTGAGCCTTTGCCGTGGGGCATTGGCAGAATGCTGGGGTTTTAGGCACGGTTTGGGGCCACGGGCGTGTCCAGGCCGTGTGTAATTTGCCAATATCCACCATGGGTGAAAGACACGGGCATGTTTTAGGGGTTTACGGGCGTGTCCCAAGTCACACGAACGTGTGACCCTATTCGAGAGAAAGTTTCCAGATGAGTTCCGAAAGTTTCAGGACGTAAGTCTGAGGCCTCGTAGGCCCATGAAATGTCTGATTTGACTAAGAAATAGAAGTTTTTAATTCGGAACGAAATTTTATAGCCCGTTAGTACATGTTTAAGTGAGTTCAAGCATGGTAATGTCTCGTATCCAGTCTTAGTCTCGAACTCGGGTATGGGGTGTTACAGAAAGGAAGGGAGGGAGTAAGCTTTATAGCTTAGTAAGACCGTATTAAGATAATAAAAAAACAATTTATCCCCTTGTTTCTCATGGTAATACAACCCAATTTGCATCTTTACTCATATTCCAGTCAAGTTGTTTCCTCGAGTCACAGTCACTAAATTATTTATATCTGGAGCTACAGAACTCCAAATTAAGTTCCGCTAATTTTACTTGAAACTAGACTCATATATCTTCTTACCATAAAATTTGAAGAATTTTTTGTTTGGCTAATTAGTACATTTTATTCATTAAATTCTCCCCTATTACACTGTCCAATGGTTCTGGCCTCTCTTCACTAAAAATCAATTATCTCATTGTACAGTTTTTATATGCCGTTCCCACTTGTTTCTAATGAAAATAGACTCATTTAATATGTCAATAATATAAATTATATCTCATAATTATTTTTGTACAATTTTTAATGATTTTCCAAAATTGAAACAGGGGATTCCGAAACTCATTCTGACATTGTCTCACTAAAATTCAAATATTTCAGAATAAAAAATTCCTTTTCTTACACTGTTTCTTTCATACAAAAATAGACACAATAAGATTTAATTATATATCTTATTCACTTTCTAATACCATTTCTCCTATTTTTGGTGATTTTTCAAATTCACATAATTGTTGTTGTCTAAACTGTTTTAATGCTAGTTTCACTCTTTCATGTTTTCTTTGCATTCACTTCTATTTAAACATACATAACACCAAAGACTTAAGCTTGTAATTAGCATAACAATGATTTCATGAGTATCACTAACATTTTATGTTTTCACAAATATCCAAAGCATCATAAAAAAATATTAAACGTCTTATCTCTCAATTTGATATGGCTCAAAAGCCTAATACATGATTCTCAACCAAATGCATAAATCATCAACATAATTACTTATTCCTAAGATTCACTTAAGGTCACTTTTATAATGATAATAACTCATAATATCATAAGACCAACACTTATAAAATTTACGTACATACCTGTACCATTTGTACATATAATTTCATGCTTACATACATACCTGCACATTACTTATATATACAATTACATGCTTTCTCATCTTATGTATCATCAATTTACCCGTTGAACCATTGGGAATACTAAAAGATACACAGAAATCTTGCACATAAGTGCCAAACTGATATGTTGTAACACCCCATACCCGAGTCCGAGGCCAAGACCAGATACGAGACATTACTATGCTTGAATTTTCTTAAACATGTACTTACGGGCTATAAAATTTCGTTCCGAATTAAAAACTTCTCTTTCTTAGTCAAATCAGACATTTCATGGGCCTACGAGACCTCGGACTTACGTCCCAAACTTTCAAACTCATCCGAAACTTTCTCTTGAAATGTGGGTCACACGTCCGTGTGACTTGGGACACGCCGTGCACCCCAAAACATGCCCGTGTCTTTCACCCGTGGAGGATATTGGCAAAATCCACACGGCCTCGACACGCCCGTGGCCCTGGCCCGTGTGCCAAACCTTGGCATTCTGTCTTATCCACACAGTCTGTAAACATGCCCGTGTGCGACTGTAATATCCCGGGTTAGGGGGCTATTTTGGTGTTGCATGATATTGCATGTTTGTAGTGTGCTATGTGGCTATTTATATGTTTTAGGGACTTAATTATAGCCTAGGTGTATGCCCGAGGTAATGGAAGAATTTTGGTTTTGGGTATTAAGTGTAGGGGTTGAGGAAGCTGGGGTTTTAAGTTATTTTTGGTATTTCAGTAGCACAAAAAGAAGGGTGGCAGAGTGGCGAGCATGCGCCACATGGAGCTTGGTATGGCGTCAACACCAGGGTGGAGGTCCGGTGTTCGAGCAGCAGGATTCCCCATTTTGGGTTGTTTTTTGGGACGGCATGGTGGAGTGGTGGAAGCCAAATCAAACACTACCTTGGACCAAGTCTTACCTTTCAAATGAAAGGTAGGGAGTGAATTTAGGAGTGTGACTTGGTCCACTCAATTCAAAGGAGTGGATGGGAGTTGTTTGTGGATTTGGCCGATTTTTGGAGAGGTTTGGGGAAGGTGGACGGCTAGGTAGTGTGTTGTGGAGTAGTGCCGAATGTACCTTGGCACTTTGGGTGATTTTCGGCAATGAAACAATTGGTAAGGCCACACACTTTTGTTTTCTTTCTTTTGTCAAAACAAAGAAACTCTAAGCTTTTCTCTCATTTTCTCTTTGACCGAAATTGTTTATTCCTCTCAACTTTCTTTTCTTGTGTTTGAAACCTTGGTAGCCAAATCCATCCTCCAAAACTCTTTTCATTTTCTTCTCTCTTCTTGAAAAACACTAGTGCCGAAACTTACCATTCCTCTCCCAACCGATTTCTCCATTCTTCTTGTCCATCTTTTTGTGTCGAACCCATATCAACTTGCCAAGCTTTCTTTTGTTCTCCTCAAAACACATTCAGTAATCTCTAATTCTTCTCTTGTTTACACTCCTTTTCTCACCTTTGAAAGCCGTACATAGGTGGGTGTTAAACATCAATACCGAATCTCTTTTTTTTTCTCTCCTTGTGGTTCAAGGTCTTTGCCGATTTCCCTCCCCTTGTTTTGTTGGCCGAACATTGGTGGTTGGTTGGGTCTTTGGTTTCAATCGCTTGGAATCGTGTAAGGGCTTGGCCGAATGGCCATTCGCCTTTTCTCGTCTTTTTGTATGGTGGTGAGTAAGGACCGATTCCGTTATTGGTTGTTGAGTGCTAATCTTTTGTGTAAATCGTTTTCATTATAGGACATCGGGATTATTAGAGGAGACAAGTGAAGCCTTCCTTTCTTCGATTGACTGTTTGGTAAGTGATGGTAATGGCTACTATTAGTCCATTCTCTTTGGTCTTGTTAAGCCAAATTATTAAGGTGGGATTTTTATTATTTTAGGGGTGGCCGATTGTCACAAGAGGAACCGGTGGGCTCGGATTTGGTAGGAAACCAAATCACCTTCAAGGTAAAGGATTGGAACTAACCCCTTGGGTTTAGATGTCTTTTGGCCGAATGGTCTTAGTGCCTAACCCCTATGTTTGGCCGATTGTAGGAGTTAGCAATCGAGGGTCATAGATCGTTCGTTGGGATTTTAGACTCGTAGCTATCGTGTGTGTATACTAACACACTTATATTTAGTAATATCGTTAATAACCTCGTGCAATGACTAATGAAACAAATGGTGACTATTATGATACCCTCATGGGTACGAGTTTGGACTCGTAAGTCGTTGCTATTATTATGAGTTATTGATGATCCGTATGATACCATGGTTATGGATATGTGACATGGGGTATGAGATTAGCCATATTGGCATGATATGCATGATAGTATGATATGCATGATAGCATGATATTCATGATTACATGAGTTTGGCATGTTGATGGGTGATACGAGAGGAGGGAGCAAAGTGATGTATTGTGTCGTGAGCACCAGTGCTTTGGTAGCACACTTTGTGACTTTGGGTCACGTGAGGTTTGGCACCTCCAGAGGTTTGGTACCTCGCCGCCTCGCCCCAGCTGGCTCAGCACCACGATGGGTTGGCCCCACAGATGATTATACTGGGATTGACGCCGGTGTTTTGGTAACACACGATGGGTTGGCCCCATCACCGATTGTGACTACGGTCCGCTGCTTTGGTAGCACATTGTGTCTTTGGGACACCAGAGGTTTGGCACCTCATTGCGACTTGTCCCTCGTGGTTTAACCACCGTGGGTTGGCCCCACTTGAGTTATGGGATCGTCCGCTAGTGTTTTGGTAACACACGATGGGTTGGCCCCATCATCATTGGATTTGTGACTTCGGTCACCGGTGCTTTGGTAGCACAAGTTTGTGTCTTTGGGACACCAAAGCTTTGGTAGCACATTGACGGATATTGTGTCTTTGGGACACCAAGTGCTTTGGTAGCACCTTGTGACTATATGTCACGGTGGTTTGGCACCACCGGTGGTTTGGTACCACACGGGTAGAAAAGGCGATATGGATGGCTAGGTTGGGTTGCATTAATCATGTTGCTATGTATGATGTGTGTTAGCATGTTGATTCGTTGGGAGCGGGATTTACACATCGAGTCACTCGACTCACCCTCTCCTTTGACATTTCAGGTGACTCGTAGACGCGGACTTGGAGCGGGATGGACTCGAGGTGCTTATGCCATGTTTGAATAAAGTCTTTACTCGAGACTCTATATTTTGGGTACTTTGGTTATTTACTTTTATTTGGGGTTTTTTTTATTATTCGGTTTGTAAAAGGCCTTTAAAGTTATGTTTTATGTTGTTTATATTTTAAGCTGATTTTAATATGCCTTAACAAAATAAGTAGGAATAAATTTTACTAAAACTGGAAAGATAATGTTTTCAAAATTATAACGCTGACGTGTTTTTAAACTATACCATCGGGTATCACACTAAGTCTTTTTGACAAACAAATACAATCTGGTTCCCAAACCAAACTTGTAGTTCATTTAAGTCTAGAAGCGTTTTATGTATCACTAAGAAACTAAGGAGGTTTTAAATGGTTTTAACTTGTTTTAACTACAAATTCTAGCTAAGTTTTCAAAATCTCGGGTTTCAAATACATCAAATGTTTTCCAAACAAGACTACTCAAATTTGTTTCAAACACACTTTGTGTTTTCACTCCACTTTTAAACGAACAATCTAGTTTTCCCAAAACGCTTTTCCCGTAGCATACCGCATTCGGACGTGGTGTCTTGTCGGGTTTGGGGTGTTACATTTTTGGTATCGAGCCAAGTTCAAAGGCTCTACTTGCCAGGCTCAAGCCCAAAATGTACTCAAAAGATGTCTTAAGTGTTTTGGGTTTAAATACAAATGGTTTGAAAGGCATGGCACCGAGTCTCCAAGACTTGTTCGCCTGTAAGTACCCGGACTATTCTTTGTGATTTGATTGGATGTTATATGATTCGATGAGTAGCAAAAAGAGTATACTACTTTAGAGATTGAAACCGATAGGATTTTGTGAAACTTGCGAGAACAAATCCTCTTTAATATTCATAAGACTTGCTTTTTAAAACAAGTGGAATAAATCTCGATGCATAAAATTCTTTAATCGATACGTAGAAAGATTTAGCATGAGCGCCGAGCGGACGTGGTCGTAACACTCGTGGTAGAGGTAGGGGTAGAATGATTTTTTCGAGCCCGTAGGATCCGGGCGGTGGTTCGTAAAATGAGATACTGGGATTCGCCACCCGGTGGAGGTGGTGAGTTCCAAGATCGACGGGAGACGACGCAGGTCACAGCGATGCCGCGAGTGTTGGAAAGGGTAGCCGGGCTAGTGGTGGTGCGGGAGTTAGGAAATCGGTTCTCGAGCAACTCGGGCTAACGAGCCGAATTCTTCCGAGGTGTTTCGGTGTTGCTCTAGCACTGCTGAATATTGGTTGGAGGCAACCGAGCGGATCATGGATGATCCGGACTTGACGGATGAAGAGAAGCCGAAAGGGTATCGATCGCTTCTCCGGGATGAGTCATATCGGTGGTGGCTCAGTGCGGGACAAAGTGTGGCGGTGAGGATTTGACATGGGATTATTTCAGAGCCGCATATCAAAAGAAGTACATCGGGGCTAGTTATATCGACTCCGCAGAAAGGCATTTTCGAGGCTTGTTCAGGGAGTAAATGCTAAGTGAGTACGAGGCCGAGTTCTGAAGGTGAGTAGGTATGCCGAGGGCATTGTGGTCATTGAGCATGAGAGGTGTGTTCGTTTCGAGGATGGTCCGAGACGAGTTGAGGTCGCCGATTGCTCCTCGCCAGGAGCGCGAGTTCTTTGTCTTAGTTGAGAAGGCTAAGGTGGCCGAGGGTGTTAAGGAGTCGCGAGGCGAGCATGGGACAGGAGTAGGCTTAAGAGGAGCTTTGGGTCTTCCGGTTCGTCCGGCAATCGCGAGAAGAGGGCTAGACCGAGTGGGCGTAATCGATCGCTAGGTTTGTTGTCGCTAGGCAAGGGACCGACCGCATGATGTGTCGATGTGGGAAATCTCATTGGGGTGGTTCTTTGGTGGAGGTAAAGGTTGCTTGAGTGTGGTTCTCTGGAGCATCGCATTAGGGATTGTCCGCGTAGGATGGCGTGGATTCGCCCGAGAGTCGGCCGTAATCGATTCGAGAGGTAATGGACCGCCACCGCTGCAGGGGCCGTGGTAATGGCAGAGGTGGTTATGGATCCAGTGGGCCGTGGAGCACCGGCAGAGGTGCGGTAGTTCGAGGCCGAGGCGGCTGGATTGGTGGCGCCGCGAGACGCCGAGAGGAGGCGACGCACCGGACGCCATAACCGTGACGTTTTTGATTTTTGGTACTCCTTATACCGCTTTAATCGATGTGGGTTCTACGCACTCTTATGTTGCCGAGTATAGTAGAGACAATGGACTTAGACTCGAGATATCTTCTAGGCGGATGATCGTGATTAGTCCTCCGGGTCACTCAGTAGTAGTAGATAAACTGTTTAGAGAGAGGTACCCCTAGAACTCCAAGGGGTAGTGTTTGTCGCCGATCCGATGGAACCGCCGTTTGGGGAGTTCGACCGATTCTTGGGATGGATTGGTTGGCTAAGTACCAGCGAAGTTGGATTGCGCGCCAAGCGCATGGTTCTTAAGACGGTTGACGGTGATGAGGTGGCTATGATAGGTAATAGGAGGGATTACTTATCAAATGTGATATCCGCTCCAAAGCGAGAAGATGGTCGAGGAAGGGCCGTGATGCGTATGTGGTTCATGTGTATGCCTTGGAGGCTAAAGAGTCCGCTGTTGAGAAGGTTCGCATCGTTAAGGAATTTGCTGATGTTTTTCCCGAGGAGCTTAGGGTTTACCGCAGATCGAGGTAGAGTTCGGGATTGATCTCATTACCCGGATCTGCGCGCTGTCTATTGCTCCGTATAGGATGGCACCAAAGGAATTGGTGGAGCTTAAGGCCGAGATCCGGGAGTTATTGGATCGAGGTTTTATCGGGCCAAGTGGCAGCCGTAGGGTGCACCGGTCCTCTTTGTTAAGAAGAAAGATGGCACGATGCGGATGTGCATAGACTACCGCCAATTGAACAAGTCGACGATTAAAAACAAGTATCCGCTGCCACGGATAGATGACTTGTTTGATCATTTGAAGGGTGCCGCGGTATTCTCAAGATCGACTTGAGATCCGGGTACCATCACTAAAGGTTAAGGAGGTCGATATCCATAAAACAGCGTTTCGGACTCGGTATGGGCACCACGAGTTCCTGGTAATGCCATTCGGGTTGACTAACGCACCGGCGGCGTTTATGGATATGATGAATAGGGTGTTTCAAAGAAGATCTGGATCGGTTCGTGGTGGTTTTTATAGACGACATCTTAGTATACTCAAGGTCGAGGAAGAGCATGATGTGCATCCGAGGGTGGTGCTGCAGATTCCGAGAGGAAAAGCAACTCTATGCTAAATTCGGTAAGTGTGAGTTCGCTTAGGAAGTGACGTTCTTGGGTCATGTAGTGTCGCAGAGGGTATTCGAGTAGATCCTCGTAAGATTGAGGTCTGTTTTGGACCGAAGCCACCTAGGTCGAGTGGTCGAGATTCGTAGTTTTCGGGTTTGGCGGGGATACTACCAAGGTTTGTCGAGGGTTTCTCGTTGATAGCGGCGCCGATGACTAAGTTGTTAAGGAAAGAGGTTCCGTTTGTTTGACCGAGAAACAACAGAAAGCTTCGATAAGTTAAAGAAGATCTTGACCGAGGCTCCGGTTCGATTCAACCTCGAGGCCGTAAGGAGTACACAGTCTATTGCGATGCATCACATACGGGATTGGGTTGTGTCTTGATGCGCAGAAGGTAAGGTAGTGGCTTACGCTTCTAGGCACTTGAGGCCACATGAGGTCAACTATCCGACGCATGATCCGGAGCTAGCGGCCGTAGTTTTCGCTTTAAAGATTTGGAGGCACTACTTATATGGAGAGAGATCAATAGTCTACACGGATCATAAGAGCTTGAAGTATCTACCGACTCGGAAGGATTTGAATTTGAGGCGGCGTAGATGGGTTGAGTTTTTGAAAGATTACGATCGTTCTATTGAGTATCATCCGGGCAAGGCTAACGTGGTGGCGCACGCGTTGAGCCGTAAGGTTGTTTCGGACTTAAGAGCGTTGTTTGCCCATTTGAGCTTGTACGACGACGGAGTATTTTGGCGAGCCGCAAGTTAAGCCTACTTGGGTTGGAGCAGTCGAGAGAAACTTGATTAGAGGATGAGGTTCTGGGTGCACGAAGGTTGCAAGTGCGAGAATGATGGTTTGAAGGGTTCTGACTTGTCTAGTGACGAGGTTCTCGTGTTTTCGTGGTAAGGCTTGTATGCCTAAAGATGTTGAGTCGAGGCAGAAGATTCTTCAGACGCACATATGATCCTCATGCTATGCATCCCGGAGGTAGCAAAATGTACAAGGATCCGAGAGAGCGATTTTGGTGGCCTGGTCGAAGAAAGAGGTGACGGAGTTTGTTGGAAAATGTCCGACTTGTCGCCAGTCAAGGCCGAGCATCGATTTGCCGTCGGGTTTGCTTCACTGTAAAGATTCCTCGATGGAAGTGGGAAAGGATAACCATGGATTTTGTCGGTGGGTTACCGCTTACGCCAAGCAAGAAGGATTCATTTGGGTAGTGGTGGATCGTCCGACTAAATCACTCACTTTATTCGGTGAGGGTTGACTACTCACTTCGAAGCTAGCAAAGTCGTATGTGTCGAGATAGTGAGGTTGCACGGTGTGCCGTTTTCGATAATCTCGGATAGGGATCCTGTGTTTACTTCGAGGTTCGGAAGGCATTGCATCAAAGCTCGGGTACTCGTTTGGATTTTAGCACGGCTTTTCACCCGCAAATCGACGGTCAATCGAAAAGGGTTATTCAGATCTTAGAGGACATGCCGAGGGGTTGTGTCCGGATTTCGTGAGGTAGTTGGGAGGAGTTTCTACCATTAGTCGAGTTTGCCTACAACAACGATTACAAGCGAGCATCAAGATGGCACCGTATGAGGCGTTGTATGGTAGGAAGTGTCGCTCACCTACGTGTTGGACGGAGTTAGGTGAACGCCAGTGTTGGGACCCGAGTTGGTAGCCGAGACCGAGGACAAGGTTAAGTTGATTCGGGCTCGATTGAAGGAAGCTTGACCGCGGAAGTCTTATGCCGATCTTAAGCGAAGAGGTATAGAGTTTGCTGTTGGGGATCGAGTGTTTCTGAAGGTCTCGCCTTGGAAGAAAGTTCTGAGGTTCGGAAAGAAAGGCAAGCTTAGTCCGAGGTTTATTGGGCCGTATAAGGTTTTGAGACGGGTTGGACCGGTAGCGTATCAGCTTGAGTTGCCA
This sequence comes from Gossypium sturtianum, assembly GCA_025698515.1. Taxonomy (NCBI): domain Eukaryota; kingdom Viridiplantae; phylum Streptophyta; class Magnoliopsida; order Malvales; family Malvaceae; genus Gossypium; species Gossypium sturtianum. The sequence goes on along the minus strand of CM046951.1, from coordinate 73,006,273 downwards.
GCAGAGCTTAGTCAGATTCATGACGTCTTTCACGTTTCAATGCTTCGGAGGTATCGTTCAGATCCGTCGCATGTGGTAGCAGTAGAAGAGATCGAGGTGAATCCAGACTTGACTATGGAAGAAGAACCTGTACAGATTCTTGATCGAGATGTAAAGGTTCTACGTAGGAAGTCTGTGCCGTTGGTTAAGGTGCTTTGGCGGAATCATGGCGTAGAGGAAGCGACGTGGGAACCCGAGGATACGATGAGACAGCAATACCCGCAACTCTTTTGATCAGGTAATTTCGGGGCCGAAATTATTTTTAAGGGGGGTAGAACTGTAATATCCCGGGTTAGGGGGCTATTTTGGTGTTGCATGATATTGCATGTTTGTAGTGTGCTATGTGGCTATTTATATGTTTTAGGGACTTAATTATAGCCTAGGTGTATGCCTGAGGTAATGGAAGAATTTTGGTTTTTGGGTATTAAGTGTAGGGGTTGAGGAAGTGGGGTTTTAAGTTATTTTTGGTATTTCGTGAGCACAAAAAGAAGGGTGGCAGAGTGGCAGAGCATGCGCCACATGGAGCTTGGTATGGCGTCAACACCAAGGGGGTGGAGGTCCAGTGTTCGAGCAAGCAGGATTCCCCATTTTGGGTTGTTTTTGGGACGGCATGGTGGAGTGGTGGAAGCCAAATCAAACACTACCTTGGACCAAGTCTTACCTTTCAAATGAAAGGTAGGGAGTGAATTTAGGAGTGTGACTTGGTCCACTCAATTCAAAGGAGTGGATGGGAGTTGTTTGTGGATTTGGGCGATTTTTGGAGAGGTTTGGGAAGGTGGACGGCTAGGTAGTGTGTTGTGGAGTAGTGCCGAATGTACCTTGGCACTTTGGGTGATTTTCGGCAATGAAACAATTGGTAAGGCCACACACTTTTGTTTTCTTTCTTTTGTCAAAACAAACCGAAACTCTAAGCTTTTCTCTCATTTTTCTCTTTGACCGAAATTGTTTATTCCTCTCAACTTTCTTTTCTTGTGTTTGAAACCTTGGTAGCCAAATCCATCCTCCAAAACTCTTTTCATTTTCTTCTCTCTTCTTGAAAAACACTAGTGCCGTAAACTTACCATTCCTCTCCCAACCGATTTCTCCATTCTTCTTGTCCATCTTTTGTGTGCCGAACCCATATCAACTTGCCAAGCTTTCTTTTGTTCTCCTCAAAACACTGTTGTCAGTAATCTCTAATTCTTCTCTTGTTTACACTCCTTTTCTCACCTTTGAAAGCCGTATATAGGTGGGTGTTAAACATCAATACCGAATCTTTTTTTTTTTTTCTCTCCTTGTGGTTCAAGGTCTTTGCCGATTTCCCTCCCCTTGTTTTGTTGGCCGAACATTGGTGGTTGGTTGGGTCTTTGGTTTCAATCGCTTGGAATCGTGTAAGGGCTTGGCCGAATGGCCATTCGCCTTTCTCTCGTCTTTTTGTATGGTGGTGAGTAAGGACCGATTCCGTTATTGGTTGTTGAGTGCTAATCTTTTGTGTAAATCGTTTTCATTATAGGACATCGGGATTATTAGAGGAGACAAGTGAAGCCTTCCTTTCTTCGATTGACTGTTTGGTAAGTGATGGTAATGGCTACTATTAGTCCATTCTCTTTGGTCTTGTTAAGCCAAATTATTAAGGTGGGATTTTTATTATTTTAGGGGTGGCCGATTGTCACAAGAGGAACCGGTGGGCTCGGATTTGGTAGGAAACCAAATCACCTTCAAGGTAAAGGATTGGAACTAACCCCTTGGGTTTAGATGTCTTTTGGCCGAATGGTCTTAGTGCCTAACCCCTATGTTTGGCCGATTGTAGGAGTTAGCAATCGAGGGTCATAGATCGTTCGTTGGGATTTTAGACTCAGAGCTATCGTGTGTGTATACTAACACACTTATATTTAGTAATATCGTTAATAACCTTTGTGCAATGACTAATGAAACAGTGGTGACTATTATGATACCCTCATGGGTACGAGTTTGGACTCAGGTAAGTCAGTGCTATTATTATGAGTTATTGATGATCTGTATGATACCATGGTTATGGATATGTGACATGGGGTATGAGATTAGCCATATTGGCATGATATGCATGATAGTATGATATGCATGATAGCATGATATTCATGATTACATGAGTTTGGCATGTTGATGGGTGATACGAGAGGAGGGAGAGCGGTGATGTATTGTGCCGACGAGCACCGTTGCTTTGGTAGCACACTTTGTGACTTTGGGTCACCAGAGGTTTGGCACCTCCAGAGGTTTGGTACCTCCTCGCCTCGTCCCAGCTGGCTCAAGCACCACGATGGGTTGGCCCCACAGATGATTATACGGGATTGACGCCGGTGTTTTGGTAACACACGATGGGTTGGCCCCATCACCGATTGTGACTACGGCCACCGGTGCTTTGGTAGCACATTGTGTCTTTGGGACACCAGAGGTTTGGCACCTCATTGCGACTTGTCCCGTGGTTTAACCACCGTGGGTTGGGCCCCACTTGAGTTATGGGATCGTCCGCTAGTGTTTTGGTAACACACGATGGGTTGGCCCCATCATCATTGGATTTGTGACTTCGTCACCAAGTGCTTTGGTAGCACAATCGTGTCTTTGGGACACCAATGCTTTGGTAGCACATTGACGGATATTGTGTCTTTGGGACACCAAATGCTTTGGTAGCACCTTGTGACTATATGTCACCGGTGGTTTGGCACCACCAAAGTGGTTTGGTACCACACCAGGTAGAAAAGGCGATATGGATGGCTAGGTTCGGGTTGCATTAATCATGTTGCTATGTATGATGTGTGTTAGCATGTTGATTCGTTGGGAGCGGGATTTACACACTGAGTCACTCGACTCACCCTCTCCTTTGACATTTCAGGTGACTCGTAGACGCGGACTTGGAGCCGGGATGGACTCGAGGTGCTTATGCCATGCTGAATAAAGTCTTTACTCAGACTCTATATTTTGGGTACTTTGGTTATTTACTTTTATTTGGGGTTTTTTTTTATTATTCGGTTTGTAAAAGGCCTTTAAAGTTATGTTTTATGTTGTTTATATTTTAAGCTGATTTTAATATGCCTTAACAAAATAAGCCGGAATAAATTTTACTAAAAACCCGAAAGATAATGTTTTCAAAATTATAACGCTGACGTGTTTTTAAACTATACCATCGGGTATCACACTAAGTCTTTTTGACAAACAAATACAACTGGTTCCCAAACCAAACTTGTAGTTCATTTAAGTCTAGAAGCGTTTTATGTATCACTAAGAAACTAAGGAGGTTTTAAATGGTTTTAACTTGTTTTAACTACAAATTCTAGCTAAGTTTTCAAAATCTCCGGGTTTCAAATACATCAACTGTTTTCCAAACAAGACTACTCAAATTTGTTTCAAACACACTGTGTTTTCACTCCACTTTTAAACGAACAATCTAGTTTTCCCAAAACGTTTTCCCCGTAGCATACCAGATTCGGACGTGGTGTCTTGTCCGGGTTTGGGGTGTTACAGCGACAGCCGTGTGACAATTGAATTTCTAAGTGTCAAGTGCAAACTTTACACGGCATTGGCACACGCCCATGTGCCAACCGTGTGTATCACACGGCCTGAACAAACGGCCGTGTGACCAGCCCGTGGTCTAATCTGACTTAAGATACTAAGGTGCAGGAGACACACGGCCTAGACACACGCCCGTGTGGGCACTTAGAGGCTATCTTACCAAGCCTTTTACCTCTCCCGTTTGCATACATTCATATACTACTTCAAAACATTCTCAAATCATCAATTAAAACACATGAATTAACACATTTAATCATTAAAGAGATAGACTCTTTATCCCATACACTAGGGAGAACTACTCCCAATACAAATACAACCAACTTAAGCCATCATCTATGGTCATACACAACCAACTCTAGATTCTCATAGGCCAATACAATTTGGCTACATCGGTTAGAAATTAATCAACTTTAAAAGAATCCCTATACATGCCATGACTCATAAGGATTTGATACCTCATACCAAGGGTCTGCTCGATAGTGTGAAAACATCTCCGGCGGCCTCCAACCCGAGCTAATTAAAATAACCTATAAGAGATGAGAAAAATAAGGGAGTAAGCAATAATGCTTAGTAAGTTCATATGCATAATCTGACAATTTTTGACATTCATTGAATATACATAATTACAAAGTATCATGAAGAGTGCCTCTCATAAACTCATGGTTACTTGCTCAAATATTCTTGAAACTTACTCATTCAATCTCTTACCACATTCTTACCATGTCACAAGCCAATTGCTCGTTCAATTAGCATACATTCCTACACTGATCACCACATGATCATATAAAACAACACATCAAGCATTTTCAATAAGCCTTTCATGCTACTAATATCTCGATGGTTTCGTACTTAGCCCACCATTGAATCTCTAATAGGGTGGTATCGCACACAGCCCACCAATCATTTATACTTATGGTGATTTCGCACTTAGCACACCAATCGTTTATACTTACGGTGGTTTCGCACTTAGCCCACCTTTCATTTTACATTCATGGATAGTAATCCACATGTATATCTCTATTTCAAATATTCATCCGAGAACATTCTCACACGCTTCTATTCTTACTTAACTTTCTATGATACTCGTTTACATTCACACAATACATTAATAAATCTATCTCATGCAACTAAGGTGTATTAAATACACATAACCCACTAAGGGTTCATCATATTCTGAATCCATATCAATTCAATTCTAACACACACTTGTGCTTTTCGTGGTACAAGCACATACTTTCTTTCTTTCAACATATACCTTGAATCACTCAAGTCATTAAATAACTCTCTTGAGTCTCATACTCATAATGTCACATAGAATTTATACCCCAATAGGGTCTTACTTGTATTAACATGTCGATGCCATGTCCCTGACATGGTCTTATACGAATTCTTACATCGAGGCCATATTCCAATATGGTCTTACACGAGGCCTTAACTATCATCTTATCATTCTACATACATTTCCCCTTACTCTTAGATTCAATTCTTTTGACCTCTCATTAAAAATATTTCATACATTCATAGAGTAAATATACATTCCATACAACATTGGAACATTAAAATTAACTCATACGTAATTGCAACATTTGCACATGAACTTACCCCGATGTCGAAAGGGCCAAAAGGGACATTTTTGCCCACATTTCTCTTTTCATTCGTTCTAGGTCCGAAACTCGTTTTCTTTGATCTAGAACAATGAAATTTACTGATTTAATCATTTATAAATCATATTAAACCATAATATACACTTTAGGCAAAAATGACTATTTTGCCCCTACACTTTGGCAAAATTATGATTTTGCCCCTAGGCTCGTAAATAAATTTTCATCTCAATTTATTATTAAGCAAGCCTAGATGAACATCTAATCCTCTTAAAACTATCCACAATTCCATCTATTTCATGCCTTAATGAACAAATTACAACTTTTGCATTTTAGTCCCAATTAGGTGTTTTCATGACAACACCTTTCACAAAAGTTGTTTCTCATCATCCTATCATTCATTTTCTTCCATAAAAACTCATAAAAAACATAAAATCTATCATGGTAAGTCCCTAGACTTTCAAACATATTGCAAACTAGTCCTCCCAATAGCTAGCTTAAGCTTTGGGGACTCCAAAAATGCAATTTTCATCAAAAATAAGCATCAAAATCACTTACTTGAATGGAGCAAAGCTTGCTGAAATTTGAAGCTTTCAAACCCCGCCCATGGCTAATATTTTCGGTTGAAGGAGAGAAGAAATAAAAAGATGATAGCTTTTGCTTATATCATCTTATTTTATTTATTTTTCCAACTAATATCACCAAATTTCAATCATAATAAATGCTCTTGTTCCCTTTGCATATTATGGCCGGCCAACACACTTAAACAAGGCCAAATTGCACATTTGGTACCCCCAATTTATAATCTATAGGTATTTGGCACTTCTAGCAATTAAAATAGAACTTTCGCACTTTATGCGATTTAGTCCTTTTTTACAATTTAGCTAGAAATCGCTAGAATTAAGGCACCAAAATTTTCATGCATCCTTAGAAACATGTTATAACATATAATATAACATGAAAATAATTTTCTCTAACCTTGAATTAGTGATTCCGAGATCACTATTCTGACTAGCCCCTAAATCGGGCTGTTACAATTCTCCCCCTTAGGAATTTTTGTCCCCGAAGATTTTATCAGGAGGAGTTGCTATCAACATTCTTAAAACGTTTCCATCTACTCTTCAAAATCACGAATCCACTTATCCTCAAGTTTCCCGTGCCAATAACTCTTAAGCTGTGATACACAAGGTCGAAACGTAACTTGAGACCTAGGTTATTCTTCCTTTGGGGCATATACTCTGAAATCTACCTATTTGGAACTCTGCACATGTCCAAATGATCATTCGAATCTTTACTGGTTGATTCACTACAATTTGAATGACATTCGCCTTCTTGGGAATTTGTCAAATCAAATTTGAAATTTATAAGATTTTATCTCATTTCCTTATTTAAGCGTTTACTAACTATAATAGTCTTGACTTGTACGCTTTGAAAATTCAGCTTTTAGTGATCAACTACTTCTGTAACACCCCAAACCTGGTCAATACGCCACGACCAAATTTGGTATGTCACAGGGGAAAATGTTTTGAGGAAAAATGAGTTACCGATTAAATTTTAGTGTAAAACTATTTATTATTCTAAATTGTGAAAAAATTAAGTTGAAAATCGATATTTTACTTTGCAATTCCGTAAATAGATTTTTAAAACTTAGTCGCAAACTTAGATTCATAAACCATTTATAAATTAAAGAGAAACTAAAGCAATTAGGTTGAAAATCGTATCTAATAGAAATTCGAAACTTAAGTTTTGTAAAATAGTTTGAGTTATCGAAAATACTTAAGTTGTTAAAAATTATCAATTTATTTAGGTTACCCGATGGTAACGTTTTAAAAACCATCGCGCTTTGTATTTTAGAAAACTTTGTTCACATATCATTAAATCAATCATGTAATTTGCAAGTTATTCCTAAAACAAATCCAAAGCATATAAATAATCCAAAAACATAATTAAAGAGGCCTTATTACAAACCCATAAAATGAAAACCAAATTAAAATCAAGTACCCAAATGGAAGTTCATGTAAAACCAAATTTCATTGCATGGCCTCTCGAGTTCATCCCGCTCCTCATCCGCGAATTTACTTAATTACCTGAAAAAGTAAGGGAGAAGGTGAGTCACCAAGACTCAAAGGCATATTCCCTCTCCGGTAAATACCACATACTTACACAAATTATAACCAAGCAATATATATATTATGCACCCAACCTAGCCATCCAGAACTCCTTTTTCTACCCCCGTGGTACCAAACCACCGGTGGTGCTAAACCACCGTGACCAAAGTCACAAATAATCAAGTTGTGGGGCCAACCCACTTGTGATACCAAATCACCGGCGATAATCCCATATCTCAACAAGTGGGGCCAACCCACGGTGGTGTTAATCCACAGGACGAGTCGCTATGAGGTGCCAAACCTCCGTGTCCCAAAGACACAATTGTGATACTAAATCACCGTGACCAAAGTCACGAATAATCAAGTTGTGGGGCCAACCCACGTGTGATACCAAATCACCGGCGACGCATCCCAATACATCAAATGTGGGGCCAACCCACGGTGGTGTGAAACCACTGGGACGAGTCGCTATGAGGTGCCAAACCTCCGTGTCCCAAAGACACAAATGTGATACCAAATCACCGGAGGTGCCAAACCTCCGTGTCCAAGACACGAATATCAATCTTTCCTCCTCTCATATTGCCCATACCAATGCAATAGATAAACAAATCATGTCAATATACTTTGATATGAACATATAACCAATACATATCGTAGATCGTGATATTAAACAACATATAGCAACATCATATCAAAACGGACTTACCCGTATCCTTGCTCATACCCATCAAGGTATCATATCAATATCTCATAGTTTCGGCTTTAACAACTTGAATAGTTATTTAACACACACATATATATATAAACCAAGTTATAAAGTGTGTAAGATACACACCTTTCACTAACGTAAATACTAACTTCCGTAGACCCGATCTACCTCACTAGATCACCTTGTCCTACATTCGGCCAAACCACAAGATTTTAAGCAAAACCATTCGGCCAACATCACATCTTAATCCCAATAGCCTTTGGCTTTTCAACCATTAAAAGAATGATGAATCGACAAGAATCCTTACCACTTGACTTACCAACTTTGATTGCTAGAGAAGTAAGGCTTAGATCAAATGCTTCCAAAGTCCCAAAGAGCCTATAAGAATAATCGGTTCCTAATAATAGTTAGAACCTTGCAACAAATTTCCATAGGTTCGGCCTTTGACCACAAGAAAACGACATAGAAAAGAGAAAGAAATGAAGGAAAACGGTCATGAACACTTACCCTTTTTCCAAAACCGATTGAAAAACCAAATGAAGGCCTACCCTTGTTGATATTCGCCAAAACAATACAAAAAGGGAGTGGGAAGTTTTGCAATATGGTTATGAAAGAAGAAAGATATGTGTATAAAAAGTAAGGAAGTATGTGAGTAGAAAAGAGAATAAAAAAATGAGAGAGAGGATTCTGTTTTAGCAACAATGGAAGAAAAGAAAAGTGAGTTTGGGGAAGAAAGAGGTTCTGGCCAAATGAAAGAAAAAGGAAATGTGGTTGAGCAAATATCAAAAGAAGAAAAGAGAGAGATGGGAGAAAAAGGTTCTGGCCAAGCACCTAGTTTGTTTAAAAGAAAATGCACAAAATGTAAAAATGAGTTTTCGGCTTCAAAAGGAAAATGAGAGAAAGAAAATAGTATTTGGTTCAAACAAAATGAGAGCTAAAACCTAAAAGTAAAATTGCACAAAATGCTTATGGTGCATTCTGCCAAAGAGGGATTTGTTTGGAGAGGAAGAGAAAAATATGCCAAAAGGTGCACAATTGCTAAAGTTGGCCAAATATCCCCAAACCTCCTATCAACATTCGCCACCCTCTAGCCACACATGCCGCTCTACATACATGCACCAAAGGCCTTGGAATAGTTTCCAAAACATCTTCCTTAAGCCAAGCCTTGAGATCCTCTACATTCCCAAAGTTGAAGGAATTTTATCCCCAAAATCTAGCAATTCTATCCCTTATTTCATGCTTACCATAATCTTAAGTCTTCTTGTCATAAAAAGAAAGTTGTCCATCTTATCCATATGTATAGTTGACCGACACTTAATGCTAGGATGTACAAAAATAAAATCCTCAATATGCTTTCCATGCTACTCGAACCACTACCCTCAAGCAACCTTTCAAGCTCCTTATCCACTATGCCACTAACTGCTAATGTGCTTTAATTTAACACTTAAATTATCTTAAGTGTCAAGCTCACTTAATCCACTTCACTAAATTTTCCACACTAAAAATTATTCTAGCTTAGCTAATATTTCCAAGCCTTCACACAAATATACTAAGCACACAATAACAATCATATCCGAGCTAACACAAATAACAAGATGATACTCTAATATTTTTAGGATGTTACAATTCTACCTCTTAAGAAAATTTCATTCCTCGAAATTACCCGATCAAAAGAGTTGAGGGTATCACGCCTCATCGCATCCTCCGGCTCCCACGTAGCTTCTTCCACGCCATGATTCTCGCCATAAAACCTTCACTAAAGGAACGGACTTCCCACGCAAAACTTTCACATCTCGATCTAGAATCGCGCACAGTTCTTCTTCTATCACAACCGGACTCACCTCTATTTCCTCATCGCCACGACATGCGATGGATCGTAACGATGGCGTTTAAGCATGGAGACATGGAACACATCGTGAATCTGACTTCACTCGATGGCAACTCGAAATGATAGGCTACTGGTCCCACTCGCCTCAACACCTTATACGGTCCAATAAACCTTGGACTTAACTTGCCTTTTCTCCCAAATCTTAACACTTTCTTCCATGGCGAGACCTTCGTAAAAACTTTTTCACCCACGGCAAAATCTATATCTCTCCGCTCGAGATCAAGATATGACTTTCGCCTATTCGAAGCTTCCTTCGACGAGCCTGAATCGCCTTAACCTTATCCTTAGTCTCTCGCAACCAACTCTGGTCCTAACATCCGACGCCATCCAACTCTGTCCAACATGTAGGTGTGCGACACCTCCTACCATACAACGCCTCATATGGTGCCATCTTAATGCTTTCTTGATAAATATTGTTGTATGCGTAACTCAATTAATGGTAAAACTCTTCCCGCCTACCTCTCAAATCCAAAACACACCCTCTCAACATATCCTCTAAAATCAGATAACTCTTTCCGATCGTCCGCCGATCGTGGATGAAATGTCGCATCAAGTCCAACCGCTGCACTCCAAAGCTTGATGTAACGCTCTCCAAAACCTCGACGTAAATCTAGGATCTCATCCGAGATGATCGACACTGGTACACCGTGGCAACCTCACTATTTCTCGCCACATACAACTTAGCTAACTTCAGGCTTAATAATCCACCTTACCGAATAAAATGAGTGAATTAGTCGACGATCCACAATCACCCAAATCGAGTCCTTCTTACTAGGTGTAAGGGTAATCCATCGACAAAGTCCATAGTGATTCTTTCCCTCTTCCACTGTGGAATCTTCACCTACTGAAGTAACCTGCAGACGGCAAATCGATGCTCCGCTTTGACTACGACACGCCGACATTTACCCACAAACTCGCCATCTCACGCTCCTGCACTGCGCACCAAAATCGCTCTCTTAAATCCCGATACATCTTGCTACCTCTGTGATGCATAGCGTATGGGCTGTTATGTGCGGCCCCAAGAATCTCTTTGTCTCAACTCAACATCCTTGGCATACAAGCTCTTCCTTTAAAACACAATACTCCATCATCGACAAACTATAATCCTCTAAACCTCCGCTCAACCCGCAACCTCCGATCATTTAAACCATCATCCTCTAACTGTTTCTCCTTGATTTGCTCTAACCAAGTCCGCTTGACTTGCAATTCACCAAAAGACTCCCATCATCATATAAGCTAAGACTAGCAAACATCGATCTTAAGTCGGGCCACAACCTTACGGCTCAACGCTGCCTCGCCACCACATTAGCCTTGCTCGGATGATACTCAATCGAATAGTCGTAGTCCTTTAACAACTCAATCCATCTACGCGCTCAAGTTCGAATCCTTCCGAGTCAAAAGATACTTAAGATTCTTGTGATCCGTAGACTATCGACTTCTCTCCATACAAATAGTGTCTCCAAATCTTCAAAGCAAAAACCATCGCAAAGCTAATTCCAAGTCATGCGTTGGATAGTTAACTTCATGTGGTCTTAACTGGCCGAGATGCATAAGCCACTACCTTCCTTCCTCAGATCAAAGACACATCCCAAACCAAGATGTGATGCATCACAAGAAACTGTGAATTCCTTTGCCTCGCCTCGCTTTGAATCAAAACCTCGAGCTTCGCTTAGAATCTTCTTCAACTTGTCGAAACTTCCTTGTCGCTTTCGGCCCACACAAATGGAACTCCTTTCTCAATAACTTAGTCATAGGTACTCGCTATCAAAGAAAATCCTCTACAAATCTTCTAATACCCCGCTGCATCTAGAAAACTCCGATCTCAAATGCATCGACTTAGGCGGCTTCCAATCCAACACTGTCTCAATCTTTCGAGGATCCACTCTAATCCCCTCACTGATACTACGTGACCCAAGAAAGTCACCTCCTAAGCCGAACTCAGACTTACTAAATTTGGCGACAACCGCTTTCCCTCGTAACCAGAACACTACTCGCAAATGCGCATCATGCTCCTCCTCCGACTTTGAGTATACCAAAATATCGCCTATAAATACCACAACAAACCGGTCCAAAACTGCTGGAATACCCGATTCATCATGTCCATGAATGCCGCGCGCGTTAGTCAACCCAAACGGCATTACGTAAATTGTGAGTGCCTATACCGAAAGCGAAATGCCGCCTTATGGATATCGCCTCTTTCACCTTCACCGATTGATGATATCCGCATCTTAAATCAATCTTGAGAAAACCGCCGCTCTTAAGTTGATCAAACAAGTCATCTATCCTCGCAAAGGATACTTGTTTTTGATCGTCACTTATTCAATGGCGATAGTCTATACACATCCGCATCGAACCATCCTTCTTCTTGACAAAAGTACCGGCGCTCCCAAGGCAAAACACTTGGTCGAATAAAACTCGATCCAACAACTCTTGAATTTGAGCCTTCAATTCCCTAATTCTTCTGTGCCATCCTATACGGAGCAATAGACACCGGCAGCCTCCAATAAATGATCTATACCAAATTCAACTTCACGATCCGAGGCAATCCCTGAAGTTCTTCCGAAATACGCCAACATATTCCTTTACCATTCTGGACATTCCCACAAGAGACTCCTTAGCCTCCAACGCACACACATGGACCACAAATGCCTCACACTCTTCCTCGACCAACTTCACAACTTTCAACACAGATACCACATTGGATAGATAATCTCTTCTATTACCTATCATAACCACCTCTTTGCCCTCACCTGTCTTCAAAACCATGCGCTTAGCAAAATAATCCAAACTTGCTTGATACTTGACCAACCAGCCCATCCCAAGAATCGATCGAACTCCTCAAACGGCATTTCCATCGATCGCTACAAACATTACCCCTTGGAGTTCTAGGGTACATCTCTATACAAACTTATTTACTTACAGAGTGACCCTGCAGGGCTGGCATCATCATCTTCCTAGAAGTAGTCTCGCAGTCTAGATTCATAGTCTCTACTATGTTACTAGCAACATACGAATGTGTGTCAAACCCACATCTATCAAAGAAGTATAAGGTTCACCAAAGATTAAGAACGCACCAGCTTATGACGCCCGGTGCGCCGCTCCTCTCGACGCCTGGCCGTGATACACCAAACCAGCCGTTTTGCCTCTGTTGCCAAAGACTCTCTCGCTGTGATGCCCGCGGCCTCGACTGTAACCATTACCTCTCTACCATTTCCACGACCTCTCCGCGGTGATGGTCCTCATTTCGAATCGAGCACCCACCTTGACCCTCGATCGATTCTCGCTAGCTTACGTGGGACGCCTCTCACACGATGATCCAAATGAACCACACTCAAAACATCCTTTCCTCCGTCCAACATTCGCCCAATGAAATTTTTCCACATCGGTTACACTGTCTTTGGTCCCTCGATTAGCAATAACAGCCCTCCCAGATTGATTCGCCCACTCGCCTAACCTCTTCTCGAGAATTATCTACCGACCCGGATGATCCAAAACCTCTCTTATGTTTATTCTTGTCGTGACTCGCTTATCCCTTTATCCCTTCTGGCTATCTTAGTCTTTTCAACTAGCGCAGAAACTCGCCTCCGATGTGGAGCAATCAGCAATCTCACTGCCCTCAATCCATCTTCGAACCGGACACATCTCAGGCTCAAGTCACGATACTCCAAAGATACCGCTCAATCTTAAAAATTTCGCCTCATATTATGATACGGACTTATTACCTTGGACCAAACTCGTGAAATGCCTTACGCTGTGCATCAATGTAACTCGACCCAACATATTTTTCCGATACGCTTTAAAGTAATCCCAAGTAAGATCCTCCACTGCAAAGATTATTCCGCACCGTGAGCCACCACCGATATGACTCATCCCGGAAGCGATACAATCCCTTTCGACTTTTCTCAAGACTTCGATCCAAGTCATCCATGATTCGCCCGCCGCTTCTAACCAATACTGGCTGACATCGAGCCACACCAAACACCTCGGAAATACCTCACCCATTGGCTCAAGTCACGAGGACACGGATTTCTAATTCCCGCGCTCTACCTATTCCACTACCCTCTCAAGAACTCGCAAAGATCGCTTGAGACATCGCGCCATCCCCGCTTGATCCTCGATGCTCAACTCCAACCGCTGGTGGTGGGGGTGGTGGTACCTCATTCCTGATCCTTGACTGCACCTCACCGGCTCTGCATACGCCCATCCTACCTCCCCGACCACGCCCACGAGTAATACGACTCTAACCACTTAGTACTCTATATCTAAAGTCTCGACTTATCTAATTTAAAAGCGTTATGCATTAGTCATTATTCCACTTTCTTTAAAACACAGCTTTATGAATAATTTTAATAAGAAGTTGTTTTCAGCAGTACATTCAACCTATAGTTTGGGTCTCTAGAGTAGTTCATACTACTATATACCATGCCAACATCATCATATCATATCATCAAAATCAACAATTTGATGTACTTACTGTATGGATTGATGTCTGAGACTCTCTGGGCCATGCCTTTCCAACTATACAATTTTCAACAAAATCATTTTAAAACCATACTTTAAAACATTTTGGGGCTCTGCCCACAAATGAGCTTTTGAACTTGGCTCGATACCAATTTGTAACACCCCAAACCCTGGCCAATACGCCACGACCGAATTTGGTAAGTCACAGGGAAAACGTTTTGAGGAAAAACGAGTTACCGATTAAATTTTAGTGAAAACTTTTATTATTCTAAATTGTGAAAAATTAAGTTGAAAACTGATATTTTACTTTGCAATTCCGTAAATAGATTTTTAAAACTTAGTTGAAAAATTTAGATTCGTAGAAACCATTTATAAATTAAAGAGGAACTAAAGCAATTAGGTTGAAAATCGTATCTAATAGAAATTTGGAAACTTAAGTTTTGTAAAATAGTTTGAGTTATCGAAAATACTTAAGTTGTTAAAAATTATCAATTTATTTAGGTTACCCGATGGTAACGCTTTTAAAAACCATCGCGCTTTGTATTTTAGAAAACTTTGTTCACATATCATTAAATCAATCATGTAATTTGCAAGTTATTCCTAAAACAAATCCAAAGCATATAAATAATCCAAAAACATAATTAAAGAGGCCTTATTACAAACCCATAAAATGAAAACCAAATTAAAATCAAGTACCCAAATGGAAGTTCATGTAAAACCAAATTTCATTGCATGGCCTCCTCGAGTTCATCCGGCCTCATCCGCGAATTTACGAATTACTGAAAAAGTAAGGGAGAAGGTGAGTCACCAAGACAAAGCATATATCCTCTCCCTGTAAATACCACATACTTACACAAATTATAACCAAGCAATATATATAATATGCACCCAACCTAGCCATCCAGTAACTCCTTTTTCTACCCTGTGGTACCAAACCACCGGTGGTGCTAAACCACCGTGACCAAAGTCACAATAATCAAGTTGTGGGGCCAACCCACTTGTGATACCAAATCACTAGCGACAATCCCATATCTCAAAAGTGGGGCCAACCCACGGTGGTGTTAATCCACTGTGGACGAGTCGCTATGAGGTGCCAAACCCTCCGTGTCCCAAAGACACAAATGTGATACTAAATCACCGTGACCAAAGTCACGAATAATCAAGTTGTGGGCCAACCCATGTGTGATACCAAATCATCAAGCGACGATCCCAATACATCAAATGTGGGGCCAACCTACGGTGGTGTGAAACCACCGGGACGAGTCGCTATGAGGTGCCAAACCTCCGTGTCCCAAAGACACAAATGTGATACCAAATCACCGAGGTGCTAAACCTCCGTGTCCAAGACACGAATATCAATCTTCCCTCCTCTCGTATTGCCCATACCAATGCAATAGATAAACAAATCATGTCAATATACTTTGATATGAACATATAACCAATACATATCGTAGATCGTGATATTAAACAACATATAGCAACATCATATCGAAACGGACTTACCCGTATCCTTGCTCATACCCATCAATGTATCATATCAATATCTCATAGTTTCTGGCTTTTAACAACTTGAATAGTTATTTAACACACATATATATATATAAACTAAGTTATAAAGTGTGTAAGATACACACCTTTCACTAACGCAAATACTAATCTGCAGAGACCCGATCTACCTCACTAGATCACCTTGTCCTACATTCGGCCAAACCACAAGATTATAAGCAAAACCATTCGGCCAACATCACATCTTAATCCCAATAGCCTTTGGCTTTTCAACCATTAAAAGAATGATGAATCGACAAGAATCCTTACCACTTGACTTACCAACTTTGATTGCTAGAGAAGTAGGGCTTAGATCAAATGCTTCCAAAGTCCCAAAGAGCCTATAAGAATAATCGGTTCTTAATAATAGTTAGAACCTTGCAACAAATGTCCATAGGTTCGACTTTGACCATAAGAAAACGATATAGAAAAGAGAAAGAAATGAAGGAAAACGGTCATGAACACTTACCCTTTTCCAAAACCGATTGAAAAAAACCAAATGAAGGCCTACCCTTGTTGATATTCGCCAAAACAATACAAAAGGGAGTGGGAAGTTTTAATATGGTTATGAAAGAAGAAAGATATGTGTATAAAAAGTAAGGAAGTATGTGAGTAGAAAAGAGAATAAAAAAATGAGAGAGAGGATTCAGTTTTAGCAACAATGGAAGAAAAGAAAAGTGAGTTTGGGGAAGAAAGAGGTTCGCCAAATGAAAGAAAAAGGAAATGTGGTTGAGCAAATATCAAAAAAAAAGAAAAGAGAGAGATGGGAGAAAAAGGTTCGCCAAGCACCTAGTTTGTTAAAAGAAAATGCACAAAATGTAAAAATGAGTTTTTGCTTCAAAAGGAAAATGAGAGAAAGAAAATAGTATTTGGTTCAAACAAAATGAGAGCTAAAACTAAAAGTAAAATTGCACAAAATGCTTATGGTGCATTCGGCCAAAGAGGGATTTGTTTGGAGAGGAAGAGAAAAATATGCCAAAAGGTGCACAATTGCTAAAGTTGGCCAAATATCCCCCAAACCTCCTATCAACATTCGGCCACCCTCTAGCCACACATGCCGCTCCACATACATGCACTAAAGGCCTTGGAATAGTTTCCAAAACATCTTCCTTAAGCCAAGCCTTGAGATCCTCTACATTCCCAAAGTTGAAGGAATTTTATCCCCAAAATCTAGCAATTTTATCCCTTATTTCATGCTTACCATAATCTTAAGTCTTCTTGTCATAAAAAGAAAGTTGTCCATCTTATCCATATGTATAGTTGACCGACACTTAATGGTAGGATGTACAAAAATAAAATCCTCAATATGCTTTCCATGCTACTCGAACCACTACCCTCAAGCAACCTTTCAAGCTCCTTATCCACTATGCCACTAACTCCTCATGTGCTTTAATTTAACACTTAAATTATCTTAAGTGTCAAGCTCACTTAATCCACTTCACTAAATTTTCCACACTAAAAATTATTCTAGCTTAGCTAATATTTCCAAGCCTTCACACAAATATACTAAGCACACAATAACAATCATATCCGAGCTAACACAAATAACAAGATGATACTCTAATATTTTTAGGATGTTACAACTTCTGACCATAGACTCAATCATATCGTGCAATGTACTCTATTGTCACAACATTTATGCACATAACTGCATTTCCTTACTTTTGCATTAGTAGATATGCTACTACTAAATCTCATACCAAAACTCTTGTATAAGTTCGATTCAACATCATTCACTTTCTATCTCGAGGAAGCATCAACAATGTAAATCTTATCCAATATGGATAACTTATTTAAAATACCATTTATTATAACACTTCTGAACTCTTCTGTTTTGAAAGGAAGACTCACTATAGTCATTAACCTCGCTGAAACTAGGATATTACCAACTAGAGTCAACCGAGTAACTAACTCACATTACTAAACATGGATCTTTCATTCAGATATCCGCACTATGTCTACTATCCGAGTAGTATCACAATAACTATACCCACCATTGTAATAGCTGCCGCTTCCGCTTATTTCATCTTCAAAATCTTCTGTAGCATAAGATACCTCACTTATTAAAATTCGTAAAATACACATCGATCTTCCCATGGATCAATACATAATATCTAACTCACAACATGCATAACAAAAGTGATTCTCTCCGATCGCCAACTCACAACCCTTTCTCGATTCGATCGATCTCGCAGATTTAGAACTTTCAAATAAACAGCATTCTTTCTATAGCTTTCAAGTCAAACATCACAGCTTGAACATTTCGATGAGCATATCTTTGTATCATGCTCCCTACTCATGTACACACAAAATTTTATTCTCTTTACTGATTCATACGTGAATATACACAGAACTTGAATCATATCTCAATACATTAATCTACTCTTTTCTCCATACTGAGAACCTATTTTAAGCACACTCTCATCTGAGTTTCTCTTGCTATGCTAATCTAGAACCTTTACGATCGTCATATCTCATGATAGCAGGGACATCTCGATCGAATTTGTTAACTCTATTTGGCTTACCCGAAAACCCATCACACAACGTGAAACTTGTGATTTCACCTCTTATACACGAATTATCACCAACTTCCTCCTCAAGGTACCCAATTAAGGTTACGAGGAGATAGAGGAATGTCAATTTCAATTAACTAAATCGACGACCATTTAGTCTACTTTTTCTGTCAGCTAACGTTCTCACACAATCACAATTTCATGAAAAGAATGACCACATCATCCCTGAAGGGAAACATGTATTAGTACATAATACTAAAGGAGATCATTATAATCCCATCCATGGCATTAACTAACCATGCACAAACCATAGGCTTCTAGCCAACTTACTCATACTTGCCCTTATATAACACGTTCCGTGTCATATATCGTAATTCGTCTCTTCGTGATTCGTTCACGAATACATGTTTTCACTCTTTCACATGACTTTAGTACCATTCTCATTTCTACCTCTAGACTCATCTATCTGTCCCATTGATCACTAGGGATAATCAAAGATGCATATTCATCATCATTCATGTAGGTACGAAACAAATGCCACATTCCCGTGGTGGTCTTATATGGAGTCACCTCTAAATGTCAATGCCATATTCCGGATAAGGTCTTATATGGACTTCCACCTCAGGTATCGATGCCATATTCTAAATATGGTCTTACACGATTCTCATATTCATTACCGATACCATATCCCGGATATGGTCTTATACGGAATCTTCTCTATTTCATATCTCAATGATAGCCTTTTCATTATAGTCCCCTAGAACTTCAACCTCATGTTCAACAACAATTACTCTACATAGTAGAGTATCATGTATCAATGTGATACAAAGCATTCTCAAAATGCTAACATAAATACTGCATTAATCACATATAAACTTACTCAATTTAACTCTCATAACATCTCATCATAATTCAACAGTGGTAAGGGAGTGAGGTTGCAAAGTCCCTTAGCCTAACTCTCGTGACTACATACATATGATTTACTACTCATTGTCAATGAAATATCATCATAGTCACACGACTAGCCTTAGGCAAGTTTTCATACTTACTCATGTTACAATGGTTTCTATCACCCATAATTTCGAACAGTGACTTCACTTACTCAAGTTCCACCTTAATGTCTACTCAAGTACTCAACATTAAGTTCTAATTCCTCTTACTATTTCTTATTAATCTAGAGAATGTCTTACGGTTTTTGAGTACGTCGTTTACTTGATTGCCATAGTCCAACTATGGTCTTACTCGTATCACAACATCATAGCCCAGCTATTGCTTTACATGTCGTCACGATGCCATAGCCTCGCTATGGTCTTACACGAAATCTCATATCAACACCAATGCCATATCCCAGATATGGTCTTACATGGAAACTCATGTTGATATCGATGCCATATCCCAGATACGGTCTTACACGAAATATTATATCGATGTCGACGCCATATCCCAGACATGGTCTTACACAATCTCATACCGAAGCCAGGTCCCAGACGTGGTCTCACACGGGATTACTATTTGATGTCGATGCCATATCCCAGATATGGTCTTATACGGGATCTCACAACAAATATCGATGCCATATCCCTGAGATATGGTCTTATCCGATTAACTTATTCAATACCTAAGCCATATCCTCGATATGGTCTTATACGGTCATGTATCGATGCTAATGCCATGCCCCGCACATGGTCTTATTTGGGTTCACATATACCGCCATGGTCCAAACCCATGGTCTTATTCATCATTTTATTATTAAACGATCGCACTCATCTCCCTGATTCTACTTAATCAAACTTTTCATTTTTACTCTCACACTATAATATGTGTGACTTTGTAACAGGGTCATAAGACGAAACATTATACCTTCTCTACTTTAATAAATACACGTGAGATTTAACCATGTGGACATATTTATCATAAACAATGGCATCACAAATCTCAAATGCTTACTTACTCTTCATCGCTTCACCTACATCATGGTACTTACTAGTCTCATGTTTGTAAGGCAAGCAAGGTACTGTAACACTTGATCACATAGATCAAGATAGTTTACTACAACAAGCATAATCTCAACATCATCATTCATAACATGAATTATACTTGTTAGTCACCTTCACTAGCATGACATGATATCAACTTTACTACTAACTTTCTTGCTATCTCATTTAAGCTTTACTCTTTTGCCCGATGAATTACTATGAATGACTGAGGATACTGAATCTCATTTCACATGTATCTTGATGCTAATGCTATATCCTTGATATAGTCTTACATGGGATCTCTTACTTGGTATCGATGCCATGTCTTGACATGGACTTACACTAAGTCTTGCTTGTGGCTTCCCTGGGAACTTACCATTGCCATGTCTCGACATGGTCTTACTTGGTATCTTTACTTGTCAATGCCGAGCCTTGGCTTGGACTTACATGAAATCTTTCTTGTTACTCACCAATGCCATGCCTTGGCTTGGACTTACATGGAATCTCTACCTCATGATAGTTTTTCAATGCCAAGACTTGTCTTGGACTTACATGACATCTTTGCTTGAGACTCACCAATGCCATGCCTTGGCTTGGGCTTACATGGGTCTTCATCTCATAATAATTTCTTCAATGCCAAGACTTGTCTTGACTTACATGATAACTTGCTTGATTGCCATGCCATGCCTTGGCTTGGTCTTATACTGGACTTTCTTATCTCGTGTGGTAGATCGAGTATCCTAAGTAATTCAATTTCAATCGGAACTTTCTCATGCTTAATCTCATTAATTTCTTTATTTAACATAGCAATAAGCATTTCTATGGTAATAATGTACATTATACTAAGCAATTCAATGATAATATCCATGAAGCTTGAAAATCATACAAACTTATCAAATTAGCTCGGTTGGGAATCATCTCTGCCTTAACAAAACAATTTCGTTAGAGCCGAGACATCACACTATCACGGTCCACATATGGCATGTATAGCTAGATTCTTACTCTCGCTAGGTTAGTCTTAATACCGACTAAACCATAGCTCGATACCACTAAATGTAAAACCCCATACCCGAGTCCGAGGCCAAGACCGGATACTGAGACATTACTATGCTTGAATTTTCTTAAACATGTACTTACTACTGCTATAAAATTTCGCTCCAAATTAAAAACTTCTTTCTTAGTCAAATCAGACATTTCATGGGCCTAAGAGGCCTCGGGACTTACGCCCCAAAACTTTCAAACTCATCTCGAAACTTTCTCGAAACAGGGTCACACGTCCGTGTGACTTGGGACACGCCTGCACCCCAAAACATGCCCGTCTTTCACCCGTGGAGGATATCGCAAAATCCACACGCCCGACACGCCCGTGGCCCCGCCTCGTGTGCCAAACCTGGCATTCGACTTATCCACACAGTCAGAACACGCCTGCAGCGACAAATTGCGGTGACAATTGAATTTCTAAGTGTCAAGTGCAAACTTTACATGGCCTTCGTGACACGCCCATGTGCCAACCGCGGTGTATCACACGGCACTGGAAAACGGGCCGTGTGACCAGCTCTCCGTGGTCTAACTCGACTTAAGATACTAAGTGTAGGAGACACACGCACGGCCTAGACACACGCCGTGTGTCTATCCGTGTGGGCACTTAGAGGCTATCTTACCAAGCCTTTTACCTCTCCCGCTTGCATACATTCATATACTACTTCAAAACATTCTCAAATCATCAATTAAAACACATGAATTAACACATTTAATCATTAAAGAGATAGACTCTTTATCCCATACACTAGGAGAACTACTCCCAATACAAATACAACCAACTTAAGCCATCATCTATGGTCATACACAACCAACTCTAGATTCTCATAGGCCAATATAATTTGGCTACATCTGCTAGAACTCAATCAACTTTAAAACAATCCCTATACATGCCATGACTCATAAGGATTTGATACCTCATACCAAGGGTCTGCTCGATAGTGTGAAAACATCTCCATGCCTCCAACCCGAGCTAATTAAAATAACCTATAAGAGATGAGAAAAATAAGGAGTAAGCAATAATGCTTAGTAAGTTCATATGCATAATCCGACAATTTTTGACATTCATTGAATATACATAATTACAAAGTATCATAAAGAGTGCCTCTCATAAACTCATGGTTACTTGCTCAAATATTCTTGAAACTTATTCAATCTCTTACCACATTCTTACCATGTCACAAGCCAATTGCTCGTTCAATAAGCATACATTCCTGCACTGATCACCACATGATCATATAAAACAACACATCAAGCATTTTAAATAAGCCGCTCATGCTACTAATATCTCGATGGTTTCGCACTTAGCCCACCATTGAATCTCTAATAGGTGGTATCGCACAAATTTCACCAATCATTTATACTTATGGTGATTTCGCACTTAGCACACCAATCGTTTATACTTACGGTGGTTTCGCACTTAGCCCACCTTTCATTTTACATTCATGGATAGTAATCCACATGTATATCTCTATTTCAAATATTCATCCGAGAACATTCTCACACGCTTTCTATTCTTACTTAACTTTCTATGATACTCGCTTGCATTCACACAATACATTAATAAATCTATCTCATGCAACTAAGGTGTATTAAATACACATAACCCACTAAGGGTTAATCATATACTGAATCCATATCAATTCAATTCTAACACACACTTGTGCTTTTCGTGGTACAAGCACATACTTTCTTTCTTTCAACATATACGTTGAATCACTCAAGTCATTAAATAACTCTCTTGAGTCTCATACTCATAATGTCACATAGAATTTATACCCCAATAGGGTCTTACTTGTATTAACATGTCGATGCCATGTCCTCGACATGGTCTTATACTAATTCTTACATCGAGGCCATATTCCAATATGGTCTTACACGAGGCCTTAACTATCATCATATCATTCTACATACATTTCCCATTACTCTTAGATTCAATTCTTTTGACCTCTCATTAAAAAATATTTCATACATTCATAGAGTAAATATACATTCCATACAACATTGGAACATTAAAATTTACTCATACGTAATTGCAACATTTGCACATTAACTTACTCGATGTCGAAAAGGGCCAAAGGGACCTTTTTGCCCACATTTCTCTTTTCATCCGTTCTAGGTCCGAAACTCATTTTCTTTGATCTAG
Organism: Gossypium sturtianum; assembly: GCA_025698515.1. Lineage (NCBI taxonomy): Eukaryota > Viridiplantae > Streptophyta > Magnoliopsida > Malvales > Malvaceae > Gossypium > Gossypium sturtianum. The sequence continues at coordinate 72,982,724 of CM046951.1, read as the reverse complement.
AAAAATGAAATTTACTAATTTAATCATTTATAAATCATATTACACCATAATATACACTTTAGGCAAAAATGACTATTTTGCCTCTACACTTTGGCAAAAATTACGATTTTGCCCCTAGGCTCGTAAATAAATTTTCATCTCAATTTATAATTAAGCAAGCCTAACTGAACATTTATTCCTCTTACAACTATCCACAATTCCATCTATTTCATGCCTTAATGAACAAATTACAACTTTGCATTTTAGTCCCAATTAGGTGTTTTCATAACAACACCTTTCACAAAAGTTGTTTCTCATCATCCTATCATTCATTTTCTTCCATTAAAACTCATCAAACAACATAAACTCTATCATGGTAAGTCCCTAGACTTTCAACCATATTGCAAACTAGTCCTCCCATTAGCTAGCTTAAGCTTTGGGGACTCCAAAATGAAATTTTCATAAAAATAAGCATCAAAATCACTTACTTGAATGGAGCAAAGCTTGCTGAAATTTGAAGCTTTCAAACCCCTCCCATGGCTGATATTTTTCGGTTGAAGGAGAGAAGAAATAAAAAGATGATAGCTTTTGCTTATATCATCTTATTTTATTTATTTTTCCAACTAATATCACCAAATTTCAATCAAAATAAATGCTCTTGTCCCTTTGCATATTATGGCCGCCAACACACTTAAACAAGGCCAAATTGCACATTTGGTACCCTCAATTTATAATCTATAGGTATTTTGCACGTCTAGCAATTAAAATAGAACTTTTGCACTTTATGCGATTTAGTCTTTTTTACAATTTAGCTAGAAATCGCTAGAATTAAGGCACCAAAATTTTCATGCATCCTTAGAAACATGTTATAACATATAATATAACATGAGAATAATTTTCTAACCTCAAATTAGTGATTTGAGATCATGTTCGACTAGCCCCTAAATCGGCGCTACATATGTAACCTGGCTACCACTTTTATGTAGTCGGCTACCACCGAAATGTACCCGAGCTACCATCGATATGTAGCCGAGCTACCACTCGATATGTAGCCTGGAGCTACCATCGATATGTGTAGCCGAGCTACCACCGATATGTAGCCGAGTTACCATTTATATGTAGCCGAGCTACCATCGATATGTAGCCGAAGCTACCATCGATATGTAATAGGAGCTACCACTTATCACTAAAGTATTCTAAGGTTCAACCTGGATTTCACTTATTTGTTCAAGATCACTTATACATACAATTTCATTTCTCAAATCAATACACATTTCACATACTAATTTTGCAACTATCAAATATTCGTGAATGACAATCATAATATCACATGTATAACCATTTAACAATACATAAATTTATTTAAACATAATAGTGCATTATTTACACATAAATGTTATTTACGCTTGACATCACTTTCTCATATAAAATATCATCAACATAAACTTTAATACAATCATGGCAAGATAGATTCTCAAGTACAATAACAATGAAATCAATATCATGCTCATTTAATCACACGGACTTACCTCAAATGCCGAAACGACTAATTTTCCCGACTTAGCTCACAACTTCGTTCTTCCCCAATCTTAGTCCAAATTTCATGCTTTCTTGATCTAACACGTCAAATTAACACTCATTTAATACATTTTATCAACACACTAATCAATTCAATTCACATATCAAATTTTCTCAAATTTACAATTTTGCCCCCTAACTTTTCAAAAATTACACTTTTACCCCCAAACTCGTAAAATAATTTTTATTAAATTTTATTATGTTTCATTACATGCTGAAAATTTTTATCTTCTATGGCAACATCAAATTCTTGCTCTAACATGCACTTATGTACATTAGGCATTTTGCCAATTATGTCGCTTTACTAGTTTTCACTTAAAATCGCTTAGTAAAAGTTGTTTAACATAATTCTAAGCTTCATATTCTGCCATAAAACATCAAAATAAACACATTTCACCTATGGGTATTTTTCCAAATATGAACCCTAGGTTAAATTATTGCTAAAATAAGCTAAATCAAGTTACTGAGACTCCAAAAACGAAAGAACATGAAAAACGGGCTAAAATGGACTTACCATGAAGCTTGGAAAGCTTGAAAACCCTATCCATGGCTTCCCCATGTTAAATTCGGCCTAATCTTGAAGATGGACAAATTTGGCATTTAAATTTTGTTTTTAATTCATTTAATTCACTAAATTACCAAATTGCCTCTAAAAAATCTTTGAAACATACCCATCCATGTCCATTTTGTCCACCAACTTAACCAATGGTCTAATTATCATTTAAGGACCTTCAATTTAAATTTTCATAACAATTGAACACCTCTAACATGTAGAACTCAACTTTTGCACTTTTTACAATTTAGTCCTTTTGACTAAATTGAGTGCTCAAACGTCGAAATTAGTGAACGAAATTTTTACAAAATCTTTCCGTAAAATTGTAAACTATAAAAATAGAATAAAAATAGAATTTTTCTCATCGAATTTGTGGTCTCGAAACTACTATTCCGACTAGACCCAAATTTGGGTCACATAACTCTCCCCTTTAGGATTTTTGTCCCAAAAAATATTACCTAATGAAGTAATATCTTCTCACGATTTCCAACATCACTAAATAACCCTTTTCAAGACGATACTTTTAGAAACACTCTATCATTGATCTAAATCCCAATATAACTCAGTCAATTCTGTCAAATAAAGAATCGATACATACTGAAATAATTATGCTAATTTCGTCAAACGCTCGGAAACAATCTACTAGCATTTCTCTTGATCTGAAGATTGAGGAAAATCCGATTCGAATTTCACAATAGTCCTGTCTCATTATCATTTTAATATTATCACTACATTACTAATCTTGAATACACTTAACATTCAACTTAATCCTGTCGACAAATCAACATCTGAATACAGAGTTAGAAGTACCAGGTTCATATTTGTATGCTCAAAACATTTGCTTCAAATCATCTGTGATACTTATTTATTACTCCTTGAACGGATAAACCAAATATTACTACTATAAATTCTAAATGCAATTTCTCGCATAAATCCGGAATTACACAAGACATGAAGTCCACCTCGTAATAATAATAATAATAATAATAATCAAGTCCAACTTAAAGTTCGTAATCAAAAGTTGATCCTCACTGCATTTATTTAGTCGATCACCCACTAACACATCCCGAGTTTCTCAAATTTGCAAGTATATATCACTTTAGCTTTTTACTTTACTAAAATTAAACTATCATTTAATATGATCCATCCGAAAACATGTACCATTACTCTACTTTCTAGCAGATAAACACATTCTAGTCCATTCACTAGTGCATCACTAAGAAATCATAATTCCATTGCTCAATTCAAACTAAACTAAGAACTAAAGCTTCATTAATCATACCTCCAACCGCTTCAACTTTGCTAGCATGCCCAAATTGTTCAAACTTTCACAATTGGAATAACTTTATAAATAGAACAACTTTAATTCGTAATAACATCACCTATTTAAGATAAATCCAATAGGTATTAACTCGCATTTAAACATAACATCTTACTTGAGCTCATTGAAAATATCATAATTACCCGAGGAAACAAAATCATTATATCATTTGAATTTGATCTGTCCCAATTCACACTTTTGTCGATCTCGATTCAATGATAAATCACACTTAATAAGTTAAACAATAAGGATGGAAAGGAAAACCAAGATAATGAAATCCAAGATACAAGACCATACCAATGTCCGAGAACACCATTCATACGTAAATAATAGAAATCCCGATGATTCTCGTAAAGAAAACCGTAAGAGAAAGAAAACACGGTTCATATGTCACGAAATCGATTGTATCGTAAATAAGATATATTCCATACACATATAAACATAACAATAGCCGTAAGAAACAGAAGATCAATTTCATGTAAGCTCACTATCAACTTTTATCTCGAGTCTTAACGGAATTGAATTCCAATAGAAGATAGTGGAATGTCGATCATATATAAATCGGACTAACGATACTTTCATCATAAAACAAACAATCATAATTGTCTCTCGCAAATATATGAAAACATACAATACCCGTAAGAGATAGTCGTAAATTGCTCAACTGTGGATCGCCATACTTAAACATCTTCACATTTCAACATCATTCTTTCGCCTAATTCTCGCCTCACTAATTTCACATTATTCCTTTCACTAAAGAAAATCAGTTCGAGTAAAAATTTTAATTAATACATCCTTTCGGTATCGTATCCGAATAAATCGATTTATCAAAGTTAACTTCTTTACTAATTATGATATTGTATAAACCAAATAATTCTTGGGTCAATCTAATATCTTTCTAACTCGTCCTTCACTTGTCAACCATTTTCATTCTTCGATCATATCTATAGTTATTCTATCATGAACTCTTTGATTCCACACTTAGAACTTAATCAACATGATTCTCATGAATTTCCGTTATAAACACCTTTATCGGTAAGGGGTGAGGTCAGATAGCCTCTAACTCGATTCTCACATATTTATACATATGACACATCTTTCATTATCAACATATGTCATTATAATTATACTATCCACTTCAAGAAATTTATCATTCATATTTGTCACATACAAAATTTCCAATCATCTCGCTCAAACAAGTGCACTCATTCATACATTCTATGAAATTTAAATAACTTTACTTATCACATTCACTAATCATTTTAGTCAAAGATGCATGCAAAGATATGAAGGCCAAACAAATATGAATAAGCATATCACTATATAAACTTTCATTTCACACATTATCACATATGCACATTACGAATTCTTATTCATACCTTTCCGAGTTTAACTCATCATAACTACACTTTATTCAAATACTTCAAAAGAGCACTATCAAGTGCTCTGATATATTGAACACCCCAAACCCGGGCCAATACGCCACGACCGAATAACGGTATGTCACTAAGGAAAATATTTTTGAATGAATCGATTTAACAATTAAATTTTGTGAAAACTCTTTGAAATTCTTTATTTGTTCGAAAATAAGTTAAACCGAGATTTACTTTGAATTACATAAAACCTTAAAACTTAGTTGATAAATCATAGGATAGAAAACATTTGTTTCTTTTTAAGAAAATTTGAAATATCACTTTGAAAATCCGTTTGCAATTGAGTATAGAAACTTGAATTTTGGAAATCACTTAACTTGTAATTTTTCTATCGAACTATTCATATTACCCGATGGTAAGATTGTTAAAACCATTATGAGTTTTTAGTTTAGAAAACTTTGAGCTCAATTATTAGATTAACCAAGTGACATGCTTAAACATGTTTAGAATAAATCTCAAAGCATATAAATAATCCAAAACCATAATTAAACAAAATTTCTTATTACAAATCCATAAAATATGAAAACCAAATTAAAATAAAGTACCCAAATGGAAGTTCATGTAAAACCAAACTTTATTGCATGGCCTCCTCGAGTTCATCCGCCCAAATCCGCGATCTCACGAATCACCCAAAAGATAAGGAGAAGGTGAGTCACCAAGACTGCATATTCCCTCTCCCTGTAAATACCACATACTTACACAAATTATAACAAAGCAACATATATGTATAATGCACTCCAACCTAGCCATCCATAACTCCTTTTCTACCCCGTGGTACCAAACCACTTTGGTGGTGCTAAACCACCGGTGTCCAAAGACACAAATGTGATACTAAATCACATCGTGACCGTAGTCACGAATAATCCATCTCGTGGGGCCAACCCACGCGGTGATACCAAATCACCGCGACGATCCCATATCTCAAAAGTGGGGCCAACCCACGAGTGGAATTAACCGGTGGACAAGTCGCTATGAGGTGCTAAACCTTCCGTGTCCGAAGACACGAATGTGATACCAAATCACCGGTGGTGCTAAACCACCATGGTGTCCAAGACACGAATCATCAAGTTGTGGGGCCAACCCACGGTGATACCAAATCACCGCGACGCGATCCCATATCTCAAAAGTGGGGCCAACCTACGGTGGAATTAACCACAGTGGACAAGTCGCTATGAGGTGCCAAACCTCTGGTGTCCGAAGACACACGAATGTGATACCAAATCACTGGTGGTGCCAAACCACCGTGGTGGTGCTAAACCACCGTGTCCAAGACACGAATCATCAATCTTCCCCCTCCTCTCATATTGCCCATACCAATGCAATAGATAGACAAATCATGTCAATAAACTTTGATATGTATCTCGTAATGAATATATCATAAATCGAGATCATGATTTCAATCCACATGTATTAACAACATATTGAAACGGACTTACCCGAATCCTCATTCATACCATCATGGTATCATATCCAGATCTCATCGATTTACCCACTTCATAATATGATTAGTTATAACACACAAATATACATATATAAACAAGTTATAAAGTGTGTAAGATACACACCTTTCACCAACGCAATACTAAAATCCAAAGATCCGCTCTACCGCACTAGATCACCTTTGCCCCTACATTCTGGCCAATACTTAAATCATTACTATAGACCATTCGGCCCAACCACAATCCTTATCCACCATAGCCTTTGGCTTTACATCCATTAAAGAATAATGAATCGACAAGATTTCTTACCACTTGACTTACCAACCTTTGATCGCTAGAGAAAACTTAGATCGATTGCTTTCAAGTCCCAAAAAGCCTAAATGAATAATCTATTCCTATAATGGTTAGAACCTTGCTAACAATGCCCAAAGATTCGGCTTTTGTCCACAAGAAAATGACTTAGAAAAGAGAAAAGAAATAATAATAAAATCGGCCATGAACACTTACCTATTACCAAAACCGATTGAAGAAATCAAATGAAGTCCTACCCTTGAATATTCGGCCAAAAATAAATCAAAAAGAATATGAGAGTTTTGGCTATAAAAAGAGAAGAAGAAATAAAATGTAAATGGGTGTTTTAACTTTGAGTAAATGAAAAGAAATGGGATTTGAGATGAAGAATGATTCGCCAAGAGAGTGTAAAGGAAAATGTGATTTGAATAATATTGAAAGAAAGAAAAAGAGAGAGATGTGGGAGAGATTCGCCAAACACTTCTTTGCTTAAAAGAAAGTGCACAAAATGCACAAAGATAGATTGTAGTTTTGGTTTCAAAAGAGCAAATGAAAGAAAGGAAAATGGTATGATTTGATTCAACAAAATGAGGCTAAAATCAAAAGCAAATGCACCAAATGCACAAGACACATTCGGCCAAGGAGGAAAGTTTTGGAGAGGAAAAAACAATTGCAAAAAGATGTTCAAATGACAAAAATTGGCCAACTATCCCCAAGCTACCTATCACATTCGCCACCCCTTAGACACCCATGCCATTCCACATACATCCACTAAAGGCCTAGGAATACCTTCCAAAACATCATCCTAAAACCAAGCCTTATGTCTCCCCAACCTTCCATAACCTTAAGATTCTTATCCCCAATTTCAAGCTTTCTTAAACAAAAATTCAACTTGCCAAAAGATGAAAGTCCAAACTATCATAAACAATGGTTGACCGTCCATAAATGCTAGGATTCAAAAATAAGCCTTCAAAATGCTAAACATGCTACTCTGAACCTCTAACCTCAAGCAACCTTTCAAGCTCCTTAACCATCTTGCCACTTACTCCTCTTGTGCTTTAATTAAGACTTAAATTAACTTAAGTGCTAAGCCCACTTAATCCACTTCATTAAATAAACCATACTAAAAATTATTCTAGCTTCCTTAATAAAAATCAAGCCTTCATAAGACTATGCTAACACACAAAATTCATACCCGAGCCAACATAAATAATACTCAAATTTTGGGATGTTACAATAGCCTTCATTGGAGAGTACTATTGTTTTAACAAGATGGTCCTCAATCGCGTCTGAAAACATCACACTATCACATATTGGTGGCATGTATAACTAGACTCTCACACTTACTATGTTAGTCCGAGAACAGACTCAAACCATAGCTCGATACCACTAAATGTAACACCCCTTACCCACATCCAACACCGAAACAGAAGTAATGAGGCATTACCAGACTATAACATACACATTCATGCAATACCACGTCTAGATTTCATATTTCACCCTCATAAGACTTGTTATTTTGATGACCACTTTTACCATTATAATATGGTTACCAAATTATCCATCAAGCACTCATGTCATATTACTAACCATGCATGGCAAACAAACATAATCACATTATAAACATTAAGATATGACATGAATAACTCCTACTTACAAGCCATAATCAATATAAGCCACATCTCATGGCCATATGCATATAACTTAATATAAACCTACACATTTGGCCAAAGCAAAATAATGCATGTCAATCAACTAAATCCCTATACATGCCACTCACTTGAAATTTCTAATATATGCTTCATTATACCAAAGGTAGCTGACTTGATAGTGTGATGTCAGCCTCGACGCATCTCCAACCCCAAGCTAAACCTGAAACACTAAAGGAAAGGAAGGAGGGAGTAAGCTTTATAATAGAAATTTTAGAAACACTAGAATAGAAGATATACAATTTTCAATAGAAGATATTATTAACAATAAATATATTCAAATTACATTGCATAATGAATATAAAACATATTCTTTACATGCTTTATTAGATACATGAGCTACAACAACTAAAGAGTTGTAAAAAGAATGCTATTCCAGAGTAAAAATATTGGAAACTCAGTAAAAAGACAATAAAAATTAATGGAGTAGATAGTAATAAAACCAATATCTATTATAAAGCAAAAAATATACCAATCTACATAACTAATGTTAGATTTATAATTCCAAAAAATATTATGTTTTCCTAATATGTATGGTGATATTTTATTGGGAAATAATTTTATAAATCAATATTTACCATTTTCTATTAATAAAAATCAGTTATGTTATCTATAGAAAACTTATAGAAATCCCATTAGTAGAAAATTCTAAATTTATTTGTACTAATGATTGCTGATTTTCTTAGCAGGCCTTATGGATAGAGAGGTAAAAACCTCTAGAAAAAGTTGGAGAATGGAAATTCTAGAAATTCTAGAATGAACAAAAAGAGAAAAATTAAAAAGCAAGAAAAATATGACTCCAATCCTATAAAACACTTATAGAACATTGGAAAATCAATTTTCTAAAAGCAGTAAGATAAGAATGAACAAGTAGAATATTTAAAATTAATAGAAAAACTAATAGTCCTCATTCTAGTCCTGCTTTTATGGTAAGAAACCATGCAGAAATAAAGAGAGGAAAAAGCTAGAATGGTTATTAATTATAAAAGATTTATAATATTATGTTAATGGTTTATATTCTTCTCATAGCATGATTTGCCGTAATCCTGATTTACAGTCAAATTTACTAAAATATTTTGCTTGTTTAGCTTGATTTATTAAAACTTCCTAAAACCCTAAACCCTAAACCCTAAACCCTATTAATGTCACTAGTCATAATTGATGAAGAAAAACTTCAATGTAAGAGGATGAAAGACATAGAGATTCTGAACCGATGGATACTTTGTAATAACCAGATCCATATGATTATGAAATACCAATATACATTTAGGAATAATTATGATAACAATTAGAGCTTTATTTAGAAAGGTCGTGATATTCCTATTATAGCAAAGATTATTAGATAAAAGATTTGAGAATCCAATAAAAGCACTTATTGGAGGAATTCAATCTAATTTACATACATGAGTTATAGGATTTAAAGTTAAACCAAATTACTTTATCTCCATAACATACCCTCTAATAAAAGAGTGTCTATGTCTTAGAATTCAGACAAAAAATTCTGATATTAGTGATTTAGCTGAAGATTTAGCAATAAGCTGGACTTCTATTAATGAATATACTAATACAGCAGAAGTAGAAATAAAAGAAATAAATAATAAAATAATTGAGCTTTTTGAGCCTAATAAGTTTACTACAGAAATACAACCAAAATTATTACATCTAAAAGATTTATCAATTCCAAAAGACTGGATAATAGAAAAGGTTAACAATGCAAGTACTTCTAAACCAGTAAGTACTATAGAATATATGTCATCTGGTGACAAGTTATATTTTAAAAATAACTGATTACTAATACAGATGATAATTTAGTTTTACCCTCTAATGCTCAACCAGAAGAAGAGGAGGATAATATAAGTACTTCGACACCAATAGGTATGAAAACAATTTATCCCCTTGTTTTCTGGTAATACAACCCAATTTGCATCTTTACTCATATTCCAGTCAAAGCTATTTCCCTCGAGTCACAGTCACTAAATTATTTATATCTAGAGCTACAGAACTCCAAATTAAGTTCCGCTAATTTTCCTTCAAACTAGACTCATATATCATCTTACCATAAATTTTTCAGAATTTTTGGTTTGGCTAATTAGTACATTTTATTCATTAAATTCTCCCCGTTACACTGTCCAACGGTTTGACCTCTCTTCACTAAAAATCAATTATCTCATTGTACAGTTTTTATATGCCGTTCCCACTTGTTTCTAATGAAAATAGACTCATTTAATATTTCAAGAATATAAAATATATCTCATAATTATTTTTTAAAATTTTTAATGATTTTACAAAGTTGAAACAGGGGATTCCAAAACTCATTTCGACATTGTCTCACTAAAATTCAAATATTTCAGAATATAAAATTCTTTTCTTACATTCATTTCTTTCATATGAAAATAGACACAATAAGATTCTATATCTTATTCACTTTCTAATTCCATTTCTTCTATTTTTGGTGATTTTCAAATTCACATAATCAAGGTTGTCTAAACTGCTTTTAATGCTAATTTCACTCTTTCATGTTTTCTTTGCATTCACTTCTATTTAAACATACATAACACCAAAGACTTAAGCTTGTAATTAGCATAACAATGATTTCATGAGTATCACTAACATTTTATGTTTTCACAAATATCCAAAGCATCATAAAACAAATATACTAAACATCTTATCTCTCAATTTGATATGGCTCAAAAGCCTAATACATGATTCTCAACCAACCGCATATATCATCAACATAATTACTTATTCCTAAGATTCACTTAAGGTCACTTTTTATAATGATAATAACTCATAATAGCATAAGACCAACACTTATAAAATTTACGTACATACCTGTACCATTTGTACATATAATTTCATGCTTACATGCATACCTGCACATTACTTATATATACAATTACATACTTTCTCATCTTATGTATCATCAATTTACCCGTTGAACCATTTGGAATACTAAAGGATACACGTAAATCTTGTACATAAGTGCCACATCGATATGTAGCCGGTTACCACTTTTATGTAGCGAAGCTACCATCAAATGTAGCCGAGCTACCAGCTCGATATGTAGACGAGAGCTACCACTAATATGTAGCCGGAGTTACCATCGATATGTAGCCGCGAGCTACCATCGATATAGCCGTGAGCTACCACGCGATATGTAGCCGGTTACCACCGATATGTAGAAGCTACCATCGATATGTAGCTAAAGCTACCACTTATCACTAAAGTATTCCTAAGGTTCAACCAGGATTTCACTTATTTGTTCGTTATCACTTATACATACAATTTCATTTCTCAAATCAATACACATCACATACTAATTTTGCAACTATCAAATATTCGTAATGACAATCATAATATCACATGTATAACCATTTAACAACACATAAATTTATTTAAACATAATAGTGCATTATTTACACATAAATGTTATTTACGCTGACATCACTTTCTCATATACAATATCATCAACATAAACCTTAATACAATCATGGCAAGATAGATTCTCAAGTATAATAACAATGACATCAATATCATGCTTATTTAATCACACGGACTTACCTCAAATGCTAAAACGACTAATTTTCCGACTTAGCTCACAACCGTTCTTCCCCAATCTTAGTCCAAATTTCATGTTTTATTGATCTAACATGTCAAATTAACACTCATTTAATAAATTTTATCAACACACTAATCAATTCAATTCACATATCAAATTTTTCAAATTTACAATTTTGCCCCCTAACTTTTCAAAAATTACACTTTTACCCCTAAACTCGTAAAATAATTTTTATTCAATTTTATTATGTTTCATTACATGCTGAACATTTTTATCTTCTATGGCAACATCAAATTCTTGCTCTAACATGCACTTATGTACATTAGGTATTTTGCCAATTATGTTGTTTACTCAAATTTTCACTTAAAATCGCTTTAGTAAAAGTTGTTTAACATAATTCTAAGCTTCATATTCTGCCATAAAACATCAAAATAAACACATTTCACCTATGGGTATTTTTCCAAATATGAACCCTAGGTTAAATTATTGCTAGAATAAGCTAAATCACGTCACGGGACTCCAAAAGCGTAAAAGAACATGAAAAGCGGGGCTAAAATGGACTTAACATGAAGCTTGGAAAGCTTGAAACCCTATCCACGGCTTCCCCATGTTAAATTTGGCCTAAGCTTGAAGATGGACAAATTTGGCATTTAAATTTTGTTTTTAATTCATTTAATTCACTAAATTACCAAAATGCCCCTAAAAAATCTTTTGAAACATACCCATCCATGTCCATTTTTGTCCACCAACTTAACCAATGGTCTAATTATCATTTAAGGACCTTCAATTTAAAATTTCATAACAATTGAATACCTCTAACATGTAGAACTCAACTTTTGCACTTTTTACAATTTAGTCCTTTTGACTAAATTGGGCTTAAACGTTGAAATTTTTGAAACGAAATTTTTACAAAATCTTTCCGTAAAATTTTAAACCATAAAAATATAATAAAATAGAATTTTCCTCATCGGATTTGTGGTCTCAAAACCATCGTTCGATTAGACCCCAAATTT